>OV815295.1:35668355-40468355 GCA_929108145.2 Limnephilus rhombicus | reverse complement strand
ATAGTCGAGATGACTTCGAATAAGTGCATTGTAGAGCAACTTAATGCAGATAGGATGAGCACCCCACCAAACGCCAGTCAATGATCTGATAATATTTAAATTTTTTTCACATTTAGTAACTATATTATTAATGTGGGAAGACCATTTAAGTTTCCTATCAAATGTTACTCCCAAAAATTTAACTTCGGAAGCATTGGGGATTGGAGAGTTTTTAAATAAAATTTGAACAGGGGGGTTATTATGACGATTTGAGAAGGTAACACACTGACTCTTTTGTACTGAAAGTTCAAGACCATTTAAAGTAAGCCATGTGCAAAGGGCATCCATGGCTTCATTAAGATATTTGACGGCGGATGGAATGATTTTGGATGATAAGAAGAAAGCTATGTCATCTGCGAACTCAACAACTTTTACTTGAGGGGGAATGGTGACATGCATATCGTGTGTGTATATATTATACAGTAAGGGGGATAATACATCGCCTTGGGGTAAACCCTTCCAAATTGACCTACTCTGAGGAGTAACATCTGGTAGCTCAATGAAAATTTTCCTATCGAGAAAAAGATTAATAATAGATTGGACAAACATGAGGGGTAAGCCAAGGCCTAAAAGTTTTTTTTTAAGAATTGGGATGGAAACATTGTCAAAGGCGCCTTCTATGTCTATAAAGACTGCAAGACATACTTCTTTGTTAGAAATGGATAAATTAATATCAGTGCTGATGATGGCAAGGTTATCTTGTGTAGATTTCTTTTTCCTAAATCCAAATTGGGATGGAGAGAGAAGATGATTACTCTCGACAAAAAATTCTAAGCGGTTTTTAATTAATTTTTCATAAATTTTACTAAGGGTGGATGAAAGAGCAATAGGCCTATAGTTGGATCCAGAATTGGGTGATTTGTTTAATTTTAGAATTGGGATGATTATTTGAGAACTCCAGTCATCAGGTATTATGCCAGTCTGGAAGATTTTATTTAAGATGCATAAAAAGTGATTTAGAACATTATCATTACTATTTTTGATAATGCTATAAGGTATACCATCTCTGCCTGGAGATGAGTCCTTGACTGTTGATAAACAATTTTTTAATTCAATTAAAGTGAATGGAGAGTCAAGCCAATGATCAGACATAGGAGTGTTGTGGATTGGAGTTATTTCATCTAAGTTAGGTACAGAAGGGGGGGCAATTTTGTCCAAGAACTCGTCTATCCATTTAGAATGAGAAGCTCGAGGAGATGTTGGACTGAAGGAGGATCGAAATCTTCGAATCATAGACCAAACTTCCGAAATTGGAGTGTTCGGAGATACTGAACTGCAGAAGTTGTACCACCCGGATTTTTTTTTTGACCTCAATACCCTTTTGGCATTGGCTTCGGCATTTTTGTATATGAGATAGTTCTCCATAGTCATATTGTGACGATAGGAAAGAGATTTAGCTTTCCGAATTCTCACTACTTTGGAACATTCCTCATCCCACCAGGGAGTTGGAGGGAGTTTTTTGAGAGATTTGGTTTTAGGGGGAGGATTTGATTTATTGATTGCAGTTACGAGCATTGATTTGAAGTTATCGTAGTCATCTTTGACAGATAATGTATCAGTATAGGATAAATTTTGTATAAACTTATCCATATGTGAGTTAAATTCATCCCATTTGGTGTGTTTTGTTTTAATCTTTGTCGAAATATGGGACTTGTCTGAATGGAAAGAAGTTTGATAAGTGATGGTGATCGGGAAATGATCACTGGAGCAAGGGTCGGGGGACACCACCCACGAGGAGAGAGGTGCCAGATTAATAGAGCATATGGAGAGATCCACTGCACTGGGGTTTGTGTTGGGGCGAGAGATTCTAGTAGGAGATCCGTCATTCAAAAGAAAAAGGTTGGATTCATCTAGGAAATCCATCACACTTCGACCGTCTCGATCACAGAAAGCAGAACCCCAGACGGGGGAATGGGCATTAAAATCACCCAATAAAAAGAGAGGAGGGCTTAGTTGACGGACAATTTGCAACCACGCTTGTTTATTGAAGTGCGATGTTGGGGGAAGATAGATAGAAACAAAGGAAGTGTCCTTTATTTTAGCTGCAACCATTTGAAAGTCAGCATTGGGGGGTTTGATATTATTTATTGGGAAAAATGGAAGGGATTTTTTAATAAATAGGGCAGCACCACCGCCCGTACCTTCCGGGCGATCATCGCGGAGACAGGAGTACCCTCCCACATTAAAGTGGGTGGATGGAGTAAACCATGTCTCCGAGACAGCAGCCACAGAAACAAGGTTTGAATTTAATAGGTTAAGAAGGTTTGATTTGTTAGAAATAGCACTGCGGCTATTCCACTGAAGAATTCTGACATCTTGAAGAGCCATTTTGAATAAATGATTTTAATGTGGAAATAATAGAAGCAGCGTTGGACGATAGATTAGTTTGAGAAGAAATTAGGTCAATTAGAAGCATAATAAGAGTTTGAATAAATGAAGAATTATCTTGGGAGAGTTGTTCAGAAAGCTTTTGATAGTTTGTTGAGGATGAATTATAATTGTTTGCGCACCCATTTGTGGCATGTGAAAGAGGAGAACCATTGGGATTTAAGAGAAGTGAGTTGTGTTGTTGCTGATCGTATCCACGAGTCTGTTTAGAGATAGGGTTTTTGTATGTGAATTTTGTTGAACGGGAAGATGTTGAGGAGGAGGCGAGAGGGTTGGATGAAGAGTTACTGGATAAAACCTCGGAAAATGATTTTTTGACAGGCGGGAATAATTTAGAAGCCTGCAGAAAAGACAAGTTCTCAGAGGCCATAGAAATTTTTATATTTTTTTGGCGAGATTGTTCGGGGCAAGAAGAGTTAATGGCGGAATGAGCGCCTAAGCAGTTAAAACATTTAGGTGAAGAGAGAGAAGAACATTGGTCAGCCGAGTGGTTTTCTCCACATTTGAAACATCTGGGAGGGGATCTGCATGCAGCTTTGGTATGACCAAAACGGCAGCAGTTGTAACATTGAGTGGTGGGATAAGTGTACATTTCAACTGGTAAGGAGTTGAAAAATAAATAAATATGGGAGGGAAGAGATTGTCCTTCGAATGTGATGACGACAGATTGGGAGGGCTTCCAGGAAACGATGCCCTCAGAGGTGTCCTTATAATTTAGCCTCCTGGCTTTTATGGGATTGCCGATATGTTGGGGGGTTGAAAGTGAGGACAGGATTTCTGGAATGGACAGATCGGTCGAGATACCCCTGACCAGGCCCATTCGAGTGACATTGAAAGTTGGGATGTACGCCTTGAATTTAGAATTTGATGAAATAAATATATTTTTGATAAAGTTGTTGGCGGCTGAACCTGACAGGAATTCAACAGAGATTCGGAAGCGACCCTCGGCTTTAACACCTCCAGGTTTAATCGAAAGGTTCTTGTTATTTGAAAGAAATTTACCAAATTCAAGAGGATGGATGGTTTTACCTTGTTCAGTTTTTTGCGCATATACAATGTAGGGGCCACGGGAATGAGTAGAGTAAAAGATTGTTGGAGGAGGTTGAGGAAGAGCTGGAGGGGACTGAGAAGACAAAGGCGAATCATGTTTTTTTGGGGAAAGGGGACTAAATTTTCTTTTTTTAATTGAGGTTAGGATGACAGATTCATTGTCTGAAATGTTTGAATGTTCTGAAAAGTCTATTTTATCTGAAATATCTCCATCTGGAGGGTCAGGAGGGGGATCTGGGGGCTTTGTAAGGGGTACAGGAGGGAAATCCTCCTCCATTGTTCAAAAAATTACAGCTAATATAAAAAGTGACAGAAGTAAAAAAATTATATAAATATCTGAAAATGAGCAGCAAGAAGTGACTCCTGGAAGATCAGGGGGGAGAAGATTCCAACACACTAAACTTTTTACAGCCAAAACACAATAAAAAGATTGGTTTAAGAATATTTTTTGAAAGAGCAAAACAAAAGAACTGATGACAGCCAAATGTTATTGTTGCGAGTCTTTTGACATCTTCCATCGGTGCATTTTGGTACCATTTTTTACGGTAAGAGTCTCAACTTAGCAAACTGATTTCATAAGCTGTGAGAAAGTACCAATTAATTTTGCGCATCTGTCTGTCAAAAAACGTACATAACAAAAAATTCTGTAAATTGCTATAAATTACTGTAAGTGACTTACAGTGATGTTTACATTGGTAATTTTCCCGTAAGTCACTTCATAAGCGACTTACGGGAAAAAACTTCATATGTAAAGGCAGGCTATCTCCTTTACGGGCTTGTGAAATATGATTTAAACGCTGCTAGAAAGAGAAAACACTACTTTATATTCAAATCTAAAAGTTAACCACAGAAAAATTAAAATGTGCACCTCCATGAAACCAAAGTTTCCAACCACAATTTAACACACGAAATATTTGTTTTCTTCCAATATTTTCGGAACAGTCAGTCGTTATCCTACGTTTATGACGGTTCTCCGCAGTTACTCCCACCTTTTTTGAGAACATATTTTTTCGTTTTGTGGAACTATTGATGTTGATATTAGTAATTGAAAGTAAAAGAATTACTAATTTACGTTTTATAGAAATATAGTTAATTAACCATCATTGAAAATAATGATAGTTTTGCTTTGAAGTGATGGTGAAGAAGTTGGTAACGATCCAAGTGATTCAGATAGTGGAAGTGACATTATCCCACCCAAAAGAAGGAGATGTGCTTATTTCAGTGAGGATAGTGATGTAGAAAATATTGTGACTCCGCAACAACCTTCAACATCCATCAATTCCACACCGTCAAGCTTTTCTGATTCAGCAAAAAAATGCAATTGAATGTCTACTAATACACCGAATACACCACAACAACAAATATTTTTTTTAATTGGAAATATCAATGAGCCATTTTCAATTTGTGGATAGGCTAATTACTCAGCTGGTTGGAAATTATAGAGAAGGTGTAAAAACAAGAAAAGGAAGTCATTCGGTAGACCCAGAACAGCAGTTAAATCATGTCAATCTACATGCAATAACGCCTAATATATGCAGAAAAAGTATTACGGATTGCATCGTTTTCAATTTGGGAGGCAGGAATGGGTACCGCCGCCCTGGTAATCATTTATTGGACAACCAACACCTCTGCCACAGGTCACCCCAAGTGGTTCGCTACGTTTGGTGACTTAGCAGAAGTGCCCGGGTTCATGGGGATGAGGTTTTTCCTAGGACTTGGTGATAGATGCGTTTGCCCATCTACTGCGTGGCGGGCCAAATCGGGAAAGACTGGTTGAGGGAGATCTTTTGATCTCTCCAGCCGGACTCTATCGAACCATTGCCTTACATCGCAATGAGAGGGATGGATTCACGCATCGCCTCTCCTGGATACATTAACCGCCAGATTCCTACTTTAAAAAAAATCGTTAGTGGTTCTGATTATTATACGACTAGAGAAGGAGGGAAAATAAAACGAACAATATAACACTGTAAAAGTTGTGGAAGCAAACTTGCACCTCATGTGGGAGAATGCGTCGAAAAATATCATACCCTAAAAAACTATAAGTGATGGTGACTCAGTAAAAATAAGTGAGAAATTTATAATAACATTGGACCGAATCATTAGTTTTTTTGTAATGAGATAAATGTGCTCAAAATGTGACAGTGTTATATTATGTATAATATGTAAAATACTCTAACTTGTAAACACCGTGTAAAATATTTGCCAAACTCATTATCTATTTTATGTGTTGTGGGCTGGTCTATCTTTTGTTCCCTGAAAGAGGGTCTAAACCTAAAATAACTTAAGCAATGCTAAATAAGAAACCATCCTCTACCCATAAAACCTAAGCCAATCAGGTCCAGGTAGTCACTGGTTAGCCGCTGTGCGGTACAGGACAATTAGAAAGGAACTTCTTCAAGGATTTGCATTGGATTGTCCATATATTTTACCCATATTATACTAATTATTGCTATGCAATAAAAGATATTATGCAAGTAAAATATTATTGAAATCGAATGTATTATCTTTTAGTTACAATGTGTGATTTAACAAGTATTTTATGCAAAATGTACCAAACAACTAATGGTCACACGAATTATCCCAAAGGGTGCCGCAAAAATAATGAACGGTAATTTTAATTTTAAACACAAAATATAACATACATTTTCGGTCAGAGTAGCTAAACGGTTTTGAGAAAAAATGGTCAGAGTGGAAAAGGTTAAAACATCTTTATGTTTACATTTAATATTTCAAAAATGATCCCAATAATGACATTTGAAAGCGTATTTCATCATCTTTCAAAATCAGTTTTTAGTTTTTGAACACATTCAGAAGACTCGCAACAATAACATTTGGCTGTCATCAGTTCTTTTGTTTTGCTCTTTCAAAAAATATTCTTAAACCAATCTTTTTATTGTGTTTTGGCTGTAAAAAGTTTAGTGTGTTGGAATCTTCTCCCCCCTGATCTTCCAGGAGTCACTTCTTGCTGCTCATTTTCAGATATTTATATAATTTTTTTACTTCTGTCACTTTTTATATTAGCTGTAATTTTTTGAACAATGGAGGAGGATTTCCCTCCTGTACCCCTTACAAAGCCCCCAGATCCCCCTCCTGACCCTCCAGATGGAGACATTTCAGATAAAATAGACTTTTCAGAACATTCAAACATTTCAGACAATGAATCTGTCATCCTAACCTCAATTAAAAAAAGAAAATTTAGTCCCCTTTCCCCAAAAAAACATGATTCGCCTTTGTCTTCTCAGTCCCCTCCAGCTCTTCCTCAACCTCCTCCAACAATCTTTTACTCTACTCATTCCCGTGGCCCCTACATTGTATATGCGCAAAAAACTGAACAAGGTAAAACCATCCATCCTCTTGAATTTGGTAAATTTCTTTCAAATAACAAGAACCTTTCGATTAAACCTGGAGGTGTTAAAGCCGAGGGTCGCTTCCGAATCTCTGTTGAATTCCTGTCAGGTTCAGCCGCCAACAACTTTATCAAAAATATATTTATTTCATCAAATTCTAAATTCAAGGCGTACATCCCAACTTTCAATGTCACTCGAATGGGCCTGGTCAGGGGTATCTCGACCGATCTGTCCATTCCAGAAATCCTGTCCTCACTTTCAACCCCCCAACATATCGGCAATCCCATAAAAGCCAGGAGGCTAAATTATAAGGACACCTCTGAGGGCATCGTTTCCTGGAAGCCCTCCCAATCTGTCGTCATCACATTCGAAGGACAATCTCTTCCCTCCCATATTTATTTATTTTTCAACTCCTTACCAGTTGAAATGTACACTTATCCCACCACTCAATGTTACAACTGCTGCCGTTTTGGTCATACCAAAGCTGCATGCAGATCCCCTCCCAGATGTTTCAAATGTGGAGAAAACCACTCGGCTGACCAATGTTCTTCTCTCTCTTCACCTAAATGTTTTAACTGCTTAGGCGCTCATTCCGCCATTAACTCTTCTTGCCCCGAACAATCTCGCCAAAAAAATATAAAAATTTCTATGGCCTCTGAGAACTTGTCTTTTCTGCAGGCTTCTAAATTATTCCCGCCTGTCAAAAAATCATTTTCCGAGGTTTTATCCAGTAACTCTTCATCCAACCCTCTCGCCTCCTCCTCAACATCTTCCCGTTCAACAAAATTCACATACAAAAACCCTATCTCTAAACAGGCTCGTGGATACGATCAGCAACAACACAACTCACTTCTCTTATATCCCAATGGTTCTCCTCTTTCACACGCCACAAATGGGTGCGCAAACAATTATAATTCATCCTCAACAAACTATCAAAAGCTTTCTGAACAACTCTCCCAAGATAATTCTTCATTTATTCAAACTCTTATTATGCTTCTAATTGACCTAATTTCTTCTCAAACTAATCTACCGTCCAACGCTGCTTCTATTATTTCCACATTAAAATCATTTATTCAAAATGGCTCTTCAAGATGTCAGAATTCTTCAGTGGAATAGCCGCAGTGCTATTTCTAACAAATCAAACCTTCTTAACCTATTAAATTCAAACCTTGTTTCTGTGGCTGCTGTCTCGGAGACATGGTTTACTCCATCCACCCACTTTAATGTGGGAGGGTACTCCTGTCTCCGCGATGATCGCCCGGAAGGTACGGGCGGAGGTGCTGCCCTTTTTATTAAAAAATCCCTTCCGTTTTTCCCAATAAATAATATCAAACCCCCCAATGCTGACTTTCAAATGGTTGCAGCTAAAATAAAGGACACTTCCTTTGTTTCTATCTATCTTCCCCCAACATCGCACTTCAATAAACAAGCGTGGTTGCAAATTGTCCGTCAACTAAGCCCTCCTTTCTTTTTATTGGGTGATTTTAATGCCCATTCTCCCGTCTGGGGTTCTGCTTTCTGTGATCGAGACGGTCGAAGTGTGATGGATTTCCTAGATGAATCCAACCTTTTTCTTTTGAATGACGGATCTCCTACTAGAATCTCTCGCCCCAACACAAACCCCAGTGCAGTGGATCTCTCCATATGCTCTATTAATCTGGCACCTCTCTCCTCGTGGGTGGTGTCCCCCGACCCTTGCTCCAGTGATCATTTCCCGATCACCATCACTTATCAAACTTCTTTCCATTCAGACAAGTCCCATATTTCGACAAAGATTAAAACAAAACACACCAAATGGGACGAATTTAACTCACATATGGATAAGTTTATACAAAATTTATCCTATACCGATACATTATCTGTCAAAGATGACTACGATAACTTCAAATCAATGCTCGTAACTGCAATCAATAAATCAAATCCTCCCCCTAAAACCAAATCTCTCAAAAAACTCCCTCCAACTCCCTGGTGGGATGAGGAATGTTCCAAAGTAGTGAGAATTCGGAAAGCTAAATCTCTTTCCTATCGTCACAATATGACTATGGAGAACTATCTCATATACAAAAATGCCGAAGCGAATGCCAAAAGGGTATTGAGGTCAAAAAAAAAATCCGGGTGGTACAACTTCTGCAGTTCAGTATCTCCGAACACTCCAATTTCGGAAGTTTGGTCTATGATTCGAAGATTTCGATCCTCCTTCAGTCCAACATCTCCTCGAGCTTCTCATTCTAAATGGATGGACGAGTTCTTGGACAAAATTGCCCCCCCTTCTGTACCTAACTTAGATGAAATAACTCCAATCCACAACACTCCTATGTCTGATCATTGGCTTGACTCTCCATTCACTTTAATTGAATTAAAAAATTGTTTATCAACAGTCAAGGACTCATCTCCAGGCAGAGATGGTATACCTTATAGCATTATCAAAAATAGTAATGATAATGTTCTAAATCACTTTTTAAGCATCTTAAATAAAATCTTCCAGACTGGCATAATACCTGATGACTGGAGTTCTCAAATAATCATCCCAATTCTAAAATTAAACAAATCACCCAATTCTGGATCCAACTATAGGCCAATTGCTCTTTCATCCACCCTTAGTAAAATTTATGAAAAATTAATTAAAAACCGGTTAGAATTTTTCGTCGAGAGTAATCATCTTCTCTCTCCATCCCAATTTGGATTTAGGAAAAAGAAATCTACACAAGATAACCTTGCCATCATCAGCACTGATATTAATTTATCCATTTCTAACAAAGAAGTATGTCTTGCAGTCTTTATAGACATAGAAGGCGCCTTTGACAATGTTTCCATCCCAATTCTTAAAAAAAAACTTTTAGGCCTTGGCTTACCCCTCATGTTTGTCCAATCTATTATTAATCTTTTTCTCGATAGGAAAATTTTCATTGAGCTACCAGATGTTACTCCTCAGAGTAGGTCAATTTGGAAGGGTTTACCCCAAGGCGATGTATTATCCCCCTTACTGTATAATATATACACACACGATATGCATGTCACCATTCCCCCTCAAGTAAAAGTCGTTGAGTTCGCAGATGACATAGCTTTCTTCTTATCATCCAAAATCATTCCATCCGCCGTCAAATATCTTAATGAAGCCATGGATGCCCTTTGCACATGGCTTACTTTAAATGGTCTTGAACTTTCAGTACAAAAGAGTCAGTGTGTTACCTTCTCAAATCGTCATAATAATCCCCCTGTTCAAATTTTATTTAAAAACTCGCCAATCCCCAATGCTTCCGAAGTAAAATTTTTGGGAGTAACATTTGATAGGAAACTTAAATGGTCTTCCCACATTAATAATATAGTTACTAAATGTGAAAAAAATTTAAATATTATCAGATCATTGACTGGCGTTTGGTGGGGTGCTCATCCTATCTGCATTAAGTTGCTCTACAATGCACTTATTCGAAGTCATCTCGACTATGCCTGCCCACTTTTTAGTACTGCATCCAAAAATGCACTCAGTGAATTAGACAAAATTCAATCTAAGTCATTGCGAATAATAACTGGCGCGATGCAATCGTCGCCCATCAATTCCCTTCAAGTAGAATGTTCTGATCCTCCTCTTTATTTAAGGCGTCAATTATTTGCTGACAAATTTGTTCTTAAATGTTTAAATTCTAAAAGTCATCAGATTATTCCCAGAGTCTCGTTGTTCAACGACTCAACACATTCATCTACAATCAGAGCTCGAACTAAACCTCTCCCTGCCATTTGTAAAAATTTTCGCTCTCTCTCAGAGCTTCAAATTATCAAAAATGATATTCTTCCTTTGTACAAATTAAAATATAGTCACGTCACCCTATCCCCAACGATTTTAGAGGGGATCGGCATCCTTAAAAGTCATTCCAATCTCCCAGCCCGTACTGTCAATAATATGTTCAATGACATTATTTCTTCTAAATGGCCCAACTCTTCTCTTTTATTTACTGATGGCTCCAAATCTCCGGACTCTCCTAACTGTGGTATTGGTATTAACGTTTACCACAATAATTCTAATGAAAGAATATTTTATTCAATTTCAAACCAATTTTCAATATTTTCTGCCGAGTGCATTGCGATTATTGAATCTCTCAAATATATAATAAAAAATAATTTTGAACATTCTCTTGTTCTCTCTGACTCTCTCAGTTCCCTCCAAAAACTTAAAACAAGTCCTCTTCTTCATCCTGATGATCACTTTGTATGTCTTATTCGAGTATTGATAACCTCCATTCAAAGCTCTGGAAAAACTGTCACTCTGATTTGGATTCCTGGACATGTTGGCATAGTGGGTAATGATATTGCTGATTCCTTGGCAAAACAAGGAGCGTCTAACCCTACCGTTACCCTCGTAAACCATATTCCCCTGTCTGATATTTTTTCCATCATCAAAGATAGATCCCGCAATGTTTGGACAGAGTATTGGAACATTGCTAGTCAATCCAAGGGTGCCCGCTACGCCTCAATACAAAGGACTATCCCATCAAAACCGTGGTTTCAAAAATTCCCCCATTTTTCCAAAAAAGAAATTTCCTTACTTATTCGTATGAGAATCGGACATTGTTCCGTTCCTTCTCACCTTTATAAAATTCATGTGCTTGACTCCCCAGATTGTACTTTCTGTGGTCTAGATGTGGGAACTTTAGATCACATATTTTTTGATTGTCCCTCTCTAAATAAATATCCTCTCTTCTATCAAGCGTTATCAAAAATTGCCTCTCCTCCATTCAACATCTCATCTCTTCTAAGTCTGAACTCTACTCCAATCTTCCATAAAATTCTGAAATTTGCACATTTAAATAAAATTAATATATAAATTCACCTTTCCTTTCTCTGTAATTATAAATGATGGCCTAGAACACCCTTGAAGGGTGAAAGCCAGAAATAATTGGAAAAAAAAAAAAAAAAACACATTCAGAAATATTTAATTTATTTGGATTTTATTGCAAAGCATTTTTATATTCTGACTTTCTGACAGAATCTGCCCGAGGCCTGAGGGTTTAAGTCTCACTTTTTTGGTTTCTTATAAAAAAAATCATAATTTAATTTATTTTGTACTAATATTAGATATTTACCTCTTTGCCTTTGAACAGTGGTGCGTAACCCGCGGCCTGCGGGCTATTTGTATTCCACATTCTCTTTGGGTAAAATGGGAAATTAAAAATCTTCAATAAAAATTTATATGATTTATTAAATAGTGTAAATAATAAAATAATCTGCTTGCAAATCTACATGCAATTATCACATCTTAATAATTTTATTGATAATAATATCACACGGGATACGAAGTATGCAGTTAGGTACGCAAATAAAGGTTTAGCGAAATGTAGGCCACTGCGCACTCTCACTTATCTGGAGTTTGTCAACAACCCGTACTTAAGTCCTAGGCCGGTTAAACCCTGCGTAGCCGATACTTGTAGTATAGATACTGTAGTAGCAGCTAAAACAACCGCGCCTTCCAGATAAACTGCGTACAAAACTCGGATATATCCAGAAGTAAATGCAACACCTCCTGCTACGGTGAAATCCAGAGGAAACATGAGGCTATCCAAAAAAGGTTGGTATCGCAAAAACCCAAAGAAAACAACCCCAGCTATATAGTAAATAGCGATCAGAATGAATGGTAACCATTTCAACCAGGCAGGAATCATATTTGGTTGTGATCCGATGTCTTTAAAGATCTTTCTATCGGCTTTGTCTAACTTCTGCAAGCTTTTGAACGTGCAAATGTTATACCTAGATTCAGCTTGCTTCTTGTGAGGCTTGGGCAAGAAATCATTGATAGTTTTTTTAGTATCATCTGCAGGATTATCAGCGTCTGTCAGATGTACATAATTAGTTTCTTTAGAGTCTGTCAGAATGAAGTTTGCTTCTCTCGATATGTTTGTGATGGCTTGTCTTCCGATAGGTTCGCTCCCGCTTCTTCTGTGTTTGATGGTGAGTCCGTTGCTTCTTCTCGTTATCTCGGTGAGTTTGTCTTCGTTCTTTGGTATATCCTCTCCTTCATCGTCGGATTCTTCCGCTTCCTTGTCGGAGTTCCTGTGCGCCAGGGTCTGCAGCTTGACGGCGATGACCATGCCGATGTTGAGGACCAGCAGCAGGTGGAGAGGGATGCCGACAGCGGCGAATATGACGGCCACGGCTCTGCCCTCGGAACTGCGCGGAACGGGGGCGCCAAATCCTGGAAAAATAAAATAATGCTCATTAGAACCTCCGTAAATTTATTACTAGCCTTTACCTGCAGCTTTGATTGCGTGGTATTAGGAAGAAATTGTACAAAGAATTTTCCCACGGGAATGAATTTCAGGGATGAAAAGTAGCCTATGTCGTCACTTCCCAGTCCTCCAACTATCCCTTTGCAAAAAGTCCCTTTGATCAGTCGCTCTGTTGCGACGTGAAAGAAGGACAAACAAACAAACACGCTTTTAAGGAGGCCCAGAGGAAAATAATTTCCCTGAGACCTGTCATCTTTGAAGATGCTGTGTGTTTTTTTGAGGAGAGGAAGGAGTGAACAATCTTGAAGAGACCCATGTTGTAGGTGGGAGGAAATACAGAGCCTGGCAAATCGTTCCACAGTCGAGCTGTTGAACTCAAGAACGAGTCGTAGAAGCAACCCGTTCTCATGTGACAAATATCAATCGTGTACAAGTGTTGGGTGGGCATTTGGACATTATGACACTAGTTCTTCGGAGCATCTTCCATTGAAATACAGGACAGAATTCCGAACTGACGCCTATGCTCTAAAGATTACAATCCGTTTGTTAAGATAGGATAATTTTGATTTAGAGATTTTGCCTTAGGGAACGTACCCATACTACGTGACCTGTCCGGGGGGGGGGGGGGGGGGGGGTCTTCAAAATACCACGCTTGGTACAAATGAGCGGCGGAGGCCATAGGTTTTTGGTCACCGGGGGGGTTAAAAATTGCAAAAAGTTGGTCACGTAGTATGGGTACGTTACCTTATGTGAATCTTGTCTTCTTATGTATGGTTACCAATAAATGACAACCGTGGTCGAGGGGTAAAACTCTCGACTAGCAATCTGAAGGTTGCGGGTTCAAATTTCAGCATATGCAAATAAATTTTATTTGATTCATTTGTGTTATTTCACAATTAATTAATTAAAAAAATAATGTATGGTATTTGGTTCCCTGCTAACTCAGAATCAAGTCGACTCAACACCTCTTCAAAAAGTCATGAAAGAAAAATATTGAAAAATAGCCCTAACCTAACCTAACGTAACCTGTTTGATCAATTTTTAATAAAAAAATTTTCATCACTTTTAATGACTTTTCAAAGGAGGTTTTGAGTTGATTTCATTCTGAGTTGTCCGGTGACCGGTATATTTGCGGCACGTTCCAGTGTGAGAGATCCTCTCAGTATCGCCCTGGCGTAAGACCACCATTAAAAATTGAAACTTTGCTTGAAATGGCTTTAGTGACCAGATCTGAACAGTCAGGTACTTTCCCACCTTCCTCCCCCTCATCTCGTTCTCCCACCACTACCTTCAGCCTCACAACATACTCTAATTGGGGATGCCATAGTTTCACTGGCTTCAGATAGGAGCAGTTGGGACTCTTGTGCGGTTTTCTCGTATTTTATTTTATTTTTAGTTATAATAATATTATGATCTGCTTTAATATGACATCTTCAATTACACCCAGAATAAGTTCTATAAAATTAATATTTTTCTTACACTCACAAGAAATTTTTGTTCCATTATTTTTTATTATTTCTTATTTTTTAATTCTGTTGTCTCATTAGAGGTAAAGTTACAAGGAGGACATACATAATTGATTCATTTTGGCTACATCATACAGGGTGTTAAGGGATGTATTTAACTTACTTTAACAGCCAAGCGATTCTATATCTTTTGTGGGACCGTTATCGAGATAACGGACATGTTCTCCTGTCAAATTTGTGTGATTTATTTGCTTTTTATATATGTACAACGTACATTAAATGAATAAATAATCATGCATACTTGCAGGGATTCGTGCTTAGAACGATCTAAACTAAATTATGTGATAGTAAATATATGTAAAAATCACACAAATCTGACAGTAGATCATGTCCGTTATCTCATGACGATCCCACAAAAGATATAGAATCGCTCGGCTGGGCTTCCTGACATTAATTCTTTGGAGTAAAAAAATGTAAATGAAATTTTGATCTCAGAAGACATTTTTGATGTTTTTTTTATTCCTTCTACAACAACATAAAAAAATAGTGGGTGTTGGACAGCTGGCGGCGGGGGGAAGGGTTGGGCGGTTTTTAGGCTGAGTGACGACATACAGAAGAATTTTTTTGTTGTTTGATTTTGAAGAAAAAAAAAATCATCGAAAAAGTCACCAGAGACCAAAATTTTAGTTACATTTTTTACTCCAAGTAATGTCAGGAATCACTGGTTAAAGCAAGTCAAGTATGTCCCTTAACACGCAGTGTACAAACTAAATTATCGATTTTCAGAAAATGAATAAATAAATACGTAGATAAAATGAAAGAAAAAAAATACTTGCAGGAAAAATCAGTTCTACCAGATTCGTACTTACCTATCTATTATTATTGAGGCAGTTTAATTATCAAAGTTTTGAAGAACAAAAAAAAAATATCAACAGCAAAATTCTTACAAGATTCTTGTTAGAACACGATCCCCATTAAAATGACTACACCTTTAGTGGGTCCGGCACTGCAGGCAACTGTCAGTGTAAAAAATGGATGCCCACAAATAAATTAGTGAAAGTCTGAACTTTTTTAACATTTTTTTAGCGCTTTGGCTAACAACTGTAGGTAGTGACAGACGGAGGTCAAGCCATTTTCGTTACTTTTGTAAAAACAACTAAGGCAAGAATAAAAATAATCATTATTAAGCACTGAACAGCTTACCTCTAGAAGTATGATCTGCCGATATGAAAGAAAACTTAATCCGCTAATTTTCACAAAACCCTTTCGAGTACCCCATCGATTCAGATTGACGAAATTGTTTTTTTGCTCAAGGAAGAATTTTTAAGATTGAAAATGTTTGATCAATGTATTGATGCTTGATCGAGGAAGAAATACTGAGTTTTCTTCTAAAGCATACGAAAACGGGGATATCAAATTTCGATTGGTTTTAATATTACACTTTTAGACTCCTAAAAAAAGATTTAAATACCACAACTTCAAAGGAAAAAAAAAACAGAAACCTCAAATCTATTTAAAATTTCAAAATTAAATACATCTTTTGGCAAGGAAAACCACCAATTAGCTTCCAAATGAAATTAAATATACCGCGGAGGTAAATCAGTTTAAAAACAATGTCAACATATGGTTAAGTAAATATAAAGATAAGGAAATCATAAAAATTATGAAACAAAATATATCTGAGGTAAATGCTGCAACAAAATAATACCTAGGGGGGGGGGGGGTGTCTAGAGAATTTCAAAAAGAAATAGGCTACTTTCGTCTAATTCGGGACATTCCACGGGGAGCCACAGAGCTACGAAAATATAAATAACACCGTATTCAATATCCTTAGTAGTGTCACCTCCCCGTCGGGTAGCACCCGGGCGGTCTGCCCCCCTCCCCTTCGCTAAGCTACTGCGTTCAAACGGTTTTCAGTCATCGTTGATCTCAGCCATGTTTTAACACGACGCAGTGTAGAAAAGGACACCTCTATGTAACTTGTAGTGCAAGGTTGTGGCAAGGAAATAAGTATTGCTTTTTTTGTTGCGGGAAAGAAAATGTTCGCCTCCTTAAACACTTCAGTAAAATCAAGTTTTTCGAGATCTTTTCTGGGCATACCCTTGTTTTGCCATTTTTTATACTATAGTTCGGCTTCTTGATTAAAATTAAGTAAATCGTAGTATAGGCAAAAACTTTGTGCTTTTTCTTTAAAATCAATTAACGAAGTATTCAACATTGCATTGTACTGGGATGGAGCGACATTAATCCGAAGCAGGCAATTTTAGTCACCAAAACGCTGCTCCAATGCAGATATTAGGGAATCTAAATAAGGAGTGATAATCGATCGCTTCCAAAAATCGCATGGAGTCTCAGCAAGGTAATTGGACCGATGTTGTTGGCAAGATACAATGCGTGGGACTTGTATATCAGTTCCAAAGGCAGCTGCAGTTCTAATTGAAATATCTAAAATATTTTGGCTCTCTATGTCTACGTTGCTTGGATCAGCGCCGGATCTGCCATACGTTCAAAAACGTGCAAAAACCTGGCGCCAACTCCGAAGAGGCGCCGTGAGAAAATAAATATTGTATTAAAATTTAGTTATAATATTCCCTGAATCGTTTCAAAATTATCCATAGTACGAAATAATTATTACGCTCTAGCAACACTTTCCAAAGAAACAGAATGCTTACGCATAGGTTGGTTTACGGCTTACGAATTTATAGTCAGTTACAGTTTTTTTTTAGAAAATCCATATATTTAGTTTAAACGTAAGATTTATTTTTCCATATATCTTTTACCGTCTTTTACGACGAATGGGTGCGATCCAAATTCAATAACCAATCACAGCGCGGTATTTTTGTTCAAGAGAATAAACAAACCGACCGCCTTTCAAAATGCTGACAATTTTAGTTAGCGTACGCTCGCTGTTTTATTTTGTACGATTTAAGTCTCTAGGAGAAGGTAGTTAAATACCATTTTCTTATGAAATCTTCAGTAAATTCCATTAACAAAAACATCGCACGGTTTGCAGGATTTGCAGGTTGCAACGTGTTATGTGTTGACAGTTTGATCATTGCAGATCATTGATTTGACATATTATTTAAAGTTTGTTAAATGTATAATTAATATCTATTAGATTTGTTGGATTTATTATTTTACGGTGTCAGTGTAAGCGTCTTTCGTAAGCCGTTGATACCATACGTCAGTGTTTAGTGTTTGTATGGTGTTTGTTCGCTCAACACAGGGGAAATGCAAGGTACAAATTTGAGGTTAAATTCTTATTAGTCAGAAGCTGTAGATGCTATTCTTGTGTTGTACGTTGCCATGAGAACGTATTTCAATTTGCTTTTTCTATTAATATTCGCGTTGGGTATATACATAAACGCAGTAAATCTCAAGAATGTCTAATGGACCTAGTTCAGTGAAACCATCCGCATTGTCTCGTAACCTATATTTTAAATCATGGTACGGGCACAAACAAACAATTCGTTGTATTATTTTAAAGCATAACTTGCAAAAAGAGTTTTTCCTAAAATAATTAAAAAAGCACCATAATTTTATGTTTACCCAATAGATTCAGAGAGTATAGGGCTCCTGGCGATTCTCTCTTTAAAAAAAACGAGTGTGAGAGCTACCGCCAGGTCACTTGGAAAAGTTACACCCTTTATATGTCTTGATTTTATTTGATAAATTAGTGTAAAAAAAAAAATTGGGGTGAACGAATTTTTAATCAAAATAAAAATGTAGGGGGGGGGGGGCGCCATCGGTACCTACTGCACAGGGCGCCAAATTTCATAGATCCGGCCCTGGCTTGGATGATCATTTATAACAGAAATTATACCTTTAATATGACTCGGACATGCGTACATATTAATAGTTTCCGATTGCAAAGCATTGGCACTAGGTTCCAATATGCTTGAGTACTTGGCTATCAGTTGAACACATTTTATTAATTTTTGGGGATCGCTGGCAACGGTTAATATGCACTTAAAAAAAAAACCTTTTGATTCACCTTAATTACATTAAAAGGCAACTATTTGCATTGGGGGAAGTGGAAAATATTTCATTCTAAATTTCATTACGTAAAATTAAAATTAGCTTTCGTCTTGTGAGATTGTACGCCAGAATCACAAACCATGTTACACAAACCTAGCGTAGCCGCTAAACTACTTGAAAACTGGGATGTTTTTCTTGCCTTGACGCGAGTAGGCGTTATAAAGGGGCACTTTCTTTTGTATCACAAACCATGTTACACAAAAATATTTTCCACTTCCCCCAATGCAAATAGTTGTCTTTTAATGTAATTAAGGTGAATCAAAAGATTTTTTCAAAAAAAAGTGCGTATTAACCGTTGCCAGCGATCCCCAAAATTTACCCACATTTTTTTTAAACATATAATGAAAACTGATTTAATAAAAGCGCAATGTAACTGATAGGCACGTTTTCTTGATGCTTCATTAATCATGATCAACTAAAAAGGTAATAATAAAAATTAAATTGATTCTCACAAACAATAGGCTATCGACGTAAACTTTACGGTGAGATCTACAAACCTGAAGATGGGAAAATCAACAAATATGGAGATGAGAAAATCAAAAAAGGGGTATACCAACACAACAACCCACGGTCCATAAATATGAAGATGAGGAAATCATAAAAAAATATGAAGTAACACCAACATAGAATCAAGAAACATAAGGAGGACTGTGAATACTGTACATAGTTATCATTTTTTTTCGTTTAAAATTTTCGCCAGAAGGAAAAATTATCGAGTTTACTTCGGGCACACGGACACGTCCGTAACGCACTCCTATCAATTTATATGTTCAGTGTATTATAAAGTGTGTTTCCAAAGTGATCAATTAATTCTATTAAATTTCCGTTGTCTTTTTTCGTCGGTCATGGTCTTGCACTAACTTTTAGGATATGGAATATATTATTATACTATCACGAATTCACGGCAATCAACTCTTACTTCAGTAATGACATCAGTCACACGTCACACGTCACACGTCACCATCAGGTATCGGAATAATATTATGATAATAAAGTTCCTTTCACATTTTTTGAAAAAGTGTCTTGGGGGAGGACAATTTGCAACCCATTTTGCAACATTTATTGGATAACCAACACCTCTACCATAGGTCACTCAAGTGGTTCGCAACGTTTGATGACTTAGCAGGGATGTCCGGGTTCATATGGTGAGGTTTGTCTAGGTCTTGGCGGATGCGTCTGCCCCCCTTCTGCGTGACGGGCAGGAACGAGAGAGACTGGTTGAGGGAAGCCTTTTGACTTCTCCAGCCGGAATATCTCGATCCATCCCCTTGCACCGCAGTTAGAGGAATGGATTCACACGTCCGTCACTTCTGGACACACTGTGTAGCAGGTAGCTACTGAATGGTTCCGCATTGTGGTAACTACGCATGTTTCCCGACGGTAGTACGCCTGAGTTTCGGGGTTCGATAGTTTGAGGGATTTCCGCAACCGTCAGTTGGCGTGGAGAGCCGGTGTTGTGAGGTGGGTCGTGCCCTACGCACGCAGCTGGGTGGTTTCTGGAAACTTCGATTACGCGTGAGACAAATGAATATAATTATAGTTTAGATTATGGTCACTGGTTTTAAAAATATGTCAGGATGTTTTCCCTGGCTGGCGCCCTATTGATTAAATTCTCCATAGCTTTGATGGCATAGATTACCTGCAGTTTGCTATTTAAATGTTTAACCTCTATCAGGATCCTGCCTGACACGCTCTGAGATTTATGGTTCTTGCTCTACCTGTTTCTTGCTTATCAATAAATGTCATTCTTTCAACAGCAGACTTATTATTTATTTGATTAATGTCGAATTGGTACCTTCATGCCAGTGTGTGTTGTAGGTAGATTCTACTCTTATCATATCACGTACGCTAAGAGGTTACAACTGACTTCCAGATTCCTACCCACCCCTCATTCCTTTTTCCTTCCCAGAATCTGTTCTCCATCTTTTCCCTAAAAAGACCCCCACACAGCATTTCTTAAGATAACACAGTCCCTGAGGGAAATTATTTAGTGAAGCTAATGTAAAAAAAAAATACAGGAAAAGAATAAAAAATATATAAATCGGAGATATTTTTGTGAAAATCGAAACAGGCGGCCGGAGCATGTTCTGAAATTTTTAAATAACTATTTTATATCAGAAAACAAATAACACACTCACAATTTGCCAAATTTATTAGATATTGATACCTACAATAAAATGCTGTAATAATATTTATTTTTATACCCTATTTTTGTCATAGCTGTGTTTCTATTGTTTTATCCTGTATTGTATCATTTCTATTTGTATTAACTTCGTTTAATGTCGATAACGGAAATTTATTTAGAATGAATTAACGCCGATTAACGGCTTTTACATAGGAATTACAATAATTTGAAATGGATACGGAATATACGAATAAAATAATCATATGACAAAAAATTAAAAAGTACACATTGAAGTGACAGCATAAAGTACAAATAGTAAGCTATAATAAATACAAACACGAAGAAAAAGAAAACCTCATATACATGTACAACAAGATATTTTGAACTAAAAAAATTACTACGTAATGAAGTACGTAATAAAAATAAATTTAAAAATAGAAGTAAACATTGATCAAGAATATAAAACATTCAAAGTATATTTGACTATAATCCAACTGAGAAGCGCTGACAAACAGCTTTAATTAAATAAAGTTAGTACGAGTATGTTGATAATGTTTCAATATTTATCACATCATCAACGACATATTTATTACTAAGTATATGCAGGCGATTTATTATGGAATATAATTCAGCATTAGATCCTGTATTGTTACAATGGTAATGTAATTTGTGGCGAACTGATCTACTCGGTACATGAAAACATATTAACGAAAGAAGTTCAGGGGAGTTCAACAAGTTATTAATTTAAAATGATGTAAAGGAAAAAATGTTAATTTTTCAAGAGAACGTAATAATATCAGATGATAGGACACCCAAAATGATGACCAAACGCGCGCCCCAGAGGTAGACTGACGACGAGGTGGATAGATGATATGGAAAAATTTGGAGTAGGAAGGGAAGAACTAAGGACTGCCTGGAGGTGAATGTGGAGAACATTTTTGTGAAGGAGGCCGAATCCCACCTCTACATTTTTTTAAATTAAGAAAAAATTATGTATACTGTAATTAATTTAAATATTATATTATTTTAATATTAGGCAAAAAAGGTAATAATTATTGACTTTTTATTTATTACTTGGGCATGATGTGAACATTTGTTATTGGGTTGTAACCTAATTATTATAATTTATTGTTTTCTTTAATGCATGTTATGTTATTAACCTGTAAATGTTCCCAATAAAATAAAATAAAAACACTTCACTAGCAGAACCTGTGTTGAGGTGTTCACATGCTTTTATAGGTAGTGTTGTTGAGCATTCTTCATATAATTAGGTTAAAGAATATTTGTATATCTAGATTTTATAAGAAAGACAAAAAAATACAGATTGATGATATACGGAAACTGTAAATGATTTTTAAATATATTATAGTGTTTCGCGAACATTTTACCAGGAGAACCTGTTTTGAGGTGTTCACACTGTTCACTTTGTTTTTAAATATTTATTTAGATGTACCTTCGCAATAATAAGAAAATATATACCTACAAATACAATTTAGAGATACATTTAAGTTTTTACAAATGCATTTTAAGAGGAAAAAAGATTGCTAGACATAAATACATTTTAAGGAAAACAGATAACTATGTGACTAAAATAATATTGGTAAGATTGTTACAAATCAAAAAAACATTCTTTACATATGTATAATGCACATATCGTACGAAAAGTAGTGCTAAGACTTGAGGCTTCCTTTACGGCATTCGGCAGGCTATTATAAAGTTTTTGCCCTTTACAAAACGCGCTGTTTTGTGTGCACGAAAGTTTAGTTTTGGGAAGCCTAAAGTCTCCGCGTCTTCTCATAGGATAATAAATTGTGAACATTTTCGTGAAACATAATGTTACTCTGCAGATAATTTGGTAGCATATTATTTTTTAGCTTATATATCATTTTTAATGTATTATATATTGTTTTGTTGTCATCAAATTTAAATTTTGTAACATAATTTTAACTGTAGTAAAAATGTTGCATTTTGAAATCATCATCATCCCCCTATTTTGTATAACCTGTAGTTTATTATTTTGGGCTTCGTTACATAGGAATAAAGCACCAACAATAATTTAAATGCGGAGTTTCATTTAACAACAGTTGCTACAAATAGTTGCATTTTTTGACAGTTAGGTACATCATTGAAATATGTATAGGGTTTTGGGAAAACCTTGAAAAAAAGAAGACACATGATAATAGAAAATAAGAAAAAAACGAAGTTAACTTTCGTTAATATGAAAGTATATTGAAGGTAGACACAAACACAGTATCACCAGATATACACTGATACTTACTGCAAACTGGGATTTTCTAGATGTGAATACCGCACAAGAGTCCCAACTGCTCGCAACCGCCTGAAGTCATATAATATGACATCCTCAATTGGCATAAGTTGTGGGGTTGAAGGTAAGAGGGGAGGGTAAGGAGATGAGGAAGAGCAACATGGCTAATCAGATCTAGTCGCCAAAGTCATTTCAAGCAAGGTTTCAATTCTGAATGGTCACCAAAGCCGTTCCTCAGAATATTTTCCAATATGGAACGTGCCGCAAATATACCTTATATTATTTTTAAATGATTAAATTGTGAAAACAAAAATCAATCAAATAAAATTTTAGTGCGCTCGCCGGGATTCGAAGTCGCGACACCTGGATCGCTAGTCAAGAGCCTTATCCCTCGCCCACGGAGGCCTTCAAATCATATTACACGATATATCGACTAATCGTTGTACGAAATTGAAAGTGGACTTCTACCATGTTTTGACAACAGGAATTCGAATTATTATTGCCCAGCCAGACGTAAGCGGATTTCGAAGAAGCCTTATGCGAGAAATCCCCGGTTCGTTCTGCCTCTACCTGCCTACCTCGTACCTATGTACGTGACGATCACCATATCGTATTAGGCGGTACCTGTCCACGTCAGGACAGTATCTATTATTTAGTTGTATTCATTAATTGACGCTTGCAGACACGTGACCAGCGAGGATTTGACACCGCCGAAGGTTGAAGCATTTAGTGTATAATTAAATATTTGAAGATCCGTCGTATAATAAATTATTGATGCATTGAACATAAACTAAAAAGGTCTGTGTTTCCAAGTGCACTCAATTTTTTACGATTTTTAAAATACTTAACGATTTATTTTCTCGAAACAATTATCAATTTCATTGATTTGTCTCTAAGTAAGGGGGACTTGTCTTTTTATTATGCTACACCCGAAGATGACAGTCAGTGGCGGCTTCACCTTTGGGTCATTTGGACAATGACCCCCAAAAATATGATATGAAAATGATTGTTTTAGTCAAGTTTTAACTTGAACCGATCATTTCGTCTTTCTGTAAATTTGCGGCACCATACCTCATGCCGTACTATGCTGGGCCGAGTGGAACACAGAGTAAGTGTCGACCGTGGCGGTAACTGTTCGGTACGAACTAGTCCTGGGTCGATCGATCGTTTTACACGACCCGGGTCGCTCACGACACACTGGCGTCATGAGCGGGTCGCGAAGACTCGCTCTTTTCGCGACACAAAATATGAAACTCGATTACGCTTCACCCAGCTACTTTCTACTACCTGAGTCGAGAGAGGAGGTGGCGAAACCCGGGTATTGACAACCCGCTCGCTCTCTCATATTACATCTATCTATCGTCGCTCGCCCCGCCACTTCCGCACCCGAAACCCAGGTAGCAGTAGTAGAGCGGTTGCGAGAAGTGGGTCGCGAGACCCGGGTGCTGACGAAAAAATGACCCGCTCACTCTTTTGTGGTCCGTGAGCGGGTTTCAATGAGCGGGTTATTCACGACCGACCCAGGACTAGTACGAACAATTTATAGCATTCCAGGAGGTCTGTCAATAAAAAAAGTTTATTATTTAACATGCTGTTACTGCCGTAAGGGCCCCATTTCCCCTAGATTGGAGATTTTTTAGCCCGTTTCATAGAGCAAATTCACGTGAAGCATAAATCGCGGGAATTTTATGATTTCGGAAGAAATTTTGGTTTTGACAATTTCCAAGAAACTAACAAGTGGCAAACAACATTGCGCAGTTTTCTGACAGTTCACCTCAAGCGCTTTGACTGTTAAACTTCCTCTTCTCAACTAATGTAGGTGACACACAGAGCTACAAAAGCGCAGGCAGATATTTGTTGAACCGCGAGGCGCGAGCGCTTACCTGTTGTAGGTACCGTCACACGACGCTATCATATATTTCTTCCCATGGTAATAGAGCTGCCACGAGATGCCGTTTTTTTGTGCTGAATCCATTAATTTGACAGCTGCCATCCGCCCGTTTAGGCAGCTCCGTAATTAAAATGACCCCCTTTCCTGTTTTCTGTGGAGAGGGGATCGCATAACTTTTCGCAAATCGCCTCAAGAGCAGTTATAATAGTGTTTATGGTTGATCTGCGCATAAATTGCTTAGGTGTGACAGGTCTGATGGGATTGTAAGGAGAGCGATATTGGGCGTGCGATGATCTTTTATCTTTTATAGCTCTGCGTGGCATAGGTTTTAAGGGCCCGCAACCCGGATTTGTACCGATTTATTACATATTTCCCTTAAACACGGTAAATTTTAAAGCTCTTAAAAAAATGTTATTCTTGAAGATAATATCTAGACTTTGCCCGCGCCGAAACGCAAATTATATAAAATTCCATCGATAGAAAAAATCGCAAAGTATGCTGCAAAAATTATTATTAACACGTTTGTTTCAGTTATTTTACAAGTTATATGTATGAAAAAATTCACAGTATTTCTGTAAATGCTGTTTAAGATAATGCCCGCGAGATTTTTTCTCTATTTTAAACGAGTCGTGTTTTATTAAACATTTTCGCAATTTTCGCATCGATTTTGTCGCTGTAAATGTTAGCGCTCTCCTCTAACATTCGTAATTTCGTATCTCTCCATCTTCTTCTTTTCGGGCCCGGTTGCAGAGCCTTAACGGAGAGCGGTGTAAGGTGTATCTTACCCAGCGTGGTGATGAGGGAGACGGCGAACAGCACGCAGCCTGGCAGCGACCAGACGCGGCCGCTAGCGCCGCCCTCAAGCCCGCCCGCCGCGCCGGCCCCACCGGAGTTCAGGGCGCCCTCGTGCCGCGACATGTACCGTGAGATCGTCTCGCGCCACTGCCCTTCGTCTCGGTCCGACTGCAACAAACAAACAAACCATCACACACATTACAACACAACAGTTAGACAGATGTATTTAATAATTGAACATGATATTAACATATCTCCAATGAAATATGTCAAACAGAAAAAGATTCAGTCGCAACTAAGAATTTCTAGTTTCAGTTGATATCAAATTGATGCTTTTAGGCTTAGAGCTTCTATCAAATTCCGGCAGATGTCCGTAAACAGATGTGTTAGTTAGGGAACGTACCCATACTACGTGACACACTTTTTGCAATTTTTTACCCCCCCCCCCCCCGGTGACCACGTGTAGTATATTCCAAGACCACCACCCCCCCTACAGTTTTCACGTAGTATTTCATAAATATGGTTTCGAATCATTTTTTGCTAACAAAAAATAAAAAATGCATTATTTGGCTTATATTTGTCTTTATTAATACGGCGCTTGCTGCGTGACAGCAAGAGTGCATGCATTACAAGTGGAAAAAATATTATCAAGATAAAACTTATGTCAAAATATATTGAAACCGGAACGTAATTTATGGAAACGAAAGTCTTGTTATTATTATAAACATTTTTCATCTCAATCATCTTCAACAAACACGTTCCCTGAACTTTTACACTTATTTGAATGTACGAGGGTGGGTTTTTAAGTTTGCGGATTGGGTAAGGAGTGGAAATAAAAACCAAAATTATTTTTCCTTTTCAACATATTCACCTACTACCCTAAAACATTTTTCCGATCATTAAATTAACTTAAAGGAACTTTATAACAGCGCGGAACTCAATTTTCTCCACATTTCACAATTTTTTCCGATTGAAGTGTTTGGTCGACGATAGCTCAAAGACTAATGACCTAATTACGATAAAACCCGGCGTTTATCCTTAAAATGAGTTGTTTAATTAGTACCTAATTCAGCGGTACCCCCATTAATCACTTACTTTCCCATTACGCGAACTTAAAAACTTCCACTCGTAGCTCGAAAAAAACGCGAGATTTCTAGATTGACTACGTGATAAAAACCTAAGCCCCCCCCCACCCGTTGTGACCAAGCGTGGTATTTTGATGACCCCCCCCTGAACAGGTCACGTAGTATGGGTACGTTCCCTTAGTAAGAACGGTACATCCCAGTACTGAGTGTCGAATTGCCGAAGACACGAATGCTGCCGAGGTTGACCGTACGGCCACTGCTTAAGTCGGTCGTGTTTCCCAGTAGTATAATATTGTAAACACTTAAATACAATAATAAACCAGATTGTAACAAGGACCTTATTATTCTTGAAGAGCCCCAATACTAATTATATCCGACTTAATATTTATGTTCAAAATTGTAAATGGTAGCATAGACAGTCCTGATTTAACTAAGCTCATTGAATTTCATATTCCCACGAGAACCACTCGATCTAAAATCCTGTTTAAATGTAACAATAATAAGACTGAGTATATGAAACACCCCCCTTTACCTAGGTTACATGATGTTACTAATAGATATGCAGATGTGGCAGATCTATTTAACTGCACGGAAGGTAGGTACAAGAGGGCTATGCTATCAAACCTTTTCAGTCAATATTAATTTTATTTGTACTATAGATTTTTGTACGTACCTAATTGTCTCTCTGGTGTCATTTCTAATTCAAATGCCACAATCATTTGTTAAACATTTTTTTTTTATTATTTCTATATTATTATTTTTCGTTTTGTGACATGTAATCAGTTCTTATGGTATACGTATACCGTCGAAATGAAATAAATAAAACAATAATTAATGTCCGCCTGTGGATAGGCATACATAAAATAATTGAATCCTAGAGCTCCAGCACAATTAAATCGTTAACTTTAATCGGACCGACAGGCGTAACCTCCGATGATTTTATATCGATGTCCCGAGCACGGTTACACCGTTGACGGCCGAACCGATATTGACAGGTACTAAATAAGAAATCGATTCACATTCCGAAATGTCAAACGCCAAATAATTATGGAAATATTAATCAATTGGCAATGTTAAATTGAAATACTTAAATGTGCATGGCAGTCTGCATTTTCTTTTTGACACTTAAGGGAGTTAATTAGTTAATGAGGTCTTTAGTCGTATTTCAACCACTTTCGTTTCGCAAAGATCGAACGAAATAAATTCATTTAGATTCCTAGCCACCCCTCATATTTTTGTCCTTCCCAGAACTTCTTCTTCTTCCTTTCCTAAAAACACCCTCCACAAGCATCCCCAAAGATGACACAGGTCCTAAGGGGAAATATTTTCCTCAGGGCCTCCTGTGTGGAGCTAACGTAACATCACCTACGGCCTAGCAAGGTGGACGAAAAATCCCCAAATTATGTAGAAACCGTCAAAGCAATGAATAAAGAAAAAAAAAAAAATTAATATCATTTTCAGTTGGTTTCTTCGAAATTTGTCCCGTTTTCTTAAATATTATTTTTCTATTTTCTTTTTCTTCTCGTGGTTTGTTTTTTTTCTTACGGTAGACACATCTTTTGGGCTGTTTTTATCACCGTTCTTTACAGTAATAAAAACTTACTGCACGTCACTGCTTGTGATTAGCATTCATCCTGAATCTGTGTGGATGGTTTCTTAGAATAGTTTTAGTGAAAAACTTCCGGGGGTGACCGTCTTCGGAATCAAAGGGGACTTTATTAGCGACAATTTATGAATATCTAGTCAGGTAATATCTCCTCGGTCGTCGGTGTTTAACGATTGCGGTAAATTTATAATATTGATTATGTTTTTGCAGTCACTTTGTGGTTAGACATATTTAATTATCGATTATGTATTAGGTACGATTAGTTGGGGAAGTTATTAAGGTTTAAAAAAAACCGACGAACGATGAGCTCTGGCGCCATGAAATGTGCGCAGAATTTTCTTTGATGTCAAATGCATCTAATTGGATGTGAGAGGTAGTTTGCATACAAAAAGTTTTTTTTTATTTCGTTGATTTTTTGAAGGTGTGCTTCAGTATTGTTATCAATATAGATTGAAAGTGGAAATAATTCGTTCATTTAGTTCATTCGTTAATTGGTAAACATTATCGGTGACACCAGGAAGCACAGTCCCGCCCACTAAAAACTGCAGATATCACATCTCTTATATTTCAAAGATAATAATATTATACTCTCAGTATCACCCTGGTGAAATTCTGCCATTCAGAATCGAATCGGACAGTCAGTCGTTGTTCAAATCCTCGGCTGGCTAAGCCCCCCACCACGACACAAGCAACGTTTTCCGCTTACTGTGAAGGTAGCAGTAGATTTTCAAATATTGTCAGGTCAAGTTTGTCTTTATTTAAAAAAAATAGCTGGGAGCAGCTGGGTCTTTTGATGATGCCGCAGTCACGCTGGTTCCGGGAAATTTATATAAAATAGCTGGCTCCCGGCATGCGTTGCAAGTTGCAATGGCATATTCAAAGAAATAAATTGTTTCTCCCTGCATGTCCTTTCCCGTGCGTCCCCGGTGGCCTCCCTCGTCCCCCTCCTCTCCCGCGTTCCCCTTCAATCTGCCCCGCCTTCCCACTCCTCTCTCCCGCTCCCCCGCCCCGCTAACCCCCCCTCCCGCGTCCCATATGTTCAGTCCCAGTACATTTGGTTTTCAAACTGCTCGCGTGCCACTTATTACAATTTATTTATTAAAATTTTCATTTTTCATACATTCATTTTTGTATATTATAAGAACGATCAATAAAATTTGGTACCTAACATAGATACCTATTTAAAATATCCATAATTCTTGATTCGAATCAAAGTATTAGGCGAGTACTTTAAATAAATTCATTAATTTAAAGAGTTTCGAAAACAGAATTATGATTTAACAATCACTGTTTTCCAAAATGTCATTCTTAAATTTCGACAGTTTTGCAAGAGTTTTTGTAATGATTAAAAAACTTTTCAGATGTATTGTCCTGTGGTTGTATTTTTAAAGAAGGTATTTTGAATGTTTCAAACATTTCTATGTATTGCTATGCTTAACATAGCAATACATAGACATACTCACATTCATATCGCCAAGCAAACATATTTTGATTGAAGTTTGTCTTTTGGTTGGCTGCCAATAAGAGTGATTTCAATATACAAACAGGTAGGTGCATATTTTATATTATACAATACAAATCTAATCAATTATTCATAATAATAATAATTCGCCAGATTGATGTATTCATTTTGCATGCTAATCCCATTGACTGTGCACATTCATACTTAGGCGCAGGCAGAAACGTGGACAGTAGTGGGTACCCGCGCGGGCGTTGAACCCCGGCCATCGAGGACTGAGGATCGCTGAAGCGCGCAGTGAGCGCAGCAGCTTGCAGCAGCTAGCAGCAGCTCGCGGCTCACCGTTAGGCGACTTTTTGGCCGGCTGGCCTTGAGAACACTGTTATATTAACCGCAATTTGCAAGATTCGTCTCGATCCGGTGTGAAAGATGCTGTTCAATCGAGTTTTGGTCATATTTCAATTTTTACGAAGCCCAATTAGAATTTGCTCTATTTAACAAGTTTTAATTTTAAGAAGAGCGATTTTCTAATGTAACACATTGGCCCCCGAAAATCTAACTAACTAACTAACCATTACGCCGTTTCCCGCAGGGGTAGGCAGAACACTCCTTGCCTCGTTCACATTCACACTTCGTCTCATACATGCTCATCTATTATTCTGACACTTGACATAGCCCGACTCAAGTATCTGATTCGCTTGGTCGTGCCATGTTTTCCTCGGGCGTCCCCGACTTCTTCTACCATTCACATTTGCATCATATATTCTCCATACTACACTCCTATCCTCGTTCATTCGCTCCACGTGGCCCAAACCATCTGAGCGTCCCTTTCAGTCTTACTCAATACGCTTATATCAGTCTCGCATTCTTTGCGGATCTCCACGTTTCTCACACGATCGTACATGCTTTTACCACACATACGCCTCAGGGATCTCATTTCTACAGCATTCAGTCTACTTTTATCCTTCCTCTACCGCTTCCATGCCTCACTGCCATACATCAGGGTAGGTACCAGCACTCCATTATGGACGGGTAGCTTCGCTTTTTTTGAGTTTTTTTTGTTGGCGCCAACGGCGTTCAGTCCCCCTTTATTGGAGTTACCTGCATTTACCGAAATCGCTAACAAATGTACATATGTACAATTGCCCCCTTTTTAAAAGCAATCCACAAATAAACTTGAATTTATCCATTGACATTCAAATCAGTTAAGTAGTTTATCGGGACTTTTTGTCTTACATTTGTAATGTGTATAAAAAAAAAGTTATATTAATAAAGGAGAGTGTATTAGAATGAGTTTGTTTGTGAGTAGTTTTTCTTCCAATCTAGACTCCCTCCCCCCTTGGTGAGTTAAATTTGGGCAACTTCGTATATTCTTTTCAAGTAACTTGAGATTTTGCTGGACCCCCTCCCCCCTCTTTTTGAGTTCACGTAATTAATGTACGCCCCCTAACGTTCAAAACAAGGGATTTTTTTTATTACGTAAAACGCGCGTATAAAGGCCGGTCAAAGCCGGGGACTTCAGGAAGTTCATAAATAACAATAAATGTTATAGGTTCTCTCATCAGAGTTGATCTAAAAACCCACTTTATGATTGTGTTTACACTTCGAACAGCGATGTCCCCTGCTAAACGTCAACGAGAAACAGCCTGCTTATTATTTTTAGCGAAAAAGGGACAAGTTAGTACCTATGCATGCACGTTGTTCGAATTTGAATAGTTAGTACCTATGCATGCACGTTGTTCGAATTTGAATATTCAGAAAGTATTCCAGTCCCTTTTGTTATTACTATTATTATACAATACTAGCGCGGTAAAATAAAATCACGGGATATTATGGTAGTAAATCTATTTAGCTCGTAAACAACGCTTTCTTGAAAACGCAAAAATGCAGTCCCTTGAAAAATCATGAATTTTGACTTTGCTTGTCAAGATAAACCATAAGGAAAAGAAATATCTTCTCTATATCAAATTATATAGAGAAGAAAGTCTGTTGCGGGCGGGCGGATGGCGGCGTGGATTTGATTTGTAGTCAAATCTACAGTTTTATTTCGAGACTGATGAACATTTGTACGCTCAAAACAATAGGAAGGTCACTGCTTACATTAAAGTACGCACTAGCATACTGCCTGCTAACAATGTATGCCCGGACATTGGGGGTCTAGAGTCATTTAAAATAAAAAGTAGCTTCTTTATAAATAAAAAATTAGAGTCCTGACGAGTACGGTGAAGGAGGAAACCATCTGTTTCCTTAGAACGCCGTGGGAAAGTGGTGGGCAACCTCCAATGCTTACAATAAAGCCATTCACATTTTTTTGTTGGTACTTGCCAATTGATTTGAGATTTATTGTATTTCTTATGTTCTCTATTTTATGCAGGTGCTTGCAGGTTTTTACAGATGCAATGCCGCCTCATGGAGCCTTACGAATGAGTTTTTCTTTTGCCCTGTTTAATTTATCTTTGTCTTACTAACCTATTTTTTTAAATTTTATTTTTCCTGTTAAGCACTTGCATACTGCTTACTAACAACGTATGCAAGGACACTAAAGGTCTACATTCGTTCAAAATAAATAAATGTAGCTTCGTTTAACAAAAAAATTAGAATCTTGCGAGAGCCTTGAAGGAGTAACCATCTGTTACTTATACCAGGGCGGGTAAGAGGTGGATAACCTCCACTGCTTACATTAGATTCCGAAACATTCTGTGCAAAGCCCGGGATGGTTTCAAACGTAGAAAAGAAAAATTAAATGATTTTCTCGTAATAAACACTATATATTGTAGATGAGTATTGTAGAATTCTTCGCACAATTAGTTCCAATTTTGAAAACGACACTTAAATTTAAAGCAAACCGAGTTCCAAAATTCTTTGAACCAGAGTCACACATGACAGATTCACAATCACTATAATAAAACCCCCGTCGCTATTTTAGTGAAACATAAAATTTGTTTGGAAAATAATTTTATTCATTGCGAACTTTTCGTAATCTGCATGCGACATCATTATAAAACTTTTTGTGTGAATTAAATATAAATGGCAAAATAATAAAAAAAGGTAGTTTGGGGGAGATCTCGGGGGTGATATTCCTACCTAATGTGTTGACATTTAACGAAAAACTATTTGATTATAAAATCATAATTCCAACTTCAGTAATAAAATGGGGTGGTAGCATCCACCGTTACTTTTTTTGCGTAAAACCGTTTTAATTCGTTACTGGGCATTATGTTTTTGTATTAGCTTTCATTTTAGAGCGCCCCATGATTCTACACGACGATGCACGAATAACTCATGTAACCTTTTCGCCGCGGAGATATGAATGATTCCTTGGTGGAGTAGAGAGAATTTGATTATTTTTATTATTTTTTCCTCCGCTTACTTCTAAAAAAACATCTTTTCAAAACAGAATTTCCCACTTTCCGATATCCGATCGAGCTGAAACTCGGTGGAATAACCGTTGAATTGTTGCCGATGACAATGCATTCATGCACACGTACATGCATTTTTATGAAATTTTGATGATATTTTATTTAAAAATTTACAGCAGTTAATATACGAAATAAATGTCAATCTTATGCAATTGTGATTAGGCTCAGTTGTTAGTGTTGCTCCAGTCCCTGGGGAGGAAAGTTCAATCCTCGGTCAAACTAAAAAAAATAGTTTTTTTTTTTTTAAATTGGCTACCTAGGTATCGGCAGAAAAGATGGCGCAATCAGCATAGCGATTTATACCTTTTGTGGGATGGTTAACGAGATAACGGACGTGATCTCCTGTTAGATTTGCGTGATTTTTACATATTTACTGTCACATATTTTGGTTTTGATCGTTTTAACACGAATTCGTGAAAGTATGTATGATTATTTATTCATTTAATGTACGCTGTACATAGAAAAACCAAATAAATCATACAAATCTGACAGAAGATTACGCCAGTTATCTCATAACGATCCCACAAAAGATAGATAGAGAATCGCTCGGCAGGTCGAAAATTGAAAATGGACCTATTGTATTAAAACAAAGCTTTATTTTTTACGGGTTGGTTTTTAGAGCACATCAAGATCTGCACGGCGACGCACAAATAACTCTTGTAACCCTTTCTTATGCGGAGTTACGACCGATTCTTTGGTCGCGCCGAGTAAATTTCGAATCTCCCTCCTCGATGAAGCAAACGCACGACGACGTAAACGCATCAACAAGCAACGGACAATGATCTTTTGGAATATATATGCCATGTGGCGCCACAACCCTTGGGCCACAATATATATTTAAATATTTGGCAACAAGAGAAGAGTTCATCGCTTACTCCGGCATTTCCTTATAATGGGGAGCCTTTGAAAAAAAATACGTGAAAATACATGAAGTTTAAATGGAAAAGTGTTGGTATTGTTGGCCTCTCGAAAACTGGGCGTACTGTACAGGGCCCGCAGATACTTTAATAGTACACAACTGCTAACCCTGACAAATCACAAGTGTGCCCCACGGTTGAATTTGGCAGCCACCTCTGGTCTGGAGCTCCAAAATACCTGAAAAATACCCTCGACTCTGTGCAGAACGGGCGGTCCGTTTGATAGATTCTCTCATCTTAACAGACGGATTGCAATCTTTAGAGCACAGGCGTCGGGCGGGAATGCTATCCTTGTTCTACCGGTATTTCAATGGAAGACGCTTCGAGGAACTAGCGTCATTGATCCCCTCGGGAAACACGCCAAACGCAAATGTACACGGTTGACATTTGTCACATGAGAACGGGTCGCTTCTTCGACACGTTATTGTGTTCAACAGCTCGGCTGTGGAACGATTTGCCTGTCTCTGTGTTTCCTCCGACCTACAAATTGGGTTTCTTCAAGACCAATGTTCATTCCTTCCCTTCCTCAAAAAGACCCTCCACACAGCATCTCAGATGACGGCCCATGGTCCATGTCGATTTGAAAGACAACTGTTGTCGCCAATTTACATCAGACCTTTCGACCCCTTGATCACTTTCAACAAGAGTAAATAATTGAGCTAAGGGGTCGTCCATTAATCACGTGATGTTTTTTAGAAACTTTTTAACCCCCCCCCCCCGTGGTGATATGTGATGAGGTTTTAGACTACCCCCCCCCCCCAAAATCACGTGTATTTTTTTTTGTAGAAAGTATTTTGAAATTTTCAGAATATTATCACGAAAAATAAATACACGTGATATCTCATTATACCCCCCCACTCTGGTGATATTTCGTGATTTTTTCCGAACCCCCCCCCCTTTCGAGCCTCACGTGATTAATGGACGACCCCTAACTTCGGGCTAACGGACACGCTCACAAAATTCTTCATTCTACATTTTATCTATTCAGCATTGTTGGAACTTTTTGATTTTTAGACACGCAAAGAGCAAACTGTTTAAAATTTAAACCAGAGTCGTACACTTTAAATTTAAAATAATTGATGCAGGTATTTTGATGTCGTGTTAGAAATTAAAGAATAGTTTACAGTATTTGCTTACTTTGCTAAAAGTATTTAGGTAGATAATTAGTTTAATGCGGATAGCTAAAACGTTGAAGGAATCAAAGCGCAGTGCAGATATTAAGTTTGGTGATCAGTGATCGGTGTCAGGCCTTAAAGCTTATAATAAACTTTTACCTGAACTTAGCAAATGAGTTTGTTTTCTACGTCGAAATTTCATGTTATTTACAAATGTCCCGTTAATTAGAGCATGCGAATTTTTGGAAAATACCGAAGATATAAGTCAAATGTTGATATTTGTGGCCGACGAAAAGTGTGTGACATTACGGCGGTACTGCAGCACTACATATTATGTTTTTTGTTTTTATCTTAGCTCCACACAGGAGGCCCCGAGGAAAATAGTTCCCAAAGGGTTTATGTCATCTTTGGGAATTTTGTGTGGAGGGTATTTTTAGGAAAAGGAAGGAGAGGAAGTTCCGTGAAATTTATGAGGGGTTGGTGGGAAGCTGAGGTCAGTGTGTCCAGGAGTGATGGACGTATGAATTCATCCCTCCCACTGCTTTCCGTTTTGCAGTAGATGAACAAATGCATCCCCCGCCAAGACCAAAATTCTATAAAGAATGAAACATTTTTTATTATAAATAAATAAAAAATAAAAACTTTGTTTTAAGTTACTTTATTGTTATTTTTAGTCTACCGGTTTCGGAGATACCTCCGTACCGTCATCAGGACTGTTATACAAATACTATTATATATGAATGATATTTATGTTGTGAGAGTGGATTGATATGTTTGTGTAAAAATGACTGGCGAAGGACCTTGATTTTGTGTTACTATCACTGCCTGAAATGATAAAAATACATGTGGCATAGAAAGGAAAGGTCTCACCGAAAGGATAAAAGAACTTTGTATGATGGCAATGCAATCGTCTGCTTTCGCTCCCATCCAACAGGCACAAAAAAACAATAGGCGTGAATTTCGTTATTCTGATAGTATACAGCGGAGTTATTTTTAATAGCGGTCACCGATAGCGGAGCACAATGGTTATGTTGCGGCGGGCGTTTTATTACAGACTGGATAAGATTGGCGGATAGGCAATAGGGATGGGTAGAAAAGGAACTTGCAACAATATTAATACCAATCTCAAGCAGTGACAGTATGTATGCGTGCTATGTAGGTATGCGTATGTGTAGGTATGTGTATGGGCGTAAACAATATATATAATCTATTATTATCTTTCTCTACAGTCCTATTAATGATAGTACGGAGGTACCGAAACCGTTAGACTAAAAAATAACAATAAAGTCACTTAAAACAAAGTATTTTCTTTTTTATTTATCTAAAATGTAAAGTCACCATGTGTTTGCTTCTTTTGAATTTTTTTTTATTTTTATTTTTTTAATGTGAACACCGCACAAGCTCCCAATGGTCTGGAGCCAGTGAGATTATGTCATCCCCATTTGGGGTATGTTATAAGGCTGAAGGTAGCGGGAAGGGGAAAGAGATGGGAAGAGGAAGGTTGGGGAGCACTTGGCTATTCAGATCTCGTCACCAAACACGGCAAAATCCATCTCAAGTAACGTTGCAATTATGAATGGTGAAACTTACACCAGAGCGAAATTGAGAGCATCTTCCACTCCGGAACGTGCCGCAAATATACTAAAATATACCTACTATTCAAATGAATAAATTGTGAAATAACACAAATTAATCAAATAAAATTTACTTGCGCACGCCGGAATTTGAATCCGCGACCTCCGGATTGCGAGTCGAGAGCTTTACCCGTCGATCACGGAGGCAGTCGTAATGAAAGTTTGGATGTTTGACTTCTTGATTTGATTGAATATAAAGATAAAATAACTTAATATTATGTCCTGCTTGACAGTAAAGATGACTGTTCATTTACCTGTAATTAATAAAATGAACGGTGAAAATTATTCACCTAGGTTTAAACCTGGTTTTTTGTCCGTTCATCCAATCGGAACAAGAGGTTATTGGCACAATAAAATCACGGTTCATTGCCAAACCGGTTTCCAATTTATAGCAAAAGGAAACAGGTTTATCGATTAGTTATATTTTATTATTAATTATACAAAGGTATTATCATATCATACATTGTATTCAACGCTCGTTACTGACTGATAATAATGTGTTATTTATCTTTCTGAAAGGATCGCTGTACAAGACGTCCGGTAATTAGTAGTACAACCGGGAAACTGGTGAATTTACATAGTGTCGATTTTTGGTTTTACAATTATTCTAAAAAAATTATAAATAATACCTCCGGTCCTGTTATGAAAAAACTTGGTATGAAAAATTTTCGCAGTGTTTCTTTGAATGATACCTACTCAAGACATTTGTCTAGAGATTTATGCTATTTAAAATAGTAGTTTTATTAAATATTTTCTGTTTATTACGTTACTGTAAGGTTTGTCCAGGTCTTGGCGCGGATGCGTCTGCCCAACTGCTGCGAGGATGACCGATGAGGTTCGAGAGAGACTGGTTGTGGGAGGCCTTTTGACCTTTCCAGCCGGATTCTCTCGACCCATCGCCTTGCACCGCAATTGGAGGGATGGATTCATACATCTGTCAGTCCTGGACACATTAACCTCCAGATTACTACCCACCCTCATATTTTTTCTTTCCCAGAACTTCCGATCCTTCCCTTCCTTAAAAAGACCCTCCACACAGCATCCCCTAAGATGGCACAGGACCTGAGAGAAATTATTTTCCTCAGGGCCTTTTGTGTGGAGCTTATGTAAAAAAATAATATTAATTATAATAGTTTTTTATGTCAGCGCGTTCGCTCTGACCTTCATATTTACATAAATTATCTCCCTTTCCGTCAGAACAAAACCATCTTTTGTAATCTTCTTCTTTTTGAACTCTTAAGTTTCCTAGTTTCACTTCTATCGCGTGTGCAATTCACACGCGATAGAAGTGAAACTGAATGTCGCTTTCTTTTGCCTGTTTATTTTAAAGTGTTTTGAAGATTGGATATTGAATTACCAAAACAACCTCCATCCGCTGGATTTCTCTGGCCGCTGAGATTTGCGACGCACTATACCGCTGCGCTATGGGGCGCGAACAGCGAGGTGCGTATTTAGCGTATTATAGGAGCCTTGAGCGCAGTTTGATGCTTAGCAGGTGCCGTAGTGCGTCATTTCCGTTTCATCTGAATTTAAAATCATTCTAACGGGGCTAAGGAAGTTTCACTTCAAAATCGAAATATTTAGATTGATGATTCTCTCTGTGACGTAGATTCACCAGTTTCCTACTTATACCATTGGTTTCAGGACGCCGTGTATAGTTTATCAGAACTGACACAGTTTAGTACTGTTGTGAGATTTTTATTCGTTCCATTGTTAAGGCATTCGTCTCAGGTCGGTGCTTTAGTAAGAGAGAAAGTCAGAATAATAATTATTTCGACAATACTTTGTACAAGAAGTGATGGTGATTTTGAAATGCAGTAATAGAGATTACTAACAATCGTGCCGTTTCTCCGCAGGGGTATGCAGGGAGGAGAGACAGATACACAACTACATCTTGAAACACACTCCTTTCTTCATTTACCTTTCTTATTCTACTATTTTTTTGTGAGTACTATCACTTTACTTTTATCTTACTTTTACTTGTTTTTATTTTATTAATGTACGAGTATTATTTCTCGATCCGATAAGATAATAGATCTGGTGTTTTTCAGTTTTCATCATTATTATTATATATTTATTTTTTCTACTTTTATTGTTTTTTGTCTTATCTTATCTGTATCTCTCATGTATCACACAGTATTAGACAGTATGTATAGACTATGTTTAGATTGTTTATCTAGTTCCTACCTCTGTAATATTAGGCAAAAAAAAGTTAATAATTATTGACTTTTTGTTTATTATTTGGGCATGATGTGAACATTTCTCATTGGGTTGTAACCTAATTATTACAATTTATTGTCTTCTTTAATGCATTTAATGTTATTAACCTGTAAATGTTCCCAATAAAAAAAGAAGATAAATAAATAAAAAATATATATTATTTAATGCATCGTCTTATACAAACTCATCTGTTATTCAGACTCTCCTTGAATTGAGCTGACTCAAGCATTTGACTCACTTGGTCGTGCCATCGTTACACTCCTTTCTTCTATTATTCACTCTACATGTCCGAACCATCTGAGCGTACCTACCTTCGAGAGTGGAACGTGCATTTCAGCATCGCCCTGGTGTGAGACCTCCATCCAGAATTAAAACTTTGCTTGAAATGGCTTTAGCCGTGTATGGTGACCATATCTGAATAGTTAGGGACTTCCCCACCTTCCCATTCCCCATCTCCTTCTCCTCCCAACAACCTTCAGCCTCACAATAAACCCCAACTGACTAGGCGGGAGCAGTTCGAGCGGTATTAACATAAAAAAAACAAGTCTACTTGCACCCCCTTATTCGGTTCTATACCTCACTACCATTATTTTATGTAATACTGCACAAGAGTTCCAACTGCTCCCAACTAGCGATGTGTAGGTTGGAGTGGACTCTTGAACTCTGGTTCTTTGCGGGAAGCGGCTTCTATTCCTACTCCTTTTTCATGTCGACTTCTTCCAGAGAACCCGGTCCAGGACTCGGACCCAAACCAGGAATGCTTCCACCTGCGTCCCCATGTTAGCGGTCCGAGCCACTCGTGAATCGGGAGCAGGTCCCGGGTTCGAGTTCTTTTGCGGGTTCTTGCTCCCAGGTCCGGCTCCGGCCAAATCCGTGCGTCCCGATAGCCGCACCCAGTACCCAGTCCGCACCAAAGAATTTGAACCCGGGATCTGCTACTAGAACTCCAGTACTTTTAAAAGGAAGCACATCTCAGAGGCCTCCGGCAAAATTCAGAACCAGCCCATATATACTCCCAACTGCCCGGAGGTGGTGAGACTATGGCATTCCCGACTGGGGTGTGTTGTGAGGCCGAAGGAAGTTGGGAGGAAGAGGAGGTGGAATTGGCTATTTAACTCTTGCATGACTGATGTAGATAAATAATAAATATCCAATAAGTTGTTACAAATAATTAATAGATTTCTTGCCTGCAAAAAACTATGACAGCCTTACTAAAAAACCCAGTGAAAATTTTATTTAATTGACAAACGGCCGCGGATGTGAAAACATTACTAATTAAAAAATTGTTCATGGAAAAAAATACACTTGGTTTACACTGTCTGAGAGGGTAGTTTATCTCTGTTTTAGTAATGTTGTTTGAACGAAATTTGGATTTTTTCGTAAGTATTTTGAATGTTGTATATGTTTATTATTTCGGTAAAACTCGGTAAATATATCAATTATACGAATTTATTGGTGAATTAGTCATATTATTAGAAATTACGATCACATTTGAGTAAGTAATAATATTACACACACATCCAAGGAGTGATTTTTTTTTCGCGCTTTCAGCCCGAACGACGAATGCGCAGGCGCCCGCGCCGCCACCTGGCGGTTATGAAGGAAAACACACAATTTAGTACTTACACTATGAAAAATTACATTGTTGCCAAACTTATAAAATACATTTTAAGAACAAACCTTATTAGTAATGTTATCATGTTTTAGTGTATTTTTGTTTTATTCATGTTGCTGCTGCAATGCGGGTTATCGGGCGTGCTGTGGTTTTATTTTAGTAAGGCTGTGAATGTTTAACTAAGCGATGTTAAAAATGCCAAAAGGCTATAATTTGAAATGCAAACATTTTTTACGATATTCGTGAATGTCAAATTAAATTCGATTATCGGAAAATTGTGAATAATTATTTATAAATACATTCGTATCACACATTGCAAACATAAAAAACGTTTTAACCTCTTAGGAATCGAGCGTCTTTTGTCTGAAATATAAAATATTTCCGCTTTGCAAAAAAATCCAAATAAATGGAACATACCCTAAAACTAAAAACTGCTATTGAAAGGTGATGAAATGCATTTATAAATATTATTATTAGAAATAGATTTTTTTTTTAAAACAAACATAAAAAAAAGTTTAAAAAATGGCTCACTTTACGTTTCTTGAATCTGAAATTACTGATAACGAAAAAAGTAAAACACACAAATATTTCACATATTTAAAATAAAAACAGACATTATATTAGGCAAATGTATATAAACGTTATAGTCAATTTACTTTTTTTTTCATTTCAATTAAAAATATTTAATAAAGTTTAATTTTTTTTTTTGAATTTCGGTTTTATCAAGGTGTACATTTTAATTAATTTGCGAAAGCTTTTAGATTTGAATATAAAGCGTGATGTTTTCTCTTTGTAACACCGTTTACATCATGTTTCTAGTGTATTATATTTCTAATATATTAGAAATAAGATAGTAAGGGAGACACAATCATTTCTATGAGACCTATATCTATATGAGGTGTTCCGAAAACAGAACAAATTAGCCCGCGGGGTTAGTAAAATTAAGGCAGCCACTGCAATTAAAAACAACAAACTTATCTTAAAAATCATAAATCTGCCAGGTGTGAGAATTTTTTTTCCAATTAATTACATCCAGTTATTTTTAGTTCTAAAGAAGAAAATTGCTAATAATTTAATAAACTAAAAGTAATTACGTTTATTTGAATCGCCTAATTAAATAAATCCAGTTTTGATATGAAAGGAATGTTTTAATTTTACCTCTTTATTTTTTACATTAGCTCCATTCGAGAGGCCCTGACGAAAAAGAGCCTATGACATCTTTGGGGATGCAGTATGGAGTGTCTTTTTAGGGAAAGAAATGAGAGGAAGTTCTGGTAAGGAAGAAGGTGTGAGGGGTGGGTAAGGAATCAGAGGGTTAATGTGTTCAGGAGTGACGAACGTATGAATTCATCCCTCCCACTGTGGTGCAAGACGATGTGTGAGAGTCTGGCTGGAGAAGTTAAAAGGTTCTCCAGTCTAACACAACCGGTCTCCTCCGATCCTGTCCGGGCAAACACATCCGCCGCCCAGACCTAGATGAACCTCACCCGATGAGCCCGGGCACCCCTGCCAAGACACCAAATGCAGCGAACAACTTGGGCTGACCTATGGCAGGGGTGTTGGTTATACAATAAATATAACTGGGGCGGCGGTACCCGTACCTGCCTCCCAAATTGAGATTGTTGCAAGCATAATTAAATCACGTTAATAATTTTTATTACTCATGACCGTGACACATGAAAAATCTCGTGATGCAACTTGACTTGTCAAGTAACAAGATGAAAACTGAGTTTTAGCAAAATTTTGATCAAAAACCTAAACGGGCCGGGAATAGGCATTTAACAAGGACTGGATGAATGCTTCATTATTCTACTTCGTCTTCATGAACAAGCTAAAGGTCAAAGGTATTTATTTCTAATTTAATTAATGTCACTCATCACAAATTCCACTATTTTTTTTTTATTTCCAACAAAACACGAAAATTGTTTGAAAAAAACAACAACAAAATTAATGGTAAGGGTGTGCACCCATTATTTATAAATAGATAGAACCTGCTATAGGACCGTTAAATATTTCCCGTCAACAAACAATACCTACTTTAATAAATTTACGACAATCAATTATTCTTGATGAGAGAGAAGGTGTGGCAATAGTTAAGTTATCAACACCAGGGAGACCGCTGTTATTGAACGTCTTTAATATTTACATTAAGATGTCATCATGTGGTAAAATATCACAACATATTTTAATTCCTTTGTAACAATTTTAATTTTCTAGGGCAATTAAAAATCTCCTCTATAATCCCTGTCTAATGCCCGATTGGCCAACTTACGTGGACTGTAAGACACTTTAACAGAGAACATTCGATTCTACCGCCCTACCTTCAAATGTTTGATCATTTGATCCTTCATCCAAAGTATATCTTATAAAATGTATATTAGAGCGATTTTGCGCGAGTTTCAGATAACTGGTGTGGTCACGATCACGACAATATTTCAACTAATATGTGGGTATTCTTATCACATGTATGTAACAGAGGGACAATGGGAGAAGACAATAACTGTACAGAACCTTCGGATGTACAGAGAAGTCCAAAAGCTGATTCATTACTAAACAATATCAATTCATAAATCTATAATAGTAACCCATAAATTAGACATTAGTTGTTTCAAACTTATCTAAAATATTAGAAAAATGCGTTAAAAATAGTCATTGAACACATAGAAAAATAGAAAATATGGTTTACATAAAGACGTAAGCCCTGAAGATGCGATATATGAATTGACAAAAAATATATAGGCATCTATCGTTAAAAAAAGAAATTCCCAGCCATATTCTTAGATTTAAGAAAAGCTTTCGAAACCGTAAAACACAGCTTGCTTACTCATTAAAAAATAACTCAATAAGGTTTCGAAAACGACCGCGCTAAAAATACAATAATAAATAAAGGGAATATTTATAGGTCAGAAGCACAGATAAAAATGGAGTTCCACGGGGAACTCTACTTAGACCGCTTTTATATTTAATATAAATAAATGATTTATGTAATTTATTGTAAAACGCCGACGACACGGCAATAATAGTAAATGGATATTCTTGGATCGATTACTAATCATTTGTGTACTTGTATAATTTTCAAGACAGTTTTAAGAACGCTAGAGATATGTCGAAACAGGTAGCAAATAATTAAAATTAATTAGGTAACAAATTGTACATTGCTGGTAAAACTCTTCAAAACAAATATCACATATCTTTTAGCGTGTAAACAGGTATTGGAGCTTTCGTTAAGGGTTAATTACTACTGGAAGGTTAATCGAATTTCTTACAGTAAAGGAATCTTAGAAACGCAGCAATAAATGCCATCGATTCTACTTTAAAATCCACGCCTATTTCCAATTCATGTAAAGGGCCACCAGAAACCGGAACACAAAGGGAATCAGAAGGTCAAAGTCATAAAATAATAAATATTTCCTTCCGTTACCTTTAGCGGACCTTTACAACTTGGACGCGCCCGCGAATTAAGCGGACTAACTACTGACATTCGTCAACATGATGTTATCGTGATAAAAAATAAATATGTAATACTTAAATAGAATTATTACAACGTTAAAGGGGCGTTAACGAGGATAAACATAATTATTTACATCACCGTCGCGTTGAAATATGAGTTTGATGTGATGTACAGAAGTACAGATAAAGATATTAATAAACGAATTTACACGAATCTACATATTGATGGGTGAAAAACACAAAAACGTAACTGTAAACAATGGTATGGAGAAAACTCTCGATTTTTTATAACGTTAGTTCCACACAAGAAAAAATAATTTAACTTAGGGCCTGTGTCATCTTTGGGTTTGAGTTTATAAGGAAAGGAAGGAGAGAAATGCCTGTTTATTTCCTTCGGTCTTGGAGAAAGTGGTTGAAATATGACTAAGACTTAATTAACTAATTAACTCCCGTCTAGTGTCAAAAAGTACACGCGAAGTGCCAATGTATATTAAAGTTAATATTTCAATTCGAAATTGTCAATTTATTAGTAAAATTTATTTTTTCGTATTTGTTTGACATTTCGGAATGTAAGTCCATTGACAGATCCGCCAGAGTTGCTATCTTATGTCGATTTCTTATTTATTCGCTGTCGATATCGGTCTGGCTATCAACAGTGCGACCGTGCTCGGGGAATCCTTGGTAGTTACGCCTATCGATTATTATTATTAAAAATAATAATAATTGGATAATTCGTAGAGCGCCGTTTTTGTGAAAAATCACCTCAAGGGCGCTGTAAAATTTATTAAGAATTCTTAGGTTAACATACTTACCTGGCAGGTCACTTCCGATAAACACACTTTAATTAGAAAGTTTATGCTTGGAGAAGATACGGCTTTGCATGCGGAGGACATTATATTTAAAACACCGGAAATTCCGCGATTTTACATTTGCTTCCCCCATCACTAATATTACACTAGTATTACATTTATTAAAAGATTAGTGGCAAAAGTACAGTTGATATTTATTTTGAAAGACAGGAGAGAATTTAGGACTCTTTAGGGCTGGAGAATGTTCATGAACATTACGAACGCTTACAAATAGGATTTTTTTCTACATTTTTGCAAATTAATTATTTACAATTTCGATACGGTTGACTGAAAAGGTGAGTTTAAATTTTTAAAAAATGATAAGATATGATGATTTCCATTTGGATATTTTTATAAAAAATTATTACTCAGTGACAACGGTTGTTAAAAATCACATAACGAGTAAATCATTTAAATACATATTTCCTTAAAATTTTCCCGTGAAATTTAAAGGGTCTGCGCTAGTTTAATAGAAATATACTAGCAGTCGCAAGACTTGTAAAGCCTCGTCTCGACACCCAAATCCTAAAAACATCAATTATTCTAAATCCCATTGTGTAATTATTATTACTGTTGTTCCTAATCTTCAAACCAATCAACTCAGGTTTGTAGGACAGCTGTAGGTGTGGTCTTTCCCCGAGTTCATCAGATTTATAGCAAGTGATCGGGGAACCGTGATGGTCCAAAATAGACCGGAATAATTATAAATGGGTAGGACCTACTCTAATCTTTGTGAGTGCTCTCTGAAATTGAAATGGTGTGATTGAAGGCTGATTCAATGGTAATTTTGAATTTGCCTAATACACTAATGTGTCTACTTAATTGTAAAACACCGTGGATGTTTTAAAACTTTAACAATCGGCTGCTCCCTGGTTTCGACACTAATTATTGTTGAAATTGAAAATTTACTTGAAACTACTGTAAGTCCACATTTGATATTATTTTCAAAATTCTTCTTTTTCGGTTATTAATACATTTTTTTATTTTTTGTTATTATTGTTTACGATATTTTGTTACTTAATATAAATTTCAAATTCTGTAAAGGACAATAAATCCAAAAATGAGTTACATATGTCATTTTCTCCGTTTTTCTCTCTCTTTGGATCTAGGAAAATAAGTGCGTCTTGTACGGTCGTGCACTTTAAGCGGATTGTTTTATTAAAAAATAAATTAAATAGTTATTAAATAAATTTACAAAACACTCATTCTGAAAGACCCGTTCAATGTTATTTTTTATAATAAAAATCATTATAATAGGTCTACAAAAACAGGGTTCATGATTTTTGGAAAAAATACAAAAAGATTGTGTCCCTTATAATAAATAATACTTGGATGATTTATATAGCCCCGTTTTTGTGAAAAATCACCTCAAGGGCGCTGTACAAACTTATAATACATTTCTAAAATCTAAAAAATATATGTCCAATATTTTGACTAATGAACGCGATGCTGCCTAAAAATTAATGAAAACGGGACCAAGGTTTTTGGGCACCTGGGGGGGGGGGGTGTCACGTAGTATGGCTACGTTCTCTTACCTGGGAGGTCGCTTGAAATTGACACAGTATATTGTTCATTTAAAGAAATTTAGAAAGAGTTCGCACGCAGAGGACATAGTTGGAACACATGTTATTTAATTCTTTGATGAGTCTATTTTGGTAAATAAAAGCAACATGTAAAGGTGGGTGGTGCAGTAGTACCTATAAGGATTTGATCTTCCTAAATGTGATTCGTCAAGAGACAGATAGATGTGTAAGGACTTGAGTAATTTTAATTCAGTACGGGAATATACTTAGTCATTACTTACAGCATTTTAAATTTACGTTATTAATATGATTTTATTATTTGATCTTGATTTCCCGCACCAAACATAAGAGCATTGACTTCTTCATGGTGACGAAAAACTTTTAATATTTTTCTTTATAATCCACTTTGTAAATAATTTGTATATTTATTGTAAAAATACATATTGTATTAAATAATGTAAAACAATCTCAATCGTAACGTTGAATAATTTAGACTTGAACTTGAATTATAAACGCATAAGTAGGTGGGTAGCGGTGGCGGCCAGTGAATGTTCAGTGAGCTAGAGAGTACTAAGATTGAAAAATATGACGTTATGGACGTTGTTGTTGCTGAAAAAGATTTTTTTTTGTTTTTTAAATTTCAACTTTTTGTATGAAGATCTTCAGGATTCTTTCAGTCAAGGGTTGCCCCGCATCCACACACAGAAAGATCTTCATACAAAAAGTTGAAATTTTGAAATTTTTAAAAATTAATTTTCAGCTACAACATCAGAAATGTCGTATTTTTCAATCTTAGCACTCTAGCTAAATGAAAACTCACGGACCGCCACTAGTGGGTAGGTAAATTGTTATGTATTTTTTTTAAATATTTCGCATTGATGTAGGTTTAGGTTTGGTTAGGTTGTTAGGTTAGGTGCAGTTGGACCGTATTTTATACTTTGGCTAACTTTGACCCGATATTATCAATAATATCCGGGTAAAGTGATTAATTCTGTGTCAATTATCACTTTTGTCTAAATTGGATAGACGTACTAAATAATAGCTGGATAGTATATATAATATACGGATTTATTACTTTGGCTGTAACATAGATACCTTTACGTGATCTGTATTTGTAGTATCTGTAATATTTTGTTGTAAAATTGTTTTACGGAAATTATACAAAATAAATAAATAAAATTATTTAAGTCCGCAGTGTAAACAAAGATGTTGTAAAAAGTAAATATTCTTACCTGCATCAGTTCCGACATTAAGCCATTGACTAGAAACTTTTGTTCGTTCACCATCTCCTGGGATGCTCTGTCTTCTCTAGGACCTGAAACAATAATTACAAAGTTAAAATAACTTATTTATGTATTAATAACTTCCACGTTTCATCCCTCCTACAACAGGCTTACCCCTTAATGCGAGTGAGAAGTATAGTCGGTCAAAAAAGAGTAGAAAATATAAAAACTGGAACTAATAAATTTGTAGACTGGCAACACCAATTTAACTGTCAAATATTTTTTTGAAGTGCAATGACACTGAATGTATAGAACACAGTAAACCACATTTTAAAAAACATTTTTCTTCATGACATAAATTTGATTAAAAGGTGATTTATTAAGCGATTTGCTTTAATTTAATTTAACATAATTTTGAATTTAACAATAGATAGAAAGGATTAATCACTAATGGTGAGTTTAGTTACACTACTTTTAGATCTGAATGAGTTAAATATATTCAGATCTAAAATTAGAGACATGATCTAAATAAATGTGAGCAATTTCTAAACTGTGCTTTATATTTTATTACATTATAGTTATTCTTCATTATGTTAACACAAAATTGCAAAGGTATAATAATAATATACCCATATGCAATTCTAATTTTGAGATCGGCGGGTATCTATACTGCAATGAAAAAATATTTTTTTCCACTATTATGCCTTTTTAATTTTTTATAAAAATGTAGGTTACACAGCTTTACTTTAACACCTTGTTATGTGTTTAGTATTGCCATTTGATCAACAGTAGCGCCCTCATATATTTTCTACTCTTATTTGACAAACTGTAAACGTGTTTGTGCTCGTTGCTAAAGGATGCGGAAGCTGTGTTAGGATGCATTTAAATGAAAAGATTTAATATTCAAACAGATACACTTTTATTAAGCACTCAAATTTACAAAAGCAATGTATCAGAAAAGGTTGGAAAAACGGAGGTTAGTGTGTAAGAAGTATGATGTTATTACGGTCGACACTGGAGACAGAAATACGGTTGGTTTCAAAACCGTCATTCAGAAACGCAGTCCAACGTGCGTGCGTTACAGTGTGACAATTGCAACTAACAGTATTTAAAATCAAATTACGAGTAGTTTACATAGTATTCCCTAACACGACATGGGCCTTGAGATTTCCCTCCATGAATACCCATCTCCTTTATGCCCGAGCTGTCGTTATTTTACTCACTGCAATGATACTGGCTTAAAATTTCCCTGCACCGTGTAAACCTCTGTTGCTTGTGCCAAGCTAAAAGAGCAAGCCAGGATCTTGTCAGGATAGAACATCGGCGTATTAGCCTACTACCATGACCTAAAATGCCTATTGTGGGTGACTTGACGACACGAGATGACATCTTCCAGAATGGATACATTTGTGTGTCTGGATGTGCATGTGATCCTGAACATTTATGTATCATTTCTCCACATTTTGAGGACTTCTAACTGCTTTTTTTTCGCTGGTTCTATGTGTCTACGTTTCCGCATCGTATAGAAATAAGACGAAAATCACTACTAGGACGAGTCTCATCTTTGTGGTCATCTTTATTCATCTGTCACTCCATTTCTTTGGCATTTTACTCATTGTTATTGCCACTACAGTTGATGTTATATAGTCGACATAGTGTGTAACTGTCAAATGTAATATAGAAAATAACCAATTGACGTAAATCCAAAAAAGCCAAAGCCTTAATAAATTAAATCAAAATTCAGGGGAAAAATGCGACTGCGGTTTACAAATGACGTGTTCTAAGAAGGTACAAATTTTACATCAGGTGTTGTACAATATTATAATAAATCTTCAATCGTTTGTCTCTTCCGACTACCTTAGCAACCTAACAGATAATATTTCGACCACTCAATATAGATTGCATCTATACCGATTTCATAGAAAATGGTATCGCCAATTCACGTAAGACCTGGCCCCCTAGCATGGTCGATCGATATAGGTTTTATCGAAGATGTTGGTAACTTGTCATCGCTCCCGAGCACCACTGCAGGACACTAATGAACAAACAACAGTTTACGTCAAATACATTAGGAACCCTTAGTCGTTGTTAACTATTGTTTGTTCGTTAGCGGCCTGCAGTCATGCTCGGAAGCGATGACAAGTTACCGACATTTTCGATAAAATCTATATCGATCAACCATGCTAGGACCCCTGGAAGTCTAGCATAGTTTATCGACGAAACCCTATGTCAATACTATTTGACTAAATTCGACATCTATGGTCAGTTGACGTTATTTGCGAGCACGGTCAACAATTGATAAGACATATTTTTTTTATTTTTTTTTATTAATAAATTTTTTTTTGTTACATACATAAAAATATTACAAAAAACATTTCTTTTGATAAGAAGTAAAAAAAAGAAACTATAAAATTAAATATGTAGCTTAAAGATAAACAATATTACAATTTAACAAAAAAAAAGATATTACAATACTATACATATATGTATGATAACAACAAAAAAAATCCCACATAGGCATCGCCAGTTCGTGGGTATATTTAAGTTTTTTTTAATGCAGTTAAGTTACAACATGGCAAATTAAACTTTAAATTAGTAAATTAAAACATAATTATGGTTTAACATATTTATAGAACAAATAATTCCGTATTTACAAAACTAAAGTTAAGAAAAGAAGAAAAAAAAAATATATATATGAAAAACAATATTCCAACCGACGATTGACTAAATTCATCATCTATGGTAAGTTAGCGTTATTTGCGAGCACGGTCAACATATGAATCGGGACAGTCGGTTGACAAAAGCCGCAATTTTCAGCGCGACCTCCCGAATGTCAGATAAGCTGTCAATATACACCGCTTTATTAAGAATGTTGTTCATCGTGCAAAACTGACTTATTAATGAATGGAGATGAACTAATGAAGCTCTTAGAATTGAAAGAAATCATACACACGAATTGATTCCGTTAGAGCTTGGAGAAACGAAAGTTATTCAAACATGGCTTAAGACCTTACTAATTAACTTTTTAACTCCCATTTAATGCCAGAAAGCTACATGTGAATTGCCATTTACGTCAGTATTTCAATTAGAAATTGTCAATTATTAGTATTTTTAATTTTTACGATGCGGTTTGATGCTTAGTAATGTAAATCCATAGACAGATCTGCCACTGTTGCCAGCGTATAACGATTTCTTATTTATTGGGTTGTCAATATCGGCCTGGCTATCGACAGCGCAACCGTGCTCGGGAAATCTACTAAATTTATAAAGCCATCGATTTCACTATGCTCGACCCCCTGTAAGATGCCAGATAGGCCAATGAAAATTATTATTTATTCAACAAAGAGTATCAATATAAGATTTATACAACAGAATTAAGGTCAAATTGAGCTTACATCGGGCATACAGACCACCCGTCCACAACACCCTTCTACCGGTTCATCTATTCACCCTGTAGCATCGTGTGAAACTACAGGGTCCCCTGAGCGGAATTAATTAATAATGCAATAGAAAAGAAAATATCTTTATTCAGGGTAGTATAGTATTATGGATGCCACCTCGAAGGGGAGTATTTTATTCAAGGCCTTTCTTTACGTTGTGTTTGTAGTCTGTTGCACAGCTAGACCCGAGGCGGTTATTGCAGACTGATAAATCGATTGTCGACTGGTCAATCGTCGCTAAGTGTCTGGAATATTATCTATCCAAATTAGCCATAAGCTGGGGGATAGTCGCATCAAATGCTGAACGTGTTGGATCACATTATCATTGCAATTTGCTAACACAATTTTATTTTCAAAGATAGTTTAAACCCCTCAGATTAATTCATTCGCTTTTGGGAATAGCTCGTATGCCTATCATGGAAATCTCTTTTACTATTACGGTGTTAGAAAGAGATATCACCGCGCTTTATTTTCAAATGTGAAAGTTAACCACAGAAGAATTAAAATGAAAACTTCTATGAAATTTGTGATTTTTAAATGAATTATTTTTTATATGATACTACAAAAAATTGAGGCAACGATAACGTTTGTAAAACATTTGTCTAATAAAATGTGCGGTGTTTTTATATTTGTTCGTTAGAAAAACGTAAGGTGAGCCATTTTTAAAAGTTTTTTTTTGTGTTTGCATGCAAACTTTTTATATTTCAAAAATTATATTTTAATGTATTTCTAATAATAAAACTTATAAGTATATTTCATCACCTTTCGAAAACAGTTTTTAGTTTTCGGATACTTTCAGAAGTAATCCATTTATTTGGATTTTATTGCAACGTGACGGCCGGCGTAGCGCAGCGGTAAGGCGCTTGACTAGCATTCCGAAGGTCGCGGGATCGAATCCCGGCGTGGCAAATAAATTTTATTTGATTAATTTGTGCATTTCACAATTTATTCATTTAAAAATAATATATAGTATATTTGCGGCACGTTCCAGAGTGGAAGATACTCTCAGTATCGCACTGGTGTAAGACCACCATTCAGAATTGAAACGTTTCTTGAAATGGCTTCTGCCGTGTTTGGTGACCAGGTCTGAATAGCCAGGTACTTCCCACCTTCCTCTTCCCTATCTCCTTCCCTTCCCCACTACCTTCAGCCTCACAACATACCCCAATTGGGGATGCCATAGTCCCACTGGCTCCAGACGGGAGCAGTTGGGACTCTTGTGCGGTATACATGTAAAAAAAAAGAAACGTGGAAATATTCTGACCTTCTGACAGAACATGCCCTGAGGTGTTAAATGCTGCCATTAAGGAGAAGCTTAATGTGTTATCACTATTTTTAAGTAATCTTTATTACGAATCGCTTTACATTGTGAATACCAAAAATCATTTGTATACCTTAAGGATTTTCCTATCGTTTCTCTTGAGTAGAATTAAAATAAAATAATTTTTATTCACCCTGAAGAAGGTTCAGGATGAACCGAAACCGGTTGGATTAAGAAATAATAAAGTGGAATTGAAACAAAGTTTTTTTATTGTGTTTATTAAAAGAAAATTATTGCAAACTACTAAATAATGTATTTTTAAATTAGAAATGTATGAACGTATATAAGAAACAACTTAAAAAAAATAATGCTAAGATTAACAGTGACAGTTATTATGACTTCTGTGAATTTCCTCTCTCTTCTTCCACCCCCTCTTCACCCTGCGTGTCCTTTCCCATGCGTCCCCGTTTCCCTTCCGCGTCTCCTTCTCCCGCTTTCCTCATCCACCTTCCCCTCCTCCCACGTTAGCCTCTTACCTTACCTGCCTTCCCCCTTTATCGAACCTCCCCTCCCATTCATTCCTCTCCTCTCTCCCGGATCTCCTTCTCCCTCTCGCCTTTCCTCCCTACCGCTTAACTTCATGAAATACACACATTTTTCAAACAATTCGACACACATTTTTCAAACAATTCGCACGCCACCTAGTGTAAATTTTTATACAACTTTAAAAACGCCAGAATTCATGATTCTATATAAAAACCTTCGCGGTCATGTGCACAAAAAATCACCAAAGTTTCATCGCAATCGGATGAATGGTTTAGTAATAAGGGTTTAGGAATATAGGGAACAAACAATATTAAGAATGGTAATAAAAGGCACGCTAAGAACACACATCTTTGGCTTGTGTTTTCTTTCGTCACTCAAATTGTTGTGCGTCACTGTTGTGGATAATTTATTTATAAACTTATCTGACTGTTACACGTGTCGTGTAAAACGACGAGTTACAGGGAGATGACCAATTATTATTATTAATTACAGTGAAGCAATCAAAGGTATGTCGTAATATAATAATAGATACTTTTAAAAATAAAAATGAATCAGATATAATTTTCCAGCCACAAGAACCCCTAGCACGGTCGATCGTTAAGGATTGTATCGATAAGTTTGCGACGTTAAATGGTGTTAGTAAGTTAGCGATCTGCAGTTATCCTAGGGAACGATGAGAAGTTACCGAAAGTTATGCATCGATCGACCAAGCTAGGGGCCCGGGAGCCTAACATGAACGTTCCATGACAACTCAGAATCATGCGATTTCAAAATCCCTTTAAAAAAATCACTAAAAGTAATGTTAAAAAATAGCTCATAACGTAACCTATTTAAACAATCTTTTTACATATTTTTTCGTCAGTTTTAATGACTTTTCAAAGGAGGTGTTGATTCTGAAGTGTCCGGTCACCGTAAAAACGCATCGATAACTAAACAGAATCTATAAGCTAAACTAAGCTGTCGACGCTTGTCTATCGATGTCCTGAGCTCTAACGAAGTTGATTAATACATAGATAATTACATCAAAGTTAGCCAAAAACGACCCCACTGACGCATTTTATAAATTATTGCACAGACATAGTGAAATGTTAAAGTTTAACGTATTTCTTTAACTAAATGATTTTATTAAAATTTTAGATATTTTTGTGTGTTGACCAATAAGCAATTATTCCGCTTCTCAAAGTTCAAGTTTTTCAGAGTTCATTAATAAGCATCCTATGATGATTTTCGAGCGAAATTTAAGCGACCACATTTATCGGTACATAGGCAAGCGTAACTACGGACTCACGCGGACCGTAAAATTTTTTAGTCGTAGCAAGCCAAGCAATACTGTTGACGAATAACAGAAATTACTGCCAGTTAACCGATATTGTTGATAAACAACCGATGTTGAAAACCAAATAGCTGAAACTGTTGCTTTCATTGATGACATCATTGATGACAATGAGAGTGTTCATAATTTTCCGACACTTTTGACAAATTAACCGATACCATTCACAAATAACCGTTATTTTTAGAAAATAACCGATATTATTGATAACCAACCGATATCCTTGACAAATTGATATCGGAGGAAGATGCTCCGAGGAATTAGCGTCATTGATCCCCTCGGCACTTGTGCATAGTCGGGAAACACGCCAAACACGCGCCCAACATTTGTACACGGTTGACATTAGTCACATGAGAACGGGTCGTTTCTATAACTCGTTCTTGAGTTCAACGGCTCGGCTGTGGAACGATTTGCCGGCCTCTGTGTTTCCTCCCTCCTACAACACGGGTCTCTTCAAGACCCGTGTTCACTCCTTCCTTTCCTAAAAAAGCCCTCCACACAGCCTCCATCTTCAAAGATGACATAGGCCCTGAGGGGAATTATTTTCCTCAGGGCCTCCTGTGTGGAGTTAATGTACAAAATAAAATTACCGGTATTATTGATAACAGTTTTTTAACAATATTTTTGCTCTAGAGTCCCAGGAATACAACAATACAACAGGTTAATCAGTTTGTTACCTTCGGTGTAGCGAAACGCCGCGGCCCCCGCAAGCGACCAGAGCAGCATGAGAATTCCGAGCCCCACCTGGCAGAGGGCCCAGCGCCCCACGAGCCCCAGAAGGGGCCGCCAGCCGCTGCTCGCGGACATGCGACGTGGGAGCATCCGTAACCTGGACAAATACAAACAAATTATTACTAACACTGTTGAAAGACTGCCAGAAGAACATAAAAAAATTACCAAGTAGGTGCCCCAGTGGAAGCGACCCAGAGTAGGCTTGTTGAAAAAGTATCGATATATCGATATTTTTAATTCAATATATCGATATTTTTAGCCGATATACTTTGATCCGATATATCGATACAAAATATCCAATATCGAAAATTGTATCAAAAACGATATTTTTTTAAAATTTATGTATTTAAAGTCACTAGAACCCAAAACCGTATAGGAACGAACGGAAAAAAGTAACTGTATTGGGTCATGACATCTGGCGGTTGAAATTTTAACTATTAATAGCTTACAAATCTATTGTCTTTGCATTAGTATTTGTGATCGCCAATACTATCTCATGTGTGTAGGTACATACATAGAAATGTATGCTATTTTTCGCCATTTTTTTCTAAGCCACTCCTATGTGTTGGTTCCCAAATGTCTATGATTATTGACTATACCTTGTTCCAAATATGAAGTCCTTTTTGACAGATTAATACGCCAATAGAATGTTACTGAGACGCATACAAACTTTGTATGCGTCTCAGTTTACATATAAGTTAGAAGAGAGCTTTTTAGTTTTTGATATTTTTGTAATTATTACGTAATAAAAATGAATATTGATAAAAATAACTTCATTTTTATTGAGATTTTTGTACATTAAAAAAAGCAACTTGTGTACAAAAATTACTATTGAAAATATTGAGCTGAATATACTATTATTTTAAAAACGCAAAATCTCTTGAAAATTTGACCGATATATCGATATTTTTTCCTCGATATATCGACGTCGAAATTGATATTTTAATAAATATCGATACATCGATATATCGATATTTTTTTTCACTTTCGACATCCCTAACCCAGAGGAAGACCTAGAAAGAGGTGGGTAGACTGTGGGAGAGAAAAAATCTTTGGATCTAACCTAGAAAATGAATAATATAGAATAAAAATAAAGCATGAACTCGAAAATCTACTTGACTATGAGATCACTCTAGGATCCAAAGCCTGCAATGGGCTTGGCGTAAAGCCAACCGGTTTCGGAACGACCGTTCCTTCCTCAGGGCAAATATATACTAATTTGACAATTACAAAATAGTGGGTGGGAATAATGTATTATTACTAAGGATTGTGGTAGGGGTGGAGGCGTTGATAGGGATTAATGAAGGGTGGTGGGGGAACATATCCATGGCATGATTGGGCTGTAAGATAATATTTTTTGTTTGTTGATAATAGGTTCATTATTTTCAAGGGATTTTTTTTATTTCCAAGGCTTCTAAGTTATCTAAGCGTTTTCCTTTATGGTTAAAATGAAGAATATTTATATGGTTATTTTCATATTTGGTTAGCGAAATTATTATTATCAAGGCATCTTAAATGTTTTTTTTTTATCCCGAGGAAGTAACGGTCGTTCCGAAACCGGTCGGCTTTAAACAAATATACCAGTGGTTCAAACAAAGTAACATTGTTTCATTTATCTATAATGGATAACCACAAAGTTGTAGCTACATTCAAAAGTATGTCAAATAATAATTGATCATTCACAATCAAAAATCAATGAAAAGTTGAAAGGTGCCCCAGTGGAAGCGACCCAGAGGAAGACCTAGAAAGAGGTGGGTAGATTGTGGGAGAGAAAAAAAACTTTGGATCTAACCTAGAAAATGAATCACACAGAATAAAAATGAAGCATGAACTCGAAAATCTACTTGACAATGAGACCACTCTAGGATCCAAAGCCCGCAATGGGCTGGATGTGTTGAAAAAACACTAAAGTGTGGGTTCCCCATTGGAAGCAATTCAGAAGCAACCCAATTCAGGCAACCAACTCAATTTTGGAGGCGGTTACGCCGCCGCCCCGGGATCCATTTATTGGATAACCAAAACTCATCAACTCAACTCGCCATAGGTCACTAATGGGTCACATAGGCTAAGTTTGGAGACTTAGCAAGGGTGCCCGTGTTAACGGTGTGGGGTTTGTCCTTTGTCTAGGCGGCGAATGCGTTTGCCCACCTACTGCATGGTGGGCCTGATCGGGAGAGATTAGTTGAACCTAGACCTCTCCAGCCGGAATCTCTCCCCCCATTGCCTTGCACCACAGTGTGAGGGATGGATTCATAGAGTATAATAATAGTCCGTCACTCCTAGACCCACTTAGATTCCTACCCACCTCTCATACCCTTTTCCTTCCCAGAATTTCTTTTCCTAACTTCCAAACTTCTTTTCCTTCCTATCTTTAAAAAGATCCTCCATACATCATCACCAAAGAGGACGTAGCCCTGAGGGATTTCAATACCTATTGATAAAAATACCTTATAATACCTTTGTCTTGTTCTTTTCATATTCTCGTTTAGATTATTAGTGTTATCTTCTTCTTCAATGATACATTGATGACAATAACCTTCAAAGGTTACATAAAGAGAGTTGTTCTAATAAAAATCGAAAATTATACAATTCTTTTTCCTAAAATTTTTCACCCACCATAAATAAAAAAAAAATAAGTCCAAAGAAACACGAAAATTTTGCATTTACCTACTAGAATCATTAAAACGGCCGCCATCTTGAAACGGAAACGGAACGAACAAACAAATTTACAAACGAAATTCAAAATGGTTGAGTTAAAATAAAACTTCACCACGCTCAGTCAATTATTACATTTAATTTTTTTATTACGTACCGGATACACAGTGAAAAAAAGGTTTGAAAAAATCTGAATCGATTTTAGTAGGTAATAATGATTGTGTTTGCAAAATTTATTACTGTCATATTATTCATTCATAGTCACTAATGATAATGATGAATGGAAATTCTCGGGAAAAGCAACCTTCAGAGAACAATGCAGATGCGATGACTATATAATTGCAATTTTGTGACGTGCTTCATATAAATCATCGTCATTAGGAAAAAAACCGGAAAATTAGCTACAATGATTTTTTTTCATATATTTTTGGAAAATATTTCCCTACAGGGCCTGTGTCATCTTTGGGCGGAAGAGAAGGAAGAGAAGGAAGGAGAGGTGGTTCTGGGAAGGAAAAGAGTATAAAGGGTTGGTAGGAATGTAGGGGTCAATGTTTCCAGGAGTGATGTATGAATCCATCCCTCCCTCCACTGCGTTGCAAGGCTGAGAGAGTCCGGATGGAGAGGTCTAGGATGGGTCTCCCTCAACCAGTCTCTCCCGATCCGGCCAGCCACGCTATTCGTTGCCAAGACCCAGACAAAGCTCACCCCTTGAACCCGGGCAACGGACTAAATTCCCAAGCGTTGCGAACCACTTGGGATGATAATAATAAATAATAACGTAGTATTTATATAACGCAGTTTTGTGATATTTCACTTCAAGTGATGATATATAGCAAAAGTGTTCGTTCAAAAAATGGTTCTTGGGGCGGTGGTACCACATACTCATCACAAATTGATGACACCTTTTGTTTTAAATAACTTTTGAATAAAAGTATTTACAGTTTCGATATTTGTATTTAAGGTCAGTGGTTAAGTTGGCATCGTAATTGGGTCTCACCCCGTTTTCAGATGGATAAGCCCTCCATCACGACGCAAGCAACATTTCCCTAAAAATACCCTTCACACAGTTTCCGCAAAGATGAAATAAGCCCCGGGGTTTTTTCCTCTAATGTAAAGAAAGTACATATTTTACCATGTTTCACCTCTAAATTCAATTAAAAAAATCTGATGTCGTAATTAATTTTACGTACGTCGGTATCTCAAATAGCCCACATTTTTTATATTTTTATAATGTGTACAGTTTTTGAGCAATATATGGTTCAATATTGAAAAAAAAAACAAGTTAACCCTTTTAAATATTTAATCCGTTACTTCGATTCCGAAACTGTATTTGTGGAAACATAAAGACGGTGGAAAAAAATTATAAATCTCATTTTTGAGCCACGAGTAATAAATCTTAACCGTTAGACGCAACTGATCCGTCGTAGGTTATATAAAATAATTTGTAAAGCCCCTTGAGACGGTTTTCTTACGAAAATGTCAGAGGTCTCATTCCATCTATCAGCGGTACGCCTGCATTATTTAACCCACTGAACTCACCTGTAAGGCGGTGGAGGCCACACCTGAACCGACCTCGAAGTCCTCGACCTCGTGCCTTGATCCTTGAAGCACTTGATGTCTTGCGAGGTCACCCTGCTCACCAGCGAGGCGGGGCCCGAGTGGGTAGGCAGATCGGCGGCGTGGTAACTCTCATGGTGGTTAAATCTGGAGAAAGGAAAATACAATTGAAATTGAAATGTTTTAAAAATATATTGATTAAAAAGGAAGAGTATCTGTGGCGTGTGGCGTGGATTTGTTTTTTTATAGAAATCTACAGTTTCATTTCGAAATTTATAAAATTTTGCACACTTGACCGTAAAGGCAGGAGCACTGTTTACAAAATACCCCCATACTCTTTCACACCCCATAAAGCAGAATTTTGATATCCCTTGATGAAATTTTGCACACTGTGTACATCTGAATTCGAAAATCTGCATTCAAAGCCCGGGCAATTCCAGAGACTTCAGACATTAATAAATATAGTTAACCGAACATTTTGAAACGACGAAGTTCTTTCTAGAATAGATTATAAATTTCGTTGGCCTATCTGAGACCGATGATTCGAAAGGTCTTATATACATTAACGGCAACCGTTTTCTTTCAAATCTATATAATACTAGCTCCCTATGCTCCCGGAATGCGTTGCAACGTCAAATTCAAAGAAATAAATTGTTTCTCCCTGCATGTCGTTTCCCGTGAGTCCCGTTCCTCTCCTGCATCCCCTTCCACTCCCGCGTAGCCCTTCCACCTTCCCCGCCTACCCTCTCCTCTCTCCCGCTCCACCGCCCCGCTAACCCCCTCCCGCGTTCCAAATATCCAGTCTCAGTACATTCAGTTTTCAAACAGCCCGCGTGCCACCTATTACAATTTTTTTATTCAAATTTTAATTTTCATATTACAAATATTCATTTTCGTGTATTATAAGAACAATCAATCAAATTTAATACCTAACCTAACCTAACCTAACATAGGTACCTATTTAAAATATCCATAATTTAAAAACTCCATAGACAATTCTTTTGTTAAAAAAAACAGCTGCATGCTAACATGTATCCCTTCAAAAAGCAATAAAAAATACCATACTTCGTAAATATAATAAGGATTTGACAATAAAATTAGGTCATTAGTCATTAGTAACTCATATTACTTGTAAGTAGGGAATGCAATCCCGCAAGCCCATGTCAATCCAGGTATTTGCGGGACTGAACAATCTTAGTCCCGCTGGATCCAGGTATTTGCGAGATCCAACAGGGTGGACTTAAATATCTAATCAATCGTATAATAAAGACCTAATACCTCGATCTACCAACCTTGTTTTTAGAGTTTTAAATTTATACCTAATCAAACAAGTTCTTTGGGACATTTTAAATGGTTTATATACATTTAGTTAGACATTAGACATAGGTAAAGTTTAAGTCATAAATTGGCAAAGAATAAGATAAGACACAACTTACATAACAACTTAAATTTAAATAATAACGTTAACACGATAGACAATATTCTTGTACAATAAGCATCATAAGTTTAAACATTATTTTGGAAATAGCTTCGTAAAAAGTTAAAGTATTAATTGTGTCGTCTGATAAACGGCTTCTGATATTAGACACAAGGTAGCCAGCGGCTGAATTGCAGCGGTTGGCACAATAGTCATTAGCGCATTGTAGGTGAATTGAAGGTATGTTTGTGCCTTTTAATCCACCGGACTCGAAGTAATTCATTTCCTTCTTTATCAAAACCTTAAGGTTGCTCATATTGCCAGATCTAAGTTGTTGGGCTGTTGATCTCGAACTCTTCATACTAATCAAAGTAAGTTCGAGTTCGTCTTGAAGTGACATTGGTGCTGCTGCGTATGTATCCAGATTAGCGAGAGGAGTATCGTCATCATCATCGTAAGGATCATCAGCGTCAGCAGGATCAGTGGCTACTGCGTTGTTATCCGTGTCCGTGTACTCTAGCCTTTCGACTATAGTTTTGATTGCCTTGCGTATTACACTTTTTGAAGGTAGACTAAATGGGTCATCAACATTAATAAATTGACTTCTGTCTTCTTCGTACTTATATGGATCATGTAAGTATAATAAAACCGCTGTCAAGTTAGTTCGCCGCTCCGAAATCCGTATGAACTACGCTTCTCTGTAATCCCGCCAGTCCAGCGGGATCCCGCAAAATTTTCGACCGAGATTAGTCCCGCAATATGTCTGCGGGATCTCAGTATTTCGGGATCCCGGTATACTGGGATTGCATTCCCTACTTGTAAATTTTCCCTAATCATCATTGAAGTGAGCTACAGACCCAAGGTAATTAGCTTACTGGAATTACTAAAATATTTAGAAATTCGACAGTCTAAAACGACTTAGCAACAAATATAATTATTATAATTTATTAAAATCCTGGTAGACCTCCCGTCTTCCCCTCCCCAATATGTTATGCATATAAACCGTAGACTAAGAATTATTTGTACCAGTCTGAAGATGACTCTAACGAGCTGAAAACGGTCACGGTCAGATAAAATTTAGTGGAATAAAGTTTTATATTCGTTTTATTATAATATATTAAAATGGAATTCCACCATGAATTATCACTCTCAAAAATAGAAATATTAAATTCACATTTATCAAAACGCGCGAACCGTCAAATGTGCGAAGTTAAAATAGTTGTTAAGATTTTTGAAATTATCCATTTTTCTGCGCAATTTTCTTAATTTTTCTTTCCGTAAGAACCTTCCACAAAGTATAAGAAAACTAAAAAAAAAAAATGAATGAAATAGGTAAAGTCGTTCTGAAGTTATGGCGTGACGAATGGAGACAAGGAATTTATTTTTATATACAAGGTGTCCGGGGGTAAAGCGCATTAACTTCGGGAGGTGATTCTACATGACAGTACAAGTAAAAAAGTTAGCTAACTTTTTTCGAAAATCCAACTTTTAGGGGTAGTTTTGACTTTTGAGGTAAAAAGATAAAATTAGTCCGGCGTGTGCGGCCAGATTTATTATTTTCTGCTGTTACGATACGGGCCAATCACAATCGAGTCGAGCGCCCGGCAGGCTCTCAGCAAGTAAACCTCACACTAAGGATTTTTAGTAGGTACGTCTTTTTGTATGGGAAAAAAATGTTGGAATTTCGGAAAAAGTTGTTAATCTTTTTTACTCCTACCATCATGTAGAATCATCTCCCGAAGTTAATGCACTTTACCTCCGGACACCCTGTATATATAGATGTAGCTTACATTTGGTAGATACTCCAGACTGGTAGTCACGATACTCCCTAAAACCATAATTTTAATTTTTATAATATATATATATATCTCGATACTTTAAGCATGTGCATTAATGATATATCATATATAAAAACGAAAGTTTATTTGTTTGTCCCTTATGTGTTCCTAAACCATTCAACTGATTACGATGAAACTATGGGGATTTGATGTGCGCTTGCCCGAGATAGTTTATATATATAATAGTGAGCTCTGGCGTGATAATTTTTTTTCCTATATTATTCATCCGATTGTGATGAAACTTTAGTGAGTTGTTGTGCGCAGGCCCGCTAAGGTTTTTATCTTTATACTGGTGAGCTCCAGCGTTACGTATTTTTTCTAAAAATTTTGCAATATGTGGAGCACGAGTTGTTTGTAAAGCGTGTTGTTCGTATAGTTTAGTGACGGGGAGGGAAGGAGGAAGGGGAGGGGAAGAGGAGGCGGAAGGGGACTGGAAACTGGAATGGGGAGAAATATCATTTCTTTATTTAATTAGTATTGCAACGCATGCCGGGAACTCGCCAGATATGAAATAAAATTTTTCGGCACAGATAATTTAATACAAAAATTTCGAAGTTGAAAATCGACAAATTCACCCCACTTTACGGTACGTAATTATAACTTTAAGTTTAATTATATACTTAATTTTTCCTGGAAACTTTACTAAAATTATTTATTACCTACACCAATCAAACCGCCACTGGAGAACCGAAATTTTCCAGTAATTTAACAACACCAAACAACTACTAGGTAGGTAGTGTTCATGCATGTTTTGAGTTCAAGTTTACCCACATTACTGGCTGTGAATTATTGTGTACGCCACTAAAAATTGCACTTCAAAGCTAATAGCCAAAATATAAGCAGATTTTACTATCTAATTTCTGCATTATTACGTCATCATACACCATAATTACTTATTACTTACTGATTTACGCAACATTGTTCGGTTATGATGTACGTAACATTCTAAAATTCAAAAATACATAAATCTTATTATTTTCCGAACATATAGCTACTGAATTTATGCCGCCGTTCCTTTTTTCGGGTGATCTTAAACGGGTCTGCGCTGGTAAAGAAAATAATTGTGTTCGTATAGAACTTTGCTTTTACGATTGTAATTAAAGACAGGTGCCAAATAAGAATTACAATTAAATAATCCATAAGCCGCCACATTTTAAAGCAAAGATTATGGAAATCACACTTCATTTCGACTATTACTACAAGAAACAACTATTTACGAACATAAAATAGGTTATAAGGTTCTTAGTTTAGGTAAAGTAAGTAACACGTGCGTATTTAGTTTGAAACGAAACTTCGCAAATGTCAAATCCATACAAAAAACCCCAAAAATGGCAGCAATTGAGATGTTATTTCTGGGAATTTTTTAAATTTGATTGAATGAAAATCGAATTTTAATGCATATTTTTCCGATGTTTCTTTAAACCGATGTTTCTTTTGGTAATTGTAATTAAGTTTAAAAGTAGTTTACTTTTCAAAGTCTACGCATATTAAAAGTATAGCGGCATGTGGCGGCGTGTGGATTGTGGATTATTTCTTTTTCAATCAAAAGTTTTTAACAAGTCTTAGTATCTATGTATTAAGCAGGGTACTCACCTAACCGTGTAACCTGTAACGTATCTGATACTGTATCAAGTGAGTACATAGGCACGAGTCTACTGCGAGCCGCTTGCGCGTGGAGCGCAGTGTGCTCGCAGTGACTCGTCGACGACGGCGGTATCGAGCAAAGGCGGCTCGCAGCGTGCTTGTGGACGGCGACACGGCCGCTTGTGTAGTGAGTACGAAGGCGCGAGCTTCAAACGAACGTTTTCATCATGGAGTGGACAGATGAAAAAGTGTTAAATTTAATTGAACTTTATCGAAATGCTCCGGTATTGTGGGACCCTAAAGATAACAATTATTATAAAAAAAATCTAAAAGTGGATGCTTGGGAAAATATTGGACAAGCTATGGGTACGTCGGGCGAAAACTGTAAAAATAAGATGATCACCGTATTGTCTTACTACAGGAGAGAGAAAATGAAAATAAAAAAGCCACCATTTGAGACATGTCGCCGGCGTGATATCGTCACGAGCACTGCGGATGTGCGGATCCGGGAGGTCGTAGCTGGATACGCGGTTACCGTGGACGAGCCGTGCCCACTTGTAGATTGATACAGTATCAGATACATTACATGCTACACTCTAGGTGAGTACCCTGCTATAGATGACTGTCAAAAATAACGCTCGTCTAGAAATATTTTTTTTTGTGGCTTTTATTAGGGCAGGTTCACATGACAGGCGCTTAACGCGCGTTTACAACTATATACATTTTATTCAGGCCGTACGCATGCTAACGGGCGTTTTAATAAAGCGCGCGTTGAACGCTGCTCTAGCGCTCGACTGTTGTCAGCGCGCGTCAATGCGCGCTTTGAGATTATTGGTTTTCCATGTTACCGTTCAGTTGAGCGCGCGCTTTTGACGCGAATAGGCGTATTTTAGGGTTCGCTCAGTTCATCCAGAAATCGTCCGAAATGGAAACGGAAGCTTTTAATATCGAATTATTTATAGATGAAATGGAGAAACGTCCTGCGATATGGAACATGACAAGTAGAATTTATTCAGAAAAGAACTTGAGGAGAAGAGCTTGGGAAGAACTTGTTGGAAGACAGTGAAGAAAAGAAGAAATTATTATGTAGCGGGCGGTTGTTATCTAGGGTTATTATGTATTTCCAGGGCGGCCGCCGCAACACTATACAAAAATCTTGCGCGCGTTAAGCGCTTGTCATGTCAACCTGCCCTTATTCTGTAAACCGAAGGTTATCAATCATATCACACCGCCCACATTATGTGTATATTTTTCGTTAACGTCCCCTCCGCCTTACTCTTATGCCTAGTGTAGGTATATAGGGAAAAACGTAAAAAAATTTACGTGAAAATTTCATGTTTTGAAATATCACAATCGACCACTTGAGAACGTGGTAGTTGTTGGATCCCACTCGGGCGTTGCGGGTTCGATCCTCTACCAGTTTATTCATTGTTGCACAAGTCACATTTTCCACTGATAATAATGGAAGAGGTTGGATTTTTAAAATTCTGGGATTATTTGTAACCCGTCAATGATGCTTTGTAAATAACATAAAGTTTCTAAAAAATATGATAAAAATAACAAAAATACTATTAATCCATCAACCTTTGATGTAAGATTCTTGTAAAGATGTAACTACGATTTCTTTGAATTCATTAATATTTTTTTTAATTCCTCAGACCGCCATATCAGCCCTTCACCGTCCCCTTATAGCCTTTTTCCGCTCAAATTTGCCCTCGAGGACAACAACGCCTCCCCGAATCTTACCTCTGGAGGGGCGATACCGCCCCTGTTTGGAATCACTGCCACATAATTTACTAAACCGAATAGTGACATTAATAAAATTTGTTAGTTGATTTTTAGAATTTTACAACATTATTAATATTTATTTAAATCATCTTGATATTTTTAAATTGACAAGTTTGCAACATAATGTATGGCAGCAATCCATCTGCGTTATTACTTTGTTTATATTAAAATTCACTGCGATACATTTATCTATGAGACATGGTAAAAAAGTATTTTTAAATTATTATTTTATATGAATACCTCACAAGAGTCACAGTCTCCCATCTGTAGCCAGTGAATCTATTGCATCCCCAATTGGGGTACGTTGTAAGGCTGAAGATAGTGGGGAAGAGAAGGAGATGGGGAAGAGGAAGGTAAAAAGCACCTGGCTATTCAGATCTGGTCACCAAACATGGCTAACGCCATTTCAAGCAACGTTTCAATTCTGAATGGTTGTCTTACATCAGGGCGACACTGAGAGTACCTTCCATTTTGGAACGTGCCGCAAATATACTACATATTATTTTAAATGAGTTAAGGTGATCCAAGTCCGGTAAAAATCGAAATCAGAATCCATGTCTCTTTTAGGGAAGAGTTTAAAAATACTCGAGAAAAAGCTTTTGGAAAGGTTGGAAAATGCATTTAAGAATTTTTTTTACTGGTTGATTTTGTAAAGGCCTGTAAAAACATTAACTCATTTTTTACGCATTGTTTATTGTAATAACAACAAAATTTAAAATTGATTTCACGGAACCAAGCGACGCGGAGTCTAGGACGTCTATTCTTCGTCGCAGGCGGGGCGTAACTAATACGAAATGGGTGTGCCAAGTGCATGGTTCTTACGCCGATGGCATAAGGTTCACTTAAAAAATCCAAATTCGTCGAGTGCTGGCCGTATTGATTGATGTCAAAAATAACAATGAAAAAATGTATATTTTATTTTGTGAATTTGGGCATAAATATAATTTATTTTGCGTTTATTTAAAAAAAATAATAATTTGCCACATTAAACACAAATCCGAAAAGGGATTTATAAGTAGGAGAGTTTTGCACTTGAAAGAGTTTTTTTATAGACCTAATACTTTATTTTTTTCTAGGCTTTTTAAAAAAATTTTCAAAATTACCGACATTTTTAAGGGCTAAGACATGTTCTACACGCAGTATAATTGAAGCATCTAATAATACTTCTGAGCGATAAAATTTCTAAAACAAAAATGCATGATTTTGTATTGTTTCGCTTGGCTTCATCTTAATCGTAAAATAACACAAATTAATCGAATAAAATTTATTTACCCACACCCGGATTCGATCCCATGACCTTCGGATTGCGAATCAAGAGCCTTACCGCTAGACCACGCCGGCCGTCAGGTTACAACGAACATCAAGAATCGGATCATATAAAAAAAAAACGGAATGTGACGATCGTCCTCATTATATTATTATTTTACGTTTAGGGTTTTTGTTTTGGTAAGTGTTATCAATTTAAAATGAGTTTGCACGACACGCACGTACATTTAGGTGAATTGTTTTAAAAACATGTAGCCTAGAGTCGCAGAGGGCACTGCACTACAATGTTTAACCCCAGATTTTGCAAACATACGTCGAATCGACTACGCCGAAATTTTTTTCAACAAAACCCGATCGGGATGCCATTGTTCCAAACGGTGACCGGAATGAACTCAACTCAACAACTCCTTTGAAAAGTCATTAAGATTGATGAAAAAAACATATAAAAAATGGTTAAATACGTTACGTTAGGTTAGGTTATGGGCTATTTTTCATTTTTATTTTTATTTTCATAGGTTTTAATGACTTTTTAAAGAGGTTGATTTGATTCTCAATTGTCATAGAACCGTTCCAAACAATGATTTAAAAAATGTATGTCTAAATACAGCACTAAATAAAGTTAACAATATTATTACCTGGTTTAAAAATGGAAAAATTTTCACAAGAAAATCAACGGAATCAAAAATTGTTAATATAAAACATGAAAGAGATCTACCAACACTGTAAAATTTAATTTTAACATTGTCAAAATTAATTAAAATATCTAAAATGGCTACCAATCTGGAAGAACTCACATACCACCTAATTGAAAATGAAACTATTACTACCAACACAGAAAACATAAAACTATGCCTAAAAAATAATTTGAAAATAATACACCAAAATATAAGAAGCATTAATAAAAACTTCGAAGGATTTCTTATAAACCTAAAACTAATAAACATTAAATTTGATATTATGATCCTTACAGAATGTTGGATTAAAAGTTCTTATACGCCAAAAAATATAGAAGGCTACTATTGCATCAACACTTCATATAATACTAAACAAAATGATGGAATTGTAGTTTACATTAAAAACAATCTGAAAACTACTACTAAAGAAATCAAAATCAATGATTCCAATTGTCTACACATACAAGCTAAGTCAGTAATTGATATACTGGCTATTTATAGATCCCCATCCAAACCCAATATTACAAACTTCCTTACATCACTTGAAACTGTGTTACATAAATTAAAACACTGTAGTAATCTGTTTTTAATTGGAGACACAAACATTAATATTTTAGAAAATGGTCATCCTCAAAAAGACGATTACCTCAATGCCATAAGCTACTACGGTCTTGTTAGTTACATTAACAAACCTACTAGAGTCACTGACGAAACTCTTTCTTGCATTGACCATGTAATAGGTAAAACGAAAAAACCTATCAACACAATAATATATGAATCCACAGTAACAGACCACTACTCTACAATATTGGAAGTTGGAAATGAAAAAACTACTAAAGAGGACTCCGTAAATATATCTATCGTGAAAAATAAAATCGACTGGGATTCAATTATCTTCAACATAAAAAACGAAAAATGGGAAAATTTGTATTCAATTACTGATAATGATATGGCGTGGAATTATTTCACTAACTGTATTCAAAATCAAATAAATCTACACACCTACCAGAAAGAGATACCTAATAAAAAAAATACAATCACTAAACCATGGATTACACCTGGATTACTAAAATGCATCAGGAAAAGAGATAATATTCATAAACAAATAAGGAAAGATCCAAATAATTACTTACTTACTACATTTTACAAAAAATATAGAAATATATGTACTAAACTAATCAAACATGCAAAAAATAAATACTATTCAAGAAAAATTATTGAATGTAATAATGACTCCAGAAAGATTTGGCAAATTCTTAAAGAGATAACACATGCAAGGCAATCCAGAGATCAAATTGAGGAACTCATAATTGATGGTCAGAATGTGAATCTTAACTTGGACCCGAAGACTATTGCCGATCATGCAAATACATTTTTTTCAAACGTCGGATCAAATTTGGCCAGTAAAATAAAAGAAAACATCAACTGTAATACTAAAACTCCACAACGAGATGATAATCCCCGAGAAGAAACTTACGCAAAATTTACTCTAAAAGATGTATCGATGGAGGATATCATCAAAGAAATCGACTCACTGAAAGAGAAGACTTCACCTGGACATGACAAAATACCAAGTAAACTACTAAAATCACTGAAATCTCATATAGCCGTTCCCCTCAAATTCTTAATCAATAAGAGCTTCACTCAAGGTTGTTTCCCTAATGTATTAAAACAAGGGATTATCTCTCCAATTTTTAAAGGTGGAAAAAAAACTGAAATTACCAATTACAGACCAATTTGTGTTCTAAGTGCACTCTCTAAAATTGTTGAAGGAATACTAAGAAATCAATTGATTACTTACCTTGACTCTAGTAAAACATTATCAGCAAATCAGTTTGGTTTTCGCCAAAACTTATCAACCTCAGACGCCATCGCTAACGTTACAGACTTCATAATAAGTAATGTCGACAAAGGAAATAAATGTTTAGCAATTTTCCTTGATCTTGCAAAGGCGTTTGATACTGTGAACCACAAAATACTTTTAGATAAACTTAAGAGGATAGGAATATCAGATACAGTTCTTCAATTATTTCATAGTTATCTAACTGATCGAACGCAATGTGTTAAAATAAACAGTACCTATAGTAGTTCCCAAAAATCACATTGTGGCGTTCCACAAGGTAGCATCCTAGGACCCTTATTATTCTTAATCTATATTAATGATCTATGTAACCTACAAATTTGTGGACAAATCACAAGTTTTGCCGATGATACGGTCTTGCTATTTCACGCCAAATCTTGGGATGAAGTCTTTAAAACGGCAGAAAATGGCTTTCGTATTGTTAAAAATTGGCTTAATGATCACATATTAACCCTGAATACAGACAAAACTAAATTCCTAACATTTCGAATTTCAAATAAGTTCTTGCCTTCACAACAAAGCCTTAAACTCCACAGCTGTAACCCCCTATTAACTCCATGTACCTGTCCTTCTATAAGTAGAGTTGACAGTATTAAATATCTTGGTATTCAAATAGATGATCTTCTTAAATGGAACGTACATGTTACAAACCTAACGACAAAACTGAGGAAACTCGTCTATTTTTTTAAAAATGTTAGAGATATTTTAAATAGAAAACAACTGAAACAAGTTTACTGTGCTCTTATACAATCATCACTTGAATATGGTATTATCAGCTGGGGTAGTGCCACAAATACTTGCCTAGAGCCTTTAGTAAAGATTCAAAAACTAATTTTGAAGGTTATTCTTAAAGTCACGTTGAGAACAAGCACTGATTTTATTTTTAAGACACTAAATGTTCCGAACCTGCAAAAATTGTATTCAAAAAATATCCTGCTTCATCAATTTAAAAATACACACATGTTTGAAGAACGAATGAACACAAGAGCCTTAAGAGAGTCAAATGTAAAATCTTTCAACATCCCAGTTTGTCAAACTTCTTATGGGCAAAGAAGTTTTAAATATAATGCAACAAAGCTGTTCAATTCTCTACCTCCTGAAATTAGAAACACGCAAACCAAAAGTACATTTAAAAGTAAAATCATTGATCACCTCAAATAAACATATCCATCACAAGTATTTAAAAACAGACTTACCTTTATACCTACTGTGTGTATATATGTAACCATGTACCTACTGCAATCTTCTTATATATATGTAACATACTTGAATTGTATATTTAAAGAAAAAAAATTATATTAACCTGCCATTTTCATAATATTACTACAAAATCTTAGATAACCACTCTGTAAATTGCCATCTCAACACAGGCGTTTCACACCTAGTGAGATGGGCAATACGTCATTTTATAACCAAATGTAATATGAAAATAATTAAATAAATAAAATAAAAATATTGTCGTTTCATTAAAATGTTTATCAAACATTTGTAATCTCATAAGTACCTACTAAAAATTGGTCATCTTTTTCGTGCACCGCACCGTCGAATTAATTAATTAGCGTGTTTTATTTAAGTGCGTGCATTGTCGAAACGACAAACGTTTGTAATAATGTAATATTAACACATGTATTGGGTTGCACGAACATTAAATTATCAAATTCTAACAACTAAATTTTTTCATGGATTGACGGTTTATTAATCTTTTGACTTCATGCGAGTAATACGTGGAATTATCTACTGACTTTTTAAGAATTTTCCTAACACTATGTTAATTAATAGGTTTTAATAAAAACATAATCATGTTATTTCATATGGATACCTTAATATTTAAATACCAAATCTATTTTCTATATTTATCTATCTAACTTCTACCAAAACCTGGGGACGGTCACTATTTACGTGAGTATTAAAAAAATCACATGCCTTTCCCTCCCCTTAAAAAGCCGAATTTTGATACTCCTTGATGAAATTCTGCACACTTGAAGTTCAAAATAAGAGGTAAATTAGCTTCTACATATGATTTTGTAAAACTCCGTGTAAAGCCCCGACGACGCAAGGGACCTCGGCTAGTAATACGTAAAGAAGAGTGTCTTTGGGTGTGTTTTTACACAAATCTATAGTTTGATTGCCCAAGATTGTTGAAAGTTTGATCACTCAACCTTCAAAGCAAGAGAAACACACTCTCCTTTTCCCACCATTAAACTAGAATACAGCCCGGGCAACGCTGGTGCTTCTGCTAGTTAGCATAATAACGTATTTTTATCATTATTATTTTAACATTTCGAAGGCGGAGCCGAATCGACGACGGTTTGTAAAAAGCGCAAATTATTACACAAAACAAACTTTGTATAACAGGGTTAATAACATCCCTATGTGGGTCACTTATCGTCAGAATAAAAATATAAAACACGCAACAAAAATAACTAGGGGAGTAATGTTTGTTTCTGAATATGGCGGAGAGGCTGTCCTCAATATCCACTGAGTTTCTTTACACAAACAGGCCCTAACACGAGCTGTCAACAAAACTTTTATTGATTTGGTCAATATTATGATATATAATATACGATTTTATTTTGCGGTTTTTCGTTTGTGAATATATTATATTGCCGGCATTTTGAATAGGCACAAGCAAGATTTCTTACTATAGGCTATGCTGTAATGATATGACTAATACTGAACTCATAATAAACCTATTCTTCAGCCTAGGTTGGGTTATTGCAAGTCCCGTCATATTTTGCAGTGTCATAGATATGCTAACAGTGCTATTGAGAATTTTCAAATTTTGTCCCATTTCAATCTTAGATCAAATTGCCAAATCGCGGGCGGCGTTTTGTCTATACAGATGAATTCCTCTATTTTGAAGGTATCTGGCTTTCGACCTTAATAGAAATATTTTTAAATGTAATACGGATACCGACCATTGACATGTCCATACGTTTTGCTTTTTAGGAGAGTTCTAACTCATATAAGTTATTTATTTATTTATTTATTTATTTATTGTTTCTTTACACTGTAGGTAAAAATGTTTACAATACAATTTGTTACCTCACTAGGACAAGCCTGTGTTGAGGTTAACAATAATTATACAAGTTAACAAAATAACACAAAATTATACAGATTTTGAAAGAACAATATTGTTGTATTTCTTACAGATTGAGATTAGATTATGGGTACCTACTGGTACCTACTAAACTGATGGCGCTAGGTACTACATTAATGTAGACTTTTAGGGTGACCACAGTTTTGAGATCTGATTTAAAATAAAATAAAATAAAGTTTTTTTTTTTTTTAAGGATTAAGTTGTGAATAATAAATATATGTATATAATTTAACATGCTGTAGATTTGGCAAGAGGAAGATGAACAAAAACGGTTCAAACAAAAATAATATTATTTTAGCTTATTATTATAAACATACTCATTTAGCTAATAATTTAGAAAGGACAAAGTAGAGAAAATCAATTGGCAATCCTCGACTAACACAAATAATTTAAGATCCTTCTTAAAAGTGTACAAGGAATTAGATGACTTTATATGTTCTGGAAGGCTATTAAATATGAGTGGAGCTTGATAAAAATAATTTCTTTGACCAAAAGAAGATTTAGTTTGAATTGCCATAAAGTTCAGACCAGAGCCAATTCTCGTAGTACGAATTTGCTGTGTTCTTTCTGCAAAATTAATATTATTAAAAAATCTACAAAGCGTTTGTGTAATATATAACTGTTTTACGTTCATTACATTACATTCCTTAAAAAGTAAATGAGTTGGATATTTAATTTTTTTCTTAAACATAACTTTAAGAATCATTTTTTGGGCAATATTAAGTGGTTCTATATAAGTCTTTGGGCAGGATCCCCAGCACACAATATTATAAGAAAGCAGAGACTGGATTATTGCAAAATAAACAGTTTTTAATTTTTCTTTGTCTAGTATATGTCTCAGTTCTTTAAAGATATAGGTAAGTCTCCTAGTACTATTTACTAACATATTAATATGATCATTCCATCTCAAAAATTTATCTATTTTTACACCAAGGTATTTGATGCTGACTACATTTTCTAAAGGGTTGCAGTTACATGTTTGAAAACAATTGTGAATAATCAAGTTGTGAGTTTCAGAAGGCTGACTTTTACTTGAAATGCTAAAAGTGATAAATTTGGTTTTTTGTGCATTCAAAGTTAATATATTATTGTTTAACCAACTATTTACCACTTTTAAACCTATATTACTTTTGTTGAAAGTTTCATTCCAAGTTTTACCCTCAAATATTAAGGCAGTGTCATCTGCAAAACTAACAATGTTACCAGGAATATTCAGACTACATAAATCATTTATATAAATAAGAAACAATATTGGCCCAAGCACACTTCCTTGCGGGACTCCAAAGGAGATTGATTTACCCTCGCTTAACATCTTATTTATTTCCACTTGTTGTGTTCTGTCACTAAGATAAGATCTGAACCAGCCCATTGCTGTATTATTAATGCCTAAAGATGATAATTTTTTAAGTAGCAATTCGTGGGAAACAGTGTCAAATGCTTTTGATAAATCCAAGAACACCGCTATGGCTTTGTTGCCATAGTCCAGCGCTCTTGTAACTTTGGTCAATACCTTTAAAACAGCATCACTCGTACCTTTATTTGCTCTGAAACCGAATTGATTGTCAGAGAGTAATTTGTATTTTTCTAAGAATGAAACTAATCTTGACTTGGCCAATCTTTCTATCAATTTTGAGAGAGTATTGAGTAAAGATATGGGTCTGTAATTGTTAACCTCTAGGTGATCCCCATCTTTGAAAAGAGGTACAACCTTAGCATTCTTACAATGAGTAGGAAATATGCCACTCTTAAAACTAAGGTTAACAATGTGAGATATGGGACCAGCCAATACAGAAACATGCTGTTTGTATACCATGATACTTAAGCCATCAATACCACAGGAAAAAGACATTTTTAATTCATTTATCACTTTTGAAACTTCATAAATGCTAGTAGTTTTAAATTCAAAGCTCTCTCCTGAAAATTGAGTACAAGGTATAAAATTGTTAACAAGACACATTTCGGTAGTTTTATTTGCACTGCACAATTGTTTTGCGAATCTAGGACCAATATCACTGAAGAAGCTATTTACGTGATTAGTGATTATATTTGGATTCTCTTCCATTGAGATGATATTGTTATTGATTTTTAATTTTTTTATAGACACTTGCTCCTTTTGTATATTTACAGCCTCCTTTATAATCTTCCACTGTTGCTTGGTATTTCCATTGACGTTATCCAGTTTCCTTTTGTAATATGCTTGCTTTGTATATTTTATAATTTTTGTACACCAGTTTCTATATCTTTTGTAATAATCCAGCAGTTGAATATTATTTGAATCTGCTCGACATTTGTTGTGTAATTTGTCTCGGGTTCTGAGACATTTAATAATTCCATTATTTATCCAAGGTTTTAAATATTTCATATTATGCTTTACACTTCGTACAGACGAACAACTTTCCACATGCATTTTTAAACATTTTATGAAATTTTCAGTCGCTAAATTAACATCTTTTGATGACAGAACTGACTGCCATGATTCTTTCTTTAATTTGACTTTCAAAAGATTGTTATCGATGACGGTTTTCAAGTTATCATTATCTTTTGCTATTTTATTTAGTGTAAAGCTCATAAATCTCAGCAATATCACATCATGATCTGTTATGGCAGTAGTGAAGACAGCTCCCTCTGGTTCAAATTTAGATTTTACCATAATGTGATCGATGCAGCTTGAAATGGTAGAAGAAACTCTGGTAGGTGAAATTATGATTGGCTTCAAGCCATGAAAAGCCAAAAGCGAGAGGTATTTTTGAGTTTTCATATCGCTCAAATCCAAAGTATTAATATTTATGTCGCCACATAAAATGATCTCCTTATTTTTTATAGATGTAGAGTCAAGCAGTGCACTCAGTGATTCAAGGAAATTATCTATATGAGCCAGGGACGGAGATCTATAAACAGCTATTACACACAAGGTACTCGATATCTGCATTTTTAAGCAGTTTGCTCCAGGGAAAACAACTTCCTCAACAGTCACGTGAACATTTTGCTTTACATAGGCAACTACACCATCATTTTGCAAATAGTTATTATTTGTGTTATAAACTGCGTATCCGGGGATGTTAGGTATATTGGTAAAATTTTTCAGCCAAGCTTCTGTAAAAACAAGTACCTCAGGACGATGCTCAATACTATCCAGCATGGTTATGGTTTCATCAAAGTTTTTGTTTAAACTTCTGACGTTTAAACAAAGTAATGAAAATTTGGAATGTTTTAAAAAGTTTTTGCAAGTTAATGAATCTGTAATGGTTAAATTAGATTCTGTATTATCAATCAAGTCAATGTATTTTCCAAAATCGATATCCATTTTAATGATGAAAATATTTTTCGGTTCCTTTCACTATTAAACTTCTATTATAACCTATTGAGGTCATCTTCGTGTTTGATTTCCCTGATTTTTTTGCCTTCTTCTTCTTTCATTAGAATTGCTCCATTTTTGTACCAAATATACTTATATTTTAATTCTTTTCCCTTTGTTTTGGCTTTCCAAAGTAGTTCCTTATAGTAAGGAGATAATGACTCTCCTAGGAATATCATGTTTTCACGATTAGAAATTATCTTCTTATTTGCTAATAATTTTAATCTGGTTTCTGGGTTTTTCATTTTTAGGATAATTTTTTTTGGATGTCCTGGTCTTCTGTCATATTGCCTCATTGCCGAGGCAATATCCTCTGAATTAATTTTGATATTAGCACTTTCTATCAGTTTTATAGCGGTTATTTTGGGATGTTCTTCAGTCTTTTCCTCAATGCCTGTAATTTCAATACAGTCATCAAGGTTCGACTGTTCCAAGCAAGCCACTCTGGTTTCCAGATGCTTAATAGTTTTATTTTTAATTGCCAAATCATTTTTCAAACGTTCAACTTCTCCTTTAACCTCATTCATGGAGTCTAAGCGGGTAATGATGTCGTCATATTTTTGACAAATAAATTCGGTTGTTTTTTGAAATTCTAACAATTTTTTGTCAATGTTTTCGAGAATTTGGGTTTTTATTTTCTCTAATTTTACATCTATGTAAGACGCAAATTTTGAAAAGCCATCTTCTTCTGTGCTATTTATTAGTTATTTCTTAGAATTTAATAGAATTTGAATATGTATTTAAAAAAAATCAAAATGTACAGAAATAGAATATTTTCTTTTACAGTTGGTTATAAACATCTTAAAAATCGGTTCTCTTTTGGGGAGGAAATAGGGGAATACAAACAGAGACAATGACGTAAAATACCTATTATCAAAATTTCTCGGCACCCATGTTTCCTCTTAAAGCATGTTCCAGAGTTGTAGATACTAAGACTAAGACCTTTGCCACCATAGCTACAAAAGATAAAAGATCATGTGGCTTGGCGTATTTCGGCATATCGCTCGGCATATATTTCAGCATACATGCTGAAATATATGCCGAGCCAAATGATGTTTGATCTTTTACAGCTGTGTGTCGCACAGGTTTAATACAAAAAATACTCGGTTATTTACTACGTTCTACTAGCAGTATTTCATTAAAGTATCTAAAATATTTGTTAGCGATCTAATTTTCAAACCAAAAACGTGATTTCGCAATACTTATTAGTGCATCACCTTAAAATGCATTATTTTCCATTTTTGATTACTGAATTGTTTTTCCTTCTCTTCTAACTGAAAAGAAAAGTTTTTAAAATAAAATTTTACTAATGAAATAATTAAAAACACTTTGTTTTTACCACAATAAACTTTATTTAAAAGTCAACATGTTTCAAGAACGATGTTCTCTTCATCAGGACATAAAATGTACATTTTATGTATATCCCTTATATAGTACATTTTATGTCCTGATGAAGAGAACATCGTTCTTGAAACATGTTGACTTTTAAATAAAGTTTATTGTGGTAAAAACAAAGTGTTTTTAATTATTTCATTAATAAAATGGTGCCACAAAGTGAATTTGCTAAATTTGAAGAAGTAAAATTTTACTATTAACCCTTTCTAACTTTTATGTACATCCTACTAATATCCTACTAAATGTATAATATTATAAAGTTTGTTAAATTAAAGTCCAGACTGCTGTCCAGAAACACGAAGATATTAGTGTACAAAACAATTATCAGACCAGTACTTACGTACGCAGCTGAGACTTGGGTACTAACTAAGAGGAATGAGCGAGCACTGGACGTTTTTGAAAGAAAAATTTTGAGGCGCATCTTCGGACCGGTTCTAGAAAATGGATTTTGGCGCAGACGTTATAACAATTTTTTTTTTTTTTTTTTTTTTTTTTTTTTAAATAAAACATACAACGAAGTTGCATTCCCATGAGTTATCAAAACTCATTAAGGAATCGCCAATTGGTACATTTGAAAAGATAAACCCAACCCAACCCAATATGCAGACACAATAAATAAAGAAAAAATTTACAAAACATTTTACAAAAGCAACATACAGACACAAACATATGAAGAATCACTTTACAAATATTTAACAGAAACATGTCTTATAAGATTTTATGAATAATATTATAACCACTCATTTGATTTATGTACTGTTGGTGTCACAAAGTTAAAATCAAGTATCCTCCATGATGGACTATAGAAATGCATAAAAAACAAATCAGGAAAAATACAATAAAAGGTACATGCTCAAAAATACACAAACCTAATACAAGATGTTTACATAAAAAATACATGATAAGATTTAAAAAAGATATAAACTGCGCCCATCATATCTGGATGTACAAAGTTTGGTACTTGGAGTTAATCAGGATAGCTATCAGAACAGAGTTTGTACCTACTTATGACTCGTTTTCCAAATAACATTTGAAAAAATAGGATTTCAATATATCGTTTCGAGATTTGTTAGAGGCCTGTCTTAGTTCTTCAGGCAATTTGTTATAGTTAGTGTACGCAATGTATTCTAATGATTTCAGTCCGAACTTTGTTGAGTGTATTTTTGATAAATGTAGTTTGTTGTGTTGTCGTGTATCATATTGGTGAACGTCGTTGTTATAGTTCAGTTTTATATTTGTGTGGGTGTTGCACTGAATAATATTTAAGATGGTGTTTGTTATCTCAAAGCTAGGAACAATCTTAAATGGTAATACAAGTGCGTGACGGTAAATATCTTTAACATGTGTATCCCAAGGCAAGCCAAAAATGTTACGTAGGGCTCTATTTTGGATTATTTGTACCTACGATATCAATTTTTTGGTAGCAAAACCCCAGATACCCGAAAGGTATGCCAAGTGGGAGTGAATCATAGCATAGTACAATGATCGCAGTATGGCTGTGGGAAGCAATCTACGTAGCCTGTACATTACACCGGTCACCGGAGCAATCTTTGATTTAACATGGTCAAAATGATTTTTCCATGAAAGCCGTGAGTCAATTAAAAGTCCTAGATACTTTGCGACATCTGTTTGTTCCAATTTGTTTAGTCCAAGGGAAATGTTTAGGCGTTGTTCTCTCTTATTCCCGAATAGCACATAGTGAGTCTTTTTAATATTAAGACTAAGTTTATTAATTCTCAACCACTCGGCTAGATGAGCCAAATCTCTTTCCATGTCCTTTTCCATTTCGTTTAAATTAGTATTACGATAGAATAATATTGTGTCATCAGCATAAAGTTGAAGTGTACCTTTCACTCCCCATTTTGCAATATCATTTATATAAATTAAAAATAATAATGGCCCGAGAATCGAGCCCTGTGGTACACCACATGTTATATTTCTATGATCACTTGAATCTTTTCCAATAACAACCGAACAGCACCTACCCGTAAGGTAACTAGATAAAAGTTTTAGATTGTTGCCCACGATGCCCAGATATTCAAGCTTTTTTAACAGAATCTTATGATCAACCGTATCGAACGCCTTTTTGAGGTCAATGAAAATGCCCGCTGCATATTTTCCTTGATCTAAGTGTTTTTGAAGAGTTAGTATAAAATCAAAGGCAGCACATTTCGTGTTGGAGAATTTTCTGAACCCATATTGTTGAGGCGTGAGAATATTATTAGTTGTGAGATATTTTGTTAGTCTATTTTTGATTACATGTTCAAATACTTTGGAGAAGACTGAGAGTATTGATATTGGACGATAATTAGATGGATTTTTTTTGCAGTCTTCTTTGTGAATTGGAACGATTTTTGCAAGCTTTAGTTGATCCGGAAATAGTCCACTCACTAATGACTGATTAATGAGAATAACAAGATGATCCGCTAATTTTTCTTTACAGAATCTGAGTAAGTTGGTTGTCATACCATCGACTCCTGGAGATGCATTAGTTTTTAGTTTTGAGATAATTTTTAAAACTTCTAGTTTGTTTGTATTGGCCATGTAGAGGGACTGTAATGGCTTTGGTTCCATGTTTATTGTATTTACGTCGTCTGCATAAGATGGGATACTCGCAGCTAAATTTTCACCAACCGATGTAAAAAAGTCATTAAACGCTGTACATATCTGCTTCGGGTCATTTATGTCTATATTATTGATGGTAAGAGTTTCAATTTTATTTGTAGAGTTCTTTGGACTGTTAGTTATGATTGAATTTATTGTTTTCCAGGTTTGTCTTGGATTATGTATGTTTTCTTTAAAAATATCTGTGTAATATTTTTTTTTGGCGAAACGTCTGTAATTAGTAACCAAATTTCTTGACTTATTTTTTTGTGATATAAGAAGACTGTTTTGTGGATCTTTCTTCCATTGTTTGTATTTAGTATTTCGTTCTCTAATAAGGAGATCCAGTTTTTTGTCAAACCATGGTGTATTACCCTGCTTAGGGTTTCCTATTCGTATCCTTGGCTTAAATTTGCAAGTGTTAATTGCTGTTTCGATATATTTAAAGAATTGATTAAAATTTTCGATTATATTGGTGGTGTCATGAGAAAACGGTTGGGTTTCAAGATATGTTCTCAAAGTCCTCTTATTGATGCTGATGTTTATGTTTGGTGATATTCTGTTGTTAGAGTGGTGTTTCAAAGAGTTTTGGTAGTCTAACATCATTATACTATGATCACTTATTTGGTTATCAATATTGGAGGTCGTTGTAGATATGTTTTCTCTATTTGATATAATATGGTCTAATAGAGAACTGCTGGTTTCAGTGACTCTCGTGGGATGTGTATTATTACATATGAAATAGTTGTATGAAAATAAAGTGTTGATATATTTTTTTGTTGTATCATTTTTTTTAAGAAAATTAATGTTTAAATCCCCGAAGATGAGTTTATCTAGGCTACTTTTTTGTAAAATAGATTCAAGATATATTAGAAAATCATTTATATTATTGTTAGGTTTCCTGTATATAGCATATATATTTAAAGGTTTAAAATGTTTATATTGTACCCTAACACCTAAAAAAGAGTTATTCGTTGACCACTTTTCAATAACTTCACAGTTAAATGTATTGTGAGTATATATCGCCACTCCTCCTCCTCTTCCAGTAGTCCGGGAAGCAAAATTGCCCTGATAGCCATTGATGTTGAACAAAGATCCTTCTCCATCTCCCAGCCAAGTTTCGGTGACAACTAAAACGTGCACAGTATCCGTTATTCTTTTGAGCGTTTCTTCTATTTCGTATATTTTGTTTCTAATACTTCTGGCATTAATGTACAGGACTCTCAAGCTCTATACTTTGTTTGAGGAGTTAAACGTCGCAAAATTTATAAAATTGGGAAGACTTCGGTGGCTGTGTCATGTGGAGAGAATGACCGAGCATCAAGCACCAAAGTCCCTGCTGAATTCAAGACCAATAGGGCCAAGGAGCATGGGAAGGCCAAGACTAAGATGGAGCGACAACGTCCTCAAAGACATATCTATCTTGGAGCTTCCAAAGTGGAGAGAGCTGGCACAAAACCGAGATGAGTGGAGGAAGACTCTTGAGGAGGCCAAGATCCACCAGGGGTTGTAGAGCCAATAGTGATGATGATGATGATTATAAAGTTTGTATGGATGTATGGATATACGTATGTTTGTTACTCTTTCACGCAAAAAATACTGAATGGACTGTAAAATTCTTTCACTAATGAAAAGCTACATTATTTGCTAGTAATATAGGCTGTATATATTGGTAAGCTCTGGCTTTATGAATGAAAGAATGATGTGGGGATAGCGAAGGTGGAGGAGGCGGAGTGGGAACCCCCCTAATACTATGCGAGCGAAGCCGGGTGCAAAAGCTAGTTTACCAATATATTTTTTAACAAAATATAGATAAATGGAAAATGCAACCCCTAACGTATGACAGGCGAACGCAACCTTCCCAAACAAAGGTTACTTAAAGAGTTCAAGGAGGTGGAAGCGAAGAACCTATTTGGCTGCATAAATAAATAATATTAGCGGTCAGTGGCGTGTCGGGGCCCCGGCCATTATTAATACTTAATGCAGGCCGACTACGGATAAATGCAGTTTTAGATCCACTTAACTACCCCTTAACACGCCGCATTCAGATTGATTTGTGGAGTTGCACTGTTAGCGTGACGTGGTAGTTTTAACAAAAATATAATCGATATTAAAAAAAAAAACAAAGTATTTTTTCAAAGCAATTCAATAAGTTTAATTTGTGCTTAAAAGGGTGTAAAGGTTTTCTAACAAAGCGGCACTGTTAACTAGTGGCCGTAATATAGCGGTAGATGACTACCGTTTGTTGTCTGAACAAACCTGGAGCTCTAGCACGGTGAAATAGATACCTTTACGATATCGGATCGATAGGCGTAACTTCCGATGATTTTATATCCATTTATCTTGCATGCTTTTACAATTGACAGCAGAACCGATATTGACATAGAATAAACAAGGAATCGATATACACTGGCAACACTGAAGACATTGTCTATGAATTGTCACTACGAAATGTTTGACACCAAGCAATTAAGTATGTAAAAATATAAATACATTGGCAAAGTTGAATTGAAATACGAGCCCAAATATGCATTGGCAGTCCGGATTTACTTGTTCAAATTAAACGGGAGTTAATGAGTATATGAGGTCTTTATTCATATTTACACCATTTCCGTTTCTTAACGATCAAACGGAATAATTGATTGTGTCTTAAAAGCATTATTTATGTCTATGGATCGTGTACACGATTTCTTTCATTTTTCAGAGCTTCGTTAGTTCAATAAGTTCATTGGAAAAGCCAGTAATTTTGCATAACGGACGACATAATTAAAAATTATGTACATATTGATAGATAACCGAAACTTTTCTGATAATATGAAGACCGCGCTTAAATTTATCAATCGTCGATCGGAACATGCGTTAACAATCGTAGACCGTGCTCGTAAATAACTTACATTGATGGTGGATTTGATCAATATCGTATTGATATAGGGTTTTATCTATCGACCATGCCGGACCTGCAGGCCCATACCTACGATCGGTACGGATTGATAGGATAACTTTCGGTAATATCTCATCGTTCTCTGGGACAACTATAGATCGCTAACGTATAAACTTTGTCTTTGAATATGTTAAGAACCACTTAGTAAATGTGAACTGTTACTTATTCGTTGGCAATCTGCAGTCATGCTAGGGAACGATGAGAAGTTACCGAAAGTTATCCTATCTATCCTTATCGATTGACCCTGCTAGAGGGGCAGATGGCGTTGGTTTCGTAGAGAGTGTCGATTGTGAGCGGAGCGTCAAATAGTGATGCTGCCTTTTCCCAGACGGCCGTCAAAGTAGTGACAAATAGTTGTGAAAAGTTTTTTTTCGTTAGCGGTGAACATTGATCTGAGGGCATCGGTGGTGGAGTATCCATATTTATTCAAGAAAACTTAGAATATAACTTAATTGATAATACAGTAGATCCAGATAACAACTTCCTTTGGATACACTTAAACAAACTTAGCTTAAACATTGGAGTGATATATAAAAAACCCAACACCAATTTTCAAGATTTTCTAGATAAGTTAAACATACAACTGAAAACTCACAAAAGGTCCATAATACTGGGGGATTTCAATATCAACTTACTTGATTCCACAAACACACATACTTGTAAATACACAGAAATCATCAAGTCAAACGATTTCACAATAATGAACAAAATAAACAAATTACATGCAACACGTATTACAGAAAACACCAACACCATTATTGATCACATCATCTCAGACGTAAACCTTTCGTATACTATAACAAACTGTTACACCTCAATATCTGATCACAAACTACTGATTCTTGACATACTTCATACGTACACTAAAAAAAACTCGCAAAAATCCTCTTACAAATATTCAAAAATTGATTATTAAAATGGCAAAAACTTAGAAAGTCTATTAGAACAATCTCAAACGGATCTTAATGTACTAAACGATTGGCTAATACAAAATATATTAACAATAAATATTAATAAAACCGGTTACATGATCTTAAGCTCACCTAAAAGAATAATACCATCGCATAAACCATTACAAATAGAAGAAAGAGACCTACATATCCTAGATAGCGAAAAATACCTGGGCTTATATATTGATAAACATTTAACATTTAAACAACACGTAGAAAAACTAAAAACAAAAATCATCCCATTAATTTTTGTATTTGGTAGAATTGCTCATCTTCTACCAACAAAGGTAAAGAGGGGCTTATACTTTAGCTTAATCTAGTCCCACCTAAATTATTTAATAGAAATATGGGGAAACACATACATTACGTACTTAAACGACTTACAAATAATACAGAACAAAGTTATTAAAAAACTCTTCAACTATAACCCAGACACTCCCACAAAAAAAACTATACCAGGAAATGAACCTTTTGAAAATAAGAACATTGTACGAATATAACATATGTCTTTTAATCTACAAAATACAAAATGGACTTATACACACAAACACAACATTTATAAAAACATCACAAGTACACGAACATTATACTAGACAACACAATAAATTGTACACAAATACTGTCAAGACTGAAAGTGGCAAGAGAAGTATTGGTCACGAGGGAGTTCATATATATAACCAGGTTGCACGTAAAAACCTTAAAAAAAAAACTATTTGAACTCAAAATGTTGGAACAAAATTAAAAATATTACTTCTTACTACTGTACTATATATGCTCTGTATTTAAGTTAAGAAAGCGAAATATTATGTTTCTTTTAACTTAATAATAATAAAAAAAAAAAAAAATATTTAAACTCTGGTTGTAGAAATATTCACGGTTAAGTCGGCCGCCTTGTAACGCCCGCCGCATCACGAATGTCACGGCCGCTAGATAACAGCACAGTTTTCTTAGGAAAACGTAGGGTCCGTCCGAATGATGTCCAAACACTTAATCAATCGGACTATCTATCACAGCAAGTTTTATGCAAAGGTATATGCTCTGAAAATGCACACGATCTGATAATTTTGAAATAAATCTAATTATTTTTCCATCTTTAATGTTCCTCAAGGATCCGTATTGGGTCAATTTTTATTTGAGAAGCGCAATTTTAATAATATTTACATATGATAAATCAAAATCTTCGATGGAAGGAGGGAGGGGAAGGGGAATCCGGGAGGAGGAGAAGGGAACGAACAAGGGGAGGTTCGCGAGAAGGGGGGTGAGGGAGGGTAGAAGGCGAAGAAGGTGGAAGGGAAACGCCACCGGTGGGGTTACGTTCGCGGAAAGAGGGGAAATGGGAGGGGGAAAGGCGGGGAAAGTGGAAAAGGCAAAGTGCAAAAATCGGCGATGCTTGGGCAAGGACACGCAGGGGAGAGGTGACGGAGGGGCGGGGGACGAGGGAGGGGACAGTGGGAATAATTGCAAAGGAGACACAGTGGCGGTAGGGGATAGCAGGGCAGTAAATTTGTAAATTTCTGGCTTCACAAATGGATAGTTGTATGTTGCCTGCTCATGAGACGGAAAAACAAAAAAATGTATATCCAAAAAACACTACAATAAACAGAATTATAATACAAACACTTTTATTCTTTGAATGGGATTGCAACTCACGCCGGGTACTCGCTAGTAACTATTATAATTAAAAAACCAACATTTTACAATTCATTATTTCGTTATTTCTTCTATTTGCTTGTACTCCCTTTTGCTATTTTATTATATTACAATTTTTCTGTCCTCCAACTTTAATGCATCTTTTTTGCTATGAATATTTTAACAATTTTTTTCCTAGATTGTTCTTACTCACGTGGTAAAAATTTATAAAACAAAGTAAATTACGTAGCACGCTTATTTCAAATATACAATGTGTGCACAACCGTTCAACCACGAGATCATAGATTACATTATTATTCTTAGATAGTGCCATTTCATATATATATATTCGTTAAAAGTTTGTGTACATTTTTAACATGTACGCATTAAGCACCAACTAACTTTGTACTACCGTGTTTACATTTCCCGAGGTGGGACTGCCATGTGTGTTGTGTGTACACAAGATTAATGATAGAGTCACGAGCAGATACGACTATTATGTGTATAATTTTTATTGCGCGAATATACGTAGTGGATGCGAATGGTATGATGCGTTAGTCAGTTGATCAAATTTAAAACAGAATAGAGTACCTAATGCTATCAATCCCTCCAAAGATATTGAAATATAAGTAGATGTGCTATCTGCTGTTTTTACTATGTGGGTCTGCGCTTCCGGGTGTCGCCGATATTGTTTACCAATTAACAAATAAACTAAAAGAACAAATAATTAACGAATAAACCAAACGAACGTTAAACTAAATGAACGAATTCTTTCCTTATTCAAAATATATTGTAAACCAATATTAATGTACATTTTCAAAAAAAAAAAACGAAATGAACAAATTCTTTTTGTATGAAAACTACGCTAATTAGCGCGTAGTCCGGCGACAGTTGCGCGGACACCATAGCATATCTCTTCTGTATTTGAATATCTTTGAATCCCTCCCACTACTGTACAAGGCGATGAGTCGAGTGAGTCCGGCTGTAGAGGTCTAGGTTAGGTCTTCTTTAACCAGTCTCATTTGATCCGGCCCGCCATGCAGTTGGTGGGTAAACGCATTCGCCGCCAAGACCTGGACAGACCTCACCCCATGAACCTGAGTTCCCCTCATAAATCATAAAATGTAGTGAACCTTTTGGGGTGTTCTACGGCAGGGATGTTGGTTATCCAATAAAAGGTTTCCAAAAATTTAATTTGCATCGGGCACATGGACACGCCAATAATTCACTTGCATCGGTTTATATTATCGGTGATTTAAAAATATCTCAGCGATTTATCAATCACTTTCATATTTTGTTTAAAATCAGCTGAAATAAAACACAAATAAAATTTCGTCTAACTACTGTCAAAATATTTTTGACATATTAACGACTGCCTTGAGTACCGATTAGTTTAACCTAATTTCTCTGGAAGAGGTGAACAACCGCTCTATAAATTATTTAATACCGATTTGTTAATCGGATTTGCTAATCGATGCTAATCCAAGCCCAAATGATGCTCGTATAGTATATGTACATCAACTTCTTCTCTTTGTTTAATTCGGATCCCGACCCGAAGTGATGTGTCCGGGTCATTGATGCACACTTTATCGGTGGTCCGGTTGATGTGTATTAGGGTCCTTGGACCCATCACTTTAAAAAGGCGCGTCTAGTAGTTCTGGGTCGATAGTGTACTTACTACCCGATCATTGTAACCCGCTCAAGAACCACGAATGAGCGATTGGGTTACTTTTTCAATAAAGATTCGATGGTCAGATTCGATTCGACAGTGTTCCGTGATAAGTGCTGGTTGGGAGCGACCACAGACGTATCAATTTTGCACTACCTATTTACGTCAAATGAAAGTACCCATTCAAGGATTGGGCGACGAGTAGGTACTCGGGTCTCAGATACGACGGGTACTTTCGATATACGGCGGGCGACGCGCGCATCAATTTCTCTTCTCCATTCTATGGCATTTTTTCCACGTGTTAAAGTACCCGATCAATGAGCGGGTCCTCTCAACCCCGTCACTTTGCCAGTAGATTGGAGTGACTCGGTTCAAATAATAATCAATCGACCCAGCTCTAATCTCTGGTCTGCCTTTGCTACTTCTTCAGCGGCCTCCGTCCATTGCAGGCCCAGAACTCTCTCAACGAACTTTCAATTAGCGTTTTTTTTTTTTTACATTAACTCCACACAGGAGGCCCTGAGGAAAATAACTTCCTTCAGGGCCTATGTCATCTTTGAAGATGCTGTGTGGAGGGTCTTTTTGAGGAAAGGAAGAAGTGAACACGGGTCTTGAAAAGACCCATGTTGTAGGAGTGAGGAAACACAGAGGCCGGCAAATCACTCCACAGCCGAGCCGTTGAACTCAAGAACGAGTCATAGAAACGACCCGTTCTCATGTGACTAATGTCAACCGTGTACAAATGTTGGGCGCGTGTTTGGCGTGTTTCCCGACTAATCACCGGTGCCGAGGGGATCAATGACGCTAGTTCCTCGGAGCATCTTCCATTGTAATACAGGTAGAACAAGGACAGCATTCCCACCTGACGCCTGTGCTCTAAAGATTGCAGTCCGTCTGTTAAGATGGGAGAATCTATCAAACGGACCGCCTGTTTCTGCACAGAGTCAAGGTTTTTTTTTTTTTTACCTACTATATTAAATAAGATGCCAAAGCCTATAAAAAAAGCAGTCAAATTACACCGCTGAATTTAAAAAAATGCTGAATTTTTTTAAAAAAGATCAGTATATTTATTATTGATATTGTTTCTGTATACATTGATTGTGTGCATATAATCTTATGTATAAATTATATGCCTATGAATGTGTTTAAGTATATTGTGTGTCTTTCAGTGTGAGGGTGCCTATGAGTGTGTTGTCTGTGTTATATCCATCTTTCTATGTATTTTATTCCTTAAAATGTTATTCTTCTATATCATTTTTCTTTATTGTGGTTTCTCGTTATATGATTTAGTGATGTAATTAATATTGTGAAATTGATATGTTGACAAACTGCTTTGGCAGTTAAGCGAGTGCTTATAAAGAAGAATAATAAAATAAATTAAAAATAGATCTTCTAGCTTGTACCCAATATTCTTTTTTATTGTGTTTGTAATGATAAAAAATTGACCCCATTAACGTGTCAAGGAAATTGCGTGTGTTATTCACCCTGACAATTAATTTTGTATTTACAAATTCTGATATTAAGGATGCCTGCACGATTATCGGAATTCAAATATTAAATAGGTTACGACAAAAACAAATAAATTAATAAAAAACATCACAATAGAAGTAATGAATACTCAATTCCACCGTGCAAACAATCCTTGACTTTAGATAGTTACTTAAACCAATGGTTCAATGGCATTGTCCAGAAACTCCACACAACGCAGGTGAGCTGCTCCCAACTTGCAAGTAAGTAGACAAATACAACGTTGATGCGAAGGCCCGAATGAATTATTTTTTTTACGTTAGATCCACACAGGAAGCCCCGAGGAACCCCCTATTACAATGTCATCTTTGGGGATGCTGTGTGGAGGTTTTTTTTAAAAGAAAAGCAAGAAGATGAAGTTCTGGGAAGGAAATAGGCATGAGGGGTGAGTAGAAATCTGGGGGTCAGCATGTTGACGGACGTGTGAATCCATCCCTTCAACTGCGGTGCAAGGCGATGGGTCGAGGGTCTCTGGCTGGAGAGATGAAAAGACCTCCTCAACCAGTCCAAAAACATCGGCCGCCTTTACAGACATCATCAACTCATGAACCCGAACACCCCTGCTAAGTCACTAAACGTAGCGAACAACTTGGGGTGACCTATGGCAGAGGTGTTGGTTATCCAATAATTGGTTCCCGAGGCGACGGTACCCATACCCACCGTTAAAAAGCAATCCTTGACTTTCGATTGTTACTTATACCGGTCGTTCAATAACTTTGTCCAGAAACTCCACAAAACGCACGTGAGCCGCTCCCAACTAAGTAAGTAAACAAATACTTACATGAGAAGGCCCATATACATTATTATGGTCCAATCGTTTTCGTACACTTTAACTGCTTAATTATTTATTTGCTAGTTAGGAACGGCTCACGTGCGTCGAGCAAGTGCCAGGACGAAGCTAATGCCGATTATAAAAATACTTTCAAAGTGAAACAGAAATTAATTACTCTTTTAGGTGATATTTTAACATAGCGGTCATATTCTAAATATATTTTGAGATAAGACGGCCATTCGAGAATGGTAATTTAAGACAATACTATTTTTAATGTCCTTTGTTCATGTCTATAATATAAAAATGAATCGCTGAATGCGTTGCCAAGTGCATAACTTTCGAACGACTGCACCAAATTGGATAATTCTTTTTTTTTTGTGTGTTCGTTATTTTCAGGACAAGGTTTTTATAAAACTTCCGGTGAGCTCTGGCATTATGAAATTTGTATAAAAAAATTGCTATTGGTGGCACGCGAGGAAGCGGCTATTGCTATGGAAAGCGGGAGGGAGGGAGAGATGAGGGAGGGGAACCAGGGAGGGGGAGGGGAAGCTGGGAGGGGGGAGGGGACCTGGGAAGGGAGAGGGGAACTCGGGAGGGGGGGAGTGGAGTGGGGAGAGGGAAGGTGGAGGTGACGGAGTGGGAAAGGACACGCAGGGAGAAACAATTTCTTTATTAAGTGGCATAACAACGCATGCCGGGACCAGCTAGTTATCAATTAGTTATCAGCTGGTGCAAATTCAAAAAAAAATTGTTCATGTTTATTCACAAAAAACAAAGTAGTGATAGTGAATAATATCGTACGGTAATATAATATCATGTAAATGTTAGTATTGCAATCTAATGTAATCTAAGGTTATGAAATGTAAACACTATGTAATGTAAAAACTATGTAATATAATGTAAAAAGTACATAATTCGATATTCTAGTTAAGTAAGTGAAAATGTTATTTTCTTTTTTACTGGAATTAAAACTTATGAAAAAAAAAATCAATAATAATGTGTATTAAGGGAGTATTCTAGTCTAGAATTTTTTTTTTCATATTTCGATAGTTTAGAAATTCAAGAATATCTCCTTAAAAGGATTTTTCAAAATTCGAATTAAAAAAAAGTTACAACCATTTTAGTTTGACCGGTTTAGACAGAATCTAACTAGAATCCAAGTCGAGCAAAACTTTAAACGCGTATTTCTCGAAACTACTTTCCTCGTGACGGTTGACACGACATCTCAAGTTCTACCGAACCAATTTACTTGAAATTTGGTGTGAGCCTTCTGTATACATTACTCTATCGCATTCAATAAAACTATAACAAAATTTCAATTTTTCCTATTTAAAAAAATTAAAGAAAAGTAAAAAAAAAAGTATTTTTATTTCAGACAGCCGCCATTTCCAACACCCTGTAACTTTTTGAATTTTTTCGTTTGATTGTTTTTATTATGTACTAGCTGACCCGGCCACGCGTTGCTGTGGCAAATAAAACACAACTTCATCTACTGGATGGTTATCCAACCTTTATAACCACCGCCGTCTTTGAGTTTATCGCGAAGAGACAGACAGATGCTGCGGAGGACATTAATTTATAATACGTAGAGATGGTGTGAAAGATTATATTAATGTGCATGAAATGCTTGGGGTAACTAACGTATTTAAGTTAATAAGGATTAATACTGCATCCGTCTAAATTATTTTTCCATTACCGCAATGTTCGTGACCATTTTTATAGAAGACAGAATCCGTAAAAGATAGATATACGCCTTCGCGGACTTTTTTGTAGATCTATAAAAGAGGAATATCCCAACATGCATTGTTTTGTTATATCCCAAAAGGATTAGGCAGCGTTTTCGATGAAAGCTACCAGGCGGCTCGACTTTTTCCGACACTTCTAACAATTATCGTTGTTTCAACCAATTTACACAAATCCTTGACAAACTACATACCTAAACCTTCCTCACGAAATACTCTATCTATTGGTGAAAACCGCATGAAAATCCGTTCAGTAGTTTCCGAGTTTATCGCAAACAGACAGACATACAGACAGATAGACAGACGACGCGGTGGACTTTAATTTATAATATGTAGAAAAAGAGATTCTTTAACTTCGACACCCTGTAACTTTTGAAATTTGATTTTTTTCGTTTGTTTTTTTTTTTATTATATGTTCTTTAATGTTTAATAAATACATATATGGTAAAATAATAGCTACTAAAAATATTATTGTTTTTTTATTGCACCTGACCTACAATTCACGCTTCTAGATCAGAATACCCCCTAAGGGCACTTAGTACTTGTACTACCTGATACTTAACTACTTCCAGATTGTAGGAGTTTGAACTTCTGCGACCATGTTAATTCGTGACGTGCGTCGCGTCGGTCGCACCAACTTTAGTATATTAAATTAAAAAGTATAGTTTTGAGATTTCAGCGTTTGATAATACGAATTTATTTCTATACTTACTTAAAATATTTTGAAAATGCGTTAGTGAAGTAACTCAATTAAAACGCATTTCAAATGCTATTTGAGTTACGATGTTAAAGCAATAAATAAAATTAAAAAAACTGCATTATTAACTAAAAAAACGATATTTTTTGAGTTAATACACTAAAGTCCTCGTGGCGCGATGTATTCTTCTCTGAAAGCAGTAAGCTATACACAAGTCAACAAATTATAGCTAGCATGCAATAAATATAATACAATAAAATGATTCTTGGAAGATGGTAACTAATAAAGTATATTAAAATGATTATACAATGTCTCGTTTTACTAATTAATAAAAAGTAATTCGTGTTTTTAAGTAGGTAATTAATCCATATCAACTGACATCAATACATGACAGGCATAGACAAGCCATTGAAAGCAATAGAAAATCGCAGAAATTTGAAATCCGAAAACGCATGATTGGATCAGATCCAATGCATTTTGCCTTTTTGTCTCATAACATACGAAATACATATATATATAGATTAATTAAAGTTATTACTAAAAAACCTTTTAGATTCTCGACAATACAGTTATTTAAAGACTTTGCTGTATTGAACATACACCAACTGTACATCAAAATTATATCTATACATTACCAAAAAGACAAACTAAACCATCATACTGCACAACACAATTACGACACAAGACATAGACATCAACACATGACTCCGAAGACAAATACTACATTTGGACAAAGACATTATCACAATTTGGCTCCAAAATTTTTTAATTTAATTGAAAAAGATATAAAAGATATTCTAGTGACAAAAAATCTAAAACGCAAAATTCATACGTGGGTAGTAAACAAGGGTATTGTATACTGCGTGCAGATAACTTGATCAAACAACACACTCAACGCCTGTATTTTTTCTCTTTTCTCCTTAACTATTTTCATCTATTTATCTCATATCTTTTTTTCATTTCTTTATATTTTTTTCTTTTATTCCATTTATCTATTTAAATTAAAATTATATTTTTTACCTTCCAAGATTAAGATATCAAAATTAAATTAAATTCCTGCCACCTCAGAACAGGCTCAGCCTAGTGAGGTGGTATATATCAAAAAATTATATATATATATGTATATGTAGGTATATTGTATATGTATATTGTAATGTTATTCTTGGTTAATAAATAATAAAAAAAAAAAGATTCATTCTTCCGATCACCCTTATTGAGGGATTGATTATTTCCTTTAATTGATAACTTCCTAATGTGAAGAGCTTCTTACCTGATTTCTGGTGGAGCATGATTCTCAAGGCATATTGTCCTCGATTTCTTCTTATCCACAGATCCATCTCGGGACTTCCTCCTCGGAGGCACCAGAGGTCCCACAGCGCTCTTGTTATTACCACAAACTTGCAAGGCGTCCAGCAAAGGCAAACCAGAAACAACCGTCACCACACTAATCTCATCCAGATGCACGTCGTCCTTGAAACTTCTAACGTTTCCCAAAACCATATCACTGTTCATTGAATCATTCTGATGCACGGATCTTATTGTACTATCACTGTTAATTGGGTCATTCTGCAGCATGGATCTTCTTTGAACTTCTAATTGGATATCTTTGAACTGGGGTTCAGCTTCCGCGTCATATTCTATATCGATCAGTTCTTTTAATTTAGTTATATTCTGAGAGTTGTGTTGCTTCTGGTCTATGGATGAATCGTCGTCATGATAGGGGGATCCAGCGTCAGATAGGTTGGAGTCACGACTGGATTGGAAGGCCTGGTTGTCCATGCCTTTTGGAGATTGTGGGCGACGGGCCGATGGTCGTCGGGGTATTGGATACTGAAAGAGAAGGACAACAAACTGTTAGACGGATAATCAGTGGCGACTTGTACTTACAACAATGGGTGTTGTGCTAAAAACACTGTCAGTCTATTCCCTACGCCAGGTACAGAATACTAGCAATTATCCGTGAGCAAACTGTGAACTAAAGTGGTGCCATTTCGGCGTGACAAATAAATGTATCGAGTCTTCGAGTATTTCCGCCTCGCTGAAGAGCTCCGAGGCATTGGTGAGCGCCGCTCATATTTCGGATAAATTTAAATGCAATGGTCAACATCCATGCTCTGCGCACATACGTCGCAGGAAACATTTCTCGGTGAACGATATGGAATCCAGTGATTTGTGACACAAATTCGAGGCGGTTGAATTTAAGGAAATATTTTTATGGTACTTTTATTACAGTGTTTACTTTGATTGTTATTATTGGCTCGTAATTATTATTTTTAGATTGACCGACATTTAGTGAGTGCGTAACTCCAACGCTTCTTAGCATTAGCACTGGATGTAATAAGATAAAAACGTGTAATAGGTGAAAGACCACAATTCAAAATCCGAAGATTGGCTTCTTGAAACGGCATTTACCTACTACTTCCTCTATATTGCCCACTATCTTCATCCTCATGTTATGCCCCAACTCGGGATTCAAATTTCCATTGATTTCGGAGAGTTGGTACTCTTGCGCGGTGTTCACATAAAAGACTTGATGCAAGACTCAAAATTTGAAATGATTTAGATGTATTTCAAACTGAAAAATAAACCTCATCATTTAAATACTGGCTGTCAAGTATTAATAGAAATTTACTTTTTTTTTTCTGTTTTTGTATTATACTATTACCAGTGAGTCCCCTAATAAACCGAATCAGAAGGGATGTGCATTTTATATCAGATTTCTTCAGACCGATTCGCGAATGGTTCAAAAACTCAACTACACAGAAATTAGTTTCTATGTTCCTGGTGGTTATCTACGTTACCGACAGCACAGACTGTTCTCCCAGCTTGCAGAACTAGCATGCCAATAATCATGCCAGTGATGAGAGCTATCTTGTAGAATAGAATCACTTCTGATAATGATATATTTAACATCAATTTAGATGGGAAACTTCATTGTTGCTATAATAATTGCTAGTATAAAATCTGCCTTTACGCATTTACCCTCTTGCTGAGAATCACTTCTGATAATGATGTATTTAACATCAATTTAGATGGGAAACTTCATTGTTGCTATAATAGTTGCCAGTATAAAATCTGCCTTTACGCATCTACCCTCTTGCTGAGAATCACTTCTGATAATGATATATTTAACATCAATTTAGATGGGAAATTTCATTGTTGCTAGTTGCTAGTATAAAATCTGCCTTTACGCATTTACCCTCTTGCTGCTGGGCGTGTTTTGAATATTGTACTGCTGATAGGTTATTGATGGTTGCTTGTCAGTTATATGGGGTTAGGAGCGCATCTATTAATAAGGCATTTAAGGCAAAATAATTGAAAAAATAATTTTGTAATGTTTTTAAAATGATAAAATTAATAAGATTAAATTTTGTGAGTCTGGATGCAAGAGATGGGGAACAACACAGTTGCGAATGAAATTCGTGGTTTTCAGATCACGGATGCCATATTCGCAATATTTAATTTAACTTTAATTGAATATATTTAAAATTTACTCGCCGCGAAAACACGATACGTTTCCATTTGCGGTTAGATTGATTGAATTATTTATGTCACTATCGTTAGTGTAACTGAATCTATTTTTACCGTTTACCGGTTTATTGATTTTACAGATATATGTAGATAGTTTAGTGTGCGTTTGATTTTAACTGGTACGTTGAGGGACTAATGGGTCATCATTTATGAAAGCAGACATATTTCTATTTCTACATACGATAGCATTTTTGTACACACAGTTTTATTTTTGTGATTTTGGCTTTTAGCTTGGCTGTACAGTATGTCTAAAACAAAGTTTAGAAATTTATTAAATTGGATCCAACAATTTTCTTTACAATGGTACCATAGATTTTACAACAAGATTCGTTAAACATACAGAAAGTGGGACACCGTTAATAGGAACGTTTTATTTTAAAAATACCTTGTATCTGTTAGATTTTTATAATTTGGGAGGCGGGTATGGGTACCGCCGCCCCGGGAACCATTTATTGGACAACCAACACCCCTGCCACAGGTCACCCCAAATGGTTCGCTACGTTTGAGCAGGGATGCCCAGGTACATGGGATGAGGTTTGTCTAGGTCTTGGTGGCGGATATGTTTGCCCAACCACTGCGTGGCGGGCTGGATCGGAGGAGACTGATTGAAGAAGGCCTTTTGACCTCTCCAGCCGGATTTTCCTGACCCTTCGCCTTCGGTGTCAGAGACGTATTCGAAGTCGGGTTCTTAAATTTCAACCGTACAGACGCTAGGGTATTAATAAAATCAGATAATTTATTTTTTTCTTGTGTAACCTAAACTAAGAACCTATTTTAGGATCATAATTTGGATTAAATGAGAGAATTCAAAAGACTAACCTTAAATCTTTCATACAATAACAATGGCCGGCAAGTGAACAATCGATTTTAATTTTAACTAAATAACCATTAAAATGCATATTTTTCAATTTCCGGCATTGAAAAGTTGTTTCTCATTGTTATGTAACTGATACAAAGTGATTTTTTTTTTAATTATGCCTATTTTAACCGTGTCCCACTTTTCTGTATCTTTTTTACTTAGTATAAAGTCGCTCCCCCTGTCTGTACGCTTAGATCTTTTAAACTACGCAACGGATTTACATGCGGTTTTCAACAATAGATTGAGTGATTCATGAAGAAAGGCTTTAGGTATATAATTTGTCAAGGTTTTGTGTAAATTGGTTGAAGTATATGATATATAAAGGGAAAAGGCTGGCAAGCGGGTGGTGTGGATTTGATATATATGCAAATTAGCAGATGGCGTTGGTTATAAAGTTTGGGTAATGGCGTTGTCAGTAGATAGCGTTGTGTTTCGTTAGCCACAGCAACGTGTGGCCGGGTCTGCTAGTACTTACATAAGATTGAAACGTGAATTTGAATAAATTGACAAACAAAAAAATGACCCAATTAAATTTGTTTTTCAATTCTGAGCCTTACCTCTTGACGGCGTCCGTGGTTCAAATCCCGGCATGCACAAGTAAATTTTATTGATTGGGTTTTACCACAATTTAATCATTTAAAAATAGTATAAGCTGCGGCACGTTCCAGAGAGGAATATACTCTCATTATCGTCCTGGTGAAAGACAACCATTTAGAATTGAAACGTTGCTTGAAACGACTGTAGACGTATTTGGTTACTAGATTTGAATAGCCAGGTACTTCCCCACATTCCCCTTCCTCATCTCCTTCCCCCTCCTCGCTACCTCCAGCCTCACGACATACCACAATTGGGGATGCCATAGTCACACTGGCTCCAGGCAGTTTGGGAGCAGTTGTGCGTGCTCACATAAAAAAATCTGAAAGTATACGCTTTCTTCCAAACACATAGATTTATTTCGTGTCGACAAAATCTCGAAGGGCTGGGCCCGCAGACAGCTAGTAAATACCCAAGGTTTGCAGATCTACCACCCTGACGCCACTAGTATATTTTGTATGAACCTAAGAAATATAACGGATGATCCCATAGGTGCTGATGTTCATATCGCACCTATGGGATTTGGGATTAATTTTTAACTCGCTCTTGGGGCAGTACGAGTGTCATTCGGAAGTGTGGATTTTTTAGCACGGTAATGGAATGGCGTTCTGTAAAAAATATAAAAATTGAACACAAATTTGCCATATTTGAACTAATTTTATGGAAGTGCACCGCACGAACCCAATTAAACCCACAGAAAATCGCCACTGGATATTACCTACTGCTTTATTTTAACCAATTTTATGATTAAAGTTAAAAATCATATTAACACCCTTAACTGTATTTTAGATTCAAAGATAATCTGTCAAAAATTGTCTCAAAGTTGTTTTAAAACGAAATTTCACTGAAAATACTAAAACTGTCAAAGTTAGTTGTTAAAATATTAGTCCATAAAAATAACAAATATTAAACAGTGTTTGGATCACAAAAGGCAGACACGCCATTTAGATCAAATTGCGTGACGATCACCGAAAGTTGTACGGTTGTCCATTAAAAATATAATTTCTTGCAGTGTTCCTAACTCGAAATGGGTCTAATGAAGAAAATAAAAATAAAACACTCTACGAAAATTCAATACCAATTTTTCAGAACAACACATTATTCTTTGCTCTTCCAATAAAATTTACGTGACTAGGAAAAATAAACTAAAAGAAGACCAAAAACTAACCATGGTTGTGACATGATTCCTAACATGAAGAAACAATTTTTTTTTTCTATTAGAGATACGTATATTATGGTATAATACAGTCCTCACTAGGGATTCATGTTCCGAGGCGGCCTGTAGATGGTTGCAGGACCGTATTGTCCATAAGGCCGTGTAGGCAACTGACTAGGGGTAAACGGGTACATTGTCTAGGGGCCCCAACATGTTTAATCCGGTCCTGAGTGGTGTGATAGTGTTCAATCATAATATTTACGATTCCCTCATCTTGTATATTGACTATTTGTTGATTTAGTCGTCTTCCTGTTTGTAGACCTCATCTTCACGTTGGTTGATTTCCTCATCTTCGTGTTTGTTTACTATATGTTATTGTGCAAGTTTTACTTCAAAATTTGTTCGACTTCTTAATTTTCGTGTTGACCCAGTCAAAGTTGTTACAAAACTTATTTATCTCTGGGTTATTTTTAATTTTATTTGGATAATTTTGTTGTGTGAAATTTATGGGTTTATGCATTAAAAATTGATTGAGATTAAAGAAGATTGTACCTATGCCAGAAAATATATCACAGAAAAATAAAATGGTTCAAGATCCAAAAATCTAATTGAAAATGAGACCGATGTAAGATTCCACAGGTCTCAAATCCTGTGATGGACTGAACTGAATACATTGAAAGAATTTCAGGTGAAATGACACAAAAATTCATAACTATGTGGGTGCCGCAGTAGAAGTAACCCTGAGACACACCGAAAAAGAGGTGGATGTGGACAAACTATTTTGAAGAAGACAGGAAAAACTGAAGACTGTCTGGAGAAGAAAAGCGATGGATCACAGCTAGAAGTGGAGATTTGTGTAGAGGAGGCCAAATCACACTGTGAGAAATACGTCTATTCAGTAGTCGCAATCACAATGAATATTCGAGGGTTGTAAAAAAATTATATTACATTATATTAATTACTACGCTCTTTGCCAATCACTTAAATAATATGGGTTTATTGGAAGGGGATTTGCCTCAAACGTCTACAATAATAAAAATAAATAATCCTGAACTTAACCATAAGAACTTCATCACAAGAATTTTAAATAAAATTCTTTCATAATTTTTTCAGTATTAAAAACCTTTACTCAAATTTAAATTAAAGACGATAACCTCAAAGTTACCGAACATCCTAAGTTTTAATAAATATTTTGGCCAGAAAAACTATCGATTCCGTGCTACAAAATTATATAACAGCGTATCAAATGAAATTAAAAAGACCGAAAGACAAACAAGTTTAAAAAAAAACATCAATATGTGATTATGAGGTATACATGAAGATGAGGAAATCTTAAATATTATGAAATTACTCTAACGCAACCTACAGCTAACAATCTGGATGAAATCTGGAAATCACCAAACATAGTCACGAAACATGAAGATGAGAAAATTAACAAACATAGTCAGCAAACATGAAGATGATGAAATGAATATGAGGAAATTAACTAACATAGTTAACAAACACGAAAATCACGATACAGGAACCACACATTATAGTCCGCCTTGTAACATTAGTTCCTAGTGAGGAGGACTGCGATGAAACTACTTTACTTTCGTTATTTGTTCTTGGGGTGTTATGCCGTGTTGCGCTACCTCCTTCTTTAGCCAACGTTTCGGACAGCGTTGCAGGGTCCATCATCAGGGCAGATCCGGCAGATCCGGTAGGTATCTTAAAACGTATCTTCTTTACTTTGAATTTTAAAAATAATCTCTAAGAAAATAAAAAAAGTTAAACAATCGATAAACCCAAGTCAAATGTAATATTAAGTATCTTTGCAAAAATAATTATACTGCCATCAAGTTGTTAAACAAATCTGCAAAGTCTGGGATACACGCGATATAATAGTAATTTACGTCATAATATTGGATTGAACGTGCTAACCGGCAACATAATTTATATTGCACGATTCGTCAGGCGATATTGTGTGTGTAACGAAATAATTAGATAGGTTACCCATAAAATACACCATCGGAAAATACATTCACGCAATTTTTCATTTCATAAATTTTTATATACTAACTAGGGAGTTCCCGGTACGCGTTGCAATACCACCTAAAGAAATTGTTTCTCCCTGCGTAATCTTTCCCATACGTCCCCGTTCCCCTTTCGCAACCCCTTGACCTCCCACGTCCCTTTCCCCTCCGAGTTTCCCCTCCCCCCTCGTGTTTCCTGACATTAATTGAAATTGAAAATGAAATTTGGTCTCCGGTGACTTTTTTGAAGACTTTAAAAAAAGGGTGTTTTTGTTCAATCCCTTCCTTCCCTCCCTGTCGCTAAACCATAAGCATTTTTTAAAATATAAATTTCATAATGCCACAGCTCACCAGTACACACCGAAGCCATCGCGGACGTGCGCACAACAACTCACCAAAGTTTCGTCGCAATCGAATGAATATTCAACCTCAAAACATCCTAATTTGGGAATGCTATAGTCTCACTGGTTCCAGACGGGAGCAATTGGGACTTTTGTGCGGTATTCACGTAAAAAAAACTTCGACCAGTTTATTAAGGATAGGGGAATCTATCAAACGGACCTCCAGTTTTTCACAGAGTAAAGGGTTTTTTCTAACTATTTTTGGACTTCAGACCAGAGCTGGCTACCAAATTCAAGAGTGGGGCTCACTTGCGATTTGTATGTCAGCAGTTGGGTACAGTATATAGTACGAATAACTTCTATCGAGAAACATGTAACACATCGTACAATAAATAATATATATTTTTTTTTCATATTTAAATGCATTCTCTATTTTGAAATTGATGTACGATGTAGAACTGCATATAATACATGATGTAATTTATTGTTGCACGCCATATCCAAAGAAGAAAACTTGTGAAATAACAATTAGATGCACCTAAGTTTACTCATTATTACTCGGTGCAAAGTCTGAGCTGCACTAATTGCAATTATTAAAACGTTACTCGTGACGAATTCGTGATGATGGTTTCCAAGACACATCTTAAGGGCCAGCTGTTTAATCCACCGTCACCTTTGACATCATCGCAATTGAGCGCCGTTTTGCCAACACGTCTCTTTAGACGCTGAATTTCGGTCCTTGTGATCACCTGTCAAGCACAACGGTCATGTTGCTATGCTTGTCAGCCGATCAACATTTATTCAAAAGCTAAAGCAGACCGAAAATCGGCATTTGATGGGCAAATTTCTAAAATTAAAATTACATCAAACGTGATGTTAACTACGTTGTTTGACCGATCGTTCTATTTTAGACATCGTCACAATTCAGCGATCAGCGCCATTTTGATTTTTTTGATATTTGGATATTCTCCGTCCAATGAACTTTTGAATAATACGTAGACGTAGTATTAGCAGTACCATCTAAACTGAAACTTGGAGGGAGTGGTCGATACTTCCGGCATTATACTGGTGAAATTCAAATCATCATTCAGAATCAAAACGTTGATTGGAATGGTTTTAGAGGTGTTTGGATACCAAAAATGGTTAATAGTGAGGTAATTTACAATTTTCCTCTCCCTCACGTCATTCCATACCAACTCCTTTCACACTCAAAACAAAGCCCAAATAGGGTTGCCGTAGTTCAACTTGCTTCGGACAGTTGAGAGCAGTTGGTTGAGTATATTGTTTGAGCAAAATTTATAAAATTATTAAAAAATACAGTAAAAGTTCAATATTGTAAATAACAATTTGTTTAAAAAATTATTTAATTGTCCTTATTCATCTTTTGGGTGTTCCTCAAGGATCTGTATGGGGTTCACTTCTATAAATCACTAACAATAATAAAATCATTGAACTTATAAAAACTGCAAACATAGACTCTCCAAAATACAACAAGAGAGTACAGCATTAAAATTTCGAGAGAAGTCGTGCAGTAATCAGTAGTTACGAAAAAATTGCTTTCATGAATAACGTTTTTTGACGAAGCGATCCTTAAACGGAACTGTCTTAACGAATTGAACCCAATTTGAAGTTGTAAAATACAAACCTTGATAATATCGTAATATTATCTCAGTATGCCATAAACAATAGTAAGTAGAAACTACATTGTTCGAATATTGAACTCATCTCAAGTGTTAGTTTTACAACACTCGCTCCATTTAAGAACATGCTACGTCATAGGCCATTGTTTCAACTTTTCGATGCTCTATCTGAATACTGAAACAATAACAGAACATACAAGAATAGATTTAGTTCTATGAATTTGTAATTAACCCTTACAGTCGAGTGACGTGCACCGCGAGACATTTTTTTGTTAACACAATTACACGTCTCGCACTTTGCGACATAATTGTTTTAATAGTTTTTTTTGAAGGAGGGATTTACTTTTCCTTCTTTTTTGATTGAACTAGGAAAACAATTTCTGTGAAATGAAAGAATATTCTTTTGTTCGATAATACCTCAATGACCGAAATCAGTTATTCATTTCAACGGAAATCAATGACCTCAATGAAATAAATGATTCTTTCAGCCCGCGACATTGTAAATAACTAATTGTGTAAAAATGTAACAAATTCTAATTTGTAAGCTTTTGTAAACGTCTTTCATAAAAATTCTCTAGTCGTTCAAAATAAATATCAACTAAATAAAAATCAACAATTGACACTAATCTACATAATATATAAAAATGAATGCACGTTTGCTTGCTTGCTGGTTTGTTTGTGTCTTATGCATTCCTAAACCGTTCATCCGATTACGATGAAACTTTGGTGATTTGATGAACGCATGCTCGCGATGGTTTCTATATATAATAGTGCGCTCTGGCGTAATGAAATTATTTCCCATACTCATCCGATTTCGATGAAACTTTGGTCAGTTATTGTGTGCACGTCTACGAAAGTTTTTGTATGCATTGGTGAGCTTTGTCGTTATGAAATTTGAATAAAAATATTGCAATTAGTGCACACGTAATGCATGGAACGCCGGAGACGGGAAGGGACCGCGGGAGAGGGGTTCGGGGGGTTCGCGGGACGGGGAAGTGGGAGAGGGGTGAGGGAAAGCGGGGAAGGAGGAGGGGAAAACACGAGGGGAAGGGGACACGGGAAGAGAAGGGGAGGCGAAGGGGAACAGAGACGAATGGGAAAGGACACGCAGGGATAACAATATCTTTATTTAAGTGGCATTTCAACGCATGCCGTGAATTCGCTAGTAAGTAAGTAATAATAAAAATATTAAACATAATTATCAGTAATTTATTAGCAAAAAGAGGTTTATAGCATAGTTGGTTCTTGGTATCATGATGTCGACTGTCAAATTGCCAACCAACTGGTGACTGATTCTTCTCTAAAAACAAATCAATACAAAAACAATGTTAGATATTGCGTTTTTCTTGGTCTTCGTGACTTTAACTTGAAAAGTGTCTCCAGGTACCGGATATTGCTTCAATAACTTAAGAACTCGAGGTCTTCCAATATTAAAAAGATCCATCATGAGACAATTTACCAGAAGCACCTTGGGTGTACCTATTATGTTCAAAATGAACAGTGGCGTGGCGTGAATAATGGTGTGCACCTATAATAGTTATTGTTAATTTTGTACATACACAGGTGTTAAGGGATAGACCTGACTTACTTTGTCCGGATCACTGGTTAAATCAATCACTTTGACGGCCTCCGTAGTCGAAGGGTAAGACTTTTGACTCGCAATCCGAAGGTCGTGGGATCGAATCCCGGCATGCACAAATAAATTTTATTTGATTAATTATAGTTCTTTCACAAGGAGGCACTGCTGAAAACCAGCTGCATTCAGTGACCTTTTAGTCAATAGAATCAATAAAAAAGAACAAAATATGATATATTGTAAAAAAATCTATTGATGAATAAACGTTTTATTATTATTATTAATTCATTTCAAATAGTATGTAGTAAATTTATGGCACGTTCCAGAGTGTAAGATACTCTTAGTATCATCACCCTAGTGTAAAACCACCATTCAGAATTGAAACATTGCTTGAAATGACTTTAGCCATGTTTGGTGACCAGATCTGAACAGCCTTCCTTTAGCCCGCCTTCCTCTTTCCCATCTCCTTCCCCTCCCCACTACCTTCAGCCTCACAACATACCCAAATTGAGGATGCCATAATCCCACTGGCTCCAGACGGGAGTAGCTGGGACTCTTGTGAGGTATTCACATAGAAATGTGAAGTACGTCCCTTAACATCTTATGCAACGAATATGAAAATTTTACAAAATTCCAATACTTAAAATAAAAGTAACAACGAAAAAAACCTTTTGTATTCACCATTACATTTGAGTTTAAAGCTGGTTTCAGACACTACGGTTCTTTTATAGTGAGAGTTCTTGAAGACAGTGGATGACTTATGAACAGTAACACTAATTTTAAAAATTCAAAACTGTCCACGATAGTGCCCAGTTCGTATGCTGGAGAACGACTCCACCATCCACCACGCCACTCTTCCCATATTACTTAATTTGTGAAACCAAATATAATAATAATCCCTTTTATTGGTGACCCGACAATTCGTCCTGCGACAATTCATCCGGCGACAGTTCATCCTGCGACAGTTCATCCGGCCGACAGTTCATCCTGCCGACAGTTCATCCTGCCGACAGTTCATCCTGCCGACAGTTCATCCGGCGACAATTCATCCTGCCTGATTATTTAGAAGATTTTTATTAAGTAAGTATGCAAAGAGGATATACGGCCGTACAACCAAAATCGATATACTCATATCAGAAGGCATCTTGAGTGGAAATCCGCTGTAAAAATATTTTTACTAACAATAATTTAGACTCTCCGAAGAAGCATGCGTGAATAACAAAATACGACATACTTATACTTATAGGTTAGATTAGGTTAGGTTAGATTAGGTTAGGTTAGGTTAGGTTGAATTGGCAGGATGAATTGTCGCCGGATGAATTGTCGGCGGGATGAACTGTCGGCAGGATGAACTGTCGGCCGGAGGAACTGTCGCAGGATGAACTGTCACCGGATGAATTGTCGCAGGATGAACTGTCATGGAACCAATTTTATTACCCGAGACTTAAAAGTGAAGTACAAATTCTGGTACAAATTTTAAAGAATATTATATTTTGTGCATTATTTTTCAATTTTAGAATATAGTGTAGGTATCTTAGTTTTAGATATACACATATAAGTATGTCGTATTTTGCTATTCGTCAGTATTCCGAAATGAAACGTTACTTGAAATGTTTTTAGCCGTGTTTGGTGACTAGATCTGAATAGCATTTTTTCACATCAGCAAAATGTTCCACATCTCCTTCCCCTCCCCACTATCTTCAGCCTCACAACATATCAAATACGGAATAACATATTCTCACTGGCTCCACCAGACGGTTAGAAGCACTTGGGACTCTTGTGTTATACATAATATATAAAAAAAGTTATAACACATGATTTAAAAAAAAATTCGCTGTTGTTCAGTGTATGTAGGTTTAGTCTGATTACGTGAAATGGCTTTAGCCGTGTATGGTAACTAGATCTGAATAGCCAGAAAAATCAGTGGTTCCCAACCTTTTTCTGACCCGGGACCACAAGCAGTGCGCCGGGTGACACCCGACCGAGTTTCACCCCCCAAGAAGACCTCAATTCTCTAGCCACCCACCCCCCCCCCAGGACGGACCAATTTTTTATGCAGTCAAAATTTGTGTTTTGTCAAAACTACTTAAATGGGGGGGAGGGTCACGTTATCCGCCCTATCCGTCCCTGGTGCCACCGTGCCACCCATGCTAGCCCCTAAGCCACTGTTTGTGGTCAGTGGCATAGGCTAGCTTGGTTGGCTCCCGGGACGGATAGCACAACGGGAGGAGCGTAATGGGATAGGGTAGGACGGCTTCTAGCAGAATATTTACGTCAACGTAGGCGGTGGAATGGGATATGGTGGGACGGGTTCTAGAAGAATATTTACCACTACAGAGGGGGTAGAACGGGGTAGGATGGGGTGGGGCGAAACGGAATACCATAACGGCCACTGACCACAAGGTGCAATAATGATAAACTGAATATTTTCCCGATTTTTTTTATTCAGACTTCTCGACCAGGGAACGGCGGACCATCTTCTACCCTCTTGCGGACCACTAGTGGACCTCTCTAGCCATCTTCTCTCTCATCATCATCTCTCTCCGGTTTCTCTCAGGGTTTCCCAACCAGTGTTCGCTAGTGTACAGTTTATGTAGGTTTAGTCGGATTACTTGAAATGACGTGACTAGATCTGAATAGCCAGGTACGTTTTCCACATCTCCTTCCCCTCCCCACTACCCTCAGTATCACACCTTACCAAAATTGGGGATGCCCCATTGGCACTCCCACATTTACATACTTATTTGAAGAAAAAATCTTCTAAAGGATCAGGCGGGACCAATTGTCGCCGGAACAACTGTCCGCCGGATCGTCCGCCGGATCAAGTGTCGGCCGGACCAAATGTCGGCCGGATCAAATGTCGCCGGACCAACTGTTCTATTTAATAGTTTCTTAATATTCGATAGTTTTTAATATTCTAATTTTAAATTTAAAAGATTATTTCACGCCACTGTCTCTAGGAAGTATATTATTAAGAGTGGCGAGTTGGGCCAACACGAACGATCAGTAATTATTATAAAGCCATTGTTTCTTCTAAGAACGATGTCGACATATCCTTAAGGCAAGTGTCGCAATAATGGCTGATCATTGCGCCTTTCAGTCAATGATTTGCAATCAATCATTGTATTTTGATAATATGAAAGTACATTGAAGCAATACATTTATTACGAATTCAAAGTTTTATTAGGAGCACAGAACGAAACGGCTTTTACTAAAAGTTAAGCTCTGACGGGCGATTCCGGTTCTATTTAAGGATATTAAGGAATAATAATAAACTAGGTTAAGTACACGATTCTTTATTCTAAAGCAGCGAATCATCATCAGATGGGAGAAACCAGTTAAGGGAGATCTGACCTAGACCTCATCAGCCGGACTCTCTCTGACCCATCGCCTTGCACCGTTGTTGGAGGGATGGATTCATATGTTCATCACTCATCATTCATATGTCCATCACTGGACGCATTGACCCCCAGATTCCTAACCACAATTCAAATATTTTTCCTTTTTAGAAGTGCTTCTTCTTCCTTTCCCTAAAAAGACCCTCCACACAGCATCCCCAAAGATGAAGTGTGTTTATCGGAAGTGACCTGCCAGGTAAGTATGTTTTTATATCCATTTGTAAATAGTTAAATTAGATATAACCTAAGAATTTCTAATAAATTGAACAGCGCCCTTAAGGTGATTTTTCACAAAACGGCACGCTACAAATTATCCAATAATATAATAATTATTGATATAGGCCATGAGGTTGCTTTTTTCCTAAGGGTGTTTTTAGGAAAGGAAGGAGAGGAAGTTCTGGGAAGAAAAAAGGGTGATGGGTGGAAAACCAATGAAAAGGAATCTAGGAGTCAGAATGGCCTGGAGTGACGGATGTATGAATCCATCCCTCTCACTGCATTGCAAGGCGATGTTTTATTTATTTATTTATTTATTAATCATTAACGCCCTTATGGGCTTTAACACACATTTACATTTTTATGTTTTAGTGCATACAGGTGTGTTTAGAATACAATGAAAACATGAATAGTTGTTATACATGGTACATATAAATAAAGCTGGTAAGTGAAAAGTATAGCATTATACAATAAAGAGAAAAAAATCAGTTTTATATGTATATACGTATATAACAAATAATAATAATGGTGATTTTTTAATATATGTGCAATTTATGTGTTGAATACATAGCGAAGTTGATTTTAAACAAAAATACATACTACCGACTTGCACCGCACTAAAATTAATATACAAAACAATTCCATTTTGACCAATTACTTTATCGTCAGAATTTCTGCTTAAGGAATTCAATTTCCGAAGACGAAATACTTTATACCATAAATATACCAATCCCCTTTATACTGAAACCATGGAACATTTCAGGTTTGAAGAAATAATGTCAGATACTTCAGTAAACTATCACGGAGAGGACAAATGAGTTCGATAATATAATATAACAGAGTATCTAATTACAATCAAATTAAAATGTTAATCAAAGTATAAGTCGTTAAAGAAATTTTGTTATTATTACCTATTACAACGATAAAAAAGAACAGTTTTTATAAGGTTTGTTTATAAATTATAAATTACTAACCTTTATTACGCCCTATATTGTAGGTGTTTTTGACGGAACTTAACTATGAGGGTTTACAATAAACTGTGCACACAAAATTTCAAGATGGGGATTTATAGTTCTATTGTAACTGTTCCAATATACTGAATTTAAATTTGGACACTGACAGATGACGATAAACATCGATTGAGTTATATTTATTTCCTAGTCGATGAAGCCTTTCGATAGGCGAGTTTTCGAAGTAATTATTAGTAGGCGCGTTAACGAAGTAAGGCGCATTCAATCTTGTATTACGGGTAGGTACTCGCAGTTGGATTAGTTTGGTTAAATCAAGGGCGTCCAGTCTGCCATTTGAAATATTGAAAAGACAAATAAAATCACTCATTGTTCGTCTTGAAGTTAATTCATTTAATTTTAGTAAGTCCATTAAAATGTGTAGTTAAGTTCTTCGATTGGAATTCATAATTTATAGTTTATAAATCTCAAAAACTTATGTTGCACTCTCTCAATTTTTTGTTGGTGAATCTTATAAAAAGGAGCCCAGATTGTTGAATTGTACTCTAAATGGCTTCTCACTAACCCAGTGAACAGCAACTTAAATGAATTAATTATTTTTAAATCTTTTACCGTCCTCAATATAAACCCTAAGCTTTTCATGGCCTTGTTAGTTATTTCGTTAATATGAGAAACAAAAGATAATTGATTGTCAAAAACAATACCTAGGTCCTTGATTTGTTCAACTCTTTTTAGAAAGATGTTGTTGATGCTGTATTCATATTTAATAGGATTTTTAATTCGGGCAAAAGTTATTGTTTGACATTTTTCAATATTGAGGAAGAGTTCATTATGGATGTACCATTCTTGTAGCCTCACAAGATTAGTTTGTAATACGCAACAGTCATTGAGATTAGTAATTGTTTTGTAAATTTTAAGATCATCAGCAAATAAAAGTATCATAACTCCATCAAAGATTGTAGTTATGTCGTTGATGAACAAGGAAAACAGCACTGGTCCCAGATGTGACCCCTGGGGAACTCCGGAGAAGATTTCGAATTGATTTGAAAAGTGCAAGTTGAGTTTGACTGAAATTTTTCTATTGTATAAATAACTTTCAAACCATCTCAAAATATGCCCCGTTATTCCAAGGGATTTTAATTTCTGTATAAGTATTTTGTGTGAGACTTTGTCGAAAGCTTTGCTAAAGTCAGTGTATACCAAGTCTGTTTGAAGACGATTGTGCATATTATTAAATAAGTATTCCTGATAGATCATCAAATTTGTGAGAGTAGACCTTTTTGACATGAAACCGTGTTGTCGATGTGAAATTACTTTATTAATCTCGGGAGATAGTTTAGAGAGCAGAGCAGATTCAAATATTTTCGGGATCGACGACTGGATACAGATAGGTCTATAGTTGGATATATCGGATTTATCACCCTTCTTGAAAATGGAGACAGAAAGCTTGTTTTCCATTTTTTCGGAAAGATGCCAGTTTTTATTGACAAATTAAAAAGTTTTGTAAGAGGATAAGTTAAGACTGATAAGCATTTCGATAAGAAGATTGTAGGAATGTTATCGGAACCAGCCGATTTTTTCGGGTCTAGGGACTTTAATTTATTTCTAATATCACTTTCTTCAAATATACATTGATTGAAATCGATCTGGTTATCATTAGATGTTGTGGCGTTGAATAATGGAGAGTTGTTTGCAGAATCGTAGACTTTGCTGAAGTATTCAGCAAACAGATTAACGATTTCTTGGGGATTATCGGCCATTTTGTTATTTAAATACATATTAGAGGGTACACCGGAGTCATTATTGTTTAGTAGGTTTGAAAATTTATAGATATTCTGAGGGTTGGCAAGAGCCAATTCTTCGCAGTTATCGATGCACTTTTTGTAACATAACTTGGAAATTTTTTTGATGCTCGTTCTTAGTTCACAAAATTTTGCGTAATCAATAGGATCATGTGATGATTTGTAAGCTTTATGAGCGATTTTTTGTCTCTAATTAATTTAATAAGATTGTTACTAAACCATTTTGGGTAATTATGCGTATACATTTTTGAAACGGGTACAAATAAATCAATAGCATTATTTAGAATTAAGTAAAATTTGTCAACCATTACATTGATGTTTTCTTCAGTGTACAAAAATTTCCAGTCGGTTGAAGATAAAAGATTAATGATTTGATTATAGTCTGCTTTGAAAAAGTTCAACTTAGTTGATGCAGATGGATTTTTTTTAGTTATTGAACTGTTACATTCAATTATTAGAGGTGGGTGGTATTTGTCAACCGGGAGAATAGATTCAACAGATGCGGACACTTTTACTGATAAAGAATTGGAAAATACTAGATCGAGAAGACGAGAATTTATATTCAAAACACAGTTTAACTGTCGGAGACTAAGAAAATTTGACATTTCGATTATATCATGAGAACCGTGGTGGATGTTGTCCGTGCATGAAGTTTTGTTGTTTTCTACGTCCCATGCAAAATTAGGCAGATTGTAATCGCCTGTCAAAATAATAGTGGCGCCAGGAAATCTTCTCCGATCGTTTCAACTTCATGGTAGTGGTCTTTGTATAGTTGAACGTCAGAGGATGGGGGAATGTAGACGCAGCCGATAATATTTTTTTCCTTTTTGGTGGATACCATGATGAAAAGTTGCTCCAGATGTGTATAGATGCATTTAAGTTTTCTTGAATAAAGTTTATGGATATTAACACTCCACCTCCCCTGGATTTATTTTTTTCATTTCTGTCTTTTCTGTACACTGTATGATTATACAAACCCAGTTCTGAAGTGTTGATATTATTATTTAGCCATGTCTCGGTGAAGGCGTAAGAATCGTGATTCAAAGTGGGTAGGGTTGATTTTAGATCCTGAAGTTTAGTTCTAAGACCTTGAACATTTTGATAGAATATTTTCAATTTATCTTTTAGTTTTTTGGATGTATTTTCGTTATGGTAGGTCTATTGTTGATATATTTGATTGTAATGTCATTTTCGCCCGAAGCCTTTCTTTTTTCAAGTTCATTTCTTAATTCAGTTAATTGTTTCTTCTGGAGAAGCGATTGATCTTGGTACAATCTAATGTTGTTTTTAAGTACGTGTTTTTTGGTTAATAATATTCTTGGCCATTTTGCTTCAGGAAACTCAACTTTCTTTCCCAGAAAGCCCTGCTGGAGAAGTCAAAAGGTCTCCTTCAACCAGTTTCTTCCAATCCGGTCCGAAACTCGGTGGGTGGACAGGCGCATCTGCCGCTAAGACCCGGACAAACCACACTCCATGAATCCAGGTACCCCTGCTAAGTCACCAAACATAGATAACCTCTTGGGGTGACTTATGGCAGAGGTGTCGGTTATCCAATAAATGGTACCCATACCCGCCTCCAAAATTGTAATCACCTAAGCAATATTTGATAGAAACAAACCACTTCAGAGAAAGTATGTTTCTTGACATCACCCTTCAACAAATCGATCACAGGTGGCCAGTGAAGAAACAGTACGATTATTCAAAACCTTCGTCCTCAAAATCCCCCAAATTTCTTTTTTTTTTTTACGAAAAACTCCTAGTTTCTCTTGGAATTCAAAATATCCAAGACCTGGGAACTTCTCCGCAGACAATGCATCACTGATGTTCTTGGCTCTCAATGGAGTACAGTCAGGACTATGAGGAATGGTGGAGCCTCAGGTTACCATCAGGGTAACTGGAGCGGAGGTCGCGATCTCCAGAAATTAGGAAACGACACAAGAATAAATTTTAATTTTTTATGTGAATAGTTACAAAAAGTATAATAGGTATGTCAACACAATTTCCCCAACAAACAAACAAGATGTCCACTGCATGCAAACTGTATCTAAATTTCTCTAATAAACAATAAACAGTGTTAATCTCAGGTGACCTACCAGATAAATATGGTCCAGTACATTTTCTCCATTTCAACGTAGCTTCACGTTCGTTGGTCAAGTAATGTACACAATATGTTTTGTATTAGTGATCGACGAACCGGTGGATGCAATATGCTGTTTTGACGATTTGTCTAGTCTGTAGTTAGAGGTAAGATGGAACACTAGAAATTATATATAAATCTATTGCTGTTCGTTTGTCTCGCTAAAACTCGAGAACGGCTGGGCTGATTTTGGTTTTGAAATGTTTGTCGTAGTCCAGGGAAGGTTTAAACGGTGAGAAAATATGGAAAAATTGCGGGGAAGATAGTAAAAACAACAATTTCATTTTCCCATACAAACTGTTCTACCTACTTTCCTGTCAATCATTTGACGTTCGTCCCTTCATTACGGTAGACTCGGGTCCACTCGAATTGAAGCACGTATTAAATTAAGGGTTTTGAATCGACAACATACATCCACATTACTCGGATTATCGCGTATTTAAATTTTAATATTTTGATGGTTGTCATTGTTGTTCAGAATAACAAAATTGCAAACGACAGAAGTAAAGCAAACAAATTGTTGCCTTGGAAACGATGTTTTTTTTTTTTTTTAATTAGGCAATTCACCTTAAAAAGAGTGCTTTGTTAGCGTCGTAATGAATCGCCGAAATGTATGTATGCTCATAACTTCCAAACGACTACACCAAATTAAATAATTATTTTTTTTGTTCGTTATTTTGTAAAAGCTCTGACATCATGAAATTTGTATAAAAAAATTGCAACAGGTGGCACGCGAGCTGTTTGAAAACTGAATGTATCGGAAATGAATGTAAGGAATGCAGGAGGGGGGAGGGAAACCCGGGAGGGCGGGAAACTCGGGAGGGGGGTTTGCGGGACGGGGGAAGGGAGGGGAGTAGAGTGAGAAGAGGGAAGGTGGAGGAGGAGTGGGAAAGGGGATGCGGGGGAGGAAGGGGAGGAAAAAGGTGAACGGGACTAATGGGAAAGGACGGGCAGGGAGAAACAATTTCTTTATTAAATGGCATAGCAACGCATGCCGGGTACCAGTATATTATAAATTTGTACATAGCCCTTGAGGTGATTTTTTACGTAAACTGCGCAATACGAATCAATAAAACATTATTAATATTATTTGTGCATTACCTTGAGTATTCATAAGGGTTATATAAACCATTCAGAATTTTTTCCGGTCCGTGTATTTTCAGCGTAACATAATTTATCACACATCGTAAATAATAATTATCTTTGTACATTTGCACCATGCATCTAATCGTCTAATTGCTTTTATAACCGTAAGTAATTTTATAGGAGTAAGTGGGTATTTCACCTTCCTTTTAACCCCCCAGCCCTCGGGCCTCTTTTGTTGGAAGATGAAAGTATTTCCGCTTAAACGCACCCGAAAACTAAATGCTGTCAAGACGTTTTTACTCCTGCAGCCCCAAAGTAAAAAGAATACTGTTCAACGCTTTCTGTACCTCGCTGTACACATCAGAACTGTGGGTTGACTACACTGTAACCCAATGGCATAGGTTAAAGGTTGCTTACAATAACGCCTATCGCCAACTTTTCCGCCTACCGTGATACTGCAGTGCTACGGAAATGTTCCTGGAGGGACGAGTACATACTTTCCGTGCACTTCTCCGCCACCGCATAGGAAGTTTATGGCGCAGACTGCGCCATTCGAAGAATGCGATCATCACCGCCATGACTGCCTGGATGGAATCTCCCCTGATGACCCTCTGGAGACGGGAGACGATGAAATACCCTCCGTAAACGGCCATTTAAAAATCATTTTAGTGTTTGATATTTACATCATTTTTTCTTTTCAGTTTCATTTTTAATGCTTATTCGTTTATTTTATTTAATTTATGTGTCGTTATTTACTTTTTACCTTAACTTATCATTTATCTATTTTTTTTTTTTTTTTTTTTTAAATATGGAATGTATTGCATTGCACTCTAGACGTGGGCAAAATTGAATGACTGAATTAAATGAATAAATTCAATCTTGTAACACACTCGATCTGATTCTCATTTTCAAAAGGAATTAAATCTTTATTCCTTACCCTTGGCCTTGCATCTTACGATTTTTTAACAGCACCATATTTATTTTTATTTCGATTAATTTATTTTACAGTTAAATATTTCATGTTATATTGAGGTAAGAAAATAATAATGTACTCTATAAATATTGTAGTGTTTCGTAGGGATTAAATTAAATATTATTCTGGATATTTGTTGCGCGGATAGGTACACCTACTACAGGCGATGCGCGCCGCGAAATTGCCTATCACGTGTGATGAGTAGTATCCCGCGCAGTAAATCTTATACCTACAAAAAACCCCGTAGGCCAGAGTCCCCGTCCCCAATCCAAATGACAAAGCCGCCAACAGACAAGCGAGTCAGCCAAGATCCAAATAATTCTGAGCTCCGAGAGTCGCGTCTGTTTCACAGTTGTCCCGCCAGTCCCGTCAGTCATAGTCACGGAAGAATCGTTCCTCCGTGGTCATAGTCAATCCGCAACCCCAATCTCTGTTTCACTTATTCAAGGAATCAAAACATTTATTTCTTATTCATTTGTGACGTCGTAGTCCCACGGGTCCCGGTGGGTCCCGGGTCCCACGTGTCGAGTCGATCCGGCCGGTCCGCGGAATGCAAGTTATTCAAGTCACAGCAAGACAAAAGACACTTATTAGTCAGAAGTTCCTAATTCATTTCTTGATGCCCGCCGAGAATCGGTTCGTCGTTAGTCCCCGCGCGGCCAAGCCGTCATCTTAGGGTGAAACTTCCCACTTCGGATTCTGAACGTTAATAAAAATCTAAAAGCGAAAGTTAATCCTATGTTTTTTCTCCCTCACACGTGCGTAAATTGTGATACAATGCTTGTAGAAACAAAACGATGTATATCTATATTATTATTATTTTTTTATGGTATCTGTCTCTGTCTACTCTAGCCGTAAACAATACATCAGTCGCTATCGAACCGTGATACTGATAAATGATAATCGAGCGGTTTGTTCCTTTATATTTTGGCAACAAATTATATGACGCGTGTCGCCAGGGCTTTTAATTAGATTTTATTCAGCGCGTGGTATTAACTTCACCATTGAGGTAGGTGCATTTAAAATATATATATATATTTGAGTGAAGCTTATTCCAGGTGACCGGTCCGGATATACCTATGAAAGCGCGATAATAGTATGGCTTTTATGTGAATTCCGCCCAAGTCCCGTCTGGAGCTAATGAAACTATGGAATCCCCAATTGGGATATTTTGCGAGGCTAAAGGTAGTGGGAAGTTTAGATCACGTGAAGTGAAACAATTTTAAGATTAATAAATAAATAAAAATTAGTAAAACCTTAGGGGTTAACCACAAAAACTGTTTAATTTTAAGATTTAATTGATAGCCTAATATAAACACATTTTTCTTGTAAAAAATTTGTCTTTTGGGCAAAATAATATCTAAGTACACATTGAAATATTTCATTAACCTCGTCGCGCGTCGTTTTTAGTACCTACGATTTTTCAGAACAACATAATTTACCCTAAGAAGAGTGCTTTGCGTAGTAAAAACTTCTTTATCACCGTTGTGATTTGAAACTCGATGAAACGAAAAATAACGACACTAAAAAGAGCAAACACACAAAAGGCTTCGTAGCCTCATAAAATATAAGCGAGGGTTTTTTTTTTTTTTTTTTTTTTTTTTTTTTTTTTTTTTTTTTTTTTTTTTTTTTTTTTTTTTTTTTTTTTTTTTTTTTTTTTTTTTTTTTTGGAATTAAAGGAATGAATAAAATGAATCAATTCAAAAGGCCGAGGGAATCACAATGAATCGATTCACTCCTGGGAATGAGTCTGCCCATGTCTATTGCACTCCCCTGCATACATTCATTCATAACTTATATTATTATTATTATTATTATTAAATACTGTTTTTGAAAGGTGATGAAATAGGCTTTCACATATAATATATAATCCGAATAAGACATAATTTTACAAGTATAAAAATTATGCAATCAACCATAAAAAGTTTTTAAAAAGGCTCACCTTACATTTTTTCTAACTAAAATTACTGATAAAAAAAACACACACACATACATAATTTGTTAGGCAAATATATTAGAAGCGTTATCGTCAACACATTTTTTGTCGTTTAACGTGAAAGTAATTAATTAAAAAATATCAAAAGTTTTATAATTTTTTACAAATTGCTGTCGAAAATATAGGTTTCATAAAGATGTAGATTTTAATTATATTTTTTAAAACCCTTTGGTTGCCAAAAAAAGAAAAAAGTAATGCTCGGATATTTTTTTTGATTTCCATGCGAATGTAGATTCACTTGATTCTAGTACTAAGAGTACTCTTGTACTACGAGTTTCCGAACACCGTGTATTTATTTATTTTATATTTTATCTTTTTTTATTGGAATCCAGCCGGATTCTCTCGACCCATCATCTTGCAACGCAGTGGGAGGGATGGATTCATGCGTCCGTCGTTCCTGGATACATTGACCCTCAGATTCCTACCCGCCTCTCTTACATTTTTCCTTACCAGAATTTATCAACCATTTATCCTTCCTTCCCCAAAAATGACCCTCCATAAAACATCTACAAAGATGACATAGACCTTGAGGGATTTTTTCCTCAGGGCCTTCTGTGTGGAACTAATTAAAAAATGGAGAAGAATGCTTACATTGATTATTATCATTTAGGTATGTTAATATAGCTCCTACTCTAGGCAACTCGAAACAGCAGAAATGCGAATGCTTAGATGGTCGGCAGGAGTATCACTAAAAGATAAGATTAAAAGTTCACGCATTCGTGGTAGCCTGGGTGTCACAAACATAAACAGTAAGCTGGAGGAACGACAGTTGATATGGTATGGGCACATAAGACGGAGACCACCAGACCACACAGTGAAGCAGGCAATGTCTATTGTGCTTCATCTACAGTCATCCAGAGGAAGACCGAAGAACTCCTGTATGACTCAATGCTCCAAAATACTTCAGAGAAACGGCCTGGATGAAGGCGATACTCAGAACAGAAGAAATTACAACCTGAGAACGAGAAGAGCCGACCCCAACAGCCTACCTAGGCAATGAGTTGGGACAGCGCAAGAAAGAAGAGGTATGTTTTTATAGCCTTCTATAACTATATTCAGTGCAGTTAACACATAATTATTATAGCGACACCTGTGTGTATTGCCAGGTGGTTAAAGTAATGTATGTGTTAAATTTAATTCTATTTGCCTCGGTAATTAACAGGTGTGTGACGTACAAAGAGACTGTTTACTTCTGGTTTTTAGGTTAGAAACTCTTTTAGATATGTCCATCAAAACCTTTCCGTGTATCGTTATTTCATTAAATATTTATATTATTCGTAAGTGAGATCATAGTACGACGATTGTGATCTTGTACGCTAAGTAATTCTTTTTTCAAGAGAACAAAGCACCCAACCAAAGAGAATAATATATATATTTTATTTTTTATTTTTAACTTTATGAGTAAAACCTCAAATTGTAATATTTAAATAAAATGAAGACAATATAAGCGAAACTCAATCGAAAATCTGGAAACAGAAAAATCAGAAAAACATATTGACACCTCTGGGACTCGAACCCAGGACCTCTCGCTTTCCGGGCAAACGCGCTAACCACTGCGCCACAGTGTCGATATGAAATTCGGTCATGTTTAACTGTACCATACTTCGACTAAGAACCACCTACATTATCTTCACTTTCTTTAACGCATATATTATTGGCAACTATCTTTATGTATGATTGCAAGATTCAAACCCGAACTAAATGCTCTCTAGATAGTGTCCGGATAAATCTTTATCCATTTTATTTAATATGCGACATCTATTGACTTTTCTGCAAGTCTAGGATGAATATTTTATTTTTTATTTTTAACTTTATGAGTAAAACCTCAAATTGTAATATTTAAATAAAATGAAGACAATATAAGCGAAACTCAATCGAAAATCTGGAAACAGAAAAATCAGAAAAACATATTGACACCTCCGGGACTCGAACTCAGGATCTCTTGCTTTCCGGGCAAACGCGCTAACCAAAAGTTAAAAATAAAAAATAATAATCCTATAATAACGTAAAAAGGTAAAGAAACAATAAATAATAAATATATATGGGTTATCGTATCCCATAACTTTGTCAAAACTAAAAGATCACACGGATGGCATTTCTAAGGTGTCACTTACACTATAAAATACAATCATATTTTAATGAAAATGGTCACTTAAATGGAATGAAAACAATAATGTGATCAAAACGGTTTCTTTCATATTTATTTCATAATTATTTGATAGTCACTTTAATATTGCATAAGAAAGATTCGCTCTAATGTAATCGCTTATAAATCATTGCTTTGTTTCATTTTTTATTTTTTACACATATTTAAAAAAAAACCCAAGGACATATATTTTTTTAAATTTTATCTGTTGTTGAAAATGGTATGAACTAATGATATAATGAATGAGAACATTTTGTCCGATCTCTTAACACTTTGTTATTAATTCATATATTTTTATCACTTATTATTTTCTCTGTTTATCATTTTATTTTTAAATTTTATTATTTTGCTTTTACTTAACTTTTTGCATGACCGATATTTACGTGTTATTTTTATTAAATTGTGAAATTATTAACCCCGATACAGGCGAACCCTAGTGGGGTTAATAATTACATGCTAAAATATATGTATATAAATTGTGAAGAAGCAATAAATAAATAAAAATAAATAAAATATAAAAGTTATTTAACGTTTGAGCTCGATTTACGATCGAATCCAGACCTCCACAGATCACCAATGGACCGAACAGCAATATCCATATTGAAAATATTAATCACTGTAACAATTATTTCATGTGTTCTGTTGGCAAGCAAATATATAAATAAAATGCCAGAGCTCCACGTGCGTTTACATATAAAATTAAACATAATAGAAATACAGGAAATCATAAACTAGTTTATGGAGAATTATTTTATATTATGTAACGTTATTCCTTGAACACATGCCAAGAGGTAAGACATTAATCTATAAATACGCCTTCACACCCAACGGTAAGTGCAGTTATGTTTAGTAATTGCATCGCCTTATTTATGGCTGCATCTTATACTACGAGAATGTTTCTGTCTTGACTGCGTACAACATCATTGCAATGTGATTGTCTAGTTTTACATTGTTGTACATTAAAAAGGTTAAATAAATTTGTAAAGGAGAATAACATAAATAGAGCGTGTCTTTTAAAAGCAGCTTATTTAAATATGTCGATATCTGAATTGATTCAGTCAACAGCAAGATTGCTCTCCCCACCGGCATGACCATTGGCAAGTTAGTCCTGCAGGCTAGGAGATTAGAGAACATTACGCGATGGTTTCCCAAACTCTTTCTACAGTGGAACACTTTGACAGACACGTAAATTTCAACGGAACACTTGGCTTATTTTTTATATTGGGTAATTCCTAATAGTAAAAAATAAAAAAAAATATTATTGAACACATTATATATTTAGTATATGAACAAAATATTTACATACTATAAAAAAAAAATGGAACATAAAAGGATTATAAAAAAATGGAATAAATAAAGCACCTAATAATCACTTCAATGATTTTGAGTCCGTTAATTGCATATGCACAATATTGATAAGTCGAATTCTGTTAACTGGTTCCTGCTCTTTGACTACGTTGCAGCATAACTAAAAAATTCCGCTTCGCATAAATAAGTCGTAGAAAATGGAAGTAAAACAATAATAGCCTGTTTTGATAAATTGGAGTACTCTTCTGACAACTGTTCGAAAATCCAGTTTTAGGGGAATTTTGATATCTAAAAAAAATGGCGGACCAGCGAATTTTATTTGAAATTTTCAATGAAAATTTTTATCGTTCATAAAAATAAAATAAAAATATAAGTGGACCTTCTATAAAATTTTTTTATGTGGTGCTACAGAGACTGGATTTTCGAACAGTTTGAGACTTGGTGCATGCACATCGTATGTACAGTTTTTTTAATATGTTATCAACCAGGTTGAAAAACGTAGTTTCGAGAAAAACGTGTTGAAAGTTTTGCTGAAAGATAATTAAACATAAAAAACTGTTTCAAACATATGGGAACGGCGCGGAATCCAGAGCACCAAGGTCGTCCTTCTAATTGGGCAGGAGGCCGCTATACCTCCAAGGAGCGCATTCAGCCACGGGCCATCTCGACGAACTCCAATCAAAAGGCACGTGGCCCCCAACAGTATCCAAGTCTGGCGTATTACGGTTAGCAGACCGTGACTTTGCGACGCGGGGTCGTGAAGGCATATTATAGTAGCCAACACCAGGACCAATTCACTTCACGATTCTTTTTCCAGAAATAATTCCACAAAACGGCCAACCAGCCACATCGGAAAAAAGTGGGACTTTCACTATAAATAACTCGTACACGAACCTCGCGTGTTACGTAAAAACACCCCGCGTTCTTTTAGGTTTAAAATCGACTTAGATTCTCATGATAAAATCCAATAAAACACTTTTTCAGTGAGTGACCAATTTCCGACCCAACTGCCCAAGTTGATCGGAAGGAAGTGACCATAAACAAAAAGGAAACTCTCTCTTTTCCAAAAATTACCAGTGTCCAAAAAAAAACACCATAGACAAAATAACCACCTAAGCAAGAACTGCACTAGTCACATAATTATTTATGTGACAGGTTGCACATAAAATTCTGTCTCCGTCAATTTTACGAATTTCTTTAAATCATTTTTAACAAATGCTTCTTTCTAAAAATGAAATAAAAAAATACAAATAATAATTTCTTGAAAAAAATATCGGTAGTGTTGTATTATGAATATATGTTTATTATATTAAACGAAATTCTTCCAATAAATTGTCGCGGAACCCCTACTCAGGTTCGGCGGAACACTGGAGTTCTGTGGAACACAGTTTGGGAATCGCTGACTCTACGCTGTCGGTGACAGAGATAACCATTAGGTATATTATAGAAATGAATGTTCTCCGTGATAGTCGAGCTATCAAATCATCCACAAATCAGTCTGAAAAAATGTATAGCAATGTGTACATCACTTCTGACCTGTAGATGGTTCGTTTCAAACAAAAATTAGTAGGATGGTAGGATAGAACCACGGGTGGTAGCCGTTAGCCATACTCTCTCTCTCTTTTCTTCTGAATTCTCCCCAACTTGAGAGAATACTCCACCTGTATGACTCACGTGGACTTACCGACCCTTGGATATGATTTTAGATTTTCGCGGCCAAAAGTTTTTTCGTTATTTATTTTTGGGGTGTTATGCCATGTTGCACTACCTCCTTTTTTGATCAACGGCTTCGAACAGCATTGCAGGTGTAGATAGCACATCAGCCCTGTTGATGGACACTGTAACGCTGTCTGAAACGTCACTAAGGAAGGAGGTAGCGCAACACGGCGTAACTCCCCAAAAATAAATATCGAAAATTACCGACCCTTGATTCGAACCGATGAGACCCCCACCCAGGGCCGTCTTTAGCCGTGAAGGGTTCCCTGAGCACACTAATTTTAAGGAGCCCAAACATTTTCATATCCGACATCCCCCACCGGAATAAAATAAGGGAAGAGGATGAAACGTAAGATTTAAAAAAAATATATGAAATCAATAACATTACACGTTTTTGGGGATGCGTACTGAACCTAACCTTGAAGATAATTACGTAATAGTAGGAAGTAAACAAAATGAAAGCCGAAAAATCACTCCAAAACATACTGGTTGATGATAAAAAGAAATCGTGAACTAGAAACTTTGTCACCCATAAAAAATTTGAGACTTTTAGCGGTCGTTTGATGCAAATTAAATCAGAGAAAGATGGTCGTAATTTAAAAATCATTACGAAAATATGTAGCTACTTGAACGGATAAATTGGAATGAATACATTATTTTTTTCGTAATTACAATACATCAATGTAACACTGAACAATGCAAGTGATTATTTATTATCTTTAGTGGGTTTTTACGGATAATTTACACGTGAGAAGAGTCCATTTAAAAAAAGTATTCTCGTCATTAGTCATTACAACAACTAGGACAAACGTGCTGGTCTTATTAAAAGGAGAAAATAGATTTTATTGGTAAATGCCCAACAGAATAAATTTCTTTTTTTTTAAAATTAAATGAACACAATATTAGCGAAACTCAATCGAAATCTGGAGACATACTCCCATTTTAAATTTTCGTATACACGTACGTAAGAAGTCTCTTTGGGAGAACCGTGTAAGATATGTAAGTATATAAATAACCAAATGCATCTTTTCCAAAAATAAACAAGTTTGAACTGTATCAAAGAGTGGGGTGAAACTCTGAAGACTCTGATGAATATAGTTTTTTTTATTTTTTATTTAATTAAATGAAGATAATATTAGCGAAACTCAATCGAAATCTGGAGACAGAAAAATCAGAAAAGATATTGGCTCCGCTGGGACTCGAACCCAGGACCTTTTGCTTACATGGCAACAGCTCTACCGATTGAGCTACGGAACCCATATTAATTCGGTCACTTTTAACTGTATCATACTTCGACTAAGAACTACCAACATTATCTTCATCTTCTTAACGCACATATTATTGGCTGCTATCTTTATATATGATTGCAAGATTCAATTCGAACTAAATGCAATCTAGATAGTGTCTGGATAAATTTTTATCCATTTTATTTAAAAAAAAATAAATATTCATCCTAGACTTGCAGAAAAAGTCAATAGATGTCGCGTATTAAAAATAAAATGGATAAAAATTTATCCAGACCTGTGTTCATTTAATTAAATATTATAATTTGAGATTTTACTCATTAAGTTTAAAAAATTAAAAATAAAGAATAAATTTCAATTATAGCGATTGATTTGAAGTGAATCGGTTTTTACCGAAAATAGTAATAAATCTAAAATTAAAAATTTGGTAGGGATAAATAAAATCAGAATATTATTAAGTTGTCTTAACCTAACCAATGATATGTGACCTAATGTAACCTAACCCAACCGAACATATTATAGTTGACCTAACCTAATCTATTTCAACCTAACCTAATTTAACCTATTTTTACTTACTAATGATAAATGACAATAAGCTTGATAATGGCATTGAATATCGAAACAGCTGTCACAATAATAAAAATAAAATGTAATACTAAATACTACCTTGCAGAATTTAATGATACAATTTTAAATGTGACCTATTTTAGTTATTTATATTTATGTGAATACCGCACAAGAATCTCGACAGCTCCTAACCGTCTGTGGCCGGTGAGATAACTGCTTTCTCAAACGGGGTTGTTGAGGCTGGAGCTAGTGGGAAAAGGAAGGAGACGGGGAAATGAAATAAGGGGATGTATCTGTCTATATAGATCTGGTCAACAAAAATGGCTAAAGCCATTTCAAGCAAAGTTTCAATTTTGAATTGTAGTCAATACTGAGGCATTATCTGAGGCAATACTGAGAGTATATTCCACTCGAAACTTGCCGCCAATATAGTATTATAAATTATGATATATCTGAAATGAATAAAATAAAATTTACTTGCTCACATCGGGATTGAAACCCACGACTTGCGGATGCGACATCTACGAATTAAATTTTCGTAATAATAATTCTTAGTAACAATTTTTTACGTGCTGTTTCTGTATAAGATTGTGAACTGCCTAATTGACTCTCCTAACAAGGGTTGCATTTCGCAATACCAGATCGAATACCTTATTTTATATACAAAACTCATAAAACTATTTGTTAGGGCGTATCTGCAAATCATACAATGCTAAGGTTTTGACGTTTTCCATGGCCCCCTTGAAACGTTTAAAATCAAACTTACCTTACACCGTACTTAAAATAAAATAAAATCAAAATTTTTTTTTCCTTATTGTTTATTGTTTATTTTTATTCACTTTTTACTTAATATTATAACTTTTAATAACTATTTGCTTCCTAATCTGAAACCATAACAAATATTACAAACTAGCTGGTTCACGGGATGCGTTGAAATGCTATATTCAAAGAAATAAATTGTTTCTCCCTGCATCTCCTTTCCCGTGCGTCCCCGTTCCCCTCTCGCATCCCCTCCCCTCCCGTGTTCCCCTTCAACGTTCCCCGCCCACCCTCTCCCCTCTCCGCACCCCTGTCCCGCAAACCCCACTCTCGCGTTCCATATATTCAGCCCCAGTATATTTTGTTTTCAAACAGCTCGCGTTCCAAATAATACAATTTGTTTAATCAAATTATCATTTTCCGTATATTACAAATATTCATTTTTGTATGTTATAAAACAATCAATCAAATTTGGTAACTATTTAAAATATCTGTAATTTAAAAAATCCATAGACAATTCTTAAAAAAAAAAAACTGCTGCCTGCTAAATTAAATTTCATCAATCGCGCGAACATAGTCGTTAAGTTTTCTGAAATTATCCAATTTTCTGCCCAATTTTCTTAATTTTTCTTTCCGTAAGAAACTTCTACAAAGTATTAGAAAACTTTAAAAAAAGATGAATGAAATAGGTAAAGTAAGGTAAGTAAGGTAAGGGCCTCCTGTGTGGAGTTAATGTAAAAAAAGTCGTCCCGAAGTTATGGCGTGACCAAGGGAAACAGGGATTCATTTTTATATATATACATGGAGCTTAACGGTTTTTTTTATTATTTTCACTATTAAATGTAAAATGATTTTATACATATATGTAACTGTATGTTTCCAAAATAAAATTATTTAAATAAAAAAATTTCATCTGAATGTTGCCAATTAGCTCCCATATTTCGGACGTAGATAATTACTTCAGTTATATTGGTACCTCAATAGTAACTAGACGCACTCGTATGTTTATAGATAATCTAATTTAATAGGTAAAATAGGTTGTTTTTTCTAAAATAGAAAGGTAACTATGATGCATGATGATGTAACAATGCAGAATTGGATTGTAAAATCTGCCTGTATTTTGGCTATTAACTTTGAAGTTTGAAGGTGCAATTTTTGGTGGCACAAAGCCAATAAAGTGAGTAAACCAGTACTCCAAATCAGCACGAACTTCTTTGGTGTTGATAAATTACTGGGAAAATTCGGTTCTTCGGTGTTGGTCGGTACAAGGCACCAGGTACCGATTGGCGTACTAAACAATTAAAAGTTTCCAAGTAAAATCAAAGTAAAACGGAATGTTATTAAGTATTTGAGTCATAGTTTTAGGAAATGTGACAGTGAAAAGATTAAAAATTTACCACCACAACATGCAACGCTTTACAAGAGTTGAAAGTTTAAAACTATTTATTAAAAGACACATCCGCAACATGTTCATTGAATTATTTATTATTTAGCGCACTAATTATTCTCTAAAATCGTTTTATCTTCTTTCAAAATACAAACGTTAAACTTTTTAAATAAAATTTGGGAGGCGGATATGGGTTCCGCCGCCTCGGGAAACATTTATTGGATTACCGAAACCCCTGCCATAGTGCGCCCCAACCGCTGAGTCGTGCGACTATGGCATCCCCAATTAGGGTATGTTTTGAGGCTGAACAGAGAGGGAAATAGACGGAAATGGGGAAGATGCAGGATGAGAAGTATCTGGATATTGAGGTCTAGTCAATAAACACGACTAAAGTCATTTCGGTCGAACGATGGTCTTGACATAACATAGTTATTATTATAAAGTTACCGTGCTTTTTCCATAAAGCCAAAAGCTGTTTTTTTTTAAAATTCGATTGTTTTTAAGTAAAATATACGTTTATTTAATAAGGTAGTAGAGTATCATCTAATGAAAGGAAGCGTTCAATTATGTTCAACAGAAAAACATATTCCATTATTTTCGTTTGGGTTAGTTTAAATCTTTGGCTTAGCAACTAAAATTACCTTTGTACAAGGTCACGCAGAATAATAACAACCATTATAATGAAACATCACAAATACGAGTTGATTCTAAACGAGATACATAATATTATTTAAGTTGTTGGCTCATTATTATTTTACTAGTTAAATTTTTATTCAGTAATACTCATTAAAGTGAATCTTAATAAATTTATTCAGTTTAGTAGAAATCCTTATATGTTTTTTATTGTTTATTATATTTACACTAGTGAAGAGCAACCTACAGCCCGTGGGCTAAAGGCGACCCTCGAGACCATGTCGTGTGATTTTTTCGTACTGCCTACTTTACCAAACAAAATATCCAAATATTTAAATTATTTATAAGCCCATCGGGCTTTCACACATAATGCAGTACATGATTTTTTTAAAATAACATTGAAAATAAAGAGTTGGCAAAATACAGATAACATAAAATATAAGAAACAATATACAGGTTACATAAAATAAAAATAAAAACTTGACACAAAGTAGGTAATATAGAAAGTAAATAAAGTAAAAGTAAATAATCTGCCAATATCCTCAAAATCAACAATAATATTAATAAAAATGTTTAAAATTGGTGATCACATTAGTTTATGAAATAGGTAGAAATAGTTGGCACATACGACGTTTAATGTTTGTCAAGTTCAAATTGTTGTCAAATACATCCTATTGTTAAGTATTTGTTACCAAGATTATGTAAACGTTGTGTTGGGGAATGTAAACTGTAGTTGGAATGAGATGTACGTATACAAAATGTTAATGTTTTAAAGATTTTCGTACAAAACTTTTACATTCTTAAAAACACAAAATTTCATCGTTCTACCCTAAGCGTAGAAAAAAAATCACCCTTGCCGCGCAGTTTTTCATGTTATTGATGAATCAATGCATTTTAAAGATCTCCGTTTTATAAAATAATAAAACATTTCTTGACAATTTTTGAAGTAAAACTTCTTTACGTGCGCTTGACTTGGGGAGTGAGCTGGTGAATGCGTGACGAGAGCGTTACCAAAAGTGTGATCGGCCGAGGCGAACGGTCGGACCTTTACGCACGCTTGACATGGGGAGTAGGCTGGTGATTGCGTGATGAGAGCGTTATGAAAAGTGTGATCGGGCGAGGCGAACGGATGTTGAGAGGGAGATATAAGTTAGTGAAGTTTTACTTCAGTCGTGTGATCTAAAGCACCCTCGTTTTTTTTTTTTAAGTAAAATTTCTTTACGCACGCTTGACTTGGGGAGAAAAGCTGGTGAATGCGTGACGAAAGCGTTATGAAAAGTGTGATTGGACGAGGCGAACGGAAGTTGAGAGGGAGATATAAGTAAGTGAAGTTTTACTTCAGTCGTGTGGTCTAAAGCACACTCTTTTTTTTAAACTTCCCGAACGATAATAAAACTTACCCAAAATTACAAATAGGTATTTTTTAAGTTCTTTAATATTAGGTCCTTACATATGAAATTGGCGTTTTGCCGTACTGACAACATTGATCTCAAATATCTTCTCTTTGGTTAGGAATTCCAAATTCAAATTTATACAGTTATTTACTCATGTATTTGTGTTTCGAAAATTATAATTCATTTGTTTTTTCCTTAATTGTTTTTTTTTCTTTGCGTCACTTAGTTGACAAAATGGAAAACTTGAAATATCGCGTTATTTACGAGTACGAGTTCCACCGTGGCACCAGTGCTGCAGAAACGGCTGGAAGGATTAATTATGTGTATGGCGTTTTCTTTTTTTTGCGTTCTGTAATTTATTTATTTATTTATTATAGATACAAAAGAAAGTACAAATTACATATTAGGAAGCTTTGCCTGTCCAACTAGGAAAGTTTCCTAGTTGGACAGGCAAAGCTTGATGACATGTTGACATGTTTAGTTCATATTTTACCTGAAATGTACATAATACATAACAAAAAAAAAAACAGAAAATTTCATTTTTCTCTGAAACTAAGTTGTGTAATAAAGAAAATGTATATAAAATATATAAATATAAATACACACACATTTTTTATGACAAAATAGAAAAGGTAATCTAGTAGCATATATTTAATCGGATTTACCGAATTAACCTGGTAAAATATAATACATTCAGATTTACAGAGTATGAGATAAGTAGGTAAGTTAGTAGTATTGAAAAGTGTAACATGTACCTGATAACAAGATGGAGGAATTACAAAAGATTTACAACATAAAGATATGCAATTATGTTAGGTTATGTGTTCAGAAGTTTGAACTTTTAATACATAGTACACTTATAAGAGAAACTATATCAAAATTTACAATATCACTTAGATATAATTTATGAATGTAATAATCTATATGATTTTTTTTAAGCGATGTAACTACAATGTGTAATAAATTATGTGATTATTTTCACTGAGAACAGTATTATATTATAAGTACGACAATATGAATATACACCGCGCTCATGTCTTGAACTACTCCTGCTAAAATATAAAAACAATAACTATAAATATAGATACAAATATAAACTATGAATAATAATAAAATAGTACCTAAGTTAGTGCTACTTTGGTGAAATTGGTGCATTACTTCGTACGCCATACATGTTGTGCTGTGTGGGTATTATTTATTTATTATAAATCATAAATCATTACCGTTGTAAGGTACCAAGTTTCACATAGAGTTAGCGGGCGACGTTTGTTTTAATAAAAAAATTACCGTTTTAGAAAATAGAAATAGGCTGGCGACACCGTCGACCGCAAATTTAACAATGTCGATCTGAAAGTACCCTACCCCCTGCGGATCGCAAACAAATTGGCCCTCCGACTAAAAAAGGTTGATCATCACTGATTTACAGCATACGTCTTATAATTAGTCTATCCAAGGATTATTATAAGCCCCGGAAGCAAATCAGTTAAAAACACTTCTGCCATAGGTCAATTCAAGTGGTTCGCTACGTTTGGCGACTAAGCGGGCCCGGGTAGGTTTTTTCAGGTCTTGGTGGTGAACGCGTGAAGGGGCGGATCGGGAGAGGCCGGTTGAAGTAGATCCTTTGACTTCTCCAGCCAGGCTCTCTCGAGCAATCGCCACATCGAGCCATCACCGCAATCTGAGGAATGGATCCGTACGCCTGTCACTCCTGGACACACTTACCCTCAGATTTCTGCCCATCCCTCACACATTTTTATTTCCAAAAACTTCCTTTCATTCCTTTACTTAAACAGATCCTCTCACAGGTATCATCTGTATGGTTAATGTAATTTGAAAAAATGAATAGCTATTTAAAGGATTACGAAACATTAAATGTCTTCGGAAGGGAACTGAAAAAGCGTGTAAACAAAGCAACCGCGCCATTTGCGGTTTCGCGCCATTTGCGGTTGCTTCGTTCCATTCCTACAATTCGTGGCTTGGCTCGCGGTAATACCTACCATTGTCATATGCAGCATTATGAACACCATTAGTACCTAAACTTGGTTATGGGGTAAAGGGAGTAATGTTTTAAGACGCTATTTTTTATTTCATTCATGACAAATAAATATTTATTATATAACACATTTTTTTTGCAAGTTTTGTGGCGTTGCAGGAATTGGAAAGACATGTTTAAGACATCTCACAATTATATATTAATATGCAAACTATATTTCTTGATTTTTGTTATCACATTTACAATTTTTGCAAAATAAATAAAATAGTATCAAGGTTGTACATGCACGCTATGCACATTTGTATGTCAACAGTAGGTATTCCCGCATAGATATGACATAATATGCGGTGCAATGTGCAAAATCCTATTTTATTTATCTGCAATTGTATTACAGTGTAACTGTGACTTTACCAGTCATAAATCAACCTGAAATACACACGCCATTGGAGTCAAATCGCCAATCTCTTTAAAGAGATATTCTTCTGCCTTTTCCATTTATCCTCTTCTATTATCTTATCTATTTGCCAGCCGTTAGTTATTAATTGAACTTTTCAACATATCTGTCATATCTGTCATAATCTCTAATAAGATTCGTCTTTAATAAGATTTGTTTTTTAATAAAATTTGTTTTTTGAATAATAAGCTTTTATTTGAGTTCCATTTGCCAAAATTGGAGTGTCACCCTAGATGTTTTGAACTAGCTTTGTTTCTTGGTGGGTATAGTAATCAAAGATTTATTTATGGTCTATATTGTTACAAATCATACTTAAATTACCCATATGGTCACTAATATGATATTTTTATTTCTTACTTTATAATAATATTTTAGTGTTTTAAATGTAGTGTATTTTAGTATTTTGTGTGTGTAAAATCACTCAACTTTATAAATGTTAACCTCAACACAGGCCTAGTCCTAGTGAGGTTAATTTTTTTTGCATGTAAAAAAAAAAAAACAAATAAGAATGTATGGTGAGAAGTTATAAATAAATAAATAAAATAAATCTGTTGTTCACCGAAACGAACCTATCCTACTGAATTGAAAAGTTGCCTGAAATGGCTTTAGCCATGTTTAGTGATCAGATCTGAATAGCCAGGTACTTCCTCACCTTCCTCTTCCCTATCTCCTTCCCCTCCCCACTACCTTCAGCCTAACAACATACCTCAATTGGGGACGCCGTAGTCTCACTGGCTCCAAACGGTAGCAGTTGAAACTCTTGTGCGGTATTCATATAAAAAAGTAGACAAGAGTGAGGAGGCTACGAAGCACCGCACAAAGAGGATATCGATTATACTATCTCATTCTCTCGCAGTCTAAAACCTATAGATGTATGTGTTTGTCTCTTTTTAATGACACTCGTTTCTGTTTCATCGAGTTTCAAATCACAACGTTGCTAAAGAATTTTCGTTAGTTGTTTTTGGGGTGTTGCGCTATCTCCTTCTTTAGCTAAAGAAGGAGGTAGCGCAACCTGGCATAACACCCCAAAAACAACTAACGAAAATACTTTTGGCCGTGAAAATCTAAAATCATATCGGTACTAGGAATGTTTCACTTCAAAACATACTCGTCTGGAGGCAGTGAGTCTATGCCATCCCCAAATTGGGGTATGTTGTGAGGCTGAAGGTAGAAGGGAGGGAAAGGAAATGCGGAAGAAAAAAAGGGGGGGGTAGTACCTGGCTATTCAGATCTAGTCACCAAACACGAATAAAGCTACAGCAAGCAACGTTCAATTTCCGAATGGTGGTCTTACACCAGGGCGATACTGAGAGTTTATTCCACTCTGGAACGTGCCGCAAATAAACTATTTTTTATTTAAAAGCAATTAGTTGTGAAATAACACAAATTATTTTATAAAATTTATTTGCACTCACCGGGATCCAATCCCGCGACCTTCGGATTGCGAGTCAAAAGCATCTAGGAATTGAACCCAAGAAAGCTAGGCCATTGGATCATTTTAATGGCCAAGTTGGTTAAGGCGTTTGTCCCAGTAAGACAAGAGATCCTGGAATCGAGTCCCAGTTGCGACCGTTATCTTTGTATTTTTCTGTGTCTTGAACTTTTTCGTATTTTCGTTTAGATTTATTAGTATTTTTATCTTGTTCTTTAATAATAACATTATACTTAACGTGTGTTGACAAACTTTCGTCAAACAAGTGGTGAGTATTGGAGAGTTCAGCGCAGAAATAGAAGGATTTATGCTTGCCATTCAAGATAGAGTCATTAATACCAAAAATTATAGGAAACATGTAATCAAAGATATAAATCAAATTGATGATTTATGTAGAAAATGTTTGGCTTTTCCGGAAACTATAGAACATATTCTATCGGGATGTTCTATATTAGCGCCGTCCAAGTATACATTTAGGCACAATCAGGATTTAAAAATAATCCACCAAAGTATGGTAATTAAACATAACTTGATTGACTGCCGTAATATAGTACCATATTATGAATATGAACCAAATTCATTTTTAGAAAATGAATTTTATAAAATATAATAATAATAATAATAATAAATTTGGACAACTTATATAGCGCTATTTTTGCGAAAAATCGCCTCAAGAGCGAAAATATATTATGATAAAACTATACTAACAGACAGAACGATTAGTCATAATAGGCCTGATATAGTTTTACATGACAAAATTAAAAAGAATAAATTATATCATTGATGTAGCTATTCCAAATTCCTGTAATATTCAAAAAACTGTTTCTGAAAAAATTATAAAATACACAGATTTAGGAAATGAGATTAAAAGAATTTGGCATTCTCGGACTATAAAAATATTACCATTTGTTATTTCGGCTACTGGCATTATACCTAGGTCTCTGATTCAAAATTTAGGCGTATTAGATTTGTCAAAGAATTTATATATAAAAATGCGAAAATCGGTAATTTTAAATACATGTAGGATTACAAAAGATTTTTTAAATATTTATATTGAGGGATCAGTAGGATTTATAGGTTCAATTAGGAATTCCACAGAGCCGAACCCTCTGATATGAAAATATCTGGAGTCGGTGAATTATTTTTCCATCTGGTCTCTGGTAGGTTGACATGTTGTTCTTGTATTGTTTTGTAATTATAATACTTATATAGTGCAATTGCATAACGTGGATTGACCAGATGATCATTTGGGAAGTGTGTGAAAGGGTTTAGTTTTTCCTGTGGGGAAAATTAAACCCGGACATTTAAATCTGGTACAAGTCATGGAACAATGACAATTAATTTAAATTACTCTAAAAATGGGCAAAATATTTTATTAAGTGTAATTTTTGCAGCACGCATTATAAAATAATATTATGATAATGATTACAAGTTTTTAAATATTTAATTTAACGTCAATAACATGTACAATGTACCACATACGTAGGTGTATAATATTTTGAAGCGACTGCAAAAACATAACATCCTGTCGATTCCATATTATCATTTTCATTGTTGTTTGTTATCATAATTAAAATATACTGAAATTAAATAAGAATTATCATAAAGTATGTGTCTACTTTACGATAGGTAAAATATAATAAGCAGCTACATTTTATTATTTTACCATCGATGCGAACTTACGATAAAAATAGCACGTAATTCCAATGATCAAATTATGTATCCGAGAAGCGTACGGAAAGGAGTCCAAAATTTTAAGATATGAGTTTTTGATGCAGACTTGAAGTAAATTATCATGTTTATCGGTGGCAAAAAGATACTGGCCTTATCATGAAGAAAAATAGGATTTTTAAAATGTATACGGATGCAACTATCTTTGAGGCAACAACTATCTTAGAAGCAGAAAGATGTACATGGACTTGCATCTTTATGATTTAGTTGCAATTTGAGTATTTTGACTCAAATCCATGTGCATCCTTCTGCCTCCAACATTACTACGCTTTCTATGGAAGTAAACAATTTTCAAACATTGATTTTTGAGCAGAAGGACTCAAGTCCGTGTTTTTGTTTGACTCGCTTTTTTTACTAAACAATATTTTTAAAGGCTTTAAATACAAAATATTTCGTTTTCTTCGCTCGTTTTTAAAACAAAACTAATGTTTAATAATTACTTTTTGTTGTCTATCAGCGTGCATATCCAAAGAAGTTATGAGACCATAGTAACAGAAAAAATAGTTTTTGAAGAATAACTTATTTACGCACGCTTGACTTGGGGAGTAAGCTGGTGAATGCGTGACGAGAGCGTTACGAAAAGTGTGATCAGGAGAGGCGAACGGTCGGGCCTTTAAGCACGCTTGATTTGGGGAGTAAGCTGGTGAATGCGTGACGAGAGCGTTACGAAAAATGTGACCAGGTGAGGCGAGCGGTCGGGGCTTTACGCACGCTTTACTTTGGGAGTAAGCTGGTGATTGCGTGTTAAGAGCGTTATGAAAAGTGTGGTCGGGCGAGGCGAACGGAAGTTGAGAGGGAGATATAAGTTAGTGAAGTTTTACTTCAGTCGTGTGGTCTAAAGCACACTCGTTTTTTTATCTCTCCTGAACATTACCTTTTTGGACTTGCATCCGTATGCTTCTCGGTTGCAGAAATATAGTTAAATATTTGGAAGAAAAATTTATTCATTCTAAAAGACCACCAATGAGCGCTTTTATTAGTAAGGTGATGGCATAAAAAGGCAATAAACTTACGTTCCTTGTCACAATAATGCTGCAATTCGTTCAAAAGATGAGATACACGATGAACGTAGGTCTGTTTCCTACAAAGGAATAAAGAAACTCTTGTTTTTCATCTCTCTTACATACCGCACCGTGACGTTTTCGTAGACCCCTATAATATTACTAGACGCGACGATAATTTTGAAAGAAAGGAATATAGTTACAAGGATAATATTGAAGTGCGAGTGAATTCCAAAAATTCAAAAACATCAAATGTCAATGCGTTGATGGATTTGCATTTGTTCTTAAACATACAATACTGCAACTCTTTCTTACACGGTACATTATAACAATAGTCGAAAATGAGAGTCGAAAGTGAACGTATATCCACACCCCTCCAAAGAAAACATACAATCATTATCATACATCTCCCTTAGACGTGACGATAATTTTGAAAGTGTGGAATATAGTTGTAAGGATAATATTGAAGTGCGAGTGAATTCCAAAAATTCAAAAACGTCAAACGTCAATGCGTTGATGGATTTGCTTTTGTTCTTAAACTTATAATACTGCAGCTCTTTCGTATAGACTAAATAACAACAGTCAAAAATGAGACAAACGGTGAACGTATGTCTGCACCCCCCCAAAGGAAATATATAAGCATTTTCATACATCTCCCTCACACGTATAAAGAAAATGAAACGCAATTCCTGTCGCCGTACCGGAGCCGTAATAACATATATCTGTTTCCTCCAAAGGAAAAAAAGTAGCACTTTGGAGGAAACAGATACACGTGTATTGTGTTTCATCTTTTTTCTCACCATTATTCAATGTGTAAGAAAGAGCTGAAGCATTATTAGGATGAAGAACGTTCGTTTTATGCCGACTTGGCGTCGTAGTCGTGGATCGTCACGGCAATAATAAACGCGCTCATTCAGAATCAAAACGTCGCTTCGAAAGGCTTTAGCCGTGCTAGATCGGAATATTCAGGTACCTCCCGACGATTGCAATAGGCTATTCAATTAGACTCACTGGCTCGGGCGTTTGTGACTCTTGCGAGGTGTTAACGTAAATTCAAAACAATTTAATAATAGAAAACAAAATGACAAAAGGGGAAACTTTACCCTAAACATTAGGACCTAAAGGTTTGAAAAATCTTGGTTTGTTCTGCTAAAGGGTGAGAGAAGGAAATGGGTGTAGATTTTAGAAAACAGATGTAGGCAATAATCAAAATCCTAATTGAAGGAGTGGTAAAATGGGATGGGGGTGATTTTTCAAAATCCCTTATCAACAGTGACCTTTCAAGGTAAAGTGTGCAAAATTTTATCATTCTCGGAGTAAAGCTGTTGATTTGTGGAAAAAACAATCCTACATCTTGACACTTTTTTATATTATACTAGCGAGTACCCGGCATGCGTTACAATGCCACTCAAAGAAGTGTTTGTGTTTTAATTTAGTTTATGGATGTGCTTTTGGATGCAAAATATTACCCCCAACGCTATTATGTTTCCTTTGCAAGCCTTCCCTATCCCCCTTTCCTCGTTCCCCATCCATCCCGTGCGTGTCCTTTCCCATGCGTCCCCTTTACCGCCCCGGTTCCCCTTCCGCGTCTCGTTACCCTCCCTCGTTCACCTTCCACCTTCCCAGCCTTCCCCCCTCCCTCGTTCCACCTTCCCCGCCTTTCTCCATCCCTCCTCCCAGATTCCCCACTCCTTCCTTCCCTGCCGCTAAACTACATGATATACACTATTTTTATACAAATTTCACAACGCTAGAGCTCACCGAAACACATAGAAATCTACGCGGGAGTGCGCAAAACAATTCCTCAAAGTTTCAACGCAATCGGATGAATGGTATAGGAATGCATGCGAAACATTAATTTTTATCTAAAGAAATATAATAATATCGTTTGTAACAATGTTAAGAGGTTGTTAGACCTCAATAGACATCTCCAACTCTATTCAAAGTTGTACTGAAATATGAGGGTCACCTACATACTCGTACAATAATACCATTTTAATGAATATAATTTCCATTCCGCCGTAATGAGCACTGTATACTGCATAGCGAACATTTTGTAAATTATGGAGTTCCGGGTAGAGCAAAAAATAATCATTCAGGTAGTATGAATCATTTTTTGTTGTTTCTTTGATGACCAAGGATTTCGTCTTTCATGTTGCAACAAAATCAACGAAATAATTTAATTTAATTTATTTGTAAAATACATATTATGCTACGTGATACTACGTGTTTTCGGTATTATTTTATGGAATGGAAGCATGAAGAATGAAGAACTGATGAGGCGACTTGAGGCATTCGAGATGTGGATCTACAGAAGAATACGCAAGATAAGCTGGATGAACAGAGTTACGTATGAAGATATTATGGTTAGGATGAATAAAGAAAAAGAAGTTATTAAAACAATAAAAATCCGCAAACTTCAATATCTAGGACATGTGATGAGACATCCAAAGCAGTATGAGATCTTGCATCACACAATGCAGGGAAAGATTGCCGAAAGACGCCCTGGAAGAAGGGAAACGTCATGGCTGAAAAACCTGATGGTACTTCCACACCAAAGCCAACCTTCCAACTCCGAACTTAGTTTGGAGTTGGAAGGTTGGCCGATCGTGTGGTGGCTGCGACCAACCCTTCAACCCCGAATTCCGAACCCAAAATGGCGGACATTGAACACCTGTAGCTACGCTGTATCTTATACCAGTTGCCTATAATTATTGCGCACGTATAATTATATACTTATATACACGACATGTTTTCAAACAATTGTTATACCACTCTCCGTAATAATATTGTCATTTTAATAGTACGCGGCCGCGCGTCTTGATCGCCTGCCGTTCGCAAACTGCGGTTCGAGGGCGATCCCGGGCCAACTCGAACTCCAATCTTCCAACTCGAACTTCCAACGCACGAACACCCCTCCACACGATCGTCCAAACGTTTGAAGTTGGAACCTTGGCCGCTGTGTGGGCTTACCATGAGACAGTGGTTTGGCCAATCTACTGTAGAGCTGTTCCGTCCGCAATAAACAAAGTTCGCATAGCCAACAAGATTGCCAACGTCCGTTGAACGGACAGGACACGAGAAGAAGAATAACGTACATGATATATAGGACATTCATATTGAATCACCATTCTAGGCGGCTGGCTGTTTCATGGTGACCAATGACATATAGTTGCTTTGTCTGTGTAAGTCTAGTAGTATATATGTCGCAGGTCAATCGTAAAATCAGGCAGATCATGATGCGCATCAGATACATCACGATCTGACGTCATTACACGATGCGGAAGATCATGATGTGGCTTGAGGCATCATGATTGCCTGATTTTACAATCGGCCTACGACATTTTTTTTTCATGAATACCGCACAAGAGTCCCAACTGCTCCCGTCTGGAGCCAGTGGGAGTATGGCATCCCCAATTGGGGTATGTTGTGAGGCTGAAGGTAGTGGGGGGGGGGGGGGGAGGAGATAGGGTAGAAGAAGGTGGGGAAGTACCTGGCTATTCAGATCTGGACACCAAACACGGCTAAAGCCATTTCAAGCAACGTTTCAATTCTGAATGGTGGTCTTACACCAGGGCTATACTGAGAGTATCTTCCACTCTGGAAAGTGCCGCAAATATACTATATATTATTTTAAATGAATATATTGTGAAATAACACAAATTAATCAAATAAAATTTATTTGCCACGCCGGGATTCGATCCCGCGACCTTCGGAGTGCGAGTCAAGAACCTTACCGCTGGACTATACCGGCATATACATCAAGATTAAACGTGCTGAAAATTGTGAAAGTTATAACGAAGGAAAGTAGAAAATAGAAAATGACGTGCATAAGGAATAGACTAAATAAATACTGTTTTTTTTTTCTGATACACACATAAACATGCATGTACACCCACACACACACACACACACACACCCACATACCCACATACTCATACACTTGTTTTATTTTTAACTTAATGAGTAATGAGTTAAACCTCAAATTGTAATATTTAACTAAATGAAGACAATATTAGCGAAACTTAATCGAAAATCTAAAACAGAAAACTCAAAAAAGCACAACGGCGCTAATTTGCCCCGGCAAGGCGAAGATCCAGGGTTTTAGTCCCAGATGTGACCTATCTTTTTCTAATTTTCTTTTTTCAGAATTATGATTGAGTTTAGCTAAAATTGTCTTCATTTAATTTATTTATTTATTTATTTAATACAAACGGCATAAGTGTGCCATAAACATTAATTACATGTCACAAATTCATATTCAAAATATTAGTAATGGTAAAACAGTGTATGTATAACAGTTAATTGTGACGATACATTGGGAAGTGACACCAGAGATACATTTACATGCAAAAATCTATAATAGAAATAAAATTAATAGTGACTAAAAAAATATGATAGCATAGCCGTCTTGTACCTCTGTTCCGTGCAGTTAAATAGATCTATCACATCTGCATATCTATTAGTAACTTCATGCAACCTAGGTAAAAGTGAGTGTTTCGTATACTCAGTCCGATTATTGTTACATTTAAAAAGGGTTTTAGAACGAGTGGTTCTCGTGGGAATATGAAATTCAATGAGCTTAGTTAGATCAGGACTGTCTATTCTACCATTTACAATTTTGAACATTAATATTAAGTCTGATATAATTCTTCGATCTGACAGTCTTAGTAAATTTAATTCTTTCATCAAGTAATTATAATTTATGTTTTCAATGGGAATACCGAGGTTAAAATTAATATATCCTAAGAATTTGTGTTGAATTTTTTCGATTGAATCTGAATGTATTTTAAAATGGGGGGACCAGATCGAGGAGTTATATTCGACTTGACTACGTACTAAGGATGTATACAAAATTTTTAAAGTTGAAATATTCTTGAATTTATAAGAACGAAGCCAAGCATTTTGATACCTTTATTAAAGATTGAGTTTATATGGGATATGAAGTTTAATTTAGAGTCGAAAGTTATGCCCAAGTCACTAATTTCTTCGACAGAGGTAAGGGTAGAGTTGTTAAGTTCATAAGGATGAATAATTGGTTGACTTATTCTGTAAAAACTTATTGAATAACACTTATTTATGTTCAGATAAAGTTTGTTAATAGAGCACCAACTAATTAATTTGTTTAAATTATTTTGTAGACAGGCACAATCTTCAGCGGTTTTGATGATTTTAAATATTTTTAAATCGTCTGCAAAAAGCAATACATCTACATCTTTATCAAATATGTCAACAATATCATTTATGAACAATAAAAACAAAATTGGGCCTAAATGGGACCCTTGAGGTACACCACTGGTAGCTATAAATTGATTGGAATAGAACAAATTAATTTTTACAAGTAGAACTCTATCAGATAGATAGCTTGCAAACCAGTCTAAAAGTTTTCCGTCAATACCGAGCTTACGAAGTTTAACCAGTAGAATTTTATGGCACACTTTGTCAAAGGCCTTGATAAAATCTGTGTATATGGAATCGACTTGAGTTTTGTTAGCTAATGCATTTGATATAAAGTTTTCATATAATGAGAGATTTGTCAGAGTTGACCTGCCAGACAAAAATCCATGTTGATTTGGAACAATGAGATGGTTAATATATGGGGAAATTTTATCAAGAAGTAATTTTTCAAAAAGTTTCGGAATTATAGATAGCTTACATATAGGTCTATAGTTAGTGACATCACTTTTATTACCCTTTTTTAGTATAGGTGTTAGATAACAACGTTTCCAAATGTCCGGGAAGCAACCTGTATCAAGCGATTGATTAAACAATAGACAAATCGGCTCAGCCAGTGAAGCCATGCAATTTATGAGAATATTGGGGTGCACGTTATCAGGTCCGGCCTTTTTGTTTTTGTCTAGAGATTTAATTTTAGATTTAACGTCGTTTAAATTGATGTGTACAGCAGGAATATGCATGCTCTCAATAAGGGAAGGTGGTGGTATGTAATTTTCTGGGATATCTTCGTCATATACACTTTTGAAGTAATCAGCAAAATAGTTAACCTTAACTTTCATATCAGTGCTACTCTTATCTTTGAAGTGCATTGAAATGGGAAAACCTTGTTTGTTTTTTCTAAGAGAGTTTACATGTGTGAAAAAGTTTTGTATATTAGAGGGTATAGATTTTTCGATTCCATTTATATAATTATAATATGATTTTTTTGACAGTTTTTTACATTGAGTTCTGTAATTGTGAAATAACTTATAGTCGTTAAGGGATTTAGATTCTTTAAAGTTTTTGTGTGCAGTTTTTTTGCATAATCAGGTTGATTAACTCGCTGTTGAACCATTTCGGGAACTTCGCTTCTTTGAAATGTGAAAGTGGTACATAGTTTTCAATGGCCCTGTTGATAATTGTGTAAAAAATTTCAAGATTGTAGTTAATATTATTGTTGGGGTGAAGAAATGACCAGTCTTCATTTTTAAGATATTGGTTCATATTAGGATAGTCAGCTTTGGAAAAATTATAAGTAAAGTTAGGAAGAATAGTTGTGTCGTCTGGTGAGTTATTCAACAAGATAGTTATGCTTAAAGCGGGGTGGTGGCAGTCTAGGGGGAGGAGCTCGTCAACTGATTTAACAATGTGAATTGAGAGATCACTACAGAACACTAAATCCAGCAGCCGGTTATTGGTATTGTAGACTTGATTTACTTGATGTAGAGCGAGTAAGTTCGTCATATCTATTATTTCACGAGCATTTTCTGGTAGGCTTAAGTTGTTATAAGAGGTTTTATTCATCCAATCAATGCTAGGGGTATTATAGTCACCAAATAAAATTGTTCTGGCATCAGGGTATTTATTTTTAAAGGTTTCGAGGTCATCAATGTGGTTTCGGTAGACTGTGATGTTGGATCCAGGAGGAATGTAGACACATCCCAGTAAAATTTTACTTGATTTAGTTTTTAGTAATACAAATACCTGTTCTACGTCTAGATGTTTGCAAATTAATCGAGTGGATGGCAGTGATTTTTTGACGGATATGAGAACTCCTCCTCCTCTGGTTTTATTGCTGGTGGCTGGATTCCTGTCAAGGCGGTAGGTGTTATAAGATGAGAATCCAAGTTCCTCGGTGTGAATATCAGGATCAATGAAATATTACTCATTTTTACATTAGGCCACATTAGGCCCTGAGTAAAATATTTTTTCTCAGGGCCGATGCGATCTTTGAGGATGCTGTATGGAGGGTCTTTTAAAGGCGATGGACGGAGTGATGGATCTGACCGAACCATGTCCCATGAACGTAGAAAGCCACCTTGGATGACTTTGGCAGAGTTATTGGTTATCCAATGAATGATTCCCTATGCGGATTTAATGTGAATATATATAGCACAAGAGCACCAACTGCCCGTAGTCAGTGACGGCAACGGCATCCCCAATTAGTTATAAAAACCGGTGGATAGAAGGGTGACGAAGTACCAGGATATTCAGATCTGGTCACCAAATACCACTATATCCAAGTCAAGTAACAACGTTTCTATTCCTTTTACCAGGGCGACACTGAGAGTATCTTCCACTCTGATAAGTAGGTTAGAAGACCACCACTCTAGTGATGTATAGACTCACGTTATTGTAATTCAAGGATTGTAGAGATAGGAAGGTTATGTTAGGCGATCCAAATCACGTTCCTGCGCAAGTACCAACTGTGATAATGTGATGTTTGACTGGGTGTGCAAAAAGTCCCATTCAAATTTATAAAAATGAATCGAGTAAAAAATGAATTGATTGAAAGAAGGGTAAATATAGGTAACTCCATTAATGGAGGACTGAATGAGGTTGGCGCTAACAAAAAAAATGTCCAAAGAAGCGAAGCTAGCAGTCCACCAAAGATATTGAAATTGAATATCTTTGCTGTCCACCCACCATGCTGTACAGCAGTGAGGCATGGAACTAGCAGAGGAAGGATAGAAATATATTGATTGCTGTAGAAATAAGATCCCTAAATAAATTAGGAAGATGTGTGGTAAAACCATGTATAATCGTGTGAGAAATGTGGGGATATACGCAAAGCACGCAATACAAGGCAAATGTAAGCGTAATGAATAAGATTAAGAATGGGTTGCTCAGATTATTTAGAAATTATGTTTAAAAAAATATATTTTAAATCGGAAAGCATTTTTTTCCACCCTGTATTTGCTTGTGCATTGTGCGTCTATTATGTCGAACACTCATTCATACATCTGCTCACATGATCCGTCGCAAATATTTGATTCGTTTGAATGATACATATACATATATCTGCTCCCAGGATATCCTCGACTTCATTTTCCGTTCGAATCCCGTTGCATGTAAATAAATTAAATGCATGCGTATAACTATGTAAATAGCATAATTATAATAATAATAATTGGATGACTTTTATAGCGCCATTTTCGTTAGAAAATCACCTCAAGGGCGCTTTAAAATTTATATAATTTATACACTGATCATGACGACTGTAATAATATGTGTGGTGCTGAAACCAATCAGATAACTCTGATGGCTTTAGACGTGTTTGGTGATCAGATCTGAATAGCCAGGTACTTCCCCACCTTCCTCTTCCCCTCCATACTATCTTCAGCCTTACAACATACCCCAATAATTGGAGATGCCATCATTGTCTCACTGGCACCAGATGGGAGCAGCTGGCGGTTGACACACGAGCCACGAACTCACCCGATGTCAGCCGAACGACGCGCGGCTGAAGGGTGTCGAAACTGAATTTTTTTACCGAAACTTGCCGAAACCGAAAACGAAACCCAACCTTCTGTCGGTCACAGGACCTCAATGATATGTTGACTTGTGGATTGCTCTGAGACCCGTGACCCCAGAATCAGCAGATTTCGTGGCATCAACCTAACGGTGTGTTTTAAACTGATGTTATATTATTCGTTTTTAAATGACGATTTATTAATTCTACGCATAAATAATACGTAAAAAACTTATATATTCAGAATCAGAGATTGACATATAATGTTTTTCACCGGAGTTCCTTATTGTGCGGTCATAAAAAGTTTTTTTTTTGCATATTAGATATTAGAAGTGACAGGTGAATCCAATCAACATCGGTTAAAGCCTGAAGTTTATCCATTCTTAGCGAAAACTTACCACGTTTGTTGTAAGTTTTTTTTTTAATGTGAATTAATTCTTTTTTTTCTGCCATTTACCGCAAGCGGTTTACAAGCACTTGATGTATTAGGTTAGGTTTTTGGCGACTAGTTTGTGCTGTTCATAAATATACCAAACCACCCACGTGCTGTTCGCCGTTACCCTGAAAGTAATAAGACACCTGTACACGTGTACACGAGGTGAGGCAGCAAGACTGGTGTCACAATGGAAGCGGCATTACGAGACATTGCAACAATAGGAATGGAAGGCAGCCAACCGGAACGACATGGCGACAGAGCCTCTTCCGCTGTCTATTGGAAGGTTGGTAGCAGTTTGCGGTACAGGCGGCTCCCTGTTTATTGTCGAATTTGACGTAATGTCGAATTTGTAAATTTGATTAATTCATCAGGCCTCGGGCATTATCTGACAGAGGGTCAGAAAATTTCCACTTCGCAATAAAATCTAAATAAATGGAATATTTCTCAATGGAATATTCCTGAATGGTAACCCCCGGCATACCTATATGTCGGGGGATCTACTGTCGTGGAATCAATCGATTAAGATTATCCGGTAACATTAGGTATTAGGCTTAAGGCTCCGCAACCGGGCTCGAAAAGAAGAAGATGAAGAGATACGAAATTTCGAATGTTAGAGGAGAGCGCTAACATTTACAGCGACAAAATCGATGCGAAAATTGCGAAAATGTTTAATAAATCACGACTCGTTTAAAATAGAGTAAAAATCTCACGGGGTTGTCTAAAACAGCATTTAAAGAAACATTGTTCATTTTTTCATACGTATAACTTGTAAAATAACTGAAACCAACGTGTTTATAATAATTTTCGGAGCATACTTTGCGATTTTTTTCTTAAGAGGAAATTTCATATATTTGGCGTTTCGGCGTGAGGAATGTTATTAAGAGCTTTAAAACTTGAACAGCATTACTTAAAAACCCCGTGAAAAATTTATTCAATTGATAAACGAGCGTGTATGTGAAAACAATACTAATTAAACAAAAATAAAATTTACTTCATGAGTAAAATCTCGAATTATAATATTTATTATAATATTTAATTAAATGAAGACAATATTAGCGAAACTAAATCAAAAATCTGGACACAGAAAAATCAGAAAAAGATATTGGCACCTCTGGGATGACTGATAACCGAGCTAACGTGTCTATATTCCATTCGGTCACTTTTAACTGTATCATACTTCGTTTAAGAACTACGAGTACTATAAATAAAATGTATTAAAAATAAAATGGATAAAAAATTATCCAGACACTATCTAGATAGCATTTAGTTCGAGTTGAATCTTGCAACCATAATATATAAAGATAGCAGCCAATAATGTGTGCGCTAAGAAAATGAAGGTAATGTTGGTAATGATTGGCAAACTCCGAGAAACTATTATTGTTCAAACACCTCCAATGTTCCTTTATAACAATTTTAGTAGCTATATTGAAGTAAGTTTTTTAAACAATAAACGTGGTTAAATTAAGTATTCTATTAATTTTTAATTAAATATATATTTTTGAAACAGGCACTATGTGCGTTCCTCTTAAGTATGAAATCTTCTTATCCGGGAATCTTAATATGTGGTTTCACTTTAATTACTTGTTTCTTTATGTTACATGCTGATTCTTGGCAGTTTTGGCAGAAAACAGATTAAATTAACTTGCGAACTCGCTTAACAGGGCATTTACTGCAACGTCTATCGCGGCATCTGGGAGAGAAAGCGTCACAATTGTAAGGAAATTAGAATTTTTAACGGTGCTGTTCAGAACGGTACCTAACTGGAACGATAGCTAGATTGGTACACACGATCATTTCACAACGACCAACGAAACATTATTAATGTTTCTTTAAGCATAATATTCGATAAGGCGTGAACATTCGTGACTTTCGGTCAGGCGGGGTCAGGATGTTAACAAATGATTTAAAACACCGAAAAGTTAATCCAAGGAGGCGTGATATGTAACCGATTTTAAAGTATTCGGATGTAGCCAATTTGTACAAGATCTCTCTCTGTCTCTCTATCTCTCTCTACCTCTCTCTCTCTCCTAGCCCCTGGACAAGACGAATATAGTTTTTCTGTTGATTGGTCAGTCAATATTAAATACATATTTTATGTATCTATTATGATAAAATCATGATGCAAACCAGAACCCCACACCGCAGAATAAAAGATAAAGTGAAATTTAAAGACACATATAACTTTGAAGTGGTCGAACCTGGGTTCATGGTTCAGGTACCTGGGCTCCATCATAACGCAGGACAACGAAGACCCGCTAGAAGTAAGAAACCGCATAACAGCGCTACTTCGCGTTGCTACTAGTGTTCAATTCCCGAAACGTCCGTAGGAAAAGCAAAATAACCCTACACAAAACAATTATTAGAATGGTCTTGGCCATGAATGTGAGGCGGGAACACTGACAGCAAAGTCTGCGGAACAGCTGAACACCTTCAAAAGGAATGTATTTCGAAGAATCTTAAGAGCGGTGCGAGAGGGAGAGGCATGGGAAATCAGCTACAATTATGAGCTCTATGATATCTACCAAGATCCCAAACTCTCCACCCATAGACTAAGATGGGCCGGACATGTGCACCGAACGCCAAGCATACGAGTACCGAAGAAGATTGTAATGGGACACCCGGGTAAACGAAAGGCGGGCAGACCTAGGCTGAGGTGGAAGGATGCAAGAGGACTAATCCATGTTGCAGATTGGAAGACGACGGCCGAAGACAGAGGGCGGTGGGCGGTGGAGGCTCATCTTGAAGAAGGCCAAGGCTCAAAATGGGCTGTAGTGCCAAGGAAGAAGAAGAAGAAGATTGGCCAATGTCTTGCAGAAGATCCCTGACTTCTTTTGCCATCTTTCTCTGCAAATTTCTTTATTAAAATTTGGGAGGCGGGTTTATTGGATAACCCACACCTCTGCCATAGGTCAGTGGGAGGGATAGATTCATACGTCCGTCACTCCAAGACACATTTCAGAACCTCCTCTCCTTCTTTTTCCTCCACTCAGCATCCCCAAAGATGACATAGACCGTGAGAGATATTTTTGCCTGAAGGCCTCCTGGGTGGAGCTAATGAGTAAAAAATCCATCTAATGACTAGATTGACTGTTTGGAGAAGACTAAATTGGAGACTTTCGTGGCGCGTTTTAGAGAGCACATCCATGTGATGCATAAAACGCTGGTAGGAACTCACCATGCATTCTCATGTATAGATAGGTAACTTAGATTTGAAAAAACATTGTTTCAGTAGTTCTAAGTATTTTTGCTGGTATGGGGCCCAAACAGCAGACGCATATTCAACTTTTATCATATAATGCAGTTGAAAATCGATTTCATTGCTTCGGGCTTGGAAAATTGTTTATTTATTCTTATCACAAACCCAAGAAGTTTTGTAACACGATGACGCAAACTCCACTATATGATCTGAAAAGGTTAGTTTGGGATCAAATATGATCCCGAGGTCACTGTAGACTTCATTTCACTGAAGACAATATATTATGTAAGACTATACATGATTGCATCGCACGCACGTTTCAAGGATCTCAATTTGGGATGCGGGTAAAGGTACCGCAACACCTCTGCCGTAGGTCATCCCAAGTTGTTCGCCACGTTTGGTGACTTAGCAAGGGTGCCCGGGTTTATGGGGTCAGATTTGTCCGGATCTTGGCGGCGGATGTGTCTGCCACCAACAGCGTGGCAGGCGGGGTCGGGAGATCTTTTGACCTCTCCAGCGGAAAAATTAACTTGCATCGCTGTGGAAAGGATGAATTTATTCGTCCGTCACTCCTGGACACACTGACCCCCAATTCCTACTACCCTTTTCCTTCCCAGAAGTTCCTCTCCTTCCTTCCCATAAAAAGACCCTCCACACAACATCCACAAAGATGAAACAGGCCCTGAGTGTAATTATTTTCACTCGGGGCTTTCAATTAGTTAACATTATCCTTCCTTTTTACATCTAGATATGTAGGTACTAGTACTCAATTGTGGACTGTTAGGTTTACTTCTTTTCAGCTTCACAAATCCTACAATTATAATTTCCCGTTATTTTGTACGTATCTTCGTTAGTAATAAACATTTTCAATGTCTTATCTAGTATCTTACATTGAGCGTTCTGAAAAAATGATTTATCTAGCGATCTATTTATTTATATAAAGAAGAGTGTCTGTGGCAAGCGGCATGGATTGATTTTTATACAAATCCCCAATTTTATTCTTAGGGTGATGACATTTCGCAAAAGTGAACTTTAAAATAAGAGAACGGTGACTGACTACATCTACATGATATATCTAAAAAACTAGCGTCTTTACGAGCTTTCCCGAGCAACGCCGGGGATTTCTGTCAATCTATAATGAATTATACCACATAATATTCAATTTTTAAATTTAAACAAACAATAAGGCTTGTGCATAATGTGCATGCAGCCGACATCAAACCATAAAATAATTATTAAACCTTAAATTTATTCGGCGCTACGTAAATTATTTATTTCAATAAATATATCATGAGGTATATTAAAATGAATAAAATATTTTCTCTGAATTAAAGAGCTTATAATTTATTATTTATAAATAAATAAATAATGAGGCCTTTGAAATGCAGTAACTAGTAACTTCAAGCGTTCATCACGACATAAGAGCTTCGAACCTTGGGGAAGTAAAAAATAGCGAATCGAAAACAGCATACTGTAAAAATCGATTATCGATTTGTAAGCTGTTAGGACACTCAAGAAAACTAAATAATACTTTAAAGATATATTTGGAAATCACATGAAATTACAGATAAAATTTTCGCCTTTTTCAGGAGCAAAAATTAGTCGTATTCATCAACAAAGCATTACTATTAATAAAACCAAAATATACTGGTTATTCCCAGATTGAATAAAACTTTTGGATAGAGAAATATTAAATATTATATTTAGGCAGAAAGCAATCACTTTGTGGTTTGACAAGTTAATGAAATAAAACAATACTTTGTTAATAACCCCGAATTTTTTTACGACCGACCGGTTTCGTTTAAAACAAGTATCATCAGGGCACAAAACTAAATTAATCAAAAAAATACATTGTGTGTACCTTTATATGTATAAACAGAAAGAAAGAAAACATAACGTGGAATAAAGGAACATGAATATGGCATTAAAATAAAATCTAACATAATAATGGAGAGAAAGAGATAGATGTGTACGTAATATGTTGCATTTCACGCTATGAAACTATACGTATACAATGCTCTACCAAATCAAACAAAAAAGTTACACAAATGAACAGAATTTAACGGCTTCCTTGGTCAAAGGGTAAGGCTTTCGACTACTAATCCACAACTCACCGTACGCAGGTAAATTTTATTTGATTAATTAGTGACATTGCACAATTTATTCATTTATACCAGCATGTACAAAGTTTGCCATAGAAACTAATAGAAATATATAGATGTGACCGAATTTTTTTGTGATTTTTGGGCCTCAAATTTTTGTTTGCGAGTCGCTAATATTGTCTTAAATGATTAAATATTTCAATTTGAGGTTATACTCATTAAGTCAAAATAAAAATAAATATTCATCCTAGACTTACAGAAAAGAAACTTAGATGACACACATCAAAATAAAAATTGATACATTTATCCGAGATAGCATTTAGTTCGGGAACAATCTTGCAATCACACATAAAGATAACAGCAGCTAATAAAAATATGCGTTAAGAAAATTAAGGTATGTTGGTAGTTCTTGGTCGAAAAATGATACAGTTAAATATGAATGAAGGAGACAGGGTCGAATTAGTTCAGTGGTTAGGGTAGAGCCCTGGTAATGTGACCGTATATTTTTCTAACCTTTCTGTTCCACATTTTCGTTTGCGAGTCGCTAATACTGTCTGTTTTTCAATTGAGTCGATTTAAAATTTTATTAAGATTTTTGTACTGTTTAAACAATGGTGGCAAAATACAAAATTAACATTTTTAAGTCGGTGAAAGTTTTTGTTTAAATGGCTGCGAATTATTTCACCGCGCATTAGAAAATAAATTTATAATCTGGTTCTCAGTAAAATGCAGGAAACCTCAATGAAAGGGTCGCAAGATATTAGTTTATAATTTTAAATATTTATTTATTTATAAGTATATGTTACATAATTAATACATTTATTTGAGAAGATACATTAGATCACCATACTAGGCAGCCGCCTGTTTCATGGGGACCAACGGAGGATAGTTATTTTGAAATGAAGTCTAGTAAGTGTAAACATATTTAAGTAAAATTATAAAAAAAAAAAAAAATTGGAAAATTGGTAGAAATGTTTCCAATAACTCACAAATTTCCAAAGTTGCCTAAAAAATAAACACAAATAAATAAGGTAGCTGTTATGTATATACATAAATACACATACATACATACATGCGCACATACATACATATATATACTTACATAAACATGTATTTATGCACACCCACACACACATGTACATTCACATATATACACATATACAATATATAGTAGGTACATATTGATGATGAAGAACTTTAAGCTGAGGCGATCAACAATATTCGTAAGAATGTGCGTTTGTTGGTGCGTATGTACCTACATTTATTTGCATTTCAGACAGCGAAGCGTCACTGAGAAACATCCTATGAAACTTAGTTCATTTTGAATATTTTGTACAAAGTGTGAACTTATTAAACATTCACTGTCCTGGACATTACAGACAGACGAACATGTGCAAATTAAATGAAGCCGGAGATAACCGTTGCTGCTTGAGAAAACAATAATTCATAGATACATTCAGTTAACTGGCTTAACTCCCCGCGGCTGAACGGACTTTACATTTGTTTTTTAATAATAACCCGTGGTTTTTAACGGGTCTGCGGTCGTAATATGAAATAACACAGTACCTTGCTTTAAAATCACTGACAAATAGAAGAATAATGTTACGGTGAAACAACCCAGACCCAAACGGTACAAACACAGTCAGAAATCATAAACATCGATTTTAATTAAATAAATGTACAGACAGACAATATTATTTTATATTCATGATAAAAAACAGTTAAATTTTGCAATGATGCGCCGTTATTCTGGAGATCAATAAAACGGTGAACCGACAGTTGATCTCCCGACAGTTGATCCCCCGACAGTTGTCCCCCGAAATTATAATTATTATAACTTTTTTTTGTGCATTCTAACCTTAATAATAAGTTGGTATGCATTTGGTATGGATATCAAAAGAATTTATTTAGAGTGTCTATTTTTAGTACTTATACGCTGGTATATTAAACAGTGCATAGACAAGTAGTTTATCCTTGATACATTTCAATGAAATATATTTTATTCTTTTGTTATTCGGCGGTACACCCTCTCTGCACACCCCTTCGAGGACATCATTACATAGTATAAAATGAAGTCGCTCAAAATGTATGTGCGCGTTAATCTTTTAAACTACGCAACGGATTTTCATACGGTTTTCACCAATAGATAGAGTGATTGAAGAGGAATGTTTAAATGTATAATACATGTAAATTATATTAGAGAAAAGCCGAGAAATTTAAAGAAAACATGTTTTTGTGTGATTTAAAACGGCTGGCGGGCCGTACTATAGTCACTTTTGAAATTCGTTCTACGGAATAAATTGAAAAATAGATGTCCTAGAGTAAGTAGGTATTTGATTTGAATTATTTTATTTGATGAAGTCGCTCAAAATGTAGGTATGTGCGCATAGATCTTTTAAACTACGCAATGGATATTCATGCGGTTTTCACCAATAGATATAGTGATTCAAGAGGAAGGTATATATGTATAAAAACATGCTTATTATAATAGAGAAAAGTCGAGAAATTCAAATATTCAATTCAGGCAGCGGGCAGCAGGCAGCTGGCAAGCAAGTGGTGTGGATTTTATAAAGGTTGGGTAATGGCGTCGTGTTCCGTTAGCCACAACGTGTGGCCGGGTCTGCTAGTTTAGTTATATTTAGTTATATATTGTGTATGTAGGTTTACCATGTTTTCCCTAAACCGACTGCAAATTGAACATAATTATGCCGAGGGTCAAATATCGGGGGATCAACTGTAATGGAACTTAATAAAACATACAAATCTTTCTTGGTACTCGCTTCGTACTAAATTCAAATTTTTGCATCGTTTCATACGTACGACAAACAGTTGTTCAGTTATTCTGACTCTGCACATGACCTAAGTCATGTATTTAGGTATTTGATTCACTTGATCGTGCCAATTCTTCCACAAGAGTCTCCGACCATTTGAGAGGAAGACACAAGCCAAAAATTTATTTATTCTTAGTGTGCCTTATATCGCCGCAAATGTAGATAACAGACAAAAAAATCGCCTGGCAAACGGAGACCAGAGGTCACAATGTCAAGAGTTTACTTTGTAAATAATTTTATAAGAAATAAAAACAAAATCAATGGAAACTATCACATATAATCTAATCCTTAAATTTCATTTTTTTTAAGTTGTTTATATATGCGTTCATACATTTCTAATGAAAAAATATGTTTTCAGTAATTTGCGCTTATATTTTTCATAAAGTAATTAATAATTTTATTTTGATTCCACTCAACGGAAAATATAGTAAAAACTTAAATTTGATCAAATAATATTTTTTTATAATGTATACCGATTCGTAGTAAAGAATAATCGAAAATAGTGATTTAGCATTAATATTCGCTTTACTTTCGCATTATGCATCTCTTGTAAGAGGTTAAAAACTTACAATTTCGTCCCGGTGAAAAAGTCCACTACACAAATGAAATGAAATTCGCGATGATTTCTTGACTAGATCTGATTAGTCACATACATCCCGACTTTCGTCTACTTCATATTCTACCTATCACTACCTTCAGCCTCAATAGATATCTCATAGATCAACTAGTTCTGCGCGGTTGGTACTCTTGTAAGCTATTCTATTCACAAATTCACATTAAAAAAACCATTGTAAGTATATCGATCTGTACATTGTGTTTGAACGTAAAATCGTACATTAAAAACACAAATTTTATCGTCGTTTGCATTTCAACATTTTGTATTTATGTTTATCAAGGAACATATTTATTTTTTTCTATAAAAACAACACATTAAATGAACAAACAAAGAACTTGAAATTAATAACGTTCGTTATCAAAAACATATAATTAAAACGAACCGCGATAAAGTATAATCAAAATTCTGCTGTAAATTAAACAAAACATAAATTATTTCTGAAGGGTTCATAAGAGAAAACCCACTACATTTGGATAACACACGTCGTAAAATAATCCTATCGTTAAAATGGTGCGGTATATATAAATTTCTTAACACTCTTACCTTTAAATCGTCTTCGTGGGTCGCCTGCATAATTTTATCACAATTATCATACTAATCACGTAAAAACTGTTTAAATTTCACACTAACAACAACAGAAAAAAAACTATATCACACTGAAACAAAAAACGTATTATTCGAGGTTAGATTTTAAAATGCATAAAAACAAACGTATTTGATAAATTTTCACTTTTTAACTCCATAACATTGTGTGCAATGAGGCATGAATCCGCTGGCGAGAATAATATCTGTAAAATAATGAACTGCGGATAATTCAATGAACATTTTACATGGTTGCCCGAATATATAAATTTGTTTACGAACGTATTTTGCTACTACAATATTACATTGTTGAAAACAAAACGCGACGACCGCCTCCCACAAACGTCAATTTCGTATTTGAATTGAATTTTTCACCTGAGGCCGCCAAAGTGTTGCCGCCTAAAGAGTTAGTTCGGCAAATTTCCGACAGGAGGCAGAGGCGACTGTTCCTAAAAGCTCGACTAGAAAAACTGCTTTATTTTGCTGAATCTGCTTTATCATCATAATGTTCGTTGTTTCGTAATTTTCCCGCTAGGTGCACACAAGATTTGTTTATATGAAACTGTTTGTACATGAGTGAGACTAATAATTCAGTTATAAAACGCTGTTTTAAGACATGTGACTACATAATACATTAATAATACAAATAAAATAATAAAGAAAGATAAATGACAATGGCAAAAGGAAATACGAAATAAAATTTAAATAAATAAAATTTTATTTTAAATTTTAATAAATTAAATTTCACCAATAATTAATATTGAATTTATTCCATTTGAACTAAAATATTTGCTTTTGCACAGATAGATATTGCCTGTGGTTTGAAGATGAAGATATATTAATATTTAATGTTTTTAATAGTGAAGTTAGGAAATTAGCGGCGTCTGAAAGCAACCTTTGAATGATAGGAAGTTCCCTTTTTCTTTCATAGATGTCTCTAGCTCAATGAAATTGAACGCCGCACTCGATACGAGTAGATTTTATGCTTTTTCCCTATTCCCTAAAAAAAGAATTTTATCCCTAGATCTAGGGAAATTTCTTTAGACATACCTTAGCCGGTGACTTCGCTAGTTGATGGTCCTGCGTGTTGCGATGAAAGCACTTCGGAATGGGAGCATTTATAAATATAGCAACTCTCCTTACGCATCACTAAATACGAAAGAGCTGTCGAAAATGAGACAAACGATGTCCGTGTGCTTGCTTCCCCATTAGGGAAAATCTAATCATATATCTTCCTCACACATGTTAAATAACTAAACATGATAAAATATCTTTGTTTTACGAAATTTGCGACCATAGCTAATAAATATAATGTTAAAGGCCTTATTTGTAAATGTGTTATAAATTTCACTCCCTATGTCATCTTAGGGGATGCTGTGTGGAAGGTTTTTTAAGGAAAGGAAGGAGAGGAAGTTATGGAAAGGAAAAAGGTTCGAGGGGTGGGTAGGAATCTGGGGATCAGTGCGTCCAGGAGTGACGGACGTATGAATCCAACCCAATGAAGAGGATAAAAGACCTCCCTTAGCGAACCACTTGGGATGACCAATGGCAGAGGTGTTGGTTATCCAATAAACGGTTCCCTTGGCGGCGGTGCCCATACCCGCCTCCTAAATTGAAATAGTTGTGTATTAGCAGTATAAAAATTAAAATCACTTTTATTATTAAGGAGGCGTGCTTTCACAGTGTACATTGGTTTATAAAGTAGATGAGTACATAAAAATAACAACAGAAAATAACATATAAACGGTAGGTAATATGTAAAGAATAGGAGTGTACAGTTATTTTAGAAAAGCCTTTGCTATTGCCGTGCTGTATCCGTAGGAATTATAAAAGAGCCCAATGGATCCCCCTTTATTCCTGGAATTGTTAAGTTTATAAGTTGGGCTGAATTACAGCGCATAACGTAAAAATTGTAAAATGTTTAAAGTATACGATTGCAAAAGAGAACGCATGAAAAATTCCAAGATTAAAACAGAAACAACATGGCATTCAGTCCTTAATAATGCAGTGTCCTGCATTCACCCTTTTTCCAATGACCTAATCAATAACCCTGTGCATTTTACGTATGTAATTTTATGACCAAATGTCACTGTTTTATGACCAAATGTCACTATTTTATGACCAAATGTCACTATTTTATGACCTAATGTCACTATTTTATGACCACATGTCAGTATTTCATGACCAAATGTCGCTATTTTTTTTACCAGAAGACATTATTTTATGACAATGTCACTATTTAATTACCATAAACATAATGGAATTCATTTAATGTGACCTTTCAACGTTACGTAACCAATAATGTACCGTAATACGAATATAATGTCATCGTCAAAAATAATGTAACTTCCCGTGCAATGAATGATAACGAACTTGGTATTAAATTTGGACTAAATTAAAATTGGACTAAATTAAACTAAATGATAATTGCAAAATAATTTCAAAGCATAATGACGTTTTTGATTTACTTCCAAATTAGTTTCCGGTTTTATTTTGATAAGCTAATATTATAATATTATTTAAACCGATTAGGTGTACACCAAAAAGAATAAAAATATATTAAATGAAAAAAATACACTTTGAAAAACACCACTTTTTAAATTATTAATAGCCGACCGGGTTTCACATAGCTCAAGCCTTGATAAGGCTTATTATCTTTACATAGTATAAAATGAAGTCGCTTCCGCTGTCTGTGCGCTTAGATCTTTTAAACTACGCAACGGATTTTCATGTCGTTTTCACCAATAGCGAGTGACGCATGATATTTGCCAAGGTTTTGTTTAAATTGTTTGAAATTTATAAATAAAGGGAAAGGGCTGGCAAGCGGGCAGCGGGCAGCGTGCTGACCAGCAGAAAGGCAGTAGGACGGAACGAACGTTGAAACCGGAATGGTTTTGCATCGTCATTCACTAGACCGGGAAGCGGTGCTCAGTGATACCAGTCGGTAAAACTGAATTTGAATTATACTTTTAAGGTTGTTCGTTGCTCGGCTACAAAAGTTTAAACTAGCTTTAAATTCAGCAATTTAAATGATTCTCACTTATTGGCACATAAAAATGCAGCATATAAAACAATTTACGATTCCATATCTGTCCTGATGATGGACATTGATTGAAATGCTGTCTGAGACGTTGACTAAAGATGAAGGCATTGCAACACGGCACAATACACCAAAAATAAATCATTATAATACTTTTAGCCGTGAAAATCTCTAATTATATCGAAATGAAAAAAACTTTTCTATTATTGGAAGTAAATTGTTTCTATTAGTAGTGTAAAGTTTTAACTGGTCTAAATTTAAGAAAAAAATCAAATTAATACTATTCAGAAAACGGAGAAGTACTTTCTTTGAATTTCATAATCCCGAGGTAAGACTTTCAACTCACAGTCCGAAAGTCGCAGGTTCGAACCCGGCGTGCGCAAATAAATTTTGTTTGATTAATTTGTGATATTTCACAATTAATTAATTAAAAAATTAAATAGCATATTAATTTGCGGAATGCTCCAAAGTGGAATATACTCTCATTATTGTCCTTGTGTAAGACCACCATTTAGATTTGACACGTTGCAACGGAATATATGCAAGTCTTCCAAAATATGAAATCAACAAATTACAATCCGTTTTCAACGCTGCGGCAAGATTTATCACCGACGTATCTAAATATTCCCATATCTCAGAGCATCTCAAAAATCTTATGTCATGAAAGGATCCAGTTTAAGCTCTGCTGGATGGTATTTAAGTCCCTTAACGGAATGGCTCCGGCTTACTTATCGGAATTGTGTATTCCAGAAAATTCCAATTATCGACAGTCAACCCTGAGGTCAGCAGCGTCATAAGCTATCGGAAGGTAAAAGGAACCAAAGCGCACACCAAGTTCGGTGAGCGCGCTTTCGGAGTGTCACGACCTAAAGCCTGGAATGGGCTGCCACATGAATTAAGAATGATCACAGACGCGGCGGAATTTAGAGCTAGACTTAAAACTCACCTTTCCAGACAGTCGTATCCATAAACTCAAAATCTTTCACCTTTACATTCAATGCCCGCGACACCGTAAATAACTAACATGTAAAAACGTAGAAAAAAAAGTAAATGTAAGCGTTTGTGAAGGTCATTTCATGAATATTCTCCAGCCCTAAAGAGTCCTAAATTCTCCAGTATTTTAAAATAAATATCAACTATACTTATGCCACTAATCTCCAATAGTCCTAAATTTTCTAGTATTTTAAAATAAATACCAACTCTACTTTTGCGACTAATCTATTCATAAATGTAATACTAACAGTGATGAGGGTAGCATATAATGTAAAATCATGCAATGTCCAGTGTGTTAACTGTAATGTCCTCCGCGTGCAAAGCCGTATCTTCTCCAAGCATAAACTTTCTAATTAAAGTGTGTTTATCGGAAGTGACCTGCCAGGTAAGTATGTTTCTGTATCCATTTGTAAATAGTAAAATTAGTTAGAACCTAAGCATTCCTAATAAATTGTACAGAGCCCTTGAGGTGGTTTTTCACAAAAACGGCGCTTTATAAATTATCCAATTATTATTATTATTTGTTGTTTGGTGACCAGATTTTTCAAGCTTTCACCTTGTTTGGCGACCAGATCTGAACAGCCAGGTACTTTCCCACCTCCCTTTCCCCCATCTTCCTCCACTCCCCACTACCCTCTGCCTCACGACACCTCAATTGGGGATGCTGTGGTCTCACTGGCTCCAGACAGGAGCAGTTGAGGACTCTTGTGCGGTATTCATAGAAAAAAGGGGGGTGAGGAGGTGGGGATGGGGAATAGGCTTGGAAATACCTCGCTATTTAGATCTGGTCACCGAACACGGATTATCGTCGTTGGGCCGGTAATTTTTACCATTAAGTGACACCTTTTTCAAAACATGTTTTTAGCGGAATAAATTGTATAAAAAAAATCGACAACGTTTAATAATATTTTCTTGGTAAACTGTATTTACTAATTTAATTTTCCTTTTAAACATATATTTTTTAATATGTTTAATAACCGCACAAGTGCCCGACTGCTCCCTGCTAACCGTAGCCAGTGTTACTATGGTAACTCCAAATCGGGGTATTTTGTGAGACTGAAGGGTATGGGTAGGGTAGGAGATGAGAAGAACCAGGTGGAAGCATCTGGCTGTTCGGATCTGGTCACCAAACATGTCTAAAGAGATTTTGAATGGTGGTCTTTCAGCGCGATTCTTGGAGAAGCCACCACACTGGTACGTGCCTTAATAATATTATTTATTGATACTGATAGTATTTTTTAATTCTGGAACGTGCCGCAAATATACTGTACATTATTTTAAATGAATTAATTGTGAAATAACACAAAGCATTCAATTAAAGTTTATTTCGCGACCTTCGGATTGCGAGTCAAGAGCCTTACCATACTGAGAGATATCTACGATTTTTCCACCAGAAGACACTATTCTTGCAACTTCCCCGTTATTATTCCTCTGCTCTGTAATTGAAAACACTGGAATTATCGTTAGCGCATCTTCTCAGAGAAGTTTTATTTGATTATTCTACCTCTCTTTTCGTGAATAAACACGTTGTAATTTTCAATAACAAGACTGATGATTGTATTATCAAATTCTATGGTGCTTGTAGTTACATAATAAGACTTAAAATTATTGTGTACGTATATAATTACAAGAAAGAAAGAAAAAACACACAGTTTCCTGAATTTCCCTAGAATTATGTTTCACGTTTCGGTATTGCGGCATTGTATTATTCCAAAACACCACCATTAATTATTACAGAACGATTGAATTTTCCGCGGATTCGGTTTAGGACTAAGCGTGCGTTAGCCATGACTGCCCAAACCACTGTCTTAGGTTTTCAGCCATGAGGTTCTCCTTCCTCCAGGGCCCCGTCTTCCGGCAATCTTTCCCTGCATTATGTCCAAGATATTGAAGTTTTCGGATTTTATAGTTTTATTAATATCTTTTGCTTTATTCATCCGAACCATAACATCTTCGTTTGTAACCCTGTCCATCCAGCTTATTTTAAGTATTCTTCTGTAGATCCACATCTCGAATGCCTCAAGTCGCCTAATTAGTTCTTCAGTAAGCGTCCATGCTTCCATTCCATAAAATAAAATTAACACGTAGCATCTGACCATTGCGCCGCCATGCGGCGTTTGATTTCAACCGAAGGATCCCATCTATCATTTACGTTGCAGCCCAAGTATATTGTTAAAGTAAATATTATCGAATATAAAGACTAGACTGATTGGTTTACTGTAGTTATTAGTTGTAAGATCTTTTGTGTTTTTGTAATTCGTTTACAGTTAAGAGCGTTTAACCAGCCAGCGGACGAAAATCCACATTTCGTCGAAAGTTGTTCTTACGATCGCGCAGGGCGGTTACAACCAGAAAGATTAATTATTCTCCGTACCAGCTTTTTAAAATTATAACTCAATATCGAATTTATTTCAATTCAAATTAGCTTTAATTTATACCTTCATCCAAAAATGCTGAAAGGCGTGATGATAAAACTATTAAATTAATATACTTTTTGCAGTTACTTTTTGATTATAAGTATTTATCATTTTGCAATAATGTCTAAATTTAATAAGAATGTTAAAAAAAATCCGAAATATATTAGTTTGTAAGTGCGCAAATAAATACACAAATGGACCAATTTTCATCAAGAAACACATGTACGTACATATTTTTAATGATTTTATTGAAACTAAAATTAAAGTTCTAAAACATGCGTTTGCTAGATAATGTATTGATTTATTTACTTCAGGATTATATTATTTGAAATGGGTGTGGTATAATACAAAATCTTTTTTGAAAATTTAACAAATCTGCCAACGACCTATGGAATAACCCCATTATACTAAAAATTAAAAATTTTCTCAAAATTTATTACATGCGAATGCTAGATAAAAGAACAATCTTTCGAAATCCATTTATAATTTTTTTTGGAAAAGAGTCAATACGTCTAAAATCTGATTTGAAAATGACATATTTCTGGTTTTCTCTGGTAATGCCCTTTTAAAGTACCTATAGCGTTAATTGAAGTTATACATATAACAACGAACTAAAAAGAGCCAAAACTAAACCAATGATATATTTTATTTCAATGTGCGTTTTATCGTTACGGTAATTCTAATGGACCAACATTCTTCAAAGTTATTAAAATACAATCGTGATTTATTTTTGGGGTTATATGCCGTGTTGCACTACCTCCTTCTTTAGCCAATATTTCGCACAGCGTTACAGTGTCCGTCATAACGGCGGATGAATAATACTCATCTGCAATCATCATCACACAACATAAGGTATACCACCATAACGACTAGACTTGTAGCTAGACTTGTATGCTCATGGGATGTGATATGTGTTGTCGTTATTAAGTGTGAGTATATTTTTAAATTGAAATTTAATATTTACATTTTTTAAATATTTTTGGAACCATTTTGAAAATTTGAAAAATTTCAAAATTGTCGGATTGTAAACCCATTGTACTATTCATATATTCGTAATAATTTTATTTTTATTTTTAATTCAGGTATCTTGGTTGCTCTTCGATTATGTTCTTTTAATTTAAAAAAGTTTTTTTACATAAACACGAAATTATTTTTAAATAATTTCACAGTAATAATTGAAGAAGCATACTTATTTTCATCTCTAAAATCCAAAATCAATCTAAATGTTACCTGCAGGCTGCATTTAGTTCTATAACTAGAACAGCTGTTGTCCTAGGAAACCAGGATAATATCAACTTATTGATTTTGTACTATCAAAGCTCTACGACAGTGGCGCTAGCGTCGCTTCTGGGAGCTTTCCCCGAAACGTAAATATAGCCAAAAACATCGGAAACCGCATTAAATCTGCATAAAATCATAATTAATATATTACTGTATTGTGCCATAAGTCAAAGTATTTTAGTTTAGTGTTTGTGCGTGAATTTCCTATTACAAATTTGTTAAAAGCTTCCGTAAAAGTTAAAAATATGTGAGGTTAAGATAAGGAGGCCAGTAACAACATTCTGTGCCGTGATTTTAACGCAGTTTGATGTGCTTTTATCAGAGTAGGTGTCAGAAAACAGATATGCATTAATATCAAAGGTAAAAAATCACTTTTAATAATTTTATTTTTGCTTAATTTTAACTCCTTTTTTATGTAAATTTTGCAGATTTGTGCTGTTATTTCGGTGATTTTGTATGACCTTTGGCCTGGTAATTCCGCTAAACTATGTACAGGTGAATGCACAAACGCATATATGCAGAATCAATACTTCACTGGGTATTTGGAGGTATTTTCCCAGTCATCAAAACACCTGCCTACTTGTATCTCGTCTTGTTGAGTGATTTTATCTCTCGTCATCAAACGCCTGGTTTGTGTTGGTTTTTGGTACATAATCTGATTTGTTGTGTTTTTAAACGATTTGTTGTGATGCTTGATTGAAAGAAATTGCATTTTTGGTCGAATAGTTTATTACGAAAAATAACATAACAATACAACACAAATACGGCTGCTCCGCGTATTGGATTTTTCTGTTGCTTATTTTAATGTTTTTGTGAGTGATTTTTGAAAATAATATCTCTCAGAAGATGGGCATACTACTATTTTAATAATTTTAAATAGATAAGATAATGAACAAAACATGTATCAGACCAGTACTCACGTACGCAGCTGAGACTTGGGTACTAACTAAGAGGAATGAGCGAGCACTGGACGTTTTTGAAAGAAAAATTTTGAGGCGCATCTTCGAACCGGTTCTAGAAAATGGATTTTGGCGCAGACGTTATAACAATGAGCTCTGTACTTTGTTTATGGAGCTAAACGTCGCAAAATTTATAAAATTGGGAAGACTTCGGTGGCTGGGTCATGTGGAGAGAATGACCGAGCATCAAACACCAAAGTCCCTGCTGAACTCAAGACCAATAGGGCGAAGGAGCCTGGGAAGACCAAGATTAAGATGGAGCGACAACGTCCTCAAAGACATATCTATCTTGGAGCTTCTAAACTGGAGAGAGCTGGCACAAAACCGAGATGAGTGGAGGAAGACTCTTGAGGAGGCCAAGACCCACCAGGGGTTATAGAGCCAATAGTGATGATGATGATGAATGAAAAAAAAATTATTAGCGAAAATTATGCTTTTCCTCTTCTCCCAAATAGTCGGATCTTTCGTTACATCCATCGATACATGATAGCAATTCAACAGCTCTCTTGAACTTAATTTCAATAAAAAAATAACACCACCTAAGATTAATTTCATAATACAACTCCCCATCGCTACAATACAAAACAGAACACAAATCGCATGAGAAAGATCGCATCACAATATCTTACTAATTTATAAAGGCGAAAGTTTGTACGGATGTATCTTTGTTACTCTTTGACGCAAAAACTACTGAAGGGATTTTAATGAAACTTTACAATAATATAGCTCATATATCAGAATAATATATACGAGCTCTGGCATTATGAAATTTGTGTAAAAAAAAGCGATAGGTGGCAGGCGAGGTATTTGAAAACTGTATATATCGGGAATGAATGAATGGAATTCGAGGGGGTGGAAGGAAACCAGGAGGGGGGAGGGGAACTCGGGAGGGGACCTTGGGAGGGGGATTCGCGGGAGGGTGGAGGCGAATACGGAAGGGGGGAGGGGAAGCAGGGAGGGGGGAGGGGAACTCGGGAGGGGATTCGACGGACGGGGGAAGGGGGGGAGTGGAGTGGGGAGAGGGAAGGGGACGCGGGAGAGGCAGGGGAGGCGGAAGTGGAACGGGATGAATGGGAAAGGACACGCAGGGAAAAACAATTTCTTTATATGGCATAGCAACGCATGCTGGGAATCGGCTAGTCGAAACATGAACACGTTAAACAAACTTATTAAAAATAGATTGAAATATCGCGTCAAAATATCTAAATATAAACACGTTAAATGAGCTTCTAAAAAAATAAATGAAAGTTCATTATCTCGCAATCGTAAGATCGGGAGATGCGTCACTTCTACCTTTTATTGGTCTACACTCTACACTGTAGACCACTGTAGACTCTAAGTCTACAGTCTACAGTGTCTACACGGAGCAAATTTATCTTCCAGCAAATTCGTCCCAACAAAGCGCATGTTTGTAAGTGAAACCAGCGAAGATTGTTCATTTTGTGGCAAAAGTGTTGTTGTAATTTATTGCACAACGTATATGTTTTGTTAGAAAGTAATATAGGATTTGATCAATTGTTACTTTTATCGGTACGCCCGCGCCGCCTTAAAGCTATAAATAAGGAATACACGTATATTTGTTTAAATTATTCATTAGCTAGTTAAAATGATTGTTAACGATAAAGTCTGCCCTTACCTAAAATATTTCTAACTGCTTCAATATCGTGTTTGAAAAATGATCTTCACAAAGCTAGTGGTGAGCGTTGGGACGAATTTGCTGGAAGTAAAATCAATGTATCTTTCGATCTTATAAGGCTGTGAGAAAATTAATTATAGTTTCAATAAATGTTTTCTTAAAACAATATTTTTGGTTCGGATAATAATTTTAGGATGCACACACCCGTCCAGATAATTCTATCACATCACATAAAGCATGATTTGTTTTTTCAGGAAACTAACTTACTACGAAGATTGCATGACGATCGCAATGAAGATTCAAGTTGTGGCGTTCGAGGAAGGTAGGCAGAGAAGGATGGACATTATGAAGTGCTTCCTCAACAATACAGGAAAGACCTTAAGGAGGTTCCTCACCTTCCTTAGCGTATTCCTAAGCCTGTTTCTCTCCATAAAAATGCTCATTTACACCCTCGAAACACCTACACCAGATTTGGACAATACTGGAGATCTTTTGATCCACGAAAGTAAAAAACTAGAAAAAGATCAGCCAGGATTCTTCATGAAAGGAACGTATCCACTAAACAACACGTTCTGTCGATTCAATTACGGACTACCAAAGAAGTTAGATTGGCAACTCGCCCCAATTTCTGGGACTCCTCAACTGGGAAAGAAAAGCCCATACAGAGTTATCTACAATGCCATTGAAAGGAGCATGTTTGATTCGTCTTACACCTTGGAAAAAGTAACGTACGCCACCCACGTTACTCCCGACTTCCTATACCACATTGTAGAGATTGCGAGATTTTGGGATGGTCCAATAAGTGTCACAGCTTTCGTGCCAAATTACGATTTGGATATTACAATGAAACTTTTCACCCAGCTTTGTCGATGCTACGATGGCATGGCTAAAGTGGCAGTTCATCTCATGTATCCTGTCACAGACTTGCCGATTCTTTTGAACCATCCGAAGAAAGCAAAGAACATCACTTCCAAAGTTACTCCTAAACTTCGAAAGCAAACAAAACACGGCTTGAGAAAAGTACTTCTTAAAAAAGATTCAACAGTACCACATGAATTGGGTGACCAAAATAAGAAAGTGGATAGTACTCCTAAAAACACGTCGTTAAACGCAGTGCCTGTTCAACGTTCAACAGTCCACAATTTCAAGCATTTCATTAATATCGATTTCAAGGACTGTTCCACTCCTAACATGGGAGAAACGAGGACGTTCAGATCTAGGCACGGTTTGGTATATCCAGTGAATGTTGCCAGGAATGTGGCTCGAAAGGCATCTGAAACTCAGTACAATCTGGTGTCCGATGTAGAACTGATACCGAGCGACGGCTTAGCGACAAAGTTTACAGGGATGGTGAAAAGACAGAAGATCAACGGTCACTATGGGCTTTTGCCGAAGTGGAGATTGGCCTTTGTGATACCCGTCTTTGAAGTGGAGCAGGGAGAAGATATACCAAGGAACAAATCAAGGTTTGTTAATAATATGTATTTTTTAAATTCAATATAAATTCAACGTACATTCATTCAATGTAAATTCAACGTAAATTCAATGTAAATTTGGTATGCATTCAATATAAATCCTACTATAATGTTATAAAGGCGAAAGTTTGTATAGATGTATGGATGTATAGATGTATGGATGTATGTTTGTTACTCTTTGACGCAAAAACTACTGAATGGATTTTAATGAAACTTTACAATAATAAAGGTCAAACATTTTAAATTTTTTTTTAATTAGTTTTTATATACATATACATGAAAAAATATAATCACGAGTAATTAAATTTTCAGGTTGCAATCGGATTAAACTCAAATCATTAAATACTAACCTGCAACATTGATTAGAAACAGTATAATCGTATTAAAATAATTTGAATTAAAAATTATAACACATACATTATATATACGAGGAGCTCAGTATCAAAGTGGGACATAAGCCATTTGGATTATTTTTCAGTAGAGTGAGTTTCTTGTTTCGAATATGCTGGTATGAAATATCTGAATTTTTTTCTACCTGCATAATCCTTGAGCATAAAGAATCACAAGCCATACATAACATTCTATAATTTAATACTCTAACTATGTTATTTTTAAATTTAAAAATGACTATGTCCGCTTTTGATACTAAAATGAGCAATTGTCCGTTTTTGAAACACATGAGCCTGCAAATGTCCGTTTTTGAAACAAAGTCTTACAAAGATCCAAGGTACATAATATGAAAGAAAAGGCTATTCAAGTTCATTTTTATGAATTTTATTTTTTATTAATAACGTTATAATAAATTGTTACAAATAAAATTACCCACTTTGTGATAATAATAAGCCAACTCCGGTATAAACGCAAAATAAGCGCCGTAAACTCAATATTTAATTATTCAATATATTGCCATTTTTTCAATTCTAATTTTAATTATATTCATCAAAATGGGTTTATTAGTCTCATAAACGTAGGATTCGAGGTTCTAATCATCGTATTTATATAAGAAAACTTCATTGAAATGAGCACAGATTTGAATTAGTATTGTGGGTGAATTGACTTAGTGTAACGGCTTTTCTTTTGCTTGTTTCCAATTTTCGGAGTTGGTTACGCGTTTACAAGAATTGGTGATCTCCATTTTATCATATTTTGGTGAATTTGGTGCTGGAAAACTTCAATAAACCTCATATTTCAGCCTAAAACTGTTAACCCACGATCACATTCGGCGGTTGGTGCTTGACTGTCAAAATAACAGCCGTCATGACACTTTTTGTAAAGTTTTTGTTGGTTTTTGTATTGAATGTCGGAGTTTGTTGAAAACATGAGTTGTAAGTGTCCGCTTTTGAAACAAAGTGCAAACTTTAACATGCCGTTTCTTGTATTAATTGTCCGTTTTCGATAGATTCTCTCAGTTATTAAGTTAGAGAATCAGACGTACTACCATAATCAATCAAAATATGCATTTTAGAAAAAGTGGCGTATGTCCCACTTTGATACTGAGCTCCTCATACGTACTTACATAAATCAAAACTAAAAAAAAAAAATAATATATAACATCAGAATAACATATAGGCTATATCTCAGAACTGTGGCATTATGAAACTTGTATAAAAAAATCGCAATAGGTGGCACGCGAGCTGAAATGTAACGGGTCTTTGGGAGTCGGGTACGGGTACCGCCGCCCCGGAACCGTTTATTGGATATAGTTCGCTATGTTTCGTAACTTAGTAGGGGTGCCCTGGTTCATTGAGGGAGATTTGTCCATGTCTTAGCGGTGGATGCATCTTCCCACCAGCTGCGTGGCAGGCCGGATCGGGAGAGACTGTTTGAGGGAGACCCTTTGACCTCTCCAGCAGGACTCTCTCGGAATACCGCCATGCATCGCAGTGGGGGGAATGGATTCACACTTCCGTCACTGCGGGAGACACTGACTCACGGATTCCTTACCACACCTCTTACCTTTTTCGATCCCCTCGAACTTCATCGCCTTCCTTTTCTCAAAAGGCCAGCCAATGATCACATAGATCCTGAGGTGTATTATTATCTTCAGGGAGTCCTGTGAGGAACTTAAAAAAAAAAAAAAAAAATCAATTCAATATAAATTCAACATAATTTAAATATACGTAAATTCAATATAATTTAGAGTAAACTCAATTAAATTAATAGATAAATATATTTTTATTTCAACATTAATCTACTAATACTACAAAGAGGAAAGATTTGATTGTTTGTTTGCATTGAATAGGCTCCGAAACTACTGAACCGATTTGAAAAATTCTTTCACCAAAAGAAAGCTACATTATCAGCGAGTAACATAAGCTATATATAATGGTAAGCTCTGGCGTTATTAAATTTGTATAAATGAAGATGTGTGTATTTCATATATTTTAGTGGCGGGGAGAAAGGCAGGGGGAAGGTGGGGTTGGCGGAAAGGGAAGACCCGAGGGAGGGGGAAGGTGGAGAAGGTGGGAGGGATCGAGGATGCACGGGAAAGGACATGCAATTTATTTCTTTGAGTGGCATAACAACGCATGCCGAGAACCAGCTAGTTCAATATAATTTCAACATAAACTCAATATAAAAAAATATGTCCAATGTAATTCAACAGAAAATTATTCTTTAGCCTCCAGCAACTGTACTCCGAAGGAAAGGCAGTTTACTTCCACCGCTGGGTTTGCAGCCACTGTCAGAAGATACCTGATCTGCAAGCCTGGATTAAAGACGACCCTGGAAACTTCATAAAGGTAAACAGCTAAAAATATCTCAACTTTAGTCAATTAATCTTCTTCCCTCGTTATATTCGGGACAAGAGCACATCGCTTCGACATCAAGGTGTCCTGGGCTACTTGAAAGGTTGTTTCAAAGGTTGCTCTATGGCAGGTCCAGTCATTCATCATTTGAAACATCGATAGATCATGTTTTTTCACGGTACTAAAAATAAATGAGTAGCATATTAATAATTCTTTATTTAGTTGTTGACGTCACATCGGAATATCAACACTACGCGAAGTTCACAAGACTACTAGTAATAAATGGCATCGTTTTGACGCATTCATTTTTTTTTGTATTGTGGCGTTAACCCAGTGATTGCAACTTTTATAAGACTACTTAATAGCTTCCATCGGTAGTTGATCGCTTTATGCTTCATTTGTAGCAATACAACAATTTACTCCTTCTGATACTGCAAGATATGGGTAACCGAAACAATTGTCTAAACCGTTGTTGCATACAAAACTGCTTACGAATTACAGCTTCAGATGCACTGTAGTAGACTGTAAATACAAAAACGAAACGAGACGAAATGGTGTTTGCTGTAATTGTGTGATAATATATATAGGAAAAACCAATCACTTACCACTGCGATAACCAAAAGGGATAACCAATCACTTACCACTGTGAAGGAGCACACGATACAACTCAATATAGTTACATAGTAACATTTACAAGTAACATTTGTGTAATGATTGTTAACGTAATTTAGAACTAGTGTAGGATTGTCGTGGTAGAGGATTTCTTCATTGTTAATGACAATTTGATATTATCATCATCGAATTTATGAGTGCAAGTACTTCCCTTTAGTATTGAGTGTATTGACCATACACTTTTGGGATCGTAATTGGATTCTATCAGTTTATTTTTGAAGTGTAGCTCTTTAACTTCTCGTATAATTTGGGTGCATAGATTTCTATACCTTTTGTAGAATGAATAGAGAGTAGTATCAGAAGGGTTGAGTTTGACTTGTTTGTGTAACTTATCTCTTTTTTTAATACAGTTTAAGATGCTTTGGGTTATCCATGTTTTTAGTATAATTTTTGGGATCGTAATTGGATTCTATCAGTTTATTTTTGAAGTGTAGCTCTTTAACTTTTCGTATAATTTGGGTGCATAGATTTCTATACCTTTTGTAGAATGAATAGAGAGTAGTATCAGAAGGGTTGAGTTTGACTTGTTTGTGTAACTTATCTCTTTTTTTAATACAGTTTAAGATGCTTTGGGTTATCCATGTTTTTAGTATAATTTTTGGGATCGTAATTGGATTCTATCAGTTTATTTTTGAAGTGTAGCTCTTTAACTTTTCGTATAATTTGGGTGCATAGATTTCTATACCTTTTGTAGAATGAATAGAGAGTAGTATCAGAAGGGTTGAGTTTGACTTGTTTGTGTAACTTATCTCTTTTTTTAATACAGTTTAAGATGCTTTGGGTTATCCATGTTTTTAGTATAATTTTTGTTGATGTCTTAGTCTTTTGTGTGATGATGGTTTGTAAGTATGTAATGAAGTAGTGCCAAGCCTTTATCTGTTGACGTTATACTGCTTAAATGCTCCCATGATTGTTCATCTATACATGATTTTATGTTGTCAAAGGCAATATTCTTATTTGTGAAATAGCGTTGAGTAGGCAAATTTGGAGTTGGTGTAGTCAGGCCTAATAAAGTTGTGTAGTGGTCCGTAATGGAGGATTCGTAGACTATACTTTTAATATAATGTTTTGATTTTACTTACTTACACTTATGTATAATGGCATAATAATCTCAGCACGGACTCTTCCAGTGAGATGTTCACAATCCATAACTACATTCGTTTTAACCAATTACATACAGTTGCCGATCATATTTCACTCTACTACCTGCTATGTTTCATATTAAGAATGTTTTTTGTTTTACTTCCACCTAATGTCAATGTCATTGAATTTATTAACTGTATGAAAGAGCATAGAAATGAAATAAAAAAATAAAATAGTTTCACCGCGCTACTTTGAAGTAATTATCGCCACAAAAAAACGAATGATTATATTACGATATTTTTTACTTCCGAGATGGCGAAATTCCTTCTTTTTAGTTAAAAACGAGATTAAGTACACGACAAATACAGTGGGGAGTTTTACCTTGCAAAAGGTCGCGTAGTAACGATTTTGATATATGTTGTTAAGATTAGGACTCTAAAGAAAAAAAAAAGTTTCCGACCTTTGAGGGGTCGAGCTCGAGCCGCCATCTTGGATTGAAGGTGCCAAAATTTGGTTTTTTTCAAAATAATTGTGCAATGGTTGATCTACGACCAAATTGCCAAAAACAAACTTAAAGAAGATAAAATTTCAAATATTTTTTGTATCAAACTTTTTTTTGTAAGTCTAATTGGTAACGAGTTACAGTGGCGGAAATGTGAATATTTTTCTAAAAAATAGTGAAATTCCCAATTTTTGTTATTTTTTCGGGCCATTCATTACATAATTATAATTTTGTAAACTCATTTCCACACCACCATGAGGTGGAGGTAATCCACCTCTTACCCGCCCTGGTATAAGTAACTGATGGTTACTCCTTCAAGGCTCTCGCAAGATTCTATTTTTTTTTTGTTAAACGAAGCTACATTTATTTATTTTGAACGCATCTAGACCTCCAGTGTCCTTGCATACATTGTTAGTAAGCAGTATGCAAGTGCTTAACAGGAAAAACAAAATGCAAAAAATATGAGGTAGAGAAAATGGCGCATTTTTTATTGTGGTATCCCCAGTAGGTCTTCTTCCTCTTCAACGGTATTACAACCCATTTCGAGCCTTGGCCTCCTTCAACATAAGCCTCCACCGCCCTCCGTCCTCGGCCGTTGTCTTCCTAACTGCAACATGCAGTAGTCCTCTTGCATCCTTCCTGACATCATCCTCCCATCTCAGCCTAGGTCTGCCCGCCTTTCATTTACCTCCTGGGTTAGAATCTTCTTCGGTACTCGTGTGCTTGACATTCGATGCACATGTCCGGCCCATCTTAGTCTTTGGAGCCTTAGATGGATAGAGAGTCTGGGAGCTTGGTAAATAACATAGAGCTTTATTGTGGCGGATTCTCCATGCCTCTCCCTCATGTTAATGTAAGTACTTGCATACTGCTTTCTCACCCCGTATGCATGGACATTGGAGGGTCTAGAGTCATTCAAATAAATGTAGCTTCGTTCAATAAAATAGATTCTTGACGTGCGCAGTGAAGGAGGAAACAATATGTTTCCTTATAACGCCGTTGGGAAAGTGGTGGGGTCCCATCCAATGTCTCTCTCTCTCACCGCTCTTCAAAGTACCTTTCTTTTGAAGGTGTCCAGCTGTTCCCGCCACACATCCATAGGCCAAGACCATTCTAATAATTGTTTTATATAGGGTTTTCCTATAGACGTTTCGGGATTTGAAACTGGCAAACACGCGAAGTAAGTGATGCGCTTTCTTACTTCTACTGGGTTTTCTTTGTCATGCGTTATGATGGAGCCCAGGTATGTAAACTCTTCGACCACTTCGAAATTATAAGTGTCTTTAAATTTCAATTTATCTTTTATTCTATGGTGTGGGGTTCTGGTTTGCATCATGATTTTTGTTTTATTCTCATTGATTTGCAAACCCACCTCTCTTGACGAGTCTCCAAAAACCTCTCTTACAGCCTGTAGGGATCTTTCGACAATGTTAAGGTCAGTATGTCTATTCCACAGATATTCCAGCGATGGTATGGCGAGCCGCACATAGTTCGACTAGTATTCGTAATTATGTTACATATAATCGCTATTGCGTAATAATATTTTTTGTTAATCCCGGTTGGTTGATATTGACATCTTAATAATAGTCTTTGTCATCAATGGCATGATCTAACTCATTGCCTGTGGTACTGAGATGCTGGACTTCCATTGACAAAATCTCTTCATATTCAATTGAATATAAAGAGATTTTGGTATGATAAAATTGCAATTGCAAGCAATAAATTTAAATAAAGTCTCGGGTGTTGGTTTCTTTGTCATTCTTACTGAAACAAGCCCATTGGTACCAGCCCCAGTTTTCTGGATTTTTTTGGATTTCATACCATTTTTGAACTCCCGTACAAAGCAACAAGAAAGCGTTTTCCTTCATCTGCTATGTCTTCTGGTTTTGCATCATGTTGTTTTCATTCGTATACTCAATGAAGACGCACTGGCAGACCAGCTTTTTTAAGGCTTACTAAACGTTCATTATCACTACAAAGTAGTTTCATCCATGCACTCGATGACGTCGTGTTTATCATAGTAGGATCCTAGCCTGTAGCAATAAGACGCTGAGGTGGCAACGCTGCAGTCAGGACTGTATGCACGCAGTATGTTGCCGTCTCTTTCTCTCCTCTACGTAACACGAAAAATTACTGTAATTTGAAATAGATTTTGCTATATGTGTTGTGGAAATACGTTAAAATGATATTGTGTACTATGTTCTTACAATTTTTATCATGAAAACTTGAGTTTTACGATTTTTTGTCAAAATTTTCTTCTTTCTACCGCTGTAAGTCATTATATATTAGATTTATAAAAAAAAAATTCAAAAAAAAATGTACGTAATTTAGTCTTCTTCAAATTTTCTATATACATTTTTGTTTTAAAATAAACCGTTGAGGAATTATTTAAAAAAAAAAACCAAATTTTGGCACCTTCAATCCAAGATGGCGGCTCGAGCTCGAACCCCCCAAGGGCGAAAACTTTTTTTTTCTTTAGAGTCCCAATCTTAAAAAGATAAATCAAAATCGCTACAACACGACCATTTGCAAGCTAAAGGCCTTTTTTATCCCCCACTGACTGGACTAACAATTTGTTTCCAAGGTAGTTTCAAATCTTCTGTTTTCAAAACAAAAGCACTCGAATTCAGTCTATTTTTCTTTCCATTGTTCCAAATTTCAAATACTTTTCCAGCAAGGTGATGTGTTTAGGTATGAACCGGGTAAATATCCCGGTAGGAACTATGCATACTCTCTTTTCAAAACCATACAAGCGTGGTCGTTTTGAACTCTTTTAGCAGTGGTTCTTAACCTTGTTGCAGTTACTGAACCCCACCAGTTTCATATGCGCGTTCACCGAATCTTCTTAATTGGAAATCGAACCAAATCGTACGAGTCGGGGTGTGTATTGACCTCCGCCGAACCCGCGAGACTGACTCACAGAACCCCTGGGGTTCGATCGCAACCAGGTTAAGAACCACTGTCTTATGGCATTCCATTGTGTTGGGTGTAGTATTCTACATTTTATTCTGTTGTTTACAATATTTAGTGTTTTTTTTGTTTGGTTCTAGCCATTTGCAGTGACCAAACGCCAGTTTCCCTACCATCGCTGGGAGCCGATTTATATAGCGACTAAGCACACTCCTTGGTACAGTGAAACGCTATCGTGGGAAGGACGCCAGGATAAAATGACGCAGGTGAGTTTTAAACCATTTTTAAATTCGTGCCATCAACATATTCCAATTTAAAAAATGTTGGTTTACTACACAAGAGACCCAACTGCTCCTTATTGTCCGGACCTATTGACACCCCCTAATTGGGGCCTGTCGTGAGGTTGAAAGAAGTTGGAAGAAGGAAATGGGGAAGATGAAGGTTTAGCAGTACCTGCCATTTGGTTATTAAATACGGCTAAAGTCATTAAACAATTTAGGAGGCGGGAACGGGTACCGCCGCCCCGGGAACCTTTATTGGATAACCAACACCTCTGCCATAGGTCACCCCAAGTGATTTAGCAGGGGTGCCCGGGTCCATGGGGTGAGGTTTGTCTAGGTCTTTGAGGCGGATGACCAGGACATACTGAACACCAGATTTTTACCCACCCCTTAAACCCTTTTCCTTCCCAGAACTTTCCTCTCCTTCCTTTCCTTAAAAAAACCCTCCACACAGCATCTCCAAAGATGACATAGGTTCTGAGGGAAATTATTTTCCTCAGGGCCTCCTGTGTGGATTTCATGTAAAAAAAAAAATTTAAAGCCACCTTTCGATTCTGAACAGTGGTATTTCAGAAATGCGATAAATTTTTTTATTAAATTTTGTTATATGTATATTTATGTTTCTAATTTTTTATTTTTCATTTTTTTATTGATTCTTAACATGGTACTCGTATATATTACCGATTATAAAACAATTTTTAATCCTAGGACAAGCCTGACCTAAGGTTAAAAATTCCAAAAAGTAATAAAAATAACACAAAATACGTGGTCGAGCGGTAAGGCTCTTGACTCGCAATTCGAAGGTCGCGGGATCAAATCTCGGTGCAGCAAATAAATTTTAGTTGATTAATTTGTTTTATTCACAATAATTCGTTTAAAATAATTTATAGTATATTTGCGGCCCATTTCAAAGCGAAAGATACCCTCAGTATCGCCCTGGTGTAATACCACCATTCAGAATTGAATGAAACGTTGCTTGAAATGGCTTTAGCGGTGTTTGGTGACCAGGTCATACCTCAATTGGAGATGCCATAGTCTCAATTATTCCAGAAGTTGGGACTCTTGTGCGGTATTCATATAAAAAAATATTGGTTTTATTGAGAAAAGCGTAATTGTTCAGCTGTATAATATGTATCGTTATTAAAAATTAAATTAAATCTAATAACCTAAATTCAAATTAAAGCAAATAAAAATGTGAAAAATATATTAGCAATTTTAAATAAATAATTCAATCACAAATAGGTATACCTTTCATTGTAAATTTTATCAATTATGATGTGCAGTTGACTACGCAGCTTGCAATAATGGGGGGCAAGTACTCATAAAGTAAAGTGTTTACATAAAACATGGGCAAAAAGCTTACAATTTGCTCATCTTTCAGAAAACTTCCCATATCAATTTTCCCCAAGTTTTCTTTCACCACTAAGGTTCTCACCACGTATTATTTTCCTTGTAACCATAATATCATTCGAGTCTTAAATCTGTTTTTTATTCGTTGAATAAAATCTCTTTTGAAGACCCGTGTTCACTCCTTATTCTTCTCCAAAAACCTCTTACACAATGTCCTCAAAGATGAAGTAGGCATTGATTGAAATTATTTTCCTCCTGTGTTCTTCTCAACCCCGACAGCTACATGTATTTCTTGAGGTTGAAGCTTCCTGCATTTATTATGCTGAACTTTGCTCCCCTTTATTTCAGATGCTTGAGATGTGCCTAAAATCCTACGATTTCGTCATCATGGACGGAGCCTTCCTCATTCACTCTCCTGGAATAAAAGAAAAGCCGAAGAAGAAGACTTGGAGATACAGTCACGAGCTGATGAACACCATCCAGTACAACATGATAGTCAAAAGCCTGGCCGAGACTTACCCCGCCAACCCCAAGTGCAGACTCGGCTGATGGTACGCCAATTCTCTGGGACTTCTCAAAATTAATTTTTTGGATAAGTATTTTCAGCAATGTGATCAAGCATCCAGCGAGGAGTCAAAATCTGCCAAAAGCGAAGCACTTAAATATTACAAAATAAAAGTGTTAAACGAATCCGATTTAAATCTCACGGGCGATCAGGTATCCGAAATAGACGACATTTATTCATCGAATGATTTGTCACTTTTTACTGAGAATATTAATGTCACATTTGAAAGCTCAACAACACACGATCCAGACGAATTCAAAAATGAGAAGGCCGCAATTGAACTTATCAGGAAACGATTTGATTTAATACAAAGGGAGAAAGAAGTGTTTGAAAGCGAAAGTTTAGTGGTTCCCACAGAGGTTTCCGATGAGAATAGGCCATCTCAAACCACAAACATAAATAAAGAGAATAAAGTATTGGATAGTTCGAGGAGTCTTGTTGTGGAGTTGGTTGACAATAACCCAATTCGAAAAATGATCGAAAAACTGCCGCAGCGTAGAGCAAGATATTCCGATGTATCCGAGTCAATGAGTCAGGTAATCAAACTGGATTTGATTACTGAATACTCGTCTTATACTATAATGTGGCTGCACCGCTCTCTGAAAAATCCCGATAACTTTCCCTTCAATCCACCACTGCCAATATTCGGAAAAAGTCGCAAATTCAAATGGAGCATTCATTGTTCACTCGGAAAATGGTACGACATCCATGCAAAGCATCATAATAACATTCTAGGACATACGTTTTTATATTTGATGGCCAGGTGCGGTTCACATGACGTATTGGAGTTGAAATCTGATGCTGCAGAAAACCAAGAACTAATCGTTGAAGACGAAACGATTGAACAAAACTTTAAGCCTTTCGAACCATACGAAGATGATCGTGGGTATATTGACTATGGGACAGAAAGATATCCAAATTCACAGATTAAAGACGTCACATACATTTCTAAGCGACAGCCCAAAGATAAGAACCATTCGGTTACGATTGACCAAAATACAATCAAGATTCTTTTTGATTCCGATTTGTATCTTGTTTCTCGCATAGTTTATCGAAAAGCAAGAAAGGTCTGTGTCACAGTTAATCGCATCTATACATGGCCTGAAATGCCATTAACCCGTACTGCCATAACAAATCCTCCATCCATAGTTGAGTTCACTTTATCTAAACGTCTGGTAACACTTCGATATTTGTATGATGATTTTGATGTTGATTGACTGTACATGTTTTATATTTTTCAGGTAGCTGGTACAACTAAAGATTAAGTTAATAATGATTTTATTATTCATGTACTTGATGTTCAGTAGGGTTGTTGCTTTACAAAGTGTATGATATATCTGTATACGTGTTTAGATTATAAGTATTCCGTGACTTTTTGATTTAAAATGTAAAAGTATTTGAAGAGGTTTTAAGTTTACAAACCACTATAACATTTCAGAATGGAAACTTGATTTACGAATAAATTTGCCAGAAGCCAAATGAAACCATGATTTTATGGTAAGCAAAAGTTTTTGGACCTGTGATAGAAACTGGATCGTACAGAATCAAATTAACCGAAGATCTCGAAGATCTGATGGAGCATGAAACAATCATTAGATGCTGTAGGTCACAAAGACAGTGTCACAGATGTCAAACAGGACACTGGAAACCACAATAAAGAGGGGAGAAGCGATAGCGGAAGAAATGGATTGACTGCTTGAAAAATGTTTGGAGGGAAAGAGCTGACGATTGAAGACGAATAAGTAGGTATAATGGAGAACATTTGCAGATAAGATCAAATACCACCATGGTGATGAATTGAGGTCAGAACCAACCAAATCAACATTTGTACACGGTTGACATTTGTCACATGAGAACTGGTCGTTTCTTCGACTCGTTCTTGTGTTCAATAACTCGGTTGAGGAATGATTTGCCGGCCTCTGTTTTTCCTCCTTCCTACAATATGGGTCTCTACAAGACCAATGTTCATTCCTTCCTCTCCTCAAAAAGACCCTCCACACAGCATCCCAGATGACATAGGCCCTGAGGGAAATTATTTTCCTCGGGGCCTCCTCTGTGGAGTTAATGCAAAAAAAGCAATATTCCCTCTTCCAAATTAAGTACAACTCTTACTATCCTAAAATAATGTGTAAAAGATATTTGTTTTCACTACGCTCCAAGCAAAAAAGCATCTATTTTTTTGATTACAGAAATCGTCCAAATTTTACATTATCCATACACAGGATGTAGCCACACAATATAAACATAATGTTATTGTAACAATTTTGAATACGTGTAGGATTTAAGATATTTTGTACCATTTCTTCCATCTTCCATGTCTTATTCATAAATTTTCTGGGGTCCAGCTTCGGACATAGGCCTCCCTTGAATTCCTCCACTTTTGCGCATTATCGGTGGTCCTGACCCATTGAAGCCAGCAATTGATTTTAGGTTAAAAATCAACTATTCTGTGGACAATCTTTTCTCTTTCCTGAACAAGGTTGCCATCCAGTTGCTCGTGAATTCTAACAGTTGTGAGATGTGGAGATTGTGATCCTATGGCCGGCTAACTTTATCTTGCTTATTCTCCCAATTTTCAATATCTTGAAAGAAGAAACCTTTGATTGGCCTTTTCTATGGCTCTGTGTCAACCTTCTTGGAGAAAGTTCGTGTATTTATTGAAATCGTACATGTGTTTGAAGCTGTTGATATTATTACTATGTTTATTTGGCTCTGTGAGACCATTCCATCCACATAAGATTACTGAATTCACTCCTCCAATATAATTTATGGTGCTTATATTCACGTGTAACATTTTGTGTTTTTTTCTCTCTCGGGGATAATTCATTCATTTTTATATGCCATAAGGCTATGCGGTATAATGTGATTATGTCTGTTATTCTAGATTTGTTCTAGATGTAAGATTAATAATATATTATAATAATTTAGAATCAAAGGTGCAATGAATTGGATGTGAGTGTTATTAGTGTCGTATTAAAAATTAGGAAAGAGACAACAAAATTACCATGAGCGTCGAGATGACCGCTACAAACTTGTGAATTTGATTATAATCTGACAATAATATTAAGAAATAATAACATTTATCAACAGTCAATCAATCACATTAATAGCAGTGGCGGTGCGTAACTTTTCAGTGAGCTAGTGAGCTGGTCGATCGATATAGGTTTTATCGAAAATGTCGGTAACTTGTCATCGCTCCCAATCACGATTGCAGGTCGCTAACGAACAAACAACAGTTCGTAACGACTAAGGGTTCGACTAAGGGTTCCTACTTTATTTGACGTGAACTGTTATTTGTTCGTTAGCGGCCTGCAGTCGTGCTCGGGAGCGATGAGAAGTTACCGACATTTTCGATAAAAATTATATCCATCGTGTGCTAAGGTTGAAAAATACTTTTTTTTTCTCCTTTTTTTTTACGAAAGACAACCGGTTACGAATAACCTAACAATATTTGAAAATATTCTACTACCACCACAGTAAGCGGAAAATGTTGCTTGTGTTATGATGGAGGACTTATCCAGCCGAGGAATTGAACACACGACGCCTGGATGGGATCCAAAGGCGTTGGCAATGCCGGTCGATTTTCTTTTTTCAAATATTCAGTTTCGAAAAAAATAATTCAAATCATTTTCAGTTATAACAATATCAATAATGTCGTATTTTTCAATCTTACCTTATCCTCCCCTGATTAAAAGAGGTTTATCCAAGTTATCAACTGTCAATAATGGTTAATAATAGCAAATAATTGATAGATAATGACAGTTAAATAACGGTTAAAAATCGTCGTTTTTAGTATTCCCATGTATAGGGAAAAGCGACGATACAAAAATACGCTCCTTAGCGCAATAATGCTACAGTTCTTTCTTACACAGAAAATAATGATGAGACAAAAGAAGAGTCACATGATGTACGTATGTCTGTTACCTCGAAAGGACTACTTTTCTTCCTTAGGAAGAAATAGACAAACGTTCATTGTGTGTCTCATTTTCTGTCTCAACATTATTCAATGTGTAAGAAAGAGTTGCAGCAATATTGTGATAAGGGACGTATGTTTATTCCTTTTTTGTATCGTAAACTTGGGAATACCAAAAGCGCCTATTGGCTCATATCAATTAAAGACGAAAAAATGTGAAATCTTAAAAGTAGAACGCTGTTAGTTCTTAACTTCAGCAGTTAAAAATTAAATAAAAGTAACAAAAAAATTAAATTGAACTTTTAATCATTGAATACAAAAGAGTAGAAAGTGATTTTTTTTTTTACATTAGCTCCACACGGGAGGCACCGAGGAAAACAATTTCCCTAGGGGCCTATGTCATCTTTGAGGATGCTGTGTGGAGGGTTTTTTAAGGGAAAGGAAGGAGAAGAAGATATGTGAAGGAAAAAGGTATGAGGGGTGGATAGGAATCTGGGGGTCAGTGTGGCCAGGAGTGACGGACGTATGAATCTATTCCCCACACTGCGGTGCAAGGCGAAGTGTCGGGAGAATCCGGCTGAGGAGGTCAAAAGGCCTCCCTCAATCAGTGCCCTCCGATCCAGCCCGCCACGCAGTGGTTGGGCAAACGTATCCGCCACCAAGACCTAGACAAACCTCATCCCATGAACCCGGGCACCCCTGCTAAGTCACCAAACGTAGCGAACCACTTGGGGTGACCTGTGGCAGGGGTGTTGGTTGTCCAATAAATGGTTCCCGGGGCGGCGGTACCCATACCCGCCTCCCAAATCGTTAACGTAAAGAAAATTTATTTAAAAAAAATAAATAGATTCTTAAAAATATGCGCTTGGTAGAAAGAACTATTATTTCTTACTTCCTTAAAATAATTTGCAATGGTTGTGAAAAATCTCTGATTAATTTACAAAATTAAAAAAACATAATAATGTGTATTCAAAGTGATTTTATCATATACGTATTTGCCTTTACTTTTTCTAAAACTATTGATATATATTTAATGGTTGTTTGCATGGATAATAATGGTTGTGAAAAAGCGTTTTAAGTTTTATAAGCATTGATATTTTTTTATATAATATCATGTGAATATTATTTTATTTAACTTGTAATTACGACAAAGATGATTTTAGTTGAGGAATGGTTGTTAAAAATCCGCAAACAAATATTAAATTTTAAATAATTCATGATTCTTATGTTTTTAAGGGTGTGACAACGCCGATCAAGATATTAATATCGATATTTATGATTCGTCTTTGCCTATAAAAACAGTGAAATTATAATGAAAGGTTATTTCATGTTTAAATAATTATACCCTGATAAACCAATTATATATTATATAATACGACATAATATCCCAAAAATAAATCACTGTTATTTCTTTTTAATTTTTTAAACTTTATGAGTAAAATCACAAATTATAATATTAAATATATTTATGGACTATATTTTGTTTCTTATATTTTATCTTACCTGTATTTTGTTAACGCTTATATTTTATGTAACCTAAATTTTTTATTTTATTTTTTTTAACCCTTATATTTTATGTAACCTATATTTTGTTTTTAACAAATATTATGTTACTTGTATTGGGTATTGTATTTTGTAAACCCATTCTTTTCACTGTAATTAAAAAAATGTACTGCATTCTATGTAAAAGCCCTATGGGCGTTTAAATAAATAAATAAAAATATAAAATAAATAAAAAAATTAAACGAAGACAATGTTAGCGAAACTCAATTGAAAATCTGGAGACTATTGACTCCGCTGGGACTCGAGGTTCAGCTCCGCTTCAGCTCCGCTGGGACTCGAGCTCAATCGGTAGAGCACTTGCCATGTAAACAAAGGGTCCTGGGTTCGAGTCCCATCGGAGCCAATATCTTTTTCTGATTTTTCAGTCTCCAGATTTTCGATTGAGTTTCGCTAATATTGTCTTAATTTAATTAAACACTATTATTTCTTTTGATTGTGAAAATCTCAAATCATATATGACAATTATCTTGTTTTCTTAAAATTGATTTGTTGATACAAAAGCTCACATCGTTGTTTGTGCTAATAATTTGAGAAACCTGTACTTATGTAATATACAATTTTTAGCAAACATAATATAGCTTTAAATATTTTTAATTTAATTGTTTTCAATTACTAACAAAACATCTACAATTGGTATCATGTGGAAAAGCAGGTATTGTTGCATCCATCCATAGGGTTTGTTTTTATGTGAAATATTAAAGAAAATTCTTTCCCCATCAAAAATTTTTTTTTTGTCAAAATTTGTAATTTCCTTTTCTTCCTTGATCCGTTTTAATCAGTGATGAGCAAAGATATTGAAATATAAGTGAATATCTTTGGTGATGAGCATGCTTTTTCGTACTGCCCACTTGGCTAAATAAAATTTGCGTTAAAAATATTGTTTTGCGGCATGTAGAGCGAATGAACGAAGAAAGTTGTGTAAGAAGAATATACGACGCGCATGTGAATGGTAGAAGAAGTCGGGGACGCCCGAGGAAGACATGGCACGATCAAGTGAATCAGATACTTGAGTCGGGCCATGTCAAAAGTCAGAATAATAGAAGAGGATGTATGAGACGATGTATGAATGTGAGTGAAGCAAAGAGTGTGTGCCAAGATCGAGTTGTTTGGCGGTCCGTCTTCTCTGCTTACCCCTGTGGGGAAACGGCGTGATGGTTACTTAGTTAGTTTATATTGTTTTGCGAAAGGTTTCAGCAAGAAACATCTTTAAAAAAAACCTTAATTAAAAGTTTTGAATCAGATTCATACGACTTTTCTCACATATTCTTAAAAACACAAAATTTTTTGGTTCGACCCTTAGTGTAGAAAAAATTTCACACTCGCCTAGCTGCGCTTTTTATTGGGTTCTATATTTTATGCGTTTGAAAGATTTTCGTTTTATAAAATGCCAAAAGTTTTCTTGACTCAATTTTCTTTAACTTTCCGAAAGGCAATCAAAAGTTGCCCAAAATCGCAGTTTGGTATTTTTTTATGTTCTTCAATATTTCAGAAATCGACAGCATTTATCGGTTCGGCCTTTAAGACATAAAATTTTAGCCTGCGGCGCTTTTTTGCGTTCTCTAATTGTTTTACTAGAAAAAATACCCTTTTAGAAAATAAAAATAAGTTTGCGACATTTAACAATGCCGAGATTAAGTTACCTTACCTCTCTGTGGTCCACGAACAAATTGAAAACGCATAAATTGACCCTCCGTGTAAAAAGGTTGATCATCACTGTTTTAAATCGTAGAATAAATAACTGTATACCGTCTATTCAGTGTTATATTTTATGTTAATACTACATACCTACTTCCATTAAAATTGATAATGTATTTTATTAACGACCTTGCACGTGTTTTAGAATCTTTACACATAGCTACAAATTGAAATTCTTTCTGAATTACATAATTAAATTAAGAAATACAAACTTTAAGGAGAACGACTGCGCAGCCCTTCTCATACAAAACATTGAAGCCAAAATACTTAACCAAAATGAAATTTTTTTTTACAAAAGGTATAGCAAATATCCAGTACGGAAATCCACTACTTTATTTATTTGTGTTTTAAATTATAAAATACTAGCTGGTTCCCGGCATGTGTTGCTATGCTATTTAATAAAGAAATTATTTCTCCCTGCGTGTCCTTTCCCATTCGTCCCGTTACCCTTCTGCCCCCTTTTTTCCGTCTCCTTTCCCTCTCGCGTTCTCACTCCGTCTCCTCCACCTTTCCTCTCCACACTCCACTCCCCCCCTTCCCCCGTCCCGCGAACCCCCTTCCAGAGTTCCCTTCCCCCCTTCCGGGTTCCTCTCGCCCCTCTCCCACGAACCCCCTACCCAAGTTCCCCTCCGCCCTCCCCCTTCCACATTCAATCCCGGTACATTCAGTTTTCAAACAGCTCGCGTGCCATCTAGAATTAAAAGAATTATCCAATTTGGTGCAGTCGTTCGGAAGTTATGATTGTACTTACATTTCGTTAATTCATTATTATTTATATAAAATAGATTAAAGGCAATTAAAGAATTCAATTTTTGCTGATTTTAGAGGCAATTTTGGAAATTATTTGAGAGTTGTTGATAATTATTTAAAAAATGGTCTATTTAAAGTATAAATATGATAAAATATAAAATTAAAAAATCGAAACATTAAGCAAAAAATAAAACATTACAATGTGCGTAAATTTAAAATACAAACGAATAATTTAGGTTAACATAAATTTGTCGTACATAAATTAAGATTTCTCCCCCCAAAAATGTCTTTTTAATGATTTTTCATTATAACTCGTAGTAAGACAAGATTATTTTTTTAATAATTACAATTATGTCACAAAAATGCCAAATGCTGCCTCTAAAACTATGCACAATTGAATACTTTAATACATCACAAGTTAAAAAAATAAAAAAATAGTACACAACCTTACTAAAATTTTTATTTACAAAATAATTATTCAATTTAAGAGAGTCTTTTGGCCTCAAATTCAATTTTATGTTTTGTATGGCCACGCAGCCGTCCCTCTTAATACCAGAAGAAATATAATTTAACAATCTGAGACTTACTAGTCTGTAAAACGATGTCTTTTTTTCTTATCAATGAAAAAATTGTATAAAATATTAGACTATATGTTAAGACTTCTGTTAACATTAGAAATTAGAACCCAAATAAACCAACATCATGATTTATAAACCGTACATCAAAATAATAAATAAATGTTTATTTTCCATATTATATATATATACGAGTATATATCCTAATATAAATGTTGTAGTCATCATTGTACAATACATAATATAAATAAATAAATGTTCAAGCAAGTCTGTAATTCTTAATTATTTGTCAAGATGGTAGTCGTGTTTAATAGTACCTTTTTATTCCGCCAGAGCGCATGGGCGTTGCGACTATTGCGAGCTGTTAAGTTGGAGTAATCAATACCAGTAGCCGAAGAAGCGAAGCTAGAAGTCCACAATAGAGTACTGATACTAACACTATGAGTATTGTAATGAGGCATGGAAATGGCAGAGGAAATATGAAAGTATACTTAATGCTATAGAGATGAGGCCCTGAGGTAAATAATTCTCCTCAGGGCCTATGTCGTCTTTGGGAATGCTGTGTGGAGGGGATTTTTAAGGAAAGGAAGGAGAGGAAGTTCTGTAAGGAAATAAGGTATGAGAGGTGGGTAGGAATCTGGGAGTCAGTGTGTCCAAGAGTGACGGGCGTATGATTCTATCCCTGTATACCAGTGCGGTGCCTGGAAATGTTCCAAGAGAGTCCTGCTGAAGAGGTAAGAAGATCTCCCTCTAGATAGGGAGATACTGCACTCCCGATCTGACTTCCAATGCAGACAAACCACACCCCATAATTCCGGGCACACTTGGAGTGACCTATGGCAGAAGTATTTGTTATCCAATAAATGGTTCCCGGGGCGGCGGCATTCATACCCTGAGGACTACTTGTGGTTAAACAATCTATGAACGTGTGAAAAATTGTGGAGATTCGCAAAATACGAAAGGCTGATAGTTTTTTAGATTAGCTGAAACGTAATCAGACCAATGAGTAGGTACGATTAATAAAATGACGCATAAATGGTTTAAAGAGCGGTAAACGTAGAATAGAGTGTAAGGATAATAAAAGTCGCAAATGTGAATCATACATGGCACGATCAAGAGAACCGAATATTCCAGTCGAGCCATATCAAGAGTTAGAATAACAGAAGAATATGTTTGAAGCAATCAATATATGCCAAGATCAAGTTGTTTGGCAGTTTGTCTTCCCTTCTGGGAAACGGCATCTGTGTTTCCTCCTTTCTACAACATGGGTCATTCAAGACACATGTTCATTCTTTCCTCTCTTCAAAAAAACCCTCCAAACAGCATCCCAAAAGCGACATAGGCCCCGAGAGAATTTATTTTCCACAGAGCCTCCCGTGGATATAATAAAATACATACAAATATTTAAACAATAGTGAACAAAGGTAAATTGGAATGAAATGTTATTTATTAATCCTCTTGCAACCATAATTTATCATAAAATAAACAATGCAGTAAAGAAGCGAAAATACAACAAAATTGTGCTACCACCAGAAAGAAACTGACAGAAGTCCACGTGATTAAGCTCAAATTATCTTGCTCTTGGTGAAATTATTTCGTGAACGTGTGAACTATAATTTCTAAATTTTCAACATTAATTTTTAAATCAGTCTGTCCAGCGTATTGAAAAATCAAAATCACTAGGTCAAGTTATTTTTTGACAGTTATTACGCAATAAAGTATTGTTGACCACGAATTTCGGAGAGAAGAAGTTGTAAAAATTTTCAATTATTTTTATTTTTATTTTTATTTTAACTTTATGAGTAAAACCTCAAATTGTAATATTTAATTAAATGAAGACAATATAAGCGAAACTCAATCGAAAATCTGAAAACAGAAAAATCAGAAAAAGATATTGACACATCTGGGACCAGACGTCCCAGATGTGTCAATATCTTTTTCTGATTTTTCTGTTTTCAGATTTTCGATTGAGTTTCGCTTATATTGTCTTCATTTAATTAAATTTTCAATTAGTTTATCGCTCGAAAATCAGTTTTAGATATTTATAATCTGTACATAATATAGATTACTATTCCAGTAATTATCTTCTATTCATCGAGTGTTTTGTCAAATTACAGGTCTAGAATTTTTTTCTAATTTTTTAATTATTGTTTTTTGACTTCAGCCCTAAATCTTGCTGTGTAATTGTCAGCGCACTCCGCCAATAACCCGACTGCATCACAGTTATCAGTCGTGGTTACCTTCTTAGAGCAGGATTCAGCAACTTCTCCAAACAGGTCAGCCATGGTTTCTTCTTCTCCCAAAATCATCTTAGCCACATTTAGCAGAGCCTCATGCATAAATTTACCATCTTTGATCATGTCAATCTTTTCCAGCATACATGCGAGCATACAATGTCCAGTTTTTGTAGTAGGAATCTTCTTCTTCATGAATTGTGCAACATCGTCTTCTGTTGCTCCAACTTTGGCCATGCATTCGGTTCCATTCCTCAAGAAGTCCTGAGAATGTCTCATGAACATGTCTGCCATGTCCATCATTGGAAAGCCACTTCCATAGCTGACAAACAAAACTAAAGCAATCGAAGATAACCCAAACTTGTAAAACATTACTAAAAAGGCTGATATATTTTTAAATTGTAATAAAATTTACGTCCGGAAAACTCCGAGCCGTGATGAAGTAAAAAATAAAAATTTTCAAGCTTTATTTTATATGCTCTCAATAGACAATTATTTCGTAAATATAATTTGAATTTGCTAAAGTATTTAGAATAATTATCATCGAGATTCCTGTCATTTGATTACTTTTAAAACGACTGTCATCTACATTATTCACAGGAAATGTGAACATATTTTTTGGGCTATCTAAAAATCTGAAGTACGTTTTTATGGATTTCGATTAAATTAGTGAATCTAATGATAAGTTTTTTTTTCACTTGCAATAAATTTTATAAATTACATTTTTTTTGTGATTTTCTCAACTACCAGGTTCTTGCCTGCATCACGTAGTCATACATGATTTAAATTATACATGGTGTCCGGGGGCCAAGTGCACAAACTTCGGGAGATAATTCTACATGATAGTAGAAATAAAAAAAATAAAAAACTTTTACAATTCCTATATTTTTTCCCATAAAAAAATATTTTATTATATATATATATATTTTTTTTAACAAATGATTATTTTTTTTACACGAAAATGTATTATAATATATTATAGTCAAACAAATACAAACCTTTTTTCCGCTTCAATTTTATTGACCGTAACTGATTTCAGCTCCTTAAAGGCATCTTCAGACTGGTACAAATTATTCTTAGCCTATGGTTTATATACATAACATATTCAGAAGGGGGGAGAGGGGTGGTCTACTGGAATTTTGATCAATTATATTTGTTACTAAGTCGTCTTGGAATATCGAATTTCTAATTATTTTGGCTATCCCAGTAGGCTAATTACCTGGGGTTTGTAGCTCACTTAAATGTTCAGGGAAAACCTTGTAACAGCAATCATCAGTATTGACCTTCTGATTATTCTATTTAATGGTATAGTGAGAGATTCTCTTCAGGATTGTGGGAATAAACGAATACAGGTTCCAACTTGTGAGGTTTAATTGGTTTAAGTAATAAAAGAGTTCATTTCCAAAACAACCAAATCCCAGTATATTTTTATAAAGAACATAACAATGTTGCCCTTTTGAGGGGCCGGGTTTCACATCCCCAAAAAAATAACAGATTCTGACAATTTAACAGGAACATAATTAAGCAGAAAGAAATGTCGTACCTGCGGACCATGGATCTTTATCTAAATACTTCTACACTGACGCGAATTCTTAATTTACTTGAAGATAGCGCGTTGATGAACCGCGGACCATATTCCCACGCAATCTCCAGGATGGGAACCAGGAAAGACTCCCCAGGAAGGCCAGAGTTGGAGGACTCCCCGCCAGGGAGTAGGGTCCAAGATCAGCACCAGTGCTCTGGTTGAGCCCCTCGGATAACCACGATTTCCGTCAGCACGCCTCATCAGGAAATGAACGCCAAGTAACCATCCGTCACAAATATGAGTAGCAATGACCGTACCAGGTCATAAGAACTCTCCCTCGCGACGCTCTTCAATATGCCAGTCGCGATTATATAGGTAATTTACAACATCGTTATGCCGCGGACAAATATCGGTCCCAATGGCGGCGACCGAACACGTTAGAAAAAGCGTTCCGATCATATCAGAAAGAAGCGTTCGCAAAATGTGCATCGATGTGCATCGCGATTAAAATCGTTTTTAAAAAACATTTGTAACAAAGGGATTATCCCATTTTTAACTCCAGAACTATCACTAAAATGACTAGTCGAATTTGCACCGGCTTCCAGTACGATGCCAATCCAAAAAGTACCGCCGGAAGTTTAACAATCACGTTGCCAATCGAAAAAATCCAAAATACGGCGATTCAACAATTAAAGTAAGCGGCCAGGTGAAGGTTTACTAAGTCAGGAAAATAATTATTATGAAGTAATAATTATTATCGTGACAACCTTTCAAGTAATATGAATTCTTAATGACATAATTGTTATCAGGTCGTTATTATATTTATTATGGTAAGGGATTTTTTTAAAATTGATTTTTGAAGGGACACATGTTTTAAATTGGAGTAGCATTAATCTCATAAAGGTCATTATACAAATAAAATACCTACATACATTACTTTTAGAAGCGGATGATGGAAGCAAATGATTCTAATTGCTTATTCATTACAAGTTAAACTTCTTTATGCACGCTTGACTTGAGGATTGAACGCGTGACAAGAGCGGTCAGACCTTTGCGCACGCTTGATTTGGGGAGTAAGCTGGTGAATGCGTGACGATGTGTGATCGGGCGAGGCGAAAGGTCGAGGGGCGAGGCGAACGGAAGTTGATAGGGAAGATATAAGTTTTACTTCAGTCGTGTGTTCTAAAGCACACTCGTTTTTTTTTAAGTAAAACTTCTTTATGCACGCTTGAATTGGGGAGTAAGCTGGCGAACGCATGACGAGAGCGTTACGAAAAGCGAGGAGAACGCTTCGTATATACTGTAGGGGCAAGAGAGAGAGGTGCGAGCACACATTTTCTTTCTCTCTTTCTCCCATAGCCAGTTACGTTACACAGTGCAGGCCTATCACACTGTAGGAGCAAGAGAGAGCAGTGCGCGCGCACATTTTCTTTCTCTCTTCCTATCATATAGATGGAGCAGAAGTTTTACTTCAGTTGTGTTGTCTAAAGCACAATTTATAATGATTCTAGTCTATCTATTTTCATTATTTGTTTTTGGGGTGTTAGGCCGTGTTGCGCTACCTCCTTCTTTAGACATCGTTTCGGACAGCGTTACAGTGTTCATCATCAGGGCAGGTATGTCTGTAACGCCGTCCGAAACGTTGGCTAAAGAAGGAAGTTGCGCAACGCGGTATAACACCCCAAAAACAAACAATGAAAATACTTTTGGCCTAGTTTATCTAGTTTATGAACTTTATTACAAATATGGAGAACTTTAACGTCTATATCTTTGTCAAACGAGTGTTTTTTTCTAATAGATGTGACGCTACAGTTTGTAAAGTGTTCTTTAATTTGTGTTTTGTATGACCTACTAGTTTGAGCTATCTAATACGACGGGCAATTAGCGCAGTTCACTTCGTAAACGTCTGAGTTTTCAAGTTTTTCTCCCATATCTTTATTGTTGATTAAAATTCTCCCTAAAGAATTCACGTTACAAAAACGTATAATATGCATTCAAATTAGAAATAAACTGAATGTCGTCCCTTAGCTTACAACACCGCTCAAGTCGAAAATTGGTGGTTTTCACATTTTAATGCCATTGGATGGAGCTGCTCATTGCGCGTCTAACCATTGGTCACATGATATAGATATTAGTCAATCAGAAGCCGTAATTCGAAAAGTAGTGACAGCGCGCAAGTCGGTTGGCCTCTCAACACCGCACAAGTCGTTAGTTTGTCATACATTTCCCGTGAAAGTACTTCGCGCTCCGTGATTATTATATTTTTACGTGAGTTTTATCGCTGAAAGGTTCTAGCAAGAAGTTTTAATAAATGGTTAAGAGGTAAGCTATATAATAAAGTAATAGAATATCTTCATTTACTTAAGCAGTGTTTACTAACTATCTTTTTTTTTAACTTAGGCGGTGTTTCAAAACGTATTTTATTTCTTTTAAGAAGCTCAATAATTGAAATACACTATGGATGGAGAATAAATTGATTCCTGGAGTTCAGGTGATGAATCGTTATGTGCCCAATTACAAGAAGCAGGACTGATAAAGTAAACAAAGTCGCAAAGAAGATAAAAAAGAATTAAACTAGGTTAGTAGCATAGGTTTGTTTTGAGGTCCGCATTTATTTTTTTGTTATTTATATTTTTAATGCAATAATTCCTAAGTGTAATTTTTTCAGATTTGAATTAAAACGATAACACTAGTTCTTTTGAAACATAGACTTGGATATTGAAAACATTGACATTAACAATCTACAAGTTATAGCAAAAGTTGGTAATGACTTCTTTGATCTGCAACAGGAACTACCCGGTTTCGCTACGGTGGCCATCGAGTATCTTCAGCCTTCTGTATTGAATTTTTTTTTTTACAGTGAATACCGCACAAGAATCTCAACTGCTTCCGTCTGGAGCCAGTGAGACTATGGCATCCCCAATTGGGGTATGTTGTGAGGCTGAAGGTAGTGGGGAGGGGAAGGAGGTGGGGAAGAGGAAGGTTCGGAAGTACTTGTAAGTAAGTTGGCTATTCAGATCTGGTCTCCAAACACGGCTAAAGCCATTTTCAAGCAACGTTTCAATTCTGAATGGTGGTCTTACACTAGGGCGATACTAATAGTATCTTCCACTCTGGAACATGCCGCAAATATACTTTATATTATTTTAAATAAATTAATTGTGAAATAACACAAATTAATCAAATAAAATTTATTTGCGCATGCCGGGTTCGAACCCGCGACCTCCGGATTGTGAGTCAAGAGTCTTACCCACTGGACTACGGAGGTCGTATGTATGTTGCCAATATCACGGTAGAAAGTGAAAACGTTGTGCAAGAACTTGGAAATATTGTCCTTAATATAAATTCTATAAAATATAATAGAAAGACTTCGGGTTCAGTATAACAACGCCTTCCGCATAATGTTTGGTCTCCCCAGATATTGCAGCGCTTCCCGGATGTTCACGGAGGGGCGAGTTCCTGGCTTTGCAGCCCTTATTAGATCCAGGGTGGCAGGAATTAGGGAAAGGATAACCAGCTCTGGAAACATCCTCGTCATGGAAGCCCGCCTCAGTCCATCATCCAGTATTGATGCACACTGGAGAAAAATACTGGCTCCTTACGTGCTCACAGAATCCTGAAAGCTTAATATTATTATTTCATTTGTTTTTCCTTTTACTACTATTAGCTTATTATCTTTTTTTTGTTTCGTGTACATTCATATCCACCTTCTTTTTCTTTTTTTCCTTTCAAATACTTTGTACCTGTATGTGTATATTACCCTTATGGAATGTGTGGGATTGCACTCTCCTCCCCACATACTGGAATAAACACTTATTTATTTATTTATTTAAATCATAACGAATCTTTCCCTACTTCAAACCAAAATATTCTCGTATCTGGGAACACTCAAGACCCAATTTCTGATACAATTATTGATAATGAAAACAATACTCAATGTACAGATAAAAATAATATAAACCAGAACAATATGCAGCAATCAAATGCCTTTGCTACTCCGTCGTGTTCTTCAAGAGTGGTCATACTCAGTGATGTTCCATATCATGGTGATTTGTGAAGTCATAAAAAACGACAAAACAAGGCGACAAAAGATCGAAAGAAATATAAACGCAATGTAATAAAGAATTACGGATTAAAGGTGAAAATTATTTAGGATACAGATGAGACAAAGACTAATGAAACATTTAAAGTGAAACAAGGCGTATTTAAGCCTGCAAGATCCAGGAAACCGCCATGCAATTCTACGTTTTCATGATTGAACTGATAGTCGAACTTACGTCTTCACGATTGATAATGTACGTCACCAAGTCTGTAAAAAAATATTCTTGGCCACTCTTGGCATTAAAGAGTGGTTTGTCAGATATTGGCTGACAAAAACAGATTGTGCCATGCGTACCGGTTGTCTACTTCAACCAGTAATCGCAGAAATTCAGAGAAAATTGAAGACCACAAAAATGTTGAAGAGTTTTTAGCAGGTCTTCTAAAAGGCTATAACGAAAACTGCTAGGAGTGATCCTATGCCTAACGAAGCTCTTTATTTGGACTATACCTTTACCCGACTTTTCGAAAGAATTCATTTATAAATCTATTCGGCCTGGTAAAAAAGCAAGTGATCCAGTCGTCACAGATGTACGTATGCTAGAATGTAGACCAAATGGCACAATTTGGTAAAAAATTGGTTTTGATGACGAGCTTCAGCCGTTACCACGTCGTCCCACGCCTATTAACAGCATTAAACAAATAAATCCCCTGCAGAAATTGTATGCAGCTAGCAATTACAAAGCGGAAGTATAAAGATTTGCAAGACCTAAAAAGTGTATTACCATCTAGTTGCCACACTTTTTATGATGACCTTCCACACAGCAATCGCTAAAGACTGCAACTAACTATTAGACTAGAGATTTCGAGTATTAATTTTAATTTTAATAATTTTATTACTATTATATCTTGTTTCGTTGGAGTTTATCAAAGACTATGTTTTAAATATTTACCTATTAAAATAAAAATTAAAATAATAATTGCACTTACGCTCTAAAGCAGGGGTGCTCATACTCGAACTGCTGGCGATCTACCTCAATATTATTAGACTCCGATCGATCGACTCTGACATGATGTAGCGCCGGGGAGGGGGGGAGGGGGTAGAAATGTTTTTTTTTTATTGCGACCTTATTTAATGCCGAATTTATATCACATGTGACTTCCAATAAAAATCATGTTCATAAATTCTACTCTATTTAAGTAATAATAACTGCTCTCGGAAATCGGGAATGGTACCCAGGGCAGGTTTTAATTTAAAATCGCTTCTGCGTAAGAGTCCCAAAGCAACACTTACACACGGAACAGTCAATTTCTCAGAATATGCGGCATATGGCATGCAACTCAAATGCAAAGCTTCACTCGGTGCACAGTGAATCGACAACTTATTTATATTGTGAAAACAAAGCAACTCGAAAACATAGCGTACGAATTTCTTATCGACACCATACATAACCATTTAAAAAGTTCCACATCCAACACTAATAACAACCAAAGTAGTCGCAAAATTAAACTTAAGCCGTGGCACTATGTGTAAAAACCCATTCTAGCTCCACTTTAATGCAAAAATGGGTTATTTCAAATCGTTTTTAAATTTTCAGAATTGCTTTGTTAAATATCCCAGGTAGATAAAACTGCCCGTTATTTTTATTTTTGTGACATGTGGGGTAGGTTTGGGGGCAGGTAAAGTCTATTGTATTCGTGCGGGGGCGCTGCACTACAGTAATCAGTCTGTTTCAGGGGCGTATATCTCTGTATTGACCTTGTAACTCCAAAAAATATCGGGTCCATAGATGAACTGAATTGTAGATAGTAGGTAAACGGAAATGACAAATACGCCATTGAACCAGCATATCCGGTTTGGTTTATGATTGCATTTGTCAGAGTGAGTAGTCAGTCGCGTTATACCAATACGTAAATATTTTGATTTTAAAATGGTTCTTGCAAAAGCACTTCGAGGAAGTTTTAAAAAGCCGTGCTGCGTTAAAGCTGTGTGGACAGATATTCGATTCGACATAGATATCCCAACTACATAATTAAAGAAAGTCAGTTTCGTTAGTGGTCGTAATGACGACGAAAATGCAGGTGATAATCTCTCATCCGTTATTACATTTGTTTTTATGTTTCATTTTGTTGTTTTTTGCCTAAAACTGTATTTACTTTTCATTGTAGACCCCAACTCGACAAAATCTCACGACATTAAGTATTATGAAGCCAAGGGACCACGATTACGTCAAACATCATAAAGGTAGGTAATCTTGCATCATTATTCTTTTTTATATTTATTCAGATTTAATTCATGTTTGCTGAGGACAAAGTTGTAGAAATTATTGCAAAACGTAAAATCGCAAATGGTATAACGCTATGGTTTGTTCACAAACTTTGGTTAATTATATTGATTTCAGTGCATAATGACTTCCCAAGGGCCATCGGTGTGGTTGTTCCTACCAGGGAAAAAATAAAGTAGTTTTTGTTCCAAAATTTTAGCTAATTCATACATATATTTATTTCAGATCAAAATGTCTACGAAGGCACCAGCAGTGAGATTGTTCCTGCCGAAGGAGTCCCAGGAGTTAACGAAGGTATGTACATTTTGTATACTTAGGCACACTGAATAAAGGACGGTCTGAGTAAATGAACTTGCACCATTTCCAATGCCTTTAGGCATCTACGGTACCTACCTGACCAGTGAATCAGATACTTGAGACGGGCCATGTCAAAAGTAAGAATAATAGAAGAGTATGTATGAGACGATGAATGAATGTGAGTGAGGCAAAGTGTGTGTACCAAGACCGAGTTGTTTGGCAGTCCGTCCTCTCTGCCTACCGCTGCGGGAAACGGCGTGATGGTTAGTTAGTTAAGTACATATGGCATGCCCCAGACGTTCGCTATTTGGATAATATTTTATTTTAAGAATCCAAAAAGTTTATTACAAAGCTCCTGGATATTTGTTGAAAGGGAAAAAGTATTCTACTTTTTATTTCCAAACTTTGGTTAATGTGTTAAATATATTTATTTCAGAACAAACCTTCTACCTAGGGACCAGCAGTGAGGTTATTCCTACCAAAGGGATACCAGGAGTTAACGAAGGTATGTATATTTGTTTTATATTTCTTGAAAGGGAAAAAAAAAGTTAAGTTATTAAATAAAGTAGTTGTAACTTGCCTCGCAAATTTTTAGTGACAGGGTGTCTGCTGCCCTAGAAGCATCAAACCATATACATCCAGAGGCGTTTACTAAAAATCCATTGGACACTCACGAGTTTTGAAATTCTTTGATATACTATTCGATAGTGTCAATGGAACTTCATTTCACCCCAAAGGGGGCAAAAAATATCATGTGGCTTTATCAAATGACTCCCCCCACTTTCAATATTGTGGAATGAGTCGTTGCAAATATTGCGCACGATGAAATACGTCCATCAGACGACAGGGGCAAATATTAGGACTTTAGCTCCAGTATTAAATAACTGGATTTTTTCCATCCACGGCATAATGGAGTTGTGGAAATTTCTCGAAAATATAGGTTTCAAATATTTAAAATGTAGATATCTAAACCAAGATCCATTAGAAAACTTTTTCGGTTCGATACGATGTCGTGGGGTCCGAAATCCGTCCGCTACCTTATTTTCAGCAGCCTATAAATCATTAATGATTTGTAATTTGTGGTCCGCACGTTCACCGGGTATGAATTGCGAAGCTGACAATTCAACCGTCCTTCTGTCTAACATAGCAGATTTTATTTACACCCAATCTTCAACTTTAAATCTAAAGTTAACGTCTTTTTTAACTATAGCGGACATACATGCCCAATTTGGTGAAATTTTAGATTCATTTTCCGTACAAAAAATGAGTATTGACGCCTATGTCGCTGGATTTTTGTTAAAAAAGGTGTTAAAATATATTAGAAATTGTAAAGAATGCAAATCATCTTGCATTGGTGATCCGTATGATTCCTTAAATGCCTTTATTCTGAGCCGTGAATACCGCATCACGGAAAGGCTCAGCCTTAATTATCCAACAAAAAATTTTGCACTAAACGCTTTGAATATTCGTTGTGTCATTGAGAATGTACTAAATCATTATTGCGAAAATGTACATCTTGTGTCCATTATAAAAAATACAATTTTCAAATATGTATGTTTTGATTGGATTAATTGTCAAGAGCATAAAAAAAATTTGACCGAATCTATTGTGAAATTCGCCGTGCCCTTTAATATTAATGTTTGGTGCGGAGATATTAATAAAAAAATATCTGGAAAAGATACCAGACCTTATAATGGACCTGATTCCATGAGGAAAAAGGCAATGTTGAGGTACACAAAATATTCTAAGTATAGAAAAAAATGGTCGTCTTAGTATTTTTTTTTTCCTTATTTACATTTATTTATATACATACATATCTCAACTCAATCTATTGTAGTAATATATTGTTTGTCAAATTCTTTGTCTTTGTGAGGGCGCTTAGTACTTTCTTGAATATCTTTCAACACCTTCTTTAATTAAAATATGTTTAGTATTTACATATTTTAATATAAATTTTTTGTCCTTACATATTTTGACCGTGCATCAACTGAGGAGATGCCTCCCAAGGCAGCAGCTGCATAACCCTCCCGCGCCTCCCCCGTTGCCATGAGCAGGCCTGAAGACTGACCGTAGCGGACCGGTGCCCTTACACCCTGCCTCTGGTGACCCGATGCTCACTTTTTTCCCTAGGGTCTTCAGGTTTCTTTCCCCCTTAATCCCAACATTCTCTTCGAGGGCCTACCGGGAAGCCGGCTTGGGATGGCTCCGCTCATTCTCGGCGGGACTGCCTTCTCTCAGAAAGAACTCTTCTTCCTTTATATTAATAAACTTTTATTTCAGATACATCAAGTGGCGGAGATGAGACGTGATACAGTGAAATAAATAATTAACAACATGTACGCACTCGCATACTGCCTGCTAACTATGTATGCCTGGACATTGGAGGTCTAGAGTCATTTTAATATTTAATAAAAAGTAGAGTCTTTACAAAAAAAAATTAGAGTCCTGACGTGTACGGTGAAGGAGGAAACCATCTGTTTCCTTAGAACGCTGTGGGAAAGTGGTGGGCAACCTCCAATGTTTACATATTTTTGTATAAAGCTTTTTGTGTTTACATATTTTGACCATGCATCAACTGAGGAGATGACTCCCAAGGCAGCAGCTGCATAACCCTCCCGCGCCTCCCCCGTTGCCATGAGCAGGCCCGAAGACTGAATGTAGCGGACCGGTGCCCTTACACCCTGCCTCTGGTGACCCGATGCTCACTTTTTTCCCTAGGGTCTTCAGGTTTCTTTCCCCCTTAATCCCAACATTCTCTTCGAGGGCCTACCGGGAAGCCGGCTTGGGATGCTGACGCCGAGTCTTGCTTGCGACTGGATTGATGGCTCCGCTCATCCTCGGCGGGACTGCCTTCTCTCAGAAAGAACTCTTCTTCCTTTATATTAAAAACATTTATTTCAGATACATCAAGTGGCGGAGATGAGACGTGATACAGTGAAATAAATAATTAACAACATGTACGCACTCGCATACTGCCTGCTAACAATGTATGCCTGGACATTGGAGGTCTAGAGTCATTTTAATATTTAATAAAAAGTAGAGTCTTTACAAAAAAAAATTAGAGTCCTGATGTGTACGGTGAAGAAGGAAACCATCTGTTTCCTTAGAACGCTGTGGGAAAGTGGTGGGCAACCTCCAATGTTTACATATTTTTGTATAAAGCTCTTTGTTTTTGTGTTTTTTTAAATTTTTTTGTCCTGTTTTTGTGCTTTTAATTTGTGCTATTCTTTTTTATGTATTTGTATTTATTGTACATTTTATAGAAAAGATTACAGAGTTAGCGTATTAAGCCAAATAATGTATTAATGGATATTCCGTTGGATATATGAACAATTATAATACTGTTAATTATATGACAAGTACAATGAATGAATACATTATGGCCCAGTCAGCGTTAATTTCTGACTCATGCTCAATCTATGGGTGGAACCTCCTACTCTGCATTTTTATGTATTGTTTATCCATTGTCTTTTTAAAAATAAAAAATATTTAAAACATGCACCTGTGAGTTTTTCATTTTTCTAATGAATTGATTTTTCATCTCCTCAGGATAACAGGTTTCCATCTGACAAAGCTCCCTCCTGAGAAAATGAGCTGTAAAAAACCATGTAAATCTCATTTCCTCGGAACCGTCTTTGGCACATGGAACCTTGTTGTCCTGGGGAAAAGTTTTTTTTTCATTTTTCTGCTTTTCAATTTTTTTTTTAATAATTTATTGGGCTAATAAAGTAGGGCGAGTATATTGTCTATGGCAGACCTTGTACCATTGTCTATGACAAATGGCCTTGAACTCCCTTCTACCAACATCGGGATTGTTTTTCCGTGGTGAAGTTGGTGTCGACATTTGTCCCATAGAAAAGGCCCGAAGATATCGATCTAGGGACTGGTTTATTTATGGACTGTTTTGAGCGTTCGCGTTGAATGGTTGTGATTAGTTTGTGTGAACATTTATTATTATTTTTTGAAGTGGAGACGACAAATCAAGGTATGGATTATTTTTTTTCATAGTGTTTGATCATTTTTATTTGCTAGATTTGATGTCAGATTTAATAAAAAAAAACTAAGAACAATATTTGTTCATTTATATGGTTTTAAAAGATTACATGACCTTAAAGTTAGGTTTAGTGTGTTTCCGCGTAGATAAAATAATATGATCGTAAGGTTAACTTATCCTCAATATCAATGGGATAAATTTTTTTTGCATCTTTTTGCGCCTTTTTAGAATTTTTTCATATTTCAGGGAGGCAGCCATCAATTTCCAACCGGACGATTTTCGATATTTGGTTACGAAATCCAAAGGAAGACCGAACAAACATTATATTACGTCATGTTATTCAACATTTTGGTTTTGTGGATTTAGCTGCTGATAATTTAAAATCACTTAAATATTCAATTAGTAAAGTGACCTGTGCAATTGGGATACGTTGGAAGAAAAGTTGCAGAAATGTTAAAAATTTTCTTTATATCAATTCCGTTTGGCTCAACAGACACATTAATTTGAGTGAAAGTGTTTATGGTTCAATACCTTCTAGTAGTAAGGCCTTGATCAAACGGTTCAGAATAATTTTGGAAACATTAAATAGTGGATTTACCATAGATGCTGATGCATTTGGGAAATATGCAGAGAGAACGCTAAAACTTTATATCGATTTGTACCCCTGGTATTATATGCCGGCAAGTGTACACAAGATTTTGGTGCACGGGAAGGATATTATTGCAACTTCTATACTGCCCATTGGACAACTATCAGAAGAAGCACAAGAAGCCAGGAATAAAGACAATAGACGGTTCAGGGAGTTTTATACAAGGAAGACTTCCCGGATTGCAACGAATACCGACTTGTTGCACATATTGCTCATCTCATCAGATCCACTCATATCCAGTTTGCGGAAATTACCGAATAGAAAAGGTACGAAATTCTTACCGGATGTTTTGGCCTTGCTGTCAACTCCATCCGCTCCTTTGACATCAGCTCCAGAGACTACTTTATCAGAAGAAAGTGATGTATACGAATCTGATTGATGAACTTCTTAGGAAAAATGATTATGGAGTAGAGTGAGTTATTTAAAAAATAACAAAATTTTCAAACATTGTATTAGGTATTTAGTACAGTATTAAGTGGTGCCTAACTAGGTACTTTTTAATTACATTTTTTTCATTTAATTACCTTCAAAACTATGTAAGATGCAAAGCTGTAAATACCATGTATTATGCATTTGATAATGGAGTTGAGGGATTAATTATTAATGAGAAGACATCAAAGTATTCCACCACTTCTTATTCTTCGTAAAGTTTTAAAATTGATGTCTAAGTATGTATTATTTTTTTTAATACTTTTGGGTTTGATTATCTTCAAAATAACATAAAAAACAAACTAATAAGTATGATATCTTATTTACAAATGTTAATGAAGTAGACGTACGAATTATTAATGAAGAGACATCAACGCATTCCAACATGTATTAATTCGTGCAGAATTTAAATTGAAGCGTCTCTACGTATAATTTTTTTTTAAATTATATGATTTTTGTAAACTATTGCTTGTTTAATTACCTTCAAAATGACGTATTTTGCAATGCTGTAAGTATGATATCTTGTTTACAAATGATAAAAGAGCTGAATAATGAATAAAGTGGAGCTAGATTGAGAAACTACACATAGTGCGTGGATAACAAATGGCATTACACACTGCATTCACAAGCGTAATAAACTTCACAAATTTTGTAAAAACAATCCCAATAATCACGAATCTCTCCTATTTTACAAACGATACAGAAATGCTTGTAAAAAAATAATCTGTAGAGTTAGAGACGAATACTATAGAAAACAGATCAAGGAAGCTGCCAATGACAATAAACAAATCTGGAATATTGTCAAAGAGATTTGCTATACCAACAAAACTACCGCACCTATAAATAAAATAACCATTGCAGACCAAAAACTAGATACAACAAATCATCCAGAAAAAATCGCAAATCATTTCAATAAATTCTTCTCCACAGTCGGATCAGACTTAGCAAATAATATTTTAAATAAAAACGGAATTTCAGAATTCAACCTTGCAAATAATATATCGATCGATAATCTTAGCTATGATCCATTTAATCTCACTCCTACCACAGAACAAGAAATCACTGAAATTATTTCATCACTCAAAAACACACATTCAACTGGAATCGACAATATATCCACTAAATTGATCAAACACCTCAAACCAATCATCACTTAAACATATCATAAATCTAAGCTTTCAAACTGGCCTCTTCCCAAATTCTTTAAAACACTCTACAATTATTCCTATCTATAAATCAGGGGACAGATCATCAGTGAATAACTATAGACCAATATCCTTGCTGAGTCCGATATCAAAAATAATTGAAAAAACGGTAAAACGAAGGCTATACAAATTTCTTGAAGACAATGACATTTTGTCAGGAAATCAATATGGCTTCCGCAAAGATCGTAGTGCCGTAGATGCAATTGCAACTTTTACAAAAGCGATCTCTGATAACCTTGATAAAGGCCGCAAGCCCCTCGCTGTTTTCTTGGATCTAGCCAAAGCCTTTGATACTGTCTCTCACCGCATACTTTTGAAGAAACTCCTTCAGGTAGGAATAAAAGGTACTCCCCTCAAATGGTTTGAGAACTATCTAACAAATAGGTCACAATCGTCTCTTGTAAATTCTGCTAAAGAATACAGAAGTACAAGTTTCCCAATCACGTACGGTGTGCCTCAAGGCAGTGTATTAGTCCCATTTCTCTTTCTAATATATATTAACACTTTATGTAACTTGGAAATTGATGGAACTATAATAACTTTTGCCGATGATACGGTAATCATCTTTGAAGCTGAAAATTGGAACTCAACTATGGAAAAAGCAGATAAGGGCCTAAATAAAGTAAAACATTGGTTAGATGACAACCTTCTGACTCTTAATGTTGACAAAACAAAATATTTACTTTTCTCCATACGTAAAGTCACTCCTGCTCAAAACTGTCCTAATCTTATCATTCACTCATGCTCACAGAACCATATTACCCCTACGCCTCCCCACAATAATTGCTCATGTACCAACCTAAAAAAATCCGACCAAATTAAATATCTGGGGATTGTTATAGATGACCAACTGCGTTGGGAGGACCATGTCAATTTCACAACAAAAAGACTCCGCAAATTGTGCTATATATTTCTCTCTCTCAGATCAATCCTATAACTTCAAACAATTAGATGCATATATTTGGCACTATTCCAATCAATAGCCACATACGGTATCGTGGGATGGGGAGGCTGTGCAGCTTCAATTATATATCCCATGATCTTAATTCAAAAGCTGCTACTAAGGATTATATTAAAATGTCACCCATCTCACCCATCAGAGCCACTTTTTAAAAAATTCGCATTCCTAGACATTAGACAATTATACGTTAAGACAATTCTCATACACTTAAGAAAAAATGATTTAACACTCAAAACTCAACAAAATATTTACACCCGCTATTCATCACACCAAAAATGCAAAATTCCTCCAACAAAAACAGCTTTCGCCCAACGACAGTTCTCTTACATCGCTCCTAAAATGTTCAACTTACTGAGTATTGATATTAAGACATCGAAAACTGATGATCTTTATGCCATTAATATACAGAACTGGTTATTTACTCAGGGAAGGAAATATTACAAAGAATGCCTTACATCTTAAAAACTGTTCTTATTTTTTCATATTTCTCGAGTAAAAAATCTTATCTCTAAATTAATTTTCAACCAAAACTTTATATTACGCTGATGCTTTTTTTCATATTTTTTGACATCGTTTGTCCCATTTCATATGCCGCTTAGGAATACTTGCTTTTGTTTTTTGGGGTCAAAGACTATCATTGTTCATCTGTATAGATGATTTTCATATTTATTCTTATTTTTTATTTCTATTATCTTTAAAATATTATTATTTGTTACTTTTATTTTTATTTGTTATTCTATTTTATTTTTATTTATACAAGATTCACCTAGTTTAACTCCTTTCCTGTATGTGATCATGTACCTAATACTAGTATAATATATATGCTATATGTTTGTACTTTCATCTACATATATATGGATGATTATTAATATTATATACTTAATATCTTATGAATCTTGACTACCATAATACGTGCATTTGCCTAGCTTGGTAGTCGAAATACCATATAAAACAATCCTGTGATAAACAAAATTAATAAAGAAAATTAAAAAAAAAAAAAAAACTGTAAGCAATTTAAACAATATACATTTCAAATATGGAAATAAAATAATTTTCTGCCGCGTTCCCCATCGTTGTCTCGCGTTATTTTCCCCCTCCCTCGTCATGCTTTCCACGAAACCGTCCATCGTTCCCCTCCCCCCTCCCGGATTTCCCCTCTCTTCCCTCCCTCCCTGCTGCTAAACTATATGAAATTTACACATTTTAAAAATAATTATCGTGCCACCTATTGTAAATTCTACAAATTTCATTACTCCATTGTACATAGAATATACCCCTCGTGGGCTTGCGCACAACAACTCACAAAAGTTTCATCGGAATCGGCTTAAATCACACATCTGGGTATTTCATGTTCAGCGATCGTATCCATATAATAGGCAACTAAGGCGTAGTCTAATAGTTCCTATTTCCCATAGAGGACTGCAGCTACTAACAAGACCCTTCTTCCAATACATTTGAAGAGACTGTGACGCCATGTGTCTCTGCCCACTACACCGTTCCATACCATGACCGTAACCGTAGCGGCGCATGCAAAAAATATTCGTTGTATCGATCAGTATGAAACGCTGCCCACTAGCCCGTTCCGTCACCGACCAACAGCGTCGCATACCATGACCGGACTGACGGCGAATTCTCGATGACAATATTTTGCAGGTGCCATGCCGGTCCGCTCTATGCATGACACGCGACGGTGTTAGAACGGGGATCATACGCGTATGATCCCCATTCTAACCCCGTTCTAACCGCGTTACCACTCCGTCAGTTCCTGATTTGTATTCAGTTCTATGAGACGTGCGTCAGCGGGTAGACAGACATTTGAACGGGGATGGTACGGACACTAACCGCGGTGTATACGGGTATCATACGGTCACTATACCGGTTACGAACGTGTATAATACGGTGTTAGCACGTTCTAGTGGGCATAGTACGGCATAGCATGTTTATTTAGTGGCTGATACGTTCATAGTACGGTCATGGTATGCAACGGTGTAGTGGGCAGAGACCTTTAAACATGGCGTCACTGGTGTCAGACATTTTGTAACAATGCGTGTGCTTTAGATCAACTCGTGCGTTTTAGATCAATACCACGAACAAAACAGTCAACAAAGAGAGACAGGATATAAAAACAACAGCTAGAGCAACTGTTGTGAGTAAAGATATCATGGGCGTGATGTGTGAATGCTTTGGATTGTGTTTAAATCAAATAAGCATTTAAAACTGTACTCACAAGTTTATTAAAACAATTAACAACCGAACCATAATTTAATATTTATAGAGAATTTGTGTATGAAAGTGGGAGCGAACAAGAAGCGATTTACAAAGCTGTTATTTATTCGGCAGTCTAGAACAGAATGTTTCCATTTTATTTGTCACGGCAGACGGTGACTATGTGCGAGGAACCAACAATGCTTCGCGGTTCAAGATGTAACGTAAAAAGGCATTTAGCTACTGCCTCTATATCATTATGTATAAGAAGGTTATATGAATTTACTAAATAATTATACGCTAGACTCAAGTGGTAGGTAGCATGTGATATAGTCAAATATATTTATAAATTAAACACTGTTCTTAGGCAAGATAATTTAATGTTATACCAGGGTTAGATTTACAAGGAATTGACTCTACATTGTAAAATAAATAATCTCAAAGGGTGGTGTCTGCTTGAGGAAGACAGACATATTATTAACATGTGAAATGAATGATTCTAAGGTGGATGTATAATGAAAGGGCGCCAGTCGTTTACGAAAGCAAAAAACTACTAAACGACAAGTAGTAATTAAAATATAAATGAGAAAACCAAGAAATAAAATAACTATACGTGACGATGACAACTTGAATGTTCTCGAAATATCTCCGCACCGTCAATATCTATCTGAAGCCACATGTAGCACGCACCGCCGCCTGGATCTCACTCAAAACCGCTGGCGTCAAATGTTCGAGAACATTCTCCGGAACATGGCGTAACAGTGTCACCATAGACACGCTGCCAACTGCACGGCTCAAATTTGCGAATAATATTCAAACTAACAGTAGCTACCGCTACAAAGATCGCAGCATCGTTCGCTGGCCACAACATGAAAACATTATAGTTTTGACGTTCCTAGAATTCAACAATGATTTCAGTGATGACGACAGTGTCGTGATTTCAGGAGATACGTAAGGACTAAGCGCGACGAGTTGTTTGGAACGTGAATAGACAATACGAGTATCGGACGCTTGCGCATACCTGCGGAAGAAGAGCCTAACAGGATAGCTTCAATAGCCTAACAGAATAGCTTCTTGCAATACTACCCTCGACAAATGTGTTTATTCTAGGGAAATGTCTACCGACATCCCTTTGATGGATCGGCCCGGTTCAAATACAAACCACGTCCAGTAGGGGAGGGGAGGTAGTAGGGGAAGAATTGGCTATTCAGGGTCCTAGAACGAACTAGAACTATTGTCTAAATTAGAAAATTACATTGAAATTTGACATGTCGAAATTTGGCAATCGACGACTTCTTTGGCACGCGCCGTAGTAAGCGTTCAAAAACAAGAAGAAGATGCTTTGAATGGGAGGTAGGAATACGTTTAAAATTGGCGAAAATCGCGAAAATATTTGATAAAACACAACTCGTTTAAAATAGAGCAAAAAATTCTCGGCAAATGCCTAAGTTGCATTTTTCGCAGAATACTTTGCGATTTTTTTTCTTAGGGAATTTCGTATAATTATATTTCGGCTCTACTAAAGAATAGAAATTATCTTAAAAACCGAGTTAAGTTTGTAGAAATTCGGAATGCGGGGTTTAAGATTCTAGCTAGACCTTTCTCTATCCCATATTCTTACCTGTGCCACATCTTGCCGGCCAACAGAATACATAAATTGGGGATGTCACAGGCTCATTACGGCTAGTTGGGACTCTTGTGTCTTATTTACATAGACAATTACAACAGCTTTGCAGCTTTCAAAAGAACAAGAATTTCTTGTCTGTGCACTAAAATACCTCACTTTGCGTGGGAGACCTGTTAGCACAAACATGAAAGTTCTTTTAGCCACTTTAACGTATCAAAATAGATTTTCTAAAAGTAGGTACTAGCGCAAACTCGTGAAATTATATTTGTTACATGGAATATTACATTTGTAGGATCATGTTAATAAAAAAGCGGAGACCCTTAAAAAATCACGATATCTGACGTTACTTGTCTAGTTTTTTTAAATTTAAATAAAATAACTATGAAAACATTTTAAATATAGAACAAAAATTATTTTCTTGTAAAAAAATATAATATTATTGGTAGGTAGGCATTTGGTGCTCGTCTGAATTCTAGATACGACAGTTACAATTTCGAAAACGTCAATTTTTTTTTAAAGAAAGTTAAACATTCTCGGTTTACAAATAACCTAAAAATATATAAAGATGGTGGTATTTGGATGGGCCGTTTCTCTAATACATACCTGCGGCCAATCCTACCATGTTATTTCTGACTCTTATAGGGGAATAAATGATAAGAGGTTATGTCGAACTGAACTTGATGTATTTACAACTTCACATTTGATATACACGGCAATTATTTGTACTAAAGTTTACAAGAGTAAAAACTAGTAGTTGCAAGATTGCAAACCACCAAGACCCGAAGCACCTTCTGTAATGATTTTCAAAAAGGCGAAATTTGCTAGGTTACCGAAACTGTCAATTGAATGCTTGGGTTTGGGTGTTGCCAAGTTGCAAACTAATGTTTGTGGCTGTTATATTTCGCACCATATGAAGTACCTACAAATATAAATATATATATATATATATATATATATGTATATATATATATATATATATATATATATATATATATATATACATAACACCGTCTATTTGGCGACCAGCATGGGCAAATATGCATCTAAAGTGGCGACCACCGACATTTGGCGACCGATATACGGTCGCCACTTTATTTTTCGAAATTTTTACACAGTTCATAGTACATGTCGTCACAAGCATTTTGGCAAAAATTGTCCTGGTAGCCAAATTGGGCGTGAAGTGGATGATTTCGAATATTAAAGTTCCGCCATCTGTCGCTACGCAGCTAGGCGCTAGGTGATATACACGGCCATGTATACTACCATTCATCCTACCGACATTTAGGCGACCGGTGTGACATAACATGCCGCCTTTCATTCCTAGCATTTACCCGCCACCGAGGCGTTGGCAAATGTGTTGGGAAACAACGTTGCCGGTTAATTCCAACTCCCGTACAAGAGTTGAGGTGCACGTGGCGGTGGCGTGTTTTGCGACGTTGCCGCCGCGCTTATTTAGCCTCGGTTGCCTCGAATGTTTTGCCTTTTAAAATTTTATCGTGATCAATCGTATTATCGTATACCGAGCATTAACGTACATGTGATTTGGAGTGTAGGTATTTGGCGACCGACCATTTTAGTGTCTTAATTACAATACATTATTGATTACGGTTGACTCAATGAAACGGAACAAAATAATTGCAAGAATAACAGAAATGCAATATCAAGATGATTCTTTGGAGTCATACCTACCTATGACATAGAATTCGGATAATCTGAGGTACTTGCCTTCAATTAATAATTCTTCTTTTCGGTCATTTATACGGTCAAATTTACTTCTTTAAAATTCCCGATTCTTATTTTACAGGAGTTCACTTACTCTGACGGTGATGGTGGGATACGACCCAAATCCCATGTGTGAAACAAAAGGCGAGCTCACCAATTAATTTTAATCGAAAAAATAAAAATATTGCATGGATGATTCATCTAATCAAAACGACCCACGAACATTGTTTCCACAAAACTTCAACGTGTTGACCAAATCGAAGAAGAAAATTGATATAGAAATAACGAAAAATAAATTCAGTGCGCAGATCACATGCCGTAGAAATGAAACCTTCAGAAAACTAAAGTAGGCAAGAGTGGGTAGGCTACGAAGCGCCACACAAAGAAGAGACCGATTATTCTATCTTAGGGGCATACATTAATTGAGCTCAAAATGGGGGGTGGGGGTCCAGTAAAATCTCACCAAATCTTGAACAGTTTTTCAGCATATTGTCGCGATCATATTTACCACAACGGGGGGGGGGGGGGCGTAACGGGATAGCATTGGGCGGGACGGGATAGGGTGGGACCCCAGATACACAACTGATGTCTCGTGAGGGGAGAGGGGGGGGGGGGCACCAAATCTCACCAAAGGGGGGGGGGGGGGTTAAATTGGAAAATTAACTGCTCACGTTATTAATGTATGCCCCCTTATTCTCTCGCAGTCTAAATCCTATAGATGTATGTGTTTGCCTCTTTTTAGTGTCGCTAATTTTCGTTTCATCGAGTGTCAAATCACAATGGTGTTAAAGATGTTTTTACTTCAAAATAGTACTGCCAGATTTTTGTTTTTATTTCGAAAAGGACTTAGGACAGGTGGTTTTAAAAATTTGTAGGAGTCATCAAAAATTAAAAATTTTAAGTTAATTTTCACGTTCTGTGTAAGTTCTATTCAAGTTCTGTTGTTATAACAATGAACTTGAATACAACTTGCACAGATTGTGAAAATTAACTTCAAATATTTGAAGAATCTGTCATTTTTTTTAACAACCCGTTAATTATAATTTTAATTGTTCGAGGCGTGTTTTCAGAAACATTGTATTCGAGGAAACAACATCGAAAACAATGCGACTAAATTTAATATAAATGTTTTTGTTTTTTACTTTAGTTTCACACAGGAGGCCCTGAAGAAAATAATTACCTCAGGGCCTATGTCATCTTTGTGGACGCTGCGTATAGGAAAGGAAGGGGAGGAAGCTATGGGAAGGAAAAGGATTTTAGGGGTGGGTAAGAATCTAGGGTTCAGTTTGTCAAGGAGTGACGGACGTATGAATCCATCCCTCCCACTGCGGTGCAAGGCAATGTTCCGAGAGAGTGCGGCTGGAGAAGTTAAAGGGACTTCCTTAACCACTCTCACCCGATCCGACCTGTCATGCTGCTGGTTGGCAGACGCATTCGCCACCAAGACCCGAACAAACCACACCCCATGAATCATTAGATGACTAAGTCGTAGGTGAAAATATTGAAATGAACCAGAACCCACCACATCAAATGCATCACAACCATTTAAAAGTTTCTTAAATACTTATCAGACAGTCGCGAGTAAACATTCTACAGTAAAAAATTTCAGAGTGTGCAATTCACACGCGGTAGAAGTGAAACCTCCAGAAAAACTAAAGTAGACAAGAGCGGGAAGGCTACGAAGAAGTGCACAAAGAGGAGACCGATTATACTCTCTCATTCTCTTGCAGGCTAAATTCTATAGGTGTATGTGTTTGACTCCTTTTATTGTCGCTATTTTTCGTTTCATCGAGTTTCAAATCCAAAACGGTGCTAAAGAAGTTTTCACTTCAAAATACAAATGTGCAGTTCACATGCAGTAGAAGTGAAACCTCAGAAAACTCTAGACAAGGGTGGGGAGACGACAACGAAGCACCGCGCGAAGAGGAGACTGAATAGCTACGAAGCACCGTACAAAGAAGAGACCGATTAGTCTATCGCATTCTCTTGCAGGCTTAATCCTATGGATGTATGTCTTTATCTCTTTTTAATGTTGCTATTTTTCGTTTTATCGAATTTCAAATCACAACGGTGCTAAAGAAGTTTACACGTACTCGAGTTTAATCTATGTACCTACATCATCTCTAAATATTTAAATTTTTAAAATTAGTAAGATATACATAATAAAAAAATGCTCGTACATCTATGGAATTTAGCCAACGAGAGAATAAGAGTATAATCGGTCTCCTCTTTGTGCGGTGCTTCGTAGCCACTCCTCCCACTGTATTCTAATTTATTTTCTGAAGGTTTCACTTTTAATTGCGTACTCGGATTTTTTAAAATTGTTTCGGATACCTATTTAGCTACCTTTTATTATATTTTTTTAATTCTTTTTAAACGTTTTATATCTTTTCATGTACATAAGAAGATGAACATTCATTATAAGTGATAATTAAATCCTTTTTTTACTTTGGTAGAAAGCAGTCACTTTGTGGTTTGACAAAGATATTAATTGAAATAAAACAATCACTTAGTTTGTAACCACGATTCATCCATTAACCTTTTTTATACCGACCGGTTTCGCTTAACCTGCGCATCAGCGTTATTTCATTATATCTACTTTATCGCATTGAAACCAAGCTCACGCACACTAACGAAATTCAAAACAATAAGCGCACACAAACTTAGCTGTTGCCGGCCGAATTCCCTATCAAGATTCCCTTCACCTCACCCACACAGCTGTTATCCCGCGCCGATCGGCTTGCTTGCCCCCCGTGCGACTAGCCCCACCGCTTCCCTTACCCCGCGGACTCCTGTTCATACAAAAGTCACGTGGAATCTGCGTGCAATCGAAATCAATTTAAAAAAATAGGTTGTCGTTGAAAATTTAGTTGGATCTTTGCAGAAATTATTTTAACATAGCTATCCTATCAATTTGACTTAAAAAAATTGGACGGAGGATTTTTCCGGAGCGATATTTTTGACTGATATCAAAAAAGCATGTACCAAAAGAAAAAAAATGTTGGATCTTTTGATTAAATAAAGCTAACACCAATATAAAGACACTTCGTGATCAAAAATTGGAGGGAGGAATTTTCCCGGCAAGAATAGAAATAAAAAAACAAATCTCTTTTTAAAAACACACTTTCCCAACAATAATATTGTTGAATTTCTATTTAATCAGGTGGATATTAATTACCTAATACTAACAAGATGTGAAGAGTTTTCGAAAGAAATACTTTTCTAGCGGGAGTTATAATTTTTTTTTCAGTTTTTGCTAAAAATAACTAGGTAACTTCCCGTTAAATATTTTGTTGGATCTTTTGTCATTCGTCATCCCTAAATGATACTCCACGTGACTGCAAAGGTTTCATCGACGGAGGAATTTTTGCGTACCTCAAACTCTTTATTGATTTGCCTACTACCTACCCAAGCAATAGGCCACTTGCATGGATTTCATAACGACTTTGAAAAAATCGTGTGGATAGATATTTTTACCAAGATTACGAAAATGTTAGTAAAATTTTTTAGAAATGTACAGTTTTTTTAAATTTATTTTTAAATAAATAAATCCATTATTTAGGCCCGTGACGTCACTACATGAAAATGTCCCATCGCCGAAAATGTTAATTATTATTTTTAATTTATAAACTAACGTTTAGACAAGATTTTTATGCATAGCACAAAGGGTAACAATTATTATAAGCAATAATTATCAGCCTTAAACACTCATCAACATTGAAAAATCTTCCGAGAAAAGATACTTGCCGCCAACGCCGTTGGCGGCAAGTATCTTTTCCTGGAAGATTTTTCAATGTTGATGAGTGTTTCAGGCTGATAATTATTGCTTATAATAATTGCCGAAAATGTTCCTATTAATTTTATAAAATTCCACACTGATTTATTTTTTTTTATATGGCAGCACTTTGATTTCAGGCGAATTTTTGAATTTGACATTTAACGTTCAGTAGAATTATTGTTTGTTCTCTGCGAACTTATCATTTGATTTCTTTTTGACATATGTTATGAAGAGAACCCCCTTCATTTTACGATGTCTGCACGTGTTTAGAGGTATAATGGTAGTGGTGCTGATCTTAACAAAATCAAATTTTATAATATTCTTCTTATTATTATAATTTACAAGTACAAGTATATTTCATTGGATTTAGTAATATAGACGTTGAACATTATAATGATTTATGATCAATAAGATGGATCAAGGAAAAAAAATATTTATGAGATATAATATTTTTGGAATGCCTCGCTATTCTCCTGTGCCCTTTCTTGTGGAACATGATCTTTTTTTTAAATGATTTTCTGCTATGTAATTATCGTTTTTTCGCACCCATAAAATTATGTCCCGTCTTTCCGGTTTATAAAAAATGGTCTGATTTTTCGGATTGAAATTTTCAAAAAATCGCCAGGGTTTCAAAAATACGATTTAAAAAAAATGCCGAATGTCTTAGAATATTTACCTAAACCGGATTTTTTTTTTAAATGCGATGCAAGTGGCCTATCCGCAAAATAATTATTTGTTCTTTGTAGCATTTTGATCTCGACGGACAGTGCAATTAGTGCAAAAAAGGGGGTCGCGATCGGAATTATTTCGGTAGCCCCAATTTTTTTATATGTTTTATACACTCATCTCCTGATGAAAAATCTGAGTTTTCGACCTTCGGTCACTTGAGCTTTCGCCGCCGTTTTGAAAAAACCTGCCGAAATCGCGCCAAAATCTAGTTTTTCTCAAATATTTCGTTCTCAATGAAAATTTTGGCTAAGGTAACTTCACAAGTTTTGTAGAACATAAAATTATCTACAATTTTTATTAAAAAAAATGTCTTCTACCTCTAATAAGTATTGAGATACACAGCCGTAAAAATGTGTATAAGTTTATAAAAACAAGTAAATTGCACGACTTGGTTTGGTTTTCTGTACGTACCTCTTTTTCAGTACAGTTTTGTAGAGAATAAAATTTCTAAAACGATTTTTATGTTTTTTGTATTGTTTTTACTGATTTAAAGTATGAATAAACAAATATCGGTAGGTGAAAACATAAAAATTTATCACGATATTACCACGTCTTTAATATAGAAATAACGAAAAATAAATACAGTGCGTAGTTCACATGCCGTAGAAATGAAACCTTCAAAAAACTAAAGTAGGCAAGAGTGGGTTGGCTACGAAGCACCGCACAAAGAGAAGCCCGATTATTATCTCATTCTCTCGCAGTCCTGTAGATGTATGCTTTTGCCTCTTTTTAGTGTCGCTATTTTTAGTTTCATCGAGTTTCAAATCACAACGGTACTAGGCGATTTGCAGGTGCTAGAAGTTTACACTTCAAAGTACAAGTGTGCAGTTCACACGCGGTAGAAGTGAAACCTCAGAAAACTAAAGTAGACAAGAGCGAAGAAGCTACGAAGCACCGCACGAAGGGGAGATCGAATAGCTACGAATCACCGCACAATGAGGAGACCGATTAGTCTATCTAATCTCTTATACTTATCACTCAGAAGTGATAAGTAAATAAGTACTTTTTTTCATTTTTTTATTTTTTCATTCATAGTGTAATAATAAATTTTGTTAATTATTTTAAGTTTTAGATACTTACTTACTAGCGACTTGAAATTCAAATGAAACAGAAATGCGTCACGAAAATTTATTATTATTTTAATATAATAGTTAATTAGTTCTAATATAATAGGTACGGTAAATCCTCACTCTCACTCAAGGCTCCCATAGTCCAGCGGCGTAAAGCGCCTCACGAATTTAGTGGCCAGACAATTCAGACCGCGTGGGTTCGAGTCTTATAAAATAAAATAAAAAACGTTTTAATTTTTGCAAAATTAATATTCAATCTTCAAACCACACAAAATGAAAATGAACCACACCAAGAAGAAACCATAATTATTAATATGATGACCCAATGTATAGCAAAAGTTGCACCAGAATTCGACGTCAAAAATATATATAAAATCATCCTTCACTAACTAACTAACCATAACACCGTTTCTCCGCAGGGGTAGGCAGAGAGGACGGGCCGCCAAACAACTCGGTCTTGGCACACACTCCTTGCCTCGTTCACATTCATACATCGTCTCACACATCCTCTTCTATTATTTTGACTCTTGATGCAGCCCGAATCAAGTATCTGATTCACTTGGTCTTGCCATTTTTTATATTAGCTCCACTCAGAAGGCCATGAGAAAAATAATTTCCCTCAGGCCCTATGTCATCTTAGGGGATGCAGTGAGGAGGGTCTTTCAACATCATTTTACAACTCATCGTATTTCTACGTAATGTGTTTATTTATTAAATTGATAAAATTGAGCACAATCTTTAAATTAAATTATAATTAATTATCAATCTAACAATTAACAATGTATTACGGCCAAATAAACGCATTGTTCCCACCCGCCAGTTACGGCGGGTACCCGCTAGGAGCGAGGAACCGAGGTAGGTACAATGCCAAACCGCGCGCCAGAGCTAAGCGCCCCGTAATTTGAATGATGCTCGTAGTAAAAAATCCCAAAACGTCAGAAACATGCATGTCACTAAAAATCGGCTGATCGCGTGCCGCATGGCCGACCCGAAGAGCTTCGGCATTCTTCGGAAATATTCCGAAGCTTTGGTTCCAGCGGTAGTAAGGTTTGAACAAGATAATATTAAGTAATAACATTTCTCTTCTAAAATGTAACCATTAGTCAAAGGGTCAGCTATGCGTCTCGTGTGACATTATCTTGTTCGAGCCCTTGGGATGTACCTTTTTGACATTATTATTTGTTTGTCACCCATTGATCGAAGTTGTCACGACAGTAAATGGCGATATTGGCGATCCACGCCGCAGAGTGTTTCTTGTGTGTTAATTATTATTATTGGATTATTGCGTTATTATTATTATCTTTGGAAGGTTGAGTATTTTTAAATGGATATCACACCCACCCTTTCCACTAATCTTCCAATAGATGTAATATCAATAGTAATGGAGTGTAAAATGCTTCTAAAAATATTGATACCAGAATAATTCTATAATAATTGGATAATTACTAGAGCGCCGTTTTAGTTATGTTGCGTTGTACAATTTATTATGAGTTCCTAGGCTATATGTATTTTTATTATTTGAATTTACAAACAGATACATAAAACATACCTACTTACCTGGCAGGTCAATTGACTATATTAAACTCTAGACATCAGCATGTTTTTACATCGCACGATATTTTTACTATTACAGTTACATGATATTTTTAGATACTTAGCAAGTAATGTAAAATTATGCATGATGTCTAGATTTTTTTTTAAATATAATATCAACCTTTCGTTTTTTATGAATGGCTTGGTGAACCACCTATAACTTGAGGCACCGGCCGCGCCTGGTAGGAATCAGAGGTTTAGTATATCCAGGAGTGACGGACGTATGAGTCCATCCCTCCAATAGCTGTGCAAAGCGATGGGTCGAGAGAGTCCTGCTGAAAAGGTCGAAAGGCCTCCCTCAACCAGTCTCTCTCCGCCATGCATTAGGTGGGCAGGCGCATCCGCTGCCAAGACCTCACCCAATGAGTTCGGGCACCCCTGCTAAGTACCAAACGTAGTGAACCACTTGGGGGTGACCTATGGCAGAGGTGTTGGTTATCCAATAAATGGTTCCCGGGGCGGCGGTACTCATACCCGCCTCCCAAATTGAAATGCCACACGTCTTCTCGTTCATTCGCTCTACAATCCATCCGAGCGTTCCTTTCGTAATTTTACTCATTACGTTTACATTGGCCTTGCATTCTTCGCGGATCTCAACGTTTCTCCCAAGATCGTACATGGTTTTACCATACTCACGCCTCAGGAATCGCAATTCTACAGCATTCAGCCTACTTTCCTTCCTTTGCTTCCTTCCTCTACCAGTTCCATGCCTCACAGCCATACATGGGGGTAGGTTCCAGCACTCTATTATGGATAGCTGGCTTCGCTTCTTTGGACAGTTTTTTTGTTGGCGCCACTAGCGTTCTATCCTCCGTTAATGGAGTTACCTACATTTAACCTTGTTTCACATATCTCTATCAGCCTTCCCATCTACCGTAAACACACTTCCCAAATATACTTCACAATACATACTTCAAAAACTTATCCACCTGCTCCAAGTATTCATCATTCATTCACAACTAAGTTTCACATTGTTTTTGTATCAAACACCACGATTTTAGACTTACTTACATTCATCATTAACTCATTCTTCATACATATTAAATTATCTGTCTAGGTACATTTAAATTAAATATCTAAGCATAGTTTTCTATGTTTTCATATTGTTTAATCGAAAAAAATCCCAAGCATTTGGGGCATGGCAAATAATCATTAAATGAGGAATGGTATTTTCTTGTAATGGGTTTTTTGTATTCCTGATAATTTTGTACATAATCTCCCGTTTTATGCAATTTAGCAGAAGACCTTTTCTTTCCTTGCCATTCATTATTGTCAGGATATTTTGAATTTCACATTCTATCTCGTGGTTTCTGAAAATATGCCTCGAGTCCTTTTCGAAATAAAAACAAAAATCCGGCATTCGACCTTTTTTGAAGTGAAAACTTTTGTAGCACCGTTGTGATTTGAAACTCGATGAAACTAAAAATAGCGACACTAAAAAGAGGCTAAAACATACATCTATAGGACTACAAGAGAATAAGATAATAATCGGGCTTCTCTTTGTGCGGTGCTTCGTAGCCTATCCACTCTTGTCTACTTTCGTTTTCTGAAGGTTTCATTTCTACGGCGTGTGAACTGCGCCCTGTATTTTTTTTTGTTATTTCTTTATCAATTTTCTTCTTGGATTTGGTCAATACGTTAAAGTTTTGTGGAAACGACGAACGAAGGTCGTTTTCAGAATGGGGGTGACGTTTGTCTAGGTCTTGGAGGCGGATGACCGGGACACACTGAACCCCAGATTCCTACCCACCCTTTAAACCCCTTTCCTTAAAATAATTTTCCTCTCCTTCCTTTCCTTCAAAAGCTCTCCGCACAACATACCCTAAGATGAATAATTTCCCTCAGGATCTTCTGTGTGGAGCTCATGTAAAAAAAAAAGAAAAAAAAAGTACGAGATTTTAAATTAGTGACTGATTATTTGTAACCCAATAATGATTGTCTTTCTTAAAAAAAAATTGTGCCTTTATTGCACTTGTCAATTGCTACCTATCGCAATAAGGAGCCAATTTTATGCATCCCAAATAATTATTGGTAACTAAAATAACCTAGTTCCTGTTCACTCTATATATTTTTTTTTCATTAGCTCCACACTGCAGGCCCTGAGGAAAAAAATTTCCCTCAAGGCCTATGTCATCTTTGGGGATGTTGTGTGGAGGGTATTTTTGGGGAAAGGAAGGAGAGGAAGTTTTGGGAAAGAAAAAAGTATGAATGGTAGTTAGGAATCTGGGGGTCAATGTGTCCAGGAGTGACAGACATATGAATCCATCCCTCCCACTGTGATATAAGGCGTGGATCGAGAGTCCGGTTGGAGAGATGAAAAGGTCTCCCTCAACCAGTCTCTCCTGATCCGGCCCGCCATGTAGTAGGTGGGCAAATGCATAGGTTGCCAAGACCTAGACACAGCTCACCCCGTGAACCCGGGCACCCCCGCTAAGACACCAAACATATCTAACCACTTGGTGTGACCTATGGCAGGGCTGTTAGTTATCTTGTAAATGGTTCCCGGGGCGGCGGTACCCACACCTGCCTCCCAAATTTTTAATTTGATTGTTGTTTTTCCTCCCAAATATAAAATGATATAATAACAGTCTACCGTTTTGACTTCTTGGGATTCTGTTTTGGTTTCCTTCAAAATAATATTTATGTAACCAATCATTATGTACCTACGATAGATAGACCGTTGGCAAATCGAGAACGAATTAAAAGGATTCTGAAAGCATCGTAATTTAAACGTACTGCATACAGGAATATACGTAGGTCGTCAAATGTTCGTAATGAACGGACGCCCTAAATATGGAATGAAGTGTGATATACGTACGATATACGCGGTTGCCAAAACGGCGGCAATATGAAAGGACGCCCAAAAGACTCTAAAGTATACGTACCTATCAAAAATTTGAATACCCTCAAAACACAATTTCTGGATAATTCTTTTACTATCACTCTTTTGTCAACCTAAAAACATGTGAACATTCACCGCAATTTTATTTAAAAACCTACCGTAAGCAGTGGTAGCCAAAAGGATGCGAAGTGAAAGGACGCCAAATCTGTAGCGGGATGTATATATATATATATATATATATATATATATATATAATTTATATTTTTTTCAAAAAAAGCAATTACTTTGTGGTTAGACATTATATTATTAAAAATAAAACAAACACTTGCAGCCTTACTAAAAAAAACCACAGCACGCCCGATAACCCGTGTTGCTGCAGCAGCACGAATAAAACAAAAATACACTAAAACACGAAATATTACTAATAAGGTTTGTTCTTAAAATGTATTTTAAATCTGGCAACAATGTAATTTTTTATAGTGTAAGTACTAAATGGTTTGTTTTCCTTCATAACCGCTAGGTGGCGGCGCCTGCACATTCGTTGTTCGCACTCATATCATAAATGAACTTTCGCGCTGGAAGCGCGAAAAAATTTCGCTTCGCGGATGTGTGTGCAATATTACTTGAATGTGATGGTTAATTTCTAATTTAATGACTAATTTACTCCTATATTTATATAATTGATACATTTACGGTGTTTTTTCATAAGTTTTAGTCAAGTTATAAAACAATAATCGTACTTTGAAAATTGAAATGTCAAAAACTATTTTATATGATACATGAATTTTCAAATTTACATTTAAAGGATTTTATTTTACAAGAATTTCATGAAAGTGGTGTTTTTTTTTAATAATGTGTTCCTAAATGTATCAAAGAAATTAACGTCTTTAGAGATGCAAGAAATATGTTATAAAAGCCGGTATAATTTTAGGGTTAGTTTTTTAGCAATAATTTTGTTTTTTAAATTTTTTTATTGTATGCACGAGGAAAAAGTGAGGTGATAGTTTCCTTCCAAATTTATTACATAAAAGGACTGTTTTTGAAATTTTGATTTTTTTTTACTTCTCTACATTTTAGTCAAAAAATTTTTGGTAAGAAATTTTTTTCCATTTATTTCCGAGTTTGAATCTTAAAATATGTCAGTTTTTGAAAACTAAACTGTATTTCGAATACACAAATCTAAAAGGTAATTTTATCTAGTTTTCATAAATGGTATTTGTTTTTACGACACCTTCAAAAATAAGAAATATATAGAACATTAAAAATACTTTTGAAAAATTCCAAATTTCGTTCGGATAACAATCGTTAAAACAGAGATAAACTACCCTCTCAGGCCGTGTAAACCATGTGTATTTCTTTCAATGAAATTTTTTTTAATTAGTAATGTTTTCACGTCCCCGGCCGTTTGTCAATTGAATAAAATTTTCACTGGGTTTTTTAGTAAGGCTGTTAGTATTTAACCACGAATTTATTATTTTATACATCGACCGGTTTCGCTTCGACCAAGCTTCATCAAATAAATAAATGCTTCCTTAAATACGAAGTGTTTGCCTTATTTTTAATAACCTAATAATATTTGAAAATCTCATACTACCATGATATTAAGCGGAAAGTGTTGTTTGTGTCGTGACGGAGCCGAGGAACAGGCGCGATGCCAACTCAGTCACTGGACCACTGAATAATTTCGAAAAAACAAACCTGAGTTAGATATATAAAAGAGTGATATTTTAAAATTTGAAAGTAAATAAGGGTTCATTGAACCTGAGTTATAGTCAGAGATTTGTAATAATTATCGAGATATATTTACTATTATTGTAATAAGTAATAAATTTTACTAATTTATTTATAAGTATAATAAATAATAATGTTTTCAATTTAATTATTTAAGCTGAACAGAGCGGTGAGTGCATACCCTGTCTGTCATATAAAAGCACACGTCTAAATAAATTACACAATAAAATTATTAAACAGAAAAGTGAACACATTTATCAATTGTGGTGGTTTGAAGGATATTCACCATAATGGTGTAGGGGCGCGCCTTGCCACTGGGCGCTGACCTGGACAAGAGAGTTTTCCGATCTCTGGTAGCGCTGACTCGTTCCAGCTACTCTATAGCGAACCCATGCACCCATTCCTATGCGAACATCTACGAGGCGCTGCATCGCCAAGGGAGGCCGAACAGAAGTGTGTGCAGTGGCGGATACATAATATGATACATATAGACATGTAGAGCGAATGATTGAAGAAAGATTTTCTTATATTCAGGGGGGCCTAAATATAAGAAAATCTTTCTTCAATCATTCGCTCTACATGTCTAAACCATCTAAGCGTCCCTTTCTTAATATTATTTATAACGCTTGCATCAGCCTTGCATTATTTTCACATTTTTCTCACACTATCATACATGACTTTACTACACATACGCCGTAGGGGTCTCAATTCTACAGCATTTAGTCCTTCCTCTGCCAGTTTCATGCTTAACTGCCATACATCAGGGTTGGGAGTTGCCTGCATTTACCCTTCTTTCAATATCTCTATCAGCCTTCCCATTTCTCGTAAACATACTTCCAGAATACACAAACTCATCCACTGTCATTTTTGGGTAACTACGAGTATTACAAAATGCTATGTGAATGGTCATTTTAGGGAAAGGAAATAGTGGAAGGAAAAAGGTATGATAGGTGGTTAGGACTCTCTGGGTAGTGTATGCAGGAGAGATGGACGGATGAACCTTTCCCTCCCACTGCGATGTGAGGCAATGGTTCGGGAGATTCCTGCTGGAGAGATTAAATGGTTTTCCTCAACCAGTCCTTTCCAGCTCGCCACGCATTACGGGGGCGAACGCATCCGCCGCTAACTTGAAAAATCACATCCCATGAACTCAGGTATCCCTGCCAAGTCACCAAACTTAGCGATCCGCTTGGGATGACTTATAGAAGAGGTGTTGTTTATCCAATAAATAATTCCCGTGGCGGTGGTACCCACACTCGCCTCCTAAATTGAAACTTTTGCTCCATTCACATTTTTATTTATTTATCTATATAAGGTATGTTTACATTACATTATTCGATGCCTGTCCCACTAGGGTATACCTGTGTTGAGACAGGCGTAGAGGTACATAAATGAATATCATACATAAGAATATGTAATTATAACATAAGTATATTTCAGGTAAAATACATACTGATTTATACAATTAAAATAGAAAGATGATTTAAAGTGTGGGTAAATACCATAAAGAGAGCATTATATAGATGAAGGAAGAGATGAATAAAGTAGTAAATCCTGTCAAATCTATTTAGGGAGGTATATTATACATATAGGATTTCACTATTTTAATTTCTTTAATATGGGTAAGGACATACGCAAGTTGGTATATCTGTATATTTGTAATCTATTTTACAGATGTTAGCAGTAGTGTGACGTCCAATACTCATAATCCATTTCTTTATATCTTGTTTGAATTTGGTCATTGATTCGGTTTTGCCTAATCGTAGCTGGTAGTGTGTTGTGTAGTTTGCAAGCTATGTATTTTAAGTGTTTTTGTCCAAAGGTGGTTTTAGAAAAGGGAGTTTGGAGAAGTTCTTTATTTTTGGCTCGTGTATTGTGTATCATTTGTGTTGGTTTGTATAGGATTTTGTTGTTTTTATGTAAATAAACTGAGATAGATTTTGCGTAGAGCTGTTTAATGTCCATAACGTTGAAAGTATTGAAAATCGTATCAGTGCTGGTAGTGAGAGGAAGTTTAAGAGTTACCCCAAGCTAAAATTTCGTATTCGATGTGAGATTGGCACAGTGAGTAATATACTGTTTTTAAAAGTTGTAGGTTAAGGAAATTGCGTGTTTGTTTGAAAAAGTATATAGATTTGCTGATTTTTTTTGTAGTGTTAAGTATATGTTGCTTCCAATTTAGGTGTGTATCAAAGGTTAATCCTAAATATTTGATAGTTTTTACTTGTTCAAGGCATGGGCAGTTGCAATTTCGGTTCAGAGATGAGTTATTACATTCGTGTATTTTTAATTTTGGGTGTAGTTTGGTTAGACTAGACGGTAAGTGTAACGGACGTGTTCGCACCCTCAAAATATCTTTCATCAAAGTTCATCGCTGGTGGCAGCCTTTACATTTTGGAAATTCTTGGAAATTTTGCTGAAATTAATGTACCGTGCCGCCAGCGACCAAATTTGGTGAAAAGATATTTTGTTTCTTTTGGTATAAAATTACCTAATACTTATTTTATAAAATTATGTAAAATAATGTTTTCCTAACAATGTGCATGTTCCCGGTGCGACAAATAAACGCTACCTGTCGCAGGTTGCCACCGGGGACATTTTATAATTTCATGTAAAATTTATATTTGTTACATATTCTATTGTTTAAAGCCCCCGCCCCAGGAGGGCAACCCTTCAGCCCCAGGTGGCGGATGCCTTTCCCACTGGGCAAAGCCCCCGCCCCAGGGAAGAGCAACCTACCTTTCCAGGAAAAAGCAAACTACTTTTCCAGGAAAGAGCAGCCAAGTAGACTCCTTTAGCCTGCAGGAGGCCAACCCGCCAGCCAAGTAGACTCCTTTAGCCTGCAAGAGGCCAACCTTTAAAATGTATAATTATTTTCAACTTACAATTTTAATCGACCACTTTCATGGGCGACACCGCCAAAATGAGGACGCCACATATATGTCGCCCTATTTATACGATGAGGAGCGGGGCCAGAATCCCCTCCAAATTTTGTATAAAACAATGCCCGTTCGTCGTCGGGTTTAACTAACCCAATAAATACGACGAATTTTTCAAATAAATCATGTTCATCTCTACTCAACAAACTCGTCTCTTTTATTCTTCGGAAGTTTTCCTACAAACACCTACCTCTGGAAGTCTGCCTGCAGCCTCCTGCTGAAGTTCTGCCTGAACGAGTACCTGGTGCCTACTGCTGCAGTCGTCCCTAACTCTGGGCACTGCCAAGGCACCGCTCAGGCAGAAACTAGGCGCATCCCGGACCATTACCACTGGATGTAGGGAGGCCAGCCAGCTCTAATCACCATCATCAGCTTGTACCTCTGGAAGGCGTGCACGAGACCGGTCCCTTTTTTACAGTTCTTGTAAAGACGCTGATACGTCTGTTACAGTAAGTATTTTGTTTTCTGTACGTTAAGAGTTAACGTGATCGAGTCAAGCCAATATTTAACCTTTTGAATTCCTACCTCTGCTTTCGAATATACGGTAGGCCAGTCTTTTGCTTGGAATAGTAGGTCAGTATCGTTGGCGAAACTGACAATAGTGGCATCGATATCTAGGTTACACAACTCGTTAATGTATATTAGGAAGAGCGTTGGACCTATAACACTACCTTGTGGGACACCGTAACTAATAGGTAAATTCTGACTCTTTGTAGCTCTGAGTTTAACGCATTGGGATCTGTCCGATAAGAAGCTGGAGAGGAGGCTTAATTCATTAATACCTATATTGAACAATTTGCGTTCTAATTTGTTGTGTGATATTGTATCAAAAGCTTTACAAAGGTCGAGAAATACGGATAGACATTTCGAGCCCTTATCAAGGTGGCCAGAGGTATGGTCAGTGATGGTGGCTATGGCATCGTTTGTGCTTTTATGGTTTCAGAAGCCAAATTGCCGCGGCGATAGTAGGTTGTTGGTTTCATGGTATTCCATAAGACTATTATTAACGATATTTTCAAATACTTTGACAGGGGATTGAATAACGTAATAGGAGGATAATTACTAATCTCAAGTTTGGAGCCTGTTTTGAAAATAGGGATAATAAGACCTTGTTTTAGAATGGCGGGAAATAATCCTTGGCGGATGCTTATATTCAGTAGATGACTTAATGGTTGCATTATAACCGGGGCAATTTTTTTAAGAACACTGTTGGGTATTTCGTCAATGCCGGTGGATGAAGAATTTTTTAAAGAGTTTATTACCGTAGAAACTTCTTTCTCTGTAACCGTTTTGAGAACAAAGCGGGTTGGGAATTCATTGGAAGGGTGGACGCTAGGGCCAGGCATATGGTTGCTTGTTTGGATTTTTGTTGCTAGTTCTGAACCTATATTTGCAAAATAACTGTTTATATGACTGACAATTGTGTTGGGGTTCGATGTAAAGTCTACAGTGATATCATTGATATTGAGAGAGTTTAAGGTGTCGGTGGCTTTATTTGAATTGGTAGCTTCCATGAGGACTTTCCATATTTTTTTAGGATCATTGTTGCATTCGGAAATTTGTTTATTGTGGTATAGATTTTTGGCTTTTCTAATGACTTGTGTGCAAATATTTCTGTATCTTTTGTAGAAATTATGGAGTGTAATATCATATGGATTCGTGGCACATTTTTATGTATGGAGTTGCGTTTCCGAATGCAGTTGATGAAAGTATGGTTAATCCATGGTTTGAAAGGTTTGATCGCTCTAGGAATGGTTTTTGTGGTGATTTTAGTGTTTTGGACAAGGGTGTCTTGTATGTAGGTAGAGAAGTAGTTCCATGCCTCTTCTATGTTTGCTATCTTATAGAGTCTGTCCCAGGATTTAGAACTAATCGTTTTGTTGAGGTGGTCACAGTTAATTATTTTCTTTGTTATTTCAGTTGATGTTTTGCTTTATATGTTGTTTTTGGAACTCATTCTGAAGGAGGTGGCGTAGTGATCTGTAATTGATGACATGTGGATTTCTGAAGTGTATTGGTTTGAAGTTTTAACCATAATACGGTCGATGCAGGAGGAAGAGTGGGGTGTACATCGTGTAGGTGAGTTTATTGTACTTTCCATTCCGTGAAACATAATGGTATTTAAGTAATCTTTGCACTGGGGATGTTCGTTGGTTTTTAGAATATTAATGTTAAGGTCTCCAATTAAAACAAGGTTTTTTGTTTTTTTAGCTCGGTAAGATAAAAATTTAAGTCTCGAAAAAAGGGGAAGATGTTAGGTTTGGAAGGAGAGCGGTAAAGTGCAATAATACATGGTGTCTATGCTGTATGTTATTTGAAGACAGTTGGAGTTTGTAATGATGATTTCTTTGACGTTATGTGTGTTGGGAGTGTTGTTTAATGTATATACTACTACGCCATCGTTTTGTCTGCAGTGATTCGAGGTGTGATGGTGGGTATAATTGGGAATGTTTTTGGCAGTATAGTAAGGTGTTAGCCAGCATTCTGTCAAGATAATTAGGTCATATTTGGTTTTAGTAAGTTCGAGTTCGATGAGAAAATGGTCAAAGTTTTTTTTTATCGATCTAATATTTTGATGGTAGATTGATAGGTCTGAATTGTTAGACTTTATATTGGTAGAAAAAGAATCCATTTTTGTATGATATGATGAAATATGAGAGTATAATTTCCCAATATTTAAGTTATTTTTTTTAATTCATTAACAAGATTAATATAAATAATTTTTTCGTTCGTGAGGTGCCTCATCATAATTCTACATTCCCGGGAAGGGCTTTGTAAGGAAGGAAAGGAATAATGGGAGATACAATAAATTGAACAGGACCTTGGGATATATGGATTAGTCCCAAAGCCAATTTAATACTAAACAAACAGGCTATAATAATATACCTCAATAAATCAATGTTAACATAATGCCTACTATTCTTCTGCGTGGGTTCTATGTAATTTAATTAGCAGATAACTGTTCCACTATCATGTCATTCCATATATCACATATTTTGTAGACGCCCCTATAGGCATAAAAATAGATGAGAATGCGAGGTCGAAATTATTCTACCCATTTCATTGATATTTGATAAAATCATATTTTACATTCTTCTTCTTCTTGTGCCCTGTCCGTTCAACGGACGTTGGTTATCATGCGGACTTTGGTTACTGCGGCCCGGAATAGCTGTACAGTAGGCTGGCCAAACCACTGTTTCAAGTTTTTCAGCCATGAGGTTCTCCTTCTTCCAGGGCGCCGTCTTCCGGCAATCTTTCCCTGCATTTGATCTGTCTAATGTCTCGTCATATATCCAAGATATTGAATTTTTCGAATTTTTATAGTTTTAATAACTAATTTTTCTTTTATTACAAGCAATAATTGTCAGCCTGAAACACTCATTTACATTGAAAAATCTTCCGAGAAAAGATACTTGCCGCCAACGGGACTTGAACCCGTGTCCTTCCGATTGCCGGTTGCCGGTCGAATGCTCTGAGCATTCGACCGGCAATCGGAAGGACACGGGTTCAAGTCCCGTTGGCGGCAAGTATCTTTTCTCGGAAGATTTTTCAATGTAAATGAGTGTTTCAGGCTGACAATTATTGCTTGTAATAATTGTTACCCTTTGTGCTATGCATAAAAATCTTGTCTAAACGTTAGTTTATAAATTAAAAAAATAATAATTAATTTTTCTTTATTCATCCGAACCATAACGTCTTCATTCGTAACCCTGACCATCCAGCTTATTTTAAGTATTCTTCTGTAGATTCACATCTCGAATGCCTCAAGTCGCCTAATTTAGTACTTCAGTCAATGCTTCTAATTCATAAAATAATATCGAAAACATGTAGCAGCATCTGCCCATTCGCATTCGTAATCCAAGATTGAGATCATGATCGCAGAACATAATACTCTGTGCCTTCTCTAGTTTTGTTCCAGCAATATAAAGATTTTCATTCAATGTGTTATTTTTGCTAATGAGCATGTATTTTGTTTTATTTATATTCAGTTCTAGCCCAAAATCCTCAAAATCTTCACTACTTGATTCAGCAGTAGTTGTAGATCCTCAATGTTACTTGTTGACATATTAGAGTATTTTGCATAGTAATCAAAAAGCAAATGTATTGTATTACAATTGCATTCATTTTTCTTCTTTTCAATATTTCCGTTCTGTACATTATTACGATCAATAACGTTTTACTTTATGCATATTGCTGCCAGCGACATTTTCAGATAAACCAATAATTTACGACAGCATTTTACTGTTATGGAAATATGTACTATTAAATGTGCATCGTTGCACTATTTACATTGAGAATACACTTCGAAAATAAGTTGCTTTTACGATACGATCATAATACGAAGACAAGTAAGTAATATTACAGAGATCTGAAACTGAAGTTTTACAACACTTTTTATTTTATTTTACGAATAAAACAGGCGCTGAGGAAATTTATTAAAGAATATTGCAACGCATTGAATTTTAAAAATATTTAAATTTGTGATTCAATTAATATTTTTGAAAAACACTCCACAATGAACATCGATATGTATTAGTAATATTTGTGACTTTACCAGCGCAGAACTGGCGTCTTTGTGATGCCTTCGACACCGTTGCATTGTCGGGAAACATGCCAAAGATTTGTACACGGTTCGTCACACGAGAACGTAAAAGAAGTGAATTTTCACATTTACCAACACGTTGTGGATTTTCGTAATCATACTAATTAATAATTACGGTAAAATAACTTCGTTTGAATTTCACTTATTATAACCAACCGGTTTCGGTTCAACCTGAACCTTCATAAAATAACCAATTTCGTATAACTAATATGTTTTGTACACCCCTGACGAAGGTTCAGGTCGAACCGAAACCGGTTGGTTAAAAATGTATAATAAAGTGGAATTCAAACAAAGTTCCTTTATTGTACCTAATTATTATAAAAAACGTGGCAATAGCTCATTTTATAGAGTTTCAGTCCTCGTACGACTAGAGCATGTGGATTTGAGAACTATTTGCGACCATTATTTTTTTTCTGCCTGTTATTTTATTTTTAAATTTTGAAAACATAATGAGAATGAGTAAAACCTCAAATTGAAACAGAAAAAGATATGGTCGTATACAGGAAATAAATTGAGGACCTTAGCCTTGCCGGGGCTCTGCTCTAACCACTAATTCGACATAACGCTTATTCGATTTTTTCATTTTTAACTGTATCATAACTATAAATAAGAACTACCAACATTATCTTCATTTTCTCAACAAATATTTTGTTGACTGCTCTCTTTATGCAAGATTTTCTACGAACTAAATGCAATCTAAATAGTGTCTTGATGGTGATTATTTTTGTTGAGCGGAGTATCGTAGAAGCTTCCTTTGATTGAATCATAGATCAGAGGCTATTGAGAGCTTTTATTATTAACGTGACCATCCACGATTACGGTACCGTGACAGCATAAAAAAGGGAAAAAACGTACGTTCCTTATCACAATAATGCTGCAGCTCTTTCAAAAGATGAGATACACAATGCAATTAGGTCTGTTTCCTCTAAATGAAAAAAACTGAAAATTTTCATGCATCTCTCTCACACACCGCACCGTTAAGTCTCCGTATACCTCAATCTTAATATATAAAACAATGTCGGGTTATTTACACCGTTTATAACACGAGAACGGCTGGACCGATTTTTATGATCTTTGATTTGTTGGATTTGTCTCCGCCCCGAATAGCAGAATAGCTATTAAAAATTCGGAAAAATTCACAAAAAAAAATAATCATGAAGAAAATTATTTTCCTCATACATTTTGTATGGAACAAATTCTCATCTTTTGAAAGAGCTGCAACAATATTGTGATAAGTATAATATTGAAGAGTGAGTGAATTCCAAAAATTCAAAAACGTCAAATGTCAATACGCTGATTGTTTTGCTTTTATTCTTAAACATATAATGCTACCTATATTTCTTACACACTAAATGTCAATAGTCGAACATGGGACAAACGGTGAACGTATGTCTGCACCCCTCCAAAGGAACAATACAATCTTAATAATATTATAAACGCGAAAGTTTGTATGGATGTATGTGTGTTTGTTACTTTTTTACGCAAAAACTGCTGAATGGATTTTAATGAAATTTTACAATAATATAGCTCATACATCAGAATGTATAGGCTATATATAATGGTAAGCTCTAGCGTAATGAATTTGTATAAATGAAAATTTATGTATTTCATATATTTAAGCGGCATTGTGGAACGGCAGGGGGAAGGGAAACGGGGGGTGGTGGGGTTCGCGGAGAGGTAAATGACGAGGGAGGGGGAAGGCGGGGAAGGTGGAAGGGAACGGGGACGCACGGGAAAGGACATGCAGGGAGAATCAATTTATTTCTTTGAATGGCATTGCAACGCATGCCGGGGACCAGCTAGTTGTTTATAAAAAGCAAAATGTTTCATGAGAGTTTACTTAAATTAGTTTCTCACTTCTTCAGAGTTTACTTAAAACTTTAAGTTTTAACAGATTTGCATAGGGTTTGAAAATGGCATTTTATATCAAAACAGCTGTAGATATGCAGCACAATAAAAAAAAAATGAAACACTTGCACTTGCAAAACTCAATATTGACATTATTAAATTTGATTAACATTAAATTTTACAACAAGTCTTTTTAAAAAATATTATATAAGACATTTTCATAATTTTTATTCACGAGCACATCTGCACAAACGATATAAGACATACGAATACGAGTATATGACATATTTTAAAATTGATGTAATTTTAGATGTTGCATGCAACCCGACAAACCCTTTTAAAACTAAAATAAATGTACATTATTTTTCCCATTCGACTGCATCATGCTTTATTTGATAACTATTTCCTAGAACGCAGTTTACAAAAGCAAACAATCTGCCCCGGGCACTGTTTTTCAATTACACTATCTCCATAAAACGACATAAAAAACTGTGCGGAATTCAAAGCAATTCCGATTATATAATAATAAAGTTTTTCAAAGCGGAGTTCCCCCCAGGCAAAGCATTTGGTTTGCATTTTTTTCTTTTTTTTTAACGTTAGCTCCACACAGGACGCCCTGAGTAATGTAATATTTGTGGATGCAGTGTGGAGGGTCTTTTATGGAAAGGATAGAGAGGAAGTTCTGGGAAGGAAAGAGGTATGAGGGCGGCATGTCAGCGGACTTTCTAGACCCATCGCAAGGCAGTGGGAGGGATGGATTCATAAGTTTGTCACTTCTGAACACTTTGACCTTCAGATTCTTAACCATCCCTAACCGCTTTTCCTTTCCAGAACTTCCTTTCCCTTAAAAACACTCCACACATCATCTGCAAAGATGTCATAGGCCTTGAGGGTTTTTTCCTCAAGACCCTCGGAATGGTGTTAGTGTAGAAAAATAATGTTATTATTAAGTTCTACAAGAATTAGAATTTTTTATTATTGTGAGAGCTGTTTCGGCTAACATGACCATTTTCAGTTATAAAAAAGAAAATTTTCAAACTTTTATTAACGGTCAATTACAATTCGTCAGCATATAATTCTTGAATTCAAAATTTCCCTCCACACATTTTCTTCGTTTTTTATTATTCTTCATACCTTCTATAGGTAAATTTTAACAACCGTTCTCATCTCAGGCGAAATTATCTAAAGATATTCTATGGACTGTAATAGATACTACAATCATGTAATAATTTAATCTAATATGAATGAAAACTTGTATTATAATTTACTGTGTACGTCTTCACAAACAAATTAACTTAAATACATTTACGTTAATGTATATATTATAAGTTTAACACTTTAGTAGATGTGTGAACAGTAGAACTTAAATCCAAAAAAGTATTCAAATAAAATGAAAACAATATTGGCGAAACTCAATTAAATTTCTGGAGAAAAATCAGAAAAAATAATATATTGGCATCTCAATCCAGGACCTACTGCTTACATGGCAACACCTCTACCAACTGAGCTAAAGTATCTGTATCCAATTCGGTCACTTTTAACTGTATAATACTTCTACTAAGAACTAACATCATTATCTTCATTTTCTTAACGCACGTATTATTGGCTGCTATCTTTACAGATGGTTGCAACTGCGATCTAGATAGTGTATGCACAAATTTTTATCAATTTTATTTTTAATATGCGACATCTATTGACTTTTCTGCAAGTCTAGGATGAATATATATATATATATATATATTCATATGTAAGCAATTTGATGACCCAGATGCAATGATAGCCATGTTCGATGGAGTCATAAGAAGTAAGCTGGAGTATGCTAGTGGTGTATGGACTCCGCACCAAGCTAAATATATTAATATGCTAGAACAAATTCCGAAAAAGTTCCTTAGGTATGTCTATATGCGGATGAATGGAACGTACCCGACATTCATGCACCATATGGAATTACTTGAGGCAACAAATAGATTTAGCTTGGAAACAAGACGTTATGCAAATCTTGCAATTCTTAGTTTTAACATAATCCATAATCGTATTGACAGCCCATTCCTCTTGGAATGTTATGGCTTATACGTGCCTGAAAATTTCAGCCGTAGTCGTCGACACGACTTGTTCAAAATACCATACGGTAGAACAGATGTTCTAGCACAGCATAGCATGACAAGAGAAATGGTGCTGTTGAACGAAACATCGGAAACACTAGATATATATAACTATTCATTAGATAGCCTTAAGATTTTTTTGTATAATAATCATCTTCCTAGATGTTAAGACTGTCAAAATGAGAAAATTGTACAGTAATTGGATAAAAATCTGTTGTACAATTAAAAAAAAAAATATATATATATATTTTATTAATTTATGAGTAAAACCTCAAATTGTAATATTTAATTAAATGAAAACAATTTTAGTGAAACTCAATTGAAAATCTGGAACCGCATTACAATTTAAGAGGCGGGTATGGGTACCGCCGCCCGGGAACCATTTATTGGATAACCAACACCTCTGGCACAGGTCGCCCTCTATGTTTGGTGACTAAGCATGGGTGCCCGGGTTTACGGGGTGTGGTTTGTCCGAGTCTTGGCGGTGGACGCGTCTGCCCACCAGCTGCTTGGCCGGCAGTATTGGGAGAGACTTGTTAAGGGAGACCTTTTGACCTCAGCAGGCTTGCACCGCAGTGGGAGGGATGGATTCATACGTCCGTCACTCCGGGAGACACTCATTTTATCCCCCTCTCCCTTCAGTCTTGTAACGTACAATAATTTGGGATGCCATAGTCTCACTAGCTCAGTTGATACTCATGAGCGGAATTCATATAAACTAATAAGGAACTCCAGTCTATTTTTTTTAATGAATAATTTATTACCTTCTAACTTTAATAAGTGCATATTTATTTTTATTTTTAGAGTTAGTTTTAATAGTTAAAATAATTTCTGAGTTTTCATTTTTCAAGATCCCCGAAAACCACCGTATGTGTACTGAATCGTGTGACGTCATCACTCACCAAAGGTTTGTTTTATTTTCAACAGGTATTGTCATTTTGTATGACAGTTATATGGAAGACGCTATGAAACTTTTCAATTTTTTTTATTTTTTATTTTTTTTTATTGAAATAATAGATAATACATAATATAATCAACAAACAAGTCCTGCTAAGCCAATTGAATCGGCTTGTCAACAGGTGCTTATATTTTAGTTACATATTTATACATTTTTAAAATTTAAAATTTACAGACATAATAATTAAAAACATTATTTAGGTAGAAGTATTTATTATATTATATTTATTATATTCTTCAATATTATTACGGAAGAGTAGTATAAAAAATGTTTGAATTTTTTTTTTTGCTTTTAAGAATCGAAATCAATATTATAGAATTGTAGGCAACTACAGCATACAGCGCCAATCAGGTGTTCTAATCTGTTTGTAAATAAACGAATAACACGAAATGTTGTTAATACGGTGGCTTGTGTCATACATTCCTATACAATGACATTTTAATAATACCAACTTGACGGTGTGTTTCAATGACACGATTAAAAATTGACTTTTTAATATATTTTTTTAAACTCTGCGTTTAATATTATTTAATAAAACTTATATTTTCAGAATCAGCTTTTATTAGTCTACATGGACATATTTTTTTAAGCCATAATATTTTTCACTGGAATTCCTTATTCAGAAACTACATAAGAATGAATTCAAAGTAAGATACATGATAGAATATAAAGTTCAGAATTAATCTCGCTTTAGAAGCAAAGAAAACTCACAAGAGAGATTCAAGATTCATATTTGCGCGTAATCATCCACCGTTATATGCATATTATATACGCCGCTGTTATACAGGGTGTAACAGCATGTGCCCGAAGGATTTAAACCAGCGATTCCTGAGCATAATACGCCGCTTTATACAGGGTGTAACAGCATGTGCCCGAAGGATTTAAACCAGCGATTCCTGAGCATAATACGCCGCTTTATACAGGGTGTAACAGCATGTGCCCGAAGGATTTAAACCAGCGATTCCTGAGCATAATACGCCGCTTTATACAGGGTGTAACAGCATGTGCCCGAAGGATTTAAACCAGCGATTCCTGAGCATAATAAAAGTAAAAAAGAAAAAAAACAAAAAAGACTCTCCACACAGCATCGCTGATGTCATAGGCCCTGATAGATTTTTTTTCCTCAGGAGCTAATGTAAAAAAAGTATTTTTTTCAATCGCACGTCCGTAACTTTTTTTTTTACATGAGATCCACACAGGAGGCCCTGAGGAAAATAATTTCCCTCAGGGCCTATGTCATCTTTGGGGATGCTGTGTGGAGGGGTTTTGGGGGAAAGGAAGGAGAGGAGAGTTCTGAGAAGGAAAAGGGTTTAACGGGTGGGTAGGAATCTGGGGTTCAGTGTGTCCTGGTCATCCGCCTCCAATACCTAGAAAAACCTCACCCCATGAACCCGGACACCCCTGCTAAATCACCAAACGTAGCGAACCACTTGGGGTGACCCATGGCAGAGGTGTTGGTTATCCAATAAAGGTTCCCGGGGCGGCGGTACCCAATCCCGCCTCCCAAACTGATCCTACTCCTACAAGTCGCGATGGGATCACATGCTAAGCCCGCTGTTTAGTGAATGAGAACAAATGATTTTCACGTGACTCGTTAGGCTACACCGACTACTAAGTTGTGACGTTTGACGGTAAGCATTTTTATTTAGTTTTAAATTGTTCGTTTAAATCATTCGGGTTATGTGCTGTCACACCCTGTATACGTATATAATAACATCCAATATGCTAGCGTGGGAAAAGAGCTCTCGTTGGTATCAAGAATAATCTAACAAGAACCGTTGAGCTATTACAAGTGTTGTTGTGTTATTTGAAGACTGCAATAATATACTGCAACAAACATTGTGTCCGGAAAGTAATGGTAACAGCCGGAACAATTAATCCTCAACAATTACAAATCGAAGGCAGGTGAAGAGTACTACCGCTCCGGAAACCATTTATTGGATATCAAACACCCCTGACGTAGGTCACTTCAAGTGGTTCGCTACGTTTGGTGACTTAGCAGGGGTGCCTGGGTTCAAGGGGTGCGGGTTGGCAAGGGATGCATCTGCCCACCAACTGCGTGGCAGGCCGGATCTTGGGAGACTAGTTGAGGGAAACCTTTTGATCTCTTCAGCAGGACCAGAATTTCCTCTCCTTCGGATACGTTTTTAGATTTTCACGGCCAAAAGTATTTTCGTTATTTGTTTTTGGGGTGTTATGCCGTGTTGCGCTAGCTCCTTCTTTAGCCAACGTTTCGGACAGCGTTGCAGTGTCCATCATCAGGGCAGATCCGGTAGATGTGTGTTCCTTTCATTCGTTTCCCTGAAAAGGCACTCAACACAATTTTGATCATTTAGACTTATGACTTTCAATTTTGATCATTATATTTTTCTTTTTTTTTTTTTTTTTCGGAAACTTTAGGAGCTAGGTCTACGCTTCAGTACATTTTAACGGATGATAAACAGCTGATAGTAGACCTGTTGGAATCTTTTTAAAATTTTTTTTGAGAACGACTCCGTTTTTATAACATTTGAAGGGTATTCCCATCAATTTAATATATCATTGAAGAAGTTCAATAGTTGCCCATGGTATGGAAACATTATTCGAAGATAATATTGTTAATTCTAAAATTTGAAAATATGAGATTGACAATTATGACGGATTGATGGAAGGTGGCAATTGCTAAATTGGTAAAAGCGCACGTCCGACAGACCTTTGACGAGAGTTTCTGGGTTCGAGTGCCGGTTGCGACAATTATCTTTTTCCATTTTTCTGTGTCTTATTTTCTTTTATATTTTCATTTAGATTTTTTTTACATTAGCTCCACACCGCACTGTTTCATTTCTACCTCGTGTGAATTACTTTTGTTTACACAGTTATATTCAAATTTGACATAAAAAAATTCAAACTTAGGACAAAAAAGTTTGTCAAAAAAGTTTTATTAAAAATTGGCATCAAATGCAACGCAGAATCAGCAGTTTTCCGCTTAGCACACTAATTTTCGGACACCATGTATACTGTGAAGAGCGAAAGCTTATGAGGTTCTTTCAAGGGAATTAAATTTCCTGTACCACGTTTGAATTTTAAGGAAGTAGCCAGATCGACCGGAAATTTATCACTTTTAAATCGAATTCTAGACTCTTTTCTACAATGTCTAGATTGGAAGAAAAACTGCTCACGTAATTAATGTGGTGACCCGACATTTGATCCGGCGACATTTGGTCCGGCGACAGTTGGTCCGGCGGACATTTGATCCGGCGACAATTGATCCGGCCTGATCCTTTAGAAGATTTTTTTCTTCAAGTAAGTATGTAAAGAGGATATACGGCCGTACAACCAAAGTCGATGTACTTATATCTGAAGGCATCTTGAGTGAAAATCCGCTGTAAAAATATTTTTACTAACAATAATTTCGACTCTCCGAAGAAGCATGCGGCAATACAAAATACGATATACTTATACGTGCAGTCAGTTTAACAAAAAACCTTAAAAGATTCCTACTTGCGTATAACTTTTTTATCTGAAAATTACACTAGAGTCCCAACTGCTCTCAACCGTCTCGAGCCAGTGAGTGCCAATGGCATCCCCAATTTTGGTACGGTGTGATACTGAGGGTAGTGGGGAGGGGAAGGAGATGTGAAAAACGTACCTGGCTATTCAGATCTAGTCACGTCATTTCAAGTAATCCGACTAAACCTACATATACTGTACACCAGCAAACAAATTACAAAAATCATATGATTTTAATTTTTTTTGTATTTTAATTTTTTAGAACTTTTATCAAAACACAAGAGTCCCAACTGCTCCCAACCGTCTGGAGCCAGTGAGACTATGGCATTCCTAATTTTGATATGTTGTGAGGCTGAAGATAGTGGGGAGGAATGGCAGGAATGTTGGTTATCCAATAAATGGTTCCCGGGGCGACGGTAAACATATCCGCCTCCTAAATCTTAAATAGATGTTGCACATGTAAGAATGTCGTATTTTGCTATTCGTCAGTATTCATTCAGAATTGAAACGTTACTTGAAATGACTTTAGGCGTGCTTGGTGACTAGATCTGAATAGCCAGGAAATTTTTTCACATATCCTTCTCCTCCCCACTATCTTCAGCCTCACAACATATCAAAATTAGGAATGCCATAGTCTCACTGGCTCCAGACGGTTGGGAGCAGTTGGGACTCTTGTGTTTTGATAAAAGTTCGGCTCAAGTGTCGGCCGGATCAAATGTCGGCCGTATCAAATGTCGCCGGACCAACTGTCGCCGGACCAAATGTCGCCGGATCAACTGTCATGGAACCAATTTTTTGTTAATTTTTTCGATTTAATTTTTTCATTGAATATTTCTATCAGCCTTCCCAAATACACAAACTCATCCACCTGCTCCAAGTAGGTATATTTTTTATAACTCTTCAAACTTACTTAAAAATCGAATTCTTTCTTCATCTTATCAATTTTTGTTGAAAATGCACACAAATTCCTCTCTTTCTTAGTTCGTATCAGTCTTAAAGCGCTAAAAGGTAATCTTGGTGTGTCGCAACTACGTTTTTGTCCGTAAAATTTCAGACGGGATTGTACCGGGTAAGAACACCATTATGCCCAAGGTGTTCTTTCACATAACGGTGTTCCAGAGATAGAACAAAGGATGCTGGACTCTGTATAATGTTGCCTCTAACAACTGTCTACATTACATGCTACTTTATGCAATATACGAGGGAAATTCAGAAAGTATGTGTACTGTGACCATAACGGGATGTGATTTTTTAGCGTTTTGAGAGTTGGCAACACTGAGTGGTGGAGGGAGATCTTCTGACCCAAATGAGCATCGCAGAAACATGGTAGTACGTAAACTCACGTTCTAGTGTCCAATTGCCTGAAAGATGTCGGTAATAAACCTCGCCAATCCCGTTTTTGCGAGTTTCTTGAGCGACTTGTATTGGAAGGTGAGGATTTTCTGAACTTTGTTTTGACTGAAATTTTGAGTGGGTCACTGTAGCGTCATAGCAATTCCCCTACTGCCAAAAAATTCGAAAAATTACGGGCAAAAATGATGGCCTCAGTGTTTTGACACCGAAAAGGCATCATTTTGGTCATATTTCTGCCTCATGGGGAGACCAGAAGTGCACAATGATATTGTGGGACCCTAAAAAAACTCTCAAAGGAGGCTTGAGGCTTATTCGGCTTTCTATATCGGTAAGACAACACGTAATGTCAATATTAGGATAAAGGAGCATCTTCGTTGCCTCAATAAAAACGGTTTTTCAGAATTCGCCAATCATTTGATCGTAAAGATCATACGTTCTGTCATAGCACCGGTGCTAACATCTTACATAAAAACGGGCATGGTAACAGCCTAAACCAGTGTTGCCCAAACATTGTTCTGCCGTGGCCCAGTAATTTTCACACTGCCCCTTTCGTGGCCCACTTAAAACTTTTAAACCCAAGCTGGTTCCATTTTCCATCAGGTAAAATAATACATATTTATTAAAAGAAAAAATGTTTTATTAATACTACATATTTAATCGCTAAATTTTAGTGCGACGTATGGAGCTGCTGTTTAATTGTTACTAAATAATCGAAGTTCGCGGAAAATGACGAAAGTTTTATCCTAAGTATCCACTTCAAGTCGGTTTCTATATTTATTTTAAGGTAAACTAGTGGTGAAAACCCAGCTTCACATTTATAAGTTGTGACAAAAGGCATTAAAAAAGTTATTGCTTGATGAGCTAATTATGTGTATTCTTGACGACAAGGTAACCAAAAATCTATCAATGGTCTTAGTCTGGTGTCAAATATATCCTTGAGTGATTGTTGACAGTTCAATTAACGAGTCGACATCTGAATCTGGCAATTCGTGGCAAATTAGTTTCGGAATCTAACTTGAATTCAAATGGGTTTCTTATCCAAGCTTTGTTGCTGCCGATTGGAGGAAAACATTCTTAAAGATTCCTCTCCAGTCCTAATAAATGTTCTTTAATTTGAGTTAAGATGTCTTGCGGCAATGCAATCATGTTTTACTCTTTTTGTATTTCACTTAAATGACTAAATGCTTTGAAGTTCCCTGTTTCCGCGCGTTGTGCCCACACATTAAGCTTTTTTTCTTGCAGCTTCCACCTTGTCTTAAAACAAGGCGGGAATGTTGCGACCCGGTATTTTATTTTGATGGCCCGGTACCGGCAAATGGGAAACCCTGGACTAAACAATTTAGAGGCGCTAGAAATAAAAAAAGCTGTAAAAACCAAAAGTCACACACTTAATAATCAATTAGACATGTCAAGTAGTCCTATATTAGGTCTGTTTCTGATAAACACTTAAAAAAAATTCTCAGTGCTCCTTACCACCATGCCAGTTGATGCTTTGTTTCACCAAATTTATTATTATAACCCATTAGTGTACATAATTATCTTCCGGTTTTTCCCATTTTATTTTATTTTTATTTGTTTATTTCCATGTATTACAGTATTTACCTATTAATTAACATTTTTACATAATAGATACATTTTGAAAACATTTTTACATAATATATTTTGCAATTTTATTACTTGACTACTTATGTTAATGTATTTTACGGCCGTCTTTGTGTTTGTTATATTTGTATCGTGTTGTCTCCCTCTATATTTTTTTTATATGTAGATAAGCATACATGTACTTCTTGTTTAGTATTAATTTGTGCCCTGAAGATGCTTGAGTAAAGCAAAACCGGTCGGGTCATAAATTAATAAATCTCGTGGTTTTAAACAAAAAAGTATTTTATTTTATTAAAAATGTCAAACCACAAAGTGATTGCTTTCTACAATAATCTTATAGGAGCATTCAAAATGAAATAAGGGGAACGCTGAGGAGAGGAATGTCGTGCTTGTTGCAAGACAACGCCCGACTTGGCGCTCTTGGACTCATTTGCTAGAGATGTTTTGAACCACTCCCCGTATTCCCTTGATTTGGCGTCTTCAGATTATCATCTTTTCACCTCCGTGAAGGCACACATGGCTGGAATTAAATTTTCAACCGAAGAACAGGAGCAGAAACAGCTGCGGAAGGAGCTGGCGGGAGATTTCTTCGAGAAGGACATAAAAAAGCTTGTGCCACGGCTCACCATATGCAATGAACGCGATGAAATTAAGTGGAAAAATAGTCAATAAGTGTATCAACAACATTCTTTCATTTTTTTTCAAATACACTTTTTCTAAAAAATACAAAATCTAGTACATGTTTTTCTGAACATCCCTCGTACTGACAACAATGGGAAACTTTTATAAAAAGCGCTTTGTAAAAAATCGGTTAGCGTATCATATTATACCGTAAAGTTCTTTTAACTGCTTTTTAAAGCTATCGTTTGTAATGTATTTTTGCATTTGTGACATTAATTATTACTACACGAGTACGAATTTTCTATTTCGAGGAAAGCTAAAATAATACGATATATTATTTAACGGATTAAAACACTTTTATAACTGTCTTCTACTATTTTATTATTAGCCAGACTGCTTTCAAATTATGACTGGCATTTTAAGGCTGTTACAATTTCAGATAAATCTATCGTTAAATAGCTTTTATGTCAAGAATGATTGTTATTGCTTTTTTCATTATTGAACTTTGTGTACATCTTTAATTCTATGTAATAAAAATAAAACTCTTCGATCTGGTCCCCCCACTTTAAAATACATTCAGATTTAATCTTTTAAAACTCAGTTATCCTGTGTGGAGCTATGTGGGCCTATGTGAAGTTCTAGGAAGGAAAAAGGTATACGAGTAGGGTATGAATCTGAGAGTCACACGGAGTCCGTACGAATCCGTGACGGACGTATGAATTCATCCCTCCCAATGCGGTGCAAGGCGGATGGGTCGAGAGAATCCGGATTCTTCTTCTTCTTCTTGTGCCCTGTCCGTTCAACGGATGTTGGCTATCATGTTGGCTATGCGAAATTTGTTTACTGCGGCTCGGAACGGTAGACTGGCCAAACCACTGTCTCAGGTTTTTCAGCCATGAGGTTCTCCTTCTTCCAGGGCCCCGTCTTCCGGCAATCTTTCCCTGCATTATGAGATGCAAGATCTCATACTTCTCTGGATGTCTCATCACATGTTATAATAATAAATTTGGACAACTTATATAGCGCTGTTTTTGCGAAAAATCGCCTCAAGAGCGCTGTATCACATCTGTTGAATTTAACGTTTCAAAGACCCAATCTTGTCTGATTACGTCTAAAAGGGATCGAAATGAATATCTAGTATCCTTCAACGGAAGCAATCTTCCGAACAGGTCCTCCTTTGATATGTTTGGTGTAACCCTAAGTGACCAGCTCAGGTATGGGGGCTCCATCGAAGCCAGAGTAAAGTTAGCCTCCCAAAACTGGGCGTACTGTACAGAGCCCGCAGATACTTTAATAGTACACGACTGCTAACCCTGTACAAATCACAAGTGCGCCCCACGGTTGAATTTGGCAGCCACCTCTAGTCTGGAGCTCCAAAATACCTGAAAAATACCCTCGACTCTGTTCAGAAACGGGCGGTCCGTTTAATAGATTCTCCCATCTTAACAGACGGATTGCAATCTTTAGAGCACAGGCGTCGGGTGGGAATGCTATCCTTGTTCTACCGGTATTACAATGGAAGATGCTCCAAGGAACTAGCATCATTGATTCCTTCGGCACCGGTGCATAGTCGGGAAACACGCCAAACGCGTGCCCAACATTTGTACACGGTTGACATTTGTCACATGAGAACGGGTCGTTTCTTCGACTTGTTCTTTTGTTCAACAGCTCGGCTGTGGAATGATTTGCCGGCCTCTGTGTTTCCTCCTTCCTACAACATGGGTCTCTCCAAGACCAATGTTCATTCCTCCCTCTCCTCAAAAAGACCCTCCATACAGCATTCCAGATGACATAGGCCCCGAGGGAAATTATTTTCCTCAGGGCCTCCTATGTGGAGTTAATGTAAAAAAAAAACATGTCATGTCCAAGATATTGAAGTTTTCGGATTTTTATAGTTTTAATTACTTCCTTTTCTTTACTCATCCGAACCATAACATCTTCATGTAACCCTGTCCATCCAGCTTATTTTAAGTATTCTTCTGTAGATCCACATCTCGAATGCCTCAAGTCGCCTAATTAGTTCTTCAGTAAGCGTCCATGCCTCCATTCCGTAAAATAATAAAATCCGGCTATAGAGGTCAAAAGGCCTCCCTCAACCAGTCTCTCCTGATCCCACCCGCCAGTCAGCATTTTATAGGATCAAAATACAGCAGAAAGATTAAAATACAACAGCTTTTTCTTTTCAAATCACTATTTCAAATTACCTTTGACATTTTCAAGGAACATTAGGTACACTTTTTTATTTCCTTGTAAACGATTGGTTTTGTTTGAGATTATTTTAATGCTATAATGAATGTTTCTGTAAAACATTAACCAAACTATCCAACGAAAACATAATCCCTAGATATGTGACAAGTACTGATTTGAAGGAAAATTAATGTCACCAGATTGCATAAAACCTTTCAAATTCTACGTCAGAAACCTTTTAAAAAACTTGCTAAAAAACTAATTAAAATATTATTTTAAAACTACTGATCACTAGCAGTCCAAACGGAATATTTACGGAGGCAGGTTTATGCCAAAATATGTAATTATTTTTACTAATTTACAAACGGCATTTACAAAACTTGTGATATATGTACATAATAATTTTGTGGAACTACTAATTTATTTATTTATTTATTTATTTATTTACGGACTTACGTCCAATTTAAAACAAAGTATCACGAAGTATAGAAATGAACAATGTAAGGATTCGGATGGTACATGAAAGCAAAGACAAACAGTGAAAATAGAAGAAAAATAAGTGTCAAGTCACGTCAAGACCTTGAAAAAATTAGGGTGAATATTACATATCTTCATTTGTTTAAAGAGCGACAGAAATCATTTAAGCTAATACCAAAAAAATCAAGGTCTTGACGTGAGTTGACCAGTCTACACATTCTGGACAGTGGTGAGTTATAACCATAGTTAGTCGAGTGCTGATTGAGGAAAAGCAGGTCTTTATTTCTGAGTCTACGAGAAGGTATATTAAATGTGATGAGTTGTAGTAATGTAGGCGAGTCGATTAAACATTTAATAATTTTGAAGAAACAAATGAGATCAGATTTTATCCGACGGTCTTCTAAAGGAGAAAGGTTTAGAGTTTGTTCAATTTCAGCATACGAGTAATTGCCTCGCTCTAATCCTAGCCTCCAAGCAATTCCCTTTAGGAACCGATGTTGAACGGATTCAATATGACGAATATGGACAGCATAAAAAGGAGACCATATAATACAAGCATATTCAAGATGGGGGCGAACCAAGGAGCAGTAAAGAGTTCTTAGGGTATTTATGTTTTTGAAGTCAGAAGTGGTTCTAGTGATAAAACCAAGTAGTTTGAGAGATTTATTAACAATCGTATTTATATGTTCCCGGAAAGAAAGCTTGCTATCAAGAGAGATACCAAGATCTTTAATAGATTGAACAGTTGTTAGGCAACTATTATTTAATTTGTATTCGAAAACAATCGGATTTTTAGATCTGTAGAAGGACATAATTTTGCACTTATCGACATTTAGTTCCAAGCAATTAATTTTACACCAGTCATTGAAAGAGTCAATATCTGATTGGAAAAGAAGGCAGTCATGGTAGTTTTTGATTATTTTTAGGATCTTATTGTCATCAGCAAAAAGCCAAAAGCGTGTGTGAGAGAAAATACGAATAATGTCATTTATAAACAAGTTGAAGAGAAGCGGGGTTAAATGGGCTCCTTGCGGTACGCCGGATGTTACTTCAATAATAATAGACTCAATGTTATTTATTTTAACTCTTTGTTTTCTATTGCTTAAATAAGAATTAAAGAAAGATAGCAATGGGTTTCGTATACCTATAGCATATAGCTTGGCCATGAGGATAGCGTGTTTTACTTTGTCAAAAGCTTTAGAAAAGTCGGTATATAGAACATCTACTTGTGATTTATCTTCTAGGCCATTGACTACGGTGTTGGTGAAGGAGAGTAAGTTTGTAGTGGTAGATTTAGCAGATCTAAAGCCATGCTGTTCCTCAATCAGCACATTTTTGAAAATAGGTGTTATTTTTTTTGTGATTATAGATTCAAAGATTTTAGGAATATGAGATAACATCGATATAGGTCTATAGTTTTCTACGTTCGACCTATTACCCGATTTAAAAATAGGTCGTATATAGGAAACCTTCCAGGAATCCGGAAAAGTGGCAGATGATAATGATAAGTTATATAATAAACAAATTGGCTTAGATACAACAGATTTACATTCTTTCAATAATATTTCAGGTATACCATCAGGACCAGTGCTTGTTTTGCTGGGAAGATTTTTTAAGTAATTGAAAACATCTACAAGTGTGATTTCGCAATTGTTAAGGTCAATAGTATTAGCATATTTAAGTGGAGGGATGGTGCATATGTTATCAGTATAGACAGAGGAGAAATGTTCAGCAAAAAGGTTGGCAATATCGAAATCGTTGGTGGCGTGAGTATCATTAAAAAATAAACTTGAAGGGAGATCGTTATCAATACGTTTTTGTTTAATAAATTTCCAAAATTGTTTAGGGTTAAGATTTAATTTTGTCTCAGTGAGTTCAATATAAGATTTATAACACAAGTTAGATTCAATTTTGGATAATTCTCTTAACTGAGAAAATTTTTGATAAAGCGCTAAGTTGTTCGTTAATTTGAATAACTTGTGTGTTTTCTTTTTTTCCATAATCAAATGCTTTAGTTTCATACTGAACCAAATAGGAAATTTAGGCTGGGAAAAAGTTCCCCTTGGAACGAACAAATCTATAGCATGAGTTATACATTCGTTGAATTTAAATACAGCATCGTTAATATTGTTGTTTGATAACATACCTGCCCAGTCATATTGGGCAAGGTACCTATTCATGCCAGTATAATCACCTTTGTTAAATTTGTAGTGGAATGTAACTGCTGATTTCAGAGTGTCACTTTTGAAAGGATTAGTGAAGTTAATATCGGGTGGTGGATGATATTTATCTATTGGTAATATTGAGTCAGTAGCTTCACATACACAAACGCTAGGCATATTGGTAAATATTAGATCAAGACAGTAACCTCCACAGTTATTGATCGAGTTTAATTGGTACATATTCAGGAAGGCAAAGAAATTTACTACTATGGAAGCATGAAGGGAAACATTATTAGGAGTTTTCACACCATGACTATCATTAAGCCACACTATTTTAGGAAGATTATAATCACCACAAATAAGTAAGGAATCGGCCTTTATGGAAACACGCTCAACTGCTTCAGTATGTGACTTATAGATTTCTATTGAAGAGGAGGGGGGAATGTATACACAACCAATGACAAGTTTCTTGGAACCAAGTAGAACACAAATAAATAATTGTTCAGATACATTATTAGACGATTCAAGAATGTGGCAAGAGTTTTTTTTTAATACATATCATTACCCCACCTCCTCTACACTTGTTAGAAGAGGAAGAGCGGTCATAGCGAAAAATAATGTAGTCATGGAGTCCAAGTTCTGTTGAAGCAATATTGTCTGATAGCCATGTTTCAGTAAAACATAAAAAATCATAAGGGCATAAATTTATGGAGTATCTAAAGGAGTTTAGCTTAGTATTGAGACCACGAATATTTTGATAATAGGTGGAAAAGTTAGTATTAATAAGGTGTCGATTCTGATTCAGCCTAAAAAATTGATTCGAGATAATTCGCGTCTCTCAGCGGCTTGGCGGGCAGGACAGTCAGGGGAGCCAGTGTTGTGTGTGGACGGTTTTCTGAAGAACTTGCAGGTAGCACATGCTGGTGGCTTTTCAGGAGTCGGGCAAGCATCTCGATTGTGTCCAGGTTTTCCACAGTGAGAACATGTAGGCATGTCTGCGTTACATTTCGACGCCGTATGGCCGTAAAGTTGACAGTGTCCACATTTTAGACTGTCGATCCAATCCCTTACGGTGTGTATTTGCCAGTCCATAGCCAGTTTAGAGAAGCGAATGAGGGAGTGACGAACAGAAGGAGGAACTCTGAAGACATGAGTGCACGATCCGGTACGAGGTCCTACTTTGTGAGAGAACTGCAATTTATCTTTCAATTCATTAATTTGTAGACCGGTTTCTTCGTGTGTTTGCTGGTGGATTGCCAAGATGATGTTCTCGAGGGGCACAACTTGAGGTAGACCATGGATAGCTATCCGAGGAAGTTTATGTGAAGAAACTGCTGCTTTCAGACCAGCATCGGATAGGGTCGGTGCATTGGCAAGTTTTATGGCCTCCGCATCGGTACTTGGATGCACGACTACACCTCCGTTCCTTATTTCTCGTACCCCCGTGATTGTAATTCCTAAAGATGATGGGTTAGTTGAGGTTTTGAGAGTTTCAAGAGTACTGCTGGAAAGAAGTGACTTGTCATCTTTGGGGAAGATAAGTACGGCTGGTCTCGCAGGAAGTATAGGGGCATTGTTTCTTGTGTTCGGTGGATATTTCGGGAGGACTTGGTTGGACGTAATCGAACTATACGTTCTGTTCCCATTTTCGGGTGTTTGATTAGAAGACATATATTTGTAGGTCTTGAGGTAATTAAATTATATATAAACCATGCAGAAGAAAAGTAGGTAGGTATTATGCTAATATTAATTTATGATCTATGTTGTTATAACCTGTTGTATCTATGTTCCGTGCAGTTGAACACATCTACTACTTCTGAGAAAGTATTGCCAACTGCATGCAATCTAGGTACAAGCGAGTATCTATATGACTCAGTCCTGATGTTGTTGATGCAATTAAAAATAATTTTAGATCGAGTAGTTCATATTGGTATGTGGACTGTAAGGGCTGTCCTACCACAGATAAAACATCCACGATTTTATCAAAATCTCTTTATAAACATGTATTTCTTTTTTTTAACCTTAGCTCCATACAGAAAGCCCTGAAGGAAAAAAAACTCGCTGGGCCTAGGACGTCTTTGGGGATGCCGTGTGGAGGTAAAGAAAGGAGAGGCAGTTCCGAGAAGAAAAATGTATGAGGGGTGTCCTACCCACCTCGCATGAATCCATCCTTCGCCGTGGCGTTACAAGGCAATGAATGGGTTGAGGGAGTCAGACTGGAGAGGTCTAGGTTAGGTTAATGTGTTATTATTTTTATTGTAAACTGATTTATGTTATAAACTGCGCCTTCTCTCAATTTAGGAACTCCTAACGAATTAGGCACATAACCTCAACAATGTAATATATAATTAATAAAGTTGAATAAATAAATATAAAAAAATAGTTTCTATCCTAGGCTTGGCTCGCATTTTATTAGGTGAAAATACCACTGATTCATTCTTTCATTCACTAATTCATTCAATTATTCATTCGTTCACTCATGAATTCATTCATTCATCATTCATTCATTCATTTCCCGGCATGCGTTGCCTTCCCTCTCCTTTCTCCCCTCGCCCACTTCCGGCGTCCAGCGAACCCCTCTCACAGGTTCCCCCCCCTCCCCTCTCTCCTCTCCCGCGAACACATCAAATCACTAAAATTTCATCGCAATCGGATGAACGGTTAGCAATGCATAATTTCATGATGCCAGAACTCACCATTGTGTATAGAAACCATCGCGGGCATTCACACATCAAATTTCCAAAGTTTCATTGCAATCGGATGAATAGTTTAGCAACGCATAGCGGACATACCCATATATATACAAACCCAGAAACAAACATATTTAAATTTTTTAATATATATAGATAGATACCATCAAAAGAAAGTAAGCTTATTTTGAAGTTATTTTAGGCACACGGACCAGCTCATAACACATGTCTATCCAGTTATTCCTTCATTGCATGAAACATTTACCAAAATACCGAATGATTCACATTGAACTCTAACAGCAATCGTAACATCAGTAAAATAAATGGCTATCAAAAACACAAGAGCAATACGGGCGGAAATATGAAGTTACAAACAGCTAAGTAATCGCTTTCACCGTAGGCCAGAGTTTCAATCTATTTTTGTTGACCCTTCCAATTCAATTTCTCATTGGCGAAGTTAGTAAAAGTCGGTCTATTTGTAGTTTTCCTAATGTGACTCACCCAAAATAATACAGCCAATTCGATCTGATTGCCTAGCCTAATCACCCGAATATGTCAAAGGAAAAATGTTTGTATGGCGTTAGTTCCATAACATTATTATTCTTGTTTCTTTCATTCCATTTATAAAAAGGGTATAGGAGTTTCAGTCACCTAATACATGTCATTTTAAAGTTATGTATCTTAATGTAAAAATAAATGCTCTTTGGTTTTTCCCGTATGCGTTCCTACACGTTTGATGTCCTGGTGAGTTGTTGTGCGCACACCTTCGAAGGTTTAATTACGTACTGGTGAGCTCTGGCGTAATTTTTTTAAAAAGTAAAACTACTTTACGCACGCTTGACTTGGGGAGTAAGCTGGTGAATGCGTGACGAGAGCGTTACGAAAAGTGTGATCGGATGAGGCGAACGGAAGTTGAGAGGGAGATATAAGTTAGTGAAGATAGAAAGAGAGAGAGTTACGTTTCGTATATTACTGTAGGGGCAAGAGAGAGAGGTGCAAGCACACATTTTCTTTCTCTCATAGCCAGTTACGTTTCGTATATCTAAGACACAGTGCAGGCCTATTGTCTGTATCACACTGTAAGAGCAAGAGAGAGCAGTGCGCGCGCACATTTTCTTTCTCTCATAGCCAGTTACGTTTCGTATATCTAAGACACAGTGCAGGCCTATTGTCTGTATCACAGTGTAGGAGCAAGAGAGAGCAGTGCGCGCGCACATTTTCTTTCTCTCATAGCCAGTTACGTTTCGTATATCTAAGACACAGTGCAGGCCTATTGTCTGTATCACACTGTAAGAGCAAGAGAGAGCAGTGCGCGCGCACATTTTATTTCTCTCATAGCCAGTTACGTTTCGTATATCTAAGACACAGTGCAGGCCTATTGTCTGTATCACACTGTAAGAGCAAGAGAGAGCAGTGCGCGCGCACATTTTCTTTCTCTCATAGCCAGTTACGTTTCGTATATCTAAGACACAGTGCAGGCCTATTGTCTGTATCACACTGTAAGAGCAAGAGAGAGCAGTGCGCGCGCACATTTTCTTTCTCTCATAGCCAGTTACGTTTCGTATATCTAAGACACAGTGCAGGCCTATTGTCTGTATCACACTGTAAGAGTAAGAGAGAGCAGTGCGCGCGCACATTTTCTTTCTCTCTTCCTAACATATAGATGGAGCTAAAGAAGTTTTACTTCAATCGTGCTGTCTAAAGCACACTCTTTTTTTGTTTACATTAGCTCCACACAGGGAGCCCCGAGGAAAATAAGACCCTATGTCATCTTTGGGGATGCTGTGTGGAGGGTCTTTTTAGGAAAGAAAGTAGAGGAATTTCTGGGAAGGAAAAGGGTATTAGGGGTGGGTAGGAATCTGGGGGTCAGTGTTTCCAGGAGTGACGGACGTATCAATCCTTTCCTCCCAATGTGGTGCAAGGCGGTGTTCCGAGAGAGCACGGCTGGAGAAGTCAAAGGGACTCCCCCACACTCCACACAGCATCCCCAAAGATGACATAGTACCCCGAGGGGAATTATTTTCCTCAGGGCCTCCTGTGTGGAGCTAAAGTAATAATAATAAACTAGTGATCAACGATTATTTTCTCATGTAACGACAGAGAACATAAATAGTTGTAAATTCTTCAAAATAGAGCAATGAGAATAATGCTTAGGCGAAACAATTTATAATATTCAATAAAATGTTAAAGGAAATAAATTGGTTAACAGTGAAACAGATACTGTCATTGAACGCAATAATATTTATATAATAAGTTTCCTTTCTATTAATTTATAAATAAAACACTTGTGTTGCAAAGTTTTTTAACAAAGAAACGACATTTATGTTTATTTATATCACTTTCCTTTGAATGGTTTCTTCTAACAAAATCTCACATTTTACAATCAAATAATAGAATAATAAAACAAATGACAATTGATGATTGCATTCTAACTGACACTGTAGGATTCAAATTTAAAGGGAATATATTTCCTTTACATCTCCCCCTCCGGGAAAGAAAATTATTGCAAAATTTTCATTCATCTTCGATATCCTCTTCATGGTTCATTAATGCAGGTGCTACAATTAACTTCGAGATGTGGAAAGAATTTGATTCAAATTTTTTTCGACCAGTATTTATCTTGTAAATTGAGTTTGATAATTTTTCTATGATCTTGTAGGGTCCGATTCTCAATTCGTCGAGCTTTTTCCAGTTAAGTTTGTTTCCATTCTCCACAAAAACAGTATCACCAACTTTGAAGTTAATATGTCTCCTGGTTTTATAGTAAATTATCTTGTTGTAATTATGTGACTTTATAGTATTTTTCAGAGTTTTTTTTCTGTCTTTAATCAAATCGATATCAGTCTTCTTAAGTTTTAACTCACTTGGCAAAATCGTAACATCTGTGCCATTAAGTAGGTACTCATCAGTACCGTACTGATGCGCATATCCAGTGAAGGTGTGCTCGGTTTCATTATAGTTTTTACACAATTACGCTCTATAGTTGCCCAAGCCACTTTTGAGTCATTTTCGTTGATTTTGCATCTAATTTTATTGACCAGCGTTTGATTTAATTTCATTTTATCCATTTGAGAAAGGTGAGTTCACTGCAGTAAAAATTATTGGAATATTTTTTTCATCCAAATTTTTTTTGAATTCTTTAGAATTGAGACCCGGGTATTGGTCTGAGAGTATCATGCCAATGTCATTAGTTTCTGTGGAGTTTAAGAGTTCGATGAAATCGTTGGTATTTTGAGTTTTTGACGTTAAAATATAGGCAAATCAGGTGCAAGTGTCTCTTTGTTGACCTTGAACCCCCAAAACCACCTATCGTATCAATGGAACATATTTCAAAAGGTTTTGTTGCGGGACCAAAGTAGAACATCAATCCATATTTATTTTGACCTCTTGATTCGTTCTTTAAACATACTGCACAACTTTCGCAGGTTCTCTTTATATTGTTTATCATGTTTTCTGATGTATACCATGAGCTTATCATTTTTTGCCTTTGATTAATTCCTATGTGACCTAGGTCTGTATGAACATTTTTGATAAAATCTATGCTGAATTTTTCTGATAGAATTATTTTATCTTTTTTTTTAACTTTCTTGTAATAAACACTATTCTTCGATATCAATTTATCTCTTCTGCACTGTATTTTCTCATTTTTGACCTGATCTTTTAAGATATCTTCTAATTTTATAAAGTTAACAACTTTTAATTGCTCATCTTGGTTCTCACCTGGTTCTAAGACTGGGTTTCTGCTTAGACAATCGGCTTAAATATTGTATTTTCCTGGAGAGTATTTAATTTGAAAATCATATTGGGATAGGTAATATGTTAAGTCACCCAGCTCTTGATCGGTTCTAGATTTGAGATTCATATTTTCCAGCGGTTTGTGATCTGATTAAACTGTAAATGGTTTACTTATCAACCAGTATTGCCAGTATCTCACTGCTTCTTTTATAGCTAAGCATTCTAAGTAAATTGCTTTTTTCTTTTTCTGGGCGCCATTTAATTTTTTCGAAAAGTAAGCAACAGGTTTTTCTTTTCCATCAGATTGTGTCTGTTTTAAAATAGCTGCAACACCCTCTAGAGAAGCATCTGTATATATATTAATTTGGTAAATCTTGATAAAAAATTTCCAAGATCGATTGTGAGCATATTAGGTATTTCATCATTTCAAAAGCATTTTGGCATTTATAAGTCCAAATAAACTTTTGATTTTTCCTTAATAAATTATGCAAAGGATCTAGTATTATTGTATTCTTCGGAATGTACTCCAGATAAAAGTTGATTTTTCCTAGAAATTGTCTAAAAATTTTTCTGTGTTTTTGGATTAGGAAAATTCTTTATTGAAATCAAATTATCCTTTACTGGCTTGACTGAATTATTCTGAATTATATGACCCAGATATTTTACCATGTCTGATGCAAATGTGCATTTTGTAAATTTTAATCTAAAACTTTCTGTTTTGATTGCATTCAGCGGCTTTGTTAGATGATCAATATCTTCAGCAAAAGTTTTTGAAAAAATAAGAATGTCATCTATGTAATTGACAGCAAATTCGTTTAGTTTATATTTTCTCAATATATTGCTTAATATCCTCTGAAAAATTGCTGGAGAAGTCTTCAATCCAAAAAGCAGGCAGGTCCATTGATAATGTTCCTCCTGTGTTACAAATCCTGTTTTTCTTGTCTTCAATCCGCAATGGAATAGACCAAAAGGCTGAGTTTATATCCAGCGTTGAAAAAATTTTGCAATTTCTGGTCTTTGTCATTAGGTCTTCAATCAATGGAAATGGTTGAGCTTGAGGTATTACTATTTTATTTAAGTCTCTGAAGTCTATGCATAATCTGGATCTTTTGTTTTCTTCTTTTTTAAATGCTAGAGTAATCGGTGCAGCAAATGGACTTTACGACTCTTCTATCAGTTTATTGTCTAATAATTTTGCTATTTGCTCTTCTATTTCCTTTTTATCTTCTACACTGAATCTGTAAGGCCTCTTACTACAATATTAATCCAGTAATAAGTCTATCTTCGCTTCATATCCATAAACAGTGCCAACATCATATTTACTCTTCGCAAACACTGATGTGTATTTGTCTGTTAGTTCATTTATTTCTGTTTTTTTTTTTATCATTATTTAAATGATTCATTGTTATTTTAAAATCTTCTTTTTTAAAATGTTCGTTAAAATTAATTCTGTGTTTTTCTAAATGTTTCAATTCAGTATTCGTTTTCATATCTGTGGAATATTTTTATTTTTTATTTGCATTATTCAGACAGAGTTTCTGTAATATTTGTAAGTCTTCACTTTGGATAAGTTTGAAGTCTTTTATCATGTCTAATCCAATCAAAAAATCACACTTGAAATTGTGTTCATCAATAATGTACACATCAACATTTTTCTACAATTCAATTTTTTTAATCTTTAACGTTGTCAAACCACTCGTCTTTTTAACACCATTAATAGTTACTAAATTTGCTTCATTAAAATTGTTACCTTTTCCTTTTAGTTTCAATAACTTAGAATTAATTAGACAATCATTTGAACCCGAATCATAAATTCCGTATATTTTTATTTTATCATTTAGTAATAGTTTGACTTTTATTAATGGTGTTACTATTAGTTTTTTTGATCATTTTCATTTAACTCAGTCTCCATCACTGAATTGTTTACATGTTTAATGGCATTTCTCTTAAATGTTTCATCCTCTTTTATTTTGAACCAGCATGTCGCTTCAGGGTAGTAACGGGTGCCCTTATTAAATTTTTCACAAATTTTACATGGACTTTTACCCCCATTTTTATTCTGTTCTGCATTTCCAAATGTTCTCTTATTCATAATTTTTTTTGGTTGACCATATGTTAATACTTGTTTACTTCATTAAACAAATCTACAGTATCTTGTAATCCTTCTCTATCGATCTTGTTAAGTATGAATTCTGGTAGTCCGGAAGCAACAAGATCTATCAAAGTACCGGTGTCGATTGATCTTCTCATATTCAATAGAAGTTTTTCTTTTCTCACAGCGTAATCCAACAGAGAACCATCTTTGTATCTAAATGATAGTGCGTATGTGACAGGGTTCCCATCCTTTGTTTGCAAATGATTCACATAATTTGTTTTTCCATGTTGACCACTCTGAGTTCATTGTTAGATTTATAATCATGGAACTGTACCAGTCTATACAAGATTTATCCATAAACAATCTGAGTACTTCTATTTTTTTTCATCCATGGTCACATCAAACCGTAAACATTCTTTTTCAAACACTTCTATTCACTGGCTTGCATTTGTATTTTTAGTACAGAATTTTTCCATAACAAACTTCTCAGCAATGTTTTTTAAGCTCTGTTGCTTATCTTCCATTAACTTTTCAATATCAGTACCTGTAACCTTTTTTCTTCCAGTTCTTCGAGGTATTGGTCTCCGAACTTTAGTTTTCCATCATCTACATATGTTTTTTTAGTTCTTCTGTCATGGTTAACCAGACTCTTCTTGGTGTCTTTTTTTCAAACTATTTTTTATTTTTCCAAAAGCACCACTTTGCAGATTTTTTTTTTTTTTTTTTTTACAGTGAATACCGCACAAGAATCTCAACTGCTCCCGTCTGGAGCCAGTGAGACTATGGCATCCCCAATTGGGGTATGTTGTGAGGCTGAAGGTAGTGGGGAGAGGAAGGAGGTGGGGAAGAGGAAGGTTGGGAAGTACCTGGCTATTCAGATCTGGTCACCAAACACGGCTAAAGCCATTTTCAAGCAACGTTTCAATTCTGAATGGTGGTCTTACACCAGGGCGATACTAATAGTATCTTCCACTCTGGAACATGCATTGTAGCAGATTGTAGCATTTCTGGTATTGTAAACACCTTTTCATCACTTGTGACTATTTTTGTAATGATAATAATATTTGACCTTACATCGCTTCCAGGTAATAGTGTAAATTCAAATTGAAGTTTCTCCATTTTTGGTTTAAAACGAAAAATGTCGTTTTATAATAAGTTGAGAGGTTTAATTACTTTCTATTAATTTATAAATAAAACACTTGTATTGCAAAGTTTTTTAACAAAGAAACGACATTTATGTTTATTTATATCACTTTCCTTTGAATGGTTTCTTCTAAAAAAATCCCATATTTTACAATCAAATAATAGAATAACAAAATAAATGACAATTGATGATTGCATTCTGACACTATAGGATTCAAATTTAAAGGGAATATATTTCCTTTACATTTATATAATAATAAACAAGCTGTTACCAAAATACTTTTCAAGCAAAGTTATGAACAACAAGGACATTGAAGCACCCACCACTGTCCCGCCCCGGTATAGGCGACTTATTGTCGCCCCTTCGGAGCTCTCGCAAGAATCTCCTTTTTTTTTATAAACGACTCTACATTTAACATTTGTATAACGAATCTAGAGCTTCAATGTCCCCGCATACGTTGTTAGAGGGCGGTATGCAGGCGCGCCTACAGGATTGTACTGTTATAGTCACTTCTACAATTCTAAAGCCCATGGAGGTAATCAGCCTCATGGACAGTCAAACGAGTTGTTAGTAGCCTCAACCAAAAATAAAGTAAAGAAAAAAGAACAAAATATACAGCAACCGTCGTGAGTAATAAGCTCACGACAGCGGATGACTATGGTCAATCCAGCGGGCGGTGCCGAGCACTGTTCAAAAGAAAAAAAGAAAAACAGATAACAGAGAGTATATACAGTGAAGAAGTGGTATTGCCACACTCTGTCAACCGGCAGTCCCCGAGACAGTGAAGAAGGATGAATGTCCGGCCTCCCGACAACCGGCGGCGTCGTCCGTAAGCCAGCTAACCGGTGGTGCCTAGACGAGAGTAAATGGAAGTCAAGGATGAAGACCCTAGGGAGAAAAGCGTCGGGTCGCCGGAGGCGGGACGGACAGCTTTCGGTCGCCGTTCGGCCTTCTCCCCAGCCTCTTCATGTCACGGGGGGTGGCGCGGAAGACAGGTGCAGCTCCACCAGTTCTGTAGGGTCAGCCAGTAAACATAGGCGGGGACACGCTCCAGAGTCCTACCCCTTAATGGGGAAGAGGACGGTACATAACAGACAACGGAGTTCAGTTCTCGCATTTAAACGTAACTGAAAGAAAATATACAAGTAACCAATCCAAAAAACGAAAAAATAAAAGAAAAGCGTGTAGGAGTCATCGCTTGGTGTGAAATTTCACCAATTAACTAATAGAAAAAAAATAATTCAAAAGCATGAGGGTTGCAGTAAAACATAAGGTAATGTAATCGTAAGAATAAAAAAATAACAAAGCTTGAGCGTTTAGTTACGCTAGGCTTATAAAGCCTAAAAGAAAAGGAAAATTTGTGAATAAAAACCCAAAATATCAAGCAGTAAACAACCAAAAGCAGAAAAAATATGTACAGGTGTAAAATTGTAAAGCGCAAAACATAAAAAACATAGTAAAAGAAAAGAAAATAGAAAACTGTACATCCTGGCAAAATGGTAAAGAGTAAAATCAAAGAAAGTCCGTGGTAGATCAGGAACAAGTACACCTGGTGTCAAAAATCTCTAGTCAGCGACTCTAAGCTCAGGCCATCTCTCAACCCAGACCCTTGCAAATTTCTTCAGACACTCGAAGTTCGTCTTATTCGAAACCAGATCAGTATTCCATACTGGTCTGATAGGTACGTCCAAACCATCGAGCATTTCCTCTCTAGCATCCATCAAGATCTCGCAGTGCCACAGAATGTGCTCGGCTGACTGGTTCGTAGATCCGCATGCGCAGTTGGGATGGGGAGACAGGGCGAGGGTGTGAAGTCTCCCCCTGAATTCCCCATGCCCGGACAGGAGCTGGGTGATGTAGTGGTCCAGTTTGAGATATGCCCCTTCCATTCTGATTTTAACTGATGGGAAGAAGGAGAAAGTCCATCTTCCTATATTCGATCTATCCCAACGGACCTGCCACTCTTGGAGCGACAGATCCCTCATTCTTCGTAGCAGCCCAGGGAGAGTCCCCGGCCCACCCGGAGTGAGAACAACGCCTAGGTGAGTAGCCGGGGTTCCTCTGGTTAATCTCTGCTTAGTGAGCACTTCCCTGATTTCCAGATCGATTGGCAAAATGCCGGCCAAAACAGGCAAAGCGTCCGAAGCAACGGTTCTATACGCCCCGGATAGTGCCAACAGAGGAGTTCGTTGGCTCCGCTTGAGAGCCAGGAGTATAAGCGAGTTATCCAAGCGGTGCTCCCAAACAGACGCGGCATACGAGACTTGTGCCACATATACGCATCTGTATAGAACACGCAAAGCCGGATTACGCAGTCCCCACTCAGCTGTGGAGAGTCTCCTAAGCTTAAAGAAGAGGGCCTGAGCCTTGCCGGATACATCCTTGACGTGAGCCAGAAAGGAGGACGAACGATCTAGTGTGACGCCTAAATATTTCACAGTTTCACGAAATTGAACAGTAGAGTCCCCCATTTTGATGACGGGATTTCTTCTTCTGCTGAGAGAGCCCTTCATCAGGAGGCCCTGGGTCTTGTGGGGAGCGAATGTCATCTTGTTTCTTTTTCCCCAATCGAGGAACATGTTCAAACCTTCACTGCCTTTGCTTTCAACTTCCTTTCTGCTGTCCCCAGCGACCAAATACGTCTTATCATCAGCGTAGTCGACAGAGATGCATCCTTCAGGCAAGGGTAACCTGGAGGAGTCGTCAAAGTTGATGTTCCACAGGTCAGGTCCGAGAATGGAGCCCTGCGGGCATCCAATGTCAGCTTCCCTCTCGATCAAAAAATCTCCAAAGCAGATCGTGATCGTGCGATCAGAAAGGTAGTCGTCGATTGCCTGGAACAGAAGTTTGGAGCACTGCCTGGTTTTCACCTTTGTACGCATCATTGCCCACCACGCGTGATCGAAGGCACCAGTTATGTCGAGGAAGATCGCAACTACATACTTCTTGGGACAAGCCTTCACCCAGTCAAGCACATACGACAGGGCGTGCACCGTGGATCTACCGGGGACGAAGCCGAACTGCAGGTCACTGGCCGGTGACAGGGTTTGCCGAAGTCGCTCTCGTAACAGTTTCTCCAAGATTTTGCCAAGTACAGGGAGGAGGGTAATTGGCCGATACGCCTTAATGTCGGTAAGTGGTTTTCCGTTCCCTTTTGGTATGATCCGGAGCACGCCACGCTTCCACTCGGAGGGGAAAACTCCCCTCCTCAGGCACGTGTCCATCACCTGGAAGAGCTCTTCCTTGGCGTGGACCCAGACTTATAAAATTAAAAAAGATTGTAAGAACCACAAAGCATTGTTTATATTTTGGTTAGTACCTCCAATAGTTCAATCTGCTCTCGTTTGAAGCCAGTGGGACCATGGAATCGCCAATAGAAAACTTCAGTCCAATGTTTGATTTTTTTTTATGAACCTTCTAACTTAAATAACTCATTTTTATTTTTATTTTTTTAGTTAGTTTTAATAGTTAAAATAAATGTCAAAGTTTTAAGTTTTCAAGATCTCCCGAAAACCACCGTATGTATGGTGAATCGTGTGACGTCATCACTCCTGAAAAATTACTATAGAATCGGGCAATCAGCTGATCAACTACAGCCATTTTGAATTCCGTTGTACGAAGTATTCTCCCTAGAAGAAGCATTACTTTGTGCAGTAGTTTTTTAATATTTTGAATAATAGAGATAAACTAATAAGAGATACGTTTATTTTTGAAACATTATTCAGGCCTAAATAATATTTCAATAAACACAACAACTAAATATCTATAAACAGTATGTAAATAAACGAATAAATTAATATGATGGCTTGTGTCGTATCATACATTCCCATACAAGGACTTTACGGTGACGTCACGACACGTCGAACAGTGACGTCACCATTAAAATTTCAATGATGCCAACTTGACGGCGTATTTTTACGACCCGATTAAAAATGGACTTTTTTATAATTTTTTAAAAACTCTGCCCTTAATATTATTAAATAAAACTTATATATTCAGAATCAGCGTTTATTGGTCTACATGAAAATATTTTTTTAAAGCCATAATATTTTTCACTGGAATTCCTTATTGGGGATTCTGAGGCTGAAGGAAAGTGGGGAGGGGAAGAAGATGGGGAACAGGATGGTAGGAAATCAGATCTAATCACCAAACACGGCTAAAGCTATTTCAAGTGACATTTCAATTCTGAATGGTTGTCTTACACAGGCGATACTCATTACAGGGCGATACTCTGGAACGTGCCGCATATATACCGGCGCCGGCGTGCGCAAGTAAATTTAAATTTTTAATTAAATTTTATTTGTGTTGTTTCCCAATTTAATGATTAAAAATAATACAAGGTATATTTGCGGCACGTTCCACTCTGCAACTGTAACTTTTGGAGCAGGGTCTGTGCTTCAATGTATTTTAAAAGACTACAGCTGATGTTAACCCCGTGGACACCAATTTTTTTCAAATTTGACCTTAAGAATTCTAACTTTGTACTCGATTTACTCGAAAACGAAGGCTCAATTCAAAAAAGTTATGCGATGAAAACTACTGACGCTTGAACATTTTTATTTAGAAATCCCCATAACTGAAACTCGGAAACCAAATAATTCGATTCCACCTTCCAGGAAAAACAATGTTTCCTTGAATCCCTGTCAACTTTGAACACATTTTTCACTCCCACATCCTTTTGACGTCCCCCTGTAGTTCGTGGATTTTTTCTATCATCCCATCGACTCTCAATATCGTCCAAGACTGCAAAAGTAGAACCGTCTATGTGCGAACAAATTTCATATCTGGAAGTTCTGAAAGCGGCTGCAATTATCTCACGCAGTTTTAAAGTAAGGAAGGGATGGGAAGCAAACGCGCATATTAGTTATTTCTTCTATTTTCCCCCCTTTTAGGAATATTGAATAAAACACATGTGAATTGAATTATTGAATAAGACAAAATGTGGTGTAAAATTGATGCCATTTTCAGAATTGTAAAAAATCAAAAACACAAAGGTAGAGGTACTCAGTAGGTACAGTGTAATTTTTACAAACGTTAAGCTATAACGCTGAAATTTGGAGGGAGGGAAGTATCACTGACATATGGGATAACCAAACAAAAAAAGAGAATTCCAATCGTGTGACTGACAGCGTCATAATACTTTTTCATCAAGCTGGTATACCGAAATAAAACAATATTTAAATAGAGTTATGTACTTTTAAATGTTAATACAAATATACCAGTGAACTTTTCCTAAGAGATCAACCTAAAAATTTTAAAAAAATATTCAATAAAAAGTAACTTATTAGTACTTATTATGGGATTTTTCTGGGCAAAACTTCCTTCAAAACTGGACAAACTCGCAAACTTGTACTACCCACCTCCTTTTCCAATCCTTATGACTATAAATAGATAGAAGGTAGCACCCCCCTATAAAAATGTAATTTCCCTTATAATTCCTTTTACATTCAACTCCGCCCCTCCAATCCCCACTTAACGAAAATGGGAAAAGGGATAAGAAATATGGAGATTATTATTTTGAAGGCTTACAAGAAAATAGCAGAGCTAATGTACACATTTATTATCCCATGTATTATCTAGGAATAGTTCCAGTATGTAAATAACTTTACCACTCCCCGTTACAAGGTATTGGATTAGAACTTTATTTATTATCCACTGTTCATTAAAATAATTCTTAAGACAGTACAGCTTGACACACTGTTCGGGCGGTAATGGAAGGAACTCGTAACGAATAAGTCGACTCCTTATAAAACCATTTTTTTTTAAATGTGTATTCACAAAATCTACCAAAATAATGGCTACCGGCTGCAAAATTAAGTGTTTCAAACTGTAAAGTAAAACGGTTACCGAACAACTCAAAATCATGCAACTTCAACACCTAATTTCAAAAATCATTAAAAAAATTATATGTTTTAAGATTTTCACGGCTAAAGTATTTTCGTTATTTGTTTTTGGGGCAATTAATGCCAATGCCAATTAACACCCCAAAAACAAATAACGAAGAAGAAACGTTGGCTAAAGAAGGAGGTGCAGCACGACAAACACCCCAAAAATAGATCACTATTATGCTTTTGGCAATGAAAATCTCAAATCATATCAATTCAGACTACAATAGCAATATTTTCCATCAAGGCAGATGGCACCAACACGGATGGTAAAATGCATCGAGTTCCCACCCAGGGGTCCCGAGAATCCTTTGCTAGGTCCTTAATCTTTGCAAAAAACTCTGATTTTACTGCGCCAGAGATCGCTTGAAAGAATATTCTCCATCGGAAAACCTGTTTTCTGCTTTAAGGAACTCGGTAAAAAATAATTGGTAATCTATTTATAGCAAACGACCTACGTAATAAATCTCCGAAAATGTTGATTATAATTCATTAAAATGCAAATTCCTGATGGACTATAAATCAGAAAAAAAAATCTCTGAGAAAAGGGAGAGAAAATAATGTAATTTTCAAATAAATATGCGATCTGGGAGACAGATTCGTGTATTAGAATAATTATCTGGAATCGTAATTATATTATATTTGAGACCGTTTTCTCCTTTAGAGGAAACCAGGCGGCGTTTTGTCAATACAAACGTATTCCCCAATTTCTTCTGTGGATTTTGTCACCAGTGCAAATATTTTTTGATATTACATACATTAGATATTGACCACTAGCCTATCGGCAGGTTTTGCTTTTTTGATAAGTCACTTCTTGTAGAAGTTATTATCCTTCAAAAATCGTTGAAATTGTCTGGTTTGAAACGGAACCGAAAATAAAAGTGTTCAGAATACAAAATAGACAATGTACCAAAAATAAAAACGTACACATATAGAATATTTTCTTCTAATACAGTTGGTAAAAAATAACTTAAAAGCTTACTTGAAGGAAAAAAGTGGGGAGTACAAAACGGTGTTATCAACCCGAGGTGCAGTTGTTCCTTTCGATCAGTATTCGTGACTTCTATTCTTATTTTATTAAGCACTAGCTGACCCGGCGAACTTCGTACCGCCTCTTAATCAATAACTGTTATGCTAACTTATTAGTTGAATAAAATTCTGTTTTTTTATTAACTTAAAAACTACACAATGAAGCAATTATTGATGCGCAACTGTCCGTGTTTAGTTTTTTTCAGTATCAGAAATAGCGTTGTGGACGAATTTACAATTTTTGTGATTTCCTTACTTTTCCACTTAGGTACTTGTGGGAATTGCGTTTCATTTTCTTTATCTGTGTGAGTGAGATTTATTATAATTATTGTATTTTTCCTTTGGAGGGGTGCAGACGTACGTTCACCGTTTGTCCCATTTTCGACTGTTGACATTTAGTGTGTAAGAAAGAGGGAGAGCATTATATGTTTAAGAACAAAAGCAAAACAATCAGCGCTTTGACATTTGACGTTTTTGAATTTTTGGAATTCACCCACTATTCAATATTATATTTATCACAATATTGCTGCAGCTCTTTCAAAAGATGAGAATTCGTTCCATACAAAATGTATGAGGAAAAAAATATTCTTCATAATTTTTTTTTCGTAAATTTTTTCGATGGTTTTAGCTATTCTGCTATTCGGGGCGGAGACAACTCCAACAAATTAAAGATCATAAAAATCGGTCCCGCCCGCGCTGTTCTCGAGTTATAAATGGTGTAACTAACCCGATTTTATTTTATATATTAAGATTGGTAATAGCTACAGTGATAGAAACAGTTTGTTGAAATACTTGTTATTAAAATTTCTCGGGGACCGGGTCTTCTCTTAAGAAATGTTCGAATTTAAGTGACAGTTTGGATAAACTAAGATAGAATAATGTGCAATACAAGGCGTGCACCGCCGCCCCAGGAACCATTTATTAAAAAATAAAACCCTATCGTAGGTCAGCCCAAGTGGTTTACTTCGTTTGGTGACTTAGCAGGGGTATGCCGGGTAGGCGTACGTAGGGTAGGCCGGGTATCCACCCCTCGTTATCTCTTTTAAAATCCCGCCCTCTATCCCTCCCTCGTCTCCCACCCCTCTACTGCGTGTCCTTTCTCATGCGTCCTCGTTCCCGCCCTGTTTTTCCTACCACGTCCCTTTCCCATCCCGAGTTCCTCTTCAACCTTTTCCGTCTTCCCCTCTCCCACGTTAAGCCATCCCGCGACCTCCTCCCGCATTTTAAGGAAGTACACACACTTACAAACAACTCGCGCGCCACCTTATTTTTTTATACATATTTCATAACGCCAGAGCTCACCATTGTATGTAGAAACCTTCGCGGGCATGTGCACAACAACACATCAAATTTTATTCGAAAACGGATGAATGCCATGGATAATAATTTCATAACGCCAGAGTACACCATTATGCACAGAAACTTTCGCGCACAAATCACCAAAGTTTCATCGCAATCGGGTGAATAGTTAAGGAAAACATAAGGGACAAAGAAAGAAACATCCATTTTTAATATTAGGATGTATATAGAACTTCCCAACCTTCCCATTCCCCATCTCCTTCCCCTCCTCACCACATTCCACCTCACAACATTCCCAAATTGGGGATGCCATTGTATCCAGATGGTTGGGAGCAGTTGGGAGCCTTTTACGGTGTTCATAGGACAAGGGAAACGTTAAGCTTACTTCGGGCAAACAGACACGCCCATTGCCTACTTCTATCAGTCTGTTTCTTCAGAGGTTTAACCAAAGGTCAAAGGCTAATGAAAATTTCTATTTTGGAAGGGATTTGTTCAATGTGATTGTTATTGTACATTTTATAAGTTGTTTTGAAAATAATTTACCTAAACTGTCATGCGTCATTTGAATCCCTTCCTTGCGTGCGGAGTCATACTCCATATTTACCATCATTATCTTCAGACTGACGTAGTTGAGCACAGTTAGAGAGCAGAATGTATGTACTAGAGAGTTCCCGGCATGCGTTGCTACCACCACTTAAAAAATCAATTGTTTCTCCCTGCGTATCCTTTTCCATTCGTCCCGTTCCCCTTCTGCCTTCCCTTCCTCTCCCGCTTCCCCCGTCCAGCAAACCCCCCTCCCTAGCTCCCCTCCCCCCTCCAATATATTTTTTTATTTTATTTGAAATATACATACTTATAACAGATTTACATAAGGAAAATATATGGTTCTTAAAAATAATGACAAATAAAGTAATTTCTTGTTAATGAGTCTACCCAATCTAAGAGAGAAAAACATTTCTAGTGTTTAAATTGGGGAGTCGTGTCATTACAGAAAAAGATAAAGAAATAAGATATACTTTTTTAAATTAAGAAACAAATAAACTTAAGAATGATAACAAAATATTGATAAAGAAATATACTAACGTAGCAGTTACTAAATTAGATATACATGTAGTATAGATATCTAAAGTAATAATATACTTAGATGTAGTAAAAATAAAAATAATATGATTGCATTTCTCTTAATAGGTAGGTGTTAGATGGTAAGTACAAATAGTTGATTCTAACAATTGGATTTAATACTTGATCAATTTTTATTAATCGGTACATTGTAATCAAAAAGTATACGTAGAAATTCGTTCTATGAAATTAAAACTTATAATTAGTGTTTGGTTGATCTATCAATGGGGTATTTCCACAAACGAGGAATTCTGTGGACAATGTACGAAATATTTAAAGATTATTTTTCTGATTTTAATAATCCTTCTAAAAATGTTTGATTTTTATGTTTTCATTCAATATTATTGATTTTAAAAACGATCTAAAACTGACCAAATCAAAACGGCCCATGGTTGGGGAATGGGTTTGTGACGTCACAAGTGTCGCTAAGCTGAACTAGCATAAATAAACACTGTCAGTGAGCGTCCTCACCTAAGAGTATGGATATTAAATAGTTCCATGGTCCTCACTCATGACGTCACACGATAGCCACGCCCCAAAATATCGTTTTAGCGGTAATTCCAAAATGGGAAACTTTAACTCGCTGTAGAAAATTTATTCGTCAACATAAAAATAAAATAAAAATGCAATAATCATCGTAATTTTTTGCTTAATTTTTTTAAGCAATTAAAAAAACACGTGGAAATACCCCATTGTTTTATTTGTGATTTAAAGGCTTTATAATTTTCTTCGGATTTGATTTTATATGGGAGGGCATTAAATTTTTTATGCCTTGATAAGTATAATGTTGTTGGAAAGCACTCGTTTTAAATTTAGGGATTTCTAGGTTACCACGTGATCTTGATCGGTTACTTATTTTTGTGATTGTTGTTGTAGTATTAAAATGATCTTTGTGGGTTTGTAACAGTGTGTTTTTTTTGAAAATGTTATTTAAACTGAGAACCCTAAAAGAGTTAACTTGTTGTATTGTTGGAAATAAAGATAGTTTTCGTGTGATGACTTTTAGAAGCAACCTCTGTACCCTTTCTACAGGTTGGAGGTTAGTTTTGAAAGTTCCCCCCCACCCGATTATACCACATTGTAGAATAGATTGGGCAAGAGAGAAATAAATAGTTTTAATCAAACTAGATGATAAAATTTTTCTCAATCTAATGAATATGTATATAAGTTTTCTTACTCTGGTTACCGTATTTTCGATTTGTTCGTTCCATTTTAAGTGTCTGTCTACAATGACACCCCGATACTTTATACTATTTTTGCATGTAATTGGTAGGCAATTGTCATCGTTGCATTCCTTTTTATTTTCTCACTGTGATGAATGGATTTTAATAGTTATATTGTTCTCGACATTTTTTTCTTTCAAAGAGAATGGAATAAAATAAGTTTTCTCTGTATTTAGTGAGAGACAATTTAGGTTAAACCATGTTTTGAGTATATTTATGTTGACATTTGCTCTACTCATTGTTTCCTCCCCTTTAGTGATAACTACAGTGTCGTCTGCATAAGATATGATATCTCCAACTATGGGAAGAGTAAAAATTTGATTAACATATATAATAAAAAGGATTGGACCGATGACAGTTCCTTGTTGTATACCAAATGATGAGGTTTTGGGTTCACTTAGGGTATTATTTATTTTTACGTATTAAAATCTCTCTTTTAGATAAATTTGGAACCATGACAGTACTGTTCCATCCAATCCAAGTTGCATGAGTTTCTCATTAAATTTGGAGTGTGATATGCTATCAAATGCCTTGCGTAGGTCGATAAAAAGACACCTTTCTCCATTATCTAATTTTTGTATTATTGTTGAAGTTAATTTCGCAATTGCATCTTGAGTGCTGAGATTGTCCCTAAACCCAAATTGGTTTTGGCTCATTATCTTTTTTTCTTTTATGTAATTGTTGAGTTGTTTTTTAACAATTTTTTCGTAGATTTTTGCAATGTTTGATGTGAGTGCTATGGGACAATAGTTGGAAATATATTTTTTTTTATTGGTGCCCTTTTTTACTCATTTAAAGTACGCTCTAGCGTGTTTAAATCGCACTTTATGGAACGCGCGTTTTTTAAAGTTACCATGGCAACATCAACAAATCAACAAAATGTGAAGTCTAAATGTCAACTTTTAACTATAAATCTGACAGGAATATTTTAAACGTCAAATAAAACAAACACTTTGAATACATACGCCTTCTTAGCAACGTCATCCTTGCTTATTGCCTTCATGAATGCATGCACTTTCACAAATGATTTTAAATCAACCCCTTTATTTATCCTCAACATACATTGCAATTTCGAATGTATGGCCCACATAGTCGATGCTTTGTACTGTTCCGACATTTTCTGAAGGTAAGCAAGCACAACTCGTTCATCTACATCTACTACGTTTTGCTTCTCCATCCATGTTATGAACCTTTCATATTCTTTTTTATAAACGTATTTGGATTTTTCAGGTATTAACCGCGATTCTGCTTTGGTATTTAAATTATCAATGTTAGAACTCATTTTACAACACACAATAACTAGTAAAAACTGTGATGTCAACTATTAATCTTATGTGACAGATTGCAAATTAATGTTTGTGTTTTTCATTTCCATGACAACAAGATATTGTGATGTCACATCACGAATTCATTAATAGTTCTTATTTCCAAATTTTTAATAATAATATCAATATTTATGTTTTCAAAGTGTACCAATAAAAAAAATAGCGTAAAGTATTCGTGGATAACTGGTCTTTAAAACACTTGCTTTATTTAGAGCACTCGGCTACGCCGTCGTGCTCGAAAAATCGCGGGTGTTTTAAAGACCTGTTTATCCACTTATATTTTAATATACTATTTCATCTCCGGATTTAAAACAGGGGTGATAATAGTCTTCTTATAGTTATTTGGGAATACACCTTTCTTTAGACTTACATTTATTATATGAGCAATCGGTTTGCTGATTATCTCATGAACGGCTTTAAATGTTTTTACGGTTATATTGTCATAGCCAGGGCTTGCTGATCCCCGTAAACTTATTACAACGTTTTAGACTTCTTTATCAGTTACTGAAGCAAATGTGTGGAAACCTTCTTCAATAGATAAGTTGTGCTCTGGTTGTTGTGTTTGTTTGTTATCTAGAATAATATTATGAGCAAGATTAGGGCCGACATTAGCAAAATATTCATTATAAATGTTACCACACAGTTTTGGATTTTTTTCAGGGTCAGTAATTTCTTTTGGTAATTTTTTTCTGCTTTTTTGGTTGTTGTTTTGATGATTTTCCAAAACTATTTGCTGTCTTGACCAGCATTTTTTATTTTATTACGAAAATACTTTACTTTTGTCAGTCTAATTAAAAGCGCAAGTTTGTTACGGTATTTCTTGTAGAAGGTGTTGATTTTTTCATCATTAGGGAATTTTTTAGACTGGTGGTAGTATTTTTCTTTATTTCTTATTGAAATTACTAGTCCATGGGTTATCCATGGCTTTATTTATCTGTGCTTGGATTTTGGTTTAGAAAAAAATATTTTTGTGAATAGGTTTATATGGTTTTAAAAAACTGTTTTGAAATTCTCAGCACAGGTATTTGGATTTTCCTATTCAAATATTGATGCTCAGGTTTCCGTTTTAAGATTTGTTCTTAAAATTTCCATATTTAAATGTTTTTTTTCATATATTTTTTGTCAGTTGTGTTAGAGTTGGTACTTCTTTTATCAATGTTGGTAACAAATATACAGGTGTAGTGATCGGTTGTGCTGGTTTTCCATAATATTGACATGTTTTTTCATTGTTATTTGAGTTGCACCATATGTGATCGATGGAGGAAGGAATTTGTCCGCTGTATTCTATACATTCAGTCCCAAATTCAGTTTTCAAACAGCTCGCGTGCCACATGTTGCACATTTTTATACAAATTTTATAATGCCAGAGCTCACCAGTATACAGAGAAAACATGCACACATTAAATCTCCAAAGTTTCATCGCAAACCGATGAATGGTTTAGCAAAGCGTAGACATCTCGTACATCTCCTAACGCATTTTGATTTTTATTTATTTATTTATAAACAGAAGCAAACAATAAGTAACATTGGTGAAAACAATTTACAATTATTAAGTATATTTCACGTTGGGTACATATGATGTGTTTCTTTGTAGTGTCTTATTTAGTGTATATTAAGTAATTAACGGGTGATGTGGGAAGGTGTGTGTGTGTGTATGATTATGTATGTATGTGCGTTGAACAAATTATATTATTGACATGATTTTTTTAAATTAAGGCAGTGAATCGGAGAAAATGTCGATGTTAGAATTTAGACTAAAATTATCAAACATATTTATGAAGAGCGCGGTTGATTGGCGAATTACTTGCTGCATTTGTCTTATAATTAAATGTGTGAAATAATTATATGTGGCGTGTACGTCTTAAGGGTATTTTAAAATAAACTAGGGAAAGAAGTTTAGTACAGCCATGTTATTATTTAAAATTTTGTGTATAAATGTCAAATCAGCTATTGCTCGCCTTTGTTGCAAAGTTTGAAATGTGCATTCAAAGTGATTGTTGAATTTGAAAGTAAGATATTTCATAAATTTGTTTTGAATATGTTCTATGCGATCTAAGTTTACTTTGTACTGCGGGTTCCAAATTGGCGAGGCATATTCCAGTGTACTTCTGATTAATGCAAAATATAACATAACTACTGTACGCAGGTTACTGAACAATTTACTTATACAAAGAACAAAACCTAGCATTTTATATGACCTGGGAACGATTGAGTCGATGTGCTTATTAAATATAAGTTTACTATCAAGGTAAACACCAAGATCTTTATATTACGTGACATGTTTACGACAGTTTTAACATTTTATGTATTATATAGATATGTACATATTAAATTAAATTGTAAATTATAAAATGTGGTTTTTTGATTAAAAAAATAAATTTGTTGTTATTGATTTTTCTTAATATTTACAAACTCATTATAAATTTAAACAAGATCCGGGTTACGCAAATGTAAAGTAATTAATGAAATAAATACCACGAGAATTAAAACCTGAACTGATGTTGTGATACGACTTATATCCAAGACTTTGAACAATAAAATGCAAGGCCGGATTATATAAAAATAAATGCCTCGGGCTCTACTAACTGGATAAGTACTGCAGTACGTGGTACCTACGTGCAACGGGAAACTTCAGACTTGCAGTTTTTCAAAGTGAACTGTTTCTAAAGAAATTTTTAATAAATTAAATGAGAATTACTATGTGACAGGTTTCCAATAATCGCTTATTTAATAAATCACAGCAAAGTTTTCTCTGATGTCATAAGATTTGTCAGTAAATGCTTAAATACCGACCTATGTACCCCGGACTCGTTTTGTCGGAAGGTTAAAATATTTCTAAACGCATCCGAAAATTAAAATCTGTTTTTGAAAGGTGGTGAAATGGGCTTTCAAATTTTGTAATTCTAAATCTTACTAATATTATCAACGAGAATGTTTGTATGAATGTGTTTGTCACTCTTTCACGCCAAAACTACTCAATGGATTTTAATGAAACTTTGCAATAATATAGCTTATACATCAAAATAACATATAGGTTATGATTTATAAGCTAGCAAGGAAGATGACGCGGGAGGGGAACGGGAACGCACGGGAAAGGTGATTCAGGGAGAAAAAATGTATTTCTTTGAATATGGCATTGCAACGCACGCCGGGAACCAGCTAGTAGTTATATAATTTTTGAATGCAAACGCAAGAAAGTTTTAAACTTGGCTCAATTTACGTTTTTTTCAACTAAAATTACTGATAATGAGAAAAAATAAAAACACTAAAAATACTGAAGAGTTAAATCGTACGGAAAGTACTCGGGTCTCTTTGAATCATTTTTCAAACGTAGGCAAGGCTTTTTTGAGTTGAAACATACCTAACCTAACACACCTAATCCCGGAATCAAAAAGACAATCAATGAAATGATTTACATCTTTTTCTTCACCTGAAGCAACATTTGGCCGGAACACCTATGGAGATCGAATAGAACGCGGAGAAAAAGGTGAGTGAATCATGGACATATGCCACGGCTCACCAAGTTTATCGATCGTAACGCGGACTATGTCGATATATATCAGAAATTTGATTTTTTTATAAGTAAATCAAAATATGTATGATTATGGGTTTGTATATATATGAGATGCCCATACGTTGCTAAACCATTCATCCGATTGCGATGAAACTTTGGGGATTTGATGTGCGCATGCCCGAGATGGTTTCTATATAATATACAATAGTAAGTTTTGGCATCAAAAAATTATGCATTGCTAACCGTTCATCCGATTGCGATGAAACTATGGTGAGTTGTTGTGAGCATGTCAACGAAGGTTTCTCACTGGTGAGCTCTGGCATTATGAAATTTTTATAAAAAGTTGCAATAGGTGGCACGATAGCTGTTTGAAAACTAAATGTACTGGGACGGAATGTATGAAATGCGGAAGGGGGGGGGGACTCGGAAGGAAGTTCACGGGATGGGGGAAGGGGGAGAGGGGAGAGAAAGAGAGGAAGAGGAAAGGGACGAATGGGAAAGGACACGCAGGGAGAAACACTGTCTTTATTAATTGGCGTAGCATCGCATGCTGGGAACTCGCTGGTAAATAAATTAATTAAATAAATATTTGGAGGTAAAAAATTATATGACATAAAATCTCATACGATTTTTTTTAAATATAAAATTTTCCTGCTTTTTCAAATTAGAAAGGACTTCTAGGACAACCCTCGTAGTAGAAAATTTAAACTTTAATTTAAAAACCAGCCCAGAAGGACTGTCGTTCTCAATCTAGCTACAGGCGAAGGGATTATTCTTCCTCGGGGTAATTGAATAAAAATTGTTTTCAATTTGTAAAGGCACTGAGCCATCTGCGTGCACTGTATAGTCTGCAGTGTGCACTGTGCATGCTACTTCCCGGAAGAAAGGAAATGTAATGGTGAACTTACTAAGGATTCTGACTTCATCAAAAATGTAAAGTGTTTTTATTGAGAATATACTTAGTTTGTTGAAATGAGAATATACTTAGTTACCGCCGGGATGACATTTATCCAGGTACTACCTCCACCTAAACACCTAACTCGTTATATATCAATGTTCCTTAATGTCGCATTATGACATTCACCAGAAATAAACATAATTAAGTACTCTTATTCACTCCACGACGAACCTAAAACTGAATGTAAAGATCTAGTCCCTTCGTGAAGGGATATGTATTAAACAGTAGACATGGGCAAACTCATTCCCAGGAGTGAATCGATTCATTGTGATTCCCTCGGCCTTTTGAATTGATTCATTTTATTCATTCCTTTAATTCCAAAAAAAAAAAAGAAAAAAAAAAAAAAAAAAAAAACCCGCGCTTATATTTTATGAGGCTACGAAGCCAAAGAGGGGAACAATAATGCTATCTCATTCTCTCGCAGACTACTTTATTTCTTAGTTCTCCTTTAGATGCATGTGTTTGCTCTTTTTAGTGTCGTTATTTTTCGTTTCATCGAGTTTCAAATCACAACGGTGATAAAGAAGTTTTCACTACGCAAAGCACTCTTCTTAGGGTAAATTATGTTGTTCTGAAAAATCGTAGGTACTAAAAACGACGCGCGACGAGGTTAATGAAATATTTCAATGTGTACTTAGATATTATTTTGCCCAAAAGACAAATTTTTGACAAGAAAAATGTGTTTATATTAGGCTATCAATTAAATCTTAAAATTAAACAGTTTTTGTGGTTAACCCCTAAAGTTTTACTAATTTTTATTTATTTATTAATCTTAAAATTGTTTCACTTCACGTGATCTAAACTTCCCACTACCTTTAGCCTCGCAAAATATCCCAATTGGGGATTCCATAGTTTCATTAGCTCCAGACGGGACTTGGGCGGAATTCACATAAAAGCCATACTATTATCGCGCTTTCATAGGTATATCCGGACCGGTCACCTGGAATAAGCTTCACTATATATGTAGAACAATTTTCTCGGTTTACCCGCGTATATATATGTAGAACAATTTTCTCGGTTTACCCGCGTAACGTAGTCCTTAAAAGGACTTTTTAACTCCTGACGTTTCGGACAGATCACACTGTCCATCTTCAGAGGCCTTATGTCTTGAGTTTTTGTCTCAAACTGATAGCTTTCGCATGTCTGTTCGGTCCAAAAGCTAAAACTTAAGTGAGTGCAAGTCACTTCTTATGTCTAGAACGAAGTACCCGGGTTGCAGGTGATTGATGGTGGAGGGGGTGGGGGGCGGGGCTGACAGTAGATACCTGATTGGTAAAGCTAATTGGAGACACTACTAGTAATTTTGGAAATGCCGTTTTTGGGGTATTTTCATCGATTAAAACTTTCCAGGTGTTGGGAATTCTGATTGAGTCATTTCTAGTATTCATATTATTTTTATGTTTATAAATTTCTATTGCTTCGCGGTAAATTCTTTTTGGTTCATTGTATATGCTAGCTATTGTTTTTGTATTATTAAAGTCTATTTTATGACCTTCATTAAGGACGTGTTGCACTATGGATGAAGTTAAGCGTTTATTAGTGACATCTACTTTATGTTCTGCAATTCTACATGATATTTTTCTATTGCAACGTCCAATATACACATTTTCACATGCCCCACAAGGTATTTTATAAATACCATGTGACTCAAGTGGAATGTGGTCCTTTGGACTTCTTAATAGAGACGAGATTTTATTTTCTGATTTATAAATAGTTTTGATTTTATTTCTTTTGAGGATTCGACTGATTTTATCTGTCGAGCCTTTGATGAATGGGAGAATTGCTATAGAAAGGGGTTCTTCTTTCGTTTCAGAAATAGTTTTTTTTGCGTTTATTTATGGATTTGTCTATTAAATATTTGGAGAAACCGTTTGCTTGAAGAGCACTACTAAGAAGACCCAGTTCTTCATGAATATGATCTTTGTCCGCTAGTCGTTTTGACCGGGTAACTAGGGTATTTATAACTGATGACAACTGAGATGGGTTATGATTTGAGTTGGCGTTTAAGTATCTATTTGTCAATACCCCAAAAACGGCATTTCCAAAATTACTAGTAGTGTCTCCAATTAGCTTTACCAATCAGGTATCTACTGTCAGCCCCGCCCCCCACCCCCTCCACCATCAATCACCTGCAACCCGGGTACTTCGTTCTAGACATAAGAAGTGACTTGCACTCACTTAAGTTTTAGCTTTTGGACCGAACAGACATGCGAAAGCTATCAGTTTGAGACAAAAACTCAAGACATAAGGCCTCTGAAGATGGACAGTGTGATCTGTCCGAAACGTCAGGAGTTAAAAAGTCCTTTTAAGGACTACGTTACGCGGGTAAACCGAGAAAATTGTTCTACATCTTACACCCGTGAAAACCTTAATCATAACATATATATATATATATATATATATATATATATATATATATATATATATATATATATATATATATATATATATATATATATATATTTTAAATGCACCTACCTCAATGGTGAAGTACGGCTAGAGTAGACAGAGACAGATACCATAAAAAAAAAATAATAATATAGATAAACATCGTTTTGTTTCTACAAGCATTGTATCACAATTTACGCACGTGTGAGGGAGAAAAAACATAGGATTAACTTTCGCTTTTAGATTTTTATTAACGTTCAGGGTCCGAAGTGGGAAGTTTCACCCTAAGATGACGGCTTGGCCGCGCGGGGACTCTCGGCGGGCATCAAGAAATGAATTAGGAACTTCTGACTAATAAGTGTCTTTTGTCTTGCTGTGACTTGAATAACTTGCATTCCGCGGACCGGCCTGATCGACTCGACACGTGGGACCCGGGACCCGTGGGACTACGACGTCACAAATGAATAAGAAATAAATGTTTTGATTCCTTGAATAAGTGAAACAGAGATTGGGGTTGCGGATTGAGTTCGCACAGACCGAACAGCTTGTAGGACTATGACCACGGAGGAACGATTCCTCCGTGACTATGACTGGCGGGACTGGCGGGACAACTGTGAAACACGTGATAGGCAATTTCGCGGCGCGCATCGCCTGTAGTAGGTGTACCTATCCGCGCAACAAATATCCAGAATAATATTTAATTTAATTCCTACGAAACACTACAATATTTATAGAGTACATTATTATTTTCTTACCTCAATATAACATGAAATATTTAACTGTAAAATAAATTAATCGAAATAAAAATAAATATGGTGCTGTTAAAAAATCGTAAGATGCAAGGCCAAGGGTAAGGAATAAATATTTAATTCCTTTTGAAAATGAGAATCAGATCGAGTGTGTTACAAGATTGAATTTATTCATTTAATTCAGTCATTCAATTTTGCCCACGTCTATTAAACAGTTCATATCGTAGATGAGAAGCTTCTTCTAAATTTGGGCACTTAATCCGAGAAAAATAACGATTTTAGAGGAAATCATCACTTCCCACACCTACAAACATCCTCACACATACACAAGCACCTACAAACTATGCGCATAACCCCATAAATAAGACATTACAAATAGTAATAGCCGAACCCTCTGATATGAAAATATCTGGAGTCGGTGAATTTTTTTCCCATTTGGTCTCTGGTAGGTTGACATGTTGTTCTCGTATTATTTTGTATTTATAATACTTATATAATGCAATTGCATAGCGTGGATTGACTAGATGATCATTTGGGAAGTGTCTGAAAGGGTTTAGTTTTTCCTGTGGGGAAAATTAAACCCGGACATTTAAATCTGGTGCGTAAATAATACGAGTAGTAATGTTATATTAGATGCATTGAATGAAGATAGTTTAGATAATATTCTAGTAGAAGAATCCAATGATATTACAGTAGATTCAAATAACTTAGACGTTATTCATAATCTTAGGGAAATCAACATTGCAAATTTAAACTTACTATATGATAATGTAATAGAATTAGCTAACTTGCTTCATAATAATACAAATAGATATATAGATATAGAGCCCACAGTTAGACCAAAATTACCAAAATTGCATACGTCAAAGAAATTATCTAAATTAATTTATGAATTAAATAATTTAATTTTACCAAAAATAATATTTGACGATATTAGTTTTTTAGATCTTCATACAATAGTGTACGCTAGTGCTATCACTATATGGAATAAGTTAGGAGTTAAATTAACATCCTCTGATGATAGATCATATAGTTAAAGTAAACCAGAATGGCAGATTAGATTAGAAAATGATGTAGTATTTTTAAGAAGTAAGATAGTTAGAGTTATTGAATATAAAAATGGAAATAGAAGCAAGAATATTTTGAGACATGTAGATGAAATTGGGAGAAAATTTGGTTATAGCATTGGTAGTAATAACAATGAAAATATAATCACATTTATTAAAACAAAAATTAGGTGTAAAAGCTAGTAGATTAAAAAGATAGAATTATACGTATAATAAAAGAAATAATAATAGATTATTTCAGAAAAATGATAAAATACTTTATTTCAAACTTGACGATAAACAAAAAATTATTTCGAATAATAATATTCCGTTGCCATCTAAAAAAGATATAAAACATAATGAGGCAGGTCCCTGGATATAAAATGAAGAACTCAATTGTTCAGACATTGAACAAATGAGTTTTTCATAATTGGAAAGCCACGGGTTGCGATTGGATACATAATTTTTGGTACAGACGTCTAACTACTTTACATCCTCTTTTGGCAAAAAATCTCTCAAAACTTGTCAAACAACCTCAAAATTTTCCTAATTTTATATGTTACCTAAAAGCGAAAATATTAATAATCCCTCTCAGTATAGACCCATTACATGTCTACCGAGAATATACAAAATTTTAACCTCTTGCTTGACAGATTTAATATATACTCATTTGGATGAAATTTTTTTTTTTATCTGAACAACAAAAAGGTTGTCGCAGAAAACATATTATGGGATGTAAAGAAGAATTAATTATTGATTCTGTAATTTTAAAGCAAATTCAAAATCAAAAGCGTAATTTACATACTTGTCATATAGATTATCAAAAAGCTTTTGATAGTGTCCCGCACTCGTGGCTAATCAAAATATTAAAAATATATAACGTTAACCCAATTATAATTAGCTTTTTGAAAAATATTATGTCCTTTTGGAATACAGATTAACTAGTAAATTTAAAAGGTAAGAAAATAGTAGTACCGGGCATTTCAATAAAAAGAGGGATTTTTCAAGGAGACTTCTTTGGTTTTGCTTAGCATTGAATCCTCTATCTAAAATGTTAATTAAAAGCAAGTTTGGAATAAAATTAAGGGTAATACAAGAGAGAGTAGTATAGTTTCACATCTATTATATATGGATGATATAAAATTATTTTCAAATTCTGAATCAAATTTAGAGAAAATGATTAAGGTAAGTTTTAAGATTTTCACGGCCAAAAGCATTTTTGTTATTTGTTTTTGGGGTGTTATGCCGTGTTGCGCTACCTCCTTCTTTAGCCAACGTTTCGGACATCGTTGCAGTGTCCATCATCAGGGCAGATCCGGCAGATCACACATCTACTATATTTAAAAAAAAAATTGGAACGGTCTTTAAGGGCCCGCACCCGAATTTCTACCGATTTCTTACATATCTCCCTTAAACACGGTAAGTTTTAAAGCTCTTAAAAAAATATATGTTATTCTTGAAGATACTACCTAGACATTGCCCGCGCCGAAACGCAAATTATATAAAATTCTCTCGACGGAAAAAAATCGCAAATGTATGCTCCAACAATTATTATAAACACGTTTGTTTCAGTTATTTATAAAGTTATATATATGAACAAAATTCACAGTGTTTCTTTAAATGCTGTTTAAGACAATGCCCACGAGATCTTTGCTCTATTTTAAACATTTTCGCAATTTTCGCATCAATTTTGTCGCTGTAAATATTAGCGCTCTCCTCTAACATTCGTAATTTCGTATCTCCCCATATTCTTCTTTTCGAGACTGGTTGCAGAGCCTTAATTAGAAGACTGATAGCTGGATGAAGACTGATAGCGACACGTTCTCATGTGACAAATGTCAACCATGTACATGTGTTGGGCATGCGTTTGGGATCAATGACGCTAGTTCCTCAGAGCAGCTTCCATTGAAATACCGGTAGAACAATGCTAGCATTCCCACCCGACGCCTGTGCTCTAAAGATTACAATCCGTCTAATAAGATGAGAGAATCTATCAAACGGACCGCCCGTTTCTGCACAGAGTCGAGGTTATTTTTAGGTAAGTATTTTGGAACTCTAGACCAGAGGTGGCTGCCAAATTCAACCGTGGGGCGCACTTGTGATTTGTACAGGGTTAGCAGTAGTGTTCTTTTAAAGTATCTGCGGGCCCTGTACATTACGCCCAGTTTTTGAGAGGCTAACTTAACTCTGGCTTCGATTGCACAGTAAACATATAATATTCTATCCGTGGAATACCTTCAAATTGCCATCCTTGAAAAACCTTGAGTATATTATTCATGAAATATTTTGAATATAGGATCCATGAAAAACCTTGAATATGGTAACCATGAAAAACCTTGAATATCCTTTCCACGAAATACATTGAATATGCTTTTCATGGAAAACATCGAACACGATATCCATGAAAATGCTTTAAATGGAAAACGTTGAAAATGATATCCATAAACAACGTTGAACACGCTATCCATGGAAAATTTTAAAATGCTGTTCACAGAAAACATGTTATATTCTACCACGGAATACCTTCAATATGCTATCTATGGCCAACATTGAAGTTGATTTCCTTGGAAAATGTTTGAATTTTCTATCTATTGAAAACATCGAATACTCTACCCATAGAAACCTTGAATAGACTATCCATGGAAAACCTTGAATATGCTATATGATTTTCAACGGATGACATATTCAAGATTTTCCATACCTTGCGTGCGTGCGCCCAGCGGGTCCTTTCCTTTATCCTACCCTGACTTGAGTAGAGAGGACTTGATTATATTGTGCACTCCGTACAATATAATGTAATTTACCTCACACAATTGGTGTCCGGTTTCGACACCGAACAGCTGTTCTCTAGAAGTGTGATAAATGTATTCCAGTGGTTCCCAACCACCTTTTTCTGATCCGGGACCACAAGCAGTGGCGTAGCGAGGGGGGGCGGCGCCCCGGGTACCACCCGACCAAATTTGTATTTGTCAACAATGGGGGGGGGGGGGGGGGGGGGGTGGTGACATCACGTTGTCCGCCCTATCCGTCCTACACTTTTCAATTTAACGGATTTTTCGGAGATGTGTGAATAAACAACCGGACGATCGATGTTCACATAGAGTGTGAATATACAGTGGAACAAATGTTCCACTGTATAAGTCTGTTCAATTTGGGAGGCAGGAATGGGTACCGCCGTCCCGGGAACCTTTATTGGATAACTAACACCTCTACCATAGGTCACCCCAAGTGGTTGGTGACTTAGCAGGGGTGCCCGGGTTCATGGGGTGAGGTTTGTCTTTGTCTTGGAGGCGGATGACCAGGACACACTGAAGGCCGGATTTCTACCCACCCCTTTCCTTCGCAGAACTCTCCTCTCCTTCCTTTCCTAAAAAAAACCCTCCACATAACATCCCCAAAGATGACACAGGCCCCGATGGAATTTATTTTCCTCAGAGCCTCCTTTCCCAGATGTTTTTTTTTAAATAATAGATCAAATTTCGCAAAAGTAGAGAAAAAATGCTTTTTTAGGGCCCAATGACACGCTCACGACACGCTCTTGTCGGTTTTTATCTTCAGTGGTTTTACCAGATGTTTGATGTGGCTAAAGTTAGAAGGTAAAAGCTAAGAGTGGGAAGAAAGTACAACAAAGAAGGTGGCATCTTAACTCTGACGTCGTGACGGTACTGGAAAATACTTTCAGAGGATAAGATATGACGTCGGCTGGTTATGAAATTCAGTATCTTCAAGAACACTTAGCTAATTAAAAAAAAATCATTTATTTATTTTTAAATGCGGCCTCCGTGGTCGTGGGGTAAGACTCTCGACCAACAATCCGAATAATTATTTGAAAATAATTGAAAGTAAACATAAATTTTTTTCTAAAATTAGGATAACTCTCTTTTATACTAATATTTATATTAGCTCCACATAGGAGGCCCCGAGGAAAATTATCAACTAAATACGGTAAAATTATTAAAAAAATACGCTGCTTCAAATACACAATGACTATTCTAAGAAGTCGCACCACACCATGGTACACGTAGAGAGCATTAGGCAAAACACAGTAGGTCGCTTAAGTACTCCATTAATGCATACCAGTTTTGCACAACACTACTAATACAATGGAGTGGTGTGGTTTAACCAACTGGCAATGGAACTGAAACCTATACTAAATTGACTATAATAAATTCAAAAATAGACTAAACAATGATATCTTAAATAGTTTGGCTACCTAGAGTCGCATTGGCAGTCGATTAACAATACTTAATTGACAGTTTTTTTAAAATTAATTTTTTATTTTAAATACATAAATATTATTATTTTTTTATACATTTGATTTATGCACGTATATATTTGTGTCATAATTTTTTATTTTAATCTTTAAAACTTCTTTTTTTTCTTCCCTTTACACACAAGTAATTGCACTCTTGTAAAGGTTATATATTGTATACATACATGTGGTTTTTACTGTTTCTGATCAATGTTGCATGTTTAATTATTCATATAAAAAATATAAATTAAAAAATCCATAAAACGGCACATTTTTGAGCACAGATTATGGAAATCACACTTCGTTTCAACAATTACTACAAGAAAGAACTATTTACGTACACAAAATAGTTATTAGGTTCTTAGTTTAGGTAAACTAAGTAATTTATGTGTATTTAGAAAAAAGATCATTCGCAAATGTCAATCCAACAAAAAAATGGCGGCAACGGAGATGTTTTGAATAAAAATCGAATTTTAATGCCTATTTTTCCTTCTATTCCGACTGAAACCAATATTTCTTTTGGTAATAAAGTTTAAAAGTAGTTTTTTTTTTTTTTTTTTTTTTTTTTTTTTAAATTTATTTATTTAATTATTTATTTATTTAATTATTTTCATATTACATTTGGTTATAAAATGACGTATTGCCCATCTCACTAGGTGTGAAACGCCTGTGTTGAGATGGCAATTTACAGAGTGGTTATCTAAGATTGTGTAGTAATATTATGAAAATGGCAGGTTAATATAAATTTTTTTTCTTTAAATATACAATTCAAGTATGTTACATATATATATATATATATAAAAAGAAGATTGCAGTAGGTACATGGTTACATATATACACACAGTAGGTATAAAGGTAAGTCTGTTATTAAATACTTGTGATGGATATGTTTATTTGAGGTGATCAATGATCTTACTTTTAAATGTACTTTTGGTTTGCTTGTTTCTTTTTAAGATCTAAGTACGTCTAGTAAAAGTGTAGCGGCATGCGGTGGCTTGTGGATTATTCACCAATTATTCTCCTCAGGGCCGATGTCATCTTTGGTTTTTTTTTAAAAAAAAGGTCGGTGGGTAGGAAACTGGGGGTCAGTGTGTCCAGGAGTAACGGGGGTATGAATCCAAACCTCAGGCTGCGGTGCAAAGCGTGGTTCCGAGAGATTCCTTGTAGAGAGATCAAAAGATCTTTCTCAATGCAGTTGGTGGGCAGACGCATCCGCCGCCAAGACCAAGGTCAAACCTCACCCCATGAACCTGGGCACCCCTGCTAAGTCAACAAACGTAACAAACCACTTGGATTGACCTGTGGCAGAGGTGTTGGTTATCAAATAAATGGTACCCGGGGCGGCGGTACCCAAACCCACCTGCCGAATTGGGTCATGGACCTTTTCAACGATTTCCTCGGCAATATCTCAAGTAGATGGTTAAGGGTCCCCGGAGACAGCATCCAACTTTGCTTTTATTTATCTGTTTGTTTTTCCATCCATAAATGATGTTGCCCTTTTTCCATTTTATCGAAAAACTCGAAACACGCGCGATAGAACAGGTTGCCAAATAAAAACTAACCTAAGAATCGGTATGAAATTTAGTACGCTGTCGTTTGACATATAGTATACAACGGCAATGTCAAATTCCCTCAGCAACGCCACCTGCATTCAAACACGGGTAATTAATCGACCTTCGTAATTAACAATTTAATTTTAATTTTACTCAACGGAATTTGCAGGAAACGCTTCTAATCAATCCAAAGCATATTTAATGTTTAAAAACAGATTCGTAGTAGTGAATAATCTAAAATAGTTTTTTTTTATTTTTTTATTTCATAACATTTTATTGGTTTATTGTTTTTTTTGCATACACTTAATAGTTTAAATAGGAATTAAAAAATACTATTTTATTGAAACATAATTAAACATACTAAATAAAAATTAAGAAATACATAAAAGTAAGTGAAAAATAAAGAAAAAAAATCACATTTCAAAGAAAAATAGAAATAAAAATGGAAATCAAAATTGATGTAGCTATTCCAAATTCCTGTAATATTCAAAAAACTGTTTATGAAAAAATTAGAAAATACACCGATTTAGGAAATGAGATTAAAATAATTTGGAATTCTCGGACTATAAAAATATTACCATTTGTTATTTCGGCTACTGGCATTATACCTAGGTCTCTGATTCAAAATTTAGGCGTACTAGATTTGTCTATGAATTTATATATAAAAATGCAAAAATCGGTAATTTTAAATACATGTAGGATTACAAAAGATTTTTTAAATATTTATATTGAGGGATCAGTAGGATTTATAGGTTCAATTAGGAATTCCACAGAGCCGAACCCTCTGATATGAAAATATCTGGAGTCGGTGAATTATTTTCCCATCTGGTCTCTGGTAGGTTGACATGTTGTTCTTGTATTGTTTTGTAATTATAATACTTATATAGTGCAATTGCATAACGTGGATTGACCAGATGATCATTTGGGAAGTATGTGAAAGGGTTTAGTTTTTCCTGTGGGGAAAATTAAACCCGGACATTTAAATCTGGTGCATAAAAATATAAATATAGTGTTAAGAACTCACGTAATCTTTGTTGTACGCTCGTCCCCTTTCGAAAATCCAATGTTGTACACATGCTATATAAAGTTATTTAGAATTACTTGACTTTATTTCAGTACTTAGAGCATTGTATATTTTAGGAGCGATGAACCAGAATTGACGTTGACCGAATGGGGTATTAGTTTTTGGGACAACCCAGGTTTGATGAAAAGCGGGTGTGTGCTTGATGTTGTGGAGCCATTAGTAGTTTTTCGTATATAACAAATGCTTGTTTTAGTAAATAGCTGTCCAATATCTAAAACCCTGATATTGGCAAATAGTTCATTTGAGGGATGGGTAGGCTGACATTTAAATATAATTCTCAGAATTAGTTTTTGAACTATAATAATCGGTCTAATAATGGATTCAGCACAAACACCCCATTCCACTATACCGTATGTTGCTATGTGACTATGCTAGTGACTCAACAGTAATCTTCGCCTTATTGTATACGTACTAAGAAGCTATCGGAGATACATAGAGAATCGATCTCCTGCCCCATCACATTAAAGAAATTTCACACATGTAGATTTGTAGAAATGTAGAAATCTAGAATCCACAAACCAACGGTGCTTTTGTAAGAGAAATGTGAATTTCAACGTGAAGCATTGTGCAAGGGAAATTCTCGCGAAATTGAATATCTGAAGTGTTTTGTCAATATAAATGATGTGGAAGTATTCCGTTACTTGTACAGGGTGTGTCAGTTTCAACATGATATATTCCAATTTTGTAAAAATATGTTTTCCATTAAATTTCGTCTCTGATGATATTTCATGCGCCGTCCCTTTCCAACAATATTGAACAATAAATTAAACATTGGTGTCCTATTGAATGATGTGATTGGCGGGCCTTTAGTGGTGTTAATTTTATGAATATATTTATTTTACACTGCATCCAGACATTATACAGACGTGTTATAAGCACACTTCCATTGAGCATTTTTTAAAAGTTTTTAAGTTCTGTACGTCCACGTGCAAGGCTGATATGAGCGTAATGAGTAAAACTAAGAGAGGGACGCTCAGATGGTTTGGGAATGCAGAGCGAATTAACGAAGAAAGAAGTGTAAGGAGAATATATGACGCAAATGTGAATGGTAGAATCGATGAAGATATGGCACGGTTAAGCGAATCAGACTGACGCGACAGACATGCCAACTGTCAGCATGTGGATGTGACATCTGGTGTTTTGACAACTGCTAACATAAAATCAGTAAAATAAACTCAATTATTATTATACAAGTTTTCTGAGTTTACAATCACGTTTACATAATGATCTTGCATCATTCTATTCCGTTCAAGCACCGGCTCGTTCCCCTTAATTTTCTGAAATAATTGCTTGTTCTACTTACGAATCAGAAAAGAGGGAAAAGAGGAGGATTCAAGCAATCCTGTGGTGTGTATAAACAAACGGTTTTAAAAATCTAACATTAAAAATAACCTGTTAACGTATTTGAAACAAATAATAACAATGCTCCTCTTTTCCGACTGAGAGAGAGAGCGAAATCTGTTTGATCATATATATATAAAGTAATTAACATAACTGACGGTAGGTTTCAGCTAAGTACCGAACCGAAAGCTTTTGAGTTTTTAATCCAGAGAGGGCAATGATTATTGTTCACAAGCATTTCTTTTCAAACACGTACATTTGTAATTTTTCTCATTTTGTCGGTTACTTATTGTCACACCCTGTGTTATTCCATTCCCTGACTGTGTTTATCACTTCCTGGTAGCGAACTTGCCACTCTTAGGTAAATGGAGCGATACTACGGCAAGGGTATTACGTTATCCACCCTGATAGGAACACCATTGCTTTGGCTTTCCTTAGGAATAGGCAGATAAATTCAGAGTGCCACACATATCGAACCTGAATGCTGGATATTCTTTGGTATGGTAACAACAAGCGACTTAATATTTTTGATAAAAAATTCTGGCTGAACCAACAATTCAGGATCGAAAAGCGTTACTAGAAATGGTACAAGTAGAGGGCTTGGAAACCGGAACTAAATAGCCATGAAATTCAGTTATTTAACATTTTTAAAGGCGACGCACGTCAGTGGCGGTCGGTGAGTTGTGAGTGAGCTAGAGCGCTAAGATTGAAAAATATGACGTTATTGACGTTGTTGTGGCTGAAAAAATTTTTTTTTTCAAATTTCAACGTTTTGTTTGAAGATCTTCAGGATTCTTTCAGTCAAGGGATGCGCCGCATCCACATATTGAAAGATCTTTATACAAATAGTTGATATTAAAAAAAATAATAATAATAATTTTCAGCTACAGCAACATAAGTAATGTCGTATTTTTAAATCTTAGCACTCACTGAAAACTCACGGCGGTCCGTGATGCACGTGTGCACACAACCCGGGAGGGGGGAGGGAAATTCAAGAGGGGGTGGGTTCACGAAACGGGGGAAACGGGCGAGCGGAGTGGGGAGAGGGAAGGCGGAGTGGGAACGCTGGAGGCAGAAGGGGAACGGGACGAGTGGGAAAGTACACGCAGGGAGAAACAATTTCTTTATTAAGTGGCATAGCAATGCATACCGGGAACTCGCTATAATAATATAAATGGAGCGACCAGTCGACATGATTTTTTTAATCAGAGATAATTGGAGGACCAGGAAATGACATAGGCTACTTTTATCCAGGAAAAAAACATTTTATTCCTAATGGAAAATTCTTTATACAGTAATTTCCCCCTAATACCATGCGAGGGAAGCCATGAACTTAGAAACGAGTCCCAGTACGACCAAGTTACGGGTATATGGTGTGGCAGCCCCCTATCCCCCATCCATGAAGAAGGTTCCCGTTTTCATCTGAAGGGCGTGCTTTTGAAGATATACGGGCAGGAAGTTTCGCCCTCTTGAAATTTATAGAACAATCCAGAAAATTTCACGACATTCCAGACATCCCAGAACATTTTAGAATGTTGTGGAATGTTCGGGAATAGGGAATTGGAAATATCATTGTGGAACATTCCAAACACTATCGAATGTTGTGGAATGTTCCACAATGATATTTCCAATTCCCTATTCCCGAACATTCCACAAATTTATCGAATTTTGTGGAATGTTCTGAAACTTTGCAGACCATTGAAAGCCTTTTTTTGTATGGGTGAGGCTACCCATTGGCAGGGGTATATAAACAAGATCTGTCGTGGGTTCGAACGCCAGTTCAATCTCATATCAACTCCCTGAGCGAAGCCGGGTACCCCAGCTAGTATATTAATAAACCCTACTCCAAGATATTTATAATTGAATTGCCCCATTGTTTTTTTTTACGTAGAGTTGGGAATATTGTCTTCGAAAATTTGTAATGTCGCATGATAGAACTATAACGTAATTCGTTTTCTGATTATGTTTGTATTTAGACTTTGATTTACTGTAATAACAAAGGCAATGCTTGTAAAAAAAGAGATATACAAATATTTAACAATGGTCTGCAGAATAAAACATAGCATTTTAAGCCGTGGTGAAGACCGCGTCAATGAAGATAGTTTGTTTCAAGAATCAATAGGATTACCCATTTGAATCTCTCCCACTGACGCAAAATATATCGATCCTAATTGAACGAAAAAATTTGGTTCAGGGAAATATACTCCTCCCCATCGGGAAAACCATTGGAAGATTAGTCTTACAGTCAGTAAGATGGCTTAATCTATTGTGAAACTGTCTAAGATTGTCATCAGGAACATAGAGAATCCAAAATAGATGAATTGTAAATATAGCCTCTCAGCAGTTTGAGTTGGTAGCGGCGTATCCGTCTTTTCTGAACTTTTTGGGAGTGAAGTCCCAGCATGCCGAGAAGAAAATTCGTCGGATAGAGCCATGGATAGTGGCCATACTCCCTCATGTAGAGAAATCTCAGATTTTTTTTCTGAACCCTCTCCAACATGAGGGGGCACCCAACCTCGTGAGGATTCCAGATAGAACGGTGATACTCCAGCCTATTGCAGACCAAGGATCTCAACCATCCTCCATCTTATTCCCCTCCTCACACCGGTCATCCTCACTAAATATCTTCCCCAGTTGGGGTGCCATAGTCCAACTTTCACATAAATAAACTACCAGAATCAAGACGTTATTGCTAGAAATTGTACTAGCCATGTTTGATGACCAGATCTATTTCTTTCAGCCTAAATCATTGCGGATATCACAGAGATCCACTTGGTCCGGATAGTTGGTACTTACACAAAAAAAAACATAGAAAGTGGTTTATTATTTATTTGCCTTTCACAAGCAATCGACATATTAAAAAAATATCAAATATGCATATTTCAGCTGTCGGTGAGTTGGCTAGTAAAGTGAAATATAATGAATAACATTATTCAAGTTAACATTATTCAAGTAATTTTTATTCAAATTTGGAACTACTTAACATAATATTAGACAAGTGAAAAGGTACCTACCAAAATGTGGTGTATGTGTGTGAGTGTGACGGCATGAGAGCGAGACAGCGAGTATGCGGATGTATAAAAGGCGTATACTAGCTGTAGAGCTCCTCTTCAGTTTACTCTTGATACAATAAACACAGTAACATTATTCTCTCAAATCATTATTACCTACAATAACCGAATCCTCATCTGCGCACCACACAGCGCAGATCTTACACAAAATAATTTTATTGAAAAACAAATTATTTATTCGAAATGTTGATATTCAAAAACACATTATTTATTCAAAATGTTGATATTGAAAAACAAAATATTTATTATAAGCAATAATTATCAGCCTGAAACACTCAGCTACATTAAAAAATCTTCCGAGAAAAGATACTTGCCGCCAACGGGACTTGTACCCGTGTCCTTCTGATAGCCGGTCAGGTGCTCTGACCATTGAGCTATGGCGGCTTATCTAACACCCGCCAAATAATTCAATATATACTAGTATTTCATTTAATAATAATAATAATAATTTATTATTATTATTAAATGAAATAATGCCTTTTTATTCTGGACTTCTGTTAGGTATATATTAGACATGTTCTTATTTGTTATAATATATCCCGAAACTCAGTTTGCCTCTTGGCATAGGCCTCCTCTAACATTTTCCATTGGGACCTGTCACGCGCTACTCTTCTCCATTGATGTGCAGCCGTGAGTTTTAGGTCATCTTCCTATCTTAGGTGTTGACGTCCTCTTCTTCTCTTGCCATCTCTGGGATACCAGTCAGTGACATTTTTGCACCAATTCTCTTGTGGATCGCGGATCATGTGTCCTGTCCATCTCCATTTTTGTTGCTCTATTCGGGTAACTATATCGGCAACTTTAGTGTTTCATTTAACAATTACTTATTGGAAATGTTGATATTGAATTATTCGAAATGTTGATATTCAAAACAAATTATTTATTTGAAATGTTAGAAAAACAAATTATTTACTTCTTTTTTAATATTTGACAGATACCTATATTATTTTTAATGGAGTGAAGATAGGTTACTAAGACAACATAACTATTTCATTCACACACACATATACTTTGAATGGATATACTTTTCATAACCATTTTTTGTTCACTTAGTATGAATATTACGTGTTTCGTATTTTTTGTTCACTTAGTATGAATATTAAGTGTTTCGTATTTTTTGTTCACTTAGTATGAATATTACGTGTTTCGTATTTTTTGTTCACTTAGTATGAATATTACGTGTTTCGTTCACTTAGTATTTTTTGTTCACTTAGTATGAATATTACGTGTTTCGTATTTTTTTTCACTTAGTATGAATATTAAGTGTTTCGTATTTTTATGATATTTATTGGATGTTGTAATTTTTCAAGTTTACTAACATTCGAAAGCTAAATTTCTTTTTATGAACGATAATGATCCTGCAGTATTTTTTTTAAATTTCTTTAGCTGGACAAATTCTACAATTATGATATTTATATCCTCAGCGTGAATGCGACCGAATAAATACAGTAAAAAAGTGTCCCATTTAGAATTAAGCCAGTAAAAAGCCTTTGTCACTAAAAGGGTGAAATCCCATAATAATGCGATTTGGATCACCCCAATACACCAGACTTAGGCCTAAAAATACCCAAATCACACCCAAAAGAAAAAGGACAGTTGGTTTTTTGTGACTGAGAAAATGAAAACATTCGGTATCAGAAAACTATAGGTGTAGAAGAATCTACATCTCACAAATAGAGGACGCAAAACATATGGTATAAATTTTTCAAAATTTGAACATTATATGATTTTTTTTTCGGAAACTTATTTTATTTTTTTATTTATTTATTAACGCCGATTATAGCGGCTTTTACAAAATAATTACAAATATTTTACATATGAATACAGAATATACATAGATAAAGAAAAAGAAAATTTTAAATATAAAATTCATAAATGAGAACAATAAAAATTGTAGTATCACATAAAAGTACAAAGAGTAGGTTATTAAATACAAAACAACATATTATATAACCCGGATATTATGTATGTATAATCTTTAATATATATATATATATTATATGTATAATCTATAATATATATATATATATATTATTATATATAATAATATATATTATGGATGTATAATCAAATACAAATTAATACTTTTAATCTGTATTTGATTATAGTTAAACTGAGAAGCGCTGACAGACAGTTTTAATTAAGTAGTGTTTGTATGAGGTTAGACTAGCAATGTTTATAGATTCATCCAAAACATATTTATTTCCAAGTACATGCAGGCGATTCATTATGGAATTGAGTTCAGCGTTAGATCCTGTATTGTTGCAATGATAAGGTAATTTGAAACGAACTGATCGACTAGGTACATGGAAACTTATTAGCGAAAGAAGTTCAGGGGAGTTCAACAGGTTGGTAACGATTTTAAATAAATAAAATAGGTCTGAACAAATTCTTCTTTCTTTTAATGTATCGAGTTCCAATAATTGTAACAGAGAGGGATAATTAATGTTTTCTATGAATATTCCCAATTTAAAGTTAATATAACGTAAAAATTTATGTTGGACTCGCTCAAGAGAATTCTCATGTACACTGTAATAAGGTAATCTGGGAGCCAGTCTAGGGTATCAGGCGTTGCTCTGTGGATCTCATCAATCCCGCCGGGGAATGAATGGAGCGGACATTCGTTGACCACATGTTCGGTGGTCTGCACCGCACCGCAATCACACATCACCGACTCTTTAAAGCCCCATCTATACATCATGTGAGCACAACGGCGAGTACCTTATCCTATTGATGGCGGACCATAGTTTGCGAGGCAATGAGAACCCGGGCTGTCTCTCAGTGGGGTCTTGATCGAGATGGGCATTTTTCACATTGGCCGATTGCCACTCGAACTTCCACCTATCTTCTCGGGTGAGAGGTGATCGGAGGCGTCTTTCTCCTTCTGTCCAGAAGGGTTTTCGAGACTTCAAGCGGCATGCCGGGTGAGAAACGACATCATCGTGCAAAGGTAAAGGTGATACTTAAAACTTCTCTTTCATAGATGATTTTAATTATTTTTAATATGACTAAATAGTTTTGTGCATAAAAAAAATCAAGTGTAGTTCACACGCCAATCTCAACCAAAAGTGTGGTCATAATCAAAGCGGACAATGAGCGCAGTTTGATGCTTCGGAGGTGCTGTAATGCGTCATTTACGTTTCATCCGAATTCCAAATCACAACGGGGCTAAAGAAGTATCACTTCAAAACTCAAATCTTTAACGCCGAGTAACAGTGTTAGATTGAATCGCAGATGCAATATTTTTTTATGGACTAAACTGTTTATTCATATTCGTGTTGCGTATGTACGGACGCGTATTAAGGTTATATGGCACTCAACCGGTTGAAATTTTGGATGCTTTCTACATATCGTGGTCTTTAGTAGAATCGATCAGAAAATCTACAAAAATATCACTTTTACTTGCGTAATGCAAGGATTCAAGGGGTCGATTTTTAAAAGGCATTTTCTTAGACTTTATGCCATCGAACCGACTGATATTATGGATTCTGACTAAAAATCATGGTATTTATTGTTATCAAGTTTAATTTGTAGAACTCCATTTTAATTTTAATTTTTTTATTGTATAATCAATAATATTATTATTAAAGAAACAGCTGTCACGCGTAATAATAATTACACAGCAGAACTTGTTTGAAAAAACACTGTTTTTATTAATTTAATAATAATATTATAGATTATACAATAAAAAAAAAAAAAAAAAAATCATGGTGTTTAGAGGAATCAATCTCAAAATACGCAGAAGAATCAATCACCAAAATATGTAGAGGAATCAATTACAAAATCTGTAGAGGAATCAATCACAAAATCTGTAGATGAATCAATCACAAACTTTGTGGAAAAATCATCATTTTTACGGGCGTGATGCAAGGCGGGGTCGAATTGCAAAAACCGTTTTCTCAGGATCTATGCCGCCGAACGCACTGAAATTTGTCATTCTTTCTCCAAATCATGTTCTTTAGAGGAAACAATCGCAAAATATGTTAAAAAGAGCATTTGTTGAAAAATCATAATTTTTACTTTAAAAGCGATTTTCTCAGGATTAAATTTTTGAATTCTTACTAAAAATCATGGTCTATAGAGGAAACTACCACAACATGAGGCGTACCTGGCTTAGGACAGGTTGTTTTGACGGATTCATCAAATATTTGAAGTTAATTTTCACGTTCTGTGTAAGTTTTATTCAATTTCTGTTAAATGGAATCATCGAAATGTTTTATTCGTTTGAAAGGACAATCGATGCCTTGTAATATAATTTTACGGAATATAACATCGTCCAAATGTCCACCGCGGTTTCTCTGGGTGGTGTGCATCCGAAATATCCAATTTTCCATGACCCTGGAGCATAAATAAGGCTGAATTTGACCGATGGCTCTTAAAGGCAACTTAACCCATGGGTTAAGTTGCCTTTAAGAGCCGCTGTGGTTTGTGGCTTATTTGCATAGATTTTTTTCTAATTTTTTCACAAGTAATATCCTTCTGTATACCTTGAAATTAATTTTAAAATCTTCTCTATCCCCTTAAACTTGCGACATTTACGCGGTACATCTCTTGTTGAAAGTTGTCCCGTTTACATCTGAATATATAAATAAACTTTCCCTTACAATGTATCTGTGAAACCAATTTTGCACTGCTTACCAAGTTTAATTTATAACGTCACCCCCCCTGAAGAAACCCACATATTTTATTTAAGTCCCCGCAATCCGAAATTTTACGGAAGTCTAACATATTGACCTTGAAAACCATTTTTTTAGGTTGAAAAAAAACCGTTATTTTTGAAGATAATCTCTATTTAGTTGCTAAAGTAATTATATTATGGAATCTTGTGCTTCGAAAATCATAAAAAAACGCATCTGTTTTTTTTTTACATTAACTCCACACAGGAGGCCCTGAGGAAAATAATTTCCCTCAGGGCCTATGTCATCTGGGATGCTGTGTGGAGGGTCTTTTCTATTATTTAACTTGTTATTATAGGTACGAACAAAATTCAAAGTAGATAAATGAAACAATTTTACTTTGCTTGAACCACTTATATATTTGAGCGACCGTTCCTTCTTCAGGGCAAACATATACTGATTTGTCAGTTACAAATTAGTGGATGGGAACAATGTATTATTATGGCACGGTGGAGCCGTTGCTTGATATTAATGAAGAGTGGGTGGGTAGGGGAACATATCCATGTTTGGGCTGTGAGACAATTTTTTTTTTCGTTGATAATAGATTCATTATTTTTAAGGGATTTTTTTTATTTCCAAGGCTTCTAAGTTATCTAAGCGTTTTCCTTTATGATTAATATGAAGAATATTTATACCCGTATTTTTTTCCAAACTATGGGTATTTTTAATGATATGGTTGGCGAACTCACAAAAATTATTATTATTAAGACACCTTAAATGTTCTTTGATTCTGATTTCGAGTTGTTTTTCCAATATAAAAGAAGGAACGGTCGTTCTGAAACCAGTCGGCTTTACTCAAATATATAAGTGGTTCAAACAAAGTAAAATTGTTTCATTTATCTGTAATGGATAACCAAAAAGTTATAGCTACATTCAAAAGTATAAAATTCAAAGTGTTTCTTGCGATACTGCTTTATAGAGATTGTTACAATATTTCAGTATTTTATTAAACATTTTTACAACAGTCACTTAAGCCAATTCATTATGTTTTTTTTTATTATATATATTAACGCGCTCCCTCTCTCATCGTATTTACATGATATCTTCCATCGTCAGTAATCTTCGTTCTCTTTTTTCATACATTTGCGATTTAGACTACGCATTTGACTTTGCGTTGGAAGGTTGCTGCTTCTTCGGCCCACAATATTTTCTTCAAATACAGAAAATGAAAACAATATCAGAGTGTGCAATTCACACGCAGTAGAAGTGAAACCTTCAGAAAACTAAAGTAGACAAGAGTGGGGAGACCACGAAGCACCACACAAATGGGAGGCCGATAGTAAACGAAGCACCGCACAAACAGGACACCGATTAATATATCTCATTCTTTCGCAGGCTGAATTCTATAGATGTATTTGTTTGTCTCTTTTTAATGTCGCTCATTCCTGTTTCATCGAGTTTCATCACAACCGTGCTAAAGAAGTTTTCACTTCAAAAATCTTAAAAATTGGTCCAGTTTTAAGGAGAAAATGTGGGAACTTTGTCTGGTCCCGAGGAGATAAAATGGAAAGCGCCTGAAATCAACTAGGACTTCCGTAGTGCACAGTTTGCAGGCTGGCGTGGGTTTTCAATCCAATATCGTTTTACATTATATTCTAACGGAAATAGAATATTTGACTCCGTGAGCGTAGGTATCAAAGCAGGCTATTTATTTTCATACCATCGCCAGTCGTGCGTCCAGGTTGTCATAGTAGCAACCAGAATTATCGGGAAATTCTAAGGGTTGAAGGTTTGATTCTTGAATTGGATATGCCACCCGCGCCGCTTGTCTCTCATTTCTTAGAATTCATTCGATAAACCTAATACTACCTTGATTTAATGGGTAAAACTGAAAATACCATTAATCTTTACAAATCCCATAATAATAATACAAATGGTAAAAAAATATTCCATATGTTAAATCAACACATTTCAATTTAGAAGGCGGATATGGGTACCGCCGCACCAAGAACCATTTATTGGATAGCCGACATCCTCTGCCTTAGGTCACCCTAAGTGGTTCGCTACCTTTAACGACTTAGCAGAGGTGCCCGGGTTCGCGGGGTGAGGTTTGAGTCCGTTATACTCCTGGACAGAATGACCCCTAGATCCCTACCCACTCCTAATATCCCTTTCCTTACCAGAACATCCCCTCCTTCCTTTTCTAAAAAGACCCTCCACACAGCATCCCCAAATATGACGAAGGCTCTTCTTCTTCTTGGGCCCTGTCCGTTAAACGGACGTTGGCTATCATGTTGGCTATGCGGACTTTGTTTACTGCGGCCCGGAACAGCTCCACAGTAGACTGGCCAAACCACTGTCTCAGGTTTTTCAACCATGAGGTTCTCCTTCTTCCAGGGCCCCGTCTTCCGGCAATCTTTCCCTGCATTATGAGATGCAGGATCTCATGCTTCTCTGGATGTCTCATCACCTGTCCAATATATTGAAGTTTTCGGATTTTTATAGTTTTAATTACTTCATTCGAGGGGAGTTATTTTTTCAGGGCCTCCTGGGCGGAGCTAATGCAAAAAAATACTTATTTAGGTTCACCCAAGATAGTTAACGTTCGTCAAAATGATGAGCATCAAATGCAAATATGCCCCTTTATTTTGAATGCTTATACCAAGAGTATAGCCGCCACGTGTCAATTTGTCGGGACTGCTGTGTTTATTCGTTTTTTTGGGATATCTGCGACTATTCGTCTTTCTGTTGAATTAATGTTCAATCGTTTCGGTGGTTTTAATGGTTTTGTTCAACTTGAGCCAAAAAATCCTCGTTGATTAATATCTTTTCTCTTAAAAACACCAAAGAAAAAAGGCAATTTTCCCAGTTACTTTTCGGGGGGTCGTGAAAAATTAAAACTTTGACAATTATTTTAACTATTAAAACTAACTCTAAAAAAAATGCAGTTATTTAAGTTAAAAGGTCATTATTCATAAAACTGGAGTTCTCTATTATAAATATAAACAACAATCAAAGTTACATACTCATAAAATATCAGAGAATTTTATAATTACTTGCGATTGAAAATGTCTACTTTTTATAGTTTTGTATTTAGTTTTGAAAGGTGAAATTAAGTTGAAAGGTTAATTATTTTCTATTTTAAATGTGGTATTATTTAGTTAACTACAATTAAATATATGTTTAACGTATAACTTTACCTTTCTAAAGTTTACTATATGAAATAAAAATAAAACTAATCCAAAAAATGTTCGTCAAAAAGTCGAACGATTAGCTTATTGACGGATTAGCTATTAGTCAATTAGGTCATTAGCTATCTAAGGTTAATATCACCAAAATAAAGATACAATTTTATTTCGGTTGTTTTTTATTACACCAAACAACAGACCACAGTACCAACACTTTGTTATGAAAAATAATTAGAATGCCCAAGTAATTAATTATTTTCCTGTTCTAAATTACCCCAAGATTATTAATGTTTGCTTACATTAATAATCCCGATTACTTTTACTGGCCACTTATGGTTTCAACTTTTCTCCGCTTAGTTGAACTTTCGAACGACAGGGGGTTCTTTATCGATTTCCGCACTTCTTGGATTCGCGTCTTAAGGGCAGGACACGAATCCGACAGTCAACAATGTGGATTTAAATTTAATATGGAAATTATTTAATCGGCGGGTTTACCAGTTTTAATTCAATATGTGAATGATAAGTTTATTTAATTCTCAGCCGGTACGATGTGATCGCGACTGTAGAACCTTTGTTTTTCCGGGTATTCTTGTTTAAAATCCCGATGAGATAATGGCGGCTTGACCGAGCAAGTTATAATCAACGATTAAAAACACCATCCGTCATCCGACGAGATAAATTACTATTAATTTAACGGCACACAACCCGCCCGCTTATTTTACGCCGTATATTTCTGCAACATGATGAGAATTGTACTGCCAACAACCACATAATGGAGGACGCCATGGGCATGGCGTTCCCATACTTAATAATCACCTAAGGTGGAGGGAGAAGCTCGCAGACTTGGCGCTGATGCTACGTGAGGGAGTTAGGGTCCCCTCACTATGCATCCGGAATCGTCGCATCAAACGTAATAGGTTTTAGCTAGTAGCTCTGTAACAGACGTATAAGCGTCTTTACAAGAACTGTAAAAAAGGGACTGGTCTTAGTGCACGTTCAGAATGATGGGATGATAAAAATAATAAAGGGGCTGACCTCTCTAGCACCCAGTGCCTGGTGGGTGAAGGACACTGGATGTGCCGATTCTTCTGCCTGAGCCTGGCGCCTGGCGGTTGCCTTAAGTAGGGCCGGCTTGTCTGGAGGAGGTAGGCACCAGGACTGAAGACAGGCAGAAGTCGGCGGGAGGCAGCTGGTTGATGAAAAACTTTGTAGAAATAAATAAGACGAGTTTGTTGAGTAGAGATGAACTGATTTATTGTCCAAAATGTGGGTCCTTTTATACCCAAATTTGGGGTAAAATGTGATCACGTGGTACAAATTTGTGGTGGGAGGTTTGACCTTGCTCGTAAGTATAAATAGGGCGGCGTTTCCGTCGCACCTTATTTTGTCGGTGTCGCCCACGAAAGTGGTCGCTTAAAATTGCGAATTAGAAATAATTCTACAGGGTAACATTGGTATATACAGGTACATATCTTAATTCTAACATATTTATATGGGCATGATTTATCCCTAGATTTTTGTTTTGGTGAGTTTGTGGCAATTTTTAGGCAAGTTTACAATTTGGTGATAGGTTCTTACTATTTGGCTAATTGTGGGAAGTTAAATTAAGAATCTAGTATTTTCTCCAGGTCCCTCGCAAGACTAGCTACTGAAACCTGTTTGTTTCATCGTCTTGCGAGGTCCCTGGATTTTTGAAATGGGAAAAAACGGATTTTTGCAAGGAATTCTTTTAAGTCTTTTTTCTGGGCAAAAAACGCCCTAACATTGCGAGGTTAAGGGTCAGAGGCTTAAACTTTCTTTCCCTGGATGCCTTGCAGGACTCTGGAATGAAATATGTTTATTTCATTGTCCTGCGGGGTGTGTGAGTTTAATTAAGTGAAAAAATATACATTTTTAAAGGTTGGCCTCCCTGCAGGTGCCACCACCTTGCCCAGTGGGAAAGGTGCTGCCTTTTTAAGGTTGGCTTCCCTGCAGGGGCCACCACCTTGCCCAGTGGGAAATATGCTGCCATAGAAAAATAGCAAGTATGTAAATTATAAAGTTAAAATGTCTCCCGGTGGCAACCTTAGCACGCAAGTATTTATTTGTTGCTCCGGGGCATTGTACATAATAAAAAGAATAATAAATGATAAAATTTTTACATAAATATTTCAGCGAAAAGATCGTCGCTGGCGGCACGGTACTAACGAGCTTAGTGGCCAGAAATTTCGGAAGAAATTTCAAAGAAAAGACCACTAGATGTAGAGGATGCCGCCAGCGATGACTTTTGCTGAAAAAACAAACGAGGGTACGTAACACGTCGGTTACAAGCTCTTTATAGGAATGGTCACGTACACATATACTTTCAATGTATATATATATATCTTTGTTTTACATCCACTCTTTTATTTATATTTCCAAGTTTCACAACTATGATAAAAATAACGGTGCCCACGCTCTGATGGGAGTAACTCATGCCTACCTACGCAGTTTCAGCATATCTCGTATCAACGAGATTTGGCGTCCAAGATCCCATGGGATTAAAGCTGATAACTGTGTAACTTTATGTATACCCTGTAAATCTAACATATAATACACCCACTCAATAAGTGGTGTATATGCCATGATAATATGACCACATAGTAGGTACAACACATATACAAACACATCCAGTGTCATTACCCTATTTACTCTTAACCCAACAAGGTAACCCACCTTTTAATACATTTATAACAACTTATACAAATTAAAAATAAATAAGTATCATTTTTAGTTTCGGTAACAGCCTGTTAATAAAATATAATTGTACAGACAACATTTCTAATCTTAAATAGTATCAGAGAGAGCTTGTACGCACGTCATCAACGATCTTCTCCTTCCTTCCAAGACAGAAGATACTAGAACTATGAATTCAAATACGACCTCTCTCTAGGACAGGAATATTACTAGAATATTATCCTTAACTAACTAACTAACTAACCATCACGGCGTTTCCCCGCAGGGGTAGGCAGAGAGGACGGACCGCCAAATACACTCACACTCCTTGCCTCGTTCACATTCATATATCGTCTCATACACGCTCTTCTATTATTCCGACTCCTCACATGGCCCGACTCAAGTATCTGATTCACTTGGTCGTGCCATGTCTTCCTCGGGCGTCCCCGACTTCTTCTTCCATTCACATTTGCGTCTTATATTCTCCTTACACTCCTTTCCTCGTTCTTTCGCTCTACATGCCCAAACCATCTGAGCGTCCCTTTCTTAATCTTACTCAACACGCTTACATCAGCCTTGCATTCTTCGCGGATCTCCACATTTCTCACACGATCGTACATGGTTTTACCACACATGCGCCTCAGGGATCTCATTTCTACAGCATTCTGTCTATTTTCATCATTTGTCTGCCAGTTCCATGCCACACTGCCATACATCAGGGTAGGTACCAGCACTCCATTATGGGCGGCTAACATCGCTTCTTTGGACAGTTTTTTGTTGGCGCCAACGGCGTTCAGTCCTCCATTAATAGAGTTGCCTGCATTTATCCTTCTTTCGATATCTCTGTCAGCCCTTCCATCTCTCGCAAACATACTTCCCAAGTACACAAACTCATCCAACTGCTGCAAATACTCATCATTCACAACTATGTTGCACATTGTTTTCATACTCTCTCTTTCAAATACCCTGACTTTAGACTTACTTACATTCATCATTAACTCATTCTTCATACATACTTCGTTCATCCTAGACACGAGAGACTGTAGATCTTACATACTGTTAGAAATCAGCACCGCATCATCAGCATACAATAGGCAACATATTTTCAGATTAATCACTTTCGCGCCCAATCCCATCCAATTATCCATGTATAGATTGAATAACCACGGTGACGTTACGCAGTCTTGTTTAACGCCTTTTGTGATGTCAAACCATCCCGTAAAATCGCCGTTCACCCTAATACATGCAACGCTTCCCTCATACTCCATACTTGGACAACACCTTCCATAGCTTTTTCCTGTCAACTCGGTCGTATGCTTTTTGTAGATCTAAATTTTAATTAAATATTTTGAAACATATAGTAAAACGCCGTCCGTGTTCTAAAACCTTCATTTTACAAAAATCTCCTTCATTTTAATAAAACATAATGTTATGGTTTACATATAGGGCCATCTCTGTTCTTTTAGTATAAGAATTTCTTTTATTTTAATAAAACATAATATAATATTCACATAATGCCATCTAAGTTCTATTTCTAGAAGAATCTCGACACTACATTTGTCAAGAACCAGATAAGTGCTTTTTGCAACCAACACCAAATTGAACATTCCACGTCCGTATCTCCTTCCTCTTCAAAATCTGCATTTTCCGGAGGAACTGTTGTCGTCTCTTCCGCACTCGCCAATATCACATAAGACGTAATTAACGTCAGAGCGAGAAGAAACATCACCCTATAAACATCACTGAATTCCGCCATTTCAAGGAATGTTCTCAACTGTTGTTCTTATTTCAAATTTAACTTGTTTCAGAAATTCATTTTGTTCATTGTGTTCTTTAGCGGAACGCACTTAAATGTCGGACATGTTATTAACTTATTTGTTTCGTCAACAGAGGCGCTCTGTGCGCCTAATTTTTATTATATAAAAGCTTTGAAACGTCAGCTCTTGCAGAAATTTAGATTTCAATTGAAGATTAATTTGATGTTCCTGCTCTATTTAAGTAACGTGTAAAGGTAATTGTATAAATGATAATCTATGATTATATCCGGTTATTATATTGATAATATCTGTTTGCGTTTGAAGATCTTTATCGTAAAAATTGGTCATTTGTGTTAATGCAATGGGATTTTTCCGTAGTTAAAATGTCGTTAACAAAAATATTGTATTATTTTTTGAGAAGATTCCTAATCAGAAATTGACATTGCAATGGCTGATTGAAATAACCAGACACAATCGGAAATATGTAATTTTTAAATCAAATTCTAGACATATCGACTCTTTTCTACAAAAAAAAACGTAATCATATTATCTCGAAAAGCTACTTTTTAGAATATTCATTTTAGTTAAAATAAAATCATTATAAAAAATCCGCGCACGTGTTTTATGACGAAAATACTTCAGTTTGTCTATTTATTTACAGTCTTACAATCATGTAGGTTTAATTCAGGTTGCTCGAAAACTGAATGTATGGACTTCGGGAGGGGGGATGGGAATCTGGGAGGGGGGTTCGCGGGACTGGGTAAGCGGGAAGGCGAGTAGGGAGAGGGAAGGCGGAGTGGGATTGCGTGAGGGGAAAGGGACGCGGTAGAGGAAAAGAAGGCGGAAGGGGAACGGGAGAATGGGAAAGGACACGCAGGAAGAAATTATTTATTTTTTAAGTGGCATTTTGTGGCTTTATTAAGCATCGCTGCCAGGAACTCGCTGGTGAATAAAACCATAACATAAAAGGGGATAGTAAGTAGAAGATTTTGATCTTTAAAGTAGTTTTATTTTTTATTTTTTCCGGGCTTATAAAAAAAACTAATCTTTATGTGGTTTAGCACTAAGCTTGCTTTTCTCATCAAAACTTTCTCTAATTGGGGTGCCACAATCCCACTGATTCCAGACAGTGAGACTCTCGAATGGTATTTACAATAAAATAAATACCTTTTCATAACCGACCCATCTTGAATACCCGCAGGTGTATTTTCCCACGAGGTCCATAATTATTTCAATTGGTAACATAACACACCGGGGGTTAAATTGGCTCAATACGCCAACTCCACAATTATATTGTAGCATATTTTACTCAACACGAGGGGTAAGTTTCAATTTACTCAGGGGTAAGCTTCTCAAAATACAAAGGTATATTTGACTTAGATTGGTATAGTTTTAGACGAACATTCCTTGCTCCACAGGGTGTTCATTGATAAATGCACATGCTTTATAAAAAAGGTAGACGCAATGTTGTTAAAAGGAAACATTTGATATCTCTTTTAGAAAAATCACTATCGTATCAAATAAGCAGCCACCTCTGGTCTGGAGCTCCAAAATACCTGAAAAATACCCTCGACTCTGTGCAGAAACGGGCGGTCCGTTTGATAGATTCTCCCATCTTAACAGACGGATTGCAATCTTTAGAGCACAGGCGTCGGGTGGGAATGCTATCCTTGTTCTACCGGTATTACAATGGAAGATGCTTCGAGGAACTAGCATCATTGATCCCTTCGGCACCGGTGCATAGTCGGGAAACATGCCAAACGCGTGCCCAACATTTGTACACAGTTGACATTTGTCACATGAGAACGGGTCGTTTCTTCGACTCGTTCTTATGTTCAACAGCTCGGCTGTGGAATGATTTGCCGGCCTCTGTGTTTCCTCCTTCCTACAACATGGGTCTCTTCAAGACCAATGTTCATTCCTTCCTCTCCTCAAAAAGACCCTCCACACAGCATCCCAGATGACATAGGCCCTGAGGGAAATTATTTTCCTCAGGGCCTCCTGTGTGGAGTTAATGTAAAAAAAAAAAAAAAAAATATAGTACTTGGAGTACAGAGATTTTTTTTTCGTGAGCCTCACACGGGACGGCCTGAAGAAGACAATTTCCTTCGGGATTTTTTTGGAGATGCTATGTAGAGGGTCTTTTTGGGGAAAGAAAGGAGGGAAAGTTCTGTGAAAGTTAAAAGTATGAGAGGTGGGTAGGAATATGGGAGTCAGTGTGTCCAGGAGTTACAGATGTACGAACCCATTTCTCCCACTGTCGTATTAGGCAATTAGTCGAGATAATCCGGCTGGAGAGGTCAACCGATCCGGCCCGCCACGCAGTAGGTATGCAAATGCATCCGCCTTACCCCATTACCGGGCAGGGGTGTTGTTCATCCGATTAATGGTTCCCGGAGTAACGGTACCCATACCCGGCTCCCAAATTTTGTTGGTAATTAAAAGATGTCAGGTGGGAATGATGCCTTCGGTTTACTGATATTCCAATGGACGATGCTTTGAGTAACTAGCGTCATCAATACCGGTATGCAGTCTGGAAACATGCCTCATCAACATTTTTTGTACACGGTTGACATATTATCACATGAGAACGAGTCGTTTTTACGACGCATTCTCATTGTCAACAACTAGAATGTGGAATGATTTGCCGGCCTCTGTGTTTCCTCTTACGCTAAATACGTGTCTCCTCAAATGACGCAAATGTGAATGGTAGAAGAAGTCGAGGACGCCCAAGAAATACATGGCATGACCAAGTGATTCAGATACTTGAGTCGGGCCATGTCAAGAGTCAGAATAATAGAAAAGCATGCATGAGACGTTGTATGAATGTAAACGAGGCAAAGAATGTGTGCCAAGATCGAGTTGTTTGGCGGTCCGTCCTCTCTGCCTACCCCTGCGGAGAAACGGCGTGATGGTTAGTTAGTTAGTCTCAATACCAAGGTTCAAGTGGAATTAATTAAATTTTTTTGAGGGGGTTTATTGTAATTTTTTAAATGCAAATACAAGTGTGGTGTACTTTCTGTCTAACTCTGTTTAAATCATACGTCTCATCGTGACATTAAATGAGATAGCGTTACTTATATCTACGAGTGCGTGTCGGGCAGAAAGAAATAACTTCCAATAATACTCTCGTGGTTTCAAGTACGTTTTCTTGTTACACCCTTTATGCTAAGCGACTATATTTGTACCGATATTGAAGTAAGTTTGAACACTTACGGGGTTGATTGGATCTGTAATAACTGTAAACTCCGACTAATATTTTAAGCAAATTCCTAGAAGGGATGATTTTAAATAGAAGTATTCCCAGATGATTTGTTAGGATATTATTTGAAGAGCAGTAGGGGTAGTATTTAGGTGTTCAAATAAATGTAAAATAATAATATAAAATATTAGTAGAAATCAGATCAGTTGATTAGTAGAAAAATATTATGTGAAAATGAAAAATAGTTCACGGATGAAATATTTAATTGTTTACCGAATAGATATTGTACTCGAATAGACGTGTGAACACGCCACATACAGCTGAGAAGCATGGATTTTCAAAATTTACCTCTGCTATCTCTCTACTATGTCTCTTTTGCAATCCCTCTCTCCGCCCCGATTTCGTCCCTCACCCCTGCGTCACCCTTCCCTTGCATATTCTTTCCCGTTAAGTTCCCGACCCCGTTTGCTTCCCCTCCCGCTTTTATACTTCCACCTTCCCCGCCTCCTCCCTCCATCGCCCCCCACCCTCCTTCCCTCCCTGCCCCTAAACCGTATTTCACCTTTAATCACCAATCCCTCCCTCGTCCTCCACCACTCCGTCGCCCCTCTCTTTAGTGACTTTTCCTATGCGACCCCGTTCCCACTTCCGTTTCCCTCTCGCATACCCTTCCCCTCCCGTGTTTCCCATCCACCTTACATTAGAAAATTAAAGCAAACCACGCTCCCTTGAAACCTCCCCCTTCTTTGTTTTCCTCCTCCCTCCCGCCTTCCCAACCTGTCGCTAAACTAAATGAAATACACTCTTTTTAAAACAACTCGCAAGCCACCAATTGTATTTTTCATAAAGTAATAACGTCAGAACTCACCATTACACATATAAATCATCGCGAGCGTGCGCATAACAAAATCACCAAAGTTTCATTGCAATCAGATGAAAGGTTTAATAACGCTTAATGGACAAACAACAACAAAAGAAACATTAATTTTTATGATTAAAAAACTAGGCATTACACGCACGAGTATATTTATGTATTCCAAATAAAATGATGAATGAAAAAGTTCGTTTAAAACTACGTTATTTGATTTACGCTGCTTTGAACTTTATAGAATGTACACATAGTACCTATACACTTCGACCGGTTTTGTTTGATCTCAACCTTCATCAGGACAATAAGCGTATAAACTAAATTACAGTACAGAGGAAGATTTTTTGCTTTTAAGGTGTACTCACTGATATTAAATAATCGAAGAAAACAAACACTTCCAGCCACGAAAATCAGCAAATATTATGAGGTACGGTTGCACCTAATGAAGTGTGTAATGTGATGATATCGTGTATTACGTAGTTTTATACAGGGTGTTAAGGGATTAAGTGTGACTTACTTTTTAACCAGTGAATTCTGACATTACTTGGAGTAAAAAATGTTAATGAAATTTTGGTCTCCGGTGACATTTCTGATGTTTTTTTTTACAAAAACATAAAAAAATGGTGGAAGTTGGACAGTTGGAGGCGGGGTAAGGGGTTGGTCGATTACTCGGCTGAGTGACCAGTGATGACATGCAGAAGAATTTTTATTTATTTAATTAAATGAAGACAATATTAGCGAAACTCAATCGAAAATGTGGAGACAGAAAAATCAGAAAAAGATATTGGCACCTCTGGGATTCGAATCCAGGACCCTTTGTTTACTGAGCTAAGGTGTCGATATCAAATTCGGTCACTGTTAACTGTATCATACTTCGACTAAGAACTACCAACATTATCTTCATTTTCTTAACGCACATAGTATTGGCTGCTATATCTTATATGTGATTGCAAGATAGCATTTAGATTTAGATATGGATAGTATCTGGATAATTTTTTTATTCGTTTATTTTTAACATGCGACGTATTTTTATATTTATTTATTTTTTTTTTTTTTAAAAGAAAGACAAACATTCCCGGGTTACGAATAATTCAACAATGTTTGAAAATCTCCTACTACCACCACAGAAAGCCGAAAATGTTGCTTGTGTTGTGATGGAGGACGCAGCCAGCTGAGGAATCGGACACGCGACGCTCGGTTGGGACCCAAGCGCTATGCCCACTCAACCACTGACCTACAAGTCTAGGATGAATATTTTATTTAAATTTTTAACATTATGAGTACAATCTCAAATTATTATATTTAATTAAATAAAGACAATATTAGCGAAACTGTAGAGATAGAAAAATCAGAAAAAGATATTGGCACCTCTGGGACTCGAACCCAGGACCCTTTGCTTACATGGCAAGTGCTCTGCCACTGAGCTAATTAATTATCATAATTTGAGATTTTACTCATGAAGTTAGAAATAATAAATTAAAAATAAAATTTTGTTTGATTTTGAAGAAAAATTTTTTGAAAAACAAATAAAAAGTTATCAAAAAAATCTTCTTCTTCTTCTTGTGCCCTGTCCGTTCAACGGACGTTGGCTATCATGTTGGCTATGCGGACTTTGTTTACTGCGGCCTGGAACAGCTCCACGGTAGACTGGCCAAACCACTGTCTCAGGTTTTTCAACCATGAGGTTCTCCTTCACCGGAGACCAAAATTTCATTTACATTTTTTACTCCAAATAATGTCAGGAACCACTGGTTAAGGGTCGGGTATCAAACCGCGCTGACGCTGCAGTTAGGTATTTCTTGTACTTGTAGACAAACACGGCCGCAGCCGGCCGCCTGCGTCTGACTAGAGGAGATGTGGGTATACTAGACACTACGGACTTAGGAAATAAAAATACACTTGCCTTATAAAATTTAGTTCCTACTATAATAATGGATACAACTTAACATACTAAGAATCATATTGTGGAATAGCGTGGATAGCTCATAGAGACATTTGCGCCTAGGTCAAACTGCCCATTCACTGCAGTTAGGTATTTTTGGTAGTTGCAAACAAGCTCGGCCGCCGCGATCTACTGTGTATTTTGGTTATGGGCATATTAGACCTTTCAATTCTGCTGCGCAATTAGGTTGTAGATACCAAATTGCACCGTGTAAACAAGACATTGCATGTTTCCATGTCATTGCGCGTCATCTTTCCACCGCATTGAAAATATTCAACTTGATTAATATTTTCAATGCGATTGGTTCTGTTGTCCTTCGTGCGCATGCGCGAATGCGGCGTTGCATGCGCGCGCAGCACTGTGCGCGCGTATTGAAGTGCCAAACTGTGACTGTTTATTTTGTAGTGAGTTGTCAACATAGAAAATGGTTTTTAAATGGAGGGAAGTGCATACGCCTCTCATTAACTCGTTAATTAAATGATCACAAATTAACTTAATTCCCGCGCGCACGACCTGTTTCGAAGACATTCTAAAATCTATGACAGCAATGTGATTGAATGGTCCACTTCTGTCAAGTACGTGTAAACAGTACACCCTTTCAATTATACGCCGTTCAACCAAATCGCATCAATGTGGTTGACGTGTGTAATTTCGCCATTTGATTCAGGCACGGCTGCTCAGCATTTTGATAAAATACGGAATAAAAATACACTTGCTTTGTATAATTTTAATTTATTTCCAACATAATTGATACAGCTTGACAGACTATAAATCATATTATGCAAGGGCAAGGATACATAGACTTTTTTTAGCCCCTGGACCTTTACAGACGTCTTAGTTTTTGACTCAATGTGACATAGAATCTAATGGTGTTTTGATGTGGAAAAAATTTCTGGTTCATATATGGTTTGTATAATGTTATTAATTTTTTTATAATTTTACCAGAAAATAATGGGTGTGAATAAGTTACGACAACCAGTTTTTACTCTGTGCCTTAGAAATTAAAAAACAGGTAGTTTTGTTTTTGAAAGTTTATTTATATGCATACAGATTTTTTTTAATACCTAGTAAGAAAGAATATATTTTACAATTTATCTTTGATATACATAAAGTAGAACGAAGCACATTTAGAAAAAAGACAGTCAAAAATATAAAGAAGTTCAGACAAATTTTTATAAAACAACTAAATGTTTTATTTTTATTTTTATGTAACTTACAAAGTCCCAACTGTTATCAATCGCCTGGGGCCAGTGATTGGGGTATGTTGTGAGGCTGAATAAGGTGGGAGGGGAATAATATAGGGGAAGTACCTGGCTATTCAGATTTGGTCACCACACACGGCTAAAGCCATTTCAAGCAGTTTTTCAATTCTGAATAGTGGTCTTACACCAGGGCGATACATAAAGTATCTTCCACTCTGTTTTTTTATAGAAGGCTATTGACAAGTTTTTTTTTCTTTGTATAAAACACGCTGTAACTCGTGTTGTGCGTGTTACAGGTAAAATTGCAAATGTTATATGTAAGTTCAAAATAAATTAATTATTACCCACAATTATTATAGTTATTTCACAGCATTATCCAAAAATAACAAAGTTACTATTATATACTTGTTTACTATTATATAATTTTACAATTGAAAAATGTCCTCAACAACACAGGTGAATTCCTAGCGTGGAGGACATTAGACTATACATTTGTAATGTAAACTTATTAATAAAAAAATACAAAACAATACAGAGTGATAAGTGTTAGCCCCTCATTTATTCACAAGACTGTCATTTTGTAATGACATCATCCTTTCTCCCGGTCTATTATCGATAATTCATACAGCGCCCTTGAGCTGATTTTTCACAAAAACGGCGCTATATAAATCATCCAAATATTATTTATTAATTCTAAACATTCACAAAAAGTGTGGTAGATCATTCATTATAGCAAAAAGTTTATATGGAAGGCCGTTACTCCGGCCGCTTATGTTTATTTAAAAAACTTACATGTTAACTGATAGTTTCTGTTATAACGACGTCATTTATATTGCTTCTGCTGCTTTTCTAAAAAAACATATAAAATAAATTTATTTGTAATAATACGACCCAGAATTTACCCAACATCGAAATTCATTCGATTTATCAATGGATCTGACAGTCGTTGTTTTCAATAAAACTTAGTGACAATTTGAACGGAATCGGTAGAGAACTCAAAATAGTCGTCGAAATTATGCATTTTGAAATTAAATTTTGTTAAATTAAATTTTGATATTAAGTTCGTTGAACCCCAAACTCCTTAAACCTGATTTTGAACCAAATCGTCAAAGTACTTAAGATATTCAAGATGGATGCCGAAATTTTGCATTTTGACATTAGATCCGAGTTCAGTGCACGTCCAAACGCCCTAATCCTGATTTTGAACCAAATCGGTAGATAACTAAAGAAATTCAAGATGGATGCCGAAATGTTGCATTTTGACATTAGATCCGATTTCAGTGCACTTCCAAACGCCCGAATGCTGATATTGAACCAAATCGGTAGATAACTAGAGAAATTCAAGATGGATGCCGAAATGTTGCATTTTGACATAAGATCCGAGTTCAGTGCACGTCCAAACGCCCTAATCCTGATTTTGAACCAAATCGGTAGATAACTAAAGAAATTCAAGATGGATGCCGAAATGTTGCATTTTGACATTAGATCCGAGTTCAGTGCACGTCCAAACGCCCTAATCCTGATTTTGAACCAAATCGGTAGATAACTAAAGAAATTCAAGATGGATGCCGAAATGTTGCATTTTGACATTAGATCCGATTTCAGTGCACTTCCAAACGCCCGAATGCTGATATTGAACCAAATCGGTAGATAACTAGAGAAATTCAAGATGGATGCCGAAATGTTGCATTTTGACATAAGATCCGAGTTCAGTGCACGTCCAAACGCCCTAATCCTGATTTTGAATCAAAAAGGTAGATAACTAGAGAAATTCAAGATGGATGCCGAAATGTTGCATTTGGACATTAGATCCGAGTTCAGTGCTCGCCAATACTCCCTAATACTGATTTTGAACCAGATCGGTAGAGAACACGAGAAATTCAAGATGGATGCCGAAATTTTGCATTTTGACATTAGATCCGAGTTCAGTGCACTTCTAAACGCCCGAATTCTGATATTGAACCAAATCGGTAGATAACTACAGATATATTCAAGATGGGTGCCGAAATTTTTAGATGTCAAAAAGCAAAATGACTTCAGTCCACCTTCAAACTACCCTTGATAGAAATCAGTAAAAAAATGAAATTTTGACTTTATTACCTTATTCTCCTATTCTTCCAGTGGGAGGGAGGGTCTATTTTTTATGGCACGGTAAGCAAGAATTCCTTTATTTTTACCCATTTTGAAGGTACCTGAAGTTTAAAAAAAAAATAATAATAAAATATGTAAAACTGTAAATCAAGTTAAAAATAATTTATTAGATAATAATAAATATATTTTATTTCTACTTACCCGGTTACTGTAACACCTATCTCCTCAATGATTCCTTCAAAAATCGAATAAACAGCGAACAAAATTGCTGCGAAAAAAATATGCGTGCTGTCGCCTTGACCGCTATCTCACAACTGAATAAATTCTGTGAAATTCAACCGTTATATAAGACATCGCGCGGCGTAATATTTTGCCATACATTTTTGTATGGCGGAGAATAGTTGAAAAATTCAGAAAGTTTAGGCGAATTACAATAAAAATCTAGATACACTGAAGAGCTTTTAATTTAATAGCTTGATTTAACATAATGTTTACTCTGAGATTACGGAAGGATTTTTGGTAAAAATGTTTACAACAGGTTCAGGAGAGATAATCGCGAAGGCCTTTTTCAACGTTTTAACTAAAGTTGCAGTATGTATAACTTATAGAATTTGTAAGATTACAGTAAAAAAAATTTAATCACTAGTAACTTTACACATTTTTCTAACTACCCGTATATAATTTTCTAGTATTGCTGCTACGAGACGCGGATGCTACTGCTAATGCGGAGCGATGTTTTCCAAACCCGACCCTTAAGGTAAGTCAAGTACGTCCCTTAACTTAGTTAACATCCTGTATATTTTATTCTTTTACGTTATAAATTCTTTGTAATACTGCATTTGGTAAATATGCAGTTAGTCCACCTCACGGATAACACGGAACGTTCGTGTTGTCGAAGTTTGATGCACGGATAATACGGAATGTTCCTCTTTTAACTAATAGACAATCAAATATGACATTTGTCGGAAGTACCAATCTTATAAAATAAATTCTCTAAAATAAACTCGCATTTCATCATACTTTTAAAAAACATCCCAGGTTTTGAATGGTTTGTTTGGCTACGCAGGGTTTGTCTAGCGGGTTTGTGTAATTATTTTAATACATTTCTTTCCATGTTCTACTGTTATAAATACTGGTACAAACTTGTCAATGATGCATTCACTTTGTTTTACGCAAAAATAATTTTTCTATGATTGGCAGCATTGATGAAATGTTAAAATAAAAACGACGAATAAACATGGCGTTACCGCGCTAGTAAATTAATTTTAACAAAATTAAAATGTTAAATGCATATTTTTTGCATGTTTTTTGGTCTCCCCCGACATAAATACTCACTTTTCGTAATAATAAAGCTAAATCTAAATGTTTGTATGAAAAGTTTTCCGTATTAACAAGTAAGCGGCTTAATGCATAAATAATCTGCATTTTTACAAGATGTTAGCAAGCTCTTTTCTTCTTTAAGACATCGTCAAACTATCTCATTGTAAAACTTATTCTCTTTAACGTCAAGAAACGGTATTTTTCAGTCTCGCAGCTGGTCTAACTTAGGTCCAGCTTCGTTCCAATAATTGCTAATCTTGTTTGCAAGGAAATCTCCTCGGAAGATATTGCCGCGAAAGTTTTAACTCAAAGGTAAAGAATTTCATCCATGAATGGAGAAGGGAAATTAAGTGTCCGAAGGATTAACGGTTTAAATGTTATCTGGAAGCTTTTTCTTAATATTTTACCGCCTTCGTGATAACTAGACAATTAAAATTTCGGCCCAATTTTAAAGTTAATGTTCATATTAAAGTCTCTTTACAGCACTTTACAGAGTGCTAGATCTTTTCAGTATCGTCATGATCGAAAACCACCATTCATAATCGAAACCTTGCATGAAATGGCTTTAGACGAAGCACTACAAAGTAATGCAAAATCATGTGTGTTTGAATTGAAAAGATCACCAAGAAGTATTTCATATTCTTGTATTCGTTATTGCGCGTAGAACATTTATTAGTATTGGCCAAAATAAGGCCAAACACGTGCCAAGGCCAAGCATTTAAACATTCAAAACATTGTTTTAAACATTCGAGCGATTTTTTCAGTCTTTTTATAAGCCCAGATAAAATTAAATATCATGCTAAAAAAATGTTTAAAGGTCAACATCTCCTGCTTACGAACCCCATTTCGATTACGATTTTGTCGTATTACGTGGCAAATTAAGTTCTTCCGAAAATTATCGTAAAATATTTCAATATTTGTGCCTTTTTTGCGATGTTTTTGAGGTGAAAAATTCTATAGCACCGTTGTGATTTTAAACTCAATGAAACAAAAAATATCGACACAAAAAAGAGACAAACACATACATCTATAGGATTTATTTTTAATTTATAAACTAACGTTTAGACAAGATTTTTATGCATAGCACAAAGGGTAACACTTATTATAAGCAATAATTATCAGCCTGAAACACTCATCAACATTGAAAAATCTTCCGAGAAAAGCAACACTAGTATATATTGAATTATTTGGCGGGTATTTGATAAGCCTCCATAGCTCAGTGGTCAAGAGCAGCTGATCGGCAATCAGAAGGACACGGGTTCAAGTCCCGTTGGCGGCAAGTATCTTTTCTCGGAAGATTTTTCAATGTTGATGAGTGTTTCAGGCTGATAATTATTGCTTATAATTACTATAGGATTTAGCCTGCGAAAGAATGATTCAGGATAATCGGTGCTTCGTAGCCTCTTGGTCTCCGCTTTGTCCGGTGCTTCGAGGTGTGGCCACTTTTGTCTACTTTAGTTTTCAGAAGGTTTCACTTCCACCGCGTATGAATTGCAGCCTCTGATTTTTTTCTTGCATAAATCAAATAGGCGGCTAGTATTAAGCGGGAATATAAACCTTATCGCCATTTACATAAGGAGTGTTATTGTTAACGGTAACTAAATGTTACACGACATAGTGTATCTCCGGTAATGCGCGATTTCACCCACAAAATATCCTATGGAAAAGATATCCCCAACAAAATATCTTCTAAAACTAAACCTAACCTAACAAAAAATGGGATACAAATATTACGGACAATAAAAAAAGTAAAAATAAAGACAAAAAATTAACTATTTTTATTTATTTTTTATTTTTTTTATTCTTCAGTTTAAGCACTCGCTAAACTGCCAAAGCAGTTTGTCAGCAGGTCAATTTAACAATATTAATATAACATTAAATCACAAATATAACAGGAAACCACAATATACAAAATAGGTACAGAAGAATAACTTTTAAATAGCTACAATACAAAGGCATAAAATATACATATAAAAAATTATCCTAAAAATGAAAAACCCAGAAACTAGATTAAAATTATTAGCAAATAAGAAGATAATTTCTAATCGTGAAAACATGATATTCCTAGGAGAGTCATTATCTCCTTACTATAAGGAACTACTTTGGAAAGCTAAAACAAAGGGAAAAGAATTAAAATATAAGTATATTTGGTACAAAAATGGAGCAATTCAAATGAAAGAAGAAGAAGGCAAAAAAATCAGGGAAATCAAACACGAAGATGACCTCAATAGGTTATAATAGAAGTTTAATAGTGAAAGGAACCGAAAAATATTTTCATCATTAAAATGGATGTCGATTTTGGAAAATACATTGACTTGATTGATAATACAGAATCTAATTTAACCATTACAGATTCATTAACTTGCAAAAACTTTTTAAAACATTCCAAATTTTCATTACTTTGTTTAAACGTCAGAAGTTTAAACAAAAACTTTGATGAAACTATAACCATGCTGGATAGTATTGAGCATCGTCCTGAGGTACTTGTTTTTACAGAAGCTTGGCTGAAAAATTTTACCAATATACCTAACATCCCCGGATACGCAGTTTACAACACAAATAATAACTATTTGCAAAATGATGGTGTAGTTGCCTATGTAAAGCAAAATGTTCACGTGACTGTTGAGGAAGTTGTTTTCCCTGGAGCAAACTGCTTAAAAATGCAGATATCGAGTACCTTGTGTGTAATAGCTGTTTATAGATCTCCGTCCCTGGCTCATATAGATAATTTCCTTGAATCACTGAGTGCACTGCTTGACTCTACATCTATAAAAAATAAGGAGATCATTTTATGTGGTGACATAAATATTAATACTTTGGATTTGAGCGATATGAAAACTCAAAAATACCTCTCTCTTTTGGCTTTTCATGGCTTGAAGCCAATCATAATTTCACCTACCAGAGTTTCTTCTACCATTTCAAGCTGCATCGATCACATTATGGTAAAATCTAAATTTGAACCAGAGGGAGCTGTCTTCACTACTGACATAACAGATCATGATGTGATATTGCTGAGATTTATTAGCTTTACACTAAATAAAATAGCAAAAGACAATGAAAACTTGAAAACCGTCATCGATAACAATCTTTTGAAAGTCAAATTAAAGAAAGAATCATGGCAGTCAGTTCTGTCATCAAAAGATGTTAATTTAGCGACTGAAAATTTCATAAAATGTTTAAAAATGCATGTGGAAAGTTGTTCGTCTGTACGAAGTGTAAAGCATAATATGAAATATTTAAAACCTTGGATAAATAATGGAATTATTAAATGTCTCAGAACCCGAGACAAATTACACAACAAATGTCGAGCAGATTCAAATAATATTCAACTGCTGGATTATTACAAAAGATATAGAAACTGGTGTACAAAAATTATAAAATATACAAAGCAAGCATATTACAAAAGGAAACTGGATAACGTCAATGGAAATACCAAGCAACAGTGGAAGATTATAAAGGAGGCTGTAAATATACAAAAGGAGCAAGTGTCTATAAAAAAATTAAAAATCAATAACAATATCATCTCAATGGAAGAGAATCCAAATATAATCACTAATCACGTAAATAGCTTCTTCAGTGATATTGGTCCTAGATTCGCAAAACAATTGTGCAGTGCAAATAAAACTACCGAAATGTGTCTTGTTAACAATTTTATACCTTGTACTCAATTTTCAGGAGAGAGCTTTGAATTTAAAACTACTAGCATTTATGAAGTTTCAAAAGTGATAAATGAATTAAAAATGTCTTTTTCCTGTGGTATTGATGGCTTAAGTATCATGGTATACAAACAGCATGTTTCTGTATTGGCTGGTCCCATATCTCACATTGTTAACCTTAGTTTTAAGAATGGCATATTTCCTACTCATTGTAAGAATGCTAAGGTTGTACCTCTTTTCAAAGGTGGGGATCACCTAGAGGTTAACAATTACAGACCCATATCTTTACTCAATACTCTCTCAAAATTGATAGAAAGATTGGCCAAGTCAAGATTAGTTTCATTCTTAGAAAAATACAAATTACTCTCTGACAATCAATTCGGTTTCAGAGCAAATAAAGGTACGAGTGATGCTGTTTTAAAGGTATTGACCAAAGTTACAAGAGCGCTGGACTATGGCAACAAAGCCATAGCGGTGTTCTTGGATTTATCAAAAGCATTTGACACTGTTTCCCACGAATTGCTACTTAAAAAATTATCATCTTTAGGCATTAATAATACAGCAATGGGCTGGTTCAGATCTTTTCTTAGTGACAGAACACAACAAGTGGAAATAAATAAGATGTTAAGCGAGGGTAAATCAATCTCCTTTGGAGTCCCGCAAGGTAGTGTGCTTGGGCCAATATTGTTTCTTATTTATATAAATGATTTATGTAGTCTGAATATTCCTGGTAACATTGTTAGTTTTGCAGATGACACTGCCTTAATATTTGAGGGTAAAACTTGGAATGAAACTTTCAACAAAAGTAATATAGGTTTAAAAGTGGTAAATAGTTGGTTAAACAATAATATATTAACTTTGAATGCACAAAAAACCAAATTTATCACTTTTAGCATTTCAAGTAAAAGTCAGCCTTCTGAAACTCACAACTTGATTATTCACAATTGTTTTCAAACATGTAACTGCAACCCTTTAGAAAATGTAGTCAGCATCAAATACCTTGGTGTAAAAATAGATAAATTTTTGAGATGGAATGATCATATTAATATGTTAGTAAATAATACTAGGAGACTTACCTATATCTTTAAAGAACTGAGACATATACTAGACAAAGAAAAATTAAAAACTGTTTATTTTGCAATAATCCAGTCTCTGCTTTCTTATAATATTGTGTGCTGGGGATCCTGCCCAAAGACTTATATAGAACCACTTAATATTGCCCAAAAAATGATTCTTAAAGTTATGTTCAAGAAAAAAATTAAATATCCAACTCATTTACTTTTTAAGGAATGTAATGTAATGAACGTAAAACAGTTATATATTACACAAACGCTTTGTAGATTTTTTAATAATATTAATTTTGCAGAAAGAACACAGCAAATTCGTACTACGAGAATTGGCTCTGGTCTGAACTTTATGGCAATTCAAACTAAATCTTCTTTTGGTCAAAGAAATTATTTTTATCAAGCTCCACTCATATTTAATAGCCTTCCAGAACATATAAAGTCATCTAATTCCTTGTACACTTTTAAGAAGGATCTTAAATTATTTGTGTTAGTCGAGGATTGCCAATTGATTTTCTCTACTTTGTCCTTTCTAAATTATTAGCTAAATGAGTATGTTTATAATAATAAGCTAAAATAATATTATTTTTTTTTGAACCGTTTTTGTTCATCTTCCTCTTGCCAAATCTACAGCATGTTAAATTATATACATATATTTATTATTCACAACTTAATCCTTAAAACAAAACAAAAAAACTTTATTTTATTTTATTTTAAATCAGATCTCAAAACTGTGGTCACCCTAAAAGTCTACATTAATGTAGTACCTAGCGCCATCAGTTTAATAGGTACCAGTAGGTACCCATAATCTAATCTCAATCTGTATGAAATACAACAATATTGTTCTTTCAAAATCTGTATAATTTTGTGTTATTTTGTTAACTTGTATAATTATTGTTAACCTCAACACAGGCTTGTCCTAGTGAGGTAACAAATTGTATTGTAAACATTTTTACCTACAGTGTAAAGAAACAATAAATAAATAAATAAATAAATACATATAGACAGATATAACACAGGCAAATTACTCTTAGTCATATTTATACATAAGATTACAAACAATATCAGTATAAAAAGTTTTGATCCATTAGCCATTTTTTAATTTTTTTTTTTAAATTTGCGGTGCAATTTGATTCGATTTTTATGTTCACTGGCATCTTATTAAATATGGTAGTGACAAGATAAGTGAATGTCCGTTGTCCGTATTTATTTATAATTTTCGGAACGGATAAACCCTCATTTTTACTAAATCTAGTGCCATGTGCATGGTCAACTTTTTCTTTATATATTGAATCCGACAAAAGGTTTTGGCATACAATTTTAAACCATAATATCCCTCGAACAGGTAATATATTAACTGAATCATAATAATTTTATGTCTCTTCGTTGTGCATAAATACTTTTGCTTACCAAGAGCTTTGTCAAAGAGTTTTGAATTGTTTGAATGTAACCTATAAATGTCATGTCTTGCACGAGTTTCCCCAAGACGTTATTCCATATCTGATAGTAGATTCCGCTAATGACAAATAAATTATTTTTTAACGTACTTATGGGCATGAAATATTTAATTTTGTAAATTCGCCCAGAAATAGCTCGTAGGCGTTTGCAGATGTTGCTTATGTGAGTATCCCATTTCATATGCGTATCTACAGTTATCCCCAAATATATATACGTTTGTACAATTTCAATGGTGATTGTGACGAATTGTGTATATACTCAAATGTATGCGATTTTATTACAGGCGTGATGGTATATTTGGCATGTGGAGATCGTATGTGCATTAATTAAGTTTTTTTGGAATTTATTATAAGACCCGCATCATGTGACCATTTCTGTAAGGAAAGGAAATCGTGCTGCATGAGTTTTATTGCAGTCCATAATTCTTCATGCGAAATGACTAGTGCCGTATCATCTGCATAAACGTAATGTTTGACAAATGTGAAAATTTTATTCATGAGTGAAACGAATATTATGTATAATGTTGGGCCGAGAATTGAGCTCTGCGGGACGCTTGTTGACATATATTTAGCTTTGCTGTAAGTTTGAAAGAGTTTCACTTTAATTTGTCGATTGTTTAAATAGTTTTTGAGTAGTTCTAGTAATTTTCCCCTAATTCCTATCGCCTCCAATATCTGTAATAGTTTTGTCGGATCAATGGTATCAAACGCTTTAGAGTTGTCTATGAATAAAACCAGAATATGTTTTTTATTATTGAGTTCTTGATTTACGTAATTCGAAAAGTCTTGTAGTAACATTTCTGTGCTTTTATTTTTTTGAAATCCGTATTGGTTAGGATCAATAGTAGAGAAACTTTCTAGGTATTTTATTAAATTTACGGAAATGTATTTTTCTAGAATTTTTTCAATAGCTGGCAGTATACTGATTGGTCTGTAATTTTCTATCTCACTATGTTTTCCCCCTTTGTATATTGGCCTAATAATACTACATTTAAGCTCATCAGGTATTACTGCTTGAGACAAGATTTTATTAATTAAATGGGTAATTACCGGACATAGAATAGTTATATGTTTTTTAATGTCGAACATTCGAATATTGTCAATCCCCGGCGATTTGGAATTATTCAGTTGACTGATAATCCTGCGTATGTCTTCACAGGTAGCTCTGGGCAGGAACATGCTATGCGGCAAATCAACGGGAGATGTTATCTGTTTTATTTTTGTACCATTTTACTATTTTTGAACTATAATTTATTGTCTTTACAGGATGTCTGTATTATTTTTGTCCCATTTTTTGTTAGGTTAGGTTAGATTTTAGTAGATATTTTGTTGAGGGATGTTTTGTCACAGGATGAAAAGTCGCGGAACCTGCATCTCCGCCGTGACTTTTATAAAACATACAAAAACGTAGTTATGAAGTTTTCGCAGTAAGGGGATGAAATTACATGCAAAAAGGAGACAAGTTTTCCAATCCTGCTAAAATATGTATTAAAAAATTTCATTGGGGTAACTAAAAGTTCTACAGGTTTCAAGAAGGGTTGCTTCTATCAATTTAAGTTAACGGATTAATTAATTATTAAACAAACTACCACTAACTACCAACTAGTAGCGACCTGCAACCTGTGACCTCCGACCTGTCTAGTTCACACCTAGATTGAGTTAAGGGTTGACCTACCATCACCTTGATTAGGTTTTAAATCTAATAAAATCCGAGCAGGAAAACTACCTATTTACCTATACAGCTATAAAGGGGGATTCTGCATATTATATTGTGTTATATTTTGGTTTAAGTAGCGTTACGAGTTATTTAAGACAAAAATGCATAATTCGTCGGATATCAGAAGACATCCGTCGTGCGTTATCGGCTGTTAAATTTCTGTGATTTTCTATAGCTTTCAATGGCTTGTGTATGCCTACTCAAAAACATGAAATACCAATAATTAATTATTAAAACTACTTATAAGGACGTCAACAACATAAGGACGTCAACAACATGAATTTTTTAACAGTTTGATGTTCTAAGCATACAGAAAATCTATGCCAAAAATATTCTAGTACATCACCACAGAAAAGATTCAGAGGCAGACATCTCACATGCTCATAAAACCAGAGCCAAACTAACCGACATACTTTTTTTTTTTTTTTTAAATAAAACATACAACGAAGTTGCATTCCCATGAGTTATCAAAACTCATTAAGGAATCGCCAATTGGTACATTTGAAAAGATAAACCCAACCCAACCCAATATGCAGACACAATAAATAAAGAAAAAAATTACAAAACATTTTACAGAAGCAACATACAGACACAAACATATGAAGAATCACTTTACAAATATTTCACAGAAACATGTCTTATAAGATTTTATGAATAATATTATAACCACTCATTTGATTTATGTACTGTTGGTGTCACAAAGTTAAAACTACTTAATATACCAAAGTGTAACTCTTCGTTTGGACAAAGAAGTCCTGAATTTTTAGCAGTAAAGTTATAAAACAAACTCCCACACAGTATCAAATAAAAAAAATAAAAAAATAACTACATTAAGGACATTAAATGTTGGCTGAAGGAACTATCGGAAAATGAACTTACTAGTATACTTAAAACATCGTCGTAGAAGTTTCTGGAAAACCTTATCCAAACCTTGAAGTTAGACCATAGATATCGCTGAAAACTTATCCAAAGCATAGTCCTCCTCAGCACAGGATCTTCTAGTGAGGAGGACTACGAATATAATTTCTACTTTATATATATACCTAACATGTTTCATATAAAAAGTAAAAAAATTATAATTATATATAATATTTATAAAATAAAAAAACTTGCATTTAAATGAGGGTGTGGTTTGTCTAGTACGGAGAGACTGGTTGAGGGAAACCTAACCTAGACCTCTCCAGTCGGACTCTTCAACCCAACGCATCGCCTTGCACCGGCATTCATGCATCCGTCACTCTTGGACACATTGTCTTCCAAATTTCTACCAACCTTTCATACATTTTCCCTTTCCAGAACTTCCTTTCCATCCTTTCCCTAAAAATACCCTCCACACAGCACCCCCAAAAATAACACAGGCCTTGATGGATTTTTCCTTACGGTATGAAGCTAAAAACTGACTATCCGTTTGTAGTATTCTTTTGATGTTTGTACACGATGACACTCGACTTGCAAATTTTCCCGCCACTGTCATCTCTTAAGGCGCCGCTACCCGCATTTCTACCGATTTCTTACATATCTCCCTTAAACATTTGAAGTTTTTAAGCTTGTTCAAAAAGTGAAGGTTATTGCCACCTGGCGGTATATTTTGTAACTTGACTGTTTGAATCACAGATTACAGGCTGCGGCCATAGGGCTGCACTGGTTTAAGGCTAGAAGATAAAGCAGATTTCTGGAATCTTTATCATATTTATAGGTTAACAATGGTGGTTGGTTTTGTTTATGTTAGTATGTGAAAGTGTAGTTATAAATAGGACAATTTTAGTTAAAAACACGCTCTTAATACGTGGATTTCCTGTAAACAGCTAGCATTATCTAGCGAGTGGTCAAAGTGGCCAAATTAAGTGTTTTTGTTCGGGTCGGGAACAAATTTATTGTAAAATGTGCCGTGAATAAACGAGAAGATTTCCTACTTGAAGCCATGTTTTCCTTAAAGTCTTTCTGCTAAATTACCAAATTATAACAAAGCTCTTAAAAAAATATATGTAATTTTTGAAGATAATATCTAGACGCGTTCCACGGCGAAACGCAAATTATATAAAATTCCCTCGATGGAAAAAATCGCAAAGTATAAACACGTTTGTTTCAGTTATTTTACAAGTTATAGTTGTGAAAAAATTCACAATGTTTCTTTAAATGATACTTAAGATAAGTTTCACGAGATTTTTGCTCTATTTTAAACGAGTCATGTTTTATTAAACATTTTCGCATCGATTTTGTCTCTTTAAATGTTAGCGCGCTCCCCTAAGATTCGTAATTTAATATCTCTCCGTCTTCTTCTTTTTGAGCTCGGTTGCGCGCCGTCATCTACGACGTTTTAAGGTAACTAAGTTTTAAGAGTTGGTGTCTTAACACAAGCGGAGTATGAAACACTTTAGCGCGATACGGAATATTACTTTTGTGATGAATTGCATTGATCAACAGTGAAAATTAGGAAATATCGTAGCTTCCCACTTTAATTTAAAAAGAAAATATCAATTACTTATAAAACGGACACGTCTACGACATCTATCGGATTAGAGTAAAGTGAATTCATATTTACGGTAGGGATCTATAATTAGACAAAGTGAGACGAGTATTGATAAAAAAATCACAGATGGTATCAACAAATAATCAAAGACAGGGACTCCCCAGTATGCTTTAGGCCGTGATATATTGACAGCCAATTGAATTGCAGCAAAAGCGATTAAAAACCAATTCAGCCTATCAACGGGAAGAGGGCCGAGCCCATTTTTAGAACAAAGGAACGACCTTTGGACTTGGCAATTAGTAATGTGATTAATGAGTTTGACGTTCCCACCAAACCGAGAGGTGAATAAACTCCATGGGAAGAAATAATCTGTTCAGGGACAAAAGAACGATGACCCCAAGAAATGTTATGATTAACCGGTACGTTCCAGGGATCAGAAACCCTAGTTCTCGAACGCATTAAAGCATATCAGGTGCGGAAAAAAGGATACACGTAAACCACGATGGAAAAGTTTAAGTGAAAAATTGCACAGCAAGTGACGAAAACGTGTTGTAAGGTGTTAGGGAGATTTCATCTATAATACGATTGTTTGGGGCGACCGGAGATGATCGATTCGAGGGAAAACGTGCTAAAGGAAATGGAAATGTTGAAAAAACAATGGAAAATTATTGTTATCAATTCTAAACGGAGCTAGAATATTACGATGAAAGATTTAGGGAGGAAACGTCAAAAAAAATGAGAGTTTTAAAGGATAGGCGAGGGTACATTTCAGAGGTCTAGAGCAGTAACAAGTGTTAGAGAAGAAAATAGAGTGCAGTACGGAGGGGAGTGGAAAATGCTGAAAACATTGCGATAGAAAAACTCAGGAAAAGGAGTCATTTTACGTATTTAAAATGGAGTTTATAGAGTAACATAGTACGCGATTGCAGATAAAAATGAGGCGTTACAATGGTTGTCGATTTCAGATGTATTTTGTTGTGATAAACAAGGAATATTCGAACATGAAAATTGTTTATATAAGGGCAATTAGTCGTTAAAAAGGTAATAAAAATTATCATGGGTCTTATGAAATATTTACATTAAAGAATTCTCATAAAAGTTAACGACACTGAAATAAAAAAGGATTTATTGCCAGGTGGGTACAGGAACTAATGTATACAACTGTCAAGGCATATGGTTTATGGGATTTTGCGTAAGAACGGGACGAAATTTGTAAGGCGTTCTCTATGAAGCAATAAAAATGACAGGAATTTAAGGGCCGAAGTGGGGTTATCTCCTATAAAAATGTTAAAAATGATATATTTATTAATAACAAATAGAAAATGAAATTTTCCAAGAGGCAGCAAACATCAAAAAACGATATGGTTATATCAGGGAAGTACAAGGAAGTGAGGGGAAAGGAGATACGACAGAGAAAAACAAAGGAAATCTTAGATTAACAGTGAATAAAATAAATACGGCTTGAAATATAAAAATCTATAGAGATATGAACAATAACGTAAGAATAAATAAGGAAATTCATGGAAAGAGTGTCGTGAATAAAAGAAAATTCGAGAAAAAATGGAAAATTCAAATATACGACGTAAATAGAGAAAATTCGGTTTTAAATGGAAAGGTTCATATAGAATACAGAAAAACTCGAGGAAAAATAATAAAATAAAAATGAACGATTTGCGAGAAAGACTTCGACATGAAGATATCTCTGATAGGCGAATTTGGGGACAGATTTGGAACATATGGTAGATGCCGTACGCACGGACATGTTACGAAATAGATGAAAATAGAACTTTAAAATTATTAAATTCAAGCTAATTTTGTATGAACACCAGGACAAAGGAAGTTGGGCCATTAAACATGGATCTTACTAAATCCGGATCTTGTAAGTATGGAAGTACGAGACAGAATTTAATGTATCAAACACGGAAGGTACTAAGAGACCGCATTCGACAATAATGGAGAGGTTTCAAGAAATTACGAGTTGATAGTAATTAGATTGGTTTATTACAGGAGATTCAGATACGATCTTTTGGACCTGAGAGGGGTATAAAAGTCTAGACAAATGCCAGTTGAGGACAGTCTACGTCGTGGTCGAAAAGGTTGTAACTTCGCGGAACGTGACGAAACGGTGGGTGACTTAAAGTGGAAAAATTCTAAGTGATAATTATTTTGATACTTAGAAAAATTTCACATTCTAGTCAGTGATATACAAAAAAAATACTTTGCAGTTAGAGTCAGTGAAAAATAAAAATTAAAGCCAACGCATTAATTACTTGTGAAAAATAAAAGTGCTCGTGATAAATACAATTTGTTTTAGTGGAAAATTCGGATTTTATAATCACTTAATATCGTATTTTTAAACTTAGAAATTTCGCGTTTAATATTAGTGCAATAAATAACTGAAGTGATGTGATAATTTAGCGTGATGAAGTTATAATTAAATACGTGTGTTCAATCTAAGTGAAAGTGTTCTAACAAATAATAAATATTTAAATTAATTATCTTAAATAATAATAATAAAACAAAATAATATTTTATTAATACATAAAATTTCGGAGGGATAAAAATTTAATTTAACAACAATTTACCATCTCTAAATTAATCGTGAAGTAACTATCATTTAAAGTGTTATCTAACCAACGAGTTTTGAGATAAAATACAGTTTAGAACGATAGAGTTCATGCATCATTTTAATTAATTAGATTAAATGAAAAAAAAAAAAAAAAAAAATTGAAGTCAAAAAGATTTAATTAAATTTAGGAAAATAAAAAATTAATTTAGGAAAATCGCAGCAAGGTTACCGTGTATTTCCCGGTCGGAAAAAACCTTGGTAGGGGTAAGTCTTTTCCGTTATAAAATTTTACAGATTCCAAGGAGAAGGCGGAATGCAGCAAACATTGGTATTTGGATTAATTATTTGACCAAGATATTACTCTCTTAATATGTGATATGTAACTATATTAAAATATTATAAGTATAATAAGTATATTTTATATATTTATAAATGTATGTATATATACATATATATATGTAATTTTGTTCCCAAGAAAAATTTTAATCAAAAAGAAAAACACTTATATAAAAAGAGGAAAAGGGTATCGATTCCTACCTCTGAATTCATCAATAACTATTAAAAGTAGTTATGTGTGATAAATTTACAAATCAATATTTTATATTTAATGTTATGTGTGTATTAATATAATTTCAGAAAATCCAGAGCATTTGAAATAAGTTATGATATTAGAAATTATTTCAATCATAAAATTTATGTATATACATATCAATATTATAAATTATTTATTGAGACAAAGTATATATAAATGAATAAATATGTATACTTAATCGGGTATCAGACTAGACAATTGCGCTAAGTACATCATTATCAAACAAAGAAAATTTTAGAGTCATCTCACACCTCGTACGCTTGAATCTAGGTCACGAGGCCGTAGAGAATGTTTACAAAGCTCAAATTGTTTACAAAATAATTCGGTCACTGGGACACTAGTTCGAATACAGTAAAAAGAAAAAAAAAATGACCTTGATTAGTGGATATCGTACTTAGGTATTAACTTCTAGGAACGGGATAAAATTATTATATTGCGCAATTATTAGGAACAAAAAGAAAAAAAAATTTAAACACTATTTTTAATTTGAACGTAAAGGGGTATCTACAGACCTAAGCAATTGAAAATTAACAGATTTATTATAGCAGTTCAAAAAGGTGTGTTGAAGATTTACATGAAACATTTGATAAATCACGGGATAGTTCAAAAAGGTGTATTGAAGGCTTAGATGAAACATTTGATAAATCACGGGATAGCTTAATAAGGGGTAATGAAGGCTTAGATGAAGCAGTTGAAAAATCACGGGATAGCTTAATAAGGGGTAATGAAGGCTTAGATGAAGCAGTTGAAAAATCACGGGATAGCTTAATAAGGGGTAATGAGGATTTACATGATTCAATTGAGAATCACGGGATAGCAAGAGTTTATCAAAAGTTGAACATTGGAGGGGAGGGAAAGAAAAAAAAAAATACAGTTCAACCATTAGAAGGCAGTGGTCGCTTCTATAACAAAATCAAACCATAGAGATGGCGGATCTCTCAAACAAAACCGTCAACAAAACCAAACAAAAGCTTGGAGTTATGGCGAATCTCCAGAACACATCGCCAGATAAGATCTTAATGTACGAATATATATTTATATCACCCACTATTCTTACGTATGTATTCGGTATCAATCTGAAAATTTCGCAGAATTTGATGGGCGAGATCCGAGCTCGGGATGCGTTGCAAGTAGTTTCGTATTGCGAGTTATAAACCTTCCCAAAACGTATGTTTACATATATATCTTTTTATGTACTGTTCATTGAATGAAACGAACTCACTTACAATTAGTGCTTTAGGCCTGTCGGGTCACTCTCGTCTCATTTCTTGAACGTGGAGGGAGGATTCACGACCCGTAACTCCACACAAACCCGTGAGTATATGATTGCATATAGGACGAAACCGGTTCGCCCTAAGTAAATAGTAAACTTTGGAGGAGTAGGAATTTGGAGGTATCTGGGCTTGGGGGAAGACCTGAAGGCAGTGCATGATGGCGAAGGAAGGTTCATTGGGACGCGATAACTTAGGTATCAATCAATTGAACCGTGCCAAAAGACTGTGCGAATTTTGGGAGGACTCCTGATCACCCTGCTTACTTGATGGAGGCAGGAGCCAAATTTTGCCAGAAAAAGGGTTATTCTGAGTTCGTCAAATATGCAATTAACTAATTACATTAACCTACTAAATCCATCTTTATATGTACCTTATAGCAGCTGAATCTAAACGGAGGGGCGCCCAGCAGATACGAGATACAATCATAATCAAATTTACTAACATTTAACCATTTGAGTTATATTTAATTATCTGTTCAATTAGTCATGTGTAGTTTCGATTAGTATTGCTTATTCATGAATTCATTAGGATGTAGGGAATCATAATAAACGTCAAAGGGAAGTTAGTTCATTTAGAGAAATTACTTAAGGTTAAATTTGCAAGAGAGAGACCAATACAGTTTGAAATTCAACACTCTGTTTAGAATCAAGAGGGTTACCACAAAATTTAAAGTAATTAAAGTCCTATATCATAAATCAAAAAAATTACACAACGTTTGATGGAGTTTAATTACAACCTAAATACGAAAATATTTACGTTCAAAGTCGTAAATAACGTATTTATTAGTTAAGTACATATATCGCTAAAGGTATGTAGTACAAGGGAGCTTTAAGTAGCTTTCTGTAGTTATCAGAGGAAATAAGGGTCCAATTTTATAAAGGCTTGTGTGACGTAGGGGAGGAATTTTCCATCCCTACCACACATATGCAAAGCCTTAAGAATTTAAATATCGATCAGAGCCAAGAGAAAAGACGAAATATTACGACTGGTGCCAAGTGCCCAGGAGTAAATAAAATACAGACAAATATAAGAGAGGAGAAAAGAGAAACATCACACTTTTAAGAAAACTGTCAAAATGTGTCGTATACGGCCAATTTAACGCGCGCTACGATGTCGCTAAAGATACAGAATCACCCTTTCGATAAACATGACCAGAAAAGGTTCTGGTAGATGGTGTGAATACAACCAATCTACACTAACTTACATAGTAATTAAATAAAAATTACCATATTTTTTAAAATAGTTTGAATATGTTTTTCAAAATGGTTGATGACCTAGTTGAGCAGATTTAAACTATACATTAGACCAGGACGTTCAACAAATTTCGATTTATTTTTGACAGATAAACACTTAAATAACATAATAAAATCATCATTTTATAACGGTAACGTCGAGATTGAACAATGAAATAATAGGCCACTTGCATGGATTTCATAACGACTTTGAAAAAGTCGTGAGGATAGATTTTTTTACTAAGATTATGAAAATGGTATTAAAATTTTTTAGCAATGTACAGTTTATTTTTTATTTTTAAATAAATAAATCCATTATTTGGGCCCGTTAAAATGGGCTACACGAAAATGTCCCGGCTCCGAAAATGTTCCTATTAATTGTGTAAAATTCCACACTGATAAATTTTTTTTATATGGCAACACTTTGATTTCAGGCTAATTTTTGAATTTGACATTTAACGTTAACTAGATTTATTGTTTGTTCTCTGCGAACTTATCATTTTGACTTTTTGACAGATGTTATGAAGAGAACCCCGTACATTTTACGAAGTTTGTACGTGTTTTAGAGGTATAATGGTAGTGGTGCTGATTTTAACAAAATCAAATTTTATAATATTCTTATTATTATTATAATTTACTAGTACAAGTATATTACATTGCATTTAGTAATATAGACGTTGAACATTATAATGATTTATGATCAATAAGATGGACCAAGGAAAAAAATATTTATGAGATGTAATATTTTTGGTTTGCCTCAATATTCTCCTGTGCCCTTTCTTGTGGAAAACGTTTTTTTTTTAAATATTTTTGGCTATGTAATTATCGTTTTTTCGCACCCATAAAATTATGTCTCTTCTTTCCGGTTTATAAAAAATGGTCTGATTTTTCGGATTGAAATTTTCAAAAAATCGCCAGAGTTTAAAAAATACGATAAAAAAAAATTCAGAATGTCTTAGATTATTTGCTTAAATCGGAATTAAAAAAAAAGTGATGCAAGTGGCCTATTAAACTCTCCAACATTGACATATTTCCTTAACATTTTATAAATGAAAAAGTGTTACATTCACATGCAGTAAAAGTGAAACCTTCAGAAAACTAAAGTAGACAAGAATGGAGAGGCTGCGAAGCCCAAAAGATGAGACCGATTATACTATCTCATCCTCTCACAGGCTAAATCCTATAGATAAACGTATTTGTCTCTTTTTAGTATCTCTATTTTTCCCTTCATCGAGTTTCAAATAGCAACGGTGCTAGAGAAGTTTTCAATTCTATAAACTAAGTAAAACCTGCGAACTGTTTTGTTGTGCCTTCAATATTTTAAGATTTACACGGAGTCAGTTTCGGTAGAAAAATTAACATTGGTAGTCTCAGTAATTCGAGTTTTATTGTGAATATGTCGTAAAGGTATTTAATTGAAATGTTTATGTTTTTTATTATATTTTGTTTTAAGGCTTTTTCGTAAATACATTGTTTCTGATAATTGTTTTTAATTGGTAATCTAATGTTAAAGACAAGATTTTCATGCATAAGCACAAAGGTAACAATTATTATAAGCAATAATTATTAGCCTGAAACATTCATCTACATTGAAAAATCTCCCGAGAAAAGATACATGCCGAAATAATGTAATAAGCAGTAATTGTTGTATGAAACACTAGTATATACGGGTATTGAATTATTTGGCGGGTAGGAGATAAGCCGACGTAGTTCAGTGGATAAAATAGCAGTTGACCGGATATCAGAAAGACGCGGGTTCTAGTCCCGTTGGCGGCATGTATCTTTACTCGAGAGATTTTTTCAATGTAGATGAGTGTTTCAGGCAAATAATTATTGCTTATAATAATTGTTACACATTGTTTCTGTTTCAAAAAACAAAGATCAGTAGCTTACCCAGGATTGAACCCGCGAAGTCTTGGTAGGAACCTGACCCTATGAACCTTTCATGACAGGTCCCAATTTCGGAAATATTGCACTTACAAAACTTTCGCAAAAAATAAAATATCCACAAAACAAAAGAAAATAAATATTTGATGAAAATGTAGAAAAAAAACTACGGGTTTCAATTCCAGTGCTTCGGATTCTACTAACAGGTGGCGGTAGTCTCGGCAAAGCAGAAGTTTTTTAATTTAATTTATTAAAAGTTTAGAGGGTGAATATTGGAACAACTTTTCCCATCTTTCCCATGCAAAAACTACGGGAGTTATTTCTTAGCTTCACCTTGTAATGTCCCCTTTGCGAAATTTATTACTTAAGTTCGAGCAGAAAATAGTGTTTGCATGAAGATTATAAATAAATTAGGTGATTACAAGTGTCGTTGGTGTTTCGATCACTAACAATTGCGACTCGTAGGGGGAACATTTTCGTCAAAGTTTGTACACGTTTTTGTAATTTTTATGATTTCCATTTAGTTACTTGTACGATTTATTTTTAAATTTTCACCAATACCCGATTACTAAAAGCCAAATTTTTTTATCAATGCAGAAATTCTGGAACCAACTGTCTCTAATATATCACCAAGTCAATAGTTATGGTTTTTAAACCCAAAAACGAAATCGTCCAAACACCCTCAGTATGGCTAGATGAAAGGTAAATGAATGTTAATCACAGCGTTAAATACCTAGGACATGTCATCACAGACGACCTTAAGGGCATCGAGGACATGGAAAGGCAGAGAAGAGCAATATCAGTTAGAGCGGGTATGCTGTCAAGACGTTTTTACTCCTGCAGCCCCAAAGTAAAAAGAATACTGTTCAACGCTTTCTGTACCTCGTTGTAGACATCAGAACTGTGGTTGACTACACTGTAACCCAATGGCATAAGTTAAAGGTTGCTTACAATAACGCCTATCGCCAACTTTTCCGCCTACCGAGATACTGCAGTGCTACGGAAATGTTCCTAGAGGGACGAGTACATACTTTCCGTGCACTTCTCCGCCACCGCATGGGAAGTTTATGGCGCAAACTGCGCCATTCGTAGAATGCGATCATCACCGCCATGACTGCCTGGATGGAATCTCCCCTGATGACCCTCTGGAGACCGGAGACGATGAAATACCCTCCGTAAACGGCTATTTAAAAATCATTTTAGTGTTTGATATTTACATCATTTTTTCTTTTCAGTTTCATTTTTCATGCTTATTCGTTTATTTTATTTAATTTATGTGTTGTTATTTACTTTTTACCTTAACTTATCATTTATCTTTTTTTGTTATTTTAAAATATGGAATGTATTGCATTGCACTCACCTGCATACATTCTGGAATAAACTTATATTATTCAAATTCTTATATTAAGCAATAACTCGTTGGATGTCTTCAAACAAGCTGAAGCTGAATCCATCTAAGACTGAGTTTCTATGGGCGGCCACAAACAAACGCCAACATTTCATAGACAATGCACCTATTTCCATTTCCGGCAACGATATTATTCCAAAGACAACAGTTAAACTTCTTGGCGTTAATTTAGATTCAGACTTTTCGTTAAAAAGTCAAATAAATAGGATAGTAAGCACCGGTTTTTTTCACCTAAGACAACTCAAGTCAGTTCGAAGAAACCTTCCTACAGAGGCGACAAAACTATTAATTAACTCTTACGTAGTCTCGCGGCTCGATTACTGTAACGGCATCTACGCTAGTCTTCCCAAATATCAAATTGACAAACTTCAATCCGTGTTTAATGCAGCGGCAAGGCTCATAACTGGGGTTTCTAAATATTCGCATATTTCAGAACACCTTCGTAACCTTCACTGGCTCAAGTGACCTGAGAGAATCCAGTACAAATTGTGCTGGATGGTTTTTAAATCAATCTACGAAATGGCCCCACCTTACATATCCGAATTATGCGTCCCGGAAAATACCGGTCCGAGACAATTAACCCTTAGATCAGCAACTTCATCTGCTAAAGGCAGACTAATAGAACCTAAAAGAAAGCCAAATACTATGTTTGGAGATCGTGCTTTCGGAGTATCTGGGCCTAAGGCTTGGAATAGACTCCCTCCGGAATTAAGATGCATAACAAGCCCAACAGAGTTTAGGTCCAAACTAAAAACCTTCCTTTTTGGGCTCTCATACCCGTAATTTAAATATACCTATTTGAGAGCATCATACTTGTATTGTCTATGATATGTCTTAATCACACTTTTCTTACTGAATTAAAATAACTCGATTCCTTACACATCAATCTGTCTCTTGACGAATCACATTTAGTAAGATCAAATCCTTATAGGTACTACTGCACCTCCCACCTATATATGTTGCTTTTACTTTCCAAAATACACTCGTCAAAGAATACATTACATATTAATATTAAAATATTTTTCAGGATTAAATAACATGTGTTTACAATAATGTCCTCTGCGTGCGAACTCTATCTAAATTTCTTTAAATGGACAATATACAGTGTTAATTTCAAGCGACCTCCCAGGTAAGTATGGTCCTGTTTTCATTAAATTTTAGGCAGCATCGCGTTCATTGGTCAAAATATTGTACACATATTTTCGTATCGGTGATCAATGAACCGATGTATGCAATTTTTAGCCATAAGTTGTTTATAATTGTTTGCCTAGCTTGTAGTTTTTTAGATTTTAGAAATGTATTATAAGTTTGTACAGCGCCCTTGAGGTGATTTTTCACAAAAACGGCGCTATATAAATCATCCAAATATTATTATTTTATATACTCCTCATTAATACTAATGGATACGATACGATACGGTACGATTGTACCACCCCAGCCAGGAGCACTCCTGTCCCGGTGAGACAGGTACACCGGGGGGCACTGATTTGTTAGGACTTGGAACACGTGCTCTGAGGATGGGAAGGAGGTTGGAGTTTAATCGACCGGTATACATGGCAACCTAATAAGCCAATATTGGAATTCAGGGTGGGCAGGAATAAAGGAATGGATTGAGCATTATTTTTTTTTTAACATGTCTTCCTTCTTATTGCCTCTTCGCGGCTCTTCTTGGATCTTCTTGTCTATAGATTACTGTAATGTTCTTTAATGTGGGTTACTTGCCCACAATAATAAGATGTACAACGTAAGTTCTTTTCGTCTTTATTTGGATGATACAATGGATTCAAATAGTATTGTATTTCATGTCTAAAGTAGCGACTGGCCGCAAAGGCTTCTAGATTAGATCTGAGCGCGGCAACGAGTGCGTCAGCTGTGCGTACCGCGAGCCGCTCGTCAAACTTCGTCGGAACCAGAACGTTTCCGAAGATGATAACCAATACATCGATAATTACATATACTACATTCTTCAGTAGATATATTCAATGTAATATCATCAAATTCATATAAAAAATGCAAAAGACGGGTACGAGTACCGCCGCCCCGGGGACCATTTATTTAATAACTAAAATAGGTCACCCCAAGTGGTTCGCTACCTTTCGCCATTGCCACCTACTGTCAAACCTTCATATTAGACATTCTCATATTTAAAATTTTAGAAATTGGTAAACGCACGTCCCGGGTAGACGAGAGGTTCTGGGTTCGAGTCCCAGTTGCAACCATTATCTTTTCTGTTTTTCTGTGTCTTGTTCTCTTTCATATTTTAATTTGGATTATTATTGATATCTTCTTCTTCATTGATGGGAATAACCTTCAGTTTATAAAAGATACAGATAAAGATACGAATTTACAATCTGTAAAATTCACCCGCCATAACACAGGGACATCCCTAGCATGGCGGATAAAATAACACAAAAATGTTTACAATGTACAAAGTTCTTGTAATAAATAAATAAATAAAATAATCGACAGAATGTTGAAGACGTCATTGGACTATGTATACTGTACACCCGTGACGAGAACTAACGTAGATATCTACTTTATAAAGGTACCGTTCTATTTTGAACCGACCGCGATCATTGGCCGTCGATAGCAATAACCCTCGTAAAACCGAGACGAAATTATAAGGAGTGAGAATTTTCTCATAGAAATTTTCTTATAGAATTTTCTTAGTATACCCTGTGAAGAGATGAACCCTTAGGAGCATGTTGTGCGCGTATCAGCGTGCCATATGCATCGCAAGCATGTTATTTTAAATAATATTTTAATGCATGGAGGTAATAAAAGAATGTAGAGTATTTTTTTTTCTAATTAGATCACTGTTTCACCTTTCTCGTTAAAAACAATTAATTAAGCAAGAAAAATGCTGTTTCTCAATAAGGTTTCGCCAGGATATCACTTGGACAAATTTAATTTCCTTAAAAAAATTAATTTAAAGTAATAAATTGTTTCTCCCTGCGTGTCCTTTCCCATGCATCCCCATTCCTTCCACCGTTCCTCTTCCGCCTTCTCCGCCATCCGCCCTTCCTAGTTCCCCTTCGACCTTTCCCGTCTTCCTACCTCCGTAGAACCTCCTAACCCCTTTATGGTTTTCCTCACCCCATCCTGATTTCTTCTTCCTCTTCAAAATTCACACTTTTTCGAAGTACACGTACGCCACCTATTGTAAAATGTTTATAAAATATCATAACGCCAGAGCTCACAATTATATATAGAAACTTTGACAGGCGTACGCACAACAAATCGTCACATTTTAATCGCAGTGGGATGAATGGTACAGGATATAATTTCAAAAAGCAAGGGCCCACCATTATATATAGAAACCTTCAAGGTCGTTCGCATAACAAATCACCAAAGTTTCATGGCAATCGGATGTGGGATTTAGGAACGCATATGGGAGAAACAAATAAACATTCATTTTTATATATTAAGATAACTGTTGCGTCCAAAACCGCTTATGAAGAAAAACTTCAGATGTTCTGGCGTGAGGACGAGTAGCCGGAGCGGCTTAAACGTCAAAATGCTCCGTTTAGTTCGCTTTTCGAAATAACTCCTACACGTCTTATAGAAATCGTTGTTTCTCCCTTACTATCATAGTGAAAAATATGATCTAAACGGTATTGGAAAGAAAAAATAATGCTCTATATATTCAATACAACAATTAAACATTAATAATACGAATGTACACTTCTATGGAACCAAAGTTTCTGATCGAATTTGAAAAAAATTTATGAAACATTGTGAATTTTTTATGAATTATTTTTATATGAAACGACAAAAAAGTGAGGCTACAGAAACGTTTATAATTTATTTGTCTAACAAAATAAGTGTGTGTTTTTACATTTTTTTTTGTTACCAGTAATTTTTGTTAGAATAAAAGCAAGGAGAGCCATTTTTTTAACTTTTAAAAGTTTACATTAAAAATTATTCTATTTAAAAAATTACGTGGTTATTTCTAATAATAAATTTTGGAAGGATATTTCATCAACTTTCCAAAACAGTTTTTACTTTTTGGATACGTTAATAAATATTCCATTTATATGGATTTTATTGCAAGCCGAGGCCTATTTTGGAATAAAAAAATTTTCATGGTGCAAAAATACTAGTAGATATCAGTTTTTAGGTTATTATTTAACCATATGTTCATTTTATGGTGCTGAAATTTAGTTACTGCTTACAAGAATCGCCAATTTCTCGTAATTTAGTTCGACATTATCGGAAATGTCAATTGAAATCGTAAATATTCCCGAACTTAGCCGTTAGCGCCGGACGAATTCCAATGCGCGCCGCCACTACGCTCGACGACTTCGTAGCGAGAATGTCGAGTGAACTCTTCCTTCGAAGGAACTGTCTGAACACGCGGTGACAAGAGAATGGAACATTTCATCGAGTAAACCTTCATCGTGTTGTGATGTTGCGAATGTGTTTTCTTCGTTTAAATTTTATTTCTCAAAACGTTTCATTAAAACTTTCTTAGCTTGGATGTTTTAAACGTTTAGGATTGCAAAAGACTTCTTTGTTGGGGGTCCTTATGGGAGCCGTGCACTAATACACACAATCATAAGTATATGTTGATTGCTTGAACTCCACCTTTAAGCTAATTGGATAACCAACACCCCTGCTGTAGGTTGGTTAGTTATCAAAGGTGCCTGGCTGCATGGGGATGAGGTTTGTCTAGGTCTTGGCGACAAATGCATATGCCCACCTACTGCGTGGCGGGTCGGATCAGGGAATACCGGTTGAGAGAGACATTACTTAGACCTCTCCAGCCGGACTCTCTCGATCCATCGCCTTGGAATGAAAGAGATGGATTTTTCCTTTTAAAAACTTTCTTTCCTTCTTTTCCCTAAAACCTCTCCACACAGCATCCCCAAAGATAACAAGGGCCTTGAGGGTTTTTTCCTCAGAGCCTTTTACTTACCTTCCTTCCTGTGATTTTTTTTTTGTCATTGACATATTACTGACTTATTATATTCATATTTTGTAAGCATTTGGTACATATGGTTACACGTTTGTTTTACAACACTTACTAATAATACACAATGGTTTTATATGGTTTATAATTTAATAAAATAAAATATGTGATAACATTTTCGGAAATAATATTTTGACATGAACGATTCGTTAAGGAATGCTTCGAACATTGAATTTGTTACGTTAATAATTTTGATATTATTTGTAAATTCGTTTGCTAAACCATGTAGGCGAGGCATTTGCGAGTTAGATACATAATTTGTTTGTGAACAGTGACAATGAAAAAGGGTGTCAAGTAGGTACTCTTACATCAACTAAACTCAGAAAAAAGTAGGGTAAGTCGCTTGTATTTTGTCTTGTTTTGTAAAGATCATCATCACCATCTTCTTCCCCTTGTCCTATTCGGGTTGGGGACCCATTGTATCGACAAGGCTCCTCCATACGTCCCTGTCTTTTGCTGATTCTTCGGCCTCCGTCTGCGTCATAAAACATTTACATAAAAAGACACTCCACACAGCATCCCCAAAAATGACATAGGCCCTGAAAGATTTTTTCCTTAGGGCCTCCTGTTTAGAGCTAATGTAAAAAAAATGCTTTAATTAAATTCTGCGAATAGAACAGGTCTTTAGCCTTTGCTATAATAATAAAAATAATTCTTTATTCCAAGATGTGGGCTATAATAGAGAACTCCAGTCCAATTTTTAATTTTTTTTTAATGAATAATGACTTTCTAACTTAAATAACTGCCTTTTTAAAAATTTTTTTAGAGCTAGTTTTAATAGTTAAAATAATTGTCAAAGTTTTAATTTTTCAAGATCCCCCGAAAATCACCGTATGGTAAATCTTGTGACGTCTTCATTCTTGAAAAGTTTCTATAGGCTCGGGCAATGAGCTGATCAACTACCGTCATTTTGAATTTCGTTGTTCGAAGTATTCTCCCTAGAAGTAGCATTTACTATTTTTTTGGCGCAGTAGTTTTTGAATATTTTCAATAATAGAGATAAACTAATATGAGATATTTTTGAAACATTATTTAGGCCTAAATAACTCCTATACAATGACTTTACGGTGACCTCATGACACGAGGAACAGTGACGTTACCACTAAACATTTCAATAATGCCAACTTGACGGCGTGTTTCTACGACCCGATTAAAAATGGACTATTTAATATTATTAAATAAAACTTATATATTCAGTATCAGCGTTTATTGGTCTACACGAACATATTTTTTTAAAGCGATAATATTTTTCACTGGAGTTGCTTATTGAGCATTTTTGAGAAGTCTTTTTATAAGCCTAGAAAAACTTCCACCAAAATCTCATATTTACGAAACCCTATTCTGTTATTGTTTTATTTTAATATGTGGCAAATGTTAGACCCATTCTCTCCTTACACAGTTCTGAAGTTGCCTCGCCCAACTGTGTCTGAGGGGGCCCACTGGACGTCTACCTTTTGGAATCGCACTCAGTATCTTCCTCGGAATTCGGTCATCAGACATTCTTAGAACATACCCAAGCCACCTCAGTTGCGATTTTTCTATGAAGAGTAGCAGTGGTTCAATCTTTAAATCATCTCGGATCGTCGAGTTTCTTGTATGATCCCATTTCGTAACCCCTGCCACTCCTCTCAAGTACCTCATTTCGGCAGCTTTGAAAAGATAATAAATTTAATTGACCTGCGACGGGTTTCAGAACGACCGTTCCTTCTTCAGGGCAAATGTATACTGATTTGACAGTTTTGAAATATGGATGGGAACAATGTATTACTATGGTAGGGGTGGAGCCGTTGCTAGGTATTAATGAAGAGTGGGTGGGTAGGGGAATATATCCATGATTGGGCTATAAGACAATATTTTTTGTTTTTTGATAATAGATTCATTATTTTTAAGGGATTTGTTTTATTTCCAAGGCTTCTAAGTTATCTAAACGTTTTCCTTTATGAAGAATATTTATCCCCGTATTTTAAATAATTTATTAACTTTACAGGATGTCTGCATTATTTTTGTCCCATTTTTTGTTAGGTTAGGTTAGGTTAGGTTAGGTTTCTAAATATTTTGTTGGCGGACGTTTTGTCCGTAGGATATTTTGTCGCGGGATGAAAACGCAAATACGCGGCCTAAATCACCTTTCTAGTGTTTTTCAATTCAGTGAATTAAGTCTACTTGTAGAGATAGTGAATTGCAGATATTGGAAGCGTGGGTTGAATTCTATAGAGATGAGGTCTCTAAGAATGATTGAAAAAAGCACTATTTTTGTACGAGTAAATTGAGTGAGAAACAATTTCTAAACACATAAGATTCGAAGATTATTTGGTGATATAGGTAAAACGTATGTGGTGTGTTTAGACTGTTTATATTTACGAAGTGAAAGTTAGTCTCTGTTAGAAACGTAGGAACCTTTTTTTACATTGACTCCATACAGGAGGCACTGACGAAAATAATTTCACTCATGGCCTCCGTCATTTTTGTGGATGCTGGGTGGAGTGTTTTTTTAGGGAAAGGAAGAAAAGGATGGTATGAGGGCTGAAGGAAAAAGGTATGAGGGGGTGGGGGTAGGAAATTAAGGGTCAGTATGCCTAGGAGTGACGAATGTGTGAATATATTTCTCCGATGGGTAAAATAGACTCAAACGTCGCGTCGGGTGAGGCACATTCAGGCGATGGGTCGAGAGAGTCCGGCTGGGGAAGTCAAAAAGACTCCCTCGACCAGTGGCGGTCCGGCCCGCCACGGTTGGAACGGTTGGTGACGCAAACGCATCACCACAACGCACACCCCATGAACCCGGGCACCCCTGCTAAGTCACCAAACGTAGCGAACTACTTGTAGTCGTACGCGGCGTATAGTTAGGTATATTTTTTTACATTGTGGAGGTGTGTGTGATCTTTGTGGATGATGTGTGGAGTGTCTTTAGGGAGAGGAAGGAATGAACATGAATCTTTAAGAGACCCGTATTGTAGGAGGGAGGAAACACAGAGGCCGGAAAATCTTTCCACGGCCGAGCTATTGAACTCAAGAAAGAGTCGTAGAAAAATCTCGTTCTCATGTGGCAAATGTCAAGCGTGTACATATGTTGGGCACATGTTTGGCGTATTTCAGGGGATTAGTGGTGCTAGTTTCTCGGAGCACCGTCTATTGAAATACCGGTAGAACAAGGACAGCATTCCTACCCGACGTTTGTGCTCTAAAAATTGCAATCCGTTCGTTAAGATAGAAGAATCTATCAAACGGACCGCCCGTTTCTGCACAGAGTCGAGGGTTTTTTTCAGATGTATTTAGAGGTGGTCGCGAAATTCAACCATGGGGCCACTTGCGATTTGTACAGGGTTAGTAGTTGTGAACTATTAAAGTATCTGCAAGCCCTGTACAGAGCGCCCAGTTTCTAAGAAGCTAACTTAACTCTAGCGTATATCTTGGCTAAACATTGTCTAAAGAAGGAGATAGCGCATCACGGCATAACCCCCCAAAAATAAATCATGATAGTGTCTTATCCCCCGAAGAAGAGGCAATCTGAAATACGTGTGTTTTGGTTTTCTTCAGTCAATTTTTTTTAAATACATTTTCATTTCGTTTGTTTGAATGAATGCGTGAAATGGAATTTTGTAAGTGTAAATTAACCGGCTCCCTGACATCCGATCGAGCTGAAACTCGGCGATGGCAATGTATTCTCTTTGACGATGGCAATGTATTTCTTTCAGTTTCGGTAGCAATCACACACAAACAAGCGGACATATACGACATTCTCTGATATTCGGTGACATTACAGCAGTTACTACACGTGATAAACGTAGTTTTTGTTCGTAGTGTTTTGTTGATTAAATTTTTTAAGTTTTAAAGGACAATTGAAAATAGAGGTACGATGGTAATTTTTTTTTACTGTGGTAAGCCAAGAATTATTATGGTAAAAAAACTTTGTATTATGGTAAACAAAGAAGTATTAAGTATTATTAAAAAAATATATATTATGGTAAAAAAACTTTGTATTATGGTAAACGAAACTTTGAATTATGGTAAACAAGGAAGTATTATTATTAAAAAATATAAATATAATGGTAAAAAACTTTGTATTATGGTAAACAAAGAAGAATTATTATTAAAAAATATAAATATAATGGTAAAAAACTTTGTATTATGGTAAACAAAGAAAAATCATTATTAAAAATATAAATATAATGGTAAAAAACTTTGTATTATGGTAAACAAAGAAGAATTATTATTAAAAAATATAAATATAATGGTAAAAAACTTTGTATTATGGTAAACAAAGAAGAATTATTATTAAAAAATATAAATATAATGGTAAAAAAAACTTTGTATTTTGGTAAAGAAAGAAGGATTTTTACTAGCAAATCGAAGTATAATGGTAAAAAACTTTATATTACGGTAAACAAAGAAGTATTGGGGGCCATCCATAAATTACGTCACACGAATTTCATGATGATTTTTTGACCCCCCCCCCCCGTCCCTGTCACACTTCGTCACATTTGTGAGACCACGTCACAAATTTTGCAATTTTATGTCTAAAAATAATCAAAACGGTAATTCAAAATTTATTTTTATTAAAAATATTTTTTTAATAAAAATAAATATGAATTGTGGTAAACAAAGAAGTATTATTATAAAAAAAATAGAAATATTACGGTTAAAAAAACTTTATATTTTGGTAAATAAAGAAGTATTAAGGGGCATACGTTAATAACGTAAGCAGTTTTTCTTCCAATCTAGACCCCCCCCCCCCCTTGGTGGGATAAATTTGGGCAACTTCGTATATTCTTTTCAAGTAACGTGAGATTTTGCTGCCCCCACCCCCCCTTTTGAGCTCACGTAATTAATCTATGCCCCCTTATTATTAGGAAATAGAAGTATTATGGTAAAAAAAGAAGTATTATAGTAAAAAAAACTTGGTGTTGTGGTAAAAACAGAAATATTATTATTAGAAAATGGTAAAAAAAAACATTTTTTTTTAAATTTTTAAATTAAAATAAATCAAGTTTTACAATATTTACCTACTATTAAAAAAAAACAAGTTCCATAAAAATTGTGTTTTTTTATTTATTGTTATCAAGTTTAATTTGTAGAACTCCATTTTAATTTTTTATTTTTTATTATATAATCAATAATATTATTATTTAATAAATAAAAACCGTTTATTTTAACCAAGTTCTGCTGTGTAATTATTATTACGCGTGACAGCTGTTTCGCCTTCTGAAGGCATTATCAAACTGTTAGGCATTGTCAAGGCATTATCAGACAGTTTGATAATGCCTTCAGAAGGCGAGACAGCTGTAACGCGTAATAATAATTACACAGCAGAACTTGGTTAAAAATAAACTATTTTTATTAATTTAATAATAATATTATTGATTATATAATTAAAAAAAATAATAATAATAATAAATAAATAAATAAAAAATTGTGCTTAAGGTTTATAGATATTCAAAAATATCTAAAATTATTGTAAAAAATATACAAAAACGGGCTATATGCCCTCTAGCTTTCCCGTAAACTTCAATCCACACTAAACTAAAATTACAAATCTAACCCACACAGATTTACAACACGTTGAAAAGCTTTAAGCAGAGCTTAAAGGAGTATATTTACTTTTAAAACTCCATAAAGCAACCTTATTAAACCCCATGGTTGCAAGGGTGTTAAATGCCATCAAAACCTGATTTAACGTCCTCTGGGGGCAACCGGGAGAACGTGTTGAAGAGGTTATTTAAAAATTTCCGCAGACTTTTCAAAAATCCCGCGATATCCGATATCCAATCTCATTTCTCGATCGTATTTTATTATATTGGTTATTTTTTATCCTGTAATCTGAGATTTGGGACACCCAACACGGACCAGCCGCCGGGTATTTATTATTGTATCTAGAACCAAAGCCGAGAGATACAAGTATACGTTAGAGGTGCGGGTAATAATATTTAATTAATTAGAGATTCATTTCATTCTAGGAATTTAGGCGTATCAAAACAAGAGCTGCCTTTTCGCAGATTTTCATTTGTGGTGGATTATTTAAATGGCAGATTTGATACGTAAATTGAAGGAAACATGGTCTTTCCATTTTACTGCGAAAATATAATGTGAAATTATAATTTTCGATGAATTTTTACTACGAATCGGTTTACATTATAAATACAAATAAATCTATTTCAGATAAAATTAAGTTCAAAATTAAAATTAATTACACATTCAAAATGTAAAAGATAAAATCACACCCTTAATTAGCGTTTTTAGCCGGTTATCTTATCTATTACCAATTAAATTAAAAAAAGTTTATACTATAGTCTCGTACACTCACACCTAAATTACCTAATTGAAATCTGGGGAAATGCGTATGAAACATACATCAATGAATTACAGGTAATTCAAAATAAGATAATCAAAAAAATATTTCAATACGAATCCAAAACATCCACAAAAAAATTATATTTGGAAACAAAACTGCTAACATTAAGAAAACTATACGAGTACAATATATGTGTCCTTATATACAAAATAAATAATAAACTCATACATACAAACACAGAATTCATTAAATCGTCCCAAGTACACAAACATTTTACACGACAACATGATAACATACGTTTAAACACCATTCATACTAACTACGGTAAACAATCAATTAATTACGAGGGGGGCAATTTATATAATTGCCTTCCAGATGATATCAAAAACGAAAAAAGTGTGTGCAAATTCAAAAAAAAATTGTTCATGTTTATTCACAAAAAACAAAGTAGTGATAGTGAATAATATTGTATGGTAATATAATATCATGTAAATGTTAATAATAATAATAATAATAACGTAGTATTTATATAGCGCAGTTTTGTGATGTTTCACTTCAAGTGCGCTTAATTATAATAAACTTAAAATTAACCTACAGTGTTCCTTACGAGTCCTTAAAAAATTAATTAAATAATGTGAAATAACGAATATACAAAAATATACAAAGCAATTCCTAAAGAATAATATTAACAACAATAGTGAGTGCTGTTTTGGCACAGGACAATATATAATGATAAACCATCACGGTGCCATTCAACAAGAATCATTTAAACTAAATTATATAGAACAGGAGGCAGTTAACATTTAGAAATAATACAAATTCAGAGTGCACATAAAACTATAGTAAGGAGGTAATCGAAACCAAACAATTACCAGAAACTTGAGGAACATGGCTTATTAAAGTATATTGAAAAGGAGTTAAAATTCATGAAAGGTATGATTTTTTAAATAAGTTTGTTTTTAAAGCTCTTTTGAATTCAGCCAAGTTCTGGATATTAGTAAGAGCTGAGGGAAGTTTGTTCCAAATGAGCGGGCCAGTTACACGAAAAGATCGATCATAGTTAGTATTGCAATCTAATGTAATGTAAGGTTATGAAATGTAAAAACTATGTAATATTCTAGTTAAGTAAGTGAAAATATTATTTTCTTTTTTACTGGAATAAAAACTTATGAAAAAAAAAAAAAAAAAGTTTTTACTATGGTTTCGCGTGAGTAAAATTAAAATAAAATTGTTAATCAATATGTCCGTAAACTACTAAAAAGTGTATTTTTCATTAGAAACGAATGAACGCATGTAAAAAACTATTTAAAAAAAAACAATATTGTCGATCTACGATAGTTTCCTTGATTACTATTGTGTGTAGAATTTATAAAACAAAATATTTCATGCCTATAAGTACCTTAAAATCAATCTACCTATCTCTGGCTGAATCCACAATCCGTTATGGAATCACTTCTTGGGGACATTCTATTAAAACTAATATAAGTTATATCCAAATATTGCAAAACTCCCTTACAAAATTGTTAATCCATAAATATACCAATGCTCACAGAAACAACACTAAATTAATATACAAGTCTCTGAATGTTTTGCCTGTCAGAGGATTATTGTTTTATAATATAGTATGTCAACATCTTAAATTGTCTGATTCCTTGTATAGGGAAAGAGTTTTCCACAAACATAACACAAGACTCGCTTCGACGCTTCGACGCTTCGACGAAGTCCTCGACAAAGTTAGCCGAAGTTCGTGTCTACACTATCGTATTCGATTAACTTCGATCAACTTCGCGAGTAGTGTAGTGGAGCTCGTTTTTACTGCTAAAGTCAAATATAATCCATGGAAATGGCTAATAGCTACTGATGATTTATATTGATGCCCTACCGAAGCCCCTTTATTTCTAATTGGAATACATTTTCGAAGGAAATGGAAAATACTGTAATGAAATTCTGTAATACCTTGTATACATGAAACTATTGATGTACTTGTTCATTAAATTCATTTGTTCTTATTACATTCAACTGTAATTTTTATTATTAAGGTTTATACTGCCACATATCTACATATTTATATTTAAACCATTCTATAATCAACCATTTTACATAATTGTTTATTTATTAATCAACATTATAGGTACATATACACAGTTTGAAAATGTACTATATTATTGCAGAAATGTTGTCATTATGTACCTGCTGACAAACTACATAAGTAGTTTAGCAGGTTTTAAATGTTAGTAAATAATAAAAATAAAAAAAAATAAAAAAAAAACTTTTTTCTGTCTTACAAAATTATTCACAAAATAAATTTAAAAAAACACTTGCATTAAAATCGACCACTTCTAGACTTCGTCCGCTCGATGATTTTTACGCCTAGTATCTATATTCAAGGTGATTAATATTATACATATTTTTAGTTTGTCCATTCCTTCACAAGAAATCCAATAGTTACCTTAATAAGCTACATACCTTATAAATTTCCTATACATTAATTTATGAATAATTTGAGAAATAGTAGAATTTAATCAAATAAAATTAATATAAACCCGCGAGATCCGAATTGCTAGTTGAGAGCCTTGCCCATCTGCATAGTGTGAACGCCCATTAGTGCCCTTGTGGTGACATTGCACAAAACGCCATACAAATACATTACGTACTACAATTAGGTACATTAAATTACTAGTACTACCATACAACTACATTTCGTGCACCAACTACCAACTAATGAAAAAACAGTTTTCAATTCACGACAAAACAGCTGCTAGCTGCCATAAAAGAATAAAAAAGGGCGTAAAAGGGATGAAGTAATTAACTTCCTCACACAATATGGGCACCAATTACGTTTTACGCGATAGTGGTGGCGGTATAATTCTTGCGTCCAATGCTCCCAAAGCGGCAATGATCGTTTTTTTTTTTTTTTTTTTTTTTAATGGCTCTTCACCCCAAAAGAGTGTTCTGGCCAGTGTCAAGTGAATGCTTTTGTGAGTGTAATTTTGTGAGTGTAATTTTTGGTTAATATTAACTAATTTAGTTTTAATAACAAGAACCTATCTACATTATATAATAATACTATACAAATAATAATAATAATAATACGCAAAATTATTACAATAAGAGATGATTTTAATTAACATAACAAGGAAATTAAAAGATATGCTGACACAATTTATTGTGCGTAAAAAATAAAATAAATAAATAAATACATGAAACTTAACTTACAGTTACAAATTGATGCTGTTAATATTCAGGAAATTAGCCAAGACTTTATACACGCGTTTGTTCACAGAAGATAACAGGCATGCAATGTTGTAGGGAGGCAATATACCCGAACTGATTAGGTGAGGGAAGAAATTTTTGTATGAATTATTTAAAGGACAACTGAAAAAAATATGATTGAGATCCTCTTCACCAAGACGACATTCACACATCGCAGAATTCTTAATATGAATTTTTGTCAGGTGAACATTGTGGCAGCAATGCCCTATCCGCATGCGGCAAATGGATGATGTCGAGAATTTGTTAAAAGAAAGTCTTGAAAACCACGGTTTTGAAGGAATCGTTGGCTGAATTGTGAAAAAGCTATATCCTTTTGATTGACTAGATTCTTCCCAATGATTCTGCCATGTGGAAATCATGTTTTCCTTCAATTTTATGAAAATGTCATCGGTGTTTAAAAATTTATATAAAATATCCCCCGAAATAATGGCATCTTTCGCCAATGAATCGGCCTTTTCATTTCCAGGGATACCGCAGTGACTAGGTATCCAAGCCAAGACGATTTCCTTGCCAGAGTCGGTTAATTTATGAATTAAAGTGCGAATTCCAACACAGAAATCGTCTTCTGGGTAATGGAAAGGGGAAGAGTTTAATTTTTGAAGTGCACTCAGGGAGTCGGAGAGAATTAAGAATTTTCCAATGTTAACATCGTCAATGTATTTGAGGGATTCAAAAATGGCTATACATTCAGCAGTGAAAACGGAAGCCTCTTTTGGAAGTTTAATTTTTCTATCGACTTGATCTGATGGACAGTGGAATGCCGCTCCCACATGGTTTGATAAGGGAGACTTGGAACCATCTGTGTAAATAATTTTCCAGTTGGAATATTTCGAATTTAAAATTTGGATAAGTTTTGTTGGAGCTTCGTGATTGTTAATTATGCCGAGAGAAAAAAGAATATTTGGTTTACACAAATGAATACGAAAGGAGTTGGCATATAAAGGAAGTCTGTCTGATGGATTTAAGAGGGGTTTATACGAACAGTACGTATGGAGGCTTTTAACAAGAAGAGGGATTGATTTGTTCCTCCAATATGGAAGTGATTTCACTTGAGCAGTGAGTGCAGTAATTTTGTCTTTCAGTGGGTGATTAGAGAGTCTTAAGCATTTAAATAAAAACTTGTCAGCCAAGAACTGTCTTCTGAAATGAAGAGGAGCCTCCACAGCCTCCACTTGTAAAGCGTTAATTGGGGAAGAACGCATTGCTCCGATAATCAATCTTAAACATTGAAATTGAATACGGTCCAACCTTGCGAGGTTCTTTTTAGAAGTGGGTTCAATGAGGAATGACGCGTAATCCAAATGACTCCTAACATATGCGTTATAAAAAAGTTTTTGGGTGAATGGATGACTTCCCCACCAGACCCGTGAAACGGCACGTAAAGTGTTGAGGCCAGCTTGACATTTGTTAATGATTAAATTAACATACGGGTTCCATGTTAACTTAGAGTCTAAAATTACCCCAAGGAATCTTATTTGTACCTGCATAGGGAGAATTGAATTATTTATTTGGACTGTTACACGCGGAGTAACACGTTTTCTGGAAAAGACGATAACATTGCTTTTGGACGGAGAAATTTCTAAGCCGTGATTTTTTAACCAGGTGTCAAGGTTTTTCATGCAAATGTTAATCACATCCTCCAGAATAGAAATAATTCGTCCTGAAATATATATAAAAAGATCATCCGCATACTGGAGTATTTTACAAGATGGATGCATACTCCGATGCAGGTCAAAGGTATAAATATTAAAAAGGATAGGACTAAGGACGGAGCCCTGAGGCAAACCCTTGTTTACTATTCTTTCCAGTGGAGGAGAATCCAGCACCTGGATTTGAATTTTCCTGGTAAGAAGGAGGTTAATTATAAAACTAGAAAGCTTACGAGGGATGCCAATTTTTAATAATTTATTAAATAAAACATCCAATAAAACATTGTCAAAAGCTCCGCACACATCAAGGCAAACACCGACAAGGAATTCATTATCGGCCAGGGCTAACTGGATATCAGAAGTCAGGATGGACACACTTTCGATCGTACTTTTTCTTTTTCGAAAGCCAAACTGAGAGCTGGGAAGAATTTTCTCATTTTCTGCATACCAGTCTAGACGTCTTTTAATCATATGTTCAGCTATTTTAACTAAGGAAGATGAGAGAGCTATAGGTCTGTAAGAAAGTCCAGAGTTAGGGTCTTTCTGGGGTTTCAGAATGGGAACAATTATTTGAGTTTTCCAGGATGATGGAATTTTGCCGGAGTCAAAGATCAGATTTATAATTGAAAGAAAATAGTTTAGTGTGGTAACGTCGCAGTTTTTAATAAAGCTATAAGGAATTCCATCTACACCAGCGGATGAGTCTGTGAGATCGTTTAAGACCTCCCTAAGTTCCGTTAAATTGAAGTGGGTGTCCATCCAACCCCGTGTTTTAAATGAGTATGTGAATTCTGTTTCATTAAAATTACTTGCAGTTTGAGGAGCTAGTTTATCGGCAAATTCCTTCACCCACTCTGAAGTGAGTGGTCGAGTCACCGTTGGGACGTGAGAACCCTTAAACCTGCGAATTGAATTCCAAACAACTGAAAGAGGAACTTCGGGAGATAATGATGTGCAAAATTTTTTCCAGCCTTGACGTTTTTTGTTTTTTAGAAGACGTTTGGTCTTAGCTTCAATTTGTTTATACTGAAGGAAGTTCTCCATATTCATATTTGTTGAATAAATTTTCGCATATTTTTTCCTCATATCTACTGCGTCTGAGCATTCAATATCCCACCAAGGAGCTGGGGGAGGTTTCCCTTTGCTACGTGTCGTTTTAATGGGGATAAATTTTTCTGCGGCCGTAATGACTGCAGACACAAATAAATCGTAACATTCCGCAACATTTTCTGTAGTTGGAGAGGGCAGATTTTGCACAGAGAACTTTGTATGATTTGAATAGTCATTCCAATTGGCTCTGGCAGTTAAGAACCTTGGTTTTCGACTACTGCACTTGACATTTTTGTTGGAATGATAAATATTTGAGGATTCAATGAGGATGGGGTAATGATCACTCCCATGAGGGTCATCCAAAACCTTCCATAACAGGGATGCGGCTATGTTGGAATTGCAAATAGTAAGATCAACCATGCTGGGTCGCTGACCAGGCACCTGAAGACGAGTAGGAGAACCATCATTGATAATACAAAAGTCTAGTTCATCTAGTAGATCAACAATATCTCTGCCCATTCTGTCACAATTGTGAGCTCCCCATAATCCGTGATGGGCATTGAAATCTCCCAGAACAAGAGAAGGGGTAGTGACCTTGGAAAACATAGCTTTTAGGATTGATTTAGAAGGTTTATTAGATGGTGATATATACAAAGAAATTATTGTAGTGTCAAAAACCTTTGCGGCCGTCACTTGAAAAGGACAACCAATTGGTTTTACATCTACAGGGGAGAAGGGTAATGATTTTTTAATGAAAAGAGCGGAGCCGCCCTTTCCATCTTGACGGTCGTCTCGAAGGCAGTGGTATCCCCTGACTCTGAAATCAGAATCCGGTTCCAGCCACGTCTCCGAGATGGCAGCCACTGCAATTGAGTTTGAGTGTAATGTGTTTAAAAATTCTTCAGTCTTATTTCTGAGACTATGACAATTCCACTGAAGAATCCTCATCAGAGGAGCCATTTCTAGTTGAGTTGATAATATTAGTAATTTGTTTAGCAACGTGGGACGGTATTTGAATGTTGTTTTTATTTAAAGTTTGTAAAATATGTAAAAATGAGGTGATTAGTGTAGAGTTAAGGTCTATATTATAATTTTGTTCTTTAGTAGATGACTTTAGGTAAGAATTGAAATTTGAACTGGAAGGAATTTGTCCATTAGGGAACCACAGAAGGGATTCGTGATTAGCATTATTTTTTTTTGTTAGAACTCTAGGTTTCACGACCCTTTCAACAGTTTTTCTAAATGAAGAAGAAGAAGGTTGAGAAGGGGTGGATTTTTTAGAATTTTTGGAAGTTACTTCAGAATAAGATGGAATGGATTTGTTAAACATTCTTGATGCTTCCGCATAAGAGATGCTCTTCTCGGCCATTGTGTGTTTAATATTGCGCTGCCTTGACAGTTCAGGGCAAGTTTTGCTGATGGACATGTGGGTACCGGAGCAGTTTAAACATTTATAATTTTCCTCTGTTTTATCACAGGAATCGCCACTATGGGACGAACTGCACTTGAAGCAACGGGGTTCTGATCTGCAGAGGTTCTTCGTGTGTCCAAATCTGCAGCACTTGTAGCATTGCACAGTTGGGAACACATAGAGCTCTACTGGTAGAGAGACGTTAAACATAGTAACATTTTGTGGAAGGTCTTTGCTGTCAAATGTTAGGACAACGGATTGGGAGGGTCTCCATTCTACAGAGTTTCCCGTATTAAACCTGTAATTTAGACGACGCGCTTTTAAAACTTTTCCGAAACCTTGAGGAACAGTAATGTTTTCCAAGATGTCCTCTATCGACCAATGCGGTGGGATCCCTTTTGTGACACCTAACTTTGTAACCTGATATGTAGGTATGAAAACGTTGTACGAGTTTTTTTTGGCAACATCAGATTTTACAAAGCTATTGGCCTCAGCCGCTGTCTTGAATTCAACAGAAAGACGGTTACGCCCAACCGATTTTACTCCATTCCAGACAGGGTGGATTTTATTTTTAAACATAAAATGTCCAAAGTCCACATCGTATAAATTTGATTGTTTTTCATCCTTTGAAATTTTAGTCACGTGTGTAATGTAAGGTGGTCTATCAAGATTATTATACAGACGTGACATTTGTGAAGGAGTATTGTTTACCAGTGTGGCGGGTGTGGTTGAAGGGCTTGCTGGACTTAGACTTGAAATCGAGGAAGAAGTGGACGGAATTACATCCTGTAAAACAGAATTATTTGGAAGGGAGTCGTTTTGCGTGGAGGGTGTTTTTCGATGTATTTGTTCAAAATCTGTTGCATTTCTATTATCTGCTGGTTTAGCAATTTTTCTTTTTTTTGACGTAATCGTTACGAAGTCCGAAGCCTCCGGAATATTAACCGCGATTATTTTTTTTGTAACACCCGAGGATTCAGATAGCAAACCATCATCTGGGGGATCAGGTGGTTTTTCTTTATCCATTTTCGAATAAATCTACAGCACAAAAATCAAAAAAAAAATCTTACCTTAACTGCTCCGAAGAACCAATTATATAACACAAATACTTACAGTGAAAACAAATATACAAGTAAAAACTATATTACACTAATTTACAATACTATTTTAAAACTATTATCTATATAAAATGATTAATTTTGTAAAGAGGAATGAAATGACACTGGCACAGTTAGACGGTAGCCGGCAATGATCGTTTGAAATCGTATGAAGCCAACATAAAAATTGTACTTTCTTCATTTTTAGAACGCAATATCTGTGAAATATCACTTTAACGCACTTTAAGCCAGTGAAAACATAAAACTATAGATAAAGTTAGTTCAACAGCAAACTTTGAATATGTGCTAAAAAAGGTATCAAAAAGGGTAAATTTTCTTAGAAGACTAAGACATACATTAAATAGAAACACTATGGAGCTCATTTATAAACTATCGTTGCTCCACATTTGAACTAGAGATGGGTAAGTTCTGCATTTTGCCGGAGGCCTCCGAGACGTGCTTCCTTTTAAAAGTACTTGAGTTCTTGGAGCAGGTTCCGGGAGCCACTCCCGACTCGCAAATGGCTCGGACCTAAGAGTATGGATATTAGAGAGACGGCATGTAAAGTGCGCCCACCCTCCCAAAGTATGCCTTTTCAAAAATTTTACCTAACGGTTTTTAGATGGCTGACATTGGCTTTTACACCTCGGTCGCGCATAGAGCTCCCAGAAAAACGTTCATAAAACATAGAAAAATGGTCCACCGCGCCGTAAACTTGTGTAAAAGTAGTTCTATGAAGACCTTTAAGAAGAAAGACGGTCTTACCTTTCACAGGAAAGTGTTTAAACATAGCTTAAATATACATTTTATAATTTTCGGCGTGTTCATTTCAACCGCCATCGCCATGGGCCCGATGTTATCACGTGAACTCCGACTGCCGATGGGCCGAATCAGTCAACTTAAATTATAATAATTAAAAATTATCAAAAAACTTTTATGTTTTTATTAATCATAACGCACAAATATAAAGTTGTGATTTACACATGTCATAGGTATGTGTTTTTTATCATTTTGCTTATTAATTTTTAAACATTTTTACTTTGTCTTTTTTGCACTGTTATTTTTAGTTTTTTTTTTCCTACTAATTTAACACTCCTTTTAAATATGTTTACAATGTTAATTCAAAGTTTATAATCACTGTATTGTCATGTAAAAGTCACATTGACATGCCCTCGTGGTCGAGGGGTAAAGCTCTTGACTAGCAATCCGGAGGTCGCGGGTTCAAATCCCGGTGCGCGCAGATAAATTTTATTCGATTGATCTGTGTTTTCAAAATTTAATAATTAAAAATAATATAAGTTAGGTACATTTCCGGCCGTATTGCCGCTTCCTTTAAATCGGGACACGAACCCAAGAACTTCGGCTTTCCGGGCCCGCAACTCTGCCAACTGAGTTAATGTGTCCCTATCCGATTCGGTCATTTTTAACTGTATCATACTTTGACTAAGAACTACCGACATTATCTTCAATTTCTTGACGCGTATTTAATTGGCTGCTATCTACATGTATGATTGCAAGATTCAAACCCGAACTAAATGCTATCTAGAAAGGGCCTGGATATATTATTAACCATTTAATTTTTAATATACGACATCTATTGACTTTTCTGCAAGTCTAGGATATATTTTATTTTTAACTTTGTCAGTAAAACCTTCCAGTTATGCCCATATTTTTTTCAGATTTTTTTTGTTTTCAGATTTTCTATTGAGTTTCGTTAATATTGTCTTCATTTAATTTATCTTTTAAATAAGTAAACCCTGAGGAAGTGAGCATTTTGCTCACGAAATATGCCGGTTTTTTTATAAACAATAAAAGTGGTTAAAAGTAAGTAAAATATTAATTTTGATAAAGAAATTCGTTCAGCAAATAATACACAACGGGTAATTATATTTTGTGCCTAAAATATGAAAAAAAAACTGACAAAAGTTTTTTTTTTATTAAAAAATAAATTAAATAATGTTAATCCCATTACCAGTTCGGCCCTTTTCTGTAGAACGCTCACCCTCCCCCCGCGCGCTGGGCGGTAACCCCGTTTCTATCCCCTCTTCACGCCGGCCAAAAATGGAGATAGCTACACAGGTTTTGACGGTTTAGTACGTTCTGAAATGCCTATACCGCTTCCATGAAATCCTAGTTCCATGGCTCGGACCGAGACGCATGAGTTCAAACGGAGCCGTACCTCGGTGCCAGAGTGCGCAAAAGAACTCGAACGCGCGACCCGCTTCCGCCTCACGAGTCACGAGTAGCTCAGACTGAGACGGAAAGAACTCAGTGGGCTCTTGAACTCGAACGCGCAACCTGCTCCCGACCGTCACTCGGAATGTACTTTTTGGCGAAGTTCACCGAACGAGAGGCCATAACGGATGTATTTAGATAAAGTTAATGTTCATCACTTTTAATGGGAGATTTTAATTATTATTTTAATCTATTATCTACTCCGTGGACGCCTGTGTCGGTACATGCATTTGATGTGTTTGTTTATGCTTTCGATTCATCACATATTTTATAATAGTTTCGGCGGGCCGGTAACTGGAGATTGATTACAGCTTTTTCTTATCATATGTTTATGAACATTAATAATCAATGGATATTATCGCCTGTTATTTTGTGAATTTTATTATTCATGTCACTGTTTATCATATCAAAATTATTATTTGAACAATAGAGAATGTTTGCGTCGTATATTCTTCTGACTCCGATCAGGGTCATCCGATCCATAAGTCCACATACGTAAACCACATACGTAAACCACCTAAGCGTCCCCTTCTTTATCTTGTTGAAAGCCTCTTTTTTTAATCAAATAGGTAACCTATACATCTACTTTCTAGACTGTATCACTAGGTATGTGTAACCTCAATATTCCTACCCAAATACCAAAGTAACGGGTAAAAATATCCCTGCATCCATTAAACTATCGACAATAATGAGTGAAGAATCATTTTTTTTAATTGTGAATAACCCCAGTAACGTACAGCAAGCCTAACAGTAAACCTCTAATTATGTTAATATATATTCTTGCGTTCTTTCTTACGTACCCTTTACTTACTTATTACAATAATTTTTGTTACTAACTTACATGATTCTTCCATTTATAATGATTTTTTAATTTATATTATGATTTTTTTAAACTCTTCAGGATTTTTATTTTTAAATTATACAAGATTGTTTAACCTTCTTATTATTTACAATAGCCGTTATTACTAACTTACACGATCATTAATTTACTAATTGAGCTAGAACTCCCTCACCAAACACAAGAGCATTGTCTCTTTATGGTGAGGAAAGGTAATTTTTTTTTGTTAACCTTATGTAACTATGTAACTGTTGTAACTTCATATGTATTTTTAATAAACATTGCCAATAAAAAAAATATATATATATATATCTCACCCTAATAATTTATTGCTACTATTGAATGATTAGATTGATTAGTGCGTTTCAGTAGATATTATTATTTAACTAATTAACTCATCTAATATTGAACAAAAAAATAAAACTTCTACTCACCGTAAAGTTCGTAAACAAAAATACATTTTTTTTTTAATATCACTCAAATAATGTATTATTAGATTGAATTATTAGTGCGTGACAGTGGGTATTACCATTTAACTAAACTCATTGGTACGGAAAAGAAACCCAAAGTAACCCAAAAACAACGTAAAGTTAGTAAAAAGAATCAACTGCTAAAAGCAAAGGCTGCTGTGACGTGTTGCCAGGACTTACTACTCACTAGTACCGGGAGAATTCGCGACTCGCGAGTGGAGCGGAGCGCAAACACGGGGACGCGCGCCGGCTGGTAGAGGCATTCGGGTTCCCGACTACTCACTACTCACTAGTACCAGGAGAACTCGCGAGTTGAGCGGAGCGCGGACACGGAGACGCCGGCCAGTGGAGGCATTCGGGTTCCCGGTCCGACTCGGGGTTTCGGGTTTGGGACCGAGCCCGAGTTCCGCGACCGGGTTCTCTTGGAGTAGTCGATTTTAAAAAGGAGTAGGAGTAGGAACCGCTTCCCGCAAAGGACCCGAGTACTAGAGCCCATTCCAGCTGAACCGACACATCGTTAATTTGGACTCCTGCTCTACGATGTTATATTTGGCCAATGAAGGAAATTTGAACAAACTAGAACAATACAGAACAAAGCTTTGAGATTTGTACTGGGGAAAGGCAAATACGCAAGGATTAATCAAATGAGAAAGGAGCTAAATTGGATTCCAATAAAAAAGAGACTACTATTTAATGTGTTAATTTTTGTGCATAAAATTATGAAAAACCAAATGCCAAAAATGCTATAAGGATGAAATTTTTTTAACAGAGACGTTCATAATTACGAAACAAGAAATATAAACAGAGTTCGATTGCCACAAATGAAGGAATCAAAATCACAGAACTGCCTCATGTATAGAGGACTAAAGATGTATGATGAAATGCCTGAGAGGGTGAAGAATGAAGAAAGAATGAACGTATTTAAAAAGAAATGTTATGCTTACTGTAAACATATTTAAATTTATCAAATGAAATGTTACATTGTTTAAATTATTAGTTTATATTCATGTAGTATAAACTAACTCAATAAATAATAAAAAAAATAATAATCTGTATCTGTGGATACGGAAATGATTCCGTGTCAAATTTGTGTGATTTTATATGACTTTCAATTGCTTTTTTCTATGGGTGACGTAGTGAGTCAATGTCAGATGTCAGCTGTCGCATATTTTAGTTTAGAGCAAAAGTTCTCAACCTTATTTTGCCCACCTCCCCCTTTGAAAACATTTTTTTAGAGCCCCCTATTTTTTTAATTGTGTGGGGGGGGGGGGGGGGGGGGGAGAGGGGGCTCAAGTGATACAATAATTCGATTAAAAATATTTTTTACACCTTTTTGTTTAGCAAGTTAAAAAAGCAATTCCTGCGTTCATGATACAGACTTAATTCTTAATAATAATAATAATACACGTAAGAAGATTATATTACATGATAATTTTATTTGATTTTAATGTCATCCAATTTAATATATATCTAAATGTAATGGAATCTTTTAGTTCAATTTTCATCCACTACCTCAATATGTGAATTTTCACACACGTGATAAAAATGATTACAATACACATAATAACAAAAATTAACCAATATTAAAGTTTATTTTGCTTTATTAGTACATGATTAGCGTGTCTTTTTAGACACTTTTCACACCCTCAACGCCCATCCCAATACCCCCTGTGCCATCTCAACGCCCCCTAATTTTCTCTGGGTCTTCTACTGCCCCCTGAAAGTCTCAAACGCCCACAAGGGGGCGTTATCCCCCACGTTGAGAACCTTTGGTATAGAGTAGAGCATTTAAAACATAAATTACTGTTAAGTGCACGTGATTATTTCTTCATTTCATGTGCGTTTTAAATTGTTTACCATGGATTTGACATTGTAAATTAGTAGATTTATGTAGTACATTTGCAGCAAAGTCCTCGTGTGACAGATAATTTCAGTATCGCCCTGCTAAAAGACACGTTTTTCAATTCCCTTTTGGCCGAGCGGTTAAGATCTTGGACTACGAATACAGAAGTCATTTTATATTATTAATATTACGTCGTTATTTTAGATAGCAATCAGTTTGTGTTTTGACATATTTATTAAAATAAAATACTTTTTTGTTTAAAACCACGAGATTTATTAATTTATGAACCGATACAAGTATTAATTTGTACCCTGAAGATGCTTGAGTAAAGCGAAACCGGTCGGTTCATAAATTAATAAATCTCGTGGTTTTAAACGTACAGTCGATCCGCAAACGCCGTGACGGAAGGACGTATTGTTAAGCTATGTCATGTAACTCATGTAACGTCATCATAAAGAGTGTCTCACGTTTATGCAAAATAAGGCAGATACTCTCGATGAGATCGCCATCATCCAATTATGTATTTCCACCTTCTCGGAGGAGGATGTAAAAGATGCAAAAACTATCCTGTTCGATAAGCTTCCGGAGAAACGCACTCTGCGGAAAGGAGACGGCAGGATTAGCCGAGATCTCAAGGACATCCTGAGGGCGTTGAAGGAGACGGACCCTGACCAACTGCCTATATTCGTTGCCAGACAGCTGCACAAATTGCCTCTTCTTCTTCTAAACTTCTAAAGGAACTTAATTCCTTGAAAACAGAAATAACTCTCATCAAAACGGAATTAAAAGATTCATCCGTCACAAGAAATGATGATTTAAAACAAGAACTGGCTTCACTAAGAGAACAAATTACAAAACTGCATGCTCCAAACATACAAAGCGATTTAGCTAAGAACTCGCAACAAAATAGCGGCAAAACTGTAGGTAATCCACAACTTAAAAGTAAACAAATACCGACAGAAGCGACCTACTTATCGACTGCATCTAAGAACGCATACAGTAATGGAACTACCGCACACACGAAAACTACACAAGAACGCACAGAGCGAAGGAGCAGTAATCGCCGTGAACGACCGAGTTCGGACTTCGAACTTAGGCCCGAAAACACATCAAATAAACAGGGAACGCGCGAACACGGCCCGCGGTACCAACACCGACCACCCGCGACTGACGAAAGCGGTTTCACATTAGTAACACGGAAAATTAACCGAAACTTGAGAGGTAAAGCAACATCAACAACATTAAAGTCAGCTGACATACTCACAACGGTATACATTTCGAGGTTTACCGTGGAAACTACAGCAATAACAGAAAAAGATCTGGAATGTACCAAGATTGAAAAAAATCAAGCTATTTCGTCCTACGCCTTTTAACACCTTTAAACTCACCGTTAAAGCGATCGAAATAAAGAAATTCCTGGCAGAAGAACTTTGGCCGGAGGGAATTGTATTCCGAAGATTTATAAAACCGCGCATATCTACTAGCTAATGATGCCTACTACTTTTTATTTTATTTTTTTATCTATATATATTTTTTTATGTACTTACTTGTGTTTCATGTACGTACTTACTCTATACAGGATGTGTGGGATTGCACTCACCTCCCCACATTCTGGAATAAAGACTTTATATTACGCACCAGATTTAAATGTCCGGGTTTAATTTTCCCCACAGGAAAAACCCTTTCAAACACTTCCCAAATGATCATCTGGTCAATCCACGTTATGCAATTGCACTATATAAGTATTATAATTACAAAAAATACAAGAACAACATGTCAACCTACCAGAGACCAGATGGGAAAATAATTCACCGACTCCAGATATTTTCATATCAGAGGGTTCGGCTCTGTGGAATTCCTAATTGAACCTATAAATCCTACTGATCCCTCAATATAAATATTAAAAAAAAAAGTTATTATTATTAAACAAAAGAGGATTTTATTTTATTAAATATTACTTCACTTCACATTACTTAATATAAAATAATATTACATAATATACGTACTGCTAGTACCGGTCTGGTTGAAGACCACCATTCAAAGGGCTGTATCCGTGTCTGGTAACCAGATCTAACAAGGCAGGTACTATCCCTGCCTTCCTCATCCCTATCTACTTCCTCTCCCCACTACCTTCAGCCTTACAATATTCCAATTATTGGAGATGCCAAAGCTTCACTGACTCCAGCCGATTGGTTGGGAGCAGTTGGGGCTCTTGTATTTTATGAGGTAGGTACTCAAATAAAAACATGTATTAACAGAGCAAGTGGTTCGGATAAATCGTAATAACTGTCGAGATTGGAAAAAAATAACTAACCAAAATAAGAAATTGTAATGTTCTTCAATCCCAGTGATTGAGATTACTTGAAATGTGTTCGGGAATCTCCAATAGAGCTCAAGGTTCATTGAGATTACAAGTTACTTTATCTACGATGTCGTATGTTTTACAATAATTATTTAACTGGACCAAACTTCCGTTCTAATGAATGCTCTAATTATTTCTGAAGCCAGTGAATTCGACACTGAAGGAGCCCAGCGGTCGATCGTATATCATCGGCAATTTCCGTAACCGTTCGTGCATTAGACATTAACGGCGGCAGTTGCTACTCTTCTAAGGTACCACTTAACTGACAACTATTGAGATACAAAACTAAATATAACTTACCAATACTAACAACATTTCTTGAATGATGTTGAAACTACGTTCATAATCCTGTACACCACGGTAAGATGGTGTTAAAAAAGTATGATTAATAAGCTAGCTCTTGACTCTAAAATACGGTTGTAAACATAGTTGAGTCGTTCTGAAGAAATGAAATTTCGACTTTTGCTCTGAACTCGAGTCGAGTATTTTATCAGTCATAAATAGTTCAAGTCATAATTTGCAGTTAGTTCCTTCAACTTTCCGCTAGTTGAAAACTTTATGAACATGTTATAGTCTTCATTAAGTCTCGTTTGTCAAGACTTAAAAATAAATGTTTTGAAACTCGAACGAATTCGGTATTAACTAAGCATAGAAATCTCTTCAACAATGGCTACTATGCACGCCATATATATTCAAAATAATGAAAATCCAAGTTACGCGCCTTCCCATAAAAATGTTGACTAATTGTGAACAGGGCTGCTGTGTTTATTGCCTACACACAGGCGCCAGCTTTGCTAAGAAATAATCGCGACGTTTTATTATTTTTTGCCCACGCACCTCGTACTAGATTTACAAGCATTGTGCTTGGTTGTTATTAAAATTCCACTTGTGATATTTCTTCCAGTTAATGAAAAATAATTAAGTAAAGTAAGTGGCGAAACGTGTAAAACCTTATTCTTTATAAAAAGGGACCTAAAAATTACACGTCTTTTTTGGCGAAATAAGCATAATGTGTTGTGGAATTTTTGGGAAAGTGGTGGTATTTTAGAAAAAAAGTGACAAAATGCATTTCCTTTTTTGGTCTGTTTTGATTGTGGTTTTTCCACTTTGGCAATTTTTCCATCTGAAACCGATGGCTGTCCGGTACGTCTTTAAATTCTCTGCACCACTTGCGCACGTTTTCGCACTCATACACTGTTTTCCGTACACTTCAAATAGCTGAGAATGAATTTCTACCTGGGTTTTGTTCTTCGCACAAAAAATCTAATTATAGAGCGTAATTCACACCTGGCGGGTGCGGCGAGCGGCAGCTTCATCGCGAACGGCTGCCACGCCGAGACTAGGTGTCGCAGATAATGCAGCTTTGTGGGGATTTGGCGTAGGGAAACAAGGCTACATGCAAGTTTTTCCGGATCTCGTGTAAGATTGTTCCTTGCGACCGCAGCACCTTGGAGACCTTATTTTACGGACAGCACTCTTATATCAGAGATCTTACAAAACTTTAACAACAATTCAACATAAGTTTTCCTTAAAGGCGACGAAAAAACTCTGTGCAGTACGGGCGGTCCGTTTGATAGATTCTCGTTTGCAATCTTTAGAGCACAGTTGTCGGGTAGGAATGTCGTCCTTGGTCTACCGGTATATCGTTGGAAGATGCTCCGAGGAACTATCGTCATTGTTTCTTTGGGCACCGATGCACAGACGCCAAATACGCGCCCAACGTTTGTACCCTGTTTCCCCCCTCCTGCTCATTTATTTCCAAAAACACAGCATCCTCAAAGATGGTATAGGCCCAAGGGTATTTTCTCAGGGCCTCCAGTGTAGATTTAATCAAAACATTTTTTGTTTAAATACTTTGCGATTACAGATTACCCATTTGAATCTCTCCTCACTGACGTAAAAAGTATCAATTTCAAAATCCATTACCTCTTCATAAACAATTTCTCAAATAATGCCTTTTCTCTCAAAACGGAAGAGAAGCCAAAATCTAAAATTAATTAAGCTGAAGCCATGTTTACGTCGTAAGATAATAACGTAAATACCAGTTTTCACGAAATCTGCAAACGGGTGAAATTAGACTGAGGGAGTAATTGGAAAAACAAGGATTAAAGCTTGATTTCATCTACTGTTGAAGGTACTCCAGTCACGTAGAACGTTTGCATTTTGCGTCGACGGCAGTAAAATATATCTACTTCGAAAATTGTGTGTAATTACATATTTTGTAGTAATTAAACTTCATGCGATAGGCAGAGAGGATAGACCGCCAAACATCTCTGCTTTGGCACACACTTCTTGCTTGATTTATGCACATACATCATCTAATTATTAGAATCTAATAAATATCCTTCTATAATTCTGATTCTTGACATGTGTTTGATTCACTTGATCGTGTCATGGTTTCCTTGGTATCAGGATGAAATTAAAAAGGCGTACACGTAGGTACTTCATTAGTGCAACACTATCAGCTAGATTCATTATCGAAAGCACAAAAATTAATTATGAAAATTATTCTTAAAGTTCCTATAATAACAAGTACTGCAGATATATTCAACAAATTCGCTGTATTCTGTATTAGAAATTCGACAAATTTACAAAAAACCAATCTTAACTCATCTGTTTAAAAATAAAGCACATACCTTTTTTGAAAATAACCAAAACATTGTAAACACGCGGCATAAAACCAAATAACTCGTACAAACACAACATGTAGTCAAAGAAATTTCAAATACATTGCGCCTAAAATAAACAATAACACACCTGACAAAACAAGATAATCGATACGGGCCATATTCCCGATGAACTAAAATATAGTATTGTAAGGCCTATCTTTAAAAATGGAAATCACTCTTTAATAAACAATTACAGGCCGATTTCCTTACTTCCTGCATTAGAAAAAATATTAGAAAAATATATATCAATAAATTTAGATAAATACTTAAATAATCTGAGTATTATTGATGAATGCCAGTATGGCTTTCAAAAAAATAAAAGTTGCGATAAATTGCTCGAAAAATTTTCTAATCATATAAATTCACAACTAAACTGTAAACAACATGTATTGGTTCTATTTATTGATTTCTCAAAAGCTTTCGACACACTTAGCCATATACAAATAATTAAAGTACTTGAATTTATAGGTATCCGGGGTAAACTCCTCTTATTCTTTAAAAACTATTTGACAAATAGAAAAATGAGTGTGAAGATTTTAAATATAATTAGTAAATCAAGATACATCAAATCGGGAGTACCGCAAGGGTCAATTCTAGGTCCAAAATTGTAATTGCTATGTGTAAGATTTTCAAAAAAGCTCGTCGATTCATTTTTGCTGATGATACTGTTTTGTTGTATCAAATGAAAATCCTGAAATAGCTATACAAGAATTACAAAGAGATTTTAACGAGCTTCTCAAATGGGCTCATGATGTAGGATTAGTTATTAATGTAAAAAAAACCAAATGCATGTACATAAAATCACCAAGTTTGAAAATGTGGAATGTTCCTAAAATAACCGCTCATAGCTTTGACTGTATACATAGAGGAATTATTAATGTTTGTGACTGTGAAAAAATAGATTTCACAAATGAATATACTTATCTGGGTATAATTGTAGATAATAATTTTAAGTGGGATAAACAAGTGGCTAAAATTTGTAACCAGCTCAGATCCTTAGCTAGTAACTTTTACAAATTAAAATTTATTTTGCCTCATTGTACTCTTAAACTCATATATTTTTCTATGGTAGATTCCATCCTTAGATATGGTATTCGAACTTGGGGACATGCAAGCACTACTTACATGAAATATATTGAAAATTTACAAACTGCCATAATAAAAAAAATTGTCACAACAAATATTTACAAACAGAGACATAACTTAAAACTACTGTATGGCTCAGAGAGCTTACTTACAATAAAACGTCTCCACTGGTTCACTACTATTATGGATAATATGGGGGAAAGCCCTTACAAACACCTACTTGTACACAAACATACCACAAGATTTAGAGAAGGAAAGGGCCTAAAAACTCCTCGAATATTAAATAAATATGGAAGCCGTACTCTTGAATATCTAATACCAGTGATTTTCAATAAAATCAATAAAAACATAAAACTTGAAAAAAATGAGAGACTATGTCCTAAAATGATAAAACTATGGTTAATGAGTGAAAACTCCATGTATCTTTGAATATCTTAATATAGCTGCCTACATATCTTGTTATTAGGCAGGTATATTGAAATATCTTATATATTTATGAGTGTAAGTTAAATTATCCAATATTACTATGTGATCTATTCTAATGTTTCCTTAAAACTATAAATGTATTTACAAATATTTTCTTAGATATAATATTAAGAATGTTTAAATTGTTAGAACCTGCAGACAAGCTGTCATATGACAGCTTTGTGGGTCTACTCAAATTTTTTGTACAAAATGTATTCTGTAATTAAATAAATAATAAAAAAAAAAAAAAATAATAATAATATTAACAATCCTGATCAGACAATGGATCCTCGAAAAAGGTCGTGCAATAATTAGTCACCTCACCCAAACATTATAATCTCATTATTGTTACCACTACCTGCCAACCTGAAAATTTTTGACAAATATTTTTGCTTTTTTGAAAAATGTACTTTATGTAATATTTACAAAACATTTGTAAACTAGTCTGTCTCGACACAGGATTTCCTAGTGAGACAGGCAAGGCCAAAAAAATGTAAACGTTATAGATGCACATAATAAATAAAAAAATATTATTTTACAAGTTAGTGGTTAATATTTTTGAGATAATTTTTATTTTGCGTTTTTGGAGATAAGGGCAAGGGTTTATTGTTCGATGTCTCCTATGATATTACGACAGCTTCACAATTCATGCTGTGGAAGGTTTAATACATATATAGTAGTTATTAATTGTAGTCATTGCGGAACTGTTTTTGTTGCAAGTGCTAGGAATTAAGTGTACTTGTGTTGCTAAGAGAGAAATAGCTTAAGATGGTATAACCAGAGAAAACCAGAAATATGTCATTTTTAAATCAAATTTTAGACGCATTGACTCTTTTCCACAAAAAATGTAATTTGATTTCGAAAGATTGTTCTTTCACCTAGTAAACGCATGTTTTAAATTTTAAGAAAAAATATTTATTTTTAGTATAAAAGGTAATACCATAGGTTGTTGGCAGATTTGTTAAATTTTCAAACGAAAAATCTTATTTTACAAGACATATTTCATACCATGTAATAATACATTATTATAAATCAATACGTTATCTAGTAAACGCATGTTTCAAAATTTTAATTTTCGTTCAAATAAAATCATTAAAAAAATATCCGACCACTTATTTATGACGAAAATTTCTCAATTTCGTCATCAAAGTTTTTTTTACGTTCTTATTTTGCTTAGACATTATTGAAAAATGATAAATACTTATGATCAAAAAATAATAATAAAAATGACATAATTTTAATAGTTTTATCATCCGCTTTTCAGCATTTTTGGATGTACAAAGGTATAAATTAAAGCAAATTTGGAATGAAATAAAATCGATATTGAGTTTTTTTAAATTAAAAAGGTGTAATGAAAATTTTATTTAAAAAAAACTGGTACGGAGAATAATTAATCTTTCTCATTGGAACCGCCCTGTATGATTGTACCAACATCTTTTGACGAAATGTGGATTTTCGGCCGCTGGCAGTTTAAAGGCCCTAAAAACGCAACAATACATAGCTTTGATTGATTATCAAGGTAAACCCAGTTTGTTGTGGAAACTTCGTAACGGTACATTCAGAGTTTTCTTTAACCATTAACCTCAAACATAAAAAAAAACATCTACCCTCTTGCAACACAAGTCTAACTTTTTGGTGGATAAAATACACATAAACCACATTAAATGTACCGAATAATACAGTTTTTTGAAAGCGATATTGTTAGGGGTTCCCATTTATACGTATGACAAAATAATTTTTAATGTGGATATTCTATAAATATTCACATTAAAAAATAAATTTACAAAATCTGTTTTTTGTAGAGCTTTGGGATCACGGGTTTGTTGGTAAGGAAATAATATGACAATGGAAATAAGCTTTATGAATTATCATATATTGTAAGTCTGGCGCAGCGTCCATTTTCCAAATTAATTTAATCTCTTGATTGTGCTTTTAAGTGGAAATCTAAACGTTATACCTAAAATAGGTTTAATTTATTCTGGTGGGTTCAGGTTAAGAATAACGTTAAATTCTAAAATACATATTTTCTTATTAATTTCATCAAGAGCTCGGAGCATCATCTTGCACCACATTGGGATGAACAAATTCATGTGTTCGTCACTCCTGGACACGATGACCCCCAGATTCCTATCCAGCCATTACACCTTTTTCCTTCTCAGAACTTCCCCTTGAGGGAATAATTTACCCAAATTTTAAACAGCTTTCCATTTCGAGTCCGAGTGATCACGTACTTTCCAAAAGAGTGACTCCTAAATCCCATTGGTGCGTTATGAATATCAGCACCTATAGGACCTTCCGTCATATTTCTGAGATTCCTTTCCTCATGAACTTTCTGAAAAACGCTGGAAAATGCACTTTATTTGGCCGCAGTGCCATATTTGAAAAGTCTATTTTTAAAATAAAGCATCTCGGTACTGAGGATGCGCTTATGCTCTGCTTTTGTCGAATATACGTCTCTAAGGTTTAGGTGTATGGCACAAATGCGCAGAATATTGGCACAGCGACAAATTTTATACTAGGTACTAGTTCGAACACATGAAATATAGTCGCATTATTTTTAACAATGCAAATGAACATGTAGTCACAAATGCATTGACTGTGAATCAATGGACATTAATAAAAAATAAAAAAATTTCAATGTGACACAACAATGGGAAATTCAATATTATGGCTCTGAGGAATCACTAAGTTGATCAATACACAAATAAATAAGAATCGATATTAAAGTGAACGAGATACTATGGGAGGTGATAGTTGGGGTTACTTCAATAGACACTAATTAAACGCACTGAAGAGAGACTTCTTTAACATAGTCGATATTCAATTAAAGAACTGAAAGAACAACATGTGAGTTGATCATTGCACTGGTTACTCCCATAAACTCCAATTAAACACACTGATTGTTCCACGAGTCATTCTTCCAAAATATCACGTGTTGATATTATTGGCCACACACCTTGTCAAAAGATAAGTACATTGGTAGTAGGTTGGGTGGAGGAAGGGAGATCTAGATAGTTGCGTGAACAGGACAGAAAACTTGGTGTAACGTAGTTTGAATGCGTTGCAATATCTTCACCACTAAATATTTGATTTCATAAAGTTTTACATTAGGGGGCTAAATAACTTTCATTTTAGTGTAATAAAATATACTAGTGGCGCCAGAGCGGTAGACTTACACAAATTTGTGAATCTACTAGCTGCCTGGGTGCGCAGCACCTATTAGAACTTTTCTCCCTTTTTAATACCAATGAGATAGTTCACAAACCGCCACTTTTTTTTTATTTTTAGATTAGCTCCACACAGGAGGCACCGAGGAAAACAATTTCCCTAAGGGCCTATGTCATCTTTGAGGATGCTGTGTGGAAGGTTTTTTAAGGGAAAGGAAGGAGAAGAAGATATGGGAAGGAAAAAGGTATGAGGGGTGGGTAGGACTCTGGGGGTCAGTGTGGCCAGGAGTGACGGACGTATGAATCTATACCTCACACTGCGGTGCAAGGCGAAGGGTCGGGAGAATCCGGCTGGAGAGGTCAAAAGGCTTCCCTCAATCAGTCTCCTCCGAACCTGCCCGCCACGCAGTGGTTGGGCAAACGTATCCGCCACCAAGACCTAGACAAACCTTATCCCATGAACCCGGGCACCCCCGCTAAGTCACCAAACGTAGCGAACCACTTGGGGTGACCTGTGGCAGGGGTGTTGGTTGTCCAATAAATGGTTCCCGGGGCGGCGGTACCCATATCCGCCTCTAAAATTGTATGCCACTGATCATTATCAGGCATCACAGCCAGAATTGACACGAATTTAGTAATCACCCATTTTAAATCTTATAAAACAAGGACAATTAGGTAGTCTTATCCAATTTAAAACCTATGCTAAAAATTGATCATCAACAAAGGTCATGAAATATTTTATTAGTCATGTCACCCAAATTTGAATCAAAAGTTCTCTAATACCATTATAGTTAAAGTTACGTTTATCCAAGTTTTGACAGTAAACTGGAATTACAAGACAAATCTTGCCGAACGCCCTGCTAAAATCAGTTGGTGTATTGACTTACACAAGGTGTCTGGAAACTAGTGAATCTAAAGCACAGTTGGAGTAAATTTTGAAATATTTTTTTTATTAAATCCAATACACGAAACGAAATTGTTTTTTTTTGTCAAATTTGATCAAAATCGGTCGATACGGGTCGATGTCACCTGTCTTTTAAAATGCATGTAAACGTAGACCAGGCTCCAAAAGTTTTTTTAATCCTTTAGTAACAAAAACGGATTGCAATCTTTAGAGCACAGGCGTCGGGTGGGAATGCTTTCCTTGTTCTACCGGTATTACAATGGAAGATGCTCCAAGGAACTAGTGTCATTGATCCCTTCGGCACAGGTGCATAATCGGGAAACGTGCCAAACGCGTGCCCTACATATGTACACGGTTGACGTCACGTGAAAATGAGTCGCTTCTTCGGCAAGATCTTGTGTTTAACAGCTAGGCTGTGAAACGATTTGCCGGCCTCTGTGTTTCCTCCTTCCTGCAACATGGGTCTCTTCAAGACCAATGTTCATTCCTTCCTCCACATAGCATCTCAGATGACATAGGCTCTGAGGGAATTTATTTTTCTCAAGGCCTCCTGTGTGGAGTTAATGTAAAAAAACCTGAAAACAAATGCTCCAATCGCATAGATAAGTTTTTTGGGTTCTTCGTGTGATGTAGATTCTCCAATGTCCAGCTTGTGCTTCGAATTTCCGGACAGCGTGTTTAGAATATTGCTAAAATCAGTATGCATTGTATCGTCTGCTAACAGGACAAAGTTAAATTAAGCCCTTATAGATTGCTGGTTAGTCTTGCCACTTGTCCATCAAACTCCATAATTGAGGAGAAAAACCACAAAAACTTTTTTTTCAAGGGTCTGTTTTTTGGTGATGGTGATAGTGATGGTGGATACTGTAACTCTGTCCGAAAAGTTGGCTATAGAAGGAGGTAGCGAAACACGGCATAACACCCCAAAAACAACTAACGAAAATTAAAAAAATATATATATGTCTCTTCTTTTAACACAGCAAACTAATTTTGTGGCACCATTTTGATTAAAATTAAGAAAATACTTTGTTTTTACCACTTTTATTGTTTACAAAACCAACATGTTTCGTGAGCAACGCTTCAGGGTTTTTTATTAATACTAATTATAAATACTAGACGTAGACAATGGTGTCAATTGAAAAAGAATGGACATGTGAATGGACAATGACAATAGACAATGGTATAAATGGAAATATGAAAGTGGGTAGAGGAGAGAGGGGCAATGGGAGACAATTTACAACGGGAACAGGTTTAATATTGGGTCATTTAAGAACAATTTTTGGTTATTAATAATATTCAAATTCGCATTAACACTCTTTTGGATTTCTAAAATTTCTAGTTTATCCAACTGAATGCCATTGACATTACAATGCATTAATTCTATTCCACTATTGAAGTCAAAGGTGTGACTGGTTTCCACCAAATGGTTGGCAAACTCCGAGAAACTGTTATCGTTTAGAGATTTCATATGTTCTTTAATCCTTATTTCGAAGTTTCTTGAAGTTTTACCTATATAAAAGAAACCACAATCGTTACACTTAATTTATAGATTCCCAATTTTTTTCATTTTTGAATCTCTATCTTTATTATTTACAATGTAATTTTTAAGTTTATTATTTGCATAAAACACAGGAAGAATTTCATTTGGTACATTTTTAGTCAAGGAATTATAAATTTTATTATTAAAATACATGATTTTCCTCCATTTTTTCTTTTCCTGATCCTTTAGTGCAGGATAGATATATGATTTACGGAATTTATTCTTGTATTTTTTATTAAGAATGTTTTCAATTAAATTGGTGTTATATCCATTATTGATAGCAATTTGTTTAATAATATTGAGTTCTTTTGAAAAATTATTGGGAGATAGGGGTACATTAACTAATCTATGAATCATAGAATGGAATGCTGACATTTTTTGAGAAATTGGATGATTTGAGGTGTTGTGGATTACAATGTCTGTGTATGTATCTTTACGAAAAATATTAAATTCAAAGTTCTTATTAATTATTGAAATATTTAAATCCAAAAAGTTTATACTCGAATTTTTCCCAATCTCTACAGTAAATTTTATGTTTTTATCGAGTTTGATTGGGCAAAATTCAAGTATAAACTTTTCGTTTCAAAGTTTCTTACCATAAATAAAATAAACATAACACATTTAAACACTAATATTTCTAGCATCTCTCTAATGATCCACCCCAATAGAGTCCAGAGTCCAGACTGTGGGTTTTTGCGGTCTTTAGTCCAGCCGAGTAGAATTATTCCAGAGCATTAAATATTCTCAGTTTAACTAACGAACACTTATGCAATCGAACATAAATAGAACTAAAATGGAATAATATTCTTTCATGGATATAAATTCACGTGTTGATTAAATAGATATTCATATCATTTAGAAAGCTTTGGTTTATTGCGTGTAACTTTTCTGTTGTTTTTATTTATAACTAGCTGGTCCCGGCATGCGTTGCTATGCCATTTAATAAAGAAATTGTTTCTCCCTGAGTGTCCTTTCCCATCCGTCCCGTTCCCCTTCCGCCTCCCCTTCTTCTCCTGCGTCCTCTTCCCCTCTCGCGTTCTCACTACGTCACCTCCACCTTCCCTCTCCCCACTCCACCGCCCCCCCTTCCCCCGTCCCGCGAACCTTCCTCCCGAGTTTCCCTCCCCCCTCACACGTCCCCTCCCGCGTTCCCCGTCCACCTTCCCCGCCTTCCTTCTTCCCTTTCCCGCTCCCTCCTCCCGCCAACCCTCCTCCCGCGTTCCATATATTCAATCCCAGTACATTCAATTTTTAAACAGTCCGCGTGCCACCTTTTACAATTTTTATTCAAATTTCCATTTTTCATGTATATTAAATTTGGTACCTAACATAGGTACTTATTTAAAATATCTAAAATTCTTGATTCGATTCAAACTATTAGGGGAGTACCTACTTTAAATAAATTTATCAACTTAAAGATTTTCAAAAATAGAATTGTTTTGCAAAATGTCATTCTCAAACACGCAAACTGTCAAACGAGCGATAGTCGTTAGGTTTTCTGAAATTATCCAATTTTCTTAATTTTTCTCTCCGTAAGTACCATCCTCTTATTTCATGGAATATTCTAAAAAAAAAATTGTGAAATCGGTTCAGCTGCTCTCGAGATTTGCGCTTACATTTAGCGATTCATTTTTATAGATTTTGTTATGAACTGAACATGTTTTTAGTATGTATTTTGGTCATAAATGACAATCGTGAATCTAAAAAAAAAGTTATTCTGCATTATTATCATGAGTTCGATATTGTTTTATATAATGTTGGTGCTTTATATAATAACCAAAATTATTATTTATTATCGTTTTATTATATTTAGCGAGTATCCGACATGCGTTGCTATGTCACTCAAAAAAGAAAAAAAATGAGTTTAAATTTTGTTCATTGAAGTGCTTTCGGATACACAATATTTTTTGTTTTTCCGGTGCGTAAACAGTCCGTGCGAGTTTACAAATTCATACCCTGCTATTCCCTACCGATCCCCTGGACACCCCTACTTCATTCCCTGCCCATCGCTCCTTCCCACCCTGCCGCTAAACAATATGAAATACACACACTTCTCACATTGAAATTATTCCCTCTATCCCTTCTTTGTCTCCCACCCTTCCGTCACCCCTGTGGGTCCCATGCATCCCCGATAACGCCCCCGTTCACTTTCTGCTTTCCCCTTCTAGCTTCCACGCCTTCCTCCCCACTCCCGCGTTTCCCACTTCCCTCCCGCGTTCCCCTTCGATCTTACTCCTCTCTTTCAATCTCCTCCCCCCTCCCATATTTCCCTTCCCCACCCTCCTACCCTCCTTTCCGCTAAATTGTATGAAATGCACACTCCACACAACTGTCCCAGTGAAGAGTATGGAATTTTCAAATTTACCGATAATATGTCTCCTTTGAAATTCCCCCCTCTGCCCCTTCTTCGTCTCCCACACCTCCTTCACCTGATCTTCTGCGTGATCTTTCTCATGTTACCCCGTTCCCGCCCCCTTTCCTCTCCCGCTTCCCTTTCCACTTCTCTGCTTCCCCCCTTACCCTCCCCCCTTCCCCCCCGCTTCGCCCTTTCCTTCCACCTTCCCCACCTTCCCTTCTCCCTCACTCATCATCATCGAAATACTCCCCATATGCTTTATTTTAAACCGGCAACATGTGTCGTATACGGCCGATTTAACACGTGTCACGCTGTCTCAAATATACAGAATCATCCTTCTGATCGTCAGTATTGTTTTCTTCTAAGAATATAAATTCATGCAACAAGTTTTAATTCAAAGATGTAATACGGAGTATTTTTTTCTCCATGCAATTTTGCAGAAAACTCTACGAGTCTTTATTGGAACAACACAGAAGCATTCGTATTATTTCTGTACATTTCCATTCCGTTACTAATTAAATGCGCCAACAGTGTTCGCAGAGCCGGATCGCGCCATTTTTTTTTGTTGTTATATTTATTTGATTTCTATTTATTTATTGTATTACATATAATTGCCAACGGGCTTTGCAATGGCAATTTCAAAACTCCAATTGAAAATGTTCACAGTGTGAATAAATCAAGGTTTAGTTGTTAATAGGTGGAGATGCTGCTAGTGAAATAACAGAAATAATAACAAGCAAAATAAAATACAAAGCGTAGTTAGTATACAGTACAGAGAAAGAGAAGCTACAAAGAAAAGAAATAAAGAATAATCTTATCTATAATATAAAAATGAATCGCTAAATGTGTTGGTAAGCGCAAATCTCGAGATCAGCTGAACCGATTTCGCTAATTCTTTTTTTAGAATATTCCGATGGTTCTTACGTAGAGAAAAATTAATAAAATTGAATAATTTCAGAAAACATGAGCATGTTTGACAGTTCACGTGTTTGAGAATGACATTTTGCAAAACATTGATTGTTCAATCAGGATTCTATTTTTGAAAATCTTTAATAAATTTATTTAACGTAGGTACTCTCCTAATAGTTTGAATCGAATCAAGAATTTTAGATATTTTAAATAGGTACCTATGTTAGGTACCAAATTTAATATACATGAAAAATGGAAATTTGAATAAACATTGTAAAAGGTGGCACACGGGCTGTTTAATAACTGAATGTACTGGGATTGAATATATGGAACGCGGAAGGAGGGTTGACGGGAAGAGGGAGCGGGAAAGGGATGAGGGAAGGTGGGGAAGGTGGAAGGGGAACGCGGGAGGGGTTCGTGGGACGGGGGAAGGGGGGGAGTGGAGTGGGGAGAAGGAAGGTGGAGGTGACAGAGTGGGAACGCGAGAGGGTAAGAGGACGCAGGAGAAGAAGGGGAGGCGGAAGGGGAACGGGAAGAACGGGAAAGGACACTCAGGGAGAAACAATTTCTTTATTAAATGGCATAGCAACGCATGCCGGGACCTGCTAGTATGTATATAAAAATCTCGTGTCACGGTGTTTGTGGTCGCACTCCTCCGAAACGGCTTGACCGATTTTTATGAAATTTTGTACGTGTATTTGGTAGGTATGAGAATAGGTTTTAAAGTATATTTCTTTCCGCTAGGTGATTAGGGTGTCCCTGTCCAGAAAAAAAATTCTATTTTTTTGACAACCTTTTTTTTCGTATTTTTTTTTTATTTGGCACCAAAAATACCTATAACCCAAAATAATAATCCTCCTACCACCACCCTCCCATTCTTAATCGCGATTTTAATATTTTTGTATGAACAAATTTAACCGTCTTACGTATTTCAAACGGAACGAAATTATTTATGTTGTTGAATGACAAATGGCGCTACGTTCGCCTCATTGAACTTTCATCCACACATGCGCAAGACATTTACGAGAAGCGTAGCGTCATTTTGATATTCCATTCGGCATGATGTTCTCGCGTGGGCAAACCATCGAGCTTATTTGTGTTGGTTAAAGACGGACTGACAAAAATATCGTATACTCAATTGCTCTTCGAAATTCATATTGATTTTCTTTATTTCATTTTCCTACTTTAGTTGGTCTTTTTTGTTTTTATCGGCGGTCATCGTCTACAGCGCTCCTTTCCTCTATCTGTCATAGATCTCATCCCCACACACTTAAAATACATTCGTTATTTTTTATTTAACAACCAAAATATTCACTAGAAATAATTTATATGGCAGAACAACGTTTGTCGGGTCAGCTAGTATAACATAATTCTTTGTTTCTTCTTCTATTTGCCATGACATCATGTTAGCCAACGGCTAATACAATTAGCACATGGTTATTAAAGTACAGGAGGCCCTCTATTTTTTTTTTGTCTCGTTTCATCTCGTCTTCTTCGCCTTATCCTGTAGGTGTAGGTGAGCCATCGCTTCGATAACTCACAAACAAGCAGAACATTTCTAAATTAGGTTTTTTTTGTTTATACGAAGCAAATACTTTGTGATGTGACATTGTAATTTAAAATAAAACAATAACTTTGTAAACACCACTTTTATGTTTTATACTTTATACCGACCGGGTTTCTTAAAGTATATTAAAGTACTTGTGTCACGACCAATGCCGCGACACGAGAAATATGTGAACTGTAAATCTGAATTTTGATAGTACAAGACAATAGACCGCGTTTTGAAACTCAATCATGGGAATTGGCGATGTAAGGAATAAGTCCCTACCTTTGATGGCTTTATCCACTGTTTCAGGATCGATCCTGGTGCTGGCAGCTTCCCACTATAACGGCACAACTATGCGTCACAGTTACCGACACTTTTGAGTTCATAAATTGGGAATTTATGCGATTAATAGCGATATATCGATTGCGAGGTGTGACCGATGTCACTTCGATTTTTTCAACACTACAAGTAGGTTAATTTTAGAGTTTTGTGTGATATTGTTTGTGTTCCATGTAGGTATGTAACATCTTCTCCTTTTGTAGTAATTAAGTAGAGACTTTCGAGGAAAGGAAGAACACAAATGAATGAATGAAGTACTTGGGAACATGGGCTTAGCTTTTAAACTGTTTAAGAACTAAACAACTTGTAATTTTTTGTTAAGTTTTCAGTGCGTCAGTAGAAACAGCACTCCCGTAAATAAGTATTTTGATTTTTATTCACAATAAAACATTAACATGATGACTTGCGCTTTTTCTACCCACAACACCTGCTCGGCCCTCCTGTATTTCTGAAAGCTCTGCTTTTCCCCCTTGCAAATTAGAAAGAAGAAAGATTAATAGAATCCTATTGTACTTACAAAACAATGGCTTTAAAAATGCTAATATCACAACAATCGACCTTACAGTGTGTTTACAAATAATAACACTCTTTATTACCCACTGAGCGAGAACTACTCTATATAGCACGTAATAAATGAGAGCAGGATTTAGTCAAGCTCCGAACCTAAAGCCTTTGAGTTTTTTTACAGAGGGCAAAGGTAATTATAAAAAAAACACGTAAAAGCCCAGCTGGACGTAAAATAAATCAAATAAATATTTTCATGGAGGATTCCGATGAGGAAATGTAAACTTCACCCGCCATAACACAGGGTCATCCCTAGCATGAAGAGTGAAATATCACAAAAAACTATTTGTACTTTCGATAATTCATGTATTAAATAAATAAATAAATAAATTTTTGGTTTTATCACCGTTATGGAAAATAATTTTTTTCTTTCGATTTGCATGTTATTTCATAACATATTTAATCGGCAAAGGTTTTCAGTATTAAACAAAGAAATTAGACATTCAAAACAATAGACCTGCCAATGAGGGAAACATGGACCTTGTAAGTAAATACAATGAACAGGTTAGAGACTTTTGAAATGTGGCTTTACCGGAGAATGCTCAAGGTCACCAACACAGAAATTCTCAGGCGGGCTAGAGCAGATAGAGAAATGCTTACATTAAGGGCCCGCAACCCAGATTTGTACCGATTTATTACATATTTTCTTTAAACACGGTAAGTTTTAAAGCTCTTAAAAAAATATATGTTATTCTTGAAGATAATATCTAGACTTTGCCCGCGCCAAACGCAAATTATATAAAATTCCCCCGATAAAAAAAAATCGCAAAGTATGCTCCAAACATTATTATTAACACATTTTTTTCAGTTATTTTACAAGTTATATGTATGAAAAAATTCACAGTGTTTCTTTAAATGCTGTTTAAGATAATGCCCGCGAGATTTTTGCTCTATTTTAAACGAGCCGTGTTTTATTAAACATTTTCGCAATTTTCGCATCGATTTTGTCGCCGTAAATGTTAGCGCTCTCCTCTAACATTCGTAATTTCGTATCTCTCCATCTTCTTCTTTTCGGGCCCGGTTGCAGAGCCTTAATAAAAATCAGGAAAATTTCATTTCTGGGTCATATACTTCGAGGGGAGAAGTATCACTTGCTCTATTTAATATTGAAAGGCAAGATAGAGGGTCGCGGGGGGCCTGGTAGGAGACAAATGTCTTGGCTGCGAAATATACGAGAGTGGACCGGCATTAGAAGTGTGGAGGAGCTATTCCGGGCAGCGCAAGACAGAGATACATTTTCAAGAGTGGTCGCCAATGTCGAGGGGACCTGATAGGGCACACAAAGAAGAAGAATGAGGGAAAGGAGAACAACCAAGTTGGGCTTAGAGGGGAGGTAGCGTGAACGTCTTCCTTTTAAGTGATGCGTCAATAAATGAATCTGACAGTATATTGGCAACTTGCATTGTCTTATCAGTATTTGGCCTTCAAAAATAAAATTTGCTTACAAATGTGTAAACCTTTTTAGATAACGCGAAAATTTATGGCTGCCTAAAAATCTTATGTAACTACAAATCCTAAATCGGGTAAACAAAAGTTTGGGCTTGTTTACAAAATCGATTAGTTTGTTTAAATATTTAATTGGTCTTTTTTACAAATGTGTTATAATTTACTCATCTGACTCATGTTTGTTGTCGAAACGCAACCCGATTTGTAGACAGTTTTGTTTCAAGTTCATTCAGATCCTGCGCGGAAAAGTTCCAAGATGTACTGCAAACCGTTACCTTACTTTAGCTATTTTACTTGTTAATTCAATGGGCACTCTTCGGCGGTCAACATACGACCGATGTCGTAGTTTATACAAAGCATTCTCGAACCCTACTTGTGCCAAAAAGACGGCCAAGAGGTTTGCTTCCAGCTCATCGAAATGATACAGAGATATTACATTAGGGCAAATATAGTTTTTGGAAAATGTAAAGTATTTAAGAACCTATAAATCGAAATCTGTTGACAATGCATTTATGTTCTACCTCTACCTTGAATTTTGATATTTTGCGATAATTGAAATCTTCGATGAAATTTCTAAAATACTACCGTTCAATTAGGGAGACGGATATGTTCCTGCCATAGGTCACCATAAGTGGTTGGCTATGATGGGTGACTTAACAGGGGTGCCCGGGTTCATTGGGTGAGGTTTGTCTAGGTCTTGGCGGCGGATGTTTTTGTCAACCTACTACGTGGCGGGTCGAATCGGAAGAGACTGGTTGAGGGAGACCTTTGACCTCTGCAGCCGGAATCTCTGGACCCGTCGTCTTGCACCCCAGTGGGAGGGATGGATTCGTACGTTCGCCACTCCTGAATATACTGACCCCCAAATACTCACCCACCCCTCGTACCATTTTCCTTCGAAGAACTTTCTCTCCTCTCTTTCCAACGAAATAACAGATGTATCAGCCTTAAGACAACATTCCCAAAGTTGACAGAGGCTCTAAGGGATTATTTAAGTTGACAGATTCCTCTTGTATGGAAATAATGAAAAAAGTGTATATGTGAGATGATTGGTTTCACAAAACTTTTAAGTGAATTTTATCCATTATAGGGGGCCATCCAGCCCTGAGGTTCAGTGTATAGATAGCATTTCGATGGCTAACGACATAAGTCGATAAACCGAATGGAAAAATTGGTGCAATTGACATTTCAGCGTCGGCCACAGCGTGAAATGGCTGCTTCCTAATTGAAAACACAGATGCCGACTGTGATGTACTTCCCCCATAGTTTCCCCCATTTCCGCTACTAATGGGAAAGGCTTTTGAGAGTTCTATATATTATTTTGTATTTTTATTTTATATATTTGGTGTTGTGTGTTTTAGACTTCGCTTGCCTTTGTTCACGTTTTTTTTTAAATTTCATTATCCCTTTTAAATTATTGTGTTTGTTAAAAAAAGTTTTTAATTTTTTTTTGAAGACGAACATTGGATATATGGAGAAAAGATGCGCATTTGTATCATGACCATAGACATCCAAATGAATAGACAAGCAGTTACAGGTGAGGGGTCAAACCAAACCATGGAGGGCGAAGAGGGGAAAGATGACTGTGATTCGTTATACAATCAATCTGACAGTAAATAGGCATCTCGCATTACAATATCACCATTTAGTTCTTAAAAGCAAAATCTGCTTTGAATGAATAGACCTTTTTACATGGGAGCGCGAATTGCTTGCCACGATAATAACATATTTGCTAAGGCCAAATGCTCGCCCCAAAAACACTCACCCCAATACACATAGCAATATTTTGTTGCCGTGTTTAGTTAAAACACTATTACAAATGTTTCATAATTTACTTACCCCTGTAACCAGCGACGAGCACACTGGAGAACCGCCCACATTCGCTATGTGCACATTGATATGTAGATATATTGTATAGAATACGCTACCGTTTTGGCGTTGTATTTCGTTAAATGTATGGATGTTACCTTCTAGCTGTTCACGGCAAGAATGATGACGTCACACATTTTAGATTCAAGCGAGGCTCTATCCCCTCCCCATGGAGCGAGCCGGTTCCAAGGCGGAGCTCCAGCCGGCGCCATGTGGAGGGGGAAATAATACGTTTTTATCACTTAGGGCAGGTCCATGTATATTCATATGTCCGTGATCATGACGCTATAATAAATGGTGGAAGAAATCGTTGAGTTGTTATCTAGCCTCCTACATAGTTAAGTAAATTGAAAAACGTACATATAAAAAGATATTTTATTTAGATAGCTGCAAGACGAGTTATTATCTATCCGCCTACATAGTTAAGTAAATTCTAAAGTAAAATCCATGCTAATTTGTACAGCGCTCTTGAGGCGATTTTTCGCAAAAACGCTTTATAAGTTGTCCAAACTTATTATTATTATAATTATTATTACACAATTTTTCTATGCATTTTTTTATTTAAAAAATACATATGTACACAGATTTATAATAAAACATTTGGTTCTTAAAACTAATTACACTAAATAAATTTATTTTTAATGAAACTACTCAATTCAAAAGAGAAAACATTTCTCGTGCTTGAATTTTGGAGAGTGCCATTGTAAAATGCGAATAGGTACAGAGAGTATGTCATTACAAGTACTTATATTAAAAAAATATATATACATGAAGACAAGTTGAAATAATGAATTTGAATTAAATAAGAGTTAAAATTGGAATAGGATGCAATATAAGATAATACAGGCATAGATATATCAGAAATAAAATAATATTATTGTATTTACTCAATAGGTAGATTGTAAGTAGGTAGTAGGTGCATAGCGTTGGTTAAGAAATATTGATATTTGAAATGGATGGGCCGACAGTATTGTAAAAGTAGGTTCATGGGTGAGGTTTGTCTAGGTCTTGGAGGCGGATGACCGGGACACACTGAACCCCAGATTCCTACCCACCCCTTAAACCCTTTTCCTTCCCAGAACTCTCCTCTCCTTCTTTTCCTTAAAAAAACCCTCTACACAGCATCCCCAAAGATGACATAGGCCCTGATGGAAATTATTTTCCTCAGGGCCTCCTGTGTGGAGCTCATGTAAAAAAAAAAAAAAAAATATAATAAAGATGTAACAATTTGGTGCCTGCAAATAACGCGTATGTACTTTGCTTTCAATTTGATATGCTGATGAAATATTTTTAGAGGATATGTTCTGTTTTTTTTGTTATTATTTTGATGATGAATTTAAAACTTATAATTAGTGTCGGGTTGGTCTATTAGTTGTTTTATTTGAAATTTAAAAACTTTATAATTTTTTTCAGACTTGATTTTATACGGGAGAGCATTGAAAAATTTTATACCTTGATAAGCATCGTGGTGTTGGGAAGCACTTGTTTTAAATTATGGAATTTCTAAATTGCCCCGTGATCGTGGTCGGTGGTTTATGTTTGTGAATGTTGTTGTTGATGGATTGAAATGATCTTCATGAGTTTGTAATAATGAGTTCTTTTTGAAAATTTTATTAAGACTGAGAACCCTAAAGGAGAATTATATAATAAATAAAAATAAAATATAAAAATAAAGCATAAAAATCTTGTCTTAAACATTAGTTAATCAATTAAAAAATGATAATTAATATTTGACGAGTTAAAGTATTTCACCAAAAAATGTAGACATAATTTGTCTCGACGCCACCTAGTGGGAGATTTAGCACTTAAATGCCTTTCTCACATAAAATAAAGTTGGTTGTTTGCACGTGGAAAAATGTAAGCATAATTGTTGAATGAAACATTACTAGTATATATTGAATTGTTTGGTGGGCAGGAGATAAGCCGACGTAGCTCAGTGGATAACAGCAGTTGACCGGAAATCAGAAGGACGCGGGTTCGGATATATCTTTTCTCGGAAGATTTTTTCAATGTAGATGAGTGTTCAGGCCAATAATTATTAATTATAAAAATTTTTTTTTAATAATATGTAGATAAATAATACCCCTAGGTAAATTATTTTCCTGTGTGGAACTAACGTCAAAAATAGAAAATCAGTTTTTCGATATCTCGAAAAATGACGAGGTTATGAGCTTTCAAAATGATTTTGGGTAAAACGTATGCAATGATGACTTGTGACGTCACACGAGACCCGAACCAGTGCAATTCATGTTACGAATGGCAGCATTAATTTATTTCCATTACTTTGTTTCATGTGTTTATATTTTCTAATTATTGAAAATTAATTACAAGGAAAAATTAAATGCATTCCCGTGAATGGTTTGCCAGTTGCAAAATGCAGGAAACCCGCATAAATATTTTCATTGTTGGAAACCGTTTATGATACTTGAACCATTTGGATAACGCTTATGAAAAACTAGGAAAAAAATAATACGATGACGCAAAAGCTTTTATTTCAACCATAAAATATCATTTGCTTTATCAGAGAGAGAACCTGAGCCCTTGTTATAATGAGCGTTGTTTTACGTCCCAGGAAACTGCATAACAGGTTGTTTTTAGCCTTTCTCCGAGATTATAATTCTGTGGATGCAGAATGTATGCAGCACCAAGGCGAAGCCAAAATAAAATTACACAATTAAAGTTTACAGGCGTAAATCTTAATATATAAAACAAAGTCGGGTTAGTTACACCATTTATAACTCGAGAACGGCTGGGCTGATTTTTATGATCTTTGGTTTTTGGATTTGTGTCCGCCCCGAATAGCAGAATAGCTATTAAAACATCGGAAAAATTCACGAAAAAACAATTTTGAAGAAAATTCTTTTCCTCATACATTTTGTACGGACTAATTTTCATTTTTTGAAAGAGCTGCAGGAATATTATGATAAGGGTAATATTGAGTAGTGAGTGAATTCGGAAAATTCAAAAACGTCAAATGTCAATGCGCTGATTGTTTTGCTTTTGTTCTTAAACATATAATGCTGCCTCTCTTTCTTACACACTAAATGTCAATGGTCAAAAATGAGACAAACGGTGAACGTATGTCTGAACTCCACCAAAGGAAAAATACAATCCATCTATATGAATAAAAATGATTCGCCGAAATTTATGAACGCGCATAACTTCCGAACGACTGCACCAGGACAAAGTTTGTACTATTGGTGAGCTCTGGCAATATGAAAATTGCAATAGGGTTTGCGGGGGGGAAGGAGAACCAGTGAGTGGGGAGGGGAACCTTGGGGGGGGGGAGGGGAACTCGGGGGGGGGGGTTCGCGGGACGGAGGAAGGGGGAGTGGAGTGGGGAGAGGGATGGCGGAGGAGGCGGAATGGGAGAGGGGATGGGGACGCGGGAGACGAATGGGAGGCGGAAGGGGAATGGGACGAATGGGAAAAAACACGCAGGAAGAAACAATTTCTTTATTAAATGGCATAGCAACGCATGCCGGGAACCAGCTAGTAATTAATAAAGCAAGACTTATTAAAAACGGAACAAATCTCTCGATAAATGTTTAAATAGGATTTATAGAAACACTGTGAATTTTTGCATACCTAAAACATGTACCTATAACTGAACTAGATGTGATTTTAATAATTTTCTAAGCACACTTTGACGGCCGGCGTGGTCTAGAGGTAATGTTGACTCGAAAACCGAAGGATCGAATCCCGGCGTGGGCAAATAAATTAAATTTGTGTTATTTCACAATTAATTCATACAAAATAATGTATAGTTTAATTGCGGCGCGTTCCAGAGTGGAAGGTACCCTCAGAATCGTCCTGGTGTAAGACCACCATTCAGAATAAAAATGGTGCTTGAAATGGCTTTAGGCGTGTTTGGTGACCAGATCTGAATAGCCAGGTACTTCCCCACTTTCCTCTTCCCCATTTCCTTCCCCTCCTCATTACCTTCAGCCTCATTTGGGGATGCCGTAGTCTCACTGGCTGACGGATCTGACTCTTGTGAGGTATTGATATAAAAAAAAAACACTTTCCGATTTTTTCAAGGAAATTTCATGTTTTTTCAACTCGACAAATGTACAGGTGTGTATTAAAAAAATCATATTTTTAAATAGCGTAAAACTTATGCAGCCTTACTTACATAAAAAAACCACTTCCCAACTGTTAAACGGTGTTTTAGTTATATCAGCATTTAATATATACTTCATATTGAAGTAGATGATAATCTTGAGGAACGAGCCACATCGGTAGAGACGGGAGACAGAAATGAAAGGCGTCAGTCGATGTAATGAGTCAGTCTTTATTGAGCTACGTAGCGAGGGTCGAAGCGGAGCGGAGTGACAGTGGTGCCGTTAGTGTTGATGCTACGTTGCTGATGAGTGATGAGCCGGCGTGTTGCTCTACACCGAGGCGGTGTAGAAGTGACCTTGGTCCAGGCGGTCGACCGTCATCGTGATGACGAGGTATGGCGGCTGTGTGTCCTCTGAGTCGGCGCACACACGTGACGCAGGAAGGAACCTTAAGAGGCGATGAGGATGATTTCTGGCAGCGGGACGCGATGGGTTTCGAATTGCCAGAGAACGGGTTGCACCTATATAAACAGCAAGCGCGAGCGCGGCTTGGTAGTTGATGGGTCGGGTGCCATCTCATGTCGAGGCGCGAAGGGCCGGACAGCGGATGGTGATGGAGAAGGATTCCTCGAAGGTGTTATGAAGATGTTCCTGGAGTCACACTGGATAAACTTGTAAATCACTTGTTGCGAGAGCGTCAGCCCGCGTGGGCTGATACTGCGTAGCGGCACTGTATCACTGCCCGGTGTGTAAGTGTCGAACCATGAATGGGGACTAGACTGACTGGAGCGGGCGAGCGAATCTGCTGCTTATATACTCGCGCGATCGGCAGAGTAGCTTGCTAGCGCGCCAGGTAATATTGCGTGACTTCACGCAAAGCTGAGAAATCGCTTGAACCTTCTGCGGCCGTTGTATTAAGCGGCCGTAACTTCGAGGCCTTTCGCGTAAGTGGCGGAATTATTAACCGCTGTAGGTAGACATGTACCAGCGCGCGCTGTACGCCGTAGTATTCCGTAGTGTGTTTCTCGCGCGTTCGATGGAGTCCAGTGGCGGCGCAACGAATTTGGCAAAAGTGGCCGCCACAATATTAACAAATATAAACGAAAAATAAAACAGAACCAGATACAGAAAATAAAAAGGTACAGTCGCAACTGGGAATCGAGCCCAGGATCTACGTCTTACCAGAAATTAAAATAAATATTCATCCTAGACTTGTAGAAAAAGTAAATACGTGTTGCACATAAATAAAAAACGGATATGTACACACCTTCCAATTAAATTCGTTAAAACTTTACCATCACTCAAAAAGATAGCATGTAGAAATTTAGGAAAATTCGTAGAAGTATTATTAAGATATTATTGTCAATTCTAACTTTGGAATATGAGATCGATAAAAAATGAAGTTAAAAAAATAGGTCCCAGTGGGCGAGCGGATTAAGGCGTTGTCCGGTAAGACAGAGATCCTGGGTTCGATTCCCAGTTGCGACCGTTACCTTTTTATTTTCTGGGTCTTTTCACGATTCGTTTAGATCTATTATTATTATCTTCTTCTTCAATGATCAATAATAAATAAACCAAATTAATACACCGGCGCAATGTAGCAAATTCTCTCTAGTTCTTTTATGACTACATGTTATGATAATATTTTAGTTCCTGCACGAGAAATAAAATACGACGCTTACAAATTGGTATACAAATAATAATATTGCAGGGTCCGAGAGAGTAGAATTACGTTATTCCCAGAGACAAGCTATGATTTATATCATTAAAACTAAGTTCTCTCGGTAGAGCTGGTCAAAGGGCAGAAGTTAACAGTTAATTAATTATTATGCGATAGTTTTAATATCCAGTTTCAATCTTTAATTGATTATAAGTATAGATACTTTCGTATTTCATTGAAAAGTCCTGAAACATTTAACGTTTCTGTACCCGAGAAGCGGAATACGGAATATAGTCCAAAATTTGAAGAAGTGAGTTTTGATGCAGACTTGAAGTAAATTATCATGTTTATCAGAAGCAGAAAGATACCTATCATGAAGCAAAATAGGATTTTCAAAAAACTTTGATGCAACAACTATGTTTCATAACGCTGATGGGTTTCATTCGTATTTGTTTTCCGATCGACCTAGCAGATCAGTGGAATCCAGATTTTGGACTTCCGCACATTAAGTGTACCTACCTACACGGTGGACATGAGTCAAGTACCGCAATATCAACAGTCTGTCAACAACCATCGTAACACATCGTAACGTGACATTTCGCTCTACGTTGAAATGTTATTTATCAATCGGAAGTGTGTAATATGAAGCATTATATCGCCGTCGTTCATCGATTTTAATCGTCTCATGACTCAACTTTACCGTGGTTTTAATAACCGACCAGAATAATCGGTATTACACGCTTTTGGATACACCTGTGACTGTCACCGAATGGAGATAAAGCCACGAGATACAACAGTAGTGAGTATTACTTAATTGTGTACACTGTATCGTGTTTGGTGATCGGGCATAATTCGTATTGAAGTTCATAAGCGTTAAATAGCAAGGAGTGGCCGGAAGGTTATTCTGACCCCCGTGCATTGTCACAAATGATTTGGTGCCGAAATCAGCAAACCTTTAGAAATTAAATTCTTTCAATGGCAAAACGAAAGAATGCCATGAAATATTACAAAAATTGATATGTCATTTCGAACAACGAATTCAAACAGTGAATGTAGATCTACCGTGTATTTAAATTATAACGAATTCTATTTGTTTTTACATTACGTTTTCCAGATTATTTCGTTGGTACGTTTGTTTATTTTTTTTAAATAGGCTAGAACTTTCATCGGATCTCACTTAGCATCGGATACGGAATGTAGCCATTAGCAGAACTAACAAAATGTATGAGGTCGGTCAAAGCGTTTTGTAAGATGCAACCAATTACCCACTATTTGTAGCATATTATATGAGGTTGCAAAACATTGTTAATGATTTTGAAACCATTATTTTTAATTGATAAACTAACGTTTAAGACAAGATTTTTATGCATAGCACAAAGGGTAACAATTATTATAAGCAATAATTATCAGCCTGACAAGTATCTTTTCTCGGAAGATTTTTTCAATGTAGATGAGTGTTTCAGGCTGATAATTATTGCTTATAATAATGGTTTTGAAACCATTGACATCTTAGCTTTAGATGAGGCAAACAAGGACATTGAAAATCAAGTTCGCGAATCTTTTGATGATGTTCATTTCAAAATCGTTGTAATTCACAAGGAATTAACGAATTAATCTTTCGAAGCAGAGCCCGCAAACATGATCGTACCAAACCAAAACTTTTCAAAATTTCATAATCAAGCTGTCGTAACACAAACGTCATTGCTTTTTTGTGACATGAAGAAGGCGCAACCTGAAATCAAAGGGTCCTTGACTGCGTTCACTTCAAAGCGCGCGTTTTGCGAGGGAATTCACCATATCGCTAAGTGCAAATCATTTGCATTCAAATCGGTTCAGGAACGTGCTCAACTCGCCAGGACACACCGTTGGTGCCTGAATTGTCTCACGTCTTCTCATTCTCTCACGAATTGCAAATCTGTTTTGATTGTCAGAAATGTCATCGTAAGCACCACACTCTTCTTCATAGGGAAGACAACATTTCTGCTGAAGATTTACCCACCCACAAGGAGCTTCTATCTCTGACCCTCCAGTTATTTTCTTCGCTAATATCGGTGACAGCTACAAAGTACGTTTGCCAACTACTCATATTAGCAATCGTGATCCATCCAGCAGTTTTCAAAGGTTTCGTCCGTTGACCGATTCAGACAGTCAAGAACACTTCGTATCCAATCGCACTGCCGAGCGTCCTGTCAGCTCTCAGAAAATTCGTGGCTTAGGCCAATCTTCTACAACCGAGTCAAGTGTTACTATTTTAGATGTTGATGTTAAGGGACGAACTATCTTCAACACGAAGTTACTTCCATCGCCAACAATTCAATCCGACCAATTATCCTGTCATCTGTTCCAAGACATACTTCATGCCGACTCTGACTGTCACAAACTGACAACTGACAAAGGATTGACTGACCTACTTCGAGATGTTGAGATCTTGCCATCTCTACCGAGACCCCAATTAACGAATGATCTTCACCAGCCTTCAGCTATTAATTCTATATTCGGTTGGCTTCCTCTGGGATCGGTTGGTTTTGCTAACGATCGTCAAACAAACTCCTTAATCAAAACCAACCAGTACCGTCTCCCCGAAGAAGTCAAGGAGACTGAGGGAGTTGGACACATTTCCTCAGTCTTCACAGCCCACCAAACAACGTCGTGACCAAGTGTATCGCATTGATTGCTCACGTGACTTTTCTTGTCAATTTATCGAAACCAACCAGTACCGTCTTCCTGAAAAGGTAAAGAAACTGAGGAAGTTGGACACATTCCCACAGTATTCACATCTCACCCCTGAAGAACAACTTGATGAGCAGGTCCATCACGCTAATCACCCACGTGACCCTTCGGGACAATTCATTGTAGCCTTACCTTTTGGCGAAAATGATAAGGATATCGCTTCCCCAGGTTCGCGCGAAGTCTCTTCGCGCATCATCCTCTCACTTAAACGTAAACAGACAGTAAACTTCAGTTTACGTGAACCGTATTTCGTTTTCATGACTGAGTACTTGCACAGTGGGTCACATGACACGTGTTCCTGGGAAAGATTTACTCAAGGAAAGGCATCACATACTTCATCATTGCATTCTTCGTCCGGCGTTACCACTAAGTTGCGAATGGTCTTCGATGCCTTGGTGACGGAGGTGAATGAATCATCGTCAAATGCTGCCTCAATTATCGTTCCCAAGTTTTTTTAATTTTTTATTTATTTATATCTATATATTACAGTTTACACCTTAATGTTAACATTTTTACATATGTAATATATTTTGATAACATTTTTACATATTAATATTACATTTCATTATGTTGTGTGTTAGGTAGGTTTGAGAAGGTGAAACTGTTGGTTGGTAATATTGTATGTTTCGTGAACACCTCACTAGGAGAACCTGTGCTGAGGTGTAAAAAACGAACATTTCTGAACTTCCATAGTAACTTGAATAATTTATTGATTCAAAATTAAAATGGTGCCACAAAATAAATTTCCTGTATTTGAAGAAATAATTTATAGTCTTAGATGTCCGTATTATTTTTGTCCCATTTTTTTGTTACGTTTGGTTATGTTTTAGTAGATATTTTGTTGGGGGATATTTTTTCGGGGATATTTTGTCGCGGGATGAAAAATCGCGGCGACGTTCTAACCATTGTGATAAATTGACACTTCGTCACATTTATTTGTAAAGAGTAAGTAAGCAGCAAATAAAAATAGCGTTTAGAAAATTTTTAAGATAATGTTGGTAGTTCTTTAGTCAATGTTTGATACAGTTAAAACCCGCCCCTTGCCGCTCGTGTACCAGTGTGTCATAAAAAAAAATTTAACGCGATTTTGACCCTTATGTATAAAGAAACTGTATGAAGAACAAGGTCAGAATCGCTTGCTCTATACTCGCCCTTTACCATAGGGAAACCTGCAATGCGCCTAGTCGCTCGGAATAATTTATATTTTATTTGCCGGAGCGCGGGGATGCGCGCAGTTTGTGCGCATGCGCGTGAAAAAAGTATGTTTGTCTGCAATTTTGACCCTTCTATGTACAGAATTTGTATGAAGGACAAGGTCAGAATCGCTTGCGCCAACTTTACTCCATAAGACGGGTAAGAATTTCATTCACCTTGCAACCCCAGCATATTTTTAAATGATTTTATCTGTGGCATCAGAATGTCAAATTTGCCGCGATTCTTTCTGTCAAAGTCGATGCATGTTATTTGACGAAAGCATCCTAAAACCTATCAATTTACGTAATTAACGCAAGTAATGTTGTTTCGGTACATAGTTTATTGTTCCAGGAATGTGTTTCGGTCAATAAAATATACGATAGCTCAAAATTAATCCACAAAACATTCAATTCTAAATTCAAAGTGGTGCTTTGTTAGGAAATTTCCGTGTTCTTCCTGGCCTTTGACGGGGTCCGTCAAAGGCCAGGAAGAATACGACGGAAGGGGTTAGGGCCTAATCAGCTCAGTTGTGAGAGCAGTGCCCCGGAAAAATTAAGGTCCGGATTTATTTCCTAATATGGCCGTATCTTTTTTCTGTTTCAAGTTTTCGTTTAAGAGTCTCTAATATTTTCGTTATTTGTTTTTGGGATGTAATGCCGTGTTGCGCTACCTCCTTCTTTAGCTAACGTTTCGGATAGCGTTGCAGTGTCCATCACCAGGTCAGATTAGGCAGATCCGGTAGATGTGTAATTGATAATGGTGAAATATGTGCTTATTTACTTGGAAGCGATACCGTGTTGCCAGCTCCACTACACTACGAGCTGGTATTACAGTATACTTAAAAATGGTTGTAGGTTTCAAATGCCTCCGTATCAGGCGTGCTACAATAAATGCCTCCGTTCACGGAGATACTTGCAAGATACTCGATCCTCGTGAGCGTATCATACGCGCCTATCGTAAGTACCTCCTATACGATTTTGCTGGTGCCCGTTCACGGCGCTACGCGGTGACTGTCGGTTTCCAATCAGTATCACGTTACCGACAGTGCTGATCGCACGCGATGCGTCGCATCATTTCTTATTCTTCTTCTTCTTTCGTATGGTGGGGGGTCAGAGGGGGACATCTAGGTCTGCGAGCCAGTCTAGGGCCTCAGGCGTTGCCCTGTGGACCTCATCAATCCCGTCGGGGAATGAATGAAGCGAGCATTCGTTGACCACATGTTCGGTGGTCCGCACCGCACCGTATTCACACGTCGCCGACTCTTTAAGGCCCCATCTATGCATCATGTGAGCACAACGGCTATGGGAGCACCTTATCCTATTGATGGCAGTCCAGAGTTTGCGAGGCAATGAGAACCCAGGCTGTCTCTCGGTGGGGTCTTGCACGAGATGGGCGTTTTTGACGTTGGCTGATTGCCACTTAAGCTTCCACCTATCTTCTGAGGTGAGAGGTGTTCGAAGGAGTCTTTCTCCTTCCGTCCAGAAGGGTTTTCGAGACTTTAAGCAGCATGCCGGGTGAGAAACGACATCATCGTGCAAGGGTATTTCGCTTTTTTGCAGCGCCTTCTTGTATTCCCTCAATGTTGCAATCTCTCGCCTGATATTTGGCGGGGTTATATTTGCAAGTACGGCGAGCCAAGGAAGAGGAGTCGATTTTAAGGTTCCGCTGATGGTTCGCATTGTGGCATTAAGCTGAACGTCGACTATGGAAGTGTGGGCGCTTCTGGCCCATACTGGAGCACAGTATTCAGCTGCTGAGAAAACCAGGGCAATGGATGCCGTTCTAAGCGTGTTGGCGTCGCATCCCCAGCTAGTACCAGCCAGCTTATAGACTAAATTTAGTCTTGTCCTGGTTTTTTTGCCCACTGTTTCCATGTGTTTCCGGTAATTCAGGCTCCTGTCCAAAGTTACTCCAAGATTGCGGGGATGGGGGTCAACATTTTAAATATTTATTGATGGGGGTAAATATTTTTTCCATCAAACTGAACACAGAGTTTTGCGTTTGCCTGTGAATTACTGAGATGGAAAGCTGTCACAACTGTTTTCGACCCATTTGGCTTTAGTCGCCAATTGAGGAAAAATTCTTCCATAGCCTTGAGGTCAGAATTAAGGATCTCTTCTGTGGCATTGAGGGTTTTGGCTTGGACAGTGATGGCGAAGTCATCTGCATAAGCAAATTTTCTGCCTTCAGTGTGAGGAAGATCTCGTGTATAGATGTTGAAGAGCGATGGGGCCAGCACTGAGCCTTGGGCAAGGCCATTATTCAGGTGCATTTTTTTGCTTTTTAGCCCTCCTAGAAAAACCCTGAAAGTACGGCCAGTTAGTAGTTGCTCAATAAGTCGTACTGTGTTGCCATCCTCTATGGTGTCGTAGAGCTTGACAAGGAGGCCTTTGTGCCACACCGTGTCGTAAGCCGCAGAGAGATCAATGAACGCTGCCGCAGTCTTAAGCCGTTTCTGGAATCCAGATTCGATGTGTGTTGTCAGAGCTAGCACCTGGTCACAGCAGTTACGGCCTGGTCTGAAGCCAGCTTGCTCTTGTGGAACCACTTTCTCCAGAATTGGGGTAAGTCTGCGGAGCACCACTCGCTCTAGGAGTTTGTACATGGTACTTAAAAGCGAGATGGGCCGATAGCTGTTTGGATCTTCTGTTGGCTTGTTGGGTTTGAGGATCGCAATAACTTTAGTTTTTTTCCAGATATTTGGAATAACTCCAGTTTAAAAAATTTCAGTAAACAGTTTTGCGATCCATAACTTTGTCCGTGGCCCAGCATGTTTCAGAAAGTCTGGAAGAACTCCGTTGCATCCAGCTGCTTTCCCAGCTTTTGTTGAAGTGAGGGCGATGTCTACATCATCAGCTGTAACGGCGACCACATTGTTAGAGTTCACCGGCCATTTTTCAGAGATTTTTTGATCTGGTGGCTTATATTAGACCTTGTTGTCGTTTTTGAACTGCGGAGTAGTTGGTGAGCAACAGCATTTGGGGACACTTTGGGGGTTGTCTTAATTGGCTGATTTGCAGCTCCGAGTCGCCTGATTGTTTGCCACGCTTTTCTGCTCGAGTGTTCGAAACTCATTTCTTCCATTAGTTCGTTCCACCTGTTCATGCGCCCGTCATCCAGCGACTGGAGAAGATCAGAAGCAGTGTCTGGGTCATTGTTCCTCTCGTATTCAGTTAGAAAGCGTTTGCTTTCGTTGGGATATACACTTTTCTGTAACCTCTAGGGATGAATTTCTTCGCAGCTACAAACAAAAGGTTCGAAAATCGGTCGTAGAAATTCGGCTTTGATGGTATGTTATCCACAATTCTGTGAACATATTCCGAAAACTCTCGCCATTTTGCCCGTCTTAAATTCCACCGTGGCATCGGGTTACTGGAGATTAATGGAATCTGTATACCTATGTTTAGCATGACTGGCCTGTGTTGGCTATGTGGGAAATTATTCAGTACAGTTCTCGAGGCCCTCATAGGTTTTCCGTCCGGCGCTTTAGAGACAAAACACAAGTCGGGCGTGTATTCACAACGCCATCGCGCAGAAAAGAATGTCCCCTTTTGTTTAGCATCGTAAATAAGTTGGCAATCCTGTGCTGATGCCCAATCGGTGATTTGTTCTCCAGCTTTATCGGTCGTCGAGTAGCCCCATAGGAAGTGGTGGCTGTTGAAATCTCCCACGTACACCGCCGGGTGATTGTGTAGAGGGAGTGCTGGTGTCTGCCATACTTCATTTGGAGGTTTGTAGATGTTAAATATATATCATTTCTTATTATACTTGTTTGTTTGACGTTGTCAGAAATGGCGTCGGAACACGCAAGTAATGTTAGATTTGTTCTGAAAGTGGAAAAAATGCATGTTTATATAACTATACTTTACCAGAATACGTAAGAAAGGATTTAGTGGAGAAGGGGTGGATTAATGTTGGAAAAAAGTCATATGACATCGCTTGACAGCGTGTTAACTCCACGGCTGCAGGTGAAAAATGATCAAGTTCAGTATATTTCGGATAGCGCCGTGTACGGAGACTAGCATTAAAAAGTAGTATATCAGCAGGGTACTTGTGGTTTCGTCACAATTACGTAGATTGTAAGTATCTCCATGAACGGAGGGCCAACGCACTGGTTCCAAAAGGTAGTCTCTAATATTGTCTTTAATGATTAATTTATCTTTTGAAGAACAAATGTCACTTTTAAAAGTATATCGAAAAATATTTTTTTTGGATTGCACTGATTTATGATTAAGCTGAAAATGTATTTCATGGTATTACCTATAAGAATTTAATTAATAGTAAACAGAACCATTTATTGGATAACCAACCCTCTGCCATAAGTGGTTCATGGGGTTAGGTTTGTCAAGGTCAGACGGGTTTGCCCACCTACAGCTTGGAGAGCCGGCTCGGGAGAGTCTGGTTGAGGAAGACCTTTTAAATTCTCCAGCCGGACTCTCTCGACCCATCGCCTTGCAACGCAGTGGGAGGGATGGATTCGTACGTCCGTCGCTCCTGGACGTATTGAACGCAGGTTCCTATCCACCCCTCGTACCCTTTCCTTCCAATTTCCTTTCTCTAAAAAGACCCTCTTCACAGCATCACAAACGTCCTCTTACATGAAACTAATGTAAAAAAAATTCAGTGTACCGAAGAAAATATTTAAGGATGAATTTAAAGGATTAGGATTACGTATTTTGCTTTGAATATTATAGACATCGTTTCGTCTTAATAATATTTATGTATTAGAGGCTTTAAAAGGGTTTTTACTTTCTATGAGAAGAAAATACTCCACGTCATTACGTTCCGCTTTTAACAATACATTGTCTAGTTTGCATTCTGTACGAATATTGATGCCGTTCTTACCACGAAATTTTAACGATTGTTGAATGGTCCTAACTCCTATAATAAGTAAGTAATAAGTATATGTATTATCTTAAAAATATTTGCCGTAGTGTCAGTTGTAGTTGGAGTTAAAAAAAGATGTTATTATTCAGAGGTTCATATTCCAAAAGTTTACAAATAAAATTTTATTACCGAAAGTTGAATCGGGTAATTACATTAAAAAAATCGACGTATTTTCAGTAAATCTACAAAATTTAAGAAATAAGTCTTTTTTAATATTATTGTTCTTTCCCAGCATCAAAATAAGTCAAGACAGTTTACTTGGAAATAAAATAAATAGTAAATATTGATGTATTGTACATAAAGGCTGGAACCCGAACAGAAATACCTGCTTGAAGAATAGGACAACCCACGTATCCACAGTTGAGAGGGAGGATTCTACTAATATCTACAGGAATTCCAAAAACTGAAAAAATCGGACTAATATCTATGGGAACCAAAGTGAGGACGGATATCCACAGCTCAAACTGCTGATTAATATCTATGAGAACCAAAGTGAGGACGAATATCTACAGCTCAAACTGCTGACTATGACAATCAAAGTGAAGGCGAATATCTACAGCTCAAACTGCTGATTAATATCTATGAGAACCAAAGTGAGGACGAATGTCTACAGCTCAAACTGCTGACTATGAGAACCAAAGTGAAGGCGAATATCGACAGCTCAAACTGCTGACTAATATCTATGAGAACCAAAGTGAGGACGAATATCTACAGCTCAAACTGCTGACTAATATCTATGAGAACCAAAGTGAGGACGAATGTCTACAGCTCAAACTGCTGACTAATATCTATGAGAACTAAAGTGAGGACGAATATCTACAGCTCAAGCTGCTGACTAATATCTATGAGAACCAAAGTGAGGACGAATATCTACAGCACTTGCAGAGGTTGGATTTGCAATTATGTATAGCATATTGGAATAACGTAATATTGCGTATGCAGTTTAAAAAAACTTAATTTATGTATGTTTGTATGTAACAATCCCTAATGTCGGACTATTGGACACATTTAGCTGATTATTAAGGATTCGGGTTTTTGTTTTAACCGCTTTCTTTATTTCGAGTGCTTTTAAATTATTTAGTCTGTTACCATGACCATTTCTATGTCAGTTAGGTTAGGTTGTGGTGCCGTTTATTTCGAAATAAATAAATATCTTTGTATTATGACCTCCATGTTTGTTCAATAAATTATTGTCCTCGTAAACAGCAAAATACATAATATTATGCAAAAACCAAATATACGTACTTTAAACGTTTAACCCGTCTGCTTGTTTAGGAATAAATACATCCCAAAACAAGTAATCGCATTATACTTTCATAAGACCAAAAACGTCCCGAGCGACCTTATATTTTAAAAGCTATATATCTCTCTTTCTCTCATGCAAACATTCGTTTTTTTTTCTTTTAACCAGAAAGAGGATGAAATAATGCATCTTATTGTCTTTGAAATATGAAAGCTATCTTGCATAGATATTTTACAATCTCGATCCAAAGTGACGGTTTCTGATTTTTCACGTGAAACTGAGACTTCCGTATTTTTTTTAAATTTTTTTTTTTAACTTTATTTATTTCCATTTCTTTGTACATATAATTTATAATAGCAAATATTGTAAAATAACATAATATATAATAACAATTATGAACAAGAAATGAAAACCCACTAAGGCACTACCTGAGTGTGGGTAATATTAAAACAAAATACTATATTTCCAAGTACCCAAAGTATAAATTAGACTTAAAGAAACATATTAAATATAAAGAAAATAAGTATTACATAGGTAGAATAAGTGAAAAAGGTTTTTTCAGCTATTATAAAAATAAAATAAAAATTTGGAGAAAAACATATAATTTTTTTTTTTTTTTAGTTATTATGAAAAAAAAACTAAAATAAAATAAACAGAAAAGATATTGTACTACAGTTTAGAAGTTACAGCAAATGAGTTGTAGAAGGATGGATAAATTTATAGAAAAAGCGTTTCAACATCTACATTATTCAACCATAATTTTACCTCTTTTACATATTTTATCATTTTATTTATCATTTGAGTTTGTAGTGGTAGAAGGTTAAATGTACGAGGACCAATGAAACTGCTATGTGTCTGCAATAATTTAGTATTGGTTTGTGGGGTATAAAATATATTATTTATTCTTTTGCTCGTTCTGTTTTCATTTATTTCGAAATTATTTTTGTTTTTAAACACATATTTCAATGTTTGTAATATAAATAATTTACGTATATTAAATATTTTAGTTTCTTTGTATAATAAGTTGGTCGAGAATGTTTTATTTTTGTTATATATGACTTTAATTATGTGTTTTTGAATTATTTGTAGAGGCTTCATAAATGTATCAAGTGCACCACCCCATCCTATAATGCCATAAGTGATTGATGATTGCACCAGGGAAAAGTAGATCATTTTCAATTTTTCAATGTTTAGTACTTCCTTAAGTTTATAAAATATGTATGTCAGATATCTTAATTTAGAAGTGATTTGATTAATATGTGATTTCCAATTAAGATTTATATCTATTGATACTCCTAAATATTTTATATTTTCGACATCAGTGAGTTCGTTGCACATGAAGCACATTTCTTGATTGCAACTAGTATTATGGATTCTAATTTTAAGGTTGTCTTTAGGTTTATTTTTAATGGTTTTATAAAAAGGTAAGTTAAATGTTTTGCTATAGTTTAAAACGAGTTTGTTGTATTTTAGCCATGTTGAAACCAATGAAATACAATCAGTTGCTTTCGAAAAAGTTTCTTTCCAATGATTACCATCCACTATTATTGCCGTGTCATCTGCGTAAGAAACAATTTTACCAGGGATTACAAAATTACATAAATCATTAATAAACATTAAGAATAAAATCGGGCCAAGCACAGTTCCCTGTGGAACCCCGTTTTTTATCTTTGACTCTGAACTGTAATTATTCCCAATTTTTATTTTTTGTGTTCTGTCTGTAAGATAGTTAGAGAGTAGTTTTAATTGAAACCTAGTTGATTTATTTTTGTAATGAGTAAATTATGATTTACGGTGTCGAAAGCTTTTCTTAAATCTAGGAATATGGCAAGACATTTCTTTTTTTTATCGATAGATGAGTATATCTTTTTTGTCAGTTCATATATCGCATCCTCGGTGCTTAGGTCTTTACGAAAGCCGTATTGGTTTTTCGATAGAATTTTATTTTTTTCTAAGTGTTCAATGACTCTAAATTTGATGCATTTTTCGAATATTTTCGAGAGGTTTGAAACAAGAGATATTGGTCTATAATTGTCTAATTTTTTCGTATCTCCAGATTTATGAATAGGTATTATAGTGGAGATTTTAAATAGCTCTGGAAAATGACCATTTTTGAGGCATAAATTAAAAATATGTTGCAATGGAGTTAGGACATGTTGTTTTATTTTTTTTAACATATCACAAGATAATCCATCATTTCCCTTAGAGTTGGATGATTTTAGGTTATCAATATATTTTTCAATTTCATTAAAAGTAACAGGAGAAAAATATTCTATGGAGTTAATTGAATCATTATTTGAATCTAATTGAGAAGATGTCTCCATATAAGCATCATTAACATTAATGCCGGATGATTCAAGTACTACGTCTACTACATTTGTAAAATAGTTATTAAAACTTTCTGCAATGGTCGATTTGTTAGTTATTATTTCATTATTTATTATAACCTCATTTACAATATTTGAAGACATACTTTTTTTGTTGGCAATTTCATTTATAATATTCCAAGTTTTTTTAGTATTATTTTTAGCATTTTCAATTTGTATACTATAGTATTTCTTTTTGCAGTTTCGTATCAGCCTATTGAGTAAGTTACGATACATTAGATATTTTGTTTTCAGATAAGGCATTGTTCTGAGATTATTCTTTTGGCAATCTATTTGATATTTAAACATTTCTCTATATAATTTATCTCTTTGTTTAATTGATATAATTCATCCAACTGTTATCCAAGGCTTAATTTTTTTATATTTATTATTAGTGACAATTATTTTACTTTCACTTTTTAGAGTATGATCTCTCAGAGTTTTATAGAAATTCTCTAGTGCGAGATTTGGATTTTCTATTGATATCACATTTTCCCAGTTTTCTGACCGAAGTAAAGAGTTTAGAGTTTCATAATCAATGTCTACTTTTTCTAGATTTTCAGAATTTCGGTTTTGAGGAGTATTTTTGAAATGGTGTCCATAAAAGGTCGGGAAATGATCTGTGATATTTGTTTCAAGAATTGAAGAGATGATATTAACCGCCTTGTGCGACTTGACAAATATGTGGTCTAAACATGCCGAGTGACTTAAGGTTACTCTTGTTGGTGAATTAATGTATGACATATGTCCAGAGCTTGATAAACAATCAAGATACTCATTTTGACAATTTACATTTGTATTATTATCATTAATATTTATATTGATGTCTCCTGTCACAATGGAAAAAGTGAAATTGTTTCTATCAAGTTTACTAACAAAAGATTTTAATTCTTTTACAAATAAACAATCATTTAATGAAGGGGATCTATATATGGCTAGTATATGATATTTATAGTTGTTTTGACAAAAAGTTACTTTTATTGCATTGGCTGTTTTAAATTCAATAAATTCAGCGGCAACATTTTTCAGAGTATTATGACAAAAGACAGTAACTCCATCATGACCAGTGTGCTTACAGGCAGATGAAATTGTTGTATATTCTGGTAAGTTATATGGAATTACTTGTTTCATTTGGGTTTCACTTAAAATAATTACGCTTGGAGAAAAATCTAGGTTATTAATAAGTACACAGAGCTCATCGAAGTTTTTCCTTATACTCCTAATATTCATGTTTAAGATCGAGAAATTAACATTTTTAAATAGGTGATTTAGTTCACATGGGTTTTTACATTTATAATTTTCGTGTATATAGTTTTCTTCAGACATTTTGAAAGGTTGATAGTAGTTTGCTATGTGGTTTTATTATCCTTTATTTGGAGGGGATGTCTTCTGGCGTTCTTATGAGTAAGATTGAAGATGTTTCGTTTTTTCTCATCCATATTTTTCCATTTTTTGCCCATATAAATTTGTACCCAAGTCTTGACGATTTAGCTAGGTATAGTAGGTGTTTATTAAATTGGGTCAGTTGTTCGTTAATATATATTGTGTTGTTTTCTTTAAAATTTATGTTTTTTGCGTATAAAATACCATTTTTTTTTTATGTGCTATAATTACGTCTTTACTTTCTTTTATTGAGAGGTGCGAATATATTGAACCAAGCAGACGGGTTGCCTTTACGTAATTAGTAATTAGGTAATTGAAGTAATTTATGCTTTTCCGTATAACCTCTTGCTCAGCTGCTCTCTGTTGATATTAGTCCAACCTACGCTCTATAGATATTAGTCACAACTGGGACCGTCATAGATATTCGTCCGACCTTTGCTCTGTAGATATTAGTCCTCACTCTGAAGTTCATAGATATTAGTCCAACATATGAGCTGTAGATATTCGTCCGACATAGATGTTGTAGATATTAGTATCTGGATACGTTGAGAGTAACACAATATTTTTATAACAGTATTTCCAAAAATATAACATCACATATTTGTATGTGAGTGTATTTATACAAAGACCATTATAGAAAAGACCTGACATAAAACAAAGCATGATGTACTCGTATAATTGATAAAAGCTAGTATTTAGGTACAGGATTCAATTATTTAATGTGTATTACAACTAAAAAAATAATATGAACTCTGAAGGTGTAGAATGTTAGAATTTGTTATAATAACAGAGAACATTGTATTTAAGGCGACCCAATAGTCCAGGAAAAAATCAAAATCGGAATTCACGCCCCTTTATGGGAGGAGTTTAAAATTACTTGAGAAAAAGCTTTTGAAAAGGTTGGAAAAGGTATGTGAGAATATTTTTTTAAAGGTCGTGAATATCAATTTTATGTAAATAAAGTTGACTTATTAGCAAGTAGAATCTAGCAAAGTTGTCAATTATTGTCAAGTTGCCGCATTATTTTTGCAAATCGTTGAATTATAGGAATTGGCTGTAGAATAATTAAGTTTTGAGATTGATTCCTGCCATATCTTCAATTTTGAAAATATAATAAAGATAGCCCTTATTTTTTCGTGAGTGAGGCAAAGAGTGTGTGCCAAGACCGAGTTGTTTGGCGGTCCGTCCTCTCTGCCTACCCCTGCGGGGAAACGGCGTGATGGTTAGTTAGTTAGTTAGTTAGCCCTTATTTTTTGGATAAAATATTAAAAACCTACCATCCCAAATAAAAATGTATTAAATACATTGTAAATCCTTCAGGCAATGTTTTTATGAGCACAGATACTGTATGTACATATCAACCCTGCACCTTCCATACTCAACATTTTCTAAAGAAACACAAGACATGACTCAAACCAATAGAAAACATACATATAAAAACTTGAATACGTGGTTATTGAACAAAAAGCACACACAGCATCTTCAAAGATGACATAGGCCCTGAGGGAAGTTATTTTCCTCAGGGCCTCCTGTGTGGAGTTAATGTAAAAACAAAAAAAAGGAATTGCATTAACAAGCTACTTACAAACTGAACGTGTTAATTTTTTATACGTTGTATATTATTATTTAAACATTTAAAAAAAAGGAACTTTCATACTGAAAATGTTCAATTACCTTATACATATTTGTAAATTTTTTATATCTAGATTATTATATGTAGGTTATCTTTTGTATTTTTATTTATGGTTTTCTTTTGTACTTTGTATTATTATTATTTAAGTTTTGCTTTTGTACTTTGTATTTTTATTTATTATCTTTTGTATTTTTTTTTGCTATAATCTTTATTGATATATGTAATTATAGATACTGCTACCCGGCTCAGAACATATATTGTCTAGTGAGTCGGGTAGCGCACATATATGTAAATCTAAATAACTCTTGATATTAATAAACGTCCGGGTTACCGGCACCTTAAAAAAAAAAAATATATATATATATATAATTTATATTTATACTAAACTAATACAGATACCAAAATATTGTTTTTACAATATACAAAAACTTTAACAAGGAACTAAAAACATATTTTTGTCACAAAATCTAATTTTCAATATCAGTTTTCTCAATATTTTCATGTATAGAGATGAAATAATGAAAACAACAAATCTCGAAACTATATATTGAAATCCTATTTTTTCAAATGTTATTTGGAAAACGAGTCATAAGTAGGTACAAACTTTGTTCTGATGGCTATCCTGATTATCTCCAAGTACCAAACTTTGCACATCCAGATATGATGGGCGCGGTTTACATCTTTTTTAAATCTTGTCATGTATTTTGTATGTAAACATCTTGTATTAGGTCTGTATATTTTTGAGTCCGTACCTTTTATTTTATTTTATTTTCCTGATTTTGTTTTTTTTTTATGCATTTCTATAGTCCATCATGGAGGACACTTTATTTTAACTTTTCGACACCAACAGTACATAAATCAAAAGAGTGGTTGTAATAATTCATAAAATCTTATAAGACATGTTTCTGAGAAATATTTGTAAAGTGATTCTTCATATGTTGTGTCTGTATATTGCTTCCATGAAATGTTTTGTAAATTTTTTCTTCATATATTGAGTCTGCATATTGGGTTGGGTTGGGTTTAACTTTTCAAAAGTACCAATTGGCGATCTCTTAATGTGTTTTGATAACTCATGGGAATGCAGCTTCGTTGTATGTTTTATTTAAATAAAAAAAATATTTATTTAAGTTAGTTTTAATATTCTTCTAATGAAGAAAGGGTTCTTGTGAAACCGGTAGAGTGTGTAATCCAAATAAAATGGTTGAAAATAGGTAATAATCTAAAATATGGCGAGCCAAAGAGAAAATGCTTTTTACAAATAATATGTTAAAAATATATATATATATATATATTTTTATATATATATATATATATATATATATATATATATATATATATATATATAAATATACATATATATATATATATATATATAACTTCAGATACAAAATACTGACAAATATGTATCGAGCATGGTAATTTAAAATGCTGTAAAGGACAATAAATACAAAAATTTGTTAAATATGTAATCTTTACCCGCTTTTTTCTTCTCTTTCAATCTGCGTTGTCGAAATATTTTTAGAAAAATAAGTGCATTTTTTAAGACACACATTTTAAATAGATTTTTTTTCTGAAAAATTAAAAATGAATTTCATACTGTTATTAAATAAATTTCCAAAAAAATGTTAAGTGTTGTGAAATATCTAGTCAACGTTATTTTATGATAAAAATTCATAATTATTGGTCAAAAAAATAGGTGAGTTTTTAAAAAATAATGCTTTCTTTTCGCTCTTGTGAACAATTAATATTGTTTGGTCCTTTGCAGCATTTCAAATTTGCGTGATCGATATTAATCTTAAGGTGTTAAGATTAATAATATTTAGGCAATAAGATAAGAGATCCTAAGTTCTAATCCCGGTTGCGACCATCACCTTTTTTATTTTATCTTGTCTTTTTCAGATTTTGGTTTAGATTTATTAGTATTATCTTCTTCTTCAATGATGAATTACATTATTGGGTATAACCTCCAAACCTCATTATAACATTTGTTGTTCAAAAATAAAATATACGTGTTATTAAAATTAATTATGGATAAAACGAGTTTTCATTACACTTACAAAAAAATATTTAAGATTATTGTGACAGCTTCTATATCCCTGAGTGTTGTAAAAATAAGTACATGATCGTTAATTTAGTCACCACTATATTTTTTAATTTTCAACTTTTACCATCTGTTCTAATGGACGGTTATCCCGAGAGTGTTTTCTCTTGGGGTTAGAATAACCTCGTCGAATTTAATGTTTCGAAGACCCAATCATGTCTGATAATGTCTAAAAGGGATTGAAATGAAAATCTAGTCTTCCTTCAACGGAAGCAATTTTCCGAACAGGACCTCCATCGAAATGCTTGATGTAACTCTAAGTGACCAGAATGTGAGGTATGTATGGGGGGGGGGCTCCATCGAAACTAGAGTTAAGTTCGCCTCTCAGAAACTGGGCGTATTGTAAAGGGCCCGCAGATACTGTAATAGTACACAAATGCTAACCCTATACAAATCGAAAGTGCGACCACGGTGAATTTGTTAGCCACCTCTGGTCTGGAGCTCCAAAATACCTAAAAAAACCCTTGACTCTGTGTAGAAACGGACGGTTTGATAGATTATCCCGTCTTAACAGACGGATTGCAATCATTAGAGCGCAGGCGTCAGCTGGGAAGGCTGACCTTGTTGTACCGGTATTACAATGGAAGATGCTCCGAGGAACTATCGTCATTGATCCCCTCGGCACCGGTGCCGAGGAAACACGCTAAACACGCACCCAATATTTGTACACGGTTGACCACAAAAGAACGGGTCGTTTCTACGACTCGTTCAGCTCAGCTGTGGAACGATTTGCCGGCCTCTGTATTTCCTCCCTCTTACAACGTGGGTCTCTTCAAGACCCATGTTCACTCCTTCCTTTCCCCAAAAAGACCCTCCACACAGCATCTTCAAAGATGACATAGGCCCTAGGGAAATTATTTTCCGCAGGGCTTCTTCTGTGGAGTTAATCTATAATATAAAAATGAATCGCTAAATGTGTTGGTAAGCGCAAATCTCGAGAGCAGCTGAACCGATTTCGCTAATTCTTTTTTTAGAATATTCCTTGAAGTACGAGGATGGTTCTTACGGAAAGAAAAATTAAAAAAATTGCGCAAAAAATTGGATAATTTCAGAAAACATGAGCACGTTTGACAGTTCGCGTATTTGAGAATGACATTTTGCAAAACATTGATTGTTCAATCAGGATTCTATTTTTGAAAATCTTTAATAAATTTATTTAAAGTAGGTACTCCCATAATAGTTTGAATTAAATCAAGAATTTTAGATATTTTAAATAGGTACCTATCTTAGGTAATTACCAAATTTAATATACCTACATGAAAAATGGAAATTTGAATAAACATTGTAAAAGGTGGCACACGGGCTGTTTAATAACTGAATGTACTGGGATTGAATATATGGAACGCGGGAGGATGGTTGAGGGGGCGAGGGAGTGGGAAAAGGAAGAGGGAAGGCGGGGAAGGTGGAAGGGGAACGCGGGAGGGGTAGGGGACGTGTGAGGGGAGAGGGGGGTTCGTGGGACAGGGGAAGGGGGGAGAGTGGAGTGGGGAGAGGGAAGGTGGAGGTGACGGAGTGGGAACGCGAGAGGGTAAGAGGATGCAGCAGAAGAAGGGGAGGCGGAAGGGGAACGGGAAGAACGGGAAAGGACACACAGGGAGAAACAATTTCTTTATTAAATGGCATAGCAACGCATGCCGGGACCAGCTAGTGTAAAATAAAATAAATAAATATAATAAACCTTCCAAACAATCACAAACCATCGACATTAGTTCTTAAAACACCTTCCAGATTCAAATTCAAATATGAATTCGACGCACAGCCGTTATTATTAAATGTGGTTTTTCCTTCCGTATGCTGCGAGTTGGAAAGAAACGTTAAATTCTGTTTTATTAGTCATCATCAACATTACATAGTATAAAATGAAGTCGCTCAAAATGTATGTGCGCGTTAATCTTTTAAACTAGGAACGGATTTTCATACGGTTTTCACCAATAGATAGAGTGATTGAAGAGGAATGTTTATATGTATAATACATGTAAATTATATTAGAGAAAAGCCGAGAAATTTAAGGAAAACATATTTTTGTGTGATATAAAACGGATGGCGGGCCGTACTATAGTCACTTTTGAAATTCGTTCTACGGAAGAAATTGGAAAATAGATGTCCTAGAGTAAGTAGGTATTTGATTTGAATTATTTTATTTAGTCGTCCAAAATGTATGTGCGCATAGATCTTTTAAACTACGCAACGGATATTCATTCGGTTTTCACCAATAGACAGAGTGATTCAAGAGGAAGGTTTATATGTATAAAAACATGCTTATTATAGTAGAGAAAAGTCGAGAAATTCAAATATTCAATTCGGGCAGCGGGCAGCGAGCAGCGGGCAGCGGGCAGCTGGCAAGCGGGTGGTGTGGATTTTATAAAGGTTGGGTAATGGCGTTGTGTTTCGTTAGCCACAGCAACGTGTGTCCGGGTCTGCTAGTATAAAATATTTTTTTAAGTGTACAAAATATAATGGTTATGATAGGTAAAGACATTGTAATTTTTAGTCCTCCTCGCTAGGGGTACCTGTGCCGAGGCGGACTAAAATTGTTTAATTATAGTTTATTTGTCTTCTATGTCGTTTATAGTGTCTTCATTAGGGTGTTTTCCTTGACCTTTTCAGCCATATTTTTAATTCTTGATTTGTACTAATTATTTTTTTATTTATGTATTGGGGAAGAGTGTTATGGAGTTTAGTTGCAAAATAAGTGTAGTTTATTTGGTTCGTTCGTTTTGATTCGTTGTACGTTATGACGTGGTATTCGTGGTTTTTGATTCCGTATGCTGGGAATTGGAAATAAATTTGAAAATACTGCTATATAAAGCCTTTGTTCTGATGCAGTCATATTTAAAATTCCAATTTTAATTATAATCAAATTACAGCCCTTATTGGAGTAATCGTGGCTTATCATTCCATATGTTGGAAGTTGGAAATAAAATGGAAAATGCTGCTCTATGTCGCCTGTGTTTTGATGCAACCATTTTTAGAATTCTAAATTAAAATTTAGCATCAAATTACAGTAATCGTGCTTTTTGATTCCATATGCTGGGAGTTGGAAATAAAATTGAAAATGCTGCTCTATGACGCCTGTGTTCTGATGCAACAGATTGCGGGGGCGGTGTTGCGCGCGCCGCTCCCCAGAAACTATGAAAAGGCTCGAGTTCGCCCCCTTCCTTCCATTGGGACGCCAACTGCCGCCGCGGTAACTCCATAACCGGTGCAAACAACCCCTCTTAATCGAGAACACCCCTAACAATATTGCAGTCTGTTTTCTTTTCGATTAATTTCCGTTCGAAATTAAAATTTTGCACAGCCCACAAGAGGTATTTGTTTCCACTTTTAACTTTACAGAGGTTTTTAAACGAGTTTTCGCGTTATTTATCTGGAAAAGTTTTTGAAAGCAGAAAAAGTTTACCGAGGCGGAGAGATCAACTCGTTTTGAAGGTAAGAAACATTTTGACTTAATTTTCAGGTTTTTTGAAAAGTATTGTAACATTGAAGCACTTTTAAAGGTTCTTGAGAGTATAAAAAATTTATTACTATCTACGAAACTTTAACTACGACAATATTCTAAGCACAGCTTATTGAAAAACCTTTGAACTTCGTAAAAGTTTTTCTAAACATTTTATTTGATGACCACATTTCTGTCAAACATAAGAGATGAGAGTATTACGGTGTTAACAGCACATTACTGAATGAGACCATTTCTCCAATACAACTTCATATTACATTATGTTGTGTTAACCAAACTAAACATGTACATTAGAAAGTGTTGATTATTTTAATCAGTTTCCATACGTAATTTAATCTGTTAAGAAACAGTTTCATGCTTTTTCACAACTATTGTTAAACAGTATACGCAGTTAGTAAATAAAAAAACTTCTATAAAAACTAATGTTATTAGAGTGAAACACATTTATCGCAGACAACACAACTCACAACATATTTCATACACAAGGTTCCATATTATTTGATAAGAAATACGTTTTAAGGGTTGATCTCAAATAATATTATACCGAAATACAATAGTATTACGATAAACAAATATTTAATACGAACGGTAGGACAATAGAATTTTCAGCATTGTTATTAAGATATTTATAGATCTATTATTATCGAAAAATACTTATATTTAAAGTGATTGTGTAAAAATAATTTTTAACTCCTCAAGCTAATTTGTTCGCTTTTCCGAACAACTCATAGAGGTCTCCCAGAAATCATTGTGTCTCCCTTATTATCATGGTTAGAAATATAATCTAAGCTGACAGAGAAAATACCACGCTCTATATTAAAATCTGAAAGTTAACCAAAAAATGTTAAAAAGTACACCTTCATGCAACCAATGTTTCCGATCGTAATTTGAAAAGGATTTTTTTTTTAATTATTTTTAGACGAAACAACAAAAAAATGAGTTGACGGAAACCTTTATAATGCATTTGCCTAATAAAATAAAACCATTTTCATTTTTTTTTAATTTTTCTTTCAAAAAGTATATTTATTTTAATTTTTTACTTTATGAGTAAAACCTCAAATTGTAATATTTTAAATAAATGAAGACAACATTAGCGAAACTCGATCGAAAATCTGGAGACAGAAAAATCAGAAAAAAGATATTGGCAACTCTGGGACACGAACCCAGGACCTTCTGCTTACTGGCAACGGCTCTACCAACTGAGCTAAGGTGTCTATGTACAATTATTATACTGTTTCATACTTCGACTAAGAACTACCAACATTATCTTCATTTTCTTAACGCATATATTATTGGCTGCCAGAGGTGCCAATATCTTTTTTCTGATTGTCTATTTTAAGATTTTCTATTGAGTTTCGCAAAATGTATATATGTATTTAATTCGAATTACAAAATTTGAAAGCGTTGTTTATCACCTTTCAAAAACGATTTGTATTTATTTGCTGCATTCAGAAATATTCCATTTACTTCGATTTTATTGCAAAACGAAAATATTTTTCTTCCGACAAAATATGTCTGCTGATATTCTCATTTCAAAGAATGGACGTAAAAAGCTTAAAAACCGTGCAAATAAATTATTTTCAGCAGCTGTTGACGGGAACGCCCTTTTCTCTTTAAATAAAAACGGCACATTTCAGAAATTAGTTATTTAAATATATAAAGCACATTATAGAAAAAAAGTTATTTAAATTAAAAAAAAACAGCACATTTCAGAAAATAGTTATTTAAATTCATGAATTAGTCACAACTCTGCAGGAACTTAAATAATATTATATTATTAAAATTTCATTTCGAGATCTGTTGAAAGTTTCGACACTTCGGAAGTTTGAGTTTAGAATACTTTGCGTTGAATTCCTTCATCTCAGAGTGTGAATTTCTGAATCGAATCTGAAAGCAATTTAAGTTATTAAGTTGGTGTTGTAAAGAAGGGCAGTATAAAAATGATTTGAATAAAATATAAAATAAAATTGTTAAAAATGTTGGTTATTAACGCAAACCTGTGAAAAATTACAAAATATTATAACTGTGGGATTTGTGAAGATGAAAGAAATGCCTGCCTCAGAATCATTGCCTTTCAAGATAAAACATTTACCTCTGGAAAATCGTGATTAATTTTTATATTATTATGCCGTGTTACAATCAGTTGCAGTGTCCATCATCAGGGCAAAAAAATAATCGATTGCACATCTGCCCTGATGATGGACACTGTAATGATTGTCTGAAATGTTGCCTAAAGGAGTAGAGCAACGCGACATAATAAATCAAACATAAATCACGATAATAGTTTTGGCCGTGAAAATCTAAATCATACCTACATTTGGAATATTAGTGTACTTGAAAAACTTCGACATATGTAAAAAATTTTAATTTAAAAAAAAATTACACATTTCTAATAAAATTATTTTGCTTGTCTGATGCGATTTATTTATTTGTTTTATTATACGCCCAGAGGGCTTTTACATAAATAAATAAAGGCAGTACATCTTTAACATCAGGAAATAATAGAAATAAAATTACATTTGAAATAAAAAAGTACATAAATTAAATAAAAATATAAGCAACAAAAATTTTAAGTACAGCGAGATATAATAACGATAAGTTACGATAAAAAAATACATACATGATATAAAAATACAATCAATAAAATTTTTAATATAAGGTGATCAGAGGTTTACAAAATTGCAACATTAACCATGTCTAATAAAACCTAAGTATTAGTTTCGCAAAGTGTAGTTATTAGTTATATCGATGGTACCTCCAGTACCTCTGCAAGTTGCAGGAGTTCGGAACTCCAATTGGGATTTTAATATTTTAGTTAAGAAAGTTAAATCATTTTTTTTTAATATAACTAAATAATACTACAGGTTATGATGGTTTATAATACATATTACAATGATTTTACCAAGACATTACATTAAATTACATTAATAGGATAGGTAGAGATAGTTTAGCAAATTTGTCGATGAACGAGTAGTTTATTAAATTTACCAAGGAATTCCTTAGTGAGTAATTGTATCACGGATAAATGATTTCATTATTTCATTTTTAAATTGTGTCAGTGACATATTCCATACATCTATGTGCGAATACATATTGCCCGAGTGTTGGATTCTGTGTAGTGGTATATTGAATTGTGCCCTGGTCGTAGTATTACCACAGTAAATTGGTAGTACTGACCTCGTGTTTATGCACATCAGGTCCACTTTTTAAAATTAAAAGTTCATCGAACTTGAACAATTTCACGCATTACGCAGTAATATGCAGGAATTTTCATCCACGCAAGCACACATGCACCGATAGCCGAAATTTGTATGTAATGCTATTTTTGTTATCTTGTATTTTACTTATTTTTAATTATTAGCCTATTGTTCCACGTATCTGAATATTGTCACAAACTTCGATATATTCGGTGAATGGTTTTTAATTCCATCATTTGAAATCTGTTATATTTTTGTGACGAAAGATTAATATTGAAAATTCAATAAATTTGGGTAGGTTCATTTATTGAATAACCAACACCCCCGCCATAAGTCACTCCAAGGTGTTCGTTTAGTGACTTAGCAGAGGTGCCTGGGATTGCGGTGTAAGATTTGTCAAGAACTTGGCGGGGAGTGCGTTTGTCCACTTAAATAATTATACTTCATGGCGGGCCGGATCGGGAGATCTAACCTAGACCTCTCCAGCTGGACTCTCTTGCAACGTAATGGGATTCATACGTCCGTCACTTCTGGACACATTGACCCTCAGATTTCTAACCATCCCTCATGCTTTTCTCTTCCCAGAACCTCCTTTCCTTAAAAAGAACCTCCACACAGCATCCCCAAAGACGACATATATACCAAGGGATTTTTTTCTTCAGGGCCTCCAGGGTTGAACTAACGTAAAAAAAGGTGCATAACTTTTAGTGCTCAAAGGTATTTGGTTAGACTTCTACAAGTTTTCATGTGTTGATTCCTTTTTATTCAATCTGTTTTCGGTTCATAACAAAGCCCATAATACTACGCTAATTAAAATTTAATAATTAAATTTGAAAAATAATGTAAAAATTGTATGTTCAATGCGAATAATCGCTGTATTTTCGTATCAGGTTATGATACGAAAATACAGCGATTTTCGTATCATAACCTGATACGAAAAATTGGGGTTATAGGTTGCTATGCCATATAATAAAGAAATTGTTTCTACCTGCGTGTCGTTTCCCATACATCCCGTTCCCTTTCTGCCTCCCCTTACCCTCTCGCGTTCCCCCTCCGATTCCTCCACCTTCCATCTTCCCACTCCCCCCCCTTCCCCCGTCCCGTGAACCCCCCTCCCGAGTTCCCCCCCCCCCTACCAAGTTTCCCTCTCTCCTCCTGGGTTCCCCTCCCCCCTCTCGCATTGCATACATTCATTCTCGGTACACTCAGTTTTCAAACAGCTATTGCAATTTTTTATACAAATTTCATTATGCCAGAACTCGTATTTGTTATTCTGATGTATGAGCTGGTTTATCTTAAAATTTCTTTAAAATCCATTCGGTAATTTTTGCGTGAAAGAGTAACGAACATACATCCATCCAATATTAGTTGGATTTTTTTTGTGTTTTTATGTTAGTAACGTGGATTTGAATAAATTGGAATGATCTACAAAATCTACATGGAATTGATCTACAAAACACATCAAAAATTATCTCTTTTCACATTTTCAGGCGGATTAAGGAATGAAAGAAGGAAGACGGAGCTTTATTGTAAGAAATATTTTTTAAATATAAGGAAGAAAGACGATTGCCAGCCGGTTGCAGCGAAAGTGTCTGTTGTAGGAAGAGAATTTATAAAAAAATTAACGTTTTATGCTATCGGGATCAACTTTAAATAAGCGCTTGAGACCGTGGAGGTTTTTTTTTACATTGACTCCACTCTTGAGGCCCTGAAGAAAACAATTTCTGTCCACCTCCTGACTGGCCGGGTCCAGAGATACTGGTCAGGGGAGGCCTATTGACCTCTCCAGCAGCCATCGCCTTGCATCGCAGTTGGAGGGATGGATTCATACGTCCCTCACTCTTGGACACACTAACCGTAAGATTCCTACTCACCCCTCTTAGCTTTTTCATTCCCAGAACTTCATTCCATTCCTTTCCTTGAAAAGATCCTCCACACAGCCATCCCATATGATCTCATGACACCTGCGTGCAGCTAATGTAAATAAAAAAAGTATATAAATATTAAAATAGTTACATGTTAAGATTTTTATTTCTAGAAAGATTAAATAATTAAGATCACCTGCAAATCTATGCAAAATAATGCACCCCTACACGATAAAATGCTTTCAAGTTAGTTCATTTTAAATCATGCTAATAAAAAGGGTGGCAATTATACAATTCTAATATCACCCTTTTCGCACCTCCACAGGTTTCTATCCTATTAACATATAAGTCAACAGGTTGCTGGGAATTCGATATCATGTTGAGGTACACAGTAGTTTTCCTATTGTGAAAAATTTCATCAGAAGTATCAAGAATCTACTTGGGATGGGGGTGGTTTTTTGAGGTCTCATATAGACTCTTAAATCTTTTATTTTGCAGGTCAAGTGTACGAAATTTCACCACTCTCGGAATAAAATATTTTTGCATTTGTATAAAAATCTAATCGACGTCGGTCGCCCGCCCGCCACGAATACTCTTCTTTACATAAATAAATTACGTTACTTAACTTTAAGATATTATTATGTTTCAATCTATCATTGATTGATATCACACTACCATCTCTCGAATTAAATTTCAAACCCCAAATAAAGTTGATTATTCCTAAGGGAATGTTCTTTCCTTTGCTAAGTATGTAAATACTTACAAAAAGGGGTAAAAATTTCAACGGACAGTTTGCCAAAATACGTACTACTACCTATTCTTAACTCTGGTTTGTCTAACTTAAAACAGACATAAAATATACACGTTTTTTTTAAAGACCACACAAAGCAAAATATTGTTTCTTATCCCTGAAAAAAATAGACTGATTGAAGGTTCCCTGTGCCGATAAGCTCAATTTTACCTCACTTTTTGTAAAATTAATAAAAACACAAAATTTCGCAATACAAATTATTTTTTAATTATCGAACTTTGTAGAATTTGCTCAAATTTTCAGGCTGTATTTTAGAGCTAAATCTGCATTCCAAAGTCTTTAATTCGTAACTTAAAATCCAAAATCCATAAACATTTACAATCCCGTTATGATTTTAGATTTTCACGGCCAAAATAATTTTTGTTATTTTTTTTGGGGTGTTATGTCGTGTTGCGCTACCTCCTCCTTTAGCCAACGTTTCTGGCCAACGCACATCTGCCCAGATGATGGACACTGTAACGCTGTCCGAAACGTTGGCTAAAGGAGGAGGTAGCGCAACACGGCATAACACCACAAAAACAAATAACAAAAATTTACAGTCCCAAACAACGAGGCGCTTTTCGTTCGGTTTCACCCAGTTTGAGTGTTGGTGACAATTTTATAAATAGACGCTTCCTCGGATTTAGTGACATCTAGTCACCGGGACAAAGTAACCGCGACAGGCAATGACGACATATACATATAATATATAGATTCGTGGTAGCAATCACTACGTGGTTTTGTTATTCATAACTGCCAGTTACAATAAACGTACTACGTAATAATCGTACCGTACCATCTACCTCTCCACACCCGGAAGATCCAATAAACTTACGTCTGCCAGCCGACGATCCTCACGCTAGCGCGTAATGTAAGTGGTGCCACTTTTGGCATTGCTTTAAATCGGTTCTATTACAAAATACGATTTGTAACAAACTCCCTAACGAAAAAGGTTTTCCGTAAGGCGCGGCGTCAGAGATGAACTTGAAGCCGGGTTCTTAAATTTCAACCATACAGTCGCAAGGCTATTAATACTGCCAGATAATAAAATACACCCTTAATATACCATAAAAAAATATTTTATTTGGAGTGGTTTTTGGAACCATTTATTGGATGAACAACATCCTTTCCACATCACCCCAAGTGGTTCACTACGTTTGTTGACTTAGCAGGGGTGCGTGAGGTTTGTCTAGGTCTTGGCGGCGGTTTTTACTGTCTACATCTGATTTCTAAATCTCTACGCAAAGCCCGGGAAACGACGGGGACTTCAGAAGAATATAAATAAAAATAAAATAAATAGTAAAATTGATCAACCCAACATAAATTGATTTTAGAACAGGCATCACTTTTATATGCAAATACTTACACAAATTATTGCCAATAAACATTTTATTTGAAATCGGTACCGTTAAGGCGAATATTAATGCCAAATTAATCCTTACTACGAATTGGTTTACATTATAAATGTTTTTAAAATACGTATTCGTTATAATAAAAATTATCTCACCGTTTCCATTTAGTAGAATTAAAATAAAATCAATAATTACTTTATTAAAAAAAAAAAAAAAAACGTAAACTAGTAAAAACGCATTTTTTCATTAGAAATGTATGAAAGCACACAGGAAACAACTTTAAAAAAATACTATTTTATTGCTAAAATTATCTGTGACAGTTATTATAAACAAAAACCACATTTTCGCTTGAAATAGTAACCTCTAGACACAGTTTGCCAAGCAATTTTTATGCCTAATACCTATATTCGTGGCGATATAAGGCACACTAAGAACACACATTTTTGGCTTGTGGCTTCATCTTAAGCCCGCGCATTCCGAATTTCTTCCGTTTTATAACAAATTTCTCTTGAACAATTTAAGATTTTAAGTTTGTAAAAAAATACATTTTAATTTTTAAGGTAATATCCATACATTTTCCACACTGAAACGAAGATTATATGAAATTCCTTCGATAGAAAAATTTCGCATAGTATGCTCCGAAAATTGTTATAAGCACATTTTTTTTTGTTTCATAAGTTAATTGGATGAAAAAAAAACGAGTGTGCTTTAGACCACACGACTGAAGTAAAACTTCACTAACTTATAAAAGAAAATATGACATTGACATTGGGGTGACATCAAAGACCATGGGGTGACCATGGGGTCACCTATGACCTTGGGGTGACCTACGACCTTGGGGTGACCTACGACCTTGGGGTGACTTATGACCTTGGGGTGACCTACGACCTTGGGGTGACCTACGACGTTGGGGTGACCATCCTTATCCTTATCCTTGTCACTCCCAAGTCAAGCGTGTGTAAAGGCCCGACCGTTCGCCTCACCCGATCACCGTTGGCATCGATTACCTTCGCATATAATATATATATATATATATCCTTTTTCGTAACGCATTCACCAGCTTACCCCCCCCCATGTCTTACCCAGCTTAGCCCAAAAATCTCATTGTTTTTTTATACTATTTAGTACATCTCCCACGAGATTTTTACTCTGTTTACGAGTTGTGTTTTTTAAACTCTAGCTGTGGTACCCGGCATCGCTGAGGGAGTTGATATGAAATTGAACTGACGTTCGAACCCACGACGGATCTTGCTTTATATACCCCTACTAATGGGTAGCCCCACCCATACAAAAAAGGCTTCGTATGGTCCTCAATGTTCCAGAACATTTCACAATATTCGAGAGTGTTTTGGTATATTCCACAATGATCTGGGATGTTTCCGAAAGTTACAGAATATTACCAAACATCCCGGGATGTCCTGGAATGTTGTGGAATGCTCTTGAATACTCTCGAATGTTCTGGTCTGTTCTAGAAATTTCTAAAGGGCGAAGCATTCAGCCCTTATATCTTAAAAAGCACTCCCTTCAGATGAAAACGGAGGAGCGTTAGAGGGCTGCCACACCACATAACTGCCTTGATCGTACCGGACCTCGTTTCTGAGTTTTAGTGGCACACATATTGTATACTTTCTTTTATAATATACTAGCAGACCTAACCACACGTTGCTGTGGCTAACGAAACACAACGCCACTAACCAACCTTTATAAAATCCACACCACCCGTTTGCCCGCTGCCCGCTGCCTGTTTTGAATATTTGAATTTTTCGGCTTTTCTCTACTATAGTAAGCATGTATTATACATATAAACCTTGAATCACTCTATATATTGGTGAAAACCGCATGAAAATCCGTTGCGTAGTTTAAAAGATCTATGCGCACATACATTTTGAGCGACTTCATTTTATACTATGTAATGATGATGAAATGATATGGTCTGCAACCGGGTTCGAAAAGAAGAAGATGGAGAGATACGAAATTACGAATGTTAGAGGAGAGCGCTAACATTTACAGCGATAACATCGATGCGAAAATTGCGAAAATGTTTAATAAAACACGACTCGCTTAAAATATAGCAAAAATCTCGCAAGCATTATCTTAAATAGCATTTAAAGAAACACTGTGAATTTTTTCATACATATAACTTGTAAAATAACTGAAACAAACGTGTTTATAATAATTTTTGGAGCATACTTTTTTTTTTCTACCGAGGGAATTTTATATAATTTGCGTTTTGGCGTGGAACGTATCTAGATATTATCTTAAAAAATAACATAATTTTATTTTTATTTTAGAGCTTAAAAACTTAAAATGTTTAAGGGAGATATGTAAGAAATCGGTAAAAATCCGGGTTGCGGACGCTTAATTTGAGCGCTCATCACCGGGACTTAACATTTCTAGTTAATCTATATATATTTTGCTGCGCATATATATTATTTAGAATATACACTCATAGATAGTACATCGAATAGACTTGTCGGTAATAGTATATCATTATGCGCGGTCTGATCACAGAGGCCGCTATGTCAAATATGATTGAATACGCTATTAAAGATGATAGGCCTCCACTGGAGGTAGGAGGTACACCATAGACAAATATCAAGTATAATACACAGATAATAAAGATAGATGGGTGGGTTGTGAAATGGCGGCGACACGTCGGCACCAAGTGACATGTTTCGAGGTAGGTAAGTACCTACTTGGATTTATACACAAGGGATGGCCCGACGCGTACAGGGTGAACTATTGGGAATTTAGCATTGACTAAATTAAAATTTGACATATCCAATGATATATTTTTCCTTTGTTGTACTTGTTGTTTGTATGGCTTTATATTACATTTTACAATTTATATAATAACTAGCAGACCCGGCCACACGTTGTTGTGGCTAACGAAACACAACGCCATTACCCAACCTTTGGCTGCCCGCTGCCTGAATTGAATATATGAATTTCTCGACTTTTCTCTACTATAATAAGCATATTTTTATACATATAAACCTTCCTCTTGAATCACTCTATCTATTGGTGAAAACTGCATGAATATCCGTTGCGTAGTTTAAAAGATCTACGTGCACATACATTTTGAGCGACTTCATCAAATAAAATAATTCAAATCAAATACCTACTTACTCTATAGGACATCTATTTTCCAATTCCATCCGTAGAACGAATTTCAAAAGTGGCTATAGTACGGCCCGCCAGCCGTTTTAAATCACACAAAAATATGTTTTCTTTAAATTTCTCGGCTTTTCTCTGATATAATTTACATGTACTATATATCAAAACATTCCTCTTCAATCACTCTATCTATTGGTGAAAACCGCATGAAAATCCGTTGCGTAGTTTAAAAGATTAAGGCGCACATACATTTTGAGCGACCTCATTTTATACTATGTAATGATTTATTTCAATTTTTTTTACAATTAAATTCCACTCTTCCTTAAGAGGGATTAACCAGAGAAAACCGGAAATATGTCATTTTAAAATCAAATTTTAGACGTATTGAGACTTTTTCACAAAAAATTATAAATTCATTTCGAAAGATTGTTTAAAGGTGTCTTTTAAATATTGAAAAAAAAATGTTTATTTTTAGTACAATAAGGTTATACCATAGGTCGTTGGCAGATTTTTTAAAATTTTCAAACAAAATTTTGTATTATACAACACTCATTTCAAATCATATAATCATGCACTAAAATAAATCAATAAATTATCTGGGAAAGCCATTTTTCAGAATTTAAAATTAAGTTTAAATTAAATTTTGTGACGAAAATACTCCAGTTTGTCTATTTACTTACGGTCTTACAAATTAATATATTTAAGATTTTTTATATTCTTATTTTGCTTAGACATTATTGAAAAATTATAAATTCTTATAATAAAAAAATAATTAGAAAGATTACATATTTTTAATAGTTTTATATAATGCCTTTCAGCATTTTTGGATGTAGGTATAAATTAAAGCAAATGTTTTTTTTTAGAAATTTAATTAAAATTTAATTTGAAAATGTTATTATCGAGTTCTGCAAATATTTTAGATTGTATTTTAGTTACAGTTGTTTCGAAGTGTAAGGTCATTTCCAAACTGTGGTGAAGCCACTTACGGAGGACTTATTTATTATATTTTAAAAGTGAATTTTCGAAGGTGTCTAAATTGATTTATTACTATAATTGATTTTCAATGTTGAACAGCCTTGGATACTTGTGATTTTATTACATTTGTTATTGTGGATATTTATTTTAGTGTTGGGGAGTGTTTTTAGTTTGTTGATTGAGAAGTGTATGTAGTTTGTTTTGTTAGTGTTCAATGAGAGAAGATTTGTAACAAACCAATGTTTTAAGATGTTCATGCTATTATTTGCTTGTTCGTTTACTCTATTCCAGTCGATCCCATTCACTATGATAGCTGTGTCGTCGGCATACGATATTATGTCTGCGTTAAGTGGTAGTTTAAAATATTGTTGACATAAATTATAAATAGTAGGGGGCCTAGGACTGTGCCTTGAGGTATCTCAAAATGACTTGTTAGTGGTAGACTTTGGGAGTTGTTCATCTTGACTACTTGGACGTACTACGTCCTCCTCGGGCGTCCAAAACTTCTTCTATCATTCAAATTTGCGTCATATATCCTCCATGCACTCCTTTTTCTATCTTTCGCTCTAAATGCCCCAACTTAATTGAATAGTATTAATACCGTAGGGTCTGCGTGGTTGAATTTCAGAACCCTGCTACGAGTGCGTGTCGGATGCCACGACATTGTGTACGTGGAATTTCACACAAAGCTTCTGTTATAATTCGGTTTCGAAAAGAATTCGACGCAAAATGTCGCTACTTCCGTCAGCAGGTCGGACGGGGACGTCTCCCTTCTAAGTATAACTGCTACGAATTTGTGAATATGAATATGTGGTATCTCTCCGGATATGAAAGGATTGACGGTAATACATGTTGTGTCAGATGGCTATATATCACATATGACGTCATTGCTCTGTCTCAGTTACTTTGTTCCGGTGACTAGCTACAGTGGATCCGAGGAATGGGGGAACGCGTTGTTTTTGGAATCAGTTCGTATTGGATCTATAAAATGGTCACCAACACTAACTGGGCGAAGCCGAACCAAAAGCAGCCCACAGAGCCTAGCAGTAAAAACCTGCGGAGCGGGTTTTTAACAGCTAGTTATATTAATTACGCTTACATTAGCCAAGCATTATTTGCGGATCTCCACATTTCTCAGATGATCATACAACGTTTTACTGTACACCCTCAGGGATCGCATTTCTAGTGCATTCAGTCTACTTTCATCCTGCCAGTTCCGTGGCTCAATGCCATATATCGGGGTAGGTACTAGCACTCCCTCGTGGACTGATAGCTTGGTTTCTTAGGACAGTTTTTTGTTAGCGCCAATCGCTTTCAGTACAACAACATAACAGTAAAAGAAACATAAGAAACAGAATACTGGCAGATGTGTATAAATATTTAGGTCAACAAAGGGGATCATGTTATTAGGAGTTTGCGGGGGGACCAGAGCGGTTTCTTGGAATTATGTCTGGAATAGGAATATAAGATTAATTTACCACGTTATTCAATATACTAGAATATGTGGGATGGACTGGACAGTCATCACAAGAGAGTTTGTAAATGCCCGACATGCTTAATTTATTTATTAATTTTTTATTTATTTATTTATTCAACGGCTTCTACATAGGAATAGCAATAATTTGAAATGAATAAAGAATATATAGTTAATAGCACAAAAATTAATAAAAAAAATTTATAAAGCACATATTGAAGTGACAGTATAAAGTAAAAATAGTAAGCTATTTTAAATACAAACACGAAGAAAAAGAAAACCTCATATACATGATTGTGTATAAGATATTATGAATTAAAAAATTACTACGTAAAGTACGTGGTAATACATTGAAAAATTCCAGAAATAAACATTGATTAAGAATATATTGACAGGGTAAAACATGCTGACCTAATGAAAATGCTTGCGGATTGTAACGTTGACACCAAAGACCAGAATTTCATTAAAAACCTGTATTGGTTCCAAACAGCAGAAATAAGACATGGGAATGAGAGATCTAATGCAATTGCCATTCAGCGTGGAGTACGACAAGGCTGTATCCTGTCGCCACTATTGTTTAATCTCTATTCCAACTATGTCTTTAAAAGAGCCCTAAGTAATACTGATAAGGGTCTGAAGATCAACGGAGTTGTCATTAATAACATAAGATACGCAGATGATACTGTATTACTAGCTGACTGTATCGATGACCTCCAAGACCTATTAAATCTTGTTAATAATGCTGGTGAGCAACTGGGCCTAACAATCAACGTCAATAAAACTAAATGGATGACATTTGGACGACTAGATCACTCTGAATCAGTGATACTGTTAAATGGTTGTAATGTCGAAAAGGTGGAAAGATTTAGATACCTCGGCAGTATTCTCACGGAGACTCTTGACCCAGATGTGGAGGTTAGATGCAGAATTGAAGCAGCAAGAACTGCGTTCATTAAAATGAAATCCCTCTTCTGCAATGACAATATCAGCTTAAAACTAAGGCAGAGAATGCTAAAATGTTATGTGTGGTCGGCAGGCGCGGCCGGTGCTTTCAATTTTTGGTGGTTCACCGAGTAATTCATGAAAAATTAAAACAAAAGTAGGTAAATAAATAAAAAATAAAATTAGACAGAGCCTACTAACTCATAACTCGTACAGTGCCCTTGAGGTGATTATTCACAAAAAAACGGCGCTATACAAATTATCCATTTCTTATTACTATAATTTTATGTAAAAGTTTTCTTTGCGGATTTACTATCTTGGTTGATAATTAAAGGTAGTTTTGGCAGGCCATAGGCTATAATTCTGCTTTTATTTTCATGATTCATATATTCTTAATATAGTCTATATTTATTATTATATAACTTTTAATTTTAAAAAGGCAAGGAAATTTAAAACAGCGATATCTATCGAATAATAACACAATAACAACACTCAGTAAACGTTTCTTTTTGGCGCGCCCCCCGCGCGATAGTAAACCCCCTTTACTGAGTGAATTTTGCAATACATATGTGACAAAAATGCACAAACAAAAGGTCCCAACAACTAATAATGACAATGTCAAATCGGTTCCCTCTCCATCAAGATAATATCGCAGCCGCTGACCCGTTGACTCATCGTTACATTTTACAAGAGAAAAATATAATTACTATCCTATTCAAACCCTACTACGAATGGTCATTTCGTTGGATCGATTCACTTCGGAATTCCTCGGGCATTTCCGTCAACCGCGCAGCGCACGGCAGTCAACATTTTTTCGCTACGATTTTGTATTTTGACGGTCTGAAGATGTTGCTGGGGGCTTCATACAAATGATAATTCTCGAACGGGCGCTTTGCTGAAACGCGTGGAATGGTATGTACCTACCTCGGTTCCTAGGCGATATAACTTGCGCGCGGGAAGCAATGCTTTGGGCCACGATCATTTATTATTCTCTACCAAATTCATGTATTTTTAGATAGGAATTCAATTTTTTTTTTTAATTTAAAATCATCTGCGCAATTTTATAATTAAAAATATTATGTAATACGATGAGCTGCAAAATGTTGTTTAATTTTGTTGGCGGTTCGGCGCACGAGTGCACTTTAGGACGAGCCGCGCCTGGTGGTCGGTCTTGCTCTATGGATGTGAAACATGGACCTTGAAAGTAAATACCATGAAAAGGTTAGAGGCTTTTGAAATGTGGCTTCACCGGAGAATGCTCAAGGTACCATGGACCGACATGATCACCAACACAGAAATTCTCAGGCGGGCTAGAGCAGATAGAGAACTGCTTACATTAATAAAAATCAGGAAAATTTCATATCTGGGTCATATACTTCGAGGGGAGAAGTATCACTTGCTCCATTTGATATTGAAAGGCAAGATAGAGGGTCGCCGAGGGCCTGGTAGGAGACAAATGTCTTGGCTGCGTAATATACGAGAGTGGACCGGCATTAGAAGTGTGGAGGAGCTATTCCGGGCAGCGCAAGACATGATACGGCACGCAAAGAAGAAGAAGAATATAAACATTCAAAGCATATTTGATTATAATCTAATCGAGAAGTGCTGACAAACAGCTTTAATTAAATAATGTTTGTATGTTGATAATCTTTCAATATTTATCACATCATCAACAATATATTTGTTACCAAGTATATGTATTCGATTTAATATGGCATATAATTCAGTATTAGATCCTGTATTGTTACAATGGTAAGGTAATTTGTGACGAACTGATCTACTCGGTACATGAAAACATGTTAAGTTATTAACAATTTTAAATAAAGAAAATAAATCAGAACAAATTCTTCTTTCTTTTAATGTATCAAGTCCCAGAAGATGCAACAGGGAGAAGTACCTAATTAATGTTTTCAATTGATATTTACAATTTAAAATTATGTGACGTAAGAATTTATGTTGGACAGACACGCTCAAGGGAATATTCATGTATACTGTAATATGGATTCCAAATGGTGGAATTAAATTCTAGTTGGCTTCTAACAAGAGAAGTGTATAGTAGTTTGACAGTTTTAAAATCCTTTGAAATTCGTAAGATAAATCTTATATATATATATGATAATCTTATAATCTATGAGCTTTAGTTTTCGTATTTACCTTTGTTATTAACCATTTTCGTGTGCCTGGAAATCGAAAGGTCAATCGTAAACCAAAATACTTACAAACGACTCGAGTTTCACGCGCGTTGCATACGCGCCGCTCGTAAGTACCCGCCATACTATTTTGGTATTCGTAAAAATAAATAAAGAAAATATTTTTATAGTGTTCGTACACCATGCTACGTGCCGACTACGGGTTTGATGTCAGTTGCACGCCACCGACAGTGCTGGTAGCCATGCGAGTTGCATCCGTATCTACCGCTACGCGTTTGATGTTTGACAAAAATGGTTTCCGAACTTGAATGGAAAGTTAATTTTTTCTGGAAATGGAAAAAATGCGTGTTTATATAACTATACGTTACCAGAATACGTAAGAAATGATTTAAAGAAGAAGGCACAAATTATTTTTGGAAAAGAGTGTATTTTTATGAATACTAGGAACTCCGCCAAATTTAAATAAGATTTCTTTGGCACACTGTAGAAAGAATGAAATTTTTTGTCAACATTCTCACACACTTGAGGCGATGAACATCCTTCAGTTTATATTTCTTTCGTTATAAGGGTGAACCCAAAATCTTCTATTAGATTAATTATTATTTTTTTAATTTTATAAACTAACGTTTAGACAAGATTTTTATGCATAGCACAAAGGGTAACAATTATTATAAGCAATAATTGTCAGCCTAAAACACTCATTTACATTGAAAAATCTTCCGAGAAAAGATACTTGCCGCCAACGGGACTTGAACCCGTGTCCTTCTGATTGCCGGTCGGATATCAGAAGGACACGGGTTCAAGTCCCGTTGGCGGCAAGTATCTTTTCTCGGAAGATTTTTCAATGTAAATGAGTGTTTCAGGCTGACAATTATTGCTTATAATAATTCTATTAGATTGTTTTTAATTCATACACCAAAGATAAACGAAACCGTTATCTTCATCGCTACACCGTATTAACTTCCCGGCTGCACGTGAAAAAATTATCTAGTTCAGTGTGTTTCGGGAGCGCCGTGTACGGAAACCGGCTTTGAAGAGTAGTAGTATATCTGTAGACTACTTGTGGTTGCGTCACAATCACGTCGTTTGTATCTCCATGTACGAAGGGCCTAAGTCTAAGGCAATAGAATCAGCGATATCAGGTTCAGATCGGTATAGAAAATAGATTTTATTTGTTCAGTGTTGTAAATCAATTTTAGTTTGTTTTCGGGCAGCGACGGGGTTCCAATTTTGATACCTTTCCGCGAAACAATCTGGCACACAGAATCCCTTTATTCTAATTCGTTTTTATTGGTAAAGTTTCTGGCAAAACAATACGGAGTTTCTTCGCTGGAATCAAACTTCATTTTAAGCTTTAGTTTCTCTGTTTCGTAATATAATCACCAAGAACCACAATTTTGGGAATGTAGAACATGGATTAACAAAAGGAAATCAGCTGATATCCCGAAACATTTAAACCAAAAATCGTGAACAGACATGTTTTTCGAATTCAATTTTTCGAAATCAATTGTTCGAAATCAATTGTTTGAATTTCAGTTTTTCGAAAGACTAATTTGTCGAACAGCTTTTGGCGGAAAGACATATTTTTCGAATTTGTTAATCAACTTTTAAAATATATATTTCACTTGCTTATGACTACCGAGATACTGTTAAGTACGGATAGTTAGGTTAGGTTAGGTTAGGTTAGTTGATATTGTCCATCCTATAATAAAATACTCTTGTATGTACTGCATCTATACACACTTATATATCAATTCGAAAAAACTTGTGTTTCGGTCAATTGACGTTCGAAAAATTGCATTTCGAACAATTGAATTCGAAATATTGATTTCGAAAAATTACAATTCGGTCCCTACCCCAAAAATCATTTAACTAATCATCTTGACACCATTTCTTGACAGGGGTAGGCAGAAAGGATAAAACGCCAAATAACTCCCTTGCTTCACACTCCCTGCTTCATTCACATTCAAATTTCGTCTCCTATTTATACTCTTGCGTTATTCTTGACGTGGTCCGACTTTTTTTTACATTAACTCCACACAGAAGGCCTTGAGGAAAATAATTTCCCTCAGGGCCTATGTCATCTGGGATGCTGTGTGGAGGGTCTTTTTGAGGAGAGGAAGGAATGAACATTGGTCTTAAAGAGACCTATGTTGTAGGAAGGAGGAAAGACAGAGGCCGGCAAATCATTCCACAGCCGAGCTGTTGAACATAAGAACGAGTCGAAGAAATGACCCGTTCTCATGTGACAAATGTCAACCGTGTACAAATGTTGGGCACGCGTTTGGCGTGTTTCCCGACTGTGCACCCGTGCCGAAGGGATCAATGATGCTAGTTCCTCGGAGCATCTTCCATTGTAATACCGGTAGAACAAGGATAGCATTCCCACCCGACGCCTGTGCTCTAAAGATTGCAATCCGTCTGTTAAGATGGGAGAATCTATCAAACGGAGCGCCCGTTTCTGCACAGAGTCGAGGGTATTTTTCAGGTATTTTGACTAAAGTATTTGATTCGTATTTTGTCAAGGCTGTCTTTTGTTTACCGGTGTTTTAATGAAAGATACTCTTTGAAACACCGTTATTAAACCCTCCAATAACAACAATTACCGATGCAAATTGAAAATACTAGATTTCAGGATTAAAAATATATCCAATATAAGCAACCACGATTACAAACAAGCTGCTTGCACTATGAAAATCACAACAACATTATAAACATTTAAAAATCAAATAAAACAGATTGATTCACAACCTAGAGAGATCAGAAATAGAAAACATACTGATATCAAATACTAACGAAAACACCAACCACACAACTGCACTAAAGACACCAATACATGCACAATTTTTTTTTGGATAATTATATGCAAGAATTGATAGAGATGGGATTGGGCGCGAAATTGAGTAACCTGGAAGTATGTTGCCTGTTGTATGCTGATGATGCGGTGCTGATTTCTAACAGTATGGAAGATCTACAGTCTCTCGTGTCTAGGATGAACGAAGTATGTATGAAGAATGAGTTAATGATGAATGTAAGTAAGACTAAAGTCATGGTATTTGAAAGAGAGAAATGTGCAACATAGTTGTGAATGATGAGTATTTGGATCAGGTAGATGAGTTTGTTCACTTGGGAAGTATGTTTACGAGAGATGGGAGGGCTGACAGAGATATCGTAAGAAGGGTAAATGCAGGCAACTCTATTAATGGAGGACTGAACGCCGTTGGCACCAACAAAAAACTGTCCAAAGAAGCGAAGTTAGCCGTCCATAATGAAGAGTCTGGTCCATACACTGATGTATGGCAGTGAGGCATGGAACTGGCAGAGGAAGGCTGAAAGTAGACTGAATGCTGTAGAAATGAGATCCCTGAGGCGTATGTGTGGTAAAACCATGTACGATCGTGTGAGAAATTTGGAGATCCGCGAAGAATGCAAGGTTGATGTAAGCGTAATGAGTAAGATTAAGAAAGGGACGCTCAGATGGTTTGGGCATGTAGAGCGAATGAACAAGGAAAGGAGTGAAGGTTAATATATGACGCAAATGTGAATGGTAGAAGAAGTCAGGGACGCCCGAGGAAGACATCGCACGACCGAGTGAATCAGATACTTGAGTCGGGCCATGTGAAGAGTCGGAATATTAGAAGAGCATGTGTGAGACGATGTATGAATGCGAATGAGGCAAGGAGTGTGTGCCAAGATCGAGTTGTTTGGCGGTCCGTCCTCTCTGCCTACCCCTGCGGAGAAACTTTAGTTAGTTGGTTTATTACCATTCAAATAATTAACTTTTAATTATATGTAAATAAAATCCTCAGCACAGGAGATCCCAGTGAGGATATCATTATATCTACTTGTTTAATACATTTATTAATATTAGATATTATTCGATCGACCGGTTGCTACCTAAATCCAATTATCCATTTTCTGATTATGAAATTAATCTGAACCCGTTTAGTCTAATTAACCGGTTGATTGGAGGCTCGTTTCCGCCCTTATTTTCTACCCCGTAATTTTCCGGTCAAATTTGAATGTCAGTTCACGCAGTATCCAACAGGCCGTGCTATAAAAACCCGGCAGATACTTTTCTTTCTTCGCTCGTCTATCCATCAAACTGACAACGTTAATTTTATTTTTATATTGGCCTTTTACGAATAGGAAAAAAAATATCAGGGGTCGGGTGGGTAGATTGAATTACAAATAAATTGATACTATAAAGATCATTTATCATTATCATCCACGAGATGTGATATTTTTATAAAGAACATTTTATTTTAAGGGTAGGTGTAGTTCTACTTGCGTTACTATCCGGGTTCACACGGGTGTCAACATACTTTTATTGTGAAAATATATGAAAAATATGAAACAAGTTGGCGTTTGAAAACACATTTGAAGTATTGTTTAATCAAAAGTCAGATACTTCCCAACTTTCATGATCGTTATAATAATAAATAATAATAATATTTGGATGATTTATATAGCGCCGTTTTTGTGAAAAATCACCTCAAGGGCGCTGTACAAACTTATAATACATTTCTAAAATCTAAAAAAACTACAAGCTAGACAAACAATTATAAACAACTTATGGCTAAAAATTGCATACATCGGTTCATTGATCACCGATACGAAAATATGTGTACAATATTTTGACCAATGAACGCGATGCTGCCTAAAATTTAATGAAAACAGGACCATACTTACCTGGGAGGTCGCTTGAAATTAACTCTGTATATTGCTATATTTATCTCCTCACCCTTTCCACAGTTGATGCCTCCATAAACAATTCCGCGGACAGTTGATCCCTCGATAATAGAAGACTCTGCCACTTGATCCCTCGGACACTTAATCTCCAAGTAATTGATTATTTCTGTTGTGCTTCCTCCCTGGTAAGGTGGGCGTGCAGAGATCATATACGGCCGTAAAACAAAAGTTGATTTACGCCGTAGTGCAAGTCCGCAATAAAAATATTTTGCTGACAATTAAACCGCTTCTCTGAAGGAGTTAGAACTTAATAACAAAATACGACATACTAATAGGGCTTAGGGAAAATATGACTTACCTAATCAAGTGTCCCAGGGCTTGATTTTTTTTTTGTTTTTGTTTTTGAAATTTTTATTTAGATGTACGTAAATATTTTCATACATCTAGTAGGAAAATATAAAAAAAATACAATTTACGAAGTACAGTAACATTTACAAATACATTTAAAAAAGAATACTAAATAAAAAAGATAAGTAGTCAAAAATACATTATATAAGAAAAAGATATACGAATAACATTGGTAAGTAATCAAAAAATATTTTTTACAAATAATGCACATATCCTACGAAAAGTGCTGAGACTTGAGGCTTCCTTTGGGGCATTTGGCAGATTGTTATATAGTTTTTGCCCTTTATAAAATGCGCTATTTTGTGTGCACGAAAGTTTAGTTTTGGGAAGCCTAATGGAAGGTTGATGTATATGTTGTTTTGTTGTCATCATATTTAAATTTTGTAACATAATTTTAATTCTAGTAAAAATGTTGCATTTTAAAATCATCCTCATCGCCCTATTTTGTATAACCTGTAGTTTTTTTTTATTTTGGGCTTCGTTACATATGAATAAAACACTAGATTCACTAGAACAATAATTTTAATGCGGAGTTACAATATAATTGTAAACAAGGCGCGTTGTCTTGAGATCCAAGTTATTTCTGATCCTTTTTAGGAATCCAACTTTTTTATCAATTTTCTTTGTTATGTATTCTAAGTGTTCGTCGAATTTTAATTTATCATCCAATATTACACGCAGATATTTAATACTGCTAACCCTTTTTATGTTTTCGTTATCAATTTTTAGTATTGCCTGCACGTTTCCACCTAGGCTATCCACAATTAAAATCTTTGTTTTCGTAACACTCAATTTTAGTTTGTTTTGGTGAAGCCAAAGCACTACATAATTCAAATCAATTTGAATTTTTTCGATTGCGTCCTGTAAATTTTTACTGGCTACCATTGAAAAAATACAAATTGATTTAAATTATGTATTAAATGATTGTAAGGGAATCAACCAAAGATATTCAATTATATTTCAATATCTTTGGAATCAACTATAAGGAGAGAGTACGATCTTCCCGACATGCCGTCTTTTGAAATGCTTGGTGTAAATCTAAGTGATCAGATCTGGTACGGGGGCCCTTCGAAGCAGGAGTTAAGTTAGTCTCTCAGAAGCTGGACGTATTGTACAGGGCCCGCAGATACTTAAATATTGTACAACGGCTAACCCTGCACAAATCGCGAGTGCGCCCTACTATTGAATTTAACAGCCAACTCTGGTATGGAGCCCCAAAATACCATCACGAAAAATCCTTCACACCCATGACCCATACTCAGAAACGGGCGGTCCATTTTTTATATTTCTCTATCTTAACAAATGGATTGCAATCTTTAGAGCACAGTCAGGTATGCTGCCCCTGTTCTACCGGCATCACAATGAAAGATACTCCGAGGAGCGTCATTGGTCCCTTCGGCAACAATGGTGCATAGTCGGGAAATTCAACAAACGCGTGCCCAACATTTGTACCCAGTGACTGCAGAGAGCGTGGGTTCACGCTCTCTGCAGTCACTGCCTGCTGGCCAGCATGCAGTGTCGTGTGTAAGCCGCTTTACATTTGTCACATGAGAACAGGCCACTTCCATGACTCTCTCTTAATTTTAACAACTCGGCTGTGAAATGATTTGCCGGCATCTGTGTTTCTTCCCTTCCGCATTATAGGTCTCTTCAAGACCCATGTTCAATCCTTCCTGAAAAATACCCTGCACACATCATCCCCAAAGATGATATAGGCCTGAGAGAAATTATTTTGCTCAGAGCTTCCTGTGAAGAATTAATGCACAAAACCAAGAAAGGTTTTAACCCTTCAGACTAATTTTTCACTTTTTGGAACAACTAATAAAGGCCTTATAGAAATCGTTGTGCCTCCCTTTCTATCGTAGTTAGATATATGATTTAAACCGTGCTAGAAAGAGAAAATACTACGATTTACATAAATGTAACCTCAATGTAAAAATAACCACAAAATAATAAAAATGTACAGCTTTATGAAACCAAAGTTTGAGAATTTTTTATTAATTACTTTTACACGAAACGACAAAAAGGGAGTTAACATTTTTAAAACTTTTTTATGTTGCATTAAAAATTTTGAAATTTCGAAAATTATAGGTTTATTTCAAACTAGCTGGTTCCCGGCATGCGTTGCACTGCCATATTCAAAGAAATACATTGTTTCTCCCTGAATCACCGTTCCCGTGCGTCCCCGTTCCCTTCCCGCGTCCCACTTATACCTAGCTTTATAAGTTATAGCCTATATTTTTATTATTTATTTTCAGGGTGTTACGCCTTGTTGCGCTACCTCCTCCTTTAGCCAATGTTTCGGACAGCGTTACAGTGTCCATCATCAGGGCAGATGTGTCTCACATTATGGACACCTGTCCGAAACGTTGGATAAAGGAGGAGGTAGCTCAACACGGCATAACACCCCAAAAAAAAATAACAAAAATACTTTTGGCCGTGAAAATCTAAAATCGTATCTATAGTTTATATGTTATTCTGATAAAGTTTCAGTAAAATCCATTCAGCACTTTTTTCGTGAAAGAGTAACAAACACACACATCCATACAAACTTTCGCGTTTATAATATTAGTACGATTATAAAATTTTAATGCATATTTCGTCACCTTTCAAAAACAGTTTTTGGTTTTCGTATCGTTCAAAAATACCTACTCCATTTAATTGGATTTTATTGTGAAGCTGAAATATTTTGACCTTCCGATAAAATAAGGTCGAGGCCTAAGGGGTTAAAATTATATTACATACAATTATTTGGAATATTTTGCTCAATCAGCATTTGAACAATGTGTCCGTAATTTAACAATGAATAAGCTGGAATGTCCAAAGGGCCAGAATTTTCATATAAAAATACCGTGTGTTTGTTGAAAGTTTCTCCTGAAAATACCTGAAATTTTGCATACATATTTGCTGTTTAGAATAAATGGTTCAAATTAGGTGACTGCTTATACAGGTCAACGAGTGGAGAGACGAGATTCTTTGTTCTATCTTTTACAGCTGTTGATGTCAAGTAGGGTTCGATTCGTGTTCAAAATTCTATCCGAGTTCTGGGTCGGATTTTTATTTCAGAATAAAAACATTTTGTTCGAAGTTATCATTACCTTATAGAAGGCATTCCTTACGTACTTTCGAAGAGAAATAACGAATCAATGAAGTTTTTTATAATCCACGTAATATTTTGTATTCATAATATCTTTGCAATATCTTCGGCCGGTGTAGTCCAGCGGTAAGGCTCTTGAGTCGCACTCCGAAGGTCGTGGGATCGAATTCCGGCGTGGCAAATAAATTTTATTTGATTAATTTGTGTTATTTCACAATTTATTAATTTAAAATAATATATAGTATATTTGCGGCACGTTCCAGAGTGGAAGATACTCTCAGTATCGCCCTGGTGTAAGACCACCATTCAGAATTGAAACGTTGCTTGAAATGGCTTTAGCCGTGTTTGGTGACCAGATCTGAATAGCCAGGTACTTCACCACCTTCTTCTTCCCTATCTCCTACCCCTCCCCACTACCTTCAGCCTCACAATACACCCCAATTGGAGATGCCATAGTCACAATGGCTCCAGACGGGAGCAGTTGGGACTCTTGTGCGGTATTCATGTAAAAAAATATCTTAATAGCGACGCCTCCTACGGCACAGATTTGCAAATATGCATGAATTGAAAACGAGTGAAATATTTATTATGTACGCCGACATAATATCCTTCCATTTATCACAAATGCACATATTAAATCCTTCTAATTTTTATATAAAGCGCATATTATTTCCTTCTTCTTATTATATATGTGCTTATCATAACCATAGGTGTAACCACAGTGGGGCAAGGTAGGGCGTTAGACCGATGCACGATTGTCGACCGAGTGGCGTTTTCAAATTTACACCACTTCATTGGATGGTTTTTCCTTCTTCCGTTCATATTCTTTATATTGAGCCTATAGTATGAACATATTATAGAAGTCTACTTTTTTCGATATACTGTCGATTTTTATTTTTTGCCCCACCTTAAACCAAAACCTGGCTACGCCCATGATCATAACGGTATATTTATAACATGCGCGCATATGATTTATTATGTTCGCTCCTATTGTATCCTTTTATTAATTACATTTGTGCAAGTTATATCCTTCTACTTATTTTATCTTTTCTACAGATTATTAACCTATTGTGTATCTTCTTTGCATCATGTATTTTTAAATTAAGTTTTCACTATGATTTTAGATTTCGCGGCCAAAAGTCTTGTCGAGATTTATTTTTGGGGCATCATGCCATGTTGCGCTATCTCATTCTTTAGCCAACGTTTCAGACATCGTTACATAATCTATCATCATCATCAGAGCAGATATATAATGATGATGAACACTGTAACGCTGTCCGAAACGTTTAATAAAGAAGGAGGCAGCGCATCACGGCATAAAACCTCCAAAAACAAATCACGATAAATGTTTTATCTCACTTAGGTTTTGATATTTTTTTTAAAACCGCACAATTTGTGCAAGTTTAATTATGGTCCAATTTGCGCGGACCCTGAAAAATCACGGAATATGTTATAATTGTAGGATTTGTGAAGCTGAGAGTATTTTAAAAATATTTGCTTCGGGATTGCCTTTCGAACGAACACCGTGATCCAGAATTATTATTATATCTTTCGATGCCTGACAAGTATTTGAACAAAAGAAACACACATTTAGTTTTGCTTTGTTCCCAAAATTAGTTCCTTTTTAAGTTAACAGCAGTTTTTAAATGACAGCGATTTTTGTAGATGTTCGGTTGGCTTCTGATTTGTATTGTTTTACACCAAGCATATTTAAAAAACAGTAGACTATTTTAACTCCTCAGGCCTCGAGCCTATTTTGTCGTAAGGTCAAAATATTTCTACCTTGCAATAAAAATCCAAATCAATGGAATATTTCTGAACGTATCCGAAAACAAAAACTGTTTTCGAAAGGTGATGAAATACGGTTTCAAGTTTTATAATTCGAAATCTACTTCTATATGAAAATCTCGTGTCACGGTGTTTGTGGTCGCACTCCTCCGAAACGGCTGGACCGACTTTTGTAAATTTTTTAATATATATTTGGTAGGTATGAGAATAGGTTGTAAAGTATATTTCATACCGCTAAGTGATTAGGGTGTCTCTATCCAGTTTTTTTTTGTATTTTATTGGCAATTTTTTATTTTTGTTTTGGCATTATTAAATACTTATAATCCCAAACGTTCACCCTCCTACTCATTTTTCAATCGCGACCCTCCCATTATTTAATCGCGAATTTAGTATTTTTTTATTTATGTATTTTCCTCAGGGCCTCCTGTTTGGAGTTAATGTAAAAAAAATTAACAAATTTAACCGTCAGCGTCGCATCGTTCGTATTATTTCAAACGGAACGAAATAATTTATGTTGTTAAAATAATTTATATGGCAGAACTACATTTTCCGGGTCAGCTAGTAAACACATATTTTTTAAAAGGTTTTTTGAAAGGTGATGAAATACGGTTTCAAGTTTTATAATTCGAAATAAGCACATAATTTTTTAAAATATAAAATTTTTGATGGCAAACATAAAAATGTTTTTAAAATGATTCACCTTGTGTTTTTTCTAACTAAAATTACTGAAAAAGAAAAAACACACTAGGCAAATGCTAAAAATTCCCAAAGTTTCATAATTTTTTATAAAATTGCGATAGGAAACTTGGACTTCATAAAGTGGTACATTTCAATTATTTTGTGGTTAACTTTTTGATTTGAACATAAATCGCAGTATTTTCTCTTTCTAACACCGTTTAGATCACATTTCTAACATGATAATAAGGGAGACACAACAATTTTCACGAGACCTATATGAGTTGTTCCGAAAAACGAACAAATTAGCCCGAGGAGTTAAACAATAATACTTTATCATTGAAGAAGAAGATAACAATAATAATAATCTAAACGAAAATGTGAAAGAGAACAAGATACAGAAAAACAGAAAAAAGACAATGCTGGCAACTGGGACTCGAACCCAGACCTTTCGTCCAACCGGGACGTGCGCGTTAACCACGGACATATGAATATATCTGGACCTGCCCTAAGTGATAAAAACGTATTATTTCCCACTCCCCATGGAGCCGGCTATAGCTCCGCCTTGGAGCCAGCCGGGCTTACGAGAGCGTCGCTTGAATCTAAAAAATGTGACGTCATCATTCTTGTCCTGAGAAGCGCGCTGGTCACATCGCACATTTTACGAACAAAAGTGAGAGCTTGTGCTATACATTATGCCCTAATATATATGTGAACGTAGCGAATGTGGGAGTTTCTCCAGTGAGTTACAGGGGTAAGTAAATTATGAAACATTTGTAAAAGTGTCTCAACTAAACACGGCAACAAAATATTCCCGTGTGAAAAAGGGCGAACTTTCTTTTGCCGATTTCGACTACGCAAATATGATAATAACGTGGCGGGCAATTCGCGCTCCCATGTAAAAAGGTCTATTCATTAAAAAGCAGTTTTGCTTTTAAGAACTAAATGGTGATATTATAATGCGAGATGCCTATATACTGTCAGATTAATTTTTTAACAAATCACAGTCATCTTCCCCTCTTCACCCTCCATAATTTGGTTTTACCCCTCATCTGTAACTTCTGGTCTATTAAATTTGGATGTCTATGGCGTTAACCAATTTCGCTTTCTGTCAAACCGTCATAATTGTCAATCACACATTTAAAATTTTTAGAATTAACAATATTATCTTCAACTAATTATTTTTCCATATTATGAGCAACTACCCCTTTTATTGGAAACAATCATTCTAAAAATTGGTTTGTGTCCTGGATAGCGTCTCGGATTAATGTATCCGAATTTATTCATATTTATGGAACTATTGACTTTTTATAAAAGTCTAAATAAATATTCAATTTTTTATAAGAAAAACTCTCTTTTCTAACTTTTGAAGATTATAAAAGAGAGTTTTTCTTATAAAAAATTGAATAATAGTTTACTTAGCGACAGCACCAAGCCTATATTCTAATCGGCCTACAAATGATATGACGTCAGATTGGCATAAAACCCTAAGATATACATTTATGAGTTTGCAAATATGATTTTCTCGATATATACCAATTTGTGGTTTACAAAATCTTGCCCCTAGTTGCCCTAGGGAGTCATATACCCCCCATCAGAGCTTTCGGATCGTACGGCGAAAACCGTAGGCCGAAGGGTCGAAGCTATGGAACTAATGGAATCCAAAAAATAAGGCTAACTTAATAGAGACGTATGAACAACCCCAGATAAGCCTCTCCCATTTTTTAAATAATAAAAAAGATCAGTGCTTTGTTGTACGCATGAAGGCTGTTTTTATTTTGTATTTGATTCAAAGGAATATTATGCTAGTAGGATTAAGTTAGGTTTTTTTTTTGAAAAAGAGGACGCATTGACGTAACTAAGTTAGGCTTCCGAAAAGGCTTTCACGTTTTTGTCTTTTTCAAATTATTTTTCAAAATGCTGAATGTTTTATTGTGAAAGGTTCATTTTTGTTCGATGTTATAACAATGAAGTTATTGAATTCTAATTTTCGTTCAATATGAGTTGTACAAAGAAAAAATATTAATCGACTATTTATCCGGGGGTCGCAGGTTTAAATCCCGGCGTGCGCAAAAGATCTTATTTAATTAATTTATTAAAAAGAATAAATAGCACTTTTTTTTTTTTTTTTTTTATTTAAAAAAATACATACGTATACAGATTCATAGTAAAACATTTGGTTCTTAAGGCTAATAACAATATGTAAATTTCTTTTTAATGAAACTTCACAATTCAAAAGAGAAAATATTTCTCGTGCTTGAATTTTGGAGTGTAAAATGCATAGTTACACAGAGTATGTTATTACAAGTACTTATATTAATAAAATATATATTCATGAAGACAAGTGGACATAATAACTGAAAGTATTGTCAGAGTAGGTACATATAATAAAGTTGTAACAATTTGGTGCCTGCAAATAATGCGTATGTACTTGCTTTCAATTTGATATGGTGATGAAATATTTTTAGAGATTATGTTCTAGTTTATTTATTTTTGTTGTTATTATTGTGATGGTGAATTTAAAACTTATAATTAGTGTCGGGTTGGTCTATTAGTGTTTTTATTTGGGATTTAAAAACTTTATAATTTTTTTCAGACTTGATTTTATATGGGAGAGCATTGAAAAATTTTATACCTTGATAAGCATAATGGTGTTGGGAAGCACTTGTTTTAAATTTTGGAATTTCTAAATTGCCCTGTGATCGTGGTCGGTTGTTTATGTTTGTGAATGTTATTGTTGATGAATTGAAATGATCTTTATGAGTTTGCAATAATGAGTTCTTTTTGAAAATTTTATTAAGACTGAGAACCCTGAAAGAGTCAAATAGCTGTGTTGTTGGAAATACAGATGGTTTTCGTAAGATGACTTTCAAAATCAACCTCTGTACCCTTTCTACAGGTAAGAGGTTTGTTTTGAAAGTCCCACCCCACCCGATTATACCATATTGTAGTATAGATTGGGCAAGAGAGAAATAGATAGTTTTGATCAAATTGGATGATAAGATGTTTCTCAGTCTAATAAATATGTATATAAGTTTTCTTATTCTGGTTACTGTATTTTGGACTTGTTCTTTCCATTTTAAGTGTCTATCTACTATGACACCCAGATACTTTATACTATTTTTGCAAGTTATTGGAAGGCAATTTTCATCGTTGCATTCCTTTTTATTTTCACACTGTGATGAATGGATTTTAATAGTTATATTGTTCTCGAAATTTTTTTCTTTCAAAGAAAAAGGAATAAAATAAGTTTTCTCCGCATTAAGTGAGAGACAATTTAGGTCAAACCATGTTTTGAGTATGTTTATATTGATATTTGCTATACTCATTGTTTCCTCCCATGATTTACCTTAAGTGATAACTACAGTGTCGTCTGCATAAGATATGATATCTCCAACTATGGGAAGAGTGAACATTTGATTTACATATATAATAAAAAGGATAGGACCGATGACAGTTCCTTGTGGTATACCAAATGATGAGGTTTTAGGAGAGAATCTTGCACTGGAAGTTTTATTGAGAAATCGCAAAAAACTCATAAAGGTGTAGAATTGTGTGTTTTTTTTAATAAGAGATTACTTTAATTTCATGAAAACGTCGTCCGTTTTAAAAAATACGCTCATTGCAGCAAGTCCCAGGGTAGAAGATTCCAACGGTAATGTTGCTTGAAATGGATTTAGCCATATGTGATGTGAATAGCTAGTTTATTTGCCGTTGGGACTCTTTTGCAGGTTCACATTCAAGTAAAATTGATCGCCAGAGTGAAGGGCCTTTAACCAAGGATTGAAACCATATGTCATACTATAGGTTCCCGACATGCGTTGCAATACCATATTCAAAGAAATACTTTTGAATCACCTTTCCTCTACGTCCGCGTTAAGCTAGCTAGCTTTATAAATTATAGCCTTTATATTAAACTGGTGTACGAGCTACAATATTGTAAGGTTTCATTAAAATCATTAAAATCAAAGTGTTGCTTTTCGCTGATGACATTAAATTATATAAAGAGATAACTATCCTTAATCACTGTGAAATTCTTCAATCAAATATAGACATGCTAAAAATTTGGTGCTCACAAAACAATCTATATTTAAATGTAGAAAAATGCAAAACTTTGACCTTTTCCAGAAGAAAAACATCACTGTTTTTCGACTATTCAATAAATAAAATAAATTTAGAAAGAGTATCGGAAATGCGGGATCTTGGCATAATAATGGATGAGAAACTAGACTTCACGGTTCACATTCAACAAACTGCAAATAAGGGTATGAAAACTTTAGGATTTGTGTTAAGAACAATTAAAAACTTTGAATCTCTACAAATCATTAAACTACTGTATACATCCCTTGTTAGAAGCCTAATAGAATATAACTCCATAGTCTGGTCGCCCTTCTATAAAATTCATATTCATACTATTGAAAGAATTCAAAGAAAATTTCTACGTTTTGTAAATTTTAAACTTAACATCCCTTTAGAGCACATAAATTACCCATCGTTAATGAATACTTTAAATATTCCAACATTAGAAAACCGACGAAAAATAAACGACCTAACTTTTTTATTAAAATTATTAAACTCTAAATTCGACAGTTGTGAACTCCTGCAATTAATAAATCTACATGTACCTACACGAACAACTAGACAAACATTGAGATTTTATATACGTACATCTCATTCGAACTATGATTTACATTCTCCAATACAACGTTTGCATAGTCTTGGTAACAAATACTTAAACAATCTGGATGTATTTGACAATAATTTGAACTTAGCAAACTTCAAACGCCATATGTGCCAACTATTTATTTCTACCTATCCCGTAAACTAATGAGAACAACAATTTTAAAAATTACCTACTTTATGTCAACTACTATATTTTATGGACTATATTTTGTTTCTTATATTTTATGTTACCTGTATTTTGTTAACGCTTATATTTTATGTAACCTAAATTTTTTATAAAATGAAACAATGCAACTTTGTATAAACCACTTATAAAATGTGCAAATCCGACCGGTTTCGGAACAAACGTTCCTTCGTCAGGGAAAGCTTATACTAATTAATAATAATTAAATAAAGAGCTTATACTAATTAATAATAATTAATTAGTATAAGCTTTCCCTGACGAAGGAACGTTTGTTCCGAAACCGGTCGGATTTGCACATTTTATAAGTGGTTTATACAAAGTTGCATTGTTTCATTTTATTATAATGGATAACCACAAAGTAATAGCTACATTCAAAAATATAAATTTTTTATTTTATTTTTTTTTTAACCCTTATATTTTATGTAACCTATATTTTGTTTTTAACAAATATTATGTTACTTGTATTGTGTATTGTATTTTGTAAACCTATTCTTTTCACTGTAATTAAAAAAAATGTACTGCATTCTATGTAAAAGCCCTATGGGTGTTTAAATAAATAAATAAAATAAAAAAATTCGTTCAGTAGTTTTTGAGTGAAAGAGTAACAAAGGAGCATACATCCAAGCAAACTTTCGCGTTTATTATATTATACTAGCTGGTTCCCGGCATGCGCTATGTTCCTATTCCCATTCGTCCCGTTCCCCTTCCACCTCTTCTTCCTCTCCCGCGTTACCTTCCCCTCTCGCGTTCCCACTCGGATTCCTCCACCTTACCTCAGCCCACTCCACTACCCCCTTCCACTATCTTGCGAACCCCCCTCCCGAGTTTCCCTCCACCCTCCCATATTCCCCTCCCCCCTACCGAGTTCACCTCCCCCCTTCCGGGTTCCCCTCCCCCCTCCCGCATTCCATACATTCATTCCCGGTACAATCAGTTTGCAAACAGCTCGCGTGGCATCTATTGCAATTTTTTATACAAATTTCAGAATACCAGAGCTCGTATACGTTATTCTGATGTATGAGCTATATTATTGTAAAGTTTCATTAAAATCCTTTCAGTAGTTTTTGCGTGAAAGATTAACAAACATACATCCATACCAACTTTCGCCTTTATAATATTAGTAAAATAAAATAGTAAGATTATGCACATAATGTCAAATTTATACTCGTAATACTTGTTGGTTATTAAAATTAAAATGTCAGCACAAAACCACTCATTTTTAGAAATGTAAATAAATAATTTTGGATAATAAATATCTAAAGTTTTCGCATAATATATTCAATTTTCACAGAATTTTAATTTTCTGAAGGTCTTCAGGCCACATGGGTTCGCTAAACTAATTTAGCAATTTATCATCCCTCTTCGCTTTGCAAAAAAAAAAAAACAACCCTTATCAAATCCTAATAGGAATTCTTCGCCCACTTTTGAATTCTTCAAGCGTTTCTGACTTACCTATTTTCGGATAGATCCTTTAGGGTGGATCGTCAATGATTAGACCATATGTTTGACAAATTGTTCTCTCTGAGGTCTTAAAAGTTGCGTACGCCTAACTGTCTTAGGTTCAAATGAAATAACTTACGAGGCCAGGATATTTTTGGGGTTCGTTTGAGAATGGTGAAAGATTTTAAATAAATCAATTACTTAAACCCCTTAGGCGAATTTATTTTTTGCCTTTCGGAACAACTTATATAGGTCCCATATAAATCGTTCTGTCTTCCTTAATATCATGGTTAAAATATGATCTAAAAGGTATAAGAAAGAGAAAACTCTAAGCTTTATATTTAAATCCAAAACATAACCACGTTTGGGCATGTACAGCGAATGAACGAGGAAAGGAGTGTAAGTAGAATATATGAAGCAAATGTGAATGGAAGAAGAAGTCGGGGACGCCCGAGGAAGACATGGTACGAACAAGTGAATCAGATACTTGAGTCGGGCCATGTGAAGAGTCGGAATAATAGAAGAGCACGTATGAGACGATATATGAATGTGAACAAGGCAAGGAGTGTGTGCCAAGATCGAGCTGTTTGGCGGTCCGTTCTCTCTTCCTACCCCTGCGGGGAAACGGCGTGATGGTTAGTTAGTTAGTTGGATAACCACGTAATAATTTAAATGCAGATCTTTATGAAACCAAAGATTCTAACCGAAATTTGAAAAAAATATATAAAAAATCTTGGTTATTCTTTTAATAAAACAGAAATATTTTGACCTTCGGACAAAATAGGTCCGAGGTCTGAAGAGTTAAATTACTATTTAGTATTCCAATCAAAGGTTTATATTATACTGTTGGTAAATATACAAAAAAGTGGGAAACGGTTAATAGGCATTTACTTTTTTAAAATACTCTGGGAGGCGTGTTTGGGTACCGCCGCCCCGCCAACATCCCCCGCCAACACCCCTGCCGTAGGTCACCCCAAGTGATTCATACGCTCATCACTTCTGAACATTTTGAGCCCAGATTCCTACCCACCTCTCATACCTCTTTCCTTCCCAGAACGTCTTCCTCTCCTTTCCATAATATACCTTCCACACAGCAACCTCCTACGTGGAGTGTAAAAATAAAAGTTAGTTACAATAAAAACAACTTTTTCAGTAACCGAAAATTAAAAATAATCATTATTTTTAATTGTTAAACTAACGTTTAAGACAAGATAATTATTTTCATATTACATTTGGTTATAAAATGACGTATTGCCCATCTCACTAGGTGTGATTGTTAAAAATAATCAATTTTAAAGGCTATTTCATTCAAAAAACGATAATATGATGCATTTTATTTAAGCCGTACGTTAAGTTAAAAGTTTACTTGAAAGTTTGGCACGTAACACGCTTTCACAATTACCAACTAGCAGTTAAAACCCGCTTCGCAGGTTTTTGCTGATAGTCCCTGCGGGCGGCTTTTACTACGGCTTCGCCCGGTTTGAGTGTTTGTGACCATTTTATAAATCCGATAGGAACTGTTTCCTAAAATAGCCAGTTCCTCGGATCCACTGTGATCCAGTGACAGCTAGTCACCGTCGGCGACTCACCGAGACAAAGTAATAGTGACAAAGTAACAGTGCCAAAGTAACCGTGTCAAAGTAACCGAGACACCCAATGAAGTTATGTGTAATTAATAACAACTTCGTCAAGTATTTCCGTCAATCTTCCAAATTCGGAAGGATACTTAAAATATATGAATCCGTAACAGTTATACATAGGGGGGAAACATTCACGTGCGAGCTGCTGACGGAAGTACGGACATCTTGTGTCGAATTTTTGAATTTAAACCGAATTATAACAGTAGCTTTGTGTGAAATTTCACGCACACGGATGTTATTTGAGGCGCGGCCGTTCAGCGTGGCGTCCGACATGCACACGTGGCTGGGTTCTGAAAATCAACCACACAGATGCTAGCCTATTAAAACTGTTTGATGATGATGATTCTGCCTTGCTGAAGCACCAACGCTGAGGTAATTCGACCCTGTCCCCGTCAGTTATATATATGTTAAGAAAATGAAGATAATGTTAACAGTTCTTACGCGCAGTATGATGCAGTTAAAAATCGGATATTGTCGAATCGGCTCAGTGGTTAGGACAGAGCCCCAGCAAGGCTAAGTTCCTCGGTTCAATTAAAGAAATCTTGTTTATTTAACCCTTCCGCCACGGAGGGGGGTAATACACTTCCCCCAAACCAAAATTTCGTACGACATTTATTTTTTACATCACATATTCTGTAACTCTGCCATCCCTAATTAGGGTAAGTTGTGAGGATGGAAATGCAATAGAGGAAATTGGGAAGTATCTAGCTATTCATAATTTGTCACCAAACAACGCTAAAGCAGATTTAAACGACATTTCGATTCTGACTGGTGGTATTTAACCAGGGTTACACTGGTAGTACGCTCCACTCTGGTACGTGCCGCAATTTTACAATAGCCTTAGGAATGAAGAAATCAATTGATAATAGTAAGTTTATTATTAACAATAAAAAATTCTACCTAACTGCCCCATCCTAGATATGTTCCCATTCACCGTCAGTTCTGTCTTCTCCCCAAATAGCCACTAATCCATATTCACGCCTCCACCCCCACTTCAATATTTAATAGATGTTCATCCATTATTTTGTTATATTATTCACGTTAAATTATTGAAATTTTTCCCAGAGGAAGGAGCGGTTGTTGCGAAACCGGTCGGCGTTATTAAAAAAATATAGCGCTTTTCACACAATCATAATAGTTAACTTAATTATAATGTATAGCAACAAAGTGACAGCAACAATTAATAGTTTTTAAAAACATCTTACGTTGAAAATATATTCGAAAACGTAATTTTTTATGCTCTTTCTAAGGGTAAATGCGGCCCACCCTAAGGCCATCTGGACGGTCTGTACTACCAAGATATTGTAGTAATACAATAAAACAAGCCAAAAGCATCGAAATTGCTGCTCTGTAAGTTATTTCGTGAGATACATGATTTATAATTTATCGGTATTTAACATCTATTATTACGGGAAGATAAAACCTACCCCAACCAAAAAGGGAGCCTATTTAAGTGGGTGGTTTTGATGAATAATATGTGAAGCCAATACTTTCTACTTTGATGATTTGTATTCTCCTTTGACCTGAACGTTTAAAATTCCAAGGAAGTCATAGTATGAACTGACCCATCTCTTCACAGAACACGTGGCAATGAAGAATTTCGTTGAATGAATGGGGAGAACGAACGAAAATTCTTACTGAAAAGTGAAACAAGCAGTATTCTCCTTCGTGACAGATGACTCAAATATAACCAATAATTTTAACATTTTTTATAAAAAGTATTGAAAAAGAAACAAATAGTACATTAGTTACAGTGATGAAAACAATTTACTTTCATGGTGGGTATCTACGATGTGTTTCTTTGTAGTGTCTTACTTATGGTATGTACATTAAGTAATTACCAGGTGATGTGTGTGAGTATGTATGTATGTTTGTGTGTATGCGCATTGAGCAAATTGTATTATTGACACGATGCTCTTTTTAAATTTGTGCAGTGAATCGGAGAAAATGTCGATGTTAGAATTTAAACAAATATTATTAAACAAACGAAGAGTACGATTGATTGGCGAATTAGTTGCTGTGGAATGGAATGGAATTAAAAAAAGGAACAGAGGAGGAAATAAAAGTAATTCTGAATCAAACTAAATCAAAACTCAGTCCCAATGGAATTACAATAAAGTTAATATTTCAATCATTACCACTCAATGAGATTTTTTTTTAAATATTATGGATGAATCCATCACATCAAGAAACTATCGAGATAAAAAAAAAAAAACAAAATAATGTGAATAATTTAGACCAGTAAACATGTTATCCCTAAGTATGAACAGATGCTCGATCGTGTAACATAAAACAGCTTGTTGATTTTATTGAAAATGGGACTCATTATGTGAAGAACAATGTGGGTTTAGAAATAACCAATCGTGTAAAATGGCAAATTTGGTATCCGTTGGATAAACTTTGAAATGGTTCAAAGTTTCTTAATCTAATATATATCAAACCACAAAAGTGGGTGAGATAGGACTTCGAACCAATAAAGTATCTTGGGAGTACCACAAGGGCCTGTCAGAGAACCCATGCTGTCTCTTTTGGGGGTCGCCTACGAGATGGGCAATTCCCACGTCACGTCAGCCGATTGTCAATTAAATTTCTATCTATCTTCTGGAGTGAGAGATAATTGGAGTAACCTCTCAACTTCCCCTCATATAAGACAAGGATATCTATCAGAGGGATTGTTCGTTTTATCGTATAGAGTCAATGCTTTTGGTAAGGTTTTATGCTGCTCCAGACCTGAGGTGACTTATAAACTCAACAGTAGGCACACTACTGCGGTTTGCACAGATTCAATACTGCTTAATATTATTAACTGCTGGCTTTGCAGAGATTATATGCTTAGAAGCTGTGTAACTAATCTATATATAATATAACCATGAAATCCGGCTTAACATAGCTCCGGTCACTTAAGATTACACCGAGGACATCAACGGTCGGCTTATTGTGAAGATTTCCAACGATATCAGTTATCGGAAAATTGTTTAAATCCCCTCTGATCGTAATCAGATACGTCTCTGGGTCTTTGACACAGTAAATTCCACGAAATTATTCTTAGCAAAGAGAACAATCTCTTGAGACGACCAATTCCGTCAATTACACTGAAGTAATGAGCGATAGAAGTGTATCGAATTTTTTTTACATCTAGTGAAATTGATAAAATATTTTTAATAAGCATCCGTTTGGTATTTCAACTGTCTGTAAATTTCCACTTTTGTGCCTTAAGAAAGTTTAAAAAAAGAATTATCTTTTCAACGTTTTTTTTTACAATTATTGTGATGTTTCTTTGAAAGGTTTGTAGAAAATGCCTTAAAGAAGGTTAGCTCAAACGGTATTTTTTCGAAAAATACTGCTACTTGTTTTGCGGTTATTTCAAACCTCTCATTGGAACATGATAGACTTTAAGCTGCGTCATGAATTTTTAGTACGAACCTTGGTTTCTTTGGATAAATATTGTACAATTCCTTAATTGAAATACAAAGAAAATATTATAAGGTTTTAATAATGCAGGTGGGTATTTAAGAGCCTACTTACAAAACTTATGATTTAGGAGGAAATTTTGGTTTTAATTTAGAAGAGAAAATTGGAAACCATTTTTTTAAGCGAGGTCTACTCGAGGTCACTGTTCACAAAACTAATAGTAATATACACATATTATTTTCTGAAAAATTAATTTTATTGGCTTGTCACACTAAACAATTTAACGAATGTAAAAATTATAAATTAAAGGATTGTAGTCGGTAAAAAATATATTTATGTTAGTTCAATTGTTTGGATCTTCGATTGAATCTAAGATATTCGATGGCCTCCGTGGTTGAGTGGTTACCACCACCCTTGGCTACGCATCCCGAGATCGCAGGTTCGAATGAATTTTATTTGATTATTTTGTGTTATTCCACAATTATTAATTAAAAATAATATATAGTCGTCGGTGTATTTGCGGCACGTTCCAGAATGGAAGATACTCTCAATTTACCTTGGTGAAAGACCACCATCCGGAATCAAAAAGAAGCTTGAAATGACTTCAACCGTATCTGGTGATTGGATCTGAAGAGGCACCTTCATATTCCCCGTCTTCTAACCTTCCCCACTACCTTCATCCTCACAAAATACCCCATTTTGGGGTGCCATTTTCTCACTGGCTCCAGACGGATGCTAAGAGTTGGAACTTATATGTGATACTAAATTTTTGTCACCAGTGCAGAGTAGATAGTGGAAGCTATTCTCAGGGCCGCCAGATTTAAAACGTTGCTTGAAAAGACATGAGCCATATTTGGTGACCAGATCTTAAGAGCCAGGTACTTCCCCACCCTTCCCTACTACCTTCAGCCACACAATATACTCCATTTTTGGGATGCCATAGTCTCACTGGCCCCAGACGGATGGGAGCAGTTGGGACTCTTGTGATGTACTCACATATTTTATGTTGCTAGTGCAGAAAAAATGACCGTTAATATGGGACGTTATCATGCACACATCCCTCTTCTGATCCGAGTCTATCAGGGTAATCGAGTTTTCAGGGGCTCGTGCCCGGAGGTGTCAATTCCATCTCCTACTTCCAATCTTCCCCAGATAGGGTATCTAACTACTCCTCTCTAAGAGCTGTGCGCTAAGGGTGCATGTAATTGACGCCTAAGGATCGGATTTGCGACCAGCAATATATATTGCAATCCAGACTCTATAACGAACGACCCTACAGCAATACCCTACACCAACATACTCGTACATTCACCCATCGCTAGGCTTTGCAAAACATTCACCCATTACGAAATTAAGAATGTTTTAATAAATACACTAGTGTAGACTCATAGAAAAATCACGGGACGTTATAATTCCAAATTTGAAGGACTTTTAAATAATTATAATAATAACCCACTTTATTTAAATCCTCCTTCTTTAGCCAACTTTCCGACAGTACTACGGTGTCCATCATCAGGGCAGATGTGTCATGTAATTATTTTATTTAAATTTTAGTTAATTACGGAGACCAACAGTTTCATATATTTTAAAGAAATAATTACATGTTACAGCGAAGTTTTCGCATTAAATTCATATCATAAACAGAAGAACGTAGATGATTAAGGAAAACGTAAATTATTGCTGGTAGATGTAGCTAGGAAAATGTAAAAGGGAAATCTCAAAAAGAAGATGAAGATAAACAAAAAAAACAGAAAAACTTTATCGCTTGCCGGAATTATTCTTCTTAAAAATTTGGGAGGCCGGTTTACCGCCGGCACGGGAACCATTTATTGGATAACCAACAAAACCTCCCCTCATAAAGCTCATTCCCCCATCAGACATTTTTGGGTAGGTTGTTGGCACATCGTTAGTCAATCCAAGCGAGCTTACTATGCTTTAATACAAAGGATTATGCCATCAAAACCGTGGTTTCAACAATTCTCACATTTTCCAAAACAAAAAATCCTTACTTATTCGAATGACAAATCGACACTTTTACGTTCCTTCTAACCTTTTATAAAATTCACGTCCTTGACTCCCCAGATTTCACTTACTGTGGTATAGAACTTTAGATCACGTATTTTTTATTGTAACTCTCTAAACAAATATCCTTCTTCTATCAAACCTTATCCAAAATTTCCTTCCCTCTGTTCATCTCGTCTCTTCAGCTAAAATCTTGTACTCGTGTATATTTGTTGAAATTTGTCCGTTTCAATAAAATTAACATATAAATTCACTGACCTTCACTTCATAATTTTAAATGAAGGCTTGGAAGGGTTCACGACGAGTTCATCGAAAACGAATTCATCGAAAATCAATTCATCGAAAATCAATTCATCGAAAGCAAATTCATCGAAAACGAGTTCATCGAAAACCAATTCATCAAAAACCAATTCATCGAATGATCAATTCATCGAATCGCCAATTCATCGAAAAAATATATTTTGTTGATATTTGAGAGAAATGCCGAGCGGACCGAGAAGTTAAAAAAGCATTGTCAACCTAAACTAACCTAACCTAACCTAACCTAACATAACCTAACCTAACCTAACCTAACCTAACCGAACCTAACCTAACCTAACCTAACCTAACTTAACCTATTTAACCAATTTTTAAATATTTTTTTATCATCACTCTTAATGACCTTTCTGAGTTGTTTATGAGTTGGTTTCATTATGAGTTGTCTGGTCACCGTTCCTTAGATATCTCTTTTTTGCAGTATCAGACAATCGGAAATCGAAGAGATAACCTATAAATTTTACATTGTCACTACGAAACTGACAGTTGCTAAACACATTTAACTCAGTTAAACAGACCTTTTTGGGTATTTAATTTTGACAGCTCTAATATCTACAAAAAAATGTTTTTCGATTTGGCGATTCGATGAATTGATCATTCGATGAATTAATTTTCGATGAATTGATTTTCGATGAACTCGTTTTCGATGAATTTGCTTTCGATGAATTGATTTTCGATGAACTCGTCGGTTACCCTTGAAACACCCTCGAAAGCAATACAACATTAAAAAAAAACTACTGTACTCATTGTTGGGGAATAGCGCCATTGTACTTAAAAGGTTTATATAATAGAATTTTATATATAATTTAATAATGAGACTAGTTTTCGTTTACTTAACGCCCCCATGTGCATTTATAAGCATTTTGATTGATACAGTTTTGCTCTGTGTGATTTTATATCTCGTGATACGAAATAAAAATCACATCACAACAAACGCGACTTCTTTGTTTTAAGTTCTCAGTATGAACTTTGATGTTATCCAAAATTGAAACTACTTATTTCGAATATTCCTACAATTATTAAACTTTCGATAAATATCATATTTATTTTCATAAGAAGCTTAGCTGTCATATTAACGCGCTAAAGCCTTTTGACGAAGGCATCAAAGGATGTAGTTATGCGTCATGTTTCCAGATAATCGAAAAGAAATTATGTTGTAAGTAAGAAGGTCCTTTTCATAGATTTATATTTTTAAAATAAATATAGTTTATGTAGAATAATACGTTACACGCAATAGAACTGCAATAATAAAGATCCAATAATAAATAACTACTACGAACTCATTTGGATAAAACAAAAAACAAAACGATGAAAAATAAACATGCATATTATACGCTACCAGCTACACTTAGACAAATGAAAACACTGACTAAATTTGTACATTAAATAAACAATTGGATTGGTAATAAACAGGTCATCCTATTATTGAAAATTACTGTAAGACATATAATGAATTAAATAAAGAATTGTGTTGTTAAAATAGGTCGTCCAATTATTGCAAATTACTCTAAGACAGGGGTGGGGAACCTGCTGCCGCTTTTTGGTGCGGCCCGCGAGCATTTTTGGTGCGGCATGCTGAAAAAAAATTACACTAAAAAAACACTGGACAAAAATTACACTCGGAAAGGGAGAATGGTTTTCTTTCACAGTGTTTCAGCTACATTTTAAAAATGTAGTTACAAAATTCAGAGAAAGTTATAACATAGCTGACAGATATGTGCTTTACGTATACACCTATGTTTCTACAAATCAGGTTAGAAACAAACACATACGTGATCCAACATCCCTTTTTAGTTTTATTTTAATTACTTATTATTTATTGGACGATAGGGAAATTAATATCGAAAAAATATCTCAGTATTGATGACAATTCTTTTTAGGAAAGAAAAAATATGATGTGCTTCTTTATATATTTCTACACTTCTCTAATACAAAACAATTAAATAAAAAATATTCCTTATAAATTATTGCAAATACAAATAAAGCTAAATAAATATAAAAATAAAATAATCGCAATCAATAAATTTGTTGTAAATGTGAAGGCTAACTATTCACGTGTTCTAAGTACAACATAATTCAGCTGGTGGACCTCTTGTGTTCATAATGCAAATTCCTGTTGCGGAATCATCTGCTCAGGCAATTTGAAGGAAACTATCCATGTGTTTCTAGTGCAAAATTTGAGGAAAACCGTTAACGTGTTCAGAGTGCAATATATATTTCAGCTGGTGGACTAGTGAACCCCTACGCAGATCCATTACTAAGTTCAAACCTCATAACCTCACTCTTATGCTCATAAAGCAATTTCCCGTTGCGGATTTATCATTCATCACTTCGAAGGATCCATCCACGTATTTCTAGTGCAAAAATTGTGAGAAAACCATTTTGTGTTCTGGGTGAAATTTCAATTAAAGCTGGGGACTCGAACGCAGATTCACTCTAAAGTTTAAACCAGTTTTATGTTCCGAACGATCTGTTAAAATAAGAGTAGCGGATTAATCTGCTGACGCATTTCGAAGATAATAGTTCCAATGTTTCGGGTGGAGTTAATTTTTTTCTTACAAACCATATGCAGCAAAATTTGTAATTGGTAGGAGTCTACAAACTTACCACCAAAAATTGGTGGTAAGTTTGTAGACTCTTACGCAGAACTAACCTTAACTTAAAACCCGCCTCACGAATACTATTACCTACTACACTCCGGTTATGGAAACACCTTTATCTTTGTAAACGATCAAAAGGATTCCTTCTGAGTCCCAAAATACTGTAGCCATAATTTTCCCAGCCGATTGTGACACCTTAAACTTCTTGGGTGGTGGTGTGCCTTTCTGGGCCACTGCATTGAGTCCTGTTTAGACTCAGGTTCATATTGATGAATCCAAATTTCATCACCGGTAACAATTTGAGCCAACACTCCATCATAGTTTGTCTTCCCTACAGAGCAGAGATGCGAAAATGCACAAGAACACCTCACGCGCTGTTGTTTTTGAGGCGGCGGAGCATTCCCGGCACCCATCTTGCGCTGACTTTAGTCATGCCAAGATGGTCGTGGTGAATTTTGAAAATGGTTGTATCTGACACTCCAACCATTTCTGCAAGCTGTTTCTTCCTTAGTCGGGCATTCTAATATTTATTTTTCGACTTTTGGAATAATTTCCGGAGTGTTCTCGATCAGCCTCCATGGACGTGGGTCGTCTTCAAGTGACTCCCTGCCTTGTTTAAAGAAGGTATGCCATTCGAAAACCATAGTTTTACTTGGACAAGAGTCCCCGTAAACGGATGAAATTTCTTTCAGTATGGTCTGAACTGATTTTCCTTGCTTGTTAAGGAACTATATAACAACGCGGAACTCGATTTTCTCCATATTTGACAATTTCGACCTAATTACGATAAAACCTGGTGTTTATTCTATTAATAATGAGTTGTTCAATTAGTATCTCATTCAGCGACACCCCCGCTAATCACCTACCTACCCATTCCGCGAACTTAAATACCTCCCCTCCTGCATTACGTTGGATAAATTTAGATAGCAAAAAAAAAAAAAATATATATATATATATATATATATAGGTATATATTTATGTAATAATAACAACTAAGCCTGATTACCGTTACGGCTGTAGGGGTCTACGGAAACGTCATGATGCGGTGTGTGAGAGAGATGCAAGAAAATTGTAGTATGTTTATTGCCTTTTGTATGCCGTCACGGTACCGTAATCTTGAATCGTTACGATAATAATAAAAGCAATATATTAAGAGTTTCTAGTCAACTTTAAAATATAAATTTTATCGTTTTAAATATTAGTGCGCTCTCTCCAACATTCGTAATTAAATATCTCTCCATATTCTTATTTTTGAACCGGAATACGGCGCCTTAAAATAGCTTTACAATATTCCCCAAAAATGGCGTGCTGACAATAATAAAATTGTCCACTTTATTCATTTCACACTTGCTTCAACCTTACAACAGGCTTTCTCAATACTTTTTGTGTAACATTTACAAAATCTGATAATCATTCCTCGTCAAAAAGACACCAGCCGATGTGACAGTATTTTATAGACAGATTAATAAATTGTTACCGCGAAAAATATTAATCTCTTCAAGTATCAATCACCATTATCGACAAACACTTCATCTATACCTACCTATACACACTTTATAAAGTTATCAAGGTTATGTTATGGTTATGTTATGTAGTGCTATGTTATGTTATGTTTATTGTTTACCGACGTGAATTAGGCGTTGTTTGATATGGATAATGGGACTCATTGAAGTGCGTATCGATTTTAAGATTATAAAAAAGTTTGAGACAGTACTTGAGGTGAACTATCACCAAACTGGGCCGTATAAATTATTCATTGTTATTCTTAATTTACTAGCGCAAACCGGTGAAAAATAACAGAATAACAGATTTGTGAAGCTAAAACTACTCATAGAAAAATATATATGCCTCTACATCGTTGCTTTTTAAGGCGCCGTAACCGGGCTCATAAAGAAGTAGAAGGAGAGATATGTAATTACGAATGTTAGAAGAGCGCTATTTAAAGCGATAAAATCGATGCGAAAATTATGAAAATGTTTAATAAAACACGACTCGTTTAAAATAGAGCCAAAATCTCTTGAGGGATATCTAAAACAGCATATAGAGAAACACTGCGAATTTTTTCAAACATATAACTTGTAAAATAACAGAAACCGCCTTGAAAATAAATATTTTCGGAGCATACTTTGCGATTTTATTCTATGGAGGGAAATTCATATAATTTGCATTTCGGCGTGGAGAATGTATAGATATTATCTTTAAAAATAGCACATGTTTTTTAAAGAGCTTAAAAACTTCAAATATTTAAGGGAGATATGTATGAAATCGGTAGAAATTTGGGTAGCGGCGGTAGTAAAAAATGGCTTTCGATTGTTAGTGCCTAATTTTTTCGGTGACATTACATCTAAAAGCGACTGTCAAATAATTTTAAAAAATAAACACGTACCTCAAATGAACATTTATATCCACACTCATACAAATATTATAAATGCGAAAGTGCGTGTGCTTGTTTGTTACGCTTTCACGCCTAAACCATTTTTTTTTACATGAATACCGCACAAGAGTCCCACCTGCTCCCGTCTGGAGCCAGTAGGACTATGGCATCCCCAATTGGGGTATGTTGTGAGACTGACGGTAATGGGGAAGGGAAGGAGATGGGGAAGAGGGAAGTGGGGAAGTACCTGGCTATTCAGATCTGGTCACCAAACACTGCTAAAGCCATTTCAAGCAACGTTTCAATTCTGAATGGTGGTCTTACACCAGGGCGATACTGAGAGTATCTTCCACTCTGGAACGTGCCGCAAATATACTATATATTATTTTAAAATTAATAAATTGTAAAATAACACAAATTATTCAAATAAAATGTATTTGTCAGGCCGGGATTCGATCCCGCGACCTTCGGAGTGCTAGTCAAGAGCCTTACCGCTGGACTACGCCGGCCGTCAAATAATAACCAATAAACCAATAAAACAATTTTAAAAATACTTTCACCAATAGAAGGCTACATTATCAGCGAGGAATATAGGCTGCATATAACGGTAAACTCTGGCGTTATGAAATGTGTATACATGAAAGTGAGTGTGTTTCATATATATTTTAGCGGCAGGGAGAAAAAGCAGAGGGAATGTGGGGTTCGCGGAAAGGGAAGAGATGAGGGAGGGGGAAGGTGGAAGGGAACGGGGACGGGGACGCACGGGAAAGGACATGCAGGGAGAATCAATTTATTTCTTTGAACGATTGCAGCGCATGCCGGGTACTAACTAGTATTTATATTTTTATAAAGAAGAGCGTCTGTGGCGAGCGGCGTGGATTTGATTTTTCTTTACGGATATAACAATTTTATTTATAATTAATTTATTGAATAATCAACACTATCAGGTAGCCCCAAGTAGTTCGCTACGTTTGGTGACTTAGTGGAGGTGCCCGGGTTCATGCGGTGAGGTTTGTCGAGATCTTCCTTTCCCCAAAAAGACCTTCCCATACACATCCCCAAAGATGACAAAGGCCCTGAGAGTTTTTTTTTCACTCAGGGCCACATGTGTGGAGATAATGTAAAAAAATACAGATCTACAGCTTTACGAGATTGACGAAATTTTGCATACTTGACCTTCTAAAAAAGAGGAAGGTGACTGTCTACATGAGATTTCGAAAACCACCCCCTCCCCTTTCTAATTAATTCTCTTTTTAACCATATTTAGATGCGAGTGATGAAATTTTGTATATCTAAGAGGAAAATTACTGTATGGAACTAATTTCAAAAAACTCCGAATTAAGTCCGGGCAACGCTGGATACTTCAGCAAGGAAAGCAAAAAATAAATGGGTTTAGTAATGGTATCCCACGAACGCGCCGCCTACGTGAAATATAGATTAAAAATAAATTAAATAGTCTACTTGCATCAAGTTATGCATGGCGTACATACCTAGTGAAAAAAGTGTAAGTGTATTAAAGGGAAAATCTATAAAAAAAACGTAGCACAGTTCTTTTACATGAATTCTGTCGCTAATGTTAGACTTATTAATTATTGATCTTAGACTTCAATACGAAATAACACACTGCCATTCATTACACCAACCCTTAGAGAACCATACATTAATTTCTACGGTCACTTAACAGTGAGTAGGGGTCCAATGAATAATACTCGAGGCTTCGCGGGTCGCTTGCCTGTCATCAGCAGCAATGGTAAAAGCAGCCTTGCATTCAATTAAATGAAGTTGAGATATTGTTATGTTCATGGTAAAATGGAATCAAATGCGAGTTCCATATTTTCCACTTGTGGCAAGTTAAATAATTCAAATTTATTAGCGGTGAAAGTAATGTAATTTGGAACGAATTGAAAAAGTTTATATTTTTTCGTTCAATGTTTCTGACTTTTTACAGTCAAAGGTATTATTGTGCGTTTTTACAGTTACCGTGAAGATTCACGGTTGCGGTACCGCGACGGCAAAATAGGCAATACACATACGTTCCTTATCGCTATAATGCTGGAGCTCTTTCAAAAAATGAGATACACGATGCACATCGGCCTGTTTCCTCCAAAGGAAAAAAGTCATAATTTTCTCGCATCTCTCTCACACACCGCACCGTTACGTCTCCGTGGACCCCTACCAATGCTACTTGCCGTGACGATAATTTTAAAAGTATGGAATATATTTACAAGGATAATTAATATTAAAATGTGATTGAATTCCTGAAATTCAAAATGACAAATGTCAATGCGCTCATGGCTTTGCTTTTGTTCATATAATGCTGCCCTCTTTTTTGCACACTAATTAGCAACAGTCGAAATTGAGATAAACTCTCCTCCTCACCCCCCCCCCCCCCCTTCCAAAGCAAACATACAATTATTATCATACATCTCCCTCACACGTATAAAGAAAATGAAACTCAATTCCCGTCGCAAGAAAGTAATACTTTGGATATTTTACAAAATTTAATTTTATAAAATATATTATTTTTGCGCCTGGATTTGAACCCGCGTTCTCCGAATTGCTGGTCGAAAGCCTTGCCCCTCAGCCGCGAAAGCCACGTGGAGCTTGTATGATATACTATCAGAACCGGTCACCCGTTGCTGTGGCTAACGAAACCTTTTTAACCAACGCCATATCTGTTAAATCAAATCCACACCACGCTGCCTGCTGCCCGTTGCCGCTTGGCCAGATATGTTTTTCAACCAATTTACACAAAATCTTGACATATTATTAACCTAAAAACCCCCTTCACGAATCACTCTATCTATCGGTGAAAACCGCATGAAAATCCGTTGCGTAGTTTAAAAGATCTAAGCGCACATATAGCGTGAGCGACTTCATTTTATACTAATTAAAGTAAAGATAAAGATATACATAAAAAGATTTTTGAAACTGCATTGAGTTGCAGTAGAGTTCTGACTTAGAGGAGTTGAAATGATAAATGGAAGGGAGGTAGTTCTAAGGCTTGATAAAAAATGTGATATTTGAAGACTCCTTTCAATTGACTAAACTTGCGCCAACACTTATATTTAGAAGTTGCTTCAACCTTAAAAACTTTACCAACTTATGTCGTCAAAAGTTAAGATTATCCACAATGATAAAATAGGTTCGAAATCTCTTTAGTCACGATGAAAAACGTGTTCATTGAAATATTTTTATACATAAAACTTTACTTTTATTCCCAAAGGGCTAGAGATAGAATAAACAATGGTTCTAGAGAAATCAATCTGACAGATAATTTGTCATGTTACTATCCAACCTAGTGGTTGAATAGTATGTATAATCTTTGTGAGTAAGGATAAAAACATGGGTTAAGAAAATGATGATAATGTTGGTAGATGTTAGTTGAATTTTGATACATTGGAGGTTATCCACCACTTATAAGGTTATCCAGCCCTGGTATAAGTAACAGATGGTTACTCCTTCAAGGCTCTCGCAAAATTCTAATTTTGTTTGTTAAACAAAGCTACATTTATTTATTTTGAACGAATCGAGATATCCAGTGTCCCAGCATACGTTGTTAGTAAGCAGTATGCAAGTGCTTGACAGGAAAAAATGATGATATAATTAAATAAGACCGAACGGGGTAAGGTCGAATTGGTTTAATGGTTAAAGACGAACCCCGGCAACTGAGTCCAATTCCTAAATACGGCCGAATCTTTTTCTGATCTTTCTGTTTCAAATTTTCTTTTGAATGTCGCTATATTGTATTTAAAGATTATTGATGTGTGTTTTATGCGGCTGTGGATGTCGAAGGACCTTGAAATGTGTTTTGTAAACTGTGCGAAAGACCACTGCACATGCATAGAGAATTCACAAAGGAAATTTGTATTTTTTTCTCTACTTTTTAAAATGTTTTTACAAAAAAGCCTGCATGTATTGTAAAATTACCAATGTATGTACCAAAAAATTATTAATAAAAAAAGGAGATAAGGACTTACTGCGCTGGCACTTCCCTTCTATCTTGGCTGGGTTTATTATGCACTGGTATGACTATATTAGTCGCGGTTACTTGCGGTATGCGGTATCGGTTTGCGGATGCGGTAAGCGGTATATCAGAGATATTCATGCGGCGACTTTCGATTAAAGACTGATTGTGTGTAAAGTTAAATGACGGGTATATGGGATGGGTAGGAAAGGAACATGTGACAGTACAAGCTACAAGCACAGGTTCTATGATGTATTCTTTGCGAGAAACTATTAACAAAATTTCTGCCTCAATACAGGTTCACCTAGTGAGGCAGGCAAAGCACAACTAAAAATACTGTATAACTATACTACTCCTGTGTAACCTTTCTTACGTTACTTTCTGTTTGTTAATTTTTATGTACTGATTGATGTAATCTATTTGTAAACTACATTGAGTATGTAATTTTTAAATTTTTTTTTTTTAGTTATATTGTTGTTATTTCATTGAATAAAGATTATTATTATTATTATTATTCTAAGTGTAGCTATTTATTGTGTAAATTCTCAACCAATTATATGAATATAATTATTACTTATTTCACGTCTCTTATTCGGTTAGTCAAAATTTAGGATCGGCGACGACAGTATTTAAAAAAACTTAGATTATGTGTAAACAAACTTACTACGATTTGCTATGTTTGGTGACTTCTCTCGACCCATTACCTTGAACCCCAGTTGGAGAGATGGATACATACGTCTGTCACTCATGGACATTGTTTCACAGATTCCTACCCTTCCCTTGTGCCTTTTCCCGTCCCACAACTTACTTATCATCCTTTCGATAAAAAGACCCCCCACACTTATGTTGAAATTAGGCATTGAGGTAATTTATTTTTCTCATGGCCTCCTCTGTGCAGCTAATGTAAAAAATAAATAAAATTTTGGTTTTTGTTCTGCTGTGAGTCATTTTAACTCTGGTTCAATGAACTCCGAATTGTTTTGTATTTGAGTGTTATTTTCAAAATGGAAACATGCAGATAAGCAATAATTAAAAGTACTTAACTATGGTATTTTTTTTGCAGAATTTTATATCGAAATGAGTATTTTTTCTTTTATTTAAATTTCTTAGTATCTAATCTTGACAGTAAAGTCAGATATCGTGATATGGGTGAGGGTCCGCGCTTTATACATTTTCAAGAAAACTTTATATGTATAACTAAATAGCTTTACTTTACTGTGATTTTTCATGGATCTCGCTGGTATAAAATAAAAAGCTTTTACTGTTAAAATGTTTTTGAATTCCAGCTTTTAAAATCCAAAGGTTCACAAGATAATACACGAATCTGTTACTTGTAATTTTAACCTTTTCAAATTATGTTTGAATCCTTCATGAAATATGTGTTAACAAATATATGTATCCCAAATGGTTGACGAATAAAGAATTTTTCAAAGGACGAATTATTCTGTATTTTACTCTGCGTGGGTGGTACGTACATGAGAGTACTTAAAAAAATATGCATGACATTTTTTATGAAAATCTGCTGAAAAAGGTTCCTATGTACTACGTGCGTCATATGTGCCATCTCTGAATTACTAACGTAAACCATTTATTACAAAATTCTGAAATATGATGAAATTAGATCAAATAATCAAACAGTATTAATAGCCTACGATCTGCGTGTGGTTGAATTCCAGAACCCGACTTCCATTGCATGTCGAAGTCACGCCTTGTACGCCGCGCCACAAATAACATCCGTGTTCGTGAAATTTCAAGCAAAGCTACCGTTGAAATTCGGGTTTTAGTTCAAGAATCTGCCAAAAGGTGTCGCTACTTCCGTAAGCAGCACCCATTCTTTTTGAAAAGTGGCGAAAGGCAAGGAGGAAGCATGTCTCCGGTTCTGTTCAATCTATACACCGATGAGCTTATTCAAAGACTTAATGCCACGAAAATAGGCTGCCATTTAAATGGATTTATTATTTTCTCTACGAAGCACCGTTCTCGAATTATCGCGATTTCAGACCGTAGGTATGCACACATTTCCGCACCAATAGTGAAAAATCCTCGTATAAATCTTTTATAAACCTGAGGATCATCAATTAAATTTTCCAGTTGTAGCATATCTTGCAAATATAAATGAGCAGATTTAGCATAAAGAAAATGTCCTGAATCGTGGAAGTAAGGAAGCATTTCTCGAACGCTATTCAAATGAGCTTGCCAATCCCCCTTACGTTCAGCTCTTATAAACTCCTTAGCAATCGATACCATGTGAAAATATTGAATCCATAGTTTTGCAGTTGGTCCTCGTTCTTCATATTCCTTTAGTTTTTGATTGAACTGATCGAGTAATGCTTCAGCCATCTCGTCACCACTTTCAATATCATTGTACGAAATTGAGTTATTTATTACAAGCTCGACGGTTTTCTTCAGATTAGCATCCATCTTATCATCAATGAGAAGTTCTTTTGATATTATTGTTGCTAAAGTGAGATGGAGTAATGTGTGAGCTCTAACCGCTCTCGAGTAAGCATGGCCATTCATCATTTTTTCTAATGAATTAGTAGCATAAATTAAAGAGAGTACCTCTTTTATGCCACTTCCCTGCATTATATGACCAATTGCTCCAAAAAAAGACATGAGTAAATGGAAACCTCCAAGTCTCACTACGATTTTCGGTACCTCAGATCCTTCAGGTGGTGCTGATACGATTTCTCGAGCTTTTGCATACAGAGGCTGATCAAAAGTGATAATGCATACATCGTGACCATAAAGTTTCGCATTCTCCAAAGCACAGAGTAAAGTTGTGTAGATAGTATTATAGTTACTTGCTGGCTGCTGAATAAATGGTAAAAAAAGAATTTGCGATTTCGAAAAATGCAGGATATTACTCGTTATACGTTCAATGTAACTATTCCAACCTGGTAATGGTAAATCTTTCCATTTTCCATACAACCACAGAACATCAACTTTTTTGAGTAAAGATACTGCTGTATTACCTTCATAATCAAAATTTTGTGCAACTATTCTACTATATCCAACTACACTATTATTTTGATAAATTTTTATCGGTACATGAGCTTTTGCCGCAAAATCTTTTGCTAAAGGGACTGTATTTATTCGTGCTATGGGCTCTTCTGCTATAACTGCTGTTTTTGGAGTTATAATTTGAATGATACCCATTATGTGAAGCGTATTATGACCGTCTAGAGTATGTACATTGATATCAGCATTGTCTGCAGCATACTGAATAATTGTTCTAGTTTCTGGTGGTAGGATATGAGGTGGACGATGGAGAGCTGCTGCTGCCTCATACATCATAGTATCATTATACGATGCACACAAACCAAAAGATGAACAAATCTGAATAAGACGTTTTGATCCAAACCGTCGATGAAAAAACACTGAGAGACCCAACTGTTATCGTGATTTGAATGACCTAGGCCGAACAGCAGCCATAATACAGTGGCTGACATTTGTACATATTAATTTCATATGTTCCAGTTTACAACGTCTATTTTTCAAAATTATTAGCTATAACAAATAATTTAATGATTCTGGAATATCATTATTGATATCTTTAAACATTAGACTAGGTGGAGGATAATCATCAGTGTCAAGCACTACCGATTGAATATCCTCTCGTACGATCACTGCAGCTGCTTCAAGTATTCTGAATCTCTCTTCCTTTTCATTTTGTATTTTATTCTCATACCAAGCTTTGTTGAGAATGTTGTGCTGATTATCGATGAAGCAAATGATTGCTAAACTTCCGATTTTATCAGTTATGATGATTCTATTACCATACTTCAACTTCAGTTTTGACTTGATTGTTCTGTTATCGATAGATAGTTCTTCGCCAACATCTTTCAATTCTTGTATTGAAAATTGACAATCGTCGTGATTTTCAATAAATGCAAATATTTTTTCCATCGCTAAAGCAATACAATTACTTTCAGGACGACCGACTTTACCTTCAGTAGTAGGGTTCACAAAGGAAATGTAACAATTGGTGTGGTACTTAGCCTCAGCAGCAACTAAATCGTATTCATATTGAATGCGTGTAATAACACTTCTTGCTAGATTATCATAACGAGTCTGAGCTACCTTCAAGATGGCGTCTTTAAATGCAAGTGTTAAAACTTGGGACACTCTTCGCCGAAGATGCTGCATTTTTTTCATTTCAGCCGCTTTATCTGCTTCATTGCCGCAAAACAAACAGTACTTTTTAAAACAAAAAGAAGAATCGTACCCTCGCGCTCTAGTCCAAGGAGGACTAATCTCAGATGTGTTAGCTATTTCCTTCTCGCGTTGTCTTTTAGCTGCAGCAATGCTGCTCTTCCGGATGTACACTTTACGACACTGCTTATGGATAATTACAGAATGTTTGTCTTTTAAATATTCATCAAACCCATCACTACTTTCATTACTTGAATCCATTAAATTTTTCATCCCACGATCAACAACCACAATTTCTCCTTCAACCAACGATTTACTGCAAATGAAGCAAACTTCTGACATTTTTATAAAATTTTGTAACGGCACAGTTTAAAATGAAAATATCATCAACAAAAACGTATATTCACTACGAAAAACCGTTAAAAACTGACTGGATTCACTAGGGTTATGTCCCTCAAAAACGCCGGTTCTTCGGAAAATGCGAAAAATGCAGGTTTACGCCGGTTCCTATGGAAAATCCCCAAAATGCAGGTGTGCCTCGGCAGTAACAAGCAGACATTACTCAGGCCAACCGACTAATGAATTAGGGATGGACGTTGATTTACTCAGAATCGTGTATTTTCCACGTATGAGTCACAAAAACCAATATTCCAATATTTTTTTCTTCAAATGGATGACCCGATGATGCATACTGGCCAGATACGTGCATATTCGTATTTTCTAGGTTTGAAATCGCGATAACACGAGAACGGTGTTTCGTAGAGAAAAAAGTATTGATATCATTTTTGTAGAGACTTTTACGCTCTACAAACTTTTACTCAATATTTTTTTCGATAGCTCTTACTGTTTCTTCATACGCAAAAAACAAAAAATTGAGACCTTTGACCTTGAAAAAAAAAACCTTGCCAGAGCGGGATCGATGGGGACTTTTGACATAGCATTCGTAATGACGTATTCAAGACTTATACAAAAATTCAGCTTGTTAAGAATTAATGTGAGGTCAGCACCTTTTTTCGTCTATTTTGACTGGATTAACATGGTTCTTCTTGCTCAGTCACTAAGCGCATTAGAGAAATTACTAAAAATTTGTGAAGAAATTTTACAAAAATTTAACAAGAAATTTTACAAAAAACCATAACCTTTTATATAATACCACCAAGTCAATAGTTATGGTTTTTAAACCGAAAAACGCAATCGTCCAAACACCCTCAGTATGGCTAGATGAAAGGAAAATGAATGTTAATCACAGCGTTAAATACCTAGGACATGTCATCACAGACGACCTAAAAGATATCGAGGACATGGAAAGGCAGAGAAGAGCAATATCAGTTAGAGCGGGTATGCTGTCAAGACGTTTTTACTCCTGCAGCCCCAAAGTAAAAAGAATACTATTCAACACTTTCTGTACCTCGCTGTATACATCAGGACTGTGGGTTGACGACACTGCAACCCAATGGCATAAGTTAAAGGTTGCTTACAATAACGCCCATCGCCAACTTTTCCGCCTACCGAGATACTGCAGTGCTACGGAAATGTTCCTGGAGAGACGAGTACATACTTTCCGTGCACTTCTCCGCCACCGCATGTGAAGTTTATGGCGCAGACTGCGCCATTCGAAGAATGCGATCATCACCGCCATGACTGCCTTGATGGAATCTCCCCTGATGACCCTCTGGAGACGGGAGACGATGAAATACCCTCTGTAAACGGCTATTTAAAAATCATTTTAGTGTTTGATATCTACATAATTTTTTTTCAGTTTCATTTTTCATGCTTATTCGTTTATTTAATTTAATTTATGTGTTGTTATTTACTTTTTACCTTAACTTATTATTTATCTTTTTTTGTTATTTTAAAATATGGAATGTATGGCATTGCACTTCCCCTGCATACATTCTGGAATAAACTTATATTATTATTATATTACCTAGGTATAAGTACTAGGATTTATAGGCGGTTATAGGCTATATCAGGGCATCAGGGGCGTATATCTTCCTTCAAATTTTTCAACCGTGGTCCGTGACGGCAAAAGTGCTAAAAGACTCATAGATAAAGTTTCATAGATGGAGCTGTAAAGATAGGTTTGCAATTTTGATTTTCGCCAACTCTCGCTAAGGGTTGCCAACTTAGGGGGAAAATCAGTGAGAGGGGATTTTTTTAGGGGTTTAATTTGTTTAGGGGTATTTTTGGGGGTTTTGTGATTTCATATATTTAAAAAAAAATTATTACATCGTATACACGGAGCACTCACACACTTCTTATTTGAGGATTTATTTTTATTGTAAAAAAACTTGCTGCAACGACTTGTTGTGCCTTCACAATTGGAAAAATTGGTGGACTCTTGAACTTGTAGAATTTATTTTTTTTTAAATTTCCGAGAACATCTGATGCATACAGCTTCAATGTGTTTTGGTTTTGATTTTCTAAATATATCACAAGATCTGGAAGAAAAGGATTTGATGGATGTCAGGGAAAGATGCAAGAGCTTCTTATATTTTCTGGCTTCCGGATAATTTATCGATGTTAAGAATGGTTGCTGATTTGCACCCAAAGGTTGCTACGTCTCAAGTTAAGCCCAATATAAAACTAATATTGAACCAAATTCATCGTACTCATAATATATATGGCAACAAAAATGAAATTGAGTCTGAGTGGCACAAATTGAGTGGAAAAAAAACATCAACTTCAGCTGATTCTTATTACGAAGTTTACAATGATTGTGACGCAGCTGGATGTAAACATTTTGGAAACATCTCAAAATTTAGATGAGCGTTTTCCACGGTGCTTTCTCCATTTACAATTTCGTTAAAAATGAGCTGCGGAATAGACTCTCCATTGAAATGCTTCAAAGCATGATGATGGTTCGGTTCACATTAAATCGAAATGGTGGATCTTGCACTACATTTAATCCATCTCCTGAAATGTTAAGCTTAACCCTCTCAATACCAGAGTTCTTCCTGAGGAACATGAAGGAAAAAAATAATATCTCTTGATTTTATGAAACAAACATCCCTGTATTTTGCGTATCGCTTGTGAAAGATATGTTTTATAAGGTATATAACAAATCGCGTACTGGCAACACAAAATATTTCTATTTCGAATTCGAATTCGAATGGCGTCTTTGACAGAATTTAACGGTTTGACTTATCTTGGTTTTCTGCACAACATTAAAGGTAAGATATAGCATTTTTCTGTTGAAAATAATTATTATATTGTATAAAGATGTTTTATCTGATCGATACAACATATGATTTCCATTCAAAAACATTGCTTTTTCATTTTGTTTTCGCTAAAAACGTTCATATTCCTGTGGTGGCACATTGGTTGCCGGTGGATGTTTTTTATGGAGATCTTGTTTTGGCCTTTTGTATTGTTTTATGTGTTTTAATTTGATTCTTTCAAGACATATTAATTTATTCTAATGTTTTCCGGTAGACTATATATAACTTATTGTTATCATTTTTTTAGATGGCTGTTAGAGGTTTGTCACATGAAGAAATAACTATTGCACTGGAAGGAGACATTTCCGATATCGAATGGGAGTCTGACGGTGAAGGTGAAGAGAGCTGGTCAGTGGAGTATCTACAAGATGACCAGGATCAGAACCAGGACCAGGACCAAGACATCAACATTCAGCATTCGTCCATAAATTAATTTGAGGTTAGGTCGGTTAGGATACCTTAGTTTGTATGTGTTATTATCAATTGTCTTAAGTGTTATTATCAATTGTCTTTACTGAAAATAAACATATTTAAAGATGTTCTCTGAGTGTTTCATTTGTCTAATGTAATAAGAAACATTTTCTGATTCTAATCATTTTGTTTTTAAATAATTTATCGGGCTAGTAGGTTGCAGTAGGTCGAGTGCAATTATATCGTCTTTGGTAGATGAATAAACTTCCTCTATCTTTAGTCTATTAGCGCTATCGTAGGCGTAAACAATTTATGAGCGTGGTTTGGTTAAGTTGATGACGAAACCGCTTAGGAGGAAAAGGCCCGAAGATATCGATCTATGGGTTAGTATATTTATGGGCTATATACAATATACGAGTATATTACATAAATTATTTTGGCGTCATTGCGTGTTTCGGTTACTTTGTCGCGGTTACTTTGTCTCGAGACACGGTGGACCGAGGAACTGGCTATTTTTGGTCTCAAACTGGGCGAAGCCTAACTAAAAGGGATCGCAATGAAAATCTAGTCTCTTTCAACGGAAGCAATCTTCCGAACAGGCCCTCCATTGATTTGCTTGGTGTAACCCTAAGTGACCAGCTCAGGTATGGGGGCTCCATCGAAGCCAGAGTAAAGTTAGCCTCCCAAAAACTGGGCGTACTGTACAGGGCCCGCAGATACTTTAAAAGTACACAACTGCTAACCCTGTACAAATCGCAAGTGCGCCCCACGGTTGAATTTGGCAGCCACCTCTGGTCTGGAGCTCCAAAATACCTGAAAAATACCCTCGACTCTGTGCAGAAACGGGCGGTCCGTTTGATAGATTCTCCCATCTTAACAGACGGATTGCAATCTTTAGAGCACAGGCGTCGGGTGGGAATGCTATCCTTGTTCTACCGGTATTACAATGGAAGATGCTCCGAGGAACTAGCATCATTGATCCCTTCGGCACCGGTGCATAGTCGGGAAACACGCCAAACGCGTGCCCAACATTTGTACACAGTTGACATTAGTCACATGAGAACGGGTCGTTTCTTCGACTCGTTCTTATGTTCAACAGCTCGGCTGTGGAATGATTTGCCGGCCTCTGTGTTTCCTCCTTCCTACAACATGGGCCTCTTCAAGACCAATGTTCATTCCTTCCTCTCCTCAAAAAGACCCTCCACACAGCATCCCAGATGACATAGGCCCTGAGGGAAATTATTTTCCTCAGGGCCTCCTGTGTGGAGTTAATGTAAAAAAAAAAAAAAAAAAAAAAAAAAAAAAAAAAAAAAAAAAAAAAAAAAAAAAAAAAAAAAAAAAAAAAAAAAAAAAAAAAAAAAAAAAAGCCGCCCGCAGGGCCTAGCTGCAAATACATGCGGAGCGGGTTTTTAACTGCTAGTTCAAAATTAATATTCTTTTGCTATGGCATAGAATAGGGAATAACTCAAGAAGTGCCGTGCGGACGTGTGTTGTTTTCCAAGGATAGGTCTAATTTGGCCCTGCATTTATACGCAAAACTATGGTTCATCATGATTTTGAAATTTAAATGGGATGGCATTATATAATTTCAAAAAAGTGTAAGAAAGACAGACCGCTTGCTAAATGGTTTAGAATTAAAAGGCACTAAGTCAGTGGTAAATTTTTTTCCGTTCAAATTTGGACGGAATTCATTTCTAGTATTATTAATTTATTTATTTTTATATAAGTACATAAAACCGGCAACCGGCCGGCCGGTTGCCCAAAAATTTATATACATGGATGGTTTAAATACAGTGTATAACAGAAATTATGACAAAAATTGTAACAAAAATAATTAGCTAAATGAGAATGACAAACAAGAATGAGTAAAATGTAGAATACAAAAGTATCACTAACAATTTAATGTTGGCACCTGTGCTGATGGGACAATGATTTAGTACGTACAATATTGCCTGTCTTTGAATAAAGGCTTTATCACAATATCAACTTTAAATGATTGATGATAAAATATATTTTTTGAAGTGCTTAAATGGGTCAATTTCATTATTCGAGCAGTGTATAGTGTTATAATGTCTTAATGTTCGTGGTATAGGGGAGAAATATCCTGTATTTGTGTGGTAGGTAGATATATAGAAAATATCTTGCATCCTACTCGTTGAATTTCTGATACATACAGTATTAACTGATACATGTATAATTTTGTGTAGAAGCAAAAGTTTCCATCTGGCTGTCAGAGAGTGTAGTTTATATATATTCTGTCGTTATACGTTCCAAATTGATCTGATAAACCTTCGCGATGAGCAATTACACGGGTTAATTTTCTTTGTATGGATTGGATTCTATAATTGTGAATCTCACAATTGGGAGACCAAATAGTTGAATTCCAGAATACTTTGCATAATTGATTTGTATAATGTTAAAGTTAATTCTGTACTTTTAAAAAAATTTGTGAGTGATACACTTTCGAAATTGTATATTGAAGCTAAGTGGCGATTCAAATGTCACGCTCAAGTCTTTAAAATTGAAGCTATGTTTATAAAGGGACGTTTGTAATGTGATATGTATTTAAAAATATTATTTCTGTTCTTTGTGAAAGAAATTACAGCTCATTTGTTTTTATTAAAATATAAATCATTTAGTATGCACCATTCGTGAAGTGATGATAGGTCTTTTTGCAAATCGGTGCAATCTTCTAATGATGTGATTTATTTTGTACAGCTTGATGTTATGTAAACTATGGTTAGGTAAACTATGTGCTATCTAAGCATATTCTTTTGGCGTAAATTTTTTATCCTGAAAGAAGTGGGGAGGAGAAGAAGATGGGGAGTGCGGTTTGCACCCAGGCGTCGTACCAGGAGTTCAATTCCTCGGCTGACTAAATCCTCAATCACGACACAAGCAACATTTTACTCTTACGGTGATGGTAGGTGGAGATTTTTAAATATTGTCAGGTTATTCGTAACTCGGAAATGTTTGTCTTTCTTGTAGTAGTCCCGGGTGGAGGGAAACCACCTACCTTTTGCTCTCGGCTAGCTCAATGCCGTCGGCAGGCGGGAAATCTCTCCTCGTCAGGGTTGTAGGTAGCTATGGGGGGGGGGGGGGGGGGGTAAAGGTTACATAGGTGAATGCCAAAACTCGCCCACGTGATTCCGTCAAATAAAAGAGGTAGCTAGGTGAAAACATATCTGTATTGACTGGTGTACACAATTACAACATCTAGCAACAACATAATTATTAATCACAAATCAACAACAGGGCCTAGCTAGTAGTTTCCTACGAAGGGGTATCTCAAATATAACAAGACATTATATAACAGGAGTTGCAATAGGTGAAGAGGTACTTACAAAGGATTTAAATAAAAAAAGTGAAATTATTGATAATAAATTGGTATATTCTAAATTAAAACTATTAAATTGGGGGAAATTATTACAGACTGAATGTCCTTCAGAACTGTACAATAATTTAAAAAATATTTTTGATAATATCTATGCGTCCTCGAAAAAAGAAAAATTATTTGAAAATAATCTTAGGCACAACAACCCATGGGTTACTGAAGAAATTAAGAACATGATTAAAAAAAGAGATTATCTTTACCGAAAATGCAAGAATAGCCCAAATAACCCGGTATTTCGTTTAGAATATACGCGGTATAGAAACAAAACAAACAAACATATTAATATTACTAAAAACACGTTCCATAAAAACGTAATAAATAGCTTAAATGGCAACCCGAGGAAACTGTGGGACGAAATAAATAATCTAATAGGTAAACCTAAACAAAATTTAGATAAAATAATCCTTCAACATATGGGAAGTCAAGGAGACACAAAGTTTTTATGCGATAAATTTGCCACAACATTCGTAAATGAAATAAAAGACATAAGACATAATTGTACTAAAAAATTCCTAGATCGTAACACGTATACAACTCCTGCTATTATGTCGATGAGATTTAGACCTGTATCACAAAAAGATGTTAAAAAAATTATTAATGATATGGATGTTAAAAAATCAGAAGGCAATGACCAAATAAGAATTAAAGACCTGAAGTTAATTGCTGATAATATAATCCCAGTACTGACTAAACTAATTAACCTTTGTGTAAGTAAAAGTATCATGCCTGACGAACTTAAAACATCCATCATCAGACCTATATATAAATCAGGAAACCACAAAGATTTCACAAACTATCGACCAATAGCGATTCTCTCGTGTATTGATAAAATTATTGAAAGGGCTATCTTTAATCAAATACAAAATTTTATAGAAAAAAATAGAATCATAAATCCCATACAGTACGGATTTCAAAAAGAAAAAAGTACTACACAATTACTTTCTAAATTCACTGACCATATAAACTGTCATTTGAATGAAAAATATTATGTAGGCATAATTTTTATAGATTTTAAAAAGGCCTTTGACACATTGGACCATGAAACATTACTAAGGGCAATGGAGGAATGTGGTATTAGAGGTCCTTTAAATAAATTTTTTAAAAACTATCTGTTTAATAGAAAAATTAAAGTTAAAATTGACGGAATTTTAAGTGATGAAATGTTGGCAAACACTGGGGTAGCTACGGGATCGATATCGGGACCTACGTGTTATATTATGCAAGTAAACAGTTTACCAAACGTAATAAAACGTTGTAAATGCTACATGTTTGCAGACGATACTTGCATTATATGTGCTGACAAAAATCCACAAAAAATTCAGGAAATTTTACAAACTGACCTAAATAATATTATTAAATGGTCCCACGACAATGGCATTATTATCAACGCAAAAAAAACCAAATATATGCTTATACATTCACCACATGCAAATTGTCAGGATAAGGAATTGCACATTAAAAGTCATTCATATGATTGCTTGCACACAAAAAACCAATCCCTGCAGTGTAATTGCCCAAATATAGAAAAAGTGTACCAGTATACATACCTTGGTCTTACAGTAGATGTCAATTTTAACTGGTCAATTCATATTGAAAATGTATGTAATAGATTAAGATCCATATTAGGGAAATTTTATCACCTAAAAAACTTTGTTAATAAAAATATATTATACTGTATATATAACGCATTAGCAGAATCAATTATAGGATACGGAATAAATAGTTACGGATTAACGTACAAAACGTACTTAAATAAAATAGAACAACTACAAATCCGTTTCCTAAAATTGATATCAGGCAAAAAAAAAGTTCAATTATGTGATGGCGATTATAAAAAAATGTTCTCCTTGTGTAATGTGCTCTCTATACATAGTAGGGTAGATTACCAATTAACTCTAGATGAATTCTGGAATACAGAATTCAAAAAACCTGTAAACCATAACTACCCCACTAGGCATAGAGAAGCAGAAATGTTTATTATTAATAAATCTACAAATGTATACGGTGATAGAACAAAAAGGCATAAAATTCCGGAAATATTTAATGCATTACCTGAAAATATTAAAAACGAGACATCATATTCAAAAATCAAAACTAAAGTTAGATCATTCTACTTCAATAGAACATGAAAACTAAAATATTGTATAAAAATACCTAAATCTATGAAAAACAAATAATATTGTGAACGAATAGGTACCTAGATCTTTTAACCACTGTTCAAAATAAAATTTATGTTATAATAAGCATTACAATAATTAGTTAAGTATTTTAATATTAAGTATTATATTATTAAATAATTACTAGATATGTATTAAGCACCAAAATATCAAACATTTTATATGTTGTAAGTAAATAAATAGGAAAAATGAGAGATTTTTTACAATCAAACTGATTAATCAGTTTTGTAAGATTTAAGTAAGAGAAATTATTGTACAATTAATAACTAAATAAACATATTTAAAAAAAAAAAAAAAAAATCTCTCTGGGGTGTGATCGTATCAACGGTGTATGGCAAGGGAACACATTTAGTAAGAGGGAAATCGTGGAATCAACTCACAGCTTGTTGTCTGCGGCAGGGAGCCGAGGGGGTAGCAGTCCAGGGTCCAGTCAAGGTGACAGTGATGGCGAGTGTAGTGGCCATGGTCCACGACCGTGTATATTTCTGTAGAGATCGACTCGCGCGGGAATTATACCGAGCGCATAGCGAGGGGCGCGACTCGTCTGCGGCGGGGGGAACGCGTTCCTAGCAGGCCCGCAGGGGAGGGGTGCGGTGTGTCAATATTTGCAAGGAAAAGCGGGTATTTGCTCGTAGAGCGGCTTGCTGCGAGCCTTCCGCGGGACTGTTGTGGGGAGGAGAGGCATGTCCTTATTTGCAAGGGGAAAGCGTGCGTTTACTCATAGGGCGTATCGTAATATCCTTTAAAAAAGAAATAAAAAGTATGTGAAAGTTCAGATTTAGTTACCAAATACGGTTAATTCCATTTCAAGCAACGCACAACGATTCACTACCCAATAGTAGATTTTTATCAGGATGTCTTGCGATACTGAGAGTATGTCTAAGACATGCAGTGTTTGACATAATCCTAAATTAAAATTTACTCAGAATGACGTACTTTGCCTCCTACCAATCAATAATACAATATCGAATTATAGATTGGGGGGAACTTATAAAAAACAAGCGTTATACATATACCAAAAAAAAATTATAAAAACAATTCTACTCAAAATTAAGAAAATGCTTTGTTTTTACCACTTTTATTGTTTACAAAACCAACATGTTTCGTGAGCAACGCTCACTTCTTCAGGGTTTTTTATTGATACTAATTATAATTTTTTAATTATTTTATAATTAGTATTAATAAAAAATATGATACTGATATGAAAATATGATATGATACTAATTATAATTTTTTAATTATTTTATAATTAGTATTAATAAAAAACCCTGAAGAAGTGAGCGTTGCTCACGAAACATGTTGGTTTTGTAAACAATAAAAGTGGTAAAAACAAAGCATTTTCTTAATTTTAATCAAAATGGTGCCACAAAATAAGTTTGCTGTGTTAGAAGAAATTATACTTAAGTCGCCTACACATTCATCATAAATTCGGTTTAAAGAATTTAAAGTCAGAAAACTAAATATATTGTACTTCTAACATGCAATTTTACAAATTAACAAAGATAATATTTTAAATAAAACTGCACTACTTAAAAATAATTAAAAACCCAGACAAATATCAATTCTCCCAATCCCAAAATGTAAAATACAGTATGATAATTAAATTTTAAATATCTTGGAGTACTATATACTGTAGGCACCGCGATTATTATTATATTTTGAGCAAAATGTCACCTTGACTCTAGCAACACTTGCCTGCGCAACAAAATGCGCAGACAGCAGAACTGAGCTCGCGAGTGGAAAAAACTTCGAGATCATTCCGTTCTGAACGTTCCTCTCGCCAGTAAGCTATTTTTAATTACGCAAATTATTGTCGCGGATAGAATCCTTGTAATATCTCACTTCTGGTGTCAAATAAAATATAACTCTACCAAATAATCAGTGTTATGATTTACAAACTAAATTCCGTGACCATTTATTTAGAGAACCCGGATATCTCTGATGAGGTAAGCAGAGATATCCAGCATCTACTAAAACTGGTGACCTTTCGACTAAAAGAACTAGCTTGCTGGCGGGGGGAAGAAGAACGTTCAGAACGGAATGATCTCGAAGTTTTTTCCACTCGCGAGCTCAGTTCTGCTGTCTGCGCATTTTGTTGCGCAGGCAAGTGTTGCTAGAGTCAAGGTGACATTTTGCTCAAAATATAATAATAATCGCGGTGCCTACAATACTATCAAATATATTACCAGAAAGAAACAAAAATAACATTTTAAACATATTAAATTTCACCTTAAAAAACACACACTGTAATCAAAAACTGATTACTGTAATACATAAATAAAGAAATAACGATCGTAATAACATTTCCCCTTACAAAAGCCTAACTTAATTATGTTGGTGTATCTCACATAATATAATAATATGTGAAATTGATACTATGTACATTTTGACATATTTCTGTAAATGATGTAACTTAATTTAGTTCAATATACATAAAAAAATCTTTTTGGCCGCCTACAAAGCTAACTGTGTTAATCTCTTAGTGTTTGAAGACTTCTTATCAAGCCGTTTAACATTTCTTCAGAAGTTCGAAGAATAATACGTCATTATTTTATGCCGAGAAAAGACGCGAATAAATATAAGAATATGAAACTAAAAAGGCAATTCTCTCTTTATTTTCGTATGAAGAATAATATATTTTACGGAGCACGTACCGAAGTCGGAACGAATATTGAGCGAATATAAAGGTAGGAATTTCAAAGGCAAAGGAATATCAAACAAAAAGAGACGAGACGTTAGGAAAGCATTTTTATTTATATATTTTTTAAACATTTACGGAGTGTTGACAATTATTAATTATTACATCAATGAAATTGCCAATTGGATGTGCGTAGATATTCAACACTCCAATTAAAAATGTTCACAGCATTCGTAAAACAAGGTTTAGCCGTCATTACGTAGATATTATTATATATTACGTAGAGTGGAATAACAGATATAATAATAAGCAAAATAATTTTTTAAATATAGTAAGTATATAGTACAAAGAAAGAGAATAAAGTAAGAATTTATATGTGTGTGTAAGCATGTGAATGTATGAGTATATGAATATATGAGTATATGAGATGTCCACGTATATCAAGCTTAGGAAATGTTTGAAACTTTCAAAATACCTTCACTACACCCCCGCGAAGATTTCTGGATTTTTACAACCACATGACAATACATCTGAAAAATTTTTTAATCATTATAAAACTATTGAGAAACTGTTAAAAATAACGCAATTTAAGAATGACATTTTGCAAAATAACGATGTTCAATCGAAATTCAATTTTCGAAACTCTTTAAATTTATTAATTTATTTGAAGTACTCGCCTCATACATTGAATCAAATCAAAAATTATAGATATTTTATATAAATATCTATGTTAGGTACCAAATTTTATTGATTGTTCTTATACTATACAAAAACGAATATTTGTTATTTAAGAAAAATGGAAATTTGAATAAAAAATTATAATAGGTGGCAAGCGGGCTGTTTGAAAACTGAATATACTGGGACTGACTATATGTAGTATAGTTTGCGGGACGGGGGAGCGGGAGCGGGGAGAGGGAATGCGGGAAGGGAAACGCGGGAGGGGAAGAGGACGCGGGAGGGGAACGGGGATGCAAGGGAGAGGACGTGCAGGGAGAAAAAAAAATCTTTGAAAACATTATTTTGTTTGGCTGGGTATTATGGCATCAAATCCAAATTTAAAATTTGCTTGAAAAAGGTCGCGCAGCCATTCCTCTCAATATTTAGACTGTATTTTCTTCCTTTCCAGTGAAGACCTGATTTGAATCCAGAACATCATGAGAACTGCGTGGGCTCTTCTGATGCTGGGAGCTCTGCTGGCTGTCCTGGAACTTCTGCCGGTGGCGGCAGCGGGACCTTACCTGGAAGAAGGTAGGAAATTCTTTGTCTTTCGTACCCCAAAGAAACGTAAAATTTTTTAAAATAGTTTTTATCCTAAATTTTTTTTCGGTTAAATGAAAATTTACAGATTTTCTTATTTTTTTTTAATTGATTAATTGTCAAACAATCACGCCGTTTCTCAACTGAGAACTGATCGCTACACAACTTTCTCCTTGCTACATTCAAATTCATATATCGGTACCTATGCTTCTTCTGACTCTTAAGAGGAAACCGGGCGGCGTTTTGTCCGTACAAACGTATTCCCCAATTTTCTCTCAAAAATAATAATATAGATATCAACACCTGGCGCGTCGGAGCGTTTCGCTTTTTTTGATAAATTACTTCTGACAGGAGTTAAAATTTCTTGTTTTGACCGCCATCGTCCGTTAAGAGGGCATTACCAGAGAAAGCCTGAAATACGTCATTTTCAAAAAAGATTTTAGACGTATTGACTCTTTTCCACAAAAAATTATAAATGGATTTCGAAAGATTGTTCTTTTATCTAGCATTCGTATGTAATAAATTATTAGAATTTTTTTAATTTTTAGTATAATAAGGTTATTCCATAGGTCGTTGGCAGATTTGTTAAATTTTCAAAAAAGTTTTTGGATTATACCACACCCATTTCAAATAATGTAATCATGCAGTAAAATAAATCAATACATTATCTAGTAAAGTTATGTATTAGAATTTTAATTTTAGTTTCAATAAAATCATTAAAAAATATGTACGTACATGTGTTTCTTGACGAAAATTGGTCCATTTGTGCATTTATTTGCGCACTTACAAACTAACATATTTCAGATTTTTTTAACATTCTTATTAAATTTAGACATTATTGAAAAATGATAAATACTTATAATCAAAAAATAACTACAAAATGTACACTATTTCAATAGTTTTATCATCACGCCTTTCATCATTTTTGGATGAAGGTATAAATTAAAGCTAATTTGGATTGAAATAAATTCGATATTGAGTTATAATTTAAAAAAGCTGGTACGGAGAATAATTAATATTTCTCATTGTAACCGTCCTGCATGATCGGAAGAACGACTTTCGACGAAATGTGGATTTTCGTCCGCTGGCTGGTTAAACGCTCTTAAAGCGAAGATTAATGCTAAATCACTATTTTCTATTAATATTTACAACGAATCGGTTAACATTATAAATATTTAAAAAAAAGATTTATATAAATGGAAGCTTTTCCTACCATTTCCAATAAGTAGGATCAAAATAAAATTGTTAATTACTTTTTGAAAAATATATGCGCAAACTACTAACTAACGCATTTTTTCATTAGAAATGCATGAACGCACATAAGAAACCACTTTTAAAAAATACAGTTTTACGACTCAAACTATCTATGGCAATTTTCATCAATTAACTTTTTTTCTTTCTTATAAAAATGTTCACTAAATAAACAAAATCATGGCGATGTAAGCCACACTAGGCATATGTAGATTTTTGGATTGTGACTTCCTCTCAAACACCTTAATATATGTTACAGTTAAAACCAGTTCTTAGTTACAACGCATTTTCTCTAGTATAAATTAGTTTTCTCTAAATGACTTTGTTACAACTAGAATTAACTGCTGAATATCAGTCGAAAATTAGTTCCAACTAGACAAAACGCGTTTTCTCGAAATGATTCAGTTAAAACTGTTTCAACCGATGTCAAAGTTTTCGGGTTTTATTCTGATTGTAGTTGAGTGACACCAGGTTAGGTTAGGTTAATTTAGGTTAGGTTAGGTTAGGTTATGTTATGTTAGGTTAGGTTTTTAATTAATATATTTTTGAATGTAGCTATTACTTTGTGGTTATCCATTATAGAAAAATGAAACAATAGAACTTTGTATAAACCACTTATATAATGTGCAAATCCGACCGGTTTTGAAACAAACGTTCCTTGTCAGGGAAAGCTTATACTTTTTTTTTTAAATTAATATATATTAATAGTTATTAAAACAGTATACCTACGTATATATATTTCAATCGCAATTTCAGTTTTAACAAAGGCAGTTAGTAAAAACTAGTTTTAATAAGAAGAGAAAATGCGTTATAACTAAAAACAAGTTTTAACTGTAACATATATAAATAAACACCTGTTTACTGAGAAATTCTTTTGTGAACGTAACTTCAAAGGCTTTACACGTGTTGGCTGTGTTACAAATTTAATATTATTCTAAAATAAAATAGGAAATACTTAAACCTTCTGCGAAACACCGAGTTTTTCTCACACAGAAAAACAATTACAGAGATTCTCAATGTAATGAAGCAGCAACAGGAATGAAATACACATTAAAACAAAGGCCATTCGAGTTGTAAGAGAAATAGAGAAGAATTAATTTTGAAATACACTTTGATATTTACAGATATACCGTCTTAATAATATTATATACTACTAGATACACAATGTAATAAATGATCTCAAAATATGATATATTTCGTTTATCTAATTTAAAGGTTCTCAACGTGGGCGATGACGCCCCCTTGGGGGCGTTTCAGATCTTCAGGGGGCGGTAGAAGACCAAGAAAAAATTGGTGGGGCGTTTCAGACTTTCGGAGGGGGGGGGGGGGGCGGTAGAATACCCAGAGAAACCCATTCCACCCCATTTTTATCTTGCCCTATCCCATCCCATTAGAGGCCATCCATAAATTACGTCACACCTTAAAATAATTTCCATATCCCATTACGCCCCCTCAGTTGTGGCGAATGTAACCCTTGCGTGGTATCCCATTACGCCCCCACCGTTTGCTGTTTCGGATTCACCAGTTAGGGGGCGCTAGAAATAAAAAATATCTAATTCTTACATCACCGTCTCCGTGTTCGAGCCGAGAATATCTTCGATTATAGATCCAGAGGTCGAAAAACAAATCCATGATTGGGCTATATGACAATGGATTTGTTCCCCTACCCACCCACTCTACACTAATACCTACCCACCCAATCTACATTATTAACTAGCAACGGCTCCACCCCTACCATAATAAAACATTATTCTAAACTGTCAAATTAGTATAAGCTTTCCCTGACGAAGGAACGTTTGTTCCGAAACCGGTCGGATTTGCACATTATATAAGTGGTTTATACAAAGTTGTATTGTTTCATTTTTCTATAATGGATAACCACAAAGTAATAGCTACATTAAAAAATATACATATTTTTTTAAATATCATGAAATTGTTGAGCAACATAATAGCAGCAATACATAAAAAATTAAATGCCCTTTTGTTGTTATAAATTATTATTCACGGTATCGAGAAACTCCTAGCATAAGCAAAAAATAACGGGTGAATCCACATCACATTTGTAGTCTATTTTGTGGTAAACATTTTTTTGATTTGAGCTTTCGTTTTCGAATAAATCAAATCCGGAGTTTGTTTGTTGAGGCATTTGTTTGGTCAAATTTTAAAAATTCAATCGTTCAGGGGTTAATACCATCTGAACAATGTATATTATAATTCATCGACGCGTAGACCCGTCTAAGCTCTCGACTAGCAATCCGGAGTTTGCTGGTTTGAATCCCTGCGAGCGCAAGTAAATTTTATTTGTGTTATTACAATTTATTCAATTAAAATAATATATTGGATATTTGCGCCAAGTTCTAGAGTGAACGATACTATCAGTTTTGCCCTGATCTAAGATCACCACCAAATGGCTATATCTGTGTTTGGTGACCAGATCTGAATACCCAGGAACTTCTTCACCTCACAACGTACCCCAATTGGGAAGGCCATAGTCTCATTGGCTCCAAATGGAAGCATTGGGACTATTGTGCACACAGATGGCTCCAGATGGGAGCATTGGGACTATTGTGCACACGACTTATGTACACACTAAAAAAATTGGAACAAAGATAAAAAAACGATTGTGCTTTAGACCACACAACTGAAGTAAAACTTCTGCACCATATGATAGGAAGAGAGAAAGAAAATGTGTGCTCGCACCTCTCTCTCTTGCCCCTACAGTAAAATACGAAGCGTTCGCCTCGCTTTTCGTAACGCTCTCGTCCGGCATTCGTCAGCTTACTCCCCAAGTCAAGCGAGCGTAAAGAAGTTTTACTTTTAAAAAGTTAATCGAAAAGCTCCGATCGTTTTTGAATGATGTAGATTCACGAGTAACTTATATTTAATTTTTATATTCTGTGATATGAGCACTTAAAACAAAGCGACTCGCAAAAGTTTCCTGTGGAAGTTTTCATGTCAATGTTTTGCCAAAGTCTAACAAGACCTTGTTATCCAATAAGAGTCTGGATTCATCTGTCTTTAGCTGTATAACTTCTGAAGAAAACTTGTTATTTCTTGAAGACGAACTTGCCAATGACGGTTCTTTCTTGTTTGACGTCCCTAGAGCTGTGATTCTCAAACTTTGTGTGCCACGGAACCTTCAATAGAAGACTGATGGCCTCTTTGTCACCGGAACAATTTGTACACTAAATAACATTTCAAATCAATCAGCGCGCCACTTTATTGCTGTAATTCATGAAAAAAAAAATCCTTTTGGAGTATCGTGTCAACAAATAACATGTATTCTTACATTATTCAAGAAGATCATATCATCAACTCACAACGAAAAAAAAAAAAAAAAAAAAAATATATATATATATATATATATATATATGTCCATCAATGCTGAATAGATTAACCCCCAGGATTCCTACCCACCCCTCATATATTTTTCCTTCCCAGAACTTCCTCTCCTTCCTTTCTCTAAAAAATCCCCCTCAGTATCCCCAGGATTCTGTATGTATCTATTATAAAATATAATAAAAATATATAGGTATAAACATATAAAAAATATACGTACATGTATTTTTATTATTAGAGCCTACGTCATCTTTGGGGATGCTGTCTGGGGGGCATTTTATTATACAGCGCCGTTTTGCGAAAAATTACCTCAAAGGCGCTATACAAACTTGTAATATATTTCTAAAATCTAGGAAAACTACAAGCTAGACAAACAATATTAAAAACAACTTATGGCTAAAAATTGTATCCACCGGGTCATTGATCACCGATACGAAAATACGTACAATGTTTTGACCAATGAACGCGATGCTGCCTAAAAATGAATGAATACAAGGCCATACTTACCTGGGAGGGCGTTTGAAATTAACATTGTTTATTGTCTATTTAAAGAAATTTAGATAGAGTTCGCACGCAGAGGGCATGATTGTGAACACATGCTATTTAATCCTGAAAAATATTTTATTATTAAAATATAATATATTCTTTAATGAGTGTATTTTGGAAAGTTAAAGCAACATTTAATGGTGGGCGGAACAGTAGTACAAGGATTTGATCTTCCAAAGGAGAAATACGTCGTTGAACGGGAGAGGCAATTTTATATAAAGATTGATAAATAAATGAGATATCTGTTTTGTTAAGGCCGACAAAAGAAAATTAAATTATGTAAAGGCGTTGGTGAAACTTTTTCTTCGAGGCCAGAATGAGTTCAACCTGGGGAGTCAAGAACTTGAATTTTAAGAGGGTGAGAAGGAACGAAGTAATGAACCATTTGCTCACCAGTAAGGTAAGCTGTTGTTGGATGCTTTGGTTATTGTAACTTTGTTTTAATATACAAATTATATAAAGATAAAAGATATGCCATAACGCAATCATTGTACCACACATAAATTACTGTAGCAGCATTATATTCTTAGCCAATGACGGATTAATGAAACAAATGACAATTCTACAAAACAGAGCTATGAGAAATATATTGACGAAAAATAGGTACACTTCAGTCAAGAAAATGTTGAAGGAGTTAAATGTCCTGTCATTTAAACAAATTATTTACTTCAATACTATATTGTTAATCTACAAAATAATCAATGGCCACACGTGTATCGAATTCCTAAGAAAAATTGATAAACTACAAAGCAAACATACACATGAGACGAGGAAAAGAAATGAACTAAGACTCCCCTTCAGGAAAAAAAACACATTCAGTCATTAGTCATTAGCATTGAAGATATTTGGAGAATTACCAGAAGAAATAAAATTGGAAGAGAACATTAAGGCATTTAAAATTAAATTGCGAAGATATGTAATTGATTTGGTATAGATGTGTTATTTTAACTGAATGTATATATAAGGATTGTATTAGGACATAGATAACTATGTACCTATTTAAAATACCGCAATAAACAATAAATAAACAATATAAAACATGTGAATACCGCACAACTGTCCAACTGCTCCCATCTGGAGCCAGTGAGACTATGACACCTCCAATTGGGAAATGTTTATGTTGTGAGGCTGAATGTAGTAGGGAGGGGTAAAAGATAGGAAATGGGAGGTTGGGACGTATCTGGCTATTCGCATTTGGTCGTCAAACACGGTTAAAGCCATTTCAAGCAACGTTTCAATTCTAATTAGTGGTCTTGCACTAGGCCAAGCCGAGAGTATCTTTTACTGTATAATGTGCCTCAAACATACTATTTATTATTTTAAATGAATGCATTATGAAATAACACGATTCAAACAATTACAATTTGTTGGTGCACGCCGGGGTTTGAAGTCGCGACCTTTGGATTCTAGGCGAGAATCGTACCCCTCGACCACAGATGTTTAATTTAAATACCGTTTGATTCAGATCCTATGAAAGTTTTTCAAAATCGTAGGTAATAATATTATAAAGACGAATGTTTGTTACTCTTTCACGCAAAAAGTACTCAATGTATTTTAATGAAACTTTCCAATAATATAGCTCATACATCATAATAACATATACGAGCATATCTAGCATTATGAAATTTGTATTAAAAAATTACACTAGGTGGCAGGCGAGCTGTTTGAAAATTGAATGTTCCGGGAATGAATGTATGGAATACAGGAGGGGGGAGGGGAACCCGAAATGGATGAGGGGAACTCGGGAGGAAGGAGGGTAACTCGGGAGGGGGAGGGGAAGTCGGGAGGGGGGTTCGCGGGACGGGGGGAATGGAGTGGGAAGAGGGAAAATGGAGAAATCGGAGTGGGAAAGCGAGAGGGGAAGGGGAACGGGATAAATGGGAAAGGACACGCAGTGAGAAACAATTTATTTATCAAATGACATACCAACGCATGCCGGGAACCAGCTAGTGTTATATTATTCCTCTTCTTTTATTTCTTTAAGCAAGTTTTTGATATGTTTTGAAATCACTTGAATTATTCGTTTTCTTTATTGTTGATAGAAGTGAATTATTTTCGTGGAGCTTAGTGGTGAGGTGTTTGTAGTTGTCAAAAATCGAATAAAAATGAATAGGTGGATAAAAAATGGAACGAACATCATAAATTGTCTTATTTTTTTAGCTGAAAAAATTATTACGAAGTTAAGTTATTTTATGATGCCAGAGGTAACGATTAAATTGTAGTAGAAAACCCTAGCGAAGACGCTAAAAACGACATAGAAGACAAATGAACTATATTTAAAAAAACTTTAGTCCGACTCGGCACAGGACCCCCTAGTGAGGAGGACTAAGAAATACAATTGTCCAAACAAACGTACCAGCAAACCTCTACAAACACTGAACTGTTTTTGAAAATATTCTAACTGCTCGTGATACTAGAACCAAAAGGGTACAATCTCCTACGCTAATTCCCTTACGCTAATTCAACTGTTGGCCAAATTTTTTAAATACTTTTCAACAAAGCTATACAATGCTCTTCCACTATTGTTGAAATATGAATCAGACATGAAGTCTTCGATCATTAGCCAATACAGATCAAACATCAACGATTTTATTAAAATCAATTTGTAAAAATTTATTTCCAATTGCACAATGCTGATTGTCTTTCAACTTTTATTTCAAATGAAGTATTGTTCTTGTTATTTTAATTTTTATAAACTGCTTACGTTAACCTACTCTCAACACAGGAGTTCCTAGGAAGACAGGCACTGCACATCACCAATGTAATTAATATTCAATAAAGACGAATAATAAAAGAACATGACAACAATAAAATTAGGTCATTAAAATTTCATATTACTTGTAAGGTATTCCCCAAACAATATCGAAGTAAGCTACAAACCCGAGGTAATTATGCCTACTGGGAATAACCGAAATAATTAGAAATTCGACAGTCAAAGACGACTTAGTAACAAATGTAGGAAAACCCAATTATTGAATAAAATCCTTGTGGACCACCCCTCTCCCACCTCCCGCATATGTTATGTATACAGGGTGTTAAGGGACGTACTTGACTTACTTTAACCAGTGATTCCTGACATTATTTGGTGTAAAAAATGTAAATGAAATTTTGGTCTCCGGTGACATTTTTGATGTTTTTTTTTTTTTCTACAAAAACATAAAAAAATGGTAGTTGTTGAAAACCTCGAGGCTGGGTAAGGGGTTCATCGGTCACCCGACTGAGAGACCAGTGAATACATGCGGAAGAATTTTTTTTGTTTGATTTTGAAGAAAAAATTTTTGAAAAAAAAAAGTCGTCAAAAAAAGTCACCGGAGACCAAAATTTCATTTACATTTTTTACTCCAAATAATGTCAGGAATCACTGGTTAAAGTTAGTCAAGTACGTCCCTTAACACCCTGTATAAACCGTAGATTAAGAATTATTTGTTTCAGTTTGAAGATAGCTTTAACATGCTGAAACCCGTTACACTCAAATAAATTAAAGTGGATATAAGTATCATATTTGTTTTATTATAATTATAATTATATTATAATAAAAAAGAAACAATCATATTATTTTCTTTTTTTTTGTCGTTATTTGTTTTTGGAGTGTTACAACGTGTTGCGCGACCTCCTTTAGCCAACGTTTTGGACAGTAATATTTTTTTTAATTTACCCAGATTTTTTTTCGTTTTTAATGTTGGAAGGCAATTATATACGTTGCCCCTCTCGTAACCAATGGATTGTTTACCATAGTTAGTGTGGATGGTGTTTAAATGTATGTTATCGTGTTGCCGTGTACAGTGTTTGTGTTTTTACAGTGAATACCGCACAAGAATCTCAACTGCTCCCGTCTGGAGCCAGTGAGACTATGGCATCCCCAATAGGAGTATGTTGTGAGGCTGAAGGTAGTGGGGAGGGGAAGGAGGTGGGGAAGAGGAAGGTTGGGAAGTACCTGGCTTTTCAGATCTGGTCACCAAACACGGCTAAAGCCATTTTCAAGCAACGTTTCAATTCTGAATGGTGGTCTTACACCAGGGCGATACTGATAGTATCTTCCACTCTGGAACATGCCGCAAATATACTATATATTATTTTAAATGAATTAATTGTGAAATAACACAAATTAATCAAATAAAATTTATTTGCGCATGCCGGGTTCGAACCCGCGACCTCCGGTTTGTGAGTCAAGAGTCTTACCCACTGGTCTACGGAGGTCGTCGGAGGTCGTGTACTTGGAACGTTTTAATGAATTCTGTGCTTGACACGCTTTTAGATTTTCATGGAAAAAATATTTTCGTTATTTGCTTTTGGGGTGTTATGCCGTGTTGGGCTACCTCCTTCTTTAGCGAACGTTTCGGACAGCGTTACATTGCCAATCATGAGGTCAGATGTGTGTTGACAGATGATGATGGACACTGTAACGCTGTCCGAAACGTTGGCTGAAGAAGGAGGTAGCGCAACACGACATAACACCCCAAAAACAAATAACGAAAATACTTTTGGCCGTGAAAATCTAAAAACGTGTACTATTTCCTGCCCTACAATTGAGACAGTTTTCAAATTGAGATCCCTTGACACATCACAACTCACAATCACGTATCAAAACAATGTTAAAAAGCGATGTCAGAGAACTCTTAACCCTTTTTTTCTAGAAAACCCTTTTTAAGGGTGTCACCGTATTAAAATTCGTCGCTTTATTGCCTCGAAATCTACAAGCAAGAGAGTATGAGTGCAGACAATTTCATACATAAAGCCAATGACTTTATATAAATAAATAGACTCGCCATAGTCTCATATACTCACAATATAATGTGGAAAGTAAGGAACACTCTTTTGTTTTCAGCGATTTTCAGAATAATTTCTTAATTCAAAAGTTTATTCCCGTGTGATAAAGATAGACAATCAAATAATATGTGTGTATGAATGACATGGATATATGAGCGGGCGGCGTATTGCTTGTCACTTTTTGATGGAACGTTCGCTGTCTCCTTTTCTTGAGGCCCACTCGAATAAAAGGTCCGGCTGCCTGTCGGAGTTTGATATGTCGAGCTATACAATAAATACAATAGGGCAACGACAGTTTTCAAATGGTGGCGATTGTTATCAATACTTGTTAGAACTACTGATTTTTGTGTTGTTTTACCGCAAGCAAACAAATAAACAGAATGTTTAGGCTGATTAGTCTACTTTAAAACAGTGAAGTTTACTTAGCAACAGAAGTTTGACTGTTGCGCGTCCAGACCCTTTACTTTAGTAGGACTTGAATTTTCTCTAATGACGTGTAAAACCGTGAGCAGGAAACATGAAAATTAATTGTAATATTTATAATAATCGATAATATTGTAATTTGCGTGTACTTACAAATGAAATGTTATTCAAATAAAATGAAACAATGCAACTTTGTATAAACCACTTATAAAATGTGCAAATCCGACCGGTTTCGGAACAAACGTTCCTTCGTCAGGGAAAGCTTATACTAATGTAAAGAAATGTTATTCATTCGCCTTTACTATTATTTGCCGTGTAAATGAAACATTTTCTCATCACACGGGAGGGCATTTTGGCACTTTTTAAAATGCAATTATTCACTTACTGGTAAGTGCTGGTAAGACGCAACCTTACTCGACGCGCAGCAGTTTAGTACTAAAGTACTAGATATCAAGACCGGTGCAATTGTCTTGCCGTTGTCTTCCCACTTTGAGATTTCTACCCCTCGTCTAATATAGTATGTAACGTCATTGCATAAAGCTCTTACGGATTCTAAAGGTTCGTCTATCTTTCTTATTATTTGTTTTGTACCGCTAGTGATTCAATCGTTTTCTTTCTCAAATACAACTACCATTTATTCTGCAATTCTAATGATTTATTATATTTCTGTTACTGAGTTAAGTAAATTTTTAAGATAATTTTTAGTGAGTTTTCCATTTTCATTCAAGGCCGTGATTTTTATTTAAATGAAAACTTCTTTAGCGCCGTTGTGATTTGAAACTCGATTAAAAAGAGACTAACACATACGTCTATAAATATATAAATCAGATTTAAGTTGAGAGAGAATGAGATAGTATAATCAGTCTCCTCTTTGTGCGTTGCTTTGTAGCCTATCTGTCTCCTCCTTTATCTTCTTTAGTTTTCTGACGGTTTCATTTCCACCGCTTGTGAATTGCACAATCTGATTTTTATGTGAATACCTCACTAGAGTGTCAGTTGCTCTCGTCTGGAGCCAGTGAGACTATGGCATCCCAATTAGGGTATATTCTGAGGAAGAATATAGTGGCGAGAGGAAGGAGATGGTGGAGAAGTACTTGGCTATTCAGACTGGTCACCAAACAAGGATGATGATGCTGGTGGGGAAGGAAATCTTCTTATTGAGTCTAAAGGCTTCGGATATGAACATGTAATGTATCAAGGAAGCTTATTTCTTAGGCAGGAAGGCCTAATATGTCATACATATGTCTGGTAATGTTATATTATCGTGAAAACAAGCTCATGGGTCTGATTAGGAACCTTATGGTAATGCGTCTTGCTAATATCGGCGTCCACCGTCGAGGGGTTAGGATCTCGATTAGCATTCCGAAGGTTGCAGTTCAAATCCCGGCGTGCGGAAATAAAATATTTAAAAGTTATTTCACAATTAATTGCCTGAAAATAATATGTAGTTCATTTGCGGCAGGTTCCAGAGTGGAAGATACTCTCAATATCGCCCTGGTGTAAGACCCACCATTCAGAAATGAAACGTTGCTTGAATTGTTTGAGTCGTGTTTGATTACCAGATCTGAATAATCAGGTACTTCCCCACCTTCCTCTTCCCCACCTTCTTTCTTTCCAATACCTTCCGCCTCACAATATACCCTTATTTGGGATGCCATGGTCTCATTTGCTCCCGACGCCGCGACGGGGTAATTGGTATTGACATAAAAAAAAAAAAATTACGGAGCCTTGAAAAAACTTCTACCAAACCAAACGTGATCGGTGTAAAAAAAATATTCCCATTTTCAAGTACCAATAAAAATTAATTCGTAAAAATAAATGGACATCATTTTCAGTCGTATTTCTTTTATTAGTAATAAAAATTATACTTGCCATTCGATGTCACAAAATAAGCAGTTATGAAACAAAACTTATATGACGCTTCCAGGGAGAAAGGATAACTATCTTGTTGTATTTTTAACATTATATTATTATTTTCATCGCGTAAAACCCACAATTTTTTTATGAAGATACATATTGTTTTATGGTAAAAGCTGTAAATTTGAAAAGACCCACATCATTTTTTACAATCTCTGTATCACTGAAGAGAAATACTAACAGAAATGTATTATTGTGGTGTCAATGTGCCCGAAGTGATATATTTGTTATCTTCTTCTTGAGTCGGTTCCTTATTGACCCCTTTTCTAATTTCCTTAGTGGACAAGGCTTTTCCACTCCTCGCGGTAGCGTGAAGAGCTGCGGACATTGACGTACAAGACGCCAAGTAATAAAGGGTCTTCCAATAGGGGCTTCCAAACTTTGACAGTTGATAGCGGCCATATTGTTGAAGCGACATATGTCAGATTGGCTGTCTTTTATTAAGTCTATTTTGCCAAATTACCACGGACGGATATAGCGTTCAATAAGACGTGCAAATTATGAAATTGTTTAAAATTTAATTAATCAATAATTGGATAAGTTTTAAGATTTTCACGGCCAAAAGCATTTTCGTTATTTGTTTTTGGGGTGTTATGCCGTGTTGCGCTACCTCCTTCTTTAGCCAACGTTTCGGACATCGTTGCAGTGTCCATCATCAGGGCAGATCCGGCAGATCCGGTAGATGTGATCACATCTACCGGATCTGCCCTGATGATGGACACTGCAACGATGTCCGAAACGTTGGCTAAAGAAGGAGGTAGCGCAACACGGCATAACACCCCAAGAACAAATAACGAAAATAATCAATAATTGTTTAAAATTGTTTAATGATAAAATCTCATGTGGGGGTGATGTGAACTGGCCAATAAGCCATGTACCACAGCGGCCCTCAAAGCCAACATACTCCATGCCATCGGTCAAATTCAGCCCGATTTATGTGCCAGAGTCATGGAAAATTGGACATTTCGGGTGCGCGCCACCCACAGAAGTCGTGGCGGACATTTGGACGATGTTATATTCCATTAATAATGGCATCGATAGGCCTTTCAAACGAATAAAAAATTTCGATGATATCTCATACACTCTTTGTTTTATTTAAATTTAAGGATAGGAAGCGCTTAACCCTTTACTTGATCACTCCAGCGCGTGGTGACCTTCCTCTACTTTTTCTGCTTCCACTTCTGACTACGTGTTTCTCCAAGTTGGAGTCTTCAGTTTGGCGAGCAACGTTTGTTTGTTTGTTTGTTTGTTTGTGTCCAAAGTATCTTAAAATAAGTTGCAGTTAGATATTTGAAAGGCTCTTGTGGATGCCTAGTTCTTCCAGAATGGACACATTTGTGCGTCTGGCTGTCCATGGATTCCTGAGCATTTTTCTCCAGCACCACATTTCGAGGTCTTCTATCCGCTTTCTTTCGCTGGCTCTAAGTGTCCATGTTTCCTCACCGTACAGAAATTTGGGGATGAGTATAAATATACATGTTTATCTTACCTCTGGTGAAATTTTTTTTATTCTATCTTGAACTGATAATCGTACTTATTTCTTTATTTATTAACAGACTTACGTCTAATTTACAATTATTATTTGGTTTGTCTCTCCTCTTTTGTAAGACAGGAATATCGGATTAATGTAGGTATCCGTTCAAATTAGTGTTCTAGGAATTTTCTGTGCAGCGCTCTTAATAAAGTTATTATGTTATTTAAGGAGCTATGTTATGTTGTCATTGAACGTACCTATTTGAAAAAATTAAAATAAAAAACTGGATTTAAGTCGATGAGAAAATTATGTTCTTCATTCTTATTTCATTATTATTACTTATTTCATGAGGTTTTCTCCTACTTCGAAATATTTCTTTATATCATTGAAGAAGAAGATAACAATAATAATCTGGACGAAAATCTGAAAGAGAATAAGACACAGAAAAACAGAAAAATATAATGGTCGCAACCGGATAAATGTCGCAATATTTAGGTCGCAATACGCTATGAGTGAGCGAGTTCCGACACATCTAATTTTAAGTCAGTGATTAAAAATGTAACAATTATTATAAGCAATAATTATCAGTCTGTAATACTCATCTACATTGAAAAAATCTTCCGAGAAAAGATGCTTACCGCCAACGGGACTTGAAACCGGGTCCTTCTGATTGCCGGTCAGGTGCTCTCACCACTGAGCTATGGCGGCTTATCTAATACCCGCCAAATAATTCAATATATACTTGTGTTTCATTCAACAATTACTGTTTATTACATTTTTCCACCTGAAAACAACTAACTTTATTTTTGTGAGAGAAGCGTTGTTAGTGCTAAATCTCTCGCTAGGTGGCGTCGAGACATTTTTGAGGGAAATACTTTAACTTGTCAAATATTAATTATTGTTTTTAAATTGATAAACCAACGTTTAGACAAAATTTTAATGCATAGCCCAAAGGGTAACAATTATTATAAGGAATAATTATCAGCCTGAAACACTCATCTACATTGAAAAAATCTTCCGAGAAAAGATATTTAAGGACTTTAACCCGTGTCCTTCTGATTACCGGTCAGGTGCTCTCACCACTGAGCTATGTATTAGATAAGCCGCATGTAGATGAGTGTTTCAGGCTGATAATTATTGCTTACAATAATTGTTACATTTTTAATCACTGACAAAAAATGTAGACATATTTGTCTCGACGCCACCTAGCGAGAGATTTAGCACTAACTATGCCTCTCTCACAAAAATAAAGTTGGTTGTTTTCAGGTGGAAAAATGTAATAAACAGTAATTGTTGAATGAAGCACTAGTATATATTGAATTATTTGGCGGTTATCTTCTTCTTCAATGATATAAAGAAATATTTCGAAGTAGGAGAAAACCTCATGAAATAAGTAATAATAATGAAATAAGAATGAAGAACATAATTTTCTCACCCTTTGTGCTATGCATAAAAATCTTGTCTTAAACGTCAGTTTATCAATTAAACAATAATAATTAAAAATGTCTTAGATGCAAAATATTTGAGAGTGGACCGGTATTAGAAGTGTGGAGGAACTATTCCGGGCAGCGCAAGACAGAGATACATTTACCAGAGTGATCGCCAACGTCGGAGGAATCCGATGGAGCACACGAAGAAGAAAAAGATTAAAATAAATGTAGTTTGTTTCTTGGGTAGTTAACTCGATATATTTATAACCTCATATTATTAATATTCATCCGTTATTAACCAAAACTCGTAACTTCTCAATCAATTTAATTATGACCTCTAAATATGAATGTTAAGCTAAATCTATAATAATTTTATTACCGAGTGGTTAACCAATCGATAAACAACATTGACCTTGCCTACTAAATTGACCCTTGGGGGTGATTGGAAAACTAATAGTAACCGACAGAAACTAGATTTTATGCCGAAACTGAAGTCGAATTTCGGGTTGTGTTCTAATTTCAGTCGAAACCGAAAAACATATAAATAAGTTTAAAAAATACTATACAGGGTGTTTAGTGACGTACTTAACTTCCTTCAACCAGTAAATTCTGTGATTATTTAGAATAAAAAATGTACTTAAATGAAAATTTTTAATATATATTATTTTAAATTAAAAACTTTTTTTTAAATCAGTTGATTGAACAGTTAGGGTCGAGGCGAGGGGTTGGGCGGTTGCTCAGTTGAGTGACCGTTGACGACATGTGGAAGAATATTTTTTGCTTTGCTTTTGTAAAACAAAATCACAAAGTTTCCGGATACAAAAATTTCATTGTGTTTTTTACCACAAATAGTGACAGGAAAAAAACTTAAAAGCCAACGAACGAGCTCTTACTAATATCCAGAACTTGGCTGAATTCAAAAGACCTTTTAAAGCAAACTTATTTAAAAAATCATACTTTTCATGAATTTAACTCCTTTTTAATCTACTATAGTAAGCCATGTTCCTCAAGTTTCTGGTAATTGTTTGGTTTCGATTACCTCCTTACTATAGTTTTATGTGAACTCTGAATTTGTATTATTTCTAAACGTAAACTGCCCCCTATTCTATAATATAATTTAGTTTTAATGATTCTTGTTGAATGGCACCATTATGGTTTATCATTATGTATTGTCCTATGGCAAAACAGCACTCACTATTGTTGTTAATATTGTTCTTTAGGAATGGCTTTGTATATACTGTAGGTATATTCTTTGTTTCACATTATTTAATCAATTTTGTAAGGACTCGTAAGGAACACTATAGGATTAATTTTAAGTTTATTATAATTAAGTGCACTTGAAGTGAAATATCACAAAACTGCGCTATATAAATACTACGTTATTATTATTATTAACGAAATCTGTTAAAACTTTATTCCAAAGAAATACAGATTTCACGCAGAAAAAATCACACATTCACACAGGAATAACTAACGAATATCACAGACAAACGAAATTAGTTCTGCCGTTTAATGTAGCCATATAACTTTGTGGTTATCAATCTTTATATATAAAACAAAGTCGGGTTAGTTAAACCATTTATAACTCGAGAACGGCTGGACCGATTTTTATGATATTTGATTTGTTGGATTTGTCTCTGCCCCGATTAGCAGAATAGCTAATAAAATATAAGAAAATTTTACGAAAAAAATTATTGTGAAGAAAATTATTTTCGTCATACATTTTGTACGGAACGAATTCTCATGTTTTGAAAGAGCTGCAGGAATATTGTGATAAGTATAATATTGAGTCGTGAGTGAATTCTAAAAATTCAATTTGCTGATTGTTTTGCTTTTGTTCTTAAACATATAATGCAGCCCCTCTTTCTTACACACTAAATATCAATAGTCAAAAACGCTGAACGTACGTCTGCACCCCTCTAAAGGAAAAATACAATAATTGTAATAAATCTCCCTTATACGTATAAAGAAAACGAAACGCAATACCCGTAAGTAAGTGGAAAAGTAAGAAAATCACAAAAATTATAAATCCGTACACAACGCCATCTCTGATACTGACAAAAACCAAAAAAGGAAAGTTGCGCAGCGATGATTGCTTCGTTGTGTAATTATTAACTTAAAAATAAAACTGAATTCAATTCAGCTAATAAGTTAACACAACAGATATTGATTCTGAGGCGGTACGAAGTTCGCCCAGTCAGCTAGTTATAAATAAATTAAATAATAATATTTCTTCGTTAGATCCATTTATACATTTTATGAATTAGTTTTTTTTTTTTTTTTTTTTTTTTTTTTTTTATTATAGCGACTATATACAAAAATTTTACATACAAAATGAAATGTGAAATTAAGTACAAAATATTGTATTTCTTAGTCCTCCTCACTAGGGGGTCCTGTGCCGAGGAGGACTAAAGTTATTTAAATATTGTTCATTTGTCTTCTATGTCGTTTTTAGCGTCTTCGCTAGGGTTTTCTCATTGACCTCTTTAAGCCATATTTTTATTCTTGATTTGTATTCAATTGGATTTTTTATTAGTTTTATGTCTTGGGGGAGGATGTTATGGAGTTTTGTTGCAAAGTATGTATAGTTTCTTTGTCCAAATGTGGTTTTATAACTTGGAATATTTTTTATATCATTTTTATTCGATCTAGTGTTATGCATACACGGTCTAGTAGAGGATTCATTATTTTTGAAGAGCTTCACTAATATATTTTTGGAATATATTTGTTGTACATTTGGTACGTCAAAGTTATTGAAAATTTCAGTTGAAGGCGTTCTAATTGGTACTTTCAATATGGTCTTTATGATTCCTTTTTGAATCGTATTCAGGCTGTGTAGGTACGTATTTGCAGCAGATCCCCATCCTATGATTCCATATTCAATTCGAGAATGACATAACGCATAGTAGACCTTTTTCATATCCTTTTTATTTAGCACGTTTCTTAGATTTTTGAAGAAATATATAAGGCTTGTGAGTTTTTCCGTAATACCTTTGATGTGTAGGTCCCATCTAAGATTTTCGACAATTATTACTCCGAGATATTTTATGTTTTGTGTTTTTTCGATGACGGGGCAGTAACATTGTATATTATTTCCATGGCATTCATGTAATTTTAGTTCTAGTGATTTTATTGGTTGGCCCCTTGAGTTCATTCAAAATGTTATATATTTTGTTTTGCTTATATTAAGGGTAAGCGAGTTGATTTTAAGCCAATTTTGAAGTGCACTAAGCCCCTTTTCAGCCTCATTAAATGTATCAGTCCAATTTTCTTCTTGAAATAATAAAACAGTATCATCAGCAAAACTGATTACGTTTCCTTTAATGGTAAGGTTAGTTAAATCGTTGATGTAGATAATGAACAGAATCGGTCCCAGTACACTTCCTTGAGGAACGCCATAGTTTAAAGATAGAAGTTTGCTCTTTTGTTTGCCAATTTGTACTTGTTGTTCTCGCCCTGTTATATATGACTCCAATAAGTTAATTGTTGATTCGGCCATTCCTATTTTTTTAAGTTTAGTTAGTAATATTTTATGGTCTATTGTGTCAAAAGCTTTTTGAAGATCTATGAATAAAGCTAAACATTTTTTCCCATCATCTATGTTTTTTATGGCCATGCTTGTTAGATTTTCTATGGCATCATTGGTGCTCAGATTTTCTCTAAAACCATATTGGGATGGTGATAGTAATTTTTTTTGTTCAAGAAATTGAACAATTTGCTTCTTCATTACAGTTTCCAAGATTTTTGAAAAAGAGCTTAAGAGACTTATGGGTCGGTAGTTATATATATCCTTTTTGTTACCACTTTTATGTATGGGTATAACTGTAGCTTTTTTAATGCATGAAGGGAATACATTTGTAGATATAGACAGATTGACCAAGTATGTCAATGGGAAGGTCAGTTCATTTTGTAGTTGTTTTATTGTTTTATTTGAGATTATGTCATTTCCCGATGATTTATTAATATTAAGGGATTGGTTTCTCCACGGTTTGGTCCCCAAATTATGAGGTTCATTCACATGCGATTGAAAGAATCCAAAATAAATTTTTAAGATATGTGAATTTTAAAATGGGCATTCCTAGTGAATGCCTAAATTACGATAACGTACTTTGTTCATTAAATTTAATAAAATTATCCGATCGTAGAATCATTTCCGATTTAACCTGTTTGTATAAAATCATAAATTCAATGTTTGATACCCCTGATTTATTATATGTAATTTCTTTTCATACTCCAGGCAGGTCAGTCACAAGACAGTACCTACCATATTATTGTAGCAATTCTAAGTCAACAAGTCAATATTATACTCCTATGCGAAGGATTCAACAGCTTGGTAACAAATACTCCGATGTTGTTGATATATTTAGTACATCAATTTTATTATATAAGCATACCTTATTGAAGTTTTTTTCATCAAATAGGGGAATATTTTGCTAAAGCTATTAAAATTGACTAACACATTGACAGTATTTTGTTGGCTGAAAGAAAAAAAACTATTTCGGATTTTTTGTATTTTGTACCTATATCCTGTTTGGTTCAAATTCAATACCTAATATTTTTACTTTGTATTTATTTTTGTGCAAGTGTTTTAAGCAGTAGTTTCCTGCACTATTTATAAGTATAATTTCGTTAATATTGTTATATATATGTATGTAAAAGCCTAAATAGGCGTAAATAAATAAATAAATAAATAAATAAATAAATAAATAAATAAATAAATAAATAATTGCATTTCTGATTTCAGTATTGGTTACATCAGTTAACTTTAATTTATCTATCTGGTTATGTTTGATGAAATTAGTTATGTTTGATGGTGATATCAATATCAACACACGAGTCTCAATGGTTTCCAATCGTCCAGAGCCAGTGGGTCTATGGTATTCCTAATTGGGAAATGTTGATATGCTTGAGGGAGTGGGGAATTTAAAGATTTGGAAGTACCTGGCTATTTTGATTTGGTCGCTAAACGCGGCTAAAGCCACTTCAAACAAAATTTCGATTGTGAATGATGATCTTCACAACGGCGATACTGACGGTGTTTACCATTCTGAAATGTTATGTTTTATTTGTCAATCTTTCCTATTGGCCAATCCCTTGAAGAAAAATGGCCGTGTGCTTAGCTAGTTAGTATTGATTTTAAATTACAAACCGTTTATCATTTAACATTAATTTCCTTTGGGAGTTCGTTCTGCCAAAATACTTAATATATAATTAATAATTACTAATGCTAACATTTAGATTTGATCTTATATGAATTGATTGAATATTTATGTCGATATCAACCGATGAATGGTAATTAAATTATTGATTGATTTTTTTTTACTATCCTAATTATTTATGAATGATAAAATTATAGCAAAATTTACAAAAGGGTCCCCTCAATGGAGGGAATGTTGTGAGGTAGACGGTAATGGGAGGGGAAGGAGGTGGGAAAGAGGTAGACGTAAGAGAAGTTTTTTGTAAATATCTATACATCTCGCAATAGTGTGTGGATAAATTTTTTCTAATGTGAATACTTCACAAGAGTCCCAGCTGCTCCTGGCTGGAGCAAGTGAGACTATGGCATTCCCAATTGGGATATGTTGTGAAGCTGAAGAAAATGGCCGAGGAAGGTGGGGAAATACCTGGATATTCAGATCTGGTCACCAAACACGGCTAAAGCCATTTCAAGCAATGTTTTAATTCTGAATAATCTTTAAGGTCCTTAATTCAAATGAAAAGCACTCGGTTTTAAAATAAGTTTTGGACAATTTATTTACACTTGTACTTTAGATATGACTTGCACTATTCTTTGATTCTACTTGGAATACACGGAACGACGGAACATACACCAAAGACAACATAGACCCTGGCGGAATTTTTTTCGTTGGGGCATCCTGTGTGGAGATATTAGAAAAAAACCAACAACAACAGGCACAACCCTACTCACATTTATCATCTTAGGGGATGATGATCTATAATATGTCATCTTAGGAGATGCTGTGTGGAGGGTTTTCTAAAAGAAAGTAAGAAGAGGAAGTTCGGGGAAGGAAATAGCTATGAAGATTTTGAGGATCAGCGTATCCGGGAGTGATTCTGGCTGGAGAGGTTGAAAGACCTCCTAAACCAGCCTCTTTCGATCCGACCCTCCACGCAGCAGGTGGGCAGACACATCAGCCAAAATCTTGACAAACCTCATACCACGAACCCGGGCACTCTTCTTAAGTCTACAATTGTAGCGAACCACTTTGGGTGACCCATGGCAGAGATGTTGGTTATCCAATAAATCGTTTCCGGGGCGGCATTACGCATATCCACCCCCCCAATATGGTAGATACTATAGCATATTTGCGGCACGGTTTAGAAATACAGCTGTTTTAAAATACCCTAGGCCTGTCAGACACTACCAGGCACGCAGGGGTACTACCAGGCCTAACCTAGCCGCTAGGCGATCAGGAAAAAATCGAAATCGGAATTCACGCCCTATTAAGGGAGGAGTTTAAAAATACTTGAGAAAAAGCTTTTGGAAAAGGTATTTGTGAGTTTTTTTACAGCTTGATTTCGTAAAGACCTATAAAAAACATTAACTCCTTTTTACGCATTGGTTATTGTAATAAAACGGAAATTTAAAATTGATTTCACGAAATCAAGCGACGTGAAGCCTAACGTCTTTTCCCCGGCTTGTACGATTGGGGGAGGACTGACTAAAAAATGGGTGTGGCGAGTGAGTAGTTCTTCGGTGGACGGTATAAGGATCACTTTTAAAATCCAAATTCGTCGACTAGCGGCCGTATTGTGAAATAACAACTGAAAATGCAAATTTTATTTTATTTTGGGAAGTACGGGCGTAAATTTGTTTTTTTTTTGCGATTTGAAACTGAATTTGCCACATTATACAATAAAACCATATTCGAAAAGGGGTTTATAAATAGGAGAGTTTTGACTTGAAAGTGTTTTTTAAAGACCTTATACTTTTTTATAGGCTAATGACCTAAATGACCGATGTTTTTAAGGGCCAAGGTATTTAATTGAAGCATCCATATACTTCCAAGCGATCAAGTTTTCAAAACAAATACATATGATTTTTTTTTTTTTTTTTATTTTAACTTTATGAGTAAAACCTCAAATTGTAATATTTAATTAAATGAAGACAATATAAGCGAAACTCAATCGAAAATCTGAAAACAGAAAAATCAGAAAAAGATATTGTCCCAGATGTGTCAATATCTTTTTCTGATTTTTCTGTTTTCAGATTTTCGATTGAGTTTCGCTTATATTGTCTTCATTTAATTAAATATTACATATGATTTTGTTTGATTTTGCATTATTTGGTATGGCTTCATCAAACGGTTTTACGATTAGCTTGTGCGCTAGTATTTTTTGTTCCGTAAAACTTTCTCCAACAAAACGTTCCTCGTATTTAAAAGTTACCAGTCTTCAGGGAGTTCAACACATAAAGTTGACTACGGTGTAATTTTACTCCCGGCGACTAAATTAAGGGGTAAATTATGCCTTTGGGTAGCTTCATCAACAGAATAATAATTTACAAAAACTCTCCCTCAATCAGAGAGGATTCAGTAAAAAAATTATAGAAAAAAGAAAACAATACTAAAAAATCACACCAATACTTACATCACCTGTCATAATAGGAAAGATGTTCACGAAGGGTATAATTTTCAATTTCATGACGGTCGATCCCCCGACAGTTGAACCCCCGGCATATTTACGTACGGGTAAGGCTCTTGAGTGGCATTCCGAAGGTCGCTGGTTCAAATCCCGGCGTGCGCAAACAAATTTCATTTAATTTTTTTATAAGAAAAACTCTCTTTTTATGACTTTTGAAGGTTATTCCCATCGATGTAATATGCCATTGAAGAAGAAGATAACAATAATAATAATCTAACCGAAAATATAAAAGAGAACAAGACACAGAAAAGGATAATCGTCGCAACTGGGACTCGAACCCAGAACCTCTCGTCTAACCGGGACGTGAATGTTTACCAATTATGCCATTGCCACCTTCTGTCAAACCGTCATATTTGTCGATCTCGCATTAGAAATTTTAAAATAACAATATTATCTTCATCTATTTTTTTCTGATTCTGATTGGTTTGACAGAAGGTGTCAATGGCGGAATTGGTAAACAGATAGTCTCAGAATCACCCTGGTTTAAAACCACCATTCATTCAGCATTAAAATGGCTTTGGCTATGTTTGGTGACTAAATAAGAACCGCCACTTTCCTCTCCCCCATCTCCTTCCCCTCCCTACTGACGACATCGTCACAACTATCATGTTTTGCTAAAGTTTTTGAACCTCTGATGTATAAAAATATTTTTTCTGACTTTAAGCCCTTTCTCTGCCCTAGGCAACATGGGTTTGTTAATCACAGATCTATTACTTCAAATCTCTTGGAATTTTGTGATTATGTGTGTAACTCTTTTAATAAAGATTACAAGTAGATGCTATTTATACCGATTTCCAAAAAGCTTTTGATAAAGTTAACCACTCCATCTTACTTAAAATAGGAATACATGGAGACCTTTTTATGGAGACTTATTTCAAATAATAACATTAAGATTAAAAATCCTTTATTTCGAACCTTCCCCCTTCTTTCGTTTATTTAGAATTTTATTTAACACTCCAGTGGTATTTTTGACTTGCTAAATTTAAGTAGATATAATAAATGTCCAAGTGTAATAAATTTCATTCATGTGTAATTTAATTTTGACTGTGTACATAATTAATATTGGTACGTGAAATTCACGCCTGTGAAATTCCATCGTGTAACGCGTATTACTTACACCAAAAGTCTCCTGCCTAAAGATTTGACCTAAAACTTATCAACAAAGTACACACAATTTGAGTATTAAATTTTGGGTACACACCGAACACCAACCCTCTTTGAGGTGACTGCGTCCTAAAGGGTCGTGGGGCTAGAATTTAAAACTTATTTCGCGTGGGCCTGTTTAGCAATTATGACCTTTGAAGATAAGAAGGACCTAGCACAAGAAGGGGTCTTATTCCGCCTGAGATATTTACCCATTTTAAACCGACACTTTCCGTACCAAATAAAACATTGCCACAATTTTGATATATTTTTAACCACGTCAAAAGTTGTTGAGAGAATTTGAGTCCAGAATTTAAACATTTGATATTTAAATACGCGAAGAAGGAGTGATGAATGAAAAGTAAGGAGGCTATTTCGAAGAAGATATATTTTGTATGACTTCAGGTATTGCCATTCTAGAGTTTTTGACACTTGAACGGTCCCCGACAAGACGCCACAAGACTCTAATAACGCTTCGAGACCCTCATTTTAACCCCCCCACGCAAGGAGCAGTGTTATAAGTTTAACTTTTTGTGTGTCTGTCTGTGGCACCGTAGTTCCTAAACGAATGGACCGATTATTATGCGATTTTTTTGTTTGTTTGAAAGCTGACGTGATCGAGATTGTTTTTAGCTATGAAAATCTGTTCAGGCATTTCAAGGTCATCAGATCTTTCTTGGGTCGGGGATTGCTTAAATTTTTTTAAATTATGCTTAATAAAACGTAAATCTTATTTTCAAACTGAAAACATTAGCACCGTTGTGATTTGAAACTCGATGAAACGAAAAAGCGACACTTGAAAAAGACAAACATATATACTCGTATCTACAGGATTTAGACTACGAGAGAATGAGATTAAATAATCGGTCACCTCTTTGTGTGGTGTTTCATAGCCTCCCCACTCTTGTCTACTTAGTTTTCGGAAGGTTTCACTTCTACCGCGTGTGAAGTGCACACTTGTATTTTTTTCAGACTGGTACCCACGGGATGCAATTAACTTATAATATATTATAATAAAACAAATATAATACTTATTTCGACTTTAATTTATTGACGGTAAACGGTTTCAGCTCGTTAAAGCCGTCTTCAGACTGGTACAAATTATTCTTAGCCTATGGTTTATTCATAACATATGGTGGAGGGGATTTTAATCAATTATATTAATTACATTTGTTACTAAGTTGTCTTTGACAGTCCAATTTCTAATTATTTTGGTTATTCCAATAAACTAACTACCTCGGGTTCGTAGCACACTTTAATATTGTTCGGGGAAAACCTTACAAGTAATATGAATTATTAATGACGTAGTTCTATCGTTGTCAAATGGTTATTATATTTATGACGATATGGGATTTTTGGATAAATTTTTGATGGGACACATTTTTACATTTGAGTAGGAATAATCTTATAATGGTCTTTACACAAACAAAATATATACATACTTTACTTTTAGAACTAATTTGAAAATTACAATGGATATAGAAGTTACTTATATTTAAGACTAGCAAATTCCCGACATGTTTTGCAATGCCATTTAAAGAAAGGCAATGTTTGTGTTATATTAGTTAATTATTTGATTATTACCAGTAGGATAATTACATCAGTCTGAAGATGACCCTAACAGTCTAAAACCGGTTATGGTCACAAATCAATTAAGTGAAAAAAAGTTAAAAAAAAATTGTTTAAATATTATAATGGAATTCCACCACTTAATGTCAGTATCAATTCTTTTATAAATATTGAAACTTTAATGAACAATCTGGTAACCAATTTGGAATATTCGGCCAAACAATCCAATAACGCTCAAAGTATCGTTGATCTTTTTGCTGATTTCTTTAAGTGTGACAACCAACTTTTGCTAATACTATTCCAACTTGGGAGGCGGGTATGGGTACCGCCGCCCAGGGAACCTTTATTGGATAACCAACACCTCTGCCATAGATCACCCCAAGTGGTTTGCTACGTTTGGTGATTTAGCAGGGGTGTCCGGGATCATGGGGTGAGGTTTGTCTTGGTCTTGGAGGCAGATGACTAGGACACACTGAACCCCAGATTCCTACCCACCCCTTAAACCCTTTTCCTTCCCAGAACTCTCCTCTCCTTCCTTTCCTTAAAAAACCCTCTACACAGCATCCCCAAAGATGACATAGGCCCTGAGGGAAATTATTTTCCTCAGGGCCTCCTGTGTGGAGCTCATGTAAAAAAAAAAACTAATACAACCTTTATTATTTATGTAATGTGTCTTCCTCCCTACAGTTAGTTGCTTGTGCGGTACTCTGGATACAATCACCCAGCGCTTACCTCCCCGTGGATTATCACGAACCTGTCACATTGTCTTGTATATAGTCATACTTACACTTATTGCATCTTGATTTCCCGCTAAACATTTGCATACTGCTTACTAACAACGTATGCAGGGACACTGGAGGTCTAGATTCGTTCTAAATTAAATGTAGAAAATTCATTCATTAAAAAAAATTAGAGTCCTTGCGAGAGCCTTGAAGGAGTAACCACCTGTTACGTATACCAGGGCGGTTAAGGGGTGGATAACCTCCAAATACTACAACTATAACTTTTGGTTTGCTTGAAAAATCTAAGAATTTAAATATTTATTTTAAAAGGCCAACACGTGACTAGTGATATGTATGAAATCCGCACCCGAGAAACCAAGTAACTAATTTACATAATAACGTATTGTGTATGTTTACGTAAATTTGCTTACAAAGAAACCGTTGAACACACAAAGGTTCCTAACTAAATGTAAACTGTTCTGAAAGTAATAGACAAAAAGCAGCGATATGAATTTTCAGCGTTCAAGCTCTATGTAATGTTTTATAAAACATTGTTAGGTATAATCACCCGCCGCGCAATGAGCTTCAGCTCGAAAGCGTTTAACACGAACACGCTGGTAATAATGGAAATTAAAATTACAAACTAGGTACTTAGCATCTTTATTTATAAAATGTTGCCATAAAGGTTTTATGGCAAAATTTATTTGATTATTAAATACTCGGATATTTAAATAAATTAAATATATTTAAATAAGAATTGTTAATTCTAAAATTTTAAATATGAGATTAACTAATATGACGGTTTGACAAAAGGTGCCAACGGCGAAATTGGTCCATTAAACTTCCCGGTTAGAGAGGTTCTGGGTTCGAGTCCCAGTTGCGACCATTATCTTTTTTTTGTTTTTCTGGGTCTTGTTCTCTTTCGTATTTTCGATTTGATTATTATTGTCATCTTCTTCTTCAATAATAAATGTTGTAATTGCGGCACGTTCCATATTCTGAATTTAAGAGGCGGGTATGGGTACCGCCGCCCCGGGAACCATTTATTGGATAATCAACACCTCTGCAATAGGTCACCCCAAGTGGTTCACTACGTTTGGCGACTTTGGGTGCCCGGGGTCTTGGAGTGAGATTTGTCCAGGTCTTGGCGCCCGATGTGTCTGCCCACCAACTGCGTGGCAGGCCGGATTGGTTGAGGGAGATCTTTTGACCTCTCCAGCAGGACTCTCTCGGAACACTGCCTTGCACCACAGTGGGAGGGATAGATATATACGTCCGTCACCCGCCCTTCGCCCTGGTGTAAGACCATCACTCAGAATTGAAATGGCATTAGCCATGTTCGGCGATTAGATCTGAATAGTCACATACTTCTACCCTATCTCTTTCCCCTCCCCTCTTCCTTCAGCCTCACAACATACCCATATGGGGATGCCATGGTTTCACTGGCTCTAGACGATTGGCAGAAGCTGGAACTCTCGCGGTATTCACATTAACAATAAATAAATCATGAATAAAAAAGAGGATTCAATTGTCAAATTCTGGTGTTCCCCAAGGTTCCACCCTTGGACTTTTTTCACTAATCAACGTCATTCCTTAATGCTAAAATTTATCAATGGATGACTCAATGCAGAAGTGACTAATACGCAAGCGAAGCTAGCAATCCGCAGTGAAATTAAGATGCCAATTTTGCTTTATGCTCAAGTAAAGGATTTACTGAAAACAGAATAAATGATATCCATGATCCTTGACTACGGTTTAACCTTCTCCAAAATCTATAGAGAGGAGGATGTTCTTAATCCGTTATTGGATCTAAGCTTAGTGATCAAGACAAAGAAACAGTTATTCGAAATGATATGCAAGTGGACATAAGACAGAAGACATAACTACTCAAGTACCATGCTTTGGGCCATGTCAAAAGCCGTATGATAGAAGAGTACTAACTGAATTACTAACTAAACCATCACGCCGTTTGACAACAGGGGTAGTGGAACCGCCGAATAAAGCAAAAAGGGTGCCAAGGTGTTGCGATACATCTTTTTTGCCTGCACCAGCGGAGATATGACGTGAATGTTAGTTGGTTTAGTTACCAAGGTGAAAATTACATTTGATTAGGCGTAAGAAGAATAAATCGCCTGCCTTTTGAACTTTCGTATTGAAATGGTTTTAAGTACGGAGTGCCCATTGTGAAATGCCTCGGAAATAAATTTCTGTTCCGAGCCATTGGATATTCACTAGAGTTCGCACTTTAAACTAAAATGTGTTAAAGTGTAATTTCAACACTTAAAAGAATCTTCAATTTAATCGCTTAAAAAAACCTTCTTCTCACTCTAAGAGAGTGTTTAGAGTTAACTAACGCAAAGCGGTACTTCCATTAAATCACTCACTAAAATGCCAATCGCTTTAAACCAGTAATTATTTGAAGGCTACAAATTAATTTAACACGAAGTGATTTGTTATACTTCTCGTATACATGGCGCTTTTAAACAATCATAGGGCTTTCGATTTAAGATGAAGTTATACGTGAAATCTTATTTAGATACTATTTTGACTATTCTTTACGACGAATCGGCTTACAGTATGAACATCAAAAAATATGCTACGGATAAATCGAAGCTTTTACAAGATTTTCTATGTTTTGGAATTAAAATATCATTATTATTTTCGTACCAAAAAATATTAGCATAAACCACCAAAAAAAATACTTTTTCTTGACTTAACTATGAAATAATACAAAAAACATTTTTTTAAATACCTCTTTATGACTAAGACTGTTTTTGAGGTTTTCCATGTTGTAACTTTATTTCGTTGTTATGAAATTATGCACAAAATAAATAAAAACCACTTTTTCGCTTACTTGCCTCGTGCAAATAAGACGCTCGATTTTAAAATTTTGCAGGCATGAGATTCGAAATATATCCAGCGTTTATATTCCTCTTAAATTAGTTATTTAAGGAGTCCTGAAATACATACCTATCATAAAAAAACTAGCATGAAATATGAAATAAATTGACTTATGTTACCGAGGAAGTAGAAAATACTACTAAATTTAAGTATATTAAATTTTTATTTTTTTGTTGTTGTTTATAAATGATCTTTCAAAAATATTTGATGATGTATTTATCTTACTTTTTGCTGATGACCTCAAAATTTTTAGAATAATTCAAAATATTTACCATTGCAACATTCTTCAAGATAATATCAATAAATTGTTAATTTGGTGTAATGAAAATAGACTTTACTTAAATATCTCAAAATGTCATATAGTTAGATTTTCTCGAATAAAAAATCCAGTGATCTTCAATTACAACATTGATAACAATATTCTGGAGACATTAACACAAATTAAAGACTTGGGCATCACTTTTCAATCTAATGTTTCATTTGTTAACCACATAACAGAAATCTCTAATAAGGCCTTAAAAATGTTGGGATTTATAACTAGGCTAACTAGAAATTTTAACAATATTAAGTGTATAAAACTGTTATATTTTACATATATTAGAAGTCAACTTGAATACAATTCTCCCGTCTGGAACCCATATTACAATATACATGTACAAGCTGTTGAAAGAATACAAAACAAATTCTTACGTTTTCTTAATTTTAAAATGGGTATTCCAGCAATTATGTTGAACTACAATACTATTTTGAATGATATGAATATGCTCAAATTGTCAGACAGAAGAACTTTCACTGACTTGGTATTTCTGTATAAAGTTCTAAATGATTTAGTTGACAGTCCGGTATTGCTCGTATTGATAAGCTTCCGGATTCCACTACGTAATACTAGAAGTCAGGATTTATTTCAGTGCAGTAATTCTGGAACTAACTACCATATGTATTCCTCTTTACCCAGAATACTAATGGAGGGAAACAATTATACCAAGTCAGTGGACATCTTCAATTTATCTTTAAACAAATATAAAATATTGTTACGAAGGCAGTTCAGTTATGTACAATAAATACTGTATATTTCTTACTATTCATATGTAAAAGCCCCGAAAAAGGGCGTTAATAAATAAATAAATAAATAAATCTAAAAGAAACATAAAACAGAATAATTTGACTTGATAACTCACACTCGCACACTTCTTACTAAATTCACATTCATTCTTCGTGTCTTATAAACATTTCTTTTACACCGTGGTTGGACATTTACGCAATACATACTACACTTACCTACATGCGAAGATACATAACTACTTACCTACTTTACCTACATACTACTTACCTACATACATACATCATAGACCTTGTATTTGTAGCTTGTATTGTCACATGTTCCTTTCCTGCCCATCCCTGTATAACTGTCATTTTATTATACCCACATTCAGTCTTTGATCGACCATCGCCGCATGAACATCTCTTATATACCGCTTACCGCATCCGCAATTAACCCCGCATACCGCGACTAATATAGTCATAAGTGCAGAATAAACCCAGCCAAGAAAGCAGAGTGCCACAAGGTTCTACAGTGAGTCCTCTTTTTCCTTTCCTTATGTGCATTCTTTTTACTTGTGCAGCGGTCAAACACATTTCAAAACACAGAAGATCCGTCGACATCCACATCCGCAGAATGATTCTTGACAAGGCCCGACATTTTTTATTTTTTATCTAACATTTGTGCAATAATTTTTATTTTTAATTGTTAAACAATTTTTTTTTTAAGACAAGATTTTTATGCATAGCACAAAGGGTAACAATTATTATAAGCAATAATTATCAGCCTGAAACACTCATTTTTTCAATGTGGATGAAATTTCGATGTGGATGCCTGAAACACTCATTTTTTCAATGTGGATGAGTTTTTCAGACTGATAATTATTGCTTATAATAATTGTTACAATTTGTATAATACATTTAAATAAAAGTATACTTTTTTATATGTTAAACAATGTTATGAAGGAATTTAAAAATAGCCTTTCCTTGCCATAAAGAGACAAGGCTCTTATGTTTGGTTAGGGAATTCCTGCTCAATTATATGAAATCATGTAAGTAAATTGTCACAATAATAATTATTAAATTCGAATAATTATTCTCGTGACTGAATCAACTTTCACCTGGCCGCTCACGTTATTTTTTGAACCACCGTGGGTTTTTTCTTTTTTGCGTGTGGCAATGTTAGTTTCTAGCTTCCGGCACTTTTTGAATATCCGCCGTGACAGGAGCACGACGGTTATTTGACTTGTCACTTAGTGGTTAGTTTTGCAAGTTTTTAACCTGGGTTAATCCCTTATAATTATGATTTAAGAATACAAACCGCGAGCCGGATGATAAAGTTCGATTTTGAAAACGCGACCCGAAGTAATTGAGTGTGCGTTGTCGGCCGTCGGTGTGAGAGCTTCATGTGCTTCGCCATGTTTGCATTGAGATAAATCCACGCAATCCTATGTCGTACGGTGACGTGAAACGCGACGGAACACCTTTGTGGCCTGGCCTGGCCTCTGCTTCCTGTCGTTGTGGCAAATTCCTCGTGGAAAGCCTTTGATGGAGCTCACGCCTTGAGCTTGGCAAATACCCCGTATTCCATGGTGCCTTCTGCCGGAATCCTGGTCATCAGGTGGAACCTGCTGCCCTGCTGCCCGACTAGCTGAGTCGGTGGAGAATGAGTTGGTGATTTGCGGTCGCGTCCCATGGATACGATCCTGGTATGCATTCTTCGGATGCGGTTCCTTCGGATATTTCCCCACGACTTCGAGGCTACAGTTTATGGTGTTCACGAGTGGTTAGTAAGATTTTAGATAACATGACTTGGTCCAACAGGTGTGCTACCTGCTATATTTGTTTTTTAGTTTTTAGTTTGTCGCCCTTCCGGTGTTATTTCGGGGTAATTGAAACCCCCTGGTAATATGTTTTCTGAAATATATGTTTAATTTTGTTATATGGAAAAGTACTCTTTTATTTAAAAAAGATAACCTAATCATGCTGGGGAGAATCCCGTATATCCATTCACAATCCTGAGGAGATTCACTTGCTCTACCTATACATATAAAATACTACTCCTGGTTCCCCGGAACTATTTACGTTACAATTAGCGCCCAACGTTTCTAGGATTTTTTTTCTACAGGTGCCCGTACGGATATACTGTATTTTTCCGGCATTTTTTGCGTAGTTTTTAGATGTCATTGTTATCTAATAAAATGTAAATTGTTTTCTAATACGGATTTAAACTTGTTTACGTTTTGACAGCCGTTTGATGTGTTGCCATATATAAAAAAAAATGTACGTGATAAAATATCGATTCTCACAAAATGTACATTGTTATCAGTTACAGCTTGAATAATTTTTGCGGAAAATATTTTCTTTCCTGGCAATACTGGATGTGAGTGTCAGCTGTCAAAACAATTATTTTGTTTGTTACGTATTTTTTCTGTCATGTGGGTGATAGGAATGATCAAGGATTAGATCGGTGTGTGTACAAATACTTGTTTCAATTTGTTGATAATAGTTTATAATACGCTCAGATTAAACAAGGAAAGTAATAAATGTTTATTATTTACAAATGAGCAACATACATCATGAATTCTTTTTTGAATTATTTATAATTTACAAATGAGCAACTTACATCAAATTTTTTTATTGATTCAACATTGAGCTATAAACATAGTAATTATATTTTTTTATTTTTTTTCATATTTTAATATAACTAAGATGGCAATTTCCGATATTAATGGACTGTCAAAGGAGGAAATGTTAAAATTATTAACGGATCGTGAGATAGTTCCGGAAGCAACATTAGCCAGTATGCGCGAACAGGCTCGTTCATTTAATAAAAGTTTAAAGGAGGGGAGTGGCTCCAATATGAATACGGTTGATGATAATACAGTTTGTTCAGAAAATACTAAAACTATAATTAATAATTATTACCAATCGGCTATTCCTTCAACTTCTTCTTCGTCCATCCATTCTTGGGGTTTAAAATTTTCTGGGTCCTCGGATGTCAGGGATTTCATTTTACGCATTGAAGAACTAGCTAGATGCCGGAAGGTGGAGTTGTCATCCGTTGTTACATCTTTCTCTGACCTTTTGGAGGGAAGAGCACTTTCCTGGTATAGAACTATTTTTGATGATTCTTTGTCTTGGTCAACCTTGAAAAAGCTCCTCATTTCTCGTTTTGACGTTTGTACCAATCAAACGGAAGCTTTAAAAGCTTTGTTTGCTATGAAGCAAAAGTTTAACCAACCTATAGTGGAATATGTTGAAGATGTTCAGTTAGCAAACTTAAGATTGGATGTTCCACTCTCTGAAGAACAATTGGTGGACTTAATCTGTGACAGTCTCCAATCTAAATACGCCTTAGCCATTGCTTATTTCTTGGAAAAGAATCTTTCAGCCTTAGTAAGTGTGTGCAGTAAATTTGAAAAGCTTTCAGTAGACAAACCCGCACCACACTTTAATTCTTCTTCGCGAGTTACTTTTCCTAAAACCTCGTATCCTCATCGGAGCCCGCAACCGTCGCACCAGTCACAAGCTCAAGGCTCGTATTCTCAACGTGGTAGTTATAATCAGGCTTCCTATTCTCCACACTCGAAGTTTTCAAGTTCTGCTTCTAATAGTCAGAAAACTTTTAATTGTTTCTACTGTAAGGAACAGGGGCATACGAAACAATTTTGTCAAAAATGGAAAAAGGATAATTTTAAACATAATGAATCAAATAAATATAATTCAAAAAACTAGCCGACGATCTGTTGCGTTCTGTGCACAAGGATGACAGGAGATCGTCGTCGGTTCATAGTAATAAATCTAAGTTTACAACGCGCAACATGGACGCATGTGTGCCGTTATCTGATTTTGGACAAGATGTGAGACCACATGTTAATATTAAAATTAAGAATTTGGTTTTTTCGGGTCTTTTGGACAGTGGAGCATCTGTCAGTTGTTTCGGGGGTTCTGTTTATAATTTTTTCATAAGTTTAGGTTATAAGTTGAATAAGTTAGATTCCTGCGTTACCACCGCGGATGGCAAACGTCAGGATATTATTGGTACTATGCGAGTACTAGTTTTATTTAATAATATTAAAAAATATATTAAGTTTTTCGTGATTCCGTCTCTGTCCTCTTCAATTGTTTTGGGAGTAGACTTTTGGAAGCAATTTGACGTGGCCCCTCAGTTGTTTCCAAAAGTCGACAACAATGGTGATTTTGGGAAGGTGGTCAGTGAGGTTCGCAAATTAACATCAGCCTCCTTGCTGTCTCCACAAGACCATCTTAAATTAAATTCGGTTATAGTTAAGTTTAAGTCAATTTCTTTCGAAGAACGTGGTTTAGGTAAAACCCATTTAGTACATCATAAAATAAATACAACAGGGGATCCTATTAAGCAGCGTTACTATCCATTATCTCAAACTCGCCAGAAGCAGTTAGAAGCACAATTAAAAGAAATGTTGGATTTAGGTGTTGTCCGCCGTTCTCGCTCGGCTTGGTCAAACCCAGTTTTGATTGTTCCTAAGAAGGATGGTTCTGTCAGATTTTGTTTGGACTCGAGGCGTTTGAACAGCGTCACATTGGCAGACTCGTACCCACTCCCTTATATTTCCCGTATTTTAGATAAACTTAGGGGTGCTCGTTTTATTTCATCTATAGATTTGTCCAAATCATTTTGGCAGATTCCCTTGGATAAGGAATCCTGTCCTAAGACGGCTTTCGTTGTACCAGGCCATGGTTTATTTGAATTTGTGAGGATGCCGTTCGGTCTTAAGAATGCTCCCAGCGAATTGCAGCGTCTTGTGGATGCTCTTTTTGGTCCTGAGTTCGACGAGAACGTTTTTTGTTATCTCGATGATTTAATTATTATTTCGGAAGATTTTGATTCACATTTGAAAATTTTGAATAAAATTTACGAACGTTTAAGAGATGCAGGCTTAACAGTTAACCTAAAAAAATGTGAGTTTTGTAAAGAAGAATTGAAGTATCTAGGTTATATCGTGGACGCGAAAGGTCTTCGTACAGACCCCGTTAAATTAGAATGTATTCGTACTTACCCTACCCCTAAGAATTCAAAGCAAATTAAAGCTTTTATAGGTCTTTGCGGTTATTACAGGCGCTTTATTAAAGATTTCTCTACTATTGCGGCCCCGTTGACAAAACTCACTGGTTCCAGAATGGGAATAAGTAATTTTTCTTGGTCTCCAGAAGCAGAAGACGCGTTTAAAAAGTTAAAAAAAGCTCTAACTTCTGCTCCCGTTATTAGTTGCCCAGATTTTTCTTTGCCCTTTACTATCCATTCTGACGCGAGCAACGTTGGGATCGGCGGCGTACTTACTCAGGTGTTTGACGGTGAAGAACATCCTGTTTCTTTTTTCTCTAGGTGCTTAAATGTTCACGAACGAAACTACGGCGTTACGGAGCGTGAACTCCTTGCGGTATTAGAATCAGTCAATCATTTCAGGCCTTACGTAGAAGGAGTTCATTTCACAGTGGTGACGGATCACTCCAGCTTGCAGTGGTTGGTTTCGTTGTCCAATCCAACAGGTAGACTTGCTCGTTGGTCTACGCGCCTTTCCCAGTATTCTTTTGATGTGGTGCACAGAAAGGGTAAATTAAATACTGTCCCAGATGTTCTTTCTCGTAAAGACGATTTTACTGTTGCTGCCATAGATTCTATGCCTACAACTTCGGATAGTTGGTATAGTAATTTGTTTTCCAATTGTATGAATAATCCCCAACGTTTCAATAATTTTCAAATTAAAGATAATTGTTTATTTCGACATTCTAAATCTCGTTTCGCTTTGCAAGAAGATACAGCCTGGAAGCTGGTGGTGCCTTTTGAAGACCGTAACGCTATTTTAAGTAAAGAACACGAGTCTATTAGCTCTTGCCACCCAGGTGTGTTCAGAACATATAAGAAAGTTCAACTCCGTTATTTTTGGCCGGGTATGTATGATGATGTCAAAAAATTTGTTAATAAGTGTAAAACGTGCAAAGCACATAAAATAAATACATCTGCGCCGGCGGGTATTTCTACAAATCCAAAAATAGTCAACAGACCGATGCAAATGTTGTCTATCGACCTTGTTGGTCCCCTTCCACGTAGTTACGCGGGATTTATGTACATTTTATCAGTTGTCGACGTTTTTTCAAAATATACTTGGATTTTTCCGCTCAGAAATGCTACTGCAAAAAGCATAGTAAAAAATGTTGAACAATTTATTTTTCTAGTTCACGGTGTTCCACAAACCTTTGTGTGTGATAATGGTAAGCAATTTATTTCAAAAGAGTTCAAACAATTGTTAGCCGATTATAATGTCCCTGAACCTTTTTATAATGCCTATTACACCCCGCAAAATAATACAGTGGAACGTTTTAACCAAACAATCGGGACTGCTTTGTCTATATTGACCGAGTCTGACCATCGTAATTGGTCTAGATTTCTGCCTCAGATTCAGTCAGCCTTGAATAATACGGTTAATTTTGCCACAGGTTTCACGCCTTTTTTCCTTATGCATGGCAGGGAACTAATTATTGACGGTAAATTACACAAAATTAATGTTTCCTCTAGTGTCGCGGACATACCTTTAGATCAGTCTAGAGCTGAATTTGCAAAAAAGTTGGAAGACTTAGTTCCTATTTATGAACAAGTTTCTAATGCATTAGTGCAAGCCTTTAAAAAGAATGCCCAACATTATAATTTACGCCGTAAATCCGTGGTTTATGATATAGGTGATGTCGTTTGGAGGAAGAATTTTGCTCAGTCCAGTGGTCCGGACTACTTTTCCCATAAGTTAGCACCTAGATTCGTTCGTAATATTATAAAAAATAAAGTCTCGGACTTAGTGTATACCTTGGCAGATATGCAAGGTAAAATTGTAGGTAATTTTCACGTTAAAGATATTGTTCGGATAGATTAGTTTTGTTATTTTTTCTTTAAGGAGGCAAATGTTGTAGTGTGTAGGCCTACCAACCCTCCACATTATTACATTTGTTTCTTTTAGTGATTGTTCTGGTCTCATGCTTTGGAGTTTGGTACGGTTTGGTTCGGTGACGACCTCCGTAGTCCAGTGGGTAAGACTCTTGACTCATGATCCGGAGGTCGCGGGTTTGAACCCGGCATGCGCAAATAAATTTTATTTGATTAATTTGTGTTATTTCACAATTAATTCATTTAAAATAATATATAGTATATTTGCGGCATGTTCCAGAGTGGAAGATACTATTAGTATCGCCCTGGTGTAAGACCACCATTCAGAATTGAAACGTTGCTTGAAAATGGCTTTAGCCGTGTTTAGTGACCAGATCTGAATAGCCAGGTACTTCCCAACCTTCCTCTTCCCCACCTCCTCCCCCTCACCACTACCTTCAGCCTCACAACATACCCCAATTGGGGATGCCATAGTCTCACTGGCTCCAGACGGGAGCAGTTGAGATTCTTGTGCGGTATTTACTGTAAAAAAAAAAAAAAAATCTCCAAATCTTGTGCTCAGTGTGAACACTTAATTCTAGTTTATCGACGATAAACCATTTATTTACCCTCCGTAAACTGGAATGTGATCCTTGTGGTCACTGGCGCCCAAATTTTGTTAGTTAAGTCTTTCTTTCCTTCGTTACTTTACCTTCTCTGTTAATAATAACATATATACTAGTTTCGAGCTTTTTGCATTATTAAAAGTATGAATATTTTGGTAATAACATACTGATTCACGTACGTATACACACACTGATTTTTTTTCTTTTTATACTATGTTCCATCTGTATAACGGATTAAGTTGTAATGCTATTATTTTTAAGTTTATGCCCTTCTTTCTTGAGTCCACTGGAGGCTCTTTTATTGCCCATTGCCCATGGAACCTCCAGAGAACTTGAGAAGGAATATTTTGGAATTTTGTGTTTCAGAGACTTGAGCACCTTTCTGATGCACAAAAATTCTGTTAGTTTTATTATTGATATTTTGTATTTCATAAGTTTAAGTATGGTATAGCTTTCCTAAAAGTTCTTTATATAAATCTTAGTTCATAAGAAAGTTGTTTTGTCTCTAACAAAGTTAGTACTGCTTCGGCGTGCTTAACTAATAATTAATTCCTTTGGAATTATCGCTTTGCCTCTAATACAGGAAAGTGTGTTCTGTATAGTTTTTTAAGTCTAAGTCTGTTCTGTATAGTTTTTTAAGTATAAATAATGTAAACATTAGTGTCTTACTGTAATACCAGTATTTAACTATAAATTAAGTAGTATTAGTGTCATCCATTAAAATTTTGGATTGAACACCCCTCGAATAGTGTCAACTCACTGAAAGCCATAGTTGATCACAATTGTTGTTTTTGTTTGTACAAGAAATGCTGACTTTTGTCCACACGTGGAGTATTTTTTTTTAAGGAATGCCAGCTGGGTATTGCCTTGGTCTCATTTTTTTTACAAACAATGTCACTCTGTTGAGTGTTTACTGCAGGTTGTTTTATTGATTTTGGTATATCCTAAGCTGTGAGCTTAACTTCCTTGTTTCTGTTGTGCTTTTGAGTACCAGTTAACTTTTGTCATAATCTGATAGATAGATAGGTATTTTATATGTAAACCCTACTTTAACCACGTTGATAGATAGGTTTTTTCTTTTGAAATTGTAATTCCTAAATCTGAAAATTTTGATAGATAGGTAATTGACTATGTAAACCCTATTCTAACCTCTTCTCTTATATAGACAGTTTAAAAAAAAAAAAAAAAAACATGTCCTGACTAACTAATAAATACATAAGTATTGTGAATACATTTTTTTTTTTTCTTTCGAAGCGACCTGTTGGATCTAGGTAGGAAGATTAGTTCTTTTCTCCATTTCAAACAAATGACTTAAATTCAGTGAAAGTGAGGGCTGGTTGTCCACCCTTGAAGTGAAGCCTAAAAATGGCTAAGTGTCCTATTAAAGGAAAAGTGTTGCCTCGAGCATACCTATCGGTTTATTTTTTGGTTTATATTAATTTTTCTCTCTTTTGATGTGTCTCAGTTGTTAAAATGGCACGAGAATGGAAGGTTTTTGGGCGACAGCCTCTTTTTATCAGTGCTTTTTGTTGGTGCTAGTGAACCGCCTATTCTCGTCCCGTTGTTGGATATTATTGTTCTTTCATTTATCTAAATTTATGTGACCTAGTTTTAAGATTATGTTTTTTTATTTTTTAAGTATTAATTTTAGTTGATTTTTAGACCTGTTGGACCTATCTTCTAGTTAGTTGTTTTGTTTAGTTTTCACGGTCTTAGTTTTTCATGTTTGAGGGCAAACATTTTCGTGGGAAGGGGGGAATTGTCACAATAATAATTATTAAATTCGAATAATTATTCTCGTGACTGAATCAACTTTCACCTGGCCGCTCACGTTATTTTTTGAACCACCGTGGGTTTTTTCTTTTTTGCGTGTGGCAATGTTAGTTTCTAGCTTCCGGCACTTTTTGAATATCCGCCGTGACAGGAGCACGACGGTTATTTGACTTGTCACTTAGTGGTTAGTTTTGCAAGTTTTTAACCTGGGTTAATCCCTTATAATTATGATTTAAGAATACAAACCGCGAGCCGGATGATAAAGTTCGATTTTGAAAACGCGACCCGAAGTAATTGAGTGTGCGTTGTCGGCCGTCGGTGTGAGAGCTTCATGTGCTTCGCCATGTTTGCATTGAGATAAATCCACGCAATCCTATGTCGTACGGTGACGTGAAACGCGACGGAACACCTTTGTGGCCTGGCCTGGCCTCTGCTTCCTGTCGTTGTGGCAAATTCCTCGTGGAAAGCCTTTGATGGAGCTCACGCCTTGAGCTTGGCAAATACCCCGTATTCCATGGTGCCTTCTGCCGGAATCCTGGTCATCAGGTGGAACCTGCTGCCCTGCTGCCCGACTAGCTGAGTCGGTGGAGAATGAGTTGGTGATTTGCGGTCGCGTCCCATGGATACGATCCTGGTATGCATTCTTCGGATGCGGTTCCTTCGGATATTTCCCCACGACTTCGAGGCTACAGTTTATGGTGTTCACGAGTGGTTAGTAAGATTTTAGATAACATGACTTGGTCCAACAGGTGTGCTACCTGCTATATTTGTTTTTTAGTTTTTAGTTTGTCGCCCTTCCGGTGTTATTTCGGGGTAATTGAAACCCCCTGGTAATATGTTTTCTGAAATATATGTTTAATTTTGTTATATGGAAAAGTACTCTTTTATTTAAAAAAGATAACCTAATCATGCTGGGGAGAATCCCGTATATCCATTCACAATCCTGAGGAGATTCACTTGCTCTACCTATACATATAAAATACTACTCCTGGTTCCCCGGAACTATTTACGTTACAAAATAATAAAATATTGCAAATAATAACAAAGAGATAGGTAAGAAAAACTCAAGATTTATCAATAATAGATATCAAGATTTAAAAAAATAGGGTAAATATGCAGTTAGTCCACCTCACGGATAATACGGAACGTTCGTGTTGTCGAAGTTTGATGCCCGGATAATACGGAACGTTCATTTTTAACTAATAAACAATCAAATATGACATTTGTCGGAAGTACCAATCTTATAAAATAAATTCTCTAAAATAAACTCGCATTTCATCATAATTTTAAAAAACATCTCAGGTTTTGAATGTTAAATGCATATTTTTTGGCCTCCCCCGACATAAATACTCACTTTTCGCAATAATAAAGCTAAATCTAACTAGAAAAATGAAACAATACAACTTTGTATAAACCACTTATATAATGCGTAAATCCTACCGTTTTCGGAACAAACGTTCCTTCTTCTATTGTCAAATTAATATAAGCTTTCCCTGAAGAAGGAAGGTTCCGAAACCGGTAGGATTTACGGATTATATAAGTGGTTTATACAAAACTGGTCAGTGGTTGAATGGGCATAGCGCTTGGGTCCCACCCGAGCGTCGCGTGTTCGATTCCTCGGCTGGCTAAATCCTCCATCACAACACAAGCAACATTTTCGGCTTTCTGTGGTGGTAGTAGGAGATTTTCAAACATTGTCGGGTTATTCGTAACCCGGGAATGTTTGTCTTTCTTTTAAAAAAAAAAGAAAAAAAAGTGGTATTGTTTCATTTTTCTATAATGGATAACCACAAAGAGACATTCAAAAATACTAAATCTAACTGTTTAAATAAAAAATATTTCGTATTAACGAGTAAGCGGTTTAAAGCATAAATAATAAAAATAAGTATGAACTCTTACAGTAGTATCAGGTAATTTTGCAATTTAAGTTGGAATTCATGATTATTTTCGATAACGAGAGGTTGTTGAAATAAGTTTTACCTGTGTAGGTAGACAGGTATTTTGAATGAATTTAGTTTTAAAATTTTGGGATTTCAATATTATTCGGATATCTTGCTGATACATTGAAATGTAAGTTATTTAGATGAATTTGAAAACTTAGAGTTTTGAATATTTTGTATATATTTTGTCTATTGTAAAAACATTGGATATTGAAAAGATTTTTAATGTCCATATTTTGTAATTATGTCTCCATATTTATATGATTCTCTTTTTAGTGTCATGCGTTGCCACAGTATCAATTTCCTGGCAATAATTGAAGCAAATTGTCTTTTAGGGTTCTGTTTAAGTGTTCTGTTAAAATGTGTCGACTATTTTTATAACATTATACGACTACATGTAAAATTCTGGACAAATTTAGAGAAATTTCAATCTCTTATTTTCACCTGACTTCACTTGACCCAAACTTTATCGTGTGTTGTCATTTTTACTTATTGTTATGTTCTTGAATAATGTTATGTACCGTTGATTTACCCCTCTGTCTCTTGTGTATATTATAAATTAATTTAAAAAAATATGTATTTGCAAATTTAAGGTTCAACTTCTCCAAAATAATTTTGGTCCTTTGTAGAACATCCTGAATGTTCCTCAGTTTATTTCAACCCATTGGCTTAATCAATTACTTAACCAATTGGCAACTTAATTGCAGACACAATTAAACTTTCATCAGCGCTTTTCTTCTGTGCAAACACGGTTTTTTGCGAGCACGCTACTTTGGACTTTCTAATTTCTTTAACGAAATCTTTGGCTATATTTGTTGAAAGTTTTTAGTTAAACATAATTAAGGATGAAACTGTCTTAAGGCTTTGTTCATTTTCTTGGTAGTCGTTTCGGGCCTCGTAAACTTTTGTTGCCTTTTTAACCGTGGTTTTATGTAAATTTATTGTCAGGATTTTTCAAAGCATTTTTAACAAATTTTTGTCTCTTACATCTGGAGGATAATGTAATCTATATTTTTATGTTGATGACTAGGCAGTAATATTTTTAAGTTCGTTCATGTGCTGATTTTTTAACGGAAAGATTTTTTTAAATAATTATGTCATTATATATAAGCAACTTTTAGAGTTTCTGTGGGTTATTATTTTTATTACGTAGTAAGTCAGGGAGTTACGAACTCTATAATTTTCATTTATTTGGTTGAACGAAATATAAAAAAAATTGCGTTAAAAATAATATTTTTAATGCCACCTGACTAGTCGATTTGTAGCAACAGGTTGTCAATTAGGAAATGTTGGTCGTTTGTCGTATGAGACATGTATGAATGTTAATGAAGCGTGACGAGATAGAGTTGCGTGGCGTTGTATCCTCCCTGCTTACTTCTATCGAGAAACGGCAGTTATTATTAGTAAGTTTACCGTTTAAAAAAAACTGCAATTGATGAATAATTTCTTCATAATTACTAAAGCTTATAAAATTATTTTTGCAGTAAAACTTCTTTACGCACGCTTGACTTGGGGAGTAAGGTGGTTAATGCGTGATGAGAGCGTTACGAAAAGTGAGGCGAACGGTAGTTGAGAGGGAGATATAAGTTATTGAAGATAGAAGGAGAGAGTTACGTTTCGTATATTAATGTACGGACAAGAGAGAGAGGTGCGAGCACACATTTTCTTTCTTTATTTCTCTCATAGCCAGTTTCGTTTCGTATATCCAAGACACAGTGCAGGCCTATTGTCTGTATCACACTGTAGGAGCAAGAGAGAGCAGTGCACGCGCACATTTCTCTCCCTCTTCCTATCGTATAAATGGAGCTAAATAACGTTTTACTTCAGTCGTGTGGTCTAAAGCACACTCGTTTTTGTGTTAACATTTCTTTTTAAAAACCTTCAGTTGTAACGTGTAATCGCTTTCACAAATTGAACTAGAGTTTTTATTTTGTTTTTTATGTGAATACAAGAGTCCCAGCTGCTGCCGTCAGGAGCCAGTGAGACTATGGCATCCCCAATTGGGCGATTTTGTGAGGCTGAAGAGAGGAGGGGAAGGAGATGTGGTAGAGGAAGGTGGGCAAGTACCAGGCTATACAGATCTGTTCACCAAACACGGCTAACGCTATTTCAAGTAACGTTTCAATTCTGAATGGCGGTTTTACAATATTCCAAATATGTAATTCACTTGTCTCACCCTTACCAAACTCAATTCTCACATTTTTCAAGTAGACAATTTAAAGTAACTTATGTTCACTGGCAGATTACACTTTAACATTTTGAGTGTAGACTTGAGAAGTGTAAATTTGAATTGATTTAGATAAATGAGGCTCGTTGTGAAATCCTCATCCCTCCTCACTCTTTTTAGACTTGATCTTTTCTCTACGTTTTATTCAGAACATTTAAAAATCTCGTCCAGATTTAGATTTAGAAATTTTGTTCAATAATGATCAAATTTAGCCTATTTTATAACTTTTCAGTGAGATTGTGAGAAGAAAAAAAATCAGTATTAATAACACTTGTCATTACAAAAAATTGCAAGATTTGTATATATAGTCGTCATGGAAGGATAGTTTCACAGTTGTCCCCAATAACGTCAAATTTACGTAAAAGTTTTTTGTAATTCCACAGGAAATACATTCAATTCACAGGAAACACATTCACAGGAAATTCAATTCACAGGAAATACATTCCACAAGAAAAAAAATCAGTATTAATAACACTTGTCATTACAAAAAATTACAAGATTTGTATATATATTGACCTTGAAAGTAAATACCATGAACAGGTTAGAGGCTTTTGAAATGTGGCTTCACCGGAGAATGCTCAAGGTCCCATGGACCGACATGATCACCAACACAGAAATTCTCAGACGGGCTAGAGCAGATAGAGAACAGCTTACATTAATAAAAATCAGGAAAATTTCATATCTGGGTCATATACTTCGAGGGGAGAAGTATCACTTGCTCCATTTGATATTGAAAGGCAAGATAGAGGGTCGCCGAGGGCCTGGTAGGAGACAAATGTCTTGGCTGCGTAATATACGAGAGTGGACCGGCATTAGAAGTGTGGAGGAGCTATTCCGGGCAGCGCAAGACAGAGAGACCTTCTCAAGAGTGATCGCCAACGTCGGGGGGACCTGATACGGCACACAAAGAAGAAGTATATATAGTTGTCATGGAAGGATAGTTTCACAGTTGCCCCCAATAGCGCCAATTTAGGTACAAGTTTTTTGTAATTCCACAGGAAATACAAGTCATAAATCGGCAAAAAGGGAAATGTAGCTCTTCAACCCGAAAATAAAAGCATTTTCTTGATTTTCAATATATACTTTTGAATGTAGCTTTATCATCTATAACTATATACCTATTATTATTATTTTTATTTTTTATTATTGTATAAAAGTTGCACACATTTTGAATTTATTACCCGCTAAGCTACTGCAAGTAGTTTGTCAGCAGGAGATTAGTTCCAGAGAATAGTTTCAACAAAAAATTAAATAATCATAAACGCATTGGCATTAACAAAGGAAATCATATTTTTATTTTATTTTTTTCATTAACTCCACACAGGAGGCCCTGGGGAAAGTAATTTCCCTCAGGGTCTATGTCATCTGGGATGCTGTGTGGGGGGTCTTTTTGAGGAGAGGAGGGAATGAACATTGGTCTTGAAGAGACCCATGTTGTAGGAAGGAGGAAATACAGAGGCCGGCAGATCATTCCACAGCCGAGCTGTTGAACACAAGAACGAGTCGAAGAAACTACCCGTTCTCATGTGACAAAAGTTGGGCACGCTTTTGGCGTGTTTCCCGACTATGCACCGGTGCCGAAGGGATCAATGACGCTAGTTCCTCGGAACATCTTCCATTGTAATACCGGTAGAACAAGGATAGCATTCCCACCCGACGCCTGTGCTCTAAAGATTGCAATCCGTCTGTTAAGATGGGATTTCTTTGTTTGAACCACTATTTTTTTAATGTACGCCAAACGGTTTTGGAGCAACCAAATTTGAACAAACTAGAAGTTACACAAAACAAAGCTATGAGATGTTTACTGGGGAAAGGCAAATACGCAAGGATTAATCAAATGAGAGAGGAGCTAAATTAGATTCCAATAAAAAAGAGACTACTATTTAATGTTTTAATTTTTTTGCATAAAATTATGAAAAACCAAATGCCAAAATACTTTAAGGATAAAATTGTTTTTAATAGAGACATTCATAATTACGAAACAAGAAGTATAAACAGAGTTCGATTGCCACAAATGAAGAAATCAAAATCACAGAACTGTCTAATGTACAGTGGACTAAAGATGTATGATGAAATGCCTGAAAGTATTATGAATGAAGAAAGAATGAATGAATTTAAAAAGAAATGTTATGCTTACTGTAAAAATATTTAAATTTATCAAATGAAATGTTACATTGTGCTTATTAGTTTATATTCATGTAGTATATACTAACTGAATAAAAAAAAATTAAATAAAAAAACAAAAAAAACCGTTCCTTCCTCAGGGCTAACTATAATAACTTGACATTACAAAGCGATGGGTGACATTACTAAGTGTGGAGGTAGGGGTGGGGGGGTGACTAGAGATTAGTGAAGACTTGAGGAAGGAGATAGAACGGACGGTGATAGGGAACACGTCGAAGATGGGACTGTATAATTTATATATTTTTAACATCTATTTACCTTATTCAGTCGATTGAGAAATACACAGGTTTAAATCAAACAAAAATACGTCTTTTTTATCATAAGGTACTCATATCCGTTGTGTCAAAAAATGCTTAAGTTAGTGGGGTATTTCTATGTCACCTTGGGAAAGCGTGCTATGATATTAATGTTCAAATGTTCATGTTTTATCCGTTAGTTTAGTTTACTAAAAGATAATTTACGTAATTTTGTTACTATTACGAACGTGGGTAGAATAAATGAAGTGTTATCACAGTTGAAAAAGTATCATGTCTGGGCCTACTTTTGGAATAACGTTAACAAAATCTTTAAAACTTTATACATAAGATATTACAAGTAATGGTTAGTGGAAATTGTGGTGTTACGAACGCAATTTTAAACAAATATAAGTTAAAGATAATATTCATATCAAATTATTTTTATACGACACCTCACAAAAACTTGACTTAAGGAAGGGGTTGTTAATGCAGGTTTTAAATAGGGTGGGATTAATTGACGGAAGAGAGAAGCTTGTTCTACTAAAGTAAAGTATTTTTTGTTTTACTACTCCTTTTATCTCCACACAGAAGCCACTGAGGAAAGGGCCTATTGCAGTTTTGATGATGCTGGGTAGAGGGTATTTTAAAGAAAAGAAGGAGAGGAAGTTCTCGGAAGGAAATAGGTATGAGAGGTGAGTAGGAATCCGGGATTCAGTACGTTCAGTTCGTTCGCCGTCAACACCTAGACCCTAGAGCATGGATGGCGAACCAATGGCACGCGACACAATAGTTTGGGCACGTTACTGATCAGTGATCACAAAATTTATTATGAACTACGAAAAAAAGTGTGAAGTGTATAGTAGGTGAAAGAGCGAACTGAGAGATCCCTATGCAGCTGATTGATTTCCAGTTTAGTTCAATATGGATTCAACAATTTGTTGAAACAAGGAGAGAGTTAGAATTAATTGAAACAGAAAGATTGACAGGTAATATAAGTGAAAATGCTAATAACAAAATTTTGGAAACATGGAATCCGTTACCAGACACATTTAATTGTTTGAAGAAGCTCATGCTATTTTAACAATATTTTAATCAACCTATGCCTGCGAGTCATTATTTTCAGAGATGAATAACATTAAAGAGTCGGTTAGAAACCGTTTGAACTCCAGTTCAGCATGCATTCTGCTAAAAGTAACATCTTACAGCCCTAACATATGTTTTTTGACATCTAACCTGCAACAACACAAGTCACACTAATTTTACTTTCATTTAAATTACGTGCATAATGCTAAATATTCCTATTTTTGTAGTAAATAAAGAATTTTTAATTGATACTAATTATTTATTATTACTATTTTCCCAATAATCGCAAAGTCTAAATTATTTGATGGCACGTCTATGACCTCATTAAACATTTCTTTAGAAAAATGGCACGTTTATACGTAAAGGTTCGCCATCCCTGCCCTAGACAAACATCGCCCCATGTACTCGGGCACCCCCGCAAAGTCACCAAACTTAGCGAACCAAATGGGGTGACTTATGACAGAGGTGTTAGTTATCCGATAAGTGATTTGTGGGGCGGCGGTACCGAAAATCTTTGAAGACAATATTTGCGACTCTAAAACGAAAATTTGAAACAGAAAAATTAGAAAAAAGATTTGGTCGCATCTAGAAATTGATCCCAGGACCGTTGCAGCTAATTCAACCTCTTCGGTCATATTTTATAATTCGACTAAGAACTTCCAACATTAAATTCATTTTAATTCGTTACTTTCTACTAATTTAACGATGTATCTTAATAGTTGTTTAGTAATTTAATAATATCTCTTCTAAAGTACAATCGAAGAAGGTTTTTTTAAAGGTCACCGTTTATACAAAATAACGTAAATTAGGAAACTCAATATAATTCTAACAAGATATTTTTTTTTCATTATTATTTTTAATTGTTAAACTAGCGCTTAAGACAAGATTTTTATGCATAGCACAAAGGGTAACAATTATTATAAGCAATAATTATCAGCCTGAAACACTCATCCACATTGAAAAATCTTCCGAGAAAAGATACTTGACGCCAACGGAATATGAACCCGTGCCCTTCTGATAGCCGGATTAAACGTTAGTTTGACAATAAAAAATAATAATTAATATTTGACAAGTTTAAGTATTTCCCTAATAAATGAAGACATAATTTGTCTCGACGCCACCTAGCGAGGGATTTAACACTAACAGTGTCTCTCTCGCAAAAATAAAGTTGGTTGTTTTCAGGTGGAAAAAATATAATAAGCAGTAATTGTCGAATGAAACACTAGTATATATTGAATCATTTGGCGGGTATAAGATAAGCCGCCATAGCTCAATTGGGAGAGCAGCTGACCGGCAATCAGAAGGGCACGGGTTCATGTCCAGTTGGCGTCATGTATCTTTTCTCGGAAGATTTTTCAATGTGGATGAGTGTTTCAGGCTGATAATTATTGCTTATAATAAGTGTTAATTTTTTTTCATTATAATCGGCCTTGCAGGTAGTCGGTAATGTCGTGTTCTTTTTTATCTCTAAAAAAACACAATAAATCTTCTTAAACTTAACGACTGTGCGTGGAATTTTTATCCGAAATCTGTGAAATAAAACGAATTAAGTTTGGAGTTTCCACTGGAAAAATTGTGAAAAACAATAAAATTTTACCACAAAAACCATATAAATCAGTTTAATGTTACGATACAGTGCTGCCTTTTCAAAGAAAATTTTAAATTATTACTGTACTTAAAATACGAATACACTGGAAACCGTAAATATAGTTAATCTAGAGAAGATTCGTGAAAAATCACGGGATATTATGTTAGTAAATCTAGTTAGTTAATAAAATATAATTTTATTTGCACAACTCCCTGAGAAATTTAAACTAAGGAATTACGCATTCTAAATGCAATTTTTTTTTATCCGATCAAAGTTATTACACTTGCCACTTCACCACTTCTCCCTCACTTTAAGCCGCCCTTAAACATAAGTTTTAAGCTCTTAAAAAATATATGTTATTTTTGAAGATAATATCTACACATTCCCCACGCCGAAACGCAAATTTTTTTAAATTCCCTCGATAGAAAATTAGTCTATTCACGTTTGTTTCAGTTATTTTACAAGTTATACGTATGAAAAAATTCAGTGTTTCTTTCAATGCTGTTTTAGACAGCCCCCAAGAGATTTCTGCTCTATTTTAGACTAGTCGTGTTTTCTTAAACATTTTCACAATTTTTGCTTAAATCTTATATTTTTGAATATTAGCGCTCTCTTTCTAACATTCGTAATTACAAATCTCTCCATCTTCTTCTTTTTGAGCGGGGATACGGCGCCCTAACACCTAAATAAATATTCATTTATAATTATTTTGCAATATTAAGTTAGAATACATTTTGGCTTGCTGAGAGAACGATGGTTCCGAAACTGTTCGGCGTTAATAAAAAAATGTGTTTTTATTTAATGTCACACATATGCCCTGATGATAGACACTGTAACGCTGTCCAAAACGTTGGCTAAAGGAGGAGGTAGCGTAACACGGCATTACATCCCAAAAACAAACAACAAAAATACTTTTAGCCTTGAAAATCTAAAATCATATCTTAGCACATAGCGAGGGATTTAACACTAACAATGTCTTCCTCGCAAAAATAAAGTTGGTTGTTTTCAGGTGGAAAAAATATAACAAGCAGTAATTGTTGAATGAAACACTAGTATATATTGAATTATTTGGCGGGTATTTGATAAGCCGCCATAGCTCAGTGGTCAGAGCATTCGACCGGCAATCGGAAGGACACGGGTTCAAGTCCCGTTGGCGGCAAGTATCTTTTCTCGGAAGATTTTTCAATGTAAATGAGTGTTTCAGGCTGACAATTATTGCTTGTAATAATTGATATCTTAGCAAGTTTGTTTTGTAGAACTCCATTTAAATTTTTTCTCTTTTGTATATTTAATAGTATTATTATTTAATCTATAAAAGCAGTTTATTATAAACAAGTTTTGCTATGTAATTATTAATACGCGTGACAGTAATTTCGCCCTCTGAAGGCATTATCACAGACAGTTTGATTCGAGATTCATAAAACATTTATGAAGATGAAAATGTTTAGTTGTAGAACATAATAAAATAACTTTAAAAAAATCCTGGCATTCAGAATTAGTGTTTTGATTTAAATGACTTAAGCTACTTTAAGTAAACAAATCTGAATAGCACAATCACCCCCCTTCCTCTCCAGCACTTTATTTAACCTTTAGTTCTACGGGATCAAGGCATCACCTGGAATCGTATAAAATGAATATTGTAAGCCGTAGTAGATTAAGTGAAATTAAAATATCTACCTACAATATTTATTTTATTCACTAGCATTATGAAAAGGTCAAAATGTGTTGGTTTCTCACGGTGGGTTTTTATTGTTATTTTTCTCTCCACCGCCGCATAAATGCCCTTTACATAATCTCTCTGGGGTTAGAGTATTACGATATTTTTAATGTCACAATGACTGCGTGCTTAGATTTATTTATTTATTTATTTATTGCTTCTTCACAATTTATGTACATATATTTTTAGCATGTAATTATTAACCCCACTAGGGTTCGCCTGTATCGGGGATTAGACAGATAGTTGTGAATATATATATATATATTTTTTTTATGGACAACAATGAAATTGCTTAGAGCTCAAATGCAAAAGAATGAGCTTAAGTAATACATACACAAGAAATAGAATAAGGCACAGAATAATAAAAAAATAACGGTCGCAACTGGGAATCGAATCCATGATCTCTGTCTTATCTGGAGAATGGCTTAATCCATTCGGCCAATGGGACCTCATTAACTTATCTTAGATTCAATGATGGGTATAACCTTGTACAACCTAAGTATGGAGCAGGTGGATGAGTTTGTGTATCTGGGTAGCTTGTTTAAGAGAGATAGGAAGGCTGAAAGAGATATTGAAAGAAATGTAAATGCAAGGAACTCCATTAATGGAGGACTGAATGCCGTTGGCGTTAATAAAAACAGTCAAAAGAAGCGAACCTAACAGTCCACAATGGAGTACTGTATCTAACCCGATTTATGGCAGGGAGGCAAGGAACTGGCGGAGGAATGATGAAAGTAGACTGAATGCTATTGAAATGCGATCCCTCAGACGTGTATGTGGTAAAACCATGTATGATCGTGTGAGAAATGTGGAAATCCACAAAAAATGCAAGGCTGTTGTAAGCGTAAAAAGTAAGATTAAGAAAGGCTTGCTCAGATGGTTTGGGCATGTAGAGCGAATGAATGAGGAAGGGAGTGTTAGGAGAATAAATGACGCTAATGTGAAAGGTAGAAGTGGGGGACCCCCGTGGAAGACATGGTACGACCAAGTGAATCAGTTACTTAAGTCGGGCGATGTCAAGAGTTAGAACAATAGAAGAGCATTTTTGAGACGATGTATGAATGAGAACGAGGCAACGAGTGTGTGACAATACCGAATTGTTTTTATCTTCTCTGCCTACCCCTGCTGGGAAACGGCGTGATAGTTAGTTAGTTGATCAAGTGTTCCGCGTTCATCAGACATCTCACCATTTTAACTTTAACCTTCATAGGTTACGGTTATTAAATATATCGTTTCGTATTAAGTGATGAGTTTTGCTGCATTTCCCAACAAAGATATTAAGCTAAAGTTTAACAGGGCAAACAACAGCACAGTTGAAGTTCCTCTCGTATTTGGATTAAGTTCGGCTTGAAGCGAGCAACTATACGTGTTCAATGTTCATGTCTCGGAAACTTGTGAACTTTAGTTAAGGTTGCTCGAACTCTGTTGTTTTACATTTGTGAGGAAACCGTTATTATATCCGCCGGTCCTGTGTATTCGGGACACAATGTGAAATGAAGCCTTGGGAATATTATTGTTTTATATTTGTAATCTCATATTTGACGTCAACCTTTTCGTGCAAAACTACATTGTATCATCTCTTTAATTGTGGCTTGTATCTTTAAAATAATAATATGTGTGTTGTCCTATTCTAAAATGATTAAAACGTTTTTTTTTATCTGATTGCGATGAAACATTGGAAATTTGTTGTGCGCATGCCCGCGAAGGCTTAATAAAAATGATTTAAAACAGCATTCATCCGATTGCGATGAAACTTTGGTGATTGGTTATGCGCACAACCGCGAAGATTTCTACATAAAACAGTGAGCTCTGGCGTTATGATGTTTGCATAAAAAAAGAGTGTGCTTTAGCTCACACGATTGAAGTAAAACTTCACTAACTTGTGAAAAACATATGACATTGACATTGATAATGGGGTGATCTACGACCTTGGGGTACCTATGACCTTGGGGTGACCTACGACCTTGGGGTTACCATCCTTATCCTTATCATTAGCCTTATCATCATCCTTATCCTTATCCTTGTCCTTGTCCTTGTCCTTGTCCTTGTCCTTGTATTTGTCCTTGTTCTTGTCCTTGTCCTTGTCCTTGTCCTTGTCCTTGTCCTTGTCCTTGTCCTTGTCCTTGTCCTTGTCCTTGTCCTTGTCCTTGTCCTTGTCCTTGTCCTTGTCCTTGTCCTTGTCCTTGTCCTTGTCCTTGTCCTTGTCCTTGTCCTTGTCCTTGTCCTTGTCCTTGTCCTTGTCCTTGTCCTTGTCCTTGTCCTTGTCCTTGTCCTTGTCCTTGTCCTTGTCCTTGTCCTTGTCCTTGTCCTTGTCCTTGTCCTTGTCCTTGTCCTTGTCCTTGTCCTTGTCCTTGTCCTTGTCCTTGTCCTTGTCCTTGTCCTTGTCCTTGTCCTTGTCCTTGTCCTTGTCCTTGTCCTTGTCCTTGTCCTTGTCCTTGTCCTTGTCCTTGTCCTTGTCCTTGTCCTTGTCCTTGTCCTTGTCCTTGTCCTTGTCCTTGTCCTTGTCCTTGTCCTTGTCCTTGTCCTTGTTCTTGTCCTTCTCCTTGTCCTGCGCGCGAGTTATTTGATAAATGTATTTTATACAGTTTAGTGGCAGTGAGGGAATCGTGAAGGGGAGGCGAATGCGAGAGAGGGGAGCGGAACGAAGGAAATAAATTATAAATTTCATAAATTTCGTTTCTTCAACTGTGTTTTCAGTTCCACGATGTTTTTTATTGGCTATAAAAAAATGTTTTTAAATTTAACTACGATTTTTTTAACATTAATTTCACGCAGAAGACCCTGAGGAAAATAATTTGCCTCATCACCTATGGAGTCTTTAGGGATGTTATTTTGACGGTCTTTTGACGAAATGAAGAAGTGAACACGGGTCTTGAAGAGACATGTTGTAGGAAGGAGGTAACCCGGAGGCCGGCAATGGTTTCACAGCCGACCTATTGAATGAGTCATAGAAACGACATGTTTCTATGTGACAAATGTCAACCCTGTAAACTTTTTTAATGTTGCCAAAATAATGACCGGTGCCAAAGGAATCAGTGATGCTAGTTCCTTGGAGCTTGTTCCATTGTTATCTAGTGCTCTAAAGATTGCAATCCGTTTATTAAGAAAGGAATGAAAAAAGGGAAAGACCGAAAATAGTAATGAAACGAAGAAAAATGAAATAATTTTAAATAATTTAAAAATAATTTGAACATTCAGAGTGCATGGATGGAGAAAGGACTAACAAAGCAAAGATGATAATATCAAAAACTTGCAATGACAGAAATAGATGCATGAAGCGATACATGATATCCTATCCTACTAATATCCTACTATCCTACTACAATATATAAAAATAATAATATTATAAAGGCGAAAGTTCGTATGGATGTATGGGTGTTTGGATGTATAGATGTGTGGATGTTTGTTACTCTTTCACGTAATAAATACTGAATGGAATTAAAAAATTCTTTCACTAATAGAAAGCTACATTATTTGCCAGTAATATAGGCCATATATATATGTATTGGTTAGCTCTGGCGTTATGAATAAGCTGTGGCGTTATGAAATTTTTTATAATACGTTTGCTATCCCTAACAAAATCGAGTTATTGCAAACGTCAGAAGAAAAGCAAACAAATTGTTGCCTTGGAAACGAAGTTTTTTTTTAAATTAGGCAATTCACCCTAAAAAGAGTGTTTTTTTGGCGTCGTGGTTAATATATATCTCTAAAAATGAATCGCCGAAATGTATGTATGCACATAACTTCCGAACGACTGCACCAAGTTGGATAATTCTTTTTTTTTGTTCGTTATTTTGTATAAAACTACTGTTGAGCCCTAGCATTATGAAATTTGAATAAAAAATTGTAACAGGTGGCACGCGAGCAGTTTGAAAACTGAATGTACCGGGAATGAATGTGTGAAATGTAAGAGGTTGGGTGGGAGTGGGGAGGGGGGAGGGGAGAGAGAGGTGGTGGGGGAGGAGGGTGGAGGGGGAGGGAGAGTGGGTAGGGAAGGAAGGAAGAAGGGCTGAGGAGGGGGGGGGGGGGGAGGTGGAGGGGGAGGGATATGTGTTGAGGGGGAGGAGTATGGGTGGAGGAAGGGGTATGGGGAGAGTGGAGTGACGAGAGGGAAGGTGGAGGAGGCGGAATAGCAACCCCCCTAACACCATGCGAGCGAAGCCGGGGGCAAAAGCTAGTTTTAAATAGGAGTACATATATGCCATTTACAATATGTCTGGTTTTTCCATTACCTCAAAAGGTTTTCCAACCTATCTGCCTAAGCCTACGTTGATATGGATTGATGGTTATGCCCTTGAGTATTTTTGTGTCCTTTTGTGTACAGAACATAGACAGTAGTAGAGTATTCTTGTGTTATTTACGACACAAATTCTACAGACTCATAAAATTTGTTTTATATTATTGTCAGATATATATTATTAGGCTGTGTTTGAAAGTGGCAACACCAGATTTTGTAACTGTGTTTAAAATTTAACCACAGACCAATAATTTATTTATTTTTTAGGACGGTTATAGGACCACAGGCACTTTGTGCTATCTCCAATTTTACCTCATTCCTTTAACAGCAACCCGGGCCCTTTCATATTGTTCACCAGGGTTGTTATTCAGGTTCGCTACCTTTCGTGATTTAGGAGGTGTGCCCGGGTGCATGGGGTCTAGTTCTTGGCGGCAAATGAGTCTGCGCACTTACTGCGTTACTGGCCGGATCGAGAGAGATTGGTTAAGGCCTTTTATAATATATCCTGTATTAAGGATTATTACAATAAGAATTTATATTTCCATCACTCCTTGACACACTGACTATCAGATTCCTTCTCTCCTCTCACACCTTTTCCTTCTCTCTCTCTCCACACAGTATCCCTTAAGATGACATACCCCCTGAGGGAATTTATTTTCCTCCGGGCCTCCAGTGTAGAGCTATTGTAAAAATATATATATATATCCACATATATATTCCAAAAAGTGCTGCGATTTTATAATTTTTTTCTACGAAACGAATAAAATTTTAAGTTATAATAACATTTGTGACAAATTTATGTAAAAAATATCCTCCTTTTCGGTTTCACATAAAGTGGTATTTTTATGATTTACAAGAAAACACAACTACTATTTTACCTAAACTTATCTTTAATCTCCAAAATTGATTACATTTGGATGAAGGATTTGTACTGTAAATGATATCAAAACTAGCTTTACGTTTGCCGTCACCACGTAGTAACGAAATTGAGTTAAACCAGTCAAGTGTTGCTGCTGTAACATTCTCGGTGTGAATTTACCTACGGTTAATTATGTTCCCTGCCTTATTTGCATGAATACCTTTGCCGCACACATTATATCACCGTGCGAGCCTCTTTCCACATCACGGGGGGATTGGTTGGGAGTTAGTAAAAGCCTTCATGGTGGGGGAAGTTTACGGGATATGAAGGAAGAAGATCAGTGGCGTGAGAAAAAGGGCTCCGTCCACGGGCAAGTTTTCAATATTTGTGCAGTACTCCTCAGTTGAAGATTTTCTGTTTAATCCGTGGTCGAAGTGCAAAGCTCTCGACTAGCGACCCAGTGGTCGCAGGTTCAAATCGCAGCGTGCGCAACAAGCGAATTTTCTTTGATTGATTTCTAATATTTCACAATTTAATTATTTAAAAATACATTTGTGGCACGTTTCAGGGTGGAGGGAAAATATTTTCCCTCGGGGCCTTTGTCATATTAGGGGATGCTCTCTGGAGGGTTTTTTTAAGGAAAGGAAGAAGATGAAGTTCTGTAAAGGAAATGGGTATGAGGAGTAGGAATCTGGGGATCAGTGTGTCCAGGGTGACAGATGTATGAATCCTTCCCTTCAACTGTGGTGCGCAAGGCGATGGATCGAGAGAGTCCGGCTGAAAAGTTCAAAAGGCCTCCCTCAACCAGTCTCTCTTAATCATGGCAGGCACATTGGCCACCAACACCTGGACAAACTTCACGCAAACCCGGGAATCCCTGCTAAGTCACAAAACTTAAGGAACTAAGAAACATTTAAAGAATTACTGTTTTAATAATTATAACACGTTAATTAACAGAACCAGATGTGTTTTTTATACTTTTCGGAGCAAACTTTACGATTTTTTCTCGACGGGGGAATTTCATATTATAAATAATTACTTTTTTCAACTCGGCTTGCGGCATCTGAATATAGATATTATCTTATAAAAATACTTTTAAGAGCTTAAAGCGTTAAAGTGTTCAAGGGAAGTTACGTCGGCACAAATTCGGAATAGATGTGTACGTTGTATTAGGTGAAAAACGTACTAACATTTAATTCACTATCATGCCCGGGCCCCCGAGCGTCAGCCCAAGGCGCTTTATCTGCCGTTACTCCACTGAGTATTTCTTAAACGTAACATAATATTATTTCAAACTTTGTTTTACTACTGGTATGTGTTTTATTACTGGTATATTAGTTAATTGCATAAAAATAGTTCAGCTATACTTGCAATAAAGTGAAATGATTTTAGATGCTGGCTGTAAGGCTTTAAGAAATTAAATCATCGAAATATTGCATGGAATTGGTTTTTTTTAAGTTAAACTTCTTTACGCACGCTGGGCTTGGGTAGTAAGCCGGTGAATGCGTGTGGAGAGCGTTATGAAAAGTGTGATCGGGTGAGGTGAACGGTCGGGTCTTAACGCACGCTGGACTTGGGAAGCAAGCTGGTGAATGCGTGAGGAGAGCGTTATGAAAAGTGTGATCGGGCGAGGTGAACGGTCGGGCCAGGCGAACGGAAGTTGAGAGGGAGATAGATATAAGTTAGTGAGGTTTTACTTCAGTCGTGTGGTCTGAAGCACACTCGTTTTTTTACATGTGTTCCACACAGGAGGCCTTGAGGAAAATAATTTCCCTGAGGGCCTATGTCATCTTTGGGGATGCTGTATGGAGGGTTTTTTTAGGGAAAGGAAGGAAAGGAGAGTTGTGGGAAGGAAAGGGGGTACGTAATCTGGGGTTCAGTACGTCCTGGTCATCCACCTTCAAGACCTAGACAAACCTCATCCCATGAACTCGGGTACCCCTGCTAAATCACCAAAGGTAACGCACCAATTGTGGTGACCTATGGCATACCTATGATCTATGATGATAATGGTTTTGCAAATAATTTGACACTTTCGCTTTTAGTAAAAGCGTATACAAAGTTATGATGACATAAAGATGTTGTATAAAATTCAAACAAAATGCGACACTGACGTTAATATAGAAAGTAAAAGACTCCATGGACGGAAATGAATCATTGAATTGAATTATAAAATGACAGATAGAAAATTAATTTTGGTATTCCAAATAGAATGACACAACACTCAACAAATGTCATATGTCAAATTTTTAAGATTTGTTAACTTTAAGCTGAATATTCTAATTCAAAATATTAACTATGTCCTTTTGATGAAACAACTAAACTTAATTACACTGTCAGATAGGCGGATCCTCTCTGACCTTGGACTATTAAATAAAATCATTAATAATTGCATTGACAATAGTACTGGGCGTTGACGATAATTCCATCCAACGCCAACGTCGTTATCGTTGGCGATTTTCAACTGTTGAAAATATCTGTTGAAAATAACGTCGACGTTGACGCAACTATAAATTAGGAGATCGACACGATACTAACAAAAAAAAACAAACAAAAAAGACATCAAAATCGTATTAAGGAATCCCTTTTAACGGGTGGTTCCCCGAATCATTGATGTATTATTATTATCACTTATCGCTATGCCCCACGCCCCACACATAATAATAATCCTATAATAACGTTGAAAGTTGAAACTGTTGGAAGACGTTGCGCGTTGGTTTAGGCGTTGAAATAATTACCCTGTAGAAATATTAAAGACGTTGAAGATATATTTTGCTTGTCACTGATAAATTCGCTTGTTGCTTGGCGCTACGGATCGACCGTATTGGATGGGAAAATAAAATAAAAAGTGCAGTAGGTACGTCATTAACAAAAGACCATTTCAAATAAGATATAATATCGTTCACAAAGTGTGATCTCTTGACCCTTTTGATTTAACGGGCCAATACCGTTGAAAACAATAGGTACAAAACATAGCTGTTTAGGCGACCCGCGTTGATAATTATCAATAGGTTATTTTTTGCTTGTCGTTGATAATTTTGCTTGTTCCCTGTTGCTGCGTATCGGCCATATTGGATGGGAAAATAAAAATAAAAACGTGCAGTAGGTACGTACATTACCAAAAGACCGTTTGAAACATCGAGTAATGTTGTTCACGAAGTGCAAACTCTTAACCCTTTTTATTTATTAGGCAGTTGAATCGTTGACTGCGTTGAATAATGTACCCATGTAGGTATTATATTTCAATTGTTGGCGCTAATTATTTTCAATAGCGTTGGACGTTGAAACAATATAACTCTTGTTTCCAACGGCTAGTTATATTTTAATACAGTACTAATTGACAACCCTGAAATTCTCGCCAAAATAAAATTTTACGTACCGACCAGAAATACGAGGCAATGTGCTAACTTCTTCTGTGACAATTTTAAAACAAACTATGAGGCTCATACACCTATAAATAGATTACATCATTTTGGTAATAAATTTGGGAATACTGTAGACATGTTTGCAGATTCTGTATTAGTTATAAAAAGAAGTCTTTATAATTACTTTAATGAAATGTATGATTTTGTATTTATTTTTTATTATTATTTTAATCATTATAATTGTGTACTACGTACCTGTCAAACTATTATTATCTTTCCTTGTAAAAGCCCACTAGGGCGTAAATAAATAAATAAATAATATTAAAATGTAGGTACTCAGTCGGCTTAGACTTCATAGAGCTATTTGTTTCTAGTTAGTTATATTATGGTAGTTAAACAACAAAGTTAACGAGATAACTAAGATATAGTAACGCATGTCGTAATTACACACGTACAGACAGACATGATAAGTTAATTGAAAACCTAAAGGTGTATTTGGTAAACGCCGTTTAACTGTGAACATGTCCCATGATTAATTTGTATACATGTATTTATTGACATCAAGTTTAACTTGTGGAACGCCATTTTTTAATTTCTTTTATATGTTAAATAATATTATAATTTATATATTTAAACATCAAAATACATATGTTTGCTTGGGGATACATAAGTATATCAGACGTCTATGATGTCCATGTTGTTAAGCAAAGGAAGTGTTTTAAACTTTCAAAATATCTTCTCTAAATCCCCGCGAAGGTTTCTGGATTATTACAGCCACATGACAATACACTTGAAAAGTTTTTTAATCATTACAAAAACTCTTGCGAAACTGTCAAAAAGGTCAAAATTTGAGAATGACATTTTGCTAAACAGTAATTGTTAAATCGAAATTAAATTTTCTAAACTCTTTAAATAATGAATTTATTTGAAGTACTCGTCTAATACTTTGAGTCGAATCAAGAATATTCTAGATATATTAAATTTGTACCTATTTTGGGTACCAAATTTGAGTGATTGTTCTTATAATATACAAAAATTAATGTTTTAAAATATGAAAAATTATAATTTGTTAAATATGAAAAATAAAAATTTGAATAAAAAAAATTGTAATAGGCTGCACGCGAGCTGATTGAAAACTGAATGTACTGGGGAGAAGGCGGGGAAGGTGGAAGGGGAATGCGGGAGGGGAAGGGGTCGCGGGAGGGAACAGTGACACACGCGAAAGGACATGCAGGGAGAAACAATTTATTTCTTTGAATATGGCTTTGCAACGCATGCCGGGAACCACCTTGTTTCATTTATAAAAACAGTTAATCACGTTCTGCTTTGTAGTTATTATTATTATTATGCATAACAACTGTTTCACCTTCTGAAGGCATTATCAAACTGTGGTTGGACTGCATATATATTTATTTAGAAAGGTACTTATGGTGAAAAAGTTATTCCTTTTATTTTTATTACTTTTACCCTTAATGATTTCCGATTAAATTTTGGAAATCATTTATGGTTGTTACCCTTTTAAAATCTCCCCAATTATGTATGATTTTAGTTCAATTAGGTATGTTCTTTGCTTTATGGGTCTTCCCAGGACTTCAGGGACAAATCCAAAGCAATGGTCGGTTTCAATTAAATACTCCGGAAAACCGATTTGTCCGGATGGCCGAGTTCGCATGGTTGAAGGTGTCCTGATATCCTTTGGGAGATGGTCAGTTCTGTTCTGTTGGCTTAACCTTGTTACAGCTGAGTTTATAAACCCCATATGTCTCAAGATTATTTATACTGTTATATCCAAAGATATTCAAATACAGATGCTATGGTGTCCGCGCAACTGTCGCCGGACTACGTGCCAATTAGCGTAGTTTTCATACAAAAAGAATTTGTTCATTTCGTTGATTTTTTGAAAAAGTGCATTAATATTGGTTAACAATATATTTTGAATTAGGAAAGAATTCGTTCATTTAGTTTAACGTTCGTTTGGTTTATTTGTTAATTATTTGTTCTTTTAGTTTATTTATTAATTGGTAAACAATATCGGCAAAACCCGGAAGCGCAGACCCATATAGTAAAATTAGCAGATAGCACATCTACTTACATTTCAATATCTTTGGTTATATCATTTCATTTCACTCGGTAGCATCCATCTAACCAACATAATATATTATTCCCGACTGCAGAGTGACTGAACTAGAAACAATTATATTGCACTTCTCAACTCGGAGGGTACGAGTATACTGGGAGAATATGAGAGAGAGTGGTATTCTATGGGGAGTCTGGATGGTATCGTATTACAAGGCAATATGATCTACGATGTAGCCCGCTACCTCTGCTCCGCTACGATGGTAAATAATATCTAATGTATATTTAATAAAGGGTGACACGTCAGGGTAAGAAGTAACCTTACAGGGAAAGATGTTGGTCTAAAGTCATTATAATCTTTATGTATGATTGCAAGATTCAAACCCGAACTAAATGCTCTCTAGATAGTGTCTGGATAAATCTTTATCCATTTTATTTAATATGCGACATCTATTGACTTTTCTGCAAGTCTAGGATGAATATTTTTTATTTTTTTTTAACTTTATGAGTAAAACCTCAAATTGTAATATTTAATTAAAGATAATAGCCAATAATATATGCGTTAAGAAAATTAAGATAATATGGGTGGTTCTTAGTCGAAGTACGATACATTTAAAAATGACCGAATTTGATATCGACACCGTGGCGCAGTGGTTAGCGCGTTTGCCCGGAAAGCAAGAGGTCCTGGGTTCGAGTCCCAGAGGTGTCAATATCGTTTTCTGATTTTTCTGTTTCCAGATTTTGGATTGAGTTTCGCTTATATTGTCTTCATTTAATTAAATATTACAATTTGAGGTTTTACTCATAAAGTTAAAATAAATAAATAAAATAATAATAAATGTAGTATACGGTGGTGAATGATAGAAAAAGTCGAGGACGCCCGAGGAAGGCTTAACGCATTATCTCTGCACTGGCATCTGGCATGGCATACTGAAGCAAATTAAATTCGATACAATGAAGTGAGCTTTTTTAATGTGGATTTCATGAATCAAATTATTACCTGTGGCAAAATAAAAATTTCAATTGTTTGCGATAATAACAGTTTATCCTAAAAATGCATCCAGTTTTCGGGCACAGTAGAATTCAACCTCAAAAATTTACTCCAAACCATTCATAGCCCCGAGCAACGTAGGGTACTATCAGCAAGTACGAGTAAAATAATATTTATGCAAATTATTAAAGATATATGATATAAATTTGAGATGATATTTTTTTATTATTTTTAAAAGAAATACAACCATTCCCGGGTTACGAAAAACCTAAGAATATTTTAAAATCTCCTACTACCATCTCAGAAAGCGGAAAATGTTGCTTGTATCGTGATGGAGGACTTGGCCAGCCGAAGAATCGAACACGCGACCTCTGGACGCCTCAACCGCAATGCTAACTCAGCCACCGGTCTATATCTCAATATCAATGCTAATCTGAGACCGTGTTAATCAAAGAAAACAATAGCTAAGTTAAATAATATATTTACGCACCAGATTTAAATGTCCGGGTTTAATTTTCCCCACAGGAAAAACTAAACCCTTTCACACACTTCCCAAATGATCATCTGGTCAATCCACGTTATGCAATTGCACTATATAAGTATTATTATTACAAAACAATACAAGAACAACGTGTCAACCTACCAGAGACCAGATGGGAAAATAATTCACCGACTCCAGATATTTTCATATCAGAGGGTTCGGCTCTGTGGAATTCCTAATTGAACCTATAAATCCTACTGATCCCTCAATATAAACATTTAAAAAATCTTTTGTAATCCTACATGTATTTAAAATTACCGATTTTTGCATTTTTATATATAAATTCTTTGACAAATCTAATACGCCTAAATTTTGAATCAGAGACCTAGGTAGCCGAAATAACAAATGGCAATATTTTTATAGTCTGAGAATGCCAAATTCTTTATATATATATATAGTCTTGTAAATCACGTAAGTATTAGTATTCCGTTTGGTACGTTCCTTACTTATTCACATAACTGTTCCTTGAACAAGATATGCAAATTTATATAGGATTTCTGTCAAGTCCTTAATGAGGTTAATAAAGTTATTAAGTTAACTAGGCGTAGACATAAACGTGATTATAATCCTTACCACGGTAACGCAATTACACTAAATAGTTAAATTATGATGCTTTTACGTAATTGTTTTATTAAACCTTCATAATAAATTATTATTTCTAACATAGTAAATGATACTAGGTATAAAAAGCCCTGATTAACTAAGCCTAATTACATTCCATATAACAATAATAAATACTCGATCTAAAATTCTTTTTGAAGTGAGAACTTCTTTAGCACCGTTGTGATTTGAAACTCAATGAAACGGAAACGAGCGACACTAAAAAGAGACAAAGATACACGTCTTTAGAATTGAGCCTGCGAGAGAATGGGATAGCATAAAATCTTTTTTGTTTTGAAAAGTTTTAATTTTCCATGTACATTTGTGACTTTAATTTTAATTTTTGCGACCGGTTTCGACACGTCCGTGTCATTAACGAGCAAACTTAAAACTAACTTAAAAATTCTACACAAGTACAAAAATTAATTAGGCGGAGGTAGTGGGAGTGGGGAATTTGGTGGAGGGGGAGAACGGTGAGTAGAGGGGATTTACGTGATGCTTTTATTTTGTTAACTAAATTAATTTAAGATTTAATTTTTTTGTTAATTTCTAATGTTTCTAAAGCGCACAAATTAAAATATGTATTTACATTACAATGTTTAAACTTAGTTTTTTTTTTAAGCTACGACCTGCTTCTATTATATGGTTAGCAAACTCGGAGTAGTTATTATTTCGTAAACAAAGTTCATGTTCCCTGATTCTAGTTTTAAAATTTCTAGTAGTCATTCCTACATACTGTGCGTCACAATAAGGAACTTTAAAAAAATTATTAAAAAGTGCATTTTTAAACCTCTCGAAAAAACACAGCGTCAAGTTGGCATTACTGAAATGGTTAGTGGTGACGTCACTGCTAACCTGTCACCTGGTGATAGCGTGTTGAATTGACATTTGGTTTATGATACATCGATCGTATTTTCAAATTGTTTTTAGTATCAAGGGCTTTTCATACAGGTTATTACACAATCGTCAAGATCAGTGTATTATAAATACCAATGTTTTTGTATGTGTTATACTTAGTATAATGTACAAAGTCACGCCTGAACACGAAATTCGATGGTTTACGATGTCATCTGTATTTGCAATGAAAAAGATGATTTATTGTTTTTATATTGCACTTTGGTGCAATATAATAACAGTAGCGATGAGATGTGGACATTTTACCATTTTTTTTCTATATTAAAAGCAGTTAATCTTGAATAAAAAGCGCCTCGACTTCTCACACCTAAAAGTCATCCTAAAGTAATTCCGCCATTAATTCTTCTGCATTCTTCATTCAAAACAGGGATGTTCTGCCCAAAAAAAATATTTCCCTAGATTTCGAGGTGAAATTTCCCTAGAATTTTACATTTACGCAATTACCTACTTAGCCACTGGATTGTGTAACACTAATCCCTTCATATTTTAATTAATATGATTAAATAATTGTAAAGATATCGGAACTTGGTAAATATACTTATAATACTGTGCTTTTCCAAATAAAGCACTTTTTGCTACGTGTTATAATAATATAAAAGTACAAATTCACTCACCACTGAATTAGAAACTAAATTCCAAATAAAAAACTTTTTAACCCCCCCCCCCTTCCCTGGTGATATGTGGTGAGGTTTAAGACTAACCCCCCCCCCCCTCCCCCAAATAACGTGTATTTTTTTTAGTACAAAGTATTTTGAAATTTTCAGAATATTATCACGAAAAATAAATACACGTGATATATATAATACAAGTAATATTGTCATATGTAATAAAAAAATTGCCAGAGTTCGAAATTTCCCTAGATTTTGTCCTGATTTCCCTTTTCCCTAAAAAATATTTTTCTCCCCTAGATTTAGGGAAATTTCCCTAGACATAACATCACTGATTCAAAATGACAACATGAAAGTAAATAAAACTATCGGTGGATGATGAGTCACACAATCCACCATAGATACGGTGGTTTTCGTGGGGTCTTGAAAAATTAAAACTTTGACAATTATTTTAAAATTTAAAATTAAAATGCAGTTATTTAAGTTAGAAGGTCTTTATTAATAAAAAAAATTTAAAAAATGAACTGGAGTTCTCTATTGTTACATTCCAAAGTGTATATTCCGTTTTTTTTCAAATTTATTAGAAATATCCTTGTTATTAATCAATTTTTTATTATTTTAGAATTAGTATAGAAAGCCGGAGAAAAATGATCAGGTAATATGCGGGATATTTTTAAAGATAATTCGCCGGTATAAAGAAGTTTTTTTATATATTAGGTTGTTACTGGGTTTGTTATTATTATTACCACTGTAAATATACTTTTATGTTAAAAATTTTGCTTGCTTTTTATTAACTAGGCGGTTAATTATTTCAGGTTTATATCCATTGTTTAGGGCTATCTGTTTTATGATGTTAATTTCATTATTATAATTATCATTGTTTATTTTTATTTATTTTATTTTATTTTATTTCTTTTTTTATTTAAAAAAATACATACGTATACAGATTCATAGTAAAACATTTGGTTCTTAAGGCTAATAACAATATGTAAATTTCTTTTTAATGAAACTTCACAATTCAAAAGAGAAAATATTTCTCGTGCTTGAATTTTGGAGTGTAAAATGCATAGTTACACAGAGTATGTTATTACAAGTACTTATATTAATAAAATATATATTCATGAAGACAAGTGGACATAATAACTGAAAGTATTGTCAGAGTAGGTACATATAATAAAGTTGTAACAATTTGGTGCCTGCAAATAATGCGTATGTACTTGCTTTCAATTTGATATGGTGATGAAATATTTTTAGAGATTATGTTCTAGTTTATTTTTTTGTTGTTGTTATTATTGTGATGGTGAATTTAAAACTTATAATTAGTGTCGGGTTGGTCTATTAGTGTTTTTATTTGGGATTTAAAAACTTTATAATTTTTTTCAGACTTGATTTTATATGGGAGAGCATTGAAAAATTTTATACCTTGATAAGCATAATGGTGTTGGGAAGCACTCGTTTTAAATTTTGGAATTTCTAAATTGCCCTGTGATCGTGGTCGGTTGTTTATGTTTGTGAATGTTATTGTTGATGAATTGAAATGATCTTTATGAGTTTGCAATAATGAGTTCTTTTTGAAAATTTTATTAAGACTGAGAACCCTGAAAGAGTCAAATAGCTGTGTTGTTGGAAATACAGATGGTTTTCGTAAGATGACTTTCAAAATCAACCTCTGTACCCTTTCTACAGGTAAGAGGTTTGTTTTGAAAGTCCCACCCCACCCGATTATGGCTGCATTATTTTATTTTATTATTTTATTTAAGTTTTTATTCCAGCAGGACTGGGAGGGTAGTGCAATCCCAGTCTGCCATATTACATAAACAACTATAAACTATAAAAGAAAAAAATGTTTACATATTAGGTAGGTACCTAATTAAAACATAAAATGAAAACAAAATTCATCACACAAATAACAAAAAAATAACCATAAAATTAAAATAAATAATAATTAAACAGAATTAAAAATAAAAAGATATTTTAGGATTGTCCATCATGGAGGTCGCCTCATCATCTGCATCCATCGCTCATTTATTGGGGAACTGAGCCACTCGGATGCAGCCATAATTAAAGGGACATTAATAGCACGATGTATCATCGAGTTGAAGGAGGCGAGTTTATGTGACTAAGGGTGAAGATAAGTAGACGGTATAACACAATCAGTGTGTGTAGGTTTTCTATATATATTAAATACACACTTATTATTATCTAATAGAGGCAGGTCATAGCTTCAAAAAAGAAAAAAAACTAAGTTTAAACATTGTAATGTAAATTCATATTTTAATTTGCGCGCTTTAGAAACTTTAGAAATTAACAAAAAAATTAAATCTAAAATTAATTTAATATTAATTTAATTAAGTTAATAAAATAATAGCACCATGCAAATCCCCTCTACTTACGACGTTTCCATGTAATTGTGACTCTTCCCACCGTTCTCCCCTCCACCAAATTCCCCACTCCCACTACCCCCGCATAATTAATTTTTGTACTTGTATAGAATTTTTAAGTTAGTTTTAAGTTTGCTCGTTAATGACACGGTGACGTGTCGAAACCGGTCGCAAAAATTTAAAATTAAAGTAACAAATGTACATGGAAAATTAAAAATTTTCAAAATAAAAATGTCTAGAAATTGTTACATAGTCAATGCCCAAGAAATACAAAAAATAGCATAAATTCAATGAATGTAATATTATATAATATCGGTTTTTGCAGTGTTTTTTTTATGACACTCATTTAATCCCATAAATGTAATATTATTTAATCTTTGAAACTTATGGAAAAATTACCATGTTGAGTGAAGATATAGAGTTTAACAAAAAGGGCTCATTTTCTTTATTAGATGCGATATTGTCCTGATGATGTCCCACGGGATTTTGCCTGTAATGAGAAACACATATACATAAATACAGGCCATGGCTGGCAGGCCAGGATGTCCTATACTGGCAGATGTAACAGGACTTGCCCGACAGACTTTCACCAGTTATTTCTGAGCACATCTTGGGTATGCTTATAAAAAAGCTGAGTATGCTCATAAAAACCCCCTACACAGCATCCCCAAAGATGACATAAGCCCTGAGGGAAATTATTTTCCTCAGGGCCTTCTATGTGGAGCTCATGTAAAAAAATATCACATCCTTAATATCATATCAAATAAAATGTATTTACTCACGCTGGGGTTTGAAAACGCGACCTCTGGATTCGTTGTCGAGGATATTAATCGCTCGACCACGGAGGTCAGGTAAACTTCCAAATTAAAATCTAAAATGGCGACCTTAAAGTTTTGTTCCTCCAAACCGAGAAAATTGACACTTCACGGAGTATGCTTAAATTAAATTTAATAAAGGTTCCCGGGGCGGCGGTACCCATTCCCGCCTCCCAAATTCTTCAATCGGAAATGCAATTATTGTACTGGATCTGGGCTGTATGAACTCTTCTGCATTCCGCATATAAAATAAGATACAAATAAATCAAATAGATAATATCTATTCAAAACTTGGAGTTTCCGGTGCAAAGTTCGCCCAGACGTGACTTCCGCGCTCTTAATGGACAAAGCCACGTACCCGTGCCGTACATCCGTGTACATCCGTGAACAACCGCACACCGCAGTGTCAACTACTGTTATGCACGGCTTTTCACGAAGAAAATACGTGAAATTCCTCTTACAAGTCACGCTGTGGCGAAGGCTGCGGGCGATTCGCTGGATAGTGTGAAACGCCATCACGTGTTACGTAATAAAGCAAACACGTAACAGTTGAGATTATTGACGACCCGATAGTTCATCCCCCACCAATTGGCCCTCCGAAATGACAATTATTATAAAATGATTATTTTTTTAGCATTATTTACCAATTTTAAACCTAAAATCTACTTCAAAAATGCCTTTAATAATTAGTTGGCATGAACATTAAACTGATTTATTTACAATGTCGTTTTTTGTACTTATACTCTGATATCTACAATATTTAGACAAGTAGTTTTATCCTTGATGCACTTGAATGGCAATATATTTTATTCTTTTGTTATTAATAATAATAATAATAATAAATAATGATTTATTGTCTTCATTTCTTAGTAACAAGTAGAGATAACGATATCCTCACTGGGATCTCCGGTGCTGAGGATTTCATTTACATATTATAATTTAATTACCTAGGCCCTGCGGGCGGCTTTTAGTTCGGCTTCGCCCAGTTAGTGTTGTGATCATTTTGTAAATCCAATAGGATCTGGTTCCAAAAGTAGCCCGTTCCTCGAATCCACTGTCAACGTGTCAAACAATGATGGCTAGTCACCGCGAAAAAGTAACCGGGACGGACAATGAAGTCATATGTAATATACAGCCGCTTGATACAACTGAGTATTACCGTCAATCTTTCGAAATCCGGGAGACACTCCGGGTTCACAAATTCGTATTACTTCGTTACGAATTCTTGAATTAGAAACCGAATTACATCGGTAGCTTTGTCTGAAAATCCCACGTACACGGATGTTTATATGATGCGACGGGTAAAGCGCGGCGGCAGACATGCGTTGGAAGCCGGATTCTTAAATTCAACTACGCAGACGCAAGGCTATTAATATCGTTCGATCATTGTTAGCATAATACGAGTACTATTCTTCTGGTTGGGCTATTTATAATTTAAAACTGCATATTGTTTTACTTCATGATTACTATTCCACAAAATTATTATATACATATATCATAGGTTTTTTTAAAGCCCATGTAAGCGTACAATTACGTAAATAAATAAATAAAAGAAGCGAGACTAATAAATCCACTCGAAATGAATACCTTCTGAATTAAAAAGGATCATCTGAAAGTTTCGACTTTTTTAAGCTTTACGAAATTGAAATGATAATATATTTGTGAAAGTTTCAAACTTGCCATAAATTTATCCCATGCAACATTTTTGCGAGGGTTTTGTGTCAGGACGAAAACTAAAATATTAATCTTCCTTTTCGAAATTCGTAATTATGTAATTTGTTTAAAAAATATAGAAATAAAATGCTCTTACAGAAATTCGTAGTATGACATATTATAAAATTAAATAAAAACAATGTTTTAAAATAATAATTTATTTCAATTTTCCAACCGGTTTAGTTTGACGTAAGCTTTAACAGGGTAACAATATATGTTTGACTGAATTTAAATGTACCAAACATAAAATTCACACTCTACCGATTTCGGGAGACTTTGTATAAAATCTGCAACAACGTTATTGTATTGACTGTTCTGACCTACTGAAACTAATAACTCCAAAATACCAACCAGAGTAAGGCTTAACGAATTATTCGATATTAGCCGAACCCTTACAAATGCTGGTGTCAGGGATCCTATCAGTAATTTTATTTTATTCACACTCTACCAGTTTGGGCAGAATCCTTCCTACTTCAGGAGAATATTAGAAATTAGAATTAACCTTAACCATATTATACAAAAATATATATATCTAAACTCAACATTCTATATATAATACAAAATCAATTTCCGAAACCGGTAGAGGAACAACAAAACAAATTTATATAAAAACAAAATAATAAATATATACTAGCATTATATATTACTAACTGTTGAATTGGGGGTGGAGGTATCTCTAGTCTCTCCCCTATCCTCACCTCAATACTTAGTAATGTAATATGTTCACACATGTACTTTTGTAATATCGATTGTTCCGAAACCAGTCAGCATATGTAAAAAAATATAGTCAAATGTGTACATTTGATCCTGAAGATGTGAACATCGTTCACGAAACATGTTGATCTTATATATAAAAATGAATCGCTAAATGTGTTGCTAAGCGCAAACCTCGAGAGCAGCTGAACCGATTTCGCTAATTCTTTTTTTAGAATATTCCTTGAAGTACGAGGATGGTTCTTACGGAGAGAAAAATTAAGAAAATTGAGCAGAAAATTGGATAATTTCAGAAAAACTATTACTAACCTAAACGACTACCGCACGTTTGATAGTTCGCGTGTTTGAGAATGACATTTTGCAAAACAATGATTGTTCAATCAGGATTAAAATCTTCAAGTTGATAAATTTATTTAAAGTAGGTACTCCCCTAATAGTTTGAATCGAATCCAGAATTTTAGATATTTTAAATAGGTACCTATGTTAGGTACCAAATTTAATATACATGAAAAATGGAAATTTTAATAAAAATTGTAAAAGGTGGCAAGCGGGCTGTTTAAAAACTGGGATGAATGTACTGGGATCGAATATATGGAACGCGGGAGGAGGGTTGGCGGGACGAGGGAGCGGGAAAGGGAAGAGGGAAGGTGGGGAAGGTGGAAGGGGAACGCGAGAGGGGAAAGGGACGTGTGAGGGGGGAGGGTGACGGAGTGGGAACGCGAGGGGGGAAGAGGACGCAGGAGAAGAAGGGGAGGCGAAAGGGGAATGGGACGAATGGGAAAGGACACTCAGAGAGAAACGATTTCTTTATTAAATGACATAGCAACGCATGCCGGGACCAGCTAGTTGTATATAAATAAAAGTGATGTAATCAAAGTTATTCGTCTTTTCATTAAAATAAATAATGTCATCACAGAGTGAAAACCTTTCCGAAGAAGTTTTCTTCGAAAAATAAAAAATAAAATAGCATTCTGGCAAAGAAATATTGTTTCATTTAGGAATTTTAAATGTTTTAGCTAATTTTAATGATAATATAATGAAAATCAAATGACTTTGTTTAAACCACTATATAATAATCAATGTCAATATGTTTCAAAAACAACGTTATCTTCATCAGGACGAAATGTTATTTTTAAATTAATTTTAATTTTAAAATTAACATCTCGTCCTGATGAAGATAACGTTGTTATTGAAACATGTTGACATTGATAATTATATAGTGGTTTAAACAAAGTGATTTGATTTTCATTATATTATAATGATGCCACAAAGTATGTTTGCTAAGTTTGGAGAAGTAATTTTATTGAAATTAAATAATTAACTGAACTGGGTTTAAATTCACTGCTACCCTGATGAGGCTTAGTAAAGCCAAACTGGTTGCTAAATTTAAATAAATTAGTTGTTTCAAACAAAGAGTTACAAAATAAACAATTAACAAACTCAAACTCGGCTTACGTATTCTAAAAATAAGCATTCATTGAGTAATTTCCTCCACACGCCTACCTTCCATTCCACAAGAATATTTTATCGATAATTGCTGATGTAACAGTTTTCGTAGAATTTGTTTTTTATGACGAAATGTGACCTAGGCCAACCAAAAGAACGCAACACACAAAAGAAACATATTATCATTTTCGTTCTTTATTAAAGCACGCATATCTCGTAGGTTTTATTAAGGACGTGTTGAAAAGTGTGTAAAAAGATTTCTGCTCGGAAAAGCGTAGGTCGTGTGTTTTATTACAGGCATTATGCAATCTGACGGACTCACTGTAAAGTCTATAGGAAGATCTTACGAATTTCCATGATCCTTATATTTATCACCAAGGAATCTCACACATCAAGTATCTTTTTTATCAAGGATTTTGGTAGGTATGTCCTACATAAACTTACGCTGTAATACGTTAAGGGTTGATTTTTGGCCTATACATTTTTCTTATATTAGTTTTACAGAAGAGGATTACCAAACTGTGGTGAAGCTACTTCCACCGACGATATATTTATATTATTTATATCTACGTTAGTACGATCAAAAATTATTGCTTTTATAGATAAATGAAACAATTATTTAACTTTGTTTGAACCACTTATATATTTGAGTAAAGCCGCAAGCGTCTACGCTTGCCCTGAAGAAGGAACGGTCGTTCTGAAACCGGTCGGCTTTACTCAAATACATAAGTGGTTCAAACAAAGTTAAATTGTTTCATTTTTCTATAATGGATAACCACAAATTTATAGCTACATTCAAAAGTATATTTTTCTTCCCTACACGAAAATCCACATTTCGTCGAAAGATGTTCTTACCATCGTGCAGAGCGGTTTTAATGAGAAAGATTAATTATTCTCCATACCAGCTTTTTAAAATTATAACTCAATATTGATTTTATTTCATTCCAAATTTGCTTTAATTTATTCCTCCATCCAAAAATGCTGATAGGCGTGATGATAAAACTATTAAAATTATGTACTTTTTGTAATTATTTTTTTATCATAAATGTTTATCATTTTTCAATAATTTCTAAGCAAAATAAGAATGTAAAAAAAACTTAAATATATGAATTTGTAAGACCGTAAATAGATAGACAAAGTTGAGAAAATTTCGTCATGTGTTCGGATATATTTTTTAATGATTTTATTTGAACTAAAATTAAAATTTTGGAACATGCATTTACTAGATAACGTATTGATTTACAATAATGTATGATTACATGGTATGAAATAACATGTCTTGTAAAAAAAATTTTTCGTTTGTAAATTTAACAAATCTGCCAACGACCTAATAAACATGTATTTTATTTAGTAAACATGCGTTTACTGGATAAAAGAACAATCTTTCGAAATCAATTTATAATTTTTTTGTGGAAAATAGTCAATACGTCTAAAATTTGATTTAAAAATTACATATTTCCGGTTTTCTCTGGTTATACCATCTTAATGATTTCTGGGTAAAATGTCTGAAATTATTAAATATTATTACTAATACGTTTATAGATTTTCACGGCCAAAAGTATTGATAGATTCGGTAGATGGTGTGATCTGCCGGATCTGCCCTGATGATGGACATTGCAACGCTGTCCGAAACGTTGACTAAAGAAGGAGGTAGCACAACACGGCGTAACACCCCAAAAACAGGAATACTGTGCTCCAGTATGGGCCAGAAGCGCCCACTCTTCCATGGTCGACGTTCAGCTTAATGCCACAATGCGAACCATCAGCGGAACCTTAAAATCGACTCCTCTTCTAGGGTCCCCGTACTTACAAATATAACCCCGCCAAATATCAGGCGAGAGATTGCAACACTGAGGGAATAAATTTTGTTTTTCCTGTTAAGCACTTGCATACTGCTTACTAACAACGTATGCATGGACACTGGAGGCCTAGATTCGTTCAAAATAAATAAATGTAGCTTCGTTTAATCAAAAAATTAGAATCTTGCGAGAGCCTTGAAGGAGTAACCATCAGTTACTTATACCAGGGCGGGTAAGAGGTGGATTACCTCCACTGAGGGAATACAAGAAGGCGCTGCAAAAAAGCGAAATACTCATGCACGATGATGTGGTTTCTCACCCAGCATGCCGCTTAAAGTCTCGAAAACCCTTCTGGACGGGAGGGGAAAGACTCCTTCGAACACCTCTCACCCAGAAGATAGGAGAAAGCTTGAGTGGCAATCAGCCAACGTCAAAAATGCCAATCTCGTTCAAGACCCCACTGAGAGACAGCCTGGGTTTTCATTGCCTCGCAAACTCAATGATGGTGGACTGCCATCAATAGGATATGGTGCTCCCATAGACATTGTGCTCACATGAAGCATAGATGGGGCCTTAAAGAGTCGGCGATGTGTAAATGCGGTGCAGACCACCGAACGTGCGGTCAACGAATGCCCGCTCCATTCATTCCCCGGCGGGATTGATGAGGTCCACAGGCGGAGGCTCGCAGACCTAGATGTCCCCCTCTGACCCCCCACCATATGAAAGAAGAAGAAGAACACTAAAAACAAATAACGAAAACTCTTTTAAAAAGTCTCCCCAATTACTGCTTAGTTTAAATGTGTTATTCCCAAATGTTGACTCTTTTTTCTAGAAGGTTATATGTTTTTATGGTCTCAAATATTTTAATTAATTCGTGATAGGAATGTCGAAAGTGAAAAAAAATATCGATATATCGATGTATCGATATTTATTAAAATATCAATATCGACGTCGATATATCGAGGAAAAAATATCGATATATCGATATATCGGTCAAATTTTCAAAAGATTTTGCGTTTTTAAAATAATAGTGTATTCTGCTCAATATTATCAAAAGTAATTTTTGTACACAATTTACTTTTTTTAATGTACAAAAATCTCAATAAAAATGAAGGTATTTTTATCACTATTCATTTTTATTACGTAATAATTACAAAAATATCAAAAACCAAAAAGCTGTCTTCTAACTTATATGTAAACTGAGATGCATACAAAGTTTGTATGCGTCTCAGTAACATTCTATTGGCGTATTAATCTGTCAAAAAGGACTTCGTGTTTGGAACAAGGTATAGTCAATAATCATAGACAATTGGGAACCAACACATAGGAGTGGCTTAAAAAAATGGCGAAAAATAGCATTCATTTCTATGTATGTGCCTACACACATGAGCTAGTATTGGTGATCACAAATACTAATGCAAAGACAATAGATTTGTAAGCTATTAATAGTTAAAATTTCAACCGCCAGATGTCATGACCCAATACAGTTACTTTTTTCCGTTCGTTCCTATACGGTTTTGGATTCTAGTGATTTAAATACATAAATTGAAAAAAATATCGTTTTTGATACAATTTTCGATATTGGATATTTTGTATCGATATATCGGATCAAAATATATCGGCTAAAAATATCGATATTTTGAATTAAAAATATCGATATTTCTATATATCGATATTTTTTCAACAAGCCTACTTCATGAAACTGCTTCGATAAATTATATTTATATTGAGAAGATTGTCCCTAAAATGCTGGTTATCTAATTGACGTATCTCTTGTGGCATTATTCTTCAATCTTCGTACACTTGAGACCTGACACCCACTCGTAACATAAAACGGGTCTTTCGCAAAGTAAAGAGTGCTTCAAGTATTGGAAAAGAAAAGCTACTTTCTAACGACTATGTAACTGTGTTACTTGTTTTCTCGCTATTTCTTTTTGTGGGATTTTAACTTATAAGGAAGCTTACAACAAATTTGAGCAAACTTTTGTCATTTTAATGATTTATTTATAACAAGGGATCAGGTTGTATTCATTAATATTATCAAGAACTACTGATCGAGTATTTTCAGAATAAAATAGTTTTGACGACACCAAAAAAAATTGCATGTTTTCCGTTCACAATAAAGGCTGTGGGAGGATATCAAGTATAGTATGGTTATTTGGAACTCATATATCTCTATTTCAACTTTAACGACTCCCGTGTACGTGATAATGATCCTCAGGTACGAATCCAGAGGTCGCGGGTTCACATCTCGAAGTGCGCAAATAAATTGTATGTGATTAATTTGTGTTTTTTAATAATTTATTAATTTTAAATAATATATAGCTAAGTGAAAGTACAAACTTCAGTTCTATGAGCGTAATAATTTGTCACCGTGAAATATTGTTCAAATTTGCTTTGGATTTAAATGTCATTTGATTTGATTGTCTTTTTCAAGATTGGAATTATAATATCCCGTGGTTTTTTACCGGGCTGCACTATTACAGTGCAGTAGCTTTTGCCCCCGGCTTCGCTCGCATAGTATTAGGGGGGTTCCCGCAGCGTCTCCTCTACCTTCCCTATCCCCATTCCACCCCCCCTCCTTCCCTCCCCCGCCCCCTCTTTCCCTGTCCACTCCCCCCTCCCCTCCCCAATTCCTTCCCTTTACCCCCCCTACTCTCCCCCTACCCACACCCCTTACCCCCTCCCCCACCTTTTCCACCTATCCCCCCTCCATACTTGTTACATTCATTATTCAAACAGCTCGCGTACCACCTATTGCAATTTTTTATACAAATTTCATAATGCCAGAACTCTAAGCTATAGCCTATATTATGTTATTCTGATGTACGAGCTATATTATTGTAAAGTTTCACTAAAATCCATTCAGTAGTTTTTTCGTGAAAGAGTAATAAACGTACATATATCCATACATCCGTACAAACTTTCGCCTTTATAATATTAGTAGGAAGTAGGATTTTCCGCAAATTTCATGGTTGTAGATACTTCAGTATCGCCCTGGTGAAAGACCAACATTCATATTTGAAATGTTCATTAAAACGGCTTTAGTCGTGTTTGGTGACCAGATCTAAATAGTCGGGTACTTCCTACACACCTTCTTTTTACCATCTCCTTCCCCACCCCACTACATGCTGCCTCTTAACACACTCCGATTGGGGATGCCATATTTTCACTGACTCCAGGAGCAGTTGGGATTCTTGTGCGGTATTCAAATTTAAAAATATATTTTTACGTCAATTTAGCTTGTATTGATTTTGAATTAAATATTATAATGACGTTCCTATTCAGTGTATAATGGAGATTTTTATATAGTAATATATATAATAATAATATTTATATATAGTATAAAATCAAGTCTGAAAAAATTATAAAATTTTGAAATCCCAAATAAAAACTAATATACATAATACTCTGTGTCTTTTTCTGGATATTACGAAAAACAATCACCAACAATATACCATTAGTGGCTAACAACTGACTGATTGTGTGTGATTTTGCACATATTTGTAAATCCGCCTTTCTACCGATTTCTCTAACATTTGAAGTTTCAAAGCTCTTAAAAAAATATGTGTTATTTTTTAAGATAATATCTAGACGTTCCTCATGCCCAAACGCAAATTACATGAAATTTCCTACAGAAAAAAATCGCAAAGTATGCTCCGAAAATTATTATAAACACGTTCATTTCACTTATTTTAGAAGTTATATACTTATGAAAAAATTCACAGTGTTTCTTTAAATGCTATTTTATATGTTCCCCGCGAGATTTTTACTCTATAATGAGTCGCGTTTTATTAAACATTTTCACAATTTTCGGTTAAATTTTTATCGTTTTAAATATTATCGCGCTCTTTCTAACATTCGTAATTACATACCACTCAATCTTCTTCTTTTTGAGCGAGTATACGGCGCCTTAACTATTAGACAGAAAACATGGAATCTAAAGGAACAAGAACTAATTATTATTTTTAATTGTTAAACTAACGTTTAAGACAAGATTTTTATGCGTAGCACAAAGGGTAACAATTATTATAAGCAATAATTATCAGCCTGAAACACTCATTCACATTGAAAAAATCTTCCGAGAAAAAATACATGACGCCAACGGGACTTGAACCCGTGCCCTTCTGATTGCCGCCATAGCTCAATTGGGAGAGCAGCTGACCGGCAATCAGAAGGGCACGGGTTCAAGTCCCGTTGGCGTCATGTATTTTTTCTCGGAAGATTTTTTCATTGTGGATGAGTGTTTCAGGCTGATAATTATTGCTTATAATAATTGAACAAGAACTCTCGAAGTAATCGCAACTTCTTTGTTAAATATTTATTTCAATAGTTTTAAAATTGTACATTTAACTTTGGAACATATTTCAATCAATAGTTTCTCCTCTTGAAGGACCGTACAACGCACGTGTGCCGCTCCCAACTAGCACCTAAATCAATAATGAGTAACTTGAGAGAAAAACAAAATCAACGGCTTAAAAATGTATTCTTCTTGATGTAGATCGACAAACACTGATACTGAAAACATCAGTTTTTTTATATAATTTTTTATATAGAATGAATAAATAAATCGTCATTTTAAAAACGAATAAAACCTTAAGAGATTTGAACCACCTGATTGGTCGGCGGGTTCTAACTAAATAACATTTGTTACCACCGTGATAGGTATATTATTTATTTAAAAATAATTCCTGTTTTTTGGAAATCTTACTAATTATATTAAAATGGAATTTCTTTATTTCATCGTGATCCGATAGTGTTCACCGATAAAACCGAGGTACGTATGACGTCACGGCGTATCTTGTCAAATTCCGATCATTTGGGCGGGCTTTGAAAAATGCAAATTTTTAAAATTATTTTTAGCTTAATCTTATATATAAAAATGAATCGCTAAATGTGTTGCTAGGCGCAAATCTCGAGAGCAGCTGAACCGATTTCGCTAATTCTTTTTTAGAATATTCCTTAAAGTACGAGGATGGTTCTTACGGAAAGAAAAATTAAGAAAATTGTGCAGAAAATCGGATTATTTCAGAAAACCTAACGACTATCGCACGTTTGACAGTTCGCGTGTTTGAGAATGACATTTTGCAAAATGTTAAAACAAGATTCTATTTTTGATAATCTTTAAGTTGATAAATTTATTTAAAGTAGGTACCTACTCCCCTAATAGTTTGAAGCGAATCAAGAATTTTAGATCTTTTAAATAGGTACCTTTTTTTTTTTTTTACATTAACTCCACTATGTCATCTGGGATGCTGTGTGGAGGGTGTTTTTGAGGAGAGGAAGGAATAAACATTGGTCTTGAAGAGACCCATGTTGTAGGAAGGAGGAATCACAGAGGCCGGCAAATCATTCCACAGCCGAGCTGTTGAACATAAGAACGAGTCGAAGAAACGACCCGTTCTCATGTGACAAATGTCAACTGTGTACAAATGTTGGGCACGCGTTTGGCGTGTTTCCCGACTATGCACCGGTGCCGAAGGGATCAATGATGCTAGTTCCTCGGAGCATCTTCCATTGTAATACCGGTAGAACAAGGATAGCATTCCCACCCGACGCCTGTGCTCTAAAGATTGCAATCCGTCTGTTAAGATGGGAGAATCTATCAAACGGACCGCCCGTTTCTGCACAGAGTCGAGGGTATTTTTCAGGTATTTTGGAGCTCCAGACCAGAGGTGGCTGCCAAATTCAACCGTGGGGCGCACTTGCGATTTGTACAGGGTTAGCAGTTGTGTACTTTTAAAGTATCTGCGGGCCCTGTACAGTACGCCCAGTTTTTGGGAGGCTAACTTTACTCTGGCTTCGATGGAGCCCCCATACCTGAGCTGGTCACTTAGGGTTACACCAAGCATATCAATGGAGGGCCTGTTCGGAAGATTGCTTCCGTTGAAAGAGACTAGATTTTCATTGTGATCCCTTTTAGACGTAATCAGACAAGATTGGGTCTTTGAAACATTAAATTCAACGAGATTATTTTAACCCCAAGAGAAAACACTCTCGAGGTAACCGTCCATTCTTTGCTTCAAAGCCTTACGAGCTGTTGGAGTTTGTGAGCCCTTTGGGGGCTTGTCAAACAAAAAGCTATCATGAACTGTACTGTCATCCGTGTAGCAGTGAATTGGTGCACATGACAAAAGGTCGTTGATGTGCAACAAAAACAGAGTTGGAGACAGAACCGATCCCTGCGGGACGCCAGCATTTATCGAGTGAGAGGAAGAGGTGAAACCATCGACTACCGTCTGAATCGACCTCTCCCTCAAGAAGTCGGCAATCCACGTACACAAGGATGCGGGAAGTCCGTAAGAATGCAGTTTGTTGACAAGTCCTCGGTGCCAAACCCGGTCAAAGGCCTTGGATATGTCCAGTGCAACCGTTTGGGTCTCACCGAAACGTTCCAGGCATCGCCCCCAAACATGCGTCACATACGCGAGAAGATCACCGCACGAGCGGTTCCGCCGGAATCCGTATTGACGGTCGTTAATAATTTTGTTCTTCTCGAGGTATGTGAGCAGTTTGTCGTTGATCACACGTTCCATCACCTTAGACAGAACTGATGTGATCGCTATGGGGCGGTAGTTGGCCGGGTTGGAGCGGTCACCCTTCTTTGGAATAGGATGGATAACCGCTTTTTTCCAACCAGATGGCACAGAGCCAGTCTTCAGGGACAGTTTAAAAAGCTTCGTCAAAATTGGAGCTATTTCTGCAGCGCACCTTTGCAGTACCAGGGCAGGTATTCCGTCAGACCCACTAGCTTTATTAACATCAAGCCCTCGTAAAACATGGAGTACTTCCCGATGCCGGATCCTCAGCTTTTTCATATGAAAACCGCAGTGAGGAACCGACGTCGGGACAGCACCTTGGTCATCGAGGGTTGAGTTATCCGCAAACATTTTACCTAGTAAGTTAGCCTTTTCGGTGGCGGTGTTTGCTGGTGAGCCGTCAGGTCTGGTAAGAGGTGGCAGACTGGATTTGCAGAAATTGCGACCTATTGAGCCCGCAAGCGACCAGAATTGCCTGCTGCCATGCGGGCATGCAGTCAGCTTTCTGCTGATCTGCTGGTCGTGCTCGAATTTTGACCTATTTATGATTCTCTTGATTTTCTTTGCCATTTTGTTGTAAGCTGTTCTGTCTTCAGATGTTCTAGATGTGTTGTAGGCTCGGTAAGCCGCGTTTTTTCGTCGCACTGCTTCAGCGCATTGTCGACTGAACCACGGCTTTGAGCCTACACCAGTTTCCTTAACAGTAGATTGGATGAAGCCATCCATCGCGGATGTGATGACCTCACCAATTTCCTGGGCACATCTTGAGGGATCGAAGTCCGAAAACAGACAGCTGACCACGGGAAAGCATTAAAATGTACCCGCAGACCGATCCAATCTGCTGACCTATAGTGCCACACTTTTCTCTTCAGCCTCTCGTTTGGTGGTCTGAAGTTTACAGGGATTGATGTCGTCACCAGGCAGTGGTCGGACGATCCTAAAGGCGCTATGACTTCAATACTGTAACCGTGTGGCACAGTAGTTAAAAAAAGGTCTAACAGATTGGAACGGTGAGTCTGGACATCAGGAACCCTTGTAGGCTCCTGAACCATTTGCTCCAATCCGTAGCAAAGGGCAAAGGATTCCGCTTGGCGTCCAACCGAGTCTGTTGATCCTGAGAACTTCAACCAAGGTTCGTTATGAACATTGAAGTCCCCCTTAGTACCAATGTTAGGTACCGAATTCAATACACATGAAAAATGGAAATTTGAATAAAAATTGTAAAAAGTGGCACGCGGGCTGTTTAAAAATTGAATGTACTGGGATTGAATATATGGAACGCGGGAGGAGAGTTGGCGGGACGAGGGAGCGGGATAGGGAAGAGGGAAGGCGGGGAAGATGGAAGGGGGAGGGGGGAGGGGGACCTGGGAGGGAGGAGGGAAACTCGGGAGGGGGGTTCGCGGGACGGGGGAAGGGGGGGGGGAGTGGAGTGGGGAGAGGGAAGGGGGGGGGGGGAAGTGGAGTGGGGAGAGGGAAGGGAGGGGGGAAGTGGAGTGGAGAGAGCGAAGGTGAAGGTGATGGAGTGGGAACGCGAGAGGGGAAGAGGACGCAGGAGAAGAAGGGGGGGCGGAAGGGGAACGGGACGAATGGGAAAGGACACTCAGGGAGAAACAATTTCATTATTAAATGGCATAGCAACGCTTGCCGGGACCAGCTAATAATAAAATAAAAATTATCGGTATTTGAGTTAGAAGGTGAAGAATCCAAATTGTGATCCGTCAATAGGCTAGCTTCAATAAATATCACGATATTTGATAAATATTAACGGATCGCAGTAAATATTGAACGTGCAGGGTTCGCCTTTTTTATTTTTTTTTTTTACGGTTGATACATTATTTTACAATATTTCATAGTACAATCCAGTAACGTTGGCCAGGTTTGTTTACCCTGCTGAGGCCCCCATTTTATAACATAATAATTTATACACAATACAGCTTGAAAAAAAAGAAACATATAATGTTGTAACGAAAAAAAACCTTATAATAAAGAAAAATTTAAGCTAAAAATAAAGATTAAAAATTAAAATATAATAAACAAACTAAAAAAAATAAAACTAAATGAAAATCTACATAATACTACGATTTATGTGTTTGTGAGTTTTTTTTTTTTTACATAAGCTCCACACAGGAGGCCCTGAGGAAAATAATTTCCCTCAGGGCCTATTTCATCTTTGAAGATGCTGTGTGGAGGGTTTTTTTAAGGAAAGGAAGGAAAGGAGAGTTCTGGGAAGGAAAAGGGTTTAAGGGGTGGGTAGGAATCTGGGGTTTAGTGTGTCTTGGTCATCCGCCTCCAAGACCTAGACAAACCTCACCCCATGAACCCGGGCACCCCTGCAAAATCACCAAACGTAGCGAACCACTTGGGGTGATCTATGGCAGAGGTGTTGGTTATCCAATAAAGGTTCCCGGGGCGGCGGTACCCATTCCCGCCTCCCAAATTGTGTTACGTGTTTTATATTGGTTTGTGTGTTGCGTGTATATGTTTTATTCTTTTGTGTTATAAAATTTTGGTAATATTGTCTTTTTTTTTTCTTTAATCCATTTTGTTCTTTAATCCATTTTGTGTCTGAATATATTTTTGTTTTCCTCAATTTTTGTTTCAAGTGAATACTGTTGAATGCTTTTATAGCATGGTATTTATGGTATGTTTGTCCAAAGATAGTGTTTGTACGCTTGTCTAACCGGTCTATTAGTGATAATTTGTGTTTGTTGGAGTGTGTCAGGAGCCGTTTTTCACGACCCTTCAGGCAAAGTGTTAACGAATTCTAGCAGTTTAAATTAAAACAATTTACTCTAAATCAAAATAATTAATCCAATTATTTTTATGAGAAAAGTTTTAACTGCGTTGTACAACTTAGACTCAATAAATACATTACTTCCAGACGATTGAATTTTAGCTTGCTGAACGCTTTGAATTATCTAGAAGTTTTACCACTAAAACTATTGCAATTTCCCCGAAACCATCCTTCAAACGACAGATTTTCATCAGTCAAATTAAAGTTTTTCCGATAAAACTTTCAAAAATGGTAATTTTGGTTGTGGGTCTTTCTGCCTATGGGTAACTCTGGATAAATAAACTCTGATTTTATAGTGATTTATTTTGGGGTATTATGCCGTTGGTGTCCATAATTTAACACATCTGTCCTGTGTTGTCTGAAACGTTGGCCAAAGAAGGTGATAGCGCAACACGGCATAATACTCCAAAATTATATCGTTTTAATAGTTATGGCCGTGAAAACCTCAAATCGTATCTAACTCGGATTTGTTTCGAATTTAAGTGTCATTTTCAAAATTGGAACGAATTTTGTCAAGAATTCAGACAAGCGACGAACTAACTATGATAAGATATGTAAACAGATTTTTTTTGTCATTTTCAAAATTGGAACTATTGTGTCGAGGATGAAACGAAATGTATGAAATAATGGGATATAAACGGGATGAAACGAAAAATAGTGACGCTAAAAAGAGTCAAACACATACACATAATCTATAGGATTTAGCCAGCGAGAGAATGAGATAGTATAATCGGTCTCCTCTTTGCACGGTGCTTCGTAGCCTATCGGAATCCCCTTTGTGTGGTGCTTTATAGCCTATAGGTCTCCTTTTTTTTGTTACTTATTTTTGGGGTGTTATACCGTGTTGCGCTACCTCCTCCTTTAGCCAACGTTTCGGACAGCGTTACAGTGTCCATCATCAGGGCAGATGTGTGACACGACATAACATCCCAAAAATAAATAACAAAAATACTTTTGGTTGTGAAAATATAAAATCCTCTATCTCCTCTTTCTGCGTTGCTTCGTATTCTCCCCACTCTTGTCTACTTTAGTTTTCTGAAGGTTTCAGGTAAAAAAATTATAACTACATGAAAAATACCCAAAAAATCGAGTGCAGCTCACACAGGGTAGAAGTGAAACCTTCACTTACACAGTCTTAACCAATAGGAGCCTTGAAAAGTGAGCTCATAACCAAAGCGGCAAATGCGGTAAGGTTTCATTCTATCTCATTCTCTCCCAGGCTAAATCCTATAGATGTATGTGCTGGTCTCTTTGGTCGTTTCCGTTTCATCCGAGTTAACAACGGTGCTACAGAATTTTCTCTTAAAAAAAATCTAAGTTTTTTTTTCATGGATTTTTTTCATGATATTCATATATATACTTTGGTGCGGAGTCCACATATCAAGAGCGTACTCCAGCTAACTAACTAACTAACTAACCATCACGCCGTTTCCCCGCAGGGGTAGGCAGAGAGGACGGACCGCCAAACAACTCGGTCTTGGCACACACTCTTTGCCTCACTCACATTCATACATCGTCTCATACATTCTCTTCTATTATTCTGACTTTTGACATGACCCGACTCAAGTATCTGATTCACTTGATCGTGCCATGTCTTCCTCGGGCGTCCCCGACTTCTTCTACCATTCACATTCGCGTCGTATATTCTTCTTACACTACTTCCTTCGTTCATTCGCTCTACATGCCCAAACCATCTGAGGGTCCCTTTCTTAATCTTACTCATTATGCTTACATCGGCCTTACATTCTTTGCGGATATCCACATTTCTCACACGATCATACATTGTTTTACCACACATACGTCTCAGGGATCTCATTTCAACAGCATTCAGTTTACTTTCATCCTTCCTCTGCCAGTTCCATGCCTCACTGCCATACATCAGGGTAGGTACCAGGACTCCATTGTGGACTGCTAGCTTCGCTTTTTTTTACAGTGTTTTATTAGCGCCAACGGCATTCAGTCCACCATTAATGGAGTTACCGGCATTCACCCTTCTTTCAATATCTCTTTCAGCCTTCCCATCTCTCGTAAACATACTACCCAGATACACAAACTCATCCACCTGCTCCAAATATTCCACTCCAGCTTGCTTCTTATAATGTAGATAACTAACTAGTTTTACCTTGCAAACGTAGCAGTAATGATATTTCTACTTTCGGGACGAAAGGAAAATAAAAAATATTATTTCTAATAATATAACTGAGGAAATTCGTATACGATTTAAATATTAAATTTATCGGCAGTGCGAAATCTAGCCTGAAAATTCCTTACACAAGATGCGATTCCTTCAAGTTTAGAATATGTCTCGATGAAATAAAAAGAAAAAAAATATTATTTATGAGAGCGCTTTTTCGACATTTTTTTCAGAAACGAGCAATTCTTATTCCGTTTCGACATGGTTTTATTGCTTTTTATTAAAATATGAGATTTTTCTTCTCTGACTGCAAATAAATATGTTAACTCAAGAAGTAGTGAAGTCGAACCTGTTATTTGATAAAGTAGAAGTTATATTGGATTGTAAGAGAAAATGAATGTCTACTTTTATGAAAACAATGAAAATATATTTTTATTGCAGAGATTGTTGGTTCAAAACCAGTGTGGTTTGTTTTTTAAATAAATAGTGTGTGTTTATACATTGTGGGGGGTGATACAATATTCTATTTTGTATCTTGTATCTGGTATAGCTTGTATCTGGTTTATAAATAAAAGGTAATGTCCGTAAGTGTGACCTTTAGAATCAAAATTTCAAAGTTTATTCTTATTACTGCCAGAAATGTTTAGATAATGGTTTTTTTTTTTTTACAGTGAATACCGCACAAGAATCTCAACTGCTCCCGTCTGGAGCCACTGAGACTATGGCATCCCCAATTGGGGTATGTTGTGAGGCTGAAGGTAGTGGGGAGGGGAAGGAGGTGGGGAAGAGGAAGGTTGAGAAGTACCTGGCTATTCAGATCTGGTCACTAAACACGGCTAAAGCCATTTTTAAGCAACGTTTCAATTCTGAATGGTGGTCTTACACCAAGGCGATACTGATAGTATCTTCCACTCTGGAACATGCCGCAAATATACTATATATTATTTTAAATGAATTAATTGTGAAATAACACAAATTTAATCAAATAAAATTTATTTGCGCATGCCGGGTTCGAACCCGCGACCTCCGGATTGTGAGTCAAGAGTCTTACCCACTGGACTACAGAGTCAAGAGTCTTGAATGATCGAAGAACTCGGGGACGTCCGAAGAAGACATGGCACGATCAAGTGAAACTTTTTTTTACATTAGCTCCACGCAGGAGTCCCTGAAGAAAATAATTCCCTTCGGGTCCTATGTCATCTTTGGGGATGCTGTATGAGGAGGGTCTTTTTAGGAAAATAAGGAGATTAAGATCTGGGAAGGAAAGGGGTTTTAAGGATGGGTAGGAATCTGGGGGTCAGTGTGTCCAGTTTAACGGTACCTCATACTATTTCGGTTATTTTTGCATTACCGTCTTTATTAATGTTTTTTTTTTCAGCTTAGTTTTATCTTTTATTTTTCTATTTATTATTTCATATTATCTTTTTATAATTTTAATTAAAATGTAAAATGTGGATCTCAGCACGGATAAAACCCTCGGTAAGGCCCATATTATCAAATAATGTTTTAAAGTATGTAAAGTGTAAATTATCAAAAACCGTATCTAATGACGTGTTTTTCCATTGTTGCAGGTTAGTACAACATCTATCACAGTTTCCCGTGTTCATTTTTGATGGATAAGTAAGTTCTATAAATTTTACAAAAATGACGTATTGATATACTTTTAACATTGTTCGTAAAATGTGTGTATCATCTGCGTAAGTCTGGGGAGGTGTGAAGGCTGATAGAGATATTGAAAGAAGGGTAAATGCAGGTAACTCCAATAATAGAGGACTGAACGCCGTTGGTGCCAACAAAAAACTGTCCAAAGAAGCGAAGCTAACCGTCCATAATGGAGTGCTGGTAACCTACCCTGATGTATGGCAGTGAGACATGGAACTGGCAAAGTAAGGATGAAAGTAGACTGAATGCTGTAAAAATCAGATCACATGTGTGGTAAAACCATGTACGATCGTGTGAGAAACGTGGAGATCCGCAAAGAATGCAAGGCTGATGAGTAAAGTTGAGAAAGGGACGCTCTGTTGTTTTAGGCATGTAGAGCGAATGAATTAGGAAAGGCTACTATATGACGCAATCGTGAATGGTAGAAGAAGTCGGGGAAAGACTTGGCATGACCAAGTCAATCAGATACTTGAGCCGGGCCATGTCAAGAGTCAGAATAATAGAAAAGCATATATGAGACACATATACGAGAGTATGAATGTGAACGAGGCAAGGAGTGTATGCCAAGTCCGAGTTATTTTTGCGGTCCTCTGCCTACCTAACTAACTAACTAACTAACCATCACGCCGTTTCCCCACAGGGGTAGGCAGAGAGGACGGACCGCCAAACAACTCGGTCTTGGCACACACTCTTTGCCTCATTCACATTCATACATCGTCTCATACATACTCTTCTATTATTCTGACTTTTGACATGGCCCGTCTCAAGTATCTGATTCACTTGATCGTGCCATGTCTTCCTCGGGCGTCCCCGACTTCTTCTGCCATTCACATTTGCATCATATATTCTTTTTACACTACTTTCTTCGCTCATTCGCTCTACGTGCCCAAACCATCTGAGGGTCCCTTTCTTAATTTTGCTCATTATACTTACATCAGCCTTACATTCTTTGCGGATATCCACATTTCTAACACGATCATACATGGTTTTACCACACATACGTCTCAGGGATCTCATTTCAACAGCATTCAGTTTACTTGCATTCTTCCTCTGCCAGTTCCATGCCTCACTGCCATACATCAGGGTAGGTACCAGGACTCCATTGTGGACTGCTAGTTTAGTTTTTTTTGACAGTTTTTTATTAGCGCCAACGGCATTCAGTCCTCCATTAATGGAGTTACCTGCATTTACCCTTCTTTCAATATCTCTATCAGCCTTGATCCCTACGGAAAACGGCATGATTGTTAGTTAATTAGTTAGTTATGAGTCTGGGGGGTGTAAATAGCTCCAAACTTATCGGGAATTCTAACCTTAAAAATATTGAAGGGAATTGTGATAATTTATTGCCTAAAAGTATACCAAAAGAGGCATTAACCAGTATGTTTTCCTGTAATATAAAGGTTCTTAATCTTTCAGTTGTCAGCTCAATCTTCAACACAATAATTAACAACTTTAACGATTATATTATACTAGCTGACCCGGCCACGCGTTGCTGTGGCTAATAAAACACAACGACATCTACTGGATGGTTATCCAACCTTTATAACCACCGCCGTCTTTGAGTTTATCGCGAAGAGACAGACAGATGCCGCGAAGGACTTTTATTTATAATACGTAGAGATGGTGTGAAAGAGTATAATAATGTGCATGAAATGCTTGAGGAAACTAACGTATTTAAATTAATAAGGATTAATACTGTATCCGTCTAAATAACTTTTCAATTCCCGCAATGTACGTGACCATTTTTTTAGAAGATAGAATGGGTATAGTAAGCTATCCTGTAAAAGATAGATATACGCCTACGCGGACTTTTTTGTAGATCTATAAAAGAGGAATATCCCACCATGTATTGTTTTGTTATATACCAAATGGATAAGGCAGCGTTTTCGATGAAAGCTACCAGGCGGCTCAATTTTTTCCGACACTTCTAACAATTATCGTGATGTTTCAACCAATTTATATAAATCCTTAACAAATTACATACCTAAACCTTCCTCACGAAACACTCTATCTATTGGTGAAAACCGCATGAATTTCCGTTCAGTAGTTTTCGAGTTTATCGCGAATAGACAGACAGGCAGACAAACAGACAGACGGCGCGGGGGACTTTAATTTATAATATGTAGAGATAGAGATTTCTTGACAGCAAAGTGGTAGGTAATTCAACTTGACCCAACGGAAGCAAATTAACAACGATTCGCAGGTTATTTAAAATTAAGAAATAAAAGAACGGTATATATCGCCTCGGTATTTGTTTGCGAGTTATGTGAAAGAAATCAATTATAATAGTTCACGGCCGTCAATTATTGAATTAATGTAAACATGTTGTCATTAACTATTCTGCGTTCGGATAATTTTAATAAATTAAGCTGACATAGTAAGATTATCATAGTTGTCACATTTTTTGTAATACCCGTTCTGAAATTAATAAATCTCTGAATTTATTTTGAATTCTTCCATCGTGAGAGCATGACTAGCAAAACTAGGTGCCCACACTGTCGAGTTGTATTCGATTTGACTCTTAACTAATGACAAGTACAATTTTTTTAAAGTTTAAATAATATTAATTGATTTATAATTAATTCGAGACAAAAAAACTAACACGAAGTAAATATAATGGTGCTACACCACCACCATTTAAATACCATAAATAAATTTATTCTAAGGCCTGTGAAAGTCGGAATTCCTTGACATAAATATCCGTCAACTTGAAGTAAAGTGTCAATATTTGTGTAACTACCTTTCATCGATAGCCTGCATTATTCCTTTCTAGTAAAGCGAATAAACTTCTGACTTGAAAGCTTTTCACTCCACTCAACTGAAAGCTCTAAAGGCTTCGAAGGCTGTAGGAGAGTGTAGGAGTCTATAGAACCTCCTTTTCCTGCAAACACAGCCTCTGTGAGTCATTTCAACTCAAATCTCTCGGGACTTTTACTTTGAACTTTGAATGGAGTATGGCTTGAGTAAATCGGGATCATGTGTCTATTATGGTATGGCCTTTCAACGGACATCATAATAGGTTATTACATTTACCACTTGTTAAGACTTCCTTGTAAGCGTTCAAAAAGACGAAGAAGATAACTTAAGACGAGTTTGAAAGGAAGATATGTGAATACGAATGATAGAGTGAGCGAACTAATATTAAATAACCAGCAACCGAGAATTTTAATTTCGTCGAACGATGATCTTGCGATCGTACCCTTCCAACTGTACAGAGCGGTTCCGATGAGAAAGATTAATTATTCTCCGTACCAGCTTTTTTTAAGTAATCACTCAATATCGATTTTATTTCATCCAAAATTTGCTTTTAATTTATAGCTACGCTGAGGGGCGTGATATATATATTAATTTGTAAGACCGTAAATAAAGAGACCAACAAAGTATTTTCACCACAAAACGCGGGCGCGGATCTTTTTTTATGATTTTATTAGAAATAAAATTAAAATTCTGAAATGTGTCTTTCCCAAATAATTTATTGATTTATTTTACTGCATGATTATATGAGTAGAAATGTGTGTTGTATAATACAAAATTTTGTTTGAAAACTTAACAAATCTTCCAATGACCTACGGTAAAACCTTATTGTACTAAAAATAAATATATTTTCTCAAAATTCAGAACATAGCTTTACTAGATAAAAGAACAGTCTTTCGAAATCAATTTATAATTTTTTGTGAAAAAGAGTCAATACGTCTAAAATTTGATTTTAAAATGACATTTTTCCGGTTTTGTCTGGTTATTCCCTCTTAAAATAGATTATAATTTTATTAATCAACCTGAACGACTGTTGTGAAAATAAAATAAAATAATTAAAAAAAATTACTCTTTAACATTTGACGACAGTTTGATTGGAAAAAAAACTTTGCTTTAATATGCAACATGAATATGAATAAATGGTTTTGTTCATAAAAAAACTTAATTCTTTCGACAAAGACATACAAGTACAATATTCTATCAACAATTTGTAAGCCTTTCTTGAAAGATTTGAGTTTGTACAAAACTATTTATTCGTATTCATATTGCGTGTGCACGGGCGCAAACAATTAATATTTTAAAGCAAAACTTGCAAAAAGTGTTTTTTCTTGAAATAATTTAACACGTGGCGTGATATTTAATCCGGCGTGCGCAAGTAAATTTAATTTCATGAATTTGTGTTATTTCCCAAATAATTAATTAAAAATAATATATAGTATATTTGTGGCACGTTTCAGAGTGGAAGGTATACTCAGTATCGCCCTGGTGTAAGAACACCATTCAAGAATTGAAACGTTGCTTGAGACGGCGATGGAACAGATCTGAATAGCTAGGTACTTCCCCATCTACCTCTACTCCATCATCTTCCCCTCCCCACAACACAGCCTTACAACATATTCCAATTGGGGATGTCATAGACTCACTGGCTCCAGACGGGAGCAGATGTGATTCATAAAAAAAAAAACTTTTTAACTTTGTAATTTTCAAGGACTATAACGAAATATTAACTGTTATCAAGTTTAATTATAAGTTCTTTAGATTTAGTAATGTTTTTAATTCGTTTATAAAAAAAATCAGCATATTGTGTGATTATTACTAAGCGTGACAGATGTTTCGCTTTCTGAAGTCATTATAAAACTGTACTGAAGCCATAAGAAAATGAAGATAAAAAAGTTGTTTCTTTTTATAGTCTGTAAGTTTTTTTTAATGTATTTCGTTAAATACAATTAAAAACTTTTGAAACCTTAAAATCAGTTCACCTCATGGTAGTTATAATTTCACTGGACTGTTAGTAAAGCCAGCCGCTAAGTAGTTTTAAGAAATCTATAAATAACGAAAAACCTGACAACTTTAACTACTACCATCATTATAAGCAGTAAATGCCTGTGCAATAATATAAAACCGTTTTTAAGACGGTAGAACCCGCGATGCCTAGATGGAAACCCGACGTTTTGAACTGCTCAACCTACTTCGCGATTTTAAATAAAACAAACGCTTTATTTTAAACAAATAACCAAATTAAATTTACTAACCGGTTTCGCTTGGCTTAATCTTCATTACAATTTTAACAGTTTAAATTGTTAACTTTAACAGCATAATCCAAGCGAAACCTAGTGGATGAGTTAATTTAATTAAATTGTTAGTTTAACAAAGTGTCTTACGAGAAACATTATGTCAAAACCACAAAGTGAATGTAACTTCTACGAAATCAAACTAAATAAATTTAAGCAGAAACATCTATTTGAATTTCGGTTTTGTTCGTTTGTATTAATGAAGTGGAATCACGGACATATGAATATATGGACCTGCCCTAAGTGATAAAAACGTATTATTTCCCCCTCCACATGGATATCTATACAATATGGACTCTATACAATATATCTACATATCAATGTGCACATAGCGAATGTGGGCGGTTCTCCAGTGTGCTCGTCGCTGGTTACAGGGGTAAGTAAATTATGAAACATTTGTAATAGTGTTTTAACTAAACACGGCAACAAAATATTGCTATGTGTATTGGGGTGAGTCTTTTTGGGGCGAGCATTTGGCCTTAGCAAATATGTTATTATCGTGGCAAGCAATTCGCGCTCCCATGTAAAATGGTCTATTCATTCAAAGCAGATTTTGCTTTTAAGAACTAAATGGTGATATTGTAATGTGAGATGCCTATTTACTGTCAGATTGATTGTATAACGAATCACAGTCATCTTTCCCCTCTTCCCCCTTCATAGTTTGGTTTTACCCCCTCGTCTGTATCTTCTGGTCTATTGAATTCTGATGTCTATGAGTGGAATCTTGGAACTGGAAATTAACCCACTTCCTAACATCCGATCGAGCTGAAACTCGGCAGATTGACTCCACATATCGTTCATAACGCATTCTTTCAATGAGGGGAATCATGCACAGACACGCGGACGTATATGTATTTCTCTGAAATTCGATGACATTTCAATGGTTAATTTACCAAACAAATGTCTACCCACTGGAGCGACCACGCGATATAAATAAATGTGCTTGGATTGCTCGAGATTTCCCACAAGATCATTTTTGAAATTTTTCGCCAACATTAAAAAAATCATACCTTCGAATTTTAACATGGAGACATAAAAACTTGTTAAAGTGCTATATAGCCAACAAATTAACCTGCATTTTACCGTTTATCTAATATTTGTAGGAATTATAAAAAATAACAGCTCATAACCGCACGAATCCTGTGTGTTCGTTACTTTGAAACTGCCGCCGTGAGGGGTAGATACTTATTCGAGTCAAAATAGAATATTTTCGATTTATGTATGTTGTCTGTGGTACATCTCATAAGGAAAGGTGCATACATAGATATGGAAAAGGGACTTTATTTTAACCGTTAACAGCTGATCATAAATTAGTCGTGAAAAAAATATCATAAAAATTTATTTTTAACATCATTCTAAAATAAATGGTCTACAAAGTTCGTATTTGCGACATGTATGGTTTTAATAGATAAAGCATTTCAATAGCTTGGTTTTAAAATAAATGGCTGGCCATAGAAATGTTTTAAATAATTACAATAAATGTTTTACGTCTGTTAGATAAATGTGGTCCAATTTTGGACCACTATCATTCGCAGAAAAATAAAAGTGGTCCACTTTTTTTACCAGTGGTTATACAGTCGGGATTTTGCTCGGTTGGTACATTTCTCGACTGTGGTTCATGGGTAGGAAGGTTCGATCCCTAATTAAACCAAAAAATGTTTAAAAGGCATTGTCGGATCGGGAGAGATTGGTTGAGAGAGACTCGACCCATCACCTTGCACCATAGTGGGAGTAATGGATTTATATGTCCGTCACTCTTAGATGCGTTGACTCCCAGATTCCTACCCACCCCTCGTACCTTATTCCTTCCCAGAACTTTATCCCCTTCCCGCGGGAAATATATTTCCATAGGACCTCCTGTGTGGAACTAATCTAAAACAATAATAATAAAACTCACAATATCGGTATTATATAATCGGGATCTGGCTTTTATAGATGGTAGAGTTGTCTACTTCAGTTCCTGGGTAGGAAGGTTCAAACGTCAGTAAAACCAAAAAAAAACTTTAAAAGCCATTTGAAAATAGGTGTATTAGAGTAAAAAAAAACTTTCATTGATTTGTTGACTTTTTCAGTATAAATTCGTGATACAACAATATTATGAAATAATATTAAATATTAAACACAGAGTTTTAAAAAAATATTAAAAAGTCAATTTTTAATCAGGTCGTAAAAACACGCCGTCAAGTTGGTATTATTGAAATGTTTAGTGGTGACGTCACCGTGAAGTCATTCTATGGCAATTTAGGTATGACACAAGCCATCGTATTAATTTATTCGTTTTTTCACATACTGTTTATAGAGATTTAATTGTTGTATTTATTGAAACATTATTTAGGCCTAAATAATATTTAAAAAATAAACGTATCTCTTATTAGTTTATTTCTATTATTGAAAATATTCAAAAACTACTGCACAAAAAAAATAGTAATGCTACTTCTAGGGAGAATAAAAATGGCGGCATTTGATCAGCTCATTTCCCGATAATATAGTTACTTTTCAGGAGTGATGTCATCACACGATTCACCACACATAAGGTGGTTTTCGGGGGATCTTGAAAAATTTAAACATTGACAATTATTTTAATTATTAAAACTAACTCTAAAAATAAAAATAAAAATGCAGTTATTTAAGTTAGAAGGTCATTATTCATTAAAAAAAATTGGACTTGAGTTCTTTATTGTTTTACGACCTTCAAATTGTTTCAAATTAACCAATCTATTTTTCTGGGCTAATTGATAAAATATCTCACGCTTTAATGAAAATCAGCGCCGATAAAACAAACAAAAAATATTCAGATCGGATCCATTATCAAATCCATTAATAAAGGAAAACGGTTAATTAGAATGGTAAACAATTTTCACAAAACAAGGGGGGGGGAGTGTTAAAGGATTTTGTGAAAAGCCCCTTTAAAAGCTTTATTTTCATCCTGTGCTTTTTAGGTCCAATATAACACAGGATAAAACGGTAACTCAAACATAACTGTTTTGTTTGTAAAAATGATCAGCCATTTTAATCGGTTGGTAATTAAGGTTCTATCAACCCACAGTTACCTATTAATTAACATAGTTTACCAAAGTTTTATTTTGTAACTTTTTTGTTTTATTAAAGCTTTATAAATTTTAAATTATTAAAATTATATAAAAATTAAACAATACAACTTTGTATATACCACTTATATAATGCGTAAATCCTACCGGTTTCCTACCTACGTGATAGCTACATTCAAAAATATTAAAATTATTTTTAAAGCGATTATTTACGATGGTCTTTTCAATGAATACCAGTAGTACCAAATGCTCCAAACCGCCTGGGGTCAGTGAGACTATGGCATCTCCAATTCGGGAATATTGTGAAGGAGGGGAAGGATATAGGGAAAAGGGAGATGGAGAAGTTTGATTTTTTTAATGCGAATACCTCTTTACTGGGTGGAAGGTGGGGAAGTACCTGGCTATTCAGATCTGGTTACCAAACACGGCTAAAGTCATATCAAGCAACGTTTCAGTTCTGTATGGTGGTCTTACACCAGGGTGTTGAAAGTGTCTTCCACTCTGGAATTTTCCGAAATATATCATATATTATTTTAAATTATGAAATAACACAAATCAATATTAAAAACTTGATGCGCACGCCGGGATTTGAACCAGCGTCCTCCGGATTGCCTTATCCCTCGACCACCAAGACCGTGATTTACTATTTTAGCAACAAACGGTGAGCAAACAATGTGTGAGGCCAACGCAGCAATATTCACGTCAGAACGTCTTATCGTTAGTGGGCTACGGAGCTTTGAAATAATCTGTAAAAAAATATTATTAAAATTCGAACAACTCAAACACTCCCTTTCTCATTAAGGAATAATAAGTAGGTTTAACTAGAGAAAATGATGTTTCTCAGTAACTTTAAGGATATCACTGTCAATAGTGTTTGTATCATATGCACCAATACATACGTCTTTTGATGTGTTGGTCAAATCTAAATGCGCATACCACAGCAAAATGGAATCATGAAATATTGTATACGTATTTTTTCACTAAATTCAAAACAACAACATCAATCCCGTTTTGTCTCCGAAAGGGTTAAAAAATTTCCGATACATAAAAATTAAACGTTTTATATTTTTACTGGGCGGTTTTTAAAATTCGAATAAACCGTGTCCTCGTAGTCCGGTCACGTTTAATGTTGCCAGAATTATGCAAATATTTTTTATCTGTTTCGAACGGAAGGTACTTTTAGCTCTAGCAGAACAGCGGCGAGTTGGCAACTTTTTCAATTTTCGAATGTTGTAAAAATGAGCGGAGAAAATAAAAGATTTTTTTTTAAATAATAAATTCGCACCATGTATATATTATAATGTGTTCCTTCTTATATTTACATGATAAAGTTAAGAAGATATTTACATGATAAAGTAATTTTCTTTGCTCAATTTTAGGGAGGTTATTTTTAAATCTAGACAACTTGGAATGTACTCGTACTTAACGAGACTATTATTTTGATAATATACTAGCGAGTTCTCCCTGCGTGTCCTTTCCCATTCGTCACATTCCCCTTCCGCCTCTCCTTCCTCTCCCACTTCTTCTTCCCCTCACGCGCTCCCACTCCGCCTTCTCGGCCTTCCCTCTCCCCACTCCCCTGCAGAGTTCTCTTCCCCCCTCCCGTAAGCCATACATCCAGTTCCGGTACATTCATTTTTCAAACAGCTCGCGTGCCACATACTGCATTTTTTATACACATTTCATTACTTATCTGTTCATACTTGTGTGTCTTTTGTCGTTTTTGTTATTTTTAATTTTACCCTGATGAAGAAATCATTGGTTTTGAAACATGTTGATAATTTTGATTAAATAATGTGTATACAAAGTGATTTTTTCCATTTAATTCGTTTCTATTTGAAGTTACTAGGCAAACGCACATATTTTTAGCTCCCGATGTCATTTCTATTGCGAACTATGGGGCTTTGAAATATCCATTTAACTATCATCATAGAGCACTCAATGTTTCAAACTTTTTTCCTTTTAATGTATAATCGGTGTATTTTGGAATTTAAATTGAATATACATCAACAACAATAAAGTTCTTCGTTTGCGCAACTTAAAAATTAACAAATATTTAGCTGTATTTATTTCAGATACTCTTAAAAAGCAACACGAAATAAAGAAAAAAATCTTGAAAAAACACAGCAAGAAGCGGAATGCGATAACACTCCAAAATTACAAAAAAGACAGAAAGACAATTTAAAAGCCGAATTGAAATTCAACGAACATAAAATAAAACAGTGGAACGCCACAACAAACGAAGACTCGAACATTCCATTGATATATTTTAATTCGGACCACGAAAGTATTTCATATTACGACATTAAAAATATTGCTTACGAAGCATTGACGTATGAGGTTTGATCGAAGTTACGAAGACATCAAAGTTTAAATAAAACCTAAGGTAGATTTAATATCAGAGAAAGAAGTCATTACGAAAAATGGCGGCATACCTCTCTTAAACTCTTTCGCTTTAAGCTGCCCGGTTTGTGGCGAATCTTTCAACGTTCACGCGTAAGTGTACGAACAAAAACAAAGCGGGTTTCGGTTTTCTGATTAGTCAGCGCATGGGCGGCCGACTGGCGCAGGCGTGCTGACAAGAATGTTTGTATGTCAACGTATCAGACCGAACATAGTGAAGGCAGGTTCAGATTTGTGTCCGCACGAGGCGGCACCGATAAGCTTTACCGGAATGAATTCTTAATTCCGGCTCGCCGGTGACGCCGGTCAGAATCTGATATCAAAATGAGCGACCTGTTAATTGCCGCTGTTTTAAATCAATCGCCAATCTGGGATAAGAGAAATACATTCCATAGCACCAGAAATGTTGTTGACAAGTGATGGAATGAAATCAACACGATAAAATTTTGAAATAACCTCAAATGTCACAAGTGAATTCCTTTCAGGCACGTACTTAACATATTATCATGTTCTCCTGGGGTTTTTTTTTCATATTTAAAGATACCAATTACCAAATAACGTTGTTTTATTCCTTAATTTCAAGAAAGGCTTCTCCAAGAGTAAATAATCGTAGTCTACGAACTCGACATTTCGTAAAAACTGACAGCTGCTGTCAGGCTACCGCGCAGGTAGCGCAAGTTTTATCCGCGTTCTGTTTGTCTATATCTCGGCGTCAACTGCCGCAAAACCGAAAACCGAAACCAGCTTTGTTTTTGTTCGTACCCTTACTGAAGAAGCATCATCCGATACACTTTCCTAACTTCTTCTGCGATATTTGCGGACGGGCCTTCCTGGACAAAATCAGCCTCATTCGTCATATAAGCATCCATTCTGATCAAAGACACCCGTGCAAGATGTGCAAAAGAACCTTCGCCAATCGTGGGGCGCTTTTACAACATATTAAAAAATTCCACCGTGGCGACAAAGGTTACTGTTGCACGCATAGACATCTCATATACTCACAAATATACAAACATGCTCAGAAGCAAGCATATTTTGATTTTTATATATTGTTAGGTAGCGAAACTCAGCCCTACGAACCACCACACTACACCACTGGCGGACGCTAACGGCTTCCCTCACCCCCGCGCAGCTCCACTCCCACCTCCTTTCCCCAACGCCGGGCGGCCGCCTGCATTCGCTTCGGCAGTCAAACCCCCACCTCCCTAGGTGAAGGCCGCGTCACTCAAACGCGTGCCTACGCGCCATTCTAGAATATTCCGTTCGGACTCGATACAAAACGGGCGGATTTTCGCGGCGATCCGAGAAGGATGCACGAGACTCCCGCCTAGGAGGGCACACCTTGTGCTCCCCCAAACCCATCATGGCTTACCTGCTAAGCATAGCCCGCCGTGCAGCCTGGCTAGCACGTTCCTGGGACCTCTCCACGACGGGCCCGGCTCCTGTGAGTACTGACCAAGTAATTCCTCTTTTGCCGTGTGTCCCTATAAATACGGGTACCTGTGATCGATCCTAGAGTCGGCACGATTGAGAGAGATTTTGTTAGATTTTCCCCTAGAATGGTTAGGCAATTAACTTACCTGTGCTCGATTATTTACTGTGAATGAACCCATGTTGTATTTAAACAATCCCCTACAATACAAACCATGTTTACCGCAGCTGGTGTTTTATTTCCCTGACAAGGTACATTTAGGATGGCTTTATTTTAGGTATTCCACACTTGCTCCTTATGAAACCTACCACCCTGGTGTTGGGAGACTCTACCTGCTCTGCCAGACGAATAACCTGAGCTAGTTCTGTGGCAGAAAGTAGACACTTACAGCGAGGTGTGCTTACAATATGCAGACTAGCGAAAGCCGTGAAAAATGTTGTAGTCTAGAAGTGGTAACATCAACACGTATTCTCTTTTCTACCAAGCCTTATCTGAAATTGCCTCCCCTCCATTCAATATTTCAACTCGACTCCAATCTTCCATATATTTTCTAAATTTGCCTACTTAAAGGGGGGGGGGGGGGTCTGGTCCAGCAGATCCAAAAAATCGATTTTTTGTTGCCTAATAATCTTCATATACACGTGGAGAATACATTCCCAAAGTTATAGCATCAAATTCGGCCTTGAAACGTAGTAAATATTTCAATGGAGTAAATGCGTTTTTCTCAAAACCATGTTTTTCAAGTTGACTGGAATCGTAGCTCATCGAATTTTCATTCGATTCACTTCATTCAAAGTTTAAATAAAAGAAAATTAAATTTACGTGCGGATTTGCTTCTGAAAAAATATTATTATACGACAAAGTATCTAATTGCGTAAGTAAGGACGATTTTTTTGTCAATTTACAACTATTTTGCAATTTTTTTTTTTTTTCAATTTTTTGCTATTCATGCGCGTTCTACGTTCATACTACAACGAAAAAAATGTTATCTCATGTTTCGTATGTTTTCCAAGGACTTCAGGATTACAGTCACTTTGGTCGGACCCTCCTCTTACGGATGCTTTATCTTTATATTTATAGATATTCAAAAATGTTCAATAGTGTTTATTCTTGATCAAATAGAATATGTTTACTTGTAACAAAAGTTTCGAGAAAGAAAATATATTATATTTTATTAAATTACTAGCCGACCCGGAAGACGTTTTTCTGCCATATAAATTGTTTCTAGTCATTATTTTGGTTTTAAATCAAAAATAACGAATGAATTGTAAATGTGTGGGGATGGGATATATGACGTAGCGCCATTTGTCATTCAACAATACAAATAATATAAATAATTTCGTTCTGTTTGAAATTAGAACGACTGTTAAATTTGTTCATACAAAAATCACGATTTTAAAATGGGAGATTCGCGATTAAAAAATGGGAGGGTGGAAAATTTGGGGTTATAGGTATTTTTTATGCCAAATAAAAAAACACAAAAAAATGTTGTTAAAATATTGAAAAAAAAATCTGGATAGGGACACCCTAATCACCTAGCGGTATATACTTTACAACCTATTCTCATACCTAATAATAATACTTGGATGATTTATATAGCGCCGTTTTTGTGAAAAATCACCTCAAGGGCGCAGTACTTAACTTACAATAGAGCTAAAATCTACCAAATACACACAGAAAATTTAATTTTTTGGACACGATAATGGGCTGTGGCGATTTATGATTTTGGCGATTAATGGGCTGGACCGGATTCCGCTCTTAATTAAAATAAAATATAAATTCACCTTCCCTCTCTCCATAATTTGAAATGATGGCCTAGAACACCTTTGAAGGATGAAAGCCAGAAACGTGTGGGAACAAAATAACGGATTGTATTTTCAAAAGTTTTTAAATCCCACAAACACCTCGTTGTTTCTGTACTTTTCTATAATCCCCTGGCAATACTGCGCCCACTGGCAACACTGTAATAATTAATTCGTTGGATTTTTCCCGCCATGAATTTGTCATCGAATAATCCAGGCATTAAACATGGCCGCTGAAAAACGTTCTGAAAAAACTTTCATCTACCTGAAAATCTCCGCGTCCAATGGATTAAAACTACATAAAACATTTAAAATAGAACACAGAAAAATTTTAACATCTGTCAAAAATTTTAACGAAAGAAACACACTTATTAAATTCGGAATAATAAATTAACTAAGCTTATTTCTACTTTCATCGTATTGAAAAATGAATGGGAATCTGTATATACATTATTTTACTTAATATTAAACCCATTTTCCAACCAATAAAAATTTCATTCTACTTATGTCTCCTTCAATATTATCCTTTTGTCGATGAGTCTGTTTTTGAGGTGTACCCTACAAACATAAAATTAAAACGCAAAAGTTAATTATAAAAATATCCTAAAATAACCCATAAAACCTCAATCATAAGAATTTTTTTAAATCTTTAATGTGTTCAGCGTTATTAAACTATATTCAATAAATGCATTACTCAAATTTAAAGAAAAATATTAATTTAAATTAATGAAATACTTAGTTTTTACCACTTTTATTGTTTACAAAACCAACATGTTTCGTGAGCAACGCTCACTTCTTCAGGGTTTTTTATTGATACTAATTATAAATAATAGACATAGACAATGGTGTCAACTGAAAAATAATGGACATAGACAATGGAATCAATGAAAATATGAGAGTGGGTAGAGGAGAGAGGGGCAATGAGGGACAAATTACAACGGGAACAGGTTTAATATTGGGTCATTTAAGAACAATTTTTGGTTATTAATAATATTCAAATTCGCATTCACACTCTTTCGGATTTCTAAAATTTCTAGTTTATCCAACTGAATGCCGTTGACATTACAATGTATTAATTCTATTCCACTATTGAAGTCAAAGGTGTGACTGGTTTCCACCAAATGGTTGGCAAACTCAGAGAAACTGTTATTGTTTAAAGATTTCATATGTTCTTTAATCCTTATTTCGAAGTTTCTCGAAGTTTTACCCATATAAAAGAAACCACAATCGTTACACTTCAATTTATAGATTCCATATTTATTCATTTTTGAATCTCTATCTTTATTATTTACAATGAAATTTTTAAGTTTGTTATTTGCATACCATTGTCTATATCCATTCTTTTTCAATTGACACCATTGTCTACGTCTATTATTTATAATTAGTATCAATTAAAAACCGTGAAGAAGTGAGCGTTGCTCACGAAACATGTTGGTTTTGTAAACAATTAAGTATTTTATTAATTTAAATCAAAATGGTGCCACAAAATAAGTTTGCTGTGTTAGAAGAAGAAAAATATGAATACCTTGCTGACCAACACACCTATACTACAAGGTCAAAATCCTCAAAACTACTGAACATCCCGCAATTAAATACATCTTTTGGCCAGAAAAACCATGATTTCTATGCTACAAAATTATATAATGCCCTTCCAATTGAAGTAAAGAACACCATGGAGATACAAAAGTTTAAAAAGATATCAAATTATGGCTAAGTAAACATGAATATGACGAAATCATTAAAATCAACAAACTAGAAGATGAGGAAATAAAAATCAACACGCATATAACAACATACAGGCCGACTCGGAACAGGAGTACGTAGTGAGGAGGACTGTGAACAAACCACTTTACTTATGTTTTTACTGATTTTGTAGATTTAATTTATCTTATACTGTTATTACATAAATAAACAAATAAAAATAAACGACATCACACAAACACGATGTAGACCTTGATAATATATTATACAATTTGGGAGGTGGTTATGTGTACCGCCGGCCACTTTTATTGGACAACTAATACTTCTGCCATAGGTCACCCCAAGTGGTTCGCTGTGGGTTACTTTGCAGGGGTGCTCGGGTTCATAGGGGTGAGGTTTGAACGGTTCCTGGTGGCGGATGCATCTGCCCACTAACAGTGTGGCAGGCTGGAACTTGGGGTACTTAACCTCTTCAGCAAGACTTTCTCGGAACATCACCTTGCACCGCAGTGGGACGATTCATATGTCCGTAACTCCAGGAAAAGCTGACCCCAGATTTCTACCCACCCCTCATACCTTCCTCCTTTCCAGAACTTGCTCTCCTTCCTTTCCTAAAAGGACACCACACACAGCATCCCTAAAGACATCATAGGCCCCGAGGAGAATTATTTTCCTCCGGGTCTCAGTTCTTTATGTATAAGGGGAGATGCAAGAAAATTACTAGTTTTTTCTTCTGAGCGAAACATTTATGCGTTCGTTGTCTAATCGTCACTATGCCGTAACCTCTGGAATTATAAAAATACGATTTAATAATCCTACGACAACTGCACAGCAACTGTTGGGTTCCGCCGCCCCGGGAATCATTTATTGGATAACCAACACCTCCGCCATGAGTCACCCCAAGTGGTTCGCTACGTTTGGTGACTTAGCAGGGATGCCCGGTTTCATGGGGTGAGGTTTATCCAGGTCTTAACGGTGGATGCATCTGCCCACCTGCTGCGTGGCAGGCCGGATCGAGAGAGACTGGTTGGTAGCCGGACTCTCTCGACCCACCGCATTGTACCGCAGTTGGAGGGATGGATTCATACGTCCGTCACTCCTGAACACACTGACCCCCAGATTCCTATACACCCATCATACCTTTTCCTTCCCAGAACTTCAGTTCCTTCCTTTCCTTAAAAAGATCCTCCATATAGCATCCCCTAAGGTGACATAGGCCCTGAGGGAAAATATTTTCCCCCTTGAGTTATTGTTTAAATAAGTTGGTACGGAGAATAATTAATCTTTCTCATTGGAGTTGCCCTGTACGATCGTAAGAACATCTTTCGACGAAATTTAAATTCTCAGCCGCTGGCTGGGTAATGACCCTTCATCTCTAACACTCGTATTAAAGAAATGAGATGCCACATACGACCAAGTAATTTTAAAAGCAGCCACTCGCTACTATTATAAATCTCAAGGCAACGGCAACGTCACGAGGCATCTTATGCCTTTGGTACGAGTGAGGACTGAAAAAATTTCTTTTTTTTCCTTTTGGAGGACGCACCGTGCGCATACGTACATTGTTTGTCTCATTATAATTTAGTGTGCAAGAAGGAACTGCAGCTTTATTGTGACGTACGTTTATTGCCTTTCTTATGCCGTAACCGCGAGAATTATTAAAAGCGCCCACTGGTCTTCTAACAGTCTTCGTATAATGACAATGTCATCTCATATACAACATATGAGTATGCACAGCTTTTAATTTAAATACAGGGTGCGGCACGGAAACTTGCTGATTTGAAAAGTCAATAAAAGAAAAAGTACTTTATATATCGGTTTATTTCTTTTTGTATCGTCTAGTACAAATTCTGAATTTTTGTTTTATCTAGTTTTAAAAATGACATCGGGCAAATAGCGGCCCTCATTAGTGATACACTGATCTACCCTAGATTTGAAGTTTCGCTCCACTCTTTAGAGCATATCGACGGGAATGTTGGTGATGGCTTGGCGGATGTTTTCCTTCAGGTGTTGCAGGGTCCGGGGTTTGTCGTTATAAACAATGGATTTGACATATCCCCATAAAAAAAATCGCAGGGTGCCAAATCGGGGGAGCGCGCCGGCCACGGTACGTCACCCCTCAAGGAGATAAGGCGCTCGTGGAAGTGTTCCCTCAAAAGCTCCATCGAAGTCGCGTTCATTCAACTTTTGGACCACAGCAAGTTTGTAGGAATGAAACAGGAGTTCCTTGTGAAGAATTCGTATCACTGTGCGAACAGAAATCCCCAGGGCAGCAGCGTGTTTACGCGCCGAACGCCGGGGAGAGCGCAAAACCGACTCCCTCACCCTCTCGACGTTTTCTGGAGTCCTGGAAGTCCATTCCTTTGTCCAATTCATGACGCAAGCTGGCTTGTAGTGTAACAAAATTTCAAGACCCCCTCTTTCCAATGACACCCTCCCCACCCCTTTCTGACCATGCCTCGCTCGTCGGAGTCCAATTCAAATCAGCAAGTTTCCGTGCCGCACCCTGTATTACTGTGGTGTATAAGATAAAACACCCTCAAAAGCTTAAAATTTACTTTGGCTTTCCCACATTAAATTTCACCATGCGACAATGCAAGATATTAAGCTTCTTCAGCTCCTAACAAAATAACAAGACATGGGGAGAGAAAATATGGGATCCCCAGAGTTATTTCATCCCCCAAATCCTTGCATTGTTGTGTTGACAAGGGTTGAACCATACAGCCACACGTTAAATACCACACAGCACAAAACCGTCCTTGTTTACGTTCATGTGCATATTTTATGACTTTAGCGAAGTCCTGGTTTAACTAAGCCGTTTAGTATATCATCTGTCTGTAAATTTGTTCGCATGTTCCGTTTCCGGTTCAAGATGCAGGCTATCTAGAAATTTCAACAATTTTAAGTGTTTTAAACTGTTTTATTTTGCTTTGTTAGAAGTTCAATTCAAGTTCAATTTGGGAGTCGGTTATGGGTACAGCTGCCCAGGGAATCATTTATTGGATAACCAACACATCTGCCACAGGTTACCCCAGGTGGTTCACTACGTTTGATGACTTAGCAGGGGTTCCCGGGTTTACGGAGAGAGGATTGTTCAAGTCTTGGCGGCCGATGCGTCTGCTCAGGGCCGGGTCGAAAGAGACTTTTTGAGGAAGGTCTTTTGACCTCGCTAGCCAGATTTCCTCGTCCCATCGCCTTGCGCCGCGGTTGTAGGGATAGACTCACACGTCCATCACTCCTGGACACACTGACCCCCAGATTCCACCCCTCATACCTATTATTCTTACCGTGTGGAGCTAATGTAAAAAAAGAACTAGAAATTTTAACAATATTTAGTTTTTTAAACCGTTTTATTTTGCCTTTGTTAGAAGTCATCTTGAGTATAATTCTCACGTCTGGAACCCACATCATAATATTCACGTACAAGCTATCGAAAGAATACAAAATAATTTCTTACGTTTTAAAACTTATAAAATGGGAATTTAATGAATTTAAACTATAACAATCTTTTAACAAGTTGTCGGACAGAACGATTTTTGCAGACAAAATATTTTTAATGATGCATTTTATAGTCCAGAACGGATTGCATTGATAAGCTTTCGGATTCCACTACGTAATACTTTCTAGAAGTTGGGATTTATTTCAGTGCTGTAATTCTGGGACTAACTACCATATGTTTTCCTTTTTGCCCAGAAAACTAATGAAGGAAATAATTATTCAACGGATATCTTCCATTTATCACTAATCAAATTCAAAATGTTTTTACTGAGGTAGTTAAGTTATGTATAATGAATACTGTGTAATTTTTATAATTCGTATCCGAAAGATTCTAAAAAGGGCGTTATTAAATAAATAAACACATTTGAAAGCCTAAATTAATTAATAGCACACCATACATCTTTATTCGCTACTTCTGGGTCCGGAGCCAACGAACTACTCAAATATTTCATCATACGTGCAGTTAGAAATATTAACTCCCAGTTTCATACGAAATCCAAAATAACATATTTTTTAAATTACAGTAATTTGCAACAAATGGTCGTACTAACCACAACCAAGAAAGTCGATTTACAAGGTGATAAATTGGCCCTCGTACTCTGAACGCCTTTTATTCCATATTCCACACTTTCAGAGCTATTAGTTTCAATTTCTGTGGACTTCCACAACTTAAAGCATTTTTCGTAATGTGGAATTATTATTACCCCTTTTTCATGAGCTCTCTTGCCGACTCTACACGTGTCGTCTACCACAGCGAATTAGCAATAAAAATGAACGGATAACTTTTATTTTAACGTTGTTATATTATTGCGGTTGCTGACAATAATTGATGGGAAGAATTCGGCATCCAGTTCCATACAGCGTTTCGTTGGTGGCTTTTACACTCCACGGCAACAAGATTTCTGTGTTCTTATAATGACAATAAACTGTATTTTTAAGGAAGGTACTCACGGCAAGTAAAGGTAGGATGAATTCTCTGCAATTTATTACTCTGAAATGTGAGGTATATTACTCTCTGCGTATGGTTCACTATGTTTTTGAATGATTTCATTACGAATATAAATATTTTTCAAAGGAATCTTAGGATGCGTGCTTATATGCGATTTATAAATTAACGGGGAGACTGTTGTCACCAAAGATTTTGAAATACAAGAGAAATGCTACGATGTCCGCCCGACCGTCCGCGGAATACTACTTTAAGGGGAACGTATGCGTGGCCCACTTCTGCCCGTTTCATACAAATCTTAGATTTGGATTTCAGATCAAAATACCCAACCAAACTGAAAAATTATTTTTGTAATCAAAAGATTTATCAAATATCTAGTTATGATGTGAGCTACTTTATTTATTTTTGCTTTAAATTATAAGATATAGGCCATTAAATATTTTAGTAAATTTATTTTAAAAATAAAATGAAAAATAAAATAAACAAATCTTAAAAATGCATTTTTTGGGTAGTAATTTGAATATATTAACGACTATTTTTTATTCCGCCGTAAATAGGTAATTTGTATTTTTAATTTACATTCATCAAAATGTTTTTTTTTTTTTTTAATTTTTATTTTATCCTATTTAAATGATAGTATTTGATATACCTACCTTTTGGTTAAAAAAATATTTTTTTTACTGTTTTTCATTTACACCCAAATCGCCTCTAAAATCCAGAAACATTAAAGTCTTTAATAGCCTATATCTTATAATTTAAAGAAGAAAAAAAAGTAGCTAACAACCTAACTAGATATTTGATATACCTTTTGATTAAAAAAATAATTTTTCAGTTTGGTTGGGTATTTTGATCTCAAATTCAAATCTAAGATTTGTACGAAACGGGCAGAAATGGGCCGCGCATACGTTCCCCTTAAGTAGTAAATATTATATTTACTATAATGGGCGTAGTTTGAATACGGAAAGAATTCGTTCAATTAGTTGATTATTTGAAGGTGTGCAGTAGTATTGGTTAACGATATCGGCGACGACGCCAGGAAACACAGTCCCACCCAGTAAAAACTGCGGACAGCACATCTCCTATATTTAAATATCTTTGGTTGTCACTGAAGTTGATTCCGAAAAATTCATTGCCATTGAATAAAAATTTATGATTCATTGCCATATATTAAAAAAACATAAAAATAATTCGCTTGAAATCGGGGAGAACGTTCACAGGTATCCTAAAACTCAACGTTATCCTTTGGAGGGTTGATAGGTCAACTCATGATGATCCAGACTATCAAATAAAAATAACAACATTTGTATAGTGCATTTTTGTGTTATTTCACTTCAAGTGCGCTGAAAAATAATAAATCCGTATTCGTTGGTCGTATTCTCCCTACAGTGTTCCTTATGAGTACTTAAATAAAATTGAACAAATAATAAAGGTATGACAAGTGAGCAAATAATTAATAATAACAGTGCTGTTATATCACAGGGCTATTATAATAAAGAATGGCGGACAAAACAAGAACAGTAAAACTAAAATATAGTATAAAGCAGGAGGTGATTTATGTCCAGAAATAAGAACATTCTGAGCGGATATTAAACATTAAAGTACAATAAGGAGGAAACCGAAAGCAGACAATTACCAGAATAAATAATAAAATATGGCTTATTATCCAGGATACCATAGTTCAACTGACTCTTATGGGGTATTCACATTAAAAATATAATTGTACATTATAGGAGACGCTTGACCCAGTGAGGAAACTGGGGTCGCTTTGTTATATTCCCCTATCTTAACAAACGGATTGCAATCTTAAGACTTTATAGCATGGGCGTCAAGTGGCAGGAATGCTGTCCTTGTTCTACCGGGTGTTGTGTTCACAAGTTGTGATATTCACACAATCAGGTTCTCCAACTCGTCTTGGAAGGAGATTACTTCATTGGAATAATAGAGTTTTGAACGTTAATCTGGATTTATTAATACTTCGCGTATTACTAATGTTGTGACTGCGAGTAGTCAACCTAACTAGAAACTAGCTGAAATAGATCTGAGCTTATGTGAGCTCCTGCAAACTGCACCCCGGCCCTTGGCCCCCCTGGTACACACACTCCGAACTAAACTAACCGCCATCTTGCAGACTTTCGGGACAGCTCCTAGCACTGCTCTCTATGTAACAAGCTCGGAAGCTTTTAGATATGCAACAGGAAGATATCCCAATGGACTAGCATCATTGATCCCTTATCGGTTGATATTTGTCACGTGAGAACGGATTATTTCTGCGAGTCATTCTTGAGTACAACTCGGCTGTGGAATAATTTCCGGACTATTTATTTCTTCCCTCCTATAATATTAGTATATTTAAGACCCATGTTCACTCCTTCCTCTCCTCAAAAAGATCCATTACACATCATCCCCGAAGACATAGGAAGGAATAGGAAATTACTTTCCCTAAGACATAAAAAAATAAATTTAAATGGGTATAAGAATAGTCCTAGATTGTGTCTAGATTCACATTTCAAAACTTCTGTATTCCATACCATAAATCTGTGATTTAATCATTATTTTAGCGATTAACAATACCACAAACCCGTTTACTTTACCAAACTGGAATGTTCATTCAGAATCAGTCTGAGAATCCGAAATACCTGGGAGAGGGTTTGCGGCTACGTGATTAACTTATTTAGACATAAACCCTGACCTTAAAAGGGAACTAGAGCGACAACAAATTCCTATCTAGGATATACTTTTAACCTTCAGAAATTCTATCAATTCTCGAAATTTCGCACATATTGTCTTAGTTTTTCCATCTTATAAATGTTAGGGAGAAGTGATGAAGTTATGAGAGTGATGACGACGAGAGTGATGAAGTGATGAAACGACGAGAGTAACAACGTGACGAGTGCGTTGAGAGCGATGAAGTGATGAAAGTGAAAAAGTGACAAGAGTGATGAAGTAACGAGAGTGGTGAGATTTGATGTGATGAAAGCGACAAAGTCTTATCCTTCACACGTCATTTGCAATATGGTCCTCTATCAACCTCTTACCATTTATTAACTTTTTTAAAAATAAATACAAACATTCCCAGGTTATAAACCTGATAATAGTTTGAATTAATTTAACAATAATTTGACAATAATTTGAAATTTTCCTACTACCATCACGGTAAACAGAAAATATTTCTTGCGTCGTGTTATCGGTCTTAAGGGCCCGCAACCCGGATTTGTACCGATTTATTACATATTTCCCTTAAACACGGTAAGTTTTAAAGCTCTTAAAAAATATAAGTTAATATTGAAGATAATATCCAGACTTTGCCCGCGCCGAAACGCAAATTATATAAAATTCCCTCGATAGAAAAAAATCGCAAAGTACGCTTCGAAAATTGTGTTTAACACGTTTGTTTCAGTTATTTTACAAGTTATATGTATGAAAAATTCACAGTGTTTCTTTAAATGCTGTTTAAGATAATAACCGAGAGATTTTTGCTCTATTTTAAACGAGCCGTGTTTTATTAAACATTTTCGCAATTTTCGCATCGATTTTGTCGCTGTAAAAGTTAGCGCTCTCCTCTAACATTCGTAATTTCGTATCTCTCCATCTTCTTCTTTTCGGGCCCGGTTGCAGAGCCTTAACCAGTCGGACCAGATGTGATGCCGACTCGCCACTGACCGGTATTCTAATAAACTATTAAATGCTTCCGAATGGTGAGCTCTATTCTAATTGTAAGGAGGTTTAACCAAATCGATAATGTTCTATTTTTGATCAGTTTTGGCAGGTAATCCAAGGTTTAGTAAGTCCAATTAATATTTAACGTAATTTGATTGGAACTGCATTGTTTATCTTTGTTGCAAAGTCCGTGCTTATCTAAAATTAATTTTGCCAATGTACCTATCTCCACAGGCGACAAAAAGAGAAACTGACCAATGAACAAACTCATTTATTTTACACAGGTAACCATAATTTATTTTACACAGGTAACCATAATTTATTTTACACATGTAACCATAATTTATTTTACACACGTAACCATTATTTATTTTACACAGGTAACCATAATTTATTTTACACAGGTAACCATAATTTATTTTACACAGGTAACCATAATTTATTTTACACAGGTAACCATAATTTCTACTTCCTTGGTGTCCTTGCGACAGGTCCTTTGTGAATTTGTTGTGAAAATTGACTTTTTGCACATTTCTCAGGTTGTTTTTTCTCTTTAAAGCTCTGTGATAAAGCGCATGACTCTAAAACTGTTGAATTTCTATATAAGTTCGGAGATGTTTATGCAACAAGGCAACATTTAAAACGCTATAAATTTGTTTTTCAGAACAGTAACGTTCCATTTACAAATTTTACGGGCAACTGAGCTATATCTGCGAAGGCTAAAATATTTTTGAAGAAACATAGTTCCATTCAATTTGGGAGGCGGGAATGGGTACCGCCGCCCCGGGAACCTTAATTGGATAACCAACACCTCTGCCATAGGTCACCCCAAGTGGTTCGCTACATTTGGTGATTTAGCAGGGGTGCCCGGGTTCATGGGGTGAGGTTTGTCTAGGTGTTGGAGGCGGATGACCAAGACACACTGAACCACAGATTTCTACCCACCCCTTAAACCCTTTTCCTTCCCAGAACTCTCCTCTCCTTCCTTTTCCTAAAAAAACCCTCCACACAGCATCCCCAAAGATGACATAGGCCCTGAGGAAAATTATTTTCCTCAGCGCCTCCCGTGTGGAGCTCATGTAAAAAAAAAAATTCGCGTGGCATTTAGATAGCATTCGCTTGTAACAACAAGACGCCATCTAGCGCCTAGCGATTGCGTGAAAGTGATAAAATAACTGAAAAATGACCGAAAATGCAGAATATAATATTTTGGAATTACTTTGAGTGAAATATGTGTGAATTTAATCATTTATTGCCAAAACATGGCGTATAGCAAAAAAAAACATTTAAAAGAATCAGATAGAACCTTGTTGCTCTCAAATAGCCGATTTTCAGAGCAACAAGGTTTTGTCTAGTTTTTTTTTTTGCTAAGTTATTTGGCTAAATGCCATGTATTTTTTTTTGCGTATAATGCTATTACCTACACCTAAAGATTATTAATTTATTATCCTAATCCGTATTCAATTTATTCTAAATTTGAAATTCATTTTATTAGGATTCATACGTTTGGTTATGGGTATAACCAACATCCCTGCCATAAGTCGCCCCATGTGGTTCGCTACTGTGTGACTGAGCAGGGGTACCCGGGTTCATTTAGTGAGGTTTTTTTAGGGCTTGGCGGCGTTTGCCCACCCTCTGCGTGGCGGGCCGGATCGTGAGAGACTGGTTGAGGGAGACGTTTTGGTCTCTCCAGCCGGACAAAATATATTGAAATACAAGAGATGTGCTATCCGCAGTTTGTACTGGGTGGGACTGTGTTTCCTGGTGTCTCCGATATTGTTAACCAATACTACTGCACACCTTCAAAAAATCAACTTCTTTCCGTATCCAAACTATTCCCGTTAGAAAGTAATCCGATGACAGTCATATCTCTTGTATTTGAATATTTTTGATCGCCTTGCAACGCAGTGGGAGGGATACATTCATACGTCCGTTCCTTCTGGACACATTAACCCACAGATTCCTTCCACCTCTCAAAAATTTTTCCTTCACACAACTTTCTCTCCTTCCTCTTCATAAAAAGACCCTCCACACAAAATCCCCAAAGGGAAAATTGTTATCACCTCTCATTTTTAATATTTTGTCTCCGTTCTAATTTTTCTAATTTGTATATACTTGTTTGTCATTTTTTTTAAATTAAAATCTTGTCTTGATGAAGATAACGTTGTTATTGAAACATATTGATATTGTTAATTATATGGTGGTTTAAATGAAGTTATTTGATTTTAATTTAATTTAATGTCCTTACATATGAAATTGGCGTTTTGTACAATTAAGGAACATAAAGTCGATTTATTTAAAAATAATATATTTATTTAATCAAAGTATGTACCATTGCTATCTATGCACTTTTGCCATCTCACAGGTAGTTCATCGATACCTTTACTTAAAAAACCATTCGGACGGGAATCAATAAAATCTTTGAAGGCGGTTTGGACTGCCCTATCGGAGTTGAATTTTTTCCCTTGCAAGAAGTTATCCAAATTTCGAAAAAAATAGTAATCTGTTGGGCCAAGGTCCGGAGAGTACGGTGGATGTCTTAGACATTCCAATTGAAGCTCCTCTAATTTGGTAGCCGTCTGTTGTGCAGTGTGTGGTCTAGCGTTCTAACGCGCGTTTGTTGATTTGCTTCACTCAATTCGTGAGGTACCCACCTTTCAAGCTTTTTCACCTTCCCAATTTGCGTCAAGTGGATAAAAAAAAGTTTTATCACTAACACCGCAGCCTGCAGTTAACTCGGACGTGGTTTTCGATGGATCCGCTTCCACAATAGCCTTCAATTCTTCGTTATCAACTTTGGTCTCCGGCCGTCCACGGGGCTTGTTCTGCAGATCGAAATTTCCAGAACGAAAACGTTCGAACCAAAAACGCACTGTGTTTTCTTTTGCGGCACCGTCGCCATACACATCATTAATCCTTCTAGCCGTTTCTGCAGCACTGGTGCCACGGTGGAACTCGTACTCGTAAATAACGCGATATTTCAAGTTTTCCATTTTGTAAACTAAGTGACGCAAAGAAATACAACAATAAAGGAAAAAACAAATGAATTCTTATTTTCGAAACACAAATACATGAATAAATATATGTAAATAGCGGTATAAATTTGAATTTGGAATTCCTAACCAAAGAGAAGATATTTGAGATCAAAGTTGGCAGTACGGCAAAACGCCAATTTCATATGTAAGGACCTAATATTAATAATTATGCCACAAAGTTATTTTCCCAAGTTTAAAGAAAATTGTTTTCCTCAGGGCCTCCTGTGTGGAGCTAAAGTAAAATTTATTTATTTAATACATGAATTATCGAAAGTACAAATAGTTTTTTGTGATATTTCACCCTCCATGCTAGGGATGACCCTGTGTTATGGCGGGTGAAGTTTACAGTTTGCGGATATACATTCATTTGGGTAGGTTGAATTTTTCACTAATTGATACTATGCACACAAATTCTTCTACAATAAGAGAGATTATGTAGTTATATGAATTACAATAATAACAAGATGGATTACAAGATTAAGGGGAAGAAGTTAAAGAATTATTGGAAAAGATAAGTTATTACCAGTATATTAAGGAATTATTGATATATAGTTCACAGTAATCAGTCTTATACATATAATGCTGCTTAGATAGTAAATAAAAAATATATTATGTTTTGCCTGCTCTTAATACTATGCACACAGATCTTCAATAATAAGAAAATGATATACTTATAGTTAGATTGGGTTACAAGAAGAAGATGGAGAAGTTAGAGAATTAATAGAAAATGAAAAATTTGAGGAGTTGTTAGCTATAGATCACACTAATTAATCTTTTACATAAAATGCCGCTAATTTAGAAAATAGAGATATATTATGTTTTTCTGTTTTTCAGGGAAATTGATAGAGTGTAAAGTGAATGGGTGTTAAAATTGTAATGTATTCCACGTGTAAGGATCCATTTCGTTATTTGTTTTTTAAAGGAATGGGGTTGACTCAACGTTTTTAGGTTTTCAGGGATAAGGTTAAAGATTTTAGAAGCTAGGAAGAAAAATTGTCTTTGAGCTGACGTGGTGTGTAGTGAAGGTACATTGTAGTGTCTGTTGGTTATTGTTCTGGTGGTGTAGTTGTGTTGTAAGAGAGTTTTGTTTTTGTATTTGAACAGGAAATGAATAAGCATAAATTTTAGATGGAGTTGTTGTATGTCTAAGACGTTATACTCGACGAAGAGTCGTTTAGAGGGGTATCTTGTCGGTCGCTTGTTAATGACACGTATAACCATTTTTTGAGCTTTTAGTAGAGGTTCGATGATAGATTGTGCACAGCCACCCCAAGTTATAATTCCGTATGCTAGTAGGGATTGGCAGAGAGCGTAGTAAACAGTTTTAAGAGTTGAGGTAGTAAGGATATTTCTTAGGGTTCGAAAAACATAAGAGAGTTTGCGGATGCGTGGGGTAAGACTAGCCAAGTGCTGATCCCAACGAAGGTGTTGATCAATGATGACCCCCAGATATTTAATGTGGGTGGCGTGTTCCAAGTTTGGGCAATTACAGGAAGTGCAAATTCTTAGACAGGAGTGAATTATTATCTTCTGATTGTTGGTAGGTTGGGTTGCAGCAGAAAGACTGAAAGTTAAGAATTTTGTTTTTCCAGCATTAAGGGTTAGGAGATTATCATCTAACCATTTCTTTATCTGGCGTATGTCGTTTTGAGCTATGTCGAATGCTCCTTTCCAGGTTTTGTGTCTAGTTATCAGTACAGTGTCATCTGAAAAAGATATTAGTTTCCTGGTTATGGGAAGGTTACAGAGATTGTTGATGTAGATGAGGAACAGAATAGGGCCTAGAACACTTCCTTGTGGGACTCCGTAGTGGATTGCTAAGGGGTTACTTGTTGTGTTGTTAATTTTCACAGCTTGCGATCTGTCGGTTAGGTATGATGAGAACCAGTTAAGAGTTCTACCTCGGATGCCTATTTGAGATAGTCTTTCTAGAAGTATGGGGTGGGAAACCGTGTCAAATGCTTTGGCTAATCTAGGAATATGGCTAAGCAGGAATCACCTTCGTCCAGGCTGTTAGAGTTCTTATCCGTCAAGCCTAAGATTGCAGATTCTGTATTTAAATTATTTTGAAAGCAAAACTGATTAGGCGAGAGAAACTTCTGGGATTCAAGATGGGAGACAAGCCTACTTTTAACAATTTTTTCAATGATTTTTGACAGGACACTTAGCAAAGAAATGGGTCTATAGTTTTCAATATTTGTTTTATCGCCACCTTTAAAGATTGGGATAACTGTTGCATGTTTAAGTAGGTGTGGGAAAGAACCGCTTTTAAAGCTTAGATTAACGATATGTTTTAACGGCGTTGTATTAAAGTGAACTATGTGTTTTATTATATAAGGAGAAATATTGTCATTACCAGCAGCACTATTTGTTTTAATGGTGAGTATTGTGTCAACTATTTCTTTATTGGAGGTAGGGGCTAGGATTAGTTCCGGGTGCAGAGAGCTCTGTTGTCTTACCCGTGAGGTTAAGAGATTTTGTGTTTTGTTTGTTGCTTTTAGAATTTTGTTGGCTAAGTTCGTGCTGATGTTACTGAAAAAATGGTTGGCATGATCGGCTAAGGTTTTTGGTTCATCATGGACTTGGATATTTTTCCCATTTATGGCGAGTGATTGCATTTTGAGAGAGGTTTTTTTGTTTTCTGAGATGTCATTGACTACGTTCCAAATTATTTTATATCCTGATTCTTCAAATTTTTTTTGTAATAGTTTTAATTATTGCAAATGTTACGATACTTTTTATAGAAGCGCAAGAGTTGGGGGTCTGGGTTGTTTACTGATTATTTATGGAGTCTGTCTCTTTTACGTATACAGAAGATAAGGTCATTTGTAATCCGTGGTTTTAGTTTCTTTTTTTTTTGTTTGATGCCATTATAATGGGGAAAATAAAAAAACTTCTATGCCAGTTGAGTCGTCACACACTCACATAACGAATATAAAAACTCTTTCTAGGCTACATCGCACTAGAATCTCCCATAACAAAACTCCTCCTCAAAACATCTCCTCTCGCCCCCAAAAACTACGTGATGTCTGCTGCCATCTTCCCTCGAATGACGTTTCCGGTCCCCCTTCCAGTTTGGCCAACCAACAAAGTTAAAAAAGAAAGAAAAAATAAATAAAGCATAGACAATAAACAGTACCTACTTTGCGCAGTACCTGCTCACGAAATAGATATGTTACAATGCATGTCTTAGTAGTGAGAATGACTCGGTAGGTATGTCGATGTGTGGTATAAGGCCATGTAGTTCCATTAGGTTTAGGTAATTTGTAGCGTGGGGGCTGGATTCATTTAGTATGTCTATATTGATGTCACCGATTATGATGAGATTCTTAGTTTTTTCATCGATATTGTTTTCGAGAGAGTAGAGAAAAGGGGTGACATTGTTGGACTTAGGGGAGCGGTATATTGCGAGAATATTTAAGTTATCGATTGAGATATTAAGACAATTTGCATGGTCGACTGAAATTTCGGATACTGCATGTTTTAGGTTAGTCTTGACATAAACTATGACCCCATCGGATTGGGACCTGTGCTGAGACGTGTTGTACACAGAGTAGTTGTTTAATAATTTCGGAATGTAATTAACGTTAATTCAGCACTCTGACAGAACAATGATGTCAAATTCATTTCCTATGTCAGTAAGTAGAACAAGTAGGTTATCAAAGTTTTTGTTGAGGCTACGGATATTCATGGCAAATACTCTTAGAGCTTCTGGTTTGGAGGTAATTTTTTTTATGCATTTGTGTTGTTTGTCGTATGTGCCATGATATTAAGAAAGTTATCAATTGGGTTTATTGGGTCCATTATGGGCATCTGTGTATGGTGGGTATTTGAGTTCATCAACGACTGGCTAAGATAGGTTAATGTTTAAGCATATTGTAAGACCAAGACAAATATTATTCGAAATGGGTCTTTACAGGTGCATAATGTCTTCTGTGTTTGAAAGAATAACAATAATTAGACCAGTAAATATACATAGGAGATCTACTAACATGAAGGTTATTAAGTGCATTGAAAGTATGAAACTTATATGTATGATTATAACTTTATATATGAAGCAAGAATAGGAATCATAGTATGTTATTAATATGATTATAAGAATTGAATGGATTACATGTATAAGTGGAGTTAGACAAGTAAGGATACAATTCTTCAGCGTTGGTGTTGAAGGTATGTGGAATGCATATAATTTGTTGTGGTTATAAGCAATGACATGCAAAAGGTAAGTTTCACTTGTGGTTATAATTATACTAATTTTGTATTTATGAAAGAGGATGTTAAGGTGATTTGAGTAAGTGGTACCATAGGTTTTTAAAAGTTGTAGTTGTAGTGAGAAATTTTTACAATATCTGTTCATAGTTATGATACAACTCCAGTGTTCAATGACATTCATATTGATATAAGTGATAATTTTCTGATACTGAGAGTCAATAGCAACAGTAAATAGAAGATTATAAGTGAAGTTTATGTAAGAACTGTTGTAATGGAAAAATCTTTTCATTATGAAATATTTTGAAAGTATGTAAGTATTGTGGCTATTATATTCTGTTTTTGTGAATTTGTATATAATGAAAAAGGTATAGTTAAAGAAGTTTACAGTGTTGGCAAAGGTAGGAAAAAATAATTCAGGGTAGTAAGGACATTTCTTAGGGTTGGATTTAAAAAGTTACATATACGTGTCATGCTTATTATAGTAATGGAGTTTATGATAGGCAAGATAGGAATAATATTATTAATGAAGATATGATTTGGGTGGATAATAAGACATAGTATATCAGTACTTGTGAGTGAGTGCGGTTGTATAGTAGGGAAACATAATACAAGCATATTTATTAGCTGTGGATTCTCATATGTAGAGGAAAAAATTGTTATCTCATTAGAACATATCGTAATAATTAAACCTGCAGAATTATAAGTGGTACAAATTATATCCATTTTACTATAAGGTGCATTAAAAAAGTAGAGTGGGTGATGAGAAAATATGATAATGAGATTTTTAATTTTCATTATACTATAATTGAGTAGCTGGACATTAGAGTTAGGCATACTTAGTGTTGTTAGTCATATTACTTGGCGTTTTACTCGTACGATATCTGCGTCATTGCGAATTGTTATTATATTCGAGTCATCAGTCTGCCTGAGTAAAATACAACCGGAATTCACCCATGTATATTTGAAGTGATGATCTCTAGTAAATTTTTTTGTCTGGGCCAGTAGAAATTTTCCGTTCGGCAAATTGTTCCGAAATGTAGATTCGATTTCTTTCCTGCGAGTATCCTAGATATGCTGTGTTAAGCTTGTTCGAGTTGCTATTAGTCGATTTCACATATGTTTTGACTTTGTCTAATAAGGCATCTTATCTGCTAAGGGCATGTCTTCATCTGCTACGAAAAGGCATGTCTTCATCTGCGACGTTAAAAGTTTACATGTACCAGCATAAAAACCTGTACTTTTTTATTACCCGCCTTTGTCTATAGGTAGAAGGTACGTTCTACCCCTAATTGCTATATTCTTAGAAGAACACGGTCTGTTGTTATTATGTGGTCCACCACGCGGCGGAATGTGGCATTTGGAATTCTGGTGGCGTCGCGTGGCGTAGGCTGCTCTGGAATATTAAATGCCAACCACGTGTAGGCTTCGTTCAAACCACTGAATAAAAAATACTTAGAATTTTTTTTGTGAAAATCTCAAAAATCAGTAGGACTGTTGCATCCCCATTGGGGTATGAAGGAAAGGAGGGAATGGGATCGAGGAAGATTAGGAAGTGCCCGGCTATTCAAATCTAATATCCTAGCACGTTCGATCGATAAAAACAAAAATTTTAACTAAACAAAAAAAACGACTTAAAAAATGCACTAAAAAGTAAAAAAAATATTTCGTATTCTTCTACAACTTAATAATCAACTTACTTTTTCTACTGATCAATATGTAGGTACGATTGATATTTTTGGAGTTGGTGTCAGCCAAGGTACCCGCTCGGCGTGTTCACTTGACAGCTCCCCTCCCGCCGCGGCCCCGCTCTCAAGTCCCCGTCAAGTCGCGCGTGCGACACAAGCACCTCACCTATAACTCTCACCTATAACTATAGTTACAAACCTACCTTGGCTGACATCGACTCCAAAAATAACAATCTTACCCACATATAGATGAGTTGAAAAAGTAAGTTGATTATTAAGTTGTTGAAGAATACAACATTATTTTTTTACTTTTTAGTGCATTTTTTTAAGTAGTTTTTTGTTGAGTTAAAATTTTTGTTTATTTTTTTATTTTTAGTGAATCTGAAGTACACTAAGCAATTAGTCTGAATTTGGGTAGACCTACTAAACGTGCTGCTCACAGAGAGACAGACATTTGACCATAACGACGTTACGGTAGGTGACTCAAAGATCCGGATAGCCTATAAAAGATTCGGCTGAGTATCGTTAATTTGCTCCTAAGAATTGAAGAGTTCCGTTATTTTGTCAAGGATCCCATTATCAGAACCTAACCAAACTCTCATCAAACTACCTCTGAAGTACACCCTTTCCAATAAAAAAAGAGTCATTGAAATTGGAGTTGGCGTGATATTGAGTTATTTGTCCATTTGTCGGGCACACACATAATGAAAATTTAAGACTTATTTTCTCATGGATGCGCCATTATCAGAACAGGACCAAATTGAAATGGGACCACACGGAAAGCACCAGCTTTCAAACAAAAAAGACTAATCAATATCGGTTCATCCAGTTGTAAGTTCTGAGGCAACAAACATAAAAAAGTACTGTCGAATTGAGAACCTTCTCCTTTTTGAAGTCGTTTAAAAACTACTCTTCTTTTCAAGTCGGTTCCTCATTGCTGAGAATCGTGACCCCGTCTCCAATTTCCACGGTGAACAATGCTCCTCCACTCTTCGCGGTTCTGCGCTGCGTAGAGAGCTAAGGACATTGACTTACCAGACGCCAGTGACACTTGGTCACTCCAGCGCATCGGTGACCTTCCTCTGTTTCTTGTGCCTTCCACTTTGCCAGTTGCTATGAGTTTCTCCAGGTTCGAGTCCTCAGTTTGGCAAGCAACTTGTCCAAAGTATCTTAAGATACAGTTGTGGCCAGATAGTTGAAAGTCTATTGTGGATGCCTAGCTCTTCAAGGATAGATACGTTTGTGCGTCTGGCTGTCCACGGAATCCTGAGCATTTTTATCCAGCACCCTATATCAAAACAATATTGACTAAATCCGAAATCTATGATTCTTAGGCGGCGCGCGTGGAGTTAGGCGGTATTTGCGAGCATGGTCAATATTAATATTTAATTCCGCCAGCCTGTAGACAAAAGCCTGTTACATAAAAAATAATGTAACAAGTGAACTATCTGTGTATGGGTACTTTTGGTGTGAAGTTTGTTAACATTCATCATCATTATATTGGTAGCATTGAAATGCTTACCTTTGCTCAGTTGGTGATACTGAGGATCTGCACAGAGGGGTTCACTAGGCAGGACTGGCCTTGAGCTCGAGATTCTTTGAGCAGCCACAGGTGACCACGGCCACCGTCCCTGTGGCGGGTCGACGTAATCAAATAGTCGTAGTTCGCCATTATTTTAACAACATGAGAAGATTGATAAATCCGCGCCCACCAGCGGCATCCATTATTGAAGACCATCAGGACAATCATTAAAATCCTGGATCAGCAGCGGAGTACCATGGGAGCACATTATTTCTGCTGGATTAAAACCACATCCGGCATCTGCAGAGGCAGTCATGACAAGACCTTCCGACTATACCTGGAGCCAGAGGTGCTCGCAGGGATGCGGCCGAAGATCGCCCACCTTGGCCGTCATCAACATAGTCGGCTGGCTGGCAACCGCCCTTGGACGGGACGTCGCTGGGAAATCGCGGGACTGGAGGCCTGTTCGTCGCTTCAGCCTGCCGTTCAGCACATGTCAGCAGCGGAGGGAGCTGACCGCCCATCTCCGAAGGCAGCAAGCAGCAGCATGGATCGCCTACATATGGCATTCACCCATTCATCAACTACTCAAGATTAAACGGTACTAACGCTCCATAATATAGCCCATTCAGAATTTAGTCTAGCCCTGATTATTATTGTACTTAATTAATAAATTAATTTAACTGTGTCAAAGCACTATACTATTTCATTTAAATAACCTATCCTCATACAAAGTATTACACAGCCGCCTGCTTAAGGTCCACGCCTGAGAAATTCTCCAGTAATAATTACACTTGTCTCATGCTCTCCATCTATTATATTCCTAACATTTTTTTATCTTCCAATGTGAAAGTTGAATATCTTCATAACAAGCCGCCTGATTAAGCGGAGTGCCTTAGCTGTCACCGAGCTTCGGTTTTCAATCAATATACACATCTTTTGAAGTTTATAAAAAAAAAACTGGCTTATTACGAAGCTCTTAGAACAATGTCGTATACGCGATCAATCGAATTCGTCCGTGCATGGAGAAACGGACTTCAGAAAAAGTTGTTCAGAATTTACATGCGACGAAAGTTTTACATGACATGGCAGTGTTTTCCGGTGGTTTTTTAACATTTTGGCATTGTTTTTTTAATATTACAAACAATTAATTTCACTGTTTCACAGAGGTGTTGTGTACAACGGTCCAAGTGCGCGCATTGGCCGCTTTGTTTGTGAGCTCAAGGTCACTTTTCAAAGCTCCCATTGGTTGAGATTGTGTTGTGAATTTGTGATACCTCTTGTTTACATATTAAAAATTAATTTTTGAATTGAAAACTTCTTTAACGCTGTTGTGATTTGGAACTCTATGAAACGAAAAAGTGTACAACTTTAGGATTTAGTCTGCGAGAGAATTAGATGGAATAATCGGTCTCCTCTTTGTGCGGTGCTTCATAGTCTCCCTACTCCTGTCTACTATAGTTTTCTGAAGGTTTCACTTCTACCGCGTGTGAACTGCATACTTTTTTCGTTGTGGATTAGATCATTCTTAGAAAGGGAAAGCCAGAAACATTTAAAGAAAATATCGGCTTGGCTATGGACACGCCTAACGAGTGCAATCGTGCTCGGAAAACCAACGTAAAAAAATCGTCAATTAGGTTTATTGATCCGATATTGTTACGTTATCAATTTGACCGCGCTAGACCCTTTAGTTCTTTCGACCCAAACGTTATCAAACACAACTTTTATATATCATACATCCCGTAGAAAAGAGTCGAAAGTCAAATTTTCAAATTGTTAATAGAGTTAAAAATAAAATTTTATAAAATAGAATAATTTGACATACGATCCTTTTCCACTTTTTTTACATCAGCTTCACACAGGAGGCCCTAAAGAAAATAATTCCCCTCAAGACCTATGTCGTCTTTGGGGATGTTTCGGGAAGGGAAGGGGAGGAAGTTCTGGGAAGGAAAAAGGTGTGAGGGGAGGGTAGGAATCTGGGGGTCAGTGTGTCCAGGAGTGACGGACGAATCTATCCCTCCCTCTGCGGTGCAAGGCGATGTTTTGAGAGAGTCCTGCCGGATGCGATATATATAGGTACCTACTTACTTCATCGAGATCGAGACCAACAATTGGAGAGAAGTTCGATATTTAAAATGATTGACCAACTTCACCCGAGGTAAAACCAATTTTGCTACTTTTGGCACGGACACGCCCATAACATACTTCTACCCATTCATGATCGGTGGTTCCATCCAACGTCAACGGCCTGAAATTTTCCAGATAAAGTTAGCCACACTGTACACGAAGTATTTGATAAGCGCCGTATTTACGTGAAAACTTCTATTCTGTTTGTAAAAAAATGAGAATTCGTATCATTTTTATTACTTCGTAAATACAGTAACAATATTTAAAGGATTTACAAGCTAAAAAATGACAATGAAAAAAGCTGAAATTGTGTTCTATTATTTATCAATGTGCCCTTTTCAGGGCAGTATAGGCGACAACTTAAAAAAAAAAAATTTAAAGTCGACGAAATTTCGTATCAAAGTATTTTTAATCACTTATCACCAGTGCCAATAATTGTACTTACCTACTGAGAAATAACTAACAATCATGCCGTTTCACCCACAGAAGTGGGCAGACGATGGACCGCCAAATATCTCGGTCCTGCAAAGCCTCCTTGCTTAATTGTTCTTAAACGTTCACACAACATCTTGATAAAATTTGTTAAAAAAATATACTTAATATAATTATTATTACACTAGCTGGTCCCGGCATGCGTTGCAACCAATTCAAATAAATAAATTGATTCTCCCTGCATGTCTTTTCCCGTGCGTCCCCGTTCCCTTCCACCTTCCCCGCACCGCACCCTCCCACGTCTCTTCCCTCTCCGCGAACCCCATCTCCCCCGTTCCACTGCCTTTCCTCCCTGCCGCAAAAATATATGAAATACACACATTTTCATTTATACAAATTTCATAACGCCAGACTTAACATTACATAAAGCGTTTATGTTATTCTGATGTATGAGCTAAATTACTGTAAAGTGTCATTAAAATCCATTCAGTAGTTTTTGCGTGAAAGAGTAACAAACACACAAATATCCGTGCAAACTTTGGCATTTATAATATTGGTAAGATTGTATTTTCCTTTGGAGGGGTGCAGACACACGTTCACCGTTTGTCCCATTTTCGACAGTAAACATTTGGTGTGTAAGAAAGAGGGGCAGAATTATATTTTTAAGAAAAAAAGCAAAACAATGAACGCATTGACATTTTATGTTTTTGAATTTTTGGTATTCACTCACTACTCAATATTATATTTATCACAATATTACTGCAGCTCTTTCAAAAGATGAGAATTCGTTCCATACAAAATGTATACGAAAAAGAATTTTCTTCATAATTATTTTTTTCGTGAATTTTTCCGATGTTTTAATAGTTATTCTGCTATTCAGAGCGAAGACAAATCCAACAAATAAAGGATCAAAAATCGGTCCAGCCGTACACGAGTTATAAATGGTGTAGCTAACCCGACATTGTTTTATATATTAACTTATATGCCAGTACTAATTATTATTATATGCCAGTCTTAGATCTGTTTTAGCCAAGTTTAATTAATAAATACTATAAAAATACTTAATGAGGCTGGGAAAAAGAAAACCCTAAGCCACCATTTGGTAACAACTCACTTAACAACCCATAATAAAATTTAAATAATGCAGTAATTGGGGAAACGTTAAAGGATAATAACCACTTATAATTTTCGACAGTTTACCCGGAAATCAATATGGGCGTGTTTGCAATAAAAGCGATAGGTTTTTCATTATGCGTACCTATATAAAAATAATATAAATATAATAATAGTATGTAAGTGAAAGAGGTACAAAATGCATTGCGCTGTTCCTGGATCTAGCCAAAGCATTCGACACTATCTCTCACAAAATTCTGTTGAATAAACTACAGCGCATTGGTACACAAGGTCAGCTCTTCAATCTGTTGTGTAGCTATTTAAATAACAGGAGCCAAAGAGTGCATATCAACGACACTATAAGCGATTCAGATAATATTAAATTCGGCGTACCCCAAGGAAGTACTTTAGGACCACTTTTATTCAATATATATATATATATAAATGACCTATGTAACAGTTCCCTTGCCGACCTTTGCCGACGACACAGTTTTATTATTTGAAGGCAAAAGCTGGAATGTTAATCACAGTAAAGCAGAAGTAAGTTTAAACAATGGTTAGACAACAATCTCCTCACTCTTAACTTAGATAAAACCAAATTCATTCGTTAAAACCATCCAGAAAAAACTTGAGAAACCCTTCAGGTATCCTAGTGATTTATTATTTGTAGGAGTTCTTGATGTACGGCAACTATACCTAAGAAAAATTATTTTACATACACCAAAACACCGACACCACTATCCATCCATTGATCATCTCCACAATACCCGACATGCAGGAAGGAATCCAGCAGTTCCACCTACTACAAACACATCACATGTCCAAAGACAATACTCCTACTTAGGGCCTAAATTGTCCAACATTATATTCGATGCATGGAAACTAAAAAGTGCAAGCACTTTACGGAAATGGGTTAGAAATTGGCTTCTGGACATGGGGAGAGTCGAGAGCGAACACATGTTAACACAATCTGACATATGTTCCTAACATGTACTAAAAAGTTTATGTTAATGCACAAAAAATAACTTACACTCTGTTATTTGATCCGTGTAAAATAACGAATGTTCATTGATTCTTGTAAAATAACGACTATACATTTCAAAAAATAAGTTTTGAAATTCTTTATATTAATACATTGGAAATTCATATTCATATATTCTGGTTTATAAATGGGTAATTTCTATTACTTAGGAAATTCTAAAAATTATAGTGCTTTATCAAAATTAAAGAGTCATAAATGCATTGGGAATTCATATGTCATATATGATTTATAAATGTGTAAATTCTAATTATTCAATTGCAAATGTTCTCCAAAATGACCTGGAAAGAATCTCATAATTGTGTTCTCCCGAAAGAAACCATTCACTTATTCTGAATGCAATTATTAATGTAATTAAATGTAATGTCTTTGTAATTTCATTGAAAAAAAAAATGAGTTATTACTTTATCTAAAATATTAAATGCGAAATTGAACAGTTTCGAACACCTGCAACTTGCAAACAGAGGTACAGGAGGTACCTGCCATCGATACAGCGCGCTGTATAAATATATGTACAAACCGCTGCAGCGGTTTGGCACTGTACGAAGACACGTTAATGTTGCAATTTTACCAACTTTTGTTCACCTTACTTTGTTGGTTGTATTTTTATATTATGCACGTATTTTTTATCGTAAATCATTGAAATTATAAATATTAATCATTGATATTATAAATATTAATCATTGATATTATAAATATTAATCATTGATATTATAAATATTAATCATTGATATTATAAATATTAATCATTGATATTATAAATATTAATCATTGATTTTATAAATATTAATCATTGATATTATAAATATTAATCTTTGATATTATAAATATTTATCATTGATATTATAAATATTAATCATTGATATTATAAATATTAATCATTGATATTATAAAACTTGTTGCTGATGTTTTTATTTCATTTATATACTTCAAATTTCCACCGTAACTTTATCTATACCATTTTTTTCTCATGTTAAAGATGTAGGTACTGCCTTTATTATTTATGTAAAAGCTCCCTGGGCGTAAAATAAAATAAATAAACAACTAAATAAATTAATGTTCTCCAAAACGAGCTTGAAAAAAATTCATTTGTCGTATATTTGATTTATTATAATAAAACGAATATAAAACTTTATTCCACTTAATTTTATTGGACCGTAACCGGTTTCAGCTCGTCAAAGCCATCTTCTTCCACCATGAAATATCACTCTCAAAAATAGAAGTATATTTGATTTATAATTGTGTCATTTCTACTACTTAAGAAATTCTTAAAATTATACTACTTTATTAAAATTAAATAGTCATGGATACATTGGGAATTCATATGTCATATATTGGTCCATAAATGCTTAAATTTTAATTATATAATTGTAAATGTTCTCTAAAATGGCCTGAAAAGAATCTCCTACTTTGTGATCTCACTAACGAAACCACTCACTCACTCTCAATGTAATTATTAATGTTCTCCAAAATGACCTTGAAAAAAAATCACATCTTTGCAATTCTTTCAAAGACGTAAAGAAACCATCCCTCCGTTTACAATACAATTTTGAATGTTCTCAACTGACAGAAGCAAACTCCTGTGATATCTTGAACGAAACCATTCCTTTGTTAAGAATATTATGAACTAAATATACAATTTGGCTATCCTGAAACGGGTATCCTTCCCAGTTGGACAGACAAAGTATCATTTTGTAATGTATTGTAATAAAAAAATTAATTTAAAAAAAAAGTGGCCTAACCACAGTTAAATAATACCCTCAAAAAGCAAAACAGATGTAGGCTTGTTGAAAAAGTATCGATATATCGATATTTTTAATTCAATATATCGATATTTTTAGCCGATATATTTTGATCCGATTTATCGATACAAAATATCCAATACCGAAAATTGTATCAAAAACGACATTTTTTTAAATTTATGTATTTAAAGTCACTAGAATCCAAAACCGTATAGGAACGAACGGAAAAAAAGTAACTGTATTGGGTCATGACATCTGGCGGTTGAAATTTTAACTTTTAATAGCTTACAAATCTATTGTCTTTGCATTAGTATTTGTGATCACCAATACTATCTCATGTGTGGAGGTACATATATAGAAATGTATGCTATTTTTCGCCATTTTTTTCTAAGCCACTCCTATGTGTTGGTTCCCAATTGTCCGTGATTATTGACTATACCTTGTTCCAAACACGAAGTCCTTTTTGACAGATTAATACGCCAATAGAATGTTACTGAGACGCATACAAACTTTGTATGCGTCTCAGTATATGTACATATAAGTTAGAAGACAGCTTTTTGGTTTTTGATATTTTTGTAATTATTACGTAATAAAAATGAATAGTGATAAAAATACCTTCATTTTTATTGAGATTTTTGTACATTAAAAAAGCAAATGGTGTACAAAAATTACTATTGATAATATTGAGATGAATACACTATTATTTTAAAAACGCAAAATCTCTTGAAAATTTGACCGATATATCGACGTCGATAATGATATTTTAATAAATATCGATACATCGATATATCGATATTATTTTTCACTTTCGACATCCCTAAACTAAACAGATGTCATGCTTAATAATAATTGCGTAGCAGAACTTTTTTATAAATAAAATGTTTTTATAAATAAAATGTTTTTATAAATAAAAATATTATTTCCAATCATACATTGCTCTTACGAGAAAATGAAATTTGAGATTGTGGACTTGCCTTTGTTTTTAAATAAAATTATTAAATGAGTATTAGTTATATACAGAAAGAAACTCTTCAAAATAGGTCTCAGATGAAATGTTAAAAAAGCTCAAGTCCAGCTTTTTTGGAACCAGTTCCTACGCCATTGCCTGTCTCGGTTATTTTGGACCAGTGACTAGCGATCACTGGATGACAGTGGATTCGAGGAACAGTTTCTTTGGAACAAGTTCCTATTGGAGCATGCCTGATCACGGAGGCAATTGAAATCTACTACCATTTTGAAGTACACCGTAATACCAGCTCGTAGTGTAGTGGAGCTGGCAATACGGTATCGCTTCCAAGTGCATAAACATTTCACCACCATAATTTCACATTTACCCTGATGATGGACACTGTAACGCTGTCCGAAACATTGGCTAAAGAATGAGGTAGCGCAACACGGCATAACACCCCAAAAACCAATAAATAAAATACTTTTGGCCGTGAAATTCTCAAAACTTAACCAGCTCTAAGTCAGTTCAACACGGAACCACTTAACTGCCAACTTTAAATTGAATCTTCCCCGCAATACAAGGGATGTCAGGCTGCACTCTAATTCACATCTACATCCGCTTGCCTGTTGTTATTCCCTACGTGCTGGAGGCGATACTGCTGCCATCTGTGTTCTTGTTGCGAGTCACGTTCCTCTACAGACCCAGTGGTACTCTGAAAATGTCAACTGGATTCTTACCGGACCATGGTGTAAATAAGATATATGCGTTTCGTTCGTGATTTGTTGAACTGGATGTTGTTTGGAAATTAGTGGTGCGATTCTTGGAAAAATCCTGTTTCTTTGGTTTGGTTAATCCTATGTGTGGTTAATTATAATGATATTATAACAGAGTAATAAATTCCGTTGCTCTGGACTTAGATTCAGTGCTATCATCGAGTACGTTTCTCAGTGTTAGTAGATTATTACAGTAAAAACAGGGAAACATGTTTTTTAATGATTGAAGACAATATTGGTGAAGTTTTAAACAAATTGGAATTGGAATTGAACCCAGCTCCTCAGCCTTGAATTAGATTGATCTAATTCAACCCCATCCCCTTGATATATTATATATAATAAACTTTATCATACTTGATTAAGAACATTATCTTTATTTTCTTAACGCGTATTTTTTTATTGCCCGCTATCTTTATGCAAGATTTTAAGATTCTACCCGAACTAAATGCAATCTAGATGGTGTCTTGGATAAATATATCAATTTTTATTTTTATTTGCGACATCTCTTAAGGGTTTTACAAGTAAAATTAATATTTACTGATACTGTCTACAATGATTAAATGTTACATTTTGAGGTTTTGCCATAAAATAAAATAAAAATGTATTTTTGAATTAAAATAGAATCTAGTTCTTTATAGATTTGTAAAAAATGTAAATACTCGTAGATGCCATTAATTGTTTATCAATGGCTTTTCTTGAATGGATGAATGCAAATTTTAGATGTGGAAATTAACCCACTTCCCGTCATTCGATCGGACTGAAACTCGACTGATTGACTCAATGTCGGCGACAATGCATTCTATCAACTTTTGGTGAACCAGTAACTATAAAAATTGACAACCAACCACTCGAATATGTGTCAGATTACATCTATTTAGGACAGATAATATCTCACAAAGATCGAACCACTAAAGAAATCGAGAGAAGAGTAGCAAATGGATGGAAGAAATACTGGTCTTTGAAAGAAGTCTTGAAATCTAAGGAGCTAAGTATGCAAATAAAAGGGAAAGTCTTCAACACGTGTATACTTCTAGTCATCACCTATGGATGTGAAACTTGGGCACTCACCAAACGCCACAGAGAAAAGTTGGAACGCTGCCAGAGAGCCATGGAGAGAAGTTTGACAGGAACAAGGAAACAGGACAGAGTGAGAGGTAGCACAATAAGGGAGAAAACTAAAGTTGCCGATGTAGTTACCCGAATAGACCAACAAAAGTGGAGATGGACAGGACACATGATACGCGATCCACAAGAGAAATGGTGCAAAAATGTCACTGACTGGTATCCCAGAGATGGCAAGAGAAGTAGAGGACGTCAACACATGAGATGGGAAGATGACCTAAAACTCACTGCTGGACATCAATGGAGAAGAGTAGCGCGTGACAGGTCCCAATGGAAAATGTTAGAGGAGGCCTATGCCAAGAGGCAAACTGAGCTTCGGGATATACTATAACAAATAAGATCATGTCTAATACATACCTAACAGAAGTCCAGAATAAAAAGGCTTATTATTATTATATATATTATTATATCTTTATGCATGATTTTAAGATTCTACCCGAACTAAATGCAATCTAGATGGTGTCTTGGATAAATATATCAATTTTAATTTTTATTTGCGATATCTCTTGAGGGTTTTACAAGTAAAATTAATATTTACTGATACTGTCTAAAATGATTAAATGTTACATTTTGAGGTTTTGCCAAAAAAAATTTAAAATGTATTTTTTAATTAAAATAGAATCTTGTTCTTTATAGATTTGTAAAAAATGTAAATACTCGTAGATGCCATTAATTGTTTATCAATGGCTTTTCTTGAATGGATGAATGCAAATTTTAGATGTGGAAATTAACCCACTTCCCGACATTCGATCGGACTGAAACTCGGCTGATTGACTCAATGTCGGTGACAATGCATTCTACCAACTTTTGGTGACAGTCACACGCGCACACACGCGCACACGAAAGCATTTCTCAGAAATCGGTTTCTAGCCGGGCCAATGAACAAGTGAGCGGGAACACGGGGAAGGTGGAAGGGGAACCCTGGAGGGAAGGAGACGTGAGGCGCAAATCCTATTTAGATACTATTTTGATTAATCTTTACGACGAATCGGCTTACAGTATGAACATCAAAAAATACGCTACGGATAAATCGAAGCTTTTACTAGCATTTTAATGTATTGGAATTACAATAAAATTATTATTATCGTAACAAAAAATATAAGCGTAAACCACCAAAAAAGTGTTTTTTCATTACTTAACTATGAAGTAATACAAGAAACATTTTTTTTAAATACCCCTTTATGGCTAAGATATTTTTGAGGTTTTCCATTTTCTAACATTTTTTCGTTTTTATAAAATTATGCACAAAATAAATAACAACCACTTTTTGGCTTACTTGCTTCGTGCAAATATGACGCTCGATTTTAAAATTTTGCAGGCATGAGATTCGAAATATTTCTAGCGTTTGTATTCTTCTTAAATGGCATCATCGTAAAGATAAAAAAATTACGGGTTTATTTTTAAACTTTAAATTTGAAAACAGCATGTTTTAACGTACAGTAACAATATGTTCTTAAAAAGTGGGGTTAATACATCAGGAAAAACAATTCAATTAATCAGGTGCTTTTCCAGCTAAGGCATATACTCCAATTTAATGTCACTTGGCCTTATTTCACTTGTATGGCTTGCCAACGTTTAGCGATAATTACTTTGGAGCAAGTGCTTCAACATAAAACTAACGCACAAAACTATTGGCTAAATACATTGAATAGAAAAGTCCCGATAAGTCAAAAGGGTGACTTGTATTGATATCAAAGCAAAATGAACCTTTTCGAAATTAAACTTTGTGCTTTGAATGTAGCTTTACCTTTTAATAACTTATAACGTTATCTATTATAAATAAATGAAACAATATTTCAGTCGATCAATATTTACTACGTCAATGATTGAAGAAGAAGGCAAGAGAAGAAGATAAGACCTCACAAGAGTCCCAGCTGCTCCCGTCTGGAGCTAGTGGGTCTATTTCATCCCCAATTGGGGAATGTTGTGAGGCTGAAGGTAGTGGGGAAGGGAAGTAGATGGGGAAGGGGAAGGGGAAGGTAGGGGAGTACCTAGCTATTCAGATCTGGTCATCAAACACGGCTAAAGCCATTTCAAGCAACGTTTCAATTCTGAATGGTGGTCTTACACCAGGGCGATACTAAGAGTATCTTCCACTCTGGAACGTGCGGCAAATATACTATATATTATTTTTAATTAATCAATCGTGAAATAACACAAAATAATCAAATAAAATGGTTAAACAGGTTACGTTAGATTAGGGTTATGAGCTGTTTTAAAATTATTTTTTTCAAAGCTTTTAATGACTTTTCGAAGAGGTGTTGAGTTGACTTGAATCTGAGTTGGCATGGAACCAATCAAAAATACAGGACTATTTGTTTCACAAATATTAGTTTTTTCTCCATTTTCCTCCGGAAGAAGTTTGGCATCGAACCCTCAGGCTAAATTGTACACTTTCGGATTAATTCATAAAGGTCTCATAGAAATCGTTGTAACTCCCTTACTATCATGGATATAAATATGATCAAAACAGTATTAGAAAGAGAAAACACCACGGTTTATATTCAAATATAAAAATTAAGCGTAAATTAATACAAATGTAATCTTTTATGAAATCAAATTTTCCTACCACAATTTTTTATTAATTATTTTTACATTAAACGACAAAAAAGTGAGTAAACGATAACTTTTATAATATATTTTCCAAATAAAATATGTTTTTGTTTTTAATTTTGTTTTATTAATAACATTTTTAGGTTTGCTTTTAAAAATTATATATTTCATAAATTATAGTTTCTTTCGAAATATTAAATTTTAAAGCGTGTTTCATTCCCTTTCAAAAACAGTTTTCAATTTTCAGATGCGTTCAGAACTATTACATTTATTTTGATTTTATTACAGAGCAGAAATATTTTGATTAAACAGGTTAATGTGTTTGACATAAACTTTCATATTCGCAATGTCACACCAAAGTTTGCAGTGCCATTTATCACACGTCTGTAATAATTGAAGTGCAAACAGAGTTCACCTTATGCAAAACTATTTAAGTGTATTATGTCGGATACAATTTATTGCAGTTTTAACACGGTGTTTAATGCATGCGAACAAGGCAGTTTCAGAGTTAACACCGCATTTACGACATGGAATGCATACGGTGGCGTTATTTTAACGTTAATTTTCGTTATATCACCAGTGCTTACTCGTGTAAGCTAATGGACTGCCAGTATCGATTAGGTTTTGGCTTGTAAAGGGTATTCAAAGTATTTGTGACATCCAATTTTCATCATAACGGGTTTCCAATACAAAATCGAATTTTAGTAGCGAAAACCATTTTTCAACCGTGCGTCAATGTTATACACTGTGTTCAACGCTTGAACCGCAAAATTTTGGGGGTGTTTGTTCATAAAAAAACATAGACTTTTTCATTCGGTTTCCAAAGCGTCCTTATAAACAACAACACATCTTTATGATAATTATTTTTCCCATTCGGTCAACAGTTCTGTTTAAGATTTGAGATGTGACTAGTGGCGGATCGTGACTTTTGGGTGTGCTAGGGTGCTAATATTAAAAAAATGGCATCATGGATGTTGTTGTATGCGAAAAAAATTTATAATAAATGTATAAAACAATTATCAGACCGGTCTTGGCCTATGGATGTGAGGCGGGAACACTGACAGCAAAGTCAGCGGAACAGCTGGACATCTTCGAAAGAAAGGTACTTCGAAGAATCTTAGGAGCGGTGCGAGAGGGAGAGGCATGGAAAATCCGCCACAATAATGAGCTCTATGATATTTACCAAGCTCCCAGACTCTCCACCCATTTAAGACTCCAAAGATTAAGATGGGCCGGACATGTGCACCGAATGCCAAGCACACGAGTACCGAAGAAGGTTCTGACAGGACACCCGGGAGGTAAACGAAAGCCGGGCAGACCTAGACTGAGATGGGAGGATGATGTCAGGAAGGATGCAAGAGGATTACTCCATGTTGCAGTTTGGAAGACGACGGCCGAGGACAGAGGGCGGTGGAGGCTTCTTTTGAAGGAGGCCAAGGCTCAGCGCCTGAGCTGTAGCGCCATTTAATAAGAAGAAGGATGCTAATATTTTAAAAAAGGCATCATGGATGTTGTCGTATGCGAAAAAAAAAATTTTTTTTTTTTCAAAATTCGGTGCTTTGTACGAAGATTTTTCAGGAAATCGGTGCGGCGCACCGCCAAACTGAAACTTCCTGAAATGTTTCATACAAAAAACTGATTTTCAAAAAAAAAAAATTTTTTTTCGGCTACAACAACATCAATAATGCTATTTTAGTAATATCAGCACTCTAGCACACCCAAAAGTCATGAGCCGCCACTGGCCCCGCCCGCCATGTGAGAATGACCATTTTGTTAACATGTCCATTATGTACTCGCAAAAGAAAAGTTTGTAATATGTAATGCTGTTTTATAATAAATAAAATAAAGTCCAGATATCCCTGTAGCCGAGCAACGAAAAGCCATAAAATCTTATTGAAATCCGATTTTATACACTGGCATCACCGGGTACCGCTCCCCGGCCGGGTGCGTGATAATGCAAATTCATTCCGGTTTTAATGTTCGTCCCGTCTGCCTGCTTTTCCTCTAAGCGAGATAATTGTTATATCTGTGCAAACTTATTGTAACATAAATTTTCAATGTAAATATATTTGACTAGCGTTAATCAAGAGTTGTTATTAAAAACCTCCACAACACACGCAACTAGTTTACAGACGTGGCAAGGCCTGTAAACTGTCAAACCCTCTGGATGAAATATCTAAAAATAACCCATATTGCTAAACTTTACAATTAACTCTCCCCAAAATGCATTAAGGCTCTGCAACCGGGCTCAAAAAGAAGAAGATGGAGAGATTTTTTTACAGCGACAAAATCGATGCGAAAATTGCGAAAATGTTTAATAAAAGTCGATTAAAATAGAGCAAAAATCTCGCGGGCATTGTCTTAAACAGCATTTAAAGAAACACTGTGAATTTTTTCATACAAATATATAACTTGTAAAATAACTAGGGAATGCAATCCCGGTATACCGGGATCCCGAAATACCGAGATCCCGCAGACATTTTGCGGGACTAATCTCGGTCGAAAATTTTGCGGGATCCCGCTGGACTGGCGGGATTACAGAGAAGCGTTGTTCATACGGATTTCAGAGCGGTGAACTAACTTGACAGCGGTTTTATTATACTTACATGATCCATAAAAGTACGAAGAAGACAGAAGTCAATTTATTAACGTTGATGACGCTTTTAGTCTACCTTCAAAAAATGTAATACGCAAGGCAATCAAAACTATAGTCGAAAGGCTAGAGTACACGGACACGGGTAACAACGCGGTAGCCACTGCTCGTGCAGACGCTGATGATCCTTACGATGACGACACTCCTCTCGCTAATCTGGAGACACACGCAGCAGCAGAAGCAGCACCAATGTCACTTCAAGACGAACTCGATTATTTTGATTAGTATGAAGAGTTCGAAATCAACAGCCCAACAACCTACGAGTAGATCTGGCAATATGAGCAACCTTGAGGTTTTAATAAAGAAGGAAATGAATTACTTCGAGTCCGGTGGATTAAAAGGCACAAACATACCTTCAATTCACTTGCAATGTGCTAAAGACTATTGTGCCAACCAGCGTGGAAGCTGAACGAGCTTTTTCAGCCGCTGGCTACCTTGTATCCAATTTCAGAAGCCTTTTATCAGACGACACAATTAATGCTTTAACTTTTTTAACGAAGCTATTTCCAAAATAATGTTAAAACTTATGATGCTTATTGTACAAGAATATTGTTTATCGTGTGAACGTTATTATTTAAATTTAAGTTGTTATGTAAATTTATGTCTTATCTTATTCTTTGCCAATTTATGACTTAAACTTTACCTATGTCTAATGTCTAACTAAAGGTATATAAACCATTTAAAATGTCCCAAAGAACTTGTTTGATTAGGTATAAATTTAAAACTCTAAAAACAAGGTTGGTAGATCGAGGTATTAGGTCTTTATTATACGATTGATTAGATATTTAAGTCCACCCTGCTGGATCCCGCAAATACCTGGATCCAGCGGGACTAAGATTGTTCAGTCCCGCAAATCCTGGATTGACATGGTCTTGCGGGATTGCATTCCCTAAAAATAACTGAAACAAACGTGTTTATAATATTATTTTTTAATTGTTAAACTAACGTTTTTTTTTTAAGACAAGATTTTGATGCATAGCACAAAGGGTAACAATTATTATAAGCAATAATTATCAGCCTGAAATAATACTTAAATAATTCATAAGGGCACGGGTTCATGTCCCGTTGGCGTCATGTATTTTTTCTCGGAAGATTTTTCAATGTGGATGAGTGTTTCAGGCTGATAATTATTGCTTATAATAATTGTTTATAATAATTTTTGGAGAATAATTTGCGATTTTTTTCTATCGAGGGAATTTTATATAATTTGTGTTTCGGCGCGGGCAATGTCTAGATATTATCTTCAAGAATAACATATATATTTTTTAAGAGCTTTAAAAGTTACCATGTTTAAGGGAAATATGTAAGAAATCGGTAGAAGTTCCGGTTGCGGGCCCTTAAAAGATGTACCAATTCAGCACGAAAACCTTGACAAACTATTTTTTTATCAATTTTTAACTATTTATAGCTTTCGTGTTATAACGGGTTCAAATCCCAGCAATTTTATTACAATATTATCATTTAAAATAATAAGAATTATATTTTTGCGGCACGTTCCAATGTGGAAGATACTCTCAGTATCGTCCTGGTGTAAGATTACCATTCAGAATGGAAACGTTGCTTGAAATGACTTTAGCCATGTTTGGTGATCAGAACTGAATAGCAGTTACTCCCCAACTCCACCTTCTTCTTCACTATCTCCTTTCCTTCTCCACTCTATATTCTCGTTATCTATACTCTCACTATCTCCTTATTATCTCCATCTATTCCCCACCTTATTCTTCACAATCTCTTTCCGTTCTCCATTCTACAGTCTCACTGGCTCAAGGCTGTTGGGAGCATTTGAGACAAAGGAGCACACAAAATTCGGATAGATCATCGTAAACATTCGATTTAAAAATAACTTTAATCTTATTCAATATTCCCAAATCCACTTTGTGGTGTCATTTTAATTAAATGAAAACAAAATCACTTTATATCCAACACTAATTTAAACAGGACACTACTAAAAAAAGCCGACAACAGGATTTTTGCTTATTATATAAAATCATTTAACACAATGGGAACATGTAATGTACCCGTTAAGCAACTGCATAATACCTGTCAGCAGAGCTTAGTTAACACAACAATATTATGTAGAAACTAAACCACAGCTCAAGCCTGTTATTGAATCCATGTAGTTATAGATTAAATAATAGAGAATACAACGCAACATGACTTCCTTCCTGTACCCCTCCGAATTTTCGAGAATATTCGCTTTTGGTGTCTTTAACAAAATGACATTTTACGAAAACTTTTTGTTATTACCGCTTCACAATTAAAGCTCTATAAATGAAATATTTCTGAACGTAGCCGAATAGTAAAAACTGTTTTAGAAAGGTTCCAAAATAGGCTTTCAAATTATTATATTACAAATAAATATTAGCTTTTGTAAATATTAAAATTTAGAACGCAAACATTAAAAATAGGTAAAAATGACTCACGTGATGTTTTTATGTGAAAACAATACTAAAATCACAGATTATGCAAACAACAATACTTATTCTATTGTATATAATATATGTGTAATAAACACTTTTGTCATTACCGTATTATATCATAAGAATACATTACAACAGTAAACTTCTGAAAATATTTTGTTAATCTTCTAGTGAAGTAACTCAATTACTACGCTATTCAAATGTTATTAGAGTTACTATGTTAAAGCAATAAGTAAAATAAAAATGCTTCAACAAACCGCATTAGTACTAAAAACGATAATCTTTAACTTAGTACACTATAGTTTTCATGGTGCTAATATGTCTAATAAATGCAATAATAATTAAGTGTGCAATTGTGTCAATACTTGGAGCAGGTGCATGAGTTTGTGAATCTGGTAAGTATGTTTTTAGAGATATGGGAAGGCTGATACAAATATTGAAAGAAGTGTAAATGCAGGTAACTCCATTAATGGAGGAGTGAATTCCGTTGGCACTAACAAAAAACTGTATAAAGAAACGAAGCTAGCAGTCCACTACGGAGTGCTGATACCTACCCAATGCATGGCAATGAAGCATGTAACTGGCAGAAGAAGGATGAAAGTAAACTGAATGCTGCAGAAATGAGATCACTGATCCGTATATGTGGTAAAACCATGTAGGTACGTGAGAAATGTTAAGATCCGCAAAGAATGCAAGGCTGATGTAAGCGTAATCCCGCCGCTCATTTGTACCAAGCGTGGTATTTTGAAGACCCCCCCCTCCCCCCCCTTCCGAACGTATCACGTAGTATGGGTACGTTCCCTTAACAGGAAAAAAACATAATGCAAAAAAATAGGTTAGTAAGACAAATATAACTTACACAGGGCAAAAGAAAAACTCATTCATAAGGCTCCATGAGACGGCATTGCATCTGTAAAAACCTGCAAGCACCTGCATAAAATAGAGAAAATAAGTAATACAATAAATCTCAAATCAATTGGCAAGTACCAACAAAAAATGTAAATGGCTTTCGGTCTGACCATAAACTACACTTAGCTTTCGTGTCCCTTAGCAACAGTGAACAAAATAACATAACGCAAATGTAAAATATAACACATAACTCATAATATATAATAAAATAAATGTTAATAACATAAAATAAATAACATATTACAGAATCACAAAACACATAAATCATAACAAATAAATCCAAGCGGTTAATGTAAAGGAATTATGAAGAGTGTCCGTGAATTCAGAAGCAAAATACACCAGGTACCTAAGTTATTTTACAGCTACTCAGCGACTCTAAGAACAGGCCATCTCTCAACCCAGACTTTCGTGAATTTCCTCAGGCACTCAAAGTTCACCTTATTCGAGACGAGATCTGTATTCCAAGCAGGTCTCGTAATAACTTGTAAACCATCAATCATTTCGTCTCTCAAATCCCACAGTGCCACAAAATGTGCTCGGCTGTTTGGTCAGTATCACCGCAAGCGCAATTGGGATGGGATGATAGAGCCAGTCTGTGAAGTTTACCTCTAAACTTCCCATGCCCATAAAGCAATTGGGTGATATGGTGGTCCATTAAAAGATATGCCCCTTCCATTTTGATTTTAACTGATGGAAAGAAGGAGAAGATCCATCTTCCCATATTCGATCTATCCCATCTCATCTGCCATTCACTCAGCGTTTTTATTCTCATCATCTTTAGAAGTTCAGGGAGAGGCACTGCTCCACCAGGTATTAATTCAATACCAAGGTGGTTTACAGGTCTTCCTCTTTTCAGACACTTCTTTGTCAAAACTTCCCTAATTTCTAAATCAATTGGCAAAATGCCGGCCAAAATTGGCAAAGCATCTGATGATACTGTTCTGTAGGCTCCTGAAAGCGCCAGTAAGGGGATTCGCTGGCCCCTCTTAAGCGCTGAATGAATAAGTGAATTACCGAATCGATGTTCGAATCGATAGGAGACTTGTGTCACATATACGCATCTGTATAATAGACGGAGCGCGGGGAAACGTAAACCTCATTCAGCAGTTGAGATTCTTGTCAGTTTTAAGAAGAGAGCCTGGGCCTTACTAGAAACGCTTTTAACGTGAGTCAAGAACGAGGATGATCTGTCTAATGTAACGCCTAAATATTTAGTAATCTCTACAAAACGGATTGCAGTATCTCCCATTTTACCTCTACTGAGGGAGCCTTTCATAAGGAGACCCACGGTCTTATGGGGAGCAAAAGTCAGTCTGTTTTCCTTTCCCCAGTTAAGAATCATATTCAAACCTTCTTCAGCTATATCTTCAACTTCTTTTCTACTGTCCCCAGATTTAATTTATTGCTTGAGTCGGCAGATTGAGTCAGAATAATAAGAGTATGTATGATTTATAAATGTGAACCAGGCAAAAAGTGTGTGCCATGACAGATTTTTTTAGCCGCCCGTCCTCTCTGCCTACCCCTGTATGGAAACGGTGTGATGGCTAGTTATTTAGTTTAGTTATGAAACCTTTGAATCTTATCTTTTATAAAAATTGGCGAAATCTAGGTAAATCTCAACCAAGGTCGTGTTTCCATTGAAAAGTTAATTCCAAAAATTGGCAATGACAGCTACTGTTGAATTCATTATTCTGCGTCGCAGCAACTAAATGCAGAATCCTATTAAATTCTGAAATTCACGTGTTGCATTTAATAGTGACGTCATTAACGGCGGAAATAATGAGTCGGTGTCGTTACGGCGCGTGGCGTCGCGACGGCTCTAGCTGTTACACGGCGGCTCATCTCCGCCCGTTATTAATAGCGGTCCGGCATAGGGATGGACTGGCGCTGTGAACTATATTGCGAATATTTTTAAATATGTCATTAGAAAATCAGGCTTAATGTACTCGTATTAAGTATTCAAAAGTGTCACACAAATAGAGTTCATCTTTGAAATATTTAAAACTGGATTTAGGCTTCAACTGAATGATTTCAAAAGATAATGGGCATATCGCACAAGAGTTCAAGAGGCATTTCTAGGTTTGATATATTGTAAGGCTAAAGATTAGGATTAAGAAATGGGGAAGAGGAATTAGTGTCTGGTTTTCCAGATCTTCTCAACAAACACGGCTTAAACCTTATCGTGATTATTTTTGGGGCATTTTGGGGTGTTGCTCTGTTACAGTGTCCATCATCAGGGCAGATGTGTACATTGTGGTAAATTATACAAATCCTCTTACAGCTGGTATCTCAGTATAAAATTTTGAGAAATTAGCGTTGTTTTCGGCGTTTCGTCCTTATTAATATCTATGTTAAGGATATTATGATTCTGTATGGTGGTCTTTCAAAAGGATGATTCTGAAAGAATCTATCATTCTGGAACTTGCAGCGTTTATCCTAATAATAAACAAATAATAATAATAAAATATTATTTCTAATAATAAACTGTCAAATAACACATGAAACATATCTGCGCCCGCGACCTCTTAATACGAAGCCGAGGATCTTTCAACTCTTAGGTGGTGCAGGTTAAGAAGGCCACCCATAACTAATTCGCTCCACAAAAAAAAATGAAAAACTCAATAAAAATTTCGACAAAAGTTAATATTCAAGTCCACCCCTGAAAGTAAACCCTGTCGCCAGCAGTTAGCGAATTCTGTCGCCTGTCGTTAGCGCGGGTCTGCATTTACCTACGCTATTTACTGTACGTACACTTGTGTACGGGGCCTACTAATGCAAGGAGGCTTCTGTTGCTTCTAACTACGGGTAAAATACCTACTTTAAGTAGGTTGGTACTACATTTGCTATATAATGTAATTTTTTTGTTTGTTTATTATTTCTTTTACATAAATATACATATTGTTTTTTACGTTACCGCATATTTTTTACATTAATTCACACAGAAGGCCCTCTCCGGAGGAAAACAATCCCTCTCTTTTTATGGAAAAGAGGATCTGAGACGGGAAAAGTATGATGGGTGGTTAGAAATCTGAGGGTCAATGTGTCTAGGGGTTGCGGACGTACGAATCCATCCCTCCAACTGCGATGCAAGGCCATAGGTTGGGAGAATCCGACCGGAGAGGTATAGGTTAGGTCTCCCTCAACCAGACTCTCCTGATTCAACCCAACGGTAGGTTGGTAAAGTATTAGACAAACCTCGCCCAATGAACGAATCAACCCGGGAACCGCTGCTAGGCCACCAAACTTAGCGGACCATAATGGCATGGGGTGTTGGTATATAACAGCTTTAATAATACTTCTCTAGGATTACCTGTATCAATAAGACAATAATAAGAATAAGACAATAACAACAATAAGACCAAAAAAACTCGTATGTATATTGAAGTGTTCTTCTTCCACGAGGATTGTTTAAGAATTAAAAACCTTTCCTAATTTTTCGCGACCCGGACGTTATTTCTCAAAATATGGCTGCACTAGCATGTAGCTCAGACGTTTTTCTAAAAACGAGCAGTGATCTGACTTGGTAGCTGCTTCAGTGTGATCTTTGCGTCCGTTTGAGATGAACGCTCCACTGTCGAATTATGTTATATATTTATATAATGATTTTGCGGAACAGTAATCATGAAGCAAAATATGCTATTTATATTATCTAGCTGGTGCCCGGCATGCGTTGCTATGCCATTTAATACAAAAAATGTTTCTCCCTGCGTGTCCTTTCCCATTCATCCCGTTCCCCTTCCCCCTCCCCTTCCGCCTCCTCTTCCTCTCCCGTGTCCCCATTCCCTCTCGCGTTCCCACTCCGTTTCTTCCACCTTACCTCTTTCAACTCCATTCCCCCCTTCCTCCGTCCCACGAACACCCCTTCCGAGTTCCCCTCCCCTCTCCCGGGTTCCCCTCAACCCTCACGCATTCCATACATTCATTCTCGGTACATTCAGTTTTCAAACAGCTCGCGTGCCACCAATTGCTTGCAACTTCTTGCAACTATATTCCATGCAGTTTAACACATCTACTACTTTTAAGAAAGTATTGCCAATTGCATTCAATAAAGGTACAAGCGGATTTCTAAATGACTCAGAATTGATATTTTTCTTGCAATTAAATAGAGGTCATTCGACGAGGAACTTCCAAATTGGTTTCTCTCCTATTCGAGTAATTTGAGAATTTTCCCACACATCCACATTCTATAGGCTTCAGTGTAAATCCAAGTTTATCTTCTGAGTTGATGCGATTTTTAATAATATGGTTAAACGACAAAACTACATAGGAGTGAATTTCCATTGTTACATTATTTCACTGCCTCCGCGGTCGAGGGACAAGGCTCTCGACTAGCAATCCGAAGGTCGCTGATTCAAATCTGGCATACGCAAGTAAAATTTCACAATTCAATCATATAAATTATTTAATTCAGAATGGAATATACTCTCAGTATCGTCCTGCTATAAGACCACCATTTAGAATCGAAACGTTGCTTGAAAAAGCTTTTTGCTGTCTTTGATGACCAGATCTGATAAGCCAGAAACTTCCCCACCTTCCTCTACCCATATCCTTCTCCTCCCCACTACCTTCATCCTCACAACACACCCCAATTAGAGATGCCATAGTCTTACTGGCTCCAGATGGGAGCAGCTGGGACTCTTGTGAGGTATTCACATAACAAAAAAATATTTCAAGCTGGAAGGTAATCTCGGTATCGTCCTGGTGTAAGACCGCCATTCGGATTGAAACGTTTCTTGAAATGGCTTTTGGCTGTGTTTGGTGACCAGATCTGAATTACCAGGTACTTCCCTTCCTTCCTCTCCTCAATCTCCTTCCCTCCCTTCCACGTTCAGCCTAACAACATACCACAATTGGGGTTGCCATAGTCTTATTGGCTCCAGGCGGTTGGAAGCAATTGGGACTCTTGTGTTAAAATCATTGTATTCACCAAGCCATTAAAAAACTATAATAACCCCCCTTCTGAATTACCCTGAATCATCAAACAATCAAAAAAAAAATTAAATTAAACATTTTTTCAAAAAAAAAACATACAGTACATAGTAAATATTTTATACAAATCATATTTTAACATTCAACCTAAGTAAGAATCGAAGCTCCCTTACAAGGCCTTTAGGGCCTTTAAGGGAGTCTCCAAGGCCTTACAAGGGAAAAGTAACTCCTCTTTTCTGATGAGGTACACATGACCAATGATGACCTTAAATATAATATTTTTGAATGTAGCTATTACTTTGTACATTTTTTCTACATTATTACCTAACAACGGCTCCACCCCTACCCTAATATAACATTGTTCTAAACTGTCAAATTAGTATAAGCTTTCCCTGACGAAGGAACGTTTGTTCCGAAACCGGTCGGATTTGCACATTTTATAAGTGGTTTATACAAAGTTGCATTGTTTCATTTTATTAAATATAATATTTTGTAAAATGTATACATAAATGTAACTCATAACATTTGTATTACAATACAAAATATTGTTCATCACCCACCCACTCACCCTTTTTTAAGAACAGTATTTTAAGAACAGTATCTAATGACATATTTTTCTTTGTTGCAGGTTAGTACAACATCTATCACAGTTTTCCGTGTTCATTATTGATGGAGAGGTAAGTTCTATATGTAAATTTATCAGAAAATGTTTTAGGGGGCACCGGACGTATCAAAATACTATTAACGCTGTTCGTAAAATGTATATGTGGGGTATTCACAGAAAAATAAAAATAAATCGCTTGAATTACACGTGGATGAAATTACACAAGGAGAGATTTATACCTATTTAAATTAGACCCGCTAGAGTTTTTTTTTTTCAATTATTTCTGGCTTTCACCCTTCAAGGGTGTTCTAGGCCATCATTTATAATTACAGAGAAAGGAAAGGTGAATTTATATATTAATTTTATTTAAATGTGCAAATTTCAGAATTTTATGGAAGATTGGAGTAGAGTTCAGACTTAGAAGAGATGAGATGTTGAATGGAGGAGAGGCAATTTTTGATAACGCTTGATAGAAGAGAGGATATTTATTTAGAGAGGGACAATCAAAAAATATGTGATCTAAAGTTCCCACATCTAGACCACAGAACGTACAATCTGGGGAGTCAAGCACATGAATTTTATAAAGGTGAGAAGGAACGGAACAATGTCCGATTCTCATACGAATAAGTAAGGAAATTTCTTTTTTGGAAAAATGGGGGAATTTTTGAAACCACGGTTTTGATGGGATAGTCCTTTGTATTGAGGCGTAACGGGCACCCTTGGATTGACTAGCAATGTTCCAATACTCTGTCCAAACATTGCGGGATCTATCTTTGATGATGGAAAAAATATCAGACAGGGGAATATGGTTTACGAGGGTAACGGTAGGGTTAGACGCTCCTTGTTTTGCCAAGGAATCAGCAATATCGTTACCCACTATGCCAACATGTCCAGGAATCCAAATCAGAGTGACTGTTTTTCCAGAGCTTTGAATGGAGGTTATCAATACTCGAATAAGACATACAAAGTGATCATCAGGATGAAGAAGAGGACTTGTTTTAAGTTTTTGGAGGGATCTGAGAGAGTCAGAGAGAACAAGAGAATGTTCAAAATTATTTTTTATTATATATTTGAGAGATTCAATAATTGCAATGCACTCAGCAGAAAATATTGAAAATTGGTTTGAAATTGAATAAAATATTCTTTCATTAGAATTATTGTGGTAAACGTTAATACCAATACCACAGTTAGGAGAGTCCGGAGATTTGGAGCCATCAGTAAATAAAAGAGAAGAGTTGGGCCATTTAGAAGAAATAATGTCATTGAACATATTATTGACAGTACGGGCTGGGAGATTGGAATGACTTTTAAGGATGCCGATCCCTTCTAAAATCGTTGGGGATAGGGTGACGTGACTATATTTTAATTTGTACAAAGGAAGAAGATCATTTTTGATAATTTGAAGCTCTGAGAGAGAGCGAAAATTTTTACAGATGGCAGGGAGAGGTTTAGTTCGAGCTCTGATTGTAGATGAATGTGTTGAGTCGTTGAACAACGAGACTCTGGGAATAATCTGATGACTTTTAGAATTTAAACATTTAAGAACAAATTTGTCAGCAAATAATTGACGCCTTAAATAAAGAGGAGGATCAGAACATTCTACTTGAAGGGAATTGATGGGCGACGATTGCATCGCGCCAGTTATTATTCGCAATGACTTAGATTGAATTTTGTCTAATTTACTGAGTGCATTTTTGGATGCAGTACTAAAAAGTGGGCAGGCATAGTCAAGATGACTTCGAATAAGTGCATTGTAGAGCAACTTAATGCAGATAGGATGAGCACCCCACCAAACGCCAGTCAATGATCTGATAATATTTAAATTTTTTTCACATTTAGTAACTATATTATTAATGTGGGAAGACCATTTAAGTTTCCTATCAAATGTTACTCCCAAAAATTTTACTTCAGAAGCATTGGGGATTGGAGAGTTTTTAAATAAAATTTGAACAGGGGGGTTATTATGACGATTTGAGAAGGTAACACACAGACTTTTTTGTACTGAAAGTTCAAGACCATTTAAAGTAAGCCATGTGTAAAGGGCATCCATGGCTTCATTAAGATATTTGACGGCGGATGGAATGATTTTGGATGATAAGAAGAAAGCTATGTCATCTGCGAACTCAACAACTTTTACTTGAGGGGGAATGGTGACATGCATATCGTGTGTGTATATATTATACAGTAAGGGGGATAATACATCGCCTTGGGGTAAACCCTTCCAAATTGACCTACTCTGAGGAGTAACATCTGGTAGCTCAATGAAAATTTTCCTATCGAGAAAAAGATTAATAATAGATTGGACAAACATGAGGGGTAAGCCAAGGCCTAAAAGTTTTTTTTTAAGAATTGGGATGGAAATATTGTCAAAGGCGCCTTCTATGTCTATAAATACTGCAAGACATACTTCTTTGTTAGAAATGGATAAATTAATATCAGTGCTGATGATGGCAAGGTTATCTTGTGTAGATTTCTTTTTCCTAAATCCAAATTGGGATGGAGAGAGAAGATGATTACTCTCGACAAAAAATTCTAGCCGGTTTTTAATTAATTTTTCATAAATTTTACTAAGGGTGGATGAAAGAGCAATTGGCCTATAGTTGGATCCAGAATTGGGTGATTTGTTTAATTTTAGAATTGGGATGATTATTTGAGAACTCCAGTCATCAGGTATTATGCCAGTCTGGAAGATTTTATTTAAGATGCTTAAAAAGTGATTTAGAACATTATCATTACTATTTTTGATAATGCTATAAGGTATACCATCTCTGCCTGGAGATGAGTCCTTGACTGTTGATAAACAATTTTTTAATTCAATTAAAGTGAATGGAGAGTCAAGCCAATGATCAGACATAGGAGTGTTGTGGATTGGAGTTATTTCATCTAAGTTAGGTACAGAAGGGGGGGCAATTTTGTCCAAGAACTCGTGTATCCATTTAGAATGAGAAGCTCGAGGAGATGTTGGACTGAAGGAGGATCGAAATCTTCGAATCATAGACCAAACTTCCGAAATTGGAGTGTTCGGAGATACTGAACTGCAGAAGTTGTACCACCCGGATTTTTTTTTTGACCTCAATACCCTTTTGGCATTGGCTTCGGCATTTTTGTATATGAGATAGTTCTCCATAGTCATATTGTGACGATAGGAAAGAGATTTAGCTTTCCGAATTCTCACTACTTTGGAACATTCCTCATCCCACCAGGGAGTTGGAGGGAGTTTTTTGAGAGATTTGGTTTTAGGGGGAGGATTTGATTTATTGATTGCAGTTACGAGCATTGATTTGAAGTTATCGTAGTCATCTTTGACAGATAATGTATTGGTATAGGATAAATTTTGTATAAACTTATCCATATGTGAGTTAAATTCGTCCCATTTGGTGTGTTTTGTTTTAATCTTTGTCGAAATATGGGACTTGTCTGAATGGAAAGAAGTTTGATAAGTGATGGTGATCGGGAAATGATCACTGGAGCAAGGGTCGGGGGACACCACCCACGAGGAGAGAGGTGCCAGATTAATAGAGCATATGGAGAGATCCACTGCACTGGGGTTTGTGTTGGGGCGGGAGATTCTAGTAGGAGATCCGTCATTCAAAAGAAAAAGGTTGGATTCATCTAGGAAATCCATCACACTTCGACCGTCTCGATCACAGAAAGCAGAACCCCAGACGGGGGAATGGGCATTAAAATCACCCAATAAAAAGAAAGGAGGGCTTAGTTGACGGACAATTTGCAACCACGCTTGTTTATTGAAGTGCGATGTTGGGGGAAGATAGATAGAAACAAAGGAAGTGTCCTTTATTTTAGCTGCAACCATTTGAAAGTCAGCATTGGGGGGTTTGATATTATTTATTGGGAAAAACGGAAGGGATTTTTTAATAAAAAGGGCAGCACCACCGCCCGTACCTTCCGGGCGATCATCGCGGAGACAGGAGTACCCTCCCACATTAAAGTGGGTGGATGGAGTAAACCATGTCTCCGAGACAGCAGCCACAGAAACAAGGTTTGAATTTAATAGGTTAAGAAGGTTTGATTTGTTAGAAATAGCACTGCGGCTATTCCACTGAAGAATTCTGACATCTTGAAGAGCCATTTTGAATAAATGATTTTAATGTGGAAATAATAGAAGCAGCGTTGGACGGTAGATTAGTTTGAGAAGAAATTAGGTCAATTAGAAGCATAATAAGAGTTTGAATAAATGAAGAATTATCTTGGGAGAGTTGTTCAGAAAGCTTTTGATAGTTTGTTGAGGATGAATTATAATTGTTTGCGCACCCATTTGTGGCGTGTGAAAGAGGAGAACCATTGGGATTTAAGAGAGTGAGTTGTGTTGTTGCTGATCGTATCCACGAGCCTGTTTAGAGATAGGGTTTTTGTATGTGAATTTTGTTGAACGGGAAGATGTTGAGGAGGAGGCGAGAGGGTTGGATGAAGAGTTACTGGATAAAACCTCGGAAAATGATTTTTTGACAGGCGGGAATAATTTAGAAGCCTGCAGAAAAGACAAGTTCTCAGAGGCCATAGAAATTTTTATATTTTTTTGGCGAGATTGTTCGGGGCAAGAAGAGTTAATGGCGGAATGAGCGCCTAAGCAGTTAAAACATTTAGGTGAAGAGAGAGAAGAACATTGGTCAGCCGAGTGGTTTTCTCCACATTTGAAACATCTGGGAGGGGATCTGCATGCAGCTTTGGTATGACCAAAACGGCAGCAGTTGTAACATTGAGTGGTGGGATAAGTGTACATTTCAACTGGTAAGGAGTTGAAAAATAAATAAATATGGGAGGGAAGTGATTGTCCTTCGAATGTGATGACCACAGATTGGGAGGGCTTCCAGGAAACGATGCCCTCAGAGGTGTCCTTATAATTTAGCCTCCTGGCTTTTATGGGATTGCCGATATGTTGGGGGTTTGAAAGTGAGGACAGGATTTCTGGAATGGACAGATCGGTCGAGATACCCCTGACCAGGCCCATTCGAGTGACATTGAAAGTTGGAATGTACGCCTTGAATTTAGAATTTGATGAAATAAATATATTTTTGATAAAGTTGTTGGCGGCTGAACCTGACAGGAATTCAACAGAGATTCGGAAGCGACCCTCGGCTTTAACACCTCCAGGTTTAATCGAAAGGTTCTTGTTATTTGAAAGAAATTTACCAAATTCAAGAGGATGGATGGTTTTACCTTGTTCAGTTTTTTGCGCATATACAATGTAGGGGCCACGGGAATGAGTAGAGTAAAAGATTGTTGGAGGAGGTTGAGGAAGAGCTGGAGGGGACTGAGAAGACAAAGGCGAATCATGTTTTTTTGGGGAAAGGGGACTAAATTTTCTTTTTTTAATTGAGGTTAGGATGACAGATTCATTGTCTGAAATGTTTGAATGTTCTGAAAAGTCTATTTTATCTGAAATGTCTCCATCTGGAGAGTCAGGAGGGGGATCTGGGGGCTTTGTAAGGGGTACAGGAGGGAAATCCTCCTCCATTGTTCAAAAAATTACAGCTAATATAAAAAGTGACAGAAGTAAAAAAATTATATAAATATCTGAAAATGAGCAGCAAGAAGTGGCTCCTGGAAGATCAGGGGGGAGAAGATTCCAACACACTAAACTTTTTACAGCCAAAACACAATAAAAAGATTGGTTTAAGAATATTTTTTGAAAGAGCAAAACAAAAGAACTGTTGACAGCCAAATGTTATTGTTGCGAGCCACCCGCTAGAGTTACATACGTAAAAAATCTAACTTAACCCAAGCGATTTTTGTGTTTTTTGTACGCATTTAAACACTTTAAAATTCCAACTTAATAAAAACGGTTTTTGTCATGTGTAATTCGAGTACATGAATATCTCCATTTCGGATTTTGTCCATGTAAAATTCCATCTATATTTAATTCTGGAAGTGTAATATTAGTACGTGAGATTAATGCCGGTGTTATTTCATCCTGATACCATGAATGCAACTTCATACTTCATTTTTGATGCTGTTTGAAGTTTCTATTTGAGGAAGGAGTTAACATAGATCTTGAAAAGACCTGTGTTGTAAGAGGGACGAAACTAAGAGGCCGGCAAATTATTGTAATGGCAAATACCAAATCGTACAAGCGTCTCATGTGACAAATTTCAACCGTGTACATAGTTGGGTGCGCGTTTGGCTTGTTTCCCGACTGTGCACTGATGCCGAAAGCTCGATGTTGCATCTTCCATTGTAAGGATCACATCTCGGACCTCTCTTGTTTATTTTATACATCAATGATATAGGTAAATGCTTTAAAAATTCCAAATTCCAAATTTTTGCTGATGACACTAAGATTTACAAAAAAATCACTAATATTAATGACAGCCTAGAATTGCAAGATGATATCAATAGGCTTGGAATATATTGTGCTAACAACCAACTGTTCCTTAATCTGGAAAAATGTAACACAATATCATTCACCAAAAGCATAAACCCCCTAATATTCCCGTACAAAATCAATGACGTAGAGATAAAAAGATGTTGTGAAGTGAGGGACTTAGGAATAATAATGGACTCCGGAATGTCTTTCCGAACACATATAAATTCCATCTGTGACAGGGCGTACAAACTTCTAGGATTCATCATAAGAGTGACCAAACAATTTAGGTCTCCACATGTAATCAAAATACTGTACGTCTCTTTTGTTCGCTCAATATTAGAATTCGGATCAGTCATATGGAATTCCCAATACAAAGTAAATATTGAAAGGTTAGAAAGAATTCAAAAAAAGTTATTGAAACACCTGGACTTTAAATCCTTTCGAACTTCAGAAAACCTAAAAGACTCATTAACATTCCATAATTTATCAACTTTAGAAGATAGAAGAAATATATCCGACCAAAAATTTTTATTCAAAATCATTAACAACGTTGTTGACAACAACTATCTTCTAGAACACATTAATTTCCACTGTCCAATAAGAAACACAAGGTCAAACCAACTATTCCACATCCCACACTCAAAAACAAATTACACACAACATTCATTTCTCCGAAGGACGTGCACAAAATACAATGATATCTTTTACGACGCTGATATTTTCCATTTGTCCTCAGGCAAATTTATTAAATCCATAATAGGAAAAATTAAAACAAATTGTTAATTACGAACTCTCCACCCCTGCTGCATGTTATTTTTTTTCATTCTCATTATGTTGGTTTTCCTTCTTTTTATTATAATAATAATATTTGGATAATTTATATATCCCATATGCTTTAATTTGTGTTTGTGTTTTTTTTCTTTCATTTCTGTTGTATATATATATTTTTTTCTTTTTTTTCTACCACTTTATGTTTTCTTCAATGTTTTAATCCATGTTTATATATTATAAATTGTAGCGGAAACTTCACTGGTTAATGCAATCATGTAATATGTTACTTTCTTATTAAAATATGTATAACTGTTTGTTTCCTAAATAAACTAAAATAAAAAAATAAAAAAAATAATGTCAGATCGGGGATCGTTCTGTCTCCGACTTTCTGTTCTGTTTTTTTTCTGTTTCGGTTCTGTTTCTGTTGCACTTCAACGACCTTTTGTCATGTGCACCAATTCATTGTTACGCGGACGACAATACAGTCCATGATAGCTTTTTGTTTGACAAGCCCCAAAGGGCTCACAAACTCCAACGGCTCGGAGGGATTTGAAGCAAAGAATGGACGGTTACCTCGAGAGTGTTTTCTCTTGGGGTAAAAATAATCTCGTTGAATTCAATGTTTCAAAGACCCAATCATGTCTGATTAGGTCTAAAAGGGATCGAAATGAAAACCTAATTTCCTTCAACGGAAGCAATCTTCCGAACAGGCCCTCCATTTATATGCTTGGTGTAACTCTAAATGACCAGCTCAGATATGGGGGCTCCATCAAAGCCAGAGTAAAGTTAGCCTCCCAAAAACGGGGGTTTCTGTACAGGGCCCGCAGATACTTTAATAGTACAAAACTGCTAACCCTGTACAAATCACAAGTGCGCCCCACGGTTGAATTTGGCAGTCACCTCTGGTCTGGAGCCCCTAAATACCTGAAGAATACCCTCGATTCTGTGCAAAAATGGGCGGTCCGTTTGATAGATTCTCCCATCTTAACAGACGGATTGCAATCTTTAGAGCACAAGAGTCGGGTGGGAATGCTATCCTTGTTCTTCCGGTATTACAATAGAAGATGCTCCGAGAAACAAGCGTCATTGATCTCCTTGGCACCGGTGCATAGTCGGGAAACACGCCAAACGCGTGCCCAACATATGTACACAGTTGACATTTGTCACATGAGAACGGGTCGCTTCTTCGACACGTTCTTGTGTTCAACACCTCGGCTGTGGAACGATTTGCCGGCCTCTGTGTTTCCTCCTTCCTACAACATGGGTCTCTTCAAGACCAATATACATTCCTTCCTCTCCTCAACAAGACCCTCCACACAGCATCTCAGATGACATAGGCCCTGAGGGAAATTATTTTCCTCAGGGCCTCCTGTGTGGAGTTAAGGTTAAAAAAAATGTCGGTGGAACAAGGTCAGCATACCTACCATACCTACTTGGTGCCATGAAGAACGCAATCCGTTTGTTAAGATAGGGAAATCTATAAAAACGAACTGCACATTTCTGCACAGAGTCAAGGGTTTTCAGGTATTTTGGGGCTCTAGATTAGTGTTAGCTGCAATTTAATAGTGGGGTGCACTTGCGATTTATACAGGGTCATTGGAGGTTATCCACCACTTACTAGCCCTGGTATAAGTAACAGATGGTTACTCCTTCAAGGCTCTCGAAAGTTTCTAATTGTTTTGTTAAACGAAGCTATATTTATTTATGTTGAACGAATGTAGACCTCCAGTATCCCTGCATACGTTGTTAGTAAGCAGTATGCAAGTGCTTAGCAGTAAAAACTAGGTTAAAACAATAGGTTAGTAAGACAAATTAAAATTAAACAGGGCAAAGAAAAACTCAATCATGAAGCTCCATGAGGAGGCATTACATCTGTAAAAACCTGCAAGCACCTGTATAAAATAGAGAATATAAATGTTACAATAAATCTCAATTATATTAATTATTACACAGGGTCAGCAATTGTGTACTATTAAAGTATCTGCAGGCCCTGTACAGTATGCCCAGCTTTTGAGAGGCTAACTTGCCTCTGGCTTCGACAGAGCCCTTGTACCTGAGTTGGTCACTTAGAGTTACACCAAGCATACCAATGGTTAGCATGTTGCTATATTTAATTCCAGAGAAAACGCAATAACCAATTTTTTGGCTACAAACTTATTTTATACTTTATTCATGGTTTCGGAAGAGTTTTGTATTCCAGACATCATTTTTTTTTAATTTGATTTGATTTAGTCTACCGAAAGACTACTCAAGCTTTCATCCAATCGCAAAATGAAAATCAACAAAAAATGGCTACAAAATTTGATAAGTAAAGATTGGAAGCATTGAACATTGTGCTAAGAAAACAGCAAACCCGATTTTCCAACCCATCAAATATTTATTGAGCCTAACAAATGCGGTTAGCCCCGGAAATCTTGTGGATATACAATCCTAACGAATAAAACTCATGTTCGATTCTTTCTTGTACGGAAATCCAATCGAATTGTGAACGAAATCAGATTTCAAAGACTCGCTCAAGCGATGGGGTTGAATCGATGTGTTTTTTTTATATTATTTTTATAAATCTGTACATCTGTCTTGTGAAAAAATGTATTATTTCAAGATAAGCGAGTTTGCTGAAGGGAGCTGGAAATAAATTGATTTCATCCTTTTCACTTCACATACACCATGGCTTTTTATAATAATAATATTTGGATGACTGAAAAATCATCTCAAGGGCGCTGTACAAATTTATAATACATTTCTACAATCTTACTTGCATCCACCGGTTCATCGGTCACCGATACGAAACTATATGTATGTACAATGATTTGACCAATGAATGCGATGCTGCGTAAAAATATACTGGACAGGCAGAAAATATATGGGACTTTTTTTACCTGAGATTAACACTGTTATTGTTTATTTAGAGAAATTTAATATCAGTTCGCACGCAAAGGACATAATTGGGAACTATAATATATGTAATATGCTCTTTAATGGGCGTATTTTGAAAGCAAAACAAAATTCTATGATGGGCGGTACAATAGTATTTACAAGGATTTGATCAGAATATTTATCTTCCTAAATTTCTTTCGTAAGAGAAAGATTTTTTTTTTTTTTTTTTACATCATAAGTACAGTAAAAGTACAGTTTAAAAGTTGCATATGTACGAAAGTTAATATCAAAAAACAAAATACGTATATACAGTAGGTAATTAAAGAATAGAGATTTATAATTATAAATTTAGGTTTCTCATAACCTGCCTCACTAGGCTAGCCTGTGTTGAGGCAGTAATTTTATGTCAATTTATTATACTGTGAACATACCTACACTTACATTAGAATAAAATCACACAATAGAATGGTTGCATTAATAATAACAATAACATTGGTACAATAATAACAGCATTGGTTTAATATTAATTTCGAATTTGGGTGAGTGCACCGGTAAATGCTCTATCATTATTTTTTATCCAAATTTTTATGTTTTTTTTGAAATTTTTTTGTGAATCACATTTTTTTATACTAATTGGAAGAATGTTGTAAAGTCTTGCTGCAAGGTATCTGAAGCTTCGTTGACCAAAAGTAGTATGAGTTATGGGAATTTGTAGTAAATATTTGTTATTGTTTCGAGTACAGCGAGTGTTTAATCTTTTTTCATAGTATTTGTGTATATTTGTGTATAGATGAGTGAGGATTGTTTTTGCATATATCTGCCGAACGTCAAACACATTCATAATTGATGTGGAAGGATTCGAATAATGTAAATCCAATAAGAAAAGTGTGATTAAGACATATCATAGGCAAAACAAAAATGATACTCTCAGATAGGTATATTTTATTTAAGGGTATGAGAGCCCAAAAAAGTAGGTTGTTAATTTGGTGAGGCTTGTTATGCATTAAATATTTATTTAAAGGATTGAAGACATATTTTGTGAGGTGTGTGTGTTTTTTACAATTTTTGATAATAGTGCAGACCCATGAAAAATTGTGGAATTTTTTAATAATTGTGTAAGCATTAAAGATAATTTTTTTGAAACAATTAAATAATATAATGTAAAAATAATATCAGCATTGAAGTTTACATAACAACCCTTCTGTTACAATGTTTCCTCACAATGAATTATTACAAACATAAATCCGTTACTTCATTCGTAAAATTTAATGCCTCCATTCCGTTAGCCGCTGCCTACCCGCCGATATTTCATCCGATCTTTCGTTTAACGATAACGCGATAACGTACGATTCGTTGATTGGGTCTTAACTTGAGTAACGGCCGATTGGATTGCGAAAGAAAGACGGGATTTTAACGGGGATGTCGTTAGTTATAAATTATTGATTGCCTACCATTGTTTATTCTGCTTTACGTAATTGTATTTGTCTACTTTGATTCTAAAGAGAATGGGCTCGATTTCAAATTGGTGACAAATTTAGACGTGCATTTTTTAAATAGAAATTTTGAAGAGGAGTTGTTTGAAAAAACTATCTACCTTATAAATTGACTTTTAGAAAGGATGTTGATCATTACACTATGTTCTTCAACCGAACTGTCGAACTCAATCAAGAGCGGGTCGAACAAACGATTTTCACATGACAAATTCAACCGTGTACTTTGGGTTCGAGTCTGGCGTGTTTCCCGACTATCAGTGGCGTGCACAGAGTTTTTGATCAGGGTAAATTTAAAATAACGTACTACAAACTCCCTTCGTACAATGTTAGCTAAGTGTGCTTGCTGCTGGTAAGACAACTAGTTGACAGAAATAGATAACAACAGATGTCACTGTCATCACTGATTGCCATTTGCTAATTTTGTCCCAGAAAGCACTGCCATACTAACAAAAAACCTCATAGAAGCAAATTCAAAATGACAGTTCTACTCTATGCTATGTGCATTTCGTAAACATTGATATTATAATATCATACAAGATATTATCTTGTATGAAGTTAGCTTCAAGCAGAAATAATTCCTGCTTAGGCCGCATTTTAGTGAGGCAGTCGGAGGGCGCGCGTCTAGTTTCTAGTTACAGTTTATGCCACGTTTGTAGTACGCCGTTTGATGAGGCGCTTGCGTAGTTTCGGTTGCTCAGCTTTTTTTACAATAATTTTAGCAATAATTTAATATTCTATTTACATGCTTATGTTTTACAAATACGGTAGGGTAGGCAGTGCTTATGTGCCTATACGGAGTGCACGCCCCTGTCGACTATGCACCGGTGCCGAAGGGATCAATGACGTTCCTCGGAGTTTCTCCATTATCTATCGTCCATTGAAATACTGGTAGAACAAGGACAGCATTTCCTGTGCTCTAAAGATTGCAATCCGTTTTGTATTTTGGGTCTCCAGACTGGAGTTCACTGGTAAATTCAACAGTGGGGCGTATTTACGATTCTTAGAGGGTCAGAAGTTGTTTTCTATTAAAGTTAATTAATTTATTAATAATACAGTGCCGTGCTTTTAATGTTAATTTTAATAAATTGTGCAATATTGTATTATTAATGTTACTTAAATAATATTAATTAATTAATAATAATAAAGTACTGTACTTTTAATTTTAATAAATTATACAATATTTTACTTTTAATGCTAATTAAATTAATTAATAATTATACAGTATTGTACTTATAAAGTTAACTAATTAATAAATAATAATATTCTGTACTATTAATGTTAATTAATTAATAACTCCCTTAGATATAAGGTTTCACAAAAATACTTCCAATCTTCTCATTCTCATGCTCTAACTGTGCAAAAATGAATACGGGGAATACAGTTAAATACTTAGGAATTATAATAGACGGCCAACTCAAATGAACATATCACATGGAAAAGCTTGTAAATTTAGATATTTAACTTAAATTACATAATCGACACTAAAAGAATGAAATTGTTTTTTTTTTTTAAGTATGTTTATTCAGTTTTTTTAAATTTTACAATATTTATCTTTAAAATCTTACAAAACTGATCAATCAGTTTGATTGTAAGAAATCTCTCATTTTTCCTATTTAATTAATACTATTATACTTTTATGTTTCACATTGATTTCACAACTGTGTTTAACAACTGTGTAAAATCTAAAATACTAATTATTATAAACTACTAATTATTATGATGTTTATGAATACAGTGTATGATAGTAATTTCCAGAAATTTGATCAATATTCGATCTGGGTATTTGTTTACAATATTATTTGCTTTCATGTTCTACGGAGATAGAATGATTTAACTTTTTTTTTGATATTTGAATAAGATGTCTCATTTTTAATATTTTCAGGTAATGCGTTAAATATTTTCGGAATTTTATGCCTCTTTGTTCTATCACCGTATACATTTTGAGATTTATTAATAATAAACATATGTGCTTCTCTATGCCTAGTAGGGTAGTTGTGGTTTACAGGTTTTTTGAATTCTGTACTCCAGAATTCATCTAGCGTTAATTGATAATCTACCTTACTGTGTATAGAGAGGACATTACACAAGGAGAAATTTTTTTTATAATCGCCTTCACATAATTGAACTTTTTTTTGCCTGATATCAATATTAGGAAACGGATTTGTAATAGTATTTATTCCGTATCCTATAATTGATTCTGCTAATGCGTTGTATATACAGTATAATATATTTTTATCAACAAAGTTTTTTAGTTGTTAAAATTTCCCTATTATGGATCTTAATCTATTACATACATTTTCAATATGATTTGACCAGTTAAAATTGACATCTATTGTAAGACCAAGGTATGGTTATTGGTACACTTTTTCTATATTTGGGCAATCACACTGTTTTGGTTGGTTTTTTGTGTGTAAACAATCATATGAATGACTTTTTATATGCAATTCCTTATCCTGACAATTTATATATGGTGAGTGAATAAGCATATATTTGGATTTTTTTGCGTTTATAATAATGCCATTGTCGTGTGACCATTTAATTATGTTGTTTAGATCTGTTTGTAAAATTTCCTCAATTTTTTGTGAATTTTTGTCAGCACATATAATGCAAGTATCGTCTGCAAACATGTTGCATTGTGTATCATGCTTTGGTGCAATCGTCAGTATCTTATGGAATAATTGGATGGGGGGTGTGTATAATACGCACATTAAGCCACTAGAAATAACCCAAAAATTAAAACTAAAAATAATGTTGCATAAAGATATGAACTACCCCTCCCTGCAATTAATCCAAGAAGCTGGACTATTATTCCAAGAGATAAGAAAAATTTACTGCATTCAATGTTAAAAATAAATATTTTCTCGAAATATTCTTTTTCCAAAAAACGAAAACCGACTTAGTAATAGGTTAAATAATGAATTTGAAGCTCCACTGTGTAAAACTAAGCTAGCGCAAAGACATGCGTATTTTATACACCAAAAATGTATAATTCTCTCAAGACTACAGAAATTGAATGTTAAAACATATTCTCCTACAGCAAATACAAAAATGTTGTAAAGTCTTGGATAAATACCGTTGATGCAAACACTTACTTGCTATAATGTCACAAACAAACACTTACTTGATGTAACTTAAAATGTCGTTTGAATTGTAATTCAGTAAGCACTTATTTTATTTTCTGTTAATTTTATTTTATTTTTTAATCTCTTCAAAGATATAATGTACTTATGTACTTGAGTAAATTTTAATTGTTTTAAAAACACACAAGTATACCCACGAGCTGGCGATGCCTATGTGGGATTTTTTTGGTTAATCTGCTAATTTGTATTATTCTCTACTTTTTAAATGTTTATAAACCCTGTACGTATTGTAAAATTACCAATGTATGTACCAAAAAATATTAATAAAAAAAAATTAACGGTACTGTACTAGTTTATTAATTAATATTACAGTAATGTACTATTAATGTTAATTTATCAACTGAGCGGTCAGTGGCTGTGTTGGCATAGCGTTTAGGTCCACCCAGACGTCGCGTCGTGTGTTCGATTCCTCGGCTGGCCAAGTCCTCCATCACGACACAAGCAACATTTTCTGCTTACTTTGGCGGTTGTAGGAGATCTTCAAATATTGTCCGGTTATTCGTATTTGGGGAATGTTTCTATTTATTTTTAAAAAATGCAGTACTGATAAACTAACGAATAATTAATAAGTCTAGTTTTTGAACTGTTAATTCGTGGTGGAATTCCATTGCATTAGAATTTGAAATTAAAACACTTTTGTACTTTCTTACACGTATTTATCATAAGTGGAATTGGAAGTGGAATAAATTAGTGAAAGAAAGTACAAAAGTGTTTTAATATCAAATTCTTATAACGAATAATTGTTAATTAATAATACAGTATTGTCCAATAGCACAGAAGTAAAGGTCTTAGTGTGAAAATATAATCACCCATCCAAATGACTTACGATGTAAGCCACGGATAAAAATACGGATACATTAATGTGTTAAATGTACGAATTTAGCAAAAGCTACTTTTGAAAACCATCGAGTGTGTGGGCTGAGCGCATTTCAACCCACACATTATATAATAAATCTCTGCTAAAAAAAGTCACACAATGGGCCACTTGCATCACATTTTTAAAAAAAATCCGGTTTAAGCAAATATTCTAAGACATTCCGTATTTTTTTTTTCAATCGTATTTTTGAAACCCTGGCGATTTTTTGAAAATTTCAATCCGAAAAATCAGAACATTTTTTTATAAACCGGAAAGACGGGACATAATTTTATAGGTGCAAAAAAACGATAATTATATAGCCGAACATCATTTTTTTTAAATAACGTTTTTCACACGAATGGCACAGGAGAATAACGAGGCATACCAAAAATATTAAATCTCATAAATATTTATTTCTTGATCCATCTTATTCATCATAAATCATTATAATGTTCAACGTCTACATTACTAAATCAAATGTAATATATGTTTGAATTTAGCTATAACTTTATGGTTATCCATTATAGAAATAAATAATACAGGGATAAATATTCTTCATATTAATCATAGAGGAAAACGTTTAGATAACTTAGAAGCTTTGGAAATTAAAAAATCCCTTAAAAATAATGAATCAATTATCAACAAACAAAAAATATTGTCTTATAGCCCAATCAAGGATTACCCTACCCACCCACTCTACACTAATACCTACCCACCCAATTTACAAACTAGCAACGGCTCCACCCCTACCATAATAAAACATTGTTCAAAACTGTCAAATTATCATAAGCTTTCCCTGAAGAAGGAACGTTTGTTCCGAAACCTAATATAATTGTACTTGTAAATTATAATAATAATAAGAATATTATAAAATATTAAAATATTAAAATCCGCACCATTATCATTATACTTCTATGTAAAACACTTACGGACAACGTAAAATGTACGGGGTTCTCTTCATATCTGTCAAAAAATCAAACCAAATGATACGTTCGCAGAGAACAAACAATAAATCTAGTGAACGTTAAATCTCAAATTCAAAAATTCGCCTGAAATCAAAGTGGTGTCACATAAAATAATATATTAGTGTGAAATTTTATAAAATTAATAGGAACATTTTCGGAGACGGGACATTTTCATGTAGTTACGTCACGAGCCCAAATAATGGATTATTTAAAAATAAAAATAAAAATGTACATTTCTAAAAAATTTTACTAACATTTTCGTAATCTTCGTAATAATACGATTTTTTCCCATGTCGTTATGAAGTCCATGCAAGTGGCCTATTACATTATTTGATTTAGGAGTAGTGGCTTTACGTCAACTTGTTCAAATTTATTTGTTTTCACCAAAAATTGGGGTAGAGTTTGACGTTATTTGAGGCTTATTTTCCCCAAAGGCTTAGTGATAATAACTGGTCGATATTTTTAAAATTTCTTAGTTTATATTGAGTTTACATTTTGGTTAGATACTTACAGAAAAAAAATGTAAGCGTTTGTGAAGGTCGTTTCATGAACATTCTCCAGCCCTAAAGAGTCCTAAATTCTCCAGTATTTAAAAATAAATATCAACTATACTTTTGCCACTAATCTCCAATAGTCCTAAATTTAAAATTATAATTGATCCTCAACAAAAAATTGCACATTGTTGACAAAGAAACAAATATTCCGACATTCATAAGTTAAAACCGCTATTTTTGAAGAGAGTCGCCACTTCTTTTATACAACTTATAGGTGTACGAATATCTTTCTTAAGAAATCAGTATATCTAATATTATTCTCTTTATGGGATTAACCCACTCTTTCCATTACCCTTATTTTTTATTTGGAAGATTATTCTATCAACCTCAAAGAAAGAATTTTAAAACGTATTTAATCTTTGTATTTATGTACGTATGTTTGTACGCATTTATATATTTTCTATGTCTGTCTCGACACAGGTATTTCCTAGCGAGAAAGGCACCAAAAACAACTGTAATCAAACTATATATAGAGAAATAAATTAACAAGTTATTAATTAATCACCTTATATACACCCTAATAATCCCACCACTTGGACACCACCAATTAATATAATCCTGACACGGATTGAACCCTGACCTCTCGTATCACAGGCAGGCGTCGAACCGCAAGGCCCATAACCTAACCTAATTTAACCAAACCAAATCACATGGGTGCCTTACAAACCAAGCTTATCAGTAACCCGCATTGTCCGAATAGGACGTATAAAAGGGGTTGGATAAAATGAGTTGAATAATATAATTGTTTTCATCCCTTAATTCGTTAGCTTAGCCTAAATATTTCACATTATTATCGTAAGCGTAAATCAATATACCTATTAAATAGATAATATTACGTAAGTTCTCTTGGAAAATTGATTTAAACGCATGATTTTGAAAAATATATGTAATGTATACAATATCCAACAGTTGGGGTATGGTGTCAGACTGAAGATAGGAGATGGGGAAAAGAAAGGTGGGGAAGTACCAGGCTATTCAGATCTAGCAACCAAACACGACTAAAGCCATTTTAATTGACGTTTCAATTCTCGTCTTACACCAGGGCGTATCTTCCATACTGGAACGTGCCACAAATATATCTTATATTATTTTCAATGATTTAATTGTAAGATAACACAATTCAATTAAATGAAATTTACTTACCTCAGATTTACCGCACCTGAAATTTACCCCCCGACCTTCGGATTGCTAGTTGAGAGCCTTACCTCTGGACCACGGAGGTCGTAAAATAAATTTATTATTATTTTTACCAATCATATGAATAAAATCAATCCGTAAACTCCTTCCGACATAACAGAGAGATATACCTAGAAAATTTACCGTGAAATAGCACAGAAAAAAATTATTTAGTATAAAAATTTTTTGAAACATACAAAAAAAAAGTTTTTTAAATTTGACATGGAGTGAGTTAGAAGTGCCATATTTTTTAAACATAAAAATTTGAATTATCCTTAGTAAAGTCTAGTTCACAGCTAATTTTAGCCAAAAAAGTTTGGATGGAATTCTTAGAACGACCCACCATTTAGTTTGACGTCAGAAAATTTTTATAAAAGTTTTTGAGAAATGTAAAACAAACTTTTTGTAGATAAGACTTTTTACAATAACGAAGGTATTCTTCAACTTTGAAGAATCGGTTGGTGAATGTCAAAGGTGTTAAAGTTAATCTGCCAATCATCGGCATCGGAAGCCACTTCATTTAACATGGTTGTGCCGTAGAGAAACTGAAGATATCGACATTCTACAATGTGACCTGTTGTTTTAATATGTCCAAATTCACACAATTCGGAATCCTCTAGGCCCCATTTATAAACAAATATGCACAACGGCTGCAACTGCACCAGATGACTATAAGAAAACCCTTGGTAGTTTATGAGAACGTCAACCGAATAAATGTTTATCATTTCGATATTTCAAATATGATCTATGCTAGTTCTTCATCTCAAAAAGACAAAGAGGCAAACACCTCACACAATCATAAAGCCAGAGCAAAGCAAATCACCAACTAAATATAACTGACCTTTGAACAAAACGCTCTGAATTTTTATCTGTAAAGTTATGTAACAAGTTCCCACCCAGTATCAAACAAATTAAAACAAAAAATAACTATAAACCCCTCCGCAACGTAAGCAGATATATGCGTTAAAAATACGACAGCAGTCAAGTACAATAAGCGTGTTTACACGTCAGCGCGTGTGTCTCCATAGAAACCGTTATAACTCCGTTATTGTTTTAGTTGCATCCGTAAAATAAAAAGTGAAAGGTCGATAGTGAATCATGCTGCACATCTCTATTCAAGTTGTCCATAGAAATACATAAAAAGAACATTCTGTCAGACGCGCGGTCTGACACATAATTTATCCCGCCAAATTTCCTACGGGCGCCCGACATTGTTAATTTCTATTAAATATTTTTATATGAAATGATAAAAAAGTGAGGTGACAAAAGTGTTTATTACACATTTATACAATAGAATAAGTATTGTTGTTTACATAATCTGTGATTTTAGTACCGTTTTCACATAAAAACATCACGTGAGTCATTTTCACATTTTTTTAATGTTTGCATTCTAAATTTTAATATTTACAAATGTTAATATTTATTTGTAATATAATAATTCAAAAGCTTATTTTGTAACCTGTCTAAAACAGTTTTTACTATTCGGCTACGTTCAGAAATGTTTCATTTATAGAGCTTTAATTGTCAAGAGGTAATAATACAAAGTTTTCGTAAAATGTCATTTCGTTTAAGACACCAAAAGCTAATATTCTCGAAAATTCGGAGGGGTTTTAAATCCTTCAAATCTTGGCTTGTGGAGTTTTAGGAAAGGAAGAACCGACTTCTTTTTCTTTAGCTCCACACAGAAAGCCCCGAGGAAAACAATTTTCGTCGGGACCTATATCATCTTTGGGGATATTGTGTGAAGGGTATTTTTAGGGAAATGGAACCAGAGGATGTTTTGGATAGGAAAAATATACGAGGGGGGAGTAGAAATCTGGCGGTCAGCGTGTCCAGGAGTGACGGACGTATGAATCTATTCCTCCCATTGCAGTGCAAGGTGTTGGATCGAGAGAATGCGGTCAATAAAAGTGCCACTAGGATACTAGGTTTTGAATGAATGGTTTTCAGTGAATTCTTTGCTACAATTTCATGGTTTGGGTAGGGCATTTTCAGTGACTTCCATGACGGTGTTTTTAAAAGAATTGCAATTAAGAAGGTGGGTATGGCTACCGCCGCCCCGGGAGACATTAATTGGATAACCAACACTCCTACCATAGGTCACCCCAAGTCTTCACTGCGGTTGTTGAATTAGCAGGGGTGGCCTGGTTCACGGGGTAAGGTTTGTGTAGGTCTTGGCAGCGGATGCATTTGCCCAACTACCGCGTGGCAGGACGGATCGGGAGAGACCGGTTAAGGGAGACCTTTTGACTTCTACAGCCGGACTCTCTCGGCCCTTCGCCTTGCACCGCACCTGAGAGGAATGGATTCATTCCGTCACTCCTGGACACATTGACCCCCCAGATTCTTTCCCACCTCTCACACTATTTTCCTTCCCAGAACGTCCTCTTCTTCCTTTCCCTAAAAAGAATCTCCATACGGCATCTTCAAAGACTGTGGAGTTAATGCAAAAAAAGTTAAGCTAAGAAAGCAGCTGTGTCGAAAAGAGAATAAAACAATACAAAAGAATAATGGTAAATGATGCAAGTAGTTTTTAAAAATGTTACCAAATAATTATAGTTACTTTTTTTTTAAATTTTAAACTTTATGAGTAAAACCTCAAATTGTAATACATATTTAAATAAATGAAGACAACATAAGCGAAACTCAATCGAATATCTGAAAACAGAAAAATCAGAAAAACATATTGACACCTCTGGGACTCGAGGACAAGAGGTCCTGGGTTCGAGTCCCAGACGTGTCAATATGTTTTTCTGATTTTTCTGTTTTCAGATTTTCGATTGAGTTTCGCTTGTATTGTCTTCATTTATTTAAAAATTATAGTTACAATATTTGTCTATTTTGAAGCAGATCTAATTGTATAATTGAAATACTAATTAAATTTTATTGTGTTACACAATGTCTTGGCTTAAAGCGATTGGAAAACAAATTTTTGACAAAATATTACGCCACGTGTAAGGAAGGGACCTCGGAATTACTTTGATGTCCGCGGTTTCACGGCTCCATACCGTTTGGACATAATTGAACAATTCGCATAATGGCTTTCTGTGCATTTGACATCAATGGCTTCCTAACAAAGACCCCAATTTCCATTTGTAATTATTATTATATCGTGTAATTAGGGCTGGTGATACTAGGACCACATTAATTAATCGTGTATATAATACAAAAATGTAAATTTGGTGAAACAGGGTGTTTGGAAATACAATAAAAGTTAATTTCCTGTCAGAATTGTACTGTGACGAGGGTGTTAAGTAGAGATTGCCAGTATTTGAATCGTTGTATGAACAAAATTCTTAAATTAAATGTAATATCTTGATGGTCGTCTGTAATATTAGAATATATTCGTATGTTCGTTTCTATTACCTCATGCAATCTATCTTCAGGCCCGGCCTCCCGCATTTCTACCGATTTATTACATTTTTTTTCCTTAAATACTTCAAGTTTTAAAGATGTTAAAAAAATATCTGTTGTTCTTGAACATAATATCTTTACATTCCCCACTCCGAAGCGGCAATTATATGAAATTCTCTCGATAGAAAAAAATTGCAAAGTATGCTCCAATAATTATTATAAACACGTTTTTTCAGTTATTTTACAAGTTATATGTATAAAAAATTGACAGTGTTTCTTTAAATGCTGTTTAAGACATTCCCCACGAGATTTTTTCTCTATTTTAAACGAGTCGTGTTTTATTAAACACTAGCAGACCCGGCCACACGTTGCTGTGGCTAACGAAACCATTATAACAAACGCCATCTGTTAAATCAAATCGACACCACACTGCCCGCTGCCCGGCCAGATATATGGGAACGTACCCATACTACGTGACACGTTTAGGGGGGGAGGGGGGTCTTCAAAATACCACGCTTGGGACAAATGAGCGGCAGAGTGCTTAGGTTTTTGGTCACCGGGGGGGGTTAGAAATTACAAAAAGTTGGTCACGTAGTATGGGTACGTTCCCTATTATGTATTTCAACCAATTTACACAAAACCTTTACAAATTATATACCTAAAAACCTTCCTCATAAATCACTCTGTCTATTGGTGAAAACCGCATGAAAACCCGTTGAGTAGTTTAAAAGATTTAAGCGCACATACAGCGTACGCGACTTCATTTTATACTTAGTATAATATTATAATATAATAATAATAAAGAAGTAAAGATAAAGATTTCCACAATGTTCGCTTAAATATCATCGTTTTTAATATTAGCGCGCTCCCTCTAACATTCGCAATTACATATCTCCCCTTCTTCTTCTTTTTGAGCGGGGACTAACTTAGGGCCTTAACTTAGTAGCCTAACCTAACCTCAACTAACAAATTAACGATTAAAATATGTTGTCTCTGATCTTAATTATTCATTCATAATTTTATATCCAATGTAAAGTTGGTGGGTATCAAACAAAATCTATACAATCTAAATGTCGTAATTCGTGCGATAATAACGAGTAATGTTTTTTTATAATAATTTAATTTGAAAAGATAACTTTTTTTGATTACCACTTTATTATATATTTTCAATATTCATTTAATTACCCCAACCGGTTTCGGTTCAACCTGAACCTTCATCACGGGTGTATAAAAGATATTTTATAAATTACAGAGTTATAGAAGTGGGAGAGAGAACATCAACTTTGATGCAGGACGAGGGGAAGGAACTTAATGAGAGTGAGGGTAAAAGTTGGTGTGGGGAACGGAAATATGTTTAAAATGGGGCTATTTGACAAATCTAATTGTTTTTTTAGTAAATTGGTATTTATTTATTTATTTGACAAATTCTTTGGTAGATTGGTTTAATATTTTTTTTATGAATTTTTATTTTTTATCTAAAGAGCTTCTAAATTATTAAGACGTAGACCCATCCCATTTCCATGTAGTACATCTATCCCCGAAGATTTATTAAACGATTGATTTTTTCTATTAGGTGCGTTGCGAATTCTGAAAAAAACTACACTTTAGGTACCTCAAGTGTTCAACCAACCTCGCCTAAATATTTCCTGCCTTCTATCCTATGTAAAAGATTGGAATGGCTTAAATTATTTTCTTTATCCTTAGAATTTGTTCAAAAGTTATCTAAGTTATTATTAGTACAAAAAGTGTCTTTAATTTCTGCAGGATTATTCTTATATTTCAAGAGGATTAAAAATCTTTTATGAATAAAATTCTACGCCAACCGCGGTTTTTATTGTCTCTGATGTTGGGTGTACTATATAGGAATTTATTAGTACGAGTAGATATGAAACTTAATTTTTTTGCAAGGATTCTATCAAATATGGGCATTTTCAAAAAATGACGGTAGGGACCTTGTTACTAAAAAAGATAAGAGTGTGTCAAATTGTTACGCGAATACATCGTGATCTTGGTACATAAGGAAGTTAACACATAAATATCATATCACAGGTATAATAAAATGTTAAAAGGTAAGTTGTTAAAGGGAAATAACATCTGCCAGCTTTATTTTTAAAGGGGCGCCACTGGTTGATTAACCAGGCTAGCAGATGGGAAAGCAATAATCAATAATCCTCTCTCAGGGCCTTTGGTATACAAACTTTAAGGTTAAAATAGAAGAATTTTAAATAAAATAGACAGTATTGATATGAAATAAGAAATAATAGATTTATTAAAACATAATAGAAAACATAATTGGAACCTTAAAACATGTTTATAGTTCTTAAACTCACCTCCCTTGGATCGACCCAAAATTCAAGTAACTAAACTAACTAAATAACAAATCTTGAGCCTCTGGTTTTTCTCATGATGTAGAGTCTGACAAATTACCTTGAACTGTAGTCGGCTGAAAAACAGTTTTTGCTTCAAAATTTCACTCCAACCATGGAATATTTGTATATCCAGGCGAGGCTATAATTCCATCATCATTAGACAGGCTGGTCTCCTTGTGATTTAATAAACTTCCATATTTTTAAATGAATTGCCTTGATACTCGGCAAATAAATACAAATTATATCCTTTGGTAATAGTTCTGCCGTTATTTCGGTCTCAGAAATGTGTATTAACACTTTATCGGCACCACGCTTAATACTGGTCGCGGCCTTTTAATAATAAACCATTTCGGTTAAATAAACAATCATCTTTCTTTTAAAATATTAAACGAAATAATTCGTAAAATAAGAATCACGTTTGACTTTAGTGAATAGTCCACCACTACGGGCTATCAACTGAGAAGTGCGCTCTAAGCAAATTTTTCCATTTTTATACCTTATTCAAAAAGAAATAATTGAATGATTTTACTTCCAAAATTCAAAAAATAAATTTATTTTGAAGTTTATTATTTTTTAAATATTATTTAATCACCTCTTGAAATGAGGTACCTGCTTGCCTTAATCTATGATAAAATAAACTGCGAGATATATTGACAAATATTTTATCATAACAACCTGCCATTATAAAAACAACTGTTGCATAAACCATTTTTATTTAAATTTAACTTCTGTAAATTTAATTTAAAACTTCCCATGGAAGTGAAAAATATTAATTTGTCACCACTTTACATCCTACGTAAGGCAAAAAGACGTAGGCACAAAAGTTTATTAAATCTGTCTGCCTTGTCGTAGCAATAATACACTTTACAAATTGTCTGAAAAGCCATCGCAATAATGGCAATAAGTAAAACGCGAAAATACACGAAAATAAACAGCCCGACACGAGAAAAAAATACAATTTCGACATCAGAAAAAAAAACGTATTATTTCCGTCATCATTTTTCATTTCTTATAAACCCCGCTTCGTTTCATTTCTTATAAATTCCGTTGCGTCGGATTATAGCGAATTTTCGCCCCAATATATAATAACATCGTATTACGTCGAGGGTATTAATTTCGGGTAGAAAAGTCGGGAAATTAGAGGCTGTCAAATCTGCCCACGGTTATCAAACTCCTCTGCGAAATTAATCAAATTTCGCGTGGAAACTTCGTAATTTTTTTACTTCCTTTCGTGATTATTACTTCTTTAATTATAGCAGGCTTTATCGTTATTTATCAGGCTTATGTTTTCCAATTATTTGTCTTAAAGACATATCCGAATAAACTGTAAACAGGAGGTCAGGGCTTAATGAAGCCCTTACTTGAAAGTGTATCGAAGTTAACTTTTTTTTTTGAGCATGAACCATGTAAGAATTTGTAGACATTTTTTTTTAAGAGTTTAACTTTCCATGTACATTTCTTACTTAGCCACCGGAGCGCTTTTTGCCACATTATGGAACTATTTAAAATTAAATTTTTCGAAGAAAGGTTTTCACTTTGTGATGGCATTATTTATTTTAATGAAAAGACAAGTAACTTTGTTAACATCACTTTTATTTATATACAATCAAAACGTTTCGTGAACGATGTTCACATCATCAGGATGAAATGTGCTAAACTATTTAAAATGACTTTGCTACCAATTTTGGCAAATTTTCCCTTATTTGTAAATAATTAAGTAGAAATTTACGATTTTATAATATGTTTTTTTATAAATCCTACGAATCATTACATAGTATAAAATGAAGTCGCTCAAAATGTATGGGCGCGTTAATCTTTTAAACTACGCAACGGATTTTCATACGGTTTTCACTAATAGATAGAGTGATTGAAGATGAATGTTTATATGTATAATACATGTAAATTATATTAGAGAAAAGCTGAGAAATTCAAAGAAAACATATTGTTGTGCGATTTAAAACGGCAGGCGGGCACTTTTGAAATTCGTTCTACGGAAGAAATTGGAAAATAGATGTCCTAGAGTAAGTAGGTATTTGATTTTCCATTTTCAAATATCCAGTGTTGCATTGTAAGCATTGTATAATTAGTGGCGAGTTAATTAGTTTATATGTATAAATAGTAGCAAGCGGGTGGTGTGGATTTTATAAAGATTGGGTAATGGCGTTGTGTTTCGTTAGCCATAGCAACGTGTGGCCGGGTCTGCTATTATGTGATGATCGACAAAAGATAGGGTACATTTTTTTTACATGAATACCGCACAAGAGTCCCAACTGCTCCCGTCTGGAGCCAGTGAGACTATGGCATCCCCAAATGGGGTATGTTGTGAGGCTGAAGGTAGTGGAGAGGGAAGGAGATAGGAAAGAGGAAGGTGGGGAAGTACCTGGCTATTCAGATCTGGTCACCGTCAATGTTTCAATTCTGAATGGTGGTCTTGCACCAGGGCGATACTGAGAGTATCTACCACTCTGGAACGTGCCGCAAATATACTACATATTATTTTAAATGAATAAATTGTGAAATACACAAATTAATCAAATAAAATTTATTTGCCACGCCGGGATTCGAACCCGCGGCCTTCGGAATGATGCGAGTCAAGCGCCTTACCGCTACACTACGCCGGCCGTCAAGGTGGATTCATTGGCTATATAGAACTATAATCAGTTTGTATATCTCCATATTGTTATGTTAAGATCTCTATGATACAACATAGAACGATTGTCTATGGTTGAGCCACTCTCTGTAAAACATGTCAACGAGATTCCAATAAATGTCATCTCCAATAAATAAGTCTTTTAATGTAATAGTTAACATTATAATATGGTGTCAGAAGTTAAAAACATCAAAGTCTCAAGTGTAAAGTTTATTGTAAAATAATACATTACGTGAAATTATAAAGGATTGAAAAGATTCTAAGTGATTAATATAAAATTAAAAATGGCGAGTGTAAACGCCTGTCCGCCAATGAGTTTCGATGGAAATCTATCGCACAACTGGTCAAAGTGGATCTTAAAATTTGAATTATTTTTGCAAGCATGCAATCAAGATACCGCTACAGATTCCAAAAAAGTTGCTCTACTTTTATTCTCAATGGGCGAGAATGCTATCGAAATTTTCAACACATGGACCGATGTCGATAATAAGACAGCAAAATACGCCGTGGTTATTAAGAAGTTTGAGGATTATTTTATGCCGAAAAAACATTAAACAATGGAAAGGTATAAATTTTTCACAAGAAGACAAAGAGAAGATGAAAATTTTCAAGATTTTTTATTGTCACTTCGTAAATACATTGCGTCATGTGAATTTGGAAACATGAAAGACGATATTTTAAAAGATATTTTTATCATTAATATGCACAAAAAACACTTCAGAATTCGAGAAAATCTATTACAACAATCCGATATTGACACTGATAAAGCATTCAATATTGCTCAAAGTATGTTGTTGTCAAATGAAGCTGTAACAGAACTTCAAGAAGAATTTCATTCTACTAGTGAAATACATAATATTCACAGTCGTCGGGATAAATTAAGGAATACGTCAAGAAACCAAAGAAGTCCATCAAGGAATCGATTTGGAAGTCAGTCAAACCGGTACACAAGTCATAATCCAGTCAGAAAGGAAAAGTCATTTCAATTCTCGCAGAGAAGCCATTCAAAAGTACAATCATGTAAACGATGCGGAGAAATTCATCGCACCAGATGTCCGGCAATGAGAGGTCTTGGATGTATACCGTACACATGTCATCTGTCAGTGGATCCGAACGTAATTCCAACAATAGATGCTCAACGCAGAGTTCCTTTCAAACTAATGGACAGACTAAAAGAGACACTAGATGGAATGGTAAAACAAAACGTTATAGAAAAAATTACAAAACCTACAAAATGGGTGAGTTCGTTAGTCATCATAGAGAAGCGTGATGGTAAATTGAGGTTATGTTTAGATCCCAAAAATTTAAATAAGGCATTACAAAGGTCACATTATCCATTACCAACATTTGAGGAAATTAGATATAGAGTTCACGGAGCAAAAATTTTTTCTCATCTTGACGCAACATCAGGATATTGGTCAATTCCGTTAGATAAAGAAAGTGCAGAATTATGTACATTCAATAGCCCATTCGGGAGATATTTTTTCAAACGTTTACCTTTTGGTATTAAAAATTCTTCAGAAATATTTACTAGAGTAATGAAAGAATTATTTGAAAATATTGAAGGAGTAACAATATTTATTGATGATATTTTAGTTTTTGGAAAAGATCAAGAGAGTCACGATAAATCTTTAAAACAAGTGTTAGATAAGGCACGGGAAAATAATTTAAAATTTAACATGAGTAAATGTAAATTTAACGTCAAAGAAATTAAATTTCTAGGTCACATATTTTGTGATGAAGGAATAAAAGCTGATTATTCACAAATTAGTGCTATTAGGGAAATGAAGTCACCTAAAGATAAAAAAGAATTACAAAGATTTTTAGGAATGATTAACTATTTAAGTCCATTCATCAAAAATATGTCAGAAAAAACTAATGTATTAAGACAATTATTAAAGAAAAACGTAGAATTTTTGTGGGATGAAAATTACGAAAAGTCGTTCAATGAATTAAAAAATATAGTTAGTTCAGAACCAATTTTGACACATTACGATAAAAATAAACCGATTACATTATCTGTTGACTCATCAAAATCAGCAGTAGGTATGGTCATTATGCAAGACAAAAGACCAATAGCATATTCTTCAAAAACACTCACACCAGCACAGACTAGATATGCACAAATAGAAAAAGAATTATATGCTATAGTTTGTGGTTGTTATAAATTTAATCAATATTTATATGGTCAAACCGTATATGTGCAAACTGATCATAAACCATTAATTACTTTATTTAAAAAATCGTTATATGACATACCAGCCAGATTGCAAAGAATGATGCTAGATTTACAAAAATATGATCTCATTGTAGAATATATTCCGGGAAAAAATTTGTACATTGCAGATACATTATCAAGGTCGGCATTGCCAAATACAGAAACATTAACTTTTGAAAGTGATATTAATTTACATGTTAACACTATAGTTAATAACATGGCAGTAACACCACAAAAATTAGAAGAAATTAAGAAAGCAACTAGGGAGGATGCAGCTTTACAAGTTTTAATAAAGTATTACATTGAAGGTTGGCCCACATCCAAAAATAAAATTAATTCTTTAGTTAAACAATATTGGAATATACAATCAGAAATAAATGTGTGTAATGATTTAGTTTTTAAAGGTCATTCTTTGATAATTCCTACAGTTATGATACCAGAAATATTAAAGAAAATGCATGAAGGGCATCAAGGGATTATAAAAACAAAGAAATTGGTTAGAGATTTTCTATATTGGTCAAATATGAATTCAGATATTAAAAATATGATCGAACAATGTCAAACATGTCTAAAATTTAAACCATCTAATCAACGCGAGTCACTTATATCGCACCCAATATCAAACTATCCCTGGGAACGTATTGGTGTAGATATTTTAACATTTAATAATATTTATTATTTAGTAGTAGTTGATTATTACTCAAAGTATATAGAAATTGCGAATATGAATAAGCATTACACAGCAGATGTAGTAGTAAAAAATTTAAAATCAATTTGCAGTCGACATGGAATACCATTAGAATTGGTCAGTGATGGAGGTCCACCATTCAATTCAGTCGCATTCAAATCATTTACGTATGAATGGGATATTTATCATATAACAACAAGTCCGTATCATTCTCAGTCAAACGGACAAGTAGAAAGTTCAGTCAAAATTGTAAAAAATATTTTAAGAAAATGTCAAGAAGATAAAACCGATCCATATTTGTCATTATTACATTATCGTACAACACCAAAAGAGAATTTACCTTCTCCGTCACAATTATTAATGTCAAGACAACTTCGTTGTAACTTACCGTCTACAAAAAGTCAGTTAAAACCAAAAGTAGTCAAATTTAAAGAGTATAAAAAAGAAACAGAAAATCGTCAAAATAAAATGAAAAAATATGCCGATAGAGGTAGTCAGGATTTAAAACCATTAAATATTGGGGATAAAGTAGTTTTTAAAAGAAAACCAGAAAGTCATTGGGAGCCAGCAATAGTAAAAGAGTTGTGGAATAAAAGTCCAAGGTCATACATAATTGAAACTTCAAATGGAAATAAATATAGAAGAAACAGAATTCATTTAAGATATGATAAGTCAAATGAAAATAATAATAATAATAGTCAAGAAAAAAGTCAACAAGACAGTCAATCATCAGAAGTAATAACTAAAAGTCAGAATACTAGTCAAATGTATTTTCCAAGTTTAGATTTTGCGGTTCCATCTACCTCAAGTCAAGTCATTACCAGATCAGGAAGAGTTGTGAAGATTCCTGACAGATACATGTAAAACTAATTAAAGATGTTTACATAAAATACAAACATTTTATATGTTTTAATTTTGTTTATATAAAATGCATAGTCTTAAGAAAAAAAAATTATTTTTGTTTATATAATTTCATGCAAATGTAAATGCATTGTCTAACGAAGAAGACTGTTTTTAGTTTGTTAAAACACATTAAATACATATCTAAGTTTTCATTATAATTTTTGTTAAAAATGTCATAATTTAGTATTAAGTAAAAATATCGAAAAATATTTAGAGACAAGAGATGAAAATTCAAATTTATTATGTTAATTAAAAAATTAAAAATATTTATTTTTTTTATAAAAAAAAAGGGAGATGTTATGTTAAGATCTCTATGATACAACATAGAACGATTGTCTATGGTTGAGCCACTCTCTGTAAAACATGTCAACGAGATTCCAATAAATGTCATCTCCAATAAATAAGTCTTTTAATGTAATAGTTAACATTATAATACATATTAAAATTCGAAGATCTAGTTTTTTTAATGTGGGCGGAAAAAATACCACCAAAAAATCTCGAACAATCGGAGAAAAAAGTTATAAATTTCGCTGTCGCTCCAGTGGTTAAATTTTTTTTTCTGCTACCGGTTTCGACACATCCGTGTCATTCATGATCAAACTTTAAACAAACTTAAACATTTAAACAAGTACAGAAATGATTAGATTTAATTATTTATTAAAAGAAAATAACTTAGTTTACATCACTTTATTTTTTATATTTTATAATATCAACATGTTTCGTGAACCAAGTTCACTTCTTCAGGAATAAAAGTATACTAAAGTTAAAAAATTTAATTATAGATTACATATGGAGAGAAGAAATTGAAGGAGGGGGAAGGGTTGACAATGGTGGGAGTTTCAAATCGTGATAAAAACCAAAGTATTAACGCGAACTTAAATATTGCTAAGAATATTTCAAAAATTGTGAAGGAAGAAAATTTAATCGTTACAAAGGCTGATAAAGGGAACAGTGTTATTATTATGGATAGAGGTGATTACATAACCAAGACTATGGACTTTCTGCAAGGAGACAATTTCGAAATTATCCATATTAACCCAATTAATAAGTGTCAAGACATGTTGAAACAAGCAGTAAAAAATTGTAAAAGTGACATTTTTGTAAAGTTGAAAAATGATAAAATATTAATTTTAAGTAACCCACAGATTCCTAAGCTTTATAGTCTGTTAAAAATACATAAATTGAATAAACCAATTAGGCCAGTCGTTTCTAATTGTAATGCCCCAACTTTCAAAGTAGCATCAACATTAAATAATGTAATTATTAATACTAATGTTTTCCAACCAACATACACCGTTAAGAATTCATTAGAATTGGTTAATTATTTAAAGGATTTGGAAATCCCTAACCATGCTAATGTTGGTTTCTTTCGATATAGTTAATTTATTTCCAAGTATTCCAATAGAAGAGAGTAAAACCATTATTTATAATTTGTTAAATTCTTCAACTTTGCCGAAAGACCTAATTCATGATTTTACTTTATTATTTGATGTTTTTTTTTTAAACAAAATTACTTTCAATTTAATAATACTATATTTAAACAAAAGGATGGCTTAGCCATGGGAAGTAGTACGAGTCCTTTGATTTCAGATATTTTTGTAAATAATTTAGAAAATAAGATTTTTAATAGCGGTGCGTTATTACTTAAAAATGTGTATTGTTGGAAAAGATATGTTGACGATATATTTTGCATTTGGTTAGGTTCAGAAAGACAATTGAACATGTTCTTAAATTTTTAAAATAAATTACACAAAAACATTAAATTTACACTGGAAATTGGTAAAAATAACAGGTACAAAAATTGATTTCAATATTTTCCGTAAAGATACGTATACTGATATTGTTATACATAATTCTTCAAATCATCCCTTTTCTCAAAAACTAGCGGCTTTCCACTCTATGATTAATAGACTAATTACAATTCCTTTGTCAGCTCTTAACTATAATTTTGAATTAAATCTCATAAAGCAAATAGCAGTTAATAATGGCTATTCTACTAATTTGATAGATGAAATACTAAATAAAAAAATTAAACAGAATTTTTTCAAATTATATATTTACCCTGTTTCTAAAGATAACAATAAACATTGGCGTAGAATTTTATTTGTCGACAACGATACGTCAAAAATTATTAGTAAAAATATTCCCGGTACTATTCAACCAGCGTTTTACACAAATAACAAATTGAAGAAATATATACTCAACAATAAAGATAGCGAAATTAAAACAAAAAAATCAGGGGTTCACAAACTCAATTGTAATGATTGTAGTTCGTTTTATATAGGTAGAACTTATAGAAACTTTGAGATTAGGGTTAAAGAGCACCTCAGAGCACTAAATGGCAATAGCGATTCTGAGTTCGCAGACCATTTATTAAAATATGATCATAGCTTTGACATAAATTCAGGACTTCAAATATTACATACAGGATATAAAATATCGCAAATCAATAATTTAGAAATTTTAGAAATAAGAAAAAATGTAAATTCCAAAGCTGACATAATTAATAAGCAAAAAATTTTTGTTAACCCTGTTTTAAATATCTTCCCACTTAACCGGCCTTTTACTTCTAATAGCTTGGTAATCCCTAATTCTTCGAAACTCCCACCATTGTCAACCCTTCCCCCTTCTTCAATTTCTTCTCTCCATATGTAATTTATAATTAAATTTTTTAACTTTAGTATACTTTTATTCCTGAAGAAGTGAACTTGGTTAACGAAACATGTTGATATTATAAAATATAAAAAATAAAGTGATGTAAACTAAGTTATTTTCTTTTAATAAATAAATAATGACATCACAAAGTAACAACCTTTTAGAAGAAGTTTTCTTCGAAAAATTAGATTTAATTAGATGAGGGTAGTGGCATGTATGCAGGTACGACTACTAGAAATTTTAAAACTAGAATCAGGAAAATGATGAAATAATAACTATTCCGAGTGTGCTAATCTTTTGAGACAGGCCAAAGCTTCAAAAAGAAAAAAACAAGTTTTAACATTCAAATTAACCTTTCAAATAAACCATAAAAATATAATTAAAAAAATAATTTAGTTAATAAAATAATAGCACCCTGTGAATAACCCTTATTGACAATTTTCCCATGTTGTGTTGACTCCTCTCACAGTTCTAAACTTATTGTGAAACTCCAAGTAGATGACAGATTACCCTGCTTGGTTTATGATGTCGCATATTAAACATAAAATAGATTGCTACACCAAATTACATATTGAGAGGTGGGTCAAATCCCAGCACTGGAAGGAATGGGAGAGGGCACCCGGAATGAGGCAATCCAAAGTACTCATAAACGGACCGGACCCCAAACTGACCAGGAAACTACTCGATATGGACAGAAATTCGCTGAGGGAACCGGTAGGACTACTAATGGGACACTGCCATCTCAGGAGACAAATGCAGCTATTGGGAGTGGAAAGCACCAACATATTATGTAGAAAATGTGAAGAGGATGAAGAGACTCCAATTCACTTATGGTGCCAATGTCCTACCCCGGTGGGAACTAGGCTCAGATACCTGGGAAGACATGCTGTAGAACCAGAAGACATAGCCACATATCCAATGACAACTCTGGTGAACTTTATTAAAGGGACTGGAATATTATTAAAGGATTGAGGTAAAATGGGAGAAAGTACAATGGGTCCATGGCCTAAGTACTCACGGGAACTAATGGTAAACTGTCTCCGCTTTAAAAAAAAAATTACTAAAATTTATCCAGACACTATCTAGATAGCATTTAGTTCGGGTTTGAATGTTGCAATCATACATAAAAATAGCAGCCAATAAAATCTGCGTTAAGAAAATGAAAATAATGCTGGTGGTTCTTAGTCGAAGTATGGTGCAGTTAAAAATACCCGAATCGGATATCGACACCTTGGCGCAGTGATTAGTGCACTGGCCCGGAAAATCCAAAGGTCCTGGGTTCGAATCTAAGAGGTGCAATTATATTTTTCTGATTTGTTTCCTGATTTTCGATTGAGTTTCGCTAATTTGTCTTCATTTAGTGAAGAAATAATAATTAATTTGTTTTAATAACTATTACATTATGATATTATACTTATAGAATTAGTTAGTATTAATATTTGTTGATTTCTCTGGCTCAACTTATATATATATATATATATATATATAGCTCTGGCTTAAAATCTCTAAAATGTTGCTCATAATTCTTCAATGCACAGTTTTGTAAACAGTACATATAAAATTTTCTTGGCCAGTTTGTCAATAAAGATATTATTACGTTGCTAAAAAAATAAACAGAAAAGATGAAGTTCGAATATTATCAAGACAAAAATAGCAGAATTGTGCCTATAAAAATATGCTGCTTGTGATATATTCGGAAAAAGTCCTGACGTATCGACATATCTCGATAAAATTATAAGCCTTGTTCGAAAATAAATTCCTTCCAGGATCAAGTTAAGAGGGTTCTGAAGAAAGCAGGATGTATTTTGTTGACGTCATCGATGAAACGAAAGCCTCCTTTTCCCTTTTACCTAAAAATAATATGTAGCAATATCATTTTTTACATTAACTCCACAGGAAAATAATTTCCCAAAGGTCCTATGTCGTCCTTGGGGATGCCATGTGGACAGTCTTTTAAATGAACAGAAGGGGTGAAAATGAGTCTTGAAGGGTTCCGCAACTTTTCATCCCCCAACAAATTATCTACTAAAATCTAACCTAACCTAACAAAAATAAACAAAAATAATACAGACGTACTGTAAAGACAATAAATAAATAAAAAAATTGATGAAAAGACAAATAACTTTGTTTACATCACTTTTATTTGTACACAATCTACTTCTTAATAGATTGTGTACAAATAAAAGATTATGTACCAGATTGTGTACAGACTTTGTACAGATTAGATTATGTACAAGATTGTGTACACATTTATTACAGATTATGTAATAAAAGATTGTGTACAATTAAGATCTTAATCTTTTATATGGGTAGAACAAATAAGTAAGGGTTAAAAAACATCTCAGGGCATTAAATGGCAATAGCGAATCTGAGTTCGCAGATTATTTAATAAAAAATTATCATAATTTTGACAAAAACCATGGACTTAAAATATTACATACAGGTTATAAGGCATCACAGATAAATAACTTAGAGATTTTAGAAATTAGGAAAAATGTAAATAATAAAGCATACATAATTAATAAGCAACCAATTTTTATAAACCGTCTTTTGAACCTTTTCCCACTTAACCGGTCTTTCCCTGCTAATGACTTTGAAATCCCAATTGTTCCCTGAATCTTACCCCTTCCCCTTCCTCCTACCCCTTCGTCCCATATGTGATCTATGTTTAATTTTTAAGTTTAGTATACATTTGATCCTGATGATGTGAACATCGCTCACGAAACATGTAGATTGTGTACAAATCAAAGTGATGTAAACAAAGTTATTTGTCTTTTCATTAAAATAAATAATGTCATCACAAAGTGAAAACCTTTCCGAAGAAGTTTTCTTCGAAAAATTAATAAATATTGTTCAAAAATAGTAAAATGTTAAATAAGGTTAGGTTAGGTCAGTGGGATATTTTGTCGGAAATATTTTGTCGCGGGATGAAAACGAGCACGTGATCCACGTCGTAGGAGGGACGAAACACAGAAGTCAGAAAATTGTTCCACAGCTGAGCTGTTGAAGTAAAGAACGCAATATGTGACAATAATAATTGTCAACCGTGTACAAATATTGGGCGCGTGTTTGGCGTGTTCCCCAATTATGCACCGGTTGAAAGGATCAATGACACTGGTTCCTCGGAGAATCTTCCATTGAAATACCGGTAGAACAAGGACAGCATTTTACCAAAGATTGTTAAGATTGGAGAATCTATCGAACGGATCGTATGGGCAGAATATGTACCTACTTATTAAATATGATACTTTTCCAAAACCCTCACTTTTTCCTTTACTTTCCTTTTTCCTATAAAAATGTTAATCTTTGCCTTAGCACTTCAAAAAATATTCTAGCTACAAAATCATCCCTTATTCTCCTTTTAATCCACCCCGAATTATACCGATTCCGAGTAAAGCCATTCTTAAAGCCTCTCGTTTTTCCGTTTCCATAAAAATATACTTCAAAGCAGAATGTTAATTATTTCGTTGAATTCACACCGCAAAGAATAATTTTTAATTTTAAAACTTTTATGGTTATTAAAGTCACAGGAACTTTGGATAAATCAGCTATATAAGAAGCTGGCTAAGATTAGGCACTCACACTTTTATGAGTAAATTAGTAAAATTTTCTGTAGAATGTTTGTTCATAAAATATATATTTTTTTATTATTGTTTTTTGCCGACAAGAGTTATATATCTCTTTAGCTTTGCATTAAATGAAGTTTGGTTATTGGGGAGGTTATTTAAAATCAAATGAGCGAATGTATTTTGGTCTAATTTTTAACCTTTCAATGTTATATAAATGTTTGTATTGAATTTGAACATTTTGAGCCAATGACAAATGATAAGATTAACAAAATTTAGAATACATTAATAATATTCTCACGGAGACTCTTGACCCAGATGTAGAGATTAGGTGCAGAATTGAAGCAGCAAGAATTGCATTTAGTAAAATGAAATCCCTCTTCTGCAATGACAATATCAATTTAAAACTAAGGCAGAGAATGCTTAAATGTTATGTGTGGTCTGTCTTGCTGTATGGATGTGAGACATGGAGCTCGAAAGTAAATACCATTAACAGGTTAGAGGCTTTTGAAATGTGGTTTCACTGGAGAATGCTCAAGGTCCCATGGACCGACATGATCACCAACACAGAAATTCCCAGGCGGGCTAGAGCAGATAGAGAACTCCTTATTTGATTAAAGTCAGCAAGATTTCATATCTGGGTCACCTACTTCGAGGGGAGAAGTATCACTTGCTCCAATTAATATTGAAAGGCAAGATAGAGGGTCGCCGACGGCCTGGTAGGAGACAAATACTTGGCTGCGAAATGTACGAGAGTGGACCGACATTAAAAGTGTGGAAGAGCTATTCCGGGCAGCGCAAGACAGAGAGACATTTTCCAAAGTGATCACTAACGTCGGGAGGACCTGGTAGGGAACACCAAGAAGAAGAAGAATACATTATTAAAATGAATACATTTTTCTTAAATTACCTTTGAAGAAGTTCTAACATTGTAACAACATAGGTTATAAACTCAATATTTTTTTTTAATTATTGAAGAAGAAGATAATTCTAATAAATCTAAACGAAACAGAACAAGATAATGAAAATAAAAAGGTGACAGTAGCAAGTCATAAGTCACACTATTTAAGTCACAAATAAATTCTTTAGAACTCCACAGTCATTCAAAACAGAAGGCATCTAAAATTTTTGTAAAAAAATAGTTAGTTAATGTTATGGATAAAATAGGTTCCAATAACCGAGTGGTTTTAAGGCGTTGTCCTGATAAGACAGTGTTCCTGGGTTCGATTCCCAACTGCGAACCAAAATCTTTTTGTTGTCTGTGTCTTGTTCAATTTCAACACCCATTTGAAAGTCATTAAAAGTTACGAAAAAAAATTGAAAAATAGCTCTTAACCTAACCTTAAGTAACCTATTTAACCATTTTTTTCATCGCTTTTAATGACTTTTCAATGGAGTTGTTGAAGTTGCGTGATTCTGACTTGTCCGATCACCCCCGGTAATATAATATGATTGGTTTGATTGATTTTGTAAAAAAAAATAACGAGAAAAATGTCGCAATAAATATAACATGAAATTATTAGTGTAGAATATTTTTTTTGCTTCTAATTCTATTTTTAAATATATGATGTGTCTGGAAAATGAAGTGGTAATCTCTTACTTAAAGAAATAATTTCCAGAATACAGACAATATAACTTCTGTCTGAAAAGTCTGACGACAATATAACCTTTTTTGGACTTTAAAATACAATTTCTGACAACCTTTTCAATTATTTAACACTTTTTTAGTCAACTTGAGCCGGCACAATATTGTAATATTTTGTAAGACTTTATTTTTTTCCACAGAATCTCATTTTTCGTTACGTTCAATCTAGAAGCAGGAACTTATGAAAAATATATTATAATAAACTAATGATAAAAACTTGACGGCCGGCGTGGTGTGGCGGTAAGGCTCTTGACTCGCAATCCGAAGGTCGCGGGATCGAATCCGTTAAATCGAAGTCGAATTAATTTTATTTCATTAATTTCAGTTATTTCACAATTAATTGAATTAAAATAATATATAGTATATTTACGGCACGTTCCAGAGTGGAAGATACTCTCAGTATCGCCCTGGTATAAGACCACCATTCAGAATTGGAACGTTGAAATGGCTTTTAGCCGTGTTTAGTGACCAGATCTGAATAGCCAGGTACTTCCCCACCTTCCTCTTCCATATCTCCTTTCCCTCCCCACTACCTTCAGCCCCACAACATACCCCAATCGGGGATGCTATAGTCTCACTGGCGCTAGACGGGAGCAGTTGGGACTCTTGTGCGGTATACATATAAAAAATGTTTATCAATTAACGCACTCTGCTAATATAACTAATATAAACAACTCAACCAACTCTGCTAATATAACCAACCAAAATATGTAGCTGCTTGTCCTTTATACAGTTTTAGTTAATCAATCAATTAACATACTCTGCTAACACAAATAAATACTTCTTCTAACACAGCAAACTTATTTTGTGGCACCATTTTGATAATTAATTAAATACTTAGTTTTTATCACTTTTATTGTTTACAAAACCAACATGTTTCGTGAGCAACGCTCACTTCTAAGGGTTTTTTATTGATACTCTAATAAATTCATTATTTTATGGATACTCTAATAATAATTTTATTGATACTCTAATAAAAAAACCCTGAAGAAGTTGTTATGATAATATAAATCGCCGTTTATTTTATCATAGAATTAGGCAGGTACCCAATTTCAAGAGGTGATTGAATAAGATTTAAAAAACATCAATGTAAATTTATTTTTGAAAAATGGAAGCTAAATTATTCAATTATTTTTTGAATAAGGTATTTGAGACTTGAAAATTTGCTAGCAGCTTCACTTGTTGGTGTAGGGCCTGAGGTGGTGGACTCTATACTGAAAGTCGAACGTGATTTTTATTTCACAAGTTGTTTCGTGCGTTAATTTTAAAAATGATTGCTTGATTAACCTAATTATTTCTTCGTCAGAAGGCCGCGACCAGTATTTTTCGTAGCGCCGTTAAAGTGTTTATTATATTATACATTATTGAGACGCGCGTTTCTATTCACATAACCGCAATCTATTTACTAAATATTTAATTATCCTCTATTTGCCGAGTAACTAGGCTATCAATACAATAAATTATGGAAGATCATTTTCTTACAAGGAGTCTAGCCTGACCGAATTTAAGGAAATCTTGGAGTATTGGAGAAAATTCTGTTTGCTCATGGATTTGTAATTATTCCATGGTTGGAGCAATTTTATTAGAGCAAATCTGCAACAGCCGTTTTCAGTTCACGGAAAATTGACAGATTCTTCATCGTGAATAGAAGCTTCCTGATAAAACGAGAGGCCCAAGATTTATTTTAGATAGCTAGATAATTGAAATTTTGTCGATCAGGGGGTAAGTTTTAAATACTTTATTTATGTTTTAAGTTCTATTTGTGTTATAAATATGTACAAATAAATGTATTTTATTATTTCTTATGAATTCTGTCTGTCATTTTTAATTCTTTTATATTAACCTTAAAGTTTGAACTTCCAAGACCCTGGGAGAGGATTATTGCTTTCCCATCTGCTAGCCTGGTTAATCAACCAGTGGCGCCCCTTTAAAAATAAAGCTGGCAGATTTTATTACACTATTACAACACACACCTGTTATATTTATGTACTAAAATTGTACACATATTTAATCTCATTCTATTCTAACAAAGTGAGCGTTGCTCACGAAACATGTTGGTTTTGTAAACAATAAAAGTGGTAAAAACAACTAAATAGCTTACGATCATCCCATTTTTCCACAGGGGTATGCAGATAAGATATAGTGCCAAAAAAACTCTGTCTTTATTCTTCTCTTCTGCATTCAAGCGTCGTCTCATACGTCTTCTTCTTTCATTCAGATCCTTTATATGACCATACTCAAATAATTGATGTAACTTGCAGTGCCACGTCTTTCTCGAGCGTCCCCAACTTCTTCTACCATTAATTTTAGCGTTAAATATTTTCTTGACGCTAGTTTCAATGTTCATCCGCTCCACATGACCAAACCTAGACGACACAATACTCTTAAACAAGTCTGAATCTTATAGACGTAAGTGAAGAAGGCGTGCAGACAAACATGCGACTGGCGGCCCAAGCGTATTGGATGGACCAACGGTCGAATTTGGTCCAACAGCCCTAGAAAATGGATTGTTTCCATGGGTAAATTTTAATTAATTCTGATAAATGTATTACTATAATCTCAGATGTTTCTGACTTAATGCCTTGGGAAGTTACTAATGCATCTTCTACAAAAATAAAATCTGATGATTACGGCTAATTTTATAGTTGAAAACCGTTTTGCAAATTTTTACTCGTAAGACAGTCGATCCAATCGACAGTCATTTTATACATAACTCAGTGCGCAGAACCTAGCGTTTCTTTTGGGATTGTGTTAAATAGGATTATATATATATACCTAGTTTCAACACTTTTCGTTATGTCGTTAGTATAGAAAGTTATACGTAGTTTTAGGTGTCTCAACAAATAACAGTAAAATATTTTCACTTTGTTCCTTTGTTAGTTGGTTCGTGTCTAATATACGAACGGTTACGGAAATGGCCGATCATACACGATGTACGGCTGGGCTCCCTTAGTATTCTCTGGCTTCAGAATTCCCTAGGATTTACAGAATTACCTGGCACCTTATATAGGACGGGCAACTGGTACAGTTAAATATTCAGTGTAAACCTTACGTTAATTTAAATAAAGTAACTTGTAATCTCAAAATCTCGACGAACCCCGATCTGTATTCGGTCTCAGAACACATTTCAAGTATAATCTCAGTAACTGAGATTAAAGAACATTACATTAAGCATTCGAGATCATTCCTTGAATTTATTTCTTGATCCTAGGCAGTCCAACAAACCGCGTATGCACATTTATATGTTGATTTCTCCCTTATTCACCTCCTTTGAAAGTAGCCCAGTCCCTTTTACAAAGTTCAAGGTTGTCATTGGGTGTTTGGTCACGTGTTCTGGTTTCAAAACAAAAATGATATTCAACTCCTCAGGTATCTGAGCCTTCTTCCTAAAAATGGAGGCCAAATTAACACTAACTAACTAACTAACCATCACGCTGTTTCTCCGCAGGGGTAGGCAGAGAGGATGGACCGCCAAATAATTCGATCTTGGCACACACACTGCCTCATTTACATTCATACACACTCTTCTATTATTCTGACTCTTGTCATGGCCCGTCTCAAGTATCTGATTCACTTTATAGTGCCATGTCTTCCTCGGGCGTCCCCGACTTCTTCTACCATTCACACTTGCGTCATATATTCTTATTACACTACTTTCTTCGTTCATTCGCTCGACATGCCCAAACCATCTGAGAATCCCTTTCTTAATCTTACTCATTACGCTTACATCAACCTTGCATTATTTGTGGATCTCCACATTTCTCAAACGATCATACACGGTTTTACCACACATACGCCTCAGGGATCAGCATTTCTACAGCATTTAGTCTGCTTTCATCCTTCCTTTACCAAAGTTCTGCCATCAGAGTAGGTACCAGCACTTCTTTGTGGACTGTGTTATGGCCCTCTTTGCTGGCTTCAAAACCAACACCCTCTCCGGGGCCAAGGGGGCCCTAACATGTCCCAGGCCAGCTCACAGCAGAGACAAAAGTACCCTCTATTCCAGGGGCAGGCCGCACGATTGCTACAGAATTCTCTCTCCTCCACGGGCGTCGGGAAATACACTCTAGGAGATACTCCTGCCGAGGCAGATTAACAACAGGATTGAGTTAAATAGATTCATGTATTGCAAATTTAAAACACAGTACATAGGTCATTACAGTACAATTCAACACAAGAAATACATACTACACAAACCTAGCTATCGTGTTTATACCTCAAGAATCCCTAAAAACGAAACTCTCTGAGTGATGGCTTTTCGCGGGAGTTTACAGTCTATCGTTAAAGGACACAATCAAATGAGGAAACAATTGTACAGCTTACATGATGTTGGGGATCTTCGTCTTCCGCCTTCCAGGGGCACCTCCCGAGTTTAGGACAGAACCGAAGTTTACACAGGCATGGCGAAATATCAGCGCTAAACCCGTAGGTTATTGAATTAACATTGCGGGTTATATTTGAGTTCAATTCGAGCGACAGTACGCCGGGCGCGAACAGTGGGAATCAACCCGCGGGCGTAACGTGTGCCCGAGGCGGCTTGCAATTCTCAACTGTGGGCGGAAGGGATCGCGTGCGGGAGGGCAGAGGGGATAGGAAGTAGGAAGCAGGGAACAGGGGGGAGAGCAGGGTGTTGTGTTGTTTGCGGCGATTTAGGAGTTTGAATTCTCTGTCGTTTGGGCGTACCATAACAACTGCTTCGCTTCTTTTGGCAGTCTTTTTATTAGCGCCAACGGCATTCAGGCCTCGATTAAAGGAGTTGCATTTTACATTTACCCTTCTTTCAATATCTCTATCAGCCTTCCCATCTCTCGTAAACGTACTACCCAGATTCACAAACTCATCTGTTAAAAATGTGAGGATCCTTTAATAAAGAACTGTTTTTACAAATAACTTCACTTTTTATTTCAATCACAGGAACAAGTGTTTAAATAACGGTGTGAATAATAATTTTACACCGGGCCCAAACTGGCGGTTGTTTACTATTTAAACTTTTCCGTAGAAAAAGACATTAAAAACCAGAAGAGAGCCTATTTATAATGTAAAAATCCAACACATAAACAAACAAAAAGTGACATTAGTGTGGTGAATGGACATCAACTAAAATGATTCCCTACAATACCGACTTAAATCCTTAGCAAAGGCTCACACCATCTTTTTTTTTTTTTTTTTTTTTAATTGTACAACAGATTTTTATCCAATTACTGTACAATTTTCTCATTTTAACAGTCTTAACACCTAGGAAGATGATTAATATACAAAAAAATCTTAAGGCTATCTAAAGAAGAGTTATATATATCTAGTGTTTCCGATATTTCGTTCAACAGCACCATTCCTCTTGTCATGCTATGCTGTGCTAGAACATCTGTTCTGCCGTATGGTATTTTGAACAAGTCGTGTCAACGATTACGGCTGAAATTTTCAGGCACGTATAAGCCATAACATTCCAAGAGGAATGGGCTGTCAATACGATTATGGATTATGTTAAAACTAAGAATTGCAAGATTTGCATAACGTCTAGTTTCCAAGCTAAATCTATTTGTTGCCTCAAGTAATTCCATATGGTGCATGAATCTTGGGTACGTTCCATTCATCCGCATATAGACATACCTAAGGAATTTTTTCTGAACTTGTTCTAGCATATTAATATATTTCGCTTGGTGCGGAGTCCACACACCACTGGCATACTCCAGCTTACTTCTTATGACTCCATCAAACATGGCTATCATTGCATCTGGGTCATCAAATTGCTTACATATTCTGATGATGAAACCGAGGAGTTTGTAGCATGCTGGAGTGAGCTGTGATATATGATTCGAGAATGTCAGTTTGGGATCAAAGACGATACCGAGATCTTTAAAGCTATTGACTCGGCATAATGTTTTCCCTTTAATGTTGTATTCAAAAACTATGGGCTTCTGGGAGCGGGTATATGTCATGGTTACACATTTTTTATATTGAATTCTAATTTGTTTTTTACTGACCATTCTGCAATAGCATCAAGGTCAGATTGCATTTTTAAGCAGTCATAGTAACAGATTATTTCCATCAAAAGTTTGAGGTCATCTGCAAATAGAAGACATTTGCAATATTTTACACAAACCTGGATGTCATCTATAAGTATAAGGAACAGCAAAGGATCAAGGTTTGAACCTTGGGGAATACCTGATAACGCCGGGAATTGTTTAGATTCATGTCCATTTATTATTACATATTGACTTCTAGCTTTTAAATAGGACGCGAAGAATATAAGTGTTTGTTGATCGAAACCAAGTTTGTACATTTTAAGTAGTAAAATATCATGATCAACTCGATCAAAAGCCTTGGCAAAATCCGTATACACTACATCTATTTGGTGTCTCAAGTCCAGTCCGACGGCCACCAATCGCGAAAATGTTAACAAATTTGAAACCGTGGATTTTCTTGGCATGAAACCGTGTTGGTTTTCTCCTAGAAATGGCATAATTTGGTGATGTAATTTCTTGTAAATAATCATTTCAAATATTTTTGGTATAGTTGACAGTACAGCTACTGGTCTGTAATTCCTTATATCAGACTTGTCTCCAGCCTTGAAAATTGGGCTTACACGCGTGAGTTTCCAAGAATGAGGGAAACACCCAGTTGATATGCTAAGATTAAATATATAGCTCAGCGGTCGACAAATGGTTTTTGACATATGAGCAATTATATTAGGGGGTATTCCGTCTGGGCCTGCAGCCTTGTCGAGTTTTAAAGTTCGAGTACAGGAGTCTACTTCCTCTGGACAGGTTAGCTCAAGACCGATTTTACCAATATCGTAAATATATAAAATCCAATCCAATATCTTGTCTAATACATAATTGGATTTTACTCAAGCAAACCACAGATGTCGGTAGCCTTTCAATTTTGAACATCATGCACCTGCCCCAAGGCCACATTAACACCATAGATAAAATAATAACCGCAATTTTCCAAGATGTTTTTACTTTAAGGCGCTATTTGAGCGCAAGGCCCAACTTTTTATTTAAAAAATTTTTTTGTGAAAAGAATGTGCCTTATCTCTACGAAAAAAAACATTCACATCGTCTATTACAACTAATTAGGGTAATATTTTTTCAAGGCTTTAAGGTGTTCAACATTAATTTTAGTGTGAGGTCAATTTGGGTAATATTAATGGCTACCGCATTTTCTTTGTATAATGGCTTTTTGTAGGCCAAAAAATGTTCCTGTAATATTCTCGAGAATGTATTGTAGGTGTTTGGCGCAATTTATTTTTTCTGTTTATCTGTAATATTATTCAAGGAGTTGTTGACAGAAATAGGGGAGAGTGTGTATGATAAGGTCTTTTATGTGATTCTGCAAAAGAGTATCTACAGCATGCCTATCAATGGCTATCTTATTTGGGGAATGTGTTAGTATGAAGATTGCAGGGAAGGGAAAGGAAAACGGGAATAAAAAGTTTATTCAGTACTTTTCAGTTCTGAAGTCTTCATCAAAGTTTTATTGTTCCATGACAGTTGTCCCCCCGGCATACTTTACATAACATGTAACTAAGTGTCCCCGAAGGGGTGAGCAGAGTTGTGAGGATGGGAAAAATAAAAGTACGAAACATATTTTCATTCAATTTCATCAAGTATAAAACTAGATGTTTAAAAACTGAATGTATCAGCATATAAGTACAAAAAATCTATGATATAAATATCTATGTAAACTTATTATTAAAGAAGTTTTCCATGACGATCTTAGGTTTAAAATTAGTAAAAAATGTGCAAAATATTATAATTTTATAATAATTATAATTTCGGGGGGGCAACTGTCGGGGATTGTTCGATACGTTCGATATTGGTTGAGGGAGACGTAACCTAAACCTCTTCAGCTGGTCTCTCTCGACCCATCGCTTTGCACCGCAGTTGGAGGGATGGATTTATTCATCTCTCACCTCTAGGCACACTGACCCCTAGATTCCTATCCACCCCTCATACCCTTTTCCTTCCCTGAACTTCATCTCCTTCCTTTCCCTTAAAGACCCTTCAAACAGCATTCTCAAAGATGACGTAGGCCCTGAGGGAAATTATTTTCTTCGGGGCCTCCTGTGTGGAACTGGCGTAAAAAAGGTTCCTCCTCCGTCTGTCTCGACACAGGAATTAAAAAATAAAATAATAATAATAGTTGTATGCAGCGGTAGTGCAATGCAATACATTCCGTATTTTAAAATAACAAAATAAAATAGGCAGATAATTGAGAAATAAAAAAAACGAATAAGCATGAAAAATAAGATAAATGAAACTGAAAAAAAAATTAACACAAAATTAAATGCTATCAGACGTTTATGGAGAATATTTGACCGAGGGTCACCCCGGGTGACTCCATCCAGTCAGTCAAAATGAACGTTTCTTTGTTTGTCACATAACATCCCCAAAGATGACATAGACCCTGAGGCAAATTATTTTCTCCAGGGCCTCCTGTGTGGAACTGACGTAAAAAAGGTTCCTCCTCCGTCTGTCTCGACACAGGAATTTTCCAGTGAGACAGGCATTAAAAAAAATAATGATATTTTATCAAAATAAATCAATTAAAGTATGTGAAACCTCGAGGTAAGCGTTTAAAACGTTAAATTAATATTATTATCCCGATATGAGAGCGAACGTGTGGTTAAATTAACCCGTCTTGTTTAGGAATAAATACATCCCAAAACACCTAATCGCGTTATACTTTCATGAGACCAAAAACGTCCGGGCGACCTTACATTTTAAAAGATATATATCTCTCTTCCTCTCATGCAAACATATGTTTTTTCTTTTAACCAGAAAGAGAAAGAAATAATGCTATTGTCTTTGAAATATGAAAGCTATCTTGCATAGATGTTTTACAATCTCGATCCAAAGTGACGGTTTCTGATTTTTCGCGCGAAACTGAGGCTTCCGGATTGTGAGGTGCGAATATATTGAACCAAGCAAACGGGTTAAGGATAAGCATTTTAGGTAAGCTCGTCTACAGCATGTGTTTTGCTTGAAAGCCTTATGAATTAATTCCAGAGAAAATCCACTAATTTCCTAAAAGCGTGGCAGAATTTCAAGGAAAACTGCGTGAAACTTTAAGTTACAGTTAAACAGTAATATTTGAATTGAGTGAGACCGTTTAAATATCGAGGAAAATTAATATCAAAAACAAAAACATAAATTCAACATTAATAGAATACTTAGTTTTTACTACTTTTATAATCAATGTAGGTGTTTGGTTTTGAAACAGTTTAAAAAAAAAGCTTAATCCATATTCCCCAAGTCTTTCATCAATCATGTATTCCTTTCTCTTCCTCCTTTCCTCAAAGTCTCTACCAGGAAAAGAAGAAGATGTTCCTACCTACATGTGAAAAAATTAAACAATATTGCCAATTGCCACCCAAGTTTAAATTACCTACTTGGGCAGTTGGAATTTCGTAGTGACGTTGGTCACAGTTCGCTCGTCGAAATATCGCAAATAATCGCAAAGATTCATTTTTTATGAAATCAAATTGTCGTTACATAAAACCGGGTGTTGTGCCGGTACATTGGGAAGCTGCCAGTACCAGGACCGATCCTGAAGCATTGGAGAAAACCGTCAAAGGTAAGCGACTATTCCTCTCATAGCCTATTTCCTATGATCAATATTTATATTGTAAAAGAAAGTCCAAAAAAATGTGCGGCTCACAAAAACTCAGAAACGAGTCTCGGTATGATCAAGGGAGTTATATATGGTGTGGTAGATCTCTACCAACCTCCAGGATGAGGGGGTTCCCGTTTTTACTTAAAGGGCGTGCTTTTGAAGATATAGCTTTGGAAGTTTCGCCCTCAAGAAATTTCAAGAAGAGTCTTCCGGAAAAGTTCGATAAAACTCTAGAAAGTTCTGGAAGGAATTGCGGAGTACGTCGGTGAGCCTGAGCGAAGCCGGGTACCCCAGCTAGTAAACAGTAAATAAAAATGCTAAAAACTAAGTATTCTATTAATTTTGAATTTAAATGGTGCCACAAAATAATTTTGCAGTGTTTGAAGAAAAATATAAATATTTTTTTTTGCTTTAACCTCCCACATGAGGCCTTGAGGAAAATAATTTCCCTATTTGGGGATGTTATGTGACAAACAAAGAAACGTTCATTTTGACTGGATCGAGTCCCCCCCGGTGACCCCATTCATTTTTGTGTTATTTTTTTTTTCAGTTTCATTTATCTTATTTTTCATGCTTATTCGGTTTTTTTTTATTTCTCAATTATTTGCCTATTTTTTTGTTATTTTGAAATACGGAATGTATTGCATTGCACTACCCCTGCATACAACTATTATCATTAATTTATTTTTTAAGATTATTACATTGACACCGGTCTTGTACAAACCTTAACAGCAGCGCCTCAAAAGACGGCTGTTGGGCGCATGTACGGCAGACATCAGCCGCTTTTAATATTACCACGTTTACGGAACGGCAACGGTCCAAAAAGGCACATACGTCCCTTGTTACAATAATGCTGAAGCTCTTTCTTACAAGTGAAATAATGGTGAGACACACAATGTAGGTATGTCTGTTTCCCCAAAGGAAAAAGTGGTAGTTTGTAAGAAACAAACATACGTATATTCTGTGTTTCATCTTTGTCTCACCGTTTTTTAGTGTGTAAGACAGAGCTAATATGTTTTTTTTGTGTTTAGCCTTGATGTAACCGTTAATTCCCATCTTAACAGACGGATTGCAATCTTTAAAGCACAGGCGTCGGGTGGGAATGCTATCCTTGTTCTACCGGTATTACAATGGAAGATGCTCCGAGGAACTAGCATCATTGATCAATTCGGCACCGGTGCATAGTCGGGAAACACGCCAAACGCGTTCCCAACATTTGTACACGGTTGACATTTGTCACATGAGAACGGGTCGTTTCTTCGACTCGTTCTTGTGTTCAACAGCTCGGCTGTGGAATGATTTGCCGGCCTCTGTGTTTCCTCCTTCCTACAACATGGGTCTCTTCAAGACCAATGTTCATTCCTTCCTCTCCTCAAAAAGACCTTCCACACAGCATCCCAGATGACATAGACCCTGAGAGAAATTATTTTCCTCAGGGCCTCCTGTGTGGAGTTAAAGCAAAAAAAAAATACCAAGAACTATTGAGCTTAGCTCCGTCGTCTCTATTAATATTTATAGGAGTTTTGTGAATTTCAATTGCCTCCGTAATCAGGCGTGATCTATGAGTTTTGGGTCTCCCCAGGACTTCAGGGACAAATCCAAAGTAATGGCCAGTTTCGATTAAGTGCTCGGCGATTGCCGATTTGTAAGGGTGGCTAAGTTTACAGGCACGAAAGTGTTCTGATATCCTTTTGGAGATCGTACGCTCCGTCTGGCCTACATAAACCTTGTCACATCCAGAACAGCTGAGTTTGTACACTCCATCTGTTTCTAGAGGAAACTTGGTCTTTGCAGGCCTCAAAAATTCTCGAATTTTTATCATGGATCCGAAGACAGTCTTGATGCTTTCTTTTTTCAATAGCCTGGCAATTCTGTCTGTCACATTGTGAACTTAATGCAGGAAAGCGCAGCCCTTTGACTCTTGTTCAATTCTGTCTTCGTTTGGTGCAGATTTGGCTCTTATGATTTGCCTCGTCTGCCTTGCTGGGTAACCGTTACGCTTCAGTGCATCGTTCAGTTTTGTAAGTTCTGCTCCGATTTTCGTTTCTTCACATATTCTGGTCGCTCGGGTCACCAATGGATCGTATGTTTATTACCTTTTTTGTACCGCCGGTCGTTCCGTAAACGTGGGAATATTTAAAACGCCTATTGGGGTAATTACTACCAGATTCTCATATTTGTGTAGGAAGTATGGCGATGCTTAAACTACTTCCTTCCGTTATTACGTCTTACTCTATCTTCCTTCCCAACAAAAGAACGGTTTTTTTTTAAATAAATGAAGACAATATAAGCGAAACTCAATCGAAAATCTGGAAACAGAAAAATCAGAAAAACATATTGACACCTCTGGGACTCGAACCCAGGACCTCTTGCTTTCCGGGCAAACGCGCTAACCACTGCGCCACGGTGTCGATATAAAATTCGGTCATGTTTAACTGTACCATACTTCAACTAAGAACCACCTACATTATCGATTAAAAGAACGGTTAATACAGATAAAAGCGAGTATTACGCTCGTAATGTTTTTTTAGTTATAATTCTTGTAAAAAATATTACTTTTAACTGACAGTGGAGGCGATTTTAAGGACGTTAATTAACATTAAAAAATATTACTTTTAACTGACAGTGGAGGCGATTTTAAGGACGTTAATTAACATTAAAAAATATTACTTTTAACTGACAGTGGAGGCGATTTTAAGGACGTTAATTAACATAAAAAAATATTAATTTTAACTGACAGTGGAGGCGATTTTAAGGACGTTAATTAACATTGAAAAATATTACTTTTAACTGACAGTGGAGGCGATTTTAAGGACGTTAATTAACATTAAAAAATTTTACCAAAAATATTTTCTCAATGAAATGTTTTAATTTATCAGCTAGCGTTCGCTTTACAGAAGTAGTAAGGATATCAAAATTTTATTATTTACCGCACAATTTTATTATTTGTCAGTCTCAACAGCTCCCTAAAATCTGGAGCATACCATGTTAAGTCGGGTAAAGTTGTGAGGCTAGGTGAAGGTATTGGGAAGGAGACGGAGCTAGAGAAGATGAAGATGGGAAGCACTTGGATTTTCTATAAATCTGGCTAACAAACACGGTTAAAGCCATTCCAGTAGACTTTCGTCAGGGCGAAACAATAAGTATCTACCGGGTTGTTACGTCGCAAAGTCCTGTTGTAACTCGACCGTTTTGCATTTCTTCAGTCTGTAAATTTGTTCGGCGGCAAGAGATTAAAATACTGGGTGAGAAATATTAAAAAAATAATGTATCAATATTTATTAAGTAAATATAACAATTTGAGGTTTTACTCTATAACTTATTCTAAAAATAAAATTAAATATTCGTCGTTTACTTGCAGAAAAGTCAACAGATGTCGCATATTAAATAGAAATGGATATGTTTATCCAAGACACTATCTAGATTTCATTTAGTTTGTGAAGAAATCGGCAATCATTTATAAAGAGAGCGTCGAAGTATGATACAGTTAAATAAGGGGATGTGGCCGAATTAGCTCAGTAGTAGAGTAGTGCCCGGAAGGACTAAGGTCCCGAGTTCAATTCCTAGATGTGACTGTGTCTTTTTCTTATTTTTCTTTCAAATTTTCGACTGAGAGTCGCTAATATTATCTTCAATTATTAATTATTTATTTTTAGTTGTTTATGAAAAAATGTCATCGGACAGCAATACAACACATTCATTTTTGATTTCAAATTACTCCAGAATAGCTGGTGAAAGTCTATCGGATGGATATAATTTGCGATTTTCACGATAAAAGAATAGGGTATTTCCACGTGTTTTTTTTATTGCTTAAAAAAATTAAGCAAAAAATTACGATGATTAAAGCATTTTTATTTTATTTTTATGTTGACGAATAAATTTTCTACAGCGAGTTAAAGTTTCCCATATTGGAATTACCGCTAAAACGATATTTTGGGGCGCGGCTATCGTGTGACGTCATGAGTGAGGACGCTCACTGACAGTGTTTATTTATGCTAGTTCAGCTTAGCGACACTTGTGACGTCACAAACCCATTCCCCAACCATGGGCCTTTTTGATTTGATCAGTTTTAGATCGTTTTTAAAATCAATAATATTGAATGAAAACATAAATATCAAAAAATTTTAGTAGGATTATTAAAATCAGAAAAATAATCTTTAAATATTCCGTACATTTTCCACAGAATTCCTCGTTTGTGGAAATACCCCATTATCGTGATTTATTTTTGGGGTATTATGCTGTGTTGCAATACCCCTCTTTATCCAATGTTTGACTTAATGTCCATCGTCAGGGTGGATGTGTAATCATAACACATCAGATTATACAGTTTATTAGAAAATAATGAATAGAATACCTACTATATATTATTTTTTTATTATGTTATGTCTACGTGCTGATTTATCCTGTATAAGTAGGAATACATTTAATTATACACTTTTTTTAAGACTTTTCGTAGGTCTTTGCAGGTTTTTTCGTAAAACACAATTTAGTAAAAAAAGTTAGGTATATATCAGAGGCGGCTCTAGGGGTCCAGAAGTGGAAGATCATTTCAAAAAAATGATATTATGAAACAATAACAATTTAAATACGATAATATTCATTTGTAATTACCTCACGAGCTTGAGAGTCAAATTATATATTAATATAGTAAATTATTTCATGCGATAAGCCTACAAAATGCAAAATCAACCCACGTTCATCAAACCGTCTCTTTCAGACGCATAATATTCATCATGCTTTCTCTCGCTCACGGCCATGACCCAAACTGTCCTCAGAATCCGAAAACATTTCTTCTAGGCGTTATAGAGCCATCTCGTTTATTGTATTGCACATAAACAGGCAGAAGACATAATATTGGGACATTTTAAAAATTGACCGAGGCAATCATTGTGCGTGGGAAAGGAAACTTCCATTTAAGACGTTAGATGTTACTGCTTGCCGCTGCAGGCCATCTCGCGGTGCATTTCAAATTTATTAGAATAATATCAGTTGTTTTGATCAGCATAATATTTCACAATGTTTTACTGTCATCTTATAATTTTAGGAGATTTTTGACCAATTGACCTGAAGGAAGGACCGTCACTGCGGTATATTATTTTTACTTTAAGAACTGCTACTTTTTTACTCCTGGAAAATTAATTTTTCAATACACTTTTCTATCTTAGGGGCTTTATTCTTCCTGGGAAACGGTCTGTTGAATAATAAATAATAATATTTTTTCCTCTTTGATAAAGACGGATTATTATTTTTCTGGAAGTAATTACTGCGACCGTCAGAAATTTGTTCGAAATATACCTTCGACTTTGCTGAGCTTTGGTATGATGGAAACCAACAGAAAACATAAAATATGATTTTAAATATATTTTTCGGAATTATTATTAATGGTGTTTGTATTTCTAAATCAATACAGCTGTAATTGTTACTTGATATTACGAGTAAAAACCCGTGAAAAATATCGAGAAAATTAAATGAAAAGGTTTTTTTAGAAGTGAAAACTTCTTTAGCACCCTTTTTTGTTATTTGTTTTTGGGGTTTTATGCCGTGTTGCGCTACCTCCTTCTTTAGCCAACGTTTCGGACAGCGTTGCAGTGTCCATCATCAGGGCAGATCCGGAAGATGTGAAATTTTTAGTGGTGAAGCACTACGGATCTGCCGGATCTGCCCTGATGATGGACACTGCAATGCTGTCCGAAACGTTGGTTAAAGAAGGAGGTAGCGCAACACGGCATAACACCCAAAACAAATAACGAAAATACTTTTGGCCGTGAAAATCGTAAAACGTACCTACTTTAGCACCGTTTGATTTGAAACTCGATGAAACGAAAAAGCGACACTGACAAGTGATTAACACGTACATCTATAGGATTTTGCCTGGGAGGGAATGAGATAGAATAATCGGTCTCCTCTTTGTGCGGTGCTTCGTAGCCCCACTCTTTGTCTACTTTAGTTTTCTGAAAGATTCACTTCTACTGCATGTGAACTGCACACTTGTAGTTTTTTTTTCTGGGAAAAGGATATTTTTTTAAATTTTAGTACCACACAAGAGTCCCAACTGCTCCCGTCTCGAGCCAGTGACACTATGGCATTCCCAATTATGTGGTATGTTGCGAGACTGAAGGTAGTGGGGATGGGAAGGAGGTGGGAAATAGGAAGGTGGGAAAGTTACTGGCTATTCAGAGCTGGTCACCAAACACCGTTAAAGCCATTTCAAGCAACTTTTCAATTCTGAATGGTTGTCTTCTTCGATCAAGTTGTCTTACACCAGGACGATATTGAAAGTATCTTTCACTTTGGAACATGCCGCAAATATGCTATATATTTTCGTTATTTGTTTTTGGGGTGTTATGCCGTGTTGCGCCACCTCCTTCTTTAGCCAACTTTTGCAGTGTCCCTCATCGGGGCAGATCCGGCAGATCCGGTAGATCCGGTAGATGTGTAATTTTGAGTGGTGAAATTTGAAAATGATAATTAAAGTGAAAGTAAAGTTCTGACTGAAAGAATGACCAAGCACCAAAGTCCCTGCTGAACTCAAGGACAATAGGGTGAAGGAGCCTGGGAAGACCAAGATTAAGATGGAGCGACAACGTCCTCAAAGACATGTCTATCTTGGAGCTTCTAAACTGGAGAGAGCTGGCACAAAACCGAGATGAGTGGAGGAAGATTCTTGAGGAGGCCAAGACCCACCAGGGGTTGTAGAGCCAATAGTGATGATGATGATGAAATCTAAGTCCTAGAATTTATTGAACCTAATTTACGGAGATAATCGAACTTAGTACTTTTGATAACGGCTGTTTATTAAATGCTGTAGTTTTTTTATACGCACTTTCTAACCAATTTCAATGGAGGATTTTGACTAGATATTTCGGGTATATAATAACAATAAAGCTTTTTTTTCAGTTTCCAAGTGATACACCATTCTTCATAAAAGTTATATTTCGTTTTGTTTTTAATAACTAATATTTCTTGATTCATTATTCAAATACATTATAAAATTGTTCGATAGTAGATACTTATAATTATTACATAACACCAAACTTACAACTTATTTATTTACATTCACATTGTAATTTACTTATAATATAGCATTAAAAATGTACACTACTCTACCGAACACATGCTAATGTTTCCATGGAAGAGTGGTATTAAAATATTTGAACATGTACTTAAATTTTTGTATCATATAAATGTACACTGTATATTTAAATAAATTGTTATTTATTATCCTTTAATTTCTAAATTCTAACCGATTCTAAATAATCTGCATCGATTTCTCTATCAATCGAATTGTTTTGCAGCGGAATTTCAAAGGACAATCGTCACAATGCGATAGTATGAAATCCGATATACAAGGCGTGGTAGCAAAGGGAAAGGTCGACCATTTAAGTGATATTAAAGGTAAGTTTTTTGTTATTTGTTTTAGGGGTGTTATACCGTGTTGCGCTACCTCCTTCTTTAGCCAACGTTTCGGACATCGTTGCAGTGTCCATCATCAGGGCAGATCCGGCAGATCTACCGCATAACACCCCAAAAACAAATGAAGAAAAAGATATTAAAGGTGTTTGTTTTCATTCATCAATTAGGTACTTCATTACAGCGACACCCCTATATTTTTCTCAACCTTTATAGAGATTTTATGTTAGAACTTAAAGCTGTAAAGATGCCCAAAACAGCGAAAATAGCGAATTTAAATTTCAATCTGGAAATATCATATCTTATCTAGATATAGACGATATTAATTTTGTAAGCCGCCCCGAGAACCATTTTTTTGATAACAAACAACTGTTCACCCCAAGTGGTTCGCTACGTTTGGTGACTTAGCAGGGGTGCCCGGGTTTACGGGATAAGGTTTGTCTTTTTTTAACATCAACTCCACACGGGAGGCCCTGAGGAAAATAATTTCCTTCAGGACCTATGTCATCTGGGATGCTGTGTGGAGGGTCTTATTGAGGAGAGAAAGGAATGAACATTGGTCTTGAAGAGTCCCATGTTGTAGGAAGGAGGAAACACAGAGGCAGGCAAATCTTTCCACAGCCGAGCTGTTGAACACAGGAACGAGTCGAAGAAACGACCCGTTCTCATGTGACAAATGTCAACCGTGTACAAATGTTGGGCGCGTGTTTGGCGTGTTTCCCGACTATGCACCGGTGCCGAGGGGATCAATGACGCTAGTTCCTCGGAGCATCTTCCATTGTAATACCGGAAGCACAAGGATAGCATTCCTACCCGACGCCTATGCTCTAAAGATTGCAGTCCATCTGGTAAGATGGGAGAATCTATCAAACGGACCGCCTGTTTCTGCACAGAGTCAAGGGTTTTTTTTAGGTATTTTGGAGCTCCAGATCAGAGGTGGCTACCAAATTCAACCGTGGGGCATACTTGCGATTTGTACTATTTTAACCTCTCGACCCACCCATCGCCTTGCACCACAGTGGGAGGGGTGGATTCACACGTCCGTCACTCCTGCACACGCTGATCCCCATATTCCTACTCATCCCGCAATCCTTTTTCCTTACGAGAAATGTGATTTCCTATCCGGAGAAAGAACAGAAATTTGGTTTCGTCAGTGGAAGATACTCTCTAAAGTGGTGTTAGCCGTGTTTGGTGACTAGATCCGAATAGCCAGATAATTCCTAACCTTCCTATTCCCCTCCCCACTACCTTCAGCATCACAGCTTACCTGAATTCGGTATGCCATAGTCTCACTGGCTCCAGACGGTTGGGAGCAGTTGGGATTCTTGTGCGGTAATAAAAAAAAACCTCCTTTCATAACATAGACCTTGAGGGAAATTATTTTCCTCGGGGCCTCCTGTGTGAAATAAATTAAAAACAAGCTAAAATATGTCGGATTTTACTATTATGATGTGTGTACGTAAAATCACCACGAATATAAAAATGCTATCAAAATAAAATTGGCCCGCACAGAGCCATCTAATACGAGAAACTGTTACAGATAACCTTAACTTTAAAACTGTATTTTGAAAAAGTTGTTTCTTACATGCGTTCATCCATTGCTAATTTATTTATTTATTTATTTATTGTAAGAAACAAACAGCAATTTATATACAGGATGAGTTATACAAGAGGTTAAACATGAGGTAAGCCAAAACAGTTTCTTATGCTAATGTTGGTTATTATGATATAATATACTATTGTAATTGGTAATAACCATAAAATGAAAATGAAAATAACAACAACAAAAAATATATATAAGTATATTAGAAGGAAGAAGGAATAGGAAAGGGCAAGAGGCAGAGGAAGGTGGGATGGGGACAGGAGATACTCATGCTGTACCTTTTCTATAGTTGTGCATTAATTTAATTAACATTTGTGGTCGTACGTTTGACTTCGTTTCGGTATTTCACAAGAGTATTATTAAGAATATCGATATTGTTAAATTGCGTGTTATATTGCGCGCATATACGGGGGATTGGAGAATTTTTTCTAATTTTTTCTTTTTTCTGCACGCTGGCAAATGAAAAAAATGGTTTAGTCTGGTTGGCCTTGTAGGTATGTGAATTCTTAAATAATTTACGAGTTCAGGAGAGTCCAGGCCGTTATTCAGAATTTTGTATAAAAATATTTGATCAAATATTAATCTTCGTGTTTGAAGTGGAGTAAAGTTGTGAAATTTTAAGGATTCGGTATTATTTGCAAAGAGTAATTTGAATTTATAATTTATGTGTTTAAAAAAATTATTTTGTACACTTTCGATTCTGTCAATATGGCATTGGTAGAACGGTGCCCAAATTAGTGTGCAGTATTCTAAGTGGGGGCGGATATACGTGGTGTAAAGGGAATACAGAGTTTTAATATTGCGAAAAGGTTTAGATATGCGAATTATAAATCCCAACATTTTATTGGCTTTGTTGATTACTTCGTTAATGTGTTTGATAAAATTTAGTTTTACATCCAGTACTACCCCAAGGTCACGGATTGATTCTATTTCATGGATTTGTGTATCACGAAAGTTATAATTAAAAGAAATTTTATTTTTGTTTCGCGTAAAAGATAATTTGTTGCACTTAGAAATGTTTAGGACTAATTTGTTTAATTTACAGTATGCAAAAAGTCGATTTAGGTCTTCTTGAAGTTTTATGCAGTCATTGATAGACTTGATTACTAAGTATATTTTTTTGTCATCTGCATATGCTAGGTAGTTAGCATGTAAAAAACATTTAAAAATATCAAATATATACACATTAAACAATAATGGTCCCAAGTGAGAACCTTGCGGTACGCCAGAAGGCACAGTAAAAAAGCTAGACTTAGTTCCCTTAACCGATACGCACTGTTGTCTTCTATGCAGATATGAAGTTAGCCACCTAAGTAAGTCGCCATGGATTCCTAATTGGTGTAATTTTTTAATGAGGATAGAGTGGTTAACTTTATCGAAAGCTTTCGAGTAATCTGTGTAGATAACATCTACTTGGTGTCCGTTATCCATATTGCTTGTTAAGTATTCAGTAAAGTTGACTAAGTTTGTTAGTACTGACCTTTTTTGTAAAAAACCATGTTGTTGATTTTGTATGCTGCGGACAATAGTTATATAAATTTGATCGTACACAATACGCTCAAAGAGTTTACTAAATACCGTAAGTATTGACATTGGGCGATAATTTACAATGTTACTTTTTGAACCTGTTTTATGGATGGGGATTATAATGGCTTCTTTGAATTTTGTGGGAAATATTCCTTTATTTAAGGACATGTTAAATAAGTTAGTTAAAGGATATGCAAGATTTTTGGCACATTTTGAGATAAAATATGGTGAGATACCATCACTGCCCGCACCTTTAGTAATATCCAATTTATTCAAGTATTTATTGACCAATGAGTTGTTTATTTGTACGTTACCGATCGGGTTATCATTATTAACGCAGGTAGAATTATCTATATTATTGGGATCATCCAATGAAAAAACATATTTTTTAATAGTTTACGCTTATATTTTTTATAAAGTAACTAGCTGACCCGGCAAACGTTGTTCTGCGATATAAATTATTTCTAGTGAATATTTTGCTCACCCACACAAATAGATAAAGTAAAATAAATCGTACAAAATGTTTAACGCACTGCTTTATGATACATAACAAATACCGAATGAAATGTCAAAATGACGAGATGCTTCTCGTAAATGACTTTCGTATGTGTGGATGAAAGTTCGATGAGGCAGACGTAGCGCCATCTGTCATTCAACAATATAAATAATTTCGTTCTGTTTGAAACACGAACGATAGTTAAATTTGTTCATACAAAAATACTAAAATCCCGATTAAAAGATGGGACGGTCGCAATTAAAAAATGGGAGGGTGGGGGTAGGAAAGTGAAATTTTGGGGTTATAGGTAGTTTTAATGCCAAATAAAAATTTTGGGGTTATAGGTAGTTTTAATGCCAAATAAAAATTTTGGGGTTATAGGTAGTTTTAATGCCAAATAAAAATTTTGGGGTTATAGGTAGTTTTAATGCCAAATAAAAAAATATACTAAAAAAAAATGTCAAAAAAATCTGGATAGGGACACCTAATACCTAGCGGTATGAAATATACTTTACGATCTATTCTCATACCTACCAAATATATCTACATAAAAAAATCATAAAATCGGTTCACCCGTTTCGGAGGAGTGCGACCAGAAACACAGTGACACGAGATTTTATATATATATATAGATTAATAATTTTATTTGAATTCTACTCAGTCGAAAATATAGAAGAAGCTTCAGTGTATCCAAAGTAATTTTTTTGCTTTCAAAGTAAACCGATTCGTTGAAAAAAATAGTGGAAAATAGTAATTTTTAATTAATCTTAGTCTTATAGATAATATGGTGACCAGAAAACTCAGAATGAAACCAACTCAGAAAGGTCATTAAGAGTGATGATAAAAAAATATAAAAATATGGTTAAATAGATTAAGTTAGGTTAGGGTTACCGGCTATTTTAAAATTATTTTTTCGTAGCTTTTAAAGACCTTTCTGAGGTGTTTCTGAGTTGGTTTCATTCTGATTTGCCATGGAACCAGATAATATATAAAACAAAGTCGGGTTAGTTACATCATGTATAACTCAAGAACGGCTGGACCGATTTACATGATCTTTGGTTTGTTGGATTTGTCTCCGCCCCGAATAGCAGATAGCTATTAAAGAATCGGAAAAATTCACGAAAAAAGTTATGAAGAAAATTATATTCCTCATAGATATTTGTATGGAACGAAGTCTCATATTTTGAAAGAACTGCAGCAATATTGTGATAGATAGATATAATATTTAACTGTGCGTGAATTTCAGACATTCAAAAACGTCAAATGTCAATGCGCTAATTGTTTTGTTTTTGTTCTTAATCATATAATTCTGCACCCTTTCTTACACACTAAATGTCGATAGTAGAAATGAGACAAACGGTGAACGTATGTCTCTGCACCCCTCCAAAGAAAAATACAATAATAATAAATCTCTGAAATGAAACACATTTTTTTACGTAAGCTCCACTCAGGACCTGTCATCTTACGGGATGCTGTGTAGAGGGTCTTTTTGGGGAAGGGTAGGATAGGAAGTTCTGGGAAGGAAAAAGGCATGAGGGGTGGGTAGGAATCTGGAGGCCAGAGTATCCGGGAGTGAAACCATCCCTCCCCAACTGTGGTGCGAGGCCATTGATTTGACCGGAATTGACCTTTTATCTTGACCTTTCCAGCCGGACTCTTTTGACCCATTGGTCGAGAGAATCCGGCTGGAAAGGTCAAAAGGTCTCCCTCAACCAGTCTATCTCGATCCGGCCCGCCACGCAGCATGTGGGCAGACGCATCCGCCGCCAAGACCGCCGGGCACCCCTGCTAAATCAACAAATTTAGCGAACCACTTGGGGTGACCTATGGCAGAGGTGTTGGTTATCCAATAAATGGTTCCCGGGGCGGCGGCACTCGTACCCGCTTCCTTCCAAAAATTCCTATAAGTAAGGTAAGAAAATCACAAAAAATATAAATCCGTACACAACGCCATCTCTGATTCTGATAAAAATAAAAAACGGACAGTTGGGCATCGATAATTGCTTCATTGTGTAATTTTTAACTTAAGGGCCCGCAACCCGGATTTGTACAGATTTATTACATATTTCACTTAAACACGGTAAGTTTTAAAGCTCTTAAAAAAATATATGTTATTCTTGAAGATAATATCTAGACTTTGCCCGCACCGAAACGCAAATTATTTAAAATTCCCTCGATAGAAAAAAATCGCAAAGTATGCTCAAAAATTATTATTAACGTTTGTTTCAGTTATTTTACAAGTTATATGTATGAAAAAATTCACAGTGTTTCTTTAAATGCTGTTTAAGATAATGCCCGCGAGATTTTTGCTCTATTTTAAACGAGTCGTATTTTATTAAACATTTTCGCATCGATTTTGCCGCTGTAAATGTAAGCGCTCTCCTCTAACATTCGTAATTTCGTATCTCTCCATCTTCTTCTTTTCGGGCCCGGTTGCAGAGCCTTAATAAAAAAACTTTATTTAGTTTAACAGTTATTGATTCTGAGGCGGTACGAACTTCGCCGGGTCAGCTGCTTTCTTATAAAACATGATAGACACTCTTTCTCCGACTGGCCCTATTCTACAATTATTTGGAAACCATACTTCGCAGACTCTAATCAATCAATACCATGAAAGGTTTCTTTATAATTTCATATGGTTTCTTATCCTGGTCAAATTAAATGGTCATAACTATTTATATATTGGTTATAACTATTTATACATCATTCTCTCTGGTGATATGATAAACAATTGGATCTTGCGCAAACGTTTGACACGAAGTAAATAATATATTTTAATAATTTTTTTCCACGATCAATAATATATTGGAAACCAAATAAAAATTTGCGGTCAGAATGTTTTTAGTTTTGACGAAAATGATCGCTGTACAAACAGCCTAAGGCTATCGTTTTATTTAATACCCTTGAATACAGAATAACATATTTGTTTACATAAAAAATGGATTACAAAACAATTAAACAGTGTAAACGAACTAATATGTTATGATTTGAACTACCTAAAATTTATAATCAGGCTATGTAAACTAATAACTAGACGGCCTCCGTGGTCGAGGGGTAAGGCTCTTGACTCGCAATCCGAAGCTCGCGGGATAAAATCACAGCGTGGGCAAATAAATTTTATGTGATTAAATTGTGTTATTTCGCAATTAATTCATTTTTTAAAATGCAAAATGTATTTGCGGCACGTTCCAGAGTGGAAGATACTCTCAGAATGGCCCTGGTGTAAGACCACCATTCAGAATTGATACGTTGCTTGAAAGAGCTTAAGCCCTGTTTGGTGACCAGATTTGTAAAGTCAGGTTCTTACACACCTTACTCTTCCCAACTCCTTCCCCTCCCCACTACCTTCAGCCTCGCAACATACCCCATTGGCGATGCCACAGTCTCACATGCTCCAGACGTGAGCAGCTAGGATACTTGTGAGGTATATTCACTTTAAAAAAATGGTGATCCGACAATTCGTCCTGCGACAATTCATCCGGCGACATTTCATCCTGCGACAGTTCATCCGGGCGACAGTTCATCCCGCCGACAGTTCATCCTGCCGACAATTCATCCGGCGACAATTCATCCTGCCTGATCATTTAGAAGATTTTTATTAAGTAAGTATGCAAAGAGGATATACGGCCGTACAACCAAGATCGATATACTTATATCAGAAGGCATCTTGAGTGGAAATCCGCTGTAAAAATATTTTTACTAACAATAATTTCGACTCTCCGAAGAAGCATGCGTGAATAACAAGATACGACATACTTATACTTATAGGTTATACTTATAGGTTAGGTTAGGTTAGGTTGAATTGTCAGGATGAATTGTCGCCGGATGAATTGTCGGCGGGATGAACTGTCGGCAGGATGATTTGTCGGCAGGATGAACTGTCGGCCGGATGAACTGTCGCAGGATGAACTGTCGTCGGATGAATTGTCGCAGGATGAACTGTCACGGAACCAAAAAAATATGTGTTTTTAAAAAATATGTGAAATCCTTTTTTTAAGTTCTTTCGGTGCTATCAACAATATCTGCGACTTCTGCATATTGGTTATCTAATAAATGATTTCCTGGGCTGCGGTACGCGTACGCGCCTCCGAAATATTAAAAAAAATAAAATTTATGTGAAAGACACTTCTAGTGTTATATTCTATCTGTATTTAATTTTTTTCTTATTTCGTGAACATTAACTATGTAACATTTCGTTTAGAATTTTTATATTTCACATGTACATTTGTTATTTAATTTTTATTCATCTGCTACCGGTACAAAAATTAAGTAACACATGTACACGTGAAACAAAACAATGTCTGTTACACAAAACTCTGCGTTGCTAAGTTAAGTTTAGCAAACAGAAAAACACATTTATCCGTAAACATTTTCTCGAGCGAAGGTCCTCATTAACTCACTTTACGGCTTATGGATTATTGTAAGAAAGTTACGGAAACTCCTGGAGTAAATATTTGCTCACCAGTACCTACAGTTGGCTGTTATAAGTTAATAAGCAAACTTCACATTGGCAATGAAACTTCATGCTTTATTGTGCTTTTCAAGTAAACGTACAATTTAGAAGAGATACGTTATTTATTTGTTATGTAATTATTAAATTTATGATGAAAGAGAAAGGGGCCTTTTTGGCCCGGAGCTCTGTATGCCAATATTTCAACAAGTTAAAAACGAGGGACGAACTCGTTACTTCATTTTTGTTGTATTTTTCATTATTTATTTTTAATCCCAAAGGGCCTCCGTGGTCCACGGGTGAGGCTGATTACTTCATAAATTGTCTGATTGAATTGTGTTAATTCACAATTTAATCATCATCATCATCACTCTTGGCTCTACAACCCCTGGTGGGTCTTGACCTCCTGGAGAGTCTTCCTCCACTCATCTCGGTTTTGTGCTAACTCTCTCCAGTTTAGAAGCTCCAAGGTAGATATATCTTTGAGGACGTTGTCGCTCCATCTTAATCTTGGTCTTCCCAGGCTCCTTCGCCCTATCGGTCTTGAGTTCAGCAGGGACTTTGGTGCTTGATGCTCGGTCACATGACCCAGCCACCGAATTCACAATTTAATAATTTAAAATAATATAAGGTATATTTGCGGCACGTTTCAGAGTGGATGATACTCTCAGTATCGCCCTGGTGGGAGAACACTATTCAGAATAGAAAAGTCGCTTGAAATGGCTTTTAGCTGTATTTAGTGACTAGATCTGCATAGCCAGCTACTTCCCCACCTTCCTCTTCGCCATGTCTTTCACTACATTCAGCCTCACAACATATCCTCATTGGGGATGCCATGGACTCACTGGCTCGAGGAGGTTGGGAGCAGTTGGGACTCTTGTGCGATATTCACATAAAAATGTACCAGGTACTAAATGTTCTTTTTACACTTTCCTTCAACCTTATGTTATTTCACTTCGGAATGGAAGATACTGTCAGTATCGCTCTGATGTAATACCACAATTCAGAAGTGAATCGTTGCTTTGAAATGGTTTTTAGCTGTGTTTGGAGTCCAGATCTGAATAGGCAAGCACTTCCTCACTTTTCTCTCTCCAATCTTCTTTCCCTCTCCTCTACCTTCAGCCTCACAACATACCCCAATTGGGGATGCCAATGTCTCACTGGCTCCAGATGTTGGGACACTTATGCTGGTAGATAAACATAAAACATACATTAACATATAATATCTATACACATTCATCGCAATACTGTAACGGTGGTAATTAAATAAAATGCACTTTTGGTTAGCTGAAAGAATTTCAGTCGCTCCAGAGTTTTTCCTTGAAGATGCGCGAGTAGAACCGGAAGGAAACTCAATATTTTCGAGGTGACACACAATCTTATAACGGTCATCCGAGCTACGACAACGGAGCGGCGGGTGAACATTCAAACCAAAAGAGCTGCGGGAATGGGAAGGTATTCGAGTTTGAATAACTCTCAACAGAAAAAATCTTAAATTAAATTGAATTGTTACAATAATGTATTTAATAATACCTACTACAAGGATATTCAACTTTGCTACAGAAAAAACAAAATTAAATGAATTTTTAAAACCCCTGTGTAAGTCAACAATATTATTATCAGTACAAAAAACGCGCCGCCATTTTTAATTCAGAACTCAAAAATTTTAATAGAAAATATTTTGCTAAAAAATCCTTGCAAGAATATCTGATTTCAAAGCATTTTTATTTGTATTGTCATTTCGCTTATAAGAACTCGTTTTAAGTAAGTACCTATTTGAGTATTTTTCGATTTGGTAAATCGAATGCCACAGAAAAAGTGGCATTTAATATTTTGCGTGAGTGTTGTCATATTACTCAAATGGGAAAATATTGGCAGCGGTAAAAATGAATTTACGAGGAGGAATACTTTGACTGACATAAAACATTGAACGGAATCTGTATTTGCTAACAATATGCTGTTTTATATCATTTTGTTTTATATCGGTGAATGAATAGTATGTAGAGTGTTAAGGGACGTACTTGACTTACTTTAACCAATGATTCCTAGCATTATTTGGAGTAAAAATATTATAAAATAGTCATATCTGTACAATTTGGGAGGCGGGAATGGGTACCGCCGCCTCGGGAACCTTTATTGGATAACCAACACCTCTGCTATAGGTCACTCCAAGTGATTCGCTTTGGTGATTTAGCAAGGTGCCCGGGTTCATGGGGTGAGGTTTGTTTAGTTCTTGAGATTCCGATTCCTACTCACCCCTTAAATGCTTTTCCTTCCCAGAACTCTCCTCTCCTTCCTTTCCTTAAAAAAACCCTCCACACAGCATCCTCAAAAATGACGTAGGCCCTGAGGGAAATTATTTTCCTCAGGGCCTCCTGTGTGGAGCTCATGTAAAATATATATATGTATATATATATATATATATGTAGAACAATTTTCTCGGTTTACCCGCGTAACGTAGTCCTTAAAAGGACTTTTTAACTCCTGACGTTTCGGACAGATCACACTGTCCATCTTCAGAGGCCTTATGTCTTGAGTTTTTGTCTCAAACTGATAGCTTTCGCATGTCTGTTCGGTCCTAAAACTTAAGTGAGTGCAAGTCACTTCTTATGTCTAGAACGAAGTACCCGGGTTGCAGGTGATTGATGGTGCAGGGGGTGGGGGGCGGGGCTGGCAGTAGTACTGGTGATTGGTTAAGCTAATTGGAGACACTACTGGTAATTTTGGAAATGCCGTTTTTGGGGGATTTTCATCGATTAAGACTTTCCAGGTGTTGGGAATTCTGATTGAGTCATTTCTAGTATTCATATTATTTTTATGTTTATAAATTTCTATTGCTTCACGGTAAATTCTTTTTGGTTCATTGTATATGCTAGCTATTGTTTTTGTATTATTAAAGTCTATTTTATGACCTTCATTAAGGACTGTGTTGTACTATGGATGAAGTTAAGCGTTTATTAGTTACATCTACTTTATGTTCTGCAATTCTACATGATATTTTTCTATTGCAACGTCCAATATACACCTTTTCACATGCCCCACAAGGTATTTTATAAATACCATGTGACTCAAGTGGAATGTGGTCCTTCGGACTTCTTAATAGAGAAGAGATTTTATTTTCTGATTTATAAAGCTTAAAAGAATATTTGACATATAAATTGGTGTTCCCAGCCTACAAATTTTGTAGTTCCATTTTTTTATATTTTCTACTCTTATTTGACATACTATAATTCGGAACATTTCAAAAGATCATGTTCCATTCCATTTGCTCATTGCTGCGCTTTTCTCAGCCTCTTTTTTTTTGGATAATGCTCAGAATTTAATCCGTTTAAGTGCTTTTTAGATTGAAAATTTCAATATTGTGTTCTTTGTGCTCTTAAAATGCTATTTTTATTCACAATAAAAGCGTTTCTTCTTCTTTGTGTGCCGTATCAGGTCCCCCCGACGTTGGCGATCACTCTTGAGAATGTCTCTCTGTCTTGCGCTGCCCGGAATAGCTCCTCCACACTTCTAATGCCGGTCCACTCTCGTATATACGCAACCAAGACATTTGTCTCCTACCAGGCCCTCGGCGACCCTCTAAAAGCGTTTAAAGAGCTATAAATAAGCGAAATAAATAAAGATCACATCATTTGAAGTAACCTCTTAAAATTTGATGTATTTCTTTGACAGTTAAACAACGTGTGTTTTTTTGGCGAGTACTTATGTAACAGTTTAGAATTTTATTAACTTGACAAGAAGACATTCGATTTTGGACACTTTAATACGGATTCTATCGCCGTCAAAAAATTCCATTGCTAAATAAAATGCGAATGTACGAATAAATATACTTGATGTTGGCAGTTTTGGTGGATGAGTTTGTGTACTTGGGAAGTATGTTTACGAGAGATGGGAGGGCTGACAGAGATATCGAAAGAAGGGTAAATGCAGGCAACACTATTAATGGAGGATTGAACGCCGTTGGCGCCAACAAAAAACTGTCCAAAGAAGCGACGTTAGCCGTCCATAATGGAGTGCTGGTACCTACCCTGATGTGAGGCATGGAACTGGTAGAGGAACGATGAAAGTAGACTGAATGCTGTAGAAATGAGATCCCTTAGGCGTATGTGTGGTAAAACCGTGTATGACCGTGTAAGAAATGTGGATATCCGCAAAGAATGCAAGGCTGATGTAAACATAATGAGTAAGATCAAGAAAGGAACCCTCAGATGGTTTGGGCATGTAGAGCGAATGAAAGAAAAAAATAGTCTGAGAAGAATATATGTGAATGGAAGAAGCCGGGGACGCCCGAGGAAGACGTGGCACGATCAAGTGAATCAGATACTTGAGTCCGGCCATGTCAAAAGTCAGAATAATAGAAGAGTATGTATGAGACGATGTATGAATGTGAGTGAGGCAAAGTCCGAGTCGTTTGGCCGTCAGTCCTCTGTGCCTACTCCTAACGTGATGGTTAGTTAGTTACATTATACTGATACCCTTCCGTGTACCACCGTTTTACTTTTTTTTTTTTTTTTAAGTATATTTATTCAGTTTTTTTTTTAAATTTTACAATATTAATCTTTAAAATCTTACAAAACTGATCAATCAGTTTGATTGTAAGAAATCTCTCATTTGTCCTATTTAATTAATACTATTATACTTTTAAGTTTTACATTGTAATAACTGTGTAAAATCTAAAATACTAATTATTATAAACTACTAATTATTGTAATGTTTATGAATACAGTGTGTGATAGTAATTTCCAGGTATTTGATCAATATTCGATCTGGGTATTTGTATACAATATTATTTGCTTTCATGTTCTACGGAGATAGAATGATTTAATTTTTTAATTGATAATCTACCTTACTGTGTATAGAGAGGACATTACACAAGGAGAAAATTTATTTATAATCGCCTTCACATAATTCAACTTTTTTTTTGCCTGACATCAATTTTAGGAAATATATATATACATATATATAAATATATTTTTATCAACAAAGTTTTTTAGGTGGTAAAATTTCCCTATTATGGATCTTAATCTATTACATAAATTTTATAATCTCGTGTATCGCTTTAATGTACCTAAACGCCATTTTATGGCGTTTAAATAAATATATAAATAAAAGGAACATGATCGGCTTAGCTTTTGAGCAGTCCAAAGAGTCAGTTTCCCAAGAGGCAGAAACAAATTTAAAAATAATAATTAAACAGTTTTTTTTTTAATTTTCAAGCAATTCTCATCACGTTTTAATCTAGACATTCTGGGAGCTATTATAACACTCCTTTCCAATGTATATAGCACTCAAGATCCTATTTACTATGTATTATACACCATGTAACAGCAACGAACCTGAAGGATTTTCACCAGCGGATTCTGAGCACATTTGGAATAAAAAATGTAGATGTTATTTTGCTGTCTTATTATATTTTTTAATTTAAAAATATTATTCCATCACACGTCGCAACTGAGTAGTCGGGTATAGGTAACGCAACGAGAGATGAAAGCAATAGAAATGCTTAGAATTGATGTATTGGTGTATCCGTGTGTCTTCAAACTACGCCTATTTATCCTCTGTCTTGCTTATTTTATTATGATTGCCCACTTATTGTAATTAGTGCAGAAGAGACAACAAGTTTTTATGGCGCTGATAGCATATTGTTTTGGTGCGCTTACGGAGTGTCCTATTCATTCAATTCGTAAATGTGATGTAAACATACATATACCTTCGTATCGCAAGTGAAATAATTACTAGTTTTAATTTGAAATAATGAATAGTGTTTGTAAAGTGTGCAAGTGTAATATTTATTAATCATGGAGTCCTGTTACAAAACTGGACATGGCAAATCACTGAATGGGCAATTTCGTGAAATTTTATGCATAATATAAAAAAAAACGGTGGTCAACTTTTAAGCATAAATGATTTGTATGATTTGATGTCAAAGGCAACTGGAGTATCACAGACTAGTTTATTTACATTATAAAATATTATGTATACATATATGTATATTATAATTAATTAATCTCTTTAATTAACACAATATTTTTTTAATCTTGTCGTTATTTACGAATACCCATTCGAATTCAATCCTGAAGATGATCACATTTAGTTAATAAACTTTATTTTGATAGCCTTCAGTATTTCAATAAAAATGTCGTAAAACAAAATAAGTTTTATGCAACCGACTTCAACACGCTTTGGCTTCGAATTCTCAATTGTGAAATAATTATTAATTGTTTTCTTTTTAAAGCCTAAAACGAAACACGCTGTATGAAAGTTTTGCATCTGTGTGAGTACTGTGATGAAGTCAACTTTAACTTGCGAGACCTATACAGCCAAGCGGGCCGTGTGACAAGCACTCCGTCTCATTCTAACAGCACGGTAACACGAAACAGCGCGAGTATCGCTCGATCCCGTCGCGACGTATAGGGATGGGATCAGTAGCGACAGGTGATTGAAAAATATATATTTTTTTATTTTAATAGAAAAAAATATCATCGGAGAGCAAAATGACATGTAAATTTTTTACCCCAAATATGCTTAGGAATCGCTGGTAAAAAATCGGGTACGAGCTTTTACACCTGTATATAGCGCTGTAATAAATAACACCCCAAATTATTGATTTTAGGCTGAAGGAAATTGTGGAGATATGTGAATATGGAATAGATGAATCCTAGAATATTGCTAATTAAATAAATTAATAACTAAATTATTATTCTGAAATATTGGTCTTAAGAGAATTAACTGGGTAAGGCTCTTGATTCTATCAATAAATTGTAATTGATTAATTTGTGTTATATCATTTATTTATTTTTTTTGCTTTAATCTTTATTGATATACTCGTATGTAATTATAGATACTGCTACCCGGCTCAGAACAGATATTGTCTAGTGAGTCGGGCAGCGAACATATATGTAAATGTAAATAACTATTGATATTAATAAACGCCCGGGTTACCGGCACCTTTAATTAATTATTTCAAAATAATATGTGGTATATTTGCGGCACGTCGCAGAGTAGAAGATACTCTCAGTATCGCCCTGGTGTAAGGCCACCATTTAGAATCAAAACGTTGCTTGAAATTGCTTTAGCCGTGTTTTGGTAACCAGATACAGCAAGGTACTTCCACACCTTCCTCTTCCTGTCTTTTTCCCCTCGCCACCACCTTCAGCCTCTTAACATACCCCAATTGGGGATGCCATAGTCCCAATGGCTCCAGACGGGACCCGTTGAGACTGTTGTGTGGTATTCATATTAAAAAAAGTTAAAAAAGTCACAACTATATACATCAGTATAAAACACTTCACCGTAATCCACACATCTACCTTTATGATGAACATCGTAACACCTCGCTGTCCGAAACGTTGGTCAACTGTGGTCAACACAACGTAATAACCCAAAAATTATTTATTTATTTATTTATTATGAATTAACGCCAATTAACGGCTTTTACATGGGAATTGCAATAATTTGAAAAAATATACATAGTTCAGAAAAAAAAATTAATATGACAAAAAATTAAAAAGCACATATTGAAGTGACAGTATAAAGTAAAAATAGTAAGCTATTATAAATACAAACATGAAGAAAAAGAAAACCTCATATACATGATTGTGTACAAGATATTATGAACTAAAAAATTACTTCGTCAAGTGCGTAGTAATAAATTTAAAAAAATACCAGAAATAAACATTGGTGAAGAATATAAACATTCAAAGTATATTAGATTATAATCTAACTGAGAAGCACTGAAAAACAGCTTTAATTAAATAATATTTGTATGTTGATAGTATTTCAATATTTATCACATCAACAACATATTTGTTACCAAGTACTAACGAACTAACTAACCATCACGCCGTTTCCCCGCAGGGGTAGGCAGAGAGGACGGACCGCCAAACAACTCGGTCTTGGCACACACTCTTTGCCTCACTCACATTCATACATCGTCTCATACATTCTCTTCTATTATTCTGACTTTTGACATGACCCGACTCAAGTATCTGATTCACTTGATCGTGCCATGTCTTCCTCGGGCGTCCCCGACTTCTTCTACCATTCACATTCGCGTCGTATATTCTTCTTACACTACTTCCTTCGTTCATTCGCTCTACATGCCCAAACCATCTGAGGGTCCCTTTCTTAATCTTACTCATTATGCTTACATCGGCCTTACATTCTTTGCGGATATCCACATTTCTCACACGATCATACATTGTTTTACCACTGTGTTACCAAGTATATGCACTGATATGCAGGTTATATATGTTTCATGATATAAAGAGTTGTTTCACAGAATTTGAACAGTTCATCAAATTGCAAAGATGATATTCAAAATCGAGTTCTGTGAAGGTTCTATTAAAGTTCTGTTATTACATCATTATTGGCCAGTTGCTTCACACAACTGAAATAATAACAGTAAATTAACTTCGAAATTCTGTTAAACAAACCGTCCTTAAAATTATATAGTTTTTTTAACTACTTAATTATATATTTGATGATGTATTATTTTTTAACCAATTACAATGATATTGAGTATTTAAAGATTCAATATTTCAATATTAAAATGACATTCCTATTTATAATTAAAATATTAACTTGATCAGTCTCAGAATAGACATCGACTAGTAAGGCATATAACGTTCTCGCGTTTTTAGTAATTGTGAACTGTTATTTACACGTTGGCGATCTGCAGTCATGCAAGGGAACGATTAGAAGTTACCGAACGTTATCGATACAATCATTACCGATCGACCGTGCTAGGGGAGTGAAGAACTCGTTGGCAAAAAAAGGACGGAGCGCTGCAGGCATAATACCCAAAAAAAAATCACGATAACAACTAAAACTATTTCAAGCAATGTTTTGAGTTTGATTAGCAGTCTTTTATCAGGACGATACTGAGAACATCTACTACTCTCATTGTATTATACCTCCTCTAAAGTCCTCTAAAGCCTTTTTTATTCCAAAAACTAAATTAATTTTCGAGTGGTTTCCTTTCACTTACATACCAAATAGAGCTGGGCTTAAAATCCCATCAAATACTTCGACGAAACGCGACCGCATTCCATAATCCTATTCCAAATTAATCCAATATACCACTTAGCAACTGCATTTCCCTTGGAAAAACCCCCCCTAGATGAAACACCCATAAATGCAATTATCATACAGCCTTTTGCCATTCCAAAGCACTCCGCAGCTTTCCATACCAAGTCCTTAAATATGGTGAAATTGACAATTATTACAAGCAATAATTGTCAGCCTGAAACACTCATTTACATTGAAAAATCTTCCGAGAAAAGATACTTGCCCCCAACGGGACTTGAACCCGTGTCCTTCCGATTGCCGGTCTTTTCTCGGAAGATTTTTCAATGTAAATGAGTGTTTCAGGCTGACAATTATTGCTTGTAATAATTGTTACCCTTTGTGCTATGCATAAAAATCTTGTCTAAAGGTTAGTTTATAAATTAAAAAATAATAATTAATATTTAACAAGTTTAAGTATTTCCCCAATAAATGCAGACATAATTTGTCTCGACGCCACCTAGCGAGGGATTTAACACTAACAATGTCTTCCTTGCAAAAATAAAGTTGGTTGTTTTCAGGTGGAAAAAATATAACAAGCAGTAATTGTTGAATGAAACACTAGTATATATTGAATTATTTGGCGGGTATTTGATAAGCCCCCATAGCTCAGTGGTCAGAGCATTCGACCGGCAATCGGAAGGACACGGGTTCAAGTCCCGTTGGGGGCAAGTATCTTTTCTCGGAAGATTTTTCAATGTAAATGAGTGTTTCAGGCTGACAATTATTGCTTGTAATAATTGTTACCCTTTGTGCTATGCATAAAAATCTTGTCTAAACGTTAGTTTATAAATTAAAAAATAATAATTAATGGTGAAATTGAATTTCTATGTGTGAAACTTTTAGCGACTGTCAAATAGAGTTGTATGTTCTGTGCTTTAAGCTCTACAACTTACGGTAACGAGTTATGGTAAACGAAGGCTTCTAGATGCGAAGTTTCTATAACGCACGTACGTTTAATAATAAATGTCTGCATGATTAAAATCTAGATAAAATTCTTGTTTGCCATATAAATGAGAATTTAAAATAGAGCTTTTATGAAAGTTACGATTTTGAACAATTATGTTATTTAATAATATATCTTTCTAAGCATCACTTTATTATAATATAATGTGAGTTAACAGCCATTTTTTGTTGCATTAGCTCCACGTAAGATGACCTGAGGAAAAGAATTCCCGTCAGGGCCTGCTTCGGGAATGCTGTGTGGAGGGTCTTTTTAGGAAAGGAAGATGAAGAAGTTCTGGGGACGTAAAAGGTATGAGAGGTGGGTATGCAGTATCCCAGTGTGGCCCTGTCTTTTGGTTACTTAGAAGGGAGGCCCGGGTTGGTGGGATGAGGTTTGTCTAGGTCTTGACAGCGCATGAGTTTACCCATCTGCTGCATGGCAGGCCGAATCGGAAGAGAATACTTGAGGGAGAACTTTTGATCTCTCCAGTGGGACTCTTTCGGAGCATCGTTTTGTGCCGCATAGGGAAGGATGGAAACATACGTCCGTCACTCCTGGACACACCGACCCCAAGATTCCTACCACCCCTCTTACCTATTTCATTTCCAGAAATTTCTCTACTTCCTTTTTTAAAATGACCCTCCACACAGCATCCCTAAAGATGACATATACCCTGAGGTGAATTATTTTGTGACGATATTGTAAAAAAAATCATAGTGTGCCATTCACACGTGGTAGAAATGAAACCTTCAGAAAACTAAAGTAGACAAGAGTGATGAGGAAGCGAAAGTACTACGAAGCACCGCACAAAGAGGATGCCGATTATACTTTCTCATTCTCTAGCTAAATCCTGTAGATATATGTGTTTGTCTCTTTTTTGTGTCGATATTTTTCGTTTCATCGAGTTTCAAATCTCAACGGTACTAAAAAAGTTTTCACTTATAAAAAAATCTGACACCTGTATTTTTAATTCAAGCGTGTGATATTAAAAGGCTTTGCTTTTTTTGGTCGTAGATAATTCTAGTATGGAGTTGGTATTGAGAGAGTGATTTTCTAAGAGGGTGGTCCACTTATTAATCTTACCAAGTTTTACTACATGGTCACAAAAGTTATTTTTAAATAGACTAACCTTATAAACTTTTGACCCACAAAAGCCTGCGCTCTCCCACTATGAACCGATTTCAAAACCCTTTACAATAATTGTTTTAAACTACGTTAAACTTCATGTGAAACTGCTTTAGTTGAAAGAACCCACGTTAACTCACGTTGACGTCGGAAACAACCACCCAGCCGGAAGTGGGAAGAGGAACAACTTCGGCCATTAGGAATGCTGTGTAGTTCCGGTGGAAACAATGGCCGCTCTATCAACAATAAAAGAGAGGAATATAAACAGAAAGGGACGTGATTTTTCTATTTAGTTTTCGATTGAAGAGGATCAGTTCTGTACTGAAAGAATTCCAATATTTTTTAAAGGTTTTGCTTGTTTATCGACTGTGGAAGAATAGCAAATACGGGGTATAACAGCACGTACCCGAAGGATTTTAACTTGCGATTCCTGAGCATATTTGAAGTAACAAATGTATTTAGTTGTCATCTTGTCGAATGATTTTTTTTTCAATTAAAAACAATAAAAAATATATTTCCATCTCACGTTGCAAATGTGTAGTCGAATATAGCCTTGCTGGTCATGAGAAAAGCAGTCCGTCTCATTCCAGCATCACGGTAACACAAAAAACAGCGCGGGTATCACATTTTGTCCAGTGCAAGCTACACCTATAAACATAAATGTAAACTTCAATAATAATATTATCGAACCTTCCCAAACTTGTTCACTGCTGGGAATACAACTAGATGCAAATATAAACTGGAAAGAACATGTATCCAAAATAGTAGCCAAAATCAGTAGCTTTTCTTTTGTTCTAGGTACACTGAGAAATATATTAAACATCGAATCGGTAATGGCCGCATACTATGGTTATGTATATTCAATAATAAAATACGGAATTATCTTTTGGGGAAACTCAGTAAACGCCAAAGATGTTTTTATCATCCAAAAAAGATGTATAAGAAAAATGACAAACTCTGCTAATCGGGATTCATGTAGACCTATATTTAAAAATTTGAAAATTCTTACAGTCACCGACATATATATAATGGAGTTATGCATGTTAGTGCGATCATCTCCAGAAAAGTTTCCACAAAAAAACTCTACACATAAACACGCTACAAGGTTTACAGAAAATTTGTTAATTCCAAAAGCAAACAAAACAATTTTCCAAAAAGGACCCTTTTACATGGCCATTAAAGTATACAACAACCTTCCACGTGATATTAAACAAATACAAGATACACTCAGATTTAAGTCATCACTAAAAACATTCCTTCTGAACAGGTCTCATTACACATTAAGTGAATACCTCACATAGGTACAACTGTTTTTATATTTATATTTATATAATAAATTAAAACAAATTCACTTTGTATTACACCACTTTTATATTTATATTTCATTTGTGTTCATATCTGCATAACATGTTAGGTTAACTGGAAGAAATAGGATATAGGTACCTAAAAGTTATACCTTTTGTACTAAATGTAAATTTTGTACAATAAATGATTTTGATTTTGATTTAGATTTTGATACTGTCGCGATGTGGAGGATTGTGATTTAAAATTACTTTTTGTTTTTAATAGAAAAAAATATAATTGGACAGGAAACTGACATATACTTTTTTTACTCTAAATTTCCTAAATACTCACTGGCTAAAATCCCTGTCCGGACTCGTATGCAACATATTGACTTCCTCTCACTACCAGCACTAATACGATCTTCAATACTTTCAACGTTATGGACATTAAACAGCTCTACGCAAAATCCTTCTTAGTTTATTTACATAAAAAAACAACAAAATCCCATACAAACAAACACAAATGATACACAATACCCGAGCCAAAAATAAAGAACTTCTCCAAACTCTCTTTTCTAAAACCACCTTTGGACAAAAACACTTTAAATTCATAGCTTGCAAACGACACAATACACTACCAGCTACGATTAGACAAACCGAATTAATGGCCAAATTCAAACAAGATATAAAGAAAAGGATTATAAGTATTGGACGTCACACTACTGTTAACATCTGTAAAATAGATTACAAATAGACTGAATTACCAACTTACGTATGTCCTTACCCATATTAAAGAAATTAAAATAGTCAAATCCTATTTGTATAATATAACTCCCTAAATAGATTTGACAGGATTTACTACTTTATTCATCTCTTCCTTCATCTATATAATGCTCTCCTTATGGTATTTACCCACACGTTAAATCATCTTTCTATTTTAATTGCATAAATCAGTATGAATTTTATTAAATATTCTTATGTATGATATTTATTTATGTACTGTCTCAACACAGGTATACCCTAGTGAGACAGGCATCGAATAATGTAATGTAAACATACCTTATATAGATAAATAAATAAATATTATGTTCAGAATCTATGAGTGTTTCTGATGAGTCAGTATATTTTAAATTTTTAATCAGTTCAAAAAGTTAAAAATATATAATTACCATTTACATAAAAGGTTAATTAAAAAAATCTAATTCCTAATTTATCTAATTCCAATCTGTTTCTTGGTACTTCAAACTGCAAACTGGTTACAAACATGAAGTACTTTAAATGCACTTTGTGATTCACCATTTTTATTGAAGTAATAAATGACAGTTAACCAGGTACGCTTATCTCAAGTATTGTCAGGGATTGTACAGCGTGTAAAGGGACACACTTGACTTCGTTTAACCAGTGATTCCTCATTTTTCGGAGCACCAGTGATTCCTCATTTTTGAGGAATCACTGGTGCTTCGTTTAACCAGTGATTCCTCATTTTTGAGCGACCAGTGACGACAAATGGAAGAATTTTTTTTTCTTGTAGATTTTTTTTTTAAATTGACACTTAAACAGCCGCCGGAGACCAAAATTTCATTAACCAATAATAACTAACTAACTAACCATCACGCCGTTTCCCCGCAGGGGTAGGCAGAGAGGACGGACCGCCAAACAACTCGATCTTGGCACACATTCCTTGCCTCGTTTACATTCATACAACGTCTCATGCATGCTCTTCTATTATTCTGACTCTTGACATGGCCCGACTCAAGTATCTGATTCACTTGGTCGTGCCATGTCTTTCTTGGGCGTCTTCGACTTCTTCTACCATACATATTTGCGTCATATATTCTCCTTACACTCCTTTCCTCGTTCATTCGCTCTACATGCCCAAACCATCGGAGCATTCCTTTTTTGATCTTATTCATTACGCTTACATCAGCCTTGCATTCTTTGCGGATTTCTACATTTCTCACACTATCATACATGGTTTTACCACACATACGTCTCAGGCATCTCATTTCTACAGCGTTCAGTCTACTCTCATCCTTCCTCTGCCAGTTCCATGCCTCACTGTCATACATCGGGGTACTCCATTATGGACGGCTAGTTTCGCGTCTTTGGCAGTTTTTTGTTGGTGCCAACGGCGTTCAGTCCTCCATTAATAGAGTTACCTACATTCACCCTTCTTTCGATATCTCTATCAGCCTTGCCATCTCTCGTAAACATACTTCCCAAATAAACAAACTCATCCACCTGCTCCAAGTATTCATCATTCACAACTATATTGCATACTGTTTCAACCAATTTTAATCCAAATAATGTCAGAAATCACTGGTTAAAGTACCTAATCATATAGATATTATTTAATTATTACTAAATACAGACAAAAATTAATAAGAAAATAATACAATGCGAGAAAGAGATACATACCGGTCAATGGCTGAATTGGAATCGCGTTTGGGTCCCACCCGGGCATCGCGTGTTCGATTCCTCGGCCGGCTAAGTCTTCCATCATGACACAAGCAACATTTTCAGCTTACTCTGGTGGTAGTAGGAGATTTTCAAATATTGTCAGATTATTCGTAACCCGGGAATATTTAACTTACTTTAAAAAAATATAGAAAAGAAGATGCCTTGTAGATGACAGAGGGAGATTCGCCTAGAATTAGTTATTTTTATATTATATTATGAAATCTTCACTTCACAACTTCTTTTCTGTCACTTTTTTGTAGTCTTAAATTCTTTTAAAAAAAAAATTGTGATATCTTACGGCCCAGGCTTTAAATCACTACACTACGAAGCAGCGGCCTGATTCGCCCACAAAGCCTTAAAGCATCAAATCACCCAGCGTAAAACCACCCGAAAAATCCGCCCACTAATTTCTTCCCCCGCCCATTAAAAAGGTCTTCAATTCAGCCCTAAATAAAAGAGTGCGTTCTTTAGAGCATTCTCCTGTTTTTTTATTTGAATCGGACGCTTAGGGCCAGTTGTTTCGGAAAAAATCACGTCTGATGAACCGTCAAATCGCAAATGAATCGTCAATCAACGAAATTTGGGTTGTTTCACCGTTCGTCAAGTGAAATTTCAGGTCAAATTTGATGGAAATGTAACCGCTCGAATTCCGGCGGTTAGTGGAAAATTGATTGAGGGCGCATGCACAGACGTGCGAAACTTTGCTATCTGACAGCTTGTGCAGCTCTGTGGCACTATGCACTACCGAAACTAGTGATTATGGCTGGACTGTTTTTGCTTAAAACGTAAATAAAACATAACGATCAAAACTTCAGGATGGCAAAATAACAAGTTTAGATATCTTTTCGATGAATAATATTGTCGAAAATCGTTTATTTCAGAGATTGAAAATGACGTAAACACTGGTGAAAACATTGAAAAAAATACAATCTTATTTCTTGTGTAAACCGATGATGTTACAATCTATTGCCATCTTATTCGTGTTATATTTATCCTAGAATAATTTACGAGTCTACAATAATTCATAATAAAAGAAATCTTTTCCCCGTGATTGACATTTTTCCCAATCTTTCCTGATTATTTACCTTGAGAACATAGAGATTTTGTTGTATGTACGTGGTGACAACTGAAGGTTCCTTCTGATTTCTGTCAACTTCCGATTTCATAAAAGATATAAAAGAAGTTGAGTGTGTTACAATTGTATACTTACATGATTTTTGGCCAAGTACCTAAATTAAAAACAGCGCTTCGGGCCACAGTAGAGTTCATAAATACAGAATAAAAGACTGGCGCCATCACAATATTCTATATATAACTGGTTCAACCCTCACAAAGAAAATTGCAGTTTGGGAACTGGAGTCATGACCTAGCATATTAACATAAATCTTTACCTGATACTAATAAGGCGATTAAAACACATGTCTTTATAAAACATTTAAAATATGTTGTGTAAAGGAATCTTGAGTTAATTACCACTAATCAGTATTAAATTTACAAAGTCATACCTAATATGAACAGTATTTTATAGGTAATAAAAATCCTTTTGTGTTCAATGTTACAACTTTATTTTAAGTACAAAATAAAACGAATCCATGTCAGTTCAAATGTTTATTTATTTATATAAGTAAAACTTCTTCGTTATAAAAGTTGTAAGTAATAAGTATATGTGTATATGTATAATAAGTCAGAAATAATATTTAATTAGTTGATTTATGCGGGTTAACGACGCGAAACCTAATCTGCCATCTTATTATGACAAGCAGTAATATGAAAACAATGTACCTATATCAAATTAAAAGTACATTATGCAATGGTTCTTGCTGAGGAAAACCATTTATGCATTTCACGTGTATACATTACATTTCACTATTGGTGAACCACTATAGTTCATTGGTTCTTCTATCATTTGGTTCTGCTTGGAGGTACCTACAACCAGTATCCAAAACGCAGACTCGTCAAAATATCGTAAATTCTGTTGTATTCCTCCAGAACATATGCATTTCTTATTTGGACTGCAATGACCCTAAAACAAGAATCATAATGTAATTGTAATACGTTAGCATTTTATAAATAAAACTACAAGTACACTTCGGAGCGCGCCACGCCGCCGCGCCGTGAGAGAAGTTAGTAAAGATTCACTGCGAGACCTTACTGCGCCTGCGCGGCGGTCTGAAGCGGCGCTCCGAAGTTTCCATATGGAGAGTGCTGATAGAATATGACATATGACCAAACGACAACAAACCGACCGAACGATATTATTACATTGTTTGCATATTTATTAATTGTATTAATTAACTATACACTTTAAACAATCGTATCAGACGTTGTTTGATAAGATATTTTATTCGCAAAAAAGGATCCTCTTCAAGCCTGACAAATAAAGTATAAGACACAACTAACCTGTATTTCACGATGTGTTTGTGATCAAGCATAGCATGTACACGTTTGGCAGTCATATGGTGAGCTTTGATTATAGTTTCCATAGGAATTTAATTCATTTCCTGTATGGTTCTGGTGACATTTGAGCATTAAAACCGTAGCCGTTCCGGAGACTCATAAAATTGATCTAAAAAGGAAGAATATTTAAGTAATACGATTGCATGTTACCATATTAACTTAACTGTACATGTAATTAATTGAATACTAATAAAAAAGCACTCACTCTTAAGCGTTTATGTTTTATTTGTAGATAAACATTACGCACGGCTTACGATAAAGGCCGGTAAACTCTGACAGGCGACGAATTTCATAAACAACTTGTGAGTGTTGCAAGCGTTAAAAAATATTCCTTTCGATTTCTCTGGAATAATTAGTCCGATTCGGCGGGGAACACTGTGTGAAATTTTCGAATGTAACGAATGTTAAATTTAATTTGAAACAACCCAATTCTGATTTGACAAAAATCAACGGAATGATTGCGTTACATTTGAAAAATCAAGAAGAATCTGAACGATTGTTCAGGTTTTCCGAAACAACTGGCCCTTAGACTACATGTTGGGGACTCGCACTTTACAAGAAAGGTTAACCCATTATTTCCCAGTTTTTTAAAGTGGAAACTTCCGTAACACCGTTGTTATTTGAAACCTGATGAAACACTTAACACATACATCTGTAGGATTTAGCCTGCGAGAGAATGAGATAGTATAATATAATCGGTCTCCTCTTTGTGCGGTGCTTCGTAGCCTCCCCACTCTTGTCTACTTTAGTTTTCTGAATGTTCTACTTCTACCGCGAGTGAAATACACACTTTGGTTTTTTTTAATTTTTTATAAACTCTCTTCCTGCTTTATCTGTTATAACTTATTTCTTTTCTTATCAAGACATGTTGTCTTTTTTATTCTTATATTAAGTTTAAATAATGCACCAGATCTTACTTGCGTATGGTAGATGATAATTTTCTAATTAACTAACCACTATTCGCAGGGGCAGGCAGAGAGACTTCCAAACAACTCGGTCTTGTCACATGACATGACCCGACTCGGTATGGCCCGACAATCTGAGTCACAATGCCCAAACCATCTGAGCTTCCATTTCTTAATCTTACTCATTATGCTTGCATCCTATTTCTCTCACAATCATTAACGGTTTTACCACCCGTACCTCTAAGTGATCTCATTTCTACAGAATTTTCTCTAAAATATATATTTTTTGGAAGCGTTTTTTTGTGGGTTCTAAAAAACTTAAAGTTTCGACATTATTGTAACACCTCTCCCCTTTTAAGAACACATTTGCCAATTTTTGTCGATTTTTTCAACATTATTCCTATTTTGAAACATTGGGTAAAATGGGTTAAATCATCCCCTCCCCTGCTTATCTGCTACCCTTACCAAATGGCCGCCCTTAATTCTAGCCGAAGCCTCCGAGACTGTACAAACACTAATAAAGCAAAGCGAGATACCGCAACTTCGTGCTATAACATCCAACCTAAGGATAAAGTTACACTGTACAGAATGAAATCTGACTGACTGTACTTTTATTACTGGTGTTTTGAGATAGATTGAAAAGATTTGACGTAAATCCTCACTTGTTGACTAAAACACAGCCTCTTATAACACAGTGTTTTAGGGTGATGAACCGATGTAGGTAAGTTATCGGAGTTCATACGCCCGAATCGTTTTGAAGTTTTTATCTTAATTGAGTTGAAGTTAATTATTATAAGCAATAATTATCAGCCTGAAACACTCATCCACATTGAAAAAATCTTCTGAGAAAAAATACATGACGCCAACGGGACTTGAACCCGTGCCCTTCTGATTGCCGGTCAGCTGCTCTCCCAATTGAGCTATGGCGGCTTAACTTATACCAGCCAAATGATTCAATATATACTAGTGTTTCATTCAACAATTACTGCTTATTATATTTGAGTTGAAGTTGATAAAACATTTTAAAAAATAGTGGAGGTTATCCACCTCTTACCCGCCCTGGTATAAGTAACTGATGGTTACTCCTTCAAGGCTCTCGCAAGATTCTAATTTTTTTTGTTAAATGAAGCTACATTTATTTATTTTGAACGAATCTAGACCTCCAGTGTCCTCGCATACGTTGTTAGTAAGCAGTATGCAAGTGCTTAACAGGAAAAAAACATAATACAACAAATCGGGTTAGTAATACAAGCAAAAATAATAGTTAAAGCAAAATAAAATTCGTTCAAGAAGCTCACGAGGCAGCATTGCATCATGTGAAAAACCATGTAATCACCTGTACAAATAGATAAAGAACATACGATATACAATCAAGTCTCAAATTATTTGGCAAATACCAATAAAAATGTAAATTGCATTCAGCCTGAAATAAACCACACTCAGCATCCGTGTCCCTTATCCAACCACCAAAAATTAAAAAAAAAAACAGCAATAATTCTTTGTTTAGTAATCAATTTGTTTGTCATATCTGAGACCTCGGAACATTAATCTGTTTATTGCGCCAGTGACCCTAGCCATAGAGCAGATATTTGAAATGGTAAAAATTCAAGAACGATAAACTCTGGTCGCCGAAATTACGAATGCTTTTTCTGTAGTTCTTAAATTTGCTACCTGTACACCGCGACCGCCAGAAGTACACACGTGCAAATTTACACGTGGACTAAATTACAAGTGAAAAAAATAAATGTAGCACACACTTAAATTACTACTATAGGAATTACATAAGTACGTCAAAGAATTCTGTTTTTTAATCAGGTTTTAATTTTGCTACCATTTATTTTAGAATTCTGGCATTGTATTTATTAGTATGCGAAATTTAAAAAAATAAACGAAACAATAATATATTTTAACCACAGAGCAGAAATCTGAAATAGTAAAAATTTTAAAACAATAAATTCTGGTCGCCGAAACTTTCACGTCTGCACTGCCATTATACTGCCATAATTACATATGGAATAACACTTGGACGAAATTACAAATGGAGAAAATTACACACACTTAAAAGAAGAATTAGAATTCCACACGTCAAAACATCCGGTAGTTTTTGAATGAGAGATATTTAATTATGAATGAGGAGCGCGCTAATTTTTAAAGCGATAAAACCGAAGCGAAAATTTTGAAAATGTTTAATAAAACACGACTCGTCTAAAATAGAGCAAAAATCTCGTGGAAGGCATATTAAGTATCATTTAAAAAAATATTGTGAATTTTTTCACAACTATAACTTGTAAAATAACTGAAACAAACGAGTTTATACAGAGGGAATTTTATATAATTTGCGTTTCGGCGTGGAACGCGTCTAGATATTATCTTAAAAAATAACACACATTTTTTTAAGAGCTTAAAAACTTCAAATGTTGAAGGGAGATATGTAAGAAATCGGTAGAAATTCGGCTAGCGGCGCTTAATTTATTTAAATATTAAAAAAAAAAAACAAAAAGAATTATGTGAGATTAAGTTAGGGTAGGTTGGGTTACGTTGGATGTTTCTAATTCCAGTAGGATTAATAGTCTGCATGTGTGATTCCGCATTCCATTATGGTTGTTCCCCCGACAGTTGCCTCCAGGCATACGCATATACAATATGCAGTCGGTTTAGGGAAAAAACTGTACACTTACTTACACAAAATAAAATTAAGCGTCCCGAAAAGGTTCGTGCAGATAAAATGTACAACCGAATAAAAAAAGCATAAAACATATTTTCATTCAAATTTATCTAGTACGATTATAAAACTACTTGTCTAATCCTACTAATATTATAAAGGTGAAAGTTTGTATGGATGTATGTTTGTTACTCTTTCACGCAAAAACTACTGAATAGATTTTAAAAATTCTTTCACTAATGGAAAGCTACATTATTTGCGAGATCTATAGGCTATATATATTGGTAAGCTCTGGCGTTATGAATAATCTCTGGCGTTATGAAATTATTTATCATACGTTTTCTGCCGCTAACAAAATCGATTTATTGAAAACGCCAATTGTCGCCTTGGAAACGATGTTTTTTTATAAACTTAGGTTACTATGGACATCCCTTTGATGTTAAAATTCAAATATGTATAAAATACTAATTCCTACTTTACAGAATGGATTTTAATGAAACTTTACAATTATACGAACATATGGGCTATAGCTCAGAGCTCTGGCATTACGAAAATTATATGAAAAAATTGCAATAGGTGGCACGATTAGTAAGATATCTTTAATTTTTTAATCGATTCAAATTATTAGGGAAGTAGGTACTTCAAATAAATTCGCTTTACCCAGAATACTAATGGAGGGAAACAATTATACCAAGTCAGTGGACATCTTCAATTTATCTTTAAACAAGTATAAAATATTGTTACGAAGGCAGTTCAGTTATGTACAATAAATACTGTATATTTCTTACTATTCATATGTAAAAGCCCCGAAAAAGGGCGTTAATAAATAAATTAATTAAATATTTTCTAAAATAGAATTTTTATTTAAGAATCTTTGTTTTGCAAAATGTCAGTCTCAAATTTTGACATAATGTCACACAACAATTATTGTTTTAATTGGATAGACAGGTATCGCATTTTTTAAGTATTAAACTGCCGTACTGGATTTTTTGGTAGAATATGAAAAGAAGAATAATAATTCTTACTTAATTGCGCATAAACCCGAACGACTGAACCAAATTGGATAATTCTTTTTTTGTTCGTTTTTTTTGTATAAAACTACCGTTGAGTTCTGGCATTATGAATTTTGAATAAGAAATTATAACAGGTGGCATGCGAGCAGTTTGAAAACCGAATGTATCGGGAATGAATGTGTGGAATGTGAGAGGTGAGTGGGGGGAGTGGGGAGGGGGGAAGGGGTGGGGGAGGAGGGTGGGGGGAAGGGGGTTAGGGGAGGGAGAGAGGGAGGGAGAGGGGGGAGGGAAGGATGGAGGAGGTTGCAGGGAGGGGTAGGGGGTGGGGAAAGGAGGTTGATGGGGGGGAGTGGAGTGGGGAGAGGGAAGGTGGAGGAGGCTGAGTGGAAATCCCCTAATGCCATGCGAGCGAAGTCGCGGGAAAAAGCTAGTTATTGTATATATCAGCTATAAGTACAAAAAATTGATAATTCACTTAAATTTGTTTGATATCCATACCAACTTCGTCGATTTTAGATTTGAAGTTTATATCTTCTCTTCTCTACATCTCTACATATTATAAATTAAAGTCCCCTGCGTCGTCTGTCTGTCTGTCTGTTCTCGATAAACTCGAAAACTACAGAATGGATTTTCATGCGGTTTTCACCAATAGATAGAGTGTTTCGTGAGGAAGGTTTAGGTATGTAATTTGACAAGGATTTGTGCAAATTGGTTGTTAGAAGTGTCGGAAAAAGTCAAGCCGCCTTTTAGATTTCATCGAAAACGCTGCATAATCCTTTTGGGATATAACAAAACAATGCATGGTGGGATATTCCTCTTTTATAGATCTACAAAAACGTCCGCCAAGGCATATATATATATATATATATATATCTTTTACTGATAGCTTACTATATCCATTCTATCTTCTAAAAAAATGGTCACGTACATTGCGGTACCTAATTGAAAAGTTATTTAGACGGATACAGTATTAATTCTTATTAACTTAAATACGTTAGTTACCCCAAGCATTATTATAATCTTTCACACCATCTCTACGTATTATAAATTAAAGTCCTCCACGGAATCTCTCTATCTCTTCGCGATAAACTCAAAGACGGCGGTGGTTATAAAGGTTAGATAACCATCCATTAGATGACGTTGTGTTTTATTAGCCACGGCAACACATGGCCGGGTCAGCTAGTTAATTATAATTTCGAGGGCCAATTGTCGGGGGCCAACTGTCGAGGGATCAACTGTCGGGTCTCCAATGGAGTTATCTGCTTTCACTCTTCCTTTAAAGACCTTATTAGCCTTTCTATGTAATTTCCCTATATTATTACACATACGATATTGATACATAAGTATAATTAATAAATCCACATTTATTTTCTGCGCACTTCAAATCGATAGCTAATAACAATCTTGAGGGGTCATATTAATGTAATATTAATTAAATAACAATCTGTTTATACGAATAGTCGTTTCACATTTGATTTTGACTTGTCACTCATGTTAAATAACTGACGGCCGTTCTTTCAAAATTACAGCAATAATTAATGTCTTCAAACAACAATTAATTGCTTTCTATCAGAATATTATATTTGATGTTAATTAAATAATATCTACACAAGACAGGTAGAATCGATAATGAACGGGTGTTCCGTAAATGTCACGTACTTGTCAATTGAGCCCTTGCCCGGAATAATGTTGTAACAGACAAAACTATCAATGTTGAGTTATTGATGGAATAATGTTGTATCCGACAAAACTTTCAATGTTGGGTTATTGATGGAATAATTTTGAACTCGACAAAACTACACAATGTTGAGTTACTGATGGAATAATGTTGTATCCGACAAAACTATCAATATTGAGTTATTGATGGAATAATGTTGTATCCGACAAAACTATCAATGTTGTGTTACTGATGGAATAAAGTTGTATCCGACAAAACTATAAATGTTGGGTTATTCAATTTTGGTTAATTGATGGAACAACGTTGTATCCGAAAAACTATCAATGTTGGGTTATTGATGGAATAATTTTGTATTCGACAAAACTTTCAATGTTGAGTCATTGATGGAATAATGTAGTATATGACAAAACTATCAATGTTGAGTTATTGATGGAATAATGTTGGGCCTACTATTATGTATTTTTACGCCCGTGGCAGCATTTTGAAGGTTGGTTTGTTGCATAATATTGTTTACTAAAATCGTGGAGGGTTGTTTAATTCACGGGAATAAAGGGAGAAAATAAACACCTTATGGCTTCAACTACAAAGACATCAAAGCCAAAAAACTGAAAAGTAGTATTTGTTCAGAAAAAATATCATTAAGCCTGCTTTTTAGGCTTTGAAAAAGGTTTGTGGAATAATGTTGTAAGTTGATCTCATGACAATATATCGAACATAAATGGTTTGATCGATTCATATCGTTATTTGCATTTTTTTTTAAATTCAGTACGGTACAACGAGTAAAAAAAACATTTTATGGAATAATGTTGTACGTGCAATTTCCATATTATACAATATTTTTCCACTAATTCAACGTAAATTCTTGTAATAAAATTCAAATTTAATTACCCCTCTTCAAGATTTTTCATTTAAACCTCATAAGAAATTTACGTTTAATGTATTTTAAATATAAAATGTTAAGGAAACGAGAATATTACTGGATACAACCTTTTACCGGTCAAGGGCTCATGTCATTAAAAAATACTCTTTGCTGTGTCTTTAATTCTAATACTCGGATTTTTTTTTAATTTTAGCATCTTTTTCGAAATCGGAACTGTTTCTTTGAACAAATTTAGACAAGCGACAACCTACCTAAGTACCTATAATTTTTTAACATAAAATATTATAATAGACAACTACAGTCCAATTTTTTAAATTTTTTTTTAATGAATAAAGTCCTTCAAAAAAAGACCTTTAAACTTAAATAACTGCACATTTATTTTTATTTTTATTTTTATAGTTAGTTTTAATAGTTAAAATAATTGTCAAGTTTCAATTTTTCAAGATCCCCTGAAAATACCCGTATCTATGGTGGATTGTGTGACGTCATCGATAGTTTTATTTACTTTCAACAGGTGTTGTCATTTCGAATGATAATTATACGGAAGAAAGATGATACTATTCGATAAGTTAAAACATTATTTAGGTGGAATTATTTATTCATTATATTATATTATTATATTGTTGAATATTATTACGGGAGAGTGGTATAAAAATTGTTTGAAATTATTTTTTTTTTAGCTTTTAAAATCAATATTATCAAACACCAAGAATCACCCACAAAAGTGTAGGTAAACGATAAAAGCTGATCGATTACGGCCATTTTGATTCTACTCCACGGCCAAATTTTCGCCGATGTAGCATTACGATATAGTATATTTATACGATTTTTTCGTACAGCTTAAAGTTTTACAATATTTTAAATAATAGAGATAAACTAATAGAGATACCTCTATTTTTGTTACTGAATTATTTAGGCTTAAATATTGTTTTAATAAACACAACTCCTAAATCTCTATAAACAGTATGAAATAACGAATAACAAGAAATGTTGTTAATACTGATGGCTTTTGTCATAATAATTAAAGTTCATTGGTCTGTATGAACATATTTTTTAAAAGCCATAATATTTTTCACTGAGTTCCTTATTGCCTTTTTCCAAATTGGAATTATAATATCACGTGGTTTTATAAATCGCGCGCTAGATATTTATAAAATAAAATAAACGTCAAAACTTGCATCCGCCAACAGGAATAAAATACCAGGCCCCCTAGCATGGTCGATCGATATAGGTTTTATAGAAAATGTCGGTAACTTGAAATCGCTCCCGAGCACGACTGCAGGCCACTAACGAAGAAATAACAGTTCACCTCAAATAAATTAGGAACTCTTAGTCGTTGTGAAGTGTTGCTTGTTCGTTAGCGGCCTGCAGTCGCGCTCGGGAGCGATGACAAGTTACCGACATTTTCGATAAAACCTATATCGATCGACCATGCTAGCACCCCAGGAACACAGAAATGCAGTGCGGTAATTTTCAAAGTGGTGCTAATTTCACAATTATACCTAAAAAATACACAAAATAATAATCGTCAAAACGTAATGCCCACAAGAACAGAATACAGCTAGGTCCTGTTTAAACTCGAATACGAACTCATGTACGATCCTCACATAAAAATAAAGAAATAACTTTTGTGAATCGTAAAAAAATATATACACTACTTATATATTTTCTCAGGTTTATGGCTTATAGTGGGGAATACAATAAAGAAAATCCTTAAGGCCTTAACTATGACTTGTATGCCCACAAGAACACAATTTTACGACTTACAAACAACCTTTCAATATTCCTGTACACACCGCCATAACTCCGTTGTAACTCGGGCTGGTGAAATTTCACAAACTAGTTTTTCATCCCCGAGACAATACCAATTATTCACCCTTTGGGGGCAAGGATGTTATTTGTCGTTGACCTCCGTGGAAAGTATTAAATATACGGCCAGCCTCCCATGTACACATTGTACACAGCCTTCAGGGTGGCCTGTCTACACAGCCTTCAGGGTGGCCTGTCTACGCAGCTTATTTGTTAGGGTGGCACTGCTACTACCCACGCTAGCAAATAGGCTGTCTAATTTTACGGTACAAGAATTTTTAGCAACCTATTGAAGTGAAATTTTAATAAAATGAGCAAACTTTTCAAATTTTTCCAATGACATCATCACTCCGACCCGTAAGCGTGTTTACACGACAATAAAACAAAAGCACTCAAATACAATAAGCGTGTTTTCACCAAACGCGTGGGTTCCCACAAAAATCGTTATAACTCTGTTATTGTTCTAGTAACAACCCTAAAACAAAAAGTACGAGATCCATGTATTGAATCAAGCTTCATATTTCTATTCAAAGTTGTCCATAGAAGTACATAAAAAAGACTTATTTTGTAGAAACAGTTTTCATCCGCCAAATCACCTACGCGCTGTTAGACATTGTTAATTTTTTATTAAATATTCTTATATGAAATGGTAAAAAAGTAAGGTGACAAAATTATTTATTATACATTTGTACAATAGAATAAGTGTTTTTTTTTACATAATCCGTGATTTTAGTACCATTTTCACAAAAAAACATCACGTGACTCGTTTTTACAATTGTTTTGTGTTTGCATTCTAAATTTTAATATTTACAAATGTTAATATTTATTTGTAATAAAACCATTTGAAAGCTAATTTTTTAACCTTTTAAAAACAGTTTTTAATATTCCGTTACGTTCAGAAATGTTTCATTTATAGAGCTTTAATTGCGAAGCGGAAATAATACAAAGTTTTTATAAATCTGACAGTTCGTTTAAGACAAAAAACTTGCATAATCGAAAAATATCGGAGTGGAAAGCACGTCATGGAATATATATCTTTTTGGAAAACTAGCAGCTTGGCAACGTCTTATTGAGGGTTAACTCCGCACAAGAGTCTCAACTACCCAGTGGGACTACGGAAGCCAGTGGGACTACGGAAGCCAGTGGGACTACGGAAGCCAGTGGGACTACGGAATTCGAATAAAATATCTTACGAGGCTGGGGGTAGCAGGAATGGAACGGATATTGGGAGAGGAAGGTGGAGAAGTATCTGGCTATTCAGATCTGGACACCAAACAGAGATAAAATCTTTTTAATTGATTGAACCCAAAAAGCCATTGTGGATTCAGTCCTCGTGAGGGATGATTAACAAACTTGTCACTCCTGGAAAAAATGACCCCCAGATTCCTACCCACCTCTCATAACTTTTTACTTCCCAGAACTTGAAGAGAGGTTGGGAGAGACTGGTTGGGGGAAACTTTATACCTCTCCAGTTGAACTCTCTCGACCCCTGTACCGTAGTGGGAGGGATAGATGTATACGTCCGTCACTCCAGGACAGACACATTGACCCCTAGATTCCTACTCCCCCCTCAATCCTGTTTCCATCTCAGAACTTCCTCTCCTTTCCCTAAAAAAACCATCCACAAAGCATCCCCAAAGATGGATATAGTGTGGAGTGTACACAGCGTATGTCCTACATGCTCCAGTGTTTTTTTTTTACATGAGCTCCACACAGGAGACCCTGAGGAAAATAATTTCCCTTAGGGCGTGTGTCATCTTTGGGGATGCTGTGTGGAGGTTTTTTTTTAAAGGAATGGACGGAGGGGAGAGTTCTGGGAAGGAAGAGGGTTTAAGGGGTGGGTAGGAATCTGGGGTTTAGTGTTTCCTGGTCATCCGCCTCCAAGACCTAGACAAACCTCAACCAATGAACCCGGGCACCCCTGCTAAATCACCAAATGTAGCGAATCACTTGGGGTGACCTATGGCCAAGGTGTTGGTTATCCAATAAAGGTTCCCGGGGAACCATTCCCGCCGCACAAATTGAAAAGTGTGAAGATAATGTAAAAAAAGGGTGTGCTTTAGACCACATACAGACAATAGGCCTGCACCTAAGATAGTTCCATGGCCTGCACTGTGTAAAGTAACTGGCTATAAGAGAAAGACAGAAATAAAATGTATGCTCGCACCTCTCTCTCTTGCCCCTACAGTAATATACGAAGCGTACTCCCTCTCAACTACCGTTCACCTCGCTTTTCATAACGCTCTCATCATGCATTCGCCAGCTTACTCTCCAAGTCAAGCGTGCGTAAAAAAGTTTTACTTCAAAAATGGTTATTTATCAATTATTAGTAAGAGGGTTTATGCATAACAATTTTACACATCGCGTTCAAATTTCGCAATTCTTCAGCTTGTGTTACATCAATTGATAAATTTATGCAAATCTAAAATAGGTAGGTACTGATAACGATAAAAAACACACCTTCCCAGCTAAAAGTCTAAAGTGTCATTAGTTCCATGACAACAATTCCCACGTAGCCAATAAGCCTTCTGACACGGCGCTAGGCGGTGCGGGGTGAGGGGTGTGGGGCCCCGTAAACAAATTAACCAGACGCACTTGCGGTAACCGGTGACACCACCCCGGCCGGGGGTAGTTGCCCCGTAATTAAGTTTAAATGTCACGTTCTTTGCCAACTTCGCTCAAAGTGACGTAATTAATTGTCCGGCCGACACAAAATACTGTTGATGATGTGACAATTTATGCTACTTCACAGCCAAACGTTATTACAGAAAACTCGGTATCCATTTGGAGAAAGTTATTTATTACCTTTGGATTATTACATTTTGGATCAGGTATCCACAAATGATTTTTTATATTAAGCCGCCGCTACCCGAATTTCTAAAGATTTCTTACATATCTCCCTTAAACATTGGCAGCCTTACTAAAAAACCCAGTGAAATTTTTATTCAATTGACAAACGGCCGCGGATGTGAAAACATTACTAATTAAAAAAATTGTTCATGGTAAAAAATACACTTGGTTTACACGGCCTGAGAGGGTAGTTTATCTCTGTTTTAGTAATGATGACTGAACGAAATTTGGAATGTTTTTCAAAGTATTTTGAATGTTCTATATATTTCTTATTTTTGAAGATGTCGTAAAAACAAATACCATTTATGAAAACTAGATAAAATTACCTTTTAGATTTGAGTAATTGAAATACATTTTAGTTTTTAAAAACTGCCATATATTAAGATTCAAAAAACATATTTGATGAAAGTGTACAGAAATTTATAAAAAAACAAAATTTTAAAAATACAGACCTTTTATATAATGAATTTGGAACGAAACTGTCACCTCACTTTTTCCTCGTGCATACAATAAAAAAAATAATTAAAAATTTCAATGTTTTTTTCTTGCCAAAAAATTTACCTAAAAAAATAATACCTACTTTTATAACAGATTTCTTGCAACTCTAAAGACGTTAATTTCATTGATACGTTTAGGAACACAAGTATTAGATATTAATATTTTTAAAAAACACCACTTTTATGAAATTCTCATAAAATAAAATCCTTTAAATGTAAATTTGAATTTTCATGTTTTACATAAAATACTTATTGACATTTCAATTTTCAAAGTATGATTATTGTTATTATAACTTGACTAAACCTTATTAAAACCACAAAAACACGGTAAATATATCAATTATGCGAATGTAATAGTGAATTAGTCATATTAATAGATATTACGATACATTTGTGTAATATTACACACACACCCGCGGAGTGTGTTTTTTTTGGCGGTTTCAACGCGAATGACGAATGCGCAGGCACCGCCACCTAGCGGTTCTGTAGGAAAATAAACAATTAAATTATGTACACTATGAAAAATTCCACTGTTGACAGATTTAAAATAGATTTTATGAAAAAATCTTATTAGTAATGTTATCGTGTTTTAGTGTATGTTTGTTTTATTCAGGTTGCTGCAGCAACACGGTTTATCAGCCGTGCTGTGGTTTTTTTTAGTAAGGCTGTGTAAGTTTTCAAGCTCTTTGAAGAATATGTTATTTTTGAAGATAATCTTCTAGACGCGTTCCACGCCAAAACGCAAATTATATAAAATTCCTTCGATAGAAAAATCTCTAAGTATGCTCCGAAAATTATTATAAACACCTTTGTTTCAGTTATTTTACAAGTTATAGTTGTGAAAAAATTCACAATGTTCCTTTAAATGATACTTAAAATGCCTTTATACGAAATTTTTGCTCTATTTTAAAAAAGTCATGTTTTATTAAACATTTTCACAATTTTCGCATCGATTTTATCGCTTTAAATATTAGCGCACTCCTCTAACATTCGTAATTACATATCTCTCCATCTTCTTCTTTTTGAGCGCAGATGCAGCGCCTTAAACGCTTTTATAATTACCGTCACGATTCACGGTAACGGTACCGTGACTACAAAAAAGGCAATAAACATAGTTCTTATCGTTATAATGCTGCAGCTCTTTGATACGCATTAAATACCAATATTACCGGTTAAATACCTAAATAATTAAATACCGGTATTACAATGGAAGATGCTCCGAGGAACTAGCATCATTGATCCCTTCGGCACCGGTGCATAGTCGGGAAACACGCCAAACGCGTGCCCAACATTTGTACACAGTTGACATTAGTCACATGAGAACGGGTCGTTTCTTCGACTCGTTCTTATGTTCAACAGCTCGGCTGTGGAATGATTTGCCGGCCTCTGTGTTTCCTCCTTCCTACAACATGGGTCTCTTCAAGACCAATGTTCATTCCTTCCTCTCCTCAAAAAGACCCTCCACACAGCATCCCAGATGACATAGGCCCTGAGGGAAATTATTTTCCTCAGGGCCTCCTGTGTGGAGTTAATGTAAAAAAAAAAATAAATAAAATAACGGTGAGACAAAAGACAAGATGCACAAAATATGTGTGACTGTGTAACATTTGCTGCTAGCGACGTGTCTCTATTCGCAATTTTGCATGGTCTGGTTGGCTGCATTGTACACCGAATGGGTCTACGCATGGTTCAGGCGTGCTTCTAGAATCTTCGGCTCTTCAGTTGACGGAATTACCGCGGGTCGAGTGGTGGTGTTGTGGCACGGGCTGTCATTTGCTGGAACCCAATACATCATTATCGGACTACGAGATGTGAGATTTAAATTTATTATTTAACAGATCGAGATATTGTTTTAGATATATTAAAGATTACTGAGATTAAAATATGTTTCGTTTATACGTTACAGGCGCCCATCAGTTTAATCTTATAAATTATTACATGCTAGATTCGTATTGACACGGTTAGAGAATTTACGATCATTTACAGCTGGATCGATATATCGTATCCAGCCACCCCTGATGAGTAGTTTATATTTGTTATTTTAGAGTCTCATTGCTTATATTAGTATGTTCCCAAGGGCAGGGTTTGTAATTTACAATAAATTATTCAATGTTTCTGACATGGCATTCTTTTTATTACATACCTACCCTCATTGTCTTGCTTGAGATTAAATACTGAGATTAAATACTCTATACATTGATGGATGACCAACCTTGGTGGGAATAAATTAAAGGTAAATAGAAATGTCACAACTGTTTCATCCAAAGTACTTCTTTTTCTTCTTCTTGTGCCCCGTCAGTTCAACGGACGTTGGCTATCATGATTTCTATGCGGGCTTTATTAAATCGGCGGCGGGAATTTTTTCGTTCGTTTTCCTTATACGTTTGAGGGAGAGGTATGATAATGATTGTATGTTTCTCAATTTGGGAGGCGGGAATGGGTACCGCCACCCCGGGAACCTTTATTGGATAACCAACACCTCTGCCATAGTGGTTCGCTACGTTTGGTGATTTAGCAGGGATGCCCGGGTTCATGGGGTGAGGTTTGTCTAGGTCTTGGAGGTGGATGACCATGACACACTTCACCCAAAATTCCTACTCACCCCTTAAACCCTTTTCCTTCCCAGAACTCTCCTCTCCTTCATTTCCTTAAAAAACCCTCCACACAGCATCCTCAAAGATGACATAGGCCCTGTGGGAAATTTCTTTCCTCAGGGCCTCCTGTGAGGAGCTCACGTAAAAAAAAAAAAAATGGGGGAGGGGAGTGTAGATACGTTCACCGATTGTCTCATTTTTGACTGTTGTTATTTAGTGTGTAAGAAAAAGCTGCAGCATTATATAGGTATGAACAAAAGCAAAATCATCAGAGCTTTGACATTTGACTTTTTTTTGATTTTTTGGAATTCACTCACACTTCGATATTATCCTTGTAACTATATTCCAAACTTTCAAAATTATCTTCACGGCTCATACTGTAGGGGTCTATGGAGACGTCAAGGTACCGTGTGTGAGAGAGATGCAGGATTGAAACGTCACCTTAATTTTAAAAGTGCTCATTAGCTTCACAAAGGAGGCCCTGAGGGGAGGCCTGCTGCGTGGGGGTCTTTTTAAGGAAAGGAATGAGAGGAAGTTCCGAAAAAAGATATTAGGGGTCGGTAACAATCTGGATGTCAATATATCCAGGAGTGACTTACGTGTGAATCCATCCTTCTCACTGCGACGCGAGGCAATGGGTCGAGAGGTCTTGGTTATGTCTCCCTTAACCAGTCTCTCCCAGTCCGGCCCAGATCTAGACAAACCTCTTCCAATGAACCCGGGCACACTTTTGCCAAGTCACTAAACATAGCGAGCGACTTCGAGTGACCTATGGCAGAGGTGTTTGGTTATAGAATAAATGGATCCCAAGGCGGCGGTACCCACGTCTGCCTCCCAAATTAAAGTTAACAGCGACAATTGGTTAATAGCAACAATGAAAGCAACAGTTTTGAAAAATACCTATTATTCAAATTTCTCGTGCGTTTCTTCTTAAGGGCATTGATTGATTTATATAACTGTTAACCTTATAAACTATCGTCGATTTCAGATATTTATCTCTACCTTTGAGAATTATTCCGATACGCAATATTCGTAAAACCTACAATTATTCATATAATCTATTAAAGAAGATATTTGGAAATGAAATTAAAAAATAGAAATAAAGGTTCTGTACAGATAACTTAGAAGCCTTGGAAATAAAAAAAATTCCTAAAAAATAATGAGTCCATTATCAACAAAACCAAATATTATCTTATAGCCCAGCCATGGATATGCTCCCCCACCCACTCTTCATCAATCCTTAGCCACGCCTTCACCCCTACCACAACACTTAATAATACATTGTACCCAACCATTGTTTTGTAATTGACTCCTCGACAAAATTCAAACAAGATCTAAAAAAAATGGATTGTAAGTATTGGACGCCACACTATTACAAACATCTTTGAAATAAATCACACATCGATAGAAATAACTATTCACATACGACCTAACCCATATAAAATCAAGGGCGAATCCAGCTTTGGCGCCAGGGGGGGGGTCACATAGCGCCAGGGGGGGGTCACATAGTCGTGGTCAAGTCACAAGAAGTTATAATCTAATTTTTATAATAATAGATACAAGTAAAAAGTAGGTCCACCTAGGTCCTGGACCCAGCCCAGGGGGGGGTCATGACCCCCATGACCCCCCCCCCCCCTGGATCCGCCCTTGTATAAAATAAATGAAAATAATAGAATCCTGTCAAATTCAACTCCATGAATAGATTAGACAGAATTTACTTCTTTACTTCATCTCCTACAACAATTATAAGAAAACTCTCTTTAAAAGATTTTCCCACCCTTCCAATCACCTCTCTGTTTTAATTTCGATTCAAATTAATACGTATAATAATAATAATAATAATAATAAGCCTTTTTATTCTGGACTTCTGTTAGGTATGTATTAGACATGATCTTATTTGTTATAGTATATCCCGAAGCTCAGTTTGCCTCTTGGCATAGGCCTCCTCTAACATTTTCCATTGGGACCTGTCACGCGCTACTCTTCTCCATTGATGTCCAGCAGTGAGTTTTAGGTCATCTTCCCATCTCATGTGTTGACGTCCTCTACTTCTCTTGCCATCTCTGGGATACCAGTCAGTGACATTTTTGCACCATTTCTCTTGTGGATCGCGTATCATGTGTCCTGTCCATCTCCACTTTTGTTGGTCTATTCGGGTAACTACATCGGCAACTTTAGTTTTCTCCCTTATTGTGCTACCTCTCACTCTGTCCTGTTTCCTTGTTCCTGTCAAACTTCTCTCCATGGCTCTCTGGCAGCGTTCCAACTTTTCACTGTGGCGTTTGGTGAGTGCCCAAGTTTCACATCCATATGTGATGACTGGAAGTATACACGTGTTGAAGACTTTCCTTTTTATTTGCATACTTAGCTCCTTAGATTTCAAGACTTCTTTCAAAGACCAGTATTTCTTCCATCCATTTGCTACTCTTCTCTCGATTTCTTTAGTGGTTTGATCTTTGTGAGATATTATCTGTCCTAAATAGATGTAATCTGACACATATTCGAGTGGTTGGTTGTCAATTTTTATAGTTACAGGTTCAGAGTTTGTAAGCAATTTTGTTTTGTCTTTGTTCATGCATAGGCCCACTTTCACACTTTCCTCGTTTAGTGATTCTATCATTCTAATTAGGTGCATTGGGTTTTCCTCGAATAGGACTATATCGTCTGCAAATCTTAGGTGGTTAAGTTTTACACCTTGTACGTTGATACCATATTTTTCCCAATCAAGTTTGCGGAAGATACTTTCCAGAGCAGCCGAGAACAATTTTGGTGATAGAGGGTCTCCCTGTCTTACTCCTCTCTCGATCTTGAACTTTTTTCCCAAGGTTTCTAGTTGGATCCTCGCTTCGCAATTCAAGTATATGTTTTTTTTAATATTGATGTAGTTTAAAGGTATCCCCTGCTGTTCAAGGCTATCCCATATAGCTATGTGTCTTATGCTGTCGAAAGCTTTGGAGTAATCGATGAATGCCATGTATAGTTTCTTATTATATTCATTATATTTTTCTACTATTTGTTTCACCGTGTGTATGTGGTCCAGGGTAGAGTATTTTTGTCTAAAGCCGGCTTGCTCCCGTGGTTGATTTTCGTCTAACTTTTTACTTATTCTTTCCAGGATAACTTTGGAAAATACTTTGTATATATTTGACATCAAACTTATAGGTCTGTAGTTCCCTATATCTTCCTTTTGTCCTTTCTTGAATATAAGAATAATGTTTGATGTTTTCCACTGTGTAGGTATTAGACCAGTTATAAGTATATCATTGAATATTGAAGTTAGTATTGGTAGTAGTTCTTCCATGGTGCCTTTAAGAAGTTCGTTTGTCACTTTGTCTGGACCTGGGGCTTTTTCCATTTTCTGACTGTATATGGCTTTTTCTACTTCTCTGGAAAGTATTTTTGGTTCAGTTACAACGTTTTCCTGCTCTTTATTGACGTCTTTCTTCGGATCATGTTTTTGTTTGTCGTCTGGGCTTGAGTAGAGGTCCTGGTAAAATTTTGTGGCTATTTCGTTTATGTTTTTTCTATTTGAAGAAGCATTCCCCCTTTTGTTTAATTTTGGTATCCATTCTTTATTTGATTCTCTCAATTCTTTAAGCGCTTTTTTCACTCCCCCTGTTTTCACTATATGCTTTTCTAATGTTTGCAGCCTCTTGGTCTTCCTATCTTTCCTGATGTTCTCTCTGATTTCTTTACTTAATTTTGTTATAGTTTTAATGTTATCTTTTTTAGGATGTTTTGAAAATAGGTGTTTTCTTTCTTCTATAAGTTGCAGCGTTGTGTCACTTAGTTCGTACTTGTTTCTTCTGCTAGTCTCAACTTTTTCTTTAGTTAGTAGATTTTCTAGCTTTCCATATTTCGCACGAGCATCAGTGTTACTCAAAGTTAATTCTTCAGCTGATTCAATTAGGGATTGTGTTATTTTCCTTAAGGTTTCATCGCTGTGGTGTTTTGTAGTGTGTGAAGCGAAATGTTTTCTAGATTTATTTGGTGGTTCTATTCTTATATTGCTTCTTACCATACGATGATTTGTATTGAAATTGAATTTAGTTAGGACCGATGTATCCGTGAAGGCTTTTGGATAGTTTGTTGTTATGTAGTCAATTTCGTTTTTGGTTTTGCCATCGGGGGAGATCCATGTCCACTTATTCTTTTGGTTTTTCATGTATAAACTGTTCAAGAGCGTTAGATTGTGTTGTAATAATAATTCAACCAAAAATTCACCATGTGGACTTCTTCTACCTTGGCCAAACTTTCCCAAGACATATTCTTCCTTGCATTGCTTCATCCCGACTTGAGCATTGAAGTCGCCCATTAGAATAATGTGGTTGTTTTGATACCTTGTTAATATCTTTGTTAATTCTTTATAGAAAAGTTTGATTTCTGTTTTTGTTGCTTGTTCTGTTGGAGAATAAATTTGTATAACTGACCATACTTTTTGGTATCCCGGTATGTCAATGTTAAGAATGGCTATTCGATCAGAGATTCCAATTAGGTCTTGTATGTATTGTTTCATTGACCGTTTGATTATGAATCCTACTCCTCTTTGACCGGCTGTTTCGCCTTTGTGGAATAGTATGTAGTCAATGCGTTCCTCAATCTTTTCTCCTAGTCTTCTCATCTCACTAATGCCCAGGATATCCCATTTTATTTCTTCGAGAGCTTTTTCTAGCTCGTGTAGGCTTTCTTCGGTTCTAAGGGTTCTCGTATTTAAAGTTGCAATATTGAGTATTTTGTTTCTTCTTGTTGTTAGAGGGTGGTGGTCTATAACTCCCGCGGGGACCAGCCGAATTGGGAGACTTTTTGTTAATTGGTTTTGATTGTTAATTTTTGTTGGTATTAATATTGTTTGTTTCCGATTTTCCGAGTCAATTATTAGTTTTTTGCAGCATTTAGTTGGGAGTCAGAATTTGCCCGGTTGACATAGTTCAGTATGTTAGGTCTGGTGATCTCTTTCGTGCTAGTTTTGGGTAGAGGTTGTGGAGGATTGCTTAATATTTTGTTTGTATTTACTTTCTTTTGTGCTGTTGACTTGGGAGAATCCGAAGTTCCTCTTTTCCTCTTTTCGCTAATGTTTTCCTGCGGTTTTAACACTATCAGTTTATCATATTTTATGTAAGCGATATTTCCCTTCTTTTTTTCATCTTCTAGTTGAGGTTGTAGCTGTTTTCGTTTTTCCAGGATTTCCTTCGAGTAATCTTCTTTCACATTAATACCTGACGGGAGGTTCGTCTTGTTCTTGAGTATAAGGTGTTTTTTCCATTGGGTCGTGATAGATGCTATAACCGGACGATTCTGGTTTTCGCTTTGTTTCCCTATCCTATACACGTTGCTAATTTCTTTAGTGTCCAAGTGTACTCCCGTGTCTACTATGAGGTCCGTGATGTAGTCTACTAGGTCTCTTTCAGATTTCCCCTTCTCTTCTATTCCAAAGAACACCAGATTATTTTTACGTTTTTCTCTATCTACCGCTTTAAGTTTTTGTTCTAGTTCTGATACTTTATTTTTAAGGATATTATTTTCCTCAATAATTGTTTTCATCTTCTCATCTAGCGCTTCCATCACATTTCTAGTTACCGAACGAGTTATTATTTCGGCTTGTTTCTCTAGTTTCTCGTCAAGTTTAAATAAAAATAACTCCATGTTTTTGTCCATTTTGTTTGTGTTCTATAAAATTGTTCAGATGAGGTGATTTGATTAATGTATATTTACGCCTATTGGTGGGCAATTAATACGTATTTTACCTTAAATACTCTTGTAACTATGATATTCATTTGTATACTTGTACGCTTGTCTCGGCACAGGTATGTCCTAGTGAGACAGGCATCAAAAAAACCCAATGTACATATACTTTTATGTAGATAAATAAATAAATAATAAAAAATAATAATTGTCAAGTTAGTATATGTTTGCCCTGACGAAGGAACGGTCGTTCAGAAACCGATCGGCGCTAATATAATATAGTGGTTCTAACAAATATATTATATTGTTTCATTTATTGATAATGGAAAACCACACAGTTAAACTACATTAAAAAGTATAAAATATATATCATATTACAGAGTGGAATATTAACGCTATACCCGGCAACGACAAGATTTACGTAATTTTTCCCCAAATAATTTCAACGCATTATTCAAAGATGTCTAAGTTACATTTTTAACATACACTAAGACACGTGCAAAACGCACTTTTTGCACTTTTTTACGACACGTAAAAAAGTGCAAAACTTTAACGACTTTTTCAAGCGGAGTACAGTACATACAATAGATACATAAATATAATGAAAGTATATAAATAAAAAAAAACTTAATACAATTATTAAATACAAATATACATTTTTTTTTTAAATGTTCTCCCATAATAAGCAAATGCTTGTGTGTACGGGAGGAAGTATTATTTGTTAGGTTATTTTGATTTTTTTTTTTTTAATTTACTCTTATTCTTAATTTTTTTATTAAGAATAAGAGAAACATATGTGTGTATATGTTTATATTTTTTTAATTATTATTTATTTTTTTTAGTTAAGGTTTTCAGTATATTTTTTTAATTGTGTTTTGAAATTTTTGAAACTGTCCTTAAGGGATCTTATATTTTCTGGTAATTTATTAAAGAAATTTGTTCCTAAGTATTTATAGTTTTGTTGACCCAAAGTTTTTTTACAAATGGGAATTGGTAACATGTATTTTTGCCTGAGATTTACTGTTTTTTTGAAGGGTATGGATTTGTTTAGGATATCCTCTTTGTAAACTTGTAAGGTTGAATGATACAGGAAGAGAGTATTTAATTTTCTGACTTTAAATTCTTTGAATATGAGTTCAGATGGATATAGAAAAGATTTTTTTAATATTATTTTAATTATTAGTTTTTGCGCAATGTAAAGAGATTGTGTGTGAGTTTTATAGGCGCCACCCCATCCTATTATACCATATTGGATTATGGATTGACAGAATGCGAAGTACGTCATTCTCAGTAGTTCTTTACTTAGAATGTGTCTCAAACAGCTAAAAATATATGTCAATTTTCGTACTCTGTTTTTAAGAATGGTTATATGCGGTATCCATTTTAGACATTGGTCAATAGTGATTCCTAGATATTTGGTTGAAGTTTTCATTATCGTTGATCCAGAAATTCTAAAAATGAATGAAATTCAGCGTCAAAAATATTATTTAACTCGGTTTGCGAATGGTCAGATGTTACATATTATTTATTTATAAAAATGTATAGAGCTGATTTATATCCTGATAAAAAGCCGTGTGGAAGCTAGTAGCCTTTGAACCCTGTGTATGCGGTGTTTGGTCGAGAATTCCCTTGACACAACGTCTTACCAGTAAAAGGGTTGCTAGAGTGTGATAAGAATGTACAAAGACAGGGAATCAACACATTCAATCTAAGTGCACAAACTATAGTGCTAACGAACTATATAATGCTCTACCAAATCTAACAAAAAATAATATTTGTTCATATGAGCGGATACTTTGTGATGTGACTTTATTAATTTAAAATAAAACAATAACTTTGTAAACACCACTTTTATTTTTATACTTTATGCCGACCGGGTTTCGCTACAACCGTAGCTTCATCAGGGCAGTATAATACTCGACTAACATTAGGTTACATGTGTGTTATAATATATAATTTACCAAAAATGGGCTGGACTCATCAAGTGGAGGAGGAGGAAGGAGGCATAGATGGAGAATTGGGAAGGGAACGGACGTGTTCTTTATCAATAGGGAACAATCTTAGTATGGGACTTTTATTTAAATTTAGTTGATTATTAACTACCTTCCTATTAGTGTTTATGGCTTTCCTAAGTTCAAGTGCTTCTAAATTATACAACCTTATACCGATATTGTTTTTATGAATAAGTTTGGCCCCGGCGTTTTTGTCAAATTATTAAAAACTATATAAAAAAGTTATTGTTTTATTTTAAATTATTTTAAATTTAAAAAAATATATACTTAAAACTAAAGTAAAAACATGGCTAAGAAAACAGAGATGGCCTCCGTAAACGTGGGGTAAGTCTCTCGACTAGCAATCCGTAGGTCGAACGATCGAGTGACTATAAAAATAAACAAATCGTGGTAAGAATTGGCAGACCGTATTGAAAATAAATACGTCACTGCTTGGGTTGTTTTTTCACTCCGACCACCCTGAATTATCTAATCGAGCATACTGATTGCTTACGCTGTTTTCCCATTTCCCCGACGTGCGTAGGTCAGTTTGTTCCGCAAATTGACTCCCGGGGTGCCCAGCCCACAAACACATGAGAGATTTATTGGATACAGCTATTAATTCACCCAAAGTAATTAAATAAAATGGTACTTAAGAAGTTTGTGGTCTCTTATGCATACATCGAAAATCTTGTTACTTTATTTTTTTCTAACAATCCACTTATAATATGGCACGACCAAACGAATCAAATTACAGACAATACCTGCAAAACAGTGCGAAGCTGCTCTCAATTAGTAAAAATATAATAAAACCAAGTATGCAGTCATAGGGGCAAAATAAAGTATTTGAACTCGATTGTGACAATTCAAAGTGTTTTCGAGTCTACATTTTGATGGCATCACCTAATATAAGCATTACTAGCTGAAGTCCCGGCGATGCCCGGGCTTTACACAGAAATCAAATCGAAATCAAACTTATGTGACAGTGACCTTCCTATGCATACAAATCAAAACCACACCGCCAGCTTGCCAGCCCGCTCGTCCACCACATACAGATATTCTCCTTTATATATAATTTGCTTCAACCAATTTAAACAAAACCTCTATATATTTTATACCTAAACCTTCCTCTATATATTGGTGAAAACTGCATGAAAATCCGTTCAGTAGTTTTTGAGTTTATCGCGAACAGACAGACAGACGCGGCGGAGGACTTTAATGTATAATATGAAGAGATAAGAAACAGTAATGTCATCAAAATGGTTGATATATAATACATATGTTGAACGTTAAATGTAGGCACCACTTATTATGAAATCTTAATACGGAGAGCATATTATATATATATACGATCGTATATATAAACTTATTCGCAGCATCATGGAATGTAGCTCCATTATTTAGCCCCTTCTGAACAAAATCATAGGTTTATTATGTTATCAGTATAGAGGGAATATACAAACTGTCTGTTCTTAACATGAATTTTCTTAACACCTTAAAATCCTGCCGAAAAATGTTTTCAACTTTATCCGCCCATGTTGAAAGAGGTTAACTTAAATGTCCCTAACAAATATATAAGTGGGAGTTCCATGCACTTTTTTTATCAGTATGCGCCATTAAACAGAGCGACTCTTTTCCATCCTTTCTATTTTAAAGAGGCCCTCCACACATAATCCTCAAAGGTGACTTTTTTTTCGTCAGGGCCTCCTGTGTGAAAAATGTGTGTTTTTTTTTAATTAATCATTTAAAATTAACACGCATTATAAAATAGTTTTTATTTGCGCTTGTCGAGATTTGAACCCTTAATTCTGAATGCTTGCCGTTAACTACAGTTTCAACCTATTTTAAACTTTGTAGAGTGCTCTTCAAGTGATATTTAACAAAAACTTTCCTGCACATATTAGCCAAGTAGGCTACTATTTAAATAATATTAAATATTTGAGGGAAACCTGCCCCAGGTAACTACTTGGTTGAAATTTAATGGGAAACTTCAACGTAAATTAATTCAATAACGAGAATATGATCAAAATATTACCTGAGCCGATACCGAAGGAAATTAGTAATTTGATTATTCGTTTCCCTAATGATTGGGGGCTCACGAAATTATTAGATTATTGGTAAAGTTTCAATGGAACATACGTTCATATATACCTACATTATACAAATTATGTATGTACGTTTGACTGAAGCAATTCGTTCAATTTAAGTTCACCAGAAATTCGTTGTCAATTAAGTTAAAACTCCCACTCCAAAGCATTTGAGATACCTAGTTTTATATATATATATATATATATATATATATATATTTTTTTTTTTTTTTTTACATGAGCCCCACACAGGACTCCTTGAGGAAAATATTTCCCTCAGGGGTGCCCGGGTTCATGGGGTGAGGTTTGTCTAGGTCTTGAAGGCGGATGACCGGGACACACCGAACCCCAGATTCCTACCCACCCCTTAAACCCTTTTCCTTCCCAGAACTCTCCTCTCCTTCCTTTCCTTAAAAAAACCCTCTACACAGCATCCCCAAAGATGACATAGGCCCTGATGGAAATTATTTTCCTCGGGGCCTCCTGTGTGGAGCTCATGTAAAAAAAAAAAAAAATGTCATCTTTGGGGATGCTGTGTGGAGGGTTTTTTAAGAAATGAAGGAGAGGAGAGTTCTGGGAAGGAAAAGGGTTTAAAGAGTGGGTAGGAATCTGGGGTTCAGTGTATCCTGGTCATCCGCCTCCAAGACCTAAACAAACCTCACCCCATAAACCCGGGCACCCCTGCTAAATCACCAAACGTAGTTATATATAAGTGACGATTAAAAAACTTGTTTGTTGAATCTTATAAGTGTTGCAGAACTTACTTGATTTTCTTTAACCAGTGATTCCTGACATTATTTGGAGAAAAGAATGTGATTGAAATTTTTGGTCTCTCTGTTGATTGCTGTTCTTTTTTCTTCGAAATCAAAAACAAAACCTTCTTCCACGTGCCATTACTAGCCACTTATTTAATTAATCTAACCTAACCTAACCCAAACCCTCACCCTGATCCTAACTGTCTAAAACCTAATTTAGTTTATACAAGTATTTGAAATTTGAACAATGGCAATGGCAAGAAAAATAGTGCGAATTTGAGTGCATTTTTTTTAAAAACAGACGAAGGATTGGACTACCTAGGAAGCAATTTTTTTTTTAAGTAAAAAGAAGTATTTATGTATTGGAAGTGCATAATATCGTTTTGTACTCATTCGTTTAATTGTGACTATAGTATCGTGGTGGAACTATATAACTATATTGTGATTGCGTTGTGTGCTCCTTTGCAGAGATACAGTGGTAAGTGATTGGTCATCCATTTTCCCTTGCATACCTTGTTCCATCCTAAATATATTATATTTTTAGCATTTACTGTCCGTTACAATTTACAAGTGCATCTGAAACTGCAATTCGTGGGTACGGATGCAACACCGATTTTATGCGAGGCGTAATATTTACACCACGTTTATAAGTAAGGGGATTGTCTAAACATAATTTCTGAAAGTATACGCATTATAAAACATCATTGAAAACGGTATAGTCGATTTAAGTCCCGTCACAATTGAATTGAAATCATAAATTGGCAATCAGTGCCAAGTTGTTTTTTAAACATTTGCAACTTAAAATAACAGCGTCCGTTAACCAATGAATCTCGAATCGTATCAGCGTTTGATCTGTGGTTAATCATAAACGGCAATTAACGGAAGGCGTTATTTGATTGTGACGACTTTTGTTAGATTTTGTTAGAAGGAACAGGAATGATAACATAAAATTTTGGAATTCAATTCTCTTCAGCATCAGTTATTCTTATAAAATTATAAATCATCTTAAATGATTTTCATGTAAAAAAAATTGTTCTCTTTATACCCTTTCCAAAGAAAATAAAATCAATTCAACTTTCTCAGATTCAAGTTTTCTCCCGATAAGATTTTACCTTCTTGGAAACATTTAAACATTCAGTAAATTTTCATATCTGAATGAACAATCTACCGGAAAACTACTTCTTAAGTACATAAAAGCCGTAAATAAAGTTATTTCAGAGAAGGTGGGGTTATTTCCCGACCTCTTCTGCACCTGTAAGGCTTTCATTCCGCTGAAAGGTGTTAATTCCTTTCAACTTCAGTTTGCCACAAGGCTGTAATGTAATTTTTTTTTTTTTTTATTTTTTTTTTTTTTTATTTAGTAACTATATAATATTTTTTACATTTTTATATGAAACATGTTAGTTAGATGTATATATAAAATATATTCGTAGTCCTCCTCACTAGGAGATCCTGTGCTGAGGGGGACTATGCTTTGGATAAGTTTTTCAGCGACTTCTATGGTTTAACTTAATTGATTGGATAAGGTTTTCCAGAAACTTCTATGATGTTTTAAGTATACTAGTAAGTTCATTTTCCGATAGATTCTTCAGCCAACATTTAATGTCCTTAATGTAGCTATTTTTTATTTTTATTTGTTTGATACTAAGTGGGAGCTTGTTATATAACTTTACTGCTAAAAATGCAGAACTTCTTTGACCAAATGAAGAGTTACACTTTGGTATATTAAGTATGTCTGTTTGTTTGGCTCTGGTTTTATGAGCGTGGGAGGTGTCTGCCTCTGAATCATTTTTGTGGTGATGTACTAGAATGTTTTTGGCATAGATTTTCTGTATGCTTGGAACATCAAACTGTTTAAAAATTTCTGCCGTTGACGTCCTTATAGGGAGCTTTAGAATGGTCTTTATAATGCAATTCTGAGTTATCTTAAGTTGTTTTAAGTGATTAGATGCTGCTGAGCCCCATCCTATTACTCCATATTCCAATCGAGAGTGGCATAAAGCATAATATACTCTCTTTAGATCCCTCATTGACAAGATGTTTCTTAATTTTTTGAAGAAGTAGATGAGTTTTGTTAGCTTTTTTGAGGTAAGATCAATGTGTGAATTCCACTGTAGATTTTCATCAATTTCAATCCCAAGATATTTAATACTTTTGGTTTGGGTTATAGACGGGCAGGAACATTGTGGAAAAGTATTTTGACATTCATGTAATTTGAGGGTATGCACATTCATTGGTTGTCCTCTTTTGTTTTTGGAGAAAGTTAGATATTTAGTTTTACTAACATTTAATGTAAGGGAGTTTACTTTTAGCCAGTTTTGAAGTACAGCCAGGCCATGTTCCGCCTCCTTGTAGGTTCTTGTCCAATCTTGTTCGTGGAATATAATAACAGTGTCATCTGCAAAGCTCATTATGTTTCCATTAATGGGGAGATTCATAAGGTCATTTATATATATCAGAAATAGTATAGGTCCTAATACGCTTCCCTGGGGGACCCCGAATTTAATTGGGAGAGATTTGCTCTTTCTTTTACCAATTTGTACAATTTGTTCTCTTCCAGTTAAATAACTTCTAAGTAGGTTTAGAGTTGTTTCGGTTATTCCATTTTTTTTTAGTTTTAAGTACAGTATTTCATGATCAATTGTATCGAAAGCTTTTTGAAGATCAATGAAAACAGCTAAGCATTTTTTGCCTTCATCCAGTTTTCTAATAATTGTATTAGTTACATTAGCTATAGCGTCACCAGTACCCAGGTTTTTTCTAAAACCATACTACGTAGGTGATAATATTTTATTGGTATCCAAAAATGTAAGAACTTGTTTTTTTATTACTTTTTCCAATATTTTCGACAGAGGAGTTAAAATACTAATTGGTCGATAATTTGAAATATCATTTTTGGGACCATTTTTATATAATGGTATGATCGTAGCAATTTTAAGACAAGCGGGAAAAACACCTTTAGATAATGATAGATTTACAAGGTATGTCAGAGGTTGAATTAACTCATTTTGTAGGTATTTAATTGATTTGCTTGATATCAGTTCATTTCCCGATGAGGTATTTGTTTTTAAGGAGGTTATAATATTTCTTATTTCATCACTTGTTATCTTGACTATATTGAGGCTGTTTTCATGATTTACAGCTTCATTCCTCATTGTTTTTTCGACAGTAGTAGAATTTTGTTTAATTTTATTTGCAAGGTTAGAGCCTATATTGCAAAAGTAGTTGTTTATAAAGTCAAGAAGTTTGTCTGGGTGTTTCGTAAAAGATGTGGGAATCTCATCAATGTTTAATTCTTTAATGTTTTTGTCTTTATGCGAGGCTTTAGTATTTGTAATTTCATTTATGATCTGCCAGAGTTTACGGGAATCATTATTGCATTCATCAATTTTGTTTTTATAGTATGTTTCTTTAGCATAACGAATTACATTTTTACATGTATTACGATATCTTTTGTAGAATCGAAGTGTATGGACATCATAAGGGTTGATTTTTACTTTTCTGTGCAGTTCATCTCTTTTTCTGATCGAGTTTATAATATTCTGACTGATCCATGGTTTAATGTGAATATTTTTATGAGATACCTTTTTATCTGTGGTTTTGGTGTTAGATAGAATACTGTGCTGTATAATTTCTACAAAATAACTCCAAGCAGTATCAGTATCATCTTTTTCCAGGAGGGCGGTCCAGTCATTCATTGTTAACTCCCTTTTGACATTTTCCCAATTTGTTTCAGACTTCGTTAGGAGTGATTTCGTATTTAGGTTTACATAAGAGTTATTTTTTGTTATAGATAGAATTATTGTGTAATGGTCTGTCAGTGTGGTAGTATAAATAATGGCTTGAGTTTTTTTATTAGTTTTACTAAAGATATGATCAATGCAAGTTTTGCTATCATTAAATACACGTGTAGGTTCCTCAATTAGGCTTTCATATCCATGGTATGCAAGTGTCTGCATGTAATCATATTTTTTTGGGTGGCCATTTTCAAGGATATCAATATTTATATCACCGATAATAAATACATCTTTAGTGTTTTTTAGTAAACTCAGTTCAAATGATAAGGAGTTTAGAAATGGCTCCAGATTTTTTGTAGATGGAGATCTGTAAATTGCTAGTATTGTTGTATCATTGCCGATTGATATCCTTAGACAGTTTGCATTATTAATACCGATCTCTATGACATCAGCTTCAATATCTTCTTTAATATATACGATGACACCATCATTTTTGGTATTATTCATAATTGTAGAGTAAGGGACATATTTATCGATTTGTAGAGGATAGAACTTATCAGTTAACCAACATTCAGTAAGAATAATTATATCCCAGTTTAGATTTAAACTTTTTATCAATATTTGTAGTTCGTCAAAGTTTTTATTAATACTTCTAATGTTTTGATGCATTATGTTAAAATTATTTCTTATGGATGATAAGTTAGGTAAGTTTGTTGTTTTTGTGTTATCCATTTTTGCCAACTAAATTAATTATGTTTTTATATTACTTACTAAATTATTTTCACCATATCATCAAGGTGCTTAATGTAGATTATTTTATCTTCATGTTTTTTACGAATCATAACTTTACCATTTTTGTACCACACATATTGGTATTTTTTTTCTATGGCTAATTGTTTTGTTTTCCATAGTATTTCTTTATGATAAGGGCTTAGTTCTTCCCCGATGAAGATTTGAGAGGTCGACAGATCCTTAATTTCTTCATAGTTTATTTCTTTCTTTTTTTCAAGGAGTGAATCTCTTTGTCTTTTCTCGGAAAAGGTGACAAGAAGTTTGGGTGGAGCTCCATTTCGTCTGTCTGGGACTCGGATGACTTCAGTAATGTCTGTATGGTTTATAGTTATCCCAGCTGCTGCAGCAACCTTCCTTATGATTTCAATTGGTTGTTCTCTTATTTTTTGGGGAATCCCAGCTATTTCTAAAGAATTACATTTTGACAAGGTTTCAATATCTGCCAGTCTAATTTCAAGTTTTTTTATTGTATTATTTTTTTCATTCATATCTTTTTTAATATTTTCGAAATCAGTTTGTATAACTTGGTTTAAATTATTTGTAACATCAATTTTTTTTAGTATTTCATCATATTGAGCACTTATAAATTCAATGCTTTTTGTTGTTTCTGTGGTCTGAGATTCAATTTTGATAAAAATGTCCCTCTTCAAGGTTTCAAATTTTTTATCTATATATTCGATAATTTTATCCATGCTTATTTTTTCATCAGAAATTTGGTTTTTGCTTCGAGTGCTAGACATCACTAAAATCTTTGTTCAGAATTGCCCCTTACAAAAATTAATTCTGTCAACAATGTTTTGTTTATTGTTGTAACTTTATTGCATAGACAAAACTTAACATTTACACGTAGCGGATTTGCACTTTTTCACAAATTTGAAAAATAAATTGTCTGTGACTTTTAATGACAATGATTTGTTGTTTTGTGAAATTTTTTGAATCAAGATATAAAGTTAATACACTCTCCCACTCAAATTATTACGCACTACCAAGTACACTGTATCACTGATTAATGAGTTTCAAATATGATTACACGTAAATTTGTTTAAATATAATTAACTTTGTTTTTAAATTAGGAGCTGTCAGAATCCGCTGTTTGTTTTAGTTATCCATAGATGATTTATCTATCGGGTTTATTTATTTCATCTGGTTCGCTTCCATTGGACATACCTAATTACTTTTGCCATTTGAACCATTAATTGGATAACCAACACCACTGCCATAGGTCGCCCCCTAGAGGTTTACTATGTTTGGTAACTTAGGAGGGGTGTCTTCATGGGGTGAAGTTTGTCTAGGTCTTGGTGGCGAATACTTTTGTCCACCTACTGCGCGTCGGGTCGTATTGGGAGAGACTGGTTGAGGAAGACATTCTGTCTGACCGAAACAGGAATTTGTACCGAAGCCGAAACCGAAACAGAATCTTCGGTATCTGTCTCAGTTTCAGCCGAAACCGAAAACGAAACCGAAACTTTTTTAGACATGTTAAAATCTATTGTTTACTAAAATTTGGCTTATTTTTTACACTTGTATAGACATATGTATGAAATAAAAACAATAATCGAAGTATGTGATAAAATTATTTTTATTTTTTATGAATTACTGCTATATTATATAATTGACGACCTCCGTAGTCCAGTGGGTATGACTCTTGACTCACAATCCGGAGGTCGCGGGTTCGAACCCGGCATGCGCAAATAAATTTTATTTGATTAATTTGTGTTATTTCACAATTAATTCATATAAAATAATATAAAGTATATTTGCGGCATGTTCCAGAGTGGAAGATACTATCAGTATCACCCTGGTGTAAGACCACCATTCAGAATTGAAACGTTTCTTGAAAATGGCTTTAGCCGTGTTTGGTGACCAGATCTGAATAGCCAGGTACTTCCCAACCTTCCTCTTCCCCACCTCCTTCCCCTCCCCACTACCTTCAGCCTCACAACATACCCCATTTGGGGATGCCATAGTCTCACTGGCTCCAGACGGGAGCAGTTGAGATTCTTGTGCGGTATTCACTGTAAAAAAAAAAAAAAAAAAACAAACAAAAATTATAAAAATTACCACAAAAACTCACAACAAAATCACACCGGACCGGCTGGCGAACTCAGCTGATGATGGTGAGTGACACAAGAGCCTCGAATTCACCCGAAGGCAGCCGAACGACGCGCGATAATTCACGAACGCAGAGTTTCGGCACGGCCGAAGCTTCGGCAGATTTTCTGCCGAAACCGAAACTGATGCCGAAACTAGATTTTTTTGCCGAAACTTGCCGAAACCGAAACCGAACCTTCGGTCGGTCACTAATTCTGACTCGCATTTGTGTCTGTTAATCTAGTCTGTGAATTAATATTCCTTAACCTCAAACGGCCACGCAAAAATACGAATAAATTGACATCGTCGCTTATTTGATTCCTCGGCTGGCTAAGTCCTCCATCACGATGCAACCAACATTTTCCGCTTATTGTGGTGGTAGTAGATTAGATTTTCAAATAGTGTAAACAAAACTAACTTAACCCATCTACTTGTTTAGGAATAAATACATCCCAAAACACGTAATTGCGTTATACTTTCAAAAGGCCAAAAACGTCCCAAGCGACCTTATATTTTAAAAGCTATATATCTCTCTTCCTCTCATGCAAACATATGTATTTTTCTTTTAACCAGAAAGAGAACGAAATAATGCTTCTTATTGTCTTTGAAATATGAAAGCCTTGCATAGATATTTTACAATCTCGATCCAAAGTGACGGTTTCAGAATTTACGCGCAAAACCAAGGCTTCCGGATTGTGAGGTGCGAATATATTGAACCAAGCAGACGGGTTAAGCTTTGGCAGTCCGCATACACTTTTTAACACCAAAAATGAAATTAATTAGTTTATGAGGTATATTACCACAACTAATGATAGTTAAATTTGCCTTTCGGCCATCGGAACATTTCTTTTCGATTGTTGACCGTGCTACTAAATTTTGTCAACTTACCGTACTCGACGAATTCAGTCAATATCGTATTGATATAGGATTTTATCGATCGCCCATGCAAGATACCCAGGACGTGAGCATGTTGACATAAGTAAGGTATATAATACATATGTGTATAGTTTACATAGATAGCAATCCCCTTGCTCTCCGATATTGAATTTTCCAGGAAATAAATATCATTATATGAAACCCTGGCAGCAACTTGCGCAATGCACATTATTTGAAATATCTCACGTATTCACATTCCCCAAAGCAATAAATTCGAGAATTCTAAATATTTTTTCGCCGGACGTTCTTGTTAACAAGAATTTAGAATGGACAGAAGGAACAAATGCTACAAATCGTATCGTAAACGTATTTGGCAAAAGTAAATCTGGGCCGTGGAAAAAACATTTGTTACCAAATGATTTACTCTTTTAAATATTTAAATATGTATGTTGAATTTCACTTTTGTTTTCTTGGGTGGATGAATGTATGGATGACGTGTAATCTTTCAAGTGGAAATAAACCTCTTCAGGGCGATACTGAAAGTATACCCCACTCTGGAACGTGCTGCATATATACTATACATTATTTTTAATTAATATATTGTGAAATAACACAAATTAATAAAATAAGATTTACCTGTGCGCACCGTGATTTGAACCATCTACACCTTAATTTTTTTCATATAAATTTTTAACAATATACAAATATGTATTTTCAGTAATTACAAAATAATTATGAAGACCTCATTTGTAATAGGTAGGTACTATAAGCTTTTTGTCTCAATTACATCGACCATATTACTGCTATGAAGAACTCAAGCGTATTAAATGTAAGTATTTTGCAAATATCATTTCAGTTCTAAACTGAACTAGACAATAAAAATATAAAATGTATCTCTCTATCTACATTTGCCCTAGAACAACATAGAGACGATTCAAGCATATTGGGTTTCTTGTACAAATACGTACCTGCCCATTACCAACTACATAATATAGGCAATAATAATATAAACCCACGTCTCCATTGTTAGGATAGGCCGTCAATATACCGGGAAATTCCAAGTTCAATTCTCGATCGCACCTAAAATTAAACTAACTAACTAACCATCTTGCTAACCTTTACATTGCTGGAACAAAACTAGAGAAGGTACAGAGTATTGTATACTTGGGCTGCAATTTAAAGTATAGATGGGATCCTTTGGTTGAAATCAAATGCCGCATTGAGCAAGCTCGTGTAAACCTTTATCGGCATGTTCTGCAGTCATGATCTCAATGATTACGAATGCAAATGGTCAGATGCTACGTGTTTTCGATATTATTTTATGAAATGGAAGCATGGATGCTTAGTGAAGAACTAATTAGGCGACTTGAAGCATTCGAGATGTGGATCTACAGAAGAATACTTAAAATAAGCTGGATGGTCAGGGTTACGAATGAAGATGTTATGGTGCTGATGAATAAAGAAAAATAAGGGTAGCATCTATAAGAATAATCTGGATCCGATAGTAATAACACAAAAAATGATCATCAATGTTATTAATAAAAAACCAAGAATTTTCCCAACCAGCGAACTTTTTGAAAAATTTAAGGTCCTACCGGTATCAAAACTATTTTTAAAAAATGCTGTTTTAACAGTTTTTAAAGAATCCGAAGTGTCCTCAACAAGAAGTATAAGACCTAGAACATCTGGGAACACATATGTACCTAGATGCGACACAACAGCTGCAAAACTATTTAAAAATTTACCCTATGCAAAAAAGTGAGAAAATCTATTTTAAATTTAAAAAAAAACTTACGTTGCATTATTAGTATTATTGAAAGTATTCTATTTCCATTTTTGTAACTATACACATCTATAAGCAGTTCTAAATATATAGCATTAGTACTTAGACTAGCTCCCCAGTTAGATTCGAGAAAATTTCTCTACTAATTGTGTAACCAAAAAACTGATGAATGATATGAACCTTATTATGATTGTGAACATTTAATTTTTTTCTAAATAAAAAATAAAAATAAAATTTAAAAAATGGTTTTGTTTTCGGCGGTACATTCTCTTTGCACAAACCTTCAGAACAAATATGTTAATCAGTATATTATCTCTGTACAACCATAGATAAAATCCGAAATACCCGGATGACAAAATGTTCTCAACCCGCCATTTACCTGCAGGTTATATTCCAGTTAGGGGTCAGAGATTATTCCGAGACCGTTATTTATGGTCGGGAGCTTATCTGGGATCCGCCATGTCCAGACTTCCAGATCCACATGTAATTAGGAATTACTCGTACAATCCTCCCTTAACCTCTCGTGTCCCAACATATCCTTATTATATATATTTTCAAAAATTCATATCTCTTTATAACTTCATTTTCTAGGGAAACTACTTTGGTAAATAATACAACTTTTATTAATATGTATGATGTTAAGGGACGTGTTTGACGTACTTTAATCATTGATTCCTGATATTGTTTTGAGTAAAAAATATCAATTAAATTCTGGTCAAACAAAAAAAATGTCTTCCACATATTGTGTTCACTGGTCACTCAGCTGATTAACTAACCAACTCCTCACCCCACCCGTAACGGTTTAACACCTACTGATTTTGTATGATTTTAGCTGAAAAAAAATCGTTAAAAATGTTACTGGAGACCTAAATTTCGTTTAAATTTTAACTCCAAATAATGTCAGGAATAACTGGTTAAAGTACGTCAATTACGTCCCATAACACACTGTAAATTCCACAATTTACAAAAATATGATTTTGCAAAAACGAGTAAGTTATTACTAAAATAGAATCAGCTGAGATATTTTAGTGTCGGCAAGTTCAGCTAACTTTTCAAAGTATGGAAGTACCGTTCCTTTTATGGGGCCTAATACGGAAACCATATTATAAAAATATAGAAAGCCCGTACAGAAAGCCTTTGCTTTACAAAATCGTTAGTTTCATACCTACGGTTTAATACATATTTTTATTTTGTGAGATTACCGCACAAGGATTCCAACTGCTTCCAACCGCCTGGAGCCAGTGAGAATATAGCATCCCCAATTAGTATGTTGTGAGGCTGAAGTTAGTGGGGAGAGGAAGGAGATGGGGAAGAGGAAGGTGAAGAAGTTCCTAGCTAATCAGATATGGTCATCATTTACGGCTGAAGCCATTTCAAGCAAAGTTTCAATTCTGAATGGTGGTCTTACACCACGGCAATACTGAGAGTAGCTTCAACTCTGGAACGCGCCGCAAATACACATTATATTATTTGAAATTATTAAATTGTGAATTATTATCCCTCCACCACGGAGGCTGTAATATGCAGATATCCTAAAAAAATTGCAACACCTTTACCATAATCACATATCTGTTATGTTCCGGCTCGAAATGTCAACATAAATGAAATAATACACAATATCGAAAAGTCACTTGTCTCAAATCAGTAATGAATACGATCCAGTCTACCTACAGTATTTCAATATTTAAAAAAGAGCGCATCGAAATAAACACTTTTTAATAACAAATGTATATTCAAATCATTGCCGTACATTACTTTGCAGGACACTAAATTACATTGCAGTACATGACATTGTTAGCTGATACACTTTACACAAGTACTTATTAATACTTGTGAAAAATGTTAACATAAGGCGTTTTTTTCGAATTTTTTGGGGCACCAGAACAGAGGTGACTGTCAAATTCAACAGTGGGAAGCACTTGTGATTTGTATAGGGTAAGAAGTTGTGTACTGTTAAAGTATCTGTGGGCCCTCTGTACAGTACGCCCAGCTTCAAAGTGGCTAATTTGACGCTGGCTTCGATGGAGCCCCCGTGCTTGAACTGGTCACTTAAAGTTACACCGAGCATATCAGTGGAAGGCATAAAGGCAGAAAGTTACCAGATTGTCATTTCGAACCCTTTTAGACGAAATCAGACATGATTGGGTCTTTGAAACATTAAATTCGACTAGGTTATTCTTACCCCAAGAGGAAACCCTCTCGAGGCTACCGTCCAGGTTTTGCTTCAAAGCCCTCTGAGCTGTTGTAGTTTTTGTATTCTTTGGAGGATTGTCAAACAAAAAGCTATCATGAACTGTACTGTCATCCGCTTAACAATGAATTATATTGGTACTAATCCCCACTGCCACTGGTCCCAGAGGTGCCAATGCCTTTTTCTGATTTCGAGCTTTTTTTTACTTAACTCCTCACAGGATGCCCTTAGGAAAATAATTACCCTCAGGGCCTATGTCATCTTTGAAGATGCTGTGTGAAGGGTCTTTTTGAGGAAAGGAAGGAGTGAACATGGGTCTTGAAGAGACCCATGTTGTAGGAGGGAGGCAACACAGACGCCGGTAAATCGTACCACAGCCGAGCCGTTCAACTCAAGAACGAGTCATAGAAATGACCCGTTCTCATGTGACTAATGTCAACCTTGTACAAATGTTGGGCGCGTGTTTGGCGTGTTTCCCGACTATGCACCGGTGCCGAGGGGATCAATGACGCTAGTTCCTCGGAGCATCTTCCATTGTAATACCGGTAGAACAAGGACAGCATTCCCACCCGACGCCTGTGCTCTAAAGATTGCAGTCCGTGTGTTAAGATGGGAGAATCTATCAAACGATCCACCCGTTTCTGCACAGAGTCAAGGGTTTTTTTTTTAGGTATGGATTGAGTTTAGATTTTTGAGTTTGGGTCGAGTTTAGCTAATATTGTCTTCATTTCATTAATTATTACCATTTGAGGTTTTACTCATAAAATAAAATAAAAATAAGCATATTATTTGGGGATCTACTGGTTACAAGTTATTGGTCGAATTTTTACATTTTTTGCGAATATTGTTAATCAAACATTAAAAATACACCAAACTTCGTCATAGTTTTCCCAAATTCGAGAAACATTGCTACATAAAGTCTTTTCTTTTTTCGTAAATTAATAATCTTCAATAACTTCAGCGATTACTCTTCTAATGTCAGAATATTTCCTACATACGGTGGAAAAATATCAAAACTAAATCAGTATTCCCTTTAATGTTATATTAAAGTTCGGCGTAAAAATGGCTTCCTGATCTGAATACAATATTCTCATCATATCGATATCTAACTCAAATGCAGAGAGCCCTTTCAAATTTCTTTTTCTTATTCCTAAATACATTTCATTCTCGTTTTTATGTAATCATTAAAATAATATAAGACGATATTTGCCATCACAAAAAAAAACTCGTTAAGGAAAAATTTAAATTCAAGCTTTTACAGTCCATCGATAATAGTTCGTTTAACTATTTGACTATTGTGCTGACTTAATGTACCTATATATTTTTATGAAATACCGGCTGCGCCAATGTTATCTTGAATCTTGAAAAGTTGTTAGCTTATTTATATTATGATTTTTTTAAACTCTTCAGGATTTTTATTTTTAAATTATACAAGATTTTTTAACCTTCTTATTATTTACAATAGCCGTTATTACTAACTTACACGATCATTAATTTACTAATTGAGCTAGAACTCCCTCACCAAACACAAGAGCATTGTCTCTTTATGGTGAGGAAAGGCAATTTATTTTTATTTTTTGTTAACCTTATGTAACTATGTAACTTTGTAACTGTTGTAACTTCATATGTATTTTTAATAAACATTGCCAATAAATAAAAAAAAAAAAAAAAAAAATGTTTTTTACATTTGCTCCTCACAGGAGGCCATGGAGAAAATAATTTCCCTCACTGCTTATATCGTTGGGGATGCTGTGAGAAGGGACTTATTTTAGGAAAGGAGAGGGAAAAAGTATGAGGGGTGGGTAGGAATCTGGGGGTCAGTGTGACCAGCGGCGACGGAAGTATGAATCCATCCCACCCACTGCGGTGCAAGGCAATGTTACGAGAGTACTGTTAGAGAGGTCTAAATGTCTCCCTCAACCAGTCTCTCACCAACAGTGCAGTTGGCGGACAGACGCATCCTCCACTAAAATCCGGACAAACCTCGGTTCCATGACAATCATGTAATCTCAACACTTCTTTGAAAAGTCATTAAAAATTATGAAAAGGAAATTGAAAAATAGCCCATAACCTAAGAGAACGTAACATATTTAACCAATGTTTTTTTTTTCGTCACTTTTAATGACTTTTCAAAAGAGATATTGAAGTTGCATGATTCTGAGTATCTGGTCACCCAAGCCTCGACCCATGAAACCGGATACCCCCGCTAAATCTACAAACGTAGCGTACCCCTAGGAGAGATCTATTGCAGAGATGTTGGTTACCTAATAAATGGTTCCCTTGGCGGCGGTACCCATTCCCGCCTCCCAAATTGCTTGTTTTCTCCACGATTACCAAAAAACAAAATAACTAAATACAAGATTTTAAGTGTAAACTAAGTTTGTCCCAAACAAAGGAAATTTAATGAGCCAAGCCCCGAAAACATTTTTTTCTGAAAAATCCAGTTAAATAAGGTGATTTCTTTAAGACTCTAGCCACCCGGGGAAACAAATAATTGACATTTGAAACCAATTAATACAAGTACATACTATTGCGTTCTACATAATTAAACTCAGAAAACATAAATCACTTAAATACTTAAGTTGTTACTCGTAAATCCTCGTGTTCTCTTATTGCGCCAACTTTGCATATTACTGTCACAGATGGGGCTCCTGTCTCTTTTTTATAATTAAATTACATCTTACATAAATAATGGCAAGTATTAGCAAGCAGGAAATCCCCACAGAATAGTCAATAGCCAATTAAATTTACGTAAAGTCCTGTTCTTAAATATTCCGTTTAACCCCACTCTTTCCTCCACATAACCATTCCCCAAACCTTCTTGTGACATTCTACACTCTATACAATCTTATGAATGTTTTCTTAAAAGTACACCCGTCGGGCGAAAGGGAATCCGGTTGCAGTTCCGGAACCCGGAACACCTAAACAATCTGTTTAAAAAGGCAATATGCTTAAAACTAACTACCACTGCCCTCTGCAAAGTAAAAACTCAAACTGGTTAGGAGCTTGACTAAACCTTGCTGTTATTTATGGTAATTACTTGCTATGTGATCAACCTCTTCTCTCTCAGGTGGTAATGAAGTATGTTAATACGTTATTAGTTATTATGCGCCCTGTTTGTACACGCTCAGTTTGTTGTAGTATTTGTTTTTTAAGCCCGTTGTTTTATATATACAATAGGATTCCCTTAATCCTTCTTCTATCTAAATCGCAAGCGGGACTAGCAGTTCCTTCCTTAGGAGAATTTAAAAAGTGCAAGTCACCATATAAATATGTTATTGTGAATAAAAATCAAAATACTTATTATCCGGAGAGTTTTTTCTACTAAAATGACCTGAAAACTTAACAAAATCACTGGCGTTTATTTGTGACGCAAATTGTTTAAAGAGATCAGAAAATATCATGCATTAAAAAGTATTCCGCCTCTCTCTAACAATGTAGTAGGCAGTGGCGGTTTTCTCTAAAGGTCATTTTTGTACAGTGAACTCCCTCAAAAATATAATTAAATCATACCAACCTTATTTCAATTTCACCAAACTTTAAACAGCGCACCATTCAAATTCAGAACTCCAAAAATCCGTCTGAATTATACTCCTCTTACTGCCCAAGAACGAATCCGAAATGAATCCCAAATCCCATAGGTTGTGAATATCAGCTTCTCATATTTCTTAGGTTCATACAAAACATAAAGTGGCGCAGGAGAGGTAGACCAACAAACCTTGGGAACCTCTAGCTGCCTGCCACATATGAGTTTTTTGTGAACGCCGAATTTTTTTTTTTATCTCAAAAATGGACAGTTTCTCGATTACATTGTTTTTTTCGTATTTAAAACTATATTTTGTAACCAGCGACATTATATTCTTTAGCCACGGACGGATGAATAATGAATCGTCAAATTGAATATTGTTGCTAGGTCGCTAATACCTGGAGCAGTGATATGATGAAATAACTTTAGATCTTAGGAAATAATTGTATACCTAATAGGGAAAATACCAGACCATACATAGAATTTTTTCTTGCATCTAAGGGATTTTTTCCCCTTTTTTTGAATCTCCAATTAACCAAAATCCAATAACGTTCCTAGCCCGTCAGTCCAACAAGTCACTGTGTCGCGTAATTTCAATTTATGAGCTCAAACTCTATGTGCTTTGGACAAGTTCCAGTCGAGTCTCGCGCTGTTGGTCAACAATCAACAAACAACAGTCAACAAAACCAGACTGTAACGAACACAAGCAGAAGACAACAAATAGTTACTGTAGTTGATTACTTATAGCCTATAAGTTATATGTATACACTATGCCAATTGCTATCGGATTAAATTTCTTGTTCTAAAGGTTCTAAGAAAATGCGTTTAACACGAATACTCTACGTACCTTGATAAAAAAAAACCCATACACAATAATACTCTCTGTCATAAATGCAAAGCTCACGAAGTCTTAGATTTGCGCTTATATACTCAGAATCCAATTTCACCAAGTATCAGGAAGGGTGTATTTTCGGATTAGCCCGGGAATAGGATTCGAGCACTGACCAACATTTTACATTTACACTCATCTACTTTTACAACCATTGAATGCAAAATGTAATTTACAAGTAAATTAATGAAAATTGAGGTAAAGGCTTTGAAATATAGACCAGAGAAAAACGAAACAAGTCAAATATGGTCCATTTATTTATTTGCGCTCATTTTGTGAGGCAGGTATGGCGGTATGGGTACCGCAGTCCAGGGACCCATTTATTGGATAACCAACACCCCTTCTACGGGAAGAGCTTTTTCCAAGTCTTGGCGGTGGATGCGTTTGTCCGCCTACTATGTGGCGAGCCGGATAGGGAGAGACTGGTTGAAGGAGACCTTTTGAACTCTCTAGACGAACCCTATGGATCCATCGCCTTGCACCGCAGTTGGAGGGATGGATTCATACGTGCGTCACTCTTGGACACATTTTTTTTTATTTTCCCTAAAAATGCCCTCCACACAGCATCCCCAAAAATGACATTCTCTGAGGGATTTTTTTCCTCAGGGCCTTCTGTATGGAGCTTATGTACAATCCAGTTATAAAAACAATCGAGTGCAGTTTACACGCGGTAGAAGCGAAACTTTACCAAATCAATCTCAACCAATACTTGAAAAGTGAGGTCATAATCAAAGCGACCAATGACCGTAGAACTTGCGTCATTTTCGTTTCGTATCTCAACCAATAAGAGCCTTTAAATGTGACATCATATTCAAAGCGGCCAATGAGCGCAGTTGATGCGTCGCAGGTGCAGGAATCGTCACTTCAGTTTCATCCGAAATCCAAATCACAACGGGGCTATAGAAGTTTCACTTCAAAAACTCAATTAATATCTGTAGGTACAAATAAGTTTTTTTTTGCCAAAGCAGAAAAATTTTCTGAAATCGTATAAATTATCGACGAAAATGTCGACTTCAGCACGCTCTATTGTTATATAAACACATTTGGTTCAGAAGGCTAAAAGAGGCGATATTATTTTTTTATGTATTCAGGTGAAACATGTTCCAAACTAATTCTACTTAAATACTTTTAAAAAATTTCGATTCTATCGGTGTATACAACGAAGGTTCAAACGTTTCCTCGTTAAAATGTATAACGTAAAAGAAATTGTTTCTATCAGTGACTTTGGATTTAGTTAATCCATATTAAAAAGGTTGTTAAAATTAAGTCTCTAAACGTACTCAAGGGTTTAACGAATAACGAAAGGTTCCTTGTTAAGGTTATTAAGAGCTTAAAATTGTAATACTCACGAGATTACTACGTTAAGGTTACCCGGTTTAATAAGGGTTATCGAATTTAACGAGTCCACGTATTTCCTAGAATTAGTAGGAAAATTTATTTAATTAAATTATTAAAATAATTTTTTTTTTATTTCCTACACATTAACTAAGTAAAAATTTCAAGACATTTTGCTTTGGAAAATTTTATTTCGGTGACCGGATAACACAGAATGAAATTAACTAACTACTGGAGAAATTTTTGCAAAATATTGCCACCATTTTAAATGTCTACGATTGCTTTTCGGGATAAAATGGCAATTATATCCTTGATTCGGCAAAAAAAAATTGAAAATTTGTAGCTTCCATGTTTGTTATTTTGGACTTAAAATGAAGCTATTGAAATGCTTTATCTATTTTGACCATACATGTCGAAAATCCGAACTTCGTAGACTATTTTATAACGATGTTAAAATATATTTTTTATATTTTTTTCACGCAGAATTTCTGATCAGCTGTTTACGGTTAAATTTAAGTCCCTTTTCCATAGATATCATTATCAAGTATACCACACCTATCATTATCAAGTATACCACAGACAGTATAGAGAAATCGAAAACATTCTATGTTCACTTGAATAAGTACCTCTCACGGCAGTTTCAAAGTAACAACCACGCAAGATTTATAAACTTTACGATTATTAATATTTTTTTTATAAATCCTACAAATGTGAAATAAACGTATGGCCTATGTGGCCTGCTCAGGCATCTCAGATGGAGAAAAAAATTGTATCCAAAATCACTTCAAAAAGTACACTTTCTTGCTTGTAAATTATAAATGTAAATCATTTGTTAACTCAGCATTATTTTGCAAATGACATTGTTATTTAATTAATTAATTTCCGATTAAAGATATTTACATCACAAGGTGTTTACAAGGCGCCCTAAAGCGTCATATCCACTGATTTTAATGACATTTCAAAGGCGTTTGACTATCGTTAAACATAATTAAAATCTGATCAAAGATATCAAAGCCTTCCATTAATATGGACAGATTAAAATTTTGACTGGTCTGATCGTGACAAGCTATTGAAAGCCTTGTGAGAACAAATTTCAGTCGTTTTTCAGACGAAATCCGCTGGATTTGAAGTGGATTACTCGCTAGGAGTATTTCAGCTTTCAAGTACACCTGACGTTGAGTTTAATCACTTCGAGAAAGAAGGTTGGCTAATGATAATGATGTATTGGTTAAAAGGTGTTTAAAGAAGGGTTTAAATTAAAAGCTACCAAAATATTGACAGTTAATCATTACCAGCTGTTAAAATGGATGGCTTTTGGTTCGGCTTCGCCCAGTTGAGATTCATGAAATACAATCCAAGAGTATTTATGCCTGCCAGCCGACGGCATTATATTTGGCATTATTAGCTATATGCTTTAATTCGATTCACAAACTTTCGGTTCACAGATGGTTTTCTACTGTACAGTCGCAAGGGTATTAATCCTGTCAGATGATTTTTGATTGGATCAGTATTCAATAGTACTATTTTCTCATTTTTCTTCCACGCTTACTTCAGATTGGGTAGATACGTTCAGTATCGCTCTGATGGAAAATCAAAACATTATTTGAAATGGCTGCATCTTGTGATTAAGGGCCCGCAACCCGGATTTGTACCGATTTATTACATATTTCCCTTAAACACGGTAAGTTTTAAAGCTCTTCAAAAATATATGTTATTCTTGAAGATAATATCTAGACTTTGCCCGCGCCGAAACGCAAATTATATAAAATTCCCTCGATAGAAAAAAATCGCAAAGTATGCTCCAAAAATTATTATTAACACGTTTGTTTCAATTATTTTACAAGTTATATGTATTAAAAAATTCACAGTGTTTCTTTAAATGCTGTTTAAGATAATAATAATGCCCGCGAGATTTTTGCTCTATTTTAAACGAGTCAATTTTCGCATCGATTTTGTCTAAGAATTATCGTCTAAGAATTTGTTTGAATTCAAAATATCACAAGTCTGCATCTTGTTGCAGAATTTTATTTTGAAACAAAATCTATGATTGTGAATGGAATATGATTTTTATTGATCAATAGCTCTACATAGGAGGCCCTGAAGAAAATAATTTCCCTCAGGGTCTATGTCGTCTTTGGGAATGCTTTGTGGAAGGTCTTTGGCAGCAAAGGAAAAGAGGATGTTCTGGGAAAAATACGGCAGGGGTGGGTAGGAATCTAGAGAACAATGTGTGCAGTAGTGATGGGCCTATGAATCCATCCCTTTATTACAAGGCGATGGGTGGAGAGAGACCAGCTGAAGACGTCAAAGGGTCTCCCCAAACCAGCCTCTCCCGATCCGGCCCCCGTGCAGCTGATGAGCGCATCCGCTGCCATGTCCTGAACACACCTCACCCGATGAACCCAGGCACCCCTGCTAAATCACCAAAACATAGCCAACCATTTGGGTTGACCTATGGCAGTGTTGGTTATCCAATAAATGGTTCCGGGGCGTCGCGCGTCGCGTCGCGTCGGTAGCTATACCCGCCTGGCCTACCATGGTCCCACCGGTGTTGAATAGTTGGGCTGTATAAGAAACCGATTTTACATGCGTATCATCTTTTCTCCATGATGTGTATCTATTCTTTCCTATGTTATCAACTTTTCCCGCCGTATAAACATAGATTCGTTTTTCTGTTTGCTTTTCATTATAACCATGTTATATACATATACAGAAGTAATATAAACATGTTATGTATTTATAAAATTGACCTCACCACAGGTTCATATTGTCTTCTTATCGCGAAGCAGCTTTCACGCGTAATAAAAATTACACATCAGAACTTGTTACGTTTAAACTTTGAAAAACTCTTTAGCACCGTTGTGATTGTTGAAACTCGATGAAACGGAAAATAGCGACACTTAAAAGCAACAAACACATACATCGATAGGATTTAGCCTGTGAGAAAATGATATAGTATAATCAGTCTCCTGTCCAGTCGCGATGCTTTTTAACCCATCGGTCTACTCTTTGTGTGATGCTTCGTAGCCTCCCCACTCATGTCTACTTTAGTTTTCTCAAGGTTTCACTTCTTCTGCATGTGAACTGCACACTCTTTTCATAGTGTTTTTTTTTACCGTGCTATTTACATTGTAAGCCCATAAGCATTTTCATTGCCAACCCAGACCTCTCCGACCTCATACATTGGATCTTCGACTTATGTATTTCATAACATAAAAGTACGGAATCGAAAACTTAAAAAAGATTCTTAAATACGAGTACATTCCGCGTTTCCCAGAGGGAAAAAAACAAATCCAATTGCTTTCCAGGAAAACCTGTAAAATGCAAATATCCTATCTATTTTCTTAGCGGTAATATCGGAAATCCTGGATTTGTGCCGCAAACAGATGAGCTGGAGAAGGCAACCTTCTCATATGATTACGATCTCTGCTCCTGATGGGTTTGTTTGAAAACACACATGGACGTACTCGTAACATATTACATTTTCTTGAAACTTGTTTTCTTGGCAGGAATTTTACGTCCCAATGGACTTCGTCTAAACAGAGTTCTCGTAGCTTTCAATTCAAAGCTTTGTTGGTTATATTTGTAAAAAGATATCATCAATCTTCATGTACGTATATTTAAAGATATGAATTTAGAAGATAAAAAATAGTTTTAAGATTCTTCTTCTTCTTCTTTGCGTGCCGTATCAGGTCCCCCCGACGTTGGCGATCACTCTTGAGAATGTCTCTCTGTCTTACGCTGCCCGGAATAGCTCCTCCACACTTCTAATGCCGGTCCACTCTCGTATATTACGCAGCCAAGACATTTGTCTCCTACCAGGCCCTCGGCGACCCTCTATCTTGCCATTCAATATCAAATGGAGCAAGTGATACTTCTCCCCTCGAAGTATATGACCCAGATATGAAATTTTCCTGATTTTTATTAATGTAAGCAGTTCTCTATCTGCTCTAGCCCGCCTGAGAATTTCTGTGTTGGTGATCATGTCGGTCCATGGGACCTTGAGCATTCTCCGGTGAAGCCACATTTCAAAAGCCTCTAACCTGTTCATGGTATTTACTTTCAAGGTCCATGTTTCACATCCATAGAGCAAGACCGACCACACATAACATTTTAGCATTCTCTGCCTTAGTTTTAATCTGATATTGTCATTGCAGAAGAGGGATTTCATTTTAATGAACGCAGTTCTTGCTGCTTCAATTCTGCATCTAACCTCCACATCTGGGTCAAGAGTCTCCGTGAGAATACTGCCGAGGTATCTAAATCTTTCCACCTTTTCGACATTTTCGTTTTAAGATTATCTGTTAAAAATATTGTTGTCTTCGATTCTTACATTTTTTTCATTTGAGTACCTAATATTGTTTTATTATTGAAGGCGCTACAACTTTTAGGTTTGCCGCCGCTTGCTTAGAAGGCAAATGTTTTTTTTTCTGGAATGAGACTAGAAAAGCTTTTTAAAAATATAAACTGTTTTTCCAAAAAGAACTCAACTCGAAATTAAAACCCGATTTTTTTAACTCTCCTCAGAGCCTATGACATGTCACCTAAGTTCTGGGAATGAAAAAAGTTGTGGGGGTGGGCAGGCCTGGGGTCCGGGAGAAACGGACGTATGAATCCAACCCTCCCACTGCGGTGCAAGGCGATGTTCCGAGACAGTCCTGCCAGCGAGATCAAATGGTCTCCCTTAACCAATCTCTCCCGATCAAGGCTACCACGCAGTAGTTGGGCATCCACCGCCAAGGCCCGGACAAACCTTAACACCACCGGTAACCTGTGGCAAAGATTTTGGTTATGTAATAAAATGTACCCGCAATAAGGAATTGTAATGCGGGGTCTTAAAATGCATAAATTTTAATTACATCTTCAATGACAGCTAAATAAACATCTCTCTGTTTCACTACACGGGCAAGCAGAGAATATACCGCCACACAAGTCTCTCAGCAAACACTACTTCATTCGCAAGTGGGAATGGTCTCATAAATAACTCTTCCAAACTTTCAACTCTCCCACAGAAGTATGCAAGTATTTGATTCACTAGAATCTTCAATGTCTTCCTCAGACATCCCCGGCTTTTTCTACCATTTATCTACGCGTTTAATATTACTTTGACAATCCTGAAAACCTCTTCACCAGCTAAAATATCTTTATTTTACAAAAGTTTTTTCAAAGTTCGTCAAAAAAAATCGTCATTCATTTTTATTTCAATTTGGGAGGCGGGAATTGGTACCGCCGCCCCGGGAACCTTTATTGGATAACCAACACCTCTGCCATAGGTCACCCCAAGTAGTTCGCTACGTTTGGTGATTTAGCAGGGGTGCCCTGAGATATGTCTAGGTCTTGGAGGCGGATGGCCAAGACACGCTGAACCCCAGATTCCTACCCACCCCTTAAATATTTTTCCTTCCCAGAACTCTCCTCTCCTTCCTTTCCTTAAACAAACCCCTCCACACAGCATCCTCAAAGATGACATAGGCCCTGAAGGAAATAATTTTTCTCAGGGCCTCCTGTGTGCTGATGTAAAAAAAAAATCACGTAAAAAGGTTAAAAAAGTAGTGTCTTATGAATAACGCGAGATATTTTCTAATAGTTGCTAGAAACAATTTGAAAATTGTTGAAAGTTTCATCAACTTTAAACAATGTATAAACCTATTCACTCCAGATGATTGGTTAGGGAAGTTTCTCGTTAAACGCTTTTGGTCTCTTCAACTTAAGACGTCAATTCAAAAGGTGACGTGTAGTACGTTAAAGAAAGGTTGAAACTTCAATCTACTGCCATAAAGTTTGAGTTACTAATTTTCATATTAAAACGTTTCTCAAAGGCGTATGTGTGGTTTGCGCTTTCAGATCTGAATTAAGGCTGTAGCAGTTCTTACCGCTACGATTCCAATATTTAATTTTACCACGGAAGTACAATGGGTGCGGGCCACACTAAATGCTTGCAGCGACACCGGCAGGCGAAAAGAAGAAAGAATTCTACGGACTGTCAGTCTAAGAGCAACTACGACATGGACCTTTCAACAATCCAGAATTCTAATATCGGCCGACGATTTACGTACGCGAGATGGCGAGCGACAACTACGTAATATAATATCTTAGTTAATTTTATTTTTTCATGGTTTACTCTTAAATTTAATCTCAATATCCTTTCCCATTGGGATATAAAATTGCAATGAGATGGCGTCCACACCTCTCTTATTACTTTATAATACCGATTAGATCTTTTCTAGAATTTATCACGTATTAACATATTATTATTCTTATTTAACAATTAACTCGTAACTAAGGTTATCTTGGAGCCTTAGTCGACCTTGAGATAATTTATTATGTTCACCTTTTAATATTTAGAGTCTCATGCTAATTGCTAATATTGCATTTAATAATGCCTTGTAACTTTTGTGATAAATTGATACGATTTTATCTGAGCTATATTTATTCGTGTATTATTTTTCAGTGTACACAATTACACATATCACATCTTTTAAATCCCTTAAGTTACATTCTGACTATCCTGGATGAGGATAAACTTATATTAACATCTTTTTCATGTTACATTTTGGCGCCCAACGTGGGGCTCGATCCCATGACCCTGAGATTAAGAGTCTCATGCTCTACCGACTGAGGCTGGAATTGGTAGAACGTATTTGATGCTTAATAACAATTGGTAGAGTTGTAGGAACTACCCGTAATTTGGTTTTAAATAGCAACACGTTACTACTACCAACGATGTCTGTTGGAGGACATTAAAACTACATACATGATCCTATAGGCACCACATTAGTGTAGATATATTTTCGATGGAAGTATGGAAGATGCTCCGAGGTATTAGCATCATTGATCCCCTTGGCTCAAACGCGCGCCCTACATATTTAAGGTTAGTATTTGTCATATGAGAACGGGTCGCTTCTACGACTCGTTCTTGAAACGATTTGACGGCCTCTGTGTTTCTTCCTTCTTACAAACCCACGTTCACTCCTTTCACTCCTCAAAAAGACCCTCCACACAGCATCCCCAAAGATGACATAGGCCCTGAAGGAAATTATTTTCCTCGGGCCCTCCTGTGCGAAATTAATATTAAAAAAACATAGTAGGTATGCAACGAAAGTAGGCAAGAATGTGGAGACTTTGTGCGGTGCTTTGTAGCACCGCACAAAGAGGAGGCCGATTATTCTATCTCATTTCTTCGCAGGCTAAATCCTATAGAAGTATGTTTTTGTCTCTTTTTAGTGTCGATATTTTTCGTTTCAAATCATAACGGTGCTAAAGAAGTGCTGAAAATTCTACCTCCTCATTTATTTACATTGATCAACCTTTTTACTAACAACATCTATCTAAAATTCAGTCCCGACTATAAAGATAAGTATGTCAATCTACACTGCTGAATGTTTTTAAAACTGTTTCAACATTAAACGTTAACAAAAACAGATACTTTCAGAATAAAACAAATATTTGAACACAGCTGCAGCAAATACAATACTCCCTCCATGACTCGCTGAAACGAAGTGTGCGTTTCCTATTTAAAAATAAAATAATTACAAATACCTCCCGTGGGAGCTTTCCCATTTCCCGCTCTGGCCTTGCTCCACTTGTTGGAACTTGGAAAACAATTAGTAGGTACATTTGTTTGAAATTTCTGTTTTATTTTCCAATTGTACAGTTTCCATTGTTTTTGTACGACACGCCATATTTATTTTCTGGATTATAATATTGATTCAACTCGCTAATTACTGAACACTATCACACATAGGGGGTATTTCACCATCCGCTTCATAAATTGTCCATACGATAACGTACATTTTCGATAAACTGAACACGATTTTTTGAATATTTTTAAAAGTCTGTGTTTACTATTCGGATACTTGAACCTTTGAATAGTAGCTATATGTAGGATCAGTTAACTGGGTTTTTTTAACCTATAGAGTATTTAATTGTTTATTTATTTTAGTTTCGTTATCGTATGGACAATCTATCAGGAGGATGGTGAAATACCCCCATAGTATATCACAAGTAGTTCTACGAACAGTTAGTATATCTCATGTAATGTTGATATTTCCGGTTCGATAGCTCGTAATAACGCTCGTGCGAACTCTAGCGGAGTAAAAAGGTACTATCAAACACGGCTACCACCTTGACAGGAATGACCGGACACATCCACAAATTTAGAGAGGCTGAAATGACGCTGATAACTGAATATAAATACATTGATAATGTGTTTCAGGTTGAAAAAAAAATGTAAGTAGGTACTCAAATACCTGCCTACATAATACCACATAAATATTTTACGTACCTTTTTATTTTAATACCACACAAGATTCCCAACCGCCTGGAGCCAGTGAGACAATGGAATCCCCGATTGGGATATGTTGTCAGGCTAAAGGTAGTGGGGGCGGAGTCGGCGGAGATGGGGGAGAGGAAGATGAAGAAGTGTCTGGCTATTAAGATCTAGTAACCAAACACCGCTAAAGCAGATATGATTTTAGGTTTTTACGGCCAAAAGCATTTTCGTTATTTATTCTTGGGTTGTTATGCCATTCTTTAGCAAACATTTCGGACAGTGTTACAGTGTCCATCTTCATGACAAATGCGTATCCACACCTCTCGGACGGCATTACGGTAACACTATAACACGTACACTGTAACGCTGTCCGGAACGTTGGCTAAAGAAGGAAGTCGCGCAACACGGCATAACACCCCAAAAATAAATAATTAAAAAACAGTTAATGCAATTTCAAGCATCGTTCATTCAAACAAGAAATTAGACATTTTTTCAAAGAAACGTCACTACCTTTTTTTTTTTACATGAATACTGCACAAGAGTCCCAACTGCTCCCGTCTGGAGCCAGTGGGACTATGGCATCCCCAATTGGGGTATGTTGTGAGGCTAATGGTAGTGAGGAGGGGAAGGAGATAGGGAAGAGGAGGGTGAGGAAGTACCTGGCTATTCAGATCTGGTCACCAAACACGGCTAAAGCCACTTCAAGCAACGTTTCAATTCTGAATGGTGGTCTCACACCAGGGCGGTACTGAGAGTATCTTCCACTCCGGAACGTGCAGCAAATATACTATATTATTTTTTTTTAAATGAATAATTGTGAAATAACACAAATTAATCAAATAAAATTTATTTGCCACGCCGGGATTCGATCCCGCGACCTTCGGAGTGCCAGTCAAGAACCTTACCACTGGACTACGCCGGCCGTCAAGTAACTTTGATTTGTCAGCTCGTAGTAGAATACACGCTCATATAAACTCGGGTGGGATAAAAAGGTAGTCTTCAACACGGCCACAATCTTGAACGGGAAATGGAAAACACAAACAAATTTACGGACGGATGAAATATCAAACGGTGGAGTTAAAACAGGACTTCGCTATGCTCAGTCACAAATGTCTTAAATTTTGTCTATCCAATTATCAAGATACAAAAAACACGTTAACCTTATCTAAACTACAATATTTTTTAATGTTACATGGTGACCGGTTTCGCGTTTCGGAGCAACCAGTCCTACAGATAAAACTACCTATCCCAACTTCACAGCTAACGCATTGTTTTGTTTATTTCAGATGAAGGAGTGGAACCGGATGATTATTCTGAGAACGCTATCGAACAACTTCTGCAAAATGCCCAAAAGTAAGTTTTCACAATTATTTTTATTATTTTATTTCCGTAACCATGTAACGGAGACGGCCAGTAAAAATGTCAATATTCAGTCAATAAAGTTCAAATTTAACCAAATGTTGATAATTTAAAGAAGCGATATTTGAGACTTCTCATTTCGCAGAATGATGATAATTTTGATTGAAGCTTATTGACAATTTTACTGACTATATGTGCATTAATTAATTAATAAACGAGCAGATTGTATTAATTACATTTCACCTCAAACTTTATTCCGGCACATCTTAAAATATGTACATAATATAACCCAAGCATTATTCCATAAAAATCAATAATCACAATTAGTTTTAATTTATCATTTATAATTTATAATGAACATCCAAAGTTTTGACAATCATCGGGAAATATGTGGTAAACTTTTTCATTCCTAATAAAACTATGGTAGAGGCATCTAGCGGATAAAACATGAAACAATGTTCATTATAAAAAGTTTAAAGTTTATTTTCAATCTATAATAATTGATTTTTTAGATATTTTTAAAATACTTTTAGATTAAGGATAAGATTTTGAAGCGAGGGGTGGAACCAAATTGATAATTGTTTTATGAAATTCAGTCATTTTTAATTAAAATTAAAAGTCGATTAGTTAGCAAAAAACGGAAATTAAGCTTGCATTAATTTAAAGTGGAGACATCTATGAAATAAAGCATGAAACAGTGTGTACTTTCAATATTGTGTGACTTTTCGTGGTACCGGACAACTTAGAATGAAATCAACTCAACACCTCATTTGAAAAGTCATTACAAGTGATGAAAAAATATTTTAAAAATTGGTTAAATACTATTACGTAAGGTTAGGTTATGGGCAATTTAAAATATTTTTTTCTTCGTAGCTTTTGATGACTTTTCAAAGATGTGTTGATTGCTGTTGATTTGGAGTTGTAATGGAACCCTTTTCACTGGGGGTATGTACGTAAATTGGCACGTAAGCTCAGCGATTTAAAGAAACCACCCTGTTCAAAATTATAAATACGACAAGTATAATTCTTAATATTGTTGATTAATTCTTTAAATAATTATGCCTTTTTCGTGACAAAACACTTTATTTATACCAAAAACTCTTTTAATTTGGAACGGGAATGTAGGCTAATTTCTCTCTAGTATGCTCTCAAACCTCTCAGCTATTGGAAATCTAACTGCTTTCCGTACCTTGGAACCTACTATGAATGGATGGGCGACCGTATACACTACCGACATCTGTCGGATAACTCTATAAATACTATGATCTATCAATGCTAGAGCCATCTATGTCTCGAAGCTTGACATATACAAAGGCGAAAGTTCCTTTACCATCCGCCAACGCAAGGGTGGCTTTAGAACTCTAAATAGGGTATTTTCACAGAATTTTTTTATTATTGAAAAAAATTAAATAACAAATTACGATAATAACGGAATTTTTGTTTTATTTTTACGACGACGAATAAATTTTCTATAACGTTTTAAAATACGCCTTTTTAAAATGCCGCCAAAACGATGTTTTCGCGCTCAATGGCTCCGTGACGTTACCGCCGCCGAACATCTTGTGATCAGTTCGTAAGTTGCACTTGTGTTATTTATTTACTTCCAGTTTGCTCGAATTAAATCGTTATCTCTATCCTATATCTTCCCACTTGCGAAACATACATAGTTTGATACACATGTATACAAAAACTATGAGAAGAACCCAAAATAAGATGTAAACGACCCTTTCTAAAGCGATAAAAATGTTGACCGTATACAAATGTTACGAGTGCGTTTAATGTGTTTGACACCAGTGCCGAGGGACGCTAGTTCCTCGGAGCATCATCTATTAAAATACCGGTAGAACAAGGACACCATTCCCACCTGAAGGCTTTGCGTTAAACATTGCAATCCGTTTGTTAAAGAGCGAAATTTATCGAACTGACCGTACGTTTCTGCATTGTGAATCAAGGGTTTTTCTAGTATTTTTTGGGGCTCTAGACCAAAGGTGGCTGCCAAATTCAACAGGCAGACTTGTGATTTGTACAGGGTCAGCAGTTGTGTAGTATCTGCTGTATCTGTGGGCCCTATAGTACAATACCCCCAGCTTCTGAGAAGCTAACTTACTTTTAAAAAGTAAGCCGGCTTACTCTTTTCAGATTTGAATTTTAACACTACAAGAAGAAAAAAAATTTGTTATTGACCATTTATATTCATAATTTAAACGTGGAAATACCCATGTATACAGTCGTAAGATGGATATCTACACAATAATGACGACCTCCGTGGTCGAGGGGTAAGGCTCTCGACTAGCAATCCCGGCGTGAACAAGTATATTTGTATGTAAATAGTAATATATGTTTAATATGGGTATATACATTTAAAAAAAAAAGAAAGACAAACATTCCCGGCTTACGAATAACCCAACAATATTTGAAAATCTCCTACCACCACCACAGAAAGCCGAAAATGTTGCTTTGTGTTGTGATGGAGGATCTAGCCAGCCTAGGAATCGAACACGCGACGCTTGGTGGGACCCAAACGCAGTGCTAACTCAGCCACTGATCGGTCTTTGATAAGTTGTATTGCATTTCGTTTGCGGCACGTTCCAGAGTGAAAGATACTCTCAGTATCGCGCTGATGTAAGACCACCATTTCGAATTGAAATGTTCGTGAAATGTCTTTATCCGTGATTAGTGACCAGATCTGAAAAGCTAGGTACTTCCACACCTTCCTCCTCCGCATCTCCTTTCCTCCCCACTACCTTCAACCTCACAACATACCCCAATTGGTGATGCCATAGTCTCACTGGCTCCAGATGGTTGGGAGCAGTTATTTCAATATTCACTTAAAATAAGGGAAATTTACTTGTAAAATGGTCAAAGTTTTAAAGATCATCTTGTTGCAGGGATGTTAGGTTACGAAATGTCACTTGCTGTTTTGTTCAATATAATATAAAAGGACCAGAATTAACTCTATATTGGGTGTATGTTGTTAAAATATAATAATAATATAATATAATATAATAAGCCTTTTTATTCTGGACTTCTGTTAGGTATGTATTAGACATGATCTTATTTGTTATAGTATATCCCGAAGCTCAGTTTGCCTCTTGGCATAGGCCTCCTCTAACATTTTCCATTGGGACCTGTCACGCGCTACTCTTCTCCATTGATGTCCAGCAGTGAGTTTTAGGTCATCTTCCCATCTCATGTGTTGACGTCCTCTACTTCTCTTGCCATCTCTGGGATACCAGTCAGTGACATTTTTGCACCATTTCTCTTGTGGATCGCGTATCATGTGTCCTGTCCATCTCCACTTTTGTTGGTCTATTCGGGTAACTACATCGGCAACTTTAGTTTTCTCCCTTATTGTGCTACCTCTCACTCTGTCCTGTTTCCTTGTTCCTGTCAAACTTCTCTCCATGGCTCTCTGGCAGCGTTCCAACTTTTCTCTGTGGCGTTTGGTGAGTGCCCAAGTTTCACATCCATAGGTGATGACTGGAAGTATACACGTGTTGAAGACTTTCCTTTTTATTTGCATACTTAGCTCCTTAGATTTCAAGACTTCTTTCAAAGACCAGTATTTCTTCCATCCATTTGCAACTCTATATAATATGAGAGTTTGTGCATACAAAATGTGTTTATTACAGTATCGTCTTAAAACCCCGAAATTCAGGCTTAGAAAATTACTGTTCTCGTTCTCATTGTAGCGTCTATTTTTTATTTTATTTATTTTTTATTTATTAATTTTCAACGCCCTGATGGGCTTTTACATGACAAGTTTATGATACAGAGACAGTTTTTTTTTTTTTTTAATAAAAAAGATAAACTATAAAAACATAACAAGTAAACATCATATGAAAGGTAGGTATACAGATAAATTTAAGGAAAGATAGTGCATTACAATAAAAGAGAAAGTATCTTAGTTGTGAATGGCATAGAAAATAAATTAGTTGGTATGTTAGAAAATACAAAATTTACAGGTTACTTATTAAATGTTATAAATAATACATGACAAAATGCAAGATACATAAAAAGAAAACGTTAACAAGTTTTTACAGAGAGATAGAAATACACAAATATACGCAATAGACCCTACGTGATGCTCCTTAGATATCAACATATTCTACATAAAAATATTGTTCAGATATTTCTTGAATAACGGTAAACTTGTATTAAATACATCGATATTTGAGGTATATTTGTTCCCTAGTGTGTGTAGTCGAGAAATTGATGCGTGTGTGTGGTAGTTGGTTAGAGAATTATTGTTGCAGAATAATGTGTTTTGCCTTGTCGCTCGAGTTGGTACCTTAAAGTCAATGAGATGCAGGAGTTCGCAACAATCTAATTCGGAGTGAATAATTTTAAACAAAAAAGTTAGGTCGTTTATTTTTCTTCTGTTTTCTAAGGAATGCAATTTAAGTGTATTTAGTAAAGATGAGTAGTTAATGTGTTGAATAGGTATGTGTAATTTGAAGTTAATAAATCTTAAAAATTTGTGCTGCACTCTTTCGATATTTCTTATATGAATTTGATAATATGGGGACCAAACTGTGGAATTGTATTCCAGCAAGCTGCGTACGAGTGACAAATATACGATTTTTATAACTTCCAGCGAATCGAAGTCTTTGATTGTTCTGATTATAAATCCTAGTGTTTTCATGCCTTTGTTAGTTATTTGTTGTATGTGATTTATAAAATTTAATTGCGAATCAAACACAACTCCAAGATCCCTAATTTCTTTGACTTTTTCTAAGATTTTATTATCTATTGTGTATTTGAAAGATAGTGGGGTCTTTGTTCGACAAAATGTTAGTGTCTTACATTTATCGATATTGAGGAATAAGTTGTTTGCGACACACCAATTTTGTAATTTGACGATGTTTGACTGTAGGATTAGGCAGTCACCTATATTAGATATTTCTTTGTATAATTTGATGTCATCGGCAAAAAGCAGAACTTCTACATCGTCGAAACAACTTATGATATCATTTATGAATATTAAGAAAAGGATGGGGCCGAGATGACTCCCTTGTGGTAGACCACTAGTTGCATGTAACAACTTAGATTTAGAATGTTTAATTTTGACAAATAAGATTCTGTTAGACAAATAACTTGAGAACCAGTTTAACAACTTGCCTCTCAGTCCCAAGGCATACAGTTTACTAAGTAATAATTTATGTGACACTTTGTCGAAAGCTTTTGAAAAATCTGTGTAGATACTGTCAACTTGTTTTTTTTTTTGTAAAAGATTCTGTAATATAGTTATGGTAAAGTAACAGGTTAGTAGCAGTTGACCTACCAGAAACGAATCCGTGTTGGTTTTTATCAATTACTTTTAATATTGATGGATAAATTAAATCGAGAACAAGGGATTCAAAGATTTTCGGGAGTGCTGATTGTATGCATATAGGACGGTAGTTTTTAATGTCTGTGTCGTCACCTTTTTTGAAAATCGGGGTAATATAACTAGATTTCCAACGGGTTGGAAAATGTCCAGAAGAAAGTAGGTGGTTAAATAGTGCGGTGAGTGGACCTGATATTGCAGATGCGCATTGTTTGAAAAATATTGGTGGGATGTTATCTGGGCCTGCAGATTTGTTAGGGTCAAGTGAAATGATTTTATTTAAGCATGATTCCTGTGTTATGAGGCAATTATGTAGATGTATTGTGTTTTGATATGTGTATGATGGTACGTTGTTATCTGGTATTTCACCTTCGTATACACTTTGGAAATGATCCGCAAACAAATTAACAATATCAAAGGTACTATTGGCTATTTTGCCATCATAATGCATTGTGGGGGGGTAGTCTGCACTTTCATTGTTTAATTTTTTAACAAAATTCCAAAGATTCTTTGTTCCTAGCGCAGTTTTCTCAACGGAGGTGATGTGTGCTTTATAGCACAGTTTCGATAGTGTTTTACATTTCTTTCTTGTTTCTGAGAAGTTTGAGTAGTCGTTGATTTGGTGAGTCAGTTTAAAAATTTTATGTAGCTGTTTTTTTTGTTTAAGTAAGAGTATAAGATCTGTGGAGAACCAAATTGGATATGTTCTGTGTTTTGGTGTATACGAGGGGACATAAGATTTTATATTTTCAGAAAATGTTTCATAGAGTTTTTCTAGTATTTGTTCGGTATCACTGTTAGTGGTCAAGAAAGTCCAATCTGAATTAGTGAGTTGGTAGTTAATAGACTCGTAATCAGCGTTTTTGAAGTTGAGTGTTGATTGTTTCAGTGGTGGATTATTCGTGTACATATTTACTATAATGTGTAAGGGGGGATGATAATTATCCACCGGAACGAGCTGATCGTCTGACATTTCAACACACAGTTTAGAGCTGTTTGAAAGGGCAAGATCTAGAAAGCGATCACATACATTAGGTACAAAATTATGTTGATGCAAATTTAAATAGTTTATCGTATCTATCACTTCACGTGCTGGGTCGTTAGAACTTTCGTTAGTAATATAACCATTGTCACTAGAGTTCCATTTCAAATTGGGAAGATTATAATCGCCGACAATAATTATTTTCGATGTAGGATTTTTTGACATAAGAAATTCGATGTCTTCGCAATGTTTCTTGTAGGTTTGGATGTCGGAGTTTGGTGGTATGTATACAGTTCCAATGATGATTTTTTCCATGGGAGTGACAATTTGTACAAATAATTGCTCCAATGAGGTATTTTGCGTTTTTAGTTTTTTCACTGAAATATTTTCCCTGATTGCAATCAAAACTCCGCCTCCTCTGGATTTGGTACTTGATTTAGGGTTTCTGTCACACCGAAATATTTTGTGGTTTGTGAAACCAAGTTCAGGAGATTTTATTTCTGGAACGAGCCATGTTTCAGTAAGGATAAATATATCATGTCCGTGTAAAGGTACCGTTACTTTAAGGTCATGTAGTTTTGTACGAAGTCCTCGTGTATTTTGATAATAAATTTTGATTTTATCAGGGCATTTGGTCCGGTATTTTCGATTAGTTAGGCCATATCCAATGGTGGATTTTAGTTTTTTGAGACATTTACTATTGCTGGTTTATTATTTATAAATTTTATAGTTAGTCCGACTTCGCCTTCCAGGGTACGGTTTGCCAGGGTTTGTCTAAGATCATTTAGGTATTGCCTTTGTAGAGGGGTTTGGTCGGAATAGATTTTGCAATCGGTGTGTGTTAGGGCTATATTTTTTCTACGCAATACATTTAATACTGTCAATGGGTCGTTCAGGATGACTTTCATTGGCCTTATTTTATTTGGTTTAACTACGCCAATGCGGAAGATGTTGACAGAGTTTTCAACGAGCGTGGAATCGTTGCAAGTTGTCGGATTATAAATTTTAGGCAAGTTGTCGGATTACGCCTTTAAAAAAACCGTTTTCAGTCATTACAGCTGAACAATTTTATATAAAACTGTAGGAACATAACTCGGGCATTTTGAAAATTAAAAAAAAAAACCGTGAATAACCGCCAACAAGTCGAGAATGTTTAAACTTTTGATAGTAACGCGGTGATAAACTTCTGAACGTTGACGGGCGTGACGTCTGATTCGCTCAATCAATCATGGGCCGTTTACCGTTATAGGCCGTTAGGCCTATTTTGAAATCAATAATTATGAATGAAAATATTAAAATTAAACTTTTTTTAATGCGATAATCGTAATCAGAAAAATAATCTTTAAATCATCCACATATTTTTAGCGGTATCCCTAGTTTGTGAAAATACCCTATTGTGGACGGTTTGGTAAATTCTCACTCAAATACGTCTCACTTCCTCAAAGGCTTGTTCTTTTCAGGTGATGTGCTTTGTTTATTCAAAATTAACTCCACTGCCAAATATAACACGGGAGAATTGTTATGACAGTCATGGTACAAAACATATAAAAAGAAAGAAAGAAAATAAAAATTGTAAGATAATTATAAGTAACCTAACCTAAGATGCCCACCGCACGCTCCTTCAGGGACTCGGAATTATTGTTAGTAAAATTATTTGTATAGCGGATTTCCTCTCAAGACGCCTGCAGATATAAGTATATCGACTTTTATTATATGACCGTATTCTTTCTTTGCATACTTGAAGAAATAATCTTTTAGGGATTCAACTCTCCGAGGGATCAATTGGTAGAGGGATCAACTGTCCGGAGATCACCCAGCGGTTGCCACCTCGTGGACTTCCACAAACATGTCCCATTATCTTGTCTATGTTTTGTCATACATATTGTATCTTGTATTTCCCGCTAAGTACTTGCGTACTGCTTACTAACAACGCATGCAGGGACATTGGAGGTCTAAATACGTTCTAAATTAAATGTAGCTTCGTTCTTTAAAAAAAAAAATAGAATCCTTGCGCGAGTCTTGAAGTAGTAACCATCTGCTACTTAACCTCCAATGTCCGGGGTCAACTGTAGGCAGGACAAATATCGACGGATCAATTGTCGTCAGATCAATTGTCGGTTAACCTATAAAATACACAATCTGTCAAATGAATTTCCACTTTTCAAAAATATGATTTAAAATATTATTATTATTAGTTCTATCAGCACTTTTCAAATAACCTGTCACGAAGTTCGTGAAGTTTTCGGTGGGTATAAAAAAGAAATAACCCTCTTTCATTAAGACTTTAGGAATTCTGAAAAGTTTGAAAAACTTCCACAAAAGCCTTCCCAACTTTGACTTTGATGAATAATCCAAATTATTCGCTTGATTTATCAAAGCATTTTTAATAACAAAAAAACACAATTTCTTTTTAACAAAAATACTGTTTAATTGAAAAAGGCAAGCTGATTTTTTTATGATTTTACTAACGAGGAAATTTTCGAAACTTCTTCAGGGTGCTAAGGGTGTGAACATACCAAAAATCCTGACAGCAGATGGGAGGGGGAGGTCCCATTCTTCGGGTTTGTGTTTATATCTCAATAACGGTGCGTCACGGGAGATTTTTTTTTAAATAAATGAAAGCTCATAAAATTATCTACAACTTTATCTAGTTTTCGAACTCCTAGCCATTTTTGAGTTACACGCTCCACAAATGTAGATATTTTAGAAAAAATCATTTTACCTCACATTTTTCATCAAACATTTCTCCATATCGTATAAAATATTCATCAGAAAAGAAATTTATTTGAAATAAATTGTATGTAATTTAATTCCCTTTAAGTATTATATATATATAAACAAATTAATCTCCAACTGGTCAATATTTGCAACAATTTTAAGAAAAATGGGCCATTCCTATCCTCCCCCCCCCCCCCCCCCCTCTAGCTCACAACCTAGACGTCAGGACTTTTGGTGTCTTCACACCCTAAGCACCCTAAACATCTTTCTGAATGAATCGCTTGGGACCCTGCTCACGCACTCTATACACCTCCTTCATTGACTGGACTAACATGTTATTTTTGAAGATAATATCCATACATTTGCTATGCTATTTATAAATTCCTCTCGATAGAAAATAATCCCAAAGAATGCTCTAAATTTTTTTGTTAACAGGTTTTTTCCGTTGTATGTGTGAGAAAATTCAAAATGTTTCTTTAAATGCCATTTAAGACATTTCTCATGAGTTTCTTGCTCTATTTTAATTTTAAATGAGTCGTGTTTTATTAAACATTGTCAACATTCGCTTGAATATTATCGTTTTTAATATTAGCGCGCTCCTATTTATATATCCTTTTATTATTAACATTCGTATTTACAAATCTCCCTTTCGTCTTCATTTTGAGCGCTTACCACGGAGCCTTAAGTCTGTCCAGGCTATTTTTATTTATCAAAGCATTAGTGGTTCTATTAATAGGCTGCTTTCGAGGAAACACAAGAATAATAATTGACAGAAGGCAACAAATAATGCTTTATTTATGAACTCCAATAGAGACGTGACCCACCGGGGGCGGTTAACACAACCATAATGGTTAAGTACAAAGGCTTTTAAATGGTTTATATTATTAACCCTACCTAACAAATACAGGCAACAGTCTTACTTCGCAAATAAATGATATTTTTAGCGCAATAAAGCGAAACTTAACGTCAAATAACTATTTTCAAATTAATCCTTACCACAATCGGTTTATTTTATGAATACCGAAAAATATGCTTTACAAAAGTTGAAGCTTTTCCTATAGTTTCGCTTGAGTACAATTAAAATAAATTTATTAAAGACTTCATAAAAAATAATAGCGTGAATTACAAAGTTGGATTCCTAAAAATGATCCGAAATTACTTGGATCTCAAGACAACGCGCCTTGTTTACAATTCTATTGTCACTCCGCATTTAAATTATTGTTCTAGTGTTTTATTCCTACGTAACGAAGCCCAAAATAATAAACTACAGGTTATACAAAATAAGGGGATGAGGATGATTTTAACATGCAACATTTTTACTAGAGTTAAAATTATGTTACAAAATTTAAATATGATGACAACAAGACAACATATAATAATATAATACATTAACAATGATACACAAAAAAAAATAATATGCTCCCAAATTATCTGCAGAGTACTATTATGTTTCAAGAAAATGTTCACAATTATCCTACGAGAAGACGCGGAGACTTTAGGCTTCCCAAAACTAAACTTTCGTGCACACGAAATAGCGCGTTTTATAAAGGGCAAAAACTATATAACAGTCTGCCAAATGCCGTAAAGAAAGACTCTAGTCTCAGCACTTTTCGTAGGATATGTGCATTATATGTAAAAAAATATTTTTTGATTACTTAGTTATTCTTACATCTTATTCTTATATAATGTATTTTTGTCTAGTTATCTTTTTAATTTAATATTCTTTTTTAAATGTATTTGTAAATGTTACTGTACCTACTTCGTAAATTGTATTTTTTAAATATTTTTTCTACTAGATGTATGAAAATATTTGTATACATCTAAGTAAAAATTTCAAAAACAAAAAAAAACATAAAAAACAACAACAAAAAATCATTAGAAATTTTTGTTATTTGTTTTTGGGGTGTTATGCCGTGTTGCGCTACCTCCTTCTTTAGCCAACGTTTCGGACATCGTTGCAGTGTCTATCATCAGGGCAGATCCGGCAGACACATCTACCGGCTAAAGAAGGAGGTAGCGCAACACGGTATAACACCCCAAAAACAAATAACGAAAATGCTTTTGGCCGTGAAAATCTTAAAACTTATCCAATTATTAGAAATGTTTGAATATATTTATGAAACCACTTTAAAAAAATCCAATTTTATGGTTAAAATTAACTGCGATAGTTTCCCTTGGTTGACTTTCTTCTTTCATATCCGTGGTTACGTAAGTTAAAGCTGCATATAAACAATAGGCTTGTTGAAAAAGTATCGATATATCGATGTATCTATATTTTTAATTCAATACATCGATATTTTCAGCCGATATATTTTTATCCGATATATCGACATATCGATACAAAATATCCAATATCGAAAATTGTATCAAAAACGATATTTTTTTAACAAGTTCGTTCCTTAACAAAACCGTTAAGGAACGAACAGAAAAAAGTACTTCTTCTAATACAGCAAACTTATTGCTGGAAGAAAAAAGTAACTGTATTGGGTAATGACATCTGGCGGTTTAAATTTTATGTATTAATAGCTTATAAATCTATTGTCTTTGCATTAGTATTTGTGATCACTAATACTATCTCATATGTGTAGGTACATTGCCCAATAAAAAGGGATACTGATAAAAAAATACCTTCATTTTGATTCAGATTTTTGTTCATTAAAATAATGTACGTTGTGTATAAAAACTACTGTTGATAATATTGAGCTGAATACACTTTTATTTAAAATCGAAAAATCGTTTGAAAATTTGACCGATATATCGATATTTTTTCCTCTAAATATCGATGGTTACGCCCATACACATTCCTACACATATACACACCTACATAGCACGCATACATACTGTCACTGCTTGGAATTGGTATTAATATTGTTGCAAGTTCCTTTTCCTACCCATCCCTATTTGCCTACCCGCCAATCTTACTCAGTCTGTAAATAACTCCCGCCGCAACATATAGCATTGTGCTTCCGCTATCGGTTAATCCGCTATCAAAATAACTGCGCCGTGTACTATAAAATAAACCAACTCACGACTATTGCTTTAGACCAACGGTCGGGGAACCGGGGTAAATTACCCCAAATGGGGTAAAAATGTTTTTTTTTGGGTAATAAGGAAATTTTTCTAGCTTGCTTTTTCAGAAACGTGTTGGTATTTTTACAAACTTAATCAATTCAGGTGTATGCGTGAGAAGTAAGAGACGCGCGTTGTGTGTGTGCGTGCTTGCGTATCGTTGCGTTGTTTCTTGCATCGGCCACTTGCACTTGCCGGACATATTTGTGAATACAAATATATTGAACAAAGAATTGCAAGAAAAAAATATTAATATCATTTCAGCCAGCGAAATACTGTCAGCGTTTGGATCAAAGCTTCAATATTGGAGACAGAAAGCAGTACAGAACAAGATAGCTTCTTTTTCAAAGTTAGCTTTGTTTTTGGACGACTGTGAAATTAGTACTTTTGATGACATCAAGAATACAGTTATAAAACATTTTACCAAACTCAGAGAGCGGTTCTCTGACTACTTTCCAGATCTTAATATACATACTTTCAATTGGGTTTTAGATCCTTTTAAATGTGAAATTGCTAACAAACCAGAAGGACCTCCGGGTTTGGCAGAAACAATACTTGAACTTTGATCTAATACTAAAGTACGTATTCAATTTGAGAGCAAAGCCAATCTGTCGTCTTTTTGGATGTCAAAAGCTACGAAGGCTTTCAAAATTGCACATGAGGAGGCGGTTAAAAAGTTGCTTCCATTCGCAACAACCTATCTTTGTGAACAAGGCTTTTCCACTCTAATGAACATAAAAACGAAGAGTAGAAATCGATTAAAAGGAGAAGACTGTACTCAAATTGCTCTTAGATCAAAAAGTCCCAATTTTGAAGTAATTGTATCAAACATGAAGCAACATCATTTCTCCAAAAACTGAAAGGGAAACCTGAAAATCTGAATTTTTGTTTGATCCAATTTGAGAATTTTATTTTGTTTGACTATTACATACTTACTATTTTCATGTAACTTTTTTTTTTATTTTCCGTGTAAATTAATTCAATAAATATTTAAATACACATTGATTGTCTTCTTTTCAAAATGGGGTAAGGGGTAATATCGACTTACGCAAAAATATTTTGGGGTAATGATTAAAAAAGTTCCCCGACCGCTGCTTTAGACTATTGTACCTATTGTATGGGAGATGAAGCAGATGATTGCATTGCCAGCATACAAGTTCTTATCCTTTTCCGGTGAGTCATTTCCTTTCTATGCAACATGTATTTTTATTATTGCAAGCAGTGGTAGTAACACAAAATCAAGGTCCTTCGCCAGTCATTTTTACACAAACACATAACAATCCACTCTCACAACATAAAATACCATTCAATCGACGTCGATATTGATATTTAAATAAATATCGATACATCGATATTTTTTTTACTTTCGACATCCCTAATAAACAGGCGAAAAAACCTCGAACTAAAAAAAATACGATTAAAACATTTTTAACTTACTGTTCGACTGATCTCTTTCAACGAATATAATTTACTAGCTGGTTCCCGGCATGCGTTGCAATGCTATATTCAAAGAAATAAATTGTTTCTCCCTGCGTGTGTGCGTCCCCTCTCCCCTCCCGCATCCCCTTCCCAACCAGCATTCCCCTTTCCACCTTCCCCGCCTTCCCTCTCCCCTCTCCCGCTCACCCCGTCCCGCTAACCCCCCCCCCCCTCCCCCCTCCCGCTTTACATATAATCAGTCCCAAAACATCCAGTTTTCAAACAGCTCGCATGCCACCTATTAAAATTTTTTCATCAAAATTTCATTTTTCGTATATTACAAATAATAATTTTTGTGTATTATAAGAACAATCAATCAAATTTGGTACCTATTTAAAAGATCTGTAATTTTTAAAAAAAATCATAGACAAATCTTTTGTTACAAAAAAAAAACAGCTGTTATCTAAATTCATTGCATTGGTCGTTAAGTTTTCTGAAATAATCCAATTTTATGCGCAATTTTCTTAATTTTTCTTTCCGCAAGAACTTTCTACAAAGTATTAGAATGCTTAAAAAAAAAATGATTTAAATAGTTAAACCCGTTCTGAAGTTATGGCGTGACCAAGGGAAACAGGCCGGCCGGCGTTGTGCAGCGGTAAGGCTTGACTCGCATTCCGAAGGTCGCGGGATCGAATTCCGGCGGGGCAAATAAATTTTATTTGATTAATTTGTGTATTTCACAATTTATTCATTTAAAATAATATATAGTAGGTATATTTGAGGCACGTTCCAGAGTGGAAGATTTTGCCGTGTTTGGTGACCAGATCTGAATAGCCAGGTACTTCCCCACCTTCATCTTCCCAATCTCCTTCCCCTCCCCACTGCCTTCAGCCTCACAACATACCCCAATTGGGGATGCCATACTCCCACTGGCTCCAGACGGGAGCAGTTGGGACTCTTGTGCGGTATTCATGTAAAAAAAACAGGGATTCATTTTTAATAATAATAATAATAATATTTGGATGATTTATATAGCGCCGTTTTTGTGAAAAATCACCTCAAGGGCGCTGTACAAACTTATAATACATTTCTAAAATCTAAAAACTACAAGCTAGGCAAACAATTATAAACAACTTATGGCTAAAAATTGCATACATCGGTTCATTGATCACCGATACGAAAATATGTGTACAATTTTTTGACGAATGAACGCGATGCTGCCTAAAATTTAATGAAAACAGGACCATACTTACCTGGGAGGTCGCTTGAAATTAACACTGTATATTGTCCATTTAAAGAAATTTAGGTAGAGTTCGCACGCAGAGGACATTATTGTGAACACATGTTATTTAAACCTGAAAAATATTTTAATATTAACATGTAATGTATTCTTTGACGAGTGTATTTTGGAAAGTAAAAGCAACATGTAAAGGTGGGTGGTGCAGTAGTACCTATAAGGATTTGATCTTTCTAAATGTGATTCGTCAAGAGACAGATTGATGTTTTATATATATAGATTAAATAAAACTTGAAAATCGATTCAAGAAAATATATTCGTTTTTCAGAAATGGCAATTTTATTTCCATCGATAGATTTTTTTTTTTAATATTTATACATAACTTTCAAAATCTAAGGCGTGACACTATTTTTAACGTAATTTTTGGGATTCCAATCTCGAGCAAAATCGGGGAGTAAAGTAAAGTTAGTGAATAATTAATTCACGTATTTTAATAAATAATTCGTTTACCCTCTCATTATGCTAATTCTGGGTTATATCTCTCCATCTCTTGGAGAGGTTACTCTAAATAAACAACCACCCAATGCTGGATCCCTTTAAATCAAAGCGGGTAATCTCATGAATAAAATTAATACATCCACTGTATCCCCGTCTTCCTCATAAAGTAGTGGTATACAACCTGTGGTCCGCGAACCGGTACCGGTCCGAAGTAGTGGCGGTTTCTGTGCGGGTGTGCAGTGAACTCAACTCGGCGGACAAGACACTACCTTGTTTTTTATTATTTTTTTATCATCCTTTCCTTAAAATGGTTTTTCGCCAATATATCATGGAGAATATTACAAACTTTTACTATTTTGTGACATGCATCAAAAGATAGTTGCTAAACTGTCAATTCGGAAGGCGGGTGGCGGGTGGCGGGAACCATTTATTGGATAACCAATGCCCCTGCCATAGGTCACCCTAAATGATTCGCTATGTTTTGTGACTTAGCAGGGGTGCCCGTGTTCATGGGGTGAGATTTGTTGGGTCTTGGTGGCGGATGCGTCTGCCCACCAGCTGCATGGCAGGCCGGATCGGGGAGAATGGTTGAAGCAGTCCTTTTGACTTCTCCAGCTGTACTCTCTCCGAACCTCGCCTTACTCCGCAATGGGAAGGATGGGTTCATACGCCCATCACTCCTAGACACATCGAACTCCAGATTCCTACCCACCCCTAATGCCCTTTTCCTTCCCAGAACTTCCTTTTCTTCCTTTCCTAAAACCCTCCACACAATATCTCGAAAGATGACATAAGTCCTGAGAGGAATTAATTTCCTGAGGAGCTAATGTAAAAAAAACATCCCGAAACAACTCTGTAGTAAAAAAATTAATCAATGAGAATCCGGCCAAGCACGGATTTCAGAACGTGCAAGGAAGCTAAAAAAACTAAAAATATTCCCAAAGACGACTTCTTAAGACGTGAATATATAAAAAGATTATCAATTTAATAGCATAATTTAATCATTAACATTATATAAATCGAATAGAATTTCTTATCACCAGGAGTAATTCCGATTTCCTCGTAAATTATTCCGATAAAACTTATTTCTTACAGAAATACTTAGATTGCGACTTGATTACATGCATAAAGTGCCTTTTCTCGGGTTCAAATACGTAGTATTGAAGAAAACCGTAATACAAGATCCTGACTTGACTAGAAAATGAATGGATTTATTATACAGCCTAAAAAAACTGACAAAAAATTGAGTCTGTCAGAAAATTTATGAAATGTGAAATATTGTCGACAGTTTTAGAACACCGAATATTTTATCCCGAAAAATGTTATATTTGAAAGGTTTTTTTTTAAATATTTAGATTGAGAGATTTGCAATTTATGAGTGGGAGTTAATACAATTTTACAATGGTGGAAACGTCCCGTTCCCATGCGGTCAATGTCAACTGTGTACAATTTTGGACGCGCGTTTGGTGTGTTTTCTTCCGGTTCGTTAAGTTCCTACGAGCATCTTCCATTGAAATGCCGGTAAAGCAAGGACAGCATTCCAATCTGACGCCTGTGCTCGAAAGATTGCAATACATTTAATAGGGTAATCTATCATACCAACCGCCCGTTTCTACATAGAATTAAGGTTAACAGTATTTTGGGGTTCCAGACCAGAAATGACTGCCAAATTCAACAGCGAGGCGCACTTGTACAGCGTTAGCAATTGTGTGCTTGGGTGAAGATTGTCCGGATGTTGCCGGCGGATGCGTCTGTCCACCCAGTGCGTGGCTGGACGGATTAAGAGAAACTGGTCGATAGACGCCTTTTGGCCTATCCAGCAGGACTACCTATGAACATTGTCTTGCATCGCAGTGGGAGGGATGGATTTAAACGTCCGTCACTCCTGGACACACTGACTACCAGAATCTACCCTTCTCTCCTACCCTTTTCCAGAAATTAATTTATTTACTTTTTTAAACAATTACAGTGTTAGTAACTAATAAAATTAGCACTTCTTCACCTTCTTTTCCTAAAAATACCCTCCTCACAGCATCACCAAGTATGATATTGGTCGTTAGGGAAATTATTTTACTCTGTGTCGAGCTAATGTAAAAAAATACGGTGTGTGTAATTTACATGCGGTAGAAGTGAAACCGTCAGAAAACTAATATAGACAAGAGTGGGGAGAACGTCAGATAACTAATGTACGAAGCACGGCACAAAGGGGGACCGATTATACCATCTCATTCTCTCGCTGGCTAAATCCTATATATGTGTTTGTCTATTTTTAATGTCGCTATTTTTCGTTTCATTGATTTTCAAATCACAACCGGGCTAAAGATGTTTTCACTTCAAAAGTAAAAAGGTTTATTTCAAATCAGTAAAGTCATTTCTTGATATTATTCGTTCAGTGCTCATTACGAGCATTTTGGGAAAATAACTGACAACGAAGTTAAATAATATTGACTTAACCCACTCGAAGCCACGTATTTTATCTTTTATCTCCAAACTTTTATCTGGAATGTTTTTGTGTTTTCCTTAAATGATTGACAGATGATTATCGCGTTGAAGGTTCCGGTGATTAACGTCAATCACTCGAAAGGGCGCGAACTTTTTTCGAATTTAACTGAAATCGAATGTCTGTTGCCATTTTCGAAAATAGAATACAATTTATAAACAAGAATGCGACTAAAACAATATCAACAGCCTTTCAAAGTACGACGTAGAATTTTACAAGCGTCATGTAAAATTATTACAAAAATATTATTTTCTAATTTAAAACTTAACTTGAATTGCTTTAGCCGTGTTTGGTGACCAGTCTGAATAGCTAGGTGTCAGCTACCTTCCTCTTTCCCATTTCCTTAACCTCCCACTACCTTCAGCCGCATAATTTATCCCAATTAAGGATGCCATAGTATCATTGGCTCCTGACGGTTAGGAGCAGTTGGGACTCTTGTGCAGTATCCTCATTAAAAAAAAACAACGTTTCGGTTTGCTTAGGGCTATATTGAACTATCTAGCAATCTTAGTTTGATATAAAGTTTTTATTATTTTAATAAAAAATCATTTTTATGTTGTGTGAACGGTAGACCTCGCAAATATGATTTACGATTTTCACGACTAAAAGTATTATCATGATTTATTTTTGCGGTCTGAGGAAAATATTTCCCCTCATGGCCTAAGTCATCTTTGGGGATGCTGTATGGAGGGTTTTTTAAGGAAAGTGAGGGGATGAAATTCTGGGAAGAAAGGGGGTATAAGGGGTGGGTTCGAATATGGGGCTCATCCTCTCTACTAGTGACGGATACACGAATCCATCCCTCCCAGTGCAAGGCGATGTTCCGAGAGGGACCTGCTTGAGAGGCCAAAAGGTCTCCCTCAACTAGGCCTTCCCGATCCGGTCTGGGCAGATATATCCACCGCCACGACCCGGACAAGTAGCGAACCTGACCCATGGCCACTGTGGCAGAGTTAATGGTAATCCAAGAAATGATTCCCGAAATGATTCCTGACACACCGCCTCCCAAATTGAACAGAACTTCACAACGCACACTCATCAAAAGAATAATCCTTTCGCAAATTATTCACAAAGATTAAGTTTAGAGATCAGATTTTCACTCACTAACTTCAGAACTTTCATTAAATTTTGTAATGATTAAAGTTATCGGGGTTTTAATGAGTTTTGGCGAATAATATCTGCCTTCAAGCAAGCCTCTAAACAGAACAGAACAAAGCAGGACAAACCATTTCAGACAAAGCAACTACCCCTATAAACTCTGGTAATTTAATTTACAAAACGATAAGGCAAACAATTTTCCGAACTTTTGATGACTTTCTATCAAAATCAGTATTTTATTTTATTTTGTTATTATTGTACAACAGAATAATTCAAATAATAATACAATTTAGTTACCCTATCAGCATTTAGGCAAGTGACTCTTCAATAATGTTTTTAAGGCATATAAATAACAGTCACTTACATCCAAATGGTTTGCAATTTCATTTAACAGCACCACTCCCCTCGTCATGCTATGCTGTGCCAAGACGTCTGTTCTGCCGTTCGGTACTTTAAATAAGTCATGATGTCGACTTCGGCTGTAGTGGTCTGGTACACATAAATCATAGCATCCCAAGAGAAATGGGCTATTTGATGAAATTGTTCCAAATTTTGAAAGACAGAATAGCAAGACTTGCTTTCCTTCTAGTTTCTAGGCTCACAGAATCAGTTTCCTCAAGTAAGTCAATATGGTGCATGAACCTTGGATAGGTTCCATGCTTCCGCATATAAACATATCTGAGGAATTTCTTCTGGATTTGCTCTAACATATCAATGCACTTCTGGTGGTACGGTGCCCAAACATCGCTCGCGTACTCCAGCTTGCTTCTCAGTATGCCATGAAATAATCCAAAGTTCGTATACAACACGATATATACGAGAACTTAACATTACGAAAGTTCAAGATCATGAATGCCTTTTTTGATGTTACTTATATCCCTATGAAATATGCATGTAAATTTACCCGTTAGGTATGTATGGACCAAAATTACACAGATTCGAGATTCTTATAATATATTCCACACATTTTCATAAAAATATTTTCTAACAATAACACTCGGTCGAACTAAAAAATTAATAAGTTGGTACTTACACATTTCGCCCAATCGGAATACTGTAATTTGTCTACCGGTATCGAAATGGAAGATGCTTCGATGAGCTAGTGTCACTGATCCCTTTAAACACCGTTGACAATTATAAATAGCAATAAAATCCGCATACCTCAAACACACACTACAAAATATGGGAAAAAAATCTCTTAACTATGTTGCCTATACACTATATAATTCGCTACCAGATATATGTACAAGCGAATCCAGCAAAATAAAATAAAAATCAGAGTAATGCTTTAAAAGAATATTTTTTAAGAATGTTAAAGAATGAACCTTTGTAATTTTCTTGTCATGTTCAATTGTCTTGTTTATGTTCTCTTCTTTTCTTTTCCATTTAGTTGTAATCATCCATATCTGTACAACCTTGTTCCTTTTTTCTTTAAATTGTTTTCTAATGTTGTTTGTTCTACTCAACCTGTGTTTTATTTTTTCGTCTATATAGTATGTGAAACTTATATTTTTAATATCTAAATTCATATGTAAAATTTTAACTATTTCCTCCCGCCCATGATTTGTATGTTCCTCCTGTCCTAAAGTGAATTCTTTAACTCATGGGAATTGCTCTAGCAAGAATTAAAAAAAAAAACAATAAACAATAAAAATTGTTAAATGAGAACGGCTCGTTTCTACAAATAGTTCAACAGCTTGGCTGTGGTGCATTTACCGTCATTTGTGTTATCATTGTCATCTCCTTCTTACAACATTAGCCTCTTCAAGACTTGACTTCATGTTCACTCCTTCCTCTCTTCAAAAAGACCCTCCACACAGAATCCCCAATGATAATAGGCCCTGTAGGAAATGGTTTTTCTCAAGGCCTGTGTGTGGAGTTAATGAAAAAAAAAATAATAAAAAAACACGCTAGTGCGGAAGTCAAAGAAATATCTTGGTTTCAACAAATGATTTTCCAGTATGTTCCTCTTTCCATTTCCTAAGGGTCTCTTCAAGACAATTACTCTTTCTGTTGGGGATTTAATGGGGAATCAAAGCAGAGGGACTGAGGATAGTCAAGGAATGCTGACTTACCCCGTTTTTCTTACTTCGCTTGTCTAATTCTGCCAGTTCTTCACATTCACAACTGAACTCGCGAGCTCACGATGGTTATTATCTGTGTCGACACGGTCAAACAAAGACTCCGTATTCAAAACTCACAATATGTGTTGACATTAAGATATTTAATTTTCAACTGCATACCATGACACATTATTGTATTTAGTCGGCAAGGTAGGTAGGGAAAAAAGTATTTTGTGGGTAGGATTTTTTTTAAATACCCACTTTTTAAAAATACTAATATTAAAAGTCCTGACTTCAACAATTCAATTTTTACCAAAGACATTCAAATAAGAGAGATATGCTATGGTGTCCGCCTGACTGTTGGCGGATTACTACCTAATGGGAATAGTTTGAATACGGAACGTGGTTGATCTTTTGAAGGTATTAGTTAACAATATAGATTGAATACTGAAAGAATTCTTTCATTTAGTTGATTTTTTGGTAAATTATGCAACAGAGCCGCCGCATGCCGCTACGCTTTTAATAGGCATAAATTTTGAAAAGTAAACTAACTTAATTACCACAAGAACCATCGGTTTCAGTCGGGATAGACGGAAAAATATGCATTAAAATTCGATTTTCATTCAATGTTTAAAAATCCCCATTTCCATTACGGCCATGTTTTTGTACGGATTTGACATTTGCGAAGTTTCGTCTCAAACTAAAAACGCATGAATTACTTAATTTACCTAAACTATGAACCTAATAACCTATTTTGTATTTGTAAATAGATGTTTCTTGTAAAAATTGTTGAAATGAAGTATAATTTACATAATCTGTGCATAAAAGTGCGGCGGCTTATGCATAAATTAATGATTTTTTTAAGGTGTACAGTCGTATTGGTCAAAAACATCGGCGACACCAGGCAAAAACTGCGGATAGCACATCTTTTATATTTCAATATCTTGGATTTTTACACATCGAAATAAGTCGTACATAAACAAATGTAAAACTCAGAAATAAAACCGATTCAATTAAATGTCTGTCTTCTCGTTACTTTTTCCAGCACCAAAACTGGAATTCATTAAAGTCATGTTCCACAGAAAGTAACCTATTTATTTTTTTGTATTTAGTCTTGTTCTAAAACCGTGAAAAGGTGACGAAGAAAAGCGTTTAACACTAAATACAAGACAGAACCTCTGCGTCTGTCACTCTTTTTCGAATTCAATCACATTGTGAACTACTGATGGAATTCTTTCAAAGAAACATAAAAAATATATACGGCAAAGTCTTTACTAGTGAAATCACGAAGTACCTCCATTACTCTGAGGAATTTCACACCTAGAGAATTTTCTAAAGTGTTTTTTGGGTTTATTTCACGTCCGTCGGAATTCTACAAACAGACTTTCAGTATAGCAACAGTAATAAGTGTAATATAAAGGCAACTGTTTACTCGTTCTTCTGACTTGAGGGTTTTTATTTAAGTTTATTTAGGAAACATACAGATAAGTTCATTGAAAGCTTTATTATTACCTAAACTAAAATTACGTAGATCCTCCACAGGAAAAAGTGATCATTTTCCTGCATCTCTCTCACACACCGCACCGTGCCGTCTCGGTAGACCCCTACAATACCGTGATGTTAATTTTGAAAGTATGGAATATAGTTACAGGGATAATATTAAAGTCCGTTACTAAAATTCAAAAATGTCAAATGTCATTGCGCTAACGGTTTTGATTTTGATCTAAAATGTATTATGCTACAACTCTTTCTTAGAAACTAAATATCAACATTCGAAAATGGTGATTATATTCGTATAGGTGTATTGTTTGTATGTGTATGTGATGGTGTGTGTATATATGTATGTATATGTATATAGAATATATGACATCCTAACCATTTTAAAAGAAAAGAAAATAATTAAATTAACTAAATAAAATATCATACTTGACAAACCTCCAGTAAAAATTTTAGCTTTCATAAAAAAAATAAATTATAGATCAACATATTTAAATCCTACTTCTTAGTATTTTATTTAGTTATATTTTAGTATTTTTTTTTTATATATATTTTATATAGTATTTTATTTTTAACTTCTTTAAAACATTTTCTTTTTTATAATCCTTCATATATTTATATATATATATATATATATATATATATATATATATATATATATATATATATATATATATATGAATATATATTTATATATGTGTGTTTGTATGTATTTATATATATTTGTGTATGTATGTGCATATGTATTTGTATGTGCATACGTATACATATATCTTGTTATATTTTACCTTAAATATATTTATCTTTTTTCTTTATCTTGATTCTAATATCTTATAATTTCTATTTCAAACCTATATTTTGTTCTAGTTCATACACTGTATAACTTATATCATGTATGATTACCTTAACACAGGCATTAGCCTAGTATGATAATCAAGAAAAAAAAACATAAAAGTGTATTTTCAAAAATTGTATGAAAAAAAAATAAAAAAATAAAATAAAAAAATAAAAATAAAAAAATATATATATATATATATTTATATTTGTGTGTATTGTACGTGTGTGTATGTCCATATATGTATGTGTGTATGTATTCATGTACGTAGGAGCCAATATGGGTATGCATATGTGTGTTTATACCTGAATAGAGTGTGCACCTATATAATATATACGTTGTGTTGCATGCACACATATTGAAAAAAAAGTAATGTACATTTTTACAACCTAATTTACTCCTTTTCTCCTTTCTATTTTCTTTTTTCAACTTTTTATTATAATGTTTCCAATTTTTAGTGTCATTTATACCAAATCCACATGTTCATACTAGACTTCACATTTCATATAAAGTAACTATAAATAATCCTTTGGTCACCATGAAACAGGCAGCCGCCTAGTATGGTGATCTAATATACTACTCTATGTATCTTAATTATGTATCATGTGTTTTATAAAAAAAAAAAAATGAGACAAAATGTGAACGTATGTCTGCACCACCTCAAAGGAAATCAATATTATCATACATCTCCCCCACACGTATAAAGAAAATGAAACGCAAGAAAAAATTGGTACTTTGGAGTCACACATATTTTGTGGGTTTATTGTCTCACCATTATTTAATGTGTAAGAAAGAGCTGCAGAATTGTAATCGTCACGGTAATTATAAATGCGTTCATTTTAATAGTGAATATCGTGGGGTAATAACTATAACTAGGTAACTCTGGAATCAGCTTTGTTGGGAATTTGAAATATAAGATGGTAATCAATCTGTTATATCGATTGTTGTATATTTGTACTAATAAGTATGCTTAAATCGTAGATTTATGTGTTCGGAACCCTAATACATATATTTTGGAAGTAAGAAAATGGCTAATCAGGCTTTTATGCATTTATTTATAAAAATTAAATTATTTATCTAGTTGTTACATACAAAAATGCAACAGAAGTAAAATCAATTCCATAAATGTTATTGTTACAACCAGTTAAGTCTGGTTGTCTAATTAAAACATGAAAAATACTTGTGGAAACTAGAGTTACCTATTTATAAAATTAAACAATACCATTTGGAGATACTCACCAAAAAAAACATTCTTATAACTTGATGATTCCAATGCCTTATGATTTTTCTATTTGTAACATTCACAGACGAGGAAATAGTGTTTTACTTTTAACAGCCTTACTAAAAAACTTCGTTAAAATTTTATTCAATTGATTAACGACCGCGGATGTCAAAACATTACTAATTTTAAAAAAATATTCATGGAAATATATACACTGCTTAGACAGTTGAGACAGGGAAATTTATCTGCTTAATACACCTGTTTTGTAAAAAAAATTTGAACGAATTTTGGAATTTTTCTAACGTATTTTAAATGTCTTTTATAATATACCTTTGTGGACACTAGATAAAATTACGTTTTGATTTTTGTATGTGAAGTATACGTTCGTGTTTAAAAATTGCAGTATTTTAAGCTTCATTATTTATTTATTTATTTATTTATTTAAACGCCCAAAGGGCTTTTACATATAACGCAGTACATTTTTTTATTACAAACAAAATAAAGAGTTGACAAAATACAGATATCATAAAATATAAAAAATAAAATAAAGGTTACATAAAATACAAGATGCAAAGTATTACAGAACTATCTCGAATGTTGTCCCGAGCGAAGCCGGGTAACCCAGCTAGTATTAGATAATTTTCTAATATCCTCCATATCAACAATAATATTAATAAAAGTGCATAAAATTGGTGTTCACAATAGTTAATGAAACAAGTTGAAATAGTTGGCACATAACGGCGTTTAAAGTTTGCCAAGTTAAAAATTGTTATCAAAACATCCATATTGTATAAGTATTTGTTACCAAGACTATGTAAAGGTTGTATTGTTGTATGTAATATGTGTTCTTCTTTTCAATATAAATTGGGTAATGACTTGCTTATATTATGAAAAAAGTTGGAAACAACAGCTAACCACATTCTGTTAAATGGTCGAACAATTTCTCAAAATCAAAATTTAAAAATTACAATAAGAATTTAATGAATTTGGAAGAAAACCGTCACTTCACTTTTTTATCTTGTTCATACAATTAAAAATTATTAAAAAAAAAAATAATAATTCCGAAAAACAACTGAAAAAATCTGATAAATGAAACAATGTTACTTTGTTTGAACCACTTGAAAAAATCTGACATCTTAGATTCATTTTTACGCAATTAAAACGTCGATTTCTCGAATTTGTATTTTTTACAGACACACAAGGCTTTTACATTATTAAATTATATTACTTTCATGGAAGTTTTATGAAATTCAGGCGGAAAGGTCATTTAAAAAATATCATTTCAGAAATAACTTAAAACCTATCGTTAACAACACTAAATTATCAACAAAACATTATTTAAAGGACTAAAACTGAAAAAAATAACACCAGCATTGGTAATTATGTTGAATTACACTAATATCATAGAGAATTGATCATTTAAACGGAAAATATGTTCAAAAACATAAAATTAACTGCGAGTACAATTCAACATATCAAAAATTAAGTTTTATCGTGAAGCTATAAAACAATATAACCTGCACAAATCTAGGAAGATTCAATATGACCAACAGAAAAATTATAGAAAATTTGATATCGTTATTAATAAAGATGCAAAAATTCCGTTCAACGGGCAAGCAACAGATATGCCTTTTAACGTTGGTTAAGGCGTTTTGTTATTAGTAAGGCTGTTAGTGTATAACTAAAAAAACGCTGATTTCGGAGACTTAGTTATAGTAATTGTATTACATGATTAACTATAGGTATGTTCAATGATTAACTAAACGTAGCCAAGTCCTGTTTTGACTCCACCACTTTATATTTCGTCTCTGTAAATTTATTTATGTATTCCATAACTGTCAAAATGGGCAATCCTGTCAATATGTTCAAGAGTACAAAATTGGTCAATCCTGTCAAGATGGTAGCCGTGTTTGATAAACCCTTTTAATTCCGAATCAACATTACGCGACGTTCACTGAACTAAAAGTAAATTAATGATAACTTCTGTAGGCCCTATACACAGTACCCCCACCTCTGATAGGATTATTAAACCCTAACTTAAGTGGTTTAAATATCTAATAACGAAATAAAAACTATTTTTGGATTTATCCCAACCATAAGGCATTCCGTAATAGATAAATTAAATTTCTTAATTTACCTCAACACTGGTTAAAAACATTCATAATTAATTATTTAAACCATGTTTAAAATTCTAACCCACAAACCTCAAAGCAAGTTTATTTATAACCCTGTTACAACGCAAATCTTCTTATCGCGGTTGACTTTGTAGCCGAAATCTCCTCCGATCCTTTAACAACGTATAATCTTGCACCCCGTCCCGATTTAAGCGGGAGTGACGTCATAGGCGCTGTGACGTATCTTGATTGAGTCCTCGATTAATGAGACGCGCTTATCTGTTGGGAGATCTTCACTAATCGGATAAACGTGACGAAACTATGACGTCAGAGGCTATTGTTAATTCTTAACATCCCGCGTTAAAACGATGACACGTATATAACGATACATTATTAATATATGACAGCTTTGACAGGTTTAATAAAGCCTCTGAAGGCTATTTTAAGTGATAAAGCTTTGGTGTAATATTAAATGGTTTTGTAGGCGTTTGTTTTGTACCAAAATCGGCTAAAATAAAGGAAGTATCAATAAGCCGTGATCATTATATATTGCATAAAATCGTTTTCATTGCTTGTTGTCAGTAAAGTATAAAGCTTAATTAAATGAAGACAATATTAGCGAAACTCAATCGAAAATCTGAAGACAGAAAAATCAGAAAAACTCTGGGACTCGAACCCAGGACCTTCTGCTTTCATGGCAACAGCTCTACCAAATGAGATGAGGTGTCTATATCCAATGCGGTCACTTTTAACTGTATCATATTTCGAATAAGAACTACCAACATCATGTTCATCTTCTTAACGCACATGTTATTGGCTGCTATCTTTTCTGATTTTACTGTCTCCAGATTTTCGATTCAGTTGTCTTCTAATATTGTCTTCTTTAATTAAATATTACAATTCGAGGTTTTACTCAACAAAGTGAAAAAAATATATGTAGAAAGCGTCTCTGAAAATTCGTTTCTCAATTGGTTGTTTTTTGCATTAGCTCCACACATGGAGGAGGAAATGGGTACTGCCGCCCCGGGAACTTTTATTGGATAACCAACACCTCTGCCATAGGTCACCCCAAGTGTTTCGCTACGTTTGTTGATTTAGCAGGGGTGCCCGTGTTCACTGGGTGAGGTTTGTCCAGGTCCAGGCGGATGACCAGGACACACTGAACCCCAGATTACTACCCACCCCTTAAACCCTTTTCCTTCCAAGAACTCTCCTCTTTTTTATTTCCTTAAAAAAAACCCTCCACACAGCATCCCTAAAGATGAGGGAATTTATTTTCCTCAGGGCCTCCTGTGTGGAGCTCATATAAAGAAAAACACAGAAAGCTCTGAGTAAACAAACAATCTCTCCCGATCCAAGAAAGACTGGTTGAAATAAAAATCTGGTTGGAGAGACTGGTAAAAATAAAAAAAATTATTTCCTTAAAAAAAAATTTTTTTTCTTTTTTATTTCCTTAAAAAAACCCTCCACACAGCATCCCTAAAGATGAGGGAAATTATTTTCCTCAGTGCCTCCTGTGTGGAGCTCATATCAAGAAAAGCACAGAAAGCTCTGAGTAAACAAACAATCTCTCCCGATCCAAGAAAGACTGGTTGAAATAAAAGTCTGGTTGGAGAGACTGGTAAAAATAAAATAATTTAAAACTGAGATAAAATATAATTAACCACAATATTGTATGCGATAATGAAAAATATTTTAAAAATCGGAAAATATTCTGAGATACTCTAAATCTATTAGTAGTTAAATTAAAGGTCGGTCGATGTTACAGCTTCCAACAATATTTATTATTCAAGACAATAAGAATTTCAGAGGGTAATTAAAATGAGTTATTTTAGGGGTCTGATATTTAAAAGTATTATAGTTTAATAAAATTTCTAAGGTATTTTGAATTACCACTCAACGATTGTAATTATTTATGTTTAAAGTACAGCTTAAACAATTACAAAATATCGAATTTTAAGGCTTAATTTATATAACCGAAATTTATGAAATTCAAAATTAATTTTGCATAAAGAAGAGTTAGTTTTAAAGAGCCCATATTTTTTATATCAATTGATCTGTTTATTTGTGAATCAATTCAGAAAATGATTAGCATATTTTGTTGAGAGTCTTAAAAGTACTTATTTAACTGTAATTTCAAAGGAATTTAAAAAAATACTCTTTACTTAAGTGTAATTCATTGGCGAGATATCCACTTCAATAAATAATCAGTAAAGAAGCGACATTTTACTTACTCGATATGTACAAGTAGATGTCAATTTGAGAGGCGGGTATCAGTGGCGGTCCGTGAGTTTTCAGTGAGCTAGAGCGCTAAGATTGAAAACTATGACGCTATTGACATTATTGTAAAAAATTGTATGAAATTCATTTTAAGCTACCACAACTGCAGTATCATCTTTTTTTTCAATCTTAGCACTCTATCTCACTAAAAACTCTCGGATCGCCACTGGCGGGTATGGGTACCGCCGCCCCGGAAACCGTTTTTTTTTTATAAACAGCACCTCTGCCACAGATAATTTGCTACATTTGGTGACTTGGCAGGGGTGCCCGGTTTGCGTATTTACAATCCCTACCGCGTTTCAGTCGCTTTAAATTTTCAGTATCAAAATTTAAATATTTAGAAATAAAATTATTAATTTCTAATATACACATCAGAATTTGGGAGGCGGGAATGGGTACCGCCGCCCCGGGAACCTTTATTAGATAACCAACACCTCTGCCATAGGTCACCCCAAGTGGTTCGCTATGTTTGGTGATTTAGCAGGGGTGCCCGGGTTCACGGGGTGAGGTTTGTCTAGGTCTTGGAGGCGGATGACCAGGACATACTGAACCCCGGATTCCTACCCACCCCTCAAATACTTTCCTTCCCAGAACTCTCCTCTCCTTCCTTTCCTAAAATAACCCTCCACACAGCATCCTGTGTGGAGCTTAAGTAAAAAAAAACCTATGTATTATAAAATCTTGTGAACAAATTACGAGAGTAATGTTAAATGGTTTCTGAGGCATTCATTTTACGCTCCGAAGAGAATTGTACGCCACCTTTTAAAGTACATAATTGTATATTTATTACTATATAACTTTGAACGCACCACTTTGGATTTCTTAATTTTGGCTGGGATGGGTTCCGCTGCTCCGAGAACCATTTATTGGATAACCAACATCTCTGCCATAGATGACTTAGCAGGAGAGCCCGGGCTCATGGGGTGAAGTTTGCCCACGTGGCGGACCAAATTGGAAGAGATTAGTTAAGAGAGACTTAACCTAGACCTATCCAGCCGAACTGCATTGCCTTGCACCGCAGATGGAGGGATGGATTCGTCAACACGTCCATCAATCCTTGACAGACTTGCCTGCAGATTCCTGAGTCCCCCTCCCTTTTTTTTTACGTGAACTCCACACAGGAGGCCCTGAGGAAAATAATTTCCCTCAGAGACTATGTCATCTTTGGGGATGCTGTGTGGAGGGGGTTTTTAAGGAAAGGAAGGAGAGGAGAGTTCTGGGAAGGAATAGGTTTAAGGGGTGGGTAGGAATCTGAGGTTCAGTACGTCCTGGTCATCCGCTTCCAAGACCTAGACAAACCTCACCCCATGAACCCGGGCACCCCTGCTAAATCATCAAACGTAGCGAACCACTTGGGGTGACCTATGGCAGAGGTGTTGGTCAACCAATAAAGGTTCACGGGGCGGCGGTACCCATTCCCGCCTCCCAAATTTAAATCCCCCTCAAACATATTTCCTTTTCCTGAAATGACCCTGCACACAGCATCCTTAAAATTGACGTAGACCCCAATGTAAAAAAATAATTAAATTTCAACACAAATTGTCAGTATCAAAAATGTTCATATTCTGATAAAAAAAATTACAAGTTAATCATTTCGGAATAGCGTTTTACGAGTTCGCTGACGCGTGTAATCAAACTTTATGTACCAAACTTACACCTATTTGCCATTCCGCCAAACAATCAATATTCTATCGAACATGTTTCTTGAACAAATACTCGGAATATAAAACATCCACAGTTTCCCATCTATTTCCTCTTTGAAATAAAATTTACAAAGTTAAAAAGCTATACATACGATATAACTGAACGTGCCGAAAGAATACATATCAAGAATTTCAATAAAAAATTCAACAGACATCCTGAAAAATTGCTTCTTCCTTTTCTTATTTGAATTGGTACAATATTGGAACTTTTTACAGATGTAAAAAAGCCTTTATCTTTGAAGTTATTCGGATACAAAGCCTTACGTCCAATGATAAACAGTATAAATAATACCCCAATTCTTGTATCGATGAGGAATGTTTGAAACTACAGTAAATTTATTCTTCAATTTGCTATTTTTATATCACTTTGCATACAGCCCACACTGAGCCTTAAAACGATGGTAATTGTCAATATCCAATATTTTATTTTACTGAAAACCATTACCTAATGAAACTTTCGCTAAATTCTCATTGTTAACTATAGCAACTGCAGATCACTAACGTACAAACAACAGTTGACGTCGAATAAGTATATTAAGAACAGTCATTGTGAATAATTGTTACTTATTCGTTAGCGATTTGCAATCATGTTAGGGAACATTGAGAGTTAAATCGCTACTAAATTACATTTTTGACCAAAAAAACAACCTTCAACAAACACAAAATATCACAAACAGACCAGTTAGACAAGCATTCAAAGAAAATTTAAAAACTCCGACGTTAAATAGTCTTTGGACAAAGACACTACCAATATCACGCTATAAAAGCATTCAACAGTAATAAAATTGAGGAAAACAAAAATAAATTCCGACACAAAATTACAAAATGGATTAAAGACCAAAATAGACAATACTACCAAAATATCATAGCATAAAATAAAAATAAAACATACAAGTAACACACAAAACCAATACAAAACACAAACACACAACACTTATTAAAAATATCGTTTTTAACCTTATATAATATTATTTATTTTTAAATTTACGTTAATTTTAAATCTCTACTTTTAAGTTTAATTTATCTTAATCGTATGTTTTTTATATACTTTTTTCCGTTTTTTTTCACCAATATTACATTAATATATTTATATGTATTATGTATAATTTTGTATATAAAATGGAGGCCTCAGCACGGGTAAACCACCCAGTGAGGTCAACATCATTGAATTGTGTATAAAATGGAAATATATTGCATCAAATAAATAAATAAATAACGAAAGTTTTCCTATCTACCATTCCTTATCAAACAACTGGGCTAGGAGGTAAGTTCGTTACTGGGATTATCTTCCGCTGTGGAGCGTTCCGCAAATATACTGAACGATGAACAAATAGTGAATATAACACAAATTAATCAATTAAAATATACATGCGCGCACCGCGACTCGAACCCGAAATTATAGTCGGGAGCCTTACCCGTCGACCACGAAACCCATCAAATAAAAACAAAAGAAATATTATGTTTAAACCTTAGCAAGAATCAAGGCTCCGTTCTTCTTCTTCTCTTTTCTGTACATTTTTCATTCATTCTTCTTTTTTTACATTAGCTCTACACATTTTTGGGGATGCTGTGTAGTGAGTATTTTTAGGAAAAGGAAGGAGAGGAATTCAGGGAAAGAAAAAGGTATGCGAGTCCGGCATGAGATATCTAGTTTAGGTCTCCCTCAACCAGTATCTCTCGATCCGGCCTGCCACACAGTGGGTGGGCAAACGCATTCGCCGCCAAGACCTAGTCATACCTAACCCCCTCTAAATCACCAAAACACCTTTGATAAATCACCAAACGCGGCGAACCATTTCTGGTCATCTACTATGGCAGCGGTGTTGGTTATTATATAAATGGTACCCTTACCGATGACCCTTGAATGTAATATTTCGTAAAATACATAATACGCAATTTTTGCGAAAAATTTTATTGACATTTTTTTTAACGGTGAAAAAATAATAATTATAATAAATGGTAAATGTTGTGCGTTTTCCAACGTACTAACTATGATAAAATCAATAAAAGTACACATTTGTGGGAGGCCCACAGCTGGTCGCCAGAAACCTTATTAAAAAGAAGAATTAAAAAAGTTCGAAACCTGAATATATAATTAATTCAAGAGGGTTACTTTAACATTTTTCAATTAATAATTCAAACTCTGCAAGGAGGCGGAAGTCCCCAATCTACCTCAGACTTTCCCGAAAGATTTTTAATTTTAATTTTAATTCGCCTGTTTTTTCTCCTGTTTGCTGTTAGATTAATATTGTGTGGGCGCAAATCGAGCTTCATACGTAGCAAAAGCTCCAAGTCAAATACAAGCTTTTTTGATAGTCAAACATTACTTTATTATGGACCAGTTAGAGTCTCCGGCGTTGCCCGTGCTTTGCGCAAAGTTTATTGATATTTTATTATTTAGGCAGTAATTAATTTCCTCTTATTTCAATTTGGGAGGCTGGTGTGGATACGGCCGCTCCCGGGAACCATTTATTGGATAACCAACACCTCTGTCATAATTCACCCCAAGTGGTTCGCTACGTTTGGAGAGTTAATAGGGGTGTCCGGGTTCATGGAATGAGATTTATCCGCGTTTTCACAGCGGTTGCGCCTGCGTAACTCTCCAGCAGAACCCTCCCGGAACGTCGCCGCATTGGAACTGATGGATTCATACGTACTTCACTATAAGACACACTGGCCCCAGATTCCTACTCACCCCTCATACCTTTTTCATTCCCAGTATTTCTTCTCCTTCCTTCCCTAAAGAGATCCTCCACACAGCATCTCTAAGATGACATTGGCCCTGAGGGGAATTATTTTCGTCAGGACCTCCTGTGTGGGGCTAATGTAAAAAATGAAAGATAGATATATTTACCCAAAATAGACCACATTATGAAACTAACTTAAAAACTTTATATTTGACTTTCTTAAAATTTCTTCGTAGATTTTTATATTCAGACTATTTATCTTTTTCCTAGAAATGAAAATTTTGAAGTTTAAAAAATTCAGTTACGGAACGATTGTACTGTAGAAGTAACCCTCTAAGAGGTTTTAGCGTTGGTAGATAATAGATACCCTCAGTATCGCCCTGGTGAAAGACATTGTGAAGGGAAACTTTATTTGAAATGATTTAAACCATGTTTGGGAACCAGATCTGAATAACCATTAATTTAAAGATCCGAATAACCATTAATTTACAATATATTTATACTTTTTTTCTTTAATTTAAAATAAAACAATAACTTTGTAAACACCACTTTTATAATAAAAGTGGTGTTTACAAAGTTATTATTTTATTTTAAATTAATAATGTCACATCACAAAGTATCCGCTTCATATGAACAAACACTTTTTTTCTTTCTTAACATTTGGGAAAAAAGGTAACACAAAAAAGTTTTATGGATATTAAACATAAGAGAATAAACCTCCTGTTTAAAAAAATAATTTAGTAGCAATTTTCCTCTTTACTATGAGAAGTGCATTTATTTGAGAGGCGTATGGGTACCGCCGTCCCGGAACCGTTCATTAGATAACTAACACCTCTGCCATCGGTAACTCGGTAACTTTGGTGACTTAGCAACGGTACCCGGGTTTTTCAGATGAGATGTGTTCAGGTCTTGACGGCGGATGCGCCTACCCATCAGCTGCTTGGCGGGCCAGGTCGGGAAACTTTTTGAATGATAAAGGGAGACCCTTTTACCTCTCCAGCTGGTCACCCTCGATCCTTCGTCTTGTTGCAGCGGGAGGGATGAATACATACATCCGTCACTTCTTACCCAACCCTCTCATACCCTTCTTCTACCCAGATCTTCCTTTCTTTCCTTTTCTTAAAAAGACGCCCTACACAGAATTCCCAAAGATGACATAGGCCCCGAAGTTGTTTTCCTAAGGGCCTCCTTTAAAAAATATATTGCTGTGCTAAAACACCTGTTCAGCCGTGTGGCATCTTGAATAACATTACTTCAGCTTTGCAAGAGAGATATAGCAAAGATATGTAGTCAAGATTGGCCAGCATTTTTGCATGATTATAAACGGGAATAAGTTTCGTTGAAATATAAGTTATGAACTAATGGAAATTTAAAACTTTTTTTCACCCGAAATCACTCAGATATCACAATATTCTTCAATAAAACCCAAAATCAACTACCTTCGCTTCGTCTACAACTTGTCAACCTGAATATAAATTGACTGAAGACGAGAATGAACAAATTTGGAAACTTTTGGATAAGAAAAGAAAGTTTGGGAAGAGATATTTGAAAGTCTAGAAATACCTTTCGCTTTTCGATCGGAATCTTTATTGCTTTCTGTATTTATTCAGTGTTCGAAACATTTATAGAGGCGCTATTGGGTTATGCGTAGATATCAACACTCCAATTTACGTTCATTTTATTTATTTATTATTTATTTGATGCAATATTATTTACATTTTTTACATAGTTCAATGATGTTGGCCTCACTGGGTGGTTTACCCGTGCTGAGGCCTCCATTTCATATACAAAATTATACACAATACATATAAATATATATATATATATATATATATATACATAATATTGGTGAAAAAAGGGAAAAAAGTAAATAAAAAACATACGATTGAGATAAATTAAACTTAAAAATTAGAGATTTAGAATTAACGTAAAATTAAGAATAAATAATAATATTATGTAAAAATTGTTGAATGAAACACTAGTATATATTGAATCATTTGGCGGTTATAAGATAAGCCGCCATAGCTCAATTGGGAGAGCAGCTGACCGGCAATCAGAAGGGCACGGGTTCATGTCCCGTTGGCGTCATGTATCTTTTCTCGGAAGATTTTTCAATGTGGATGAGTGTTTCAGGCTGATAATTATTGCGTATAATAATTGTTAAAAATGAATCGCTAAATGTGTTGCTAAACGCAAATTTCGAGAGCAGCTGAACCGATTTCTCTAATTCTTTTTTGAAGTAAGAGGATGGTTCTTTAAAATTGCGCAGAAAATTGTATAATTTCAGAAAACCTAACGACTATCACACGTTTGACAGTTCGCGTGTTTGAGAATGACATTTTGAAAAACAATGATTGTTAAATCAGGATTCTATTTTTGAAAATCTTTAAGTTGATAAATTTATTTAAAGTAGGTACTCCCCTAATAGTTTGATTAGAATCAATATTTTTTTTAGATATTTTAAATAGGTACCTATGTTAGGTACCAAATTTAATATACATGAAAAATGGAAATTTGAATAAAAATTGTAAAAGGTGGCTCGCGGGCTGTTTAAAAACTGAATGTACTGGGATTGAATATATGGAAAGCGGGAAGGGGAACGAGACGAATGGGAAAGGAGAAACTATTTCTTTATTAAATGGCATAGCAACGCATGCCGGGACCAGCTAGTAGCTAATAAAAATACATTCCAGGCTGTTTATAACGTTGTCCATATTTTCTTCTCCTTATATACCATTATACAATCCACACTTTCGATACTTTGGATTGACTGGCTTGACTTGCCACATTTTATTTTAATTTTGTGGACCCCTAACGGGTGTAATGTGTAATAATGTCATTGGTAGCACAATAAATAAATAAAGAAAAAACCAAAAATGTTCCGTTTTCAGGACACATCAGTTTTCAAGCACACCCGATTAAACACTTTTTTATTGTAATATAAAGAATATGAGTTACATTTATATTTTACCAAATATTATCTTTAAGGTCATCTGGTCATCTATACCTTATCAGTATCAGAAAAGATGTCTTATAAGCCACGATTCTTACTCAGGTTGTACGTTATAATATGTTTTGTATAAAATATAAACTTTTTTATAAAAGTTTTTTAAAAATGTTTACTTATTTGTTCTGATTGGTTGATGATACATCGCAATTCAGAAGGATGTATTTGAGTTGTTTTAAAATTATTTCTGTAATAAATTGATTTCTATTTCTCATTTTTTGTGAAATTCTTGTTTTTTTTTATAATTTTTTTGTTGCACATTTTTATAATTTGAAGCTTGCTTAAATATTATGTCATCGGCATTTGGTACCAGAAACAATTTAAAAAATTATTCGGTTGAGAAAGTAGATTTTTTGTTTTGAAAATTACTTTTAAAATGATTCTTTGGGAAACTTTGACTCAGTTGAGACTTGTAATTATTTTAAGATCCTCCCCAACCTATAATTCCGTATCCATTTTGGTCGAAAAATGAACCACTTTTATTTTTCTGCGATTGTTTTCGGTCCAAAAATGGACCACATTTTCCTACCATTCGTAAAACATTTATTGTAATCATTTAAAACATTTCCTTGGCCAGCCATTTATTTTAAAACGAATCTATTGAAATGTTTTATATATTATGACCATTGATGTCGCAAATCCGATCTTTTTAGACTATTTTCGAACGATGTTAAAAATAAATTTTTAAAATATTTTTATCCGCCGAATTTTTGATTAGCTGTTTAAGAGCGTTTAACCAGCCAGTGGACGAAAATCCACATTTCATCGAAAGTTGTTCTTACGATCGTGCAGGTCGGTTACAATGAGAAAGTTTAATTACTCTCCGTACCAGCTTTTTTAAATTTTAACTCAATATCGAATTTATTTCAATTCAAATTAGCTTTAATTTATACCTTCATCCAAAAATGCTGAAAGGCGTGATGATAAAACTATTAAAATAATATACTTTTTGTAAGTAGTTATTTTTGGATTAAAAGTATTTATCATTTTTCAATAATGTCTAAATTTAATAAGAATGTTAAAAAAATCTGAAATATATTAAGTGTTTGTAAGTGCGCAAATAAATACACAAATGGACCAATTTTCATCAAGAAACACATGTACGTACATATTTTTTAATGATTTTATTGAAACTAAAATTAAAATTCTAAAACATGCGTTTGCTAGATAATGTATTGATTTATTTTACTGCATGATTATATTATTTGAAATGGGTGTGGTATAATACAAAATCTTTTTTGAAAATTTAACAAATCTGCCAACGACCTATGGAATAACCTTATTATACTAAAAAAAATTCTCAAAATTTATTACATGCGAATGCTAGATAAAAGAACAATCTTTCGTAATCCATTTATAATTTTTTGTGGAAAAGAGTCAATACGTCTAAAATCTGATTTGAAAATGACATATTTCTGGTTTTCTCTGGTAATGGCCTCCTAAGGATAAAATTAAGTCCTTTTTCCATTTATATGCACGTTTCATTACTAAGTATACCACAGACGACATACAGAAATCGAAAATATTCAATGTTTACTCGAATAAGTATCCCTCACCCTCAGTTTCAAGTAAAAACACACAGGATTTGCGCATTTATAATTTTTTTAGGTAAATTCATTGGCACTATAATAAGTTTTTATGTCTCCATATTAAAATTCTAAGGTATGATTTTTAATGTTTGCGAAAATTTATAAAAATTACCTTCTGAAATTTATTTATTTTGCGTGAGCGCTCCAGTGGAAAAGCAAATAGTGAACAAGGGTACCACATTTTACCACACGCAAATAGTGAACAAGAGTACCACATTTTGGATTATTTTCAAATTTAAAATATTTCTTTACCTAACAAATATATAAATTTTCTTATTCTCTTTACTAGCTCTGTAATATGACTATTCCTGTTCAGGTTATGATCAATGATCACACCGAGATATTTAACTTCAGAAGAAGAGTTAATTACTAGTATTTATTACTACTACGTGTGTGAATAGAGTTCATTTTACATGATGATCTTGTACTTTCTCCACAGTTTAAACAATGGCTCTGTCCGCCTAATTTTCTGTAGTAACTGCTTGTTCCGTGTGTGAATTAGAAAAGTATCCATAGTTTCTTGTACAAGAGCCCCACCAGAAGATGGCACGTGGACTCTTGCGGTCATCACATAAAAAACCCAATTTGTTTTATATCCCGTTACACAAGTGTTTGTATTTCCTACGTACTAACTATCCCTTAAAGCAGTGGTTCTTAAACTTTCAGAATTTCAAAATAACCACGGACCCCTGTCGAAGAAAATTGTGGTAAAAGAAAACAAACGAGCACTTTTAAAAATCACTTTTATTGATTATTTTACAATTTCAGTAATACTTAATAAGTCAGTTTATATTAATGCTTAACTTATAAATTATATCAAAACTAGATTAATGAGAAGGATGCTGTTGTTTGGACTCAGTGAGAACGTTAAATTGAGGTAAAGTCTTCGATAAGGCAAGGCGCATATCATCTTTGACATCTAATCGATTACCATTTTTAGTTTTAATTGACACCAGTACCGAGAACCCGGACTCACACAGATACGTAGTTGTAAACGGTATTAAAATAGACTTAGCTCGTTTGACAAGGACAGGGTAAGCTTTTCCTGAAGAACACCAAAACTCGCCGAGACTCTTTGTATGAAATTCAGCTCGCAATATTTCCTTGGATCTCATCATGTCAATGAGGTCATCATTAAGAAAATCTTCATCCCTGATATTATGAATATAAATTGAAAATGGACTTCGCACCCAACGAGATGTGTAGCGTTTTATAATTATAATGGTTAATAATGATGTAATTTCTGTTATTAGTTTTTGGGGTATTATGCCGTGTTGCACTACCTCCTTCTTTAGCCTACGTTTCGGACAGCGTTGCAGTGTCCATCATCGGGGCAGATGTGTAATAGTTAGGGGTGATGTTTGTACTTATCTACTTAGGAGCGATACCGTGTCGCCAGCTCCACTCCTCTACGAGCTGGCGCTACAATATACACTGCAACGCTGTCCGAAACGTTGGCTAAAGAAGGAGGTAGCGCAACACGGCATAATACCCCAAAAACTAATAACTAAAATATTTTCGCCTGTGAAAATCTAAAATAATAATGATGTAAGTTTATAAAGAGCATTAGAAGCATGTAAAATGTCAATTCTACATTTGAAATGAAAGTCTTAATAAATGTTTATTGTAGAACGAGATTGTACATTAATCTTAAATATGTGGATTGACTAAAACTCTACTGTACTGTAATAAATAATTCAGAGCGTGCTAGAAACTCGAAGATAAGTACCAGAGTTAAACTTAAATATCACATTGTTAAATGATTTTAATGTAGATAATTAATATAAGTAGGGCGCCAGACCGTTTACACATAACGACCAAGTAAATTAAATGAATTGGGTTAAAGGTAAACCATAATTAAGAATATATTAATTTAAAATGAAGGTTTTACAGTTCCGATGTTTCCGCTATGTTTGGTCCACTCTAAAAGTCGAAGTACATGACCTCGCTTTGAGCCTGCCTGATGTCAACTCAAGTGAGCCGCGACTCGCTTATTCGTTGTTTGGGATATTGGCTGCCAATTGATATCCTTGATTCGATACCAGAAACCAGGGTAAAAAGGTAGGTGTGGCGAATCAACCATGGGCTAAAATAACCTTTAAAAAATGCAATATTTCCAGACGCTTCGACATCTCTTTTTGTACTACTTTTCATAGTGCTGCTTCACCCTGCGTCAGCATCTCTTCTAAAATAGATATAGTGAACTGGGGGCCTGTGGACCCCTGGCTATCATGTCATGTACCCCACTTTAAGAAACCCTGCCATAAAAGCATGAACAGCAATACAAACAGATTAACAAGCAGAAGTTTAATCAGCCTTTTGATTTACGTGCCCAGAGTTCTTGGAACCTTTGTTGATCCCATTCTGAACTGTTTACTCTTGCTAACGAGGGGGGATTCAATTACTTGGGGATTATAATATTGTAGATTGTAGCCCATTAACGAACTTCAGAACTGGTGCCCGTTTGCGTGGATGCTATTTTTAGTTATTTTGTTGTTTACTGGGAACACTTCAAATCTCAAATCATAAATGAATGGCTGTATCCACATTACAACGAACAGCGCACAGAGCCGCTCCCAAATGGCTAATAATTAATTAAATTGAACTTTCAAAAAGGGCAAAATAAAGTGTACTAAATTTAAATAACCAAACTCTAAAACAATTCAAATTAAAACAATTGCTTAAACTTCCTTTAAGGCCCGGCATTCCGAATTTCTTCAGATTCGTAACATATTTTCCTAGAACACTATGTTTTTTAGTTCTTAAGAAAGTATATGTTATTTTTTCAGCTAACATCTATGCCTACATTTGCTGAGCCGATACGGAAGTTATACAAAATTCCCTCGATAGAAAAAAAAATCACAAAGTGTGCTCCGAAAATCATTAAAAACACATTTGGTTCTGTTGTTTAACATGGTTCAGGTATGAAAAAATTCGCAGTATAGATATATTTAAATGCTGTTTTAGAAATATGCCGATAGATTTTTGCTCTATTTTAAACGAGACTTGTTTTATTAAATACTTTCACAATTTTCATTTAATTACAATTGTTCTTTTTTTATATATTGGGGTGACTCCTTTAACATTCGTATACACATTCCATTTCAAACTATCTTTCTCTTCTTTTTGAACGCTTACTATGCAGCCCCTTAATGCTAAATCAATATTTTTTATTAATCTTTACTACGAATCGGTTTAAATTAAAGATTAAGAAAAGTATGCTTTGTCTAAATTGGTGACCCGATAGTAGATACCCCTTATACTAGATTTTGTGAGTTATTTACTAATTTTAAACCTAAAATCGACTTCAAAAATGTTCACAGTGGTATCTCGGTGCATTCAATATAGGCTGTTAACCTTCCTCGGTATAGAAATCTGTTAGGAACCAGTGCAATGATCAACTCGTACGGGAGTTGATCTCTCAGTTCTTAATAAGAGACTTGTGCAATTGTACATGTGCTCAGCCAAGTAATTATCGGGACATAAGAACGCGCTGTGGGAACTCCAGGAGATTCAGATTCCCTTACAGTATCCAATATTCACTATCCCCATAGTTGTATCGGGTATAAATTCATAATTATTTATTACAGTCCATTTTTGATCGGCAATCTCTTTGCGACTACAGACGATTTTATTATTTAAAATTCTGTACACAAATTTCAAGGCAGCTACTGCTCCCTTTGTTGCAAAGTTTGAAGTGTTTAAGTGTTTCCTTTCGAAATTACTTATAAAAAATATTCCATGCGCCAAACAATTACGTGCGCATTTATAAAAAACAAAAGGACTCTAATATTTTCGGTCAAAAAGCATTTCATACATGCTTTTGACCTTTTGATGCAAATGAATGTGGCTATTTTAAAGAAACTAAAACTTCTGCATTTTCCGGGGTATCAAGGGAGAGAAGAAATTGGATAGACTTGTAACAAAATTGCAGATGGTTCCAAGGGAATGTGATTGGAATAATAATCAGTCCATTTATGAACTTGCGGTTGAGTTGCTCTGTTGTTTTCTGTGTACAGCTCAAATCTTGCATACTAATTAGACTAGAAATTTTTCTAGAACACTGAGAATTTTTTCATTATACTACAATGATATTTTATTATTTTTCAGAAGCAGTGGCGATTTTCTCGAAATTGCGTTTGTGCAGTGAATTCTCATTAAAAAATCAGACAATCTTGCATTTTCAAAATATTAGCATATTATGAACAGCGCGCTATTAAAATTCAAAACAAAACATCGCAATACCCCGACAACCTACGCCAAAACAATTCTACAGCCACGTTTACGGAACGGCGATGGTATAAAAAATGAATAAACGTACGTTCCTCATCACAATATTGTTGCAGCTCTTTCTTTTACATTAAATAATGGTGAGACAAAAGATGAAACACACAAAGTACGAAGGTCTGTTTCCTCCAAAGGAAAAAAAGTACTATTTTGGAGGAAACAAACACCCTTTTTATTATTGGGTTCGAAATAGGACATGGAAAATAAATTAATTTAAATAATATGACGAAATAAAAGAATATGTTTTTTTAACCCGGGTAAAGTTGGGATATAATAAATTTAAAAAATTGCAAAAAAAAAGAATCTGTTAATGCTTCCGGTGTTGTAAGTATCCAATACTCTCCAAGGGTCGGTTCCGCGACTTTTTATCCCGCGAAAAAAAGTCCCTCAACAAAATATCCCCGACAAAATATCCTAACCTAATCTAACCTAACCAACCCCAACAGAACCTAACATAACCCAACAAAACCTTTCCTTTAAGTTCCTTGCTCTGTCTTGCTTCCTTCCTTGTCAGGGGATGTTTTGTCCGTAGTATATTTTGTCCTTGGGATATTACGTCGTGATATTTTGTCGGAGAATATTTTGTCGGAATATTTGTCCTTGTGATATTTTGTCGGAAGTTATTTTGTCGGAGGACATTTTGTCCTTGCGATATTACGTCGAGTGATATTTTGTCGGGGGATATTTTGGCCTCGGGTGTTACGTCGAGTGATATTTTGTCGGAGGATATTTTTTCGGAGGATATTTTGGCCTCGGATGTTACGTCGAGGGATATTTTGTCGGAGGATATTTTGTCCTTGGGATATTTTGACGGAGGACATTTTGTCCTTGGGATATTACGTCGAGTGATATTTTGTCGGGGGATATTTTGGCCTCGGATATTACGTCGAGTGATATTTTGTCGGAGGATATTTTGGCCTCGGGTGTTACGTCGAGTGATATTTTGTCGGGGGATATTTTGTCGGAGGATATTTTGTCCTTGGGACATTTTGTCGAAGACATTTTGTCCTTGGGATATTATCTACTTCGAGTGTTATTTTGTCGGAGAATATTTTATCGGAGGATATTTTATCGGGTATATTTTATCGCGGGATGAAAATGCGCCGTACCCCAGGGGTCAACCTCAAAAAAATATGTTTTTTCCTTACTAAATATTAAATAGCCGATCCAAATTCTCTGAAACCAGTAGATTGCTGTAAAGGATCCATTAATGGTGTAACGTTTTGAGTCCCTCGAGAAAGGTATTGGAAAATCTAATAATCGGCATGTCTAAATTCTGATCACTCGGTAATTAATTATTCTGAAATATTGGAAGTGTCTTGAAAATTACTTGTTTCAAAAGGTTAAAAGCTTTCTATTGAAAGCTTTATGGAGCCGATTGCTAAAACATCACTCCGTGGTCGAGAGGTATAACAATTATTATAAGCAATAATTATCAGCCTGAAACACTCATCCACATTGAAAAATCTTCCGAGAAAAGATACATGACGCCAACGGGACTTGAACCCGTGCCCTTCTGATTGCCGGTCAGCTGCTCTCCCAATTGAGCTATGGCGGCTTATCTTATACCCGCCAAATGATTCAATATATACTAGTGTTTCATTCAACAATTACTGCTTATTATATTTTTTTCCACCTGAAAACAACCAACTTTATTTTTGCGAGAGAGACACTGTTAGTATTAAATCCCTCGCTAGGTGGCGTCGAGACAAATTATGTCTTAATTTATTGGGGAAATACTTAAACTTGTCAAATATTAATTATTATTTTTAATTGTTAAACTAATGTTTAAGACAAGATTTTTATGCATAGCACAAAGGGTAACAATTATTATAAGCAATAATTATCAGCCTGAAACACTCATCCACATTGAAAAATCTTCCGAGAAAAAATATAATAAGCAGTAATTGTTGAATGAAACACTAGTATATATTGAATCATTTGGCCGGTATAAGATAAGTCGCCATAGCTCAATTGGGAGAGCAGCTGACCGGCAATCAGAAGGGCACGGGTTCAAGTCCCGTTGGCGTCATGGATCTTTTCTCGGAAGATTTTTCAATGTCGATGAGTGTTTCAGGCTGATAATTATTGCTTATAATAATTGTTACTATTATTTGTGTTAGTTTTCGTCAAAAAACTGTCCAGTCCAGTAATTATACAATAATTGAATGTTGCAAAATTTATAAAATTTTCACGATGTTTTATTTAGTGATGCTGTAAGTAAACAACAACAAAAACACTAGAGATAATAAAGTTTGGGTCAAGTGAAGTCTAGTTAAAACAAGACTTTCAGGAAATTTTTAAAGGTTCTTGGGGTTATCGCTAAATATGTCTGCAATATTGCCACCACAGTGAATGTTACATAGTCGACATATTCAAACAAGATGCTGAAAGTTGTTAGAAGGTTAAAAAAACACAAGAGACAATAAAGTTTGGGTCAAGTGAAGTCTAGTTAAAACAAGACCTTCTAAGAACTTTCAGCATCTTGTGCAAATATGTCGACTATGTAACACGACCTCCTCCGTAGTCCAGTGGGTAAGACTCTTGACTCACAATCCGGAGGTCGCGGGTTCGAACCCGGCATGCGCAAATAAATTTTATTTGATTAATTTGTGTTATTTCACAATTAATTCATTTAAAATAATATATAGTATATTTGCGGCGTGTTCCAGAGTGGAAGATACTATCAGTATCGCCCTGGTGTAAGACCACCATTCAGAATTGAAACGTTGCTTGAAAATGGCTTTAGCCGTGTTTAGTGACCAGATCTGAATAGCCAGGTACTTCCCAACCTTCCTCTTCCCCACCTCCTTCCCCTCCCCACTACCTTCAGCCTCACAACATACCCCAATTGGGGATGCCATAGTCTCACTGGCTCCAGACGGGAGCAGTTGAGATTCTTGTGCGGTATTCACTGTAAAAATAAAAAAATATTCACTGTGGTGGCTATATTCAAGACATATTTAGCGATAACCCTAAGAACCTTTAAAATTTTCCTTGAGGACAAATATGGAAAGTTTTCTGGAATATATTAAGAGACGGTAACTGATTTTGATTTTGTTTTGGGAACATTCTACATGGTTATATGGTCTACACTTTTTATTTCTAAAAATTTGTAATTTTAGCGTCATTTCTTTTAGTCATTACGTGTGATGATCTTCCCTTTGAAGATCCTACCGGTTGTACCAATATGAGGTAAACCCGTTTCCTTGTATGGTAATTTCAGCACTTGACGTGAAGACAATAATAATCCGTGGGTATACTTAGTGACGTTTATTGTGAGATATGTACAATGTGTTCTTCCAGGAACCCTATGTGCAAAGAGAACGAGTGTACAACAATCATACCCTTATATTATGCATTATTCATGCTGTCTCTCATACAAGCATATTGTCTCTTTCATACTCTAAAACAGATGTTTTCCATATCCTATACATATGTATATTACGTATATGCGGCTCTTTGATTCTTTTGTTATCCTGTTTCCACGACAATTTGGCTCTGCTCACTTGTGAGCAAGAGAGCAAGTTACGCACATAAGTAATACATAAGCCCTACAGCCCTACCATACAACCCTGCCTAAAGAAATACATAAGTAAGCAATGAGGACAATCCGGTTCTGTAGGATAAATCCTGAGTTAATAATACATTTTGAACTGATTTGAACCTTATTAATACCCGAAGATTATTTCCGTACGACTGCTGCACCACAATGTTCCGCCCAAAACTTAGAGCTAACCATTGAAGTTCCTTGAACTTAGTTCTTCAACTATCTTCTTACTTGTAATAAACTTACTGAATACCCGCATCTTCATTGCCTTCCACTGCTTTCATTCATCATTTCATGTACCAAACGTTTGACCGAGCAAAATTTGTACTAGCCCCTATTAATGCACAAGTAATCAAAAGCCAAAAGGTCTTCAACAACGGAAACAATCTTCCTAACAAGCCTTCTATTCACATTATACTCGGTAAAAGCCTAAGTGGGTACTCCATTACAGCTTTAGTTAAAGCTAGAAGTTCTCAGAAACTCGGTTTACCTATGTACAACCGTACAAAGTTTTCAGATACTGTAATGGGAAATGCTACGCAATGGACCCAGTACAAACAATTGCAAGTGCATCCTACTTCTGTTGGGTTTAATAGAAAGCTCTGAAATAAAGCCTCTAGATATGTAACTAAGCTCGAATGCAATAACGAGAAAATCCTTCTGAAACTGAATGTATTGAAAGCTTTGGTGTATAGAAGATATGCTGGAAAATACACCGGATATATAACGCATGCTATACCCAGAATCCGTAACTACTCGGTAGAATTTTTCGTTATGCGAATGTGTTATTTTAAGACTTGTTCTTATGCTCAAACTTCGAGGAAAGACCTGCCAATTACTATTTTTTCCTATCTCTTCAATATTTTTGGTTTATTTCTTCTTGTTTGCAAGATCTTCTGATCCAGTAAAAACATCACTCTATTCTCTGTAGATAAAGAATAAGAACATAGAAAAATACGTTGAAATATTGTATGTTTCCACAGTTCTGTGCATACAAGCTCGAACATATCATAAAAGTCCTTGTCAGAATGCTCCTACAATAAGGCGTTTCAGTTGCTTACCGTGCTGCTGTTCTAGACATTTTTTAAGGCCGCAGACTGTTATGTAGTTCGATGACTACTGTGGATAAGTGTCAGAAAATAGCGATTCAGTGTTGTCCAAGAAGCTGAACTCTTTGATATAAGAAAAATTTACTGTATGCAACGTCTGAAATACATATTTTCACCAAATGTATATTTTACAAAAAACGAAAATCGCTCCAGCAGTAGAGTTAATAATGCATTTGAGGCTCACCTATGCAAAAACTAGACTTGCGCAGAGACATGCTTTTTTCATTGCACCAAAATTTTTATTTATAATGCACTCTATCAGACTATAGAATCTATAATATAAAAATGAATCGCTAAATGTGTTGGTAAGCGCAAATCTCGAGATCGGCTGAACCGATTTCGCTAATTCTTTTTTTAGAATATTCCTTGAAGTGCGAGGATGGTTCTTACGGAGAGAAAAATTTAGAAAATTGCGCAGAAAATTAGATAATAACAGAAAACATCGCACGTTTGACAGTTCGCGTGTTAGAGAATGACATTTTGCAAAACAATGAATGATTGTGCAATCAGGATTCTATTTTTGAAAAGTTGAAAAATTTATTTAAAGTAGGTACTCCCCTAATATTTTGAATCGAATCAAGAATTTTAGATATTTTAAATAGGTACCTATGTTAGGTACCAAATTTAATATACATGAAAAATGGAGATTTGAATAAAAATTGTAAAAGGTGGCACGCGGGCTGTTTAAGAACTGAATGTACTGGGATTGAATATATGGAACGCGGGAGGAGGGTTGGCGGGACGAGGGAGTGGTAAAGGGAAGAGGGAAGGCGGGGAAGGTGGAAGGGGAACGCGGGAAGGGTGACCTGGGAGGGGGAGGGGAACTCGGGAGGGGGGTTCGTGGGACGGTGAAGGGGGGGGGGGAGTAGAGTGGGGAGAGAGAAGGAGGAGGTGACGGAGTGGGAACGCGAGAGGGGAAGAGGACGCAGGAGAAGAAGGGAAGGCGGAAGCGGAACGGGACGATGGGAAAGGACACTCAGGGAGAAACAATTTCTTTATTAAGTGGCATAGCGACGCATGCCGGGACCAGCTAGTTTAATATAAAAACATATCCTCTTACATCATATACAAAAAATTAATAAAGACTTGGATAACTACAAAGACACAAAAAAATATACCTGCTATAACATCCTACCCGTTGTAACTTTACGAATCCCTAATTTTTATTTAACCTTTTTTTGTTTTTTTTTTTTATATATATTTTTTCTTCTTAATTTTTCTTTTGTAAATACGGAATTATTTGTCCTATAAATATTTTAAAACATAATTATGTAATTTACTTATAATCTTGACAGCATTAAAAAAAAAATTAAGTATACCCACGAACTGGCGATGCCTATTTGGGATTTTTTTGATATCATACATATATGCATACTATTGTAATATCTTTTTTTTTTTGTTTAATTGTATTATTGTTTATCTTTAAGTTACCTATTTAATTTTATAGTTCCTTCTTTTTTACTTTATATCAAAAGAAATGTTTTTTGTAATATTTTTATGTATGTAACAAAAAAAAATATTAAAAAAAAAAAAATGTACATATCTTAACTAACTAACTAACTAACCATCACGCCGTTTCCCCGCAGGGGTGGACAGAGAGGACGGACCGCCAATCATCCCGGTCTTGGAACACATTCCTTGCCTCGTTTACATTCATACAACGTCTCATACATTCTCTTTTATTATTCTGACTCTTGACATGGCCCGAATCATGTCAAGAGTCAGAATCATGTCATGTCGTGCCATGTTTTTCTCGACTTCTTCCACCATTCACATTTGCGTCATATATTCTCCTTACACTCCTTTCCTAGTTCATTCGCTCTACATGCCCATATCTTGTACATGTCATGCACATGTACATGTACATCTACATGTACATCTTGTCATGCACATGTACATATCTTACTTAATCTTATTTATTTATAGGCCACTTGCATGGACTTCATAACGATATGGAAAAATCGTGTGGATAGATTTTTTTACTAAGATTACGAAAATTTTAGAAATGTACAGTTTTTTTTTTTTTTTAATAAATAAATCCATTATTTGGGCTCGTGACTTCACTAAATAAAAATGTCCCGTCTCCGAAAATGTTCCTATTAATTTTATAAAATTTCACACAAATTTTTTTTTATACGGCATCACTTTGATTTCAGGTAAATTTTTGGATTTGACATTTAACGTTCACTAGATTTATTGTTTGTTCTCTGCGAACGCATCATTTGATTTGATTTTTTGACAAATGTTATGAAGAGAACCCCGTACATTTTTCGTTGTCCGTACGTGTTTTGGAGGTATAATGATAATGGTGCGGATTATAACAAAATCAAATTTTATAATATTCTTATTATTATTATAATTTAAAGGTACAAGTATATGACATTTGATTTAGTAATATAGACGTTGAACATTATAATGATTTATGATCAATAAGATGGATCAAGGAAAAAAATATTTATGAGATTTAATATTTGTAGTATGCCTCGTTATTCTCTTGTGCCATTCGTGTGGAAAACGTTATTTTTTTAATGGTTTTCGGCTATGTAATTATCACTTTTTCGCACCTATAAAATTATGTCCGTCTTTCCGGTTTATAAAAAATGGTCTTATTGAAATTTTCAAAATTCAACAATACGTTTTAAAAAAAAAAAACGGAATGTCCTAGAATATCTGCCTAAACCGGATTTTTTTTTAAATGTGATGCAAGTGGCCTATTGTGGGAGAAGTCAACTTAGTGGAAGAGTCACCAAGGTAGGAGGAGTCAACGTGGAAACGTAGTCAACAATGGTGACTTACAGGGTGCTTTTATTTTGTTATATGTTCATAATTTTTAATTATGAACATATAACAAAATAATAATAATAATTTTTGTTATAGTCTCTTTCAACGGAAGCAATCTTCCGAACAGGCCCTCCATTGAAATGTTTGGTGTAACTCTAAGTGACCAGCTCAGGTATGGGGGCTCCATCGAAGCCAGAGTAAAGTTAGCCTCACAGAAACAGAGCGTACTGTACAGGGCCCGCAGATACTATAATAGTACACAACTGCTAACTCTGTACAAATCACAAGTGCGCCCCACGGTTGAATTTGGCAGCCACCTCTGGTCTGGAGCTCCAAAATACCTGAAAAATACCCTCGACTCTGTGCAGAAACGGGCGGTCCGTTTGATAGATTCTCCCATCTTAACAGACGGATTGCAATCTTTAGAGCACAGGCGTCGGGTGGGAATGCTATCCTTGTTCTACCGGTATTACAATGGAAGATGCTCCGAGGAACTAGCATCATTGATCCCTTCGGCACCGGTGCATAGTAGGGAAACACGCCAAACGCGTGCCCAACATTTGTACACGGTTGACATTTGCCACATGAGAACGGGTCGTTTCTTCGACTCGTTCTTGTGTTCAACAGCTCGGCTGTGGAATGATTTGCCGGCCTCTGTGTTTCCTCCTTCCTACAACATGGGTCTCTTCAAGACCAATGTTCATTCCTTCCTCTCCTCAAAAAGACCCTCCACACAGCATCCCAGATGACATAGGCCCTGAGGGAAATTATTTTCCTCAGGGCCTCCTGCGTGGAGTTAACGTAAAAAAAAAATAATAATAATAATTTGTTCACTTTGTGGAAATGAACTGTTTTTTGTTCTTTAGCGATCTGCTAAGGAACGTTATCAAATACCAACATTGTCTATAAAACCTTGCTAGTTTTTAAACGGCATTTAGACTAGACTATTTAGAAACATTTCCCACAATATTTTTTCTAACATTCGTATTTGAATCTCCCCCTTTTTATTTTTTACCGGCCTTAAGTATTCAAGTAAGTAAGTCTAAAGTCATGGTGTTTGAAAGAGAGAGTACGAAAACAGTGCGCAAAACAGTTGTGAATGATGAATATTTAGAGCAGGTGGATGATTTTATGTATCTGGGTGGTATGTTTACGAGAGATGGGAAGGTTGATGGAGATATTGAAAGAAGTGTAAATGCAGGTAACTCCATTAATGGAGGACTGAATGCCGTTGACGCAAATAAAAAACTGTCAAAAGAAGCCAAGCTAGCAGTCCACAGTGGAGTCATGGTACCTACCCTGATGTATGGCAGTAAGCTGTTGAAATGAGATCCCTGAGGCGAATGTGTGCTAAAACCATGTATGATCGTGTGAGAAATGTGGATATCCGCAATGTAAGGCTGATGTAAACATAATGAGTAAAATTAAGAAAGGGACCCTCAGATGGTTTGGGCATGTAGAGCGAATGAAAGAAGAAATTAGAGTGAGAAGAATATATGACGCAAATGTAAATGGAAGAAGGATTCGGGGACACCCGAGGAAGACATGGCACGATCAAGTGAATCAGATACTTGAGTCGGGCCATGTCAAAAGTCAGAATAATAGAAGAGTATGTATGAGACGATGTATGAATGTTAGTGAGGCAAAGCGTGTGTGCCAAGACCGAGTTGTTTGGCGGTCCGTCGTCTCAGCCTACCCCTGCGGGAAACAGCGTAATGGTTAGTTAGTTAGTTAGTTAAAGTATTCAAGTATGTTATATTTCGGTAGAAATTCTGAATGCGGGTCTATTGTCCAAAACTAAGAGCCAAATATTTAAGGTCCAGAATTCTAAATGTAATCGGCCATTCAAATGTATAATTCTTAGACTAGGGGACGTACTCGTATATTAACGCTTGTTCCGTATTGCGTGGTAGGAGAACAAGCCGAAGACAGAAGTGAAATGTCGTTGTCCCATGTCATAAATTAAACTTGGTTATTCTGAACTCAAAGCTGTTACGAGTACTATTCAGACCCTGGCCCCTATGTTCTGGTCGCCTATTAATATTCTTAACGGGTAAATAGTTAGAATAGTGGCTATGTGATAGGAAATTCGCAATGTGGAAACCTTTGTTGGAGAATGCAAACTTTTGAGAATGCTGATTAAATTCCTTGAAGTTTTTTAATTTATAAACTAACGTTTAGACAAGATTTTTATGCATATCACAAAGGGTAGCAATTATTATAAGCAATAATTATCAGCCTGAAACACTCATCTACATTGAAAAATCTTCCGAGAAAAGATACTTGCCGCCAACGGGACTTAAACCCATGTCCTTCTGATTGCCGGTCAGCTGCTCTTGACCACTGAGCTATGGCGGCTTATCAAATACCCGCCAAATAATTCAATATATACTAGTGTTTCATTCAACAATTACTGCTTATTATATTTTTTCTACCTGAAAACAACTAACTTTATTTTTGCGAGAGAGACATTGTTAGTGTTAAATCCCTCGCTAGGTGGCATCGAGAGAAATTATGTCTATATTTATTGGGGAAATACTTAAAATTGTCAGATTTAATTATTATTTTTTAATTTATAAACTAACGTTTAGACAAGATTTTTATGCATATCACAAAGGGTAACAATTATTATAAGCAATAATTAGCAGTAATTGTTGAATGAAACACTAGTATATATTGAATTATTTGGCGGGATAACTTTTGATCATTCATTTTTATTTCTCCGATATTCGCACATTCCCTTTAAAATTCGGGCGTATTTTGTCAGTAGGTAAAAATACTTCCGCTTTGCAATAAAAAACAAATAAATGGAATATTTGTGAACATATCCAAAAACTAAAAACTGTTTTCGAAAGGTGATGAAATACGTTTTCAAATTTTGTTATTAGAAATAACCATGATTTTTTTAAATATAATGTTTTTGATTGCAAATAATAATTTTTTTTTTAAATGGCGAACCTTCGTTTTTTCTAACTTAAAATACTGAGAACGAAAAAAAATACACACATATTTTATTAGACAAATTAGTTATAAACGGCCGGCGTAGTCCAGCGGTAAGGCTCTTGACTAGCACTCCGAAGGTCGCGGAATCGAATCCCAGCGTGTCAAAAAAAAATTATTTGATTAATTTGTGTTATTTCACAATTTATTCATATAAAATAATATATAGTATATTTGCGGCACGTTCCAGAGTGGAAGATACTCTCAGTATCGCCCTGGTGTAAGACCACCATTCAAACGTTGAAACGTTGCTTGAAATGGCTTTAGCCGTTTTTGGTGACCAAATCTGAATAGCCAGGTACTTCCCCACCTTCCTCTTCCCTATCTCCTTCCCCTCCCCACTACCTTCAGTCTCACAACATACCCCAATTGGGGATGCCGTAGTCCCACTGGGACTCTTGTGCGGTATTCATGTAAAAAATATATATATATAAAAAAACTCACTTTTTTGTCGTTTTATGTAAAAATAATTCTTTAAAAATTCACAAAGTCTCATTATTTTTTTCAAATTGCAGTCGGTAACTTTGGTTTCATAAAGGTGTACATTTTAATTATTTTATGGTTAGCTTTTACATTAGAACATAAAGCGGGTTGTTTTCTCTTTCCAATACCGCTTAGTTTATACTTCTCACTATGAGAGTAAGGGAAACACAACGATTTCTGTGTGTGCTGGGACAAATATGGTCTCCTGTGATTAAGCGGGATGAAAACATATCAGCTTGCATGCGCCAGTTATTTAATCAAATTTAACGTGTTTTTTGTTGTTGTTAAACAATTATATTTTTTATATTTGATGTTTTTTGTTAAACAGTGATGTAGATAAAGTCCATAATATTATTTTATTAAAATGTCGACACAAGTGATGTACGCTTTGTTGAAGAAATTAAATAAAAATAGGTTATTATCCTGCGACATCAACCACGGACGACTATGCATCAAGTGTAAAAAAATTACTTTTCCTTTTTTTGTGAGTACCGCACAAGAGTTCCAATAGTTCCCAATCGCTTGGAGCTAGTGAGACTATGGCATCCCCAATTAGGGTAAATTGTGAGGTAGTAGGGAGGAAAACGAAATGAAGAAAAGAAAGGTGGGTAAGTACCTGCTTATTCAAATCTGTTCACCAAAGAAGGCTCAATCCATTTCAAGCAACGTTTCATTTCTGAATGGAGGTCCTACACCAGGGCGATACTGAGAGTATCTTCCACTCTAGAACGGGCGGCAAATATACCTGTGAACTAACACAAGTCAATTACATTAAATCTATTGCGTACGCCGGGATTTAAACCTGCGATCTTCAGGTTGCTCTTCGAGAGCCTTACCCTCGACCACGGAGATAGTTATACCTTGCAGAAATTTAAAAAAAAAATCAAATGGAAATCAATATATATTACAAAAGAAAGTCCAAAAAACGTGCATCCCGCAAAAACTCAGAAATGATTCCCGGTACGATTCAGGAAGTTATATGGTGTGGTAGATCTCTATCCCCCATCCAAAATGACGGTTCCTGCTTTTGCCTAAAAGGCTTGCTTTTGAAGATATAAGGGCTTGAAGTTTCGTCCTCCAGAAATTTCAAGAACAATCTTCCGGAAAGTTCTAGAAGGTTCAATAAAGCTGTAGAAAGTTCTGAAAGGATTGGCGGAGTATATCGATGAGTTTAGAAAGTTCTAAATGGTTCGCAAATGCTTTAGAAAATTGTGGAATGAGATAATTCTAGAAGAACACTCTCGAATGTTGTCCTGAGCGAAGCCGGGTACCCCAGCCAGTATTGAATAAAAAGGCACCACGCATACATATACCTTTACACGCTTGGTCTACCTTTATTTACCAATAAAAATTTTGAATGCTGTACGCACATTTTTATTACGCCCAAAGCTAATTGGAACTTTCTTTAGGTAAATACGTCATGTCAATTCTCTATTTTTGGGACGACCTTATTCACCAAGAAAAGCTGTTTGGAATTCCAATATCCTTTTCCCAAAATCTAAAATCGTATCCATCCTTTTCCCAGTTTCAAAAGTTTTGTTTCGATGGATTCACTGTTTAAAGAAATTCAATCTTATTAGCCTGTTTTGCGATGAACTCTGAATTAGCAAGTATCCACTCCGAGGAATCCGAAATTCTAACTCAAATAAACATGTTGTTGTATACATACATATCATGTTCCTCGCCCATTCCTGGAAACTTTTGGAAAAAACTGACAAAAAAAATGTTAACGTTTTTTTATCATTGGTGCCCAGATTAAAAAGTTATGCTAACTTTATTTGCACAGAGAGGACATAATCGGGATCACATGAAATTGAAAATGCTATTACTTAATCCTGCTATATATTTTATTAAAAAGTATAATTATATTATATAATTTAGGCTCTGCGAGGGGGGGGGGGTTCGTCTTCACCCGGTTGCGTATTTACAATCCCTACGTTGCGTATTTACAATCGATTGTAATGCATAAATCACCTTACAAACTCTACCTCATTTCAGTCGCCTTACGCGCTTCGTTGCTCTATCAGTATCTGTGAGGGTAACGACCGTAATTATAGAGGGGTTATCAGAGAAGATGGACCGCGTTTTTTTGTATTTCAAAAAAAAAAATTACATTGAAAATTTATTTTTTAAGTAAAAAAAAAACGCTCGCTTTTCTTTACTTAAATAAATTTTCAATGTAAACCTTTTTTTTTAAGTAAAATAAAAACGCGGTCCATCCTCTCGCTTACCATTCTGTAGTTACGGTCGTCACCCTCACAGATACAGATAGAGCAACGAAGCGCGTAAGGCGACTGAAACGAGGTAGTGTTTGTAAGGTGATTTATGCATTACAATCCCTACCGCGTTTCAGTCGGTAGCGCGAGTATAACGCGGTAGGGATTGAAATTTAGACATAGAGTATTTAGACATGTCTTAGATGTTAACGTAAGTGGTGCCATCTTTTGGCATTATTAGCTACTTGCTTTAATTCGGTTCTATTACGATAGTAGCTTAGTCACAAACTTCACGTTCACAGATGGTTTCCATATGGTGCGGCATCAGAGTTGTACTCGGAGTCGGATTCTCAAATTTCAACCGTACAGTCGCTAGGGTATTAATACTGTCAGATCTTCTTTAATGAACGTATTTGGGAAAGAAAAGGCAAAATTTTATGACGGCCGGTACTACAATGATTTGATTAGAACATTTGTTTTCCTAAATGTGATTCGTCCCTCGGTGAGAGACAGATTGGGGTGTAAGGCTTTGAATAATGTTAATCGAATAAGAAAAGTGTGATTAAGGTTTTTCCATCTACATATATGTTCACCATTACTGCAAAAGCAACATTTATCGCTTATAATGATGGTATTTGGAGAAAATCATACACTATTGTCAATTTATTCGGCGTTGCGTGCCTTTCTTGCAAAAAAATAAAATAAATATATACGTATCAGTAGATGAGTTGTTCAAAATGTAATCGGAGTGTTGTACTGAACTAAATATAAAGCTTTTAAATGCAAACATGTTTTCTGTGTAGTTGTTTTAGTACGATATTATGCCCAGTGTTCGTTTCAGTGCGCAGTTCGTATCAGACACAGCACAGGGAACAGCTAACCCCTAGAAATGTGATCTAAACCAATTTGCAAGAAAATGTATGTAGCCATTTAACAATGAAATTGTTTATCTGCTCATGAAATAAATTCGATAATTTATTTTTTCTGATAAACTGCGGCAGAAGTTAAAAAAAATTACTTTCTTTGAGCACACGGAAATTCAAAATATAGGTTTCTTAAGTTTTATCAGTTCAGTATTTTTTTTAGGTTAGCTCTAAACAGGAGGCCCTGGGGAAAATAATTTTGAAACAAAATAAAAACTTTAATAATAATAATCAATATATATTATTAAAAAAAGTGTATGGAAGTGTGCTTCCCGCTAAAACTCAGAAACAAGTCCTGGTGCAATCAAGGGAGCTTTATGGTGTGGTAGCCCTCTATCCACCATCCATGAAGAAGGTTCCCGTTTTTACCTGAAAAGTGTTCTTTTGAAAATATAAGGGCTAGAAGTTTCGCCCTCTAGTAATTTCTAAAACAGTCCACAAAATTCAGAGAGTATTCGAGAGCATTCCACAACATTCCGGAACATTCAGGAACATTCTGGAATATTGAGGAATCTTCGGGAATAGTCTTGAACGTTCGAGAGCAGATTTCCAGATTATTGTAGAACATTCCAGAACATTCTCGAATGTTGTGGAATGTTCTGAAACATTGTGGACCACTCGAAGCCTTTTTTATATGGGTGGGGTTACCCATTGGTAGGGGTATATAAAGCAAGATCCGTCGTGGGTTCGGGCATCAGTTCAATCTCATATCAAATCACTGAGCGAAGTTGGGTACCCCAGCTATTATAAAATAAGTTAACAACTTACTTACTTAAGTTACAAAGAAATCATCTTGGCTTGGATACCCACAGTTACTGCGGTATCCCTGGAAATGGAAAGGCCGATTTATTGGCGAAAGATGCCATTATTTCGGGGGATATTTTATATAAATTTTTAAACCCCGATGACATTTTCATAAAATTGAAATAAAACATGATTTCCACACGGCAGAACCATTGGGATGAATCTAGTTAAACAAAAGGATATAACTTTTCATAATACAGCCAACGATTCCTTCAAAACCGTGATATTCCAGACTGAACAAATTTGAACAAATTCTCCACATCCCCCATTTGCCGCATGCGGATAGGGCATTGCTGCCACAATGTTCAGTGTTCACCTGACAAAAATGCATGTTAAGAATTCTGCCATGTGTGAATGTTGTCTTGATGAAGAGGACCTCGATCATATTTTTTTCAGTTGCCCTTTAAATAATTCATACAAAAATTTCACCCCTCTCCTAATCAGTTCGGGCATTCGGCTATACGGCCACCTACAACATTGCATGCCTGTTACCTTCTGTGGACAAACGCGTTTGTAGAGACTTTACTAATTTTCTGAATTTGCATCAATTTGTTACTGTAAGTTTAGTTTCATGTATTCATTTATTTAGTTTATTTTTTACGCGTGTTAAATTATGTCAGCATATTTATTAATTTCCTGTTACTTCCACTTGTTTTTTTTTTTTCAATTATTTCTGGCTTTCACCCTTCAAGGGTGTTCTAGGCCATCATTTATAATTACAGAGAAAGGAAAGGTGAATTTATATATTAATTTTATTTAAATGAGCAAATTTCAGAATTTTATGGAAGATTGGAGTAGAGTTCAGACTTAGAAGAGATGAAATGTTGAATGGAGGAGAGGCAATTTTTGATAACGCTTGATAGAAGAGAGGATATTTATTTAGAGAGGGACAATCAAAAAATATGTGATCTAAAGTTCCCACATCTAGACCACAGAACGTACAGTCTGGGGAGTCAAGCACATGAATTTTATAAAGGTGAGAAGGAACGGAACAATGTCCGATTCTCATACGAATAAGTAAGGAAATTTCTTTTTCGGAAAAATGGGGGAATTTTTGAAACCACGGTTTTGATGGGATAGTCCTTTGAATTGAGGCGTAACGGGCACCCTTGGATTGACTAGCAATGTTCCAATACTCTGTCCAAACATTGCGGGATCTATCTTTGATGATGGAAAAAATATCAGACAGGGGAATATGGTTTACGAGGGTAACGGTAGGGTTAGACGCTCCTTGTTTAGCCAAGGAATCAGCAATATCGTTACCCACTATGCCAACATGTCCAGGAATCCAAATCAGAGTGACAGTTTTTCCAGAGCTTTGAATGGAGGTTATCAATACTCGAATAAGACATACAAAGTGATCATCAGGATGAAGAAGAGGACTGGTTTTAAGTTTTTGGAGGGAACTGAGAGAGTCAGAGAGAACAAGAGAATGTTCAAAATTATTTTTTATTATATATTTGAGAGATTCAATAATCGCAATGCACTCGGCAGAAAATATTGAAAATTGGTTTGAAATTGAATAAAATATTCTTTCATTAGAATTATTGTGGTAAACGTTAATACCAATACCACAGTTAGGAGAGTCCGGAGATTTGGAGCCATCAGTAAATAAAAGAGAAGAGTTGGGCCATTTAGAAGAAATAATGTCATTGAACATATTATTGACAGTGCGGGCTGGGAGATTGGAATGACTTTTAAGGATGCCGATCCCTTCTAAAATCGTTGGGGATAGGGTGACGTGACTATATTTTAATTTGTACAAAGAAAGAAGATCATTTTTGATAATTTGAAGCTCTGAGAGAGAGCGAAAATTTTTACAGATGGCAGGGAGAGGTTTAGTTCGAGCTCTGATTGTAGATGAATGTGTTGAGTCGTTGAACAACGAGACTCTGGGAATAACCTGATGACTTTTAGAATTTAAACATTTAAGAACAAATTTGTCAGCAAATAGTTGACGCCTTAAATAAAGAGGAGGATCAGAACATTCTACTTGAAGGGAATTGATAGGCGACGATTGCATCGCGCCAGTTATTATTCGCAATGACTTAGATTGAATTTTGTCTAATTTACTGAGTGCATTTTTGGATGCAGTACTAAAAAGTGGGCAGGCATAGTCGAGATGACTTCGAATAAGTGCATTGTAGAGCAACTTAATGCAGATAGGATGAGCACCCCACCAAACGCCAGTCAATGATCTGATAATATTTAAATTTTTTTCACATTTAGTAACTATATTATTAATGTGGGAAGACCATTTAAGTTTCCTATCAAATGTTACTCCCAAAAATTTTACTTCGGAAGCATTGGGGATTGGCGAGTTTTTAAATAAAATTTGAACAGGGGGATTATTATGACGATTTGAGAAGGTAACACATTGACTCTTTTGTACTGAAAGTTCAAGACCATTTAAAGTAAGCCATGTGCAAAGGGCATCCATGGCTTCATTAAGATATTTGACGGCGGATGGAATGATTTTGGATGATAAGAAGAAAGCTATGTCATCTGCGAACTCAACGACTTTTACTTGAGGGGGAATGGTGACATGCATATCGTGTGTGTATATATTATACAGTAAGGGGGATAATACATCGCCTTGGGGTAAACCCTTCCAAATTGACCTACTCTGAGGAGTAACATCTGGTAGCTCAATGAAAATTTTCCTATCGAGAAAAAGATTAATAATAGATTGGACAAACATGAGGGGTAAGCCAAGGCCTAAAAGTTTTTTTTTAAGAATTGGGATGGAAACATTGTCAAAGGCGCCTTCTATGTCTATAAAGACTGCAAGACATACTTCTTTGTTAGAAATGGATAAATTAATATCAGTGCTGATGATGGCAAGGTTATCTTGTGTAGATTTCTTTTTCCTAAATCCAAATTGGGATGGAGAGAGAAGATGATTACTCTCGACAAAAAATTCTAACCGGTTTTTAATTAATTTTTCATAAATTTTACTAAGGGTGGATGAAAGAGCAATTGGCCTATAGTTGGATCCAGAATTGGGTGATTTGTTTAATTTTAGAATTGGGATGATTATTTGAGAACTCCAGTCATCAGGTATTATGCCAGTCTGGAAGATTTTATTTAAGATGCATAAAAAGTGATTTAGAACATTATCATTACTATTTTTGATAATGCTATAAGGTATACCATCTCTGCCTGGAGATGAGTCCTTGACTGTTGATAAACAATTTTTTAATTCAATTAAAGTGAATGGAGAGTCTAGCCAATGATCAGACATAGGAGTGTTGTGGATTGGAGTTATTTCATCTAAGTTAGGTACAGAAGGGGGGGCAATTTTGTCCAATAACTCGTCTATCCATTTAGAATGAGAAGCTCGAGGAGATGTTGGACTGAAGGAGGATCGAAATCTTCGAATCATAGACCAAACTTCCGAAATTGGAGTGTTCGGAGATACTGAACTGCAGAAGTTGTACCACCCGGATCTTTTTTTTGACCTCAATACCCTTTTGGCATTGGCTTCGGCATTTTTGTATATGAGATAGTTCTCCATAGTCATATTGTGACGATAGGAAAGAGATTTAGCTTTCCGAATTCTCACTACTTTGGAACATTCCTCATCCCACCAGGGAGTCGGAGGGAGTTTTTTGAGAGATTTGGTTTTAGGGGGAGGATTTGATTTATTGATTGCAGTTACGAGCATTGATTTGAAGTTATCGTAGTCATCTTTGACAGATAATGTATCGGTATAGGATAAATTTTGTATAAACTTATCCATATGTGAGTTAAATTCGTCCCATTTGGTGTGTTTTGTTTTAATCTTTGTCGAAATATGGGACTTGTCTGAATGGAAAGAAGTTTGATAAGTGATGGTGATCGGGTAATGATCACTGGAGCAAGGGTCGGGGGACACCACCCACGAGGAGAGAGGTGCCAGATTAGTAGAGCATATGGAGAGATCCACTGCACTGGGGTTTGTGTTGGGGCGAGAGATTCTAGTAGGAGATCCGTCATTCAAAAGAAAAAGGTTGGATTCATCTAGGAAATCCATCATACTTCGACCGTCTCGATCACAGAAAGCAGAACCCCAGACGGGGGAATGGGCATTAAAATCACCCAATAAAAAGAAAGGAGGGCTTAGTTGACGGACAATTTGCAACCACGCTTGTTTATTGAAGTGCGATGTTGGGGGAAGATAGATAGAAACAAAGGAAGTGTCCTTTATTTTAGCTGCAACCATTTGAAAGTCAGCATTGGGGGGTTTGATATTAATTGGGAAAAACGAAAGGGATTTTTTAATAAAAAGGGCAGCACCACCGCCCGTACCTTCCGGGCGATCATCGCGGAGACAGGAGTACCCTCCCACATTAAAGTGGGTGGATGGAGTAAACCATGTCTCCGAGATAGCAGCCACAGAAACAAGGTTTGAATTTAATAGGTTAAGAAGGTTCGATTTGTTAGAAATAGCACTGCGGCTATTCCACTGAAGAATTCTGACATCTTGAAGAGCCATTTTGAATAAATGATTTTAATGTGGAAATAATAGAAGCAGCGTTGGACGGTAGATTAGTTTGAGAAGAAATTAGGTCAATTAGAAGCATAATAAGAGTTTGAATAAATGAAGAATTATCTTGGGAGAATTGTTCAGAAAGCTTTTGATGGTTTGTTGAGGATGAATTATAATTGTTTGCGCACCCATTTGTGGCATTTGAAAGAGGTGAACCATTGGGATTTAAGAGAAGTGAGTTGTGTTGTTGCTGATCGTATCCAGGAGCCGGTTTAGAGATAGGGTTTTTGTATGTGAATTTAGTTGAACGAGAAGATGTTGAGGAGGAGGCGGGTGGGTTAGATGAAGAGTTACTGGATAAAACCTCAGCAAATGATTTTTTGACAGGCGGGAATAGTTTAGAAGCCTGCAGAAAAGAAAAGTTCTCAGAGGCCATAGAAATTTTTATATTTTTTTGGCGAGATTGTTCCGGACAAGAAGAGTTAATGGCGGAATGAGCACCTGAGCAGTTAAAACATTTAGGTGAAGAGAGAGAAGAACATTGGTCAGCCGTGTGGTTTTCTCCACATTTGAAACATCTGGGAGGGGATCTGCATGCAGCTTTGGTATGACCAAAACGACAGCAATTGTAACATTGAGTGGTGGGATAAGTATACATTTCAACTGGTAAGGAGTTGAAAAATAAATAAATATGGGAGGGAAGAGATTGTCCTTCAAATGTGATGACGACAGATTGGGAGGGCTTCCAGGAAACGATGCCCTCAGAAGAGTCCTTATAATTTAACCTCCTGGCTTTTATGGGATTGCCGATATGTTGGGGGGTTGAAAGTGAAGACAGGATTTCTGGAATGGACAGATCAGTCGAGATACCTCTGACGAGGCCCATTCGAGTGACATTGAAAGTTGGGATGTACGCCTTGAATTTAGAATTTGATGAAATAAATATGTTTTTGATAAAGTTGTTGGCGGCTGAACCTGAGAGGAATTCAACAGAGATTCGGAAGCGACCCTCAGCTTTTACACCTCCAGGCTTAATCGAAAGGTTCTTGCTATTTGATAGAAATTTACCAAATTCAAGAGGGTGGATAGTTTTACCTTGCTCAGTTTTTTGAGCGTACACAATGAACGGGCCACAGGAATGAGGAGAATAAAAGTTTGTAGGAGGAGGTTGAGGAAGAGCAGGTGAAGACTGAGAAGAAGGAGAGTCATGTTTTATTGAGGAAGAGGGACTAAACTTCCTTTTTTTGTGGTAGTCAGAATGACAGATTCACTGTCTGAAATTACTACATTTTCACCATCTGGGGGGTCAGGGGGAGGATCTGGGGGCTTTTTAGGGTGTCCAGGGGGGTCCTCCTCCATTGTTCACAAAATTACAAAAGAAAAAATGTATGGAAAGTGACAGAAATAAAAAAGGTTATAAATATCTGGAAATCAGCGACGAAAAGTGACTCCTGGAAGATCAGAGGGGAGAAGAATCCTCAAGGAACAACACACTACACTTTTATTGACCAGAAAACATAAAAATATTAGTTAAAATAATAAAAAAAGATTATTTTTTCCTAGGCAAAAACAAAATAACTGTGACAGCCAGATGTTCCGGGTATGCAAGCTACTTCCACTTGTTATATGTAATAAAAATCAAATTATTATTTGTGTAGTATTATTATCTAATGTAGATATATTTCTATTTTTAAAACCAAATTTGTTAATATTAACCCAAAATTACACTCACTCCTTTGGGATGAAAAGTCATTAAAAAAAAACACGTAGACAGACCCACGTCACAATGCCATCTTTATTTAATATATTCAGTGGTATCAGAACTGAATCCGTTTATTCGGGTTTACGCTGATTGGCGTGGTTTATTCGCCCTTCGCATAACATTGAACGAAAGCCCCGAGCTTTCAGTACGATTCTAATTTCCCACGGTCCGGACAGCGATAAAATCCTTGTAAATATTTATTGTAGCCGATGTGTGGGTGGCGACACCCACCTATCGATATTTAATCTGTAACACGCTTCGACGACCTCTGTAGTCCAGTGGGTGAGACTCTTGACTTACAATCCGGAGGTCGCGGGTTCAAACCCGGCATGCGCAAATAAATTTTATTTGATTAATTTGAGTTATTTCACAATTAATTCATTTAAAATAATGTATAGTATATTTGCGGCATGTTCCAGAGTGGAAGATACTATCAGTATCGCCCTGGTGTAAAACCACCATTCAGAATTGAAACGTTGCTTGAAAATGGCTTTAGCCGTGTTTGGTGACCAGATCTGAATAGCCAGGTACTTCCCAACCTTCCTCTTCCCCACCTCCTTCCCCTCCCCACTACCTTCAGCCTCACAACATACCCCAATTGGGGATGCCATAGTCTCACTGGCTCCAGACGGGAGCAGTTGAGATTCTTGTGCGGTATTCACTGTAAAAAAAAAAAAAAAACGCTTGCGGTATTAAGCCTAGTACAAATCGATTTTCCGTAATTTCAAGGTAAATAATGAATAATTAAATGTCTACATTTTCATGTCTATACTAATAATATTCTCTGCTAATATTATAAATGCGAAACTGCGTGATTTTGTTTGTTACGCTTTCACGCCTAAGCCACTAAACCGATTTTAAGAATTCTTTCACCAATAGAAAGCTACATTATTAGCGAGTAACATAGGGCAGTGTTCCGCAAAGGGTTCCGCCGCGTCACACTGGTGTACCGTGGTCATTTGTTGGTGTGCCTCACAGAATTGTTGAAAAAAATGTCGATCCATCGATACAAGTGATGATATTTTTAGTTAGATTATTTTTGAGCCATAGCTTAAATTAAGTTTTAGCTTACTGATACAAAAACTCAAGACATAAGGCTTCTGAAGATGGACAGTGTGATCTGTCCGAAACGTCAGGAGTTAAAAAGTCCTTTTAAGGACTACGTTACGCGGGTAAACCGAGAAAATTTATATCTATTTTAATTACAAATAAATATCCCATTATACGTGTACATAACGGATAATTTCATTAAACGTATCTACCTCAAGTGTCTCGACTAAAACTAATGATTTCCAAGAAGAAGCAAAGTCAACGAAGAAAAAAAACCTATGTCATAGGCTGTGTATAATGGTAAGCTCTGGCGTTATGAAATTAAAAATATTAATACATCATATTTATTATACTTATATTGTCATCAAATAAATAAAGACGAAAAGTAAAACAAATCGTTGTTATCGTAGTTAATATCTATCAATCTATATAAATAAAAATGAATCGCCGAAATGTATGTACGCGCATAACTTCCGAACGACTGCACCAAATTCGATTTTTTTTTGTGTTTTTGTGTTTTAGGTGCTTCTCCACCTTCTGTTCTTAATCGCCTTCCTCTCCCCACCACCTTCAGCCGCTACTTCACCCCGAATGAAGATGCCATAGTCCCCCCACTTCCTTCAATACAGATATTTTAAATCACTAACGTTCCCGTGACAGAAATCAGATTTAAAAAAAAACACACGCGGTAGATGTGAAACCTTCAGAAAACTAAAGTAGACAAGAGTGGGAAAGTAGCTACGAAGCATCGCACTGGTTACGCCCATACATATACCTACACATACACATACCTACATAGCACGCATACATACTGTCACTGCTTGGGATTGGTATTAATTATTGTTGCAAGCTTTGTCCTACCTATTCCCAATTGCCTACCCGTCAATCTTACCCACAATCTTAATCAGTCTGTAATAAAACTCCCGCCGCGAGACAACCATCGTGCTCCGCCGTGTATCCGCCATTATAAATAACTCCGCTGTGTACTATCAAAATAACGAACCTCACACTTATTACTGTGATTGTGCCTGTTGGATGGGGAAAGGAAGCAGAAAAGCGCATTGCCAGACTACAAGTTCTTATCCTTTTTCGGTGAGTCCTTTTCCTTTCTATGCAACATGTATTTTTATCATTTTTAAGCGGCGATAGTAACACGAAATCAAGGTCCTTCGCCAGCCATTCTTTGACACAAACACATAAATCCACTCTCACAAATAAATACCATTCATCGCACAAAGAGGTGACCGATAGGCTACGAAGCACCGACAAAGAGGAGACCGATTACACCATCTAATTCTCTCGTAGGCTAAATCCTATATATAGATGTAAGTGAAGTTTTCACTTCAACAAGTTGAAAATCCGTAAGTCTAAGCTTTAACTTTAGTTAAATCTTCACTACAACACTTAAATATAAATGTGAAATAAAATTGCAAAAGTAAAGGAATTATTTATTTGATTCATTGCTCAAAATCGAACGATTCAAAAAGTTTATTATTTTCACAGAATTCCCAAATCCCTTTCCTCACAATCGTATTATCAACCATAGAAAACAAAATTAGTAGATATTAATCCAATTTCAAAGATTGCTTCACCTGAAGCAATTCACATCAAAATGCGTTTCACGTTTCTACCAAACGGGGGTCCTCTTTTGTGCCGACTATAGCCACAAAACAAAGAATTCCCCTTCTGAAATATAATTAATCTGCGCTTTTGATTCTCGAGGGAAATTAATATGAAAACAATGGAAATAATGGGAATTTTGTTATTGGCTTTTATCGGCTAATTGGAGCTATGACGAAATTCATTTCGGATTCCATACTGTAAATATTTATGGATAAACAATGTTTATTATTATTTTCTAATCAATAATAATTTTTAGATTATTAATGTTTTGTTCATAAATGTCTTTAATTATATGTACAAATCACAAGCATCATCCTACAAATTACTCAACAATCAACTCACACTAACATCCAGCTACTTTACAATCAAGCCATCCACACTCGCAATACTCGAAATAGCAATAAAATTCGCGTACCTCAAACACACACGGATAAAAATGTGGGATAAAATCTCCGAACTGTATTGCCTATAGACTATATAATTCGTTCCAGAAATGTATAAGGGAATCCAGCAAAATAAAAAATTCAGAGTAATGCTATAAAAGAATATTTTTTAAGTTCGTCTAAGGATGAAACTATATAAATTTTTTAATTAAATTGCAATAAAACGCAGCTTGTTTCGTGAGAACTGATAAGAGACTTTATTTACGTGAATAACAAAAGACAATCAGTTTGCTATAATTATGGGCCACAAAATGGCGCTAGTAGTAATCTATATTTAGCCTTTTATAATATAAATGAAGACAATATAAGCGAAACTCAATCGAAAATCGGGAAACAGAAAAATCAGAAAAAGATATTGACACCTCTGGGACTTGAACCCAGGACCTCTTGCTTTCCGGGAAAACGCGCTAACCAGTGCGCCACGGTACCGATATCAAATTCGGTCATTTTTAACTGTATCATGCTTCGTTTAAGAACCACCCACATTATCTTCATTTTCTTAACGCATATATTATTGGCAACTATCTTTACGTATGATTGCAAGATTCAAACCCGAACTAAATGCCCTCTAGATAGTGTCTTGATAAATCTTTATCCATTTTATTTTCATATGCGACATCTATTGACTTTTCTGCAAGTCTAGGATGAATATTTTTATTTTTATTTTAACTTTTATGAGTAAAACCTCAAATTGTAACATTTAATTAAATGAAGACAATATAAGCGGAACTCAATCGAAAATCGGGAAACAGAAAAATCAGAAAAAGATATTGACACCTCTGGGACTTGAACCCAGAGTTTTAGCGCGTTTGCCCGGAAAGCAAGAGGTCCTGAGTTCGAGTCCCAGAGGTGTCAACATCTTTTTTCTGATTTCTCTGTTTCCAGATATTCGATTGAGTTTCGCTTATATTGTCTTCATTTATTTAAATTTAATTTTTTTTAAAACTAGTTAATAAAACAATTGTTGCACCACAATACATGTCCACTACAGCTCTAAGATTCTCTACCTTAGGCCCGGTACATCAGCTGATACGCCGCGAAATATTTCCTAGTTTAGACGCCGAGACGCTAGCAGTCACACGCCAAATCTGACATTTACGTAAATAATAATAATAATAAATAATAATACTTGGATGATTTATATAGCGCCATTTTTTGTGAAAAATCACCTCAAGGGCGCTGTACAAACTTATAATACATTTCTAAAATCTAAAAAAACTACCAGCTAGACAAACAATTAAAAACAACTTATGGCTAAAAATTGCTTACACCGGTTCATTGATCACCGATACGAAAATATATATACAATATTTTGACCAATAAACGCGATGCTGCCTAAAAATTAATGAAAACAAGACCATACTTACCTGGGAGGTCGCTTGAAATTAACACTGTATATTGTCTATTTAAAGAAATTTAGATGGAGTTCGCACGCAGAGGACATTATTATGAACACATGTTATTTAATCCTGAAAAATTATTTTAATATTAACATGTAATGTATTCTTTGATGGGTGTATTTTGGAAAGTAAAAGCAACACTTAATGGTGGGTGGTGCAATAGTACCCACAGGGATTTGATCTTCCTAAATGTGATTCGTCAAGAGACAGATTGATGTGTAAAGACTCGAGTAATTTTAATTCAGTAAGAAAAGTGTGATTAAGACATATCAGCGCCCTTGAGATGATTTTTCATGAAAACGGCGCTTTATAAATCAGCCAAATATTATCATAGGCAATACAAGTGTTATACTCTCAGATAGGTACATTTGAATTAAGGGTATGAGAGCCCAAAACGGTAGGTTTTTAGTTTGTAACTAAACTCTGTTGGGCTTCCAAGCCTTAGGCCCAGATACTCCGAAAGCACGATCTCCAAACATAGTATTTGGCTTTTGTTTAGGTTCTATTAGTCTGCCTTTAGCAGATGAAGTGGCTGATCTATGTTCTGAAATAATATGTGAAAACTTCCCACAGAAATTGACGTAAATTGCCTAATTTTACAAGTGTGGAATATTACATTCATCGAGCCATGAGGAATAACGATGTTAATAATAGAGAACTCCAGTACAATTTTTTATTTTTTTTTTAATGAATAATGACTTTCTAACCTAAATAACTGCATTTTTTTTATTTTTAGACTTAGTTTTAATAGTTAAAATAATTGTCAAAGTTTTAATTTTTCAAGACCCCCTGAAAACCACCATATGTATGGTGAATCGTGTGACGTCATCACTCCTGAAAAAATAGTATAGGATCGGGAAATCAGCTGATCTACCCTTTAAATAGTATTCTCCCTAGAAATAGCAATATTTTGTGCAGTAGTTTTTGAATATTTTTAATAATAGAGATAAACTAATAAGAGATACCTTTATTTTTGAAACATCATTTAGGTCTAAATAATGTTTCAATAAACACAACAACTAAATCTCTATAAACGATATGTAAATAAACGAATAAATTAATACGATGGCTTGTGTCATATCACACATTTCCATGCAATGACTTTACGGTGACATCACGACACGTCAAACACTGACGTCACCTTGACGGCATGTTTTTACGACCCGATTAAAAATGGACTTTATAATATTTTTTAAAACGTTCTACATTTAATATTATTAAATAAAACTTATATATTCAGAATCAGCGTTTCTTGGTCTATATGAACACATTTTTTAAAGCCAGAATATTTTTCACTGGAGTTTCTTATTGATAAATAATGAATCAAAAATAGTCTAATAAGGGATTTTAAAACTGTTGTTGTATTACGTTTTTACGCTGCCAAGACCTAGACAAACCTCACCCCATGAACCCTGACACCATGGGTTGACCTATATGGCAGGGGTGTTGGTTTTCCGATAAATGGTTTCCGAGGAGGTGCATCTACCGTGGGGTGGGGTGCTTTCTCGTGTTGGAAAGGGTTCAAAAAAAGTTTCTAAGATTTCTCTCCATAAGGGAGTATGGCCAATATCCATGGCTCTACCCAACGAATTTTCTTCTGGGAATGCTGGGACTTCACTCCCTGCAGCTCAGAAGAGAGGGGTATGCCAGCACCAACTTATTCAGACTGCTACGAGGCTATATTGAGAACTCAGCCATTTTGGAGCGCATAAGTCTCTGTGTTCCAGATAACTATCTTAGACAGCGTCATCATGGATTATTCTATCTTCCTGCCTGTAGGACTAACCTGCCAATGGTTCTACCGGTAGGGAGGAGTATATTGCTCCTGAACCAAATCTCCTCCGAGATTGATGTATTTGGCGTCGGTGAGGAGAGATTCAAAAGGGAAATTCTTTCGATTCTTGAAAGAGTCTCTCCACACTGACAAAATATTCACCACTGCCTGAGATTTTTGTTTTGAAATGGCTATATTTCATTTAAATTTTTCTTATGTATAAATATTTGTAAACATTTTTTTTATAGATAAGTTTTAAGATGTTCACGGCCAAAAGCATTTTCGTTATTTGTTTTTGGGGTGTTATGCCGTGTTGCGCTACCTCCTTCTTACATCTACCGGATCTGCCGGATCTGCCCTGATGATGGACACTGCAACGATGGCCGAAACGTTGGCTAAAGAAGGAGGTAGCGCAACACGGCATAACACCCCTAAAACAAATAACGAAAAAAAAATGATATTTAAATGGCATACACGTATAAATTATCATACACGTATAAATTAAAATTTGTTATAAAATTGAGTAAGAAATTAATAAAAAAGTATTATTATTGTACCGCCTCACAAAAGGCCCTGGGGAAAATAATTTCCCTCAGGGCCTATGTCATCTTTGGGGATGCTGTGTGGAGGGTTTTTTAATGAAAGGTAGGAGAGGAGAATTCTGGGAAGGAAAAGGTTTTAAGGGGTGGGTAGGAATTTGAGGTTTTGTGTTTCCTGGTCATCCGCCTAGAAGACCTAGACAAACCTCACCCCATAAACCCAGGCATCCCAGCTAAATCACCAAACGGAGCGAACCACTTGGGGTGACCTATGACAGAGGTGTTTGTTATCCAATAAAGGTTTCCGGGGCGGTGGTACCCATTTCCACCTCCGAAATCGGGAACCAGACGCTTTTCTTCACTAATCTACTATCTGACAGATACTTAGCCTAGGTTCTACACTATCCAGGTTCTTAAAATGTTCAAAAAATATGTTGGATTAGCCAAACTTCTGTAAAGTTTCTAGATCTTTTATATGTTCCTGTTTTCCAAGAACGTAAATCATTTTGACGGAAAACCGTAAAACTGTCGTTTTAAACTGCATCTTTGACAAAATGAACTATAAAAGAGCATTTATTTGTTTGCGATGCATATTCTTCCTCACAATGGATATAAAATTTAATAGCTTTTCAAGGACTTTTCCTACAGTAGCTCAAAATATCACTCTAGATTAAGGAGGCAATAAAAATGTTGAGAGTATTAAAATAATCCGGAAAATCTCTTCTTAGTTTCTTCTCCCTTCTGTTAGTTCTTAAACTAAATCCGCATCACTTTTACAATATTGGATACGTAAAAGTTTGATGTACTCTTCCTTTATTACAGCTTTGTCGTGTTTTGAATACTAATCTTGTATAACATATTAATTTTATATTTAAAGTATGTTTACGAGAGATAGGAAGGCTTAGTGCCTCCGTTCACGAAGATACTTACAAGCTACTCGATCGTCGTGCGCGTATCATACGCGCCGATCGTAAGTACCCCCCCGTACGATTTAGCTGGTGCCCGTTTAGAGAGCTACGCGGCTTCAAATCAGTATCACGATACCGACAGTGCTGATCGCACGCGACAGTCGCATCATTTTTGTCTGATACTTATTCGTTTGACGTTTGACAGAAATGGCGTCGGAACATGAAAGTAATGTTAGATTTGTTCTGGAAGTGGAAAAAATGCATGTTTACATAACTATACTTTACCATAATACGTAAGAAACGATTTAGTGGAGAAGGCATGGATTGATGTTGGAAAAAAAGTCATATGACATCGCATGACAGCGTGTTCACTCCACAGCTGCACGTGAAAAATGATCAAGTTCAATATATTTCGGATAGCGCCGTGTACGGAGACTAGCTTTAAAAAGTGGTATATCAGCAGGATACTTGTGGTTTCGTCGCAATTACATAGATTGTAAGTATCTCCATGAACGGAGGGCCTAACAGAGATATTGAAAGGAGGGTAAATGCAAGTAACTTCATTAATGAAGGACTGAACGCGTTTGGTGCTTATAAAAAACTCTCCAAAGAAGCGAAGCTAGCAGTCAACAATGGAGTGCTGTTACGTACCCTGTGGCAGTGAGGTATGGAACTGGCAGAACAAGGAAGAAAGTCGGCTGAATGCTGTAGAAATGAGATACCTGCGCACTTGAAGAGAAACGACACAAAACTACGCTTTACAAATATTACGTTATTATTACTGAGGCGTGTGTGTGGTAAAACGGGGAGATGAGTAAAATTAAGAAAAGGACGATGAGATGTTTTGGGCATGTAGAGCGAATGAACGGAGTAAGGAGAATATATTACGCAAATGTGAATGGTATAGAAGAAGTCGGGGACGCCTGAGGAAGACATGGCATGATCAAGCGAATCAGATACTTGAGTCGGGCTACGCCAAGTGTCAGAATAATAGAAGAGTGCCTATGCATATGACGTTGTATGAATGTGAACGAAGCAATGAGTGTGTGCCAAGTCCGAGTTGTTTGGCGGTTCGTCCTCTCTGCCTACCCCTACTGCGAAACGGCGTGACGGTTAGTTAATTAGTGAATTATTATTTTGCTGAAAAGAAATATTGATTGAAAGAAATTTCCCCCCAATCTCCCATTTACTTTTCTTTGAGGCATCACCGAGGAACCGGCTAAGGGGCGCGGAAGCTGAGTGTGGTTCACGACTAGACCGAACGTCATGCGCATTCTTGCTGGGACTGCCAATCGATTGGAGAGGACTCCCAACCGTTTGCCATGCCCTTTTTACTTATCTACTGTGTCTTCCTCCCAAACAGGTGCTTGTAGGATACGCTGGATACAATCACCCAGCGCTTGCCACCTCGTGGACTTTCACCAACCTGTCCCACTGTCTTGTCTATATTTTGTCATACTAACACATATTGTATCTGTATTTCCTGCTAAGCACTTGCATGCTGCTTATTAACAACCTATGCAGGGACATTGGAGGTTTAGTTTCGTTTTCAAATGTAGAGTCGTTTTTACCAAAAAAAATTAGAGTCCTTGCAAGAGCCTTGAAGGGGTAACCATCTGTTACCTATACCAGGGCGGGTAAGTGGTGGGTCCTCCAATGATTGAAAGAAATCTTTTCAACGCACATTTTTTAAATTATTTTGTGTTAATATCGCACACAATCCCAACCATCTGGAGCCAGTGAGACTATGGCATCGCCAATTGGGGTACGTCGCGAGGCTGATGGTAGTGGAAAGTTAAGGATTTGGGGAAAAGGTAGGTAGGGAAGTATCAGAATTTTCAGATCTGGTCAAACAATCGAGTGACTGTTAACATCCGACACGTCTGGTATTTACGAAGCTTCTTCGGGCATTTTCCAACTGCTGTCAAAATATTCAGAATAAGAAAGTCCAGTGAAAAATATTATGGCTTTAAAAAAACATATTCATACAGACCAATGAACGCTGATTTTGAATATATAAGTTTTATTTAATAACTAGCAGACCCAGCCACACGTTGTTGTGGCTAACGAAACACAACGCAATTACCCAATCTTTATAAAATCAACCACCCGCTTGCCAGCTGCCCGCTGCCTGAATTGAATATTTGAATTTATCGGCTTTTCTCTACTATAATAAGCATGTATTATACATATAAACTAATTAACTCGCCACTAATTATACAATGCTTGCAATGCAACACTGGATATTTGAAAAGGGAAAATCAAATACCTACTTACTCTAGGACATCTATTTTCCAATTTCTTCCGTAGAACGAATTTCAAAAGTGACTATACTACGGCCCGCCAGCCGTTTTAAATCGCACAAAAAATATGTTTTCTTTGAATTTCTCGGCTTTTCTCTAATATAATTTACATGTATTATACATATAAACATTCCTCTTCAATCACTCTACCTATTGGTGAAAACCGTATGAAAATCCGTTGCGTAGTTTAAAAGATTAACGCGCACTTACATTTTGAGCGACTTCATTTTATACTATGTTATGATGATGTTAAACGCAGAGTTTTTAAAAAAATATTAAAAAGTCCATTTTTAATCGGGTTCTAGAAACACGTCGTCAAGTTGGTAGTATTAAAATGTTTAGTGGTGACGTCACCGTAAAGTCATTGTATGGGGATGTAGGTATGACACAAGCCATCGTATTAATTTATTCGTTTATTTACATACTGTTTATAGAGATTTAGTTATTGTGTTTATTGAAACATTATTTAGGCCTAAATAATTTAGTTTCACAAATAAAGGTATCTCTTGTTAGTTTATCTCTATTATTGAAAATATTCAAAAACTACTACACAAAAAAATGGTAATGCTACTCTAGGGAGAATACTTCAAACACCGAATTTCAAAATGGCGGTAGTTGTTCAGCTGATTTCCCGATCTTATAGTAACTTTTGAGGAGTGATGACATCACACGATTTTCGGTCGTTGGTTTTCGGGGATCTTGAAAAATTAAAACTTTGACAACTATTTCTACTATTAAAACTAACTCTAAAAAAAATAAGCAGTTATTTAAAAAATATTGGACTGGAGTTCTCTATTAATAACGCCTCGGGTATTTACGAACCCACTAACCGGTAACCTACAAATATACACATCATTTTGACGACCTCCGTAGTCCAGTGGGTAAGACTCTTGACTCACAATCCGGAGGTCGCGGGTTCGAACCCGGCATGCGCAAATAAATTTTATTTGATTAATTTGTGTTATTTTCACAATTAATTCATTTAAAATAATATATAGTATATTTGCGGCATGTTCCAGAGTGGAAGATACTATCAGTATCGCCCTGGTGTAAGACCACCATTCAGAATTGAAACGTTGCTTGAAAATGACTTTAGCCGTGTTTGGTGACCAGATCTGAATAGCCAGGTACTTCCCAACCTTCCTCTTCCCCACCTCCTTTCCCTCCCCACTACCTTCAGCCTCACAACATACCCCAATTGGGGATGCCATAGTCTCACTGGCTCCAGACGGGAGCAGTCGAGATTCTTGTGCGGTATTCACTGTAAAAAAAAAAAAAAATTTTAGTAATTATAAAGTTGCTGAGTTACTTCATATAAAATCTTTTAACATATTAACGTCCGTTTGTGAAGCAATTTCACCAGAAATTCATTAAGGAATTCGATGTTTCCCATATCACAAAAGGTTTCCACATCTGCCCCAATTCGGCTGCTGATTGCTGGACATGTATTCAATTTGTAATTGCCATTTTCAGGTTTTGTCAAAATGTAAACTGGCTAGATTTATTGCTCTTTTATAGCGCCCAACGCCTGAGGGTGGACGAATAATGAATCATTCCTATAGCCGCTATTCAAAGCAAAGGTTACCAAAGGTTTTTATTGGCTACATTCATCAAATTCAATTGAACGGAATAATATTTATTGAATATTTCACTTCAGCCGGATTTACTAATTAATGGCTTGTAATGAAAAAATTATTGGTTTTACACAGTAATTATTTTGATGAGTGATTTGGGATGGAAAAATTATTGGTATGTTTTTAGAAATCTTTTCGTTCGTTACAAGCGGATGAATGCCATTTTACAAATTTGGGAGGCGGGTATGAGTAACGCCGCCAACCAACCATGCCATAGGTCACCTCCAAGTGGTTCGCTATGTTTGGTAACTTAGCAAGTAGATGTATCCGGGTTCATGGGAAGGGGTTTGTCTTGGTCTTCGGATGCATTTGCCCACATGCTACGTGGCGTATGATTGGGAGAGACTGGTTGAGGGAGGCTTTTTGATCGCAACAGTCGGACTCTCTCGACCCTATCGCCTTGCAGTGCAGTGGAAGGGATGGATTCATAGATCCGTCGCTCCTGGACACACTCCAGATTCTTAACAACCCCTCATACCTTTTTCCTTCCCAGAACTTCCTCTCCTTCCTTTCCCTAAAAGACCCTCCACATAGCATCTCCAGTGATGACATGGCTCCTGTGTGGAGCTGATAATTTTTTTTAAAGACATTAGTTTTTGTGCTTCAACTCCAATAAAAAAGATAATAAAATAACTTGTTTCAATAAAATATTTATTTAATTTGCCACCAAAATCCGTACTAAAAAGTCCATTTAATAATTAATTAATCAATAAATAAAATACTTATTTTATTTTTCAATTAATAAAATATAAAATATAATTTATCTGGTCCAAGCTCCAACGCCTCCTGTTGAGCTCGACCGCTTCGTAAGCGGTCTGGAGAAATATCCTCCATCGAGGTGATTAACAGCCGCCGGCCTTTAATTTTTTTTTTTTAATTCTAAAAATTTTTTTCGTCTTGAGAAAAAAAACAATTGGTGAGGTTTTTGTGAAAGATAATGTAAGTCTTATAAAAGTCCAGCAGGTAAATATTTTCTACAATTTTATGGTCGCAGTGTGAGCACATTTATAGTATGTTGTTATGAACACATCAATTTATCTTATATATAAAAATCTCGTGTCGCGGTGTTTGTGGTCGCACTCCGCCGAAACGGCTTGACCGATTTTTACGAATTTTTTTATGTGTATTTGGTAGGTATGAGAATAGGTTTTAAAGTATATTTCATACCGCTAGGTCATTAGGGTGTCCCTATCCAGAAAAAAAAACTATTTTTTTGACAATTTTTTTTTTGTATGTTTTTTATTTGGCATCCAAAAATACCTACAACCTCTAATTTTAACCCTCCCACCTCCACCCTCTCATTTTTTAATTGCGATTTTAGTATTTTTGTATGAACAAATTTAATCGTCTTTCGTATTTCAAATTTCATCGAACGCAAGACATTTACGAGAAGCGTTACGTCATTTTGATATTTCATTCGGTATCATGTTCTCGCGTGGGCAAACCATCGAGCTTATTTGTATTGGACGGACTGACCAAAATATCGTACACTCAATTGCTCTTCGAAATTCATATTGATTTTCTTTATTTCATTTTCCTACTTTAGTTGGTGTTTTTTTTTTTTTTATCGGCGGTCATCGTCTACAGCGCTCCATTCCTCTTTCTGTCATAGACCCGATCCCCACACACTTACAACACATTCGTTATTTTTTTTTAACATTCAAAATATTCACTAGAAATAATTTATGTGGCAGAACAAAGTTTGTCGGGTCAGATAGTATAATATAATGATACGAGCATGAAGAGTGACCCAAAACCCCGTCACTAAAAAATAAACGCAAAAGGGAATCAGTCACGGCTCGAATCGAGCTACCCAGTGTAGTCTAGGTACTTTCGTACGGTGGTTACACAAATCCATTTTTTTTTAAACGCACCAGAATTCGAATTGAATTGTTTTGTTTTCATTTTTCTTTTTTTTTGACAGATAGGAGTTTTTTTTTAAGAAGCGTCATGTGAGACTATAAAAAAAACATTAACTTATATTCTGTGAACTTGTAAAATAAACTATCGTACCGAGATACTTGTATTTTGTTTCTGAGCCCACTAAATTGATACTCGACCCTATCAATAATATTCACAATAAATCGGTATCGCGTTTCAAATGATGAGTCCAATATCCAACCCAATCGTTTTGAATAAATGGTGGGTGTATCGGCAAATCCGGTATAAGTATTTGCAAAGGATATTTTACAAAGAGTCTGAATAAATTCTAGATTTATTGGATGTAAACAATTGACTGCCTACGCGATCTAAATAAGGGCTTTTTATGCATTGAAATAAATCCCAACAGATTGTAAATAGGTAAACATACCTATTTGTTTAAGTTTTATTTGCCAGGCGTGCCTTGTATACCGTGGGGTTCAGAAGAAGAAGAAACAACTCACTTCTGAATAAATGGCTAGCTAAAAGTATTTAATTTTTTTATATTTTTCAACTGTCAATATACTTTACAAGTGATTCCTGATATTATTTGGAGTCAAATATTTATATGAAATTTTCTCTATCCGTTCGTTGACATATTTGATTATTTTTAACAAAAAAAACATCAAAAACCATTAGGTTAATATATTTTTCAATTTGGTATGGGTATGGCCGCCCCGGGAGCGTATTTACAAAACCTATACCGATTCAGTCGCGGTAGCGACAATTTACATTTTAAATATACCTATATATTGGTTATTTTTTTATCACATTGCAAAAACAAAAATTGTTCTAAAATTTAGATAAAGTAATCTTTCTGATGTGTATATTAGAAATTAATAATTTTATTTCTAAATATTTTAATTTTGATATTATTCCCGTATTTTGTAAATACACCTCTACATTGATAATTTTTTATCACTTTGCAAAAACAAAAATTGTTCTAAAATCTATATAAAATAATCTTTCCGATGTGTACACTAGAAATGAATTATTTTATTTCTAAATATTTAAATATTGATATTGAAAATGTAAAAGGTCGGTAGCGCGACTGAAACGCGGTAGGGATTGTAAATACGCGCCCCGGGAACCATTTTTGGATAACTAACACCTCTGCCATAATTGACGGCCGGCATAGTCCAGCGGTAAGGCTCTTGACTAGCACTCCGAAGGTCGCGGGATCGAATCCCGGCGTGGCAAATACATTTTATTTGATTAATTTGTGTTATTTCACAATTTATTCATTTAAAATAATATAAAATAATATTTAGTATATTTACGGCACGTTCCAGAGTGGAAGATACTTTCAGTATCGCCCTGGTGTAAGACCACCATTCAGAATTGAAACGTTGCTTGAAATTGCGTTAGCCGTATTTGGTGACCAGATCTGAATAGCCAGGTACTTTCCCACCTCCCTCTTCCCTATCTCCTTCCCTTACCCATTACCTTCAGCCTCACAACATACCCCAATTGGGAATGCCATAGTCCCACTGGCTCCAGACGGGAGCAGTTGGGACTCTTGTTCGGTATACATGTAAAAAAAAAAAAAAAATTAGGTCACCCCAAGTGATTCGCTACGTTTGGTGACTTAAAAGGGGTGCCCGAATTCATGTGGTGAGGTTTGACGAGGTCTTGGCGACCAATGCCTTTCCCACCTACTACGCGGTGGGCCGGATCGGGAGAAATTGGTTGAGGGAGACCTTACCCAGACCTCTCCAGGTGGTTTATCTCTGCTTATCGCCTTACACTGCAGTGGAAAGGGTGGATTTATACATCCGTCACTTGTAGACACATTGACCCCAGTTTCTTACCCACCACTTATAGCTTTGTGGAGATCGTAATAAAAGCCGGAAAGAACTATTTTTTACCCATACATAATTTCATTTATTGCACTGGCGCCGCGAGCGGCCGGTTGATTAACTAACCATTCTGACACCTGACACCTGAGCGCAAGTCAATCACTCGACACTTGCTTTTGTGATCTCCGGTCGGATAGTTCATTCCTCATCATTCATTCTTTCTTAACTGCTTTTATTAGGATCTCGTGTAACAAAAAACCCTTCTGAATTTAGAGTCAAGTATCACGGCAATCAAAGTCAATAAATTTGAGTGTATCTTTCAAGAAATAACAGAGTATTATTCATCCCGCGATTCCTATGGTTTATGTCAATCCCAGTAAAGCTTTCGACTGAGGTAATTCATTATTCACACCACAACCACCATATTGGTGACAGACCATACCTTTTTCCTTTCCAAAATTTCCTCTAATTCCTGTTCCTAAAAATATCCTCCCCACAGCATTCCCAAAGATGACAAAGGCCCTGTGGGATTTTTTCCCCAGGGCTTCCTGTATGGAACTAATGTAAAAAAAAATGATTTTGGACAGTTAGGAGCGCGGTGAGGGGTTGGGAGATTACTCGGCTGAGTGACCAGTTACGACATGTGATTTTTTTTTAAAATAAAAACACTCTAATTTATTTTAGACCACTTTAATTTTATTCACACTCTACCAGTTTCAGAAGATCGCTTCCTTCATCAAGAGAATATTTGATTAACATTTTTTAATTTCAAATAATGTCTGGAATCACTGGTTTAGGTAAGTCAAGTACGTATAATTCTAAAGTATAATTCTAAAGACTCAGTAATATTATCGTAACAGCCGGCATAGTCCAGCGGTAAGGCTCTTGACTAGCACTCCGAAGGTCGCGGGATCGAATCCTGGCGTGGCAAATAAATTTCATTTGATTAATTTGTGTGATTTCATAATTTATTCATTTAAAATAATAAATACTATATTTGCGGAACGTTCCAGAGTGGAAGATATTCTCAGTATCGCCCTGGTGTAAGACCACCATTCAGAATTTAGCCGTGTTTGGTGACCAGATCTGAATAGCCAGGTACGATCCCCACCTTCCTCTTCCCTATCTCCTTCCCCTCCCCACTATTAGCCTCACAACATACCCCAAGTGGGAAGGCCATAGTCCCACTGGCTCCAGACGGGAGCAGTTGGGAATCTTGTGCGGTATTCATGTAAAAAAAAAGAGTCGTCTACGTGAATTCAAAGAATCTATTTTGAAAATTACAATTGCATCGAGAGTATTACTAAATCTTACTATATTTTTTAATGTTTCCGTGTGCCATCCGGTATTTTTAAGGCATTTCTAAAGGCTTTGTATAAATTCCGACATTCGAATAAAGGGATACCTTTGACTATATTTTATTTGGCTTTCTAAATGTATTTTAGCCCCGTAAATTGCTTACACTATTTATTTTAAATTTCGTGGTTTTAAACAAAAAAGTATTTTATTTTATTAAAAATGATTGTTTTGCGAACTACGTATAAATCTATCAACAATCATTGAACAACTTAAAAATCTTGAACTGTTGTTCATAGCTTTTGATGGAAACGAGTTTGCGAGCAGAAAATCGGTTGTTTTAGAAATTCAAGATTCAAAAATCCGTGCAAATTTCATGTTGCAATAGTTCACGAAGAGTTTATCCTGCTTCGACACACATTTTTATGTTTAGTAACAGGTTAAAAATGTTTCGAGTCGTCACTATATTTAACAGTTTTGTGGTTGTCGATATAATAATATACTGGTTATTTTAGGTCTTTGCCTTATATCACAAAACTTATCAATCATAAATATATCTTAGTTATTTTAGAGCTTTGATATTACAAAACTTATAAGTCATAAATATATTTAAGAGCTTTGATATTATAAAACTTATCAGTCATAGGTATATCTTAGTTATTTTAGAGCTTTGATAATACAAAACTTATCAGTCATAATTATGTCATACTTATTTTAGAGCTTTGGTATTACAAAACTTATCAGTCATAAATATATCCTTGTTATTTCGGAGTTTTGATAGTACAAAACTTATCAGTCATACACCCTAGCTACATAAAAATGGTTATCTAACCTAAATAAATATAGTTATTTTAGAGTCTTGATATAACAAAACTTATCAGTCATAAATATATCCTAGTTATTTCGGAGTTTTGATATTCGGTCATAAATATATCCTAGTTATTTCGCAGTTTTGATATTACAAAACTTGTCAATATATCCTAGCTACATTAAAATGGTATGTGCTTTCCGCTTATGTAATATTACTACTGAAGAGATAAACCGAGAGAAATGTCTGTGTGCCCGAAGTAGTGTTACTTTTAACTTACCTCAGATAAAATTGATCATACATTTTCAAGTATTGCAATTCTTCTTTCAACAGATGAACATTTATCATTGGTTTTCCTGGAACTTAATAGTCCAAAGGTCCAATGGAAATTGCCGACCACAGTCGGTATAAATAACACTTCTAGGAATTGTCTGTTCGCTGATTATTACACAATGTACAAGTACAAAAAACATTGTCCACTTGAACTTTACAAGAAATCAAGTCACGTTTTAAGTAAATTTAGCTTTCAGTTCCCTCCGCCAGAGTTCCGTCCAGGGAGAAACAAAATAAAAATTTCATTATTGGGTGTGTCTCTGGACATTCATTATTTATTGATTTATTTATTTTTATTTATTTATTGTTTCCTTTCAGGGTTTTGTTGCCGTATGAAGATATATCATAATATGAATCTACGTACAATGTATATGTCAATCAGCAACCGTTAACCGTACTCTCCCGATTCCTTTTTGTTACATTTCTTCCCGTTTTTTTTTATGTAGATTATTTATATTTGAACAAATTCATATTCGTAATAAGTGCTGACTTGATTAAAATTAACCGAACATTTCGATCTTCCCTCTTTTCTTGTTTGGGACTTCATCTACGTGGTCCTTTTTTTATATGAGCTACCTTCGGGATGGACTAAATTTCAATCAATAAATACCATGTTTTCAAATCTGACGTATTTACTAAGTATAATGAATACAAAATTTAGAAATATTAATAATATTGCACTGGACATATCCAAGGCCTTTGACCGGGTTTGGCACCGAGGACTTGTCAACAAACTGCATTCTTACGGACTTCCCGCATCCTTGTGTACGTGGATTGCCGACTTCTTGAGGGAGAGGTCGATTCAGACGGTAGTCGATGGTTTCACCTCTTCCTCTGACTCGATAAATGCTGGCGTCCCGCAGGGATCGGTTCTGTCTCCAACTCTGTTTTTGTTGCATATCAACGACCTTTTGTCATGGGCACCAATTCACTGCTACGCGGATGACAGTACAGTTCATGATAGCTTTTTGTTTGACAAGCCCCCAAAGGGCTCACAAACTCCAACAACTCGTAAGGCTTTGAAGCAAAGAATGGACGATTACCTCGAGAGTGTTTTCTCTTGGGGTAAAAATAATCTCGTTGAATTTAATGTTTCAAAGACCCAATCTTGTCTGATTACGTCTAAAAGGGATCGCTATGAAAATCTAGTCTCTTTCAACGGAAGCAATCTTCCGAACAGGCCCTCCATTGATTTGCTTGGTGTAACCCTAAGTGACCAGCTCAGGTATGGGGGCTCCATCGAAGCCAGAGTAAAGTTAGCCTCCCAAAAACTGGGCGTACTGTACAGGGCCCGCAGATACTTTAAAAGTACACAACTGCTAACCCTGTACAAATCGCAAGTGCGCCCCACGGTTGAATTTGGCAGCCACCTCTGGTCTGGAGCTCCAAAATACCTGAAAAATACCCTCGACTCTGTGCAGAAACGGGCGGTCCGTTTGATAGATTCTCCCATCTTAACAGACGGATTGCAATCTTTAGAGCACAGGCGTCGGGTGGGAATGCTATCCTTGTTCTATCGGTATTACAATGGAAGATGCTCCGAGGAACTAGCATCATTGATCCCTTCGGCACCAGTGCATAGTCGGGAAACACGCCAAACGCGTGCCCAACATTTGTACACAGTTGACATTTGTCACATGAGAACGGGTCGTTTCTTCGACTCGTTCTTATGTTCAACAGCTCGGCTGTGGAATGATTTGCCGGCCTCTGTGTTTCCTCCTTCCTACAACATGGGTCTCTTCAAGACCAATGTTCATTCCTTCCTCTCCTCAAAAAGACCCTCCACACAGCAACCCAGATGACATAGGCCCTGAGGGAAATTATTTTCCTCAGGGCCTCCTGTGTGGAGTTAATGTAAAAAAAAATATATATATATATATTTTTAGTGAAATTATTAACACCTTAAGGCGTTGTACAAAGCTAGAAAATAACTGTAGAAATAATTATAACCATTAAAGCGATGAATAGCTAATTTAACCTAGAAATGCTTTCTACATAATGGGACGTAATTCTCAACCAATTGGGGTATGTTGTGAGGTTGTTGCGGCTTAAGGTAGTGGGGGGGGGAAGAGATGGTGAAAGAGGAAGGTAGCGGTATTTAGATCTGATCACCGATAATAGCTAGAATCATTTCAAGCCAAGTTTCAATTCTGAATGGTGTTCTCACTCCAGGATGATACTGAGAGTATCTTCCACTATTTGACTTGCCACAAATATACTATATATTATTTTTAATTACTACATTGTTAAATAACACGCTGGGATTTGAACCCGCGACGTCTGTATTGCTGGGCGAAAGAGGCTCAACGAAAACCAATGTCATCACTGTAAAACGTATTGTTACGTACAATTTGTTAGATATTACAAAACTAGGTTCTCTTCTGTTGTTGGATATTACAAAACTAGGTACCTACCCACTACAAAATAAAAAAATCTATTATTTTAAAAAAAAATTTAGACTTGAAAATAGAATGTGTTTTAAGTAGGTACCTACTAAAAACACTAAGGAATGTCATTTCGTTGGTAAGTGGCTGTCCAGCATTTTTACCAAAATAAGTTTTTATTTATTAATTTTTTGAATTTCACGCCCGGCTGGACTTTTACGTGTTATTTTTTTATATACAAAACTAGCTTTTTCCCTCGGCTTCGCTCGCATGGTGTAAGGGGGGTTCGCACTCCACCTCACCCCCCCCCCCCCTCTCGCCGCCCTCCCTCAACCCTCCCCCCCCCCCCCTCCCCTATCTCTCCCTCCCTCCCGCTTTCCATACATTCCATTTTCAAACCTCGCGTGCCACAATAGCAATTTTTTCATACAAATTTAATAATGCCAGAGCTCACCGGAAGTTTTATAAAGACCTTGTCCTGACAATAACGAACACAAAAAAAAAGAATTATCCAATTTGGTGCAGTCATTCGATAGTAATGCGCTTAACAACACATCCAGCGATTCATTGTTATATTATAGATACATCCAGTTCGTGTGGTCTAATATGGATTTTTAGATTTTTTTCGTAATAATATTTCGATAGTTTAAAAACGACATAAAATTCTCAGGCCCAAATATTTTATAATAAAATGTATTTATTTTCAATGTTGAAAATTGAAAAATCAACCCATTTTACGGAACACATTCAAAAATCCCTTATTCCTGCCCTCCTCGCCTTCTTCAACAATACAATATTCCCTAAATGGGTATGTCATTATTCAATTGGCTCGAGCAGTAGAAATTCGTTTGCGAAATATCACCTTTTTCAAAATATCTGCCGTAACTGCAAAAAATAAATGTTCACCATTTATTATTGTATTTTTTGAGTAAGACCAAAATGTTCATTGATGTGTAGATAAAATAATCATTCTAAATCTTGTGACAATAACTTCTAACAACAGATGTCACCATATGAAATATGATGTTGATAATGTCTCACAAAGTGTCGTACCATCAGGAGCTTTTTTTAAAATAATATCTTTTCTCAAAAAGATCTAAAAGAATGCTGAACTACGCTTCATTGATACAGAGACTCCTTTTGTAATCTTGATTTGATTTGACGTCTTTGTGACAGCGTTATTGAAAAGTTTAGTGTTTACCAATATAAAAAAAAATATTAGATACATACTCATATATATCTTCCCAATGATGTCTTTCTTTGTTGCTGCAGTGTGATGTCGCTCTCTTCCCACTTAAATACTGTTGACACAACTACATAAACTTCCTTCCTCCACCTAACCAACTATCCAAATAACTGTCCCTATCTTACAGTGTGTGGCTAATGTCTTCGTTTGAAAATTTGCAACAATCAATCAAGGAGCAACTTGTAATTATAATAATTATTGTTAAGAAATAAAGCTAGTATTTAATTGGGTAAGGGGTGAAATGTTTCTCTGCTCCCGACAAGAGATGTCAGACATAGTTGTAGTTCGAAGTTTTTCACATAGATGTCGGGAGTGGCTATAGTCTTCCCTCTCCAATGGACCCTGTGGTCTAAGTTTATAAATAAGATGAATTAATTTATTTCTCTCTCTTCTGCATTAGTTTGCCTTAAAAAAAAACTTTTTATTACCGGTCCATTGGGGGGACTTCAGGATTTATATTGGATTGTTGTATATTCTTTCGCCAATAAAATTATCTTTAATCTACCTTGGAGTTCTAGTTGAAATTAAAAGACCTAATATTTACATTTGATTTACTCAAAGAAAACTTCAGTAATGAAGCCCTGAATTCTCTCAGTGCAATTTAATATCGATTCAATTATGGTCACCGCCCAGAATTCTTAATTATTAAGAATTCTGGGCAGTACTGTAACAATTAAGTAATTAAGTAACAATTAAGTATCTGGTACTCCCTCGGTGTTTATATTTTCGAATCTCTTATGGGTGTCATGTGATTGTGCTGTCAAGAACGATCCTTATCAACACGAATATCCGAAGAAAGGGGTGAGTCAGTGGACAACTCCAATCTTCACCAACTCCCATAATAATCATCTTGAAGGGTTCCGAGACTTTTCAATCCGCGACAAAATATAATAATGTTATGTTATTTCAAATTTGTCCCGCGGCAAAATATCCACGACAAAATATCCTACGGACAAAACATCCCCCAACAAAATATTTATTAAAACCTTACCCAACCTTACGTAACCTAACCTAACCTAACAAAAAAGTGGGACAAAAATAATGCAGACATCATGTAATAAAAGACAATAAATTATTGTTCAAAAATAGTAAAATGGGACAAAAATAATACAGAAATCCTCTACAGTTAGGTTAGGTTAGGTTTTAGTTTATATTTTGTTATTTTGGGGATATTTTGTGGGGTATATTTTGTCACGGGATGAAAACGCGCCGTACTAACTTGAAGTCGTCAGTTTAGGGTCGGAATAACATATCAATGGGTATGAGTGAATGAAGCAAGAGTGTATCTCAAAACAGTTTTGTCTGGCGTTCTACTGTCTCTGCCTCTCCCTTTGCTGAAATTATCTGATTGTTAATTAGGTAAATATATTAATTTGGATATTTAATTAAATGAAGACAATATTAGCGAAACTCAATCGAAATCTGCAGACAGAAAAATCAGAAAAGATATTGGCTCCGCTGGGACTCGAACCCAGGATCCTTTGCTTACATGGCAACAGCTCTACCACTAAACAACCCCACTAAAACGGCTCTACTGGTCGTAAGATATGGACAAGGACCAAAAAATATTCCTCCAGCTACCCTGAATGGTGTGAACCTGCAGGTGACTGAAGGAACTAAATACCTTAGACACATAATCACCAGTAATCTGATGGACGATGACGACATCGATAGGCAAAGAAGAGCTCTCAGTGTAAAAGCTAACATGCTCAGTAGAAGATTCCGCCTTTGCAGTACTGCTGTAAAAAGGACGCTCTTCCTTTCCTTCTGCGCAACACTGTATACGTGTGAACTCTGGGCAAACTACAAGAAGAGTAGTATAGAAAGACTTCGGGTTCAGTATAACAACGCCTTCCGCATAATGTTTGGTCTCCCCAGATATTGCAGCGCTTCCCGGATGTTCACGGAGGGGCGAGTTCCTGGCTTTGCAGCCCTTATTAGATCCAGGGTGGCAGGAATTAGGGAAAGGATAACCAGCTCTGGAAACATCCTCGTCATGGAAGCCCGCCTCAGTCCATCATCCAGTATTGATGCACACTGGAGAAAAATACTGGCTCCTTACGTGCTCACAGAATCCTGAAAGCTTAATATTATTATTTATTTTGTTTTTCCTTTTACTACTATTAGCTTATTATCTTTTTTTGTTTCGTGTACATTCATATCCACCTTCTTTTTCTTTTTTTCTTTTCAAATACTTTGTACATGTATGTGTATATTACCCTTATGGAATGTGTGGGATTGCACTCTCCTCCCCACATACTGGAATAAACACTTATTTATTTATTTATTTATTATTTATTCTACCGATTGAGCTACGGAACCCATATTAATTCGGTCACTTTTAACTGTATCATTCTTCGACTAAGAACTACCAACATTATCTTAATTTACTTAACGCACATATTATTGGCTGCTATCTTTATATATGACACTGCAATCATATGAATCTTGCAATCATATATAAAGATAGCAGCCAATAATATGTGCCGCCAATAGGCATAGTATTATAGAGAAAAATATTGGTAGGGAGTTTTATCTGAACACTTTAGTTACCGATAGTTTGATTGATTTAGCATTACCATCATCATCTTCTTCTTCTTGTCCTATTCGGGTCGGCGACCCACTGCATCGACAAGGCTCCTCCATACGTCCCTGTCTTGTGATGATTGTGCGGTCTCCGTCCATGGCAGTCCCATCCTCTCCTCACACGGTTTCTGGAGTTGCCTCGCCTAACTGTGTCTGGGCCGGCCCACTGGACGACTACGCTCTGGAATCGCACTCAGTATCTTCCTAGGGTCATTCGGTCATCAGAAATTCTTAGTACATGTTCAAGCCACCTCAGTTACGATTTTTCTATAAAGAGTAGCAATGGTTCAATGTTTAGATCGCCTCGAACAGTCCAGTTTCTGATGATGTCATTTCGAAACTCCTGCCACTCCTTTCAAGTACATCATTTCGCAATTCAGGACTTGTTTGTTGATTATATTATGTATTATCTATTATTTCAATAAAAAAAAAAAATATATACGTTTAAATATAAATAAAAATTCATTTTTTTGAAATGAAACCTCTTTACGCGTGCTTGACTTGGGGAGTAAGCTGGTGAATACGTGACGAGAGCGTTACGAAAAGTGTGATCGGGCAAAGATTGATTTGGGGAGTAAGCCGATGAATGCGTGATGAGAGCGTAATGAAAAGTGTGATCGGGCGAGGTGAACGGTCGGGCGAGGCGAACGGAAGTTGAGAGCGAGATAAGTTAGTAAAGTTTTACTTCAGTGTTGTGGTCTAAAGTCTAAAGCACACTCGCTTTTTTCATAAGCTTCACGCAGGGGGCCCTGAGGAAAGTAATTTCGCTAGGGCCTATGTCATCTCTTTGGGGATGCTATATGCGGAGGGTTTTTTAAGGAAAGGAAGGAGAGAAAGATCTGGGACGAAAAAATGTATGAGGGTTAGGTAGGAATCTGGGGGTCAGTGTCCAGGAGTGACAGACGTTTAAATTCATCACTCCAAGGCGATGGATCGAGAGAGTCCTACTGGAGAGGTAAAAAATCTCTCTCTCTCAGATGCCGCCAAGATCGTCCTCCACCTAGACAATCCTCACCCCATAAACTCGGACACCCCTGCTAAATGGTTGAAATTGAGAGTCACATAATGAGAATCACGTGTCGTACGTTTTAAGATCTAAATAAATAAATATAGATAAAATTATTCATAACTAATTTGCAACACGTCGATTTCGTAGTGTATATGTCGCAGGCCAATCGTAAAATCAGGCAGAACTTGATGCCACTCAGGCGCTTCACGATCTGCCACCAGGCACTACACGTTATGGCTAGGCGCATCATGATATGACGGATTTTACGATCGGCCTACGACATGTACACTGACTGAAAAAAATCAACTGTTTAGGTAATAGTTGATTTGAAAAATGTGGGTCCCGGGACCCAAAACGTCTCTTATGTAAGTTTTGTCCACCATGTCACTTACGAGTTAAAGAAGAAATTTTGCGAAACACGGTACAATAACCCAAAAATTAATGACGATAAAATCATCTTGTTTTTGCAATAATCATATCAATCTGGGCTTAAAATAGAAGCCCCAAAGTTATCACACGCACTTTCCACCATATCTTTTTATGACGCAATGTTGAGGGAGAAAATGACAGTGCCGGGTCGTAAATCCTCGCTATTGTTGATATATCCGTATCACAGCAATAATACCACGGTGAACAGCGGACACTGTGGCTACTTGCGGCACCAATATGAACTCATAAAACGCACTTGCCGCTTGCTGCGAATCTCTCAAACGTGTGTCAAAAATACAGAACTTGGCACAGCCAGATATTTCCCATAATACACAAGGCATCAAAGAGGAACACAGAGGAGGAATTGCCAAAAATAACAGACATAGGTTTAACATAAAATCTACGTAGAATAAATATCATCAGTACAATACCGGTGCACAACAATTTGTAAGAATAAATCAATAAGTATGTAAAGCATCAACGATAACGAAAAGATTTTTTTACTGAGATTACGAAAATGTTAGTAATTTTTTTTAGAAATGTACAGTTTTTTTTTTTTAATAAATAAATTCATTATTTGGGCTCGTGACGTCACTACATGAAAATGTCCCTTCTCCGAAAATGCACACGGATGTATTTTTTTATGTGTCATCACTTTGATATCAGGCGAATTTTTGAATTTGACATTTAACGTTCACTAGATTTATTGTTTGTTCTCTGCGAACGTATAATTTGGTTTGATTTTTTGACAGATGTTATGAAGAGAACTCCGTACATTTTATGTTGTCCGTCCGTGTTTTAGAGGTATAATGATAATGGTGCGGATTTTAACAAAATCAAATTTTATAATATTCTTATTATTATTATAATTTACAAGTACAAGTATATTACATTTGATTTAGTAATATAGACGTTGAATATTATAATGATTTATGATCAATAAGATGGATCAAGGAAATAAATATTTATAAGATTTAATATTTAATATTTTTGGTATGCCTCGTTATTCTCCTGTGTCATTTGGGTGGAAAACATTCTATTTTTTTAAATGATTTTCGGCTATGTAATTATAGTTTTTCCGCACCTGTAAAATTATGTCCTGTCTTTCCGGTTTATAAAAAATGGTCTGATTTTTCAGATTGAAATTTTCAAAAAATCGCCAGGGTTTCAAAAATACGACTTAAAAAGAATACAGAATGTATTAGAATATTTGCCTAAACCGCAAATTTTTTTTAATGTGATGCAAGTGGCCTATTCAAACAAACCAAATTGCGATTTTGAGTTAAAACTGTGAAAAGTATAAATTGTAGTTAATAACAATCGGACTGTATGAATCAACTATAATTAAAATCCATCTCACACAATAAACTACCGGTGCCTGTGGTCTACAACTAACTATAGTTCACAGTGAATGCAAGCCTCAGTGTAGTTGTAAAAATTCTATTGTGAAGTTAATTACTTACTTACCGCTGTTGGTTTGGGGCGTATAAGTTTTACACAATTTGGCAAGGGAAGTCTAATGCGCAGATAGGATCCCACGCTCCTTTGTCACCCGTATACCATTACGTAAACCATTTTTTACATACTTTATTTAGAAAAAAATCTATCAATTTATCAATTACACAAATATTTTAAAAATTGTAAAATAATTTTTAGACACGTTTTCTGAAAACATAAGAAATGCAGATACGTTTCTTTTGAATAACGTGAGTTACAATTATTATAAGCAATAATGATCAGCCTGAAACACTCATCAACATTGAAAAATCTTCCGAGAAAAGATACTTGCCGCCAACGGGACTTGAACCCGTGTCCATTTGATTGCCGGTCAGCTGCTCTTGACCACTGAGCTATGGGGGCTTATCAAATACCCGCCAAATAATTCAATATATACTAGTGTTTTATTCAATAATTACTGCTTATTATATTTTTTCCACCTGAAAACAACCAACTTTATTTTTGCGAGAGAGACATTGTAAGTGTTAAATCCCTCGCTAGGTGGCGTCGAGACAAATTATGACTACATTTATTGGGGAAATACTTAAACTAGTCAAATATTAATTATTGTTTTTAATTTATAAACTAACGTTTTTAGACAAGATTTTTATGCATAGCACAAAGGGTAACAATTCGTGAGTTACAATATGAACGATATATTGCCAGTATTGCCACTACGTACAATTGATATTATATTGTCGACACGTTCCCACAAAAGATTGGAAAAAGGTTAGTTTGGTACTTAGGGAAGAAATATTTCTTGCGGCGTTCACTTGATTATTCGACTAAATTTGTATATAACTAAATAACTAAATTCTAAATTATATAACTAAATAATACTATATAACTAAATTCAATTTTGTAAAATACCACCCTAAAAGCAGTTTACATAGCTAGAAGAAATGCTTGTGAATTTATATATACAATTTTATTACTTTTGAAATAGATTAAAAAAAAACTAAAAAGTAACATGTACTCGTACTATTGTTTATTAAATACTGTTTTTCATCTGTCTTATGGCATACATTTACACAACGAATTCCTTTCTTTTAATCAATTAATAATATTGTATCATGTTTTGTTCGCTGGAAAACTCCACCATCAACAATTATTAAAATGGGACTGTATTATTCACACCAAAATATTAGTTCGCTACGTTTGGTGACTTAGCAGGGGGCCTGAGTTCGTGGGTGAGGTTTGTCTAGGTCTTGACGGCTAACGCGTTTATCCATCTACTGCATAGCGGGCCGGATCGGGCGATGATGGTTGAGGCAGACGTAACCTAGGCCTTTCCAGCCGGGCTCTCTCAATCCATCGCCTTGCTCCGCAGTGGGAAGGATGGATTCATAATCGTATGTCCGTCACTCTTGGATACGTTGACCCGCAGATTCTTAGCCACCTCTCGTACTTCTTTTCGTTCCCAGAACTTCCTCTCCTTCCTTTTCCTAAAAAGACACTTCACACAACATCTCTAAAGATGACATAGGCCCTAAGGAATGTTTTTCCCTACTGTAGAGCTATTGTTAAAAAAAACACCATTATGATTTTATTTGGTTGTAATTATTTACCATTCGAAGCACTATCTACCACATTTTTTCATCATTTTTCATTTTTTCATTATTTCACAATCATTGTGCTGTAAACATTGTAAAATCATGAATAAATGCTTTATTCATAAATTTGCACAGTGTTAACTTTAACTTCTAACCCCCTCTTCCCCCATAATTCCTTAAATTCCTTCTTATTAAGAATTTGCAATCGTTATAACCTAAAATGTATCGATGCTGATATCTTTTCGTGTAATTTAACCACTTTTAGACAAATAGTAAGTTAATGGAGCCTTAAAATAATCAATCCATTACCAAATCACTTAATTCATTTTAACAAAACAGGAAAATTGATACCGTAATTTTTACGTAATGTAATTTTTGTATTTGTAATTTTAAAATGATATATATGTGCGTATATGTGTATACGTATGTGTAGACATATAATTATTTTTCCACTTTACACTTATACACACGTCTGGTGTTTTCACTTTTTTGTTGTTATATAATTATCATATTTAAAATAAAAAAAATAAACTTTTTTTTATGTTCTAGCCATAAAACTGGCACACTTTACTTTATTTTACAATTTTACTTTTATTTTACTTTCTTTTCACTTTTATTTTACTTTTACTTGCTTATAACTATATAGCTTAATAATTGTCGATTTTTTTAATTACTATTTATGCATGATGTGAACATTAGTTATTGAGTTTTTTTTTTTTTTACATGAGCTCCAGGAGGCCCTGAGGAAAATAATTTCCCTGAGGGCCTATGTCATCTTTGGGGATCCTGTGTGGAGGGTTTTTAGGGAAAGGAAGGAAAGGATGGTTCTGGGAAGGAAAAGGGTTTAAGGGGTAGGTAGATTCTTGGGGTTCAGTGTGTCCTGGTCATCAGACCTAAACACACCTCATCCCATGAACCCGGGCACCAGTGCTTAATCACCAAACGTAGCGAACCACTTGGGGTGACCTATGGCAGAGGTGTTGGTTATCCAATAAAGGTTCCCGGGGCGGCGGTACCCATTCCCGCCTCCCAAATTATCGGGTTATAACCTAATTATAAAATTTGTGGTTGCCTTTAACTTTAAAGCATGTAATGTTATTAACCTGTTAATATTCCTAATAAAAAATAATTAAAAAATAAAATAAAATAAGGCATCACAGTTTGAGGACCTATAACACGTGTAATAATGTTGAGAACATAAAACAAACGACGTTCAATACTGAACACAAATACCCACAATCTTGAACATAATTATGATTTGTTTTCCTGCCAATAGGCCACTTGCATCAATTTTTTTAAAATTGTTTTCCGGTTTAGGCAAATATTTTAAGACATTCTGTATATTCATATATTATATTCATATTCTGTATATACATTCGACGGCCGGCGTAGTGCAGCGGTAAGGCGCTTGACTAGCATTCCGAAGGTCGCGGGATCGAATCCCGGTGTGTCAAATAAATTTTATTTGATTATTTGTGTATTTCACAATTCATTCATTTAAAATAATATATAGTATACTTGCGGCACGTTCCAGAGTGGAAGATACTCTTTGTATCGCCCTGGTGTAAGACCACCATTCAGAATTGAAACGTTGCTTGAAATGGATTCTGCCGTGTTTGGTGAACAGATCTCAATAGCCAGGTACTTCCCCACCTTCCTCTTCCCTATCTCCTTTCCCTCCTCACTACCTTCAGCCTCACAACATACCCCAATTGAGGATGCCATAGTCCCACTGGCTCCAGACGGGAGCAGTTGGGACTGTTGTGCGGTATTCATGTAAAAAAAATATATATATATATATATTTAATCGTATTTTTGAAACCCTGGCGATTTTTTGAAAATTTCAATCCGTAAAATCAGACCATTTTTTATAAACCGGAAAGACAGGACATAATATAATACATAGCCGAACATCATTTAAAACAAAATAACGTTTTCCACAAGAAAGGGCACAGGAGAAAAACGAGGTATACCAAAAATATTACATCTCATAAATATTTTTTTCCTTGATCCATCTTATTGATCATAAATCACTATAATGTTCAACGTCTATATTTCTAAATCCAATCTTGTACTTGTAAATTATAATAATTATAAGAATAGTATAAAATTTGATTTTGTTAAAATCAGCACCACTACTACCATTATACCTCTGAAACACGAACAGACAGCATTATAAATTCCAATATAACTATAAATCACGTAAAATCCACGGGGTTCTCTTCATAACATCTGTCAAAAAGTCAAACCAAATAATAAGTTCGCAGAGAACAAACAATAAATCAAGTGAACGTTAAATGTCAAATTAAAAAATTCGCGCATATAAAAAAAATAAATCAGGGTGGAGTTCTTACAAAATTAATAGGAACATTTTCGGAGACGGGATATTTTCATGTAGTGACGTCGCGGGCCCAAATAATGGATTTATTTATTTAAAAAAAAAACTGTACATTTCTAAATAATTTTACTAACATTTTCGTAATCTTAGTAAAAAAATCTATCCACACAATTTTTTCTAAGTCGTTATGAAATCCATGCAAGTGGCCTATTCTTCCACATCACAACTCTAGCGGAGAAAAGTCGCACTACTTGTTCATACTCGTGGAAATCTTAATATGTTTTTTTTAGTATTACCGTCTAGTTTGTTTTAGTGTGTTTTTGGAACTGAATGTTCAATCTGCCTCGAAGAACCATTTCTTTTACGTATTTTCACTTTAATTAAGGTTTCTTGAGACGTTTACAGAAGACTTGTTGTAACGCAAGCGAAAGCTTTCTTGTGTTATGATTACAAGGGGCAAAATTGGACAATCAGTCCTAATAAATAGCATCAAATATTATATTTTCATAGATTTCTATATTATTCACATGCATTTAATATTGTTTTAGTTCCACAAAGTTGAGCATACTCCGAGATACATTAATTTAATGAAAATAGCCAGTGTTATCACGATTTATTTTTAGGGTGTTATGCCGTGTTGCGCTATCTCCTTTAGCCAACGTTTTGGAAGGCATTACAGCGTCCATTATCAGGGCAGATGTGATAATTACACGTCTTTTCATTACTCATCTGCACCGATGATGGACACTGTAATGCTGACCTAAATGTTGGCTAAGAAAGGGGATAGCGCAACAGAACACAACAAAATTTAATTTTAGGAGAAAAACACTTTAGCAAGCAATGCGAAAAAAATCTTTAAAATATTAAGATGAATTGTTTGTACGCGCATTTACATACGAAATATGAATGTTTATAAATAGTTTTGTTCGTAAAAAAGCACAATTCCGTCAAGAAAGGTATTTAAAAACAATTTTGGATCAACGATATTTTCATGTGGGTACCCCATATTGGCATTTGTAAATCTATGGTTTGGTTTTCGTACTCAAAATTAAGGGTAAAATTAAAACAATTCATAATCTGCTCATTAATAGATGGGTGTAAGTTAATAATTGTAGGAATAAACCCTTTTTGCAATTTATGCTTTAATATAATATTAAGATGAATTAATTGTTTGCGTCTGTACATGAATCTTATGAATCAATAGTTTTGTCCATAAACAAACTCAAAACTTTGAAGAAGGCTTACAAATAAACCATTGTATCGGTGATTCAATCCAAAATAATTAAATTAGCACCATCTATGATACAGCAGATTATGAATTCTTTTAAGTGTATCCTTAAAGAGCTTTTTTATCCTTGGGAGTATTCTCAACATTGTTTTCTCGTTTGGGACTATTCTTTACAGTGTTTTATCATTTGGGACTATGCTCAACATTTTTTTATCGTTTGGGAGTATTCTCAACATTGTGGAGCGTTAAAAAGATATCATATTATCATAATATCTTAAGTTCGCACTTTCTCACTCTTTTCAGACGTGCTTCTCGCATTTATGTTTATAGAAGAGCGTGTGTGAGGAGGGGGGGCAACTGTGACCACCGCCCCAGCGACTGTTGCTACAACAGCTCGTGTCGCTGCAACCTGTGGGGCTCCAACTGCCGCTGCCAGCGAATGGGGCTCTTCCAGAAGTGGGGCTAGACTAGCCGGCGCCCCCATCGAGCCCCTCTCTCCCTGCCAGACCATTTTACACCGTATTTCGGTTCATTGTTTCCTGTATCTTTGTTTTGTTGAACCACCCTAATTTTTTACCTTTTTTTCATTTTGAACCCCCCTCCCCTGATCTGTCATGTATTTTAAATAATCTAATACCCTCTCCCTTAAGGTTTGGCCCAACCTAACCTAATATAAACCTAACCTACCCAACCATTAAAACCTACTGCTTAGATATTACTATTTTGACACCCAACGTATCCCTATTCAACTATTGTTGACATATTTTATTTTTAAACATGACTTATAACTTGATTAAGTGAAAAATCACTGTAAATAAACTCCTGCACTCGTATTTATAAACATAAAACTCCTGAAAAAGCCACCAAAAACTGATTTTAAAATGAAGTGTTTCATATAACAAACTTTTTGGTATAATTCCCCCAGTTTGTACGTTAAGAATTATTTCTCTCTTTCAACATCCCAAAGAAAAAGAAATAATATAACCCCTGCCATACACTGTTCGATAAGGACGGGATGAGAAATCCAAGCGAGTCATCTTGAATTAAATTTCAATTTAAATTGAATTGAGTTTATATCTAAATGAATTTTTATAAATATGAGTGCAGTAGTTATAAGTTATCCATTGATTTATTCAACAGCAATTAATGATGTAATAATATTAATCCTTTAATATGTTTTAAAATTGTTTTTAATGTATTTCTTTTCAAATTCCCAATGTGATGACTCGCCTGGCAAAATTTCTAGGATTCTCGACAAATGCTAAAGTTACCAAGGACACGAATAACTCTCTCGCACATTTTGTATATTTTTAATATTAAAACCTAAAATATTTAAAAATTGTTTAAGAGAAGTCTTCGACAGTTTAGGTTAACGATGGGTGTTTAGTTTGTAAAAGGAATTATACTTTACTGTCTCCAATTTCATATAAAAAGATTCGTGGAGGAAATAGAAGCTTAGAATTAAAATAAATCGAGGTGTCAAAACAATGCTGATTAAATGATTATTTTAGACGATCGCATTCGGAAACATATTTTAATAAAAACCGAGATTAATTGAACATAATATGACAGCACGAAAACCTTTTTAATCTGAGATAATGTATTTTTTGTGAGCACGAAATATAGAATGTAAAAGATAAATGCATAATTTGTTCATTTTTTGTCAAGATTGCGACATCTAACAATAATAATTTTTAATGTTAATTTTAAAGAAATAATATTTTATTTTTGTAAAATGCGATGTTTTACAAAAGAATTGTGACTGCCCTCGAAATGAAATGCCATTTAAATAATATAATAGCTATCTATAAAGTCTTGACATGTAATTTGGAATGCTGTGTTTGTTCTACTGATATATCAAAGGAAAATGCTAACGTTACTGATTACATCAGCTTCGATGCACCGTCGGAAGAAACACCTCACGAGTTCTTAAGATTTGAGAATTTCTGCAGTTTCCGCAGAAGTGGTCGTTTTCACGACTGTTTCTTGTGATGGATACCTCGCTTGTGAAATGATGAAAAACTCCCTGAAAGGACCCAATTGGGTCTCTTCAAACCTAGATACACTCATTCCTTTTTTTTTAAAAGACCCCAACTGAGAACTGATCGTTTTTACGACTCGTTCTCGTGATGGATAGCTCGGTTGTGAGATGGTGAAAAACTCTCTTAAAAAAAATTGGGTCTCTTCAAGACACTATTTACACTCATTCCTATCTTTAAAAAGACCCCAACACAGCAGTTTCTGCGTACAACTGGTCGTTTTACTATTCGTTCTTGTGATGGACAGCTCGGCTATAGAATGTTGAAAAACTCCCTCAAAGAAATTGAGTCTCTTCCAGTCCTAGATAAACTCATTCCTTCATATAAAAAGGCCCCCAACAAAGCATTCCTAAAGATGACGTATGCCTTTAGAGAAACCTCATAACATGTAAATTGAGGTTCTTAAAAAACCCATAAATCAATTTTTAGAAGGTCATTTATTCAATTCTCAAAAAAAATGTTTCAATTAAAAGAAGGACAATGTTCAATTTCTTTAAAATTGCTTTACTGGTCTATTGAATGAGTAATTGAAAAACTAAAGCTCTTTAAAAATTCTCAATTTGCAGTCTGCAATGGAGTTTCTATTTCCGACAAAATCCGACCTTTATCGATCTAGTTGGAAATAGTTGGCATATATTAATTATGCCGAGGGTAGTCCGGAAATTCCAACGGAACCATAATAGGAAATTGTTGAAATTTTTTGAATAATTTAATCTGTGAAACAATGTCGTAAACCCAAATATCGTCATATCTTTGTGACAGTTGATAATTAATGACCTAACGTTTTGTCTTTGTGATGAATTTGATAAAGGGACGACAATAACCTTTTCGTAGTTTGTTGGTTTAATAATGTTAACATTTTACATTGATTGATCGTTAAAATTTCAAAATTAAACAACAGCAACTTTGAGAGTTAAAGCAAATATCTTTACACTGTTTTGGTTTTGTAGGAAACTTTATTATTAGGATGAAAGTCCTAATACTCTTAATAAATACCTTAATGTCAAAGAAGAGTTTTTTCGAAACCAGTCCCCTGTAGGAAATCATTAGTTATGTGTCTTACAATGAAGATTTTATGTCATTTATATGCCACGATGTCAATGTCAACCTGTTTTTAAGAAAATTATTAAAATTTCTAATAAAAGCTAGAAGATCTGTGCAAAAAATCTATCAACTTCTCAACAAAACATTATGAGATCCAATTCAAAAAATTTAATAATTTTCAATTTAAAATAAGCGTTTACTTGCATAAAGGTCAAAATGTCACAACTATTCAACAAAAAGTCGACGTTTCCGTCATTTCTTTATTAAAATATTTTGATGAGAATCTTTATAAAATTCTGTTTGAATTTTGTACGAGGCTTGTTACAATGCCATGAGAAAGGGCTTTCCTCTGTTCTGAAGAACATAAATCCCAGAAAGGTAATATAAAAAAGTCATTTGTTACAATCTCGTAATGCTCCAGGCAATTTTGACGTTAATCGCACAAAAACTTTACATTAACCAAAAAAAAACTAATATCAACTCAAATATGAAAGCATTGTAAGCTAAAATGATGATCCTCGTTGATTTGACATAAAAAACAACACTTATATTATATTTTATCAGTAAATTACAAATCACATCATTTTTCAAATGTCATATTTTTTTCTAACTTGGACTTAGAACCACGTTCGAAAAGTTTGAATAAAATTATCATTTTTTCTATGCATTCTTTTGATGCCAGATTTATTCAATGTATATTACACTAATCACACTTTTTATAGATTAAAAAGTAGTTTATAGGTATATAAATTTAGAAAATATATATATATTTGAGAGCCAGCTTTATTTCGATTGGGCATATACCCAGCCACATTGTCCAATCGAAATTCGAAGCTGGACATTTTGAAAATCGAACAAATTCGAGTAATTTTTCAATATTTTATTTATCCATTTTTTATTTCAAACGTAAATGAAAAATATCTGTTCGATTTTCAAATATCATTAATGAAATCGGAAAAAATACATGTTTTATATAAACTTGAATATTTTCTAACATTCCATTGATTTATATATAATATTTTTAGTTTAATATAATAAGTAGATAAAGTTTATTTTAACAATATAATATGTATTTATAAGTTTATTAATAGGGATTCAATGCTTAGCTTCGTAGTTGAAATCTACTAAAAAGCTTTTTTCAATATATATTTTATGGTAGAGAAATATAAAAAAAACGTTAAATCGTTGAAATAATTTATTTCAAAATATTCAAAAGATTTATTTATGATAAATGTATCATAATTTCTTCAATGATGACATCATCTAATTAATTCACGACATTTTGATGAAATTTAAGCCTTTCCATTAATTACCTGTCATATTGTATTTAATGGAAAAGCGCTTTTCTAATTGATAAATTTTCAATTTTTTTTTATGAATGAAGTTACTGTCAAAGTATTATATATTATGTATATTCAACATAACTTAAGAATAATCCAATGTAAAAGAAATATTTGTCACATGAACAACACTTAAATACTGATGTATGTATCTTGAAGTTGTCAAATAAATATATACATCGATTGGCCTAAAACAATTTTTCATTTCAACCTTTTATTTCAATCAAAATTAGCTACTTGAAGATATGAAGACCTGCACAATAGCCCATTTTGTGACTGAGCTAACTAACTGACAACCATCATGCCATTCCGCAGGGGTAGGCAGAAAAGATGGACTGCACAAACAACTCGGTCTTTGGCACACACTCCTTGCATCCAGCGTTAAAAAGGTAAAAAAATATTTTAAATACAGAATTAGCGAAACTTAATCTAAATTATGAAAACAGAAAAATCAGAAAAAGATATTAGATAGGGCCACAACTCTACCAACTGAGCTAATGTATCCCTATTACTTTGAATAAGAACTACCAATATTATCTTCATTTTCTTAAAGCATATTTTATTGGCTGCTATCTTTATGTATGATTGCAAGATTCAAACCCAAACTAAATTGTATCTAGATAGTTAGTGTCTTGTGTATTTAATTTCCATTTTTATTTTTAATGTGCGACATCTATTGACTTTTCTGCAAGTCTATGACTTTTCTGTTTTTAGAATTTCGATTGAGTTTCGCTAATATTGTCTTTATTTATTTAAATATTACAATTTGAGATGTTACGCATTAAGTTAAAAGAAAAATAAATACGTTAAATATTATTTTAATAAATCGGCGATAGATGTACTACTTAGATATGGGTTAGGTTAATAATTCAAAAGCTCTTGAAATTAAAAAAAAAACATTTTACCTAAATTGAACCAATTTATTAAATAAACAATTAGATTTGTCAAATAGCCCCATTCTCTTACGTGAAGTTGATGTTCTCTCTCCTTCAATTTTACATTTAAATGCTCTGTAACTCTGTAATTTATTTAAGTTTTAATACACCCTTGATGAAGGTTCAGGTTGAACCGAAACCGGTTTGTTATTATATCAAATAAATATAATAAATTGGTATTCGAACAAAGTTATTTTATTGTGATTATAAAAAAAATTCATCCAGTACGCCAAGTAGAAAGAATCCAGGTATTTAAAATGATTTTCCAGTAGGGCTCCTGAGAATTTGGCAAGTATTCTGAACACGTGCTGCAGCAGCATAGGACAGGAGGAAAGATTATTTTAGCAACAAGGTGGGTACAGAAATAAAGCTATTTAAAGTAAGTTATCGGCAGAAAATAAATAATGCGAATAACAATAAAACATTAAAATAAATTATTTATTGTTTCTCTACATAGTAGCCTGTGTTGAGGTTATTAAATTTACAAAGTAATAACAATAACACACAGTAACATAGGTGTTGAAAGAACAATATCGTTCAATTAATGTTTCTTAAAGAAAATGGCTAAGCTGAAGGATAATAAACACATTACAATTAGTGTCCGACCGAAACAAGACTTTCTGCCGAAACCGAAACTTTTTTAGACATGTTAAAAATTTATTGTTTACAGAAATTTGGCTTATTTTTTAGACTTATGCAGACCGTTAAAATCTGTTAAATGAAATTTAAAAAAAAAAACAATAATTGAAGTTTTTGAAAAAAACAATTTTTTTTTATTACTGATATAAATTTTTTTTTTAAATTAACAAAATCATGTTAAATACTTCTTGAACAAAAATTTGTCAATAATCAACACTTACATTATAAAAGAAGGGCCTCATTAATAGAGTATTTTAATTTTAATCACAACATTCTTATTACACGTGAAATAAAAAAATAAAAACAATAATTAAAGCATGTGATAAAAATATTTTTTTTTCTTTTTAATAAAACAATCAAAAATTATCAAATTAACAAACGTGTTAACTGTATGTAACAAAGATGTATGCGCGAGAAAACACATAACCTCACAACACAATCACGCCGGACCGGCCGGTGAAATCAGGTGATGATGGCGGGTGACACACGAGCCACGAACTCACCCGAAGTCAGCCGAACGATGCACGATAATTCACGAATGCTGAGTTTCGGTGCGACCGAAGGTTCTTCAGATTTTTCTGCCGAAACCGAAGCAGATGCCGAAACTAGATTTTTTTGCCGAACCTTGCCGAAACCGAAACCGAACCTTCGGTCGGTCACTAATTACAATGTAAATATTTGACCATGTGTTGAAATTTCATTTGAGTTAATATATTTTGGTATTACTTTAAAAAGTGTTAAGATTAAAAGAAAATATACAAAGGACAAAGATGAAAAACAATGTTGGCAATTTTCTGGTAACACATTTCATTAATTCACATTCATTTATCGATCTTTTTAAAAGCGGACTTAATATCAAAAAGAATGACTTAATATGTTCTGGAAGGCTATTAAATATAAGTGGAGCCTGATACAAATAATTTCTTTGACAAAAGAAGATTTATTATTAGATAAGTCACAAAGTTCAGACCAGTAGTACGAATTTGCAAATAAAAAATCTACAAAGCGTTTATGTAACCAAGCTGTTTTACATTCGTGACATTACATTCCTTATAAACTAAATGAGTTGGAAATCTAAATATTTTCTTGAACACAACTTTAAGAAACAGTAGTTGTTAAAATTTTTCATTTTTTTAAATATTTTTCACAGGAGGGATAAAATTTGAAGATAATAATAATTATGATGTGGTAGACCTTTGAAATCATTGTGTAGTTATGATTATATGAATTGTGAAGACACTTTTGAACATCTTAGGAACTAAATTTAATGTCAGGGGTGAAATAATGGACGAGATGCGTGAACAGAAAACATTATTATTGAAATACAGAAGAAAAGGTTCCCGGGAGAATGGAATCACTGCATATTTAGGTGGATTATATTAACGATGGATGAGACGAAGATAAACCATATTATTAATAATACTTATATTATATATTACAAAAAAAAATATTTCATATCTTACTGGGAGACTCGTAATATTTGTGTAAATGCCATGGTTCAAGGACAAAGCACCATTGTTCATTTTGTAAGTCACTGTTCAGTAAAGATTGACAGATTGATAAAAAAATATCAGACTTAACAAAGGTGTACCAACACGTACCCGACAATCAAAGTAAAACGTGTAGGTGGTACTTTAGTCTCCAGTGATTTTATTACGCTTTTTTTATTAATTCTAAAAAAACTTTCACATTTCTTCACTGCTCGCTTAGGCTTATTCAAAATTATTATTATTATGATACCAAAATGATGACATGCCTGATTATGAATTCGTTTCGGTGTAACCTTAGGAACAGCCTGATTTTTACCTCAAATCACTTACAAAAACTGCCCATTTCAATTTGGGAGGCGGGCATAGGTACCGCCTCCACGGGAAATATTTATTGGATAACCAACACCTCTGCCATAGGTCGCCCCAAGTGGTTTGCTACGTTTGGGTGGCTGCCACATGGTGTGAGGTTTGTCCGGATCTTGGCGGTGGATGCGTCTGCCCACCAACTGAAATATCGCCTCGCACCGCAGTCTGAGGAATTTATGCATACAGTATGCTAGGGGTACCGCAAGGATCGGTATTGTGCCCAATATTATTTATGTTATACTCTGTATATACATAAATGATATAATAAAAATACTAAAACACTGCGAAATAAGACTATTTGCAGACAATTCAATTATTTATTTTGCAGAAGATAAATATGAGAAAGCAATCGAAAAGAAAAATAGTGTTTATTAGTAATCTGAATAGTGATAGTGACTTGTGTAATGTGTCAAAATAGCTCAAACTAAACAAATAAAAGGTAAATGTTAATTAGCAAAAATACATTAATATACACAGAAAAAAATACGAACGGGGATCCAATGGTTTAAATTTTAAATGACTTAAATCATAAAAAAATGTGGTAGAAATTAAATATCTTGGAAGACCAAGACTTAGCGAAACCCAATGGAAAAAATGAAACAGAAAAAGATATAATCACTTCTGGGTCTCGAACCGAGGACCTACGCCATGCTGGGGCGGAAGTCTACCAACTGACCTAATGTACCTATCCCTATCCGATTCGATCAAATTTAACTGTAACATTCTTCGATTGAACACTACATACAAACATAATCTTGATTTTCTTAACGCATATAGTTATTGGTTACTATCTTTGTGTATGGGATTGAGTCCGAGATATGAGCGTATCTTTTTCTGCTTTTTCTGTTTCAAATTTTCAATAGAGTTTCGCTAATATTGTCTTCATAAATTAAAATATTACAATGTGAGGCTTTACTCAAGTTAAAATAAAAAATAAATAAATATCTTGGGTGTCATTACAGACTCTAAGTTTAACTTCTCAAAGAATGCAGTTATACAATACTTAGAGTTGATTGTATTGTATTGTATAATTTGATTATACAATAAAAAAAAATTGTCAAAAAATCATTCATTGAATCAGAAACAAAGTAAATAAAGAAACATGACAGGAAATATACAACACAATTATCATTACAACATCTACCGGATCTGCCCTGATGATGGGCACTGCAACACTGTCCGAAACGTTTGCTAAAGAATTAGGTAGCGCAACACGGCATAACACCCCAAACACAAATAATGAAAATACAATTATTATACACTTTAATTACTGTTCAAGTATTATTTCTCTCTGCAATGAAAAGAAAACGAAAAAAATGCAAAAACTGCAAAATAAACCAATGCGAATAATACTTGAGCGCAACATATACACAAGGATCAGAGACACGCTGAAGGAGCTAAATTTCATGACGGTGAAGCAAACCGTATTCTTGAATGTAGTTATTTTTCTCTCCTTCCTTTCTTTAGAAGATTCTCCACACAGCAACCCCAAAGATGACACGAGGAGAAATATTTTCCTCAGGGCCTCCTGCGTGGATTTATGGAAAAAAAAATGGACAGTAATTGCTAAAAATGAAAGGAGAAGATATGATGTTTGCTGGAATTGTGTGATAATGTATTTAGAAAAAACAAGGTAAGTACACAAGGAAAAAAGGTTACCAACTACTTACCACTGTGTCTCTGCGAAGGAGCACACGACACAATTACAATATAGTTATATAGTTCCACCGAGATACTTCTTATGTAATTCCAAGTTTGTCAACTTCCATCGTTTTACTTTTAAAAACGAGATCATGTCTTCGAAAAACACCAACAACTTGCTTCCAAGATAGATCCAAAATATTCCGTGTTCGAAACAAATGCACTCGAACTTGCACTATTTTTTCTTGCCATTGTTCCAAATTTCAAATACTTTTCCTGCAAGGTAACTTAGAGAGAGGTAGAATCTGGATAAATGACATCCAGGTAGGAACTAAGCAGATTCTTATATAAAAACCAAACACCATATATTAAATTGAATTGAAAAAACATGTGAAATAGTTTCAAATTTCTATACATGCGACTAGTATTATTCATGTGAAATTTTACCAACGAATACCGTGAGACTTATTTAATTCGTTTTCAAACCTTTGACCCTGTTCCAAAAAAGCTAAATCCCTTTATTTATATTGGTTTAAACCAACATCATATTGACAAGGGTTGAAAAGGTTCTATAGGGAAGTAAAGATATGTGTTAGCACAGTTCAAGAGGTGGGGTGCTTTTCGCCTAGAAAGGAAATGATGTTGATCTTGTGTATTGAATCTATTTGAATGAAGAATTCTATTTCCTGTTTTTTCTACCTGCGTCGCAAGGTTCTTAGGAAATGTATTTAACGGTTCCATGACATTTTATCCCCCGACAGTTGCCCCCCCGGACTATGGAGGCCTCAGCACAGGTAAGCCATCCAGAGAGGCCAACATTATTAAATTATACTCTAAAATATAAAATATTGTGGCAAAATAAATAAATAATTGTGATTGCAATCATTTTAGGGGAAATACGGTATTCAAAATTAATAGATAACTTTGTTTTATCCACGTTCATTGTTTTTATCCAACATGCTTCGTAAGCAATGTATGGCAAGGTACTGTACATAATATATTTTGTGTACTGGCGCTTTTGAATGCTGGTCACACCGAACAAACAATACATTAGTTCCAATTTCTACCACCAAAATCATTCTCGTCCGAAGTGTGCTGGTGTGTACAGCTATTAGATTTACCCTCGCAACTTTCTGTGATTTATTATTGTACTTACTTACTTACTTACATTACTTCCTCAGGGTTTACTTAAAACTAACTACAAAAATAGATATAAACTTACAGGTGTCAATGGATAGGTGCAAGTGGGAAGAGGAGTAAAAGAGCTCAAAGGGGGGGGGGATCCAGCAAAATCTCACATTACTTGGAAAGAATGTACGAAGTGGACCAAATTTATCTCACCAAGGGGGGGAGGGGTCTAGATTGAAAGAAAAACTGTTCACGTAATTAATGTATGCCCCCTAATAGGACATCATTTACAAAGGAAACAAGTTTAATAATAGGATATTTAAAAAAAAGATTATTTATAATATTTAAATTCCTTTTAACGCTCTTCTTTAGTTTAAATATTACAAATAATCAAAAAATATTTTTAGATGAATAATATATCAAATACGAATTTTTTATTTTTTTTATTGTTGATACATTATTTTACAAAATTTCATAGTACAATCCAGTAATGTTGGCCTCACTGGGTTGTTTACCCGTGCTGAGGCCCCCATTTTACAATATAATAATTTATACATAATACAGTTTGAAAAATAAATAAATATGCAATGTTGGTGACGAAACAAAAAAAAAATTAAATAAAGATAAATTTAAACTAAAAATAGAGATCAAAAATTAAAATTAAATTAAATTAACAGACTAATAAAAAAAAAATTAAATGAAAATCGGCATTTATTATGATTTAATGTGTTTATGAGTGTTACGTGTTTTATATTGGTTTTGTGTTGCGTTTATATGTTTTATTCTTTTATGAATTGGATATGATTTTAGTTTTTTCACGGACAAAAGTATTTTTGTTATTTATTTTTGGGGTGTTATGCCGTGTTGCGCTACCTCCTTCTTTAGCCAACGTTTCGGACAGCATTACAGTGTCCATCGTCAGCGCAGATTCTATGAGTCTATCAACAATTTCTATGAGTGGTTGCCAAAATTAAGCCGCGGCATTCCGAATATCCGAAGTATTGAAATTTCTCTTGAAAATTTTATGTTTTTAAGTTTGTACAAAATGTATGTTATTTTTTAAAATAATATCTAAACATCTGCCACGCCAAACGGTAAGTAAACACATCTCCCACAATAGAAAATAATTGCAAAATATGCTCAGAAAATTATTATTAACACGTTGCTGTGGCTAACGAAACACAACGCCATTACACAATCTTTATAAAATCCACACCACCCGCTTGCCAGCTGCCCGCTGCCTGAATTGAATATTTGAATTCCTCGGCTTTTCTCTATTATAATAAGCATGTATTATACATACAAACCTTCCTCTTGAATTACTATCTATTGGTAAAAACCGCATGAAAATCGGTTGCGTGGTTTAAAAGATCAATGCGCACATACATTTTGAGCGACTTCATTTTATACTATGATGATGATGATGATGACATGTATTGTAATTCACAGTTTTTCCTTAAATTCCATTTAAGACCTTTCCCACGGTATATTGTTTTTTTTTTAAACGAATCGTGTTTAAAACATTTTATAACACAATTGTTGGTAAAATGTTATTTATTTAAAGTAAGTTCACAGATCACATATAGTAAAAATAGTCACAATGTATCAATTCACAATAATAATAATTAACTGAGCAAGGGATCGGAGGGAACCTTGCTGTTTAGTCTTTGGGAACAACAAAACTGACTGTAGTTCTGCTTAGAGGGTCGTACCATAGGACGAAGCGCAACTAAGGCAGCAGTCGGGGTCTGGTTGGTGCTTTACTTATGGTAGTAGAATACTCCTTAGAGGGTCGTGCCAAAGGACGAAGCGCAACTAAGAGAGCGTACTAGTCAAGAGCGAGCTACAGACGAACTGGTTTAATTTAGGGCTCGCAACTCTTTATATAGGCCATTCCTTGTTGCGGGGCGTGGTTTATGTAGCGACTCGAGAGTAGGAAATGCGCAGAAGGCGTCTGCGCAGCCTGGTTCGCCTAGTTTTGGGTGAGCAGGATGGCGCTGTACGGGGGAAAGAGATGGTGTAGTGGCAAGCGTAAAAACGGCGCGCTACAATTTACAATTTTCGCTTAAATATTTTAAAATGACGTATTTTAATATCAGCGCCCTCCCTTTAACATTCGTATTTACTTATCTCCCATTCTTCTTCTTTTTGAGAGCTTACTATCGGGCCTTAAAGAAAAAAATGATACGACAATGATAAATTCTAAAACATTATAAAAATGTTCCATTATTTATCTTTTTCTCATTCCTCCAAATTATTTGGTTTTCACAGCATCCAAGAATCTGTCAATATCTGTCAGATAAACTCTTCAGTGAAATCAACCGGTGCCGTGAAATTCTTTCTTGAAAACATTTTCGATCTGGAATCTCTTTTTTTGTATGTATCTCTTTACAGACTCCCACGTCTGTGAAAAAGAAAGGCATCCAAGCGTTAAATTACAAAAACATTATGCCAGGAATTGTCACATAAAATAACCACAAAATCACCCTTTTCTAACTGAAATCGTAAATATAAAATAATAATACTGTGTCTTCGGGCTCGTGGAAGGTACCTAGTTAGCTTCTTTTAAACTTGCGTTTCAATCACGTTACTAACAATCCATTGTCAATGGAGGTTTGATTATGAAAATAGAATGTGCTTAGTTCTTACCGGGATGTCATTTAAAGCTCGATGACACTAAGCGAGTTTGCAAGCTACTATCTACTAAGTTTAAAAACGGGTAAATCGGCGAGTGAGATTGTCATGATGACACACAAAACTGTCCACTCGCTCAGCAGCGTAGGAAACTGATGTCGCTGATGGCGCCAGTAACAAGAATAACGACGGCTGCGTGAACTAATTCTGTGATGTTTGACAGTGGAAATCAGCTGTTTATTGGCAGCCATCTTGAAAAACATAAATTAACAGTGGCAAGTAAAGTTGACGACCTATCAACTTTTTTCGTAGATTGTTAACAATCTGCTAGTTAGCAAGTAACACGATGACACTGAGCGAGTTTACTAACAGATAGTGAGATTTTGTGATTGACGCTTTACGATGGGAAAGAATTTTAATTGTGAATAATGAGTATTTGGAGCAGGTAGATGAGTTTGTATGCTTGGGAAGTATGTTTACGAGAGATGGGAAGGCTGGTAGAGATATCGAAATAAGGGTATACGCAGGTAACTCTATTAATGGGGGAGTGAACGCCGTTGGCGCCAACAAAAATCTGTCCAAAGAAGCGAAGTCAGCCGTCCATTATGGAGCGCTGGTAACTACCCTGATGTATGGCAGTGACGCATGGAACTGGCAGTGGAAGGATGAAAGTAGACTGAATGCTGCAGAAATGAGATCCCTGAGGCGTATGTGTGGTACAACCAAGTACGATCGTGTGAAAAAGTCTCCACTCTCCACTGAATCTCCATCCGCGAAGAATGCAAGGCTGATGTAAGCGTAATGAGTAAGATTAAGAAAGGGAAACTCAGATGGTTTGGGCATGTAGAGCGAATGAACGGGGAAAGGAGTGTAAGGAGAATATATGACGCAAATATGAATGGTAGAAGAAGTCGGGAACGCCCGAGGAAGACATGGCTCGACAAAGTGAATCAGTTACTTGAATCGGGTCATGTGAGGATTCGGAATAATAGAAGAACATGTATGAGACGATGTATGAATGTAAACGAGGCAAGGAGTGTGTGCCAAGAACTTAAAACTAACTTATTAACTTATTGTTAACTTCTTACGGGTTAGACCCTTAGTTTTAATTATAATTTTAATTATGTGAAAATCTATTATTGAATATCATGTGGCTTCAGACATTGTGTCATGAAGCAGTGCTGAAATCATTACCTTTTCTTATTTTAAAATATGAACACTGCTTTATAACGTCGAACCTAGCGGCACGAACTATTGAGTGAATTAATTGTTGATAGTTACAACAGGAGGACTGGCAACACAAGTCGTTATGGAAGGGGGAGTTTCTTTTCTTTTCCGGGTCCGGTAATGGAACCCACTCTCGCCGGCATGATCTTTTGGGCCAGATCATGGCTGTGACAGTCGGATAGTATTAAGTTATTAAAAGGGTCGAAGTTTTAAATTTCAGTCGATTGGCACGTAATAATTAATGTGGAACGATCTCTGATTCAGGATGCGAAAGTGCACCAAAGTTTTAAATGAATAATGTCGCGAGATTGCTCTCCGCGGTAGTTCTTATATTACGAGAAGTTTACCGTAAAGTTATCAAGGCGATGGGTATGAGTATTTTCGCCGCACGAGACGCGCCGGTATGTACTTGTCGGGTGCCGACAATAAGAATGCCTTTTTAAACGCGTGGAGAAGAATAATTCCGCTCACCGGCTTGTATTAGAGAAAATGCACGTGCGGAAATACTAACGGTCCCGCTTGCTTGCTGCGTAAGCCCCATAACATCGTTCCCTTGGAGTTCCACTTCCCTTGGAGCCCTGCTTTGCTGAGAGTCCTGTCTTGCCAATCATCCTGTTGCGAACTGGCCGTTTATCCTGATGCGATCTGTGGAGACGAGAATCGGCTGGAGGTCCTGCCGATTATCCTGTTGCGGACTGGCCGAGATGAGGGTCGGCTGGAGGTCCTGCCCATCATCCTGTGGCGAACTACGAGACGCGGTTCGGTCAGGAATATAGTGAAATAGCTAGATAGTTTAACCTCAATCGGTCCCTGAGGGTGAGTAGAGTCACTTTACGTTTTATTGTACCTGACATTATTAAAATAATATATAAGTTCTTTAACATTTAAATTGGAAATGAGATACTTGTATTTATTTAATACCCTAACACGCTGGAGATCACATACCTATGCCCCCTCCTGAGATGTAGTTTCATGTTTTTATTTCACCACGGGCATAATTCTGCACAAAGCAGTATTTTGGCGCTCGGTAAAACCGTAAAGTTCGTGGTGAAAACATAGACCATACAGTATTATACTCAACGCTTAATTACAGCGTAACACAGGTTAAAGCTTCCCCACAGGAAAGACTAAACCCTTTCACACACTTTTCAACAAATGATCGTCTAGTCAATTCACGCTATGCAATTGCACTATATAAGTATTATAAATACAAAATAATACAAGAACAACATGTCAACCTACCAGAGGCCAAACGGGAAAATAATTCACCGACTCCAGTTTCATATCAGATGGTTCGGCTTGGTGGAACTCCTAATAGGACCTATAAATCCTACTGATCCCTCAATATAAAAATTTAAAAAATATTAATGTTATTATTATAAATGTGAAATATCTGTTGATATTCCCAAATAAATAAAATAACATCGAGTTGTTTGGCGGTCCGTCCTCTCTGCCTGAAGCGGCCTGATGGTTAGTTGGTTTAGTTACTAAGTATTTGAAATTAGGAGTAATGGCAAGAAAAATAGAGCAAATTCGAGTGCTTTTGTTTTGACAACAGAAGAAAATTTGGAACTACCTTGCAAGCATTTAGTTTTTCCTGTAAACAATGTCTTTTTAATTAATTAAAAATAAGAATTTTGACCATATTGGAACTCCAAGTATTAAAACGACCGACCCCAATTGTTAAAACGAAGAAATTTTATAAATTTCCTTTTTGGGAACTTTTTAAAATTGATTAGTGTATAAAACATGATTCTAAGTAAGTATCCAAAATTTCAGTGGGATCGGTGCCATAGGGGCGAAGTAATGACCGACCCCACGTTCTAAAAAGTGGACAAGATGGCGGCAGCAGCGTTTGAAAGTCGCCCTCCGCGCAACCGAAATTGGCGTTTCAATTCGGTTTTATCAGCGATCGCCCGGTTTTTTGATTTTTTTTATTGAAATACGCCTTCTACTATCACGAACAATAAATTTTACGTGTCGTTGATTGTTTAAATAAATAAAATCGCATATTTTATGCGATATTTTTCGATTTTTCAGCCGTTTGTGTGTTTTTATACTTTCTTATGTCTTTCATTAATAAGAGACATAAGAAAGTATAAAAATATATATGTATGTTTCTTAAGCTTTGGTTTTTTGAGGAGACCGATGAGTACAGATACCTCGTACGAGGTGTCTCTTATTTCTAGGCAGCAACTGAGAAGGCCCATCAGGGGGACGGGCAGCACTGCTTTTTCGTATAGTCCTACCCCTCCCCTGTCTCGAGGAACTATCAGAATTTGGGAGACTTATGATTACAGAAGTCTTGAAAAATTATTTTTTTCAAAAAAATTTTTTTTTAGTGCTGACCGGTTTTAGAAATGGCAGCACCGCCATTTTGTGTACCCCTATGAATGACCTAACGATTTTTGTGTATGATTTTTGGGAGACCTATCATTACAGGTTTAATGTCGCCGGCACTTAGGCTATAGCACCTTGTCCATTAACCGCATCATGCGAGAACTCGCCCCGTGAAGGCCGAAAGGCATGGTCACAAAGTGAAACAAACCTCTTTTAGGGATTGTAAATTCGGTTTTTTTCTTTTTCTCTAGGGGAATTTGAAATAAAGCGTCATTTAAAGCAAGGATCATACTGAGCAGACGCAACGCGACGCAACGTTCCTGTCCCGTTCACACTGGCCGACGTACGTACGCGTCGCTGTGACCACGTGACAAGGGGTCTCTGGTTATGCGCAGGCGCGTTTGATTTGACGCATTTGACATTTATTTTTTAGGTTATGTTTATGTGATTCTCTTCTCAGCAGATGACAGCTTTGCCATGTCTTGAAAGTGAATTTGAAGATGATTTGCTACGATTATTATTATTAAATCAATATTCTCGTAAAAAGAAAAAAGTCAGAAGTATTTGGGTCCACAACATTAACAAACAAAGACAAATGTTTGGAGAGTTCCATACTTTAGTAGAATCTAGTTAACTAATCTAATTAACTAGAATCTGATGACGGACGATTCTTCATGTACTTCCGTATGAGTAAAGTGGTATTTGAAGAGCTTCACAGCATAATTGAATATGACATAAAAAAAGAAAACACGAAAGTCCATTCGGATCAGAGAAAGACTGGCAGTGTGTCTATGTCATGTTTGATTGTCATTCATTATAGGGGTATAATATTGAAAGTCATGCCATGAATGGCTGAAATTTCCTCCCAAGCTGCACTGCGTATACAGAATCTCTATAATCCTGTAATTTGATTTTGTAAATAACTTCGTGCCGTCCAGTTTCAATGAACTGTTCGTCATCCATTTTTGAATAATATCTGTCAAAAAACAACCACAGATATTGCGAAACATAACGTTAGATGCTTAGATAACACCAGAAAGATGTAAAATCATCTCGTAGTAGGCGTGACTATACCCCCTCCACCTTCCACATGGCCCACGCCGATCTGGCTGCGGCAGATCCGCGTCGCGTAGGGGGCGTCGGTTTGCGTTGCGTGGGGCTAGTGTGATTCTAAAGCACCCGTTTCCATAGAAAATGTATGGATGGTAAGTAGTCCAGATATGGAAATGATGACGTCTACCTACGTCGCGTGGCGTGGCGTGGGCCTAGTATGTTCCCAGCTTAAGTCTAGCGTTGTTAAATACCGAGCACCACCCAAGCTATTCAAGATATCAGAAATAAACGGTGTCGCATAAGCGTCGCGTTTAGAGTTTGCATTCAAAACTCTAATATCTTGACATAACCGGTAGGTGCCATTATTTTTTGGTACTAAAACAATTGGATTATTCCAAGAGCTATTGCTGGGTTCTACCACTCCTAACGCTAACAGCCTGTCTAATTCTTTGTGAACCTGCGGAAGTAAATGAGGTGAAATATAATTAATATTAATCGGAGAGAAATTACCCGTGTCAATGACATGCTTCTCTAAGGATGTTCTACCTAATCGATTACCCGAATAGGAAACAAACTCCCGAATTACATTATTTAAGGCTGAGCGCTGCGAAACGGATAAGTTTTCTGCGTTTTCTAAACCTATTACCTCAGCTCTACACTGTGTTTTGTCCGTCTCCTTAGAATACATCAATTTTGATATTCTTGGACAAATGTTGATGATTTTCCAAAAATCACAGCCTAGAATGATGTTAGCATTTATCTGAGGCATAACCACAAAACTGAAAACTCTCTCTCTATGTTATCGAGACGAATCGGTACCGTAATTGTATACGAACAAACAACAGAATGACCTGCAGCAGAAACTAATGAAAACTTAGTGTCCAACTTGGAAAGCTTGAAACCCAAATCTGAAAATTTCCTATGAAAATTGTTACCTAAAATGGAAATGTGAGAGCCAGAATCTAAAAGACCAGAAAAATTCAACCCTAAAACTTGAAAGAAGATATGAGGACGGCAGTCCCTGTTCTCCGCTCCCATCTTCTTTGAAGCACTTAAATTTTTATAAAAAATTCTTATAACAGCCAGCCAGGAATCCCATTCCCCGGAAGTTTCCTCGGCGAGCGTCGACGTCATAACACTCGCTGTCTGGATCTCCGGGGTAATCAGTTTTTTGAACGGTGGCAGCCGCAAGCTGGAGACTTCACCCCTGGTCTCCTGCAGCAGAAACAATGAACCTCCCTGGAATTGTTATTTGACGGGCTAAGATTATCATGGTTTAAAACACGACGGTTATTCCTGAAATTGGGATTGTAATTTCCTGAATTCCTATTATTGTTCCTGTTTTGCAAATTGTTATTTCTAACTGAACTTTGATTGTTAGCTTGAACAGTAGCAGAAGGAACTCTGTCACTCGAACGGCTGTCCGCCAATTCTATCATTTTCCCAAGTTTCTTTAGGAATTCTTTAGGAATCACCGATAGCGATAACTTCTGAATATACCTAGGCAACATGTTGCATCGTAAAATCTCCACTAATTCGTCATCTGGTAATTTCGATGACAGACGATTATTTAAAATGAGAATGCGTGTAATAAAATAGTTTAAATTCTCCTTATGCAATTGTACCGTGGATCTCAATTGAGCCAACAATCGTCTCTCGTGATCCAGAAGCTCATATTCCTCTTTCAGATCCACGACAATGTCAGACCACGAAGCAAATGAGGAGCGATTTACTCTGTACCATAAGAGTGCATCACCAGAAAACAATTCTACCGCAGACGAAAAAAGTGAAACTTTCCTCACATTTCGAGCTAGTGCGAGCTCTTCGATCCTCTCTATAAAGTCGTGTACGCCAGCTGAGCCGTCAAGAAGCCGACAAAGAAGACAAAACGGGGATCGACGCCGTTGAAGTTTCACCAGATTTCGCCATGTTGGTTGTTTCTGCTTTACTTCTTGTGACAATTGAATATTCCATAACCTAACTACAAAGGTTATAAAACAAAAAAAAATCATTAGTACATGTGACAACACAACATATTACACCAATACTCGGAAATGTTTCCCATGCATGTAATAATAAAAAAATTATGTTAAAAATGCCGCCAGAGAACTGGAGACAAGTTGACGAGCGCAAATAACGCCGGTGAGGTGGTTCCTTGCAAAACAAAACTTCATAATCTATAAACTACCGTGAGCTCGAATGGTATACAGGTGTACATCGAGCCGCCGTTGACCGCAACACACATGACGAGTAAAAAACCAACACGAGATAACTTAAACAATGTAAGAACAATAAAAACCCGATCACATGTCCGAGATAACAACGCCACATTAAGTTCTTTGCACATTGGGCCCAAATTGTAACGGTGAATCTTACCTATTTCTTATACTCCGTATAACCGCCATCGCCTCCTTATCTGCAGGACTACTCTCATAATAATATTATTAAGCATTAGATCTGTACACCATGATACAATGTGAAAAGGCAAGTAGGTAGTTCCACAAATGAAAGTCGGCATGGATGGTAACAAGAATGCTCATTTATTTTAATAATGAATCATCGTAAACGGTAATCGTGATAATGATTATAGAAATCTACGGGGGGGTGGTTGAGAACTAAGCGTTATCAATTAATGTAAACATAGTTAACACGGAACATGTGGTTAGCTAAACAAACACTATTAAAAGATTAGGAAACCCTGAATGGGCGCCTGTAAAGAATATTCTGTACATATTTATAAAGGGAATCCTAAACAACAAACTATTAATTATTTAGCTATTAAGTTATCTCGTGCTGGTTATCAAATATTACATCGCTCACGTGTATTGAAGCCCCGACCTTACGACGGCTCGTTGTACAGCTGTTTCTTCGACGCACACCAGAAACCAACAAGCAAAAACAAAAACTTCTAGAACCTTACCCCTGCTTTCGGCGCCTGTACCTTTTACCAACGGCTGGGGTTTGCACTAGGCACACGAGTGGCTGTAACCCCATTTAAAACGCGCAGGTACTGCCCACAAACCGCTGCAATATAATATTGCTTTCTATTGAGATCATCACCGCCATGACTGCCTGGATGGAATCTCCCCTGATGACTCTCTGGAGACGGGAAACGATGAAATACCCTCCGTAAACGGCTATTTACGTTCATTTTAGTGTTTGATATATACTTTTTTTTTCTGTTTCATTTTTCATGCTTATTCGTTTATTTAATTTAATTTATGTGTTGTTATTTACTTTTTACCTTAACTTATTATTTATCTTTTTTTGTTATTTTAAAATATGGAATGTATTGCATTGCACTTCCCCTGCATACATATACGCACCAGATTTAAATGTCCGGGTTCAATTTTCCCTGCAGGAAAAACTAAACCCTTTCACACACTTCCCAAATGATCATCTGGTCAATCCACGTTATGCAATTGCACTATATAAGTATTATACGTACAAAACAATACAAGAACAACATGCAAGAATAACTTGGATCACCCATGGAATAGTTACCTCAATTAGGAATAAAGAAAAATTATTTTATCAAACCCGTAAACAACCCAATGACCTTATTTTATTACAATTATATAAAAAATACAGAAATAATCTTACAAACTTGATTAAAAAAACAAAAGAAAATTACTTCAAAGAAAAAATTGAAGATTGTGGTGAAGATAACAAAAAAGTCTGGGCTACAATTAATAACATCATTGGCAAGGGTAATAAAAATAAACAAATAAATAAAATAACATATGACAATGAAACAATAGAGACAGTAAAAGAACCAACTAAAATTGCTAATATTTTCAACAACTACTTTGCAAAAGTCGGTGAGAACCTAGCCAAAAAAATTGACGTTGTCCAATATAAAAAAAACTTACAGTACATCCACACAAACTTGCCAAAATATTTTCAAAAAGTTTGAAAAATGCACACAGATAGAAATAGAAAAAATAATAATGAACTTACGAGTGTCCGCGAGCCCTGGTTTCGACCATATCACAGTAAATTTACTAAAACAAATGAGACAACTAATATCAAAACCAATAGCACATATCATAAATAACAGCATGCAACAAGGAATTTACCCGAAAATATATAAAAATACAATAATAACTCCAATTTTCAAATCAGGAATTACAACCGACATCTCAAACTACCGTCCCATATCTATTGTATCAAACGTAGCAAAAATATTTGAAAAAGTCGTAAAGGCACAATTAACTAAGCACATCACTTCAAATAAAATTATTAATGATAACCAATTCGGCTTCAGAGAAAATTTAGGCACGCAAGATGCAATCGCAAAAATAACCTCAATAATATATAATGCTCTTGACTCGGGAAATAAATGTTTAAGTATATTCATTGATCTAAGAAAAGCTTTTGACAGTATATGCCACAAAAAACTAATCAAGAAATTAGAAAATATTGGAATTCAAGGAACAGTTATAGAATGGTTCAAAAGTTATCTACATGAAAGACACCAACACGTGAAAATTAACAATACATTGAGTGAACCCACCTATTCAGAATTTGGAATTCCTCAAGGGACAGTGTTAGGTCCAATATTGTTTATCATTTACGTGAATGAAATGCTTACAATACCGAAAATTGGAAAAATCATATCTTTCGCTGACGACACAGTCTTAATCATAGAAAAAAAAACTTGGGATGAAGCCTACCGAACCGCAAATGTAGAAATAAACAACTTAAAACAATGGCTGGATGACAACTATCTTTCCTTAAACTCTGACAAAACTTACTACATGACATTTACACTATCAGAAAAATTCCTTCCAATTATAAATTCCAATATAACTATTCATAGCTCTTGTAAAAATTATACTGACAACTGCAACTCATCTAAATGCACAAAAATTGCAAAAAAGAACAACATTAAATATTTAGGCATAATAATAGATCAACATATTAAATGGACAGAACATATTGCACAAACTATAAACAGAATACGTAAACTTTTTTACGTATTCCTCAAACTAAGAAATATACTTCATAAATCTATACTACTGAAGGTTTACTATGCATTAGCCCAATCAGTTCTGCAATACGGAATAATAGGTTGGGGAGGAGCGTATAAAACCAACTTAGCCCCACTTGAAATAGTACATAGAAGACTCATCAAAATTATTCTAAAAAAACCTTTAGACTATTCAACTCAAAAAATATTCGATGAATTCAAAGTTTTACAAATAAACAGAATCTATCAAAAAAATGCATTACTTCAAATCCATAAAGACAAACTAACAATAAATTCATTTAGCACCAGGCCGAGAACAACAGGACAAATAATAATCCCTAAACTTAATACTACAACGGCCCAACACCATTACACATACTCAGCCTTAAAATGCTTTAACGAACTCCCTAAAGATATTCAATCCGAAAAAAATTATAAAATTTTTAAGAAAAAAATTAAAATACATTTCACCACTAAGTAATTTCATGTTTGTGTTATATTACGCCCACTTATATTTTCAATGTGTACACAGGTTTTATATTTTATAATTTAAAAAAAAAACTTTCTTCCTAAAATAGTGCACAGGTATATAATTTTACATACATGTTGTTTTTATTTTATTTTTTCATAAATACGCTCATGGTAGCATCAATTAAACATATATCAAAATATCAATTGTGTTAGTACTCCCTCCCTAAACACGAGAAATTCTCAATTAGAGAGGTATTACCACCATTAAAAAATATTTGCATTACATGTACATAATTGATGATGCCATAGAAAATCTAACAAGCATGGCCATAAAAAACATAGATGATGGGAAAAAATGTTTAGCTTTATTCATAGATCTTCAAAAAGCTTTTGACACAATAGACCATAAAATATTACTAACTAAACTAAAAAAAATAGGAATGGCCGAATCAACAATTAACTTATTGGAGTCATATATAACAGGGCGAGAACAACAAGTACAAATTGGCAAACAAAAGAGCAAACTTCTATCTTTAAACTATGGCGTTCCTCAAGGAAGTGTACTGGGACCGATTCTGTTCATTATCTACATCAACGATTTAACTAACCTTACCATTAAAGGAAACGTAATCAGTTTTGCTGATGATACTGTTTTATTATTTCAAGAAGAAAATTGGACTGATACATTTAATGAGGCTGAAAAAGGGCTTAGTGCACTTCAAAATTGGCTTAAAATCAACTCGCTTACCCTTAATATAAGCAAAACAAAATATATAACATTTTCAATGAACTCAAGGGGCCAACCAATAAAATCACTAGAACTAAAATTACATGAATGCCATGGAAATAATATACAATGTTACTGCCCCGTCATCGAAAAAACACAAAACATAAAATATCTCGGAGTAATAATTGACGAAAATCTTAGATGGGACCTACACATCAAAGGTATTACGGAAAAACTCACAAGCCTCATATATTTCTTCAAAAATCTAAGAAACGTGCTAAATAAAAAGGATATGAAAAAGGTCTACTATGCGTTATGTCATTCTCGAATTGAATATGGAATCATAGGATGGGGATCTGCTGCAAATACGTACCTACACAGCCTGAATACGATTCAAAAAGGAATCATAAAGACCATATTGAAAGTACCAATTAGAACGCCTTCAACTGAAATTTTCAATAACTTTGACGTACCAAATGTACAACAAATATATTCCAAAAATATATTATTGAAGCTCTTCAAAAATAATGAATCCTCTACTAGACCGTGTATGCATAACACTAGATCGAATAAAAATGATATAAAAAATATTCCAAGTTATAAAACCACATTTGGACAAAGAAACTATACATACTTTGCAACAAAACTCCATAACATCCTCCCCCAAGACATAAAACTAATAAAAAATCCAATTGAATACAAATCAAGAATAAAAATATGGCTTAAAGAGGTCAATGAGAAAACCCTAGCGAAGACGCTAAAAACGACATAGAAGACAAATGAACTATATTTAAATAACTTTAGTCCTCCTCGGCACAGGACCCCCTAGTGAGGAGGACTAAGAAATACAATATTTTGTACTTAATTTCACATTTCATTTTGTATGTAAAATTTTTGTATATAGTCGCTATAATAAAAAAAAAAAAAAAAAAAAATTAAAAAAATAATTGTACTTATACTTACTTTGTAAAATTGTAAAAATGGAATAAATAAATAAAAAATAAAAAAATAAATGTCAACCTACCAGAGACCAGATGGGAAAATAATTCACCGACTCCAGATATTTTCATATCAGAGGGTTCGGCTCTGTGGAATTCCTAATTGAACCTATAAATCCTACTGATCCCTCAATATAAATATTTAAAAAATCTTTTGAAATCCTACAAAAGATTTATTATTATTATTATTATTGGTGAAAGAATTTTTAAAATCGGTTCAGTGCTTTAGGCTTGATCTGGTAACAAACAAACTCGCGCACTTTTGCATTTATAATATTAGTATCTCTATCTCTGGTTTCAATCCTGGGATTGATTTGCAGCAATTTCCTCTATTCGTCTCTTCCACTCTTCCCTGTCTTGGGCGGCTCTTTTGAAGTCTGCATATGATGAGCAGCGCACGTCCACCAGCAGGTCCTCCAGGTACTCTCGGCATGGGCGTCCCCTTTGTCTCCTCGGTCATACCCTCCATTATGGCATGCAAGAGGCCTTCTTGTCGTATTGCAGGGCCGATCCATCTTACATGCCTTTCGAACAAGGTCCTGAGCAGGTGCCTTCCTCCTTCGATTCTTTGAACCTCCTCATTTGTAATGTGGTCTCTCCAGGAAATTCCTCTTTGTCTTCTAAAGGACCACATCTCAAAAGCCTCTAGTCTCCGTTTATCTCTTTCGGATAGGCACCATGTTTCGCAGCCGTACATCAAGATACTCTATACATAGGTCTTGATGAGGAGTATTCTCAGTTTTAGGTCTATATTATTCGATTCTATTATTTTCGACCTTTTATTGAATGCAAGCCTAGCCTGGTGTATGCGGCTGCCGACCTCGCTCTTAGACCAACCGTCCCATGTTATTTTGCTCCCGAGGTAGACAAACTCCTTGGTGTTCTTTAGTGGAACTCCTGACATCTCTACTCTCTTCTGATGTTGCGTTCGGCCTACAATCAGCAGCTTTGTTTTGTCTTTATTTATCTTTATGTTGTAATTGTTTTGAAAAATGCTTTGCATGGTTGTTAAGGCCTCTTGCAGTTCTTCTTCGCTTTCAGCAACCATAACAACATCGTCAGCAAACCTTATCATATCCACCTTTTTCCCGTGTATCTTTATACCTTTTCTATGACTCATTCTCTCTCTCAAGTCATCAATCGCACTCTGTATATAAGCGTTAAAAAGAACAGGTGACCGAGAGCATCCTTGTCTCACCCCTTGTCTTATACTGGCTTATTTTGTATCATTGTCACTTCTAATTATAGCGGCCTCATTCTTGTATAGCGCCCGGATTATTCGTCGTTCTCTATATTTGATGTCAATTCTCTTCAGAGTCTCGAAGATTCTTTTCCATTCTACTTTGTCGAAAGCCTTCTCCAGGTCTATGAAAGCGATGAATGTATTTTGGTTTCTTTTTATTCTTTTTTCTAGTAGTATTCGTAGCGACAATATTACTTTTATGGTTTCTACACCTCTTCTAAAGTCATACTGTTCTCCGGAAAGGGTGTTCTCTACTTTTGGTTCGATTCTTTTTAGAATGATATTAGTCAATATTTTTGAGGCATGGGATATTAGGCTAAGAGTTCTGTGTTGTTCACATTTCGTCGTGCCTTCCTTCTTTGGTAATGCGACAATTAGACATTTCTCGAAATTCTCTGGTATCTTTCCAGTCTTATACATTGTCTGCATCATTTTAAACAGGGCATCTGTTGTTCCTTTTCCTGCTGGCCTCATTTGTTCAGCCGGAACGTCATCGATTCCGGGTGCTTTCCCTTTTTTGAGGTTTTTCAGTGCGAGGTCAAACTCTTCTCTAGTGATTGGATCTTCCAAATCATCTGCGTTTATCTCATTTTCTCTTTTTATCAATGTTTCGTTGTCATTATTTCCCTTTCCATTGTACAGCATTTCGAGACATCTTTTCCAACTCTCTCCTATTTGGTCATTTTCGAAGAGTATTTTGCCGATTTCTTCTTCTATTACATTACCCTTTCCGACTCTCATCCCAAAGAAGTCTTTCACCGCAGCGTGAGCTTTTTCTACATTTACTCTCTTAAGGTCGTCGTTTACCCCATCGCATTTATACTGGTAGAATGTTTCTTTGGCTATTCTTGACTCTATTTATTTTGTTTCTCAGCACTTTGTATTTCTCTTGTGATTCAGCTCTTGTATCATTTTTGAGCTCTCTTCTATCCTTTATCATATTTAGGATCTCATCGGTTATCCATTCCTTCTTTGCTTGGGGTATTTCCTTGCCTATAGTTATAACGGTATAACGGTATATAGGTGTAACGGTAGGTGCCTTAGTTACACAACATACATCTCAATAAACATCATCTGGATGGCATGGTCTTAAGTTCTCTATAAATTAAAGAAAAATAATTCTAAAAGCTTTTATTAAATTGAAAGAAAATAACTTAAAATATAATTTAATATAAACTAATAATAACTTAAAATACAATTAAAACTTGGCATTAAGAACTAAAATTATTACGTTCAAACTACAATCACATCTCCAATGATACAATCAACAGCTGCGTCGTTCAATTGTTTTCTCCTTTCTTCCTCTGTCTGTTTTCTACGGAGACTGTGACCAGGTTTCCCACCATTTTTCACTATCAAGTTGTGAACTTCCTTGTCTAGTTTTTTGTCCCTGGAAAAAAAATACAAATTTAAGTTGAAAAGAAAAAAAAATTCAATTGTTTCAACCAATAACTAGTGTTGCTTCTTTACTTTGGAAAGCATCTTCAATGTTTTCTACGAAAAGCATATTTAAGATATACCATGGATAGCATGTTCAATGTTTTCCATGGAAAGCATTTTCAAGGTCTTTTACATGTTTTCTGTGGATAGTATATTCCAAGTTTTACATTCAATGTTTTCTAGGGATAGCATATTTAAGATATTCCATGGAGAGCATATTCATTTTTTTCAATTGAAAGCGTTTCCGAGGTGTTCCATGATAGCATATTCAATGTTTTGCATATTCCATGTTGACATACATAGTAGTACATTGTATATTCCATGTTTTAATCTTTCTATGGAAAGCATATTCAATTTTTTTATATGGATAGCATATTCTATATTTTTTTATATATTTAATGTATAGAATCTTCAAGGCTTTTTCCGTGGTCGCAATGTTTTCTTTAGATGGCAGATTCAATGTTTTCTACGGATGCAATCTTCAAGCTTTTTCATGGATAGCATATTCAATGATTCTATGGACAAGTGGACATCATGTTCAATTATTTCTATTAATAGCATATATATTATTGTATATGGTTAGTATCTTCTAAGTATATTAGGGATAAAAACGTTGAATTACCCATGAAAGTTTTTTACGGATAGATATGTCGAGGATATCCATGGATAGTTTATTATCGGCCAGTTAATTTTAGTTTATTATCTATGGAGAGAAAATTCAATGTTTTATGTGTATAGAATCTTTGAGGCTTTTCCTTGTATGACATATTCAATGATTTCTATGGATAACATGTTCAATCATTTTTTTAGGGATACAATCTTCAATGTTTTCCATGGATAGCATATACAATATTTCTAAGGAAAGATGCAAAGAAGTTTTCCAAGGATGGCATATTTAATGTTTCTATGGATAGCAAATTCAATGTTTTCCATAAATATTCAAAGTTTTCCATGGATAGCATATTCAATGTTTCTATGGAAAGATACAACTAGGTTTTCCACGGATAGCGTATTCAATGTTTCTAGGGATAGTATATACAATGTTTTCCATAAATAATCAATGCTTTCCACGGATAGCATATTCAGTGTTTCTATGAATAGCATATTCATTTTTTTCCATGGATAGCATATTCAATGTTTTCTATAAATAGCATTTACAATTTGCAATGGATAGCATATTCAATGTTTTCTATGGATAGCATATTCAATGTTTCAATGGCAGCATATTCAATGTTTTCCATAAATATTCAATGTTTTCCACGGACAGCATATTCAATGTTTTTATGGAAAGATACATATAGTTTTTACGGATAGCGTATTCAATGTTTTCCATAAATAATCATTCCACGGATAGCATGTTCAGTATTTCTATGGATACCATGTTCAATTTTTTTCCATGGATAGCATATTCAATGTTTTCTATAAATAGCATTTACAATTTGCAATGGATAGCATATTCAATGTTTTCCATAAATATTCAATGTTTTTCATGGAAGCATGTTCAATTTTCCTATGCAAAGCATTTTCAATTTTTTCCATGGATAGCATGTTCAAAGTTTTCCACGGCATATTCACCATAGCGTATTCAATGTTTTTATGGATAGCATATTCAATGTTTTCCATGGATAACATCTTCAATTGCATATTCAATGCTTTCCATGGAAAGCATTTTCAATTTTTTCCATGGATAGCATATTCAAAGTTTTCCATGACATATTCTCCATAGCATATTCAATGCTTCTATGGATAGCATATTCATATTTTCCATGTATAGCATATTACATGTTTCTATGGATAGCATATTACATTATTATATGTTTCTGTGGATAGCATATTCAATGTTTTCCATGGATAATATCTTCAATATTTTAATGTTTTCCGTGGATAGCAAATTCAATTCTTCTATGGATTGTATATACAATGATTTCTGTGGTTGCATATTCAAAGTTTTCTATGGATAGCATATTCATTGTTTTACATTGATAGTATATTCAATATTTTCGACGGATACAATCTTCAAACAATCGAAGACGTGGCACGATCAAATTAGTCATATACTTGAGTCGGGCATTGCAAGAGTCAGAATAATAGATGAGTATGTATGAAATGATGTATGAATGTGAACGAAGCAAAGATTGTGAGGAAACGGCAAGATGAACTAACTAACATAAAATCATGAAATATCCATAGAAAACATTACTTAACGAAATTATTTAACGCATGTTTTCTCTCTCATTCCAACGATAATGATTAGTACCCATTTATTCAATGTAATTTGCTCAATTTCTTGTAGATTTAGAATTAGATTGGATAAACAAGAAATCCTCTATGACGGGTACACCCACACATTGTCAATACAATAGATTCATTGAAACACGAAGCAGGCCGCGAAAATTAAATATTTTCAAGCATTTAAAACAAATGTGTAGACTTACGTAATGTACATTCTACAGCAGTAGAAAGAGGCCACGATTAAGCAGAAGAAGCCGATGACAGTTGTGAGTAGACCAATCACAAGAATTCCGAAAAATGTTGATTTTGCTTGTCCTGATATTATTTCTGAAAATTCAAAAGAACAAATTAAGAATATGAATCTACATTCAAACCCGTAAGCTTTTCCTTATTAATGTGGTTTAAGAGAAAAGTTGGGTCCAAACAAACATATTCTAGAAAAATGAAACAATACAACTTTGTATAAACCACTTATATAATGTGCAAATCCGACCGGTTTCGGAACAAACTTTCCTTCGTCAGGGAAAACTTATACTAATTTGACAGTTTCGAACAATGTTTTATTATGGTAGGGGTGGAGCCGTTGTTAGTTAATAATGTAGATTGGGTGGGTAGGTATTAGTGTAGAGTGGGTGGGTAGGGGAACAAATCCATGATTGGGCTATATGACAATATTTTTTGTTTGTTGGTAATAGATTCATTATTTTTAAGGGATTTTTTAATTTCCAAAGCTTCTAAGTTATCTAAACGTTTTCCTTTATGATTAATATGAAGAATATTTATCCCTGTATTTTTTTCAAAACTATGGTTATTTTCAATGATATGGTTAGCGAACTCAGAAAAATTATTATTATTAAGACACCTTAAATGTTCTTTGATTCTGATTTCAAAATTACGAGTTGTTTTTCCAATATAAAATGAGGGACAATCATTGCATTTGAGTTTATATATTCCGGAATTAGTCAATTTATGGTCTTTATCTTTGGTATTTCTCAAAAAATTACCGATATTATTTCTTGTATAAAAACGCTGGTTTAATATTAGAAGGGAGATATTTGCAACATTGAACTGAAAAATTATTAATATACAAAATTTTACGCCATTCTTTATCATTAATATTATTAGAATTGTATAGATATTTATTTTTTGAAATTTTGCTAAGTTTTTTATTTAGGATGTTATCAATTAATTTTGGTTCATATCCGTTATTTATAGCAATTTGTTTTATTATAGAAAGTTCAGAAAGGAAATTATTATTAGACATTGGGACATTTACTAAGCGGTGTATCATGGAATGGAAGGTGGAGTGTTTTTGTGAGACAAGGTGGTTAGAGGTCTTATGAATTACTATGTCAGTGTATGTTGGCTTGCGATATATACTAAAATCGTTTTTATTATTTATAATAGATAAAGTTAAATCCAAAAAGTTTTATTTTTCATTGCCTATTTCTATCGTAACATATTCTATTTCCTCTCAGGATTTTAATGCTAATGCAAATACAACATATTTTTAACTAATGTATCAACTAATGGCATGGTCTTACGTCATCAACAGACATTCAGCTTTAAATTTGACAATATATTTTGAAAAAAACTAAACTTTCAGATGCAGAACAATTTTCTCTAATACAGATGGTGAAAAAAATCGTAAAATTCGGTCCAGTTTTGAGAGGAAAACGGGGGATTACAAATATATGACGATTTGATTTAAGAGCCTAGCAGGACAATCGGTTTTATCGAAATTTGCTAAAATAGTTTAATTGTTTGTCGCTTGTGTCGCCCTCATCGCTTTTTAACTCAATTCTATCAAAATTTATTGTAAATGGTTACTAAAAATGGATTTGATAATAGTATCCGCTCGTAAAAATCCGAAGTTACACGATCATTCCCGATAACAAATTAAATATTGGCATATTATATCTTTGCCGGTCGTTTCGAACGTTGGATTTCTATTTTTCCCTATAACGTGGGAAAATTTCCCTTAAGATTCCTATTTCGAAGAAAATTATTTAAAAAAATATTATTTGAACAACTTTTTAAAAACTGTCGGAAATTCACTATGCAACTGGTATGGTTTTAGAAGCAAATCGTGAGTTGTTTATTGGTTTAACACTTCAATCTATATATATTTTTTTTTATTTAAAAAATATAAACTACAAAAAGTTATAGAAGTTCTATAAAAATCTGTATCTTCTAAATACGAAAAATATTTGCGACATATTGATTTCTTTTACATGAGAATCGATATTCCCAAATTTTACAAGCAAACTAAATTTTCCAAAAATACGGGATTTTTTTCGGCTAACTGTCAACACCCAAGAAGAACACCTGCATTGCAACAAGTCTTCGCGATGGATGTCTGCGCCCGCCAGTTGAATAATCCCCAGGGCGTCACAACACACGGATATATAAAACACCATTGAAAAATATATTTTTTTATTTAAAAGTTTAGGTTTTAACATTAATTAGTCGTTATGTATTATTATTAACATTGTTATTATTTCCTATGAAATAAAGGTATTCTCCTGTGAAAGCTGATGTATAAAAATGACTTATTATATCACACTGTCATCATCACTATCATCCTAAGGAATGCTGTGTGGAGGGTTTTTTAAGGATTTTAAAAAGTTTTTTTAAAATATGGAGACGAAATTCTAATAAGGAGTTCTGGGAAGGAAATAGGTATTAGGGATTGGTAGGAATCTGGGGGTCAGTGTATCGAACCAGGCGTAACAAACGTATGAATCCATCTCAGTGCAAGGCGATGGGTCGAGATATTCACAGTATGGAAGATCTACAGTCTCTCGTATCTAGGGTGTACGAAGAATGAGTTAATAATGAATGTAAGTAAAGTCTAAAGCCATGGTATTTGAAAGAGAGAATATGAAAACAATGTGCAACATAGTTGTGAATGATGAAAACTTGGAGCAATTGGATGAGTTTGTCTATTTGGGAAGTATGTTTACGAGAGATGGGAAGGCTGATAGAGATATTTAAAGAGGAGTGAATGCAGGTAACTCTATTAATGGAGTACTGGTACCTACCCTGATGTATGGCAGTGAGTCATGAAACTGGCAGAGAAAGGATGAAAGTAGACTGAATGTTGTAGAATGAGATCCCTGAGATGTATGGCGTATGTGTGGTAAAACCATGTAGGATCGTGTGAGAAACATGGAGATCCGCAAAGAATGCAAGGCTGATGTAAGTGTAATGAGTAAGATGAAGAAAGGAATGCTCCGATGGTTTGGGCATGTAGAGCAAATGAACGAGAAAAATAGTGTAAGGAGAATATACAACCGTAAATGTGAATGGTAGAAGTCGTGAACGTCCAAGAAAGACATGGCACGACTAAATGAATCAGATACTTTATTCGGACCATATCAAGAGTCAGAATAATAGAAAAGCATGTATGAGACGATGTATGAATGTGAACGAGGCAAGGAGTGTGTGCCAAGACCGAGTTGTTTGGCGGTCCGTCCTCTCTGCCTACCCCTGCGGAGAAATGGCGTGATGGTTTGTTAGTTAAATTATGAATAATAATAATTAACCATTTATTTGGACAGCCCTATTTCGTGTGTAACTTGATAGCCCCTCCAGACTCACGGCGAGAAGCCCGAGAACACCCGAGAAGCGTGAATGTGATGTGTTTCTCGCATTCTCTTTCTCGTGCTCGGCTGTTCTCGGATGGCTGTCGGTAAATTTGGCCGCTTCAAAGGATTTCTCGGGCGAGAAGCGAGAAGGGTCTACACTCACGTTTTGTCTCAGTGTTGTTTAGTGAGCGGTTGAGAGTAGACGTGCGATATATTTTTGTTTTTGTATCGAAAATTTTGTTTACTTTAAAATGTGGAACAATCAACAAGAGTTGGAATTTATAGAGTATTTCCAAAATGAACCGGTGTTATGGGACGCAAAACATCGGAATTATAAAGACAAAAGCTTGAACCACGATGCGTGGAACAGACTAGTAAACTTTTTAAATTCTCCGCTTGGCTCAGCAACTAGTTCATCCAACTGCTTTAGCATACTGAAACTAAAGAATACAGTTTATATATAAGAATACATGATTATAATAATAACGAAAGAATATTAAATAAAAAAAATTACCAACCCTGTTCTGTTTCGATGAATTTGCGTTACCCACCATCGTCTGGCTTTTCTATTTTTTTTAACTTTATTTTTAGTTACAACAAAATAATAATATGCCATGGCGCACAGAGCCAAACTTGCTGCATTTTTAATATCGTCTGTAATGTCGTCCATACCGGATGGGAAACAGATCACGAGTGAGAAAAATGAGAGTGTGGATAAGGGCTTGTTCTCGCGAGAAGTCTCGGCGAGAATGAGAGTGTGGATAAGTGCTTGTTCTCGCGAGAATTTCTCGCCGAGACTTCTCGCCGTGAGTCTGGAATCGCCTTGACACTCGCTTTTGAAAAATAAAATAATATTATGACGGATGATATACATGCCTTCTTCGAAAAAGTAAGACAACACGGAAATTTATTTCTTGTAAAAGCACTGATGGGCTTTTACAAAATGTTTAATTTTTACGTGGTTTTACTGCCAGATACAGAGATATCGAAAAATATTATACAGCTAGGTACAGTTCTGAATCTCAACTATTTAATAATAATAATTGGACGATTTGTATAATGCCGTATTAGTGAAAAATCACCCCTAGGGCGCAGTTTCACTTGATCGTGCCATTCTCCCCCCGACTTCTTCTACCATACCTACACATTCACCTCATTCCTTCTCCTTACACTATTTTCTTCATTCATCTGCTCTGTAATGCATTCGTAATTAAATAAACTAAGTAAAAATGGTCAAAACGAATAAGACTTCCGAATAATAAAAGCTAATTGAAAATAATTCAAATTTCATTTATTACTGTTTACAAGTACCTAATGGCAGTTTTGCCTACCAAAGTCATCGCCAAATCAACAATTGTTGCCGGTACGCATATAATTAAAATCATTAAAAATATCTAGCAGAACTTAATTAACAGTAATTGATTTCAATAATAACATTAAAAATATTTTTCGAAATCCCACGTATAAAAATAAACATAAAAGCAGTTAAAAATTGATTCGTAAAACCGAGTGATCACTGTATTCATATATGGGTCTACGAACAGGGCAATATGTAAGAAGGTACAAGTATATGACAGTCAATCCTTGCCACAATCGTTTTAAAATATATCTTTTTGAAACACTTCATTCACTTTCCCCGTACAAATTCAGTGGTCGAATTTCTTCCCTCCAGAGTATACGTATTCTATACAAAAACCAACACATGCAAATATTCTTCATACTACTTTACGGAACAGAGCGTTAGGAGACAACCTCTCGTGGCGACTGACTTTCGCGTAATGAATAGAAGTTGAAAATGGGATCGCATTTATCTGTTTTGGGTACAGATAAAAATGGAATATTACACAATAAATCGCAAAATTAATTTTATTTATTTATCAGTTTTTATAGTTTAAATATTGTTTTCATACACATTATTTTTATTTTTTTCAAATAATTGTTTTTTAATACATAAAATCGATTTCAAAGTACATCGATTAACGTAGTTTTTAAAAATAATTTTACATCATTATTTGCGCATTTTATAAAAAAAATATAAATGTAGAGGTATAGGTTGATATGTTTCCTATAAAAAAATATTTTTCAATATTTTTTTTCTTTTCGTATATGACGACAGATGGAAAAAAATCAGTGGTACATGAACGATTTTTTGAAAACTGATCTTTTATAAACAGTTATAAAGTAAGAAAAAATATTTTTTTAAATATTTCATATTAACTTGGGGCATCGAAAATGCATGTATCTAAAAAAAAAAATAAGAAACTTTTTTTTTTGAGGTGCTGTTATCGACACAGATGACTTCGAAAATATGCAAAAATACGCAAAAATACGAAAAAAAACATTAAATATTGAAAAATCCCTCGCGGGCTCTTAAGTGTAATCAGCCTGAGGCGCAGATGTCCCTGTCGTTCAGTATTCGGCGAGATAGCAGCGACAGTGATAGCAACAGTTTGGTGAAATACCGATTATTTAAATTTCTCGGCGCCCGTATTTCCTCTTAAAGCTAAACACGGTTTCGCCCTAATTTCAACACCTTTAAATAACAGACAAACAGTGTCCAAAATTGGCGTTGGCTAAAGAAGGAGGAAGCGCAACACGACATAACACCCCAAAAACAAACAACGAAAATACTTTTGGCCGTGAAAATCTAAAAACGTATCCAACGGACAAACAGTATGGCGCCTTTAATCTGACCTGATGACGGACACCGTTACGCTATCCGAAACTTTGGCTACAGGAGTAAGGACCATACGTCATAATTAAACCAAAAATGAGTCACTATAGTATTTTTTTTTTTACAGTGAATACCGCACAAGAATCTCAACTGCTCCCGTCTGGAGCCAGTGAGACTATGGCATCCCCAATTGGGGTATGTTGTGAGGCTGAAGGTAGTGGGGAGGGGAAGGAGGTGGGGAAGAGGAAGGTTGGGAAGTACCTGGCTATTCAGATCTAGTCACCAAACACGGCTAAAGCCATTTTCAAGCAACGTTTTAATTTCTGAATGGTGGTCTTACACCAGGGCGATACTGATAGTATCTTCCACTCTGGAACATGCCGCAAATATACTATACATTATTTTTAAATTAATTAATTGTGAAATAACACAAATTAATCAAATAAAATTTATTTGCGCATGCCGGGTTCGAACCCGCGACCTCCGGATTGTGAGTCAATAGTCTTACCCACTATACTACGGAGGTCGTGGCGCCGTGTCTTGTTATCTGGGAGACAGATGAACACTTTAACGCTCTGTAGCTTATGGTGGTAATGACATAGTGAGTAGAAAAGATCTACGTCAGCCTAGAAGTTGTATTCATGAAAACTCTGCAAATTTCTCGCCAAAGCTCTGGTTCATAAATTTATTCTTCTTTGTGATTCGCATATTCATAGCATTAACTGCAGGTCGAATTTCCATTGAGCACTTTTGTAATTATCGTGAATATTCATGGTCACGGTACCGTGACGGCATAAAAGGCAATAAATATACATTCCTTATCGCTACAATTCTGCAGCTCTTTCTTATACATTAAATAATCGTGAAACAAAAGATGAGACACTCAAAATACATGTGACCGTTTCCTCCAAAGTATTCCTTACATTTCATTTTCTTTACACGTGTGAGGGAGATGTATGATAATGATTGTATGTTTCCTTTGGGGGGGCATGCAGACGTCCGTTCACCGTTTGTCCCATTTTCGACTGTTGTTATTTAGTATGTAAGAAAGAACTGCAGCATTATATGTTTAAGAACAAAAGCAAAACCATCAGCGCATTGACATTTGACGTTTTATTATTTTTTTGGAATTCACTCACACTTCCTTGTAACTTTTTTTTATATGAATACCGCACAAGAGTCCCAACTGCTCCCGTCTGAAGACAGTGAGACTATGGCATCCCCAATTGTGGTATGTTGTGAGGCTGAAGGTAGTGGGAGGGGAAGGAGATAGGGAAGATGAAGGTGGGGAAGTACCTGGCTATTCAGATCTGGTCACCAAACATGGTTAACGCCATTTCAACGTTTCAATTCTGAATGGTGGTCTTACACCAGGGCGATACTGAGAGTATCTTCCACTCTGGAACGTGCCGCAAATATACTATTTGTTATTTTATTTTTATTTTATTTTTTATTTTATTTATTAGCGTTATAAACAGTCATTACAAGTTCATATATAACAGTGTTAGAGATAGTCATATCATTGACCAATAAAATAACGACATAAAAATTTGAGACCATAATAAAAATAAAAAAAAACAAACAAAACAATATATGTATGTAATATAAACAGTTCTGAAAAAGTGCATCTACTCACTTAAATCTACAAAAAATGTATTTTCAAACTGCTGAAATCAAAAAAGAAAATGAAGAAAAATGAAAATGTAAAAGAAAGATAAGGAATTAATGAAACATTAAGTTTTCCGTTGAATATTACTTTTTACGAATTTTATGAAGTTAGCAAGGTTCGTGTTAAACATGTCAATGTCTGTGCATAATCTATTGAAAGTGCTACAGCTTCTTCTTATAAACACATTTTGAAGATAATTAGCATTGCTCTTAGGAATATAAAATATGTCTGGAGATCGAGTGACTCTTATTGGACATCTGAAATTGATATTTTGTAATAGGTAAGGGCTATCAATAAAATTGTGGATTATCTTATAAAGCATTACTAGGTCTCTGATATCTCTGCGTTGATCAAGGGTTTTGAGGTTCATAGAGACATAATTTACATCATTTCGCATGCGAAACGAAACATATTTCAAAAACTTTTTCTGGACTCTTTCTATATTTGATTTATATGTAGAACAATGGGGGTTCCATACTGTTGAAGCATACTCTAGGTGGCTTCTGACGTATGATATGTAGAGAATCTTAAATGTTTGTGGATTTTTGAAAACAGAACTTACTCTAAGTATAAATCCTAGCATTTTCAAAGCCTTAGACGTGATGTGCTCGACGTGAGATTGAAAAAGAACCTTACTGTCTAATAGAACTCCAAGATCTTTAATTTCATTTACCCTATTTAAAAGATTGTTTTTAATTATGTACGGATATAGTATAGTGTTTTTCTTTCGAGAATAAGATATGACGGAACATTTATCTGCATTCAAAAGAAGGCGGTTTTCTAAACAATACACATTGACCAGGGAGTTCAGGTCATCCTGGAGCTCTATACAATCCATCTCAGATTTAATGATTTTGACAATCTTTTTGTCATCCGCATATAGGAACAGCTGAGAATTACGAATAGTTTTGTTAACATCGTTCATAAAAATGTTGAATAAAAGGGGGCCAAGGTGAGATCCTTGGGGAACTCCTGAGGTTACGGGGACAAAGCTAGAGCAGAACCCCAGTACAGTTACAGCTTGCGTACGATTGTCGAGATAAGAGGCTAACCAACGAAGGAGGTCACCGTGTATACCCATTGCTTCGACTTTCTCAATTAAAATGCTGTGTGGAATTTTATCAAAGGCTTTGGAATAGTCTGTGTAGACTACATCGACTTGAAAACCGTTATCCATAGCAACAAGGACTGTGTCAACAAATTCGCATAGATTAGTTTCTGTTGATTTTCTGTTCACGAAGCCGTGTTGATTCGAAATGATGTGTGGTCGTATACAAGGAAAAATAATATCGAAAACAATCTTTTCAAAAAGTTTACCCATTACATTTAATTTAGAGATTGGTCTGTAATTTTCTATGTTGTGTTTGTCGCCTTTTTTGAATATAGGCACAATATATGAACTTTTCTATTCTAGTGGAAAAATACCAGAAGACAAAGAAGTTTTGAATATTAGACTTAGCGGATAACATAAAACATTAGCGCAATTCTTTAAAAATACCGGGTGTATACCATCAGGCCCACTGCCTTTGGTAGGATCTAATGATTTGAGATATTTACAAACTAATTCAGTGTCTATATAAACATTATTAAGATTTAGTACTGAGGTGTTTGGATTATATATTCGATTGGTAGACGAGGTGGACGGGGCGGGGGATTCAAAGGAGGATTGAAAATGTATGTTGAATAAGTTACTTATAGCTTCTCCACCCGATACACGCTGGGAGTTAAGAAACATATTGTTAGGTAGTTCAGAGCTTCTTTGCTTAGATTTAACAAAGGTCCAGAAGTGTTTGGGATCGGTATTGATATTAATTTCGGCCATATTATTGAAATTATCATAGCACACCTTCTCCATACGCTTTTGTCGTTCTCGGAGAAGAGAGAAAGTTTGATAGTCAGAGATGCGGTTATAAATTTTATATTTTTTGTGGAATTTAAGTTTATCTTTAATTACTTTTTTTAAGACAGCGCTGTACCATGGGGGGTACCTGGAATCTATGTTAACTGTTCTAGATGGTACATGCATGACAATTACCTTATTTAATTCTGAATAGAAGCGCGCCGTGACTGAGTCTACATTACTGCTGTTAAGAGTCGTTGTCCAGTCAACGGCTGCTAAGGCGCTATTAATGTGCACATAGTCAGCGCTGTGATAGGAGCGGACCGTGCGCGAGCGTGGGATTTGGAGGGACGGCTCGCGGGCCATGCGCAGCACCACCTCTAGCGAGCGGTGGTGTGCATCCTCCGGCACTAGCGGTGTATTGCACCCCCTTACAGTGCACATGCAACTCGAAATCACCAGGTCGAGAACACGCTCGTTTACATTAAGCTGGTTGTTGAATTGATGGAAGCCGGTAAAGTCTAAAAAATCAGAAAGTGTTGAAGTTAGTGCATCGGTTGAGGATCTATTAAGTACCAGGGCACCGTCTGCGGTCAAAGGCAGAAGCCATTGGGCATGTGGTATGTTGAAATCTCCTAATAGAAGGAATTCATCATCAGGGAAATTGGTATACAACGAAGATATAAATTCAAAAAAGTCACTTTTTACTCTGCTCCGCACCTTGGACGAAGTATGAGCAGTATATGCGTAGTTTAGAAGCACGCGCGCCAGAGCCTAGTGCAAGAGTAGCTGTGGATATCTCTGCGCGCTGTACGGGTGGGAGGGAGAGTGAGGGGCACGCGGGCAGTTCGCGACGTACTGCAATCAGTGAACCACCACCGAGCGCCTGGCCTAACAACATGTAGTCGCGATCACAACGGTACACTACATAACGTTCATCGAATAATTCACAGTCAAATATACTTGGCAGAAGCCATGTCTCAGTTAGGCATATCACGTCATAATCGGCATTAAGAATGCTGGAAAGAAACACATGCGTTTTGGTTCGGAGACCTCTAACATTTTGATAATATATATTTAATTCACCGAGAGCATGCATTTGAATGGAACATGTAGGTCAACATATTATGTGAAAACAATAATAATAATAATACAGTATGTTGGACTATGGAAACGTAGCAAAGATCAGTTGAATATAATATTATAATTGACAATTTGACATTGAAAACTGTAAAATAGTATACATTTTTTAAAGATTTTATGGTGAATCTTGATTTTGAAATCGAACCCATTAAATTTACATGGTTTAAATTAATTAATTGTGAAATAACACGAATTAATTAAATAACATTTATTTGCCACACCGGGATTCCATCCTGCGACCTTCGATGTGCGAATCAAGAGCCTTACCGCTGGACATTTCATTCTTTCAAAATTATCGTCATTGCTGATAGTATTGTAGTGGTCTACAGAGATGTCACGGTGCAGTGTGTGAGAGATGCGGGAAAATTATCCCTTTTTCCTTTGTAGGAAACTGACCTACGTTACATCATGTATCTCATATGTTGAAAAAGCTGCAGCATTATAGCGATAAGAAACGTATGTGTACTGATTTTTTTGCCGTCATGGTACCGTAATCGTGAATCGTAACGGTAATTATAAAAACATTCATTTCCTGGACGATGAGTACGCAAAAAATAATGATACCAGAAAAGAAAACATATTTACCGAAAGAGTTGTATTTTTCTTCCAAAAGTGAAGTAAGATTTTCCTTGGGAATGCACGCCAATACAGTTTCATTGTACTCGGTGTATCTGAAAAACAAATAAAATATTATGAAAAGTCTAGACATTTGCAAATCAATTTGGCGCAGCTTTCCAGAATAGTACAGCTATTATAAACCCTAGTGTTTATATTTTGAAAAGTGGTAGCCAAGTGGTGGAAAAAAATATTAGTGTTTTGTTTAGGAGTAGTTCATCGTGGACGTTTAGACTTTTGCTACTATTTGTGGGGCAATTCCTTTATATTTTCAACGCAAACTGCTCGAACATAATCTTCTTATATAGAAAAATGAATCGCTGAATGTGTTGCTAAGCGCATAACTTTCGAACGACTGCACCAAATTGGATAATTCTTTTTTTGTGTGTTCGTTATTGCCAGGACAAGGTTTTTATAAAACTTCCGGTGAGCTCTGGCATTATGAAATTTGTATAAAAAAATTGCTATTGGTGGCACGCGAGGATTGAAAACTGAATGTATGGGTGAGGGGAACCAGGGTGGGGGAGGGGAACCTGGGAGGGGGGAGGGGGACCTGGGATGGGGAGGGGAACTCGGGAGGGGGGTTCACGGGAAGGTGGAGGTGATGGAGTGGGAACGCGAGAGGGGAAGAGGACGCAGGAGAAGAAGGGGAGGCGGAAGGGGAACGGGACGAATGGGAAAGGACACTCAGGGAGAAGCAATTTCTTTATTAAATGGCATAGCAATGCATGCCGGGACCACCTAGTGGATAATGAAAATAAAATTAAATATGTACGAATGTGTGTAATTTGCTCCGTTTAATTTTTATATTTTTTTTGTATATTCAATAGTATAATTATTCACTTACAAAAAACGGGTTTATTTATTGCAAGTTCTACAGTATAACTATTATTACGCGTGACAGCTGTTTCGCTTTCTGAAATCTTCTGAAGATAGTTTGATAATGCCTTCAGGAGGCGATAATAAGTATACAGCAAATCATGTTTATAAATGAACTGCAATAAATAAATGAACATATAAAAGAAAAACTTAAAACATTGATACATACATCTTTGTAGTGTGTTTCTTTAGAAATATAATAAAATGTATTACTTTTATTCAAAATGTATATATTATGTGTAATAGATTTTATTCAGTCGATTCCGCTTAATTTGGGCACATCGGAATCAATCATTTTGACCCAAATAAGCGATTGTCCCAAAAGTTTGAGGTAGGTAGATAAAAATATTGAATGTGTGTAGATTTATTGAGCTTTTTAATTTTTTTTTTCATATTTCATTTTTGGAGTCCTCTCAAATGTGTTCTTAAAGTTTATTAAATTTATAGAAAAAAATTATATCTGAAAATTGATCATGTTTTAACTACCGGTACATACGAATATGAAGAAAAAAAATAATCAAAGATGGGTATAAATAAATAATTTCAAAATCAAGAATAAAAAATTTACAGTTCTATCGTAATTTATTTTTCGGGTATAATGCCGCGTTGCTTTACATTTTTCTTTTTTCAACGTTTCAGCCAGCTTTACAGTGTCCATCATCAGGGCAGATGTGTAATGGATGTTTGTAAAGTGTATGCTATGCCTGTAGATGCAATACCGTGTTATGTTCCTGATTGTTCCTGTTCGTGTTTTGTTCCTGAAGTACTTGGAAGACCCAAAACACATGGAGTATGCCTAATTACGGAGGCAATTGAAATTCATAAAAATCTCATTTATATTCATGGAGACGATGTGGCCGAGCTCAGTAGCTCTTGGTATCCGGTAATTGACGGCTATACCAAAACTAAACCCAGAAAACCTTTTTAAATTATGCTGTATTACCTGCTCGAAGAGGATTGGAGCTGGCAACATAGAATTTAATTTACGTACATAAAGCATACTTTACCACTATCGATTTCACATCTGCCCTTATGATGGACACATTGGACACTGTAAAGCTATCCAAAAGGTTTGTTAAATTAGGAGGTAGCGTAACACGGCGTAAAACCTCGAAAATAAATCACGATAATACTTTTGAATTTTGAATTCATATCAAACAAGTTACATTTTGTAATAACAGTAGGTATCCCAAAAAATTACGACAATCTACCGCAAACTGCTCTACGATGACGAATAGCGGCGGACGACGTGGGCGAAGTCTGCAGAATTAGTGACGAATGAACTCGGAATATCCGTAACGCGGCACTTCCATTATTTTCACTCGGGCTGCATAAAACACGGCCGTTTAACTAAAATACGTATACTGAGACACGTTTTGCATTTTGCATCGACCGATCTCAGAGTAAATGATTTTGTTTTCCCTTCCTTTGTTTTGATAGAAGTTGAGATCGTGTGTAAATACTCGTAACAAAGCAAACAATGAGTTCCTCTAAATAATACAATATTGCGACCATAAAATATAGGTTTATAAAATAACACTGCCAAGCAGTAAGCAACAGTCCGGTACATTAGTATGACATTTTGAAATTTCCAACTAGTAACCCTGAAAACATTTTTTTTTTGTTTACTTCTTCATAAGTTTTTCTGCAATTATAATTGATTTGGTGGTGTTTATGAGTAATCTGAATATTGTACAAGATGGAGGATATGTTGTTATAAATAATTGCATTCTCAACTCAAATTCCGATTTTTTAAATTTATTTATTTACGCCCTTATATTATATTATTACGCACATATATTACAGGGTGTTAAGGGACGTACTTGACTTACTTTAACCAGTGATTCCTGACATTATTTGGAGTAAAAAATGTAAATAAAATTTTGGTCTCCGGAGACTTTTTTTGACGACTTTTTTTTCAAATTTTTTTTCTTCAAAATCAAACAAAAAAAAAATCTTCCGCACTTCGTTACTGGTCACTCAGCCGAGTGTCTGACGAACCCCTTACCCCGCCTCCAACTGTTCAACAACTACCATTTTTTATGTTTTTGTAGAAAAAATAAAAATAAAAAACATCAAAAATGTCACCGGAGACCAAAATTTCATTTACATTTTTTACTTCAAATAATGTTAGGAATCACTGGTTGAAGTAAGTCAAGTACGTCCCTTAACACCCTGTATATACAATTTTCTCGGTTTACCCGCGTAACGTAGTCCTGAGAAGGACTTTTTAACTCCTGACGTTTTGGACAGATCACACTGTCCATCTTCAGAGGCCTTATGTCTTTAGTTTTTGTCCCAAACTGATAGCTTTCGCATGTCTGTTCGGTCCAGAGTCCAAGACTTAAGTGAGTGCAAATCAATTCTTATGGCTAGAACGGAGTACCCGGGTTGAATGTGATTTATGGTGTTCTAGCCCAACGCTTTCAGCCTTTTGTTGAAAAAGCGGATTCTTACGTGCGTAATGCTGAGCATTTCATTTCAACAATTTCTAATATAACTTTGAACAAGGGTGACATTCTAGTGAGCTTCGATGTAGTCTCTTTGTTTACAAAAATACCAATCACTGAAGCATTAGAGTTAATTAAATCAAAACTAGACGTTCCCACTGATTTTTTCACTCGGACGGAACATTGCCTTAAAAATACCTACTTTTGAGGGACAAATACATAAACAAATTCAAGGGGCCCCGATGGGATCCCCGCTCAGCCCGGTAATCGCTAATATTTACATGATGTACTTTGAAATAAAGGCATTAGAGAGCGCTCCTCTGAAACCTTCACTATGGCGGCGTTACGTAGATGATACTTTCATTATTTGGCAAAACGGAATTAAAGAATTAAATAACTTCCTTATTCATTTGAATAATATCCATGAAGATATTAAATTTACCATGGAAATCGAGGAAAATGATTGTCTCCCATTTCTCGATATTTTAGTTAAAAAGAAAAAGAACGGCAGCCTTGGACATACCGTGTATCGTAAACCGACACATACAAATAGATATTTAAACGCCAACTCAAATCACAACCCATCTCAGTTGTCATCAGTTATAAATACCTTAGTTACCCGATCAAAACGACTAGCAGACAAAAATTATATTCGTGAAGAACTAGATCTCCTTAGTAGTGCTCTTCAAGAAAACGGCTACTCCAAATATTTAATAAACAAATCCATAAACAAACGTAAAAAAACTAATCCTGAAACGGAAACAGAACCCCTTTCTATAGCAATTCTCACATACATTAAAGGCTCAACAGATAAAATCAGTCGAATCCTTAAAAGCAATAAAATCAAAACTATTTATAAATCGGAAAATAAAATCTGGTCTCTATTAAGAAGTCCGAAAGACCACATTCCACTTGAATCACACGGGATTTATAAAATACCTTGAGGGGCATGTGAAGGGGTGTATATTGGACGATGCAATAGAAAAATGTCTTGTAGAATTGCAGAACATAAAGTAGATGTCACTAATAAACGCTTAACTTCATCCTTAGTTCAACACGTCCTTAATGAAGGTCATAAAATAGACTTATATATATATATATATAACAATATTGACGAAATTATACTAGTAAATAGTGCAGGAAACGACTGTTTAAAACACTTGCACAAAAATAAATATAAAGTAAAAATATTATTGAATTTAAATCACACACTACGTAGGTAAAAAATATTAAAAATACAAAATTGTTTTTTTTTTTTTCTTTCAGCCGACAAAATACTGTTAATGTGTTAGTCAATTTAAATAGCTTTATCAAAACATTCCCCTATTTGATGAAAAAAACTTCAATAAGGTATGCTTATGTAATAAAATTGATGTAGGTAAATATATCAACAACATCGGAGGATTTGTTTCCAAGCTTTTGAATCCGTCGCATAGGAGTTGAATATTGGGATGTTGACTTAGAATTGTCACAATAATATGTTAGGTACTGTCTTGTGACTGACCTGCCTGGAGTATGAAAAGAGTGGCTGAATGACGATCAAGGTGTCAAAACTCCTTCTAGTAATCTTTCTCCACAAGCTGTTGAAATTGTAAATTTTTTTGCCTATTTGAATATGTTTCAAGTAAATCCAGTCACTAACTATCTAGGCTCTTCCCTGGATTTGATTTTCACTAGCATACCAAATGTCATAGTAAGTGAAGCTGATGTCTCTTTGTTACCTTTGGATAAATATCATCCACCTCTCTCTATTAAAATTACACATTTTTTCAAATTTGATTCCTTGAAACCAAATGTCTCTTATCACTACAAATATCTTAACGGCGACTATTTTAATATGAACAAATATCTATCCCAGATTGATTGGTCGACACTATTTTTAAATTCTGATATTAATGACGCTGTACTTAAATTTAATGAATGTGTATCACATGCTGTAGAATTGTTTGTTCCTAAGGGGTGTTACTCTCAACCTAAGTTTCCAAATTGGTTTAGCACGAAACTTAAACAGTTAATAATTGAAAAAAAGAAGACTCATAAATTATTTAAAGACACTGGGAACTTAAGCTTTTATCATAAATTTTCTCAATTAAGGGAACTGTCCAAAATCGAATCAGCCAAATGTTATAAATATTTTGTAGAAGTTACAGAGACAAAGTTACTGCAAAATCCTAAACAATTTTGGCAATTTGTTGCGCAAAAGCGTACTGATAATGATTTTCCTTCAAGTATGTATTATTATGAAACTCATGCTACTAACGGCCATGATATCGCCAACCTTTTTGCCAAACACTTTTCCTCTGTATATTCTGATGCATCATGCAACATCCCTCCACTTAACTATGACCATAATATTGACTTAAATGATTGCCAAATTACACTTAAGGAGGTTTACCAATCCTTAAATAATCTCTCTAACAAAAAAAGTACCGGACCTGATGGCATTCCAGAAATCTTGCTAAAAGAATGTAAATATACACTATCTAACCCAATTTGTATGTTGTACAACTTGTCACTTTCATCTGGAACATTTGCTGACTCATGGAAAATTTCATATATTCGACCCATTTTTAAGTCCGGAAACAAGTCGAATATTGGAAATTACAGACCGATATCAATTATATCTAATATTCCAAAAATATTTGAGTCGATAATTACAAAGAAAATTACTCCTGTTTTCAAAAGTGTTCTAATTGAGGAGCAGCATGGATTTAGATCGGCGAAATCTACAACAACAAATTTACTTTCCTTTACAAGTACCATTGTGAAAGCCTTAGAAGATAACACTCAGGTTGATGTTCTTTACACTGACTTCTCCAAAGCCTTCGACAAAGTTAATCACCGTATTCTCATGGCCAAACTTTATGCTATAGGCATTAGAAACCCTTTGTTATCATTCTTTCACTCTTACTTGACAGATAGAAAACAAAGGGTTAAAATAAATAACTTTGAATCCTTTAACATTGATGTAACTTCCGGCGTTCCCCAAGGAGCCCATTTGGCCCCGCTTCTTTTTAACCTTTTTATTAATGATATCACAAAAGTTTTTTCTCACACACGTTTCTGGCTATTTGCTGATGATAATAAGATTCTTAAGATTATTAAATCCCACCTTGACTGTTTACTATTTCAACTTGATATTAATTCATTCAACGATTGGTGCAAAATTAACTGCATGGAACTTAATGTTGATAAATGCAAAATTTTGTCCTTTTATAGAACCAAAAAACCTATTCAGTTTGATTATAAACTAAATAGTGTTTGTCTATCTACTGTCACATCTATCAAGGACCTTGGGGTCACTCTAGACTGCAAACTTTCTTTCCGTGATCACATAAATAATATCGTAAATAAATCACTTAAACTACTCGGCTTCATTCATAGAATTACCTCTGACTTCAAACATATAAGTACACTTAAAACTCTTTACTGTTCGCTGGTTCGCCCTCACCTTGAATATGCTAGTGTCATTTGGTCTCCTTTCTACGCTGTCCACATTTGTCACATCGAATCCGTACAACATCGTTTCCTAAGAGGAATTGCTTGGAGGTTGGGTCTTGAAAGAGGCAAGTACTCATATGATGAAATTGAACACATTTTAAACATGCCTTCTTTAGAAAAACGTAGAAAGGACTCTGATCTAATTTGCATATTTAAAATTATCAACAGTATTCAGATACACCTGCATTGTTACAACTCATCCAGTTTAACATCCCTTCCCGTAGGCTTCGAAATAATGAATTGCTGTTCCTCAATCAACATTCTACTAATTACGGATACCATTCTCCCTTATCCAGAATGTCGAGACTTGTCAACGCAAGTCAAAGCATTGATTTTTTTGGTGTAAAACTAAATGACTTTCGGCAGTCGTTACGCAATATTTAAATGCTTCTTCATGCTTTGACTTGTAGTGTCTCTATATGTACTTTTTATATTTTATATTGTCACTGCTATTAATTTTTATGTGCTCTCCCTTCACTGTCATCTCTGTTTTTTCTTTATTTTTATTCGTGTTATTATTATGTTTTTAATGGACTGTTGTCCGTAAATTAATAAATAAATAAATAAATAAGAGATTACGTGTATAAATCAGGGGTATCAAACATTGAATTAATGATTTCATACAAATAGGTTAAATCGTAAATGATTCTACGATCAGATAATTTCTTTAAATTTTATGAACAAAGTAGGTTATCGTAATTTAGGCATTCACTAGGAATGCCCATTTTAAAATTTACATATCTTAAGAATTTATTTTGGATTCTTTCAATCGCATGTGAATGAACCTCATAATTTGGGGACCAAACCGTGGAATTGTCTAAATGACTCATTACGAGTGACATATATAATTTTCGGAGATGTCTTGACTTATCAACTGGACAATCGATATTTCAAGTTGAGAAGATGTGTACATATTACAGGAAATAAACCTTATTTCCAATAAAACAAAGAATATCAGTAAATAATATTATTATTTTAGGTTCGTATCATCAAAAAATTTTAACTGATGAAAAGAAAAAATAAATTTATAATATTGCATGTTTTAAGAGTTCATAATATTTCTTTGAATCATAATTTATAAAAATGGGACAAAAATATAAATATTGTAAATTTAATAAAAATATACGCACTTGTCACAATCACACCTCTTCCCTCCGTACGTGAAATTTCTACAAATCTGCCTGTGGTCCACGCACTGGTCTTCAAACCAGCATTCCTCTCCGTAATGCACTTCTGTTGAAACCAAAAATATATTAATACATAGGTTAAATGAGTATCCTCTCTCTATACTCTCCCATCTCTTCTTAATATGTGGCTAGCGAACACAGCAGCAGCGATTTCACAATAGAATACCTTCCATTGGCGGTCGCGATCTTCAATAGCGGAGGACACCAGTCCCCAACAGAGCAGAGAGGTTGAATGGATTCATTCCGGTTCCGATTGCCGTACGTCCAACTGCTCGCGAATCGCTACGGTGTTCGCTAGCCACATTGTGATTTAATATTCTCTATAATTTAATTTATTGTTAAATGAACGTTAATACATAATGGTTTTATTCATTATATGAAATAACCCGTAATCTCTTGTATGATATCCCAAAAAGACGAATATTAAAAAATTGACGACGTTTGTGGCAATTAATCTCCAATACTGTCGATTTCATTTGCGAACACTGGACGTTTTTGAAGGGAAAATTTTGAGGCGCATCTTCGGACCGGTTCTAGAAAATGGATTTTGGAGCAGACGTTATAACAATGAGCTCTATACTTTGTTTAAGGAGCTAAACGTCGCAAAATTTATAAAACTGGGAAGACTTCGGTGGCTGGGTCATGTGGAGAGAATGACCGAGCATCAAACACCAAAGTCCCTGCTGAACTCAAGACCGATAGGGCGAAGCAACCTGGGAAGACCAAGATTAAGATGGAGCGACAACGTCCTCAAAGACATACACACTATCTTGGAGCCTCTAAACTGTCAAGACAAAAAAGATTTTAATTGTTTGGGTCTTTTCATATGACCACAGATTTAAATTATAATAGAATATTTACATTTTTAATTAAATGAAAAAAATATTAGCGAAACTAAACGAAAATCTAGAGACAGAAAAATCAGAAAAAAATATTGGCACCTCTGGTTTTCGAACCCAGGTCCTTCAGCTTTCCGGGCCACAGCTCTAGCAACTGAGCTAAGGTGTCTCTATCCGATTCGGTATTTTTTAACTGTATCTTACTTCGACTAAGAACTACCAACATTATCTTTATATTTTATTGGCTTCTATCTTTATGTATGACTAGCTTTTGCCCTAGGCTTCGCTCGCATATTTGTACACCACCCCCCCCCCCCTCCCCCACACCCCCTCCACAACGCCCTACTCGTAGTACTGTCGTAGGTATCTATAAGTACAGATTTTACGACTAGTTTCACCAGCTCGGCAGTGATGCAATCTGACAGCTATTGTGCTTCCTCCCTCCTACTATAGAGTAAAATTTTTTATTTAAAATAACATTTAAAAAAAATGTTATTTTTAAATTCTAAGACCGATAAAAGGGTGTCAAATGGGTTCAAAACGACGTGTTAAAATTTTTCAAATTTCTGATACGATCTTCTTCCTGCGGATTCACTCCAAAGGTTTGAAAATTTTCATTTTAGTATATATAAAAGTTACTATGAATCCTTTAAACCATAGCAAATATAGTACATTTTTACGAAATCATTTACAAAAAAATCCCAAGATTGATTCTCGCAAAATAATGCCGAAATTTGAGAGTAAGAAGGATTTTGCTGGCATTTGAATACACTGCCTGGAGAAAATTTGAAATATATTCACATATTTTTTTAATAAACTAATCAAAATATTCCCTCTCTTTCGTGTTTTTTTAATAGTTCAATTTTAATGGTTTATCTAGCGCTTTTTAAGATTTAACGAGGGTGGGTTTTTTTCTATTGTGTGAAATTTCAAAGTCAATGATGATATCCAAATATTATTAAAAAAAATTACATGATTTTATATCTCTATTTAACACCCTATTAGACAAATCAAAATTGGAATTTTTTCCCATGCAGTCCCGACCACCCTACTATACAGTCTACCAGAGAACTATTTCATTATATTCAACCCTTACTCTCCAAAAACACTCCACTAGCATCCCCACAGACGAAACAGGCCCTGGACCATCAATAAAATCGACCGGTAAGGACTGTATCGATAATTTTCGGTAACTTCTCATCGTTCACTAGGACAACTGCAGACCGCTAACGTGCAAACGACAGTTGACTTCGGATATATTAAGAACACTTATAAACTGTTATTTTATCGTTAGCGATCTTCAGTCATGCTAGGAAACGATGAAAAGTTACCGACAGTTATCGATTCAATCCTTATAATCGGTTGACTGAGCTAGGGATCTTGATGGGCCTCCCGTTTAGAGTTCAAAAACAGATATTATTTGGTTTTTAACCAATATCCAAATACAAAATGTGGTATTTAATAGGTTGTGAGGAATTTAGAATAGCAGACAGATTACACGGCTGATTTGAAAATAAATTCTATTTATAAAGCAAGATTTGAATTTTGGCAGAAAATTCTGAATTTTAAATAATCGGTTGTTGACGTGGGTTGTTGATGTTCAAATTCAAACATTCCGCAAAAGACATGTGCCCACATATTGTCTAAGGCGATGCACCACGCGGTGTAAAATTCGGAATCAGGCCGCTAACAATAATACTCCTTATGTAGATGGCGATAAAGTTAAAATTCCCCTCCCTCTTTTGATTTATCAAGAAAAAAACATAGCCAAAACAAGTTTTTTGTTTTATTTTGAGGAGTTCAGGCACATATATATTTAAATGTTTTAATAACATTTTCCGAAGAATTTAATATTTATTTATTTATTTATTGACGCCCTGTTGAGCTTTCCACATTATACTATTGTATAATGTGGAAAGTAAATAAATAAATATTATATAATGTATAATAAAACCATTTTTAGATTGTGGTTTTATTAAACCACAATCTAAAAATGGTTTTAAGCAGTGGCGTAGCTAGGGTGGCGGAGGGGGCGGCCCACACCGGGTACCATCAGATGGGTGGTGACACCCGTCCATGAAAAAATAAAATATGTAAATCTATATTTATAAAAATCAATTGCTGTTCGTTTGTCTCGCTAAAACTCAAGAACGGCTGGGCCAATTTAGCTGATTTTGGTTTTGAAATGTTTGTCGTAGTCCAGGGAAGGTTTAATCGGTGATAAAATATGGAAACATTGCGAGGAAGATAGTAAAAACAACAATTTCATTTTCCTATATAAACTGTTCAACCTACTTTCCTGTCAAACATTTGAAGTTCGTCCCTTCGGTACGGTAGACTGGGGTCCACTCGAGATTGCGGTGAAACTTTGGTGAGTCGTTGTGAGCACGCCCGCGAAGTTTTCTATACATACTGGTGAGCTCTAGCATTATGAAATTTGTATAAAAAATTGCAATAGGTGCCACGTGAACTGTTTGAAAACTAAATATACCGGGACTGAATGTATGGATTGCGGGAGGGGTGAGGGGGTAGTCGGGGAGGGGAGAAGGGGGGAGAACTCGGTAGGGGGGTTCGTGGGAGAAGTGACGGGAACCCGGGAGGGAGGAGGGTAACTCAGGAGGGGGGAGAGGAACTCGGGAGGGGGATCCGCGGAAGGAGGGGGACAAATATGGGAGGCAAATACGGGAGGGGGGTGGGGAACTCGGGAGAGGGGCTCACGGGACGGGGGAAGGGGGGGGAGTAGATTAAAGGGGAGGAGGAAGGTGAACCGGACGATGGGAAAGGACGCGCAGGGAGAAACAATTTCTGTATTAAATGGCATAGCAACGCATGCCGGGTACCAGCTAGTAATAAATAAATATTACCACAAAAATATTTTACTCATGAACACTGTCCGTTATATATGGCTCGGACGGTCAGGGATTCCCCAAAAATTATGTTGTTTTATTTTCGTTCCTAGCTATAACTATTGCTCGGTTGGGTATTCCCCTAAAATATTCTTTGTTTGTCACCTGTGTCATTCTCATTTCTTTTGTTTATTGTAATTGACATGTACTCTTGAAGTGAATTGTTACCTACTGATTGACATGAATAAGAGAAAAAGTTGTTAATCTGTTGTGTTATTAAGTATTAAGTATTAATTGTTAGTGTTTTATTAAGTATTGAAAGATGTCTTTAAAAAAGCAAGGTAAGCAGATTAGACAGTTCTTTTTTGTAATAAACGATAACTAATAAACCCAAAATCTGAATACAACTATAGCAGAATCGATCGATAAATTACTGAAAAAAAAAATTATCAATAATCTGTATTTTTTTCTGTATTTCATTGTTGTGTGTACATAAATAAATAATTAAGGAATAATAGAAGGTAATTCGTTGACCAAATGTAAGAGCGCCCTCATATTTCGTTCTTTTGGATAAGAGACCTTCCTCGCATTACTAGCACCGCCAATCATAATACCTAAATTATTTTCTTCAATAGGTTAGGACATTATCCAAAATCCAGTTTGAGGATTACTAATTCTTGGGATGACACCACGTTATCCGCATCGGGTGCTACCCTTGCTAGCTACGCCACTGGTGCTAAGTAAGGAATTTTTGAACTTTTAAGCAGTTTTTATAGGCTATTTTATACGTGATAATTTAATTTTTAATGGGCTATAAGCCATGAATATTTGTCTCATGAATGAGTTTTTCTTTTGCCCTGTTTAATTTATCTTTGTCTTACTAACCTATTTTTTTGCATTTTGTTTTTCCTGTTAAGCACTTGCATACTGCTTACTAACAACGTATGCATGGACACTGGAGGTCCAGATTCGTTCAAAATAAATAAATGTAGCTTCGTTTAATCAAAAAAAATTAGAATCTTGCGAGAGCCTTGAAGGAGTAACCATCAGTTACTTATACCAGGGCGGGTAAGAGGTGGATTCCCTCCACTGGGCTATAAGCCTACTACAATAAAGTCGATAATTTGAATACATTAGTGGGGGGCTGCAATAGAAGCAGTACTAGTGCATTCTCAATTCTAACTCTTCCCCTTTTCAACCCAGCCTTCCACTAGAATAGACGTCAGTGCTTTTGATCTTTTGCGTCACTAGTATTGCATCCGGTGTAAAATTGCAGCATAATGTGTGTTTTGTAGAGTGAGACAGGGATGCAAAAAAGAGAGCGCAAATTCGTGTGCACCAGTTTTAATAAAATGCCCGACACACGATCCGATATAAAGTACTACCCGCAGGACTGCACGCAGAACCTCCAGCCGAATTATTTTATTATTCAAACTGCCCGACAAAGGAATAATAATAAATAATTCGACTGATGGTTAGTTAATTTTTTTTTATTTTTCATTTTAAGCATCCGCTAAACTACCAAAGCAGTTTGTTAGCAGATAAATTTAACAATATTAATATAACACTAAAGCACACATTTAACAAAAAACAATATTATAGAAAATAGATACAAAAGAATAACTTTTAAGCAACTGCAAAACAAATGCATAAAATAAACAGACATACAGATATATCACAGGCAAATTACTCGTCGTCATATTTATACATAAGATTACAAACAACATCAATATAAAATTTCTTGATCTACTATCCACTTTTTAATAATTTTTTTGAGACAGGTGGTGCAATTTGATTTGATTTTTATGTTCATTTGCGTCTTATTAAAAAATATAGTAGGGACAAGATAAGTGATTATCCGTTCCCTGTATTCATTAATAATTTTAGTGGCGGACAAACCCTCACTTTTACTAAATCTTGTGCCACGTGCGTGATCTACTTTTTTTTGTATGTTGAATGAGACAATAGGTTTTGGCATACAATTTGAAACTATAATATCCCCAGTTAATATATTAACTGACTCATATAATAGTTGTATGTCTCTTCTTTGTGCATAAAAGCTTAAGCGTAGAGTTTTGAATTGCTTGAATTTAAACTATATTTGTCTTGCGCGTGTTTCCCCATGACGTTATTCCGTATCTAATAGTAGATTCCGTTAGTGATAGTTTATTTTGTTGTGCCTGCTATCGATCCGATTAGCAGAAACTTTGCTTGCAGTCCTACAGGCAGTTTTTTATATCAGATCGTGTGTAAGGTCTTTTAACCTGCAATACTAATTTCTGGTTACGAGTGACAGGTCGGGTGTGTGTCGTTTATAAAGTTTACAAAATTGTGTAAAGTGTTAAGTTCAAAATATACAGGGTATAACCAAAACCTTGGGTTCCAGGAGGTTTTGGTGTAACAGCACGTACCCGAAGGATTTTAACTAGCGATTCTTGAGCATATTTGGAGTAAAAATATACATGTCATTTGATCCCATCCCTATAAGCCGCCACGGGATCGAGCGATACTCGCGCTGTTTCCTGTGTTAACGTGCTGCTAGAACGAGATGGAATGCGTGACGTGAGACCCGCCGCTGTGCTATACCTGACCACTCTGTGAGGACGTGTGATAGAAAAATATTTTTATTGTTTTTAATTTTTAAAAAAATATTATCGGACTGCAAAATGACATCTAAATTTTTTACTCCAGATATGCTTAGGAATTGCTGGTTAAAATCCTACGGATACATATGCCCTGTGTATGTTCTAAATTGGAGCTGAACTTTTTAATTACTTCCCCTTTTATATCAAGAATAACACAATAACACACACATCTAATAAATATACCTACATGGAAATAAATAAATATAGGTGCTAGTGGTTAAAAATGTTTGTAGTTTAGTTTTAGTAGATAATAAGTTTTTTGTGTTGTAGTTATTACAAAAATACATACATATGAACAAACCTGGAAAGCAGTACGCCCCGCTCTGTAAGTGTCTGGGTTTACATTTGCAAGCGTTGTCAACACACACAAGACGATCAAGGCACTCCAAATCTTGGTTACAATTTTGACCTGCCAATTTCAACAAATAATATCCATCAATCAGAAATTTCTTCCCAAAATGTCTAAAAAGTTTCTAAATAAGATGAGTTTACATTTTCTTTATCATTTAACAGTATATTGAATAGAGTCACGTGGGGTAACCGTACGCAGTTTTTACATTGGGATTTTTGTATTAAAACGTTTTAGGTATTTTGCTCATTTTTTTGTTTATTGATATGATTGATCATTAAGGCATCTCAAACAAACATAAAAACCTTATGTAGTTCATAAATCAAAAAGTTATATAAAAATGTTTACATGCATGTCGATTACGAAAACTTACCCCACGTGCGGGGTAAGTATTCGCATACCGTAGAGAAGTGTTCAAATCAGATTAGTGGTTATCTTTAATAGAATTATCACTTTACACCCGTGTAACTAACAATATTTTACCAAAAATTATCATAGACCTCATCGCTCTGACTCAGTTGGTTACACAATAGCACACATCGGTAAGCAAACATGTCGATAACAGATGACAAAATTTAAGAAAAGGCATGAAAAACAGTAATTTACCTACCAATTTTTATTTTCAAATTAGGATTCACTATACTCATATCCTGCTTCAATGCGACCCAAAACGCTACTGAATTAAGGAACGTGCGGGCGCGAAACAGGCACGACCACCTCGGAAACATCATTGCGAACACTTACACTCTGCGTACGGTTACCCCACGTGACTCTACGCTTCTAATTGAAAATTGTTGCGTTGTGGCAAAATTTTGTACAGCAAAAAGGCTGCATTTTCACAATGTAAAAGCTCGCTGTTGCAAAGGTTGTTAGCTTCGGACATGACAGTTTAACGAATCTATTGTATTTAAAATTGTAAAATATACGTCTACTGTTTGGTCTTGAAATGAAAATATTACGACGAAAGGTTGCGCGACCTTTTGCATACAAAACATAAATTTGAATTTGATACTAAAATACCCAACCTAACTGAATAATTATTTTTTTAATAAAAAGGTTATAGCAAATATGTAGTTCGCATACGTTTAAATGGGATGTATAATTCGGATGCAAGGCCAACGCTGGCAACAAATAAATTCAAGGGCAATATTTACATGTAAGCGAATTATATTCACATAGAAACAGCATTAATATTTTGCATCGTTTATACAAAAACATAAAGGAAATAAGAATTGTAAAAACAGTTACATTTCGTCACTTTGGTTGGACAGGGTTCTAACGTCACTTTACCTCAGGGGTCAAAATATTTTCCAACAATTAACCATTAAATACCAAAAACATGAAGTTTCTTGACAAGAGTTTTGGATAAAATTTGTTTGTGCTAATAAATACTTAAATTAACAAAAATTGCCTTGAAACTTCTCACTTTGTTTGGGTTAAAATTTATGTTTGTGAAGCAGCATTTTCCAAGACGAACTTCATTAAAAATAAACTCCGGAGCAGAATAACCGATGAACATCAAGATATAATGACAATAGCCTGCACAAACTTTAGTTCAAACTTCGGACGGATAGTCTGAGGCAAAAATGTCATTTTTCTCATTAATATTGTAAAAAACCCTTGGTACTTCTTTTTATTAATCACATTTGTTTATTATTTAACAAAATAATTTTCCGGAACCCATTCGTTTTATGAGTCCCTTGATATTGTACACATAATTAAATAATACAGTTTATTATCTCAATTGTTAATCCGGGGGGGTGTTAGGATCTTTCCCTTCCGGACCGCGACGGTCATGTTATTTTAAAAGACGGACCCCTAATGAAAGTAATTGGTGACCCCTGCATACCTTGTATTAAAATGTGAAGTGTCAAAATTTTCAGACTCGTAATCTGTTCACCAATTTCTGATTTTAAGGTTAAATCTTGCTTAAATATTTTAGTTTAAAAAAATTGAATGGAAATTTTTTAAATAGGACATGTAGGTATAAGTAGAATGGTAAGCCATTCTATAAGACTCCAGATACTAATATCTACAGCCTGTACGTCGGACGAATATCTACAGCTCATGTGTTGGACTAATATCTACGAACTTCAGAGTGTGGACTAATATCTACAGAGCTAAGGTCGGACAAATATCTATGACGGTCCCAGTGGTGACTAATATCTATGGAGCGTAGGTTGGACTAATATCTACAGAGGGCAGCTGAGTAAGAGGTTGTACGGAAAAGCATAAATTACTTCAATTACGTAATTACTAATTACGTAAAGGCTTAAACGTTTAAAGTACGTACATGAAGTTTTTGCATAATATTACGTATTTTGCTGTTTACGAGGACAATAATTTATTGACTTGCGCACTTGAAGTGAAACATCACAAAACTGCGCTTTATAAATACTACGTTATTATTATTATTAACAAACATGGAGGTCATAATACAAAGTAACGGACTAAATAATTTAGAAGCACTCGAAATAAAGAAAGCTGTTAAAACAAAAACCCAAATCCTTAATAATCAGCAAAATGTGTCCAATAGTCCAATATTAGGGATTTTTATATACATACATACATAAATTAAGTTTTTTAAATTGCATACGCAATATAACTTTATTCCAATATGCTATACATAATTGCAAATCCAACCTCTGCCAGTGCTGTAGATATTCGTCCACACTTTGGTTCTCATAAAAATTAGTCCAATTTGTTCAGTTTTTGGAATTCCTGTAGATATTAGTAGACGCCTCCTTTTATAACACACCCAGACGTGTAGATAGAACCAGCTAGGGCGCTAAATTCATTGTAAGATAGGTCCTTGTCCAATTTAAATATTTTGTTTTAAAACATGTTTAACTAGAAAAATTCAAAAAGATTTAACCTGAAAATCATATTTGTGAATAGATTATGAAAAATTATCCTTTAAACTTTGGCATCTCAGAACATCATTTAATCATCATTTTAAAAAAATACAAATAAAATAAGTAATAATAATAAGTCAGATACAAACAAAACGGCCAATGCAAAAGGTTTAAATTGATGTTATCTTTAAATTGATTGACCTTGCAAAATAAATAGATTCTTTATAAGCTTGGTAAAAGCTTCATGATACAAGTGTCACAAAAACACAGATGTCTCTGAAAATTATTTTGTTACAGAAATTAGCAAAAGAAATGATTTTGCATGCCAAGGTAATTTTTGAAAAAAATGTCAGCCCAAACAAGCTGACGATTTATACAGCATTAATATTGGAATTATTCATGTTTTAGTTTTTGCAGGAACACTGGCTAAATGGAGAACTCCAAGTTACATTAAATTACATGAAACAACATTTTCGAATATGATTTAAGATAATCTAGTAGTTTTGCCTTCTTCTTCCTAATTCTTGAGCCAATGTTTCGAACAAAAACCTTGGTTACGTTATTACTTCCACGTAAATAAACACACTTTTCTCAACTCTTTACACATCTGTCTTACTGATGGATGCTGCAAGGCTGTCTGAAACGTCGGTTCAAAAGTAAAGAAGAACACGGCTTAAATTACCCCAAATATCCAATCATCCTGGTGATATTCAATTTACTAAGTATAACGTATGGAAGCTTACAGACCTCATTGTAATAAGCAACCATTGAAGAAGATCTCAACGGACCTGTCACATTTATTCTATTTTATTTTTTGGGCCATCATCAGTGCAATAATTATTTAATTGAAAGTTGTTAATTTTATCTTCTGACAATATTGTGACAGAATAGGCCTCTCCGACTTTGTTTTTTGGTGACAGGAGAACTCCGATGAATGAACTCAACTCATTACCCCCCTTTGAAGATTCATTAAGTGTTGAAAAATGTGTAAAAAATTGGTTAAATAAGTTTCGTTCAATTAGGATTAATTTTTGGGGATCGCGGGCAACGGTTAATATGCACTTTAAAAAAAAAAACTTTTGATTCACCTTAATTACATTAAAAGGCAACTATTTGCATTGGGGGAAGTGGAAAATATTTAATTCTAAATTTCATTGCGTAAAATTAAAATTAGCTTTCGTCTTGTGAGATTGTACGCCAGAATCACAAACCATGTTACATAAACCTAGCGTAGCCGCTAAACTACTTGAAAACTGGGATGTTTTTCTTGCCTTGACGCGAGTAGGCGTTATAAAGGGGCACTTTCTTTTGTATCACAAACCATGTTACACAAAAATATTTTCCACTTCCCCCAATGCAAATAGTTGTCTTTTAATGTAATTAAGGTGAATTAAAAGATTTTTTCAAAAAAAGTGCGTATTAACCGTTGCCAGCGATCCCCAAAATTTACCCGATTAGGTTATGGGCTAAGTATGTTTCTGATTTTTCAAAGAGTTTCAGCGCGTTTTCATCCTTCGACATAATATCCTAAAGATAAAATATCCTCTAACAAAATATCTATAAAAACCTAACCTAACTTACCTTTACAGAATGTCTGTATTATTTTTGTCTTTGCAGGATAATTTACTGTCTTTACAGGATGTCTGTTTTTTGTTTGTCCAATTTTTTTGTTAGGTTAGGTGTTCGCGCCGCTTTTAATGATAACTCGGTGAGATACTTTTGTGTTCTTGAAATGGATTATTTATTCTATTTATGTCAACAAATGCATCCTTTCCCGTCTCCCCTCTTGCCCCCTCAAAAATCCAGTGTGTTCACGCAGCTCCGCGAGTACCAGGTCCTCGTTAAGAGCGTTTAACCAGCCAGCGGACCAAAATCCACATTTCGTCGAAAGTTGTTCTTCCGATCGTGCAGGACGGTTACAATGAGAAAGATTAATTATTCTCCGTACCAGCTTTTTAAAATTATAACTCAATATCGAATTTATTTCAATCCAAATTAGCTTTAATTTATACCTTCATCCAAAAATGCTGAAAGGCGTGATGATAAAACTATTAAAATAGTGTACTTTTTGTAGTTATTTTTTGATTATAAGTATTTATCATTTTTCAATAATGTCTAAATTTAATAAGAATGTTAAAAAAATCTGAAATATATTAGTTTGTAAGTGCGCAAATAAATACACAAATGGACCAATTTTCGTCAAGAAACACATGTACGTACATATTTTTTAATGATTTTATTGAAACTAAAATTAAAATTCTAATACATAACTTTGCTAGATAATGTATTGATTTATTTTACTGCATGATTACATTATTTGAAATGGGTGTGGTATAATACAAAAACTTTTTTGAAAATTTAACAAATCTGCCAACGACCTATGGAATAACCTTATTATACTATAAATTTTTAAAAAATCTAAAAATGTATTACATACGAATGCTAGATAAAAGAACAATCTTTCAAAATCCATTTATAATTTTTTGTGGAAAAGAGTCAATACGTCTAAAAACTTTTTTGAAAATGGCGTATTTCAGGCTTTCTCTGGTAATGCCCTCTTAATATAAGTCGCTAAAAACAATCTATTTATCGCATCGCATTCTTTGAAAACTATTCAAATTCGCAATAATTCATCAAGTAAAAAAGTGAACTACATATTCGATAGTGACTTCATCTTTAACCCGTCTGCTTGTTTAGGAATAAATACATCCCAAAACACGTAATTGCGTTATACTTTCGAAAGATCAAAAACGTCCCGAGCGACCTTACATTTTAAAAGCTATATATCTCTCTTCCTCTCAAGCAAATATATGTATTTTTCTTTTAACCAGAAAGAGAACGAAATAATGCTTCTTATTGTCTTTGAAATATGAAAGCCTTGCATAGATATTTTACAATCTCGATCCAAAGTGACGGTTTCAGAATTTACGTACAAAACCAAGGCTTCCGGATTGTGAGGTGCGAATATATTGAACCAAGCAGACGGGTTAAAGGAACTACGTCCCAGATAAAACTGCTGCCTTCTAACTTCCGTGAGTGTTACCTACCTATCATTTTGTTGCCATCGTATTGATACAGAAGTTGATTGCCGAATATTTTGTTATAAACCTTTTAGCGGGAACATTAGGTTATGTTAGGTAAGGTTTTAGAAGATATTTTTGGGGGATGTTTTGTCTGTAGGATAAAAGTCGCGGAACCTTTCAAAAATGTGTTAAGTTGGGTTGAATCTGAGTCGGCATCGAATCGTATTTTTTAACCATTGTAAACTTAGAACCTCAGTCTAAAAGTGTTTTGAAACACATTGTTTTCAAAAACATAGACTAATCTGAAATACTGTTAACTATATTTAGCAAAAACTTGCATTATGCACTAATTTCTGGTTAAAAAAAGACTTTGGTAAACTTTCTGGATGACTGGACAGACTTAATACGGACATTTTTTAGAAAAAACCTTTTGATTCACCTTAATTACTATAAAAGACAACTATTTGCTTTCGGGGCGACGGAAAACACTGCATTTAAGATTACAATACAAACAAAATATTATAGAATACAGGGACATAAATTATTGTAAATGGCTGTCAGCTGTCATTCCGTACGATGAAAGCAAAATTTCATTTTATGTAATTGACATTTTAAATGCAGTATTTTCCATCACCCGAATACAATGGTTTTTTCTAAAAAATATTCGTGATAGGCGTGTCGAAAGTTTACCAAAGCTTTATGAAATAAAGCTTCTTGTTTTGATTGTGATGAAAATTAGATATTCAAACTAATAAAATTGGTGTGAATTTTCATCAAAACCGAGAGGTTAAAAGTAAATAATATAACACATAACATAGAAAACTAAGCAATATTGAAAAAAAAAATAGGAAAACATAAGCATGTCAAAGATACATCATTTAGCATCTGTTTTAAGAAGAACTCAAATAGAAGATTGTGAAACCAAGTTTTTCTTACCAACTTGCGCAAAAACTGCCGTAAAACATAGGAATGTCAACACTGTAAAACTGAATTTAAACTTTCCCATTGTACAATTAACTTCTGTGGTTTGGTTTAACGAGCAAATTAGAAACAAACTTCATTTTATAGTTTCTTCTACGCCACTAAGACTATCTTCTCATCTGACAGCGTAGGAATATGTGGGGACTAAAATAGATTTAATTTCATCAGCGTCTTTCATAAAATTGCGGGCAAAGACATCATGGCTTCTCGGAACAGAGTACAAATAGAACAGCTGTAGTTTGGTTTTTGGCCAACAGGTTGACTGCTCGGAACATGCTTTGAATTTAGTTTTGTGTACGGTCAACAGATGACAGGGAGCGAATTATTTTGAGTAAATATATAAAACTAGCTGACCCGACAAACGTTGTTCTGCCATATAAATTATTTCTGGTGAATATTTTGGTTGATATAAAAAATAACGAATGTATTGTAAGTGTGTGGGGATGGGATCTATGACAGAAAGAGGAATGGACGTAGAGTACTGTAGACGATGACCGCCGATAAAAGCAAAAAAAACGAAATAAAGAATATCAATATGAATGTCGAAGAGCAATGGAGTGTAGGATATTTTTGTCAGTCCGTCTTTAGCCAACACAAATAAGCTCGATGGTTTACATGATGCCGAATGAAATATCAAAATGACGCGACGCTTCTCGTGAATGTCTTGCGCATGTGTGGATGAAAGTTTGATGAGGCAGACGTAGCGCCATCTGTCATTCAACAACACACATAATTTCTTTCTATTTGAAATACGAAGGACGGTTAAATTAAATTTGTTAAAACAACATACATAATTTCGTTCTATTTGAAATACGAAGGACGGTTAAATTAAATTTGTTAAAACAACATACATAATTTCGTTCTATTTGAAATACGAAGGACGGTTAAATTAAATTTTTTCATACTAAAATCGCGATTAAAAAATGGGAGGGAGGGGGTAGGAGGGTTAAAATTTGGGGTTATAGTTATTTTTTATGCCAAATTATAAAAAATTTAAAAAAATGTCAAATTTTTTATTTATTATTCTGAATAGGGACTCCCTAATCACCTAGTGGTATGAAATATACTTTAAAACCTATTCTCGTACCTACCAATTATACATTTTAAAAAATCGGTCAAGTCATTTCGGAGGAGTGCGGCCACAAACACCGAGATTTTTATATATAAGAAGATATATTATAAATATATTTTTTATTAATTTTCTTGGCTGTTTATGGGGCCCAATCAAAAAATCTGCAAAAAGCAGCATTTGTGGAACAAACATAATTTTTGTTGGCGTTAAGCAAGGCTTGGGGGCGATTTTAAATGCAGTTTTCTCAGGCCCCATGCCGCTGATCAATCAAACAAGAGTGCAGTTCACACGCTGTAGAAGTGAAACCTTCAGAAAACAAATGTAGACTAGAGTGGAGGGATTACGAAGCACCGCACTAGGAGGAGAGTGATTATTCTATTTCCTTCTACCGCAGTCTAAATCCTGTAAGTGTAGATGTGTTTGTCTTTTTTCAGTGTCGCTTTTTCGTTTCATGGAGAATCAAATCACAGGCCCAATGCCGCCAAACCGACTGAAATTTTAGATTCTTACCAAAAACTATGTTCTTTATAGGAATCCATCAAATAATCTGCAAAAAGTAGCATTTTTTTGTATGAATACTGCACAAGAATCTCAACTGCTCCCGCCAGAAGCCAGTGAGACTATAGCATCCCCAATTGGGGTATGTTGTATGTTGAAGATAGTGAGGAGGGGAAGGAGATATAGGGGAGAGGAAGGTGGGGGAAGTACCTGGCTATTCAGATCTGGTCACCGAACACGGCTAATGCCATTTCAAGCGACGTTTCAATTCTGAATGGTGGTCTTACACCAGGGCGATACTGAAAATATCTTCCACTCTGGATTAATTTACGGAAAAATCATAATTTTTACGGACTTATTATGAGGCTTGGGGTCGAACTTTAAATGCTGTTTTTTCAGGCACTAAGCCGAACCGATTGAAATTTTGGATTCTTACTAAAATCTTTGGACTTTATAGAAATCAATCAAATAATCGGCGAAAAGCAGCATTTCTGAAATAATCATCATTATAATGGGAGTAATGTACCTAAGTCTTAAGGGTTGAACTTGAAATGCCGTTTTTCCAGGCTCTGTGCCTGCGAACCGACTGAAATTTTGAAGTCTTACTAAAAACTACGGTCTTTATGGTAATCATTAAAAAAAACTGCAAAATATAACAATTTATGACAAATCATTAACGTCAATCATTTTTGTCGGCGTAATTGCGCAACCTTTCCATTATTAATGGAGAAAATCGTTTTATCCATCTCAAATTTCAAATTAATTATAGTACCTACCGCTAAGCGAATTACATTAGGAATAGGTGTAGAAGGCAACCTAAATCTCAGTGTGTTCACAAGATCTAAACAATATTAGTATCTACATCTTCTCTACATAATATTATTATAAATTAAAGTCCACCGCGTCGTCTGTCTGGCTGTCTGTTCGCGATAAACTCGAAAACTACTGAACGGATTTTCATGCGGTTTTCACCAATAGATAGAGTGTTTCGTGAGGAAGGTTTAGGTATGTAATTTGTCAAGGATTTGTGTAAATTGGTTGAAACACAACGATAATTATTAGAGGTGTCGGAAAAAGTCAAGCCGCCTGGTAGGTTTCATCGAAAACGCTGCCTAATCCTTTTGGGATATAAAAAAACATTGCATGGTGGGATATTCCTCTTTTATAGATGGTACCTACCCTGATGTATGGCAATGAGGCATGGAACTGGCAGAGGAAGTATAAAAGTAGACTGAATGCTGTAGAAATGAGATCCCTGAGGCGTATGTGTGGTAAAACCATGTACGATCGTGTGAGAAATGTGGAGATCCATGAAGAATGCAAGGCTGATGTAAGCGTAATGAGTAAGATTAAGAAAGGGACGCTCAGATGGTTTGGGCATGTAGAGCGAATGAACGAGTAAAGGAGTGTAAGGAGAATATATGACGTAAATGTGAATGGTAGAAGAAGTCGGGGACGCCCGAGGAAGACATGGCACGACCAAGTGAATCAGATACTTGAGTCGGGCCATGTGAAGAGTCGGAATAATAGAAGAGCATATTTGAGACGATGTATGAATGTGAACGAGGCAAGGAGTGTGTGCCAAGATCGAGTTGTTTGGCGGTCCGTCCTCTCTGCCTACCCCTGCGGGGAAACGACGTGATGGTTAGTTGGTTATAGATCTACAAAAAAGTCCGCGAAGGCATATATCTATCTTTTACGGATAGCTTACTATGCCCATTCTATATTCTAAAAAAATTGTCCCTTACATTGCGGTAATTGAAAAGTTATTTAGACGGATACAGTATTAATCCTTATTAACTTAAATACGTTAGTTACCCCAAGCATTTCATGCACATTATTATAATCTCTCACATCATCTCTACGTATTATAAATTGAAGTACTTCGCGGCATCAGTCTGTCCATCCATCAGATGACGTTGTGTTTTATTAGCCACAGCAACGCGTGTCCGTGTCAGCTAGTATTATGATAAGGCAATATCGGTCACGTCATTTTAAACAATTAAGAAAATATTTTCGTTATTTGTTTTTGGGGTGTTATGTCGTGTTGCGCTACCTCCTTCTTTAGCCAACGTTTCGGACAGCGTTGCAGTGTCCATCATCAGGGCAGATCCGGCAGATCCGATCACACCGCCAGCTGTAGTGTTCTGACACACTAACAGATTCTCCGATTCCCTTTGTATAGAGATTACTTTTAGGAATGATAGATTCATTATGTTAATCTGATTTTATTCAATACTTCGCGTATTACAATATTGACCTCGTTAGTCAACCTAACTAGGAGCTGGCTAAATTGGTTAGGGGGAGTACGGATATTATCGGACGCATAGTGTTGATCAATTGTATTTTGTTGTTATTGCTTCAATATAAACGATTTATGAATTAATCATAAGTGGAAAGGACAGATCTACATGCTGATGCTATTCTAATTTTAAAAATCAATAACCATCACTGTTTCCCAAAATTTAGATTTTAAAATTACGAAATTTTCGTTTATTATCGGAATTCGACGGGTGGTATCGGATAAATTAGCTCTTTGGTTTAACACCGTAATTTATTTTGTTTTATAATAAAACGGTTACTAATGATTAAATACATACATTTCACATATATCAAGACACTATCTTTATTTTAAAAAATACAAGCAAGAGAAATACAAGAAAAAGGGCAACAAAGTATTTGAAAGAATTGTCTAATATCGGACATCAAAGGTGGTATCGGACACAAATGTGGACAAAAAATATTCATATTTTTTTATTAAAAAAAAGGATTTTTAAAAAAGTGGTAAAACCGTGTTCAAACTTTACATAACACGTTACACTGAAAATAAAAATTATTCCTGGCACAATTCACATTTGTAAAAATGCTGGCAAGATTCAAGACCCGTACAATTTTCATGAGCCCATCCGTGACAACCTTGACATTGAATCCAGTCTTCTTCGACGCTTTCTCTACAGATAAAATTCAAACTTCATCTTTGTTATAATCCTTATGTAGTTTTAGTTTATCCGCTTTCTTATAATTGATGGTGTTAACATTATTTTTTTTGTATTTAGGCGGATTCTTTTTTGATATACTCATTTGAAAATCTTTTTGGCATATACTGTATCCTGGTAGTTTTTCTTGTTTTAGTTTGATTGGTAGACCCGGTACTTGTGTTTTGGCTTCATTCTTTACAATTTTGAACTTTTTAGAAGTGAACCTAATTTCTTCAACATTCTAAATACTTTCTTCAATTTCAACAACCTGTCACTAAGTGTACTTTTAGGGGCATCACAATATAAGACAGCTTCTCAAATTGTCACAAACTTATTCCACTGCTGATTTGATGTTGCAATCCTTCCATTCACCCCGAGCCCCTGCTCCCACTTTTTTTTAACCTCAGCATTATCTGTAAAAATGGATGAAAAACATATTGACTTTATGAAAATAATGTTTTTAAATCAACAATAGCAAACCCTTTGTAAATTGCTTTCGTAATACAATATATTTTCATGATAAGGTGTATAAAAATACGAAACACTTCATTTGGTGTAGGTATACCTATTAATTTAAATAAATAAATAAAAAAATAAGCATTTATTCGTGTGTCCGATATCATCCGTAACAGCCATGTCCGCTATTAACCAAAAGACGTGGAGTTAACAAAATAACCGCCTACCTGGTATGGGACACAAATTTTAAAACATAAGATCGTCATTTGATTGCCACTGAAATGTAGTACGCCGTCTTATATGTAAAAATGTAATTAAATTAATAACGTACCTTTTATTTGTCTTCGAATAATGCTGCGGACACAATATGCGGTGGTCAAAGTTCGTTTTTTGGGCACAAAACGACACAACCGGCTTTGGCGAGAGTCATACAAACACCGGACATCCAGAATTAGTGCGGTAATATTATAAACTAATTTGCATCGCCATATCTATACGCCAGTAAGAGAAATAACACTTGTACGATAGCATACGTAGTCCGATAATATACGTACTCCCCCTACCATATTTCGAAACTGTCAAATTAGTATACGCTTTCCCTGAAGAAGGAACGTTTGTTCCGAAACCGGTCGGATTTACTCATTATATAAGTGGTTCAAACAAAGTTAAATTGTTTCATTTATCTATAATGGATAACCACAAAGTTTTAGCACTTATAGCTACATTCAAAAGTACAAAAATAATTAATACCTTTTTTTTTAATAACTTATATAAATATTTTATATCGCCACTCATTGTAATGATTTTTTTTCTATGGATACTTCTGTCTCTAATCTTGTTTGCTTATGCTAAAAAATATATAAATTCGCATTAAAGCTTGTGGCTAGCACGTAGATTATTGCGCAATGCCTGTGACAAGCTACAAGCAAGCGTTGGAGACGGTCAAAAGGCTTGCCACAAACAAAAAACTACATGCTTGTGACAAGCCGCTTATAGTGTCCTCAGCTCTTAATACTATTTTCCCATAATGTACACAAATTAATAAAATAAATCACATTCCGTTTAATGTTTAACATCACGTTTATTATAAAAATAATTTCATAGAAATATTCAAAACATAAACATAAAATGCCCGTTTTTAAACGCGGAAATAACTAAAGTATCACAACTGCAACCGTGGGACAATATCACATAAGGGTTGACTTAGCAACCTAGGCTCCGAAGGGATAGTACTTGTGTGGCTTCCACTCAGGAACGTCGATCAACCTGTGGTCCTTGTTGAAGTGGTCGATTTGTTCGACCTCCTCGGGGGTTAGCTTGAAGTCGAAGATGTCGATATTTTCAAGGAGGCGCTTGGGATTTCCAGATTTGGGGATTGGAACAACTCCTCTTTCGACCTGATGAAAAGAAAACATAACAATGTAAGAGAGAAAATCTATTACAGAATGTACTATATCTTGAATGTTCTCTCCAGAGACATGGAAGCTAGGTTTTGTCTGTCGGGCTCTCGTATTATAATGATCGTGCACACCAGCCTTCGGTTACTTTCGGCACATCTATAAAGCGAGACCATATGACCCGAATAGCTCGTAGACAACTAAAGCAATATGGGAACTAAGCATAGACTAATTATGATACATTACAGAAACCGTTGAAGGATTCTGTAGGTCTCAAAGGCTGCAATTTGCTGGTCACGTGGAAAGAATATCAGATCATAGAAGACTGAAAATCATGACCATATAGGTGTCCCCATAGATATCCAAATTGATAGTGAACAGTCCATCTTGGAAAAAGGACTGTGATTTTTTAACATTAATTCAACACAGAAGGACCTCAGAAAAATAAATTCCATCTTGAAAAAAAGTATGAGGTGTGGGTAGGAATCTGGGTGTCGCGATGGGTCGAGAGAATCCGGATCGATAGACAATTGGTCTCCCTCAATCAGTCTCTCCCGATCCGGCCCACCACGCAGTTTTTTTTTTTTTTTTTACATGAGCTCCACACAGGAGGCCCTGAGGAAAATAATTTTCCTCAGGGCCTATGTCATCTTTGGGGATGCTGTGTGGAGGGTTTTTTTAGGAAAAGGAAGGAGGGGAGAGTTCAGGGAAGGAAAAGGGTTTAAGGGGTGGGTAGAAATCTGGGGTTCAGTGTGTCTTGGTCATCCGCCTCCAAGACCTAGACAAACCTCACCCCATGAGGTGAGGTTTGTCTAGGTCTTGGAGGTGAGCAAATACATCCGCCGGCAAAACCTAGATAAACCTCACCCCATGAACCCGGGCACCTAGGGTGTCCTATGGCAGTGGTGTTGGTCATCCAATAAATGGTTCACGGGGCGACCGCGACAGTCCCCTTAACCGCCTCCCAAATTAGTATCTTTGTCAAAGCTCTATGGGCGTTCGCAGATCATTTCAAATATTGTTGTGTTCACTAGTGATGTGTCAGAATTTCAATTGTTCTCCAATCACTTCAGCAAATACAGAGTTCACGATTGTTTGTATTTGTTGGGCATTAACTATATACCAATTTCGAGACATTTTGTTTTCAAGAGTTTTACTTTCCGTCTACTTTTGTTCTTAAATTTTGAATTTTATTAAACAAAAAAAATCTTAAATTAATTTAGTTAATAAAATAATAGCACCCCGTACATCACCCTTTTTAACGATGTTCCCATGTTATGTTGACTCCTCCGTTCTTCCGCTACAACAAAATCACACTGGCTCCCACTACCGCCACCTAATTAAATCTAATCATATCTGTACTTGTATAAATTTTGAAGTTAGTTTTAAGTTTGCTAGTGAGTGACACGTCAGTAAAATTTATGTAACAAATTTACATGGAAAGTAAAACTTTTCAAAATCCCTTAAACTTACCAGGTATCTCAGTACAATCTGCACGGTGTTCTTGTGGTACTTGTGTCCCAAGGCAACCAGTTTGGGGTCATCGATGCTGGGCGGGGGGGAGTGTGGGTTCTTCTTTGCGTCGGGCAGAGAGCCGAGAGGGGCATAGCCGATCACTACAATATCGTGGTCCTGGGCGTACTTGATCAGTTTCTTCTGTGTCAGATTGGGATTGACCTGGAGAACAAATTAACATTATTAAACGAAAATATTATCAAAACGGAGAATGTAATGAAAGAAGATTAATTAATTAATTAATTCTGTTTTTAAATCTCTACACTGTGGTTGTGTTGTTGTGCGCTCCTGTCAACAAAAGTGTGGAAAAAATGCTACATGCTACCTGTAGCATGTAGGATCCTGATCCGAATCTCTCTGAATCTTTATGAACAAATTATCACTCTTAAATGAAAGTTAGAACATGATAAACGAAGAAAGAAACGGAAGGAGTAATGGTTATATAATAATCCATTTTAACACCATTTTGATTAACGGCAATAAATGTTTAAAAAATATGGCTGACGACTGGCGATAATCATTGAAAACCTGCTTTACATATTGTTTTATTGATATTGACGAACGTTATCATATTGATTAGAGACATTTACCATATCACGTTGAAAGCAATAAAACAGGTTCCGTGGAATCAACAAGGCAATCAAAGAAACGAGTTTATTTGGTGTTATCTAAAATTTCGACCCATTAAACGACATTTTTTTCAAGGTTACCAGACAATGACTATGCAAGTATAATTATAGTAAGCAAAAAATGAATCCATAAACCTAACCTCAAAATTGATACTTTTTATATCGAAATTGAAAGAGATAATGAAGCATTAAAATTGTAGAAGGTCAGCCTATCAACGCATCTAGCTGAAGATGTTATGTTAATCCTTAACTAAGAAAATGTTGATTCTGAGATAATTGGCTTTAAAGTTTCAGCTTCATACATAATGATTTATAGTATCCAAGCTAAAAAGAAAGTTTATTTTTGAAATGCAAAAATTTAAATTCATCTTATACAACATCCATTAGGTGAGTTTAACGCTTTTTATTCATATTCATAGGAAAAATATAATAAAAACTGCACTTAGTGATTTTTGCAAACGTCATCTAACGACTGGTAATATTTCATGTCTCGCAAGAAGTACCAAAAAAAATTGTGATTTTTAGGCGTATTTTATATGCATTTTTACACATTATCCCACTTTCAAAAGTCATTAAAATGTTTTAGTGATTTTGTATTAACAATTATTGGAATCATATTCACTCACGGCCGTTGTTCCCAACCCTACTGATGCGCAAATACGCTCTTCCCAATGCAACTCTCGGACCAATGTGAATCGAACGTTGCTAAACAAATCACTTAGCTGATCGGGGACTCAGATTGATCGATCGAAAAGTTGGAAACAACGGCTATTATTAGCTGTTTGGGGTGTTCAATTATTACGTATTTTCTGGATCATGAAAAAATAGGTAGATTGCGACTTCCAACTCTGTTTTGACAAAAATTTCACTTATGACTTTAGGCAGTAAACCGACGATTTTACGAATTTCGTAAAAATGTCTGTGTCTTTTATAAAAGCGGCATTTGGTTAAGGCAGTAATAATTACCTCAATCTGAAGGGCGGCGGGTTTAACATGGGCCTCCTTGATGATCCTTGCGATCTGCTTCTCGTTGAAGTTGGACACTCCGATGGACTTGGCCAGACCAAGCTTCTTGCACTCTTCCATAGCCTGCCACGTGTCCAAGTAATCGGTATCTCCGAAGGTGTAGTTTTTCTAAATAAACAGAATATTATCATTAATAATTAGGTAAATTTATTTAATATTTCATGATATCAGAAGAAGGTACGTAGTCCCATATCTTTTGCCATGCGCTGATAGGGCATGCTTGTTGGTGGCTTGCCACGCCGCCATATTTTATTTGAGGTTCTGTTATAAATTATAAGCGTTGAAAATGAAGAAGAACCTTACCGAAGATGGTTTGAAAGGGAGATAATATTTGTAAGTACGAATGATAGGGGGTGCGTGACAACATTAAAAAAAACTAATATTATTAGGCCTAAGCGACCGTTGTTAAAATATTTAATAAAACACGACAAATATGAAATAGAGAAAAAATCTCTTGACATCTGCATTAAGTAGCATTACAAGAAATACAGTGACTTTTTTCATACACATAGCATGTTAAATAACAGATCCAGATGTGTTTTTTTAGAATTTTCGGAACATACTTCGCGATTTTTTCTATCGAGGGCATTTCATGTAAATACTTTTTCAACTCCGCGCGGCATCTCAATACGGATTTTGTTGAAGAATAACATTCAAGTGCATAAAAGTTGAAGTTTTTAAGAGAAGTGTGTTATATATGTCGATAGAAATTCGGAAGGCGGGGTTTTAAGGACGAACTATAATATTTGACTGTTTTTAGTGTCTTAAAGAAGCTTTAGGAAGCTAGAAAACTATTATAACCGGCAGTTAAAATCTAAAATCGACCTAACCGCCGAAATTGTGTGACTTTATGAAATCAATGGAAATTGGTATTATATATGACTTTAAAACATGATGTAAATGAATAAATTAAGACCCATTTTAAGGAAAGGGTGCAGAATAGGTACTAGGATTAGATGAGATTATAAAAAACATTAGTTTTGCAAAAACAATTGTTAAAACAACCCGCTGTATGATGGAATCTAGGGTTTTTAACGGTACCGAACAGAGGGACTCCAAACTAACCAAACCAGTGGTGACTCCGTCGTTTCGAATCCTTCAAAATAAATCAATAATCATTTTCACTTACGAAGTCTTCAACGGGCCAGTGGATGAGGTAGAGGTCAACATAGTCGAGTCCCAGTTTGTGCAGTGACTCCTTGAGGGCGGGTACTACCAAGTCCTTCCTGTGATGGTCGTTCCACAACTGAAACAAATAATCAACCAGATATAAAATAATGTACATGGAATGATAATAGAATAAGACCAAAAACTTTACAAGGAATGACAACAGAATCAAAAATAGAAATCGACATGTGTGTTGTCTACGTGTACGTTTATAAAATCAAAAGAAACCATCGGTTTTGAAATCACTATTTTCGATTAATCTTTACTATGGACCGGTTAACATTATAAAAATCAAAAAATATAATTTAGATAAACTGAAGACTTGCCTATCGTTTCGCTTGATTAAAAATAAAATACAATGGTCAATTGCTTTACAAAAAATATAAGCGTAAACTACTAAAAAGGTCTTTTTTCATTATAAAAGTAAGAACGCATATTATAAGAAACCTCATTTTTTAAATGCCATTTTATGGCTAAAATTATCTGTGACTGTTATTGTTCCCTTGATTAACTATTTTCTTACGCGATTATTATGCCTACTACTTATATTTGTGGTTATGTAAGGCACACTTAATATACACATTGACTTGTGTATACAACTTGATGGTGTGTGCAAAGTGTTTTAAATTCATTAAATCAAAATGACGCCTCAAAAGTGAATTTGCGATTAAGGAAGAAGTAACACTTATTTCCCCAACTGGTTACTTAATAATTCTGGTCGGGCTTAAAAGAACAGGTAAACCAAACCGGTATTGAGGGTTTTTGCATTTTATGCAGAAATTTTCACTTTTACTTCTTATTAAGCACGTGAGAACAAACCTGTATGTTTTGTTCTGTTCAACTGTGATATTTCACGATTATTCTGTACTGCATTGTTTAGTAAAGTTAGGGTAGGGGCTTTTCACACAAACGTTTATATTCAAAAGTGAGTCAAATCCAGCATCCAAAACGATTGAGCTTAAAAAAACAACTCAATATCGATATTAGAAATTAACAGAGGTTTCCTCTTGATCTATTACCAGAAGGGTGATTCTGTATCTTTCGTGTTATCGTACAACGTTACGAGACAATTAAGGCAAAAGAGCAAAATCCGTCGGATATCGTAAGGCGTCCGTCGTGCGTTATCGGCTGTCAAATCTCTATGATTTTCTATATTCTTTCAATGGCTTGTCTTTGCCTGTCGTGTATTAATCTCAGTTGTTGTGGATTAATTACCCGCTTATAAACACGACTTACAATTTACTAGTTATTGCAACTACTTCTATTTCATAAATAACTATCCGTTTGTCGTTTTATTTTGATGTTTGTACGCGATGACATTCGATTGGCTAATTTTCCCATAACTGGCATATCTTAACGAGGATTACACAGCAAACGCGCTGTCATCTCTGGTGTAAGGTTAACTACTTTTAAGAGTTGATGTCTTGACACAAGCACGGTATTAAGCTTTTAGCGCGATGTGGAATACCGTATTTAAGAAAACTGTCAAAATTTGTCATATACGACCGATTTGGCTGTCGAAAAAGATACACAATCACCTTTCAGAAAGCTGTCATTCGGGCGAAACGTGCAGTTAGAGCGGAAAGCACAAATGTAGCTTTTACGACTCTTTATTGAGCTCAACAGGTCAGCTGTGGAACGATGTGACGTTGTCTGTATTTTGACAACCTTCTGCAACACGGGTCTCTTCAATATCCATGTTCACGTTCACTCCGGAGGGAAATTACGTTATTCCAGGCCTATGTGAAGTTAATGTCTAAAAAATAATAACAACGGAACTGGGCTACTGTCTGATTGAAATGTGGGAGATTTGGAGCATCGTCCCCATAATCACATAACTACAAAAGAAAGTAGTTTATTAAATATCTCACCTTGGTTGTGATGAAGAGCTCCTCCCTCTTGACCTTGCCTTCCAGAATCTTGTTCTTGATGGCAAGACCGACCTGGTCTTCAGTATCGTAATTCTCAGCGGTGTCGATATGTCTGTAACCAGCATCGATAGCGTGCTCAACTGCGATCTGGACCTCGTTATGCTTGCTGCCTCCCTTCTGTAAGTTAAAACAAATCTTTAATAAGAAGATATACGAAGAGATTGACATATTCCGAAGGTTCTTTGGAAGGATAAAAAAAAGGATATAATATAAATCTTGAGGCAGGAGGTCCCATGGGGGATATTTATAATAGTTTTGGTAGTTTAACTTAGGGTTCAAGAGTCTTGAATCGATTTTTGGGGTTAAAACAGTTTTCTATGTCAAAATCTCGTCTTTCTCCTAGTTTGCTTGTATTTTGAGATTTCTGGATCGTCTCGCTATTGCGACTTTTGCAACATCTGCCCAACCAAATAAAAGCACATAAATAACAATGATTCTTTAAAAACGAGGTTGTTAAAACACGAAACAAGCAAAAAATATATTGTCTCAAAATATCAATAAAGGAGCTAGCGATAAATTTAAAAGAAGTGAGAAGAATCACATTATTATAACTAACGCCAAATCCTCGATGGGAAGCATACTGCGCATTTCATGATTTAATCAATTTTTGCTCCATTTGTTCTGAAGAAATGGTAGCGGTCTACAATGGAGTTTTGATACCAATCCATAAATACTCCGAGGCATTTTACTGGCAGAGGAAGGACGAATGTACATGTCAGCGGACATCAGATTCCAAAGCTACATAACGAGTATTAAGCCATCTACGACAGGAATAAGGAGGTCTTAAGGTCTTAAAAAATCCAAGACATATTTGTGTGTTATTTCTTAATCTCTGCCTACTGATAGTCCAGTACTTCATTTGTGTTTAAAATTTATTGAAAATAAATTGGAAAACCATTGGCTACTACAATCAATTGCTTGAAAAATCATTATGGTAAAATTATTGGAGATTGTCAGAGTAGTTGTTCCTCAACATTAAATATTAATTGATGTGTTAATGAACTTACCACACTCGTTCCAAGACCGATAGCAGGAATATGGTGCTTATCGTTGAGGGTCAGCTTGGGCACATGAACATGTTCATGGTCATGCTGATGCTCGTGTTCATGTTCATGGTCATGCCCGTGTTCATGATCGTGCTCGTGGTAATGGGCATGCTCATGCTCGTACTCACCGGCCTTGCCGTGGTTATGGACATGCTCGTGTTCGTGCTCAACGGCCTTGCCTTTTCCATGATGCTCGTGAACGCCGGCCTTTACTTGGTCATGTACATGCTCGTGCACGTCGGCCTTCACTGTGTGATCATGAACCTGATCGTGCACGTCGGCCACCACTGTGTGGTCATGAATATGATCATTCACGTCGGCCTTCACTGTGTGGTCGTGCACTTGAACGTGCTCGTGCCCGCCTGCTTTGACTTGATCATGAGCATGCTCGTGCACGTCGGCCTTCACGTGGTCATGAACATGTTCATGTTCGTGCTCGCCGGCCTTGCCGTGGAAGTACCCTTTCTCATGATCGTGCTCGTGGTGTTGGCTGTCGTGCTTGTGCTCGTGATCATGCTCGTGAGCCTCTTTCTGGTAAGGATCGTGCGGGAACTAGAAAGAATAAAACTATAAATAAAACGGTGTTTTAGTTACACATTGAATAAAGCTCTGTTTTGAATTCTTACTAATAAAAAAAATCTTTAATTGCTGTGCTGTAAATTAGTGTGAATGAAGTGGCAACATCGCTTTTGATGGACTGACTCATGCGCATGGCTTCACCAGTGATTCTAAGAAAAATTTTCATTGACTAAACGAGACAAAAAGTGAAGTGACAGTTTCTTGCAGATTTTCTAAATAAAATGAAAAAATTTTCCAAATTTCGTATTACGTAAAATTTTTCAACGTTTAGAGTAAAAACATAAATATACGGTAAACCTTTTTATGTTTGAAATTAAAATATTTAAAATTATATAATATCAATGTGCAAATACAAAAATCTGAAAGGTAATTGTGTCCAGTATACTAATATATATCACATTTAAAATATCGTAAAAGGGTGGTAATAGAATAATAGCTACTCTCAGTATCACCCTGGTGAAAGACCACCATTCAGAACCGAAACTTTGCTTGAAATGGCTTTGGTCAGATTTAGTGACCAGATATGAATAGTCAGGTATTTCCCCACCTTCCTGTTTCCCATCTCTTTTCCTTCCCCACCACCTTAAACCACACAATATACACAACTGGGTATAAGTAAGAAGACGCACTTTATCAGAATTGTTTATATCTTATTGTGTATAATGGTTCTTAATTTCAATTTTTCGTTATTTTATTGGTCAATGAGATAAATATTCTTATCACTCTCATACATGAATTTATAAAGACTGTTTATAAGGCTAATAAATAAAAAATAAAATAAAATGCCATAGTCTACTGTAAGACTGTAGATAAATCAGTACACAGCTACATACAGTTGTCCTAAAACAACAGAACAGAAAAATCTTGGCGATTTTTTATGAATTTACCTTTTTACAAGTTTTTTCTAAGAAAACCAACACCTGTCCGTTTTTTTGTTTAATATAAAATACTGTTTCAATAGCATGAATATTTATAATCGTGCTTTCCGACAAAAATATTTTTCCTTCAAGGTATTTAATAAATAATAACATTTGAACCGATACTTTCAATAATTCGTACTTATGCGTCATAATGATAGAGTTAATTTTAAAACCGGAAGATATTCCTCGCCAGAAAAACGATTTCACACGATTATATTTTTTAAAGATTAAAATAATTGTGGTTCGTGAGATTTAGAAGAAGTAGCAACCCATACCAGTTGTATAAGCCTCTTAAAGTCTTAAGTAATTATATATTTATTTTTAAAAAGTGCTGAAGTCTCAGTTCAATAATGTCATCACCCACCTGTTTTGATTTGTGAGGAAAAAAACATCGTCAAAAAGTGTTTTGTTTTATCATGCAAACTTCATGAACAAATATTTAAATGTTTCACGATAATTTTCTAAATAACTTAAATTGCGACATCTTATCTTATCTTATACAAAATAAAATATGTATATATACATATAAAAATCAAAATATGTTTGCTTCTGGGTTTGTATGTATGTCCACTATGCGTTGCTAAACCATTCATCCGATTGCGAAGAAACTTTGGGGATTTGATGTGTGCATGCCCGCGATGGTGTCTTTATACAATAGTGAGTTCTGGCATCATGAAATTATGCATTGATAACCGTTCATCCGATTGCGATGAAACTTTGGGGATTTGATGTGTTCACGGGAGAGAGTATGGGGGAGGGGAACCTGGGAGGGGGAGGGGACCCCGGGAGGGGAGAGGAAAAACCGAGAGGTGAAAGGAGAACTCGGGAGAGGGGTTCGCGGGGCGGAGAAGCGGACGAGGGGAGTGGGGATAGGGACGGCAACGCATGCCGGGAAAAGAATGAATTAATGAATGAGTGATGAATGAATGAATGATTGAATGAATGAATGGTTGAATGATTGATGAATTAGTGAATTAATGAATAAAAGCTAATTATTCAATAAAACCATAACCGAAAAAATTTTCGTAAAAAGAATATTTCAAAATAGGTATAAAACAATTTTTATAGACTTGATACTTTATATTTTTTAGACGTATAAAACGGCAATAAAAAATGCTAATTGATCAATTTATATTCGTGGTATTTAATTAAATCATGTGAAATATTTCTAAGCGATCAAATTTTCAAACCAAAAACCCATGATCTTGCATCACTACTTCGAATAATTTTTTTATGCAGCGATATTACTTCTGATAAATTCCGTTTATTATTTATTACATTTTCTAAAATGTTGTCCAATTGTAAGTCACTGTAAGGTAAGAAACATTTTTTTGCAAATATTGCACTAGCCCTTGTGTAAAAAATTGTAAGCATTTCAATGTACTCAATGTAAATATTGCATATACCCATTGGCGTATAAAAATAATAGGAAAATAAATAAATATAAAATTATAATATATTTTTTAATGTAGCTATTACTTTGTGGTTATCCATTATAATAAAATGAAACAATGCAACTTTGTATAAACCACTTATAAAATGTGCAAATCCGACCGGTTTCGGAACAAACGTTCCTTCGTCAGGGAAAGCTTATACTAATTTGACAGTTTAGAACAATGTTTTATTATGGTAGGGGTGGAGCCGTTGTTAGTTAATAATGTAGATTGGGTGGGTATGTATTAGTGTAGAGTGGGTGGGTAGGGAAACAAATCCATGATTGGGCTATATGACAATATTATCAACAAACAAAAAATATTGTCATATAGCCCAATCATGGATTTGTTTCCCTACCCACCCACTCTACACTAATACATACCCACCCAATCTACATTATTAACTAACAACGGCTCCACCCCTACCATAATAAAACATTGTTCTAAACTGTCAAATTAGTATAAGCTTTCCCTGACGAAGGAACGTTTGTTCCGAAACCGGTCGGATTTGCACATTTTATAAGTGGTTTATACAAAGTTGCATTGTTTCATTTTATAAAATTATAAATTTATTGTGCTTTTTGGTTATTAAGAGGTTTCGTTTTAGATTCTTATTTAATCGAGGATTTAATTTAAATTTGAATTTAAACTCCACGCAAAAGGCCCTAAGGAAAATAATTTCTCTCGGAGCCAATGTCATCTTTGAGGATGCTATTTGGAGGGTATTTTTGTGGAAGGGAAGGAGTAAACCTGCGTCTTGAGGAGACACCTTTTTGTAGGAGGGAGGAATCACAGAGGCCGTCAAATCGTTCCACAGCCGAGCTGTTAAACTCAATAACTAAAAGCCAAAAGTATCATTGTCATTTAATTTATTTAATTTATATAATTTTCATTCCAATCGTAACTTTATCTAAACTATTTGTTTTCTCATGTTAAAGATGGAGGTACTATGTAAAAGCCCTCTGGGCGTAATATAAAAGAAATAAATAAACAACCAAATAAATTAATGTTCTCCAAAACGAGCTTGAAAAAATCATTTGTCATATATTTGGATTATAATTGTGTAATTTCTACTATTTAATAAATTCTAAAAATTATAGTACTTTATTAAAATTAAATAGTCATAAATACATTGGGAATTCATATGTCAAATATTGGTTTATAAATGTGTAAATTCTGATTATGCAATTGTAAATGTTCTCTAAAATGGCCTGCAAAGAATCTCCTACTTGTGATCTCACTAAAGAAAACACTCATAGAACATTAATAAATTCATTCACTCTGAATGCATTTATTAATGTTCTCCAAATTGACCTTGAAAAAATCACATCTTTACGATTCTTTTAAAGACACAAAGAAACCATCACTTAATTATATACAATTCTTAATGTTCTCAAAAGTTGTCTTGACAGAAGCAAATTCCCGTGATATCTTAAACGAAGCCATTACTTTGTTAAGAATATTATGAACTAAATATACAATTTGGCTGTCCTGAAACGGGTATTCTTCCCAGTTGGACAGACAAGGTAGTATCACATTGTAATGTATATGCATATGTAAATAAATAAATAAATAAACATCCATTTCATTTTGGGTTGTTGTGCCGTGTTATGTTTCCTCTTTATTTAGCCAACGTTTCGGACAGCGTTACTATTTCCATCAACAGATTAGAAGAGTAGATTGTGGTGAGGTGTTTTAAGGTATGTAGAAGTGATACACATAAACACTCATCATGAACACTGCAAGGTTTTACGAAACGTTGGCTTAAGATCTTTCTCCTGAGAGCGCAACACGGCATAATAAACCAAAAATTAATCACGATGGTAATAAGAGGTATATCACCAAAATGATTAAATGATTGTAACAATAAATAACTAACAATTACTCCTTTTCTTCGTAGGGGAGAGAGAGAGAGATATACTGACAAACATCTCTGTTTTTAAAGTTGCCAATTCGGGAGGAATTTCCCAATTTGCGTAGAATTTCTAATAATTTAAACCGATTGGGTGTTTAGTGTGAGAACATGTGGAAAAAAACGGGGATTCTACAATATGAAAACTGACGTAACTAATACCGATTATGAGAGCATTCACTGACTATTCTATTACAACGAAGAATAGTACTAACAATTTTTACAAGTTAGAATGTTATGTATGTAATTTCGTTTTCATTCGCAGCAATTTAAAAATTAAACCAATTTTTTTAAACCTGAACGAAAGAGATAATCCGAAATAATTGAATAATAAAAAAATGGTACATAATTTTAAAAGAAATTTGTTTCATTTAAGATAAAGATTTATGAAGGAACATGTGGGAAATATTATATTGTTCTACCAAAATTGGGAATTTTAACACATAAAATCGGCTGTAGTTTGGTAAAACCCTTCAAGTTACAAATTGAAAACTTTCCAGGAGACGATAAAAACAAATATTTACAAATTGTTAAAACTAATTAAAAATCTTAAAATTTATGTGAAAGTTGTTATTTGTTTATCAAAATTTTGATGTAAAAGAAAGATTTGAGGATTTAATAATTTCGTCAATGGTTTTTTAGAAATAACAAAAAAATTGGTAATTATTCCACCAACAGCCGCACTTTTAGAGAAAGATTATGGAAATTACACAATGTTTTAATATTTACTACAAGAAACAATTATGTACGTACACCAAATAGATTATTAGGTTCTTAGTTTAGGTAAACTCAGTAATTCATAGTTTTTTCGTTATTTGTTTTGGGGGTGTTATGCCGTGTTGCGCTACCTCCTTCTTTAGCCAACGTTTCGGACATCGTTGCAGTGTCCATCATAGGTAGATCTACCGGATCTGCCGGATCTGACCTGATGATGGACACTGCAACGATGTCCGAAACGTTGGCTAAAGAAGGAGGTAGCGCAACACAGCATAACACCCCAAAAACAAATAACGAAAATGCTTTTGGCCGTGAAAATCTTAAAACTTATCTAATTCATAGTTGTTTAGATTGAATCAAAACTCACAAATGTCAACCCATACAAAAATAAATTAAAATGGCCGCAAATGAATCGTTTTATATGGGAAAATATGAATTTTTATTGAATTAAAATGGAATTAATGCTCCTTTTATCCAAACGTAATTAGTTGTTTCTTGTGTTAATTATGTTGGAACGTAGTGTAGTTTCCCAAATGTTGGTGAAATATTTCCTAAAAATTATTATTATAAATCGGCAAAAATTATTTTTCCACATTGTACTTCGATGAAACCACTGAACATTAACATTCCCAAAAAATTTAGCTTGAAGGATTTTTGCCAAAACACAGTCGATGTACATCGGCAACCCTGTTCTTGACAACCAACACTTATTTTATTCATATTCATGGAAAAATAAATAATATTAAAATGGTACTCACGGCAATAGCCAGCTCCACAACTAGGAAAACGAGGAAGAGGAAAAATATCTTAGCCATGATTGCAGATTAGAAGACCTTGATACCACGAGACGACGCTGGCGTCTGAGGAATGATCTCTCTCATCGATGTTTGGCCTTTTATAGCGAAGGTGAACTGGACCAAACAAGAAACTGCTGGTAAAATTTTGTAATTAAAGACACGAAGTAAAAAAAGCATAAAAACAAACAATAATTTTAATCATATAATACTAATAAATTTCAACGAAAATATGAAAAAGAACAAGACACAGAAAAATAAAGAGTTAATGGTTGCAATTGGGACTCGAACCCGAATTTTTAAGTCATATTCACAATTTATTTTCCTATTTTTGGCTACTAAATTTTTTTAAATGATCACAATGTTCAAAGAACTGGGTTGTAACCTAGATAGTGTCTAGGATAAACATATCCGATTTTATTAATATCGGTCATTTTTTTGACATTTTTGATGTGAAAACTTCTTTAGCACCGTTGTGATTTGGAACTCGATGAAACGAAAAATAGCGACACTAAAAAGTGACAAACACATGCATCTCTAGGATTTAGCCTGCGAGAGAATGAGAGAGTAGAATCGATCTCCTCTTTGTGCGTTGCTTCGTAGCCTCCCCACTCTAGTCTAATTTGTTTTTCTGAAGGTTTCGGTCTGTTTTTTTTTTATTTATACGGGACACCTATTGACCTTTTTTCTAAATGTCTATTTGAATATTGAATCATTATTTTCTGTGACTTGTTCTTTTTCATAGTTTCGTTTAGATTTATTAGTATGGTCTTCTTCTTCAATAATATATTACATTGATAGGAATAATTATAAAGAGATTTATTGTAATAAAAATTGAATAATTCGAATTTTGGTAGGTAGTTTATTTTGACGGATTCTGTGGCATAGCGGTAAGTTCATGGAAAATTATATCTCATAGTAAATTTTAAACAATTCTATTGAACAATTTTTTTTCCAGGTACTTTCTACTGTTTTTTCTTTGTTAAGAAATTGAGCACATTATAAAATGTTTGTATAAAACAAACAAACTTCTTGGAAATGTTTTGAGTTTATTATATGACAAGGAAAATTCAAGTGAAAAACGTCACATCACCATTTATTGCTAATGAATTTTAACATGTGCGTTTTAAAAATCGATCTCGAATATTAAAAATTCCTGGTAGTAAATACGTTCAACTTAAACTTTTAAAATGAGTATTTTTTTAGTTCAGTGTATTTGAATTTGTATGTCTGTTAGCTGTTTCGCCTTCCGAAAGCATTCTCATCTGACCGTAAACAACAATACCTACGATAAATATCTTAAAAACCAAAAAATGGTAGTTTATTTATTTTTTTGTGATTACCGCACAAGAGTCCCAACTGCTCCCAACCACCAGGAGCAGTATGACTGTGGCATCTCTAATTTGGTATGTTGTGAGGTTAAATGTAAGTGGAGAGGGGAAGGAGATAGGAAAGAGGAAGGTGGGGAAGTACCTGGCTATGCAGATCTAGTCACCAAACATGGCTCAAGCCAAGTTTCAATTCTGAAATTTGATCTTACACCAGGCCCCCTAGCACGGTCGATCGATAAGGATGGATGAGATAACTTTCGGTAACTTTTCATCTTCCCTGGCATGACTGCAGATCACCAACGAATAAATAACAGTTCACAATGACTGAGTGTTCCTAATATATTCGTTGACAACAACTGTTGTTTGCAAGTTAGCGATCTGCACTTGTCCTAGGGAACGATGAGAAGATACCGATAGTTACCACATAATAGACAACAACATTTCAATCACTCTCCTAATAAAGCAGCTGCTTGTGTTTAGGAGAGGACAACTAAAAAAAAAAAAAATTTCATTTGTTTAAATGAAAACAAAAAGTATTAGTTATTCAACAAATAACATTAGTGATTTTATGAATACCTTAGAATCATAGTTCCATGGGAGATACAGATAAAAGTAATAAATTAAAGGTTAGTTAATAAATGATTTGAAGTATTGATAAGGCAAAAAATATTTCTACATATTCAATACATATTTCTAAATACAATATAGAAATATGTATTTTTCTACATATTCAATACATATTTCTAAATACAATATATAAGTTATTAAGTTATTAAGTTATTAATATTATAAGTTATTCTACCAATCCTTATCGAACCACCGTGCTAGGTGGCCAGGGCGATACTTAGAGTATTTTCTACTCTGGAACGTGCCACAAATATGCCTTGTGTTATTTTAAATTATTAAATTATGAAAACACAAATTAATCAAATAAAATGAACTTGCGTCCGCTGGGATTTGAATCATTGATATACCCAATACTGATATTAGTACAACGATTAAATAGCTATTATCCTAGTAAAAGGTAGGTATTTATCTACCTATTTAATAACATTATCCTTAGGTACTCGGGGCCTTACTAATGAGTTTTAAATATTACGCAACTTTACCAATGACTTAACAAAATACCTAATTAACTTTACTGATAAACAACTATTTTCCCTTCATTATTGGTTGTTTATCAATTATTGATCAGTGATCACATCAATTTGGGAGGAGATTATGGGTACCGTCGTCCCGGAAACCATTTATTGGATAACCCAAGGAAAACCCTTGCCACAGGTCGCCCCGTGCTAACGGTTCACTATGTTTGGTGACTTAGCAGGGGTGCCCGAGTTTATTGGGTGAGGTTTTTCTGGATCTTGGCGGCGGATACATTTGTCCGCTGACTGCGTGACGGGCCCAATCATCGCCTTGCACCGCAGTGGGAGAGATGAATTCGTAAGTCCGTCACTCTTGATACACTGACTCCTAGATTCCTCCCCACCCGTCATACATTTTTTGAAGTGAACCCTTCTTTAGCACCGTTGTGATTTGAAATTCGATGAAACGAAAAAGCGACACTAAAAAGAGACAAACACATACATCTAAAGATTTAGCCCGCGAGATAATGAGAAAGAATAACATGCCTCCTCTTTGTGCGGTGCTTCGTAGCCCATTCTTGCCTACTTTTGTTTTCTGAAGGTTTCAATTCTACGGCGTGTGAACAGCACACTTGTATTTTTTTCTTTCCCAGAACATACTCTCCTTCATTCCCCCAAAAAAACTCTCCACACACCATCCCAAAGATGACTCAGTATTCCCTAAATACGAATAAATATGTACAAATAATTATACACTTTTTAATATTACCTAAAGTTTTAATTAAGACAACAAACTATTGTAACAACAACGAAATATTTAATTTAAGATAAGTAGAGATTTCGAGTTTCTTTTTTTGACTAGGAGCCACTTAACTTAGCTTCACGCTAAGCGAAGCCGTTAAGCGACTCCACCCTTTTGCAAACACTGCGGGGTTAGGGACATCTAATGACCTCTGTTGTTATTATTATTAAAATTTTGTTTATGTTCTCAGGTGGTGATTCCCAAACTGGGTGACGCGACAGACGAAGTAAACGTCACCACAAACCACGACTGGTTTTAATAATGTAATTACATACGTAATATATGATTTAGGTTTCTAATGACTAAAAGAATTTTGTATTTTGTTTGGAATTTATGTGATTTCTCTACATGAGGGAGTACTTTTGGGCATGCTAGGTATGAACCATTTGGCGGGTCAGAAGGGATGTGCAACACATTTCTTCAGACTGATTCGAGGATGGTTCGAAAACTCGACTATCATGAAGAGCATTACTTTCTATGTTTCCGATGGTTATCTCCGTCACCGACAGCATAGACTGTTTATCTCCCAGTCTGCACGACTAACTTGCCAATGGTCATGCCAGTAGGGAGATCTATCTTGTTGTTGATTAGAATCATTCGGGATATTGATTTATTCAATCTCAATGAAGCAGGATTAAGACGGCAAACTTTATTGCTGCCGGTATAAAATCTGCTTTTAAACATTTACCCCCTTGCTGATGCGCATGATCTGGATTTTGCAGACTGATTGGCAATTAGTGGTTGCTTGCACTTGCATAGACTTAGGAGCACATTTATCAGTAAGGCACTCATTGCTTTCCTAATGTATTTTTGAAAATCATTTGGAATATTAATTTTGTAATGTTTTTAAAATGAATACTTAATTTAATTGAATTATTGAATTGAATTAATTTCGGATAACCTACATCATCGGGGCAGGTGTTAATATTTGAAGAAGGAGAGAGAAGTAGGTCCAACACGGTTTAATATCCTAAAAGTCTGATTGACGTAGGTAACAACAATATTTAATTATTTTCGGGTGCATTTTGTAAGGTTATAAACGTTAAGAGCCTTTAACCAGCAGCGGCCGAGAATCCACATTTCGTCGAAAGATGTTCTTACGATCGTACAGGGCGGTTCCAATGAGAAAGGTGAATTATTTTATTTCATTCCAAATTTGCTTTAATTTATACCTACATCCAAAAATGCTGAAAGGTGTGATGATAAAAACCATTAAAATTATGTACTTTTTGTAATTATTTTTTGATCATCAGTATTTTTAATTTTTCAATAATGTCTAAGCAAAATAAGAATGCAAAAAAATCTTAAATATATTAGTTTGTAAGACAAACTGAAGTATTTTCGTTTACTAGATAAAAGAACAATCTTTCGAAATCTTTATAATTTTTTGTGGAAAAGTCAATACGTCTAAAGCTTGATTTAAAATGAGCTAACCCGATCTACGTACACTGATTTAACGAAGATTTTTTTTGTTTGTTTTTGAAGTGAAATTTCTTTAGCACCGCTGTGATTTGGATTCCGTATGAAACGGAAATGACGATTACTGCACCTGCGACGCATCAACTCCGCTCGTCGGCCGCTTTGAAAATGATGTAATTTTTAAAGGCTCCTATTGGTTTAGATATGAAAAGCAAATTACGCTGGTCTGCGCTCATCGGTCGCTTTGATTATGACACCACTTTTCAACTATTGGTTGAGATTGTTTTGGTAAAGTTTCGCTTCTAACGCGTGTAAATGGCACTCGATTTATTTTTTTGTAGAAATCCCTTTATGGCTTAACATATTTAGTGAAATAAAAAAATTACTTTCAAATTAAAACCACGACATTTTATCTAATTTATTAAAACCGACCGGTTTCGCTTAACACAAGCATCATCAGGGTATAAAATTAAACTAAATTATGATAATAAATCAATGGTAAATCATTTAGTTTATTTTTGTACCCTGATGATGCCTGTGTTAGGCAAACCGGTCGGTTAAATAATAAAATAAATTTTTCGTTGTTACAAATAAAGTAATTGTTCTATTCATTAATTTGTTATTAGATTTTCAAATTCATTCTGAGTAAATGCTCAACAGCGAGTATGAACAAGAATTTTGCTCAGCAATATGCATAATAAAATTTTCTAAATAACCACTAATTAAAAAATATGCCCAGCCGCTTTTGTAACGCCAAAATGGTGCATTTAAGTAAAAAATTATCCCGGCGTATTATTTATTTTCAGAGAAAACATTCGTTAATATCAAATATGCAACTTATTTTCCCCTTGAATGTATGTTTGCTGATAAAGAGATTACGAATATTGAATGGTGCGGGAATATCCAATAGATATTCATAAATAAATACATAAAATACTTTCTGATTCAACCACTCCATACAATCTGTAGAATTTGGTAGTTCCCCTATTTCGTTATGTGAACGAATTTTTGCATGAATTAGTTCAATAGCTTCCTCCAAACAGTCCACATTTTTTTAATACGTCGTTTTAACCCCTCGGGCCTCGGCCATGTTTTTTCAGAGGGTCAAAATATTTCCGCTTTACAATAAAATCCAAATAAATTCTGAACGTCTCCACAAACTAAAAACTGTTTTTGAAAGGTGATAAAACACGCTTGCAAATTTTGTAATTTTAAATAAACACGTAATTTTTTAAACATAAAAATATATAATAAACGTTATTGTCACCTCACCTTTTTGTCGTTCCATAAAAAAATAATTAATAAAAAATTCCTATAGTTTCAATTTTTTTTCAAATTGCGACCCGAAACTTTGTTCATTCACTTCTTTTGTGGTCAATTTTTAAATTTTAATATAAAGCGTGCTGTTTTCTCTTTCTAACACCATTCAGATCATATATCTTACTGTTATCTCCCTGATAACATACTCCCTCCCTGTGAACCGCCTACGAAACCAATTAAAATCCAGGAACACTGCCCTCCAGAAACACCACGATATTGATGTACAAAACAATGAAGCTGAGACTTGTTTACTAAGAGGAATGAGCGAGCACTGGACGTTTTTGAAAGGAAAATTTTGAGGCGTATCTTCGGACCGGTTTTAGAAAATGAATTTTGGGGCAGACGTTATAACAATGAGCTATATACTCTGTTTAAGGATCTAAACGTCACAAAATTTATAAAAATGAGAAGACTTCGGTGGCTGGGTCATGTAGAGAGAACGACCGAGCATTAAGCACCAAAGTCCCTGCTGAACTCAAGACCTATAGGGCGAAGGAGCCTGGGAAGACAAAGATTAAGATTTCAACGCCCAATGTCTTCAAAGATATATCTACCTTGGAGCTTCTAAACTGGATAGAGCTGGCCCAAAACCGAGATGAGTAGAAGAAGACTCTTGAGGATGCCAAGACCCACCAGGGGTTGTAGAGCCAAGAGTGATTGATGATGATCTTACTGTGATATTAAAGGAGACACGATTTCTTTAAGATTTATGTAAGCTGTTCCGAAAAGCGAACAATTTATCCTGATGGGTTAAGTAATAATATATTAACATTGCGGACTATTATAGCGTCGCACAAGTTCCTACCAGATTTTCCTCACCAAAAGTAAGGCAGCAAAGTTTGAGAAGCGCTGTCACCTGTCAAACTAAATTCGAGTATTTTTTGTAGCATAAAAAAACAATGGTACTCTTCCAGAATGTCCGACACGATAAAGCGATGGCACAAACAATCCGAATTATTTTTTCTATGTTTTGTAGATCACATGGCGATCTCAAAACCGGTTTCTCTAGTTCGGGCCATTTTTTGCTCCTGCGAATATCATCTGGGTAGATGCTACCTATTAAAAAGATACTGTATACACGGTGACCGGAAACAATTGGTTAACCAATATCCACCAATCGTATCCCACCAATCAGTTATTTCGGGAAACTGAAATAATGGAACTAAAGCAGATCTACTGTATCCAATGTCTTAAATTTATATTTTCTCGTCCTAACAATTTCACTAAAAACACAAATCGTTCTAGCCAGACACATACCACGTGCGTGTACACAGTGCCTCACTGCAAAACCAGGCTGGCCCAAAGGCACATTAACTGTATTGCCCCAAAACTGTCCAATTCCCTACCCAATTCAATCAATACGTGTCACAATCTGAACGAATATAAAAAAATGTTAAAAGCTGGGTAAAAAATATTTTGGAAGTGAGAAATTTTTTTCTTTAAATTGTATTATCTGTAACAATTATTACAAGCAATAATTGTCAGCCTGAAACACTCATTTACATTGAAAAATCTTCCGAGAAAAGATACTTGCCGCCAACGGGACTTGAACCCGTGTCCTTCCGATTGCCGGTCGAATGCTCTGGCCACTGAGCTATGGCGGCTTAACAAATACCCGCCAAATAATTCAATATATACTAGTGTTTCATTCAACAATTACTGCTTGTTATATTTTCAGGCTGACAATTATTGCTTGTAATAATTGTTACCCTTTGTGCTATGCATAAAAATCTTGTCTAAACGTTAGTTTATAAATTAAAAAATAATAATTTGTATTATCTGTTTCTAAATTCCTAAAATATTTTATGTCTTTCTGTATTTTAGATTTAAAAAAAAGGAAATATATATGTATTATATGTACACGTATACATATATGAACGTGTGTATGTACTTATTGGGTGTATACATAATACATACGTTATTAAATGTACATATATCTTTAATTTTAAGAAATTTCACAGTAACTCCTGTAAAATCGATCATTTTGATCTCTAAAGACACTATATATTTAGAATTTTATATGTTATGATTAAGGTTTTCACGGGTGTAGGATGTAGAACAATTTTCTCGGTTTACCCGCGTAACATAGTCCTTAAAAGGACTTTTTAACTCCTGACGTTTCGTACAGATCACACTGTCCATCTTCAGAGGCCTTATGTCTTGAGTTTTTGTCTCAAACTGATAGCTTTCGCATGTCTGTTCGGTCCCAAAACTTAAGTGAGTGCAAGTCACTTCTTATGTCTAGAACGAAGTACCCGGGTTGCAGGTGATTGATGGTGGAGGGGGTGGGGGGCGGGGCTGGCAGTAGATACCTGATTGGTTAAGCTAATTGGAGACACTACTGGTAATTTTGGAAATGGCGTTTTTGGGGTATTTTCATCGATTAAGACTTTCCAGGTGTTGGGAATTCTGATTGAGTCATTTCTAGTATTCATATTATTTTTATGTTTATAAATTTCTTTTGCTTCGCGGTAAATTCTTTTTGGTTCATTGTATATGCTAGCTATATATATATTAAATTCTATTTTAACCACTTCTGTTTAATATCCACATAATATAATACCCACGCACAGGCTTCGCCTTTGTGGGATCTTTTTTGTTACTCTCTTATATTTTATGTTATTATGTTTGTACCTTTTCCCATGGATCAAAAAATGTTGCTAATAAAAAAAAATAATTTAAAAAAAAACTAACTGTGTGGAGGGTCTTTTTGAGGAGAGGAAGAAATGAACACTGGTCTTGAAGAGACCCATGTTGTAGGAAGGAGGAAACACAGAGGCCGGCAAATCATTCCACAGCTGAGCTGTTGAACACAAGAACGAGTCGAAGAAACGACCCGTTCTCAAGTGACAAATGTCAACCGTACAAATTTTGGGCACGCGTTTGGCGTGTTTCCCAACTATGCACCGTGTGTGGAGCTAGTAAAAAAAAAAGTCCCAACTATTTCTATCTGGATCCAGTGAGACTATGGCATCCCCAATTGGGTTATGTTGTGAAGCCATAGGTAGTACAGAGGGAAAGGAGATTGGTAAGAGGAAGACAGGAAAGTACCTGGCTATTCAGATCTGTTAACCAAACACGGCTAAAGCCATTTCAAGCAACATTTCAATTCTCAATGGTAGTTTTACACCAGGGCGACATTTAGAGTATCTTCCACTCTGGAACGTGCCGCAAATATACTACACATTATTTTTAATTAATAAATTGTTAAATAACACGTAATTTTTTATAAAAATTTAAAAAATGCGCCCGCCGGAATTTGAACCCGAGATCTTCTAGAGCCTTACCCTTCGACAACCGAGGCCGTCATTTAGACATAGAGCATCCCGAAAAAACATTTACCAACTGAAAGTGTAGGTGTTTTAGAATAGTTTTTTTCTTCTATTTGCGTTTTTGTTAACAGAAATTAATTAGAATAGGTTATCAATTTTAGAAAGTTCTAAAATTCCAATTAACTCAAAATCGGTGGAACTTTTACTAAAAATGATATTCAATTTCCCCCAAACAATTTTGGGCCCCCATTCATATTTTGAAGGTTATACACCACTTACCCGACACCCTGTATATCCCAAATAGAAGCATCTTTAAATATTCGGTAAATATAAATAGATGTATTCACGGTCAAAAGTATTATCGCGATTTATTTTTGGGGTATTATGCCGTGTTGCTCTACCTCCTTCTTTAACGAAAGTATATTTGAACCAGATAATGATAAACGAACTATTATTTTATATTTATACAATATCCACAGCGGTTCCCATTGGCCCCCCAACAGTTGGCCCGCCGATAGTTGATCCCCTTGATCATTCGGACAGTTGATCCCTTGGGCAGTTGATCCTTGAAAGAGGATATACGGCCGTACGACCAAAGTCGAAATACTTTTATCTGCAGGCGTCACAGATAATAGAGTGGCAGGCGTCAAGTGAAAATTAAAAAATATGTTATTAAAAATATTTGATTTTCACTCAATACGCCTGCAGATGTAAATATATCGACTTTGGTTGTACGGCCGTATATCCTCTTTGCATACTTACTTGAAGAAATAATCTTTTAGGAGATCAACTATCTAAGTCTAAGGGATCAACTGTCAAAGGGGTCAACTGTCGGCGGGATCAAATGTCGGCGGGCCAACTGTCGGTCTAGGGGTAATCCTCTTGACTCACAATCCGAAGGACGCGGGTTCGAACCTGGCGTATACAAATAAATTTTATTTGAATAATTTGTGTTATTTCACAATTAATTCATTTAAAAATAATATATATTATATTTGCGGCACGTTCCAGAGTGGAAGATACTCTAAGTATCGCCCTGGTGTAAGACCACCATTCAGAATTGAAACGTTGCTTGAAATGGCTTTAGCCGTGTTTAGTCACCAGATCTGAATAGCCAGGTATTTCCTCACCTTCCTCTTCCCTATCTCCTTCCCCTCCCCTCTACCTTCAGCTTCACAACACACCCCAATTGTGGATCTGACTGGCTCCAGACGGGAGCAGCTGGGACTCTTGTGAGGTTTTCATATACAAAAAGGGATCAACTCTCGGGGGATCAACTCTCAGCGGGCCAACTGTCGGGGGGCCTATTGTCGCCGGATCAATTATCGGGTCACCATCTACACACTGATGCCCCCTACTGCACAGATACGATTGTACTTTTTTTACATAAAGCGTCGATGAAACAGGGCGAGTTTACAAGCTACTATCTACTAAGTTTAAAAGCGGGTAAATCGGCGAGTGAGATTTTCTTGATGACACACAAAACTGTCCACTCGCTCAGAAGCGTAGGAAACTGAGGTCGCTGCTAGCGCCAGAATAACGACGCCTGCGTGAACTAATTCTTCAGATGTTTGACAGTCGAAATCAGCTGTTTATCGGAAGCCATGTTGGAAACATAAATAAAACAATCACGAGCAAACGGAGCAAGCGTGTATGCGAGTAAAGTTGACGACCTTTCAACTTTTTTTCGTAGATTGTCAATAGTTAGCAAGTAACGCGATGTCATCGACGCTTTAGCTCCACACAGGAGCCACTGAGGATAATAATTTCCCTCAGGTCCTATGTCATCTTTGGTGATGCTATGTGGAGGGTTTTTAAGGAAAAGGAGAGGAGAGTTCTGGGAAGGAAAGGGGTTTAAGGGGTGTGTAGGAATCTGGGGTTCAGTGTGTCCTGGTCATCCGCCTCCAAGACCTAGACAAACCTCACCCCCATAAACGCGTGCACCCCTGTTAAATCACCAAACGTAGCAAACCACTCGCGGTGACCTATGGCAGAGATGTTGGTTATCCAAATAAGGTTCCCGGGGCGACGGTACCCATTCCCACCTCCCAAATTGAGCCAAAGTACCTATACGTGAACTAGACAATTAAAAACGAACTATTGTTTTATATTTCAACAATATCTACCGCTCTGACGCCCCCTACTGCTCAGATAGGATTGTATTTGTTATTGTTTATGAATAATATTTCCATAAGTACATAAATAAGTAAGAATATTGAGAAATATTTTATTATAAATCTGGACCCACGAGCTGTTCGGTATAATTTTTTTTTTTTTTTTTTTTAATGCCGGCAACCCGGTCGTTTATTGTAATAATAATCATATACACACAAGTTAGTAGCCCGCCTCACTAGACTAAGTCTGTTCCGAGGCGGGTACATATATATATATATACATAGACTTAGACACATATACATTTACATATATATACATGCATATACACAATTATGTTCATACACACATACACGCATATGCGCACATACTTACACACAGGTATTCGCATACGTGTACATAATCAAACTCATAGATACATATTAAAACCTAAATACATATAATCAAATAAGAATTATTGGGAGTTGAAATACAGTTATCAAGGAATTGACAAATTTCCATAAAACCAAAAATTCATCAAGTACACATAGTAATGCTAGCGTCTAAATCTAGAACTATAAGATTTCAACAAAATAATATACATATGAGGTAATAATAATGTAAACTTTCGCAAAACAAAAGCAGTATTAATAATAAAAGCATTCGTAATACAAAAGTAGTATTAATAATTAAGATAAAATTTCTATAAGTAACCAACACATATAAGTAAATAAAGAGTGAGGATTAAAGACTAAGATGAGATTACTAATAACTTGGTGATGCTTGCCCTTTTATTGTGTAGTAACCATGTATTGAAATGTTTGTATAACCAGTTTAGGTTGTTTTTTGTGGTACTGTAGGTGGTTTCTTTTAGGAAGGTGTTGAAAATGTGAGGTGCGAGGTAAGATTCGTGTTTTTGGGCAAAAGTTGATTTAGTTTTAGGCACTAGAAGTAGGTTACACGATTTAGCTCTTGTGTTTTTCGGGTGAGTTATGTGGCATGGAGAGGAATTTACGCAGTTTATTTGTATGATCTTTTTAATGAACAGCTTCCTGATATCTAGTATGTTATTAGTAATAAGTATGTTTTCCGTCGGGTGAAGATAAGGTTTTTTGAATAATGGAAGTCCCTTTTTAAATAAATATGCAAATCTGTGTAGAAACATTTTTTTTGTTGTGGCTAACAGAAACCCTTTACAACTATGTAATAATAAATAACTAGTTCGATTATGATAAAAACATTTCGAGTTAATCATTTGGAATAACCCCAGTATCCAAACTTCATAAATAATAATATTTGTTACTAATAATTCTGAGAACAGTTAGTAGACCTCGCGTTCAGAAAACTAAAACGTTTCAAGTTAAACAAATTTCCTTTGAAATATATTTTTTTAAAACATCGGTCGTTCAGTTGATTAGCCAGACATCTCCGAAAAATCGAAATTTGAGTTGAGAATGCAGTTATATGTAAAAGTGTACCCTCTCTTTAGTACAATACTCAGATTATTTATAAACACCACCAAATCAATTATAATGCTGAAAAATTTGTAGTAAATTAAACAAAATATTTATGTTTTTTGGATCACTAGTAAGATATTTCAAAAATTCATACTAATGTACCGGACCCTTATGCCTCCCGGTGTTATGTTATAGCATATTTAATATGTAAAACATCGACAAGTGAAAATAATATTTGATTTATTGTGAGCATTAGAATATTGCTTTTCTCATTTATTATCTCAAAACTTAGTATTTGGAGATGACTGACTAATCAACTGAACGATCGACATGTATTTAAATACCTATCTGATTAATTATAAACCATATAATTTACACTATTTATTTGTTTTTCAAATAAAGAATTACTAAATTTTTGTCCAAAGAAAAGGTAGGCAAGTAGTTGCAATAATATTGAAAAATGCATATAAGTCCAAATAAAAGCGACGATACTACATTTAAGAAAAGAATCTTTACTGAACCATTAAAACTGCCACCATCTTGAAACTGAAATGGAACGTACAAATTAATCAAACAAATCTACGAAAACAAAACGGTCGAGAAAAAACTGGACTTCGCTAGATATTTGAGATTAGAGCTCACTCAATTATTTGTTATCTATGCAATGAGTGCCTAAATATTATGGAAGAAGCAGTGGAAGATGCTTTGGAGAGATCAAGTATCACACGGTGTCCATTTTCCACCGGAGCGATACTGAAAGAATCTACTGAATGTAGGTACCTGGAACGTGCCGCAAAATGTGAAATAACACAAATTAATCAACTAAAATTTATTTACGTACGCCGGGATTATTACCAACAACTTTCGTTAGTTCAAGTAGTTTTTTAGATATTAGATTTTATTTTTTATTTTTTCTTAAAGGAGCCAGTGAGATTATGACATCCCCAATTGGGGTATGTTGTGAGGTAGCGGGGAGGGGAAGGAGATAGGGAAGAGGAAGTTGGGGACGTCCCTGGCTATTCAGATCTGGTCACCAAACACCGCTATAGCCATTTCAAGCAACTTTTCAATTCTGAATGGTGGTCTTACACACTTATCTTCCACTCTTAACGTAGATTATTAGATTGATCCATTAGAACGTGGCCCCATTTTGGAATTGCGTTAAGGAAATTTAGTCAGAACCTTATACAGTGATTAATTATGCCCAAGCTGGTTGCACGTTTAGGTATGTTCTAAAATGTTTAGTGTACGTTTTATTTTTTTTAATCCTTAAATACTTTAAGATTAAACCTCAAAATCAAAAATTGGTAAATAGATAATGAGAAATCGCCTTTACAAACTTTCAAACTCGTATCTCAGAATAGGGTAGAGTCAAGTTAGAACCCTGTCGAACCAAAATAACGTTTTGTGCAGGTCCTTCTGAAAAATGAATGTGTGTATGCAGTTTGTTTTTGAGTTCACATTCACACGTGGAAATCAAAATGTTTTCTAGAAGATAGTTATTGTCAACGGTCAATTTTGAAAATACTTTTACCATGTCATTTATATCGAGTACGAGCAATAGAGGTCCCAGAACTGATCCCTGCGGTACTCCTAAATTATTCACCATTCGTTTTGAAAATTGGTTTACAACTTTTGAAACTTGTTTTCGGTCTTTGGTATATACTTTTGTTTTTGAGTTTGAATGTTGATTTGATCATGTGTTTCGTACTGAAAGTGGAAATTAATGTTTTCCATAGGGTTTGTTATGGTCAATAGTCAATTTTGGTTCGGTAGACGAATATTTTGGTTGAACTGAAGTATAAAACAACACTAATATCAAGTTCAGGAGTTCAACCACCGCACGTTTACTCAATCAATCATATTTAAACGGCCCAGGTGTTTAATACCTACTCACTGAAGAGATTAATAGCCTTTTGTGGGTGTGTCCGTATGCCCGATTAAGATGATTTTCGGTAGAGATAGCACTTCTGGAAATAGTCTGTTCAGTGGTTGGAGTATGTTTATGGACCACGCCTTTTTTGCGCAAGTTCAGCACTTTGTATTTAAATTTGTTTTCATTAATTGTTATTTATTATTGTGTTCGTGAATTCTGCGAGTTTGAAGTAAGCATGTCATCATTAAATTCACAAATACCAACCTTAATCGGAACTATAAAACAGAAAATCTGTTTGTCTGAAGTAGCAAAAACTCCCGAATGGTGTGCTCTGGCGTGCACAACTTTTATATCTGGTATATATTATCTCAACAATTTGTATCTATTTTCAGATCGTTTCATATTTTTCGTCGTGAGATAAGCAAGTTTTAATAATGACAATTAATGTGTTTCATTTGGTCGATAAGAATTTATTTTTTTCCATCAGCTCCACAAAGGAGGCCCGAGGAAAATAATTCCCCTCAGGGCCAATCATCTTTGGTGATACTGTGTGGAGCGTCTCTTTAAGAAATGAAGGAGATAGGGAGGTCTAGGAATGGAAAGGATATAAGGGATGGGTAGTAATTTGTCCAAAAGTCAATGTGTCCATGAGTGACGGACGTATGAATCCATCCCTCTCACTGCGGTGCAAGTCCATGTTCCGAGAGAGTCCTGCACGAGAGGTCAAAAGGTATCCCTCAACCATTTTCTCTCTATCGTAACGAACCACTGTGGGTGACCTGTGGTGTTGACAGTCCAATAAATGGTTGTCGGGGCAGCTGTACCCGTATCCGCCTTCCGAATTGGTAGAAAAAAATTAATGAGCGAGAAAAAAATAGAAAAGTATTATATAAGACATAGTATCTACTAGTGATAATTGTTTAATAAAATGAGCTATTAATAAGTGATGATGTTGTGTGAATGTTTTTATTAGAAGTTTCCACTCCTCCGATACAATATTTCAAGTTCAAATTTTATACATAATGCTTCACAAATAATAACTAATCGTTCACAACAATTAATTAGTCACATGGAAATTACTTAATTAATTGCGGCAAGTGAATAACTTGGTCAATTAAACTTTGCGGTCATTTTCAATATTTACTTCCCAACCAGGAAAATATAAACTAAAACAAAATTTATATGTTAATAAATCAGTTTTCCGAGAAAAGCTCAATCAGATAGCTTACCTTCTGATTTTATATATATTTATTGAATATTCAAAGTCATGTGATCACTATTAGTTATTGCCAAACCAGTCTGAGTTTCGAATATCAAAATAACCAACAGATGCAAATTAAATTGGGACCTGTTTCGAAATTATTAACGTTTTTCCAATAACTTAATCTTGGAACGTGGAGATTGGGAATTCCCTCGGAATATAGTAGGTGGATTTTGTATGGTAATGAAGATACCTTGACACAAGCTAGTGGTGGGTATAATTGTTTTATTTTGGGTCCTACTACAAAATAAGTTTTTGATTCAGCACATATTCTAAACATTTATAAAGATTGGTTGTTGTTTAATTCGTTAGAAATGTTAAAATGAATGAACTTGAATCAGTAGATATTATTTAAACTTATTTAATTTTAGCCGTCTTGATACATTACCCAATTCATTATTTAAAATATTGATTTTTTTTTGTAATTATCTCCAATTATGTATATGAGCGTATCAACAGCAAAAATTCGTACAAAGTATTTTTTAAATAATTTCATTTTGTCAATAATATGGAGTATGAACTACGGAGGTCCGAGGACTGATCCCTGCGGAACTCCTAAGTTATTCTACATTGGTTCAGAAAATTGGTTATATATTTTTATTACTTGTTTTCAGACTTTCATTATACTTTATATTAATTTGTTATCTTTAGTAATTTTAAATATCAGTAAAAAATGTTTAAAATACCAAGCATGAGCAATGAACGGTGAAGTTTTGACGGAGTTTTTAACATTATGTAAGGATTTAACTTGCCTGTGGGATACTACTAGATTTTCTCTGGTAGAGATGCCAGGAAGATTGTCATCCTTTGGAGCAGGGTATTGAAAAGGATGCAACGATTAAAACCGTAAAAAAATAAGATGAGAAAAATCTGTGTTTTTTTATAAAAAACGGAAGAATGCTGCCTGCTTTCCCTATAGTACCAACTAACAAAATTGATCCAACCATCGAGTTGTTTATTGTACGCAACATTCAACAATTGATATACAATGGTTCAAGTAACCAAATTGAGTTGTCTCGATGAGGTTTAGGAAAGGCGTTCGCGATCTATCCAATTATTGAAGCTTTCATTCCCTTTTCTGTCGGTCAGCTGTTACCATTTCATACTGAAACATGTTTTAGATTTTCTTGTAGATGGTTTGGGTAAATTGAATGGTAGTTGAACTGACACACGACAAGTACAAGTAGTGAGAGAACACTATCTATGTAGTAACTACCCAGAATGACTTCGACTCGATTATTTTTATTATCCGTCACTAGTACACGAGAAATGGAAACCAGTCCGCATGATAATATTAATAAATTATGAGGAAAAATTTCCCGTTGCTAATTTCTCGAAACATCTCTTATATTTTCCTCAAACTTCATACATGTCGCACATTCCCTATTTAATTTAATTGTAATATTCACAATTTTCAATCCAAGAATGCCATAAATCAATTTGAATTGTTTAGTATAATTATTATGATCAATCGTACGAAAAATCAATCTGTGAACTTTACCCGCATTATTACAGGGACAAAGGGATATGCCTCTAGCGGTGACCGGACAACCCAACAACGTACAACTTTAACACCTTCTTTGAAAAGTCATTAAAAGTGATGAAATTTTTGTTTTTAAATTGGCTTAATAGGTTTATTTTAGGTTAGGTTATGTCAATAGCCCATTACCTATTTTTTCATAACTTTTAATGGCTTTTCAAAGGGGTGTTGAATGTCACTTTCATGAGTTGTCGTGGAGCCCCCTCAAACGTTACAAAAGCCCTACAAACGCTGTTGTGTCAAGATTTTCACGGTTACGACCTTAGGCGCCATGTTATACCTAATATTTACACCTCGTTCATAAGTAAGGAGGTTAGTGTTAAATATTAACCTAGTATATACATTGAATCACGACTTTTCCAATTGTACCTTCACTCCATTGAAATTCCACGTACGTCTGAAAGGAATAAGGAAATAATCTTTTTATCTATTGCTATTACAAAGTCGTGGTGTTGAATAAACCATAATATTTCTGATCAGAGATAATATTATATTTAAATATATAATATCATTATAATGGACCACGCTTTAACACTATTTATTTGCAAATGGAAGAAGGTGCATTTACTTATAACCTTCAAACTTTTTTATGTAGACTTGACACAATGTGGTACTTAATAATTTTACTCTTAAATATTATTTAAAACAGTGATTAGTGATTAGCAACGCGCGGCCCTCTTGGCTAAATAAAATAATATACCTACTCTCAAATGTAGCTATAACTTTGTGGTTATCCATTATAGATAAATGAAACAATGTTACTTTGTTTGAACCACTTGCATATTTGTTTAAAGCCGACCGGTTTCGGAACGACCTCAGGGTCGTTCCTTAGCAACGCCTCTACCCTGCCACAATCCTTAGTAATGATACATTGTTCCCACCCACTATTTTGTAATTGTCAAATCAGTAGTTTGCCCTGATGAAGGAACGGCCATTCCGAAACCGGTCGGCTTTAAACAAATATCATACAAACAACATTTGTAAATGAAATAATTCTTAGAACTCATTTTTGTAATAAAAAAATTTGAGGTCAAAAATATTCAACAGTGAAAACTATGCACCAGCGTAAAAATACAAATAAATGCACGCGGTAGAAGTGAAACTAAAGTAAAGTAGACAAGAGTGGGGAAGGCCACGAAGAACCGCAAAAAGAGGGAGGAGAGACGAGAGAAGATTATTCTATCTCATTCTGTTGTGTGTTTGTCTCTTCTTGGTGTCGCGTTTTCGTTTCATAGAGTTTCAAATCACTACTGTGCTAAATAAGTTTTCCTGCAAAAAGACACTAAATATATTCGTTGGATATCTATTCCATCTTTTAGGTATTGGCAATGTCGAACAAAGCCGCCCGGTGGTAGGTAGTTTTTTAAAAAGTGAGAGTCCTTCACTTCCTGTACCCTAAATACAGTCTACAGTCTCAAGTAATAAAACTGTACATGCCTGGATTAGATTAATTTGTTCAGCTTGTAAATCAGAGATACTTTCAGTATCGCCCTTGGGTAACACCATCATTCAGAATCGAAACGTAACTTGAAATGGATTTAGTCATGATTGGTGGCTAGATTTGAATAGCCAGGTACATTTTCCACATCTCCTTCCACTCCCCACTACTTCAGCCTCACAACATACCAAAATTGGTGATGCCATAGACTCGCCGGCTCCAGGCGGATGGGAGCAGTTGGGACTCTTGTATGGTATTCAGATAAAATAAGTTATATTTTACGAAAGTAAGAAAATTTAGCGGTTTTTTGCTAAGCCGACTGCCCTTATAAGTATGTCGTATTTTGTTATTACCGTATGCTTCTTCGGGAGTAGGAATTATTGTTAAAAAAAATATTTGTGTAGCGGATTTTCACTCAAGACGCCTGCAGATATAAATATATCGACTTTAGTTGTACGGCCGTATATCCTCTTTGCATTCATTATTTCTTGAAGAAATAATCCTTTAGGGGATCAACTATCCGGGGGATCAATTGGCAGAGGGATCAACTGTTCACCAGATCAACTGTCGGCAGGCCAATTGTTGCCGGATCAATTATCGAGTTACCTTTTGAATCAGCCGTCTAACATTGCAAATATTTTTTATTACCTACTTCATTTAAAAATGATAAAAATCGACAGCATTTATTGATGCGGTCTTGGAGATATCATTTTTTCGCCTTCTGTTGATCTGAGATCTTCTGAAACCCTTCGCCTTCTGAGTATTTTCGCGTTGCTCGCGTTATAAAAACATTTGCGACACCACCGACTGCAAAGTTAACCACGTCAAGCTGCATGTACCCTACAAATGTACCTCTGCAGCCTGTAAACAAATTGAAAATGTTTTTTTATATCAACTCCACTCGGAAGGCTCTGAGGAAAAAATCCCCCAAGGCCTATGTCATCTTTCGGGATGCTGTGTGGAGGATCTTTTTAGGAACGGAAAGAGATGAAGTTCCGGGAACGACAAAGGAATTAGGGGTGGGTAGGATCTGAGAGTCAGTGTGTCCAGGAGTGACGGACATATCAATCCACCCTTGTGTTCCGTGAGAGTCCAAAAGGTCTCCCTCAACCAGTCCATCCTGATCCGGCCTACCACGCAGTTGGAAGGCAGACGTATCCGCCGCCAAGATCTGGACAAACCTCAACCCATGAACCCGGACTCCCCTGTTAAGTCACAACAGCGAACCACTTGGGGTGACCTATGGCAGAGGTGTTGGTTTTCCAACAAATGTTTCCCGGGGCGGCGATACCCAAACTGTCTTCCAAGTTTAGTTGAGGTGCGGGCCAATTGGACCTCCAGTTAAAAAGGTTGATCACCACTGGTTTAAAATAGGTATACACACACATGGTATATTTTATGAAAAAAAATGTGACGCGGATTGAACCAATTGCCTGTGAAAATATACAAGGAAAACAACAAACTGAACGTGTGTGGCATTAACTTAATACCTACATAATAAACTTTGTTCTTAGAAGTTCGTTACTCATTGTTATTACAACGAAATGTCTTATTATGAACTACCTACTCAGGGATGGATCCAGACTTTTTGTGAGCTTAAGTGCTAAGATTGAAAAATACGCCATTATTGATGTTGTAGCTGAAAACGAAGCCATGTATCTGAATGCATGTATTGCAAATTGCTTTAAAATAAAAAAATTATCTACAGATTGTGTTGTATCTCCCTAACTGTCATTGTGATATACCTATACGATCAAAATGGGTGCTAGAAAGAGAAAACAGCACGCGTTATGTTCGAATCAAGAAGTTAACTATACAGAAAAAAATTAAATGTGCCCAAATGAAACAAAAGTTTCCGACCGTAATTTGAGAAAAATTTATGGAACTTTTTTGAAAATAACGTTTGTGTCTAATAAAGTACATGTTTGTTTGTTTTTTTTTTCTTTAATTAGAAAAAACGTAAGATGAGCCATTTCTAAAACTTCTTTTAGATTGCAATATTCTTATGTTTAAAAAAAATATGTGTTTATTTCTAACAATAAATTACATTTGAAAGCGTATTTCATCACCTTTCAAAAACAGTTTTTAGTTTTCGGATAAATTCACAAATATTCCATTCATTTGGATTTTAAATTTTCTGACCTTCTAACAGAATATGCCCGAGAACTGTTAATAAGAGCACTCGGGTCGGGTTGTATACTGCCCAAGTTATTGACGGATTAGGTTTAAGATGAAGCCATACTAAATAATGCAAAATTATACAAAATCATATGTTTTTGTTTTAAAAATTTTATCGCTTAGAAGTATTATAGATGCTTTAGTTAAATACTGCGTGTAGAACATATTTTGGCCCTTAAAAATATCGGTATTTTTTTATAAGTCTTTTAATAAGCCTAGAAAAAAATAAAGTATAAGGTCTATAAAAAACACTTTCATGTCACTATTATAAACCCCTATTCAGATATGGTTTTATTGTATAATGTGGCAAATTCAGTTTCTTCTCTACATATTATAAATTAAAGTCCCCCGCGTCGTCTGTCTGTCTGTCTGTTCGCGATAAACTCGAAAACTACTGAACAGATTTTCATGCGGTTTTCACCAATATATAGAGTGTTTCGTGAGGAAGGTTTAGGTATGTAATTTGTTAAGTATTTGTGTAAATTGGTTGAAACATAACGATAATTGTTAGAAGTGTCGGAAAAAGTTAAGCCGCCTGGTAGCTTTCATCGAAAACGCTGCCTAATCCTTTTGGGATATAACAAAACAATGCATGGTGGGATATACCTCTTTTATAGATCTACAAAAAAGTCCGTGAAGGCATATATCTGTCTTTTACGGATAGCTTACTTACCCACTCTATCTTCTATAAAAATGGTCACGTACATTGCTGTAATTGAAAAGTTTTAATCCTTATTAACTTAAATACGTTAGTTACCCCAAGCATTTCATGCACATTATTACTACTGGGTCGCCTTAACCAAAGATATTGGAATACAAATATCTTTGGGTTTAACACTAATTTTACGAATTTCTAATCGAGTCAGCATTTTCGCGGTAAAGTTATTGTACCTAATTATTGCATTTCATTCATGATACTTTTGTCATGTTTGCAAACAGAGAAAATCGCAGCTGGTCGAACACATTCATACCAAATGAATAATATAAGTTGGTAATCAACACTTTATGCCGTATTTGTGCAAAACAAATAATGCTTTAATCGATTTGTGGCTCTGATCTTTTATGCTTGTGATCAGTGGTGGACTAACGGGGGAGCGGAAGGGGCGGCCCGCCCGGGCCTCTAGTCCTGAAGGCCTCCAAACTAGACGTGGGCAAAATTGAATGACTGAATTAAATGAATAAATTCAATCTTGTGACACACTCGTTCTAATTCTCAATTTTAAAAGGAATTGATTCTTCATTCGTTACCTTTGGCCTTGCATCCTACGATTTTTAACGATACCATACATTTTTTATTTCCATTTATTTTACTGTTAAATTATTTCAATGAATAATGTGTTCCGTAAACGATTTAAATAGTATAATGTTTATATTTTTGAATGTAGCTATTACTTTGTGGTTATCCATTATAATAAAATGAAACAATGCAACTTTGTTTAAACCACTTATAAAATGTGCAAATCCGACCGGTTTCGGAACAAACGTTCCTTCGTCTGTTTTGTTTTGTTTCATCGGTTTTAAATATTATTCAACGGGCGGCGCGCCGCGAAGAGGTCGACGGACGGTATTGTGAACGACTCGTATTCCGCTAGCGCCGCGCCGCCATTCTAAAAACATCCAAACTTCATCAAAATCCATGTCCCAAAACGCGGCCGCGATTCAGCCGAGTTGTCCGAGCATCTCTTTCACGCAAGGAATTAATCATTTGTCCTGATCAATAGTCCTGAGATGGTCCTAAGGTCCCGCCGTCCCAGGTCCGCGTTCAATGTCCGCGTCCCAGGTATCTAGTCTGTCGTTATCGAGATTGTCCGAAGCGCTTTATTCAGGAATTAAAACAAAAGTCTTTTTCACTTGTGTCGTCATAGTCCTTCGTAAATCTCAGACCCAAAAATGACGTCAGACGTCATCGTCCACGTCAATTCAGATCTGTCCCAAACGCATCCCAGTACTAGGTCCGCAGCTCGCGAGTTAATCAAGTCACTGCGAGGTAAGACACAAAACACTAGTCAAAAGTTACTAATTCATTCCTCAATGCCAGCCCTTAATCCGTCCGTGCGGTTCATTCATTCCCCCGCGCGCCAAGCCATCAATTTCATTACATAGTTAGTCGAAAACTTTCGACTTTGAATCCGAACATCAGCTAGAAGAGTGAGAAGCTAAAATGATGCTTATCGGTTTTTTGGTACGTACGAAAGATATCGGAATACAAGTACCTACCTACTTTTAGACGTAGATCTTGGGTAGATATAATATGTAAATTTGCAGATATTATAAGGCCAATTAGCTGTGGTTGGCTGTCATAAAATACTCATCTTAATGTTAAAATATATGTTTATATTAGATCAAGTGAAGTGGAACAATTTTAAGTTTAATAAATAAAATAAAATTAATCAAATTTTAAGCCTGTATAATTTTAAGATTTAATTTCTAGCTGTAATTACGACACTAAAAAAAGACAAACACAAACATCTATAGGATTTATTAGCCTGCGGGATAATGAGATAGAATAATCGGTCTCCTCTTTGTGTGGTGTTTCGTAGCCTATTGGTCTCCTCTTTGTGCGGTGCTTCGTAACCTCCCCACTCATTGTGATTTGAAATTCGATGAAACGAAAAAGCGACACTAAAAAGAGACAAACACATTAATTACACAGGTTTCAGCCTGCAAGATAATGAGATAGAATAATCGGTCTCCTCTTTGTGCGGTGCTTAGTAGCCTATCAGTCTCCTCTTTTGCGGTGCTCCGTGGCCTTCCGGTCTCATGTGCGGTGTTAGCCTCCCCATTTATGTTATTTATTTATTTTTGGATTTAATTGAATTAGGAATGAATAAAAGGAATCAATTCAAAAGGCCAAGGGATCAGACTGAATCGATTCACTCCTGGGAATCATTCTGCCCACGTCTACTCCAAACGCCTCCAAATTCCCTTGATCAAATCCTAAACAAGGCTTTAAAGCACCAAGACACTGAAAAAAAAAAAATCTGAAAGATGCATTTGTTAATAATGCTCTCACCAAATGCGAAAGAAATTCGAAAAATTAACGGATACAAAATTTTACGTGAAACCATTTGAAACAATGTTGAATTATCCTTCAGCAAAATTTTGAATGCGTTTTTCTCGAAACTTATTAACACGTTTTTCAAGAAAAACGTAGTTTGAGAAAAACTCATTCAAAGTTTGGCTGAAGGATAATTCAAGATACAAACTGTTTAAAACGGTTTCATTTAAAATGCTTTATCTCCGTCAATTTTACAAATTTCCTTAAAACATTTGATGAGAGCATTATTAACAAATGCATCTTTCAGATAATGAAATTTAAAAAATGAGAAGTTTTTTTACAATGTCCTGGTGCATTAGCCTTGTTTAGGATTTGATTAAGGGAACATGGACGCCCCCCAGGACCAGAGGCCCGTGTGAACTGAATAAAAAACTTGTAAAATTACATCAACTTCTTAAACTCTTTGCCACCCCGGGCCTCTTACGAGCTTAGTCCGCAAACTGTTTGTGATTTACTTCAATCTCAGTGATTGAGATTCCTTAAAATATCTTTGGGAAAACTCCATTAAAGATCGAGGTTCGTCGAGATTACAAGTTGCTTTATTTACATTGTATGCTAATTGTAAAAATAAACAATCAAAATTTAAAAATTTCTATGCATTTGACCGTTTACTTTTACAATTAGCATTGCATTTAGCATTCTCGGTAAATGAAGAAACCCACCATAAGACTAGCATCCCTGTTACCAATACCTACTGCAAAAAATATTGGAAAACATTCCAGAAAAAATAATGTGACTTTATGACACTGATAAAGCAGGTTCCATTTGAGGAAAACAATGTTCATCAATCATCATTAATTTGAAAAGGTGGTTTGACAAACAGCAATTCTATGAAAAGGTATTAATCACAAGATTAATCGTACTGCTTTTATTTCTATAATTATATTATAAAGCAGAAATCCAAAGTGTTTAAACATCTGAAGCAATTAAATTAATAATGAGGGAGCGGGCCGGATCGGTAGAGACGGGACGAGAAATAAAAGGCGTCAGTCGGTGTAGTGAGTCAGTCTTCTTTTGATGACGAAGTTGATAATGATGTGTCGCCACACACTCCCTTCCCAGTGTACGGAGTACAGGGTTGAAAGATGATGCCAGGAGTCGCAGGAAAGCCGGGTTGATGCTGCTGGTCGGTGCGTCCGTGCTGATGCGCCTCTATCGATGTCACACTCTTGTCAGGATGCTGAATGCTGCGTATCCATATCACGTCGGGGTCACCAGTTGAGGGAGCGGGCCGGATCGGTAGAGACGGGACGAGAAATAAAAGGCGTCAGTCGGTGTAGTGAGTCAGTCTTCTTTTGATGGCGAAGTTGATAATGATGTGTCGCCACAATAATAATTTACGTTAGCTCCACACAGAAAAAAAATTCCAACTCTGAGAAAAATAATTTCCTTCAGGGCCTGTGTGATCTTAGGGGATGCTGTGGAGGGTTTTTTAGGAAAGGACATTTAGGAAGTTCTGGGAAGTTAATAGGCAGACTAACGGGGGGCGGAAAAGGCGGCCCGCCCCGGGCCTCTGGCCCTAGGCTCCAAACGCCTCCATGTTCCCTTGATCAAATCCTAAACAAGGCTTTACAGCGCAGGACACAAAAATAAATAAAAAAATTATTTCATTTTCTGAAAGATGCATTTGTTAACTCTCTCATCAAAGGTTTCAAAGATACAGCATTTTATGTGAAACCGTTTGAAACAGTTTTTATGTTGAATTATATCATTCAGCAAAACTTTTGATGCGTTTTCCCGAAACTTTTTTAACAAGTTTTTCAACCTGGGTGAAAACATATTAAAAAAACTATATATCCGATTTTCATGCACCAAGTCTTAAAATATTCTAATATCCAGAGTCTATAGCACCACATAGGGGAATTTCGGTATCTAAAAAAAAGAAAAAGTGGAGGACCGGCGAATTATATTTTTTATGGAAAATTTAATTGTTCAAGAAAAAAAATAGAAGGAGGCACTCTATAAAAAACCACTACGTGGTGTTATAGACACTAGATTTTCGAACAGTTTAACACTTGGTGCATGCAAATTGGATTCATTATTTTTTTTATATGTTGTCTGCCAGGTTGAAAAACATAGTTTCGAGAAAAACGCGTTCAAAGTTTTGCTGAATGATAATTCAACATACAAACTTTTTAAAACGGTTTCGTATAAAATTATGTACCTCCGTCCAATTTACGAATTTCCTTATATCATTTGGTGAGAGCATTATTATTAACTAAAGCATCTTTCAGAAAATTAAATTTTAAAAAAAATTACAAATTTTTTTTGCAGTGTCTTGTTCCTTAAATCATTGTTTAATGGAACATGGGAACATGAAGGCGTTTGGAGGCCCCGCAGGACCAGAGAACTTAATAAAAAGCTTGTAAAATTACATAAAAATTCTTAAACTAGGGGGGGGCCTCCCCGGGCCTCTGACGGGCTTAGTCCACCACTGGTATATATATAGGTATGGGGAGTGGGTAGGAATCCGGGGGTCAGTGGGTCCTGGAGTGATGGATGTACGAATCCATCCCTTCGACTGCGGTGCAAGGCGATGGGTCGAGGGATTCTGGCTGGAGAAGTCAAAATACCTCCTCAACCAGTCCCTCGCGATCCGGCCCGCCACGCAGCAGGTAGGTAGACACATCGGCCGCCAAGACCTTGACAAACCTCACCCCATGAAATGAGCCACTTGGGGTGACCTATCAGAGGTGTTGGTTATCCGATAAATGGTTCCCGGGGCGGTGGTACCCATACCTGCCCCTCAGATGGTGAGCAGCGTCATGAAATTTGCACTGCTTTTTCTATCCATAATTCCTCGGTCAACCACCATTTCCAACGAATTCTATTAAACTTTGGAACAAGAAAATCTTTTTTATTGCAATTAATAAATAACTACTGCATAGATGATTCTCTATTATAATACGTAACACACTAGAAAGGCCTTCCATGTAAATTTGAAAGGAAACCAATGTCGCAAGAGACTTGGTACCTTTTGGTTGTGGCTCATTTAGTAAGAGCTCTGTCCCTCTTACACTTACCTAACATCGTATATCATCATCCTTTTTGATTGAAATGAGAATTTCATTATGATGGTGAAAGACTATATTTAAAAATTAAGCAAAGAATGATCAAATATTTGGATCATGAAACATGCCCACATCGCAATTCTTGTGTTCTTCTCGCTATGTAAATAACCCTACTGCAACTAATAATTAAAAGTTCTTGGTGGTCTTGAATGTTCACTTGTCATTTAACGATTGGAATGGAGGGTTGAAAAGTGGGGAAGCACACACACTGTTTTAAAGTAAGTATTATGTATACCTACATCTACCTTTTGAACCTAACCTACAAAAAAAATAATGGAATGGTTACTCACATGCATCAAACTACATATAATAATAATGTGCAAGATAACACAAGATAGACCATCAACTGCAATTTCACCCTACTAAATTAATCAAAATAGGCATACTCCGTAGGTAGCCACTACCACTACCACTATTACAAAAAAACACTAAATTTGGTCATTAGTGCCCTAGAGATAGTCGTAAATGACCGGTTCTATTTCAGAAGTTTTCATTTTTTGAGGCGCGCCTCAAACTAAACAACGCCCACCCGTGAAACAGCTACCATTCATTTCAATTCCTTGTGACTTCCTGACTCCCCTCAACCCACATGAAATCAGCAGCTCTCGGAGGCGGGCCCTATTTCTGCCTCCCTAGCATGATTGGTTTATTTATGCTCCCTAGTGTATTACTGTACTGCACGGGTGGTAGCTGTGAGTTACAGTGAAACCCTCTTAAGAAGTTTTCCAAGGGACCAGAAAAATTAAACTTCTTAAGCAGAAAAACCTTATATGTGGGAAAAATTGGGCCAATTTTGGGCCGAGGGACTGCAAAAAACAAACTTCTTAAGCCACGAAACGTCTTAAGAGAGAACTTCTTAAGAGGGTTTCACTGTACATACCTACATAATTTAAAGACTACCAGTCCTAGCAAAATATAAAAATATTCATGAGTAATATTTAGAATGAAGTAACTTTAAGACATATATAATTTATAAATTGGTAACATTAAAATCAAAACTTTACTATATTTTGTATGTACGGTTACTTATATCTTATAAGTTTTTACCCTTTTCTTCGCTATTTTTTTTTGGGAGGCATTATTGCCTCTCCTGCCTCATAGCATAAACCGCCACTGATATTTAGATGTTATTAGCGTAATATTTTGAGGATATGAACACAATAAAACAAATCAGGCATGAAGTCAGTAAATATTATTTTTTATTTCCATATGTGAAGTATGTTTGTAAAAGGAACATAGTTTCGTCAAGTTGTATTTCAGCGCTGCTTAATTTTTTAATCATCTGTTTTATTCTTTCCAGGACTACTTTCTCCGGCGGCGTGACGGTCTCTTCAATCTGAAATAATAAATTAACAATGAAATCCCAACAATTACCCCTAACCAAACATACATTGTCTGTGAATTACATAATACTGCAGAAATTCTGGGACTGACTACTATATGTATTCCTCTTTGCCCAGAATACTAAAGGAGGGAAAAAATTATACCAAGTCAGCAGATATCTTCAATTTATCACTGAACAAATACAAAATGTTATTACAGGGGCAGTTAGTACTACTATTCACACGTAAAAGCTCCTGAAAAGAGTGTTAATAAATAAATAAATATTGATGAGCCATTCCTGAGAATATTTGGAATAGGAAAGTAGATGTCATTTTGCTGTTCGACGATATTAAAAAATATATATTTTTCAATCACAGGTCGCCAACGATCACACTCCTACATGTTGTGACGGGATCACGTGATATACACGCTGTTTTGAGTTTTGATTTTATCAAGCTGCTGAAATGAGACGGAGTGCTTATCACATGATCTGCTAGGCTATACCCCCAGCTACTCAGTTGTTATGTGTGATGGAAAAATATTTTTTATTATTTTTAATTGATAAAAATATCATCACACAGCAAAATGACATCTATATATTTTACTCCAAATTTTCTCAGGAATCGCCGGTTAAAATTCTTTGGGTAAGTGCTGTTAGGGGGCATACATTAATTACGTGAGCAGTTTTTCTTCCAATCTATATCCCCCCCTTGGTGAGATAAATTTGGGCCACTTTGTATATTCTTTTCAAGAAATGTGAGATTTTGCTGGGCTCCCCCCCCCCACCCCTTTTGAGCTCACGTAATTAATGCATGCCCCCTTACACACTGTATATTTATAAAAATAGTATATAATCTATCAAAAGTAGTTTTCTCAGAATATCTGGTCATATTTAATGAAAAACATTTTTATTATTTTTAAATGGCTGCTCTTTGCGAAACGAAAAGCAAAAACTCTTATCTCATTATTTATTTTGTTGCCCATCGAATAAGATTTATTTTAGTAAACTATGAAAATTAATATGATGCAAAATCCAATGAAAACCAAATATGTTTTGATTATGCCTATCGGCTACGGAGACGTTCAACCTGTACAAATGTTTTGTGGCCAACATGCAATTCCTGCACTCAAAGAGTAAATAAATTAATAATATACATACATCTGTAATATTTTCATCTGGTTCTCCTCTCATCCTCATTCCATGAACGATGGTATCCACTCTCTGCTGCTTTTCTATCATCCTCTTATGGGTAAATCTCTCATGTTCCCTCCGCGTTACGGCGTTATATAGAGCCTTGTATGTCAATTCTAATGCCATGTTTGCTACCTGAGATTAAATTATAAGAATAATGCATTTGGTGGCATCTGTGGTCGAGGGGAATTCTCTCTGACTACAAATCCCTGATTTTTTCCCATAGACATCCAAATTTAATAGACGAGAACATACAGAGGAGGGGAAAAATCAACTATGGCGGTACGAAGAGGGGGAAGATGACTGTGATTCGTTAAAAAATCAATCTGACAATACAGTGAAACCCTCTTAAGAAGTTCTCTCTTAACCCCTCCGAATTTTTGTTAAACGAAATGACATTTTGCGAAAACTTTTAGTTAATACTGCTTCACAATTAAAGCTCTATAAATGAAACATTTCTGAACGTAGCCGAATAGTAAAAACTGTTTTAGAAAGGTTACAAAATAGGCTTTCAAATTATTATATTACAAATAAATATTAGCATTTGTAAATATTAAAATTTAGAATGTAAACATTAAAACGGTACTAAAATCACAGATTATGTAAACAACAATACTTATTCTATTGTATATATGTGTAATAAACACTTTTGTCACCTCACTTTTTTATCATTTCATATAAAAATATTTAATAAAAATTTAAAATGTGGAGCGCGGTGGAGCTGCCGGTAGCAAACTTGCGCGGGTAAATATTTTTGTCAACTACACAATTGACAGCTGATTCCTGTTATGTATTTCCATAGACAACTTGATAGAAATGTGCAGCTTGATCTACTATCGACCTTTGACTTTTTTTTTTAGGGATGTAACTAAAACAATAACGGAGTTATAACGATTTCTATGGAAACACACGCGCTGACGTATAAACACGCTTATTGTACTTGACTGCTGTCCTATTTTTAACGCTTATATCTGCTTACGTTGCGGAGGGGTTAAGACGTTTCGTGGCATAAGAAGTTTGGTTTTTTCGGTCCCTCGGCTCAAAATTGGCCCAATTTTTCCCACATATAAGGTTTTCCTGCTTAAGAAGTTTGTTTTTTCTGGTCCCTTGGAAAACTTCTTAAGAGAGTTTCACTGTATCAGCATTTAGTTCTTAAAAGTAAAATCTGCTTTTGAATGAATAGACCTTTATACATAGGAGCGCAAATTGCTCGCCACGTTATTGACATATTTGCGAAGTCCAAATACGGCAAAGTAAAGTTCGCATCTTTTCACAGACGAATACTTTGTTGCCGTATTTAGTTAAGACACTTCTACAAATGTTTCATAATTTACTTACCCCTGTAACCAGCGATGAGCACACTGGAGAACCGCCCACATTCGTTATGATCGACGTATTTTAGGGTGTAATGTACAGCAAAAGCTAGCATTTTTGCCATTGTAAATACGACACGATTCAAACAAGATTCGTAATCTCTGACGAGCCGAAGTATTATTGAAAACTCCCGATCAACAGAAATGTATTGTTAATAAGAGAAAGATCAACAGTACACTACACTTATTTATATATTTTATCCAATACAATAAATATAATACTGGGGAACACCTAAAATATGAACTTCGTGTTTAGTATAGATGTGTATTTACAGAGGTATTGAAATGTGAAACCCTCTAAAGAAGTTCTCTCTTAACCCCTCCGCAACGTAAGCAGATATATGCGTTAAAAATACGACAGCAGTCAAGTACAATAAGCGTGTTTACACGTCAGCGCGTGTGTCTCCATAGAAACCGTTATAACCCCGTTATTGTTTTAGTTACATCCGTAAAATAAAAAGTGAAAGGTCGATAGTGAATCATGCTGCACATCTCTATTCAAGTTGTCCATAGAAATACATAAAAAGAACATTCTGTCAGACGCGCAGTCTGACACATAATTTATCCCGCCAAATTTCCGACGGGCGCCCGACATCGTTAATTTCTATTAAATATTTTTATATGAAATGATAAAAAAGTGAGGTGACAAAAGTGTTTATTACACATTTATACAATAGAATAAGTATTGTTGTTTACATAATCTGTGATTTTAGTACCGTTTTCACATAAAAACATCACGTGAGTCATTTTCACATTTTTTTAATGTTTGCATTCTAAATTTTAATATTTACAAATATTAATATTTATTTGTAATATAATAATTCAAAAGCTTATTTTGTAACCTGTCTAAAACAGTTTTTACTATTCGGCTACGTTCAGAAATGTTTCATTTATAGAGCTTTAATTGTGAAGCGGTTATAACTAAAAGTTTTCGTAAAATGTCATTTCGTTTAAGACACCAAAAGCTAATATTCTCGAAAATTCGGAGGGGTTAAGAAGTTTGGTTTTTTCGGTCCCTTGGCCGAAAATTGGCCAAATTTTTCCCACACATAAAGTTTTCCTGCTTAAGAATTTTATTTTTTCAGGTCCCTTGGAAAACTTCTTAAGAGGGTTTCACTCTAATTACAGATTGTAAAATCAATACACAACATCTGCAAAAAGGCTAACAACCCAAAAATAAAAAGCAATACTTACATGATTGAGGTCAATGTGATATAAATAGAATGCTTTTGAAGGTCCAGCACTTCCAGATGCATTTTTACGCATAACCTGTTCAAATAAACAAACAAAACTTTTTAGTACATATATCCATTTTTTCTACAGTTAGCATTTGGAGGAACTCCATCGTATTAACTTCTCAAGTGCAAATTTTGGGAGTGATTTAAGTTATCTAAAATATGTGTTGATATTTTGCATCATTCATAAAAAATTATAAATTAAATAAACACGGACACGCTAAATATGAAAATTCTTTAGGAAAAACCTTTTGATTCGCCTTAGTTACTGTAAAAGACAATTATTTGTACGGGGCGATGGACAATATTGCATTCAAAATTTCAATTACGTAAAATGAAAATTTGCTCATTGTATGAAATGACAGTGATTTACATTAATTTCAGGCCGTATTCTGTGACGTTTTGTTATGTTGGTATTCTTAATACATAGCATGTCCAGTCATCCCAAAAATTTACTAAAAAAGGGTTTGTTCTTTTGGCGATCATGGCTCGGTATAAAGTATAGAAATAAAATAATTAAAAAGTTATATAATATACTTTTTTTTTACATTAGCCCAACATAGGTCTTGAGGAAAAAATTCCCTCATCTCATCTTTGGTGATGCTGTGTGGAGGTTTATAGAGAAATGAAAGAAGGAGAGGAATTTCTGGGAAGGTAAAAGGTGGTGGGTAGGAATGAAGAAGGGTGGGTAGGAATCTGGGGTCAATCTGAAAAGGAATGACGGATGTATGAATCCACCCCCCCACTATGTTGCAGGGCTGGGGAGGTCATAAGGCCTCCCTCAGCCAGTCACTCCTGATCCAGCCCGCCACGCAGTAGGCAAGCAAACGCATCCGCCACCAAGAGCTAAACAAACCTCACCCCATGAACCCCAGGCACCCCTGCTAAGTTACCAAACGTAGTGAACCACTTGTGGTGACCTACGGCAAGAGTATTGGTTATCCAATAAAGTTTTCCGGGCCGGCAGTATCCATACCCCCCTCACAAATTGAAATTTATATGAATTATGCACAATGTGGTTTCTTACTTGAACTTCTATGAAATGTTCTTCTAATAATTTGTAAGTCAGTTGTTTGGCTTCCTTTGCGGGGAGCATCGCATTCCTTTGTATATCCTCTTCCTCGATGTACTTTTTACTTTTTATTAACCTGAAAAAAGACGCAACATTAGATTTTGTGTGTTTCAAGATGAAAGAATTCAGGAAACTGTTCACCAACAATATCTCAGAAGGCGAATTTCTTGAAGTGAGAAAAGTAACATTTTTCACCATAACAACGCTTTGACTATTTATCTTTGTAACTATTAGTGTACCAGCTAAAATACCGAGAGGGCGCCATGCGCCGGCTGACACTATTTTCGTAACAACTTACTTGTCTGTTTGCAAAAAAATGCTTTAAATGAGAAGTGTTTTGAAGAAATTTGTTTAAATTGTACCGTCTTACCAGAAAATGTGTTTACATATTTATAAAAGTCAGATATATATCTATCCTATATAGTTTCCTAGGACACCTACTGATATTTAGATAAATGGTTTTTTTTCTCTCTAATGGTATAAAAAAATATTATATAATGAAGAAAAATGAAAACATTGGAGTATGTATTACATTTTCCAGGTAAATAAGCGATCATCACAATAAAAATAAGTCATATTATGAATTTTTATTTTTCAAAAGTGTTTATTTACGGGAAAGTCTCATATTATGACTTTCCTGTAAAAAAAAGACTTTTTGAAAAATAAAAATTATGACATTGTGCACAGAATTTGCGACATGTTTGTTCATGGATAAAATAAATATGTTTGCAAGTGAAATTTTATTTTTACATGAGCTCCACACAGGAGGCCCCGAGGAAAATAATTTCCCTCGGGAACTATGTCATCTTTGGGGATACTGTGTTGAGGGTTATTTTAAGGAAAGGAACGAGAGGAGAGTTCTGAGAAAGAAAAAGGAATCTGGGGTTCAGTGTGTCCTGGTCTTCCGCCGCTAAGACCTAGACAAACCTCACCCCATAAACACGGGCTCCCCTGCTAAATCACCAAACGTAGCAAACCACTTGGGGTGACCTATGGCAGAGGTGTTGATTATTCAATAGACGGTTCCCGGGACGGTGGTACCAATTCCCGCCTCCCAAATTGAAGAATTATTTACATTATTCCCTTGCCAAATGAATAATATTTATTTTAGGATGCTAGAAGCATTTTTTAAGGTTCAAAATAAAAAATCGAGTCAAGTACCATGAGTTACTAGCAAATTAATAGTAAAAACAAAAGGTTAATTATACTTTTGAATGTAGCTATAACTTTGTGATTATCCATTAGAGATAAATGAAACAATTTAACTTTGTTTGAACCACTTTTATATTTGAGTAAATACAACCATAATAATACATTGTTCCCATCCATATTTCAAAACTGTCAAATCAGTATACATTTGCCCTGAAGAAGGAACGGTCGTTCTGAAACCGGTCGGATTTACTCAAATATAAAAGTGGTTCAAACAAAGTTAAATTGTTTCTATTTTTATTTTAACTTTATGAGTAAAACCTCAAATTGTAATATTTAATTAAATGAAGACAATATAAGCGAAACTCAATCGAAAATCTGAAAACAGAAAAATCAGAAAAAGATATTGACACATCTGGGACTCGAACCCAGGACCTCTCGCTTACAAAGATAGCAGCCAATAGTATATGCGTTAAGAAAAATGAAGATAGTGTGGGTGGTTCTTAGTCGAAGTATGATACAGTTAAAAGTGACCGAATTGGATATCGACACGGTGGCGCAGTGGTTAGCGCGTTCGCCCGGTAAGTGAGAGGTCCTGGGTTCGAGTCCCAGATGTGTCAATATCTTTTTCTGATTTTTCTGTTTTCAGATTTTCGATTGAGTTTCGCTTATATTGTCTTCATTTAATTAAATTGTTTCATTTATCTAAAAGGTTAATTGCTTAAGTGCCAAATAACTGTTGGCGGTTTTGCTACTTATCCTTTTAATGGCTAAAGTGCCATATAGCTGTACGGCGCTTTGGCCATTTATCCTTTCTAGCGTTGATTTAGTAAACACAATCACCTAAATACCCTGGCAGCCTTGGTGCCCAGCCTCTCCTGCACCGTGGAGCAGATCATGTCCCACAGCATCAGTTCCACGGCGCGCGCCGCATTCAGGGTGTACTGTCCTCCCCCGGCAGATCCGGTGCAGCTGATCATCCCGCTGGTGCTCTCCTCTGCGGAAACATCCACACTATTAGTCTATTGGACAGCAGGAACTTATTTGTACCTAGTACTTGTACCAAGAAGGGAGAGGAGATGGTCTTAGGGCAACTGGGTGCAACGCTCAAACAAACAAAATTGGGCACAATGGGGTATTTCCGCATTTTTTTAATTGCTTAAAAAAATTAAGCAAAAAAATTATGACGATTACAGCATTTTTATTTTATTTTTGTGTTGACGAATAAATTTTCTACAGCGAGTCAAAATTTCCCAATTTTTAATTACCGCAAAAACAATAATTTGGGGTGGGGCTATCGTGTGACGTCACGAGCGTGGATGCTCACTGACAGCGTTAATTGCTGACCCAGCTGAGCGACGCTTGTGATGTCCCATTCCAATTTTCAAACCATGGGCCGTTTTGATTTTGTCAGTTTTAGACTGTTTTTAAAATCAATAATATTGAATGAAAACATATAAAACAAACATTTTTAGTAGGATGATTAAAATCAGAAAAATGATCTATAAATGTTCCGTATGTTTTCAACAGAATCCCTCGTTTGTGGAAATACCCCATTGGGTGTGGCTTACTAGGCCAGTATGATTGTTCCTTCATAAACTATAAAGTGCATTTGTTACATGTAAACGATGAAATGCAGTGTGAAATTTTGTAAAAACCATCTAGGAAGAAAGTTAAAAACTAGGGATGGTGTTACTGTTCAAGTGAAAGTATTTTTATAATAAATCGCTCATTTCCGCTACGTATCATTATTACCAAACATGCTGATGATGAGGTGCTGATTTCTAACAGTATGGAAGATCTACAGTCTCTCGTGTCTAGGATGAACAAAGTATGTATGAAGAATGAGTTAATGATGAATGTAAGGAAGTCTAAAGTCATGGTATTTGAAAGAGAGAGTATGTAAAGAGTGTGCAACATAGTTGTAAATGACGAATACTTGGAGCAGGTGGATGAGTTTTTGTAACCGGATAGCATGTTTACGAAAGATGGGAAGGCTGATAGAGAAATTGAAAGACGAGTAAATGCAGGTAACTTCATTAGTGGAGGACTGAATGCGGTTGGCGCTAATTAAAAACTGTCAAAAGGAGCGAAACTAGCAGTCCACAATGGAATCCTGATACCTATCCTGATGTATAGCAGTGAGGCATGGAACTGACAGAGGAAGGATGAAAGTAGACTGAATGCTGTTCCTACGTGTGGTAAAACGAGATAATAATAATAATATGAAATGTGGAGATCCACAAAGATAGCAAGGCTGGTGTAAGCCTAATAAGTAAGATTATGAAAGGAACCCTCAGATGGTTTGAAGAGCAAATGAAAAAAGAAAGGGGCATAAGAAGAATATGATGCAAAAGTGATTGGTAGAAGAAGTTGGGGATGCCCGAGTAAGACATGGCACAATCAAGTGAATCAGATACTTGAGTCGGGCCATGTCAAGAGTCAGAATAATAGAAGAGTATGTATAAAACGATGTATGAATGTGAATGAGGTAAGGAGTGTGTGCCAAGACTGAGTTGATTGGCGGTCTGTCCTCTCTGCCTACCCTTGCACAAAACAGCATGATGGTACCTCTAAATTACTGTTCCATAAATTTATTGGTTATATCTCGTTTGTAAAAGCCTGTAAGGGCGTATAATATAAATAAGTAATATAATATAAATAAAAAACATTACATAAATTCAACCCTGAGACTTATAAGAAATCTATAATATAACTAGCTGACCCGGCAACGCGTTGCTGTGGCTAAGGAAACACAACACCATCTACTGTATAGTTACCCAACCTAGATAACCAAGTGTTGTGTCGATAAATTATTAACTCACACCACCATCTGTTAGAAACTTATGGAACTTGCAAATAATAAAAAAGCCTAGTCCTATAACAAATATTTAATTCGTAAGGGGTCGTCCATTAATCACGTGATGTTTTTTAGCAAAATTTTAACCCCCCCCCCCCCCCCCCCCCCCCTCCTGGTGATATGTGGTGAGGTTTTAAACCCCCCCCCCCCCCCCCAAAAATCACGTGTATTTTTTTTAGTACAGTGTATTTTGAAATTTTCAGAATACTATCACGAAAAATAAATACATGTGATATCTGATTTTACCCCCCCCCCCCTCGTGATATTTCGTGATTTTTCGGGATGACCCCTAACATTAAATCTAATCTATTAATATAAGGTCCATAATCGAGATAAAAACTATCCTATATTTTAAATTGGACCAAATTACACACAGTAAGCCAAATTTCATAAAAATCGGTTAGGTAGTTTCGGAATTTATCTCGAACAAACATCATGAGGTGAGATTTTTATATATATAAAGATATTTGCCAATGTATTCTTACCCATGACTTTAAGATATTGCTCCAAGTACTGCAGCAGCAGAGCATTGTCTGCCGAAGATCTCTTGCAGTACTCCTTCAACTCCACAAAAGGGATGGGATTGGAGGTCACCGCCCACGGATCTGTCCTCAGATACATTTGCTGCAGAAGTTGGCGCATAAGCTCACCACCTAATACAATTTTACATGTTATTAAATTATTTTATTTATTAGCATTGTAAACAGTCTTTATAAATTCATATTATACAACAGTGATAAGAATATGTATGTCATTGACCAATAAAATAACGACAAATCAAAATTTAGAACCATAATACAAAAATACACAACAACCCTATACCTGATTAAACAATTCTGATAAAGTGCATCTTCTTACTTAAATCTACAAAAAGTGTTTAATGAAATTTTTCGTGGGTTTACATTATTTTAATGGATATCAATAACATCTTTCAGGAAGTGATTTTATTTAAATTCAAACTGCGAAAAGTGGGAGAGAAAATTTGGTGAACTAAAAAAAAGAGAAATTAATGAAATATTAAGTTTTAGTTAAACATGTGGCTTTCAATTGAGTGTTATTTTTTTTATGAGATCGAGTAACTCTTAATGGACATCTGAAATGGATATTAACCCCTCCGCAACGTAAGCAGATATATGCGTTAAAAATACGACAGCAGTCAAGTACAATAAGCGTGTTTACACGTCAGCGCGTGAGTCTCCATAGAAACCGTTATAATTCCGTTATTGTTTTAGTTACATCCGTAAAATAAAAAGTGAAATGTCGATAGTGAATCATGCTGCACATCTCTATTCAAGTTGTCCATAGAAATACATAAAAAGAACATTCTGTCAGACGCGCAGTCTGACACATAATTTATCCCGCCAAATTTCCTACGGACGCCCAACATTGTTAATTTCTATTAAATATTTTTATATGAAATGATAAAAAAGTGAGGTGACAAAAGTGTTTATTACACATTTATACAATAGAATAAGTATTTTTGTTTAGATAATCTGTGATTTTAGTACCGTTTTCACATAAAAACATCACGTGAGTCAGTTTCACATTTTTTTAATGTTTGCATTCTAAATTTTAATATTTACAAATGTTAATTTTTATTTGTAATATAATAATTCGAAAGCTTATTTTGTAACCTGTCTAAAACAGTTATTACTATTCGGCTACGTTCAGAAATGTTTCATTTATAGAGCTTTAATTGTGAAGCGGTAATAATACAAAGTTTTCGTAAAATGTCATTTCGTTTAAGACACCAAAAGCTAATATTCTCGAAAATTCGGAGGGGTTAATATAATAAATGTTAACCATTCAGTCTAATTTGTTCGCTTTTGGGAACAACTCATATGAGTCTCATAGAAATCACTGTCTCCCTTGGTGAGAAATATGATCTAAACGGTGTTAGAAAGAGAAAACACTCTGCTTTATATTCAAATATAAGTTAAAACCACAAGCACTTAAAATGTACACCTTTTTGAAACCAAAGTTTTTGAACGCAATTTGAAAAAAAAATTAGGAGAGATTTTTTTATTCTTTATTTTTATGGATATTTGAAATAAATCACTCTTTTACTTTTGGCCGTCAAAATCTCAAATCATAACCAAATAAGTTTTAGTAAATACGTATAAGCGCCCTTGAGGTGATTTTTCACAAAAACGGCGCTATACAAATCATCCAAATATCATTATGTGTGTCGTTGCTTATCCAGAATATATAATGTGGGAGATATCAGCCCTATTCCCCGCCAGCGTCGGTCTTATCCATTGCTTTAACTTGTATTTCCCGCCATTCCTCTGCAATTCCCTTCAGCTGTCAATTGTCGCCGTGCAGTTGGCATCTTGAGATGCCGTGTTAATTCAATTTTGGCGTTGTTTCGCCCACGTCCGGTCGAAAAATTTTTCGTTCGTAATTGTTTTAACGAAAATAATATCTGTTGCTACCCGCAATTTCCGTAATTTTATGAAAAATTAGTGCAAGTGATTAGTGCAAACATTTTTGACAGATTAGCGTATTCCTACTACCTACGCTATATAAATCTGCGTCGCCCGTTCTCGAAAACGGAAGGACGCCGCGGCGATTAGCAATCGCTTCTCGGCCTGTTGGCTAAGATAAGTGTATTATCAGCTTAATATCTGATAGTTCCCGCAATACGGGACCAGTTTATTAAACTGGTTTTTTTTTAATGTGACGGGATGTTCGGGGCTTGCTCCACTCCTGTCACGTGTTGGCCCGGCCGGCATTGCCGCTGGGAGCGACTCATTTATATCCTTACTAAAGATAAATTAAGCTGAATGTATTGTCTTACGTAATTACCTGATTTATGGATCAATTGTAGACACATTTAACCATTTTTCCACCTTTGGAATTTAAGTAATCGATATTTTTTGAATGAAATATGACCATCGGCGATGTCATATTAAAATACTCAAATTACAAATACGAAATCATGACATTCATGTTCGTTTGATAATCGTTTGACGCAATTTGATGTAGTTAGACTTATCTATAATTCAGCTTTATTTATAAAAGTTTGGTCCTGCTTTTGACAGTTTCAAGCATGTTACAAACTCGGGCGAGTGGGCCAATGTCCGCTATGCATCTGCTTTAAAGGAATATTTGGCTGATCCAGGCTTCAAGGAGCTGGAGGTAAACTGCGAGGTGCTGGCATTTGTCACCGCCTCACCAATATTTACGGCCATGGAAAAGATGCTGGCATTGCATGCCTCATTGAAGCAGAGAGTGCTTTCAACAGGCTCTCCAAAAAACTTATCAAATGGGAAAGCAGTTCAGAAGGTTCCCTGTCAGGTCTTTACAGGAACAATGGACAGCTGTAAGATTGGAGTGGAACGGAGGCTCTTCAGCAGAATTCCTCCTTCTACCACTCATCCTTTTGGGGAAGAAGCACTTTCTGCCCAGTTGCAGAAACTAGGTGGTGTAGCAAAGTGCTTTAGTCCAGTGCGTCTACCTCAGGGTAGCCACTCGGCGCACAACCGCCCTTCATCTAAGGAGGTTGTTGCCTTTCCCCCAAGCAGACATCAAAGGAAAGGATGGCATTTCCCTTGTTTCCCCGGCGGGCAGACCACGGGTGAAACCCCCCATATTCCTCCCGTATGAGGGGTAAGGGGAGGGAACAGAAGCGTGGCGCGAGGGGGCAGACCTCTCGTGGCCGCTTCAACAGGTGCCGCGCACAACCGCCCTTCAACATCTAAGGAGGTTGTTGCCTTCCCCCCAAGCAAACATCAAAGGAAAATATGGCATTTCCCTTGTTTCCCCGGCGGGCAGACCACGGGTGAAACCCCCCATATTCCTCCCGTATGAGGGGTAAGGGGAGGGAAAGAAGCGTGGCGCGAGGGGGCAGACCTCTCGTGGCCGCTTCAACAGGTGTCGCGCACAACCGCCCTTCAACATCTAAGGAGGTTGTTGCCTTCCCCCCAAGCAAACATCAAAGGAAAATATGGCATTTCCCTCGTTTCCCCGGCGGGCAGACCACGGGCGAAACCCCCAATATTCCTCCTGTACGAAGGGTAAGGGGAGGGAACAGAAGCATGGCGCGAGGGGGCAGACCTCTCGTGGCCGCTTCAACAGGTGACTATCAACCATTTCGGGCGGGTCAACTAGACTACAGGATTATTGGAGAGAGTGGCAGGCCTTAGGTGTCCCAGAGACCATCTTACATATGATAAGACGATACCGCATACCATTCATCCAAGAGCCCTCGTTGATAAGTCCAAGCCAATCTTCCGCAAGGAGGTTCAAAACGAAAGTAATCCCGGAAATGACAATGATGAGAGATGGTACATGGAAAGAGCTGACGACAATGCCACCTTCCTATCAACACTTTTTCTGGTTCAAACGAGTGAAGGCTCGAAACAGTCGATCTTCAATTTAAAAGCTATCACAAATTGGATTGCAGAAATCCTGCGTAGACAGGCTATCAGGATCATTGTGTACCTAGACGACTTTCTCCTGGCTCATCAGACCAGAGAGATCCTCAGTCAAGCTTGAGAAGCTCTTTAATTGTTAGAGCGGTTAGGTTGGTCGGTAAATTTCCAAAAGTGTGTCCGTCAGCCAGCACAGTCAGTGGAATATCTTGGAATTGTGTAGAACCCCCATCTGAAACAGAAGTCCTTAAACAAATACAGACGCCAAGGTCTTTGGAACTCACTTCAGAGATCCGTGACAAAAGGAAGATGGACTCTGAAAGGAGCTCAGAGTATTCTCGGAAAGTTGAATTTTGCTACCTTTGTGGTCCCCAGAGGTCGACTTCATACTCGGCTGATACAATTACAGTTAATGCTGAAGCTGACCCCTCAGCAAAAGTCTCTGATAAAGAATGAGGTCTTGTCAGAAATGAAATGGTGGATGATCAACTTAGATCATGTTTCAACTCTTCATTTTCCCAGCCCAACACATTCTCTGACTACGGATGCGGCAGATCACGGCCGGGAGCCCTGATCGACTATGTACCTCTGTTGGGTTGTTGGACAGACAGTTAGAGGGGGGGATATTGCAACATGAAGGAGATGACAGCAATCTTAAATGCCTTAACGTCTCTGACTCAGAATTTGAGAAGTTCAGAACAGGACAGTCATAGCCTACTTGAGGAACAAGGGGTGCACCAAGTCGATGGGTCTCCTTCATCTAACATTTCAGATTCTTGCGCTTTTGGACAAGCACAGAATCTCTTTACAAGTGCAGTATTTGCCGGGACGCTACAATGGCCTCGCGGATTATCTATCCTGAGGGATGACATTACCAGAATGGCACCTTCTACCCCCAGCGGTAAGAGCTGTTTTTCACAAGTTAGGGGCAGTCCAGTAGTGGATCTATTCGCTCCCTCGAGGGCTCACTTCGTGGATCAGTGTGTCTCGATAGATTCCCACGACAAGAGAGCAATGCTTCACAGCGTGTTCAGCAGGAGTTGGAATTTCCCCTTGGCATGGATCTTTCCTCCCCCCTGCTTAATGCCACGAGTGCTGGCACATCTGAACAAATCATCAGGGGTGTACCTGGTTGTAGCCCCAAATTGGCCAAAAGTGTTTTGGTTACCAGACCTAAAGAGAAGAGCCCTAGACCGACCTCACATAATACCCATGTTGGTCGACAACTTGATAGACTTATCGACAGGACTTCATCTTGAACAGGTCCAGAAGCTCCAACTACAGGTGTGGAAGATTAGGGGTGGAGTGAAGCTTTGAACGATTGGTCACAGCAAGAAAAAAGCTCTATTGAATGCGGGTTGGCGCAAACCTAAGCTTACAACTTATCACATGGCATGGAAGAGCTGGAAGGAATGGTGCGCCATTAATAATACATGTCCTAATAACCCTTCGTGATCTCAGCTGGCACGGTTTTTTAGTATACTTAAGAGTGAGGAAAGGCAATAAATACTATAGCACTTCACAAGTCTGTAGTGTCGGTTTTGTATGACCCCATAGGCGATTTGAGGATAAGTAATCATCCCTTGGTCAAGCAAGTGATGAGAGGTATAGGAACTTCTGCAAATAAGAAGCTTAGAGCATTTACTTGGGATCCAGGCTTGGTGTCTTAGCTTTGTAAGAATCCTTCAAATGACCTGACTCTTTTCGAAGCATCTCGTAGATGTTCTGTTAATTTACTTCTGGCATCAGGAAGACAAGTACAGGATCTGACCTTACTACATGCATCTTCTGATAATCTTGTTGACAATGATGATCACATTGTATTATTGCCAAATTTTTTGGTTCTAAGAAGGACACCTCTACACATAGACAGTCTGGTTGGAAGCTTTACAAAGCAGAGGATCGTAATATAGATTCCATATTCTGGTTGCGAAAGCTTATGTCTTTGGGTGAGAACAGAAGACATGAAGCTGGTGTTGAATGTCTGTTTATTTCCACGTTGGGGCCTGCAAGGCCAGCCTCGAGAACTGCTATTGGTGGATGGATTAAAACAATTTTGAAGGATGCTGGGATTGATGCCTCTCCTGGGAGTTTGAGATCAGCTGCAGCTTCAAGAAGTTGGCTGGAAGAGTGTCCTATAGACACCATTTTGGAAAGAGGAAGCTGGAGTTCAGAAAACACATTCAAGAAATATAGACAAATCAGAGGTCTCAATGTTGAGGTGCTGAATCCCCCCATTCACTCTCAGTCTTTTATTTTTATTTTTTATTTTTATTAGAGATAATATATTACAAAATTATTACATAAAATTTATAATACATTACTCCCAATGAGTTTAATAAAACTCATTTTGGGAAGGACAACATTATACATCTAAAGGAAAATTATTTTTACATAAGAACACGGAAATCAATGAACAATACATAGATTTTTAAATGGACTAGACACACTTGATACAGGTAATTGAAGAATATACAAGAGTTACAAAGGAAGACAGATAAATTCGTCACTGGTTAATAAAGTTGCTGAGAAAATATCCTTTTAGAGCCTTTGCCAATATTTTTTTGTTTGATTCTGGTAGTTTTAGGACATTAGGTAATGCGTTGTATTGCGTATGTGCGATGTATTGTAAGGAGTTAATTCCAAATTTAGTTGTGTGTGTAGATGACGATAGGTGTATTTGATTTTGTGATCGTGTTTTGTGCTGGTGTATATCGGAATTAAAGGCTGGTTTAGTGGTGGTGTGTGACGAGTGTTGAATTATTTGTAGGATGGCAGTGGTGATGCTATATTTTGGCAGAATGGTAAAGGGAAGAATTTGTGTCAGTGAGTATATGTCTTTGACATGCGTATCCCATGGTAGATGGTATATATTTCTTATGGCTCTATTTTGGATTACTTGTATTTCAGATATTTGTTTCTTAGTAATGGTGCCCCAGATACTAACCAGATAACTTAGGTGAGAGTGGATCAAAGCATAATATGTGGCACGCAGTAAAGCTGTGGGGAGCACATCTTGAAGTCGATAGAGTACACCAGTTATCGGGGAAATTTTGGATTTAACATATTCAACATGGGAGTTCCACGATAGGTTTGAATCTATGAATAACCCTAAATATTTCGTTACTTGTACATTTTGGAGCTTTTCATTTCCAAGAGTAATATTCATTGTCATATAATCTTTTTTCCCGAAAGTGAGATAGTGAGTTTTTTTGACATTGAGGCTTAATTTATTTATCCGCAACCATTTAGCTAGCTTTGCGAGATCTTTATTCATTAGAGATTCAAGTTCCCTCAGATTTTTACAACGATAATAAATCACAGTATCATCAGCGTAAAGTTGAAGTTTTCCCAAGATGCCGCATTTAGTTATATCATTGATATATAGTAAGAAAAGTAGGGGTCCTAGAATCGAGCCCTGTGGCACTCCACATGTGATTTTTCCAAAGCCGCTTAGGTTCCCTTCGATGTCGACAAGACAATATCTATCAGATAGGTAACTTCGGAGGAGCTTTAAAGATTTTCCGACTATACCCAAATGTTCCATTTTTTGTAGGAGTATTTCATGATCTACTGTATCAAAGGCTTTTTTTAGATCTATAAAAATAGCTGCTACATATTCGCCCTGGTCTATGTATTGCTGAATGTTCGAGATGAAATCGAAGGTGGCACATTGGGTACTGGAGTTTTTTCGAAAGCCATATTGCTGTGGTGTTAGGATATTGTTGTTAGAGATGTATTTTAGAAGTCTATCCTTGATAATAGTCTCGAACACCTTTGAAAATACTGATAAAACCGATATTGGGCGATAGTTAGAAATACATTTTTTGCAGCCTTCTTTATAAATTGGTATAATTTTTGCTAGCTTTAATTGATTTGGGAATACTCCCGAGCCTATGGAGGAATTGATAAGTTGCGCTAGGTGCTCAGCTAGTTCTTCTTTACAGGTTTTAAGGATGTACGGGGTTACTCCATCGATACCTGCCGCTGCATTCGACCTAAGTTTCGAGATGATCTTTAATACCTCAGCCTTATTTGTCCTAGCCATATATAAGGATTGACTTGCCTTTGCTTCTACATATATAGTATTACAGTCATCCGGGAATGATGGAATGGCAGCTGCCAACTTTTCTCCAACTGATAAGAAAAATTCATTAAATGCTGAAGCTATTTCACTGGGTCCCCTAAGCTCACAATTATTTACGATGAGAGATTCGATGGTGTTGGAGGGTTTATGTGCACGGTTAGATAAAATTGAGTTAATAGTTTTCCAAGTTTTTCTAGGGTTATTCAGGTTTTGTTGAAGGCTATTGGCATAATATTTGTTTTTCAAACTTCTCCTATAATTAGTTATTAAGTTTCTCAGTTTATTTTTATGGACTACAAGAGACATATTTCCTGGGTCTTGTTTCCACTGCTTGTGAAGCTGGTTTCTTTCTTTGATCAGCGAATTCAGTTTAGAATCGAACCACGGTGTATTTAAATGTTGTCGATTAGCTATTTTCACTTTAGGTGTCGTTTTACCTGCTTCTATTGCATTTTTGACATAATCGTTAAAATCTTTATAATTGTCTTCTTGTTTGGTTGAGTTGATGGTAAATTTGTTAGCTGCAAGATAAGATTTTACTGCCATATTGTTGATGTTAGGTTTTGTAAGGCGTGGCTTGTTCCTATTATTAGACCATTTTTTTAGGTTATTCTTGAAATCAATAATAAGAATGTTATGGTCACTAAGTGAGTCATCTATGTTCGATATGGTAATTGGAATGTTTAGTCTATTTGATATGATGTGATCTATGAGGGTGCTGCTTGTGTTAGTGACTCTAGTGGGAAATGATTTGTTTTGTATTGAGAAATTGTATGTTTCTAAGGTGTTGAGGTAATTTAAAGAAGAGGATGTGTTTATGGTAGTGTCAATATTAAAGTCTCCGAGTATTAATGTATCTTGTCTGCTTTTGTCTAGTATTTTTTCCAAATGTGTCAGGAAATCATGTATATTAGGGTTGGGTTTCCGATAGATGGCATAAATGTTAACCGGTTTCCTATCCTTGCTACATACACTTATACCTAAAAATGAATTTTCGTTGGAAAATTTATCAATGATGGAGAACTTCATAGAATCCAGTACATATATGGCTACACCACCTCCTGCCTCCTTGGGGCGAGAAGCAAACGCACAATTGTAGCCTTTTAATCCAAAAAACTTTTCTTCTCCAACATCTAGCCATGTTTCAGTGATGACAAGGACATGAACAATATCGCGTAATCCTCTGAGTTTTTCTTCAATTTCATCAAGTTTGTTCCGGATGCTTCTCGCGTTCATGTACATTATTCGAAGACAGCTATTAACAGGAGTATACTCATCGATAGTTAAGCACTTGCGTTCGTGTCTATTACACTCCATAGTCTATTGTAGTGAGGTCTTTCTTGAGGGCAGCTATGTAGGCCGGGCAGTTGTCCCTGTCTCCAGTTGAGTGATCAGCAGGTTTTCCAAATCTGGTGCATGTTGCGCAAACTGGTTTGGTGGTGGAATTTGGGCAAGCCTCACCGGTGTGATTCTGTTGGGCACAGTGTCCACATGTTGGTTTGGTATCTCTACAATATTTGTAAGAGTGACCAATCATATGACATTTAGCACAGACAGTAAGGCCAATGAAGTCTCTGACGCGGCAAACAGTCCAGCATACAAATACCTTCTCTTGTTCGACTAGAAATTTACGCACGGTAGCGGGTACTGCATAAATTCGATGACAGGTGTTTCCTGTTCGAGCACCAGCCAAGTGACTCAATGTACAGGACGCAATGGTTCCTTCAATGTCGTCAATGTTGGGAACACCAGTTAGTGCCATTCTTAAAAATTCTTCATCAGCCAAGTCTCGGGGAACATTAAAGAAAATTATTCTCGGTAGTCGCTTAGTTGGTAGTCGGGCCTTAAGTTTGCTCGAGTTGTCGAAACAGGGTGCATTCAGTAATTTTTGCTGTTCGCCCGCGGTTGCCGTGTTTATTAAAATACCTTTATTTCTAATTTTTTTTATTCCCGTTACCCGAATGCCCAGTTCAGATGGACGAATTATGTCCTCAATGATTTTTTTGGTATGGTCAGAGTCCTTGGCGGCGTCCGCATCCGTTGGAAAAATACAAACGGCAGGTCTTGGTTGCCCAACGCGATGTCCATGTTGCGTGATTGGTGGGGGTTGGTGAGGATCAGTAGGTTGTTTGCGGGCGATGTCAGCAAAGGAGAGGGTAGCCTCCGTTGCCACCGCCCCCCTCCTCATTACAGGTCCAAGATCAGATTCCAATAGGATAATTTTTTGCTCTAGGTGGCGATTTTCCCTCTTCTCATGGCGGATTTTTATTTCTGCCATTCTTAGTTGCGCGGTCACTGTAGCTAAATCAGCACGAATGGTCTCGCGCTCCAATAACAGCTGCGATACGGATCTGAAGACTTCCGATACGTTTTTAGCGATTCTCAGCTGCTGGTCTTTTGAAACCTTAGACTGCTTCTCTGCCAACACGTTTTGTAGAGCTGTCAAATTTGCTTGAGCTTCGTTTAGCACATCTATTCCAGAAGAGCAAGGATATTCTGCTTCAGGTATAATAGGTTCCAAAGGCTCTTGCCGAGTGGAGTCCTCTTCGTCAGAGTCCGACGACATTTTTTTCCACTTAATTTACACCAAAAAGAGAAAAAGAAAAAGAAGACGACTCTTTTCTCGTCAGCTTGATGCAGAACAAAATTTAGAGTATGTTAACACTTTGAAATTTTCAAATATTCCCGCTGATTGTCTTTACAGATAGGATTGATGAAAAACCCCGCGGTGAATCGTCTTTTGTTGATTTATCATAAATTATTTTTAAAATCCCACCGCCACTTGAAATCTATATAGGTATTCTTATAACTTATTTGTTCCGCTACCGATTCGAAGTGTCTTTTCACTGAACGGTTGTATTGTTGTTGGGTTATTTTTAAATTAGGTTTATTTTAAAGGTTTAGAAACGTAATGTTAGATTTTGGATTATTTAACAGATAGTGCTATTTATTATATTCTAGTTGATTTATTAAGAAAAAGAGAAAAAAAATATATTTACGATAATAATTTGACCAAGTTATTGCAAGCAATACAGTAATAGTCACAATTTTGGCTTTAGAATTGTCACCAAGCGATAACAAACACTTCTCACATTATATATTCTGGATAAGCAACGACACACATAATGTTGGAGTTTTACCTACCATTAAAACTCTTATTATGTTGTCTTGCTTATCCAGAATATATTTAGGCTCTGCTTGGTGAGTCCAAATTGAATTAACACGGCATCTCAAGATGCCAACTGCACGGCGACAATTGACAGCTGAAGGGAATTGCAGAGGAATGGCGGGAAATACAAGTTAAAGCAATGGATAAGACCGACGCTGGCGGGGAATAGGGCTGATATCTCCCACATTATATATTCTGGATAAGCAAGACAACATAATAAGAGTTTTAATGGTAGGTAAAACTCCAACATTATTATCATAACAAAGCTTTGAGCTTACCGCATTCATCTATGCATCTGGTCATAGCCGTAACCATCAACTCATCCCTGAAGTCTTGGTGAAAGCGATCCAAGTTGCATCTCCAATGCATGGCTGTAAACAATAACCAAAACTTTAATTTAAAATTAATTTGTCAAATTCAAAAACAGAAATGTAAAGATTTGTGTGAAAGTTAAAATGCAGAACCAGTAGTCGCCCTGTGGACCTCAATAATCCCTGTGGGGAATGAATGGAGCGGGCATTCGTTGGCACAGAAAAATAAAAAGGTACGGTTGCAACTGGAACTCGAACCCAGGATCTCTTGTTTTACAGGATCTCTTGTCTTACAGGATCTCTTGTCTTACAGGATCTCTTGTCTTACCAACTCGGCCACTGAGACTTCTTAATTTTAAGTACTTTTTATCAATCTCATATTTTAAATTCAGAATTAACAATATTATCTCCGACTAATTTTTTTCCCATACTTTTGGCAGCTACCTTTTTTAAAGGATAACAATGTTCAAAGAACTGATTTGTAACTTAGATAGTGTATCAGATAAGCATATCCAATTTTATTTATATGGGACACCTATTGACCATTTTCTAAAAGTCTATATGAATATTCAATTTTTGTTAGAATATTTTTTTTCTTAATATTGAAGGTTATTCCTATCAATGAAAAAGCTAAGACTCTGACCAGCCAGTGACTAAGATGGCATCGCATTTGGGTCCCACCCAGGCGTCCCGTGTTTGATTCCTTGGCAAGTCCTCCATCATGACCCTTAACATATTTTGGACTGAAATTTTTACGAATAATACTGGATATTTTAATCCTATATCTAGAATGTCTCGGTCATACAACAATCTTGTTAAAATACACAGTTCCATAGATATTTTTGCAAATAATATAACATATTTCAAGAAATATCTCCACAATTTGTGGCCTTAAAAAAAAAAAATAAAAATAAAAATTGTTGTATTACTTTTCAGTAAATACTTTATAAATATTGTATACTTGTTATTATTATGTATTTCAATTTTGTATTTAAGTTTTCAAGTTATGTATAAATAATACTTGCATTGTTTTTCAAGAGTTTGCTTCTGTTAAAATGCATATGTGATTAATGCAGACACATTAATCTAGGGTACTTATATTTGTATTTTAATTTATTATATACTACCCACAAAAATGTTGTATAAATATCCTGTTTGTGTCTCAAATAAATAAATAAATAAATGACACAAGCAACATTTTCCTTTGTAATCTGGGAATGTTTGTCTTTCTTTTATTTTTTAATTGAAAAAATATATACATCATTGAAGAAGAATATTTTTATTTTTCTGTGTCTTGTTCTTTTTCATATTTTCGTTTAGATTTATTAGTATTATCTTCTTACCGTCTTTAATTTCAGACTTCTCATCTCCGTTGATAAACAGCATGATGGCTCTTATGTCCACTTCGGGTAAGGCTTGGTTATTGGCTTCAGTTGGTTTAAATATAGGAACATCAGCTTCTAAGGACTCTTCAGTTGGTGACAGACCCTGGTGGATGTAACCGGCGGTCACCAGGGATACGAGAGAGTCTCGGAGACTGACGGGAGTGACATTTCTCTCCTAGAAAAGTAAACAAAATACTTTCTTTAATAATGTGTTTAATTAAAAATCAATTACACAGTATGTAGAACAAAGTAACTGAATTAAATGAAGGCAATATTAGCGAAACTCAATCAAAAATCTGAAAACAGAAAATTCAGAAAAAGATACGGTCACATGTAGGTCTCGAACCCAGGCTCTTGCTAGGGCGGGGCTCTACCAACTCAGCTAAGGGGCCATCCATAAATTACATCACACCTTAAGGGGGGGGGGGGTCAAAATTGCAAAATATGTGACGTCAACAGGGGTCAAAAATCATGAAATTCATGTGACGAAATTTATGGATGGCCCCTAATGTGTCCCTATCCGATTCGGTCATATTTTCCTATATCACACTTCGACTAAGATCTACCAGCATTATCTTCATTTTCTTAATGCATATTTTTATTGGCAGCTGTCTTCATGTATGATTGCAAGATTCAAACCTGAACTAAATGCTGTCCAGATAGTGTCTTGGATAAATTTTCACCATTTTTATTTTTAATATGCAACATCTATTGACTTTTCTGCAAGTCTAGGATGAATATTTATTTTTATCCTGACTGAGTAAAACCTTTATCCTGACTGAGTAAAACCTCAAATAATTGTAAAATTTTGTCCTTGATGTGACCGTATCTTTTCTGATTTTTTTTCTTTTCAAATTTTTGATTGAGTTTCGATTGTCTTCATTTAATTAAAATATTACAGTTTGAGGTTTTACTAATTAAGTTAAATATATATAAGAAAATTACTAATTAAGTTAAATATATATAAGAAAATTACTAATTAAGTTAAATATATATAAGAAAATTACTAATTAAGTTAAATATATATAAGAAAATTAGTAATTAAGTTAAATATATATATAAGAAAATTACTAATTAAGTTAAATATATATAAGAAAATTACCCCAAAAAACCACCATAATCCTAGCATAAGTCTCAAATATACCTGTCTGAAGATGCCCATGGAAATTTGAAGCCAGTCCGGTCCCAAATAAGTAAGTGGAACAAGTTATTTGATCACGGTATTGCAACTAAATGCATTTCAAGACACAAAACAATCAAACAACTACATAGAATAACAAAACCTTACCTTGTCATCTTTCGTCTTCAAAACAATATTGATAATAAACTGTGAGACGGTAATGGACCCGTGTTGCAGAATCTCTTCCACCATCAGTTCAGATCAAACCCAAACTTGTATTTAATTAGAAACTGAAGTTAGAAAGAGAAGGTGTAATGGTACCATCGATATCTGAGAAGACACAATACATTTTCTATTGTGTTTAGGCAATTCTTGACCATAATATTTAGGATGAGAATTCCGCGTACATAACTAACAATTTACTATGTTTCTTAGGGTGTACAGCTCGCCTTTGGGGCTATTTATATGCTCCACCACTCCTCTTTTAACCTCCAGGTGGCGGGAATAATCTTTAGTTATTTCAGCAAACTTGCCTCTCACGCGGGAGACAACTATAGTTATTTCTGGGTTTGAATCCTTGCTGTTTCGTGTACATGCAAGGTAGAGGGCCAAATTCTACATGTAAAAATTCTCCAATCATATCTCTAGCGGCATCTATCTAAATTTATCCCTAAATATTATTTGTTTATTCTCAGGAACCATTTAAAGCCAAGGAGACAGAATTTCCCCGTCAGTTGATTTGAATCTCGCGCGTCGGTACCAACCATTACTAATCTCGCGCAGTCGCAGTAGAACAAACAAAGGTGCTTCAATAGAACACTGCGCCGATTGTTCAATTTGTGCATTTTTTCATTCAGTTACGTACATCGATTCGATTGTTTTCATTTAGGTATATTATGGTGTATTAGTGTTGGTGACTCTTAATATTTAGCCTTAAGTTTAACTCAATAAAACTTTTATTCGTAATTATTTATATTATAATATTCAAAATGTCACGGGGTCTTAGTGATAAAGAAATTTTTGAGAGCGTGTTAGATTTAGAATCAGACTTAGAGTTGGATAGTGACAGTGAATCAATTTTATTTGATATCGGTGATAGTGATGATGAAGTTCAAAGTGAACACAGTGTAACTCTTCCCGGTACCAGTGTGCCCGGTACCAGTGCATCCGATACCAGTGAACCCGGTACTTCAAGCATCCGTGAAAACGCATCTTCGACAAACAGTGACATTTTTTCATCATGGGTGTCGGGTCCGTTTATTCCGGTCTTTCATGAATTTGATGACTTTTCGTCAGGAATCACAAACATGTCATTGACAAAAGATTCATTAGAGGTACATTTTTTTGAACACTTTTTGAATCTAAAAATAATGGAGAAAATGGTTCTAGAATCCAACAGATACTATAGAGCTACAGTTAATCAAATATCATTAACTCCCAAATCTCGACTCCGTCAATGGAAATATACATCAGTGACTGAAATGTATATATTTTTTGCAATAACTATGCTGATGACTAGGGTTTCTCACATATCGATCGAGGAATATTGGACAACGGATCCTATTTTAGCGTCTTCTCAATTCGGAAAGATTATGCCAAGAGATCGATATCAGATTCTTCTTCGAATGCTTCATTTTTCTGACCCTGCCACACAAACCCCCGGAAATAGACTTCATAAAATAAAACTTTTCGTTGACCATTGCAGAGAAATATTTAAAAAAAACCTTTATCCCTTACCAAAACTTGTGCATTGACGAAAGCATAATCGTGTTTAAAGGGCGTTTGAAATTTAAGCAGTATATCCCTAGTAAACGTCATAGGTTCGGAATAAAATTATTTGTACTGTGCGACGTTACCACGGGATTTGTATTAGATTTTATTATATACTGTGGAGAAGGAACCGACATCCAAGACAGGCAATGTTTAGGTGTTTCTGGAGCAGTGGTAACCACATTACTCACAGATTATTTTGGCAAAAATCACACAATATGGACCGATAATTGGTACACAAGTCCAAAATTACTTAAATTCTTACACGATCAAAAAACTAACGGTTGTGGAACAGTAAAAGCAAATAGAAAGGGAATGCCTAAATTTAGTAAGTTAAAAAAAGGTGACCATGAATCCAAACATACAGGCCCCTTGTTAGCCCTCAAGTGGCATGATAAACGAGAGATTCATTTGTTAACAACTGTGCACGATGCTTCTTTTGCAGAGACTGGAAAGTGTGATAGAAATACAGGCCTACCAATTAAAAAACCGAAGTATGTACTAGACTACAATAAATGTATGGGTTCGGTTGATAGGGCTGACATGATGTTGAGTAATCTAAGTTGTATGAGAATATCCATAAAATGGTACAAGAAGGTTGCTTTCCATATTATTGATTTATTCTTACTAAATGCACACATTCTTCACAAAATAGTTTCCGAAAAGCAAATGACCTTGACTCAATTTCAATACGCAATCATAAAACAACTTTTGGAGAAATATCACATACCATCAGCACGAAATCAACAATCATCCGATAGCCCATTACGTTTGGCTGCCGAAGAATTGGCGAATCATATGCCCGGTTTTGTCCCCCCTACAAGTAAACGGTCAAATCCATGTCGCCAATGCCATGTTTGTGCAAATACAACAGTTAAGGCGAAAAAATTTACACGTTACATGTGCTTAGAATGTAATGTTGCATTGTGTGTGGTTCCGTGTTTTAAAGATTACCATAATAAAAATAATTATTAACAAAAAAACTATGTGCCAAAGTGAATAAAAAGTTTTTTTATTTTTTATTTTAACTTTATGAGTAAAACCTCAAATTGTAATATTTAATTAAATGAACACAATATAAGCGAAACTCAATCGAAAATCTAGAAGAGTTTCGCTTATATTGTCTTCATTTAATTAAATGTTACAATTTGAGGTTTTACTCATAAAGTTAAAATAAAAAATAAATGTATTCATCCTAGACTTGCAGAAAAAGTCAATAGATGTCGCATATGAAAATAAAATGGATAAAGATTTATCCAGACACTATCTAGACGGCATTTAGTTCGGGTTTGAATCTTGCAATCACACATAAAGATAGTTGCCAATAATATATGCGTTAAGAAAATGAAGATAATGTGGGTGGTTCTTAGTCGAAGTATGATACAGTTAAAAATTACCGAATTTGATATCGGCACCGTGGCGCAGTGGTTAGCGCGTTTGCCCGGAAAGCAAGAGGTCCTGGGTTCATGTCCCAGAGGTGTCAATATCTTTTTCTGATTTTTCTGTTTCTAGATTTTCGATTGAGTTTCGCTTATATTGTCTTCATTTAATTAAATGAATAAAAAGTAGTTTAAAATATGTTTATATAATTAATGTTAAAAACGAGAAAAAAAGTTATGTGTAGTACCTAAGTGTGATGTGGTTAATAAATTTTAAAGTGCGCATAAAATATGCCCATGTGTGTAAAAATACTTTGTATTATTATGACAGCAAAACAGTTTCTATGTTTCAACATTTTGGCGCATTGATCGGTCCTTTGTAACATGAGACGCGCGGCAGACTCAGGCAGACGTAAGTATCAGGCAACATAAAGATAATTCTGTAATGTTTACGTCTGATTTTTTTGAATAATTTTTGTTTATATTAACACCATTCTAAAACGACATTTGGGATTATTTATGGATAGTTAAAGCATGGACGAGTTTATTGACCTGAATTCAAACAAAGAACAATCATTTAAAATATATCTAATGACGGTTTTAAAACGTAATGTTGTTCGGCTCAATCAAAATATTAAACGTGCCGCGTAGTAATGTCGGCACACGCACATTTTGACGCAGCCTAGAGGTTAATCAATGCTTTTGTAGAGAAGCGGAAAAAATGTAAAAAACCTCTCTTTTGACCCAGATATTATAAATATCCAAGTATTAAAATGTACCAATCCGGTCAAAAATAAAAAAATTGGAACAAGTTATTTGATGTGCGTGTAGAATAACAAAACCTTACCTTGTCATCTTTCGTCTTCAAAACAATATTGATGATAAGTTGCGAGACGGTAATGGACCCTTGTTGCAGAATCTCTTCCACTATCAGTTCAGATTCAAACCCAAACTTGTTTTTAATTAAAAACAGGTACTTGGGATATCTGAGAAGGCACAATACATTTTCTTTTATCAATCGGTAGTCCGCTATAGTCTCGTTCTTGGAGGGATCAAAAGCAACGAGGCCATATTTTATTAGAGATCTTAGAGCTTGTACTATCTAGAAAAATAAATACAAAAACATTTGAAGATTCACACAACATTAAAAATTTAAGCCACAAAATCGAAGTTTTTTACTACAATTTTTTTTAGTTGCACCATCTCTTGGGCCGGCTAGAAATGCCTGTGCCACCAAAAGTTGATAGACTGCATTGTCATCGACAAAGAGTCTATTAGCCGAGTTTCAGCTCGATCGAATGTCGGGAAGTGGGTTAATTTTCACTTCCAAGATTTGCATTCATTAAAAAAAACGAAATTCAAATAGATGTATTTAAAAAGGCTTAGCTCCATAACCGTAAATTAACTGATGAAACATTCACCGTTTTTAGGGGCAATAATACTTCTACGTGTAAGAACACGGCATGACAAACCAAGAACGGAGGGGCCAGAAATTAACCTAATAATATTATAATATAAAAATGGACATAAAGCCATTTTAAAAAAAATTGAAAATCATGTTTGATATTATAAAAGACAACGGAATCTTTCATACCTGAGTTCTCGGCAAAGAAGTGGTTTTAATAATCAAAGGGATTGGTTTGCCGCCGAATCTACATAAATCACTCCCCACTTTTTGAACTATTTCGCCAAAATGATCATACAATATGTGAGAAACAAGACTGCCTAGCTGAATAGACATGGTTGTTTCAGTTTATCACGACATAAAACAATTTTCTTCACAATAATAACAATCTATCGCAGAACGCCTGTTGTGTGTTGACAGGAAAAAATAACCTAACTTTTGTGACGTGCGAATGACAATGACCATAGATATACAATGACAGCAAACACGAGTACATATACTATTAATCAAATATATAATATGGCAAAATTGTCTTTATCAACTAACGACACTGATAAAATTCAAAGATTTTTGCTTGACCAAAGTTGGCTGGTAGGTCTAACGATTTTCTGTAGCAATATTTGAATCTATCGTATTTCGCCGGTTGTTTCTATGGTGAAACTGTCACAATATAAATGTCAAAACAAATGGTTAAATTTAGCTAATTAACTTTCGAATTCAATCTTTTTTTATCCTGTTTTGTAAAAATAATTGTTTTAAAATGAGCGTGGAAAGCGCTGCCAGCGCAATATTGCAGAGAGGGGTTCAGTTGGACAACAAAAAAAGATTTACGGAGTCTTTGATTTGCTATCAAGAAGGAATGCAATTGTTAGTCGACATGATGAAAGGTTTGATTTTACAAAAGAAGCCAGCGTTAGCGTTGAGCGAGTGAAATAATAGCTATTATTTACCTAACCGTTGGACTCTTAGACATAAATTATGAAAATTAGACTTCGTTTCAACAATTACTTCAATAAATAACTATTTACAGGCGCAAGGTTATTAGGTTCTTATGCCTGGATCACATATACCGAGTAGATTGTCGAGACAGTTAAATGATACTAGGCCGAGACAGTTGAATGGACGAGTAGGTGTTTACACGTAATTTTCAATTTGGCACCGAGTTAGTCAGTCAATCGTGGAAAACGGTTGCATGGTGCGAGCGATGTGACAGTCCTGAGTGGCGAGTACACAGCAATTGAATGTTTATAAGTCCCGAGTGGGCAAGCGAGTCAGTGCGGGGGTGGGCACACGGCCTAGTAAGTAGAACAGGGTTCGAGTGACTGTCTCGCCCTTTTATTCGGCCGAGCGCTCGGCCGAGTACTCGGTGTGTTTACACGGACCAAGCACCAGCATTATCTCGCCGAGAGCACTATCTCGCCCGTGATCCACGCATTAGTTTGGGCTTTAGATTGAAACGAAACTTTCGCAAACCTCAAAACCTTACTAAGAAAATCCAAAATGGCGGCAAAGGAATCGTTTTATATGGGAAATTGTAAACAAAAATGTAATTTTAATGCATCTTTTACCATCTCCCCACATAAATAATTCTTTCTTATAGTAACTAATTGAAACGAAACAAATTCCATGATATGTGCCTATTACAAGTAAATATATTATTTATGCATTAAACCGCTTACTCGTTAATACGGAAAACTTTTTATCCAAACAGTTATATTTAGCTTTATTATTACGAAAAGTGAGTATTTATGTCGGGGGAGACCAAAAAACATGCAAAAAATATGCATTTAACATTTTAATTTTGTTAAAATTAATTCACTCGCACGGTAACGCCAGTTCATTCATCGTTTTTATTTTAACATTTCATCAATGCTGCCAGCCAATCATAGAAAAATATTTTTGCGTAAAACAAAGTGAATGCATCATTGACAAGTATTTGTAACAGTAGAACATGGAAAGAAATGTATTAAAATAATTACACAAACCCGCTAGACAAACCCTGCGTAGCCAAACAAACCATTCAAAACCTGGGATGTTTTTTAAAAGTATGATGAAAAGCGAGTTTATTTTAGAGAATTTATTTTATAAGATTTGTACTTCCGACAAATGTCATATTTGATTGTCTATTAGCTAAAAAAGGAACATTAACACACGTATTATCCGTGCATCAAACTTCGACAACACGAACGTTCCGTATTATCCGTGAGGTGGACTAACTGCATATTTACCGTATTAACTTGTTGCTGTCTCCATTATTCTGCTTTCTTTAAATAAATAATAAGAATAGTTTATTCCAGACAATAATGACCTCTTAAACTTTATTTTCTAGTCGAGTTGGACATGGTTAAGAAAAACTACTTGAGGACTAAAATCGAAGGTTATATGAAGAGGGCAGAGCTGATAAAGAAACATATCGGAGACCAGAAGGATGCTGGAATATTCCATGAACAACTTCAGATAGAGAGTAACTCAACTGGTCACAGTTACAAGTCTCTGTTTGGAAGGTTTCTTGATGAAGATGTGATCAGTGTTCATGTTGAGGATCCCTACATTAGAAGCTTTCACCAGGTATGAGCATTATTTAGAGAGCCTTAGAAACCTTAACAATGAACAAAAAAATTAAATAAATACTTCATTTAGTAAACAATAATACCCCCTGTAAGACACCTTTGTCGACCGTGTTTCCTTGTTATTTTGACTCTTCCCTCTGTTCTCCTCCATCCCACTTATAGACCGGGAGGTGAGATAGGTAAACCCTACGTCATCGACTACACGGATGAAACTACTTTTAAGTGATAATGGGCATTTAGAAAACCTTAAAAAAGCTGGTCTGCCGGTGCGCCTCTTGGTGGGAGCCGCGCAGTCATGGAAATAGTCAGCGATTTTTTTGGTCAAAATTACGTCATCGACTACATGAACGGGAATGGTCTCATATGATAAAGGTCGATTAGAAAATGAGAAAAAAGCAGGTGTGCCAACCGGCAGCCTGGCAATTTCGGAGGCAGCCGGCGTCAAAGTGGGGAAAAAATTGGTCGATTTTACGTCATCGACTACACGAATGAAACCAATGAATAACTATAGTCCAGATCATTCCATATAAGAATTTCGCCGTCTGCCGACCAGCAGCCTGGCAAATTTTTGTGTACGATTTTTTAAAGTTTTTTTTTTTTTTTCGTTTATCTTTATTATTATTTTTATTTCACTATATTTTAAAAACGTTGAATGCCATATTTTAAAAAAATAAGCGAAAAATATAAAAAAAAATAATTTAAGAGTTTCCAGTGTACTCATCCGTCAGGCGAGCCTTTAGACGCCAAACCACTTATGAAACCTGCCGCGGTGTCCCTCACCGCTGTCGCGTGTTAATATTTTTGTACAAATTTATAATAATAATAGTCCTTTAAGATTGCCTAATAGTCCATAGTAGTTGGAAGTTCGAACAACCGACCCACCGTCGCCGTAAGAGCTGCGTTCGTCCGAAAAACGATGGAAATTTCCGAACCCCGTCCGTTTCATATCGGTTTCGCTTGCCCTGCTGCATCGATTACATCGAATACAAGATCGAAACTAACGAAAACCTGTAGTCTAGATCATCCCATTTATGACTTCCTTCGTCTGCCGACCAGCAGCCTGGCAGTTTTTTGTGTACGATCCTTTAAAGTTTTAAATTTTTTTTTAATTAAACGAACTTGCCAGGCTGCCGGTTGGCAGATCTGCTTTTTTCTCATTTTCTAATCGACCTTTATCATATGAGACCATTCCCGTTCGTGTAGTCGATGACGTAATTTTGACCAAAAAAATCGCTGACTATTTCCATGACTGCGCGGCTTCTGCCAAGAGGCCCACCGGCAGACCAGCTTTTTTAAGGTTTTCTAAATGCCCATTATCACTTAAAAGTAATTTCATCCGTGTAATCGATGACGTAGGGTTTACCTATCTCGTCTCCCGGTCTATTATGAATTTTAAGTTCCTCATGGCCTAAATTGAGTTTTGTAATGAAGATTTTTGTAGCTAGGATTTCCCTCCTAGCAAGAGGAGGGCAATCCTAGCTACAAAAAAAGGAATTAAAAAACAAACCATAGAAGAAAAGTTTTTTTTGTCTATGGTTCGAAAGAAATGGTTTTCATACTGTGATAAATTTACCATAAGACCATTTTTCTAAATAATAATCTTAGATTTTCTTTCCAGTGCCAAAACTTCCTGAGACTTTGTGAGCTGCTGGTGAAGTCCTGCGATAATCTGAAGAAAGTTAGTTTGGTGACTTCTTACGAGACCAACAATGGGAGGAATGACAAATCTGCAGAGCAAACAGAATGGTTCAGGCAATTGGCCGTAGATTTAAAAAGACGAAACATTGAATTCCACGTCGAGTTCTCGTCCACACTGCATGATAGGCAAATTCAGTAAGTATTATTTTGACTTGTCAGTGGTTGAGTGAGTTGAGCTAAGTCCTCCATCACAACACAAGCAACATTTTCGGCTTTCTATGGTGGTAGTAGGGGATTTTCAAACATTGTTGGGTTATTCGTAACCCGGGAATGTTTGTCTTTCTTTTAAAAAAAAAATAAATAAATAAAATGTATATTTTTAGATAAGAAGATAGTCTACGTAGCTCCCGTAAGCTCTCTGTCCAGAGATGATTATTCAACATGGGCTCTCGGGCATACAAAAAGGGCTGCTCCTGTGAGTTGTCACATAATTTATTTATTTTTAATTGAATAAATAATGTGCCCCATTTATTTTTAAATGTCTAAGTGAAAATGATTACAAGAGCAATCCAATTAATGTTTTTAGCAGCTTAGTTATAATCCTCCTTACTAATAAACATGTTAATTAACGTAAATTTTACACAACTCATAAACAAACTTCTTCTCTATAACCATCACCTTGCTGGAAAAGTACTTGAAATTTGGAACAATGGCAAGAAAAATAGTGCAAATTCTAGTGCATTTGTTTTGAAAACAGAAGAAGGATTGTGACTACCTTGGAAGCAAGTTGTAAGTGTTTTTATTGTACATAATCTTGTTTTTAAGTAAAAAAGGAATTTGACCATCTTGAAAGTTCATAATATTGTTTTGTTCTGGTGATAATTACCTCGAGATATTGCGATAGAACCATATAACTATATTGTGATTGTGTTGTATGCTCCTTTGCAGAGATACAGTGGTAAGTAAGTTGTCATCCCTTTTTCCTTCCTTACCTTGTTCTATCCTACACATTTTCTTTTTTTTTAAAGAAAGACAAATGTTCCCGGGTTACGTAACCTGACAATATTTGACTCCACCACCACAGAAAGCGTAAAATGTTGCTTGTGTCGTGATGGAGGACCTAGCCGGCCGAGGAATCAAACACTCAATTCCAGCAAACACCTCGTCTCGTTTCGTTTAAAGTACAGTCCAGTACAGTAAAGTACAGTAAAGTACAGTACAGTCCACTTTCAAGTATGTAATTCGTAAGCAGTTTCAGAACAACACATATCTGAGTCATCTTCCTCTCTTCAACCTTTTCACATTTCATATAGCTATTGTGATTTCCACTCCCACCAGCTGTTGTGTCTCCTGAGGTGGTAGCATCGTGTATTTTTTTTTATCATTTACAGGTTAAGTTCTGGTTGGATCATCAAATTAGGAAGAGGACTGGACATCTACAAGCCGCCAGAGAACAAGTTCACCCTAGGAATGTACGACTTTGACTTCAGACCCTGTCACGAAACACAACTTGACATCTTCCATTCCAAAGACGTCAAAACAATTACATCATAACATTAAGAGAAATCGTGCAAAGTTATGCTTTATTTTGATTCGGCTGTAGATTATTATTATTATATTATTAGTTTTTAAGAATGTTTTTTCTTCTCTCTAGTTTCCAATCAATGCCCATTTTTGACAATAATCAATATCCTACTATATAATATTATAAAGGCGAAACTTTGTATGGATGTATGTATGTTTGTTACTCTTTCATGCAAAACTACTGAATGGACTTTAAAAATTCTTTCACTAATAGAAATCTACATTATTAGCAATTAATATAGGCTGTATATATTGGTAAGCTCTGGCGTTATGAAATTATTTATCATACGTTTTCTGTCCCTAACAGTATCGAGTTATTGCAAACGTCGGAAGAAAAGCAAAACAAGCGGTTGCCGTGGAAACGATGTTGGCGTCGTAGTTAATATCTATCTCTAAAAATGAATCGCCGAAATGTGTGTGGGCGCATAACTTTCGAACGATTGCACCGAATTGGATAATTGTTTTTTTTTTATAAAACTACTGGTGTGCTCTGGCATTATGAAATTTATATAAAAATTGCAATAGGTGGCACGCGAGCAGTTTGAAAACTGAATATACCGAGAATTAATGAGGGTGGGGGGCGATGGGGGGGAGGGGAGAGGGGGATTAGGCGGAATGGGAACCCCCAATACCATGCGAGCGATGCCGCGGGGAAAAAGCTACTACATTATAAAAGAAAGTGTCAAAAAATGTGCTTCCTGCTAAAACTCAGAAGCGAGTCCCCGTACGATCAAGGGAGTTATATGGTGTGGTAGCTTTCTATACCTCATCCATGAAGAAGGTTCCCGTTTTTACCTTTTAGAAGATATAAGGACTGGAAGTTTCACCCTTTAGAAATTTCTTGAACATTCTAGATTCTAGAGCATTTCACAACATCCCGGAAAGTTAATCGGAAAGGGAATCGGGAACATCATTGTGGAACATTCCCGAACACTCTTGAATGTTGTGGAATGTTCTGGAACATTGTGGACCATTAAAAAAGCCTTTTTTGTATGGGTGGGGCTACCCATTGTTAGGGGTATATAAAGCAAGATCCGTCGTGGGTTAGAACGTCAGTCCAATTTCATATCAGCTCCCTGAGCGAAACCAGGTATCTTAATTATCTTAATTAATCATAATTAATCCCATCTAGTAATTTATAAAATGTTAATTTAACAAAATGAAATTCTGAATTTTATTTTATAGTTTTTATTTTATTGGTTTAACACAATTATTTTGATGGTTGTCAATTCATTTACATAATAAAATCAAATGGTCACGGGAAAGCAATACATACCACACTTTACACCAAGATTGCTTCCATGTGATTATACGTATACAAAGTACTAGATATCAAAACATGAATGTTATGTAAAAGTATTTAGTTCACCAAATACATTTTTATTAATTTAATTCTTTGATTTTAAAAAGACAGTATCATTATTTTATGGCACTTTATTATTATTTATGTAAGTATCTAATTTTAAAAACATACATAAAATTTAATATAAAACAATGGCATACAAACTACAATTTTTTTATAAGTACATACATAATAATATTATCTAAAACAATGTTGCCAGAGATATGCAATAATTTTAATAATTTATGGCTGCATAAAATCTCAGTAGTTCTTGTCTAACTGAGGAGATACATATTTCACCATCCTCTCGATAGCTAACAAAATTATAATAAATAATTAAATAAATACTTGCAATTGGTAGAAGACTCCGCTAACTTATCCATTACATAGCCACTATTCATAGATTCTGGTACCGAATAGTAAACTCGAACTTTATAAATAAATAAATCGAAAATATATGTTAACCTACGGATAAGCTATCCAGAGGGTGGTAAATTTAATACAATTGAAACCCTACATTCAACCAACACATCGATCGTCCAGTTGATTAGTCAGACATCTCTGAAAAGTTGAAATTAGAGGTGAGTATGCAGTTACATGTAAAAGTACCCTCTATCTGGTACAATACTTAGATTACTCACAAATCAATTATAATGCACAAAAACTTGTAATGAATTAAGCAATAAATTGATGTTTTCTGGGTTATTAATAAAAATTTTCAAAATATCATACTAATGTACTGGACCGTTATGCCTCCCGGTGTTATTTTATAGCATATTTAACATGTAAATTTACAGACACATTTTGATTTAAGAGGAGCAATCGAATATTATTTTCTCATTCCCTTTCTAATGAGCAAAATTAAGAAAGGGACCCTCAGATGGTTTGAGCACGTAGAGCGAATGAGCGAAGAAAGTAGTGTAAAAAGAATATATGATGCAAATGTGAATGGTAGAAGAAGTTGGGGATGCCCGAGGAAGACATGGCACGATCAAGTGAATCAGATACTTGAGACGGGCCATGTCAAAAGTCAGAATAATAGAAGAGTATGTATGAATGTGAGTGAGGCAAAGAGTGTGTGCCAAGACCGAGTTGTTTGGCGGTCCGTCCTCTCTGCCTACCCCTGTGGGGAAACGGCGTGATGGTTAGTTAGTTAGTTAGTCATTCCCTTTCTCAAAAATTAGTATTTGTAGATGTCTGACGAATGAACTGAACGATCTTCATACACAAATAAATAATACGTAATATTAAAACTCGAACATTGATTGCATAAAAAATACTCCCAAAAAATTTACATGCAAATTAATAAAGTAGAAATGTACATACTATATTTTTTGGTTAATTTCATAAATTTTTAACTCGACCAAAACATATCGGTTGAATGTGAGTATGGCTGTACTTTACATTTGGTTTCGTTTTATTACAATAAAATTACAAACTTAGGTAGTACTTATTTACTAAATATTTTGGAATATCTCAGTTACTTCAATAGTAACAATGACTAGAAAGAAATTATAATTTATTTAAATTATGCGTCTATGGTGGGTTTCTTCATTTACCGAGAATGCTAAATGCAATGTTAATTGTAAAAGTAAACAGTCAAATGCATAGAAAATTTTAAATTTCGATCGTTTACTTTTACAATTAGCATTGCATTTAGCATTCTCGGTAAATGAAGAAACCCACCGTTAGACTCCAATTTGTGTTTTATTTTTAAATTGTCAACCCTCAACACAAATTTGAATCCTGTTGTATAAACAGTAATATTGTCTATTGCTTATAATTTATTTACATTTAATTTCAACATTTATTCTCTAGTAGAGTAGTTTCACCATTATAAGATCCTCAGGTACAGGATGGTTCATATTAACTTCCTATAATTTTGATCAAAATGTTTGGACAAGATTTGAATGCGTGCACTGCTGCCCGCTATCGTCCAGCCAATGATGAGCCTCGAATGGACACACACACTTGCGTGTGGGTGACACGAACTCCGTTAAAGTATTAGAGAAGGATCTTAAAATGGTGAAACTAGTCTAGCTCCCTCTTGTGTATTATCCCATAGACCAAATATAGTAGGTTAATCCAATAATCTCACAATCTATAATATATACAGGGTGTAACAGGATGTACCAGAGGGATTTTAACCATCGATTCCTGGCATTATTTGGAGTAAAAAAATGTTAATAAAATTTAGTCTCGGGTGATATTTTTGATGTTTTTTTTTATTTATTTTTTCTACAAAAACATTAAAAAATGGTATGTGTTGGACAGTTGGAGGCGGGGTGATGGGTTGGTCGGTTACTCGGCTGAATGACCAATGATAAACAAGCAGAAGATTTTTTTTTTTGTTTTAATTTGAAGAAATTTTTTTTTTAAATAAAAAAAATGTCATCAAAAAAGTCACCGGAGACAAAAATTTGGCTTACATTTTTTACTCCAAATATGCTCAGGAATCGCTGGTTAAAATCTCTCGGGTGCGTGCTTTTACACTCTGTGTAACCCTCAAAATCAGCACAATGTTGAATTTCGATATCTCCAACATTAAACATAGCTTTCTTGTTTAGCCGCATATAGTTATACTTGGAAGACCATCTTTCCGTGACCTAAAATGCTTTATTGTAAAAGAGGTAAAATGCCAATCGTCTGACACTATTTTCTTAATAACTTATTTGTATTTTGCAAAATTATATTTTATAAATTGTACTGTCTACCAGAAAATGTCTATATATATTCATGAAAAATATGTAAAATACCTATCCTTTGTGGTTTCACCAGGATAGCTCTTTATATTCAGAGAATTGTTTTTATTTCTAATGTTACAAAAAAAGATAGTATAATTGAAACATATGAAAATATTATTGAGTTTTATTATGTTTTCCATCTAAAAACGCATTCTTCACAATAAAAATGTGACATGAAATTTTGCGACACGCTTTTTCACAGATAAAAAAAGTAATTTGCAAGTGACAAAACGACAAGCTCGAATAATATTTAGATACTATTTCCTTGCGGAGCGAATAAAATAGACGGGTACAAACGTCAGAAATTCACGGTTGATTCCTTGGCACACTAAAGGATTAGATTCAATGTGAATCAAAGTGTCGGATTAATCATACAAGATATAGAACACAACTCAGTCAAACCAAGAGCTTTTTTCCATATCTCAACATTAACATAGCTCTCTTCGAATCCATAAATGTTCAAACAATTATATCCAATAAATTGTATTAAATCATTCAAATTATGCATCATAGTCAAATCTAGACCATCTTTGAAGAAACATATTAAAAAGATAAAATATCTATTTTGAATTTGGATTTCTGTATCTCAACAACTTAAGATTAAACATAGCTTTCTTGTTTCGCCGAATATATCTTAACGGAATCCATAAACCTTCTTCCAAGTGCGTCAAAAATACAGGTCTAATAAGTATTAATTACTCAACTAAACATTAAACATAACTCTCTTGCTTAGCCGAATATATCTTAACCGATTCCATAAGTGTTGGAACAATCATATCCGTCACATCGCAGTCAATCTCGTTGAAGCAGTCCTTGTTCAGTTTGGCTATGGCCCTCAGGGCGCGGAGGCAGTTGGCCAGGATCTGGTCGGAGCACTTCTCATCTGTCTTCAGCTGCTTCTGACCCTTGATGACCCGAATCAGGCGACAAACTCCCTCTAGTTGGATTATCTGCAGTGTTACTTCCGGTATAGTACACACCCTGTAAACAAAATAGTTATTTTAGTAAATGCTTCATTAGTCATTACTAATTTAATTTATTTAACCTGTAGGCGTCGACAAGAAACTTCAATAAATAAAAAGACATTTTGTTAACCTTTCCATACTGAAGGGGGGTTAATACAATTCCCCGAATGACAGTTTGTGCATTATCTTTAATTAAAGGACCACTTTGGTGCAAACTGCTAGCAGCAGACACTAATAGCCGAAGGGCAAGTGACGCTATCAACATCAAATTTTACACAGTAACAACAGCAAGAAGAATGCATGGGTAGAAGGCAGTACAACAACCTTGAAGCTGTGTCAATTTGGGAGGTGGATATGGGTACCTCCACTCCAGGAACCATTTATCGGATAGCCCACAACTCTGCCATAGGTCACCCCAAAGTGGTTCGCTATGTTTAGTGACTTAACTGGGGTGTCTTTGACCTCTCCAGCAGGACTCTCTCGGAACATTGCCTTGCAACGCAGTTGGAAGGTTGGATTCTTACATACATCAATAGATTCCTACCCACACCTCAAACCTTTTTCCTCTCCTGAACTTCCTTTTCTGAAAACCCTCCACCCAGTGTCCCCAAAAATGACATGAGCCCAAAGAGGAATTATTTTCTTCAGGGCCTCCTGTGTGGAACTAATGTTTAAAAAGGCGGAAAGTGTAGATATTTTTTGACTCTTCCTGATATTTTGTTTATTTTTTCTTTGTTGTTTTAAAAATAATGTCAGATTATTTGTATCCCTGGAATGTTTGTTTTTCTTTAAATACACAACTTAAAAATCTTAATTACCTTGCCAAAGCCTCCGCGGCGTGATTGACCAGCCTGAACTCTGCTTGCAGTCTGGCGGGGCGCGCTGGGGAAGCCCTGGGGCTCCTCAAGAAGCAGACCAGCGCCACGGGGGCGGCCGGACAGGCTGCCAACAGGAGCCTCCCTCGCGATGAACTAGACACCGAGTTGAGGAGGGTGGCAGTTTGTTCCTGTAAGAAATAGCCATTATTAATTTTCTGATTTGAAGGAATGCCGCCGATAGATCTGTTATGATCTCTCTATCTTTCTTGAAAATGATGAGGGTGGCAGAAAAAGTTACATCTGAGCTCTCAGAGATTGGATCGTAATATTATAAGAGGTACTATTCCAAAAAAGTGGGTGTGTAGTTAATGTGAAACTTAAAAATAATATTATTGTCGACCCAAATACGATCCTTGTGGAACCCCAGAATTCCATTGAGAATGGTTTGTTTGAATTATGGTAAAATCATTCTGAGAAGTGCATTATGTTTAAAATCAAAATTATTTCATTATTATTTACCTGCAAAAACACAGATGCACTAGGTCCCCGCATCTTCACAGCCTGCAGCAGACCCTCAATAGTCTTGTGTTTGGAGAAGATCTCTATGATGTCGGGGCATCTGTCATTAGAGTCTCGGCTACCCAGAGAAAGGCGTTCGCGTTTCTTCACCACATTCACAAGGTTCACCAAGCAAGCAGTGCACAGCAACAGAAGTTGACAGCAAGATGTCCTGGACAATATCTCTGCAAAAAGAATAAAAAAAATAATAAATTGGTTTTAATGCAACATAAACAGCAGAGGACCATTGTGAATGAAGGCCGTCATCAACAAATACGGCTATATGTGTGTAATAATTCTATTTTTTATACCAACAATCTAATTTATCTAATTTTTATCATGTATATACATATATATATATTTACACAATTTTAAACATTTTTGTTTCTGACCCGTAACCAGTTTCAGCCTACCATGGTCATCTTCAGACTGGGCTGAAACCGGTTAACAGTCAGAAATATAAAAAAAAACCTTTAAAATGTAAAAAAAATTATTGTTTTTTTTTATTTTATGTTAGCTCCCTTGAAGGAGACCCTGAGGAAAATAATTTCCCTGAGTCATCTTAGGAGATGCTGTGTGGAGGGTCTTTTTAAGGAAAGAAAGTTGTGGGAAGGAAAAGGGTATGAGGGATGGTTCGGAATCTGGGGGTCATTGTGTCCAGGAGTGATGTATGAATCCATCCTTTCAACTGCGATGCAATGAGAGAGTCCAGATGGAGAGGTCAAAAGGCCTCCTCCCTCAACTATAAACTCTCTCGATCCTGCCCGCCACGCAATAGGTGGGCAGACACATCCGCCGCCAAGACCTGGACAAACCTCACCCCATGAACCCAGGCATCCCTGCTAAGTCACCAAAAGTAGCGAAAAACTAGGGGTGACCTATGGCAGAGGTGTTGGTAAACCAATAAGTGGTTCTCGGAGCGGCAGCACCCATTTCCACCTCCCAAATTGCAACTACATATTATTCTAAACTCACCAGTAAGATGTTGAATGATTTTCTCCAGATATGTGTCTAGCTGCAGAAGTTTATAGTCTCCCTGAAGCCACGGGGCGGTTATTTGGGTGAGCACAGTCACCGCCTCCCGCATCTGCGGTTCTGGGTTCGAGTCTTCGCTCAGTATGTCCGACAGAATCTCAATGCCGCCAGCCTGAAAATAAAATTGAATGTTATCATCAAATAAAAGATTAAGATTTTATATTTCGCCAGTGGTTACTGAGATTTCAGAACACTTTTTTATTCATTGATTCTTACCTCTTCAAATTGTTCTGCCGCATCTCCTGTGATACAAATGGTGGCCAAAGCTCTCAGTGAAAGAGCTTTAATAGAACTCTTATTCGATTCGATGATCACGGTAAGCAACGCCCGAGGAACTCCACATTCCACAAAAGGCAGGTCAGTTATGAATCTCATGGCGTCTCCATCCAAATCTGACATGTCCAGACTTGACAGATCGGCAACCGGTGACATTAGTGCACCCAGATGGCCCAGTGATGTCAGCGTCGACTTCAGAATCATGTCCGATGGAGGGTCTTCAAGCATCGACACCAATGTCTGTAAAATAAATTTGCATGATTAGCATGTTAAGAGTGGAAAGCACCAATAGCTGTTGAAAAGACGTGGTATATAGGATTATACATGTAGTTTCAACAGCCTTCAACAGATGTCGTTAGTATAGATAGTTATACGTAGTTTTGTGATGTCTCAACAGATGTCATTTAAGTATTACCTTAGAAGAGTGCAATAGTAATGGTAGCGCAACATGGCATAACACCCCAAAAATAAATAATGATAATACTTTTGGCCGTGAAAATATTCATATCTGAAAACAAATCACTTTTCGATCAAAATTATCAACACGTTTGGAAACCAAAGTGGTGCATATAAAGTGATTTGTTTTCATTTAATTAAATTGAAGCCATAAAATGAATTTGCCATTATTAGAGAAGTAATTTAATTCTTTCTTACCCTCATTTGTTGTACCAAAACAGCCCTTGCGGTCTCAATAAATATATCCAACAATGTCTTCAAATGCTTCTGCAAAACATTCAGTTCTGGGTTAGTTTCATTGAGTTCAACTTTCACATCTTCGGTAATCTCAATAACCTTTTGGATGTTGATCTCCACGGCATTGGTTATTTTGTTCCATCGATCCGGAGTTTCTCTCGGAGGTTTTATCTTCAGCGTGATGCTGTGAGCAAGGATGAACTCGTTGATGTTGGCAATCATGACATTGATGTCACTATGACATTGCCTCACGAATTGGAGATTGGCTTTTTGAAGATCCCTAGAAAAAATATATTAATTAATCTTTTTTTTAAATACATCTATTTGAATTTCACTTTTGTTTTATTGATTGAATGAAAGAATGATGCTGAATCTTGGAAGTGGAAATTAACCCACTTGCCAACATCATATCGAGCTGAAACTCTGCATACAGATTCGTTGATGATGACAATGCATTCTATCAACTTTTGGTGGCAATCATTCACAATCACACAAACCTATATGCATTTTTCTGAAATTAAAGCACTTAATAAATCAGTTTTAAATATCGGAATGTAGCAAGGTTGGTAATGCGGTTAATTCAGATCACTGAGAAGGAAGATTCAAACATCAGTCAAATAAAAAAATTATGTTTTAAAAGGCATTAAAGATGAACCTACACAATAAGCAAAACGCCAAATGCGTGCCCAACATTTGTCAAAAGTTGACATTAACTTGTCGCATTGGAACAGGTCGTTTCTACGCCTCATTCTTATGTTCAACAGCTCGGCTGTGGAACGATGCTGTGATTCCTCCCTCCTACAACACCAATGATGCTGTGATTCCTCCCTCCTACAACACGATTCTCGTCAAGGGGCCGTTCAAGTATTACGTAACGCACTTGGGGGGGGAGGGGGGGTCTTGTGAAACGTTACCGTGTGTTACGGGGGGGGGGGGGTTCGAACAACAACGACTTTCCAGTACTTAATTGTGACTTTAAAGTAAAAATTAGGGGGGGGGGTGGTACGGAAAAACGTTACGGCGCGTTACATGGGGGCGAGGGGGGGTCAAAAATCTTCAAAAATTGCGTTACGTAATACTTGAACGCTCCCCAAGACTCATGTTCACCCCTTTCTTTCCACAAAAAGACCCAAATCAAGTTTTCTAGAGTTTTCCAGCACAAACAAACTATTTAGTTTATTGTGTAGGTTCATCTGTATTAGCTTGTGTCGCTCTCGTGTAGTTTCACTTGAACTTTTTTTTCATTTTGTCAGTTATATGCATTTTTTTTAACCCGTCTAATCACAGGAGACCCAAGTTGTCCCAAAACATCATATGCCTTTATAATAACAGGAGACCCAGATTGTCCCAGAGCGAACGTGCATTATTAAAAGTTAGATATCTCTCTTTCTGTCATGCGAATATTTGTGATTTCTTTTATGGTAGAAACGGAATAAAATAATGCTTCTCATTGTCTTAGAATTATATGAGCTAGGTTGTTCAGATATTTTACAAACCCGATCAAAAGTGACGGTTTAATTTTGCGCCAATTTGTGACGTATCACGCATTTAATTTTAAAATAAAATTGTATGAAAGTGATAAAAAGTGAGGTGACAGTTTTATTACAAATTTTGTTTAGAAAAGGAATCTGTATTTAAAATTTTGGATTTATTCTATTTTAATTTTTTAGCCAATTTACCTTTCCAATATTAAAATTTTAATATTTAGAAACAAAAATGTTGATTTCTAATAAACACATCGGATTATTTTATCCACATTTTAGAACAATTTTTGTTTTTGCAAAAGCGTTTAAAAAAAAAACAATAAATAGGAACATTTAAAATGCATGGGATGAAGCAGGAATTTTGCGCGCAAACCTTGACAGGCAAAAGTTTACAGAAAATTATTTTCTTATTATTCGAAGGGTTAATAACAAACAAACGTTAAATGGTTAACTTACAGAAAAAAAATTTTTATTAAGAATTTTAAAAAAAATGGGTTCAGGTTTGTTTTCTGATTTTCAATGCATTTTAGCAGGCTAATAACCATTTTTAAAAAATAAATTTAAATGCAGTTCTCATTTTCTTTGTAAGACGCAACTTTTGAGACCCCGGGCGTTTCTGAATTCAAAAGTTTAAATAATTGACACACCCTGATCTGTATGGCGCTTTAACCATTTTTCCTTTCCAGCGCCGATATGAGACAGTCGTGTTGATAGTGTTAAAATACGCAAAATAAATTAAAAAGACTACTCACTTGACAACCTGCCTAAACTGATGCGCTATAATCTGCCCATGCGTCTGCACCTTGCGTATGTTCCCAGTGATGGTGGCTGAACTGTTGGTAACCTTGGCATCCACCTCTACTCCGATGGCTTTGCTCTGCAGCGTGGTCATGCATTCGGGTTCGTACAGCCCCACCAGGTCGCAGAGCCAGTGCTGTACTGGCGCTGGTTGACCCTCGCCGATCCTCTCCAGCGGAGTACATGAGTCGCTGCTCGATGTGGAGTTTAAGATATTGCGGGATGTGGCTTTTGCAGACCTAGAAGAGTAATTAGATATAAGATAGGGAAATTAAATCTATACACGGGTGCATACATGCACAGGCCCTGATAAGTCTGATTTATATGTATTTATTGAAAAATATTCATTAAAAAAATAAAAAAATAAATTGTGACTTAATTGTGAAATATTAGGTGGTGTCCATATACAATTGCGTTCAGTTTTGTGAAGTTAGTAAAGGACAATATTCTGGAGCATGGCATTATATTTTGAACAAGCAAAATGACGTCTTGCCCCATTTTTCAACAAAAAAATTGATGTTTCAATAATATAATTAAAAGATTTGATACAGAAATTCCAGACAGAAAAGCTGTGCAAAATTCATGAGCTTACTGTAGCAGAGTTTTTAGTTGAACAAACAAACATGTTTCTGCTTTACTTTTGTTCAGTTTCATTAAAATATATTTCTGTTTTATAGTTAATTTATTGTATTTAATTTATTACTTACTCGTTAAAGTTGCTAAGCAAATTGACAGGTCTGATCTTGCTACTCTGTCTTCCGGGAGTATTAACCTTCGCATACTCCGGAGACAGGAAGGACTTTGGAGTCGAAGTGCAAGCGGAATTCAACTCCTGCTCGCAAAAGTGGATATCCTCATTGGAAGCTTCCCGTCTGATGGAAAAACCGTTCACTCTATCGTCCAACATACCGCCATTACGCAAAGAGGCAATTCTTCTAAAATTCTGAATATCGTTACCTTCCTCATCTTGAAATTGGATTGGAGGAGTTATTTTACGTGCTGTTCCGGGAGCTTTTAAGATTCCTTTAGGGCTTTTCGCTTGGATAACACTCGCGATACTAGAATTCAGACGATTCTCATCCACACTACGTTCGTCGTAAGTTTCTATAAAGCTTTCTCTCTTCATATCTATAACAACCCAGTCATCAAGTGTGTGGTTCCCTGGTAAACCTAACGAAGGGACTCTGTCTACTTCATCCGACCCTTTTGTAATGTCATAGATAGTTTTAATTGACTCATTCCTCTTTGGTAAGAAATGAAAGAAACTTTTGTTGATTTTAGGCGATAGCTTTGTCTTTGTCGCTTTGTGTTGTATCTTCTGCTTTGTACGTGACACGGTTTTCTTCGGCGCTTTTAAGTTAAGGCTGTCTGTTATTTTTCTCGAAGAAAATGGCTTAATGCCGGCCTCTTCATTAACGTCTTGTTTTACATCTTCGATGGTATCTTGTTGACGCAACACTTCAATGTAACCGAGAGAATGATGGCCATCGTCTAAAATCTGTTCATCTAATCTTTGTGATGCATAATTAAAAGATCTATTCATTCCCTGTCTTTGAAAGTAATTTGAACACTTTTGAAACCCATATTCATCATCTGAATTTTCTATTAAATCTTTTTTTGGTATATTAGGGTCTGTTTTAGATCTCGACAACATCCCTGGACTCTTTTCTTTAGCTACAAAATGTACAGGAGGATGGTAGTTGATTCTTGTTACCGGCGATCTCATTCTTGGTTGGTTATTAACGGCGATTTGATGTGAAGCCGAAACTTGAATATATTCTATTTTATTATTCTGATTTAATCCATTATGGGTTTCGCCATTACATTGTTCTTCCTGATTGTTGAATTTGTCTAACAGATTCTTCTTCGTCGTGCATTTTTCTATGACAACATTGTTGTTGTTAATATTTTTGTGTGGAGTTACAACAACTTTAATAGAGTTATTCCTGAAGGTGTTACCATCGTCTTCCTGATGTATAGAATCGAAAGGTGCGTGCCCAATGTCGCAATGAGCTTCTAAATAATCTTTCAAATCTTTCGGAGTTTTGATCAAGCTCCGAATCGGTGTTCCATTTTGATATTTGCTCATCCCCGACTTTGGAGTTTGTAGATAATTCAGAACATTATTACTAAGATCTCTCTTAGCTGGAGTCTTAAATTCATTGCTACCATCTTCTTCATTGTGTCTGCAGCACTGATTTTCCTGTTTGATAGATCCGTTTACTGGCGACACATCCTCGTTCTTCTTCGGTTTAGAACTGTTTTGTTGATTAGTTGGAGGAGAGCTGTCAGAATCAGAAAAGCCTGAATCTTGACTCTTGTGACTTCCTGGGCTATTCTGTCTGGGAGACCAGACATTGATAGCAGGTAACGGAGGTGATTCGTCCATTTCTGGGATGTTGTTTTCCAGGGGTACCCAGTGGGGTAACTGTGGTTCCCAGTCGTCGTCCTGCCTCGCCCCGGGCAGCCTCCTGTTCTCCCAATTGGAGGCGTGCGCCACCGGCACCGGGCTGCCGATGTTGGGAGGAGAATCTCCATCTCCCCACCAGACTTTACTGCGAGTCCTTTGGAAGTTTGACATTTTCTGTAACAAACAAAACATGATATTAATAAATCTCGAAAACTATATACAGTGGAAATGGATGCAGGGGGCCAAAATGGCGGGTCTTAGCACAGAATTTTGGATAGATAAGAAGAAGTCCTGGGTATTATTGTCTCTATCCCGTCACTTCATTTGGATAGGGTAACTGACATTTTTTTCAAAAATGACCTTTGAATGCCAAAGCATTTATTTTGCTTATTTCTATAACCAAAATAATTTTCAGAACCATCATTCTGTGTTGTATTTTCGTAGATATAAGTATGACAAAGTTCTAACTTCAAGCTTTTTCAATAATAATTCATTTCACAAGGTTCTAACATCACTTACACTCTCTATTTTGTTTGTATCTGACAGTTGATCTTAAATACGAGGCACATTATGGTCCGTCATTTCATTTGGATAGGGTTCTAACTACGTCTTACCATTTTCTAAGGTTTCTTAGTTTCCAAAGACGAGTTTTAGAAATCTATGTAAGAATTTTAATTTATGTATTTTAATGGAAAATATTTTAATAGGGCTTGGCCCTAGCTAGGAAGCATAAGGGTAATGTAATTAGAACCTTGTGCAATGAATTATTATGCTCTAGCTGGTTGCACAGGGTTCTATTTGTATGTTTAGGTATGTTCTAAAAGGGTAAGTTTACGTCCTCTTTAAATACTTTCATTTAAAACATGTTCAATTAAAATACTTTACACAAGGTTCAACATCAAAATCGGAAATTTGTTAACAGATTATGAGAAATCATCTTTGCAAACTTTGGCACCTCATATCTCAGAACAAGGTGAAGCGAAGTTAGAACCCTATCCAAATGAAGTGACGATCTTGTACTACTACTACTAATGACATCTATCAGATGTCATTAGATTCTATTGAGGCACCTTAAATATACTACCGACATCTGTTGAGAGACATTGAAACTATATACATTTAATTTTTTATGTAAATATTTACCATATTTTTATATCCTGCTTTTTTTTAATATTAAACTTATGGTTTCTATTCCAAGCCTGTTCTCATTCTATTTCATAAAATAGATTAAAGAATAGAACGTAAGATCCCACCATACAAATTAATGAAATATTTAATAAAAACATATTCTCAGTACTCCATAAAACCTTAGCTTTTGCCGAAAAATCATATATTAATAAATTTGAATGTAAATACATTTTTTTCGTCGAGCCGGTTATTTTTTATGGTATTATAATTTATAAAAATTTATAATTTATTTTATTTTAAAGCGCCATCTGTACATAAAATAATTTGTTTTGAAATAAAATCAATAGATGTCGTACTCCGTCATAAAATGTTAAAAGGGAAATTCCCGATGTTAATTATTGGAGCTGCATAGATTTTTTTTGCTCATCTGGTATTTATTTATTGCTGCGTTCACTGCAGATTTTTTTTAATGTGTGCAAATATTGCACTCATACTGATAGAACTGTTCACACGGGAGTAACATTCTGGCGATTTTGCCGAACAGTTTTATTCTATATTCTAACAATGGAGTAGGTCTGTTTTTTTCCGAAGCAACAAAATACTCTAACGGGGAGCTCTGGCGTAGTGAAATTTTCGCAGTCTTTTCTGTCTGGAATTTCTAAGTCAATTCAGCCATTTTAAGATGATAAAGTCATTTCATGGAGTTTTAGATTTTCCAACATTTTAAAACAAATCGCTGTTTGTTCACAAATTGTTCCCAATATTTTTCCATTTTAATTCTTCAATAACAACAAAATAACGTTGAATCCCGGGTGAAGTCGGGGTATTAATAAGTTAGTCAACTTTTCTTTTACCGTTATACAGGGTGTTAAAGGACGCACTTGACTTACTTGAACCAGTGAGTCCTGATATTATTTGGAGTAAAAGATATAATGAAATTTTGGTCTCTGGTGATATTTTTCCTTTTTTCTCAACATTAAAAAAAAAACAGTATATATTGGACAGTCGGGGTGAGGGGTTGGGCTGTTATTCAGATGGGTGACTGGTGATGACATGAGGAAGAAAGTTTTATTTGTCCAGTTTTGAAGAAAAAAAATTATATTGACTGAACATAGCGAAGTCCTGTTTTGTGCTCCGTGTTCGGTCAATCCTATCAAGATGGTAGCCGTGTTGATAATACCTTTTTATACCGTCAGATCGCATGAGCCTTGCGACTGTTGCGAGCTGTCAAGTCGGAGTAATCAGCACTAAAGAAGTCCACTGTTCACAGATTTACTGGTGACCGGACAACTCAACAATGTACCCCTCTAAAAACTCATTAAAAGTGGTGAAAAAAATTTAAACTTTGTTAAATAGATAACATTAGGTTGGGTTACGGGCTTTTTTTAAATTTCATCACTTCTAATGACTTTTCTAATGAGAGGGGTGTTTAAATGACACTTTGTTGTGTCGTCATGGAGCCGATTTACTAATAAATAATAAGACTACTTTATAACATCACCGTAGACACCGTAATTAAATAAACTCAACAGCGCTTTACAAAATGTTTTTGTAGACTTTTCGAAATAAATGTGAGTTTTAATTTATAGTTAGTCACTTGATCGAAGTAGTCAACCCATAAATATACTAAACCTCAACCTATGCTAAATGCTAAATCTGAATCTGAAGGTCAAAAACCCATCGCAATAAGTCAAGTCATGCATTGTTATGCACCTCCAAACATAACACGAATAATATAACATCACTACCTTTATTGTAAGTAACGGCTGCGAACACGTCTTTAAATATTGACTTTGGCAAAAGAAACATCATTGAGTTCAGAATTCAAAGGAAAACAATTTTGTGATACGTTTTGGTGTTTCGTGCACACAAGTTTCATTAAAATACCGCTTGGTGTATTGTGTGTTATATAATCGAAAAACATCGAGAGTCATTTGATGGGACAAAATGATACTTTCTTAACCGATTTTTATTCATTTAACCGATGTTAAGGCTTAAAAAATCAATAGATTCTTTTTGAATTAACTTTAGAATGGCAACATCTTCTTTTTTTAATCCTAAATAGCTAACACCTAGAATTATTATTTAATCAAATACAGACAGAAGGATTTTTACTGACTTGGTAATTCTATATAAATTTTTGAATGATGCATTTCATACTCCAGAATTGCAGTTTTTTTTTTACGTTGGAGGCCCTGGGGAAAGTAATTTCCCTCAGGGCCTCTGTCATCTATGAAGACGCTGTGTGGAGGGTGTTTTTGAAGACATGAAGTATTTGGTCTTAAAGAGACCCGTGTTGTAGAAAGAAGGAAACACAGACGCCGGCAAATCGTTCCACAACCGAGCTGTTGAACAAAAGAACGATTGGAAGAAACCCGTTCTCATATGACATATGACTAATGTCAACCGTGTACATATGTTGGGCAGGCATTTGGCGTGTTTCCCGACTATATGCACCGGTGCCTAAGGGATCAATGACGCTAGTTTCTGGGAGCATCTTCCATTGAAATACCGGTAGAACAAGGATAGCATTCCCACTCGACGTCTATGCTCCAAAGATTGCAATCCGTTTGTTAAGTTAGGAAAATCTATCAAACGGATCGCCCGTTTCTGCAGAGGGTTTTAACAGGTATTTTGGGGCTCCAGACCAGAGGTGGCTGCCAAATTCAACCGTTGTGCTTTGTACAGGGTTAGGGAACGTACCCATACTACGTGACACGTTTAGGGGGGGGGGGGGTCTTCAAAATGTCATGCTCCATACAAATGAGCGGCGGGTTGCTTAGGTTTTTGGTCACCGGGGGGGGGGGTGATTAAAAATTGCAAAAAGTTGGTCACGTAGTATGGGTACGTTCCCTTAGTAGTTGTGTACTATTAAAGTATCTGCGGGCCCTGTACAGTACGTCCAGTTTTTGAGAGGCTAACTTAACTCTGGCTTCGATGGAGCCCCCATACCTGAACTGGTCACTTAGAGTTACACCAAGCATATCAGTGGAGGGCCTGTTCGGAAGATTGCATTGATAATCTTTGGGATTCCACTACGTAATACTAGAAGTCAAGATTTATTTCAGTGAAGAAATTCTCGGACTATCTACCATTTGGTTCCTCTTTGCCCAGAATACTAATGGAGGGAAACAATTATACCAAGTCAGTGGACATCTTCAATTTGTCTCTAAACATATACGAAATGTTGTTACCAGTGGCGTAGCGAGGGGGGGGGGTCCGCCCCGGGTGCCACTCGATATGAGGGGTGACACTCGACCGTGGAAAAAATTTACGAAGGATATAATTGTAGTGAAATCTGAAATTCTCTAGCTACCTTTAATAGGGGGGGTGACACCACGGCCCGGGGGGTGACATCCGCCCCGAGTGCCACCCATGCTAGCTACGCCACTGGTTGTTACTGAGGCAGTTCAGTTACGTAGGTATAATATGTACTGAATAATTTCTATTATTCATTTAAAAAAAAAACTTTTTTAATAATTCGATTGACACTGATAACTTTGTAGCCGGTGACGTTACCACAGGATAATATATTTGGCACATTTCAAAAGCTATACATTTTCTTTTTTTTTCACCACCCAGGAAGCCCGCATTGGCTGTGTCATGTTTGGGAATGCTCTCTGGAGGGTTTTTTTGAGTAGAGAAGGAGTAGACATGCGTCTTGTAGATTGTAGAGGATAAAGGTCCGAGCTGTTGAACTCAAGATCAAGTTGTAGAATCGACCCGGTCTCATGTTACAAATGCGAACGGTGATCGATGGCGAGGTGAACGGTCGGGCCTTTACGCACGCTTGACTTGGGGAGTGATAAGGATAAGGATGGTCACCCCAAGGTCATAGGTCACCCCAAGGTCATAGGTCACCCCAAGGTCGTAGGTCACCCCAATGTCATTTGTCACCCCAATGTCAATGTCATATGTTCTTTTATAAATAATAATAATAATATATCTTTATTGAACAAAAAAAAATTAAGATTTATAACTACAAAAACAAAAAGTACATCATAAGTACAGTAAAAGTACAGTTTAACCGTTTCTCGTAACCTGCCTCACTAGGCTAGCCTGTGTTGAGGCAGTAATTTTATGTCAATTTATTATACTGTGAACATACCTACACTTATATTAGAATAAAATCACACAATAGAATGGTTGCATTAATAATAACAATAACATTGGTACAATAATAACAGCATTGGTTCAATACTAATTTTAAATTTGGGTGAGTGCACCGGTAAATGCTCTATCATTATTTTTTATCCAAATTTTTATGTTTTTTTTTATATTTTTTTGTGAATCACATTTTTTTATACTAATTGGAAGAATGTTGTAAAGTTTTGTTGCAAGGTATCTGAAGCTTCGTTGACCAAAAGTAGTATAAGTTATGGGAATTTGTAGTGAAGTTTTACTTCAGTCGTGTGGTGTAAAGCACACTCGTTTTTTTTTCTTTTAGTACCAACCTACCCACAAATGATAAAAATTATCGATGAACCTATCCGTCTAAACTTCCATTAAATTATCAATAACGTAGATTTTAATGGGGCTTAAAATAACGGTTGATATGGCTAGCATTTATTTGGCTTCAACAACCAGTAAAATGCTTCCTTTATTTTTAAATCATACTTCTGGTAGGTACCAACAACCTCCACGTTATAAAAAACATAAATAAAAATATCAAAGTTCTTACCCGACTTGCGTGGGAATCACTTGAAGTGCAAAGGGTCAAAGAAGTATTAGTGGGATGGTAGTTTATTAAGAAGTAAGAGAAATAAAACACGAAATAAAGCGGGAATTCACGGTTGATAGTTTCGTAATGTGCTTTGAGGTTATTGTTTTTTAGAGTTTCGATTACAATATCCGCCATTTTCACATGTATTTTAATGATGCCTTCCGCAACTTTTAGTTGCAAAGAATACCTACCCATTATTTATGTAATTACGGTACAAATACCTTTAAATAAAAAATAAAAACCTTTTTTACATAAAAATGGATTGCAAAACAAATAAACAATGTAAACTTATGAGTTTTGAGATTTTCACGGCCAAAAGCATTTTCGTTATTTGTTTTTGGGGTGTTATGCCGTGTTGCGCTACCTCCTTCTTTAGCCAACCGGATCTGCCATCTACCGGATCTGCCGGATCTGCTCTGATGATGGACACTGCAGCGATGTCCGAAACGTTGACTAAAGAAGGAGGTAGCGCAACACGGCATAACACCCCAAAAACAAATAACGAAAATGTAAACTTATGATTTCAATTAACTAAAATTTATAATTTTGGAAACAAAACTAAAAATATCGGAAACGCTTTTTGTAAGTTGGTTTTGAGGTACTATTAAAAATGGTGACCGGACAACTCAGAATGAAATCAACTCAGAACCTCCTTTGAAAAGTCATGAAAAAAAATATATAAAAAAGAGGTGTATTTTTTGGTTTCATTTAGAAGAATTAACAAAAAACGGTAAATAAGCAACAGTATATCTGTATGTCTTAGGTATACCGGGCTAAACGTTCGTTCTCACAGGTACTTACTTATCTTTCCTCTTAAACTCTTTGCCCTATCAACACTAACCATCAATATTTCATTTCCTGCAAAAACTTTCTTAGTAATTATACTTGGCCTAGAGAAAGTTTAGCTCAATGTGGAGACTTAAACAAGTTGTTAAGGGACGTACTTGACTTACTTTAACCAGTGTTTGCTGACATTATTTGGAGTTAAAAAATTCTCAAAAAGTCTCAGGTGACATGTTTTATTTTTTCTCAAACACAAACATTAAAAATCAGTAGGCATTGGACAGTTTGGGGCGGGGTGAGATATTGGATGATTACTCGGCAGTGTGACCGACACGCCGACTTGTCAAGGCGCCAAAGAGCCAAGGCACTAATGACACCTAAGCGCCCTTCGAGTTTTTATTAGCGCCAGGCGCTTTTTGGCTCAAGGCCGGCCCTGTTTTTTAAGACATTAAATCATTGTGTTCAACAATCAGGATAAAAATGGTGTGCAAATTCTGGCGAAAGCACTCATTTTGGGAGGCGGGTACGGTTATCGCCGCCATTTATTGGATAACCAACACCCCTACCATAGGTCACCCCAAGTGTTTTGCTACGTTTGATAACTTAGCAGAGGGCCCGATTTCATAGGGTGAGGTTAGTCTAGATCTTGGCGGCGAATGCGTTTTCCCGTCTACTGCGTGGCGGGCCGAATTGATTGGTAAGAGATTGGTGGAGGGAGACCTGACCTAATCCCCTCCATCATCCGGGCTCTCTCGACTGATTCGATCCGAAACCTAACCTAAAACCACTATAACTTATTCAGATCAAAAAACTCTCTTTCCTCCACGCCTTTTCTAATCTGTATTCTACACTACATCTGTACATAATCGCGGCGCGTGTTCACTAATAATATTTAATATCGATAACGTGCAGAGCTGCTAAAAGCAATCATTCAAATTTCCCATAACTTTCCACGGGAGCTGGGATGTGTGGAGCGAACAATTTTCGCTTTGATTCTTCGAATATTCCGACGTTAAAAGAAACTGCGTTTTTTACTAGAAGCGAAACTTTGCTCGGTATTATTGATGTGATGTGGAAACACTCTCGATATGTTAATATTGTGATACGCTAATAAGCTCTAGTTAATTATTTGAAAATGATAAATTCTCACACGCACGTGCAGGGCCGGAACTTCATATTGCACTCTTTCAAGAGGAAAACCGGTTGCCGAGATATTTTAATTATTACTGTCTTTATCGCTCTTACTCACCAGAATATTGAGCGAAAGAAACAACTGCAATTCAGACTGATACCTAAATAAAATCATCAACATCGATGTTTTGCATTCCCCGTTTTTCTCTTTAAAAACTTGACCGATTTACATGATTTTTTACTAACTGTTATAGAAGAAAATACTCTGTGACTGTACGTTTTTTTTAATACGTTGTCTTTATTTTTTTATTTATTCAACGTTCAGAGGGCTTTTACATGTTTGGTCGTACAATTAATTCATGACAGATGATTTTTAAACAGATGAAGAAATAATAAAAATCAAATTAGATAAAAAATGCACACAAGTCACAAAAATACAAAAATACAGCGATTTGATAAGTTTACTAAAATACAGATATGTTTAGGAATAGTTTTGGAATAAGTTTTTTTACAAGATCCACAAAATTCGCCAAATTGATGTTAAATATGTCAACATCGCCTAAGTACTGATTCCCCATAGTGTGAAATCGTTGTATCGGGGAGTGGGCAATGTGGTTCCGCTTGTGAATGCTGCAATAGAATAGTGTATTTTGTCGTGTGGTTACTGTCGATATTCGTAAGTTTAGGAGTTGTAGGAGTTCACAACAGTCGAATTTAGAGTTAAGTATTTTTAATAAAATTTTATTTTACGTCTGTCTTCTAGTGTGTATATTTTTAGTAATAGATTATATTTTAAGTCTTCTAGTGGGATATTTAATTTAAAATTTATAAAACCCAGAATTTTTTTGTTTGTTTGTATACTGAAGGTCTGTTGACGGCGTTCAAACCAGGCAATTTTAACGATTTCTGGAAGGTCCTAACCTCCTATAAGAATTAACTTATCAAAAAAGCAAAACGTACTGGTCGAAATCTACGAGAATATTATATTATACAGTATTTGCACTAGTATAAAAATCCAAAGAGGATATTGAGGATTTTTGTATGGACAAAACGCCGCCCGGCCTCCTCTTAAAGAACGCAATTTCGACCACTTTGCTATATTATGTAATTCAGATGCCTAATAAATATTTTGGAGTTATTATTTAATCTTATTTATTATATATTTCGTTTTTATTATTTAAATAAATCTATTTGAATTTAGATTTTGTTTTCTTAAATGAATTAATGCAAATCTCTAAATGGAAATCAACCCGCAGCCCGACATTCGATCGAGTTAAAACTCGGCTGATAGACTTTTTGTTGATAACAATACTAATAATAATAATTGGATAACTTTTAGAGCGCTGTTTTTGTAAAAAATCACCTCAAGGGCGAGCAATGCATCCTATCATCTTATCAAATGAAAAATACAAAACCCGTTATATTCAAACTAATCGAACAAAAATGTAGCACCGCTTATCAAATGGCTAAGGCTCTGCAACCGGGCCCGAAAAGAAGAAGATGGAGAGATACGAAATAACGAATGTTAGAGGAGAGCGCTAACATTTACAGCGACAAAATCGATGCGAAAATTGCGAAAATGTTGAATAAAACACGACTCGTTTAAAATAGAGCAAAAATCTCGCAGGCATTATCTTAAACAGCATTTAAAGAAACACTGTGAATTTTTTCATACATATAACTTGTAAAATAACTGAAACAAACGTGTTAATAATAATTTTTCGAGCATAATTAGCGATTTTTTTCGATCGAGGGAATTTTATATAATTTGCGTTTCGGCGCGGGCAAAGTCTAGATATTATCTTTCAGCAAATCAATACGGGTTTCAAGAAAGCAAGAGTACCTCAGATGCTATGGCCGCCGTAACTGACTTTATTGTAAAAAACCTTGACAAAAGCAAAAAATGTATTTCAATTTTTTTAGACCTGTCTAAAGCCTTTGATACAATATCGCACAGTAAATTAATAAACAAACTTCAAACAATCGGTATTACAGGCAACGAACTTAACTTTTTTAAGAGCTACCTTGATGAACGCAAGCAACAAGTGAAAATAATGAACACACTTAGCAATCAGCGCTCAACTAACTATGGTATACCACAAGGTAGCATATTAGGACCGTCTTTGTTCCTTTTATATATCAACGACTTATGTAACATTAACATTCAGGGAAAAATAGTTAGTTTTGCCGATGACACTGTTTTATTGTTTGAAGCTGACACTTGGCTAGCTGTCTACAATAAAGCAGAAACGGAAATAAACATTGTAAAAAAGTGGTTAGATACAAATACACTCACATTGAACACCGAGAAAACTAAATATGTCACATCAAGCATAAATATAACAGGTCAACCTCATGATGATGCCACTATTAGAATACACACATGTATGAATTGCGATGAATATTGTCAGTGTCCCTACATTGAGCGCACTACACAGATGAAGTATCTCGGCCTCACAATTGATCCATATCTCAAATGGAATTTTCACACTCAAATAATTGCAAACAAAATAAGAAAAACCATGCTATTTTTCAGAAAGATACGAAACTTTCTCGACTTGCAACACTTGAAAATGATTTATTTTGCAGTCTGTCAATCTGTTATTGAGTACGGTATCATAGCATGGGGAGGCGGTACTGCATCAGCACTAGATCCAATCATAAAGGCACAAAAAACGATTATAAAAATAATTCTTAGATTACCCCTAATTACGGACTCGAACTTTATCTTTAATATTATGAATGTGTTTGACGTTCGTCAGATATATGCAAAAACAATCCTCACTCATTTATACACAAACATACATAAATACTATGAAAAAAGACTAAATTCTCGCTATACTCGAAACAATAACAAAGATTTACTACAAATTCCCATAACTCATACTACTTTTATTATTGTACCAATGTTATTGTTATTATTAATGCAACCAATCTATTGTGTGATTACATTCTAATATAAGTGTAGGTATGTTCACAGCATTATAAATTGATGTAAAATAACTGCCTCAACACAGGCTAGCCTAGTGAGGCAGGTTACGAGAAACCTAAATTTATAATTACAAATATCTACTCTCTAAGTAACTACTGTTTATATGTATATTGTTTTTTGTTTTTAACTTTTGTACTAATGTTACTTTTAAAATATTGTAAGATGTACTTTTTTTCTTGTTTGTTATAAATCTTAAAATTTTTGTTCAATAAAGATATTATTATTATTATTATATTATTATTATCTTCAAGAATAACATACATTTTTTTAAGAGCTTTAAAACTTACCGTGTTTAAGGGAAATATGTAATAAATCGGTACAAATCCGGGTTGCGGGCCCTTAAAGTATGTCCACTGGACCTAGTTCGGGGGAATGACGAGCGTTGTCTCAGTAACGTATCGTCTAAGTACCTGTCAAGCGTTTTAACAAAAGAATTACGCATTTCTAATAAATAATTCAAAGGGATAAGCATTCTTGATTATTCTCTTTACAGTAATGATGAAATTGTTCGGATGCTATCGAATAAAGATCGTATTGTTTTATTTAACAAACTAATCGCAGGTGAACGTGATACGGCGTGCACTGTGCTCTGTGCAGGTATTTATCTTTTATTGTTAGAGAAAGTAAATTGGTACATAACCTTCTGATTATTGTTGTTTGTTTACAAAATATGAGACTCCAGTTAGATACAGCCAAATCTGTGTTTTACATTGTATAATCTAGAATAAGAAGCAGAAAATTGCCTCTTTGTACCAATCAAACTAAAGTTAAACTGGCGTCGTGAAATTTGATTTGTCTGCCTGGAATTTCTAGATCAACACAACTATTTAATTATTTCCATCAAGAGCTACGCAGCTTTGAAAAATCCAAATAACTGCGTTCAAAACGGTGCCTGCTTATCCAAAATAAGACCCCATATTGCTAGTGATATAATTCATTTGCTCAATTAGGAAAAAATGTGCAGTTCACACATGGTAGAATTGAAACCTTCATAAAACTAAAGTAGACAAGAGTGAGTAGGCTACGAAGCACCGCACAAATAGGAGACCGATTTTACTATCTCATTCTCGCAGGCTAAATCCTATAGATATATGTGTTTGTCTCTTTTTAGTGTCGCTGTTTTTCATTTCATCGAGTTTCAAATAACACCGGTGCTAAAGAAGTTTACACTTCAAAAATACAGGTATGCAGTACACACGGGGTAGAAATGAAACCTTCAGGAAACTAAACTAAACAAGAGTGGGGAGGCTACGAAGCACCGCACAAAGAGGTGACCGATTATTCTACCTCATAAAATAAATAATTTAGTTAATATGAAAAAAGTGTTTCTTATTTTTGTTGAAACTTAATTATGAAAATATTTTTTTTGGTTCGGGGAGGCTCTGCGAAATATAGGTTGGGAAACCCTGCTCTAGATGTTTGTGTTTGTCCCCTTTTATTGACCCTTTTTATTTTTTACGAGTTTCAAATCACAACGGTGCTAAAGAAGTTTTCACTTCAATAATCAAACAGTTCCTTGAAATGGCTTTTGCTATGTTTAATAATCAGATTTCCTCCATAAAATTCCTGCTAATTTTCTACCCGAAAGGCTGAAAGCGAGTCGTACCCTAATGCATGAGAATTTCTAAATCAGCTGTTATTCGAACAAATCAATACAAACTTAAATAAAAAAATCAATAAAAATCTCTGTGCGAAAACTCACAATCCCTCGGTTCTCACAGTTTCCCTAAAACCAGAACAATAATATTGTTTTCTGAACCAATCGCCCCTCGATTGGTTAGAAATCATACAAAGGGTTCATTGTAGTACACGATTATAATTTATTCGAGGGGTGGTTAGGAGAAAAGTCCCTACTCGCTGAGAAACATCTGCCCGGTGGGTAAAGTACGGGGAAAATAGGGTGGTGTTAATATCCAACGGATTTTTTGGTCTTACTTATGTAGGTACTGCGAATGCATTTCGAATTTAATAGCCATAAAATGATTGTCTGTGGTAAAAATTTGCTCATTTACCAGAACCTTTTGGTGCATTTTTTTAAATTTAGATATTTAAGGTACAGTGCTGTAAGTTGGCGGTGGCGTAAACATGAACTAAAATATCTTTGTATTTTAATCTGGCAACCACATACCTACTATCGTTATGTCATAGATGACAGCGCCCTCCTGTTTCGCCAACTTATACATGTAGCACCGTAGGTAGGTATTATACATTAGCTCCACACATCATGTCATCCGTGTATCTTTGGGGATGATGTTTGGTGGGTCTTTTTAGGGAAAGGAAGAAGAGGATGTTTTAGGAAGGAAAAAGGTACGAGGGTGGGTAGGATTTGGAGGTCAGTGTATATAGGAGTGACGGACGTATGAATCCATTCCTCCAACTGCGGTGCAAGGCAATAGGTCGAGAGAAGCCGACTGGAGAGGTCAAAAGACTTCCCTCAACCATCTCGCATTACGACCCGCCACGCAGAAGAAAGGCAGATGCATCCGCCGTCAAGATGTGAACAAACGTCACCCAATGAACACGGACACCCCTGCTCAGTCACTAAACGTAGCGAACCACTTGGGATGACTTATAGCAAAGGCCTCCCAAATTGAAGATATTTATCAATCAAATAAAGGTTTATTAGTAAAGGCCTCCTTTGTTGGACGGTTGGTATTCATTCGTAGTTATTTATGAATTGAAAACTTCTTTAACACCGTTGTGAAATGAAACTCGATGAAACGGAAATAAGCGACACTAAAAAGAGACAAACACATACATCTATAGGATTTAGCCTGCAAGAGATTGAAATAGACTAATCAGTGTCCTCTTTGTGCGATGCTTCTTAGCCTATCAACCTTCTCTTTGAGGGGTACTTCGTAGAATAAAATGTAGGTATAGTAATTTCTAAACTTGGTAACAATATAATAATAATCAATAAACCCTAAAATTATTCTACTCTTGATACTGTGCATTCGTCTCATTCTCTCAAAGTTTAGTGTTCTGAGGGTTTCACTTCTATCGCGTTTGAACTGCACACAAGCTATTTTTATTTGTTATGTTTGTGTTTTGTTTATTTTATTTAACTAAAATAAAAATAAAATAAAATTTAATTCAATTCTTATCTTTGTTAAGTTAGTCACCATATATAAAAGTTAGAAAAATATTCCATAACATTACTATTAACAGTAAAACATTGCTATTTTGAACGAGTCGGCTAATTGTTTTTAATTGTTATTGTTATTACCTCAAATCTGTAAATCTGGTTTTAACATCACCCGCTGGTTTGGTACCGTTTGAATTTAAAAAATCACAAAATTACTAAAATAGCGGGTAAATTAACTTGTCTGGTCAGAATCAAGCAAATCTGATTGCAGCAATTAAAATTATTTTACTGCGGCGTTCACAATATAAAGTGATAGATAATTGGTGAATTAATGAATTTTGAATTAATTTTATGTTTAAACAGTTTGTTTCTGGATTCATCAATCAAAAAACAAGTTCTTGATGACATAACTGTTGATAAACGCAGGTCAAAAGTTCTTGAAAGACATTTTTTTTGAGTGGCTACATTTAAAAATTTATTACATTACCAGAGATTGTATGATTGTTTTTTACGTGAATAATTGTTATAATATATTTTTCTTTTTTTACAGTAGCTCACGAGGCCCTGAGGAAATCAATTTCCCTCGGGCTCTATGTCATCTTTGGGGATGCTGTGTGGAGGGTATTTTTAGAGAAAGGAAGGAAGGGAAGTTTTGATGGGTGAGTAGGGTCTGTGGGGAAGTGTGCAAGGCGATATGGGTCGAAAGAGTCCAGCTGGAGAAATCAAAAACCTCAATCAGTCTCACCCGATCCAGCCCGCCACGCAGTAGGTGGGCAAACGCATCTGCCGCCAAGTACTAGACAAACCGCACCCCACGAACCCGGACACCCCCCGCTAAGTCGTCAAATGTACCGAACCACTTGGGATGACCTATTGCAGGGGTGTTGGTTATCCAATAAATGGTTCCCGGGGCGGTGGTACCCATACCAGCCTTCCAAATTGCAGATTGTATTTGTTCAATGCCATTCACACATTCGCAATAATGCTCTGTCCGAGACGTTTTACGTTCATGTCCAAGGTTCGCAGAAAATGCGTTTAACAAGGGTAGCTCATCGAGGGGGTAGAGCGGTGATTGGCTAAAAATTCGTGACGTAGCTTGAATTCCATGTTCCACTGAGAGATTTGAATTAACTGCAATACAAGTGGCAGTGTTTACTTCAAGCTACGTCACGCGTTCGAAATTTCGAAGACGGTTCGACGAGTTTTTGTTCGAAAAAGGCCCGTACGAGCTAACCTTAAACGCATTTTCTATGAACCTTGGTTCAGGTTATAAAATATAATAATAGATAAAATGTCAGTTTGTTAACGGAACAAACAGTTTAGTATCTACCGTAATTTCTCTTGTTAACGCGCATTATAAAATAGTTTAGTAGGTACCTACGTTAATTTCTCCTTGTAAACACGCTTTATATTATATCCCGTTGATGGGCGGAAAGAAATTAATTCTGCTGCCTAGTTCATTAATTGAGACATTCCCGCGCTAACACTATACTAGTGACATCTGACGAGTGACGGCCACTTCCCGGGAATATGATTTTCCCAGTTTTTCTATGGTGAAACTTTCGAGAAATAATGTACTTACTTTGGAAATGAACGTGAACAAATTGATGTAAAGACGGATTATGACCTAAAACCCTATCTGGCACGTAGTTATACATTATTTCTCAGTAGGTATCTAAGTATGTAAGAGATAATCTTTAATCGAGTACGGTATTATAGCCTGGGGAGGAGCAAACGATGCCGTCGTTGGTCCGATTTTTAATGCTTAGGAACTAATTATAAAGATTTTTCTATAACTACCGATCACAAACAGTTCGGATGAAATCTTTAGGAAAAGTCTTAACCCGTCTGCTTGGTTCAATATATTCACACCTCACAATCCGGAAGCCTCGGATTCTGAAAAAAAATCTGAAACTGTCACTTTGGATCGAGATTGTAAAATATCTATGCAAGATAGCTTTCATATTTCAAAGACAATAAGAAGCACAATTTTGTTCTCTTTCTTGTTAAAAGAAAAATACATACGTTTGCATGAGAGGAAGAGAGATATATAGCTTTTGAAATTTAAGGTCGCTCGGGATGTTTTTGGTCTTATGAAAGTATAACGCGATTACATATTTTGGGATGTATTTAATTCTAAACAAGCAGACGGGTTAAGTCATAAGGTACATAAACAGTAGAAAAAACAATTATTATATTCTTAAGCGCTTGGTGGGAACCAAGTTCATTATATACCAATATCCCAAAAACGGTGTTCATAAAATTTGTCCAAGCTCCCTCGTGTAGGATGCTTTTAAGGCAATGTTTTTTTTTTCTATTACACACATCGGCATTCGTGGGTAAGTAAGTACCTAACCAAATCAAAACTTTACTCAACCATAATCGATACATCCTTCTATTTTTATCCATGGATTATTTAAAAAAATGGCGTTTAAAAAGGAATAGAACAGTTATAATGCCTGACCAAGTGAAATTACATACAAATAAATAACTGTCGACCATTGCTGTCAGCTTATTATTGGAATGAAGACATGTTTGATTTCCTGTCATCAAGTCACATAACGGCCATTCCCTGTAACTCCGGCCGCCATTATTGGAAATGGCATAATATATTTGAAGTGCTTGCACCGTTAATAATAATTTCGATGCAATTTGGTTTTGATTTAGTATTTTGCCATAGCTATGGGTGATTTACCGCTAGAATTTTTTGTACGCAGTAGATATTGAAAACACGTTTTTTGAGATATGATTTGGAATTTACACGGCCAAAAGTATTATCGTAATTTATTTTTAGGTTATTATACTGTGTTGCACTTTCTTTTTCTTTAGCCAACGTTTTGAATTTGTTCCTGAAGTTCTGGGAAGACCCAAAACGCATAGAGCATGCATAATAACGGCGGCAATTTAAATTCACAAAAATCTAATCCATATTAATAAAAAGACCTATGGCGAAAGAATCCATAACAAAACTATTATTCGTCTGCCCTGATGATGGACACAGTAATGTTGCCCGAAACTGGCAAAAATGGCTAAGGAAGGAGGTAGCGCAACACGGCGTAATAACCCAAAAAAGAGTCGCGATAACGTCTTTTTTTTCTTCATTTTTACCATTTTCTATGAAAGAGAAAAAAACATTTCCAGTTTACGAGTAACCTGACTATATTTAATATCTTCCTGAACACCTTTATAAACTAAAAAGTTGCTTGTGCAATGATGGAGAACCAACAGTGGAAACAAAAGTTTTTTCTCGTTCGCTGTAAGTTCCTGCGTAAGTTCCTTCCTAACTAACATTCATTGTACAAAGCAGCCAAAACTCAGGAACGGTATGTGTTCCTGCTTCATGAAATTTGCACTTTTTTTTTCTGTCTGAAATTTCTGGGTTAACGCACTTCTTTTCATTTCCATTGTGAACTACGGAGCTTTTAAATAGCCATTTACCTTAAAAAATATAAGACGTGCTGCCGTGCTGTTAATTCCATATTTTTAAATAATCGTTTAATCAGTAAAAATATTCTGAAAAAATAACGTGCAGAATCGGGTGACGCCTATCAAAAATATGTTAGACTTGTCGTATTATTATTAAATACTTATTTAGGTACTTTTGCAGGTTATCTGTTGATTAACTTACCTAACCTATTATCAATAAGGGTGTGGTGTGCAATTATTATTAATAAATATTGATAATATCGCACCACGAGTCGGTACTTTAGTGTACGTGGTCAAAAAGTATAATTTTGAGATATCAGCGTTTGAAGTTATGATTTTTTTATCAAATTAATTTTCAATTAAATGTTTTAGATTTTTTTGTGTATCACAGGGATTTGGTTTGTCTCACATCCGAAAAATATTAAATAAATGGTTTTTTCATTTGCACAGCATTTGAAATTATTTCCTGTACTATTTATCCGATTGCGATGAATCATTGGTGAGTTGTTATGCGCATGCCCGCGAAGGTTTCTACTCGTATATGGGGTGTTAAGGTACGTACTTGACTTCCTTTAAGCAGTGATTCCTGACATTATTTGGAGTAAAAAATGTACATGGAATTATGGACTCTGGTGACATTTTTGAGTTTTTTTTTCTACAAAAACGTAAAAAATGTTGGGTGTTGGACAGTTGGAGGCAGGGTAATGGGTTGGTCTGTTACTCGGCTGAGTGACCACCAAAATTTCATTTACATTTTTTACTCCAAATAGGAGTAAAAAATGTAAATGAAATTTCAGAAAAGTCAGGAATCACTGGTTAAAGGAGGGGGAGGGGAACGTGGGAGGGAGAGTGGAACGCGGAAGGGGGGTTGGATGAGGGAACGTGGGGAAGGTAAAGGGGAAACGCATAGGAGAGGAGGGGGGCGGAAGGGTAACAGGACGAATGGGAAAGGACACGAAGGGAAAAACAATTTCTTTATTAAGTGGAATAGAGTCGCATGCCGGGAAATCGCTAATAAATAAATAAAAAAACGCTACATTGCATTTTTAACTAAAATCGATAATTTTTGAATTAATACACTAAAGTACTCATGGTGTGATATCTTCAATTGCTTAGTCGCTTATCGTTCAATACTCGAGTTAAATATTATAATCTAGTTGGTAGGAACTGCCCGGCGCTAATGCGACGGGGAGTAGCGTAATTTTAATAGTATGTAGGTATTTATTATTAATCTTTTACCTTCGGGCAGATAGATTATTACAAGAGATTGTTATCTGGAACTCCACCTGTCTGAATTACTGGAGTATTAATCATACTCTGACACATTTAACTTCGCAGTCAGACACAATATTTTTGCTCACTACAAAATCTATGCTCAAATGGTTTGGGCATGTAGATGAACGTGTGAACGAAGAAAGGAAAGTAAGTAAAATGTATGATGCAAATGTGTATGGTAGAAGTCGGGGATGCCCGTGGAAGACATGGTACGCTTAAGTGAATCAGATGCTTGAGTCAGGTCAGGTCAAGAGACAAAATAACAGAACAGTCAAAATAATGAGTATGAATGTGAATGAGGCTAGGAGTATGTGCCAAGACCGAGTTTTTGGCTGCCCATCCTCTCTGCCTACCCCTGCATTGAAAAAGCGTGATGATTAGTTAGTTGTTACATTGACAACCTTTTTTACGTGATTACGTCTGGAGACAATGACTACGTCATCCCTATTTGGAGCATGTTGTGGGCCTAAGTGTAAAAAAGAAAGTGGTGTAAGGAAGTATCTGGCTATTCAAATCTGGTCACTAAACACGGCTACAGCCATCTTAAGCAAGGTTTTGATTCAAAATGGAGATCTTTCACCAGGGCGATACTGAAAGAATCTACCACTTCTGAAAAGAATCAACTACCTACAGAGATAAGTGTGTGAAAGTTCTGTTTTAACTTGACGTAGCGAAGTCCTGTTATAACTCGACCGTTTTTCATTTCACCTGTATGTAAATTTGTTTGTAAGTTTCGTTTTCGGTTCAATATAGTGGCGTTTTAATGATTTAGTAAAAAAAATTTCAAATGTGAAATCATCCTTTCAAATATACGTTTTTTTTCAATTTTATGGTTCCTAACTGCCTTTCATTGAGACTGTGTCGTTTCTTTTCTTTAAACAAAATGTATAACTTCTTATATGAAATAAAAAAGCGTTACTTATAAAATAGATTATGGTTTATAATTCATTAGGTAGGTATATAAGTAAAAAATGTTATTATATCAGGAAATAAAATTGGTTTTCATATTTTAAAAAATAAAATTAGAAACATGGTTTTTGGATGCGTTATCTAGGTACTTATCACAGAACAGTAATAATAACATCTAGTATAAACCATCAAAAAAAATTAATATCATTTTAAATACACGTAGGATTACAAAAGATTTTTTAAAGATTTATTTTAAGGGATCAGTAGGATTTATCGGTTAACTGGTTGGTTTGTTATTTTTCGGTTCTTTTATTTTTGTTAACTTGTATAATTATTGTTAACCTCAACACAGGCTTGTCCTAGTGAGGTAACAAATTGTATTGTAAACATTTTTACCTGCAGTGTGAAGAAACAATAAATAAATAAATAAAATAAATTAGGAGTTCTACCGAGTCGAACCCTCTGATATGAAAATATCTGGAGTCGGTGAATTATTTTCCCATTTGGTCTCTGGTAGGTTGACATGTTGTTCTTGTATTGTTTTGTATTTATTATTCTTATATAGTACACTTGCAGAGCGTGGATTGACTAGATGATCATTTGTGGAAAACTGTGTGGAAGGGTTTAGTTTTTCCTGTTGGAAAGATTTAACCCGGACACGAAGTCGTAAAAACTAATATACCTAATATTTTTTTAAATCTAGTAAAATTAATCATATTAATGTATGATTCACATCTTAACATACTTTTCAAATAATCTTTGAGGTAAAAGTAAATAAATATGATTCATCGGGGCTTCTTTCATTGAAACAATCATTAATCCTATTACATCTTCACCTTCATTACGATGATTAGATATCTAATTCTTTATAATCAATTAATCATCATAACAATCATGAATCATCAACTTGCACATAAATACCTATAGCACCTTATCATAACAGCCTTCTTACATGGAGATATACTTATAAGCTACGTGCTTGCAACGCAACCACAAGAAGCCTACCGATATCCTACTCTTTAAAGATGGTTTCGATATATACTGAACTTGATTACATTTTCACGTGCAGCTGTGGAATTAATATGATATCAAGGGACTCTAGCGACGAAGACAATAAAATTGTTCTTTATGTAGATATATAAGCATAAAAACTATATAAAATAAGATTTAGAGTTTACCCGTGTAACGAAATAAATAATAATTGTAGGACATTCTACTTGAGAATTATGTCAAATCTCGGCTAAATCCTTTCATAATTATTCCGGTAAATTATAGTTTTACAAACAGGGATATTTTCCCATCTCCAGACTAAATTTAACATTCAAATCATTTTCCGTCGCCATTTCTGTCAAACGAGTATTAGATGCGAATGCAACTCGCGTAGAGCCTCTACCAGCAATGTCTACGCGTAGCGTCGTGTATGTCGTAGTGTCGTAGCAAAATAGTATGTCGGGTTCTCACGAGCAGCGCGTACGCTATGCGTACGAAACTCGAGTCGCTTGTAAATATCTCCATGTACGAGTGGCTTAACAGTTTTATTTGGGTAGGAAACCACTGAAGAATAAAGTACATGGCATTATACTATCTGTGGATAGGTACGTATCTAGTACTTGTATGATGCAACGTTTTTCTTTTTCATATATAAGGGTATGAAAAGATTTGAATAAATTTTTGTAACCCCCCTTTTGGAATACTGTCACCCTTTTAAATATTGGAATAAAAGAACAGGTCATTGGTGAACGAACCAATGGGGTGTTTCTTCAATCAAATCCGCCAATGAAAAAGTGCGATTCAAAATAGCAAGATTCCATTTTATAAAAGAGAGGTAGTACACCTACCTACGTAGGTACAACTCCACTTTACACGTACCTAATCCAAGCTTCATAATTGAAATACGCATTCGGCATCCAGGATTTTTAAGCGTCCGATTTGGATATTTCCCGCCTTCATTAAAAAAATTATGCCTCCGAATTTTTTATATGGAGGCATATAATCTGCTTTGAGTGTTAGAGAGACATTGAATGCATCTTATTTAGTCGTTTATACCATATTTTTAGGATTCATAAAAAAGTATAAAAAAAACGTTAAATTTAAAAACACATTATTTCGGTGTATTATTTACATTAAAATTGTACCCTATTTGGAGAAGATTAAAAATAATGACTTCTATACGTTGTCTGCCGAGTAGATAATCACAGATGTAAATTTAATTTCGAAAATGATTTTTTTTAATATGTAACACATAGCCAGAAAATATATTTCAACAATTTCGGTTTGCGAAATATCGATAACAAATAATTCAGAAGAGAAATCTCTTGTTAATAATGAAAACACAAAATTATTTTTGCGATTAATCTAAGTATAAAATGCGCGGGAACTTTTAAAATAATTCCTATGAATGTTTTAAAATATCTCTTCAAATTGGCCACATTTTGGCCAGCGAACGCTCGAGAGTGTTTAAAAAATGTGAAAAAACTCTTTTAAGGTTAAAAGCAAAAAAAATGTATCTTATTCTAATATTTCAACTGTCAGAAAAGAATATTGTCATTACGCATTTCCTAAATCACATCGATTACACACTTCTTTCTTCTATTTTATTACAATAAAAATCAGCGGAAACAATTAACAGGCGCGTCCAAAACACCTACACAGAGTACTTAACTGCCTACCCCTACATGCCCAGCGGAAATGCATTACAGATACTTTATTTGGTCACTTAGTACCAACATTATACACCTGTCCATTGGGGTGGGAAAATCACAGTTCTCACCTTGAAGTTAGTTACCAAGCAACAAGCAACAGCGATAAACAAAGGGTTTTTTGTCAAAATAAACAATACAATTTCCTTGTTCGTAATTTATTAGGTAAATCATTTTAAAGGGAAATTAAAGAAGTATTTGTGCATACCGATAGTATCGAAAGTTTATAATAAGTTATTTGAACTATGTAGTTTGAAATATTTGAAATACCAATGTATTGTAAACCGTCCAAAAATAAGAAATTCATCAATGTTTTTTTTATTTTTTTTTTTATTTGGACATTAATAAACAATTTTAACAATTGATCGAATTTAAATTTAAAATTTAAGTCTTTTTAGATTAGTTCTATTCAAGTTCTGTTCTTATTTCATCATGAGTTAAGATAAGATAAGAAGGAGCGACAACGTCCTCAAAAGTATAGGTATTTACCTTGCAGCTGCTAAACTGGATAGAGCTGGCACAAAACCGAGATGAGTGCATGGAGGAAGACTCTTGAGGAGGCAAAGACCCACCAGGGATTGTAGAGCCAAGAATGATGATGATGACGGGCTAGGTTTTTTTAATGTGTTAATAACACAAGATTCCCTACTATCCCTTCTGGAGAAAGTGAAACTACGACATCCCCAATTGGTGTATGCTGTTAGTTGTTAGGCTGAAGGAAGTGGAGAGGGGAAGGAGATGGGGAAGAGAGAGGTGGGGAAGTACCTAGCTATTTATATCTGGTCACCAAATACAGCTGAAGACATGTCAAACAACTTTTCACTTCTGAATGGTGGTCTTGCACCAGGGCGATATTAAAAGTACCCACCTCTCTGTAACGTGCCACAAATGTACTATTAATTATTTTTAATGAATAATTTACATTATTTTTAATGAATCTCCATAGTATGGAGCCAGTGAGATAATGGCATCCCCAATCGGGGTATGCTGTGAGGCTGAAGGTAGTGGGGAAGGGAAGGAGATGGGGTAGTAGAGGGAGGTAGAGAAGTATCTGGTTTTTCAATCTGGTGGTCTCACAACAAGGCAATACTGAGAGCATCTTCCACTCTGAAACGTGCACAAATCTTAGAGTAACTATGTTGTTACTCTGAGGCACAAACATAGGAACTATATTATTATAATTATTATGAGCAATAATTATCAGCCTGAAACACTCATCAACATTGAAAAATCTTCCGAGAAAAGATACTTGCCGCCAACGGGACTTGAACCCGTGTCCTTCTGATTGCCGGTCAGCTGCTCTTGACCACTGAGCTATGGGGGCTTATCAAATACCCGCCAAATAATTCAATATATACTAGTGTTTCATTCAACAATTACTGCTTATTATTTTTTTTTTTAAATATTTTTTCCACCTGAAAACAACCAACTTTATTTTTGCGAGAGAGACATTGTAAATTGTAAGTGTTAAATCCCTCGCTAGGTGGCGTCGAGACAAATTATGACTACATTTTTTGGGGAAATACTTAAACTTGTCAAATATTAATTATTATTTTTAATTTATAAACTAACGTTTAGACAAGATTTTTATGCATAGCACAAAGGGTAACAATTATTATAAGCATTAATATATCATTATATTATTTTAAATGAATAAATTGTGAAATAACACAAATAAACCATAAAAAATTTATTGTTCGAGAACTTTACCCCTCGATCATAACAGAACTTGAATAGAACTTTCACAGAACTTGAGTAATGACTTTGAAATTTGATGAATTGTTCAAATTCTATTAACAAACCCACCCGAAAGTTTCGCGACGTAAACTTGGAACGCGGTATAAATTTTTGTATTTTATAACTTTGTCGCTTATATATTTATGATGTCGGTTGGTATTATTGGTAAATTGCTTTTACGAAGGGACTTGTGATTGATAAGCCTACCTTGAATTTGTTACACAATCTAAATAATTAATGCCGTTATAACAGGTAATCTATCTAGGTAAATATTACAGCAAGCAGTACCTAATCGACAGACTCGAGTAATCCGATATATAAATGAATATTAAATGTCGGATTTTTCGAACCCAAATTACACAATTACGAATTAGGTGTAAGTCCCCGCGAAAAAAAAAATCAGGAGTTTCGTTGAATAGTTATGATTTTTAAATTGTTTACTAGCGTCCATTTGAGGGTTTTTTCATATGGATAGTAAAAATAAAACAGTATTTACACTACATAACTGATCAGACTCAGAAACAACATTTTGCATTTGTTTAGTGACAAATTGAAGGTGTACACTGAGTTGGTATAATTATTTCCCTTCTTTAATATTCTTGACAAAGGGTAATATATATGATAGTAAGTCCCAAAATTTCTGCACTGAAATTAATTCTGACTTTTCGTTTTACGTGGTGCAATCTGAAAGCTTATCAATGCAAGCAATTCTGGGCTATCAACTACATCATTTAAATTTTATATAGAAATACAAAGTCAACGAAAATTCTTCTATTTGACAATTTAAGCATATTCATATCATTTAAAAGAGGGTTGTAGTTCAACAAAATTGCAGGAATGCCCATTTAAAACCAATATAAGCAATTTTATATTCTTTCAATAGTTTGCAAATGAATATTTATTTTATTTATTTATTTCTATGTATTACAGTATTTACCTATTAATTAACATTTTTACATAATAAATAAATTTTGAAAACATTTTTACATAATATATTTTACAATTTTATTATGTTGGGTGTATGGTAGGTTTGCGAAGGTGAAACTGTGGATAGGTATTGTATGTTTCGTGAACACCTCACTAGGAGAACCTGTGCTGAGGTGTTTACGTGTTTATTTATGATTATGTGTGACAAGTATTAATGTGTTGTAGTAGAAAGTTTTATATTTATTTTATTTAATGGTTATTGTACATTGGTTATTAAGAAGTTAATTTTTATGTTTGGTTTGGAGTAAATAGGTTTTGGAAAAATAGTGTTCCTTTAGCTTTTATCCAGACTGTGATTTGTTTTTTTTAGTTTATTTGTTGGTGAATAATCAGCAGATTGTTTCAAAGGAGGTGGCATGCTGTTATATAGTTTGATAGAATAATAGTTAAAGGATCTTTGTCCGTGGGTCGTGTGCTTTAGCGGGATGTTGAGTGTTAGGTTTGTTGAGGACCGGCTTGTTAATGAGGACTGAGAAAGTAAAGGGATATGAAGTTTGAATTTGAAGAGGTGAAGAATAGAGGATTTAGCGTATTATGATGTGAGTTTTTTAAAGAAAGATAACGGATATAACCTAACGACGAACGATTCGACTGCCTCCGTGGTTAAGTGGTGGCGAATCTTTTCTACGAATCTTTCTACGAATCGGGAGATCCGCGGGTTCAAATCCCGGCGTGTGCATAGTAAATTTGATAAATTTGTGATATTTTACAATTTATTTAATAAATATAATGCATAGTATATTTGTGGCACGTTCCAGAGTGATACGTACTTTCATTGCCCTGGTGAAAGTCCACCATTCAGTACCGAAGCGTTGCTTGAAATGACTTTGGCCGTGTTGGTGGCCAGATCTGAAGATCCAGGTACTTCCCGGAATTCCTCTCCCTCGTATCGTTCCCCTCCTTATTATCTCCAGCCTCACAACATATCCCAATTGAGGATGTCGTAGCCTCACTTGATTTAGACGGTTGGAAGCAGTTGGAATTCTTCAGCGGTACTCGCATAAAAAAAAATACTTCTTCTAACACAGCAAACTTATTTTGTGGCACCATTTTGATTAAAATTAAGAAAATACTTTGTTTTTACCACTTTTATTGTTTACAAAACCAGCATGTTTCGTGTATATATATATACTGAATATCAATAAAAAAAACCCTGAAGAAGTGAGCGTTGCTCACGAAACATGTTGGTTTTGTAAACAATAAAAGTGGTAAAAACTAAGTTTTTTCCTAATTTTAATTAAAAAAAAAATTAAAAACTATTTAATAAATTTTAAATTTATTTCTTTTTTATTATAATTCTTCCAGTATTTTCTGCTTCATACAATATCATAAGACAGTTCATTGTTGCATTTGAGTAGGTACCTACCCAATTAGAACCTACTAATAAAAAATATAAGGCCATCAGGGGGTTAACGGTTCTACTTTGACACTTATAGAGATTCCCACACAGGGCGGGCAGGGCAGGTACTTTAGTTCTATTTTTCCGCGGTAACGTGAGACGTTAAATGGATTTGAATAAAGACCAAGAAAAAATGGCTGATACAAATCGACACATTTAACTTTGTCGTCAGTAAAAAGTTTCAGTGTGGCCAAATGGCTTTTGCCATGTATGGTGACCAAATCTAAGTAGCTAGGCACTTCCCCAATGACATTATAATAAATCTCGACTTGCTATTGTCACACAAACTCGAAATTAAATGCGGCAAGTGATATGTAAATTCTTAATTCAAACTTTATTCATGTACGTTCAAAAATTTTTATTATTATCATTCACTTCCCCTCCCCAATCTCTCAAGCCAAATGCGCGGTATTCATCTAAAAAAAAAAAAAAAAAAAATATTTGAGGAACACGAATTATTGCGATTTGACCCAAAATCCTACATTTTTCATACATTTAGTATGTAAAATATCTCTGCAATACTTTATTGGGGTGACCCAAAAATTATATTGATTAGGTAGGTACTTTCTGTTATCTTTTATATGTGAGTCACGGCCAAGTTATCTAAAAAGTTAAACAGGTACCTAATTACACGCCCTTGTAAGTTTGCTAACAAAAAATAATAAATTACGTCTTTAACTTTATTACAGTTTTTTTTTTTGCTAAATATTTTAGTAAAAATACAAATTTTAAACTCATTTCCATAAAATTTTGTTTGTGTACATTATTATTATTATATGCTTTCCCTGCTAAACAAGGCAATATTTAAATTGCTTCTCTATGGTGGCTACCAGGAGCAGAGCACAAATTGCACCAGAAATACATCACTAACTGAAAATCATTTTTTTGCATGTCTCCGTGTAGAAATAGGTCATCGAGTTGTAAACCAAAATGCACCAATAAGTTTTATTTGGATGAATATTTTGGCATTTTTATATATAAATGAAGCAATGTTACTTTGTTTGAACCACTTATATATTTTAGTATTTACAATGGATAACCACAAAGTTATAGCTAGATTAAAAAATATTGGCATTTTTACTTCACATAATCCGAAGTTTGCTGATTTTTTTATATTTTATATGAACTCGGGTGGCATAAAACACCCTAGTAAAAAACGCGAATGGCGCTTGGTACGAGTAAAAATACAATAAAATAATAGTTGTCACGCGCAACAAATAATGCAGGGTGCACCCGGCCTGGGCACAGTGGGCACAGAGGGCACAGTGGGCACCCGCATCTCTATCAGGCGTAACGGACAAACAGTGCTACACATCTCTTGACAAGGAATCCTCCACCTTTTATAATATTATAATAATAACGTAAGTCATATGTTATGCTATTTTTGTGAAAAATTGCTAACAGGGCGCTTTTACACCGATATAAAACGCTAAACGTCATGTTGCATATTATAACATCACACTCGTTAAGGAAACGCGGGCGCCGAGAATTTGAATTATTATAATTAATTATTATAAATCGTCAAAATCGAGGCATTGTGTTCCTCTCTTTTCTCCTCCCAAACTAGGCCAATTTTTTTAAAAATACATTGTCATATTTGTATTCTGATGGTCTATTAATGGAGTTCAAATCAGTTCAAACTAGGCAATTTTAAGGATTTTTTTAGGGTCCTGACTCCTGTAAGAAGTAACTTATCAAGATGGGATAATGTATTATTTGGTATATTATATTTTTTTAAATTGCATATTATATTTTTTTAAATTGCATATTATATTTTTAAAAATTGCATATTATATTTTTTTAAATTGCATATTATATTTTTAAAAATTGCACTGGTATGCAATCAAAATCCAGATATGAAGCAGGGGAATACGTTTGTATGGCCAAAACATTAAATTTTATACTGTTTATTGGCTGATAGGTAGTTGCAATTTGTATAGATATGATCTATTTTGAATTTACCTTTCATTTCAGTGTATTTTTATTAGATCTGATAAAATGGTGAGATTAATAGATCCTTATTTGTAGAATTCGACTATATAAACATAAATACATTGATGTCGAGGCTGTCATTCTGAAAAAAGGGTTCCACGTAAAGGATTATGGGATAAGCCGTCAAAAGTTTAAATCATTTTACCTAAGTTATAAGCTAAGATCATAGAAATTGTCAAATCATAGAAATTCCAAATAGGCCTGGCTTTTGAGGGGTTAAGGAAGGCGAAAGATGAGAAAAATCATAACTATTTACCAGGTATCAATTTTTTACAAGAATTACAAAAAAAAACAAAACCATTCGATATTCTAGATTTTGCATCATAAAATTTGGGTAGCACATTTCTTGAAATTCGTCGTCATTATATTCAGGTTGCAACGTTAATGGCGTCTTTAGTTATTGCTCTGAAATATCAATTTGACTTTGAAAAGCATATTATTTGACTCATATTTTTCAATAAGATCAAAAAATTGTGCTAAAACTGTTGCAATGTCGCCCATGGTAGCTGCTAGCATTTCATAAAAAATATCGTATCATCTGTTCCATTGTAGGTACTTTTAATCACCGAAAGTTTCCCACCCCTCCGACGATCTAAACATCTGCGCGCGCGCAATATAGTTCCGGAACAATTTCAAATATTGCACCTGGAATAACGGACGTTTGGCGCGTGCCTATATCACACATACTCGGGCATAGATAAACTATAGAGAAGGGAACACATATCACACACTATAACTAAACATTCTGATAACCATGGAAATATAGATAGGTACGTGACTTACATTATAATAATACTGTGTGGCTTATGAATACTTTGGTTTGACCTTTGTGGTACCTACAGGATAAGCACTTGAGTATATACAATATTACAATTACAATTAAATATATACAATGTCACTACATATTATTATTATTATTCCTCTATGATAGTCCCATAATACAAGTAATTGAAAACAATCACCTGCACTATCACAAACAATCCTGAAAAACCAAAGATAGAAATGATATTATTATTTTATTCTTTTTAGTTTATTAGGGAAACAAACAGTTATTCATATTTTATTAAAATAATTACACGTTACATGGTTGCGTGAATAAGCACAGATGAAAATCTTCAGAAAAAACATTGATGATTAAGGACAATATAAAGTGAATTTGGTAGAAAATTTTTTATAAAAATAAAAATCAAAAAATACAGATTAAAGTGTTTAGAACATAATTAAAAAAATTAAATTAAATTTAAAAAACTAAAAAAAAACGCATATTGAGGATGAGAAAATACCCAGTAGTGATAGAGTGTTCGTAATTAACAATTTGTTTTAATTTTTTATAAGAGCATATTTAGGAAATTTATCTGAGGACAAATGGAAAACATCAGCCTCTGAAAATATATAATATTGTTTTTGAGATACGAATGTTGTGTGTAATTAATGTTTTAATGTGGGATGTGGAAGAGTTGGTTTAACCGTGTTCTATGTATTGGAAAGTGGAGATTAATGTTTTCTAGAAGATAATAGGCCACTTGCATTGAATTCATAACGACTTGGAAAAAATCGTGTGGATAGATCTTTTTATTAAGATTGCGAAAATATTACTAAATTTTTTTAGAAATGTACAATTTTTTTATTTTTAAATAAATAAATCCATTATTTGGGCTTGTGACGTCACTACATGAAAATGTCCCGTCTCCGAAAATGTTCCTATTAATTTGGTAAAATTCCACAATGATTTATTTTTTTAATATGGCATCACTTTGATTTCAGGCGAGTTTTTTAATTCGTTCACTAGATTTATTGTTTGTTCTCTGCGAACTTATCATTTGGTTTGACCTTTTGACAGAAGAGAACCCCGTACATTTTAGAAGTTGGTACGTGTTTTAGAGGTATAATGGTTATGGTGCTGATTTTAACAAAATCAAATTTTATAATATTCTTATTATTATTATAATTTACAAGTACAAGTATATTACATTGGATTTAGTAATATATAAGTTGTACATTATAATGATTTATGGTCAATAAGATGGATCAAGGAAAAATATGTATGAGATGTAATATTTTAGGTATGCCTCGTTATTCTCCTGTGCCATTCGTGTGGAAAACGTTATTTTTTTTTAAATGATTTTCGGCTATGTAATTATCGTTTTTTCGCACCTATAAAATTATGTCCCGTCTTTCCGGTTTATAAAAAATGGTCTGATTTTTCGGATTGAAATTTTCAAAAAATCCCCAGGGTTTCAAAAATACGATTAAAAAAAATACAGAATGTGTTAGAATGTGTTAGAATATTTGTCTAAACCGGAAAATTTTTTTAAAAAATGGCATGCAAGTGGCCTATTGTTGTGAACAACGATGTTGACGATTTTGAATAAAGAAAACTGGTCAGATATATTTCTTCTGCATTCTAGAGTTGATAAATTATAAACTAACTAACTAACTAACCATCACGCCGTTTCCCCGCAGGGGTAGGCAGAGAGGACGGACCGCCAAACAACTCGGTCTTGGCACACACTCTTTGCCTCACTCACATTCATACATCGTCTCATAAATATAGAATAAATTATAGAATAAAAATACTATCACTACGTATTGTATTTTTCTATGGTTAGGTTAAGGTACTAAACTTACTGAGTAAGCACTTAAAACTTTGTTTGTCGAGACTTTTCTAAAGTGCTACGATTTTTTTTGTGTGTACATTATTTATACCTACTTTTATGGCGGTGTTTTTCGTGCCTATAAGGAAATAAGCAGTTTTGTCGTGAATAAGGTCGTTGTTAAATATGTACATAATATTTGTTTTGCAGGTAGGTACTTATCTTTTGATACCAAATAAAGATATTTGAACCAAATAAACGTTTGAGACAGTCCCTCTCTTAATCTCCAAGAAAACGTTTTACAAAGATGACAACGAGGGCATTTATTATAATTTTCAACTAATATTATTTAGGTATTTTGATGTAATTTAGTTTATTCATTTTAAGACTTGTTTTATTTAAAAGCCAAGGGCGTTAATACATAAATAAATAAATCAACACCAAGATATATTTATTAATTTTTTAAGTTTTGTAGATTGAAGCATTTTTATGGTTTCAGTTAGACATTTCGTCGCCATATTGGATTATGGAGTGTCAAAAACAATTATCGTAATTTCATAAGTAGAGCAAAATTATTGGGTGAGTAAGTTATTATTGAAAAGTAAAACATAAGCTGATTATGCCTTGGCGCCAACGTATTTAAATAGACTGACAAAATACCGTATTATATGTACAGACATGAAAGTAGGTTACAGGTTACAGGTGTACCAACATATTAACATATTTGATTGATTGATTTTCTCGATTTTGGAGAAAAATTTATTTTCGAAATCATCAAAATTACTAATTTTGGCTGTAGCATGTCGACGCGTGAAGTGATGTTCCTACGTAAAATTATTCACGTTCAATGAACTCAAAATTGCTACACAGGAGGCCCTGAGGAAAAAAATCACCCAGGCCTCTATGTCATCTTAGGGGTTGCTGTGTGGAGGTTTTTTTTAGGGAATAGAAGGAGAGGAATTTCTAGGAAGGAAATAGGTATGAGGGGTGAGTAGGAATCAGGGAGTGTCAGTGTGTGCAGGAGTGACAGACATATGAATCCATCCCTCCAACTGCAGAGCAAGGCGATGGGTCGAGAGAGTACGGCTGGAAAGGTCAAAAGGCCTCTCTTAACCAGTCTCTCTCGATCCGGCCCGCCACACAGCAAGTGAGCAGACGCATCCGCCGCAAAGACCTGGACAAACCTCACCCCATGAACCCGGGCACCCCTGCTAAGTCACCAAACGTAGTTAACCACGTGGGGTGACCAATGGCAGGGTTATCCATTAAATGGTTCCCGGGGTGACGGTACCCATACCCGCCTCCTAAATTACAACTGCAACAATTAAAAATACTGGTATTTAAGCCAGAAGGTCTTTGATAAAATGTTGATTTGAGTTCTTTATAAGCAAACAATGCCCTTGAGGTGATTTTTCACAAAAAACAGCGCTACACAAATCACCCAAAAATTATTATTAGTACGATTTTCCAACAGAAAACGACGAAGTAGGTAGGTACCGAAGTACCTACCCAAAAAAGTTATCAGCTGTCAAAATTGGAACACATTCTTATTTCAAAAAATCCGTTAAATTTCTCGCGGCAGATGTGCAAACAATGTTCGGTAGCGCACACGCACACACTAGTCTCATAAGTCACCCTAAAGAAAATACATTAGGGTGAAAGGGTCCCTCAAGACGCTGGCACATTCCCATTGCAACGCCCAAGGCTTCCTCATACTATTTGTCGTTTGGAATGTGTCACGATTCCATAGCGAACTGAAAATAATATTATCAATTTATATGGTGGACCATTCCCATCGCACACCTAAAGAACTCCGTCAGTATTTTGCGTTTGGAATGTGCCACGAATCCAATAGCGAACTGAAAAAAGATTATCATGAATGAGTCTTGAACGATTCCAGTGTCAAATGAAGTAATAAAAGGAAAGGAACAAAAGGAACGCTTTTTAAACAGGTTTTTAGTCACGAGTGGAAGTTAATGGTTTGACTTTTTGACTAGGGTGTCTTATTTTAGTGCGCTTTTATGGCTATGTTATTGGAATGAAATGGACAGATGTTCGTAAAACGGTAATTCTTTTAAATTTGACTCTCTGACCTCCATTGCGTAACTTATTAAAATTTGAATACAGGGTGACTAAAAAGTATTATATAAAATATATACAGCTTGTTCCAAAAGTAATCAGGTACTTTTTTGGATTAAAAAAATGTGAACTAAGTGTGTAAGGATTAAATTTCATTATATTCAATCATGACATTTAATAATATAATAAACGCCTTAGAACATTTTTGTAGCTTGTTTTGGGGGTGTTACGCCGTGTTGCGCTACCTCATTCTTTAGCCAACGTTCCGGACAGCGTTACAGTGTCCATCGTCATGACGGGTGTCTTGCTTAGAACTTTGTCAGAGACCTAGCTTCATTCACATTAATACATCTTGCATTCTTTTATTTTGACGCCTCCGTGGTAGAGGGGTGAGGCTCTCGACCAGTAATCCGAAGGTCACTGGTTCGAATCCCGGTATGCGCAAATAAAAATTATTTGATTAATTTGTATTATTATATTATTATACTAGCAGACCCGGCCACACGTTGCTGTGGCTAACGAAACACAACGCCATTCCACACCACCCGCTTGCCAGCTGCCCGCTGCCTGAATTGAATATTTGAATTTCTCGACTTTTCTCTACTATAATAAGCATGTTTTTATACATATAAACCTTCCTCTTGAATCACTCTATCTATTGGTGAAAACCGTATGAATATCCGTTGCGTAGTTTAAAAGATCTATTTGCACATACATTTTGAACGACTAAATAAAATAATTCAAATCAATTCAATTCAATTTCAATTCAATTTTCAATTCAATTTCAATTCAATTTATTTATTCTTTAAAAACATTACATCAAATACCTACTTACTCCAGGACATCTATTTTCCAATTTCTTCCGTAGAACAAATTTCAAAAGTGACTATAGTACGGCCCGCCAGCCGTTTTAAATCACACAAAAATATGTTTTCTTTAAATTTCTCGGCTTTTCTCTAATATAATTTACATGTATTATACATATAAACATTCCTCTTCAATTACTCTATCTATTGGTGAAAACCGTATGAAAATCCGTTGCGTAGTTTAAAAGATTAACGCGCACATACATTTTGAGCGACTTCATTTTATACTATGTAATGATGATGATGATGATAATTCATCCATTTAAAATAATATATGGCCTATTTGCGGCACGTTCCTTATAGAAAATATTCTCAATATCGCCCTGGTGTAAAACCACCGTTCAGAATTAAAACGTTGCTTGAAATGCCTTTAGCCGTGTTTGGTGACCAGATCTGAACAGCCAGACACTTCCCCACCTTCCTCTACATAATCTTCTTCCCCTCCCCACTACCACCAACCTCACAGCATAACCCAAAAGGAGATGCCGTAGTCTATCTGGCTTCATAAGGGAACATTTGGGACTCTTGTGAGGTATTCACACAAAAATAAATAAAAAAGCGCGAAAAGTAAAGAGAGGAGAAAAGGAAGATTGAAAAGAATCTTTAAAAAATCTAGTTACGACACTCAAATTTCAATTAAAAATGTTAACTTGACCAAATATTATTGTTATTGTAAATATATTTAAAGTTAACCCCTAACGGACGCGTGCCTTTTAAAATGGCACACGTGTTCGACTAATGATATAGTTGGTGGCACGCGCTGGTCGTGTGACATATGGCACGCCCACTAGACCGGGAAGTCTATGGTTCGCTACCTGCGCACGTCAAATACTGGTACATAATATTATTATGGATATGCTTTTTGTACGTTGAAGACTCTATTGGTTTATATTATTTTAGGGTAACGTAAAAAAATAATTAATTCTTAATACGCATTCAAAAATTCTTATTTTCCGTACATACTTAAGCCGCCGCTACTCGAATTTCTACCGATTTCTTACATATCTATCTCCCTTAAGCATTTGAAGTTTTTGGTGTCTATGCACTTAAAAAAATAGCTCTTAAAAATATATATATGTTATTTTTGAAGATAATATCTAGACACGTTCCATGCCGAAACGCAAATTATATAAAATTCGCTCGGTAGAAAAAAATCGCAAAGTATGCTCCGAAAATTAATATAAACAAGTTTGTTTCAGTTACTTTACAAGTTATAGTTGTGAAAAACTTACAATGTTCCTTTAAATGATACTTAAGATAACTTCCACGAGATTTTTGCTCTATTTTAAAGGAGTTGTGTTTTATTAAACATTTTCGCATCGATTTTATAGCTTTAAATATTAGGGCGCTGCTCTAATATTCGTAATTACATATCTCTACATCTTCTTTTTGAGCGTAGATGCGGCGCCTTTATTTTTTTGGTATAACTTAATGGGTAAAACCTTAAATATTTACGCACCAGATTTAAATGTCCGGGTTTTATTTTCCCCACAGGAAAAACTAAACCCTTTCACACACTTCCCAAATGATCATCTGGTCAATCCACGCTATGCAATTGACTATATAAGTATTATAAATACAAAACAATACAAGAACAACATGTCAACCTACCAGAGACCAAATGGGAAAATAATTCACCGACTCCAGATATTTTCATATCAGAGGGTTCGGCTCTGTAGAATTCCTAATTGAACCTATCAATCCTACTGATCCCTCAATATAATTTTTACGCACCAGATTTAAATGTCCGGGTTTAATTTTCCCCACAGGAAAAACCAAACCCTTTCACACACTTCCCAAATGATCATCTGGTCAATCCACGTTATGCAATTGCACTATATAAGTATTATAATTACAAAACAATACAAGAACAACATGTCAACCTACCAGAGACCAGATGGGAAAATAATTCATCGACTCCAGATATTTTCATATCAGAGGGTTCGGCTCTGTGGAATTCCTAATTGAACCTATAAATCCTACTGATCCCTCAATATAAATATTTAAAAAATCTTTTGTAATCCTACATGTATTTAAAATTACCGATTTTTGCATTTTTATATATAAATTCTTTGACAAATCTAATACGCCTAAATTTTGAATCAGAGACCTAGGTATAATGCCAGTAGCCGAAATAACAAATGGTAATATTTTTATAGTCCGAGAATGCCAAATTCTTTTAATCTCATTTCCTAAATCTGTCTATTTTCTAATTTTTTCAGAAACAGATTTTTGAATATTACAGGAATTTGGAATAGCTACATCAATGATATAAGTTATTTTTTTTAATTTCGTCCTGTAAAACTACATCAGGTCTATTATGACTAATTGTTCTGTCTGTTAGTATAGTTTTATCATAATATATTTTATAAAATTCATTTTCTAAAAATGAATTTGGTTTATATTCATAATATGGTACTATATTACGGCAGTCAATCAAGTTATGTTTAATTACCAAACTTTGGTGGATTATTTTTAAAACCTGATTGTGCCTAAATGTATACTCGGACGGCGCTAATATAGAACATCCCGATATAATATGTTCTATAGTTTCCGGAAAAGCCAAACATTTTCTACATAAATCATCAATTTGATTTATATCTTTGATTATATGCTTCCTATAATTTTTAGTATTAATGACTCTATCTTGAATGGCAAGCATAAATCCTTCTATTTCTGCGCTCAACTCTCCAATACTCAACCATTTGTTTGACGAAAGTTTGTCAACATACGTTTGGTTGAGATAATTGAAGTGTTTTGCATGAATAATTTTATTTGACCAGGAATCTAATAATTCCTGGTTAGTATTTATAAGAATGTTGGCATTCTCGTCATATAAATTTAAAGGTGTAATATTTATATCTGCCTTGCAAATTATTTTGTGCATTTCTGAGCTATTAGCTTTCCTATGGAAAAAATTTCTCAGCATTTCGACCTGATTGTGTTTCAAAGATGTTATTTTGACTACACCTCTACCTCCTAAATTTCTAGGTAAATTAATTCGTTCTATAGCTGAATTTGGATGATGGCAATTAAACTTTGATAACGTAGTTCTAATTAATCGTTCTAAACTATCTAAATCTGTAATGAACCATTTAATTATGCCAATTATAATTTAATTATTATATTTATCCATTCAAACATTATAATTTTATATAATATTATTATTATTACTCCACACTTCAACTACTGCTCGAGTATACTTTTCCTATGTAACGAAAGAGAACAAAATAAGTTACAAATTATCCAAAACAGAGCAATGAGAATAATACTTCGACGAAATAGATTTTCAAAAATAATTAAAATGTTAAAGGAACTAAATTGGTTAACCGTGAAACAGATGCTGACCTTGAACACGATGGTATTTATCCACAAAATATTGAACAACGTGTTACCAAAATACTTCTCAAATAAAATGGTATACAACAAGGATATTCACAGATATAACACAAGGACGTGCGAGGAAATTAGGCTACAAAAAAGGACAAAGCGAATACGCACAACAGTCTACTGTAGGTACAAGGGAATGAAGTTGTATAACCCACTACCAGAAACTTTAAAGTCCACACCAATTGGAAAGTTCAAGATGTATTGTAGGAGCTACATAAAACTTGAAAAAATATAGTGAATATGAAATATTATAATTAATTAGAAATTTGTAAACTTAAATGTACAAATTACTAAAATAAAAATTATTTAAATTATTATTATAATATTCAATCATCACAATATAAGCGCCCTCAAACGAAAATTTGAAACAGAAAAATCAGAAGAAGATTCCGTCGCATCTAGGAATTGAACCAAGGGCCTTTGCCTTAACCACGACTTTATCCCCTTCGGTCATATTTAACTGTGTCATACTTCGGCTAAGAACCACCAACATTATCTTCATTTCTTAACGCATATTTATATTGGGTGCTATCATTATCTATGATTGCACGATTCTTCCTGAACTAAATGCAATCTAGATAGTGTCTTTGATCTGCGACATCTATTGAATTTTGTACAAGTTTAATATAATATTAATATTAGAAACTTTCACGGAGATACGCACAAAAAATCACCAAAGTTTTATCGCATTCGGATGAATGGTTTAGGAAATAATTAGAGACAAACAAATAAAATTTCATTTTTTATTTGATAGTCGTAAAACCTTACCTTGTGTTATTTTTGCTGCTGGTAGTCTTTTATGGGAATGAGCTGTTTGTGATCCTCCAAGTTAAATTTTCATCTGAAAAAAAAAGGTATTATTAGATACTGTTTGATATAATTAGGTCCATTGAGATGCTACTTCGTTTGTTTCATAAACAGCTATAGCTATGGAATTCCTCAGGTTAGCATATTATAAAATGTATATATCAATAAATTAAGCGCTTTTATTATTACCGTGACAATTCACGTTTACGGTACCGTAACGCCTTACAAAGGCAATAAACATACGATTCTTAACACCATAATGCAGCTCTTTCAAAAGATCAGAAAAACGATGTATGTAGGTCATTTTCTACCAAAGGAAAAAGTCACTTTCTTGCATCTCTCTCACACATCGCACCATGACGTCTCCGTAGACCCCTACAATACTTCTAGCCGTGACGATTATTTTGAAAGTATGGAATGTAGTTACAAAGATAATACGGAAGTAGTGAGTAAATTCCAAAAATTAAAAAATGTCAAACGTCAAAGCGCTGATGGTTTTGCTTTTGTTCTTAAACATATAATGATGCAGCTCTTTTTTACACACCAAATGACAACAGACGAAAATGAGATAAATGATGAACGTATGTCCGCACCCCCCCCCCCCCCCCAAGGAAACATACAATAATTATCTTTTTTTTTTTTTTTAATTTTTTTTGCAGAATCAAAGAGTACATTATTACATAATGGAAAATAGTTACAAAGTTATAGAATTAATACAATAATTGGTACCAATGACATGTCGCTGTTATCTACTTATATTTTTGTGAGATAAATAATACAATATACCTAAATTAAGTTAGTAACTTATTAAAGGAGAGGGGTGTGTGAGAGTGTTTGTATGTGTGTAAATGCGAGTTGGTCTGCACCTTTATTCGAGGACCTTCACAGGCCTTTAGACCCAGAATCCGAGGACTCACACGAATCCGAGGACGTCCTCGGATTCGAAATGCGAAAAACTGAATATGTACCTATAATCTATGCGTTCTGATTGGTCAACTGTCGAAATTTTGGGCCAATCGGAGAGAGTCCTCATTTTCGTGGTGAAAAATATCGTGTTTAATTTGGATAGTGTTTCATTAGTACGGGTGTGTGACCACCAGGGCGGCGCCGCTAATGCTGGAAATCACACACAGACTCTAAACCGAGGACTCTCTCAAAGTCCTCGGTTTCGAAGGTGCAGGAATGTGAACACCAGGAGGCGCTGCAAGCTCGAGTGTCAAGAAATCTCTCCTATGCCCTAAACCGAGGACCCGTCGTTCGAAATTCCTACGTGCATGTGAATATAATAAGTATTGCACTATTAAGATTGTGCCGACAAGGAATTCAGTTTTTGACAGTTGAAACAAAATTCATTATTGCGTTTAGTTCGTATTGTGAACTATGTTCTGTAATACTGTTTAATTCGCTGTACGGTATTGTAATATTTAATAAGTAATTAGGACACCTGCTCAAGTATTTTATTAATCCGCGTCATATATTCTTCTTTCACTCCATTCTTCGTTAATCCGCTCTATGACCCTATTACCTACACCTCACAAAAACGCCTCTGTCTGAATTAAGGACAAGGGAAGAATATCGCCACCTGGATGGGTGATGTTGTCAAGCGGGTTAACGAGGAGCTGTAGGAAGGGTTTTATTAATGCGGATCTTGAAGAGTCGGAAAAAATTACTGAAAAAATTACCAAACGCAGAGTAACATTATCATCAAATAAAACATACAAAATCGTTAAAAAAATATGGTTTTTTAGGTGGTCTGACAAAAAAATTAAGACAACAAAGTCGTTTATAATAAAAATTATTGAACCAATATTCTTTCCTTCCAGGCATGATCTTATACAGGGTGTTAAGGGACGTACTTGACTTACTTTAACCAGCGATTCCTGACATTATTTGGAGTAAAAAATGTAAATGAAATTTTGGTCTCCGGTGACATTTTAGAAGTTTTTTTTTTCCTACAAAAACATAAAAAAATGGTACTGGTTGAACAGTTGGAGGCGGGGTAAGGGGTTCGTCGGACACCCGGCTGAGTGACCAGTGACGACATGTGGAAGAAATTTTTTGTTTGTTTGATTTTGAAGAAAAAATTTTTGAAAAAAAAAAAGTCTTCAAAAAAAGTCACCGGAGACCAAAATTTCATTTACATTTTTTACTCCAAATAATGTCAGGAATCACTGGTTAAAGTAAGTCAAGTACGTCCCTTAACACCCTGTATTTTATTTCTTGGCGTTCTTTTTTATGATGTTGTGCACATAAAATTTAATGTTTTTCCATGTTCTGTGTCTTAAATCTAGTTCATTGGTCAAACATTCTTCGCACGCTTTTTTGTTTGGAATTTTTTTTTCAATTAATGGAAGACAGCCATTTAGTCCAGTCAACGAATGCTCCAAAGGGAGGTGTAGAGTGCGTGAGCAGGGACCTAAGCCATTCCTTCAGAAACTTGTTTAGGGTGCTTAGGGTGTAAACATACTAAAAGTCCTGACGTCTAGGTGGTGAGCTGGGGGGGAGATTCAATTTTATTTTGAACCTTTTTTTAAGTTTTGTGCAAATTTATATTTTAAATAAAATATTTAGGAATACGATGAGGCGTATAATTTTGTTGACTGTTCACCACACGAGTGAACGTTAGGACGAGCCGCGCCTGCTTCCAAGATACGTGTAAGAAATTCGTTCCACACTATTTCGAGGACCCAAGACCTCCAAAAACTACAGGCCACTAAAACGAGGACCTTCCGAGATCCGTGTATTTTACGTATGTGTAATCCTGAATACGTGGACAGGCCTCGGATATGGGAAGTCCTCAGTTACCGGGTGTGTATTCCGGTTTTTTGAGGACCGTTTTCTAGGTGCTTACCGGGTGTATGATGAAACCGGATAGTCAGCAACCATCACGATTAACTTGAGTATACGCATAAGTGTAGAATACATGTCTACTTTATATAATATAGCAGGACCTCGAATTCGGGTAGCCAGTTGAAGTCCTCGAAATCGGGATTGGACAAACAAGGGTGCGTGAGAGGGTGTGGATGTGTGTTTTATGTGTGTTTTATGTGTGCGAATTCAGTGTGCTAAAAATGTTTTTCTTAAATAGAGAGAGGGAATCAAAAAATATATCGGTATTTGTGGTTTTTTGAATTGAGTTGAAACTTTGAAGGATGCGGGAAATAGGGGAGTTGGCTATTTCTTACGAATACATCTCCCTCACACGTACTCGTATAAAGAAAATTAAACGCAATTCAAGTCTCCTTGGTTAAGTCGTAGGTAATAATCCTCAAAAGGAATAAAGTACCTTAAAAGAAATAGACCAACTCATCTTTTGTCTCACCATTATGTAATGTGTAAAAAAGAGATGCAGCATTATAGCGATAAGGAACATGTTTATTGGGTTTTATAAAATTCATCACGGTTACAATAAAAGCGTTTATTAGGTATGTAGTACAACGGTGACCATAGGTAAAATTAATTTACTCGAGCGATTCATTAATCAAATAAAAAGAATTAAACCAACATTCTGTAGACTAAATTCCTCATTCTTCACTGGTCAACAAAAATCTAATTTACTTTGCAGAAACTGTTCCACTTAAAAAAATAAACCATTTCAATGGATGCTCTGTACATCACAGGTAAAAATACACTTGCTGCAAAAAATATTTTGATGACTCAGCAGTATGAAAACACGTACAGCATTCTTAAACAAAAATAGAAAAAATATGTTATGTGAGGAATACCATTTTTTTAATTGTTTTTTTTTTTTTCATTTTATATGTTCAATAATTTTAGTAATTAATAAAAACAGTTACGGCTGTGTAATTATTATTACGCCTGACAGCTGTTTCGCCTTCTGAAGGCAATATCAAAATGTGATTTATGAAATTGAGACAGAATAGACCAGAATAAAATAATTCCCCTAAGAGCCTCTGTCTTTGGGAATGCAGTGTTTTTTTTACATGAGCCCAACACAGGAGGCCCTGTAAAAAACGATTTCTCTCACGACCTATGAAATCTTTGGGGATGCTGTGTGGAGGGTTTTTTTAGGGGATAGGAAGGAGAGGAGCATTCTGAGAAGGAAAAGGGTTTAAGGAGTGAGTAGGAATCCGGGGTTCAGTGTGTCCTGGTCATCCGTCTCCAAGACCTAGACAAACCTCACCCCATGAACCCGGGCACCCCTGTTAAATCACCAAACGCAGCGAACCATTTGGGATGACCTATGGCAGAGGTGTTGGTTATCCAATAAAGGTTCCCGGGGCGGCAGTACCTACCCATTCCCACCTCCCAAGTGTGGACAGTTTTTTTAGAAAAGGAAGGAGAAGATGTTCTGGGAAGGCAAATGGTATGAATGGTGGGTACGAATCTAAGTTAGTATGTCCAGAAGTAACAGACATATGAATCCAACCCTCCAACAATGTTGCAAGGCGATGTTCCGAGAGAGTCCTGCTGAACAGATCAAAAGATTTCCCTAAATCAGTCTCTCCCAATGCGGCCCGCCACGCAGTTGGTGTACAGATGCATTCGCGCCAAGATCCGGACAAACCTCACCCCATGAACCCGGACACCCATGCTAAGTCACCAAATGGCTGAACTGTGGCTGACGTGTCCACGGGAATCATTTATTGGATATCCAACACATCCCAAACACGCCTTCCTAATTGAAAATGAATTGTAAATACCTAAGGTTTAAATAATAAAACTATAAAGTATAACAATAAAAAAGCAATACCTACAAGTAACTATCCTTTAACGTTAACATCAAACCCCCTTTTTCCCGACAACTCGAGAATTCTACACTATCCCCTTCCCATTAAAAAAATTCTAAATTCCCACGATATGGTAACACCATCATTAATGGAATAGATTCCGGTACATTCATTTCGTGATGTAACAATATCACAGTCGTGATCATATTATTCTTGGAAGATAAACATTCATCGATGAATTTGTCAGTAATGACGATGCATTAACATCAAAAAGGGAAGATTACAACATAACCTCACATTTTTTATATTGAAAAGGTCAAGATCACAACTTATGAATATTTAACAAACAACAAAGCGACAAAATTCTTTTAAAATATTACAACTTCTAAGATTTAATCGAAGATGTAAATAAAATAAAAAAGTACATTTTTATCGATTTTAATGTTTTAATCTCTAATTTGAATTCACTGAATATCTTATATTTATTTATTTATCTTGAAAAAAACTATTTTTCATTGCCTATCTCACTAGGAAATTTCCTGCGTTGAGAAGGACGATAAATTAAAAGTTACTTTAAATACCAATACAATTAAATTAAAATAAAGAAGAATTAGAAGTTGTATTAAATACTAACCACCTTACTAATAAAACGTGTTTAAAATTTGACACAATTGATAAGCACCCACTTACAGTTGCATAAATTTTACAACACGTTTATTAGTAATACCCTACGCCCAAGGTGGTGGTGACCCGACAGTTAATACCCTGAAATTATAATTATTATAAAATTATAATGTTTTATGCATTATTTACCAATTTCAAATTAAAATCAACTTCAAAATACTCTGTAATAATAAGTTTATACTAAAAAATTAAGTTTTATAATAAATTTGCATGAAAATATGTTTTTTTCTTTTGTTATTCGTCGGTGCATTCTCTCTGCACACCCCTTCGGAGGCACTTAGTTACATTTTGTGTAAATATGTATTACCATATTTTCCCTAAACCGACTGCATATTGTATTTAAGTATACCGGGTGGCCTGTGTCGGGGATAAAATGCAAGGTAAAATGGGTTACACATCTTTTCTTTGAAGTTAACTTTTTTTTTAAATAAATAAGAAACGTAAGTTTAATCTTATAAAAAATAATAATAAAAATTTAGAAAGAAAATACATTTATACAAAAATGAGAAAAACAATATATTATGAAAGCAAAATTTTAAAATATTATATTAATAGTTGTTCTGTAGCTATTTTAGAGTTTAATTTGAAATTGTATTATGGAGATATTTCACCATCCGCCTGATGGCTTATCCACACGATAACGACTATTAATAAATGAACAAATAAATACTCGCAACAGGTAAAAAAAAACTCAGCTAACTTATCCTATACATAGCCACTATTCGCAGGTTTAAGTATCTACAACTCAGACTTTTTTAATAAATAAATTGTGACAATTATTGTAAGCAATAATTATCAGCCTGAAACTCTCATCTACATTGAAAAAATCTTCCGAGAAAAGATACATGCCGCCAACGGGACTTGAACCCGTGTTCTTCTGATTGCCGGTCAGGTGCTCTACCACTGAGCTATGTCGGCTAATCTAATACCCGCCAAATAATTCAATATATAATATATACTAGTGTTTTATTCAACAATTACCTACGGTTTATTACATTTTCCACCTGAAAATAACCAACTTTATTTTTGTGAGAGAGGTATTGTTAGTGCTAAATCTCTCGCTAGGTGGCGTCGAGACAAATTATGTCTACCTTTTTTGGTAAAATACTTTAACTTGTCAAATATTCATTATTATTTTTTATTGATAAACTAACGTTTAAGACAAGATTTTTATGTATCGGAAGGACACGGGTTCAAGTTCCGTTGACGGCATGTATCTTTTCTCGGAAGATTTTTTCAATGTAGATGAGTTGTTTGAGTTGTTTCAGGCTGATAATTATTGGGTAACAATTATTATAAGCAATAATTATCAGCCTGAAACACTCATCAACATTGAAAAATCTTCCGAGAAAAGATACTTGCCGCCAACAGGACTTGAACCCGTGTCCTTCTGATTGCCGGTCAGCTGCTCTTGACCACTGAGCTATGGGGGCTTATCAAATACCCGCCAAATAATTCAATATATACTAGTGTTTCATTCAACAATTACTGCTTGGTTCAAGTCCCGTTGGCGCCAAGTATCTTTTCTCGGAAGATTTTTCAATGTTGATGAGTGTTTCAGGCTGATAATTATTGCTTATAATAATTGTTACCCTTTGTGCTATGCATAAAAATCTTGTCTAAACGTTAGCTTATAAATTAAAAATAATAATTGATAATTATTGCTTATAATAATTGTTACCCTTTGTGCTACGCATAAAAATCTTGTCTTAAAAGTTATTTTATCAATAAAAAATAATAAATAAATTGTGTAATTAATCAAACATGTACGGTATCTTATGGATAATCTCTGAGGAGGATGGTGAAATACCCTCTATGCCTTATAATGATCTTCTCGGCTACCTCAGAAAGCCAAATGAATGAATTATACAATGATTTTAACATGTAAATTTTGTATTTTTGCCCTCGCCGGCTTTTAAACCCTCGACCTCTGGGTCCAGAGACAAGGTTACCACTCAGCCGATTTTTATTATCAAACGAATGATTAATATATCGTATACTATTTTAATTTTATTTTAGGACCTTTTATGCAAATGAGATCTTAGAGGCGTACGTGTTGTAAAACCATGTAGGATATCTGAAAAGAATCACCGATAAGTGCATATTATGATGCCGAAGTTTAAAAAAAAAAATTTAAACATTTCAGAAAAAAGTGCGTCTCGACTTTGTGCAAAAGCGCCGCGTCGGGCACAGAGTCGGGCCGGGCAGAGAGCACAGGCGTCGGGTGGGAATGCTATCCTTGTTCTACCGGCATTTCCATTGGAAGATGCTCCGAGGAACTAGCGTCATTGATCACTTCGGCACCGGTGTTGGGAAACACGCCAAAGGCGCGTCTAACATATTATGTACAGGGTTGACATTTGTCACATGAGAACGGGTTTCTTCTTCGACTCGTTCTTGAATTCATCAGCTCGGCTGCGGAACGATTTGCCGGCCTCTGTGTTTCCTCTTTCCTACAACATGGGTTTCTTCAAGACCAAAGTTCATTCATTCCTCTCCTCAAAAAGACCCTCTACACAGCAGCTCAGATGACACCTCCTGTGTGGAGTTAATGGAAAAAAAAAATAAGTTACTGTAAAAATAAATTAATTCTGTTACGGTACACGAACTTTATCACAGTGTTCATTGTGCAAATCTGCTTATAATGCAGTAGGTTAGGTAATTTGTTACCTATACGATTGATATGTTCGATACTATGAACACATTCATTACAATCGATGATACATACCTGGAAATGAATAACGATAATGATTCATGACATGACCCAAGGTTTACAAATGATTCTATGCTCCTGTACCTAATGTAATGGCTGCGAACTCTGCAAATATTTGTATGCAGGTGTTGTTCAAAACACAGCGTGATGTACGTATTATTAAATTACTTATGAAATACGTATGAAACATGGATAATTGTATCATGACTGTATTTATTGGTACGTTATTGAATTAAATGGTAGCAAATGTTATTTACAAGGACAAACAAAGCACATATTATGTACATATATCATTAATGCGAATGCTTTGACGGCCAAAGGTATTATAGTGATTTATTTGTGGGGTATTATGCCGTGTTGCGCTACCTCCTTCTTTATAACGCTGTCCGAAAAGTTGGCTAAAGAAGGAGATAAAATTAATCACTGCAACATCAAACGATTTATTATTGACTTCTTTTTTTATATTACGACGATCTCCGTGATCCAGGGCTAGAAATCCGCCAGTCGCGGGTTCAAATCTCGTCGTGCGCAAGTAAATTTAATTTGATTAATTTGTGTTATTTCGCAATTTATACTTTTAAAATAATATACAGTACCTATATGTGCGGCACGTTCCACAGTGGAAGATACTTTTAGCCCTGGTGTAAGGCCGCCATTCAGAATTCTAACGTGGCTTGAAATGCCTTTAGCCGTGTTTGGTGACTAGATATGAATAAATAGATAATTCCTCATCTCATATCTTCTCTTCTTCACTACCTTCAGCCTTGGTGATGCCGTAGTCTCACCGGCTCCAGACGGACATAATGAGAAAAAGGACCATTCACAAAAAAAAACATCGCCAAAAAGTGTGTTTTTTTTTTATTTTGCAAAGCTCAGGCACAAATATTTAAACGTTTTACGATCATTTTCTAAAGTATTTAATTTTACACATTATAGAATAGAAAAGGGGTTATTAAGTAGGAGATTTTGAACATTCAAGTAGTTTTTATGGGTATGATACTTTATTTTTTCTGAGCTTATAAAAAGACTGATCACAAAAATATTCGACTATTTCAGAGGCAAATGTGTTCTACTCACAATAATTAGAGCGTTTAACCAGCCAGCGGCTGAAAATCCACATTTCGTCGAAAACAGGGCGGTTCCAATGAGAAAGATTAATTATTCTCCGTATCAGTTTTTTTTTTAATTATAACTCAATATCGATTTTATTTCTTTCAAAATTTGCTTTAATTTATACCTACATCCAAAAATGCTGAAAGGCGTGATGATAAAACTATTAAAATTATATAATTTTTGTAACTATTTTTTGATTATAAGTATTTATCATTTTTCAATAATGTCTATTTTAATTAAGAATGTAAAAAAAATCTGAAATATATTAGTTTGTAAGTGCGCAAATAAATACACAAACGGACCAATTTTCGTCAAGAAACACATTTACGTACATATTTTTTAATGATTTTATTTAAACTAAAATTAAAATTCTGAAACATGCGTTTCCTAGATAACGTATTGGTTTATTTTACTGCATGATTATATGATTTGAAATGGGTGTTGTATAATACAAAATCTTTTTTTTTAATTTTACAAATCTGCCAACGTCCTATGGTATAACCCTATTATACTAAAAATAAACATTATTTTCTCATTTTTTTTCTCAAAATGAACAATCTTTCGAAATCAATTTATAATTTTTTTGTGGAAAAGAGTCAATACGTCTAAAATCTGATTTAAAAATTACATATTTCTGCTTTTCTCTGGTTATATACTCTCTTAATTAAAACATCTAAAATATTTCTACTAATAATTTTCAAACCCAAGTCACACGATTTTGCATTGCTTAGTATTTAGTATTACCTTCAGTATAACCGCTGCATAACCTAATTCTTAAATCATATTCTGTCTGATATTTCGCAGAAACATAACAGTAAATTATTTACCGGATGATATTAACGAATACGTGAAATCACCGCTGTAATGTTTTCTATTTTACAATCAATATGTACACAAAAAATTATGATAAACGGCCACAGATGTGATAGTAAATATAAATATGTCTATCAATTCAAATTAATCCCAAATTAATGAGGGACTCCACTCAATCCACTACAGCTCGACACAGATAACTTTGCAATCAGTGGAATCTCCACCGTAGATAATTAAATATAGGGGATACCGTTTTTTGTTGATCTTGTTATTGCGGAGTGAGTGGGATTTCGGCATTTCCAATAGTGTGCTGTTAGGTTGAAGGGAGTGCGTAGAGGAAGGAGCTGGCGAAGATGAAGTTTAGGAAGTACACCTGGTCACCAAACACGCATAAAGTCAATTGAAGCAAAGCAACGTTTCAATTCTGACTGGTTGTCTTTCATAGGGCGGCACTGAGCCAGGTTTTTCCCAATAATCTTCAACTTTTTAAATGCAACAATAATCGGACTGAGTATACGAAACACTCGCTTTTACCTAGGTTGTATGAAGTTACTAATAGATACGCAGATGTGATAGATCTATTTAACTGCACGGAACATAGGTACAAGAAGGCTATGCTATCATATTTTTTAATCACTATTAAATTTATTTATATTATAGATTTTTGCATGTAAATGTATCTCTGGTGTCACTTCCCAGTGTAACGTCACAATTAACTGTTATACATGCACTACTTTATCATTACTAATATTTTGCATATGAATTTGTGACATGTAATTAGTGTTTATGGCATACTTATGTTGTTTGTATTAAATAAATAAACCCCAGCTCCTTTCCTTCCCCCCTCCCTTCAGCCTTGAAACATTGGGGATGCAATGGCATAAACTGACTTTGGACATTTGGAACTCTTGTGTGATATCTCTACATATCTTTACATAGTATAAAATGAAGCCGCTCCCGCTGTATGTGCGCTTAGATCTTTTAAACTACGCAACGGATTTTCATGCGGTTTCACCAATACATAGAATGATTCAAGAGGAAGGTTTATATGTATAACACATGTATATTATAGTAGAGAAAAGGCGAGAAATTTAAAGATTCAATTCAGACAGCGGACAAGAACGTGTGTCCGGGTCTGCTAGTTATAAATTGATGTCCTCCGCCACGTCAGTCTGTCTGTCTATTCGCGATAAACTAAAAAAACTACTGAATGAATTTTCATGCGGTTTTCTCAAATAGATAGAGTAATTCATGAGAATGGTTTAGGTATACAATTTGTCAAGGTTAAGTGTAAATTGGTTGATATGTATAATATATAAAGGAGAATGTCTGTATGTGGAGGACGGGCGGACTGGCAAGCGGGCGGTGTGGATTTGATTTGTATGCAAATCTACAGTTTTATACTGAGGTTGATGAAATTCTGCGTAATTGACCTTCAAAACAAGAGGAAGGTCACTAACTACATTTGATTTCGAAAACTCTGTGTAAAGCCCGGGCATCGCCGGGGACTTCAGCTGGTTCACATTTAAAAACATCATAATATGATTGTATTATAATACAATCTTACTTAGATTGCATGCAGTTGGCAATGCTTTATCGGAAGTAATAGATAGTAATATAGAAAAATGCTAAAATAACATTAAGAAAGAAAGGGACCCTCAGATGGTTTGGGCATGTAGAGCGAATGAACGAAGGAAGTAGTGTAAGAAGAATATACGACGCGAATGTGAATGGTAGAAGAAGTCGGGGACGCCCGAGGAAGACATGGCACGATCAAGTGAATCAGATACTTGAGTCGGGTCATGTCAAAAGTCAGAATAATAGAAGAGAATGTATGAGACGATGTATGAATGTGAGTGAGGCAAAGAGTGTGTGCCAAGACCGAGTTGTTTGGCGGTCCGTCCTCTCTGCCTACCCCTGCGGGGAAACGGCGTGATGGTTAGTTAGTTAGTTCTAAAATAACATCCCTCAATAATAATAATAATATTATATTCAAAAATCTGTTTCTGAAAAAATAAGAAAGTAGATATACCTACAGATTTAGGAAATGAGATTAAAAGAATTTGGCATTCTCAGACTATGAAAATATTACCATTTGTTATTTCGGCTTCTGGCATTATACCTAGTTCTCTCAATCAAAATTTAGGCATATTAGATTTGTCAAAGAATTTATATACAAAAATGCAAAAATCAGTCATTTTAAATACATGTAGGATTACAAAAGATGTTTTAAATATTTATATTGAGGGATCAGTAGGATTTATAGGTCCAATTAGGATATGAAAATATCTGGAGTCGGTGAATTATTTTCCCATTTGGTCTCTTTGACATGTTGTTCTTGTATTGTTATAGTGTGGATTGACAAGGTGATCTTTGTGGAAAAGTGCGTGAAAGGGTTAAGTTTTTTCCTGCGGGAACGATTTAACCCGGACATTAAATCTGAAGCGAAAACAATGCTAGCATATTATTATCTCCTACTTGCTAACGCCTTTTCCGTTATGGTTTTATCGTATAATATAGAAAATTACATTCTTTAGAAAATTATCCTAAAGCATTTAAATATTTGTGCCTGAATATCGCTAAATAAAATAAAACACACATTAAGCAATGTTTTCTTCTTGAATAAATTATAACAGGGTGCTGGTGTTAAACAAAAATTTAAAGCTTATCCCCATCTACACAAGGAGCGTTATTGTTAGCGACCTGATCCTGAATTTTACACGACGTGGTGCGTCACCTTAAATAATTTTTCACACAGTTTTGAAACTATCACTTTGTACTAGATATATACACTATTCCAGCCCATCATTCAGCAATATAAAATAATTTCCTTCTCAGAACAACTTATATCAGTAGCAATTTACAAATTGTCTATGGCCAGCTATAACATTATGGCATGGTTTACCCCATTAGCAAATGGTTATGTTGTTATAACGGAGGCGGGCTAAGCACATAGCGGTTTAAGAACCTATGCTAGAAGAACCAAGAACCTATGCTATGAGAAACTATTCGTCTAACCCGATTAGTAGCACGAGACGTGGTTGACGGACACCTCTAATAACTGACCTAACATACGCAACTGTATTTTTAATCAACACCATTATCGAAAGCTTAACATGGTTAACATTGCAAGTGTTCAAAGTAGGAACTAAGTACCCCATTTTTTCTTCATTTTATGGCTTTCACTGTTATTAATGCGTACGGTATTATCGCATGGGGTAGCGCAAATGACTTTATTGTTGAAGCAATTAAAAAGAATTTTAGATCGAGTACTTACTTCTTGTTGGTGTATATAAGGTAATTAGGCTTAATAAACCAGGAATGTCTATAACACCAATAACAATTTAGAAAAAAAAACACTAGCTCCACTCAGGAAGCCCTGAGGAAAATAACTCTCCTCAGGGCCTATGTCATCTTTAGGGATGTTCTGTAGAGGGTCTTTTTAGGAAAGGAAGGAGAGGAAGTTCTGGGAAGGAAAAGGGTGTTAGGGGTGGGTAGGAATCTGGGGGTCAGTGTGCCCAGGAGTGAAGGACTTAAGAATCCATCCCTCCCGAGATATTCCGAGAATGTAAAGATGGACAAGTCAAAGGGACTTCCTCAACCATTCTCTCCCGATCCGGCCTGCCATGCAGCTGGTGGGCAGACGCATTCGCCGCCAAGACCAGGACTATGCATTACAATGCATTAAAGAAAACCCACTCAAAGCACCGCCACACACGATTAGGTTATGTTTTATGTTTTGAATCATCCCAAATACGAGTATATTTTTAATGCATTTCCAAATTCCTGTTTAGTGGGCTTAATGGTTACGATTATTACATAGCGCCGTTATAGTTCTCTTAAAATACTACCAACAAAAGCGATGTTCATTCTAAAATACGGCATATTACGGTACTATATAGTAGTAATGAGTTATAAGTTATAGTTAAACCTGTTAGTTAACTTAAATAAGACATAACAATAAACTCATGGGAATTGCATTGGCCTGGGGACAGATAATGGGTGAGATTCACGGACTAAAAATGTGTTTTGGATGCCCTGTGCCTAAAATTATTTCACGTCAAATGAAAATACCATGATATCTAAAAAAAATGATAACAAAAAAAAACAGTGTGCAATTAACATGCGGTAGAAATGAAACCTTCAGAAAACTAAAGTATGCAAGAGTGGGGAGGCTACGAAGCACCGCACAAAGAGGATACCGATCAGTCTATTCTAATATCCTAATCCTATAGGTACATGTTTGTGCTTGGCTCTTTTTAGTGGAGCTAGTTTTCGTTTCATCGAGTTTCAAATCACAACGGTGCTAAATAAGTTTTCACTCCAACAATTTAGTAAATAAAATAATAGCACCCGGTAAGTTACCTTTTTTACCAACTCACATTGTGAATAAAACTTTTCAAAAAAATGATTCAAATTTCATTAAATCTGAAAATATACTCGTATGTCTTAGGTCTATTTATGATAAGTACAAACATATGGTAATTTTGCATGCCTATACAATTTAAATAGTTAAGTTTTTTTCTGGATCGTTAGCGATAACTTACATAGTAGGTATACAATGAATAATGACGATGACGCATTATTCGATTCCCTTTTCCGCGTTGTATTAAAATAGTTAAACTTATATAAAAATACTTAAAATCAATCTTGTGGAAAATAAGGTTTTCTATAACTTTTATTCAGATTTTATCGACGTGTAGGAAGAGAGTTATTTGCAAAAAATCAATGTTGGTGAACTTTTACCTAATATCTGATTTTGTAAAATACTCATTTGTAACATCGAAACGTACATGTACATAACATATAAAAAAATCAGCAAAGAGATATAAAAAAATATAAAAAAAATATAAAAAATCAAATCATCAATTTGTGTGAGTATGTGCATTATTCCGACCTAATACTTTTATTTGACTGGGCTAGAGGGAAGTGTAAAGAAGGGGAAGATAGTGGTTTGAAAGTGGGTATCTACTTGTTTTCTTTTTTCAGAACAGTTTTTAACTAGATATTCAGACATAAAACAGCGCTAAACCAATAATGGTCACTCCCCAAGGCGATACTGAGAGTTTTCCACTCTAGGCTAAGATGAGTCAGACGTGGTCGCTAAATACAGCTAAAACAAATAAAAAGTAATATTCAACGGAAAACTTAATGTTTCATTAATTCCTTATCTTTCTGTTACATTTTCATTTTTCTTCATTTTCATTACATTTTCTTTTTTGATTTCAGCAGTTTGAAAATACATTTTTTGTAGATTTAAGTGAGTAGATGCACTTTTTCAGAACTGTTTATATTACATACATATATTGTTTTGTTTGTTTTTTTTTTATTTTTATTATGGTCTCAAATTTTTATGTCGTTATTTTATTGGTCAATGATATGACTATCTCTAACACTGTTATATATGAACTTGTAATGACTGTTTATAACGCTAATAAATAAAATAAAATAAATAAAACCATTTCGACCAGTGTTTCGATCCTGAATTATTGTGTTCCATACCATAATTATATTCTCGCATGATTATGGATTAATAAAACAAATGAAATTACTACAAAATTATACTGAATACCTTTTTCCTTCCCAGAACGTCATCTCGTTCATTTTTCTAAAAATACCCGCTACACAGCATCCCCAAAAATTAAATTGGCCCAGAGGGTAATTTTTCCTCAGGGCCTCATGTGTTAAGCTATTGTAAAAAAAAATACGAATTACCAAAGGAAATAAAACTAGAAGAAAATATAAACAAATTTAAACTTTAATTACGAAAATATGTGATGGATTCATTCATTAAATAAACCGATTCATTCGTTAAATTCATTAAAAATATAAATTATTAACTGTCTATTAGCTACCACCATATCTTTCTTAACTCCGTTGTTTCAAAAAAAGTGAATAAGTTTACCAATACAATGTTGGTTGTAGGAACATAGCCATAAATAATCATTAAAACTGAAACTCGCCTCCATAAACCATGAGCTATGGGAAATTAAACAGAAACATATTTATTCATGTTAACATCTCACGCGAACTACAATAAATATTTATTATTTATGTAAGTTCAAATTACGACTGACTCACGGAATGCTAGGGGAAAAATGCACAATCGATGTTGTTCGCAGATTAGCCAAAAATGTATGTTTTCTTAATGTGCCTTATGTCGCCAAGAATATAGGTAATAAGCATAAAAATCGCTCGGCAAACAAAGTCTACAGGTCACAATTTCAAGCACAAAAACCGTTTTTATTTATTTTGTGAAATTAAATAAGAAAGAAAAAAGTTCGATGGAAACTGACACAGTTAGTTGTAGCCATAAAATTGTATTTTTATAAAGTTGTTACTTGTACGCATTTATACATTTCTAACGAAAAAATCCATTTTTAGTAGTTTAAATTTATATTTTTAATAAACTAATCTATCTATATAATCTATCTATCTATCTATCTTCTATACAGGGTGTCCGGGGGTAAAGTTCATTAACTTCGGGAGGTGATTCGACATGATAGTACAAGTAAAAAAGATAATAACTTTTTCGAAATTCCAACTTTTAGAGATAGTTTTGAGGTAAAATGATAAAATTAGTCCGGCGTGTGCGGCCAGATTTATTATTTTCCGCTGTTACGATACGGGTCAACCACAATCGAGCTGGGCGCCCTGCAGGCTTTCAGCAAGTAAGATCGTACCTCACACTAAGGATTTTTAGTAGGTAGGTACGTCTTTTTGTATGGGAAAAAATGTTGGAATTTCGGAAAAAGTTGTTAATCTTTTTTAGTCCTACCATCATGTAGAATCACCTCCCGAAGTTAATGCGCTTTACCCCCGGACACCCAGTACATAAATAAAAACGAATCGCTGAAATGTATGTCCGCGCATAACTTCCGAACGACTGCACCAAATTGGATAAGTCCTTTTTTGTGTTCGTTGTTGTCAGGACAAGGTTTGTATGAAAGTACGGGTGAGCTCTGGCATTATGAAATTTGTTTTAAAAAATTGCAAAAGGTGGCACGCGAGCTGTTTGAAAATTGAATGTAACGGGACTGAATGTATGGAATGCGGGAGGGGATGGGGGTGGGGGGTTCACGGGAGGGGGGGGGGAGCGGAACCTGGGAAGGGTGAGAGTAACTCGGGAGGGGGAGAGGGAAGGTGGAGGAATCGGAATAGGAACGCGATAGGGGAAAGGGACGCGGGAGAGGAAGGGGAGGCGGAAGGAGAACGGGACGAATGGGAAAGGACACGCAGGGAGAAACAATTTCTTTATTAAATGGCGACGGATATCGGGAACCAGCTAGTTATTATTATAATTTTATTTCTATTCAATGGAAATGGTAGGAAAAGCATAAATTTATCCAAAAATATTTTTTTTTTTAAATTTATAATGTAAACCGATTCATGGTAAAGATTAATCTAAAATAGTGATACAGCATTAAATTTATATAAACTAATTATTTTGTTAAATGTTGATTTCCCTAAAATAAATAACCTTTCTAGATTACAAAACACAACATTCACTTCTAAGGAATGAGAAATTTTCAATTGTCTTGGTCGGCACGTCTGTCTTCCTCTAATAAGGAACATACTGTTTACAGTAATACAATATATTAACACAGCAGTGTCTCTATTTGGAGTTGTTGGAGATAATGCGTGTAATAGACACCTGGTCTTAGTCATTTACTCACAATGACTGTAGTAGTGTGTATTGTTTGTGAAAGAATCTAGTTCTCGACTCACGTGTACATGATACGTGGAACCTAAGAAAGGTTTCGTATTACACATTAAAACTTGTATTAAGTAAGTCATACTTAAAGAAGAAAATGCGAAGATGTGTAATGCGTAAATGTGTGGTTTTCTTTGATGAACAATAATTCTCAGATGATCGGGAGGTTTCAATAATACTCGGTTCATCGGTTACGAGTCGTGTTTATTTATCGTCTGGTTTACAATGAATATTTAACTGCACATAACATTCGTTCTAAATGATGCTCAGTATATTTATGAAGCATGGGAACTTGGCCCAGCTGTCGATTGGATATCATCGGCTATTTCCGTAACCGTTCGGATATTAGACACTCTCCTATAGTACTACTTTAGTGACATCAGTTGAAATACCTCAAAATTACATATAACTAACTACCTTTACTCTATCTATACTAACGACATTTGTTCAAAGGCATTGAAACTACATACATATTCCCATACAAAATAATGATAATGCCTTAGTTTACCTACTCAAACTAGAGAAAAACGGGGTATTTTCATAAACTATAAATACCTAAAGTTAAAAATGTGTGAAAATTTTATAGTTTATTTTTCTGACTCTCATTATCGTACTAAAATCATGCAATTTTAATATTATCATTCATAATTATTCATTTTGAAAACGACCTAAAACCGCATATTCCAAAACGGTTTCAACTAGCTACAGCGTTATGACGTAGAAAACGCCGCTGGTTGTTATGAAGAAATCCAGCCACTGAAAAATTTGAACAAAATTGAACAAATTTTACCGACCTTTTACTGTCACTCTCGCTCTTTCTCCCCAGAAAACTGAGCGAAAGGGACAACTGAACCTCAGACTAATAGTACCTAAATAAAGTCATTAAAATCAAGTTTTTGTATTACCCATTTTTCTCCTCTAAAACTGAACCGATTTTTTTACTAACTGCATTAGAAGAAAAACTCTCTGAATGCTTTGCTTTTTTTTAAATACATTATTTAGTTTGGATACTGAACGTCTGATGATGGCGTTTAAACAAATCAAACATTTTTGGAGGGTCCTAACTCCTATAAGAAGTAACCAATTAAAAAAAAACAAAACGTACCGACATGCTAGTGGTAGATATATATATTACATTAAAAACCATTTGCAGTAGTGTCCAAAAGTAGAGAGAAAATTGGGGAATACGTTTGTATGGACAAAACTCCGCCCAGTTTCCTCTTAAGACGATTTTAAATCGTCACAGTAAATGAATTCGTCAACATAAAAAAAAAATAAAATTTTTTTTTTCGAGAATAACAAAAAATACCGTGAAAATACCCTGATTAAAGATATCAACGCACTGGTCTAACTGAAAATTTGAACTGTGACAATTCCTACTTTTTTTCTATGTTGTATTTTGGTCTATCTTACAGATTTTTTTTTTACATGAAAACCGCACAAGAGTCCCAACTGCTCCCGTCTGGAGCCAGTGGGACTACGGCATCCCCAATTGGGGTATGTTGTGAGGCTGAAGGTAGTGGGGAGGGGAAGGAGATAGGGAAGAGGAAGGTGGGGAAATACCTGGCTATTCAGATCTGGTCACCAAACACGGTAGAAGCCATTTCAAGCAACGTTTCAATTCTGAATGGTGGTCTTACACCAGGGCGAAACTGAGAGTATCTTCCACTCTGGAACGTGCCGCAAATATACTATATATTATTTTAAATGAATGAATAGTGAAATACGCAAATTAATCAAATAAAATTTATTTGCCACGCCGGGATTCGATCCCGCGACCTTCGGAATGCTAGTCAAGCGCCTTACCGCTGCACTACGCCGGCCGTCAAATTATTTTTACAGTACGTTCTGCCTTGAATTTTTAGGTTAACACATATATTTTAGCTCTCAACGCATCTATGTTATATTTTAGTCTAACCCACAGAAAATTTACAAATAGAATGTTCTACCGCGAATTAATAAAAAAAGAAACTTTGTTTAAATATCTTTCTACTTCGTCATGATTCGAACCCGCAACATTTTCTATAGTGAGTCAAGTAGCTACCACATCATGGACTATGTCAATTCGAAGAAATACTTTTTCTGCGATTAAAAAACATCTCAGTTTCCTTTATAATGACGTCGTCACATCAATTAGGCCTATTATCCCGGAATGTCGTCTACGATTACAGAACCTCTGTCCTCGATTCCCGGAATGGAGTGCAATGTTAGGTAGGGATTAAAAGAAATACAACCACTATGGTGACGTATTATAAAAAAGAAACAACCATAAACAAGTTGTAAGATGTTGTAGAGCAGCGCAACCATTGTCCCGCGACCATAGATACTCGTTGTCGAGTGTTGTGTCGTCTATAATATTTAACTTCATTTCTACCTGTTGTTTTATATTTAAATTCATTTTTATTAATTTCCGTCTATGGACTCTTTTACTTTCAGTTTAACGTCTGTGTTACATTTTATCTTCATTTTCATACAAAAAAATCTGTCTTAGCATCAGTTTGTCTAAGCTAAATTTTGTTTACACTTTTTACTCCAAAAAATATCAGGATTACAGGTTAAATTAAGTCAAGTACCTAACACCCAGTATACATATAATTTAATTGTGAATAGTGAATACTTGGAGCGGGTGGATGATTTAGTGTGTCTGGGAAGTATGTTTACGAGAAGTGGGAAGGCTGATAGAGATGTTGAAAGAAGTGTAAATGCAGGTAACTTCATTAATAGACGCTTGAATACCGTTAGGGCTAATAAAAAACTGTCAAAAGAAGCGAAGCTAGCAGTCCACAATGGAGTGCTGGTACCTATCCTGATGTATGGCAGTGAGGATTGAAACTTTTTTTTATCTGATTATCTCACAAGAGTCTCAGCTGCTCCCGTCTGGAGCCAGTGAGATTATGGTATCCCCAATTGGGGTATATTGTGAGGCTGAAAGTATTGTGAGGAGAAAAAGATATGGGAGAGGAAGGTGGGGAAGTTTCTGGCTATTCAGATCTGGTCACCAAACACGGCTAAAGCCATTTCAAGCAACGTTTCAATTCTGAATGGTGGTCTTACACAAGGGCGAAACTGAGAGTATTTTCCACTCTGGAACTCGTAAATATACCATATATTATTTAAATGAATTAATTGTGAAATAACACAAATTAATCAAATGAAATTTATTTCCCCCCACCGGGATTTGATCCCGCGACCTTCGGATTGCGAGTCAAGAGCCTTACCCCTAGATCACGCCGGACGTCAAACTGGCAGAGGAAGGATGAAAGTAGACTGAATACTGTAGAAATGCGTGTGGTAAAACCACACGCATGGAGATGCGCAAAGAATAAAGTGACCTTCAGATGGTTTAGACATGTAGAGCGAATGAACGAAGAAATGAGTGAAAGGAGAATATGTGACGCAAATGTGAATGGTAGAAGAAGTCGGGGACATGATCACGTGAATTAGAATAATTGAAGATAATGTATGAATGTAAATGAGGCAAAGAGTGTGTGACAAAACCGAGTTGTTTGGTGGCCCGTTCTCTCTGCCTAACCCTGCGAGTTAATTAGTAAGTTTGTGTCGGAGTAAAAAAAAGGTTGCCTCTCTCTGGTATTAAGAGCCATGATTCAGCGCCAGGTAAGTTAGCCACTGACGGTGGATTTCCTCCGTGAATAAGGTGACCGGAATGTAAGATTAGTGACGTCATTCGATGACTGGGGCTTGCCAGCCAGGTACAACTGGTCCATCACAAATATTAAACTACTAGGTACTATTATTGTGAAGGTCACGGGGTCTGGTTTTGTTTGACGTCATTATCAGAGATTTGCAAAAACTTCGACCGTCAATAATGCAGAGAAAAAAAACAGGTGAAAAAGTTATCTAATAAATAATTATTGAAATGTTGTTTAAAATTTGGGATTATTTTGGAAAAGTGGCTCAATTTGGGAGGCGGTTGTCGATACTACCGCCACGGGAAAGATTTATTGGATAACATATCCCAAGTGGTTCACTACTTTTGGTGACTTAGCGGATTTATGGGGTGAGGTTTATCCGGATCTATAGGCGAATGACCTGGACATACTGAACCCTAGATTCCTACCCACCACTCTTACCTTTTTTCTTCTCAGTACTTCCTCTCTTTAATTTCTTTAAAAAAAACCTTCACACAGCATCCTCAAAGATGACAGAGGCCCTGTAGGGAAATTCTTTTTCTCAGGGCTTCCTGTGTGGAGCTAATGTAAATAAAAATCTGCTTAGCCTTGCGGGAGGCTCTTTTGGAATTTCTCCAGAATGTAATTTTTGCATGACAAAAATACGCCATGAGTAAAATGCAAAAGATATGGAGTGATAGAGGTATTGGAGGGGACCCCACCACTTTCCATCCGGCGTTATAAGGAAACATATGGTTTCCTCCTTCACCGCACACGTCAAGACTTTACTTTCTATTGAACGAAGCTACATTTATTTGAACGACTCTAGACCCTCCAATGTCCATGCATACGTGGTTAATAAGCAGTATGCAAGTACTTACATTAACTTTAGACATGAAAGATAAATAGAAGTAGCAACCCGTGGAATAATTCTTTTTGGAATAGGTAACATAAAAAGAGTGATAGAGGCATAACGAAGATGTAAATCGTCCGGGCTTTGATTTTCCCCATATTTCTATACGATGTGGAAACATGGACACTTAAAGCCAGCGAAAGAAAGCAGATCGACGCCCTCGAAATGTGGTGCTGTATAAAAATGCTGAGGATTTCATGTATCCATTTTGGAAGATCTAGGCCTCCACATTGGCTTTCAAGTATAATGTAGGCCTACAATGTATTGTAAGATACTTTGGACACGTTGCTCGTCAAACTAAGGACTCCAACTTGGAAAAATCCATAGTCAATGACAAAGAGGAAGGCAGAAGATGCAGAAGAAGGTCCCCAACGCGCTAGGGAGTGACCAAGTATCACTGGCGTCCGGTACTAAGGTGTCACGTAGCGCAGTGGAGGAGTGGAGGTAGCCTTGTCCACCATGGAAATTGGAGTAGGGATCACGATCCTCGGTAATGCGCGTTTTCCCTGACAAAACAACCCCCAACAAAATATCTACTAAAAGCTAACCTAACCTAACAAAAAAATGTGACAAAATAATACAGATATTCTGTAAAGACAATATTTTTTTTTCTTTAAGAGTAAAACCCCAAATTGTAATATTTAATTAAATTAAGATAATATTAGCGAAACTCAATCGAAAATCTGGAAACAAAGAAATCAGTAAAAGATATTTGCACCTCTGGGACTAGAACCCAGGAAAGCGAAAGGTCCTCGGTTCGAGTCCCAGATTTTCGATTGAGTTTCGCTAATATTGTCTTCATTTAATTAAATAAATTATTGTTCAAAAATGTTTTGGAGGATGTTTGTCCATAGGATATTTTGTCGGGTGATTTCTGTCGGGGGTGTTTTGTCACGGGATTAAAACGCGCCTTACCCGATCGAACATCATAATCAATTTCGTTGGACTATCTTTGACCAAAGAGTCGAAAGGTCTTTTGATAATTGATGGCAAACGTTTTCTTTCGAATAGCGTAGATCCGACTTCTTTTTCTTCCGGGTTTTTTTTTCTTCCTTTTCAACTGTATTTAGTCTACTTTCGTCCTTCTCGCAGCAATCAGGATTGCTATCATAACACCACGATAAACCTCACCTCCTACAAGAGTATACGCAAAGGTGTACTGTAAAGGTGTGACTCAAGCAGGATATATCTACAATTGTCGGCATTGATGACACAAAAACCACTGAGTGAGTAATTTGCGGTTGACACATTTTCCTTCTGTTTTACCATCAATCAACAAACGCGCCATTTTCTGTTGTCTGTTCAAAACACAAAACTTTTATCAGTGTAATTAAGCTATCTATCTGTTCATATAAATAATGTCACGAGACGGGCGGGCGGGTGAGGGAGAGCAGAAGGCAAATCTAGAATTTTATTCCGCGAATGACGAATTTCTGCACACTTGACCTAAAAGAAAAAGAGGAGAGAAACAAGAGGGTCACAATTGGGGTATGTTGTGAGGCTGAAGTTAAGTGGGAAGGGGAAGGAGATAGGAAAGAGGTTGGTGAAAAATTACCTGGCTATTCAGATTTAGTCACGAAATACGGTTAAAGCCATTTCAAAAACGTTTCTATTCTGAATGGTGGGTGATTTATTTATTTATTTATTGTTGTTATACGCCCGTAGGGGCTTTTACATAGATTAGAAAATAATATTTAAGATATCGAGGATTACACATACATAGAATTTATACCAAAAGTTATAAAAGTGAAAAAACTTTTAAGAATATACAAGTAGTTTTTAAAGAAAAAAAAACACTTGTATAATCTTGTGGAAATATTTTAAACAATGTAATATTTAACAATAACATACAACAAAATATAATATAAACATTACAATAACAAATCAAATCGTTAAATATATACTACCCATGTTACAATAATTTGTAGGATTCCACAAAGTGTTGGTTTAAATTGCATTTTAGAATGTAAAGGGAATCAGCGAATACATCTACAATACTACCAAACTTGTTGCCTAAATAATGCATCCTATTGGTAAGTGAGTGTGATTGATAGTTAGTTGTGTATGTGTTGCAAAAGAATGTTATATTTTGTCTAGTATTCCTTGTCGGTACATAGACTATCATAGACTGGTACTGAGACTATCTTCTATCCCGGAACGTGTTACTAATAACTAATTTATTAGCCTTCTCTTAGATAGTAAGTCACAATTTTAAATGGGAATAATTTGCGAGATATTTACGAAAAACCAGAGAAATTAACATATTTTTGAAGATAGCTAATTCTCCTCGGAATCCTGAATTTCAAAGAATGATTCAGGGTATTAACTCAAAAGCCACAATGTACACATTCTACAAGTTTCAAAATTTTGTAATGTTTTCCATCTCAAAAACCTAGTTTGAACTTATCAGGCCTTACCACATCTACATCGATAATAGAAACAAATGGAGATGTAGAATGGAACCGTGCCGACCATAGCCGAGCTAAAGCCAAACCAAATGGACTACCAAATCGGCCGTGCAGCGAAATTTGGGAGACGGAAATGGGTACTGCCACCCCGGGAATCGATAATTGGATGACCAACCCCTCTGCTGTAGGCCACCCCAAGTGGTTAGCCACGTTAGGTGACTTAGCAGGGGTGCCAGGGTTCATGTGGTGAGGTTTATCTAGGTCTTGGTGGCGAATGCTAATGATTTATACGTCAGTCATTCCTGGACACACTGACCCCCCCAGATTCCTACCCAGAAATTCCTCTACTTCTTTTGCTTAAAAATACCCTCCATACAGCATCCCCAAAGATGACGTAGGCCCTAAGGGAAATTATTTTAAGGAGGGCCTCCCGTATGAAGCTAAGATTTATCAAAAGTGATGCGTTTGGTATGTAGAAACAAAGGTGATGCGCCGGTGTGCATTGATGCAATTTGCAGTAGTATGTATAAACGATGTAAACGAAAAGATTCTTTAGATATTTTTTGTCTTGGCTAAGAAAATCTAAAAATATGTTATAAGAATGAAGTAACGAAAATATAAAACCACTATTGTGGCTTACCTCAAGGTTGCCTGATGGTGCCTCTACTAGCCTGATATTACAAAAAAATAACTTTTCTAATGGTTCATGGCCCATCTCCCTAGTATTTATTATCTATGAGTCTTACGGTAGATATTACGCGTCTAGAATTACATTTGATGAATACTAAGCCATCCATAGAAAGTGAAGACTTCAATTTACTATCCGGTTATGATTAAGAATAGCAAAAAAATCTCTGCGTTATACCAAAACGCGTTGCGAAAGCTAACATTTCTAACACCCGATAAATTTTTATTGTTTATCGACATTTAGCCAGGTAATTTACAATTTGCCTGTAAAACGTGATACATTTTTCGCGGGATGGTAAACGAAATTATATGTATTAGTATTTACAAAGATCGTGATCGATAAATTGTTTAATAAATTTTGAAATCTCACCTTGTGGATCGAGTGTGAATCCAATTTAAAATTTAAATAAACAGTTATTTTGCGTAATAAAATAATAAACAAAACGTTTTGCAGACTCTTATGAAATAATACAGTTTTGCAATGTACGAAAGGACCACCTTTAATAGTTTTTTGTGAACATCACATAAGAGTCCCAACTCTCGACTGTCCAGATCCTGTGTGACTATGGCAACCCCAATAGGGGTATATTGTGACACTGAAGGAAGTGGGGAAGGGAATTAGGTGTGGAGAAGAAGGTTAAAAGTACCTAGCAAAACAGATCTGGTCAACAAACTCGGCTAAAGACATTTTTTTACATTAGCACCACACAGGAAGCCTTGAGGAAAATAATTTCCCTCAGGGCCCATTACATATTTGTGGCTGCTGTGTGGAGGGTTTTTGATGAGGAAAGAAAGGAGAGAAAGATCTGGGAATGAAAAAGGTTTGAGGGGTGGGTAGGAATCTGGGGGTCAATGTATCCAGGAGTGACGGTTGTATGAATCCATATCCCTCCCATTGGGTGAGAGTGTCGAGATAGTCCTGTTGGAGAGGTAGAAAGATCTCCCTAAACCAAATTTGGCCCACATCCACCGCCAGGACCTAGACAATAGAACCTAGATAGCGAACCACTTGGGGTGACATATGGCAGAGGTGTTGGTTATCCAATAAATGGTTTCCATGGCGGCGGTACCCATACTCCCCACCCAAATTGAGAGCAACATTTAATTCAGTATTTAATTCATCAGGGCGATGCGATGCTGAGAATATCTTCCACTCTGATACAAGTTGAATGTCGGTATTTAGTTGACATTTTCTGGATTACACTGATTTTTTACTGAGCTAAATATGAAGTGTTTTCCGTTTCAATTTTTACGATTTGAACGATAATTTGGCTGGTCCGGAGTCAAGAATGGCTCATTGTGAATCAGAAAACATGTGAGTCAGCAGGCAAATGGAGGCTTGGGTCATTTAAATTCGGGTCATGACTCTGTATCTAAATTATTAGTATTGTTAACTTTAAACATTACTAACATTGAGTGCAGGAATGCAAATACAGTGACTACCATTTATTTATATGTGTTCCTGTATGAAATAGCAAAGTGAACTATACAGGGACATTAAGCTGCATAATGTATGAGATCGTTGACAAGGTTTCAATAACAAGAAAATTGTATATTTTGTTAAAATATCTTAAGTAGTCCGCCTTTTGAAGTGAAGTGTTAGCACGTTGTGATTTGAAATTCGATGAAACGGAAGCGAGCGACACTAAAAAGAGACAAACACGTATCTATAGGATTTAGCCTGCGGTAGAATGAGGTAGCAATAAAATATTTTTTACTTCACGGGTAATCGGTACCAATGTAGTACGATAGATCCACGGTCCCACGCAAGTTTCCTTTGATTGACAGTGGTATTAAGCGTCTGACGAACCTTGGCGGCCACACATTCAACGGACCAAAACTCAAATCAAGGAAATCCAAAAAAATATATATTTCTATTTTTGAAAAACAATATCTAATCTTCAAACCACTCAAAAATGTACAGGGAAAGAAAGTACGAAAGAAAGCGACATCTAACGACTCCGAAGAAGAAAAAAATAAAAAACTAATAAGATAACCAAATGTTTAGGAAAAGATGCACTGGAATTCGACGACAAAAATATGGAAAATATTATCCTTTAAATTGATAAAAAAAAGTGTTTCGTGGTCGCCTCCCACTTGTCTACTTTGGTTATATGAAAGTTTCACTTCTACCGCGTGCGAATTGCATACTCTGATTTTTATTTTAAAGTAATTAATTGTGATAATTTAATTAAATAAAATTTATTTGCGAACGCCGGGATTCTAACCCACCCACGACCTTCGGATTGCGAGTCAAGAGCCTTGCCTCTCGACCACAGAGACCGTCAAAAGCAGGAAATTAGGGAAATGAGTTTTTTTAGAAAGTACTATTGGTATTACACATATCTTTTTTATCACCCTGCCAATTAAACTCTCATTTTTATTTATTTATCTTTTTTAACATTTTTTTTTCACTTCTTGTTAGCGTTCATAAAGTTTTATACCTTACTGTTCATTAGCACGTGTATCCATGTTTGAATAATGTGTCATTATAAGATTGAAACGAATTAATTTAATTGCATTTATAAATGATTCATGAAGTTGACAAATCACAAAACGCTTTGTTTCCATTGGTTTATTAAAAGATTCAAAATTGCGCATTATTTTTTTTCTTACGCCTTGCCTTTAAGTTATTTCCATTCACTTAACTACCTGTATGTCTCACTAGATTGAACTATTTTCTTCAAGTCGTTTCCATCGTGAGCCATGTAACTTTAAAATATTCATTATTATAAGCAATAATTGTCAGCCTGAAACACTCATTTACATTGAAAAATCTTCCGAGAAAAGATACTTGCCGCCAACGGGACTTGAACCCGTGTCCTTCTGATTGCATCCGACCGGCAATCAGAAGGACTCGGGTTCAAGTCCCGTTGGCGGCAAGTATCTTTTCTCGGAAGATTTTTCAATGTAAATGAGTGTTTCAGGCAGACAATTATTGCTTATAATAATTGTTACCCTTTGTGCTATGTATAAAAATCTTGTCTTAAACGTTAGTTTATAAATTAAAAATAATAATTAATATTTAACAATGTAGACATAATTTGTCTCGACGCCACCTAGCGAGAGATTTAGTACTAACAATACCTCCCTCACAAAAATAATGTTGGTTGTTTTCAGGTGGAAAAATGTAATAATCAGTAATTGTTGAATGAAACATCAGTATATATTGAATTATTTGTGCGGGTATTAGATAAGCGCCATAGCTCAGTGGTCAGAGCACCCGACCGGCAATCAGAAGGACACGGGTTCAAGTCCCGTTGGCGGCAAGTATCTTTTCTCGTAAGATTTTTCAATGTAAATGAGTGTTTCAGGCTGACAATTATTGCTTATAATAATTGTTACCCTTTGTACTATGCATAAAAATCTTGTCTTAAACGTTAGTTTATAAATTAAAAATAATAATTAAAATATTCGATTAACTCTACAAAAAATTTGTGAATTTTATTTTTCACCAAAAAAGTATTGTGTTGAAAACTCGGGCGAAGCCGGGTGGGAAAATTAATAATAATACGTGAAAAGTTTTTTGTTTTAGCTAAGAAAATGAACAAAAAAATTATCATAAAAACCAAGTAACAAATACCAAAAACCTTTTTTGTGGCTTACCTCAAGGTTGCCTGTTGGTACCTCTACTAGCTTGCTATTACAAAAAAACAACTTTTATACTAGAAACCGTTCTTTCCATGCTTCAAAAAGATAAAACATAATCGTTGAGTGTTTACCTTCAAAATGTAGGGCCACGATTGGGTTCATGATTTAAATGAGTGTTGAATTACTCGATTTATATAATTATTTACAAAGTAAGTGAAAATGAATTTAGTACCTACATGATTACATTGGAGTATTAGTATAAGTGGAACATCGTGTTGTTGAACAACTGTTTTTTTAAGCTCATTAGTAATTTAAAGCTTCGAATGTAATGCAGAAGATGATTGAAATTGGGTTAATTAATCATTATTATTTATTATTAATTAAGTATTATGAAAATCGAAACATCACTCCATTTGTCATCTGGGATGTTGGTAGGAACCGTCGCACAATAAACTTTCTTAAAAACCAGGATCTTCCGTTATACGTTTAAACTTTTATTTTTATTTAGTATTTGACATGACCCAGCCTACGTATTTGGTTCATCTAATTGTTGGTACAATGCCCTTTTGACTTATTCTTACACGATGAGCAACAAAGTTCAATTTTGTTATCAGAAAATGAGCGACAAACATAATTTCACAACAAAGTATATTTCTGATAATTCGATTTAACGTTTGTAAGTAATCGATTTCATTCGAATAAACTTTAATCGATTAATGAAATCGATAAAACAAAATGCCACATCACTACAGTTTTTTTTAAGTTTATTAGGACAACTGACAAGCAGATAAAATGAAGAACTGGAAAATTATAGGATATTTTGCTCAACCTTCGAAATACATTTTTTCCCAGGTTTAGCATGAGCACGTAGTGGGTAAGTACAAGGGCAAGTTAGCGTAACGCAATGCCTAATTTTGCGTGTTATTTATTTAGTATTCTGGTAACCCTGAGAGAATCTGTCAGCTTTTCTAAAAAACTGAAAATTATGTGTCTGACTGTGCTTATGTTGGTACTTTGGAATTACGACGTGAAGTTTAGTGTCGGCTTCAGAGATATCCAACATGGCGGGCATGAGTTTAAATGGTGATGCATAATTTTAAATGGCGGCTTAGCACGTGTCTGATCCTTCACATATTATGTACTAACAGTTTTTGATATATTCAATTAATTTTTTAGAGGCGCTAATGTAGGTGTAACCTTTGAATTAATGCTAAGCCCAGCTTAAATGAAATTAATGTAGACTTAAATATGATCCGATTTTGCTATTTGAGTATATGTGCTTTCTGAGTAATGACCCGTCGTGGGATTAAGTTACGCTCTTTAATGTTGCCAGTATTAAAACACTTATGATATTGTAAGGAAATGTGAGGTAGGAAAGAAAATTGGAAAGACGTTCTTAGAAGTATTCCGAAAAGGTGAGAAAATTTTCTTAATAGTTTGGGCGATAAGGGTATTGTTTAAATGTTTTATCCAGGTCTGACAGCCTACAGACCTTGCCCTCGTCGGTAAACTGGATGCGTGTATGCGGAGGTGTTTAAATAATATAATAACTCTTGATATTAACGCGAGTCAAAATATATTTACAACGGAAACTTTATATTACAATAACTTGTACAATTTTAATATTATTATAAAGCAGGTAGAGAGGGCGGAGTACCGGAATGAATTTGCAAATGAAAATTGCGTTGTAACGCACCTAGCTGGAGAGTGGTGACCGGTGATACCACAGTGCAAAAATTATATTTTATGGCTGTTCGCTGCCTCGCTATAATAGGTATAAGTAAATCATTTGTGTGATACTGAGAGTATCTTCCACTTTGATGTAGTTCCATCATGAGCTCTAAAGGGAAAATCACTAATTTAGATTAACCTTTATTATGAATCAGTTTACATTATGAATACTAAAAAATATTCTTTTGATATATTGAAGCTTTTTCTATGGTTTCGCTTGAGTAGAATTAAAATAAAATTGTTAATTAAGTAAATATTAAAAATGTACGCGAAAACTACCTATATTCTTATAAACGAATACAAAGTGAACATGTTAAAATGTAGCTCTTCCAAGAATGTTTTTTTTATTTTATCATCAGGAAGCTTTACATGCGTCTAAATGTTGCACCCGCGATTGTGGAATCGCCCTTCTGCGGCATATTTTTTAAATTAAATTTATTAAGTTGTTCGCGTTTCTCAGATGATCCCCCCTGGCTGAGGCAGACATTCCTCCGTACGCGCAATATGGCGTACGTGATTCGTTAATGGCCGCCATTGTTTCCACAACATAAAGCCGTGTTTACACGCGAACCGGCCTCGCGCAGGTGTCACTAACCTTTACAATAAAATAAAATAAAAACATTGAGTCGCGTACAATAATAAGATGTATTGCAACGATAGCGTGTACAAGAGAGCTTTCTTTAGGATCGTGTCGAAATGAATTCGATATTCTATACAATGGATGTTATTTATTATACCAAGTTAATTAAATGCATAAAAAAGGTTCGTGTTATTTTATAACGTATCAGAAAATATAAATTTTACAGTGCGCCAAGTAGGGCGAACAAAATTCAATCATTCTTTTTTCTGACTCGGGTGTTACATGTTACATCCATATATACCTATGTGTTTTTTTTATATTATCTCCACCCAGCTTAATGAGGAAAATTTGCCTCATTACATTACCTGTGTCATCTCTGAGGGTCTTTTTAGGGAAATGAAAGGGAGAAATTTCTGGGTAGAATAAGGTATGAGGAGTGGTGAAAAATCCGAGGGTCAATTTGTCTAGGAGTGACGGAAGTATAAATCCATCCCTCCCACTGCGGTGCAAGGAGATGGGTCTAGAATCTAAAGGGTCCAACTGGGGAGGTCTAGTTAGGTCTCCCTCAACCAATCTCTCCCGATCCGGCCCTCCACGTAGTATTTGGACAAACGCATTGACCACCTGGACCTATACAAACCTCACCCTCATGAACCCGGGCACCCATGATAAGTCACTCAAAACACTCTCAAAAAAGAAGGGCTAAAGTTCGGTGTTTGGGCTAAATTCCTAAAAAATAAAACTAGTTATTTTTATACTAATTTGGGGTCGGGGAATCCGAATCTGAAAGAATTAGGCGGCGGCAAGCAATATTAACTGAATTACAGGACTTTAAAAAATTTTATACACATACAGGAAAATAGCAATTCTGGAAGCATTTTGATTCCTAGAAAATCAAACTAGTTATTTTTATACTAACTATGGGCCGGGGAATCCGAATCTGAAAGAATTAGGCGGCGGCAAGCTATATTAACTGAATTAAACGACTTTAAAATTTTCTATACACACACACATGAAAATAATCATTTCGGAAGTATTTTGACACACGTAGTACAAAGATCATAGAAAAACAAGATAACATAGATGTTTTTAACACACAAAATTAAGTGTTGCCATTAAGCAGTAATATTAATAACGTAAAATAACATGTTTATATTTTAAGTACTTATTTTTTATAAATTTTACTCACTTTTGTATCACAAACCATGTTACATAAACCGGCGTAGCTGCTAAACTACTTGAAAACAGGGATGTTTTTTTGCCGTGACGCGAGCAGGCGGTATAAAGGGGCACAAACCATGTTACACAAACCTAGCGTAGCCGTTAAACTACTCGAAAACAGGGATGTTTTTTTGCCGTGACGCGAGCAGGCGGTATAAAGGGGCACAAACCATGTTACACAAACCTAGCGTAGCCACTAAACTACTCGAAAACAGGGATGTTTTTTTGCCGTGACGCGAGCAGGCGGTATAAAGGGGCACAAACCATGTTACACAAACCTAGCGTAGCCGCTAAACTACTTGAAAACAGGGATGTTTTTTTGCCGTGACGCGAGCAGGCGGTATAAAGGGGCACAAACCATATTACACAAACCTAGCGTTAGGTTAGGTTAGGTTAGGGACGCGAGCAGGCGGTATAAAGGGGCTGGAGTTTTACCGCTTAGCTGGACTCTTATATGATCCGCGTATCCGACAGGAACCCTTCGAGACAAGCGAGTTTGACAAGGATACGACGGACGAAGAAGACTTGGTCGATTTATAAGGTATGTTTTTCTGCTGTTATCTATTTTCATATTGATATAGGGATAAATATTTTTGAGAGCTGGTAACACTGCCGGCACATGTTTTTGTATATTTCTTGTTTTTCTATGATCTTTGTACTACGCGTGTCAAAATACTTCCGAAATGATTATTTTCATGTGTGTGTGTATAGAAAATTTTAAAGTCGTGTAATTCAGTTAATATTGCTTGCCGCCGCCTAATTCTTTCAGATTCGGATTCCCCGACCCCAAATTAGTATAAAAATGACTAGTTTTATTTTTTAGGAATTTAGCCCAAACACCGAATTTATTCCAAAAGAAGTTCCGGGAAGGAAAAGGGTGAGTAGAATGAGGGGTGGGTAGGAATCTGGGGGTCAGTGTGTACAGGTCATGCGTCGCCAAGACCTAGACAAACCTCACCCAATGAACCCGGGCAACTCTGTGAGTCACCTAACGTAGCTAACCACTTGGAGTATCCAATCAATGGTTCCCGGGGCTGCGGTATGAATTCCCGCCTCCCAAATTGAAATTGTATTGTAATTAGGTAATTGTGATTTTATTACTGATAGTTCTATAAACAGTAGACCTTGCCTAATTTCATTATTCCGATTTCCAACACGGCTACCACCTTGACAGGATTGACCGCAAACGGAACATACAAGCAAATTTACAGACAGAAGAAATGCAAAGCGCCTTAGTTAAAACAGAACTTCGCTGCACTCAGTCAACAAGAAAGCATCCAAAATTTGTTCAAGAAAACATCCAAAAATAAGAAAAATCATATACTAATTAATATGTGAATTAATACTTAACAATGAAAAACATGTTTTTATACATGTATAAAACAGGTAGGTCGGTGTGCCTACCCATTAACGCACCTATTTTGAAGCCTAGAGGTGTTTTGTTGAATAAATTATCTAACTTACGGAGTGACATGCCTCTAGACATGAGTCACTCATTCAATATTTTATTTCAATTCAGAATGAGATATAAATCTACTCCTATCTATTCTTTGTGTACTCTTTACAATAGACCAGAGATAACAATTTACTATTTAATTAACTGTTAGGTAACCACCTTGCAAGTGTAAAATCTGTCGTTCTTCGTTTTGAATTAATAATACAGTGACAAACTTTTAAGACTTTATAAACTTTTTGTTCAATTTTTTTTTTTTACATTGACCCAGAGGAAAATAATTCCCCTCGGGGCCTCTGTCATCTTTGGGGATGCAATGTGGAGGATCGTTTTAGGAAAGGAAGGAGAGGAATTTCTGAGAAGGAATAGGTTACGAATCTGAGGGTCAGTGTGCACATGAGTGACAGACGTATGAATCCATCTCTCCGAGTTCCCAGAGAGTTCGGCTGGAAAAGTCAAAAGAACTGCCTCAACCATTCTCTCCCGATCCGGCCAGCAGTGAGCAGACGCATCCGCCACTAAGACCCGAATAAAACTCGCCCATGAACCCGGGCTCCCCTGCTAAGTCACCAAACATGGGTAAGGTATGCCAAAGGTGTTGGTTATCCTATAAATGGTTGCCGGGGTGGCGGTACCCATACCCGCCTCCCAAATTGATTCCGTTGCGTGCTTGTTCTGCGTAACTTTGGTTCAATAAACACTAGAACTAGAATTTGCTTTGAATCGAAGTGTCATCAAATTGGAACTCATTGTTACTCCCCCACCTTCCTCTTACGCATCCCCCCCCCCCCCCCCCACTACCTTCAGTCTCACAACTTATCCCAAATTGGGATGCCACAGTCTCACTGGCTCTCTAGCAATTGAGACTCCTGTGCAGTATTCATACAAAAATAAAATGATTAGGTAGGTACTTTATTTCTTGTCTGAGATTTCCAAGCAAACACTCCCAATTTTGAAAAAAGACACACCTTCAAAGTAAATCTGAATTATAAAGTTCATTGAACCAGTGTTACTGACAAACACACAATCGAATTAAGATGAAGCCATAGTAAATAATGCAAAATCCTACAATATCATATGTTTTTGTTTTGAAAATTTGATCGCTTAGAAGTATTATAGATGGTTCAATTAAATTAAACATACCTTGGCCCTTAAAAATATCGGTCATTTTTTTATAAGACTTTTAATAAGCCTATAAAAAAAATAAAGTACAAGTTCTATAGAAAACACTTTCAAGTTCAAACTCTCCTATTTATAAACCTCTTTTCGGATATGATTTTATTGTATAATGTGGCAAATTCAGTTTATTTTATAATAATCGCAAAAAAAAATTATATTTACGCCCGATCTTCCCAAAATAAAATAAAATATGCATTTTCGCGTTGTTATTTTACAATACGGCCGCTAGTCGACGAATTCGGTTTTTCAAAGTGAACCCTATGGTGTCCACCGAAGCCCACAGTGCCCGCGCCACACCTTTTTCGTATCAGTCACGCCCCGGACAGAGCGCGAGACGAACGTGTGACTCCGCGTCGCTTGGTTTCGTGAAATATATTTTAAATTTCCGTTTTATTACAACAAACAATGCGTAAAAAAGGAGTTAATGTTTTTTACAGGTTTTTAAGAAATCAAACCGTAAAAAAAATTCTCAAATGCCTTTTCCAACCTTTCCAAAAAGCCTTTTCTAAAGTATTTTCAAACTCCTCCCTTAAAGGGGCGTGAATTCCGATTTAGATTTTTCCTGAACTATTGGATCGCCTTAAGTATTTATGATGTTTTATTTATTAAAAATGATTGAATGGTACCTACACTAGGTAATCTCATGGGTCGATACAAGAATAAAATACATAGCGTAGGAACCTTCGTAAAAATAAACGAAAGGAATAACTCAAGGCACATGTTTAGGCCCTTTAGTAATATTTTGTGTAGGCTGGAATGTTTGGAATTTATTCCTTTACACTAAATGATAAATAATGTTACACTGTCTTTTGTTCCCACAAACAAGCGTGTATTTTCGACTGTTATTAATTACGGAAAGAATAAAAGCAAACACCGTAGACCCATATGTATGGAGTTACTGTGTTTTTGATGCATTACTGTGTAGTTATGTGAGGATTTTTGGTGATGCACTATGCTTTCTCACCATTATTCAATGTCTTATCAACTCTGAAAGCGCTAATCAAAATACTCCTATTAATCACATTTTAACGGTGTTCATCATGGTTTGGGAAAATACCCCACTCTATTTTTTCAATGCTAAGGTATTTCTTGCAATGAAGAAGATAAGGTACAGTCAGTTAATGTGTCTCGGTTGTACAAGTGACGTTCTGCTGATGTGACCGCAGTGTCCATTTAATTAGAATGCCACGAACGTATTGGACTATAATCTATATTCCTAACACGTCTATTAAACGAGAAGTCTCAAGAAAGCAACCATGATATTGTGTGAATAGTGAACAGCGAAGGACAACTGCCAAATCAACTAACTTGAATGAGGAACTGTATACATAATAAATAGCAGCCGAGTGGACAAATGCGTTGGGTTTCCAAGATTCACGCCCTATGGGAGTTCAATCTTCTGATTCTAGCTAAATCCTTCATCATTGCACGAGCAACTTCATCCGCGGACATAACTAGTAATAAAAGCGGAGAGCCGGTAAAACCGCAACACGTGCGCCCATGGTTTAATTTGGCAATCACTTCTGGTCTGGAGCCCCAAAATACTTGAGAAAAACCCTCGACTCTTTGGACGACAGTTTGGACTATTGTGCGGTTTTCACATTTTAAAAAAAGGACGATATCTTTACATAGTATAAAATGAAGTCACTCACCCTGTATGTGCGGTTAAATCTTTTAAACTACAGAACGGATTATCATGCGGTTTTCACCATAGATAGAGTGATTCATGAGGAAGGATTTTAGGTATATAATTTGCCAAGGTTTTGGGTAAATTGGTTGAAATACATAATATATCTGGCCAAGCGGCAGCGGGCAGCGTGCAGCGTGCAGCGTGCTGACAAACGAGCGGTGTGGATTTGATTTAACACGTGGCGATGGTTATAAAGGTTTCGATAGCCACAGCAACGTGTGGAAGGTCTGCTAGTTAAATAATATTTGCATAAAACTAACACGTGGAATCTTGGGTCGTCAATATAAGAATAATTTCAGGGAAGCAGTATATGTGTTATACAAGAAGGCTATTATAACACACATCAATAATAATAATCAATTTTAGCATAACATAACTATAACATATATACCTAACATGTTTCATATAAAAATGTAAAAATATAATAGATATATAGTTACTAAATAAAAAAAATAATAAAATAAAAAATTATTCTTCTTCATGGGTTCTATATAATTTAAATAGCATACTTTACTTCATGATTACTGTTCCACAATATTATTAAGTAAAAAGCCCGTATAGGTGTATACAAATATAAGTTAAAAAAATTATAATATCGTCATCATCTACAGACGACTGTACAAGGACCAGCTGAATTGAATTCAAATAGATTTTTTGTGCAATTTGTGACAGGAAATGCCGATAAACTTTGGTATGTATTTCTGACGTGACTTCTGAATTGTTATAGTAGAGCTTCTGGCGGAATGGTAGCTTGTTTAGATAATGTTTTGTGGTCGATAAATGACGGAAGAAGAGTTACGACGTTCATGCGTAGCTATGTCTGTTCACTAAACGAGAAAGATTTATTGGATATCTATCACCTCTGCCATAGGTCACCCATAGTGGCAAGTTTTGTGACTTTGCAAGGGTGCCCTGCCCACTGCCCATATGATGTGAGATATGTCCGGTGGACGCGTCTGCCCACCTACCGAGCCGCTTGTCGGATCCGGGAAACTGGTTAAGGGAGAACTTTTGACCTATTCAGCTGGGACCCTCTTAGAACATCACTTTGCATTGCAGTGGGAGGGATGGATTTATGCGTCCGTCACTCCTGGACACACAGACTCTCAAATTAGCCACCCATAATACTTAGCTATTTCCTTCCCAGAACTTCCCCTCCTTCCTTTACTAAAAAGACCCTACACACAATATCCCCAAAGATGATTTTTTTATGCGAATACCGCACAAGAGTCTCAAGTGCTCTCAACCACCTGAAGCCAGTAAAACTATGGTATCCCCAATTATGGGTATGCTGTGGGGCTGAAGTTAGTGGAGAGGAGAAGAAGATGGGGAAGAGGAAGGTGGGGAAACACCTAACTATTCAGATCTGGTTACAAACCTTCGTATTGCTATTCGAGAGCCTTACACCTGGACCACAGAGGGCGCGGAATAGGCCCTGAGAGATATTATTTTCCCCAAAGTCTCCTGTGTAACGTAAAAAAATAGCAATCACTTTTTAAAGTATATGAATGTATGTCATTTTTTTAATCTCTCGCTAAGGAGAGAATCTTAATCCTTAATATACGAGTATAATTATAACTAATGAAAATACTGCAGCTTTACCCTTTCGAGTTGTATAGATTCAGCCTTTCTGCTTATGATGGGTGAACCGCTGATAACTTCATTGTTACCACTCTTTCAATTACATACATCTTTTATGAGAAAGAGGGAGAGGTTGCTAGGTCCATAACAACTAATAAAATAGGTAATCCTCCAACAATGGCCGCTTCTCCAGGAATGTTAATAACACCCATTATGTAGTTATTGGGTTAGGCCCGGGGCCAAAGGGTTTAGGGTTCGAACCTACCGCTAGGAAGAACAGTTATAATATAAATATAGGTAACCTACCTTTGAATTGTATGTAAGATTAAGCCGAGATATTAGTTGAAGGGATTAAGCTAGAGAATAATGTTAAATTTGCATTCACTTATCTCGTGCGTTGGTAGTTCTAAACATTTTAAAAATTGGAAAAAAATGTTAAATAAAAACAGAAATGGCCTGTTAACATATCGACTTTTTATTATTTTTGTGGCGATAAGATCCTTGCATCTGAACCCAGAGGTAACAGGAACATAAGGACAAAGTGTGATGGAAAAATATTTTTATTGTTTTTAATTGAATAAAAATATAATTGGACAGCAAAATGACATCTATGTTTTTACTCCAAATGCGCTCAGGAATCGCTGTTGAAAATCCTTCGGGTAAGTGCTGTTACAAGTTATAAACAAATTATCTGGTAAAAGTGTAATTTTACAAAACCATAATTTGAGCTGTCATTTCAAGAGCTAAGACTCTGTAGGAACAAAGCGTTGAAATAGAAGAAGATGATTTAAAAGGGAGATATGTAAATACGAATGTTAGAGGGAGCGCGCTAATATTTAAAGCGCATTAGCGAAAATATTTAATAAAGCACGACTTTCTTAAAATATAACAAAAATCTCTCAACCAAATGTCTAACGTAGCATTTAAAGAAATACTGTGAATTTGTTCATATGTAACATGTTAAATAACATAAAAAATTGTGTTTTTAATAATTTTCGATGCATACCTTGCGATTTTTTTTCCATCAAAGGAAGTTCATATGTTTACCGTTTCGGCATGGTAAATGTACAGAAATGTACAAATGTATCATAAAAAATAACACATATTTTTTTAAGAGTTTTCAAACTTAAAATCTTCAAGGGAAAATTTAATATATAAAAATGAATGTTTTTTGTTTGTCCCTTACGTACTCCTAAACCGTTCATCCGAATGCGATCAAACTTTGGTGATTTATTGTGCGCATGTCCACAAAGGTTTCTTTCTATACGTAATGGTGAGCTATGGTTTTATGAAATAATTTCCTATTCCTTTCATTCGATTTCAATGAAACTTTAAAGATTTGTTGTGCGCACGCTCGCGAATGTTTTTTTATAAATGGTGAGCCCAGGCATTATGAAATTTGGAATAAAAATTTCACAAGAGGTTGGGCGCAAGTTTTTTGAAAAATGTTTGAATTTTATGTAGTTCAGCGGCAGGGAGGGAAGGCGGGATTGGAAGGGGAATCTGAGAGTGAGGAGAGGGACGAATGAGGAGGGGGGTTCGTGGGATGGGGAACTAAGGAGTAAGTAGGCGGGGAAGTTTGAAGGGGAAAGCGGGATGGGAAGGGAATGCGGAAGGACACGCAATGAGAAACACTTACTTTCGAATGGAATTGCAACGCATGCCGGGTACTATAAATCAGTAGAAATTCGGAATGTGGTGACTTAAACTTAAACAACATTAAGAAACTACATAAAATAGAAGAATCCAATTTGTAAACGCAACTAAAATTTATTATTAGTAGGTACCTAGATAAATCGATAATCTAATTACCAAACAACAATGAAATTGATATCACTAATTAATCTAATATATATGGCTGCCCACTGCATCACTTTTAAACCCTGACACCTGATTATATTTATTTTTCCCATTCCACTAAGCCCGCCACCAATCGTGTCCAATTTCAATCAGAATCAGCTTTATATCACAGTGGACGAAACTTGACACTATTGAGAAAAAATAATCAGAATTTAAACAGGGCGTTTCTCACGGTATCTTAGCTATAATAAGAGGAAACTGGTTGACAAAGATGGCAGTATTAGGTCATCTTACAGTTTTCGCATAAATTTAGCAAAATTACAACTTAATTACTGTTTATTTCCGCCCTGAAATGTTATATGCTATTTTATAAATGTGAGGAAGTCACCAAGTCACATTTGAAGCTTGCCTCGTCTTGTTTTTTGGTTCTAGTTTTGACGATTGTACAAACTGTGATTTGCTAATGTTATATTTATAAACATGTGTAGTTCACGACATGAAAGGTTTTTCACATGTGATATGTAAAAAAACTTGTTCAAACAGGAATACATGGAGACCTATTTCGCTGGGTGATATCATATTTATGTAACAGAACACTACTAGTGTTTATTAATGAAATCATCCCCTGTGTAACTTCTGGTGTACCGCAGGGGTCAAATCTTGACCCTCTGCTTTTTCTACTATTCATAAATAACCTTGGTTTAAAATTATTTTTTATTTCATAAATTTTTATTAGTTACAGATTTTTTGTTTTTTTTTGGCTACCACACTAGGCTAATGCCCGTGTTTTGGTAGCCATACATTTAAGATTTTAAATAGGAATTAATAAATAATATTTTATTGAAATAGATAATTAAACATGCTAAATAAAAATTCAGAAATACTTAAAAGTAAGTGAAAAATAAAGAGAGAAAAAAATCATATTTTAAAGAAAAAAAAAAATTCTAATTCAAATTTTGAAATACATAAACTAATAATAAAGATTACAGCCTTACTAAAAAACCCCGTGAAAATTTTATTCAATTGACAAACGGCCGCTGATGTGAAAACATTACTAATGTAAAAAATTGATCATGAAAAGATATATACACTGCTTACACACCCTGAGGGGGTAGTTTATCAGTTATGTACGACTGTTGTATTCATAGTTTCTGAACGAAGTTTGGAATTTTTCCAACGTATTTTAAATGTCTTGTGTATTTCTTATTTTTGAAGATGTCGTAAAAGTATATACCTTTATAGAAACAAGATAGAATTGCCTTTTAGATTTTTGTATCTGAAATACACGATCGTGTTTAAAAATTGCAGTATTTAAGTTTCAACATGAAAAAATTTGAAAAAAAAACAGCTGACTGTAAACATATTCTATTATGGTCGAAAATTATTTGAAAATTCAAAATTTAAAAAATACACACCTCTTACTTTATGAATCTGGAAGAAAACTGTCACTTCATTTTTTATCTCGTTCATACAATTAAAAAGGATAAAAAAATATAATAATAATTCCGAAAAAATAACTGAAAAAATCTGACATCTTGGATTCATTTTTACGCAATTAATACATCGATTTCTCGGATTTGTTTTTATTTACACATGCATGAGGCTTTTACATTATTAAATAATATTACTTTTATGGAAGTTTTATTAAATTCACGCAGAAAAGTCATGAAAAAATTAAATTTCAGAAATAACCTAAAACCTACCGTTAACGAAACTAAATCATCAACAATACATTATTTATAGGATTAAACTGAAAAAAAAGTAACGCCAGCATTGGTAATTATGTTGAATTACACTAATATCACAGTGAATTGATCATTTAAACGAAAATTATCTTCAAAAACATACAAAGTACAACTGAACATTGTCAAACATTGTTTTACCGCGAAGTAAATAAAACAAGATGGCCGCGGCGCCTGCGCAGATCTATGTGAGATTCAAGGGGACCAACATAAAAATCATAAAATACGTGATAGTGTTATTAGTAAAGATGTAAAAACGCAGATCACCGCGCAAGCAACAAATATGCAGGCGTATTGTTATTAGTAAGGCTGTTGTGTTGAGAACTCAAGTGTTTTTACAGCGCCCTTGGGGTGATTTTTCACAAAAACGGCGCTATAAAATCATCCAAGTATTATTATATAAATTAAAACATATAGGTACATAAATTAAAATTAAAACTTAAATAAACTTAAGTTAAAAACTAAGAGAGAAAAAAAAATAATAACATTTAAAGAAAAATAGAAATAAAAAATGGAAATAAAAATTTTGAAATGCAAAAATTAATAATTACAATGAAGTGTTAAGAACTCATGAATTCTTTGAAGTACGCTCGTCCCCTTTCGAAAGTCCAATGTTGTACATGTGCTATATAAAGAGATTTAGAATTACTTGACTTTATGTCAGTACTCAGAGCATTATACAGGGTGTTAAGGGACGTACTTGACTTACTTTAACCAGTGATTCCTGACATTATTTGGAGTAAAAAATGTAAATGAAATTTTGGTCTCCGGTGACATTTTTGATGTTTTTTATTTTTATTTTTTCTACAAAAACATAAAAAAATGGTAGTTGTTGAACAGTTGGAGGCGGGCTAAGAGGTTCGTCGGACACCCGGCTGAGTGACCAGTGACGACATGCGGAAGAATTTTTTTTTTTGTTTGATTTTGAAGAAAAATTTTTTGAAAAAAAAAAAAAAAGTCGTCAAAAAAAGTCACCGGAGACCAAAATTTCATTTACATTTTTTACTCCAAATAATGTCAGGAATCACTGGTTAAAGTAAGTCAAGTACGTCCCTTAACACCCTGTATATTTTAGGAGCGATGAACCAGACTTGTCGAATTGTTGAGCGAATGAGGTATTAGTTTTTGGTACCACGCAACCCAGGTTTGATGAAAAGCGGGTGTGTGCTTGATGTTGTGGAGCGATTAGTAGTTACCTTTTCTATAAAAATGATTATGTTATGATTGATTGTGTGTAAAGGAGATATGGGAGATTTAAATAGCGTTGTAGACTATCGTTAAATGTTTCATTATGGATACTGCAGGGTTAATATACACGATGCACTAGTTTATTTTATGCCTTTTTATTGGGTAGAAAGTTACAAAGGAAGCCCCTCATGGCTTCGAAACTTACTGATACGAGTGCAGTTCCGCTAAGTTGTTCTGAGCTATAGCCCGCAAGGTGAAGCTTTCTCTGATGCCAGCCAACATCCGGTAAGACAGAGAGAGAGCACAAAAAGAAGTAGGAAGATCGAAATTTCATTTAGCTTCTTAAAATATTCGGTAATAAAACGTTTTCAAGATTTGTCCAAGATATTTTTTTGTTTAGATCAACACTACAGGACGTTTAATTATTCCGGACTGCATTCTGGAGAGTAAAAGTTACTGACGGCCTCCGAGGTCGAGGGGCAAGGCTTTCGAAGGTTGCGGGTTCAAATTCCGGCGTATGGAGATAAATTTTATTTGATTGATTTGTGTTTTCACAATTTAATTCTTTAAAGTAATATAACGTATATTTGCGGCACATTCTAGAGTGAAAGATACTCTCAGTATCGCCCTGGTGTAAGCCACCATTCAGAATTGAAACGTTACGAGATCTGATTAACCAGGTACTTCCCCATCCTCTTCTGATCCCCTACCCATTTAACATTACTACCGCAATACAATACCCCAATCGTGGATGCCATAGTCTCACTGGCTCCAAATGGGACTCTCGTGAGGTATTCACATTAAAAAAAACTCTAGTCAGAGCTAATTTCTGACGGGAGAGAAAACACCAGAAGTAGACAAAGAAGTAAGTATAAAACTACATATTATTTTAATATGTCTTAATTTGTTGTCTATTTAACAGTGACAGTATTTTTGCAAGATTTCCAATAAGACATCATAATAGAAACACCCTGCAAGATGGGTGCAATCTTCTAAATTATGTAATATAATATTATGTAACTTACTTAGGTGCGTGATAAATTAGTAGATTAGTGCCCAACACACATCAAGCCTAATACTTTCTCGTTACAGATACCTTATCGTACATCTTAATAATTATAATTATCCTCTCGACAGTCTACGCAACTAAGCCTCCATTTTCCTCCAGAAAACCGGCACGCCATTCGTCACACCGGCATTTAAATTTCAAACGTCTTCCTCGTCGTAAAATGGCGGCAAACTGATTGTGGTTTGGCAGGTCGTGTGAGATGAAAGCGAGAATCAAGTTCACAAAAGTACCAGGTTCGTTAACAGAGACGAACTTGCTCAACCTAATGTATTTTAATGCCTAACGTACAAAGAAATTTAATTTAATTAAAAATACATATTTTAGAGTAATTTCGGCTTTCGGGAAATTAATCATTCAAGATTTAGACATTCGGGACTTTGTCCACCCTAATAAAAGGGTATGACTGAGTACCAGCATTCTTACGATGATGTCGTTACCATTTTATTGGCACCACTGAATAAGGGTGACGCACGACATCCCAAAAACCGAAATCCCGAATGACCAAAGTCTCGAAAGCCGAATCCCATTCATATAAGATATTATTATTAAAGTCGTTTTTAGAGGGATAAAGAAATGTTAAACAATCTCAAATTATACGGAAAATTTTGAAAATGGTATCTACATATTATATTGTACATAACACGTACTAAACTTAACAATTTTTAAGTCTTTTTAAGATTTGTACTGGCCCAAAATGTTCATACAAATAAATTCTCTTATTGAAATTACTTAGATTGATTTTTTTTTTTTTTTTGTATTTCTTGGGCATTAACTATGTAACAATTTCTAGACATTTTGTTTTTTTGAAGAGTTTTATTAAATGTACATTTGTTACTTAAATTTAAGTAACAAATGTACATTTAATAACATTAATTTTAATAACATTAATAACATTAATTTTAATAACATTAATTAACATTAATTTTAATAACATTTATAATTTAAGTAACAAATGTACATTTAATAAAACTCTTCAAAAAAACAAAATGTCTAGATTGATTTTACTAAAGTAGAATTATTTTTATTTATATATTTAGGTGCTTTACGACCCCCCAAAAGAAACAACAGGAATTTTCGTAGTTCCAGTACGATTAAATACGTTACAAATATATTTTTTTCTTTATTCATTGCATATTATGGTTACATTATTTGTGGATTTCTCGACCACCGTGCTAGGCTGATGCCCGTGTTATGGAAAGGTTTTTAAAGAAATTATATTAAGAGATAAATTGTTTATTATTTTATTAATTTATTTCTATGCTCGTAGATAAATACAATCAGTTTATAAGTAAAAAGATGATAAGTGCAGAGTGCAAATAATACAAAAAATGTTGTATAAAGCATGGTAGATAGTAGAGTGTAACGTAATCAGCAACTGTACTCGTATGTAAATGGTTAAGTGAACACCTCACTAGGAGAACCTGTGCTAAGGTGTTCATAAGTAGAAACACTGTATCATCTTATTTAATTCAGAGTTCGTCCCTTTTCTGCAAGGTTTGCAAATGCTCTTATAACGAACATCGAAGGTACTTAGTTTCTGGTTTGACAAGACAATATTACCAGAAAGGCAATGTACAGGTTTACCATAGAAAAAGCCCATCTTCAATGGTGAGAACGCGCCCTAATGATCTCTGGAATAAATCCATGTATAAAGTGTTAAACGTGGAACGATTTCAATTTTAAAATCGGACGTGATGGAACATATTAATATAAAAATATAATGATGTTGCAACAAGAGAAATACAGTTTTTTTTGTGAGGTTATGTTTCTATTGCACGATGCTGTAATTTTAATGCGAGATAAACATTTTTACATTGCAAATTCCATTACGCGTGGAAGAAGGAATTTCTCTAGAGCAAAAATAAAGTAATTAGAAATATCTGGCTGGAAATAACTCCTAGATACGTATTATAAAATATTGTGTAACAAAAACAGCATTTCTGAATATTAATTACGTAATTAGAGCACAATGTGTTATATCAAAGCTTATTGCATATCAAATGTCGCCTGTGCATCGAATCAATTATATAATTAACATACCAATGTCTAACTGTATTAAAATTCGATATACAGTGTCGGCGACATTTCCTGTCAAAATCATTTTTCAAACCCGTCCATCAAAAAACCAGCGAGAGCGTAGATTATTATTACTTTATTACGTTTATATTTTTTTGTAGTAACTACCTACGGTTTGATTCCTGAATGAAATATTAAAAAAAAAAATAATAACAATAAATTGTCCAACTCCAATCATCTTGAGCCACGTTTTTCGAAATTGCTCTAATACCTACATAGGAAACTATTTAATTTAGTGTAGATCACGAAAAAGATATCTCAAGTAGATACTATAACACCGTGTAATTATTACATACTACTTTTTAAATTACCGACACGATTTATTTTCTGAATAGAAAGGTCTATTTTTTTCAAGTACTTCCTGGGCCCGCCCAAATAACTTTCATAGAAGGCTTCGTTAAGTAGATAGGTAACGCCTGCAATTTGAAATGTCTTATCGTAAAGAGATTTAAAAAATAGAACGTGTTTGTAAGTCAAACAACAATGGAATAAAATGTAGATTCTGCACGCACTATAAATAATCATTCTATGAACTTCACTGGAGGGAAATGGAGGTCAATTGATAGACAGGACAAAGTATGGATAATGTATGTAGGCAGTGGTGTGTACAGTAAGTTTCCAATTTAAAAAAAATGTACATAGGTTTAAGAACTTTAATAAGATTTAAAAACTGGTCTCACACAACCATTTTATCAACCATGCTATAATTGTTACGTTATAGGCCGACAAATTCACTTATATTTTGGAGGAGGGAAAGAGATAGAGTGAGGGAGATGGGAAGAACTTGACTATTAGTATCTGGTCACCAAACATAACATTGTGCAAAGAAGGAGGTAGCGCAACATGGCATAACACCCCAAAAACAAATATCCAAAGTAGTCAACATCATTTTCATCAGTTTTTCAATTCTTAATGGTTGTCTTTCTCCTCCAAGTAAAGTCTATTTACGAAAATATTTTGCAGAAAAAATAATTTGGATAAAAGAATATATAAAGGTATACCACCTAATTCTTGAAGACCAAGCAAAGTGTTAAGTACCTACCTGAAAAGAGAATTTTTTTAAATTCGCGAATTATGACTCCATTACTTTCGAGTATGTTCGAACTAAAGAACCACCTAATCTGTAGGTTCTGGGAACCCGCCATTTTTTTGCGACTTGAATATTAACTTGTTTTTAATTTAACAGTTACAGGAATGAAGATGCATAGAAATCGCCTAATAATGTTCGATGACGCTTTTAATTGCTTAGGTTGTGATGTTAATTGACTTATAATCTTAAGAAGGAAGTTCTTTATCGCTTCAAACCAGATCTCCTCCGGTTAAATTTGGACGAAATAAATATTTCAATAACCAATTCTTTGACATGAGAAATGTCATAAATTTCAACTTACGGGTATTTTATTTTGAACCTCGAAATGATTTGGTATTTATTGGACCTATGTCATCTTTGGGAAGCTGTGTGGAGGATTGTTTTAGAAAAGAAATGGAGAGAGGAAGTTCTGGGAAAGAAAAAGGCATGGTGGTGGTTTAGGAATCTGGGGGTCAATGTGTCCAGGAGTGACGGACGACTGCGGTGCAAGGCGTTGGAAAGTTCAACTGGAGAGGTCAAAAGGACTCCCTCAACAGTCTCTCCCCTTATCCGCAGGGCCGCCGAGAGGGTACGTTGGTCAAGTCTGAAACTTGGGTCCCGGGCCTAAGGGGGGCCCGGGACGTGCTCACGGGCCCCGGATTTTTTACGAATAAAAGCCAATGACACTCCGTCACTTCATTTGGATAGGGTTCTAACTGACATTTTTTTCAAAAATGACCTTTGAATGCCAAAGCATTTCTTTTGCCTATTTCTATAACCAAAATAATTTTCAGAACCATCTGTGTTGTATTTTCGTAGATATAAGTATGACAAAGTTCTAACTTCAAGCTTTTTCAATAATAATTCATTTCACAAGGTTCTAACATCACTTACACTCTCTATTTTGTTTGTATCTGACAGTTGATCTTAAATACGAGGCACATTATGGTCCGTCATTTCATTTGGATAGGGTTCTAACTACGTCTTACCATTTTCTAAGGTTTCTAAGTTTCCAAAGAGAAATTTTAGAAATCTATGTGAGAATTTTAATTTATGTATTTTAGTTTATTGTATTTTAATGGAAAATATTTTAATAGGGCTTGGCCCTAGCTAGGAATAGCATTAGGGTAATGTAATTAGAACCTTGTGCTATGAATTATTATGCTCTAGCTGGTTGCACAGGGTTCTATTTGTATGTTTAGGTATGTTCTAAAAGGGTAAGTTTACGTACTCTTTAAATACTTTCATTTAAAACATGTTCTATTAAAATACTTAACACAAGGTTCAACATCAAAATCGGAAATTTGTAAACAGATTATGAGAAATTATCTTTGCAAACTTTGACACCTCATATCTCAGAACAAGGTGAAGCGAAGTTAGAACCCTATATGAAGTGACGACTCGGAGCGGACGCGGGCCGGCCCGCACGCTCCGTAGGCCCAGCTGTCAAGCACGCCATCGTGTCGGCCATACATATTGTAGATGACAATTTTTATTTGCCTATATTATTATTTTAAAGTTTGTGGAGGTTTTACTATAATTTTAAAAATATTCCAATTTAGTATTCCACTACTAACGTATCTGTGTTGATATTATAATAATTTAATTTAACCTTAAGATATAATGAACAAGGAAGAATATGTAAATACACACACAGTGACACAGTAGCCTAAAACAATAAACACAAGTATTTTTTTTGAGTATTCACCATAACTTTTTAAACATTTCCATTGAGTAATTATGCTAAATTCGAATGATTGGTATAATGGTATAAGATACTAGAAAATAAGGAAAGGTAATAAAATAGCATGACATTTTTAATTGTTTTCTCTCTCCCCCACCGGTAAGTTGGGGGGAGGGGGTACGGTATAGTCTACTAGACTTGGGGCCCAGATTGGCTGTCAGCGGCCCTGCTTATCCGGCCCACAACGCAGTAGATAGGCAAACGCATCTACCGACAAGACCTAGACAAAACTCACCCCACGAACCCGGGCAACCCTGCTAAGTACAGCAAACCACTTGGAGTGACCTATGGCAGTGGTGTTGGTTATCCAATAAATGGTTCGCGAGGCAGCGGTAATTATACCCACCTCCCAAATTGAAGAGTTAGTTAATTTAATTTAAAAAAAGATTTATATGATAATATGGCAACTTTTCTATTCATAAAAATCACTGAATAAAACTTACAAGTCTTTAAGTAATATAGCGATAATTTCAATTTAATAATTTATAATACATACCTTTCCCTTTATGAGTCATATAATCGTCCCAGATCATCGACAATGATCTATTATTATTTATCGTTTCTATGAATCATTACCTACTAATGATTCATTAGTCTATGGGTAGGTACTTCCGTCACACAAAGCCACATAATATTTTGAAATTAAGAAAGTAAAATTGCCACAATGATTTCTTCCTATGTCGTTTATCAAGTAATTAGGGTTAGATTTCCAATAATAAGTTCAGCATTCTATATAAAATCACGACCAATGCAAGCCTTCCAAATTTAAACAAATCTAGAAAGACATAATATATACCTATGTGTGTAATTATTTGTGTAGGTACCTACGTGGTTTCATATAATCTGAGGTCATAATCAACCATAGAAAAAACTTGTAAGTACTTTCTTGTCTATAAAAAATGTGAAAGAGATACTCATCTTTTTAATTGATATCTGTGGTGAAAAGTGAGAGCTATTTTTTGAGCAATGTTTTTTTTTTTTTTTAATTGTTTATTTGGCTTTCACCCATTAAGGGTGATCTTGGCCATTTATTAAAGTAAGAGACATATTTTTAAAATTATTTACATTTCCAGTTTTTTTGTAAATTAGTTACATTATCAATTTTTTTAAATTATTTACATTTTCAGATTTTTTTAAATTGGATACATTATCAGTTTTTTAAAATTAGTTACATTTTCATATTTTTTTAAAATTAGTTACTATTTCAGTTTTTTACATGGAATAGATAAATTATATTAGCAAATACTTATAGACAATGGGCCAAGACAAATATTCATAAGATTATACAAGTTGTACTAACATACAGAGTTGGTATTAGTAGTAATTACAAAATTTAGAGTAGGAAGATGTACAGGTTCCCAAAAATAGGAACCTATACAACTGTACACACAGAGTAACACACAGAGTTGGCATTAATAATAATTACAAAATTGAAGAGTAGGAAGATGTACAGGTTCCCAAAAATAGTAACCTGTACATATTCCATACTTCCATTTTCATACAGAGTAACACACAGAGTTGGTATAATTGTAGAGTAGGAAGATGTACAGATTCCCAAAAAAAGGAACCTGTACAACTGTACATAATAACACAGCTAGAAACAAATGTATACGTATGGAAGAGAGAGAGAAATCTGATTGATGCTTAAATGTTGAGGCCATTTTTGTAAATAAATTTTGCTAACAAAAAGTGAATTTCAGGAGAGTTGAGACTAAGAAGGCAGGGTACACTGGTAGGGAATTCAATTTTAAGTTTTAACAATTCAGGTATGAAGTTTGGAAATTGGTCATTGATAGGACACTCAAAAAAATTATGGTCTAAAGTATCCTCTGAACCACAATCACAATAAGGCGAATTGACTATGTGGAATCTGGCGAGATGGCTAAGACAACAAGTATGACCTAAACGCATTCGAATAATGGAAGAGATGTATTTTTTAGGCATGGAAGTGTATTTGTGAAACCAGGGCTTGACAGGAATAGAAGGTTGAATTAAAGAGTACTGGTGACCTTTTAATAGAGAGGATGATTTCCATTCAGAAGACCATTGGCGTTGTAACTTATTTTTTAAAATAGGAAAATAGTCTCTAACAGGAATAGGAATGCTATTTAATGGACCATGAACAGTGGATTCCTTAGCAATAGAATCAGCCATTTCATTTCCAACAATACCAAGGTGTCCTGGGATCCAGGCCAAGACCACTGACACGTGAGCCAGCGACAAGGAATGCAGGAGGTCTCTGATAGAGCAGGTAAGAGAGTCACTAATGGAATTGAGAGGGGATGCGCTTATTTTTTGTAATGAGCTAAGTGAGTCTGAAAGGATGAGGGCATTTCTAATGTTGAGAGATTTGACGAGATGTAAAGCTTCTATGATAGCTATGCATTCAGCAGAGAAAATGGAACATTCTTTGGGAAGTCTGTGTGGGAAACACAATTTCCTGTGAGGAGCATAGACACTGGCCCCACAATGGGAGTCCGAACTGAGTTTGGAACCATCTGTGAAAATTTTTATATAATTTGGCCAGTTATTTTCAATAATTTTGTTGAATTCTGCATTATTGGATTGAACTGATTTTTTAATATTTTTTTTACATATTCCTATAAATTGGTGCACCTTTGGATAGAAAGTAAGACTTTTATAGGGATAAGAGTATAAGGGGAGAGATTCATTGCGATAGGAGTTTGTGGAAACATCCAGGAAAGTGTTGAAGCAATTATAGAAAAGGGGAGGGGAATGTTTTTTCCAAAATGGATTCAAATTAACCTCATACTTTAACAATTGAAGTTTGGGAATCAGGGGATGAGAAGTTATTGAGCATGTTTTGAAAATATATTTTTCTGCTAGGCATCGCCTTCTTATATTTAAGGGAGGTTCGCAGCATTCAACTTGCATTGCGTTGATTGGGGAAGATTTCATGGCTCCTAAGATAAGGCGAAGAGATTTAGACTGAATTTTATCTAATTTAAGCGAATTTGAAGTGGACATTGGATCAAACAGACAAGATCCGTAATCAAGATGGCTTCGGATGAGAGCATTGTACAGAAGTTTTAAAGATGATGGGTGTGATCCCCACCACACTCCGGACAGAAATCTAAGGGGATTGATGTTGCTTTCGCATTTCATGATGACATGATTTATGTGAGAATTCCAAGTAAGCTTTGAGTCTAAAAACATTCCCAGGAACTTAACTTCTTTAGAGATAGGGATGATTTCATCGCCAAATCTCACCTGAATTTCTGGGAGCTTTCGACGACGAGTGAAGATGACAACTTTGCTTTTGGAGGGGGAAAGTTCAAGGCCATTTATATTTAACCACGCCAAAAGTTTTCTAAGAGCATTGTTGATTGCTGATGCTGCGATAAAAATATTACGGGATATTTTGTAGAAAGTCAAGTCATCGGCATATTGGAGTATGTTGCACAAGAATAGAATAGATTTTTCTAGATCATATGTGTAAATATTGTACAGGATCGGGCTTAAGACTGACCCTTGCGGGAGACCTTTGAAAATGTGTCTAATGTGGGGAGGGGATTCAGACCCATCTACAAAAATAGTTCTCTGGGAGAGCAAATTGACAATGAATTTTACTAATTTGGGCGGAATACGTATTGCCAGTAACTTTTCTTTCAGGATGGGAATATGAACATTGTCATATGCTCCACAGATGTCTAGAAACACTGCAATGCAATATTCATTTTTAGATAATGCTAATTTGATATCTGTAACAAGAGAGGAAAGGTTGTCAAGGGTACTTTTACCCTTTCTAAATCCAAACTGGGAAGGGGAAAGAATTTGATTTTTTTCTACGAACCAGTCCAATCTATTCTTAATCATTCTTTCAGATACTTTGCAAAGAGTAGAAGAGAGGGCGATAGGTCTGTAGCTCGAACCTATGCTTGGATCTTTCCCACTTTTGAAAATGGGAATGATATTTTGAATTTTCCAGTCTGGGGGAATAATGCCAGAATCCATAAAGACATTGATGAGAGAGAGAAAGTAGGTAAGAGAATTGTCATCAGAATGACGGATGAATATATTCAGGATTTCATCCTTGCCCGGAGCTGAGTCATTGAGGATTTCAATGGCTCTTTTTAACTTATCAAAGGAAAATGGAGCATCTAACCATGAAGAAGATTTTAAAGTGAAAGGCAAAGAAGGAAGTTCATCAAAATTAGGGACATAAGGGGGAGCTATTTTATTAACAAAGTCATCAATCCAAATAGCAGAATTACGAGATGGCTTTGGCAGGGAAAAGGAAGATCTAAACCTGCGAATCATGGACCAAACCTCCCCTGCTGGAGTAGCAGGGGATATATTGGTACAGAAATTACGCCAGCTGTTTTTTTTTTGAAACGGAATGTGCGTTTAGCAACAGCTTGGGCATTCTTGGCTGAGATGTAATTATTCATAGTCATCTGTTGGCAGTATGTCTTATTGGCCGCTTTCCTCTCCTTCAGCACTCTAAGGCATTCCTCATCCCACCAAGGGGGAGGGCAAGCCTTCGAGCCTACAGGAGATGATTTGGGGATAGACTTGTCAGCCGATTTTAGAATGGAATCAGTCCAAGATTTATAAGAGGAGGTGCAATTATCAGAAGAAGGGGAAGGCAGGGAGAGGGAAAGATCCTGGATAGAGTCTCTGAAACGGGACCAATCCGCTTTTTTTGTAATAAATTTGGGCTTACTTTTAAAGTGATTGGTATCCAACCGTTGAGCCAAATTCAAAATAATGGGATAGTGGTCACTGCCGCAGGGATCTGAAGAAATTCGCCAGGAGATTAGAGGATAGATACTCGGGGAACAGAGGGATATGTCCACCGCACTAGGATTCTGTCCAGGGTGACTAAACCTTGTTGAGGATCCGTCATTTAGGAGACATATGTTCAAGGAGTCCAAAAGTTCAATTAATTTGATACCTGAGGGATCCGAGGAAGAAGAACCCCAGAGTGGGGAGTGGGCATTGAAATCACCCAAAATGACCAAGGGAGAAGAAATTTTGCTAAGCATGTGAACCCACAGTGGAAGGTCAAATGGGGTAGAAGGAGGAATATAGAGAGATACAAATGTAATATTGGAGACAGTGGCTGCCACTAATTGGAAGGATGAATTTGGGGGTTTAATGGAAATAGGGGAGAAGGGGAGAGAGTTTTTGATGAAAAGGGCTGCACCACCCTTCCCATCAATGCGGTCGTCCCGCAGACATTGATAGCCACTCACCTTGAAGAGTTGAGATGGCTTGAACCAAGTCTCAGAGACGGCAGCAATCGATATGGAGTGTAAATGTAGAAGGCGAACGAGGTCATCCTTATTGGAGGTGGCGCTTCTACAATTCCACTGCAGAATTGCTGCTGTTGGGGCAGCCATTGGGAAGAAGAGAATACAAAGAGGAGAGTAACGAGGCAGCGTTGGACGGTAGAGAATTATTATTGTTAATAACAGAGATAAGTAGCATGAGAAGAGTTTGAATAAAAGAAGAATTGTCATTAGAAGTATTGTTGTTTATGGAATTTGCATTTAGATCAGGATTGAAAGCACTGCTGTTAGTTGAATTTGAGTTAGAAAAGACAGGGTTTTGAGGAAAAAGAGAGCTGATGTTACCATTTGGGAACAAGAGCTGGGAGTTATGGCCAAATTGATCATATCCAGGGGTTTTAATTGGACGAGAAGCTTGTTTTGTCATTACAGTTTTCTTGTAAGACAAGTTTGAAGGAGCACTAATTTGGGGTTGAGAGGCAACTTCAGCAAAAGATTTTTTAGAAGGAGCTATTAATTTGGAGGCATAGAAGTATGAAACGCTATTGGAGGCCATATAACTTTTTATGTTTTTTTGGCGAGAAAGTTCGGGGCAGGATGGATGAGTGGCTGTGTGCGAGCCTGAACAATTGACGCAAGTGGGGGAATTGGAAGGGGAGGAGCATTGGTCTGCTAAATGATTTTCTGCGCATTTAAAGCAGCGGGGAGAGGAGCGGCATGATTGCTTAGAATGACCAAACCGACAACAATTAAAGCATTGGATTGTTGGGTACGAATAAATTTCCACCGGGAGAGAGTTGTGAAATAAATAAACGTGAGAGGGAAGGGACTGTCCTTCAAATGTCAGAACTACAGTTTGAGAGGGTTTCCAAACTACAGACTCAGATGATCGATCTTTGAAATTAAGACGCCTAGTCTTAATAACTTTTCCCGAAGATGCTGGAATAATGAGTTCCGAGATAAGCTCTTCTTCGGATAGGTCTACAGGAATACCTCTAACGAGACCCAAGCGAGAGATATTGAAAGAAGGGATATAGGCTTTAAATTTTTTTGCAGAGAGGGAGTCGATGGAATTTATGAATTTATTGGCATTCAACGCGGATGTGAACTCAACACAAATGCGAAATCTGCCCTCTGATCGGATACCACCTGGGGAAATGCCAAGTGGTTTTTTTCCAATGAATTTACCGAATTCAAGGGGATGTAAAGAGTGGCCAGGAGAGTTGTTTTGAACATAAACTATGAAGGGAGCTTTTGCTGAAGTCGGATACAAAGAAAGAGGAGAAGCTACAGGAACTGAGACCTGCGAAGAATCAGTTTTTGGAAGGTCGCAAACTTTCCTCTTTTTTGGAGTAGAGGATGGAACTTGAAGGTCTGTTATTTCTACCTCACTACCAATGTGAAAATTTGAAGGGTCAGGGGGAGCGGGATCAGGGGGTTTCTTCCCCATGGCAAAGGCCATTTGGGCAAAAGGATATAAAACAAAAATAAAATAACACTTACTGGACTTGGTCAGCAATAAACGAACTCAAAAGAGGACAAAAAACTAAAAATATTACTGACTAAATGCCAAAAAATTCGATTTTTCGTATTAAAACGAAAAAAACGCAACAGTGTTTTTCAACTGTCAAAATTCGAATCCTTGAGCAATGTTATCATAACAAATCATATATAACCAGTCTACTATAATTTTAATAAGTAGGTAGTTACTGTACACTTTCAATCATTTTTTAAAACCAAATCAATTACTTTATTTTTGCAAGCACTTTAATAATAATGTACGTTGGTACAGAAACTAAAAAAAATGTGGGACCTCCCATGAATCTCTGTGTATCCTATCTTCATTTCGTATATTTTTATGTGATACCGTACAAGAATTCGAATTTCCCGTAGCCAGTGAAAGTATGGTATCCCCAATTAAGGGTATGTTGTAAGGTTAGAGAAGTGTAATTTGAAGGCGGGCCATGCATTTCTGATAATAGCTAAAGTGATTTTAAGAAGTGTTCAGTTTGCACGATGATTTCTTACTAAGGCGATCTTTCTCTCTGGAATGAGATGCAAATAATATAGAATGTATATTTAATTTTAGACTAATCTTTACTACGAATCGGTTATCATTATGAATACCAAAAAATATGTGTTGGATAAATTGAAGCTTTTTCTATCGCTTCGCTTGAATAGAATTAAAATAATAATATATATATATAAAAATATAAGTAAAACTACTAAAAAATGTTTGTTTCATTAGAAATGTATGACGGTTTCCCTTGAATAACTTTTTTCTTTCTTATAATATTATTCAAAAAATAAATAAAAACCACTTTTGTGCTAAAATCGACCGATACTAGACTCCGTTTGCCAAGCGATTTTCATGCCTTTTTACTGTTTTTGTGGTGAAGTAAAGCACACTAAGAAAATTCACATTTAAGAACACGCCTGGGCGCGCGACTGTCAAATTATGAAGTTAAGTGCTGTCGCAACGTGAATTTATAAGTTTAAAAATTGTCTAATCACTCTGTTTATTTTATACAGCACACAAATTAGCAGTAACAACGAGAATCAACAACAATCGAGTCATTTGCAAAATTTCCTTTGCGCGATGGCACTGACTTGATCACGGTGCGCGCCAAGGTCTGTTATTAGACGCAACCTTTGGATTCAAAGTAGCATCAAAGTTCTGACCACTCTTTTCGTCTTAAATGGCAAAACGCCACAAACGAAAAGTTCCCTCTGAGAATAAAATAAAATGGACTTCTGAAGTGATAATAGTTCTTCTGTTGGAACTACCTAATAAAATATTCATGATTAGGTAAAGTCTTACCATAAGATGAAGGTACCTAATTTTAAGTGCCAAACAAACGTGTTATAATGAACTTTATAACCGTGGAGTTAAGTTTAATTAGCCAATAAACCTTAATCGACCGATCAAATTGTTCGGAGAAAGTAAGTATTAAATTTTACGAAGGTATGTTATTGTATGTTTGTGTTTATAATTTTTAATGACCACTCTAACTGAATATTACACATATGATAAATATACCTCAGAATTAATATAGATCGGTAGTGACATCGCAAATGGTTATATCTGATGTTGACACAATTTTACAAGAGAACAAAAATCGAAATTTTGAAACAAAGTAAGTAAATATGAAAGAATTTTTTTTAAGTGACATTTTAAAAGCATCCCGGTTTGTCCAGTATAAAGGCAGAGAAATTGTGTCGCCACCCGGTTGGGCAGCGTTGTGAGGCGGATTAAAGTAAGTGCTGTAGGAAGAGATTTATTAACGCGGGTCCTGGAGCTAGATTATATGAAGGAGGAAAAACGGCGGTAACTCATTCCGTATAAAAGTCAATTTACACAAAAACTAGTAGAAAAACGATCCGTTCTCGGGAAGCCTACGTCCAACACCAACCGATTTATTAATGTTTGTAGTTGAAATAAAACATCTACCAATATCTACAGATTTTTTAAAAATTTTAATCGAAATAAAAAATCTAAAATGTCACCGGAGATAAAAATTTAATTTATACTTTTACTTCAAATCATTTCCGGAATCACCGTTTAAAGTAAGTCAAGTATTTCCCATAAAAACCAGAAAGTTATTCATTTTGGGGTAGTTTTTCACGAAGAGCAAATAATAGTGACCGGTCAGTGGTTGAGTGGGCAAAGCGCTTGGGTTCCACCCGAGCGTCGCGTGTTCGATTCCTCGGCTGGCTAAGTCCTCCATCACAACACAAGCAACATTTTCGGCTTTCTGTGGTGGTAGTAGGAGATTTTCAACTATTGTTGGGTTATTCGTAACCCGGGAATGTTTGTCTTTCTTTTTAATAAAATAAAAAAATAGTCAAATACCAAAATTTAATACCAAACTAATGCAAAATAATTATATCTATTTAGGAATAAAGTTTTTCAACAACCTTCCCATTGAAATAAAAATAAATCAAAGACATCAATAAACTGAAACTAAAACTGAAGCTACACTTCATCAAGAATAATTAACTAAATAATTATCTGTTTTTCTCTTTCTTTATATTTATTATTAATCTATATTCTTCTCTATTATATTTAGATTTTGCGAATTTCTCCTAAGTGCACAATATTTTAGTATGTAACCGTATCGTATGTATGTACACCTACACATATAGATGACCCAGAAGTCTCAATTGATCCTATTATATACTTAACTATTGCATAATGTTATTCTATTTCAGTTATAATTCGTGTAACTCGCTCATCAAGCACAAGAACTAGCTTCTTCTTTGGTGAGATTGAAATTTTTAAATAATTTCTGTACCGATATGTAATTTATATAACTCCAATGTACACTTATATATCTATATTAAATTAAATAAAAAATCAAAATTATTGATAAACGTTAGTTTAGTTTAGTTGTATACAAAATGTTGGATAACTAATAATAATCAATTTCCATGCTTACGAATGTATTACGAATTCTAAATATCCAAACCGAAGATTATAATAGGTTATCTATAAATCTAAGTATTAAAATATCACTAATGTCTTTTAATTGGTACTTGCCTAAGGTTTCACAATAACTTTAAAGTCGTAGGTAGTTTAGTCGTACCTCTATCTTAATTGCATTATTCTTTAGTGCCCCTTTATGGTTTCTAGCTTAAAGCCAATGACTGTGATGAAAAAATCTGTATTACTTTTTCCACTTGCTTATTTTTAACCAGAACGGTTTCACCTTACAAAACACAATACCTTCAGTGCGGTAAAATTTAAACTAAATCTATGATAAACATCATTGTGTACCAGCATGTACCCGAAGGATCTAGCCAGTGATTTTGAGCATATTTGGAGTAAAAAAAGTAGATGTCATTTTTTTCAATTAAAAACAAAAAATAATATTTAACAAATTTCACAAAAAAAATATTATAACAAATTCGTAGGTGGTATGGGTGCCGCCGCCTGGGAATCATTTATTGGAATATTGAACCAATATTGGGAACACGTACATTTATGACTTATTTTGTTTTATTGCTGAAGGAGCGGTTTTAAAATTATAAGTTTCTAGCTTTACCTGACGTCGACATATTTAATATGAAAAATATTTTCATGATGGGGCGACGCACAAAATAATTTATTATTTTACTACCTGGTTCCCGGCATGCGTTGAATGCCATATTCAAACAAATAAATTGTTTCTCTCTGCATGTCCTTTCCCGTGCGTCCCCGTTCCCCTCCCGCATCCCCTTCCTCTCCAGCGTTCCCCATCCACCTTCCCCGCCAACCCTCTCCCCTCTCCCGCTCCCCAGTCCCAGTACATTCAGTTTTCAAACAGCTCGCGTGCCACCTATTACAATTTTTTTATTCAAATTTCATTATTCATATATTACAAATATTCTCTTTTGTGTATTACAAGAACAATCGGTGAAATCTGATACCTAACATAGATACCTATTTAAAATATCTAAATTTAAAAAATCCTTTTATAACAAAAAAAAAATAGTTGACTGTTAAATTCAATTTCATCAAACCCGCGAGTTGTCAAAGGTGCGAAGTTAAAATAGTCGTTAAGTTTTCTGAAATTATCCAATTTTATGCGCAATTTTCTTAATTTTTCTTTCCGTAAGAACTTTCTACAAAGTATTAGAAAACTTTACAAAAACATGAATGAAATAGGTAAAGTCGTTATGAAGTTATGGCGTAACCAAGGGAAACGGGGATTCATTTTTATATACTCGTATATGGATAAATTAATAAAGGGTTTGCTCTCTGAAAATTCCTCACCTACTGTTTATTACCTACATAATAAGTAACTCCAGTACTTTTTTTATTCGTGTTTAAATGACGCTTTATAAATCTACATATTATGGTAAAAAATTTATATTTACATTCGACGTTCGTTGATCTGTATGAATTTAATATATATTTTTAAGCAATAATGTTTTTCACTGGAGTTCCTTTTTATATGAGACAAAGAGTAAGACAATAAAATATTTAATAGCTGCATGGCAACATTAAAAAGTTGATTGACACCTATTAGGCACCTGAATGCGTGACAACGAGTCAACTTCGTTCAGATCCATCAGCGGTACGAATTATTATACCGGAACGTGAGGTAACCGACAACAATGCAGAGAAAAAATCAATCGGTCGGTACCTACCTAACTGATGTTAGACGCAGCATAAAGAGCAAGATACTTTCAGTAACGCCCTGGTAAAAGTTAAACGTGTTGTGTTCAGTGGGATGGTGATAAAACAATGTACATCTTTTGTATGTGCCAGTGAAATATATGGCGTGTGACCAAGCCTATGCTAACCTAACTTTTGGTATGACTTTTTGTTAGATATTGCAGTGCACAAGAGTTAAATACATTAACTCCATTCTACAAATTATTTCCCTCAGACCCATCATTGTCATCTTTAGTGATGCTGTGTGGAGGATCTATTTGAGGGGAGGAAAGAGTGAACATGGGTCAGAGACCCATGATGCAGGAGGGAGAACGTATAGAAGCCGGAAAATAATTCCACAGTTATCCAGTTTTTGAACTCAAAAACGAGTCAAAGAAACGACCCGTTCTCTAAAACGTTCTAAACGAGTCGTATTGAATAAAACACGACTCGCTTAGAATAGAATAAAAATTTCGTGGGAAATGTCTTATGAAACACTGAGTTTTTCATTCAAAAAACGGGTTTGAAATTATTTTCGGACATATTTTGTGAATTTTTCTATCGAGGAAAATTCATATAATTACCGTTTTGGCGGCAAATCTATAGATATTAACTTATAAAATAACATATATTTTTTTAGAAACTTAAAGTGTTCAAGATAAATAAGTTATAAATCGTTTGAAATTTTTGTCACGCCGTACAGCTGTTAATGCATTATAATAAAATAAATATTTAAACTCAGTGAGGTTTTGTTAGTTTTGATTGACTTTTAGTGATATGCAGTACATATATTATTATGCGATAAATGTAACGTCATCTTACACAAAAAAATTAAACGAGTTTGCAGGAATTCACTTACCTGGAGGCAATGAAATTAATATCCTTGTTGTTGATAGAGTAGGTACTGAATATTTGCAACTCCAGTAGATACTTAAAGATAATAATATATTGCTTGTAGTTTTTAACCACTCTCAGTATTACCCTCGTGAAAGGCCACCATTCGGAATCTATACGTTGCTTGAAACGGCTTTAGTCGCATTTTGGTGACCATATCTGAATAGCTATATACTTCCCAACCTTCCTTTTGCACATCTCCTTCCTCTATCCACTCTTTTCGACCTCACAACATCATATTTATCCAAATTGGGGATATCACAAACCCATTGACTCCGGTCAGTTTTTTTTTCTTTACCTGTTATGTATGATTGTTTACAATTCAATTTTTAACCTCACTAAGACACTCCTGTGTTAAAGTTGCCTCTACGTCATCTTTGAGGAGGCTGTGTGAAGAGTATTTTTGAGGAGAGTAAGGAGTGAATGTGGATCTTAAAGAGTCCCCTCTTGTAGAAAACACACAGGCCGGCAAATCGTTCTTCAGCTGAACGTTCTTCAAGAACGAGTCTTGGATAATGTCCAATGTGATAAATGTCAACCGTTTACTATTTTAAATATAAATATTTTTACCGCTGAATAACAAAAATCGTGACGTCTTTAGTTGTTCTTATAGCCGCTTTCAAAGTTATCATTGTCAAGCAAAAGGTAGTGGGTACCTGTGTAGGAATGTCAATTTAAATTAATCATTATCTTCACCTTGTTCAAACTGTCAGTGAAATTATTTTTATCACTTCCTCGGCAATGCAAAATGAACAAAGATGTTTCCTTGTTCGATACATTATTAGAAGTAATTACATTTAGTCATTCATTGTTGTAATTGTGTTGAGGCGAAGGTGAGACACATCGAAAGTATTTGTTTAAGTGAGTTCCGCACAATAGTCCCAACTGCTCCCAACCGCTTGGAGCCAGTGAATCTATGGCATCCCCAATTGTTAAATACCTACTCAATTGATATACTTGATTGAGCGGCGTATTTTCAGGGTGTTACCGACTTTTTCTTCCACCACTTCGCCTTCTCTTTGGACCCTCTACTGGTATTTTTAAAACCGTTTTTATTCTTGATTCATGTAAATGTTTTTGTACATTTACATGATTTTCAACTACCAAACTAGACACATTCCCGTAGTACATAAAAAAAATAACCTAACCCTAACCTACTTTTTTTCCAAAACATGCAAATGAATTTTATTTTACAAAAGTACCCTTCTTAAAACTCTTAAATTTAAACCTTTTAAAAACAGTTTTTTTTTCTTCCATTATTCTCTCTAAATGTAATTCGCTCCGTGTGCAATTATTTCCACGTGTAATTCTATATACATGTACCTAATTCTCTCTGCTTGTAAATCTCTCCAAATGTTATTCTCTCCATGTGTAATTATTTCCATTGAAATTCTCTCAATGTGTAATTCTTTCGATGTATAATTCTACCTATGTTCAATCATCTCTTTGCGAAATTCTCTCTATGTTTAATCCTCTCTATGTGCAATTCTCTCTATGTGTAATTTCGTCCATGTGCAATTCCTTCAGTGTGTAATTACTGATACGTGAAATTCATGCCTGTTCAATTTCATCTAGACACCATGACCACACACAATACATTCTTAGGTGATTTACCACACTTACGCCTCAGGCACCTCATTCATATTACATCACGTCAACTTTCATATTTTACATCCAATTCAATTCGTAAAAATACACTGCAAATTAGTTTCAAATATAATTCATGTTTTTAAAGCAAAATTCACATTAAAGTTTATAATACAAGCTGTATGAGGAGTTATAAAACACTTCAGTTATTTAATAACAATAAATAATATTAATACCTTATTTAATCAACTATTTAGAATGTGTTGGTTGTTTCATCCCATTGAATAATATAATGTGGCGATATAGAAAGATAGACTATAGAATTATATGATCAGTTAGCATAATAACAATTATTCATTTTGAGTTGATTAATAACAATTTTGAATAATAGAATGTGACCATGAAGACATCTTCGTAAACAGCCTAGCATAAAATTTAAAAAAAAAAATAATTTAATGCAATATTTTTATTATTATTCTTCCTCACTCTATTACTTGTTTAATTTTCTTTATTAAATGTCTTTGTTATTAATTTACCATCTCTACGCGGTGATAATTACCGTAAATATAAAATACTAGCTGGTTCCCGGCATGCTTTGCTATGCCATTTAATAAAGAAATTGTTTCTTCCTGCGTGTCCTTTCCCATTCATCTTGTCCCCCTTCCACCTCCCCTTCTTCTCCCGCGTCCCCTTCCCCTCACGCGTTCCCACTCCGCCTCCTCCACCTTCCCTCTCTCTACCACACTCCCCTCCCCCCCTTCCCCCGTCCCGGGTTCCCACCCCCCTTTCCCGCATTCCATGCATTCAGTCCCTGCACATTTATTTTTAACAGCTCGCATCTCACCTATTGCATTTTTTTTATATAAATTTTGTAATGCCAGAGCTCGCCAGTAGTTTTATATAAACCTTGTCCTGACAATAACAAACACAAAAAAAAAGAATTACCTAATTTGGTGCAGTCGTTCGGAAGTTATGCGCGTACATACATTTCGATGATTGATTTTTATTTATATAGATAGATAGAAGATAGATAGATTTACAGTAAAACATTTAAATAGAGACAAATATTCCCGGGTTGACGAATAACCTAAAAATATTTGATTTAAACATCTTCTACTATCATCATTAAAAGTGGAAGACGTTGTTTGTTCAATGACGGGGAACTTAAGTGGAACGTTCGCAGAGCCCGTTGCGGCCCATTTCACACAAATCTTAAATTTAGATTTGAGAACAAAATATCCACCCAAACTGAAAAATTATGTTTGTGATCAATAGGTGTGTTAAATATCTAGTGCGGATGTTTGTGATCAATAGGTGTGTTAAATATCTAGTGCGGATGTTTGTGATCAAGAGGTGTGTTAAATATCTAGTGCGGATGGGTGTTTTTTTTTTTTTTTGCTTTAAATTATAAAATATAGGCTATTAAAGATTTTAGTGTTTCATGATTTTAGAAGCAACTTGGGCAATTATTTGTGAGTATTGAAAAACATTAAAAAAATAATTTTTCTACATTTATTTTTAAAATATGATGAAAATTAAAATACTCGTGTCTTGCACCACAGTGGGAGGAAAACATTCATAAGTCAGTCACTCCTGGATGCGCTGATCCCCAGATCCCTCCTAAATTTTTCCATCCCAGAATTTCCTCTCTTTCCTTTCGTAAAAAGACCCTCCACGTAGCATATTTTCCTCAGGGCCTCCTGTGTGGAGCTAATGTAAAATTAAAAAAATATATATAATAAACACTAACTAGCAAATCGTAAGCAGAAATTTAGTCTATGATTTCCAAGGAATTCGGAATGAACTTGAAGAATTCTTATTACTTCTACACCTGACTGATTCATTAATGGCTACATTTCGCGGAATTGAGTTTCATGGTGCCATCCTATAATATCATTTCATATTGCAAATCATCACGCGGATGCCTGAAAATTCATTCACTTCGCTCGAATGACTTTTGATGTATTTTTTACCAATTTTTATTCAGGAAATAAGTTGGCGTTTTTGTCGAGAGAGGAAATACAATAAAATACTTACCTAGCACGTACTTGAACTGACTATATAAGATAATATTAATATTCAAAATACAAAAAAACATTTATTGTACTAAATAAATAGAACCTACAAATTATAGTACCTTCACATCCAGCGACATTGTAAATAAGTAACTCATCTTTTAAAAATGTAAGCAAATAAGAACTTGTAAGTACTGTTGTCCTAAAGAGTCCTAAATTCTCCAGTCGTTCAATATAAATATCAACTTTAGTTTTTCCACTAATCTTATCATAAATAAAATATCAACAGTAGATACCTATATTCTTATTTACAATGTCCAGTGTTTTAAATATAGTGCCCTCCGCGTGCAAAGTGTATCTTCTCCAAGTAGTCCAGTCAATAAATGCTCCAAAAGGAGGTGTAGAGTGCGTGAGCAGGGACCTAAGCGATTCCTTCAGAAACTTGTTTAGGGTGCTTAGGGTGTGAACATTCTAAAAGTCCTGACGTCTAGGTGGTGAGCTAGGGGGGAGGTCCCAGTTTTTGGCTTAATTTATGTGCTTAATATAACGAAATATTATAAAATTATCATCACATCATTATCATTATAAAACACAATTTAAAATTTTTTAAGGTATATGATTTTTGTCTACTTTATTTAATAACTGGCTTTAAAGTGTGGCCACACATATTATTAGGTGAACGAACAAAAGCTGTGGGTCAGTAATAAGATTAAAACAGCTTTTTCTGAAAATGACATTTTACGAAAAAAGTTTAAATTGCAGAAAATATTTACTGGTTGAAGATTTATGTGCATATGTATACATATTCTAAAAGGTAATTAAATTTTTTACAACTTGTTTCCTAGAAATTTCTATATGTGATGAATATTTTAGACGATATGAAGGAATGTTTGATGAAAAATGTGAGGTAAAATGATTTTTTTCGAAAATATCTACATTTGTGGAGCGTGTAACTCAAAAACGGCTGGGATTTATAAATTTACATATAGAATAAAAGTTATAGATAATTTTATAAGCTTTTACTTATTCTCAAAAAATTTTCCTCTGCAACGCACCGTTTTTGAGATACAAGCAGAAAGCCGAAAATTGGGACCTCCCCCCCCTAGCTCACCACCTAGATGTCAGGACTTTTAGTATGTTCACACCCTAAGCACCCTAAACACGTTTCTGAAGGAATCGCTTAGGTCCCTGCTCATGCACTCTACACCTCCCTCCTTCCTTGACTGCACTAAAGCATAAACTTTTTAATAAAAGTGTGTTTGTCAGAAGTGACGTGCCAGGTAAGTAGGTATGTTTTGTGTATCTGTTTGTAAATAATACAATTAGATAAAACTAAGAACTCATAATAAATTATAGCGCCCCTGGGGTGATTTTTCACAAAAACAGCGCTCTACAAAATTATCCAATTATTATTAGATACTGTATGTGGTTCCACGACAACTTAACACAGTTGCCCCACGCCTTTGAAAAGTGGTACAAAGTCATTTAAAGTGTTTTTTTTTTAATAACCTAACTACCTAACCTATTGAACCTAGTGTTTTCATCACTTTTCAAGACTTTATATAATTTTTCAAAGGTGTGTTGATTTGCCACTGTGTTAAGTTTTCCGGTCAACCTTATAATATAATAATAACGTTATATTTACATAGCGCAGTTTTGTGTCATTTCACTTCAAGTGCGCTTAACTATAATAAATTTAAAAATAATCCTACAGTGCTCCTTATAGTATTGAGAAAATAATAAAAGAATATATAGTATTTACAAAACAATGACAAGAGAACAAAATTAACAAAGATAGTGCTGTTATAGCACACACAGGACAATAATAATAATAGACAATAACGGTGCTATTGTAACACAGGACAAAACAAGAACTTTATATGGTACACCATATTTCTTGCAGTTAACCCAATAAACAAGAAGTAAAATAATGTAATACTAGAATGTGTAAATATTCCTACCGAAGAGACAGAAGAAGACATAATTACCTATTATTTTTAATTTATAAACTAACGTTTAGACAAGATTTTTATGCATAGCACAAAGGGTAACAATTATTATAAGCAATAATTATTATAAGCAATTATAATTATAAGCAATTATAATTATTGCTTATAATAATTGTTACCCTTTGTGCTATGCATAAAAATCTTGTCTAAACGTTAGTTTATAAATTAAAAATAATAATTAATATTTGACAAGTTTAAGTATTTCCCCAATAAATGTAGTCATAATTTGTCTCGACGCCACCTAGCGAGGGATTTTTACAATGTCTCTCTCGCAAAAATAAAGTTGGTTGTTTTCAGGTGGAAAAAATATAATAAGCAGTAATTGTTGAATGAAACACTAGTATATATTGAATTATTTGGCGGGTATTTGATAAGCCCCCATAGCTCAGTGGTCAAGAGCAGCTGACCGGCAATCAGAAGGACACGGGTTCAAGTCCCGTTGGCGGCAAGTATCTCTTCTCGGAAGGTTTTTCAATGTTGATGAGTGTTTCAGGCGGATAATTATTGCTTATAATAATTGTTACATAATTACCTAATCATGCACTTGAGAGAAAAAGTGCGAGCCAAACCACGAATAAATTATGGAAAAGAAAGAAACAAACACAAGCCTTGTTTCGCGCCGTTTGCAATTGCTTCGTTCCTCTCCCTTAATATTTAATGTTACGTGGAAGGTTGTTTGTTATAAGTACTTTAACGGGCATTTGATAAGTTCCTTTTTGAAATATTATTTTATTTTCTAGTGGTCTTAAAACGTTTCCCGTAAATCTTATTGCGTGTTAATTAGGGATTTTCTTCTCAAAACAATCTATTCTAGGATGCTATACCTACTCGCACATAAACTAGTTCCTAACGAACCAAATCCAAATTAGTTAAAGTATGTAGGTATTTGTTGAATAAATATACTTAACATACTGTCTTTAATAATCGCAAATTCACTTTGTTGCGTCATTTTAATTATTTGAAACAAATCACTTTATATTCAACACAATTTAATCAAAATTATCGACAAAAAAATTTCGAAACCAACAGTTTCGTCGTCAGAATAAAATGAATTCTATAGATAGTTATGCTTATAGATGCAGTAGGTACTTGTTTGTCTTTTGTTATTCTTGTTATCGTTCATTTATCCTAATGAAGAAAACCAATATCCTATCCTAAAGAAGAAGTCGAGGACGCCCAAGAAAGACATGGCACGACCAAGTGAATCAGATACTCGAGTCAGGCCATGTCAAGAGTCAGAATAATAGAAGAGCATGTATGAGACGTTGTATGAATGTAAACGAAGCAAGGAATGTGTGCCAAGACCGAGTTGTTTGGCGGTCCGTTCTCTCTGCCTACCCCTGCGGGGAAAGGGCGTGATGGTTAGTTAGTTAAGAAAACCATTGGTTTGTTTCGAAACATGTTGATTAAACAAGTGGTACATACAAAGTTATTTGTTTTCATTTTAAAGTAACATTTTGTTTGTCGTAGATACATTGCCCTGGTAAAAGACCACCATTCGGAATCTAAACGTTACTTTAATGGCTTTAGCCGTCTTTGGTGACTAGGTCTGGATAGCCAGGTACTTTCCAACCTACCTTTTGCCCTCCCCACTACCTTGGGGTGCCATGGTTCCACTGGTTCCGGCATTGGGACTCTTGTGCGATATTCACATAAAAATAATGCTAGAATTGGTCGAACTGTTGTTTACAACAAAATATCTTCATTATAAACACTTTCGTACATATAAAAACGGGAAAGTTAATAACAGAACCCAAAAAATTAATGTTTTACAAAACGTAACAAAAAAAGTACAACAATCGAAATTTTCCTTTCAATAATAATATACATGTAATATATTCATAAGGTATAAAAGTTATAAAAGCAAAATAATGTGGCAAAACATGCACACATTTATGTCAACATACCTAATTATTCTAAACAATAATAGCACAAAAACAAAACTCACGTTTTTCAATGACACTGCGCACAAATTTATAATGTTTTCGATTGCACAATAAATTCAGTTTTCGGAGAAACTTCAACGTAAATCACTGAACGCAACAATTTTCCCACAAAATGCCGACGAGCGCGCTTTGCATAACTGATTCCGTATTAGTTCGCGAGGAATCCCAAACCAATACTGACTCCATAAATGAACACTTACTCCTTCGCGGTAGAAATCATATTGAAATGCCAGGTGATAAGGCGGCAATTTTCTCTTCTCCTATTGGCTGGAATTTTAATGGCGATTACGGAAATTCCCGAACGTACTTCGGCTATGTTCGGCTATTGGAGACGCACACCTAAATCTGCAACATAACTTACTGAAAAAAATGACTATTTATTTTATACGTTCATGTTAATAATTATTATATTTTCCTGTGTTTAGATGGAATTAAATAATGGGAACTTATAAAAATGTCAAACGATTATTTTATTTTCGCTATTGCGTTCATCTTCGATATTTTTTACTCAATATTCGACGCATCAAAATAATATTGCTTTTATCCAAGCTTCAATCCATTATTCGTTCGACGATCCAAACTTATCCAAACATTCTTGCTAGTAGTTGACAATAGATGGTGCTGTATTTAAAAAAGTTTATATTTTTTATTCTAGAATAGATTCGGATCTCAAAACAGCAGCAATATTATAATAACATGATCATTACAATAATCCTGTATCAATGTAGTAATGGCGCAAAACTTCATCCTCTCAGACGTGGTCTAATTTTTGCAAATTTACACGTGCAAATTACAAAAAATAATGATCCTAGGAACATTATTTTGTCCTGTCATACATGTCATTATGAATTTGAAAACAGAAGCAGAATAATAATTATCTATCTATCTAAATCTCTTCTCATTTCTCTATATAAATAAAAATGAATCGCAGAAATGTATGTACGCGCATAACTTCCGGACGACTGCACCAAATTGGATCATTCTTTTTTTGTGTTCGTTATTGTCAGGACAAGGTTTGTATAAAACTACTGATGAACTCTGGCATTATGAAATTTGTATAAAAAATGCAATAGATGGCGCACCAGCTGTTTGAAAACCGAATGTACCGGGACTGAATGCATGGAATGCGTAAGGGGGAAGGGGAACTAGGGTAGGGAGTTCGCAGGAGGTGGGAGGGGGAACCAGGGAGTGGTTCGCTGGACGGGTAAAGGGGGGGGGGGTGGAGTGGGGAGAGGGAAGGTGGTGAGGCGAAGTGGGAACGAGAGAGGGGAAGGTGAGGAGGAAGGGGAAATGGACGAATGGGAAAGGACACGCAGGGAGAAACAATTTCTTTATTAAATGGCGTAGCAAAGCATGCCGGGTACAGCTAGTTATGTTATAATAATTATTTTTATTTAACGAAGTTACCTACACTGCCTTACGAAATTTACGTCAACCCCATCCTTTGCATAAAATTACAATAACACAACTATAAAAATCAACACAACATTTTAATGCAAACGAAACGCAAATACGTAAAAAAAATATAAAAATAAATCTGATGTTTACAAAGCGGAAAATCAGTGAAAATATTTAATGGGTATTTTTATTTTGGCCGGAAGAGATACGAACATTTTTTGGCATAAGTAATTTTTTGTATTGTTGTTTTATTACAATAATTTTCGGGTTTTTATGCAAAACCCGATCTGGGTTATTACAATAATAAGAATGTTTGTTATTATATTTTTGGAGCTGTCAAAATCGATTTTAACTGAAGAACATTTTATTAATTTAAGCATAATTTAACCCCATTAAAGTTTTTGTTTGTTTTGATTTTCAATGTACATTAAATTTAATTGTAAGGTAAGAGATGAGGTAAATTTAATTGAAAGGTAAGTGATATTACACAATAAATATATTATTAATAACCCTTTTGCAAAAATTGTAACGTTGTATACCCAATATAAAATCCCCATGGACGTATGAGAATAAAAAAATATATTACGAGTAATTTATTGGCAGGGAAGCCAATCGTGAGACTTTCTGAGAATAAAAGATTTAATTAACGAGTAATCCCCTTTTAAAAGAAGATAAATATTCAGAAAAATTCTAAAGCTTTATAAATTTACTGTACTTATTTATAAAAAAAACTGAAAAGTACCTATCTACAAATTCATGTCGATGGCTTCATGATATTTTTGTCTATGAAAATAGAAGTGGCACGTTTTCTCTTTCCTTTTGTCTCTATTTCCTTCTGAAACAAGATGTCGGCTCCAGCGGTAAAGGTTAGCTCGCCGCTGTTAATTTTTTTGACGATATGTCCATTATAAATAGTTATATTTTAATCCAATCGTGTACTAAATATTTATATTTTTTTTAGCCCAAGCGTGAGCCAGTGCAGGCCGTCCAGGTCTTCGGCAAAAAGGTGAGAAACTCCAAAGTAACCATGTATCCACGTGGTTGTGCTTGTGAGTGAATTTATAAAACATCTTGATGCGTCAAGTGTCCGTTTTTTCTATCTACAACGAACGGAATAAGTGTTATTTGTGAATGTGCGGTTTCTTAGCCATTTTAATTTCATTGAAACATGAGCGATGCGGCTGTCATTTGAAAGCATTTTTTTGACAGCTTAAATTTTAACCTGGTTGGGAGAAATTCGTGCGAAGTCCCGTCTACCGTGACAGAAATGTTTCAATTTTAGAATTTGTAAATGTGAAGCCTTCAATACTCGTATTTCGGTCCTGTGAAACACTTCCCCACTAATAATGAACAAAAAGAGAGAAATTATGGGTGCTGAACCGTGCTGATTTGCTTCGCTTGTAATAATATACAGTTTTAATAAAACATCTTAATTTATGTAGAAGAGAGTAAACGAATGGTGTACTGTCAACGCAAACATTATTAAAATCGACTGAAAATCATAGGTATAATCTCACACTTTGATTCATGAACAGAACATTCAATAGCTGGATAGGAATGTTATATTACCATCACTAATACTCAGGGCTGCTCTACCGTGTGGATTATAACTTTTTCGAGTTATGGTTACTATCAATGAACTTCTGCATTTTGATTGTGATTTTTCTATAACTTTTGTCTTTTATTCCAGAAAACCGCCACCGCAGTAGCCTACTGCAAGCGCGGAAATGGAAACCTCAGGGTTAATGGCCGTCCCCTGGACATGATTGAGCCTAAACTCCTGCAATACAAACTGCAGGAGCCCCTTCTGCTGTTGGGAAAGGTAAATAACATACCTATTTGTTAATTCAATTCTTCTTGATGTTTATATATCATTAGTTTTCCTGATTTTTACACACAATTTAGTGTTTACATCTGTTTTATTATTATTACCAATAATTATTTTAACAATTGATATTACTGTCAAAATAACATTATTTTGGATCTGTTAATTATGGAAGCCACACCATTTATCCATAGTTACCCCAAATAGGTGCTAATTTAAAATGTATTTTTATTAACCGATTTAGTTCATGATGATTCCATTTATCCCGAATATGAGCATCCAGATGGGATGTGATATGCAAACCTTATAAATCTGAAGTAATGCTTTCCCTGAAAACTGATTCCCTTAATTACCGAATCATTTCTAATGGTTTATTGTCGATTTCCAGGAGAAGTTTGCCAACGTAGACATCAGAGTTCGAGTGAATGGTGGAGGACACGTGTCCCAGGTATACGCCATCAGACAGTCCATCTCCAAGGCCCTAGTTGCGTACTACCAGAAGTGTAAGTCCATCTATCCTTAATAATAATAATAATATTTGGATGATTTATATAGCGCCGTTTTTGTGAAAAATCACCTCAAGGGCGCTGTACAAACTTATAATACATTTCTAAAATCTAAAAAACTACAAGCTAGGCAAACAATTATAAACAACTTATGGCTAAAAATTGCATACATCGGTTCATTGATCACCGATACGAAAATATGTGTACAATATTTTGACCAATGAACGCGATGCTGCCTAAAATTTTATGAAAACAGGACCATACTTACCTGGGAGGTCGCTTGAAATTAACACTGTATATTGTCCATTTAAAGAAATTTAGATAGAGTTCGCACGCAGAGGACATTATTGTGAACACATGTTATTTAATCCTGAAAAATATTTTAATATTAATATGTAATGTATTCTTTGACGAGTGTATTTTGGAAAGTAAAAGCAACATATAAAGGTGGGAGGTGCAGTAGTACCAATAAGGATTTGATCTTTCTAAATGTGATTCGTCAAGAGACAGATTGATGTGTAAGGAATCGAGTAATTTTAATTCAGTAAGAAAAGTGTGATTAAGACATATCATAGACAATACAAGTATGATACTCTCAAATAGGTATATTTAAACTGCGGGTATGAGAGCCCAAAAAGGAAGGTTTTTAGTTTGGACCTAAACTCTGTTGGGCTTGTTATGCATCTTAATTCCGGAGGGGGTCTATTCCAAGCCTTAGGCCCAGATACTCCGAAAGCACGATCTCCAAACATAGTATTTGGCTTTCGTTTAGGTTCTATTAGTCTGCCTTTAGCAGATGAAGTTGCTGATCTAAGGGTTAATTGTCTCGGACCGGTATTTTCCGGGACGCATAATTCGGAGATGTAAGGTGGGGCCATTTCGTAGATTGATTTAAAAACCATCAAGCACAATTTGTACTGGATTCTCTCAGGGCACTTGAGCCAGTGAAGGTTACGAAGGTGTTCTGAAATATGCGAATATTTAGAAACCCCAGTTATGAGCCTTGCCGCTGCATTAACCGGTCAAAGGCCGTGACATTTAGCGGAAATTCGCGGAACTTCGCAAAAAAACACTAAAAAACCACCACTTTGAATTTTGAATTGAATGTTTTGTTGATAAATTTTGAGCTATTGTATATTTTATTAACTGAAACACGTTCACAACACAATAAGCTATCTACTAAAACCACATTACTTGCATTTATTACGTAAATTAATAGGTTTTATGATCGTTTTATTCGCGATACACCCATTAATTGCGACCGTTAAATTCGCGGCAAATTCTGACAGCCGATTGTCATAGAAGATATCGTTTTAAAAATATTCCAGGGTGACTAGGTGAATGAAACTTGTAGCGTCTCCGAGAGTAATGACAGCGCAAGCGATTCTGACACTGTTCTCCATACAAATTGTGTACATAGAAGGTCCAAAATCGTGGACCAAAAGTTTTTTGTCGGATGGATTATTCAAATATTTGAATTATTTTCTCGCGCATGCGCATATGACGCGCGCGCCGGCGCGTCTCCGGCCTCCCAGCGGTTAAACACGGATTGAAGTTTGTCAATTTGATATTTGGGAAGACTAGCGTAGATGCCGTTACAGTAATCGAGCCGCGAGACTACGTAAGAGTTAATTAATAGTTTTGTCGCCTCTGTAGGAAGGTTTCTTCGAACTGACTTGAGTTGTCTTAGGTGAAAAAAACCGGTGCTTACTGTCCTATTTATTTGACTTTTTAACGAAAAGTCTGAATCTAAATTAACGCCAAGAAGTTTGACTGTTGTCTTTGGAATAATATCGTTGCCGGAAATGGAAATAGGTGCCTTGATCCATAAACATCAAACATTATTAGATATCCATTCATTGGCAAACATTGTCGATATACACAATCAAGTTTATCATCCAATTTGCATGAGAGTTAAAGCTTTATCAAGTAAACTTGCAAGACATACACACACGGTAAAGTTTAATTTTTTGATTTTCGATTGTGCCGACTTGGATCAATCTTCAGGCTTCGTGCGTACATTAACATATTTATGCGAGTTAGTCAGTTCAGGCAAAGTTACTCGGTCAAATGTACTGCGACCACTAAAAGACTTGTCCTGATGTCACTTCAAATGGAAAGTGTGTAGTCACTATGAATGGTCTGCAAATTGGATCAAGCCTCAAGTCTGATGTAAATTGGATGGTAAACTAAATTGTAATAGCTATTTCAACTTCCATTAATTCATGGATCATAACTTGACAGTTACGCTGATGTTAAATTCAATCGAAAATAAATGTTAATTTTTTGTGTGCCCTGTGTATCATCGACATGCTCACAATAGCATTATGTATGACCCTCCTAACAACCTAATCCAGTAGATAGAGCATATGTAGGGATCGACCAAATGGGGGATGATAAATAAGAAAATGAATGCAGTTCAGTTAGGTTGACCTCTTCTATCTTCTAATGTGTCAAGAAATCCATTGTGGATTTTTGGCATTAGTGTCAGTTATGTGTGCTGGCAAATCCACTGTGGATTTGCAAGTATCTCATCGCACTTACCTCGTTTTGATGGTATTTTGGAACTTAAACAATTCTCCTGGCGTACTAAAATAACACTTTACTATCTTGGCAAGAAAATATTGTATCTTAATATTAAATTATAGTAAAACAGCATTCATTTACAGGAAAGTCGCATATGACTTATTTTTATTGTGAATAATGCTTATTTAGCTGAAAAATATAATAAAACTATATTTATTCTTTTTTTTTTTGTTCATATGAAGCGGATACTTTGTGATGTGACATTATTAATTTAAAATAAAACAATAACTTTGTAAACACCACTTTTATTTTTATACTTTATGCCGACCGGGTTTCGCTACAACCGTAGCTTCATCAGGGCAGTATAATACTCTACTAACATTAGGTTACATGTGTGTTATAATATATAATGTACCAAAAATGGGCTGGACTCGTCAAGTGGAGGAGGAGGAAGGAGGCATAGATGGAGAATTGGGAAGGGAACGGACATGTTCTTTATCAGTAGGGAATAGTCTTAGTATGGGACTTTTATTTAAATTTAGTTGATTATTAACTACCTTACTATTAGTGTTTATGGCTTTCCTAAGTTCAAGTGCCTCTAAATTATCCAACTTTATACCGATATTGTTTTTATGAATAAGTTTGGCGCCAGCGTTTTTGTCAAATTTATGATCGTTTTAGATCAAGTGGTTTGCAAATTCTGAAAATCCAGAGCTGTGTAAACATCTAAGATGTTCTTTGACACGGGTGTTTATGTTGCGCGCTGTTTTACCAATATAAAAAATGGGCAGTCGCTGCATTGAAGTGAATAAATTCCCGAGTGAGATAGACTGTCTTCCTTATCCTTACCGTTCATCAAAAGTTTGCCTATATTATTATTAGTGTAAAATGCTGGTTTGATTTCTCCCATCAGGTAAATTATATATTATAACACACTTGTAACCTAATGTTAGTAGAGTATTATACTGCCCTGATGAAGCTATGGTTGTAGCGAAACCCGGTTGGCATAAAGTAAAAAATAAAAGTGGTGTTAACAAAGTTATTGTTTTATTTTAAATTATATTTATTCTTATAACATCGGAAAGAATTTTTTTTTAAATCTGAATGTAAGTGGGTATCCTGAGGAAACTACATAGGATAGATATACCTATACAATTTTTTTTAATATATAATTACATTATTTGGTACGATAGTTCAATTCACAAAAACCTTGTTTTCGAAAAAACAAGTTACATATTACAAAAATAGTACATCGGGTGATCGGCATTTTACCTTTGGTACACTTAGGGTGGATTTCTTCATTTACCGAGAATGCTAAATGCAATGCTAATTGTAAAAATAAACGATTGAAATTTAAACGAAATTTCTAGGCATTTGACCGTTTACTTTTACAATTAGCATTGCATTTAGCATTCTCGGTAAATGAAGAAACCCACCATTAATGAGTTCTAGGTCACGGTCGGACGGCATTCTACGGTTAAGGGAGGCATAAACAATGCAATTGTGAATATGTATGTCGATAAATCTAAAGATATCTGTCTCGAGTTGTAACTAATTTACTACTTTCCAAATGTGTTCATGATGATTCCATTTATCCCGAATATGAGCATCCAGCTGGGATGTGATATGCAAACCTTTTAAATCTGATGTAATACTATCCCTACAAACTATTTCCCCATTTAAAACCTTGTCTAAAACCACATCTTTCCCATTCCAGACGTGGATGAAGCCTCCAAGAATGAAATCAGGGATATCTTCATCCAGTACGACAGGACTCTGCTGGTAGCTGACCCCAGGAGATGCGAACCCAAGAAGTTCGGAGGTCCAGGAGCCCGCGCTCGCTACCAGAAGTCTTACCGTTAAACTTCTCTTTGGGATGTTTGACGTCAATGACTTTTTTACCATCGCCGATTTGGCGCGCAGTTTTCTGTCTGTCTGTTTTACCGCTTTCTTGCGGTAGCGGGCTCGCAGGAAATTGTGTTCGAAATCAGCTCATGTACTTCACCTGACACTGTACATTCTATTTTAATAATATAAGGGTAAAAATATACATGTGTTTTTATTATTCAACAAAACTTACATTTTTATTTATACATGTAACTCGCCCAAGCATGTGTTCAGGTTATGAAAAAAAAGGAATCAAACTGAGTTGTTTAATTGAAATATTCTTTGGATGGTAACCGACAAGTTCATCGAAAACGAGTTAATCGAATGATCAATTCATCGAAGAAAAAAAAAGGTTAGGTTAGTCTCCTTGTCCAAAGTTTTATTATAAATTTTTTTATATATAAATTTATTGTCAACTTTTATTGGCCAATGCTTTTTTAACTTCCCAGTCCGCTTGGCATTTCTCTCAAATATCTACAAAATATATTTTTTCGATGAATTGGCGATTCGATAAATTGATCATTCGATGAATTGGTTTTCGATGAACTCGTTTTCGATAAACTCGTTTTCGATGAACTTGCCGTGAACCCCTTTTGACAGAAGTTAGTAGACAAAAGATGAATACTCCATTCTTTCTTTCAAAGGATTATCTTCAACTTTCTTTCATTACATGAGATGTTTAAAGTTATTATGGTTTGTGCTAATCCTGATCAGTACCCTATTATGCGGAAGATCAAACATCCAGTTCAGAACAGAAAAGACATCTCAAGATTGTGCTGTTTATTTATTTTTTGAAAGAAGGGAGGTCATTTATTTTAGATTTTACTTTTCTCTAAAGGTAAGCCCTAAGAAACCTTAACATTCTAGGGCTAAGATGATTTTTGAAGGAAAGCAGCACTTCACACCTATTCTGGTTAAATTACTGGATTATTATTGACAGTCTCCCTGGTCGAGGGGTAAGACTCGTAATCCGAAGGATGCGGGTTCGAAGCGTGCGCAAATAAATTTTATTTATTTAAAAATAAAAGTGTATTTGCGGTATGTTCCATAGTGGAAGGTACCCTCAGTGTTGCCCTGGTATAAGACCACCATTCAGAATTGAAACGTTGCTTGAAATGGCATTAGCTGTGTGACTAGATCAGAATAGTCACGTACTTCCCCCCCACTACCTTCAACCTCACAACATACCCCAATCGGGGATGTCGTAGTCTCACTGGCTCCAGAGGAGAGCAGTTGGAACCCTGGTGCGGTATTCACATAAAAAATAAAAAGATGTGTTTGTTAGTTGTCACACACTAAAACTGGAAAGAACCTAGTTACTAAAGGAATTTGTGCATCGCACTGCTTGTCTTCAGCCTTTATAACTTTCAATGACGTCATCTGTGCCCCAGTCATCAACGTATGAAAGTACACTAAGCCCCAGTAAATCTAGCTTCCAAGAAACTGGGCTTCTTGTATAGGACTAGCAGTGTGATTTCAACAGCGACCTACTGTCCCAGTTAGCTAATCCTGTACAAATCTCAAATACGCCCCTAAACATTTGATAAACCTTTTTTATTCAAGGTACGAACAAGAGCATTCTGTTTGATTTAGAATCTGTTAACTGATAGATTGTCATCTCAAATGCATAGATGCGATGTAGGCATGCCGAGTTTCCGAGTCTGTTCACAGCCATTGTAATGGAGCCTCCTCTAAGGAGCTAGCAGCATTGATCCCCAATGCATATGTGTGAAACTTGACGGACAAGAGCGGAACATCCTTTCACAGTTTCTTCAACTCATTTAAGTGTAAGTCAGCTCTTTTGGAAACGAGCTACCAACATTTGTTTTCCTCCTTCGTGTAATCTGGGCCTCTTCAAAACCCGCATAATAAATCCCTTTCTACAGCCACCTTAACCAGCCACAACGCTACCCAACCGGGTGGCGACATAATTCCCCTGTTCTTACACTGTATGACTCTTTTTGATCTAGTTGTGTCATCCAGTGGCGGATACAGTGGGGCGGCGCGCGCCCCCCGCTTGTCCCCTCCCTAAATATAAGAAAATCTTTCTTCAATCATTCGCTCTACATGTCTAAACCATCTAAGCGTCCCTTTCTTAATCTTATTTATTATGCTTGCATCAGCCTTGCATTCTTTTCATATTTTTCTCACACTATCGTACATGACTTTACCACACATACGCCGCAGGGATCTCAATTCTATAGCATTTAGTTCTTCCTCTGCCAGTTTCATGCTTCACCGCCATACATTAGGGACGGTACCAACATTCCATTGTGGACTGCTAGCTTCGCTTCTTTCGACAGTTTTTTGTTAGCGCCAACGGCGTTCAGTCCTCCATAAATGCGGAGTAACCTGCATTTACCCTTCTTTCAGTATCTCTATCAGCCTCCCCATCTCTCGTAAACATACTTAGAAAGTAAATAATGGAAGGAAAAAGGTATGATAGGTGGTTAGGACTCTCTGGGTTAGAGTGTCCAGGAGAGATGGACGGATGAACCTTTCCCTCCCACTACGATGCGAGGCAATGGGTCGAGAGATTCCTGCTGGAGAGGTTAATAATAGTCTACCTCAACCAGTCCTTTCCAGCTCGCCACGCAGTACGTGGGCAAACACATCCGCCGCTACCTTGAAAAACCACATCCCATGAACTCAGAAATCCCTGCTAAGTCACCAAACTTAGCGATCCGCTTGGGATGACTTATAGCAGAGGTGTTGTTTACCTATCCAATAAATAATTCCCGTGGCGGCGGTACCCACACTCGCCTCCTAAATTGAAACTTTTGCTTCATTCACATTCACACATCATTTCATGAAAAAGTAATCCTTAACATGGCCCGACTCAAGTATTTGATTTCCTTGATCGTAGAATGCAGTCCTACTGCTCCCTGTGGCCAGCCAAGTTTTAAATGTGCGCTCCGCCAATGTTTTATTTATTTATGAAAGTGTTAGCACTGTTGTGATTTGACAAACACATACATCTATATGTTTTAGCCTATGAGAGAATGAGATAGTACCTATATTCGGTCTCCTCTTTGTGCGGTGCTTCGTATTCTCCACACTGTTGTCTAGTTTTCAGTTTTCTTAGGTATATCTTTAGCGCCCACCCTTGACTTTTTTCTGTATCCGCCACTGGTGTCATCTTTTGGGCCGGCAATAAACCAACCTCAAAGATTTTTTTATTTGACTGAGGATTGAACCTACCTCCCCAGGGACTGGCTGTAAATTTTTTTAAACTTGTAAAAATGAGAATTGTCATCAAGAATGAGCCTGTTTCAGCTCGATCAGATGTCGGGAAGTGATTTAATTTCCACTTCCATGATTAGCATTCATTCATTCACAAAAACTGAATCGAAATTCAAATGGAAGTACTTTTTTTTTTTTTTTCAATTATTTCTGGATTTCACCCTTCAGGGGTGTTCTAGGCCATCATTTATAATTACAGAGAAAAGAAAGGTGAATTTATATATTAATTTTATTTAAATGTGCAAATTTCAGAATTTTATGGAAGATTGGAGTAGAGTTCAGACTTAGAAGAAATGAGATGTTGAATGGAGGAGAGGCAATTTTTGATAAAGCTTGATAGAAGAGAGGATATTTTTTAGAGAGGGATAATCAAAAAATATGTGATCTAAAGTTCTCACATCTAGACCACAGAAAGTACAATCTGGGGAGTCAAGCACATGAATTTTATAAAGGTGAGAAGGAACGGAACAATGTCCGATTCTCATACGAATAAGTAAAGAAATTTCTTTTTTGGAAAAATGGGGGAATTTTTGAAACCACGGTTTTGATGGGATAGTCCTTTGTATTGAGGCGTAGCGGGCACCCTTGGATTGACTAGCAATGTTCCAATACTCTGTCCAAACATTGCGGGATCTATCTTTGATGATGGAAAAAATATCAGACAGGGGAATATAGTTTACGAGGGTAACGGTAGGGTTAGACGCTCCCTGTTTTGCCAAGGAATCAGCAATATCGTTGTCCAGGAATCCAAATCAGAGTGACAGTTTTTCCAGAGCTTTGAATGGAGGTTATCAATACTCGAATAAGACATACAAAGTGATCATCAGGATGAAGAAGAGGACTGGTTTTACGTTTTTGTAGGGAACTGAGAGAGTCAGAGAGAACAAGAGAATGTTCAAAATTATTTTTTATTATATATTTGAGAGATTCAATAATCGCAATGCACTCAGCAGAAAATATTGAAAATTGGTTTGAAATTGAATAAAATCTTCTAATATACATATAAAATTCTCGCGTCACGGTGTTTGTTATCATACTCCTCCGAAACGGCTGGACCAATTTTGATGAAATTTTCTGTGCTTATCTGGTAGGTCTGAGAATCGACCAACATCTATTTTTCATACCCCTAAAAGTAAAGGATGTTCCACTCCGAATTTTTTTTTTTTTTTGGACAAATTTTTTATTTTTTTTTATGGTGAGGCATTAAAAAATACATGCAACCCTAAATTTTCACCCTTCTACCATTAACCCCTATTTTTTAAAAGTGAAATTAGTAATTCAAACCGGTGTCACTTCTGACCCGATGAGAACGAAGCCGGCATCTTTTCTCTAATTTTAAATTTTTTACTAATCAATTACTGTTTGATATTGTTACTACAAACATGATTCACGGTCCATGCGGTAATTTGAATCGTTCATCGCCTTGCATGGTAGACGGAAATTGTACAGAGGGTTTTATTAAAGATTTCACCAACGATACGGTCACACATGTTGAAGGATATGCAATATATCGTCGAAGAAATACCGATAATGGCGGACAATCATTCATTAAAAATATCAGTAACGTAGATATTGACATTGACAATCGTTGGGTGGTACCATATGCACCTCTGTTGAGTAAAAAAGTGGGAAGGAAAAAGGCATGAGGGGTGGGTAGGAATCTGGAGGTCATTGTATCCGGGAGTGAATCCATCCCTCCAACTGCGGTGCAAGACCATTGCCTTGAGCGGAATTGACCTTTTACCTTGACCTTTCCAGCCGGACTCTTTTGACCCATTGGTCGAGAGATTCCGGCTGGAAAGGTCAAAAGGCCTCCCTCAACCAGTCTCTCTCGATCCGGTCCACCACGCAGCAGGTGGGCAGACGCATCAGCCGCCAAGACCCGGAAAAAAGTCACCCTTGCTAAATCACCAAACGTAGCGAACCGCTTGGGGTGACCTATGGCAGAGGTGTTGGTTATCCAATAAATGGTTCCCGGGGCAGCGGCACCTGTACCCGCTTCCTTTCAAAAATTCCCGTAAGTAAGTGGAAAAGTAAGAAAATCACAAAAAACATAAATTCATACACAACGCCATCTCTGATACTGACAAAAACAAAACATGGACAGTTGGGCATCGATAATTGCTTCATTGTGTAATTTTTAACTTAATAAAACTACTTAATTTAATTCAACAGTTATTGATTCTGAGGCGGTACGAAGTTCGTCGGGTCAGCTAGTATCTAGTAGCTAGTAATACAATATAATTCCACCACGTATAACAGAACAATAAATAAACTCATAAAATATTCTTTCATTAGAATTATTGTGGTAAACGTTAATACCAATACCACAGTTAGGAGAGTCCGGAGATTTGGAGCCATCAGTAAATGAAAGAGAAGAGTTGGGCCATTTAGAAGAAATAATGTCATTGAACATATTATTGACAATACGGGCTGGGAGATTGGAATGACTTTTAAGGATGCCGATCCCTTCTAAAATCGTTGGGGATAGGGTGACGTGACTATATTTTAATTTGTACAAAGGAAGAAGATCATTTTTGATAATTTGAAGCTCTGAGAGAGAGCGAAAATTTTTGCAGATGGCAGGGAGAGGTTTAGTTCGAGCTCTGATTGTAGATGAATGTGTTGAGTCGTTGAACAACGAGACTCTGGGAATAACCTGATGACTTTTAGAATTTAAACATTTAAGAACAAATTTGTCAGCAAATAATTGACGCCTTAAATAAAGAGGAGGATCAGAACATTCTACTTGAAGGGAATTGATGGGCGACGATTGCATCACGCTAGTTATTATTGGCAATGACTTAGATTGAATTTTGTCTAATTTACTGAGTGCATTTTTGGATGCAGTACTAAAAAGTGGGCAGGCATAGTCGAGATGACTTCGAATAAGTGCATTGTGGAGCAACTTAATGCAGATAGGATGTGCACCCCACCAAACGCCAGTCAATGATCTGATGATATTTAAGTTTTTTTCACATTTAGTAACTATATTATTAATGTGGGAAGACCATTTAAGTTTCCTATCAAATTTTACTCCCAAAAATTTAACTTCGGAAGCATTGGGGATAAATAAAATTTGAACAGGGGGGTTATTACGACGGTTTGAGAAAGTGACACACTCTTTTGGACTGAAAGTTCAAGACCATTTAAAGTGAGCCACGTGCAAAGGGCATCCATGGCTTCATTAAGATATTTGACGGCGGATGGAATGATTTTGGATGATAAGAAGAAAGCTATGTCATCTGCTAACTCAATAACTTTTACTTGAGGGGGAATGATGACATGCATAGGGAACGTACCCATACTACGTGACACGTTTAGGGGGGGGGGTCTTCAAAATGTCACGCTCCATACAAATGAGCGGCGGGTTGCTTAGGTTTTTGGTCACCGGGGGGGGGGGGGGGGGGGGGGGGGGGTTAAAAATTGCAAAAAGTTGGTCACGTAGTATGGGTACTTCCCATATCATGTGTGTATATATTATACAGTAAGGGGGATAATACATCGCCTTGGGGTAAACCCTTCCAAATTGACCTACTCTGAGGAGTAACATCTGGTAGCTCAATGAAAATTTTCCTATCAAGAAAAAGATTAATAATTGTTATGTCTGCCCTTTCCTCGGCAGATAGTAATTATTAAATACAATAGGTTCTTTGAATATAAAAGTGTTTATTACTGGAATAACCTAGCTGGATAGCTACGACTGTTTACTATTCGGGGGTAGGTAAATCTCTGCGGCCTTGCCGGCGGAGCTCGTCAAGTCTATCGCTGAGACTGCTTCTTGTACGCCAATGCCATCTGGCGAGCTATGGTGCAAGCTACATGCTTACCGCCATCTATCGTATTCTTTCCATATGAAATACTTAATTACTCTACATCACACCCTCCCCCACCTAACCTCAAGCCCTGGCTACAATAAATACAAGACATGTTCTTTTCAAAGAAGTTATACAATTGACAACAAAAAAAAAAAGATTTTAAATATTTCATTTATACACGATTTTATACACTAAATTCAACCAAACATAGTCATGATTTTAAATATTTCAACTTAAATATTTCTGTTTCTCTGGGAGGGACCTCTATGAACGCTTTGAACGGAGCCTTCCTTCCCAAGGTCTTAGTTGAGTAGTTTGCTCTCGATCATCCGCTGGTAATCTGAAATCAAGAGAACTCCACGTTAGCCCCTTCAACAAAGCTGAGGTTCCCAACTCGTCTGAAGCGCATTTCGTGACCTCAGACGCGGTAGGTGGGTTATTATCTTCACTCTCCCCTTCCCATTTCACAGATAAACTCTTCAACTGATCAATATGCCTCTTCCAAGTCAACGGAGTACCACAGATCCTAACGATATAAACTTTTTTACCCACTTTCCTTTCTACAATACCTCTAACCCAACCAACTTTATTCACCTGACGGAAGTCCTTGACCAGACATTTTTGTCCAACATGTAAATTCCTAATTTTTACGCCCCCATAATTCCTTATCTGATTATCTTGACTCCTTTTTATATTATCGTTAGCTATTTTTCTCTGTTCTGACACATCTTCCTGAGTGGTTTTAGGAATTAAACTACTGAAAGTTGATTTCAGTCTCCTACCAAACATCAAGACTGCCGGTTCTAATCCCGTTGTGCAATGTGGCGAATTTCGATAATCCGATAGAAAATCACATAATCTACTTCCATAATTTACTGGAAAATTATTCCTAACCATAATTTTTTTTAAAAAAATTTTTACCGTTCTAACTGAATTTTCAGCTTGTCCATTACACTGAGGGAATTTGACCGGTGAATTTAAAAATTCTATGTTATTCTCTTTAAGAAATTCTTTAAACTCTACACTAGAAAATGCTGTTCCATTATCCGAAACTATGCAATCAGGGTTACCAAAATTAGAGAAAATTCTTCTCAATTCCTTAATCGTGTTAAACGAATCCGCCCTTGGAACCTCTAAGCAATCGATCCACTTGGAAAAAGCGTCACAAATTACAAGAAACATTTTTCCTGCTACCGGCCCGCAGTAGTCTACATGTACCCTACTCCAAGTTGCCCCAGGGTTCGGCCACACTGACAAATGACTCTTAGAAGGTGCCGGCCTCATAGCCGCGCAATCATCACATTTTAGAACCATTTTTTCAATGTCATTGTTCAGTGATGGCCACCAAAAATAAGCTTTTGCTAGGCCCTTCATTTTAACTATTCCTAAATGAGATCTGTGTAATAACTCTAGCACATGTTCTTGTAAGGAACTCGGAATGACAATTCTATGTTGCCAGAAAAGGCAATCCTTGACTATGGACATTTCGTTTCTCTTAACCCAGAATCTCCACAGTACATCATCTCGACCAACTCGTTTTGGCCAGCCCTTACGCAAACACGTTAAAACTTCCTGAATAACCGTGTCTGTCTCTATAGCTGTGGAAATGAGCTTGATATCTATGTGCTCGCATTTATCTACATAACACACAAAATCTGATCCATAATCATCTTCAAATTCTTCTTGAGAATTTTCTACCGGAACAATCGGTGAAGCGAATTCGCTACTTGTAACCGGGGAGATTATACCTTTTCCTACCATCGATCTTAATTCGGATTCGATCTTCCCTTTACTAGAAAAAGGAACCGGCCTTGCATTGAAAAAAATTGGATCCGATTCCTGGTTTACTTTAAAATGGACTTTATATTTGTTAAATCTTCCCAACTTCCGAAAACACTTCCGGGTAATCTTGAATAAACTTTTCTCCATTCCTCATTTGCGGCGTCACTAAATTAATTGACTCCTGAGAAGTTATCCCAAGATCGAAACATTCCATAAAATCTCTACCCACAACTAATTCTGTTCCTAATTACTACAATAAAACTAATATTTTTGTTCCTACCCTTAAATTTCACATCAAAAATCGCCTTTCCTACGACTTTTAAACGATTATTTCCATAACCTGAAATAATCCGCTTGTCTTGTGACAAAATGATTGAACTAAAATGTCGTTTAAAAATACTCTCCGGCATCACACATAAAGATGAACCGGAATCAATCATTGCCTTAAACTTCTTGTTATTAATTTCAATTTCAGCAGTAATCGGACTAATTGACGCAACTAAAACTTTACTATCCCTGTGATTTTCAAAAATGGGATTTATCAGATTATTCTTGCAAAATTTCTGTAAATGCCCAACGCCCTTACATTTAAAACATTTCGCATTACGAAATTTACAATCAAACGAAAGATGATCATTCCTTTTGCAAATAAAACACTGTTTTTTAACACTACCCACGGGTGATCTAAAATTCGTACCTGTATTTGATCCTAACCTATAAGCTGGTTTCGTGTTAAAACTACCCTTGGGGCTCGTCGATCGTTCCCTACGCTGATCTCGCTTGAACCCATCGCTAGTAACTCGTTTTTTTACTAGGTTTACTTCTGATTTAACTGTATTAGTACTATCCAGAGTTGACATACTAACTGCAAGTCCTTCTATTTCATTAAACGACAACGTTTGCCCTTCTACGAAAATTTTCTCCTTCGCGCGCCCCGGTAACAACCCGATTGCAAACATGTCTATAAGGTTTTTCTCAAGCCTCGTTTCGAATTGACAATACGTTGCTAAAGAACGAAGTCTAACCGCGAAATCTTTTATCGTCTCGCCTTGTTGTTGTCTTGCTAAAAAAAAATTCTCCCGTTCTTTAAAAACTGAACGATTTTTGTTACAATGTTTGTCGAGAAGCGCTAAAAGTTTATCAAAAGATAAGTCCGTTACTTTACTTGGAAAACACAGATTAATTAGTAAGGTCAACGTTTCTGATTCTAGGAGATTCAATAAAAAAGCCCGTTTTTTCTCCACAGACGCTTTGTCATCATGGATCACGAAAAATTGCTCTATCCGAAGTCGAAACAATCCCCAGTCTCCGGAGAGATGGCAAAACGGTGGTATTCTACCCGATTCCATAACTCCCAACAAATAAATCGGCAAAAACAATTAACCAGAAAACAATAACAAATAATCCCTCTCAAAGAAGCAAAAATACTTATCTCAGGAACTCTTCTGGTCTCCCTCTGGGTTTTATCCTTGTCTTCTGATTAATCCAATGATTCGTCCTTGAAACTATTAACCCAATGATCCGTTTTGACCTTGAAACTTTTGGTTAATCCACTGATCCAGAACCAGATCGCCTCCTTGCGGTATATCACTTCTGTTCCTAAAACAAAAATCTTCTTATCCAGCCCGTAGCCACGGAACCAAATGCTCCTTAATCTCGAGCAGAATCTCTTCCGATTCCTTGCCAAAACTGCAAGTCACTCCAGCAGTGACTTAGTCCTCCGTGTCCAGCACCAATTATTATTCGCACGCGTAACTTCCACACAATTATATTTATACGGCTGCGCCAATTGTTATGTCTGCCCTTTCCTCGGCAGATAGTAATTATTAAATACAATAGGTTCTTTAAATATAAAAGTGTTTATTACTGGAATAACCTAGCTGGATAGCTACGACTGTTTACTATTCGGGGGTAGGTAAATCTCTGCGGCCTTGCCGGCGGAGCTCGTCAAGTCTATCGCTGAGACTGCTTCTTGTACGCCAATGCCATCTGGCGAGCTATGGTGCAAGCTACATGCTTACCGCCATCTATCGTATTCTTTCCATATGAAATACTTAATTACTCTACATCACAATAATAGATTGGACAAACATGAGGGGTAAGCCAAGGCCTAAAAGTTTTTTTTTAAGAATTGTGATGGAAACATTGTCAAAGGCGCCTTCTATGTCTATAAAGACTGCAAGACATACTTCTTTGTTAGAAATGGATAAATTAACATCAGTGCTGATGATGGCAAGGTTATCTTGCGTAGATTTTTTTTTCCTAAATCCAAATTGGGATGGAGAGAGAAGAGGAACTCTCGACCAAAAAATTCTAACCGGTTTTTAATTAATTTTTCATAAATTTTACTAAGGGTGGATGAAAGAGCAATTGGCCTATAGTTGGATCCAGAATTGGGTGATTTGTTTAATTTTAGAATTGGGATGATTATTTGAGAACTCCGGTCATCAGGTATTATGCCAGTCTGGAAGATTTTATTTAAGATGCTTAAAAAGTGATTTAGAACATTATCATTACTATTTTTGATAATGCTATAAGGTATACCATCTCTGCCTGGAGATGAGTCCTTGACTGTTGATAAACAATTTTTTAATTCAATTAAAGTGAATGGAGAGTCAAGCCAATGATCAGACAGTGTTGTGGATTGGAGTTATTTCATCTAAGTTAGGTACAGAAGGGGGGGCAATTTTGTCCAAGAACTCGTCCATCCATTTAGAATGAGAAGCTCGAGGAGATGTTGGACTGAAGGAGGATCGAAATCTTCGAATCATAGACCAAACTTCCGAAATTGGAGTGTTCGGAGATACTGAACTGCAGAAGTGGTACCACCCGGATCTTTTTTTTGACCTCAATACCCTTTTGGCATTGGCTTCGGCATTTTTGTATATGAGATAGTTCTACATAGTCATATTGTGACGATAGGAAAGAGATTTAGCTTTCCGAATTCTCACTACTTTGGAACATTCCTCATCCCACCAGGGAGTCGGAGGGAGTTTTTTTGAGAGATTTGGTTTTAGGGGGAGGATTTGATTTATTGATTGCAGTTACGAGCATTGATTTGAAGTTATCGTAGTCATCTTTGACAGATAATGTATCGGTAGAGGGTAAATTTTGTATAAACTTATCCATATGTGAGTTAAATTTGTCCCATTTGGTGTGTTTTGTTTTAATCTTTGTCGAAATATGGGACTTGTCTGAATGGAAAGAAGTTTGATAAGTGATGGTGATCGGGAAATGATCACTGGAGCAAGGGTCGGGGGACACCATCCACGAGGAGAGAGGTGCCAGATTAGTAGAGCATTTGGAGAGATCCACTGCACTGGGGTTTGTGTTGGGGCGAGAGATTCTAGTAGGAGATCCGTCATTCAAAAGAAAAAGGTTGGATTCATCTAGGAAATTCATCACACTTCGATCGTCTCGATCACAGAAAGCAGAACCCCAGACGGGGGAATGGGCATTAAAATCACCCAATAAAAAGAAAGTAGGGCTTAGTTGGCGGACAATTTGCAACCACGCTTGTTTATTGAAGTGCGATGTTGGGGGAAGATAGATAGAAACAAAGGAAGTGTCCTTTATTTTAGCTGCAACCATTTGAAAGTCAGCATTGGGTGGTTTGATATTATTTATTGGGAAAAACGGAAGGGATTTTTTAATAAAAAGGGCAGCACCACCGCCCGTACCTTCCGGGCGATCATCGCGGAGACAGGAGTACCCTCCCACATTAAAGTGGGTTGATGGAGTAAACCATGTCTCCGAGACAGCAGCCACAGAAACAAGGTTTGAATTTAATAGGTTAAGAAGGTTCGATTTGTTAGAAATAGCACTGCGGCTATTCCACTGAAGAATTCTGACATCTTGAAGAGCCATTTTGAATAAATGATTTTAATGTGGAAATAATAGAAGCAGGGTTGACGGTAGATTAGTTTGAGAAGAAATTAGGTCAATTAGAACCATAACAAGAGTTTGAATAAATGAAGAATTATCGTGGGAGAATTGTTCAGAAAGCTTTTGATGGTTTGTTGAGGATGAATTATAATCGTTTGCGCACCCATTTGTGGTAATTGAAAGAGGTGAACCATTGGGATTTAAGAGAAGTGAGTTGTGTTGTTGCTGATCGTATCCAGGAGCCGGTTTAGAGATAGGGTTTTTGTATGTGAATTTAGTTGAACGAGAAGATGTTGAGGAGGGGGTGGGTGGGTTGGATGAAGAGTTACTGGATAAAACCTCAGCAAATGATTTTTTGACAGGCGGGAATAGTTTAGAATAGTCCTGGGTCGGTCGTGAATGACCCGCTCATGGAAATCCGCTCACGGACCACCAAAGAGCGAGCGGGTCATTTTTTCGTCAGCACCCGGGTCTCGCGACTCACTTCTCGCAACCGCTCTACTACTGCGACCTGGGTTTCGGGTGCGGATGTGGCGGGGCGAGCGACGATAGATAGATATATGAGAGAGCGAACGGGTTGTCAACACCCGGGTTTCGCCACCCGCTGTCTTGTCTCAGGTAGTAGAAAGTAGCTGGGTGAAGCGTAAGTGCGAACTGCGACACAATCGGTCAACACACACGTGCGTGACGTTAATAAATAACAATACAGTGAAACATCTATCTATCGTTCCTCGAATAATCGTTTTTTTAAATTTATTTATGTTATTTTAGGGAAATAAACAGTTTACAATGTGATTAATTTATACATGTTTAATTTACCTTACTGAGAAACCAATTATAGATTTCCTCATTTTACTATTACATTGTGTATCTAGAAATTAATAATTAACTCAATCTGAAATCTTACATCAACTAAAAGATATTACATATTACAGGAGGTCGGTAGACATAATATATCCCGTATGTGTCGTTATTTCTTGTAGTCTCGAATTAATTTCATATAAAACACGCAAAATTAGATCGCATTCATCGTTTCTCTTTACCGCATTGATCGTTTAAATTACACTGGACAGCGAAAGAGAGATAGAAAGAACGGTTTGTCGCCTTTGTTGGCTGCCGTTTCTGACATGTTAGTGCTATATCATGTACCTGCCAACCTACCGTTAGGTCCGTTTATCATTTATGGGTCCATATTTATGATGGGTTCGTTAATTGTCGTTAGACATTCAGGCAGAGCGGTGCGCGTGTTAAGCTTATCTTTTTACAATCTAGTTTTTGAGCCCTTTAACCATAAAAATGAACCGTCCAGTGAAAAAAGTGCGCACTCTCCAAGAAAGACTAAAAATTGTCGAGAAAGTGGAAAAAAATCCAACAATCACGTGCCATAAACATTCCGATTGATGGAAGCAGCAAGCAGATTTTATACAGCAATAAAAAAAGCCAAAAACAAATGACGATGAAAGATTATTTACAGCACAAAGTGTAATTTTTTTGTCTCCATGCAGCTTCCTTTTTTAATTTTTTTTACTATATTTTTTATTTAAACAAATTGATTTATAACTGAAACGTGTTTCTTTTTTAGAATATGTATGTAACATATGTACTCCTAACCTAAGTATCATAGCAATCATAATAATTCATGGGCATGTTTATTTTATTTTTTGTCCTATTACACAAAGAAAAAGTATTAAATAATAGTTTATAATATAGGATTATAGCTTACAGCTTAATTACTTATTTAAATTCTCAATAAAAGCTTCATAACAAAACGTTTTTTACTTGGTTTTTATATCCTTCAAAACATGATAAAACATTGTTTTTTTTTTACAGGGGTAAAGCACGTCTTTTTTTTTAATTATTTCTGGGACATGACATTAGTAGTTACAGATGTGAGCTGTGTGAACGATCTTACAATATTTGACTTGACCGGTCTGGGCGGCGACCGGCGCGAGAAACTCGGTTACCGAGTTTCGTATTTTGTGTCGCGAAAGGAGCGGGTCTTCGCGACCCGCTCGTGACGCCAGTGTGTCGTGAGCGACCCGGGTCGTGTAAAACGATCGATCGACCCAGGACGAGTTTAGAAGCCTGCAGAAAAGAGAAGTTCTGAGAGGCCATAGAAATTTTTATATTTTCTTGGCGAGATTGTTCCGGACAAGAAGAGTTAATGGCGGAATGAGCACCTGAGCAGTTAAAACATTTAGGTGAAGAGAGAGAAGAACATTGGTCAGCCGTGTGGTTTTCTCCACATTTGAAACATCTGGGAGGGGATCTGCATGCAGCTTTGGTATGACCAAAACGACAGCAATTGTAACATTGAGTCGTGGGATAAGTATACATTTCAACTGGTTAGGAGTTGAAAAATAAATAAATATGGGAGGGAAGAGATTGTCCTTCAAATGTGATGACAACAGATTGGGAGGGCTTCCAGGAAACGATGCCCTCAGAAGAGTCCTTATAATTTAACCTCCTGGCTTTTATGGGATTGCCGATATGTTGGGGGGTTGAAAGTGAAGGATTTCTGGAATGTACAGATCGGTCGAGATACCTCTGACGAGGCCCATTCGAGTGACATTGAAAGTTGGGATGTACGCCTTGAATTTAGAATTTGATGAAATAAATATGTTTTTGATAAAGTTGTTGTTGGCTGAACCTGAGAGGAATTCAACAGAGATTCGGAAGCGACCCTCGGCTTTTACACCTCCAGGCTTAATCGAAAGGTTCTTGCTATTTGATAGGAATTTACCAAATTCAAGAGGGTGGATAGTTTTATCTTGCTCAGTTTTTTGAACGTACACAATGAACGGGCCACAGGAATGAGGAGAATAAAAGTTTGTAAGAGGAGGTTGAGGAAGAGCAGGTGAAGACTGAGAAGAAGAAGGAGAGTCATGTTTTATTGAGGAAGGGGGACTAAACTTCCTTTTTTTGTGGTAGTCAGAATGACAGATTCACTGTCCAAAATTACTACATTTTCACCATCTGGGGGGTCAGGGGGAGGATCTGGGGGCTTTTTAAAGTGTCCAGGGGGGTCCGCCTCCATTGTTCACAAAATTACAAAAGAAAAAATGTATGGAAAGTGACAGAAATAAAAAAGGTTATAAATATCTGGAAATCAGCGACGAAAAGTGACTCCTGGAAGATCAGAGGGGATAAGAATCCTCAAGGAACAACACACTACACTTTTATTGACCAGAAAACATAAAATAATTAGTTAAAATAATAAAAAAATATTATTTTTTTCTAGGGGAAAACAAAATAACTGTAACAGCCAGATGTTCAAGATTCAATAGAAGTACTTAAAAGTATCAATAAATTTGATATAGATTACATTTGTAGTTAAAAATGAATGGATTGTAAGCGAAGTCTCGTCACTCACATAGACTGTAACACAGGGGTGCCAGTAAGTCATAGTAGCCAGTGCGATGGATCCGCTCATCCAGAGGTGCTTGATCTCGATTTCGATGAACTGGTCATGCATCCAGAGGAGTGAAGAAGCAGGAGTCCAGCGAAAGCAAATTGAAGTTCTGTGTGAAGTTCCGCGGAGATGGTCAGGCAGGAAGAAGTAAAAGAGTAGCTGTTGGTGGTTCATACTAGATTACCTTGGAAATGGTGGCGCACCTCTATTTATTCCGGAACCCCATACCATATTTCGGCATAGTGGAGGGTTTGGCGCGACCGCGTTTGTAGTGAGTGAATGTTTCGCAAGTTGTGACCTCCACCACAACTAAAATGGCGGGGGTTGCAATTTTTGTGGCTACTCTTTTCTCGACCCCAACCACCTCTCTCCAGCTTTTTTTTTAATTTAAACAAATAAGGATTCAAAAATGTTCATGGGTCCCCAGCCTGACAATGTTCAGGGGATTTCAAAATATGACACTTATCGCTAGACTTACATTATTTCCTACAAGCTAATTAGGGGGCATTCAAGTATTACGTATCGCAATTTTTGAAGGTTTTTGAACCCCCCTCCCCCCCATGTAACGCCACGTAACGTTTTTCCGTACCCTCCCCCTTCCTCCTAAGCGTTACGTAACGCCCAAGTGACAATTTTTACCTGAAAGTCACAATTAAGTTGCGCAAAGTACTGGAAAGTCGCTTAAATACCTTTTTTCTTGTTTTAATCGCGTTTGCGGCAATAAATAAATCGAGAGATTTCGAGAACAAAAAGGATTGCCAACTTGGAAGATTTTAATTCCCTAGTTTTTTTTATCTAAATAAAAAAATAAACACAATTTATTTAATTTTTCGAAGAAAACTTCTTCTAAAAGGTTGTTACTTTGTGATGTCATTATTTATTTATTAAAAGAAAATAACTTAGTTTACATCACTTTATTTTTTATACTTTATAATATCAACATGTTTCGTGAAAAGTATACTTTTATTCCTGAAGAAGTGAACATGGTTCACGAAACATGTTGATATTATAAAGTATAAAAAATAAAGTGATGTAAACTAAGTTATTTTCTTTTAATAAACAATTTATTTATTTAAAAAGTCTGACTTTACTATTTGGTACTTGAACCTATGAATAGTGGCTGTAATTAGGATAAGTTGGCTGAGTTTTATACCTATTGTTAGTATTTATTTGTTTATTTTTTAAAATTCGTTATCATACGAATAAGCTATCAGGAGGATAGTGAACCAGAACCGAAGAAACTATAACCTGAGAACGAGAAGAGCCGACCCCAACAGCCTACCTAGGCAATGAGTTGGGACAGTGCAAGGAAGAAGAAGAAGATGTAAGTTGGTAATCGCATCATTTTGGGTTTGAGTCCCCACGTTCTGCCGCAGATTCGTCTAGTTGCCCACATGGGAGCACAGGCTTTTCTGCCCACACTTTCCACCTGTTTTTCCAGCTCAGTTTGGCTTCTATGATGACTCTGAGGTACTTAACCGTGTCGAGTACGGGATAACTGGATGGGGTTCTGCTTTGAGCAATCACACTGAGCGGCTCAACGTAGCCCAAAAAGGAGTATTTATGACAATTCTGAATGTTCCGGTTAGAACTCTGGCAGAAGAAATACTTAAAGACTTTCAAGTTTACAACGTACAAAAACTTTATTAAAAAAATGTTTTTCTTAAAACTAATAAAAACATACTTGAATACACGACTCACTAACATAAATACTCAACCAGGAGAATAAGTCAAAATATACATACTGGCTACTCCCAGTTTGGACAGAGAAATATTAAATTACATGCTTCAAAATTATACACGGTGTCCGGAAACTCGTAGTACAAGCGGGAAACTGGTAAATCTCCACCACATTCGGAGTCGATTTGTGATATAACTTTTTTGATTTGAGCTTTCGTTTTCGAATAAATCGGGTCCGAAGTTGGAATTTTTTTGGTTAAATTTGAAAAAATTTTTCACTAGGGTGTTGATTTCAGCTGTGTAATGTCTTATAAAATGCATCGAAGGGTGAACGGTGCTCAAAATTTTTTTTAACCCTTTAGTTGTCTTATAAAATGGAAAAATATTAAAAAAACAATATAAAAATCGAAATGCTCGGATCGAAAAAAATAAGTTTTTTGGGTTCTCTACGTAATGTAGATTCACCAGTCTCCCACTTGTACTACGAGTTTCCGGACACATTGTATAATCTCATCACAGGCTTTTCTTAGTAAGCAATAAAAACAAAAAAAATGGGAGTGTGTAGTTCACACGCAATAGAAGCGCAGCCTTCAGAAAACTAAAGTAGACCAGAGGTGAGAGGCTATGAAGCACCGCACAAAGAGGAGACCGATTATATAATTCCATTCTCTCGCAGGCTAAATCCTTCGTATGTGTTCGTCTCTTTTTAGTGTCGCTAGTTTTCATTTCATCGAGTTTCAAATAACAACGGTGCTAAAGAAGTTACAAAATCGTGGGGTAATTACTGCAACAACTAGGTAACTCCGAAATCAGCGTTTTTGAGTTAACACCTACAAGCATAACTGTATTTCTCCATCTATGAAAGCTACAAACAGAAAAGACGTAATGCATTGGAATTATCAAATTATTTGAATATGTTTTTTGTGGGCATCTCTAAAATATGGTATCGTTTAATTCTATTGTTAGATAACTCTACATATTTAGAATATTTTTCCATATTCAATTTGGGAGGCAGGTATGGGTACCGCCTCCCCGGGAACCATTTATTGGATAACCAACACCTTTGCCATAATAGGTCACCCCAAGTGGTTGGCTATGTTTGGTGGCTGAGCATGGGTGCCCGGTTTCATGAGGTGAGGATTGTCCAGGTTTTGGCGGCGGATGCATCTGTCCACCTACTGCGTCTGCCCACCTACTGAATTCGGAGAGACCTCTCTAGCAGGGCTCTCTCGAAAAATCGCCTTCCAAATATGTAAAACTGAAGTAAAAACTTAAACTTGGCCGAGAGAACAGAGTGATAATCAACTTGCAAACATTTATTTTAGTCACCGGGGGGGGGGTTAAAAATTGCAAAACGTGGGTCACGTAGTATGGGTACGTTCCCTTATTTAAAAAAAAACTACAGGCCGCCTCAGAACAGGAAACCATAGTGAGGAGGACTGTGACAACTTTGCATATACTTTTATATTGTGCTTTATACTTACATCGTGTACAAACTTTGCCAGAAACTAATAAAAAGAAAATTAAAAATAGAAATAGGATGGATCTACTGAAGAATATAAAAAGATATCTGTTGAAGAATATAAAAAGATGTGCAACAGGATGAGACAATGTATAAATAAGTATGTACATTTATTTAGATAAAAGAATTTTCTCATAAGATCTGCATTTTTATTGAAATATAATGTTATAAATATAGGATCTTATAAATAATTTAATTTCTTATAAATATAGTGGTAGTTGTAATAAATAAAATTAAACAGCAAAAAGATTGCAAAGAATGCTTGCATCCCTGGTGGGGATCGAACCCACGACCTTTGGATTAGAAGTCCAACGCGCTATCCTCTGCGCCACAGGGACAGATGAAAGACACGGCGTAACTTCTCTATATGAACAAAGACTCGCATTATCGCGGGTAGATGGCAGTCATTTTTACATTTCCGATAGCGCAAATTAAATAACACGATAATGTACCTATATTATAATATTAGGAAGGAATATAAAAAATATGCTTAGTTTTTCCGGTATAACATACCTAGCCAAAAATACCTACTAAAGTATGACTGCTAAAATATTACGAAAGTAAAAAATAAAACAACATTTTATTTTTATAAAGACGACAGCAGCGACTGCGTGGCTGCATTCATAAATATACCAAAACACCCACGCTGCATTGCAGACTGCAGCCAAAATATTATTTTTATTACCTAGGCTAGTGACAGGACAAAATCCCTAGGTATTTTTCTTGTGAGCGAAAACAGCAAGAAAAAATATTGTACACGGTGTGAAACAGAAAATTTTTTTTTACCAGCTTGTAATTAATATTTATGTTACATACTTAGATGTTTTTCTTGTTTTATAAGTTATTTTTATATAATTTTCCGCCTCCCTTCTGTTGTGTTTGTAATTATTTTACTATACGGTAGGGGGCGGTAATCATTGGGGGCATTAAATAATTTATTGTATTTTTAATTTAGAAGAATCCTACACGAATCAATAAAAATACATTTAAAATTCTCGTAATTTTTTAATAAATCATTTTTTTGGAAAAGTCTACTTTATTTTAGTTTTATTTATTAAAAGTGCGTTTTATGATCACTTATCTGTCACCTGTCATAAATTGTTTGGTAAACAAACAAACGGCCAAACGGGCCAAACAAATTTGCGACAAAATAATTCAAATTTACTTTCGCGCATATTAATAAATGGATTGCATTGTCTTCAACCGTGTTCAATTAAGCTTTAACGTGTAATGGCCGAAGAGCTACAAAAAATGTCGAAGAATTGTGAAAAAATATTCGGGAATATGACAACAGATGAGTTTCAAAGTAAACTTTACGTTTGGTTTGAAGAAAAGGGTGTTTTATCGGATTTAAGAACTCATTTGCGACATCAAATGATTAATGCATTAAAAGCTACTGAATTTGGTATATAACATTTACTATTTAATTATATTCACTTTTTTTACTGTAAAACTGAAATAGGTGTTTAAATTTATGTTTTAGGTCGAAAAGTTAATTCTGAACAGAAGCTTAATTTGAATTTATCCCCAAAATACCAAGCTTTAAATCTCATTATAGCAGAATATTTACTGCAACAGGTCAGTCACATTATTAATTTAATAATATATGTTTAGTTAAGTTTTTAAAAATGAAGCAGTCAACAAAAATAACCTTTTATAGTTTGGGTGTAAGAACATTGGTAAATTACTTTTTCAAAAGCAATTTACTAATGTAGGAACATCTACATCAATTAAACAAATACATTTTTTTATACCACTCGCATTTATTTTTAAATGTTTACCAATTTCACAGAACCCTGCCTTCTTCATGACAAAATTAAAAGCGTAAGATGTATAAAAAAGTATAAAACCTTCGATCAATAATGGCTAAATGTGCCTTAACTAAGTAGCCTGCTTATGAATAATGACGCCATGTAAATTAATGTTAACAATACAACTCTTCTCCGTATTCCACCGCCTCGCTTAGAAAGCCTTGATAATATTAATGCAAGTTCCTAAAACCGATCACAAAGTTCGTTCTCAAATCCCATTATGTAGTTTTGTCTTTCATCAACCAATAAGATGCCTCAAAAATCACGCGTGACTTATTATGGAGATGAATTTATCAATCCTACTTGGTATAAACTAGCCGTTCACGCTCGTAAAGTCGCTTGAAGAAATAACCCGAGAGCGTTCATTGTGTGAGAAAAGGTTCATTGTGTGTTTTATTTTGTCCCTCTATGTCAATACATTAGTGAACGAACCGGGCCAAGCGAATGATGTCAGAAACATTGCTCGACAAATTTTAAAGACTATATTTTTTTCACTATAATGAATGCGGTGTGTAAATGCGATCTGTAAGGCCTATATTTTCTTTTGTATTCTGATAGCTGACTACGTTTTCAAAAATAAAGTCTGCGGCGTGTACCTTGTACAATATTCGGTAGTGGGATATTTTTGTGTTTGAAAAAATTAACCCCGGTCCGGACGGCTGGAATGCAAATTAGTTTCAGTATAGACCTTATAGACCGATAAAAGGTACAACACTAAGAACTATGCGATCTAAACGGTGCAAAACAATGCATGCACTTTTTCATAAATGGGCCTTGAGCCAATTTTATTTGGTTTCGGTTATGAATTTCACAGGGCACGTCTATATATACTATGTCAATGTATAAAACATTTTATTTATTTAATAAATCTAATTTGTTACAATGAAATTCCTATTTACAATTTTTTTTATGAATTTATAGGGGGGTTTTCTAGGCTATTGTAAAATTACTGCCAAACTGTCATATTGGAAAATATTTTTGAATTTTACTATTGTTTTCAGGGTTACCACTATGCTCTCTCTGTGTTTAGTTCAGAAGTCCCGATGCTTTCCTCGCTGCCCCGGTTTGCTCAGCCCGCTAATAATAGAGACGACCCTAAAGATTGTATCAAATTCAAGGAAAGAGATGTGTGGGATATTCTTGAAGCTCTGGGTAAGAAACATACGTTATGTCGTACTAAATTTGTTTGCAATTACAACCCAGATTATATAATGAATTATTATTGATGTTTTAGGTTTACCCATCGGTTCTGAAGAAGCCCAAATAATATATTCTGCATACCAATCAGAACTTGTCAACGACACACTTCTTGTTTGCCTGATCAGAATGTTGCCAACAGCTCTAAAAAATAAAGAAAATTTAAACACAATGAGTAAGAACTGACCTCCATTTTATTTAAATCATTCAAATTTAGGCGACACTTTTGATCTAGATAATATATTGTTTTATTTATGTACTTCAGATAGTCCCGATCTACATAAATTTGAATCTGTTCGTTCAAGCGGCCAAGGTGCTGATGAAAAACATTCAGAAACAGATAAAATCAATGGGAATACTACTGTATCTCATGATGGTACAGCCAAGAAAGATAAAAAATATTCTGATTGTGGTGCAAAGCAGAAAAACTATAAACAAAGGAAAAGAAAAAGTCTCTCCTTGAGCATTAGCGATGATAGTGATAACTCTAAGAATTATCCAGATTTTTGTGATTTGGAAAGTAAAGCCAAAGAAACGGAAAGATCTGTATTGAGTGCAGTTGAAATTGAAAATGTTTTGGCAGAGGTATCTATGGTTATATTTATTTTCATTTTCTTTATATAAATCATCATCATCACGGTGGTGTTTGGCATCCTTACAAATGCTTCCAATTGGCTGCGTTCCCTCGCCATTCGCCTCCAGTTCTCAGTCCTTCCACATGGCATCCACACTATTATATTTTTGGCATCCTATTGTTTTCGTAAATGCTACTTCATTTTTTTTTAGCTACATGAAAGAATGCAAAAAGCTTTCGACCACGAATTGGAAGTTGCACGACGAGAAGAATGGCAAAAATGCAGAGATGTCTTAGAAACCAGGGAAAAGGAGATTGAAAGAGAACTCGAACTGGAAAAGACAAAGATTAAAAAGATAGAAATGAAAACCAAAGACAAAATGCAAAAAGAATTAGAATTCGAAAAAGTCAAATTAACTGAGCAACAGAAAATCAAACAGCTAGAAATGGAAAAAACACTCGGATTGGAGCTAGAATTGGAGAGATATAAGTTAATGAATGAATATAGACAAATCGTTCAAAATAAAGGGGGAGATTTCTCAGAATTGGTCCAATCTCAACAGAGTAATTTAGCTATAGCTTTCGAGAAGGTTGAACGCCAATCTAAGCGCCTTAAAGAAAAGGTACTATTTGGTTTTATAGTAAAATGAAATCCTTTTTTAAGATTTTCTTGAGTAAGGGATACTCTCAGTATTGCCCCGGTGAAAGACAACAATTTTTTTTAAATATTTTTTTTGTTATGTTGCCCGAAGGCAGTGAAACTAATACAATCCTAAGTTTTTGGAAAATTTTTGAAAGAAAAAGAGTGGGGGAAGTGGAGGGTTGGGAAGTACCTGGCTAAGACTTAATTTTTCTCTGGGTCTGGAGCCAAGGACCACACCGCTCTACCTTTCCTCTTCCCCCTTTCCTTCCTCAATTTATTTGCACCATTAAATATTAAAATCTAACTAAATCTGCTACTTCACGTTTTGTATTCTAGGAAGATCTTCTAAATAAGCGACTCAATGATATTGAAGTTCGTTTTCAAACAAAGTACAACAAAAACGTTTCCAAAGAAACAAGCGATGTTGGTTCCCAAAGTTGCCACATCGATGAAGAAAAACTGCTAACCAAAGAGAGAAAATATATTGAACATCTAAAAATGGAACTCGAATTGCTTAGGCAAAAAATTGATTCAGATTCTGTCATCAATAAATCAAAAAATTCAACCATAGATAGAGAAGTTCAAACTACGTGTTCTAAAAATGTGCAAACAAGTTTAGAAAGTGGCAACACCGAATCTGATAAATCTATGGATGAATTTGAAAAATTGTTAGAGTCCAGAAATAAGCTTCGAAGCAATTCAAATAAATTGGCGTCACAGTCAAAATGCAAAAATCATATTGATTATAGTAAAATTCAAGGGGTGTCTAGCAATGCGGAGTTTCAAAATCAAACTAATAACAAATTTAATGAAATGGGTGGGTCAGAAAATCCCTTAGGTTATGTTTTAAATACACTGCACCAAGAAAATACATATCTTAAAGCATTTACAACACAGGTATGTATTATTAAATTATTTTTAGTATAATTCTTTTTATTGTTCTTACCACACAAGATTTCTGACTGCTTGGAGCCAGTGGGACCATGGCATCCCCATTTGGGGTATTCTGCGAGGTTAAAAAAACTGGGAAGGGAAAGGGTATGTAAAGAGGAAAGTTTGGGAATTACTTGGATACTCAGTTCTGGTCACTAAACACGACTAATGCCATTTCAAGCAAAGTTTCAAACATGAAATTTTTTTTAAAAAGAAAGTCAAACATTCCTGGGTTACGAATAACCTGACAATATCGAAAATCTCCTACTACCACCGCAATAAGCGGAAAATGTTGTTTGTGTCGTGATGGAGGACTTAGCCATCCGAGGAATTAAACTCACGACGCCTGAGTGGGACCCAAGTGTGATGCCAACTCAGCCACTGACCGGTCATTGCGACCAATCTTTTCTGTTTCACATTTTTCGTTTGAGAGTTCTTAATATTATCTTCAATATTAAAAGTATACAAATTCTCATGTACCCACAAATACAGCTTGAAACCAATAAGTATCAGATATTTTTAATATCACCGAAATTTTTTACTAAAGGTACTTGTGTAGCAAATAAAATCCTCTTTTAAATTATAGCAAAGACAACAGATCCAGGAATTAATATCCAAGCAGATGTGTATGGGAAAGGAAGCCAGTGAGGCCAATGCGCAAGTTCAAGAGCTTTCTGCTCAGTTGGCAGAACTGGGCAGGTTTATGAAAACTTCGCAATCGGATAAATCTAAGTAAGTTATTTACAGCTGGGATTATAATATATGGCTATTTTTTTTATAACGGTATCACCTTAGGTGGCATACTTTAATTACGTGAGCAATTTTTCTTCCAATCTAGACCCGCTCCCCCCCTTGGTAAGATAAATTTGGGCCACTTTGTATATATTCTTTTCAAGTAACGTGAGATTTTGCTGGATCCCCCCTCCCCCTTTTGAGCTCACGTAATTAATTTATGCCCCCTTATTATGTTTTTTCATCACCAGCATTTTAAAATGAATGTTGACTTACTGGGATTCTAAATATGTATTGTAAAAAAAACTGCCACTTTTCTATGAAGATTAGCAGATGCTAAGCTCTTGTCAATATCCAAAAAATGTATAAATTCAAACTGCCCTTGTCTAAATGCATATTATATAAAATAGCATGTTTACTTTACGAATTTTCAGAATCAAATCTGCTCCTGGAACCCTTTATAAAAAAAGTGCTAGAAAGGAATCTAGAAATAATGTTCAGGAAAATAAATCATCTCAAGCGTCAATATTCCCTGGTAATTTTTATTATCTATTTATTGTTTTATAACTAGTTGTTTCTGTGAACAGTAGACCTCCCATTAAAAATCTCAATTTTCCCTTAATTAATAAATCAGCACCATAATTTCCTATGAAATAATAAGATTTGTAAATAGGTACTTAAATACCTACCTAAAAATTTATAAACCATAAATATTTTACGAAACATTTTTTTTATTTCAAATAAGGAATGATCATACAATTTGTCCAATAAAATATCGCCATCTCAAAAAAAAAAAAAAATTTTAATTAATTTTTCAGGCAGGTAGGTACCATAATATAAAAAAATATATGTAATAAGAAAGTCCAAATAAAAATCAAGGGATTAAAAAGTACTTTGTTCATTAGTTAGTTCCCACCTTTGGCCGACTGCAAAGATATTTCAAGCTGTACATCAGCTTTCAATGAAAACTCTTCCTCTGTCCTGTGGTTACAGTGTTGTCACAATAAAAAAATCTATTGAAGTTTGGGAAATAATTTTAAAATAACAACACTCTAACTTTTCAGATAAAAGTACGGCTGTAGGAGAAGTTAAACGGAAGACTATTCTGGTGGTTTCATCAGATGAGAGTATGTTCGAAGAAACACCCAACAGGTTTGAATATGCATATTATTATTATATTATAATAATTTTCATGCACAAATATAAATATTTATTTATTTGAAGTTTTATAACCACTCAAGCGATTGCTACCCAAATGTTAAAAATAAATTAAATTAATAATAATTAAAATCTAAAAATATGGGATAAAACCACTTGCGACTCGCAATCATTAAAGTTTTCTCAATTTTCTTTATTTGTTATGTTAATTACCTCTTCCTTTTATTTTACCGCACTGTGCTTGTGAACTTTATAATTTTTTTTTCACTGAAATGTGTAAAATTTGCACTACCTTCCACTTATTTTTGTAAATTCCTCCAGTCCCAAAATTAGTTTTGTAACTGATTGAGATTGTCATTTAGATAGCAACATATAAAATATTATATATATATATATACATAACACCGTCTATTTGGCGACCAGCATGGGCAAATATGCATCTAAAGTGGCGACCACCGACATTTGGCGACCGATATACGGTCGCCACTTTATTTTTCGAAATTTTTACACAGTTCATAGTACATGTCGTCACAAGCATTTTGGCAAAAATTGTCCTGGTAGCCAAATTGGGCGTGAAGTGGATGATTTCGAATATTAAAGTTCCGCCATCTGTCGCTACGCAGCTAGGCGCTAGGTGATATACACGGCCATGTATACTACCATTCATCCTACCGACATTTAGGCGACCGGTGTGACATAACATGCCGCCTTTCATTCCTAGCATTTACCCGCCACCGAGGCGTTGGCAAATGTGTTGGGAAACAACGTTGCCGGTTAATTCCAACTCCCGTACAAGAGTTGAGGTGCACGTGGCGGTGGCGTGTTTTGCGACGTTGCCGCCGCGCTTATTTAGCCTCGGTTGCCTCGAATGTTTTGCCTTTTAAAATTTTATCGTGATCAATCGTATTATCGTATACCGAGCATTAACGTACATGTGATTTGGAGTGTAGGTATTTGGCGACCGACCATTTTAGTGTCTTAATTACAATACATTATTGATTACGGTTGACTCAATGAAACGGAACAAAATAATTGCAAGAATAACAGAAATGCAATATCAAGATGATTCTTTGGAGTCATACCTACCTATGACATAGAATTCGGATAATCTGAGGTACTTGCCTTCAATTAATAATTCTTCTTTTCGGTCATTTATACGGTCAAATTTACTTCTTTAAAATTCCCGATTCTTATTTTACAGGAGTTCACTTACTCTGACGGTGATGGTGGGATACGACCCAAATCCCATGTGTGAAACAAAAGGCGAGCTCACCAATTAATTTTAATCGAAAAAATAAAAATATTGCATGGATGATTCATCTAATCAAAACGACCCACGAACATTGTTTCCACAAAACTTCAACGTGTTGACCAAATCGAAGAAGAAAATTGATATAGAAATAACGAAAAATAAATTCAGTGCGCAGATCACATGCCGTAGAAATGAAACCTTCAGAAAACTAAAGTAGGCAAGAGTGGGTAGGCTACGAAGCGCCACACAAAGAGGAGACCGATTATTCTATCTTAGGGGCATACATTAATTGAGCTCAAAATGGGGGGTGGGGGTCCAGTAAAATCTCACCAAATCTTGAACAGTTTTTCAGCATATTGTCGCGATCATATTTACCACAACGGGGGGGGGGGGCGTAACGGGATAGCATTGGGCGGGACGGGATAGGGTGGGACCCCAGATACACAACTGATGTCTCGTGAGGGGAGAGGGGGGGGGGGCACCAAATCTCACCAAAGGGGGGGGGGGGGGTTAAATTGGAAAATTAACTGCTCACGTTATTAATGTATGCCCCCTTATTCTCTCGCAGTCTAAATCCTATAGATGTATGTGTTTGCCTCTTTTTAGTGTCGCTAATTTTCGTTTCATCGAGTGTCAAATCACAACGGTGTTAAAGATGTTTTTACTTCAAAATAGTACTGCCAGATTTTTGTTTTTATTTCGAAAAGGACTTAGGACAGGTGGTTTTAAAAATTTGTAGGAGTCATCAAAAATTAAAAATTTTAAGTTAATTTTCACGTTCTGTGTAAGTTCTATTCAAGTTCTGTTGTTATAACAATGAACTTGAATACAACTTGCACAGATTGTGAAAATTAACTTCAAATATTTGAAGAATCTGTCATTTTTTTTAACAACCCGTTAATTATAATTTTAATTGTTCGAGGCGTGTTTTCAGAAACATTGTATTCGAGGAAACAACATCGAAAACAATGCGACTAAATTTAATATAAATGTTTTTGTTTTTTACTTTAGTTTCACACAGGAGGCCCTGAAGAAAATAATTACCTCAGGGCCTATGTCATCTTTGTGGACGCTGCGTATAGGAAAGGAAGGGGAGGAAGCTATGGGAAGGAAAAGGATTTTAGGGGTGGGTAAGAATCTAGGGTTCAGTTTGTCAAGGAGTGACGGACGTATGAATCCATCCCTCCCACTGCGGTGCAAGGCAATGTTCCGAGAGAGTGCGGCTGGAGAAGTTAAAGGGACTTCCTTAACCACTCTCACCCGATCCGACCTGTCATGCTGCTGGTTGGCAGACGCATTCGCCACCAAGACCCGAACAAACCACACCCCATGAATCATTAGATGACTAAGTCGTAGGTGAAAATATTGAAATGAACCAGAACCCACCACATCAAATGCATCACAACCATTTAAAAGTTTCTTAAATACTTATCAGACAGTCGCGAGTAAACATTCTACAGTAAAAAATTTCAGAGTGTGCAATTCACACGCGGTAGAAGTGAAACCTCCAGAAAAACTAAAGTAGACAAGAGCGGGAAGGCTACGAAGAAGTGCACAAAGAGGAGACCGATTATACTATCTCATTCTCTTGCAGGCTAAATTCTATAGGTGTATGTGTTTGACTCCTTTTATTGTCGCTATTTTTCGTTTCATCGAGTTTCAAATCCAAAACGGTGCTAAAGAAGTTTTCACTTCAAAATACAAATGTGCAGTTCACATGCAGTAGAAGTGAAACCTCAGAAAACTCTAGACAAGGGTGGGGAGACGACAACGAAGCACCGCGCGAAGAGGAGACTGAATAGCTACGAAGCACCGTACAAAGAAGAGACCGATTAGTCTATCGCATTCTCTTGCAGGCTTAATCCTATGGATGTATGTCTTTATCTCTTTTTAATGTTGCTATTTTTCGTTTTATCGAATTTCAAATCACAACGGTGCTAAAGAAGTTTACACGTACTCGAGTTTAATCTATGTACCTACATCATCTCTAAATATTTAAATTTTTAAAATTAGTATGATATACATAATAAAAAAATGCTCGTACATCTATGGAATTTAGCCAACGAGAGAATAAGAGTATAATCGGTCTCCTCTTTGTGCGGTGCTTCGTAGCCACTCCTCCCACTGTATTCTAATTTATTTTCTGAAGGTTTCACTTTTAATTGCGTACTCGGATTTTTTAAAATTGTTTCGGATACCTATTTAGCTACCTTTTATTATATTTTTTTAATTCTTTTTAAACGTTTTATATCTTTTCATGTACATAAGAAGATGAACATTCATTATAAGTGATAATTAAATCCTTTTTTTACTTTGGTAGGAAGCAGTCACTTTGTGGTTTGACAAAGATATTAATTGAAATAAAACAATCACTTAGTTTGTAACCACGATTCATCCATTAACCTTTTTTATACCGACCGGTTTCGCTTAACCTGCGCATCAGCGTTATTTCATTATATCTACTTTATCGCATTGAAACCAAGCTCACGCACACTAACGAAATTCAAAACAATAAGCGCACACAAACTTAGCTGTTGCCGGCCGAATTCCCTATCAAGATTCCCTTCACCTCACCCACACAGCTGTTATCCCGCGCCGCCGATCGGCTTGCTTGCCCCCCGTGCGACTAGCCCCACCGCTTCCCTTACCCCGCGGACTCCTGTTCATACAAAAGTCACGTGGAATCTGCGTGCAATCGAAATCAATTTAAAAAAATAGGTTGTCGTTGAAAATTTAGTTGGATCTTTGCAGAAATTATTTTAACATAGCTATCCTATCAATTTGACTTAAAAAAATTGGACGGAGGATTTTTCCGGAGCGATATTTTTGACTGATATCAAAAAAGCATGTACCAAAAGAAAAAAAATGTTGGATCTTTTGATTAAATAAAGCTAACACCAATATAAAGACACTTCGTGATCAAAAATTGGAGGGAGGAATTTTCCCGGCAAGAATAGAAATAAAAAAACAAATCTCTTTTTAAAAACACACTTTCCCAAGAATAATATTGTTGAATTTCTATTTAATCAGGTGGATATTAATTACCTAATACTAACAAGATGTGAAGAGTTTTCGAAAGAAATACTTTTCTAGCGGGAGTTATAATTTTTTTTTCAGTTTTTGCTAAAAATAACTAGGTAACTTCCCGTTAAATATTTTGTTGGATCTTTTGTCATTCGTCATCCCTAAATGATACTCCACGTGACTGCAAAGGTTTCATCGACGGAGGAATTTTTGCGTACCTCAAACTCTTTATTGATTTGCCTACTACCTACCCAAGCAATAGGCCACTTGCATGGATTTCATAACGACTTTGAAAAAATCGTGTGGATAGATATTTTTACCAAGATTACGAAAATGTTAGTAAAAATTTTTAGAAATGTACAGTTTTTTTAAATTTATTTTTAAATAAATAAATCCATTATTTAGGCCCGTGACGTCACTACATGAAAATGTCCCATCGCCGAAAATGTTAATTATTATTTTTAATTTATAAACTAACGTTTAGACAAGATTTTTATGCATAGCACAAAGGGTAACAATTATTATAAGCAATAATTATCAGCCTTAAACACTCATCAACATTGAAAAATCTTCCAACGCCGTTGGCGGCAAGTATCTTTTCTCGGAAGATTTTTCAATGTTGATGAGTGTTTCAGGCTGATAATTATTGCTTATAATAATTGCCGAAAATGTTCCTATTAATTTTATAAAATTCCACACTGATTTATTTTTTTTATATGGCAGCACTTTGATTTCAGGCGAATTTTTGAATTTGACATTTAACGTTCAGTAGAATTATTGTTTGTTCTCTGCGAACTTATCATTTGGTTTCTTTTTGACATATGTTATGAAGAGAACCCCGTTCATTTTACGATGTCTGCACGTGTTTAGAGGTATAATGGTAGTGGTGCTGATCTTAACAAAATCAAATTTCATAATATTCTTCTTATTATTATAATTTACAAGTACAAGTATATTTCATTGGATTTAGTAATATAGACGTTGAACATTATAATGATTTATGATCAATAAGATGGATCAAGGAAAAAAAATATTTATGAGATATAATATTTTTGGAATGCCTCGCTATTCTCCTGTGCCCTTTCTTGTGGAACATGATCTTTTTTTTAAATGATTTTCTGCTATGTAATTATCGTTTTTTCGCACCCATAAAATTATGTCCCGTCTTTCCGGTTTATAAAAAATGGTCTGATTTTTCGGATTGAAATTTTCAAAAAATCGCCAGGGTTTCAAAAATACGATTTAAAAAAAATGCCGAATGTCTTAGAATATTTACCTAAACCGGATTTTTTTTTTAAATGCGATGCAAGTGGCCTATCCGCAAAATAATTATTTGTTCTTTGTAGCATTTTGATCTCGCCTGACTTATAGGACAGTGCAATTAGTGCAAAAAAGGGGGTCGCGATCGGAATTATTTCGGTAGCCCCAATTTTTTTATATGTTTATACACTCATCTCCTGATGAAAAATCTGAGTTTTCGACCTTCGGTCACTTGAGCTTTCGCCGCCGTTTTGAAAAAACCTGCCGAAATCGCGCCAAAATCTAGTTTTCTCAAATATTTCGTTCTCAATGAAAATTTTGGCTAAGGTAACTTCACAAGTTTTGTAGAACATAAAATTATCTACAATTTTTATTAAAAAAAATGTCTTCTACCTCTAATAAGTATTGAGATACACAGCCGTAAAAATGTGTATAAGTTTATAAAAACAAGTAAATTGCACGACTTGGTTTGGTTTTCTGTACGTACCTCTTTTTCAGTACAGTTTTGTAGAGAATAAAATTTCTAAAACGATTTTTATGTTTTTTGTATTGTTTTTACTGATTTAAAGTATGAATAAACAAATATCGGTAGGTGAAAACATAAAAATTTATCACGATATTACCACGTCTTTAATATAGAAATAACGAAAAATAAATACAGTGCGTAGTTCACATGCCGTAGAAATGAAACCTTCAAAAAACTAAAGTAGGCAAGAGTGGGTTGGCTACGAAGCACCGCACAAAGAGAAGCCCGATTATTATCTCATTCTCTCGCAGTCCTGTAGATGTATGCTTTTGCCTCTTTTTAGTGTCGCTATTTTTAGTTTCATCGAGTTTCAAATCACAACGGTACTAGGCGATTTGCAGGTGCTAGAAGTTTACACTTCAAAGTACAAGTGTGCAGTTCACACGCGGTAGAAGTGAAACCTCAGAAAACTAAAGTAGACAAGAGCGAAGAAGCTACGAAGCACCGCACGAAGGGGAGATCGAATAGCTACGAATCACCGCACAATGAGGAGACCGATTATCTAATCTCTTATACTTATCACTCAGAAGTGATAAGTAAATAAGTACTTTTTTTCATTTTTTTATTTTTTCATTCATAGTGTAATAATAAATTTTGTTAATTATTTTAAGTTTTAGATACTTACTTACTAGCGACTTGAAATTCAAATGATACAGAAATGCGTCACGAAAATTTATTATTATTTTAATATAATAGTTAATTAGTTCTAATATAATAGGTACGGTAAATCCTCGCTCTCACTCAAGGCTCCCATAGTCCAGCGGCGTAAAGCGCCTCACGAATTTAGTGGCCAGACAATTCAGACCGCGTGGGTTCGAGTCTTATAAAATAAAATAAAAAACGTTTTAATTTTTGCAAAATTAATATTCAATCTTCAAACCACACAAAATGAAAATGAACCACACCAAGAAGAAACCATAATTATTAATATGATGACCCAATGTATAGCAAAAGTTGCACCAGAATTCGACGTCAAAAATATATATAAAATCATCCTTCACTAACTAACTAACCATAACACCGTTTCTCCGCAGGGGTAGGCAGAGAGGACGGGCCGCCAAACAACTCGGTCTTGGCACACACTCCTTGCCTCGTTCACATTCATACATCGTCTCACACATCCTCTTCTATTATTTTGACTCTTGATGCAGCCCGAATCAAGTATCTGATTCACTTGGTCTTGCCATTTTTTATATTAGCTCCACTCAGAAGGCCATGAGAAAAATAATTTCCCTCAGGCCCTATGTCATCTTAGGGGATGCAGTGAGGAGGGTCTTTCAACATCATTTTACAACTCATCGTATTTCTACGTAATGTGTTTATTTATTAAATTGATAAAATTGAGCACAATCTTTAAATTAAATTATAATTAATTATCAATCTAACAATTAACCCGTTTAATCACAGGAGACCCAAGTTGTCCCAAAACATCATATGCCGTTATAATAACAGGAGACCCAGATTGTCCCAGAGCGACCGTGCATTATTAAAAGTTAGATATCTCTCTTTCTGTAATGTGAATATTTGTGATTTCTTTTATGTTAGAATCAGAAAGAAATAATGCTTCTCATTGTCTTAGAATTATGTGAGCTAGGTTGTTCAGATATTTTACAAACCTGATCAAAAGTGACGGTTTGATTTTGCGCCTATTTGTGACGTAACCCACATTTAATTTTAAAATAAAATTGTATGAAAGTGATAAAAAGTGAGGTGACAGTTTTATTACAAATTTTGTTTAGAAAAGGAATCTGAATTTGAAATTTGAATTTTATTCTATTTTAATTACTTTAATTCAAATATTCGCAGGTATGCATTTTTTAGCCAATTTACATTTCCAATATTAAAATTTTAATATTTATAAACAAAAATGTTGATTTCTAATAAACATATCGGAAAGGTTATTTTATCTAAATTTTGGAACAATTTTTATTTTTGCAAAAGCATTAAAAAACACTAATAAATAGGAACATTTAAAATGCATGGGAAGAACCAGGAATTTTGCGCGCAAACTTTGACAGGCAAAAGTTGACAGAAAATTATTTTCTTATTATTCGAAGGGTTAAGAGGAACGCATGCGCGGCCTGTTTCATACAAAATTTAAATTTGGATTTACGGCTAAAATATGAAATGAATTGTTTTTTTTTTTTTTTTAATTGATAGGTTCGGCATATATGAAATTAGGATGTGGATCCGATTTTCGATTTTTGCTTTTAATTATAAAATACAAGCCCCAAAAGAAGACCATTTATCCATGAATTTAGGAGGCAACTTTGGAAATATTTTGCGACTAAATGGATGCTTTTTTTAAAAAATCCCTTCATATCCTAAGTGAGGCATATGATGAAGAATACAACAAAATTTGATTTTACATTCAAAAATGTTTTATTTGCATTAAAACCCGGATTTAGTTAGACGCGAATTCGACATAAAAATAGCAAGCTTTTTTCCGTTGTCTCGTTTACACATTTGCGATCCCGATAGGGTGGCGGGTGAGGCGCGGGCCGGGAAGGGACTCGTGTCGCCCGGCAAACGAACATATACATTCAAAGATATCTTCTCATTCGTCATACATCAACAATCGGTGTATCTGGGAGTGTGTGTGTGTGTGACTAGACTAGTAAACTAGTAAGTATCTGCTTGGAGTTGTTTGTTTGTTTAGCGGTGTAGAACTATTATCACTGATTCCGCGCTAAAATATCAAGACGGTTTTGTTGAGTTTTTACGATAATCGCCAGTTTTAAACGAAGTATCCCCAAATAATTTATTTTGTTTAATATGGGTAAGTAATAACAATTTGTGAATCTTTAATAATGATGATTAATGATATTATGAATTTTTCAATCGTTTGGGATACTTACCTTATTGATTATTTAAAATGTTAATTGTGTTTTAGGTCAAAAGTGGACAAACGGTAAGCCACCTAGCAGGCACCGGAAAAAGAGAAAATGCAATGTTAAAAAGTCAGAAAGAACACGGAACAGGTGATATAAAATTAACTATATTATTATTTTTTTAAATTATACTAGACAATTTTTTTACAGTAGGAATATAATGTTATTTTTGCTTTCAGTTCCTCCGTAAATGATATTGAAGTTTCCCAGGGTACGTCTCGCAAGAAAGATTTAATCGATGCTGACATCGATGTAAATGATTGGATTTCGAGCAAACAGTAAGCAAAAAAAATCATTTTCATAAGAACGAGAAAGCATTCGAGAAAGTATTCAATGACGTCAAGATGCTTGTGTTTAGTTGGAGTTACATTTTTGGGGTTCAACTTTTATTTTTTCAGACCTGTACCAAACGCAGCTACAAAATATGTGGCTTGGCGTATTTCGGCATATCGCTCGCCGTACATTCCCAATGGAAATATATGGCGAGCGATATGCTGACATAGGTCAAGCCACATCTTTTATAGCTGTATGGCAGCCGTCTTTTTTATGTAAGTATATGAATACCGCACAAGAGTCCCAACTGCTCCCGTCTGGAGCCAGTGAGACTATGGCATTCCCAATTGGGGTGTGCACTTGTGCTCGCGCTAGCATTTTGAAACACCACAGAATGTAAACCAAGTAAAACACTGTTCCTCTGTTTCAATTTTTGACCTGATTTTGGTGGATTAGAACCTCGATACCTAATAGAGATAAATAAAACATATACCTAAAATCATCTATTATGTAAAAATGTTAATTAATTGGTAAATACTGTAATACATAGAAATAAATAAATAAAAAAAGTAAGTAAATCTTTAATGCAATTTTATGCTCCACAAAATCGGTTAATAATATTTTTTTCTCGATAATGCACTGGAAAAGAGATAATCACGAAAACACAAACCTAGTCGTGCAAAATGCTTGTTTGTGCAAAATTATACGATTTTTTAAGGCTTTATGTATCAGTACCTACTTTTTAGAGAAATTTGTCAATAAAATCAATTGTAGCATTTTCAGTTTCAACAACACCAACAATATCGTATTTTTTCAATCATAGCACTTCTAGCTCAATGAAAAATTACGGACCGCCACTGGCAAACCCATATGTTTTGTTAGTAAGTGGTAGGTACTACAATAAATTATTAAATAATATACCTAGGTCTGAATATTTTATTACGAATATGTATTGAATATTTATGTACAATATTTTTAAAATAGCTTATTGCATTTTTATGAATTAAGACTTTAAAATCAGGTATATACCCACCGAGTTAGTTGTTTATAAAGATGCTTAGATATTTTAAATTAGATGTTATTCATGTACTTGCACTGTGTAAATTTATGTTAATAGAGTTGAATTATCTATGTAGTTATCAAGTGAAAGATGTATTTATTTAACTGTAATAAATAATAATAAAAAATATAATGTCGGTAGGTATAACTTTTTAATGTGAACATGCGACTAAATATCAGGTTCGATTAGGTTAAAAAAATTACATCATGCATTAAACATTCTGATTTGGGTTTTATTTCTTAATATTTTTTCCCCAGAACCAGGGAGATTTCCCTGCTTGAAAGTTGTTAACATCTCAATTTCATTAAATATTAATTAGGTATAAAATCTTAATAATTTCGTGCATACGATTCCCAGATCTCCTATAACAATACAATTCTCCGTTAATTTCAAGGCACTAAACAAAAAGATCATTCCCCGTATTCTCCGATAAAATGATGTTTATGTTTTTTCACGCATTTATTTGCGCTGAACCACCAACAAGCACCATAAAAAATATGTCGAGAGACTCCCGTAGTAGCGTATCATACTAATACAAATTAACTCATCAAAAGGGAAATTTCCTCGGCTTCGCGCGAATAATCAAGTATAAAATTACGCGCCCTTTTCTTCAAAACTCTATAATACCATATTTTGCTAGCTAGCGCTGTGGCCAAATACCACTACATAGAAATCTTCCCTTCTCGCCTCCCCGCTTCCCACCGCAAATACAATATTTCGTTAGAAAGGGACAAAAGAGAGGCTGGACACTAGGGAATAGACGTGGGCAAAATTGAATGACCGAATTAAATGAATAAATTCAATATTGTGACACACTCAATCCAATTCTCAATTTCAAAAGGAATTGATTCTTCATTCCTTATCTTTGGCCTTGCTTCCTACGATTTTTAATGACACCATACATTTTTAATTTCCATTTATTTTACTGTTAAATTATTTCAATGAATAATGTGTTCTGTAAACGATTTAAATATTATATTGTTTCATAGGTATTTAAATATTATTAAACAGGCCGCGCGCCGCGAAGTGGTCGACGGACGGTATTGTGAACGACTCGCCTATTACGATTGTATTCCGCTACCGCCGCGCCGCCATTCTAAAAACACCGAACATCATCAAAGTCCATGTCCCAAAATGGCCAAAACGCGGCCGCGATTCATCCGGGTTGCCCGAGCATCTCTTTCACGCAAGGAATTAATCATTTATCCTAATCAATAGTCCTGAGATTGTCATAAGGTCCCCGCCGTCCCAGGTCCGTGTTCAATGTCCGCGTCCCAGGTATCTAGTCTGTCGAAATCGAGATTGTCCGATTCCGACAGACAGAGGAATTAAAACAAAAGTCTTTTTCACTTGTGACGTCGAGGTCTTTTGTAAATCTCAGACCTAGAAATGACGTCAGGCGTCATCGTCACGTCAATGTCACGATATGTCCCAAACGCATCCCAGTCCTAGGTCCGCTGCTCGCGAGTAAATCAAGTCACTGCTAGGTAAGACACAAAACATTAGTCAAAAGTTACTAATTCATTCCTCAATGCCAGCCCTTAATCCGTCCGCGCGGCTCATTTATTCCCCCGCGCGCCAAGCCGTCAATTTCATTACATAGTTAGTCGAAAACTTTCGACTTTGAATCTGAACATCGGCTAGAAAAGTGAGAAGCTAAAATGATGCTTATCTGTTTTTTGGTACGCACGAAAGATATTGTACCTACCTACTTTTAGACGTAGATCTTGGGTCGATATAGTATGTAAATTTGCAGATATTATAAGGCCAATTAGCTGTGGTTAGCTGTCATAAAATACTCATCTTAATGTTAAAATGTATGTTTATATTAGATCACGTGAAATGGAACAAAATTATAATTTTAATAAATAAAATAAAATCAATAAAATTTTAAGGGTGAAACGAAAACTTGTATAATTTTAAGATATAATTGCTAGCAATAAATACATATTACATACGAAAAATTACGACACTAAAAAAAGACAAACAATATAGGATTTAGCCTGCGAGATAATGAGATAGAATGATCGGTCTCATCTTTGTGTGGTGTTTCGTAGCCTATTGGTCTCCTCTTTGTGCGGTGCTTCGTAGCCTCCCCACCCATTGTGATTTGAAAACCGATGAAACGAAAAAGCGACACTAATTCACTTAATACCCATTATTAACACCCATTCATTTAATTTTAAAATTTTTTTTTTTTTTTGGGATTTAATTGAATTAAAGGAATGAATTAAAGGAATCAATTCAAAAGGCCATGGGAATCAGACTGAATCGATTCACTCCTGGGAATCATTCTGCCCACGTCTACTAGGGAAGAACGAATTTGCACGCCGGCAAACAATGGTCTTAACAATGTATTACGGCCAAATAAACGCATTGTTCCCACCCGCCAGTTACGGCGGGTACCCGCTAGGAGCGAGGAACCGAGGTAGGTACAATGCCAAACCGCGCGCCAGAGCTAAGCGCCCCGTAATTTGAATGATGCTCGTAGTAAAAAATCCCAAAACGTCAGAAACATGCATGTCACTAAAAATCGGCTGATCGCGTGCCGCATGGCCGACCCGAAGAGCTTCGGCATTCTTCGGAAATATTCCGAAGCTTTGGTTCCAGCGGTAGTAAGGTTTGAACAAGATAATATTAAGTAATAACATTTCTCTTCTAAAATGTAACCATTAGTCAAAGGGTCAGCTATGCGTCTCGTGTGACATTATCTTGTTCGAGCCCTTGGGATGTACCTTTTTGACATTATTATTTGTTTGTCACCCATTGATCGAAGTTGTCACGACAGTAAATGGCGATATTGGCGATCCACGCCGCAGAGTGTTTCTTGTGTGTTAATTATTATTATTGGATTATTGCGTTATTATTATTATCTTTGGAAGGTTGAGTATTTTTAAATGGATATCACACCCACCCTTTCCACTAATCTTCCAATAGATGTAATATCAATAGTAATGGAGTGTAAAATGCTTCTAAAAATATTGATACCAGAATAATTCTATAATAATTGGATAATTACTAGAGCGCCGTTTTAGTTATGTTGCGTTGTACAATTTATTATGAGTTCCTAGGCTATATGTATTTTTATTATTTGAATTTACAAACAGATACATAAAACATACCTACTTACCTGGCAGGTCAATTGACTATATTAAACTCTAGACATCAGCATGTTTTTACATCGCACGATATTTTTACTATTACAGTTACATGATATTTTTAGATACTTAGCAAGTAATGTAAAATTATGCATGATGTCTAGATTTTTTTTTAAATATAATATCAACCTTTCGTTTTTTATGAATGGCTTGGTGAACCACCTATAACTTGAGGCACCGGCCGCGCCTGGTAGGAATCAGAGGTTTAGTATATCCAGGAGTGACGGACGTATGAGTCCATCCCTCCAATAGCTGTGCAAAGCGATGGGTCGAGAGAGTCCTGCTGAAAAGGTCGAAAGGCCTCCCTCAACCAGTCTCTCTCCGCCATGCAGTAGGTGGGCAGGCGCATCCGCTGCCAAGACCTCACCCAATGAGTTCGGGCACCCCTGCTAAGTACCAAACGTAGTGAACCACTTGGGGGTGACCTATGGCAGAGGTGTTGGTTATCCAATAAATGGTTCCCGGGGCGGCGGTACTCATACCCGCCTCCCAAATTGAAATGCCACACGTCTTCTCGTTCATTCGCTCTACAATCCATCCGAGCGTTCCTTTCGTAATTTTACTCATTACGTTTACATTGGCCTTGCATTCTTCGCGGATCTCAACGTTTCTCCCAAGATCGTACATGGTTTTACCATACTCACGCCTCAGGAATCTCAATTCTACAGCATTCAGCCTACTTTCCTTCCTTTGCTTCCTTCCTCTTCCTTCCTCTACCAGTTCCATGCCTCACAGCCATACATGGGGGTCGGTTCCAGCACTCTATTATGGATAGCTGGCTTCGCTTCTTTGGACAGTTTTTTTGTTGGCGCCACTAGCGTTCTATCCTCCGTTAATGGAGTTACCTACATTTAACCTTGTTTCACATATCTCTATCAGCCTTCCCATCTACCGTAAACACACTTCCCAAATATACTTCACAATACATACTTCAAAAACTTATCCACCTGCTCCAAGTATTCATCATTCACAACTAAGTTTCACATTGTTTTTGTATCAAACACCACGATTTTAGACTTACTTACATTCATCATTAACTCATTCTTCATACATATTAAATTATCTGTCTAGGTACATTTAAATTAAATATCTAAGCATAGTTTTCTATGTTTTCATATTGTTTAATCGAAAAAAATCCCAAGCATTTGGGGCATGGCAAATAATCATTAAATGAGGAATGGTATTTTCTTGTAATGGGTTTTTTGTATTCCTGATAATTTTGTACATAATCTCCCGTTTTATGCAATTTAGCAGAAGACCTTTTCTTTCCTTGCCATTCATTATTGTCAGGATATTTTGAATTTCACATTCTATCTCGTGGTTTCTGAAAATATGCCTCGAGTCCTTTTCGAAATAAAAACAAAAATCCGGCATTCGACCTTTTTTGAAGTGAAAACTTTTGTAGCACCGTTGTGATTTGAAACTCGATGAAACTAAAAATAGCGACACTAAAAAGAGGCTAAAACATACATCTATAGGACTACAAGAGAATAAGATAATAATCGGGCTTCTCTTTGTGCGGTGCTTCGTAGCCTATCCACTCTTGTCTACTTTCGTTTTCTGAAGGTTTCATTTCTACGGCGTGTGAACTGCGCCCTGTATTTTTTTTTGTTATTTCTTTATCAATTTTCTTCTTGGATTTGGTCAATACGTTAAAGTTTTGTGGAAACGACGAACGAAGGTCGTTTTCAGAATGGGGGTGAGGTTTGTCTAGGTCTAGGAGGCGGATGACCGGGACACACTGAACCCCAGATTCCTACCCACCCTTTAAACCCCTTTCCTTAAAATAATTTTCCTCTCCTTCCTTTCCTTCAAAAGCTCTCCGCACAACATACCCTAAGATGAATAATTTCCCTCAGGATCTTCTGTGTGGAGCTCATGTAAAAAAAAAAGAGAAAAAAAAGTACGAGATTTTAAATTAGTGACTGATTATTTGTAACCCAATAATGATTGTCTTTCTTAAAAAAAAATTGTGCCTTTATTGCACTTGTCAATTGCTACCTATCGCAATAAGGAGCCAATTTTATGCATCCCAAATAATTATTGGTAACTAAAATAACCTAGTTCCTGTTCACTCTATATATTTTTTTTTCATTAGCTCCACACTGCAGGCCCTGAGGAAAACAATTTCCCTCAAGGCCTATGTCATCTTTGGGGATGTTGTGTGGAGGGTATTTTTGGGGAAAGGAAGGAGAGGAAGTTTTGGGAAAGAAAAAAGTATGAATGGTAGTTAGGAATCTGGGGGTCAATGTGTCCAGGAGTGACAGACATATGAATCCATCCCTCCCACTGTGATATAAGGCGTGGATCGAGAGTCCGGTTGGAGAGATGAAAAGGTCTCCCTCAACCAGTCTCTCCTGATCCGGCCCGCCATGTAGTAGGTGGGCAAATGCATAGGTTGCCAAGACCTAGACACAGCTCACCCCGTGAACCCGGGCACCCCCGCTAAGACACCAAACATATCTAACCACTTGGTGTGACCTATGGCAGGGCTGTTAGTTATCTTGTAAATGGTTCCCGGGGCGGCGGTACCCACACCTGCCTCCCAAATTTTTAATTTGATTGTTGTTTTTCCTCCCAAATATAAAATGATATAATAACAGTCTACCGTTTTGACTTCTTGGGATTCTGTTTTGGTTTCCTTCAAAATAATATTTATGTAACCAATCATTATGTACCTACGATAGATAGACCGTTGGCAAATCGAGAACGAATTAAAAGGATTCTGAAAGCATCGTAATTTAAACGTACTGCATACAGGAATATACGGAGGTCGTCAAATGTTCGTAATGAACGGACGCCCTAAATATGGAATGAAGTGTGATATACGTACGATATACGCGGTTGCCAAAACGGCGGCAATATGAAAGGACGCCCAAAAGACTCTAAAGTATACGTACCTATCAAAAATTTGAATACCCTCAAAACACAATTTCTGGATAATTCTTTTACTATCACTCTTTTGTCAACCTAAAAACATGTGAACATTCACCGCAATTTTATTTAAAAACCTACCGTAAGCAGTGGTAGCCAAAAGGATGCGAAGTGAAAGGACGCCAAATCTGTAGCGGGATGTATATATATATATATATATATATTTTTTTTTTTTAATAAATTACCCAATTATATAATTATATATTATCATTCAAATACAGTTCTGACTGCAGCTGTTCATATTCAGAAAAGTTCAGTTTAAATAGTCACGAACTGACTCACAGTGGAGAAAAACATTCTCGTGTCCTGACTGTAGCTATTCAAATTCAGAAGTCCAGTTTAAAGAGGCACTTGCTGACTCACAGTGGAGAAAAACCACCCTCTTGTACCAACTGTAACAACTGTTCACATTCACAAAACACAACTGACACGGTAGAGAAAACCATTTTTGTGTCCCGGCTGTAGCCATTCATATTCAGAAAAGTTCAGTTTGAGAGGCACATTCTAGCCCATAGTAGAGAAAAACCACTCTCTTGTTCCATCTGTAACTATTCATGTTCACAAGTCTAATTTCAATAGTCACAACTGACTCACAGTGAAGAAGAACCATTCTCATGTCTGTGATTTGCGATTAGTGTCCGACCGAAACTAGTTTTTACGGCCGAAACCGAAACCGAAACCGAAACTTCCATATAAGGTCATGTTTTCGTGGAAAAAAAATAGTCAATCCTAATCAATCAGCCTTTATTTTTTAATCATAAATTAATCATTCAGTCTCTGATATTTTTTAACTAAAAATAAACATAACATATTTATCACTCCTTATTTAAAATAAATTATTTAGGTATGCTTTTTGAAACCGTAATCGTAAATCGCTTCGTAAATAATATTTATAACATTACTAGCTGACCTGACAAACGTTGATCTGCCATATAAATTATTTCTAGTGAATATTTTGGTTGTTAAATAAAAAATAACGAATGTATTGTAAGTGTGTGGGGGTGGGATCTATGACAGAACTAGGAATGGAACGCTGTAGACAATGACCGCCGATAAAAACAAAAAAACACCAACTAAAGTAGGAAAATGAAATAAAGAAAATCAATGTGAATTTCGAAGAGCAGTTGAGTCTAAGATATTTTTGTCAGTCCGTCTTTAGCCAACACAAATAAGCTCGATGGTTTGCCCACGCGAGAACATGATGCCGAATGAAATATCAAAATGACGCGACGCTTCTCGTGAATGTCTTTTGCGCATGGATGGATGAAAGTTCGATCTGTCATTCAGCAACATAAATAATTTCGTTCTGTTTGAAATACAAAAGACGGTTAGTTTGTTCATACAAAAACAGTAAAATCGCGCTTAAAAAATGGGAGGGTGGGGGTAGGGGGGGGGGTTAAAATTTGGGGTTGTAGGTATTTTTGATGCCAAATAATAAAAAATACAAATTAAAAAATATGTCAAAAAAATAGAATTTTTTTTTTCTGGATAGGGACACCCTAATCATCTAGCGGTATGAAATATAATTTAAAACCTATTCTCATACCTACCAAATATACATAAAAAATTTCATTAAAATCGATCAAGCCGTTTCGGAGGAGTGCGACCACAAACACCGTGACACGAGATTTTTTATACATAAGATTAACAAATAGCATAAAATAAAAAGTAGAAAAGAAAATAACTTTTTTAAACGTAATTTGTTTAGGTACACTTAACGAAAAATACTCTTTCATTTTAAGAACAAAATAATTTCAGAGGCGGGAATGAGGACCGCCGCCCCGGGAACCTTTATTGGATAACCAACACCTCTGCCACAGGTCACCCAAGTGGTTCGCTACGTTTGGTGATTTAGCAGGGGTGCTCGGGTTCATGGGATGAGGTTTGCCTAGGTCTTGAAGGTGGATGACCAGGACACACTGAACCCCAGATTCCTACCCACCCCTTTTCCTTCCCAGAACTCTCCTCTCCTTCCTTTCCCTAAAAAAACCCTCCACACAGCGTCCCCAAAGACGACATAGGCCCTAAGGAAATTTTTTTTCATGAACTAAATCATTTCAACAGCGAAATAAAACTTACCTATTTCAAAATAATGTTACCTATAAACACCTCCAATTTCACAACAAATAAACCAAACTACCGCAAAGTTCGCGGAGCGAACACAAACAAATGAATCAAGTCCTGACACGACTATGAGCGTGGACGCAGCAAAATGACACTTCGTGGCTCGCAGTTCAGTGCACCGAACATGTCCGATCGCAGAACGAAACCTCCCGAATGCAGTTTCGGTTTCGGCCGTAGTTTCGGCTGGATTGCGGCCGAAACCGAAACTAAGCCAAAACTCGTTTTTTGGCCGAAACCGAAAGTTCGGTCGGACACTATTTGCGATTATCAAAATTCATTCTCCAGTTATGACTAGATATGACCTGTGCCACCCTTTCAAAAATTTTATCTACGGCCTGCGCGGTCTAGCGGTAAGGCTCGCAATCCGAAGGACGCGTGATCGAATCCCAGTGTGGGCAAATAATTTTTATTTGAATAATTTGTGTTTTTTTCACAATTAATTCATTTAAAATAATGAAAAAAATATATATTTGCAGCACGTTCCAGAGTGGAAGATACTCTCAGTATCGCCCTGGTGTAAGACCACCATTCAGAATTGAAACGTTGCTTGAAATGGCGTTAGCTGTATTTGGTGACCAGATCTGAGCAGCCAGGTGCTTCCCCACCTTCCTCTCCCCATCTCCTTCCCCTCACTGGCTCCAGACGGGAGCATCTAAGACTCTTGAAAATATTTTTTTTTTAAATCTCTTATCCTGACGAAGAAAACATTGTTTTTGAAACATTTCGATAAAGTTAATAACATAATGGTGCTTACTAAGTTATTTGTTTTCATTAATGACGACGCATCAATAATGACATATCAATAATGACGCCACAAAGTATATTTTCGAAGTTTTATGAAATACATGTTTTAATTTTTAGCATATTTTGTATGTGTGGAAGGAGAAATCATCAGTTTTGCGGATGATACTGTTCTCCTAATAAATGGGAATAATTGGACAGAAACATTTAAGAAAGCAGAAGACACACTTAATAGGATTAAAAAATGGCTAGACTACCATTCACTTACACTTAATGCTAATAAAACCAAATTCATTACTTTCAAAATAAAAAATAAGAAAAACTCTGAAGAAAACCTGAACTTGAAAATTCATAGCCCGCATCACTTAAATGAGAATTGTAACTGTCCCTCATTAGAAAACGTTGACCATATAACGTATCTGGGTCTAAAAATTGACCGAAACTTAAAATGGACCGAACACATTACCTATTTAAATAATAAAATTAAAAAACTAAGTTATTTTTTCAAATCTATCAGGAATGTCCTCATTAAAAAAGACTTAATCAAGATTTACATGGCCCTCTGCCAATCACTGTTAGAATACGGTATTATCGGATTAATTCTTAATTTTCCCCACAGGAAAAACTAAACCCTTTCAAGTATTATTATTATTATTATTATTATTATAATCTGCCACTTTTACTACTTTAATGGACATGTCCCGTTTTTGGGGTGGCAGGTTAGTGAGAGAGTACTTTATTTCATTCCAGGAGAAGGTCATTGTCTAACAGTAGAAAGCCACCAAGAAGATTGAGAAAAAGTTATAAATTGACAGCCAAAGAAGAAGATACTAGTCCAACAGACGATGTTCTCAAAGAAGCCAAAAAGAGACTTCAAATGTAAGAACCTGACCACATATTATATAATAATACTAGCTGGTTTCCGGCATGCGTTGCTATGCCATTTAATAAAGAAATTATTTCTCCCTGCGTGTCCTTTCCCATTCGTCCCGTTCCCCTTCCGCCTCTCCTTCCTCTCCGTGTCCCCTTCCTCCCTCACGTTCCCACTCCGCCTCCTCCACCTTCCCTCTCCCCAATCCACTCCCCCCTTCCCCCATCCCGCGAACCCCTTTCCCGAGTTCCCCTCCCCCCTCCCAGGTTCCGCCTCCCTTCAGGATTCCCCTCCCCCCTCTTCCACGAACACCCTACCCAAGTTCCCCTCCCCACTCCCGCATTCCGTACATTCAGTCCCGGTACATTCAGTTTTCAAACAGCTCGCTTGCCACCTATTGCAATTTTTTTAAAACAAATTTCATAATGCCAGAGCTCACCAGTAGTTTTGTACAAACCTGTCCTGACGAAACGACATAACAAACACAAAAAAAAAGAATTATCCAATTTTGTGCAGTCGTTCGGAAGTTATGCGCTATATATACCTTTCGGCGATTAATTTTTTATGGATTATTTGTGTATTTTGTATGTGTTGTTTTTAAATACATGTTTAATCCTATATAACACAACAATATTTATTATATTACAGGTTAGAATTGGAGAGTGACGCGGTAGATCGGTCTTATCAAGAATTCAAAAGAAGACATTCTGTTGCAAACGTCATTGAATCAGTGCCCAAAGTTAGGGAAAATTTCAACAGAAAATCACCAAACTCTTCACCAAATCCCATCTCCAAATCCGTCTACTTCCAAGATACGAGATTCAATATCAAAATACCATCAACTACTACTTTGGCTCATCAGAAAGGTAGATGTAATCTAATTTAATAATATAGTTTTCATTTTGGGAGGCGGGTATGGGTATCGCCACCCCGGGATTCATTTATCGGGTAAGCAAAACCTTTAGATAAGCCATAGATCTTCCCATGGGGCAACTGTTCATGGGTGAGGTTTTCCAGGTCTTGGCGCGGATGTGTCTGCCCACTAGCTGTGTGGCAGGCCGGAATCATGAATCCAGGAGACCCTTTCACCTCTCCAGGCCTCACCTCTGGAGAGTGTGCTTTAACCAGTGATTCCTGACTTTATTTGGAGTAAAAAATGTAAATTAAATTTTGGTCTCCAGCGACTTTTTTGATGGCTTTTTTTTCTTCAAATCATTTTTTTTTAAATCTTCCACGTTTCGTCACTGGAACCCCTCACCCCGCCCCTAACTGTCCAATATCTATTGATTTTTTTATGTTTGAGACCAAAATTTTATTTTCATATTTTACTCCAATTAATGTCAAGAATCACTGGTTAAAGTAAGTCAAGTTTGTCCCTTAACACCCTGTATAGTTTTCCCATGTGTTTGACTTTTGGGTGTTGTGTTTTTGAATTGTGTTTCTTTCTCTTTCTTGAGTCAAGGTTTCGGACAGCCTTGCACTGTTCAACATTAGGGCAGATGTGAAGCAGTCTTATCATCACGATGGGATTTGGCCTCTTCCACAAATGTTCTCTGGCTGCGGTCCCTCACCATACACCTCCAATCCTCTGTTCTTCTCCAATCCTCTTCCACAGTCCATCTACAGATATTCCAGTTTATAAATCATTGACAAAAGAGTATGTTTAATAGTTTTCCATTTTTATCTTAATATTTATTTTCAGATCTTTCAAATTCCAGAACTCGACTCGATCTACAAACATCTCTGAACTCTCCTCTGGTCTCCCAACAGATTCCTTACTGCGAGAAGGATCAGCAGAGCCAATCACCAACTTACAATCTTCTCAGGAGAGTACACGAACCCACCATGAACATTGACAAAAACGTCTTACAAAACTATATTTCTAATGTCGATAAGATGAAAAAATTTAGTTCGAGGAGCCCAAACACATTTACCAAGCTTTCCATTCATGATAAACTGCAGAGGAATGTGAGATCCATGCACAATGTATCGCAGGGTAATAATTACACTGGGACAACAGCTTTTTTGTTGGAAAGGATTGAAAACTGTACATCAAACCCGCAGAGATTTAATCCTAAAATTTTTGAAACCAAAAGAATCAATATACTGTCGCAATCCAATGTTTTGAATAAAAGTAATTATGCAGGTATTGAAAGCGGGAATGGAAAAGTATTGAGGTACAGTGAGGGAGAAGTAAAAAATACACTTGGTGCAAGTAATACAGTTGGTGCTGGTAATACAATTTGTGCAAATAATTTGGTTGGTGCAAATATGGTAGGCGCAAGTAATACAGTCAGTGCAAGTAATACAGTTGGTGAAAATAATACAGTCGGTGCAAATATGGTTGGTGCAAGTAATACGGTTGATGCAAATAATACGGTTAGAGCAAATAGTACAATAAATGATTATGAAAAATTCATTGGACGTTCTAGTGAACAGTATAAGATAAAGCCATTATTACATTGGAGAAATTTACAAAACAGTCCTAGAGACATTGAAAATGGAAATAATAAAACTGATGCAAGTTTGAAAGCTAATGAAATTCAAGGAGTTCCTCTTTTATCTAGAAATAATATTCCTAATTTAGAACCAAAGAATATAGAATTAAAAAATAGTAAGAATTTAGTTAAAAGTAAAGATGGATTGAATGACGTGTCAAGCGAAAGAATTGGTATTGCAGGAAATTTAAGTTTATTGAATAACGCACCTCTTCTGGATGTCAATGAAAAATCTTTAAAAGTTCTGGACAGAGATAGCGTAAAGAGAAGGCTTTTCGTAGATGAATTGTCTAACACGTTTAACATGAATTCTACTAATAATGCTGGACCATCTGTTATTAATACCAAACCAAAGGCTGCAGAACATATTAAATTTGATGACAGCCACGAACCAGCAAATTCTGAAACTGTAAAAGAACTAACAAAAAATTTTACAAGGATTTTAAATATCAAAGAATTAGATAACATTAAAATGGATTTCATTGACAGTGGTGAAAATAAGGAACCAGATATTATTTTAGCTTTGCATGATGAAGATAATCAAAAAGTGGAAAAAACTGAAGCTGAAATAGTAGATCTCACAGAAATTTTTGTGGATAATGTATTGAAAGACATGGGTGATAATATATTGTTACCCAAAGCTGTTATAAATGACGTTCCACTTGAAGTAAATGTTCATGGTTTATCAGATATGATGAAAGACATCATTTTTGAGACTACTAAAGTGGCAAATGTAATAAAAGATAAATTAGTAATTGCAGAAAATACAGGAGGTGTAGAGTTGAAACCAAAAGAAGATATCATTTCTCTACAAAATGATAAGTTAAATCTAACATTGGAAAATGTTGAAAGCATTGCCGAAGATGTCATTATTTTAGTTGAAGATAAAGTTGTGAAAGTTAATAATGGAGAAGATTATCAAAAAGAGAATGATGTTGAAAAATTAGAACTGAAATTAAATGACGATTCTAAATCAAGTCTTTCTTCTGAAAAAATTTCTGCAAATAAAGCCAATACTGTAAACAATAATGATAGTGTTCAAGGTGTTCCAAGTGATGATGCAATTCATACTCCACCAGTTGAAGAATTTATTATTGAAGAGAAGAACTCTTTTGAATCTATTGAGGAATCTATAAAATCTATTGAAGATGTTGCACAATCTATTGAAGATGTGGAGCAATTTGAAGATGTTGCACCAAACCAAGAAAAAGATGTGGCTAATGATACGGTATTATCAGAGGAATTGTTAGTACCTTCTAGTATTGAGATGAGCAGTGATCGAAGTCCTCTATCAGCTCCTCAAGTTTCAGATGATAATGAGAGCTTCTGGAATTAGCTGTATCGAATAAGGGCCCTTAGTTCTTCTTTTTCTATTGTAGATAGAAAGAAATCTTCCATTGAAAGAACAATTTTTTTATGTGTCCAGTTGCTGAGTGAAAGATGTTGGCTGAGAAGCTGAAAGATGTTGGCAAAAAATCCCACGAAGGGCTGTGATCCGCTTTTTACTCACAGAAGGAGTAACACCTACAAGAAAAAAAGGTGAGGATTTATGAGCTCATTTCAACATGCCTGGGAAAAAAAAAACAGTCATCAAAGTGGCGTCACACCAATTCCCCATCTGCCAAAAAATTGAAAACCAAAATTTCGGACAAAAAACTCATGACCTCAGTGTTTTGAGACCCAAAAGGCATCATTTTGGTCGAATTTCTGTCTCAGGTTGAGACCATCAACACACAACAATATTGTGATACCCTAAATAAACTCAAAATGAGCATTCAAAACAAAAGGAGGGGAATGCTCACCAGAGAAGCGTGCTTGTTTCACAAAAACGTCTGCCCTCACACAGCCATAGTCACCAATACGCTCTTGGACTCATTTGGTTGGGATGTTTTGAACCACCCCCTGCATTCCCCTAACTTGGCATCTTCAGATTATCATCTTTTCACCTTCCTGAAGGCATATATGTATGAAAATAAATTTTCAACCGACGAGCAGGCACAGAGAGTAGTTCTGAAGTGGGGGAAGGGGCTGGCGGGAGAATTCTTCAAGGAGAGCATAAAGAAACTAGTGCCACGGCCAAGGGCGGATCCAGCTTTGGCGCCAGGGGGGGATCACATAGTCGTGGTCAAGTCACAAGAAGTTATAATTTAATTTTGATAATAATAGATACAAGTAAAAAGTAGGTCCACCTAGGTCCTGGACCCAGCCCAGGGGGGGGGTCATGCCCCCCCTCTGGATCTGCCCTTGGCCACGGCTCACCACATGCAACGAACGGGATGGTGATTATTTGGAAAATAGACAACAAGTGTATCAATATATTCTGTAATTTTTTTTCTAATGCACTTTTTCAAAAAAAAATATATAATTCAGTACACTTACTTTCTGAACATGCCTCGTACATTGCTTTTTTGTGCAGAACAGATTTTTTATTTACTAATTATGGGTAGAAAAAAACATTATTTTTTAAAGAACAAATTTCTTATATGTTTTAGCGCGGATTCCTGGGATATTATATACCTCTGTATGTTGTAATATTTATTTTAAACTAGCTGGTACCCGGCATGCGTTGCAATGTCATTCAAAGAAATAAATTGATTCTCCCTGCATGTCCTTTCCCGAGTGTCACCGTTCACCTCCCGAGTCCTCTTCCCCTTCCACCTTCCCGCAAACCCCACCTCCCCCATTCCCCTCCGCCTCCTGCCTATCCTCTCTGCCGCTAAATTATAATACACATATTTTAATTTATAACATTTCAATTCAATATTATAATGCCAATGCTAACTATTATATATAGCCTATAACCTTCGTGGGCGTGCGCACAACATATCACCAAAGTTTCATCGCAATCGGATTAACGGTATGGCAGCACTTATCCACTCGAGCGACAGACCAATTTAAAACTTTTTCCTCGGATGGGCTCGTGATTTTTTGATGGTCATTTTGAATATTTTCCGCCCACATTAAAAAAATCATATCTTAACTTAATAATTCAAATTGAGTACAAATGCATCTAGGGAAAACTTGCCTAAAACTGGCAGCAAAGCAATCCAAGGTATTTTAAATAGTGCCATATTGTGGCAAAAGGCGCTCCAGTGGATAAAATACGAACAAATAAACAAATATTGATTTTTATATATAAGATTAGGTATGATCATAAATTAAACAACTATATATTTTTAAATAATTTTGTATTAATGTCACGTTATAAAAATGCAAAACACTTTATACACATACAAAATAAGTATTCTTCTATTTAATAACCTGTAAATAAATATTCTTTCAATAAGAACAAGACATGTAAGACATATTTTAATAATCTTGATAAGGATTTACTGTTTTAATCATACAGAAACATTATTTTAATAAGTAGAAGTGGTCATTCTGTTTGTAGAATATTACTGGTTTTATATTTACAAAAGATATGGCATGACAAAAAAAAACTATATATGTACTGAAAACCAAAGAATGTAGAATTACTGTAAGACCGCATTGCGAATTATATTTAATGTTAAACAGAACGTACGTTATAATCTGCGCATTCACAGTTGGCGCCAATTTAATTATTTTAAGTTAAAATACTTTTTGCAAGTCGTGTTTTAATATATTAAGGTGAAATAATTGTTTGCAATTGTACATTCGCAATATGAATAAATAGTTTTGTCCATAAACAAACCCAAATCTTTCAAGAAAGGCTAACAAATCCAATTTTGTATCGGTGACTCAATCCAAAATTGTATTTGTTAGTCTTTATTGAAAGATTTGAGTTTGTTTATTGACAAAACCATTTATTCACATTCATATTGAATATGTACATGCGCAAACAATTAATTCACCTTAATATTTTAAAGCATAACTTGCAAAAAGTGTTTTAACCTAAAATAATTCAAATGGCGCCATCTGCGATTGCATAGATTATAATGTGTGTTCCGTTTAACCTTAAGAAAACTTTCTATCTAACATACCAAATAAAGTGATTGATTTTTTAAATAAACCTCTTTATTATATACATCTCAATATACCATTATTTATGCATGTGAAAAAATTAAATTATTATTGATAATTAGAATAAAGTTCACCAGGGTTATCATTTGTTATTCAGATATGTCTACTGGTTCCCCGATTGGAGTCTTCCTAGGTTATGAAAAAATATATAAGTAATTTTTCAGTAATAATTATTTATCTCTATGAGTTTTTCTAGTTCTTTCCATTTTTTTTTTTAAATCTAAACATTTTAGCTGCTTTTTTGACTGAATATAAAAACAAAAAGTCACAGGCATTATTTTAAATTCAGTTTTTTTCTAATACATGTATAAAATTGGCACTCTGATAGTCATAATGTGTAGATTCTTTTATGTTTGTTTCCAATATATTGGGTTAGAAATAAAGAAATTCTAATATGATTTACAAAACAAAACTTACATTAACATTACGTATTCAACATTAGACTACGACCCTTCACTGTACATCAAACAGTTTGACATATTTATCTGTGCAGTCGGGGGCCAGTTTGAATATTTGGGGTATACCTACCACACAAGAGTCCCAAATGTCAGGAGCTAGTGGGGACTGTGGCACGCCCAATTGGGGCATTTTGTGAGACTGATGGGAAAGAGGAAGGTGAGAAGAACTCGACTATTCAGATCATCAAAAACAGACAAATCCATTTCTATAATGGTGGATTATAGCGATTCTGAATGGTGGTTGTTCATGGCGATACTGAGAGTATCTGCCACTCTGGAAGGTACTGCAAATATACTATACAGTGGTACCTCGAGACATGAATTTAAAATCTAAAATCATATATGAATTTAATTCGTTCCGTAACCTTGCTCATATCTCAAAACAATTTTCCCCATTGAAATTAATTGAAATCCGTTTCAGCCCCCAAAATCCCCTTATGAGAAGATGAATACATACAGTCATAACAAGCAAAAGGTTTTTTACGCCATGAGTCAACATGTGGTTCGTGAGAGAACTTTTTTGATTTTTTACAGTTGGAACATGAAAACGCCCGCCGCACATGCTCACACTCGCACTCGTTCACGACACTGCGCCAATGTCGCATTGACATTGGTGGACACATGTGTGTCCGCATTTGCTTTCACGGGTCGTACATCAGTCAGTTTTTAAATAGATTATTGTTAATAAGGAAATCATCCGGAAAAAAATATGGAAGAGCTCTTACATGTCCAAAAGGAAAATGAAAAATTGAAAAATTATTTTAGAATGACTAGGAACGATTTTAAAGAAGTGCATGCGATGATTACTTCAGATTTAGAGAATCAAAGATATGGTGGTCATGAACGAATTAGTACTGAAGAAAAATTTAAAAAGTATTCACATAATCTGGGTGTTTTACGTCGTAAAAACATTTTTCGCTTCGAACAACTTCAATGAGTTCCTCCATTTTGCAAACACTCGCGCCACTGCCACTCGAAAACAATGTCTCGGTCACCTAGCCGACACGCGCGTACACGCTCATGTACGTGCCTGCATCGACACGTGAGAGCAAATGCGGAGGTTGGAACAGCGCCATAGGTTTTAAATACTGCCACTCGCACGCGGCTCGTGACGGCCAATGCGAGTATGAGCATGTGCGGCGGGCGAAAGGGTTTTTCTCTACTGTGTGTCAGCGTGTGGTATGTCAAGGATTGTTTTTGATAAAACGTGGTATGTCAAAGTGTGTCAGCATGTGGTATGTCAAAGATTGTTTTTGATAAAACGATTTTTTACAGTCCGAACATGAAAAGGGTTTTTCTCCACTGCATCTCAGAATGTGGTTTGTCAAACATACTTTTTGAAAAAAAAAAAAGATTTTTTGCAGGCGGAACATGAAATTGGTTTTGCTTAACTGTGTATCAGCATGTATGTCGTCAAATTTCCCTTTTGAGAAAATGATTTTTCGCAGTCAGAACATGAAAAAGGTTTTTCTCCACTGTGAGTCCAGAATGCGTTTCTACAAATCTCTCTTATGAGAAGGTGAATACGTACATTCATAACAAGCAAAAGATTGTTTTACGCTGTGAGTCAGCTGGCCGTTCCTCATATCATCTCAAATTTTGCTCACATTTCGAAGCAAAACTTCGCTCGCTCGTCGGCTCGTATCCCAAATATCTCGTATGTTAGGGCACTCGTATCTCGAGGTACCACTGTATATTAATTATTTATTTTTGCACGCCAGGATTGGAATCTACATTGGATCATAAATGAGGATCTTAACCGATCAACCTCGGAGATTGTAAATAGTTCCACCATTGCGTAGTTTTTACTTAGGCCACCTCTGCAGAGAAATATTTCAACCAAGCATTCAAACGGCACCCACAATATTTAATTACATAATGTTATTTAATAATGCAAAGTAATTAAAAATTTAAACAAACAACCCCTTTTTAAGCTTACAAAAAAAAACTAAACACCTCAAAACAAAAAGATTTCAATGTCGCTAGGTAAACTCTAAATACATTATTTATTTTGCATAGGGTTAAAAAAGCTCAAATCACATTTTTATGAAGATTGGGAATGCCTTAAAAATTGTTACAACATATATAATATAATAAATTAGTGATTAATTTGTTTACTAAAGCTTATTTGTTAATATTCTTTGTGAATCACTTTAGTATCTACATTCGTATTTTGGAATATTTATTGCTCTTTGGACACCAATAAAATAATAAGACAAACATTTTTCAACTGAGATAATTACAAAAACCATAGACACAATTTAATAATACAAATAGAAAAAATAGCCCAAAAATAGAGGATACATTTTTTATCCACAGGTTACAATTTTTTCAATAAATAGAAAAACTATGCTGAGACAGATGATAGAATAATATGTTCACCATGTCATTATTATTTTTAATTTGGATAAAAAACTTACATAGCTATTTTCCATTATTAAGGGGACATTCTTTTCTTTGTCACAAACCATAGAATATTTTTTTAAAAGGGACAAAATAGGACTAGGATTTTTAAACACCATATAATTTTAAAAAAGAACCAAGTAGTAAAATAAAAGGTTGCCAGATCAGAAAAATTATAAATATTGAACCTATCCGACGATTGGGCTGGTACTTAAATAAATAATAATGTATGAAAAGAAAAAGTCTCACAAATTATGTATTTGACTATTGTGATTTCCCACTGGTTTATTTTTGTGCAAAATTAAGTATTATAAGATTAAAAGATAAGAATAGAATAAGCCAATTTCTTTGCATTTTAATAGAATTAGTGATATTATTTATATGTAATACTAACTTTGAAAATAATTTTAAACCAAATTTAAAAAAAATATAGGTTAAACTCTACGAATTCGAGGAATTAAATACAGTAAAACCCTCTTATAAGGTTCATGCGTAAGAAGTTTTCAACAAGTAATCTTTTCAATTCCTTGAAGGAGTATTACAATTAAAAATAGACACATTCTGGGAGTCATAAATTAGTGCCGAATTGAGCAAAATACCGAAAATGCATTTAAAATGATATATCTGTCTTCTGTATACACATAAAGAAGAGAGTCTGCGGTGGCGTGGCTTTCTTTTTTTATACAAATCTAGTTTTATTCTGAGATTGATCAAATTTTGTGCACTTGATCTTCAAAACAAGAGGAAGGTCAGTGACTATGTGAGATTTCGATAAACCACCCCACCACTTTTTCCCACCCTTCAAAGTAGAAATTGATATTACTTGATGAAATTTTGTAAACTTGACGTTCAAAATAAGTTGAAAATTACTGTTTACATCTGATTTATAAAAACTCAATATTATTATCAATCATGTATTCAACAAAGAAATTAAAATAAACACTCACCTAAGAGGATGAAGAAGATTTTAAACATTAAAATGGCTCTCCTGCAACGTGACTAACTGCCATCTTAAATACTTTTGATTATATTTATCTCTTCATTGGTTTACTCTCATATTTGAAAAGCCTTGTATCAGATGTTCACTGTATAAGGTTTCACATATTATAAGAAATATTTTTGGTCCCTGAAGAACCTTACAAGAGGGTTTCACTGTATTTAGAAAAAAATAACGCAAATGGCAGGTAATCCGGAAAGCTTGAAGCAGATGGCGCCGGTGTAGTTGAATATCATTTACTTTATTTGTCAGATGTTTGATACAGTTTAAAAGACAATGCTTTTAAAGGTATTTTTTAAACAATAATTGATAAATATTGTAGTTCGGAGTGTCAAAGAATTATTAAATAATGAATTGAGAAATATAAATGCAAAAGTAGTTGTGAAAAGGGAAGCTTGGTTTGTTTATAACCGCAACCTATTTCAGATAGTTTTCCTATAAATGTATGTATCTACATAGAGTGGCGGCTTGTGACAGAAATAACAATTATAAGACTATTTTCTGAGCTAAAATGTTGAAAAGTGAGGTTAAGTCAAGTTTTGTAATAGTGCTTATTTGTTACTGCTATGTATTAAAATAGCGTTCTACTCAAATATGACTCAACTTATACAACAGACTCCAGAGGCATTACATAGCTCAAACTTATTTTGCCCACCGCCAACTTGGAGAATTTTTTTTTTCTAGCGCCCCTCATTGCTTTTATTTACCATCGGTCGCATCGTCGCGAATCTGAAACAGCCATTCTCAATATTTTATTTACCACAACGGGGCGGGGGTGGCGTAGTGGGATGGGATGGGGGGGGTCCCGGATTTTTATACCATTTTTTACCTGCACACGCCCCCTAGATTTCTCTGAGTCTTCTACCACCCCCTGAAAGTCTCAATCGCCCACGTTGAGAACCTATGGTTTATAGTTTTCATGTATTTTTAAGGCACAGTCCACTTTTTTTCTTTTAGAAACCAATGTCCAGACGTTCTCAAGGAGCATAAGAGCACAATACAACATTGAGACATTTTAATTACTAAACTTTTATAAAAGAACTTTCGCCATCGCATCGGAATAACGACTGACGTGATATCCAACTAGACGTGGGCAAAATTGAATGACCGAATTAAATGAATAAATTCAATATTGTGACACACTCAATCCAATTCTCAATTTCAAAAGGAATTGATTCTTCATTCCTTATCTTTGGCCTTGCTTCCTACGATTTTTAATGACACCATACATTTTTAATTTCCATTTATTTTACTGTTAAATTATTTCAATGAATAATGTGTTCTGTAAACGATTTAAATATTATATTGTTTCATAGGTATTTAAATATTATTAAACAGGCCGCGCGCCGCGAAGTGGTCGACGGACGGTATTGTGAACGACTCGCCTATTACGATTGTATTCCGCTACCGCCGCGCCGCCATTCTAAAAACACCGAACATCATCAAAGTCCATGTCCCAAAATGGCCAAAACGCGGCCGCGATTCATCCGGGTTGCCCGAGCATCTCTTTCACGCAAGGAATTAATCATTTATCCTAATCAATAGTCCTGAGATTGTCATAAGGTCCCCGCCGTCCCAGGTCCGTGTTCAATGTCCGCGTCCCAGGTATCTAGTCTGTCGAAATCGAGATTGTCCGATTCCGACAGACAGAGGAATTAAAACAAAAGTCTTTTTCACTTGTGACGTCGAGGTCTTTTGTAAATCTCAGACCTAGAAATGACGTCAGGCGTCATCGTCACGTCAATGTCACGATATGTCCCAAACGCATCCCAGTCCTAGGTCCGCTGCTCGCGAGTAAATCAAGTCACTGCTAGGTAAGACACAAAACATTAGTCAAAAGTTACTAATTCATTCCTCAATGCCAGCCCTTAATCCGTCCGCGCGGCTCATTTATTCCCCCGCGCGCCAAGCCGTCAATTTCATTACATAGTTAGTCGAAAACTTTCGACTTTGAATCTGAACATCGGCTAGAAAAGTGAGAAGCTAAAATGATGCTTATCTGTTTTTTGGTACGCACGAAAGATATTGTACCTACCTACTTTTAGACGTAGATCTTGGGTCGATATAGTATGTAAATTTGCAGATATTATAAGGCCAATTAGCTGTGGTTAGCTGTCATAAAATACTCATCTTAATGTTAAAATGTATGTTTATATTAGATCACGTGAAATGGAACAAAATTATAATTTTAATAAATAAAATAAAATTAATAAAATTTTAAGGGTGAAACGAAAACTTGTATAATTTTAAGATATAATTGCTAGCAATAAATACATATTACATACGAAAAATTACGACACTAAAAAAAGACAAACAATATAGGATTTAGCCTGCGAGATAATGAGATAGAATGATCGGTCTCATCTTTGTGTGGTGTTTCGTAGCCTATTGGTCTCCTCTTTGTGCGGTGCTTCGTAGCCTCCCCACCCATTGTGATTTGAAAACCGATGAAACGAAAAAGCGACACTAATTCACTTAATACCCATTATTAACACCCATTCATTTAATTTTAAAATTTTTTTTTTTTTTTGGGATTTAATTGAATTAAAGGAATGAATTAAAGGAATCAATTCAAAAGGCCATGGGAATCAGACTGAATCGATTCACTCCTGGGAATCATTCTGCCCACGTCTATATCCAACTACACCAACGCCAACGGCTGATTCGAGCATTTCAGATTACACACCATTGGAAATGTTTAAAAATTAAAAACCGAAACTGACATTAGGTCTAAAGTTCTTATTTACAAAAGCAGATCTCGGGGAATTGGGTCCTGTGACTCGCATCCATTTAGACACTTGCATAGGGGGAGTTTCACTGGCTTTTAACTGTTGATCTTTAGAAATATTGCCAGATTTGGGGGTCAGCATCACCAGGGGATTGATGATAGTGCCATTTGGCACTCGTTTGGGACTGGAGAGGTGGTCGGGGATTTGGTCACGGCAGATGCTGGTGATGAGCTTTTTGGAAGTGGGGGTGCTGGTGCCGAAGCTGGAGATGTGGCCGATTTTGAAGGAGCAGGCGATCGGAGAGTCGGGCTCGTCCGAGTCCTCGTCAGGTTGGTCGGGTTGGTCGGGTTGGGCTGACGGCCAACTGGAACAAATAAATAAGTTTAGGATTAAATGCAAGGATTCCGTGGCAAAGCAGAGCATTTAAAGGAAAATGAAGAAAAAGAAAACCAACAAAAAACTTGACCTAATCTCAACTAAGGCCAGGCGCACTCGGGTGATTTTTGTCACAAAAACAGTTTGATCACTGTTTCAAAATCTTTAAAAAATCCCTCTGGCAAAAAGTCACGTGGGTGCACCTACATTTGAAGGCCGATCAATAAGTCCCGTGTTTGAAGACAGGTGGCGTTGCTGAAGGAAGTTGACATTACCGTCATATACTGCCACCTGTCAAGCGACACCAGACTAAATTTCAGACTGATTCATCGGTTAATTTTCATTTGGCAGCCAGTTGTATCACAATATGTGTTTCAGGTTCTTCGATAAAATGGAAAAAGAGCAACATCGATCCGTAATTTACTTTTTATTTTTGGATGGAAAAACATGCAAAGAAATAAAAGCAAAATTGGATGCTGTCTCTGGGGACCCTTCACTGTTAATGACAACCGTGAGATAATGTTTCAAAGAATTTAAATGTGGTCCTACATCTGTTCCTGATGAGGAGTGGCCAGGCCAGACGCGGTTGCCAAGGAAATCGTTGAAAAGGTCCATGACATGATTCTTGCTGATGAAAGTGTGCGAGTAGCAGAGGCCATAGGATTGACGTACGGAATGGAAATTAATACTTCACCTTATAAATTAAGTGTGAGAAAGGTGTCGGCCCATTGGGTGTCGCGGTTGCTCAACAAGTGGATAACGCACCGGCACATTTATCCGGAATTGTCATCATTTCCCGGGTAGGGTTTCCCCCAAATAGCCTAAATGTTACTGACATTGGACTATCGGATCATCGTCTCGTCACATCCGAGTTTGCCTTCGATCCTCCAAAATTAGAGTTTAAATCCGTTGTCTCCAGAAATTGGAGAGAATTCGACTTCGAGGCATTTTGTAGTGATTTGAAAGCGTCGCCTCTCTGTGATAAGGAAAAGTATAACGAGAGCCAAGCAGAAGAGTTAGTAACTCTATATAATTCTACGCTACGGGCATTACTCGATAAAAATGCTCCTTTCACAGAGAAGGTCTGCCGCATTAGGAATTGCAGCAAATGGTTCGATGATGAATGTCTTCAAAAGAAGAGGGAAATGAGGAAATTTGAGAGGATTTACAGACGAAACCCGACTTTCAGCAATCGGCAGCTTTGGATTACCAAGCAAAAAGTTTACAAGGAAGAAGTCACACAGAAGAAATCTAACTTTTGGTGTGAGCAAATTGAGACAGAAAAGGACCCTCGAAAACTTTGGCAAAACATAAGGACTCTGTCTGGAGAGAGCAACAATAAGGTTGATTCCTCTCTTGAAGCAAACAGCCTCGCAACATACTTCAGAAGTAAGGTTGAACAAATTCAGGCCCTCAGTGTAGTAGGATCGTCTTCTATCGCAGCATCAAGTCCGCTCTCCGGTGACTTCTCTACTTTTGCAGCAGTAACGGAAGAAGATGTCACGCGTGCTATAAAGTCTTGCCCTAACAAGCAATGTACTCAAGACCCCATACCTACCTGGCTCTTAAAACAATGTCTTCCGGATATAGCGCCTGTAATTACCGCAATTATCCAGAAGTCATTAGTAATGATTTTAATTAAACATAACAAGGAAATTAAAAGATATGCTGACACAATTTATTGTGCGTAAAAAATAAAATAAATAAATTCACTTGTACCGGGAACACTCAAGAAATCAATAATAACTCCGATTCTATGAAAACAAAATCTTGATACTGACAATACGGATAATTACAGGCCAATATCCAATCTACCATTCCTTTCTAAACTGCTTGAGAAAATCGTTGCCAAACAATTGGTGGGGTACTTGAACTCCGCCGGTCTATTTGCCAAAAATCAATCCGCTTATCGACAGTTTCATTCAACGGAAACTGTTCTTCTGCGGTTAATTTCAGACTTGATCATCGGGATGGAAGCAGGTAAGTTGGGTTTGGTATCTGTTCTTGACATGAGTGCGGCATTTGACACGGTAGATCATAGTATTTTATTAAATGTGCTTGAAACCGAATTTGGCGTTCGAGGTGATGTTCTCCAATGGATGAAATCATACCTGTCTGGACGAGTAGCCTCAGTAATTTTCAATAATTGTACTTCACCTGAAACTCCCATAGAATGTGGAGTTCCCCAGGGTTCTGTCTTGGGTCCCATTCTTTTCATTCTCTATACGAATCGCCTCGAGAAACTAATTCAATCATCTGGCTTTGAATCACAATCGTTTCATTTTCAAGTTTTGTTCCCCGGATGAAAAAGACGTCCTTAAAAACGAGGTGGTTAGTTTCATTAACACAGTCTCAAGTTGGATGTCTGTCAATAAACTCAAACTTAATCCGACCAAGACGGAATTTATTTGGATAGCTTCTCCTGGAAGGCAAGCCCTCATCGACTCTAATCCAATCCATATTCAGGGCACAGATATAATTCCTTCTACAGAAATAAAGTTTCTAGGTTTCACTATAGACAATAGTCTTTCTCTAGAATCACAAATTTCAAAATCTGTAAGTTCAGGCTTTTTCCATCTAAGGCAGATAAAATCAATCAGGCGTTGCCTTCCTTCTGATGGAGCAAAGTCACTCATAAATTCGTTCGTTGTCTCACGTATGGACTATTGTAATAGTGCGTATGCTGGCTTGCCTAAAAAACAATTCAATAGAATCCAGTCCGTTTTTAATGCTGCGGCGAGAATGATTTTTGGTAAATCTAAGTATTGCCGTATAACCCCGCTTCTAAAGGATCTTCATTGGCTTCGATGCCCTGAAAGAATAGAGTTCAAGATCTGCTTAATGACCTTCAAAGCATTGCAAGGAATGGCGCCAGCCTATATATCGGAACTATGTGTCCGACAAAACTTAAGCGATAGGCAGCTTACTCTAAGGTCAGCAGATCGAGATGTTACTAATCGTTTAATCGAACTTTCTAGGTCAAATCGAGCCGTTTACTATGATCGATCTTTTCGTGTAACTGGCCCGCTCATTTGGAACAAACTTCCCTCAGCTCTTACTAATATCCAGAACTTGGCTGAATTCAAAAGAGCTTTAAAAACAAACTTATTTAAAAAATCATACCTTTCATGAATTTTAACTCCTTTTCAATATACTTTAATAAGCCATGTTCCTCAAGTTTATGGTAATTGTTTGGTTTCGATTACCTCCTTACTATAGTTTTGCACTCTGAATTTGTATTATTTCTAAATGTTAACTGCCTCCTGTTCTATATAATTTAGTTTAAATGATTCTTGTTGAATGGCACCGTGATGGTTTATCATTATATATTGTCCTGTGCCAAAACAGCACTCACTATTGTTGTTAATATTGTTCTTTAGGAATTGCTTTGTATATTTTTGTATATTCGTTATTTCACATTATTTAATTAATTTTTTAAGGACTCGCAAGGAACACTGTAGGTTAATTTTAAGTTTACTATAATTAAGCGCACTTGAAGTGAAACATCACAAAACTGCGCTATATAAATACTACATTATTATTATTATTATTATGGCCAAATTGCATGAATTGCTGCCGCTTCCACCGTACTCGTCCGACCTGACTCCCAGTGACTTCTTTCTGTTCACCAATATGAAAAGATGGTTTGGGGAAAAGAATTCAGCTGAAACGAGGAGGTTATCGCCGAAACAGAAGCGCATTTTGAAGAGTTCGACAAATCATATTTTTTTAAGGGGTTGAAAAATTGGGAAAAGTGTATAAATCTAAAAGATAATGATGAAAAAAAAAACTTGCTCCTTCATTCCTAACACGGGTACTCATTGATCGACCCTCATATACTGCAATGGGTTTAAAGAAAGTTGCGAAACTGTTGCCTTGACAAAAGTTATTTGCATGCATCTGGCCTAACTTAACCTGGGATGACGTTTGTTCAGATCTTAACCTCTGGGTGGCCACGCCATTTCACGAAATTTCACTAAAAAAGCACCACTTTGAATTTTGAATTGAATGTTTTGTCGATTAATTTTGAACTATTGTATATTTTATTGACTGAAATACGTTCCTAGAACAATAAACTATGTACCAAAACAACATTACTTGCGTTAATTACGTAAATTAATAGGTTTTACGATGTTTTAGTCGAGGAACACGCATAAATTTTGACGGTTAAAAATCGCGGCAAATATGACATTTCTATATCATAGATAAAATCGTTTAAAAATATTCTGGGGTTGCAAGGTGAATGAAATTTATATGTATCTCACAGAGTAATGTTGGCACAAGCGATTCTGACCCTGTTCTTCATACAAATTCTGTACATAGAAGGGCCAAAATCGCAGACAAAAAGTTTTGGTCGAAAATTTAATTAAAATTTTTTAATTATTTTCTAGCGCATGCGCATATGACGCGCGCGTCTCCGGCCCATTAGAGGTTAATGGCGAAAGCATCTGCCCGCCAGCTGCGTAGCGGGACACATTAGGAGAGGTTGAGGATATCCCTTTGATCTCACCTTTTCGGACAGTCATATCCATAAACTCAAAAACCTTTCACCTAACTAATTTGTAAAAAAAAAAATAAAATAAAAAAATTTAAATCTTAATTTTAAGCGTTTGTAAAGGTCATTTCATGAACATCTTTTTCTTCCCAGAACTTCCTTTCCTAAAAAGACACTTCACACATCATCCCGAAAATCCTTGGCAATGAAAAAGATTAGTATGTACCAAGTCATTTAGTCATGGTTTTACAACACATAGGCTTGATGATTGTCATTTATTCTGCATCCAGTCTACTTCCCTTCGTCTGCAAGTTCAACCATAAATATATATATATAGCGCATACCTTTCCATTTCTTCTTGTGAATACAATCCGGTGGCGTGTCTCCACTTGTAGACATGTGGGTATTTCTCTCGGTCCACCGAACAGTTGCATATGGCGTCGTACACCGCCTTGTCCATCTTGTGAGGCTCATCGCTAAAAAGATCAAAATAATAAGAAACATTACAAATTTCAGAAAGATAGAATGGTGACTGCAATCGATACCATCCTATTTTCATCTTTAACCTTTTGAATGTCAGAGCAGAAAATCCTCAAAATACCAATTGGCTGAAAATTCGCAGTAACTATGCGTGAATTAACTTGATGAGTTTTGTTCAAATATTTTAATAAAAATTTGCAATTGTTTCAATTAAATCTTAAGACCTTTCGTTAACAAGGTTGAATTTGTGAGTAAAATTATTGTACATACTATATATATTTAAAAAAATCTAACCCATGAATAAACACATCCATCGGCGCATTATCTTGCATAGTCTTAACTCCATCATCAGCCTCCTCATAATCTGACTCCTCGCTCAGGAACACCGGGCTGACACTGCTCTGAGGAGTCAGGAATACTTCCTCGCTATCCGAGTAACACTCCTCGTCCGAAGAGAACAAGTCCGGGTCTTCCTTCACCCTGACCTCTTCTTGTTTGGTAGAATGATCTGTGTTGCTGGTGTCAGTGATGATGGGATTGTTCGTGTTACTAACGTTGCGGACGGTGTTAGCAATGATGGGATTGCTGGTGTTGATGTTATTGTTGAGGCTGGAGGAGAAGACGCCGTTGTGGAGATGGAAATTGTGGTTTTTGTCGCTCTTCGGTAATGAACTTGAGTGTCTTATTTCGCCTCTGTCGTTATCTGTAAAAATAATTATAAATTTCAAGGTTACGAGGTTCATTCAAATTTATCTATATAACCCAAATAAGGTTAATCTGAACTGCAAACTTTTGTTGTTGTTATGAAAATGGTACCCCACTGATAAGTCACTTAAAAATTCATTATTCCCAATTAGATAAGAAGCTGAAAGCACCTAGAATTGGCATTTAAATGGGACCTTTCAAATAAAAAAACAAAATGGCGCTGAATGGCCAATTTTTTTTTTACATTAATTCCACACAAGAGGTCCTGGGGAAAATAATTTCCCTCAGGGCCTATGTCATCTTTGAAGATGCTGCGTGGAGGGTCTTTTTGAGGAAAGGAAGGAGTGAACACGGATCTTAAAGAGACCCATGTTGTAGGAGGGAGGAAACACAGAAACAAGCTGTTGAACTCTAGGACGAGTCATAGAAATGACCCGTTCTCGTGTGACTAATGTCAACCGTGTACATATATTGGGCGCGTGTTTCCCGACCCTGCACCGGTGCCGAAGGGATCAATGACGCAAGTTCCTCGGAGCATCTTCCATTATAATACCGGTAGAACAAGGACAGCATTCCCACCTGACTTCTGTGCTCTAAAGATTGCAATCTGTTAAGTTAGAAGAATCTATCAAACGGACTGCAGACCAGAGGTGGCTGCCAAATTTAACCATGGGGCGCACTTGCGATTTGTACAGGGATATATATTTGTATTGATATAAATATATACATTTGAAAACAATGTTACATTTGAATTTGTGTGAAACAACTTGTCCTTAGTTTTGACCCCTTTTATTGTTTATAAAACCATCAAGCAATGCAACTAATGGCAGGTTATTTCACAGAATTCAAGTGAAACTTGACACACTTCACAAAAAACGAAAGTCATCAAAAAAGTAATTGAGCGCCATTTTTTTTGACAGTTGAAAGGTTCCTGTCAAATGCCAATACCAAGTACCTTTCAGCTTTTGAACAAATTGTGATCAGCAGAAGAGGACAACCATCATGGAACAATATGAAAAAGAACAAGACATAGAAAAATAAAAAAGGAATGTTTATTTTCATTTCTCAACTTTATGTGTAAAATCTCAAATTATAATTTTTAATTAAATGAAGACAATATTAGCGAAACTAAATTGAAAATCTGGAGACAGAAAAATCAGAAAAAGATATTGTATAAAAATTATAATTTGAGATAAAAGTTAAAAAATAAAAATAAATATTCATCCTAGACTTGCAGAAAAGTCAATAGATGTCGCATATTAACCTGTAAACGGCCGGAGACGCTCATTTGCGCGCAGCTATTGCACATGCGCGAAAAAAATATTTCGAAATAAAAAAGTTTGTCTGCGATTTTGACCCTTCTATGTAGAGAATTTGTATGAAAACAAGGTCAGAATCGCTTGCGCCAACATCATTGATGATATAGCCACTAGTTTCATTCATCTGACAATACCAGATTATTTTTAAATGATTTTTATCTGTGGAATCGAAATGTCATTTTTGGCGCAAATTGAAGCTGTCAGTATTGACGCGTGTTCCTCGACTAAAACATCATAAAACCTATTAATTTACGTAATTAACGCAAGTAATGTTGTTTTGGTGCATAGTTTATTGTTCTAGGAACGTATTTCAGTCAATGAAATATACGATAGCTCAAAATTAATCAACAAAACATTTAATTCAAAATTCAAAATCGTGTTTTGTTACGAAATTTCCATATTTTTCCTGGAATTTGCGGGCCTTTGACAGGTTAAAAATAAAATGGATAGTAAAATTTATCCACACTATCTAGATAGCATTTAGTTCGAGTTGAATCTTGCAATCATACATAAAGATAGCAGCCAATAATATGTGTGCGTTAAGAAAATGAAGATAATGTTGGTAGTTCTTAGTCGAAGTACGATACAGTTAAAAGTGACCAAATTGGATATAGGTTCCGTAGCTCAGTTGGTAGAGCACTTACCATGTAAGCAAAGGATCCTGGGTTCGAGTCCCAGTGGAGCCAATATCTTTTTCTGATTTTTCTGTCTCCAGATTTTCAATTTAGTTTCACTAATGTTGTCTTCATTTAATTAAAAAGGGAATGGTCTCAACTGGGACTTGAACCCAGGTTTTCTTGTCTTATATTTTCGTTTAAATTTATTAAAATTATGTTCTTCTTCAGTGATTAATCAATATTACATTGGTGGGTATATAACCTTCAAAAGTTATTACAACAAGAGTTATTCCAATAAAAATCATATAATAATCTTTTGTTAAATAAACAAAACAAACTCACCATGATCAAACACCAGTCTCCTTGAAACAATATCCACTCCTTTAGGACTAGTGGAGAGCTCCACACCGTCTCTGGGCTTGTTCTGACTCCGTTTCAGTGAAGCGTTCTTACGATGGTTCCTCGAAAACTGATCTGCTTGCCAAGTACAGTGACATTTATACAGATCAGACCAGATATCTATGCACTCCTCTTCCGTTTTGCAAGTTCTGATTGGAGATTCTGCCTTTGTATCTGATATCCATTTGAGTATACTGCCGGCGACGCAGCAAACTTGAGAATTAGAAGCTTTATTCTTCTTATCGCCGAAGTTCTTTTCTTCTTTCGGATTCGACCGGTAAGTTATAAACATCTCGTCTTCGTCTGATGAATACAGATCTGCATTCCGATTCCCGTTAGAATGAGAGATATCTCGTAACGAAGTCTTTAAAGCGTCTAAATCATCGTTATATTTAAGCTCGGCGAGCAGCTTTTGAGCGATTATTTGCGATACTCTAGAATGAATCAGGTGAAAATCGACAGTATGAAAGCGTGGATCGTCCATAAAACTTACAACAGTTTGTTGAAGGTGTTTCATTTCCGATTTCAAGCATTCTAGCACCATTTCTGATTCTGTTGCTAACGAATGCGCTAGTCCAAGAGTTATCCTTTTCGCAAAGACGAGACAAGATTTTTCTACGTACAGATAAGGACTTAAACCGGGATTCAAGAAGAAGTTCGTTGCCGGTTCCTCTTCGACTATGTGATGTGTTACTCTCGAGTCTAGTGATACTGTTCTCGTTCTCACGCAATTAGATTTATATTTGAGAAGATTTTCATTTAAATTACACGATTTTAAAGCCATGCAAAGGTCACTTATAGGACTGAGAGCGTTTTCTCCGTAGCTCACAGCTTTATTTGGACTGAAGGTAACTTTATGAGGGAAGGCCAGCGGGGGTTTTTCTTCAGGGGGTGTTTTAGGAGAAGAGTGGACACTGTCTGGGGCTGCGAAGGAGTTGGTTCCGGCAGATTGGTTCCACTGAGATACGTATTTGTCTTTGAGGAAGTTCTCCAGGAGTTCGAGGCCTTCGGCCGTGGTGAGATCGGTGAATGTATCCAAGAATGGCCAGTATTCTCTCCATCCAATTTTCATCTTTTGAGCAAGATCCCTAGAGAAAAAAAAAATATTTTAATGCAGAATATCAATAACGCGATGTTTCCGACCGCAATTTGAAAAATAATGATGAAACTTTTGAGAATTTTTTTAAAATTATTTTTACATGAAATGACAAAAAAGTGACTTGACGATAATGTTCCTAATACATTTACCTAATAAAATATCTATGCGTTTTTACTTTTTTTTCATTTATCAGTTATTTTAGTTAGAAAAAAGTAAGGCGAGCCATTTTTAAAACTGTTTTGTGTTTGCAATCAAATTTTTTATATTTCATAAATTATTTATATGTTTATTTCGAAATATAAAATTTGAAAGTGTGTTTTATCACCTTTCCAAAACAGTTTTTAATTTTCAGATACATTCAGAAATATCCCATTTGTTTGAATTTTATTGCAAATGGAAATATTTTGACCCTCTGACAAAATACGGTCCGAGGCCTGATGGGTTAAATACAAAGTGAGAAATGCTATTGGTTCTCTCAAGCAACAACTATTTTAAACAAAAAATCAACTGTCATCTCGTTGTCCCACCATAGAATGAGGTGGGACAATGGGGAACCCGGTATCAAGCTACGCAGATTGGAAGCCATGGGCTTATTTGAGAGCTTGACAAAACAAAACATGATTCTTACCTTCCGACCTTCTCCAGTCCTTTGTGCACGTCCTGAAGCCGAAAGCGGGGGGCAGCCAGGGGCTGGAGGGGACTGGAGAGGCCACAGGAGCGCGGAGGCGTTTTCCACTTGCGCCGGAAGGTTGCCGCCTCCTCGCGCTCCATGGGGCCCGCAAACGCAAGGATCTCGAGGCGCGGGGAGATGGGATCAGAATTCAGGGTCTGAAAATCAAAATAACATTTATTTATTTCAAATGGAGAAAGAAAAAATATTTCCACATTTCTGAGCTTTTTTCGTATCAAGGTGGGAATATTAGTACTAGAGGTGAATCTATTTCTTCTTCCGGGTTGACATTATGTCTCCCTGTTCAATAAAATAGCTTCCTGGATATCTGAACCGTCTTCCCATCAAGGAAGGACCATATCACCATTGGTGAGAATTGGGCCTACGTCATGAAATGAAATACTGTGTGGAGGGTCTTTTCGAGGAGAAGAAAGAATGAACATTGGTCTTAATTTGTTGTGCTTATGCCCGCGAAGGTTTCTGTTTATAATGATCAGCTCTGGCACTATTTCGAAACTTTGATGATTTTTCAATGAAACTTTGGTGATTTATTGTTCACATGCCGGCGAAGGTTTCTATATATAATGGTGTGCTCTGGATTATAAAATTTGTATAAAAATTTCATAATAGGTGGCACGCGAGAGAAGTTTTTATTTATTTCATATACAGCGGCAGGTAGGGAAGCCCGAAGGGGGAGGGGAATGAAGGAGAGGGGGGATTCGCGGGAGGGGGAAAGTGGGAGAGAAACAGGGGCAGAAACGGGACGCATGGGAAAGGACATACAGGGAGAAACAATTTCTTTCTTTAAGTGGTATTGTCTCACTTCTTCCGCCAGGATATGACCGTCTTTTAATAAGTTATTTTTGTATACATTTCATTTAAACCTAAGTTCATAATAGCTGGGTTTAATGGCAAATTAACCATGGAAATATGAGTCAACATACCGGGGGACTAGCGGGAGAGAAGGGTTCTCCGATGGTGGGTTGCCTGGTGTTGTCCTCGCTGTGCAGGACAGGAACATAGAACCTCTCCCGAAGCAGACAGCTTATGTCGGATATGAGGGCAGCATTGGAAGAGTCAAATCGCTGACAGATTATCTGGGGAAAATAAATTAACAGAATGTATTAAAATGAAGCTTTCACGGAAAAAAAGAGATCAAAAACTCTCTAGTACATGTTAATAGAAGCACAGTGAAACTCTTTGGTACATGTTAATAGAAGTACAGTGAAACTCTCTAGTACTTGTTAATAAAAGTACAGTTAAACTCTCTAGTGCATGTTAATAGAAGTACTGAGAAACTATCTAGTAGATGTTGATAGAAGTACAGTGAAACTATCTAGTAGATGTTGATAATAATACATTGAAGTACAGTGAAGTACAAATCTCTAGTACGTGTTAATAGAAGTATAGCGAAACTCTCTGTTAATAGAAGTACAGTGAAACTCTCTTATAAAGTTATCCAAGTAAGTAAAGTAGTAAAAAATAAATAATGTATTATAATTATTAAGTTTTTAAACTTACATCTTTAGGTTTGTCCCCGAACTTGTTCATGACCTGCATGCTGCATTGTGGGTAGGATACCAGTAGATCTACAATCTCCTTGGCGCCAAACTTCACGGCAAAGTGCAGCGGCGTCTCGTTCATGGCCTTGTCAGGCATGTTCAGGTACAGGTCAAGCAGGACTGCAGCTCTAGTCTGGAACGATCGGAGAATATCGAGTTAAGCAGGGGTGTCCGGGTTAACCTGTCAAAGGCCATCAAAATCCAGGAAAAATACGGAAATTTCCTAAAAAACCACCATTTTGAATTTTGAATTGAATGTTTTGTGAATTAATTTTGAGATATCGTATATTTTATTGACCGTAACACATTCCTAGAACAATAAACTATGTACCAAAACAACATTATTTGCGTTAATTACGTAAATTAATAGGTTTTACGATGTTTTAGTCGAGGAACACACATCGACTTTGACAGATAAAATTTGCGGCAAATTTGACATTTTCATGCCACAGATAAAATCGTTTAAAAATATTCTGGGGTTGCAAGGTGAATGAAATTTTTACCCGTCTCATGGGGAAATGTTGGCGCAAGCGATTGTCAAAATCGCAGACAAACATAATTTATTCGAATTTTTTTTTTCCCGCGCATGCGCCCAATACGCGCGCGCCCGTCCTCTCCGGCCAATTACAGGTTAAAGGGGTGAGGTTTGTCCGGGTCCTGGCGATGGATGCGTCTGGCCACCTCCTGCGTGATGGGCCAGGTTGGGAGAAACCGGTTGAGGAAGGATTTTACCAAAAAATTTGCTTTGTATTTGGAAGAGGGTTTAGATTGTAAAGAGAACAGATAAATGTAGAAGATATGAGAAAGATAATGACGGTTGGAAAGTAATGGTTACCTTCGAGCTCTCTATGTTTTCATCTCCGTACAACAGCTGTATGAAATGCGGGTCCCCGATGGTGGAGAGCAGCAGGTCGCAGACGGGGGCTTTAGCGCTCTTCACCGCTACATGCAACGCGTTGTAACGAGAGCCTTCCTGTAAGGGGAAATACAATATATTTATTTATTTTTATATTAATATAAAAAGTGTGTGAACTTGGATGCACCATCAAATAGCATCAAAATATGTAAGCCAATTTTCTTATTTTTATGCATTTTATCGATCGTCCAGTTGATTAGTCAGACATCTCCAAATACTAAGTTTTGAGATAACGAGGAAAGCAATATTCGAATGCTCACCATAATTCAAATATTATGTACAGGTTTCTGTGTTTTACACATTAAATATGCTGTAAAATAACAGCGGGAGGCATAACGGTCCAGTACATTAGAATAACATTTTGAAATATCCTACTAGTGACCCAGATTGACTAAAACATCAAAATTTTGTTTAATTCACTACAAGTTTTTCTGCATTATAATTGACCAGCTTCTGCCCACGGCTTCGCTCGCATAGTATTAGGGTGGTCCTAGTCCGCCTCCTCCACCTTCTTCCCTATCCTCCCTCCACTCCCCCCCCCCACCCATCACCATCCCCTCCATACCCGTTACATTCATTTCCACCTATTAAAGCCTTTTTGTCTGGACAATAAACGTATAATAAATAATTTCATAACGCCAGAGCTTAGCTAATATATACAGCCTATATTACTCGAAAATAATGTAGCTTTCTATTTCGCCTTTATAATAGTAATAGGAAGGATAGAATTTGATGGCGTTTATGAGTAATCTGTGTATTGTACCAGGGAGAGGTACACTTTTACATATAACTGCATACTGAATTCAAATCTCGATTTTACAAAGATGTCAACTGGACGATCGACATTAAAAACGAGTACCAACATTAGTCTTCGAGCAATCCTCACAACACACCCCAAATCGAAGACACCATAGTCCAGGGGGGACTATGGTGTATTGTACCTCTCCCTGGTTCAATACACAGATTACTCATAAACGCCATCAAATCCTATCCTTCCTATTACTATTATAAAGGCGAAATAGAAAGCTACATTATTTTCGAGTAATATAGGCTGTATATATTAGCTAAGCTCTGGCGTTATGAAATTATTTATTATACGTTTATTGTCCAGACGAAAAGGCTTTTAATAGGTGGCAAGCGAGCTGTTTGAAAAATGAATGTAACGGGTATGGAGGGGATGGTGAGGGGTGGGGGGGGGGGGAGTGGAGGGGGGATAGGGAAGGTGGAGGAGGCGGAGTAGGACCGCCAAATGGCGGACCGCGGTCCGGAACCGAACGCACAAAATATTAACGTTAACAATACAAAATATTTTACACATGTAAAAAGTAAAAAGCTTTTTGTGAAAACTCAATCTTTTCAACATCGATCTTGTTAATGAACCAACTAATTAACGTTTCCCTAATTTAAAAAAAATAAGCAGTAACACCGAGCTTGACGTCGGCCAATACAAGACGTTCATTGAAGATCTTAAATCGGAATTTGAAAATAGATTCACAGATTTTAAGAAAATTGAGAATGTCGTCGACATCCTCAATAACATTTATTGATGAATGGAGCAATGAAGCTGCAAATATTTTCATATTATGTTTGTGAAGCAGCATTTTCCAATCTGCCCTGATGATGGACACTGCAACGCTGTCCGAAACGTTGGCTAAAGAAGGAGGCATAACACCCCAAAAATAAATAACGAAAATACTTTTGGCCATGAAAATCTTAAAACATATCTTACCAGCATTTTCCAAGATGATTAACTTCATTAAAAATAAATTCCGGAGCAGACTTACCAATGAACATCTCCAAGATTTAATGACAATGGCCTGCACAAACTTTAGTCCAAGCTTCGGATGGATAGTCCAGGGCAAAAAATGTCATTTTTATCATTAATATCTAACAAGCACTTAGTACTTCTTTTTATTCATAACATTTTTTGGTATTTCTTTTTATTCATAACATTTTTTTTATTATTTAATAAAACAATGTTCCGGAACCCATTCGTTTTATCTGTTCAAGTAAAATAAAATACAGCAAGGACTGAAGCACGAAGGTAAAGAAGGGTTAGAGGCGAAGAGGGAAAAAAGGCCAAATCTCACCTTGGGATGTAACACCGTGGTGATGATGGAATGGAACAAGTCCTTACCTGCAGTATAGAGGGAGTGTCTCCGCTGCTAACCAGGTAGCGAGGATTCTCCCAAACCATCCGGCGCACCTCCTCCAGATTCCCCGACTCGATGACCTTACGAAACTGTATCATCTCCTGTAGTTTGGGCCCCTTGAACTGGGACGGCTTCTCGCCGCCGCCGAACTGGGACACCGTAGGCTGGGAACCTGAAATACAAAATATTACATCAATTAATTTAAAAATAGTTAAATTCCCAAGAAATGAGATCCCCGAGGAGTCTGATAAAACCATTTTAGGGATTGATTGAAAATGTAGTGCATATATATGGCATCCCCATAAATTAACCCCAAAAGAAGTAAAAAAATACACCTTTATGAAACCAAAGTTTCAGATCACAATTTGAAAAAAAATTACGTAACTTTGGGAATTTTTTATTATGTAATTATTTTTACATGGAAAGACAAAAAAGTGAGGTTACGAAACGTTTATAATATACTAGCAGACCCGGCCACACGTTGCTGTGGCTAACGAAACACAACGAAATTACCCAACCTTTATAAAATCCACACCACCCGCTTGCCAGCTGCCCGCTGCCAGAATTGAATATTTGAATTTCTCGGCTTTTCTCTACTATAATAAGCGTGTATTATACATATAAACCTTCCTCTTGAATCACTCTATCTATTGGTGAAAACCGCATGAAAATCCGTTGCGTAGTTTAAAAGATCTATGCGCACATACATTTTGAGCGACTTCATTTTATACTATGTAATGATAATGATTTTTCTAATAAAATATGTATGTGTTTTTTGTTTTATCATTTTGAATAAATGTAGAGCCTCGATTATATTGAGCGAGTTTACACTCTACTAACCGGCGAAATCACTACTACTTTGCTCGATACTCGCTAGAGTGTGCGGCGGATGTCAAGATGGCGGCCCGCCAACAGCTGATTTCGTAACTGTCAAACTACTGCTTGATCTGGATTATTCGTTTTACAATCTGTTAAGCCTCGATTACATTGAGCGAGTTTACATTCTACTAGCCGGCAAGTAGGCACGATGAAGCTAGCTGCGAAAATCTCTATTTTCTACAAAATGTCGACAGAATTAGTTCACGCGGAAGGCATTATTTTAGCCCGCTCAACTCGCTAGCTAGTTCACTATTGAGCGTATGGAAAGTTTTATGTGTAATCGCACTCGCCGATTCGTCCGCTTTTAAACTTGATGGTCTACTAGTAGCTTGTAAACTCGCTCAATGTAATCAGGGCTTAAGGTGAGCCATTTTCAAAACTATTTTATGTTTACCTGCAAAATGCTAATGTTTCAAAAATTATGTTTATTTCGTTTATTTAGTATAAAATTTGAAAGCTTATTTTATCACCTTTCAAATACAATTTTTAGTTTTCAGATACATTCATAAATATTCCATTTATTTGGAATTTATTGCAAAGCGGAAATATTTTGACTTTCTGACAAAATATGGTCGAGACCTGAGGGATCAATATGAAGATGTATATTATGTGAAAGTAACATATTTATCACGGAATACAGCCAGCAGAGAAAAAAGTGTGCAAAATAGCATACAGTAGCAAAATGACCAATAATGAATGCAAAGTTTGTCCCTCAATCAGTAAAAAAACAGGACATTATTTCCTACTTCAATAATTTATTCCTCATGATTGTTCAGTTGTTTCATTTAAATTGCATACTGAAAAGCATTATCTTCAGCGCAAGTGTTCGTTATTACGTAATAGCAAACAGAATTCAATGAAAGAATGCACCTGTGAATAAATTGAAACTAAAGAAATCAACTAAAGAATTCAAGTTAAAGAACTCAACTCAGAATACAAAAAAAAGAACTTAATTGAGAATTCAAAAAATAATTCAATTGAGAATTTAATTAAAAAATTCAAAATAAAGATCTCAACTGAGAATTCAACTAAAGAACTCAATTAAGAATTCAACGAAATAACTCAATTGAGAATTTAATTATGGAATTCAAACTAACGAACTCAACTGAGAATTCAGCTAAAAAAGCCAATTGAAAAGTCTACGAAATAACTCAATTGAGAATTTAATTAAAGAATTCAAACTAAATAAATCTAGACAGAATTCAACTACAATATTCAAATTAAATTGAGAATTCAACCGAAGAATTCAAATAAAAGAACTCAATTGAGAATTAAATTGAAGAATTCAAACTTTCTCCAGTATTTTAAAATAAATACCAACTCTACTTTTGCCACTAATCTATTCATAAATGTATTACTAACAGTGATGAGGGTAGCAAATAATGTAAAATCATGCAATGTCCAGTGTGTTAACTGTAATGTCCTCCGCGTGCAAAGCCGTATCTTCTCCAAGCATAAACTTTCTAATTAAAGTGTGTTTATCGGAAGTGACCTGCCAGGTAAAGTATGTTTCTGTATCCATTTGTAAATAGTAAAATTAGTTAGAACCTAAGCATTCCTAATAAATTGTACAGCGCCCTTGAGGTGATTTTTCACAAAAACGGCGCTTTATAAATTATCCAATTATTATTAAAGAACTCAATTGAGAATTCAACTAAAGAATTTCTAACTAAAGAAATTTCGAAAAACTCTGTGCAAAGCCCGGGCAACACCGGGGTGTTCAAACTAAAGGATTCAAAACCAAATAATTCAATGGAGAAAATAAAACACAAAGAAAATAATTTATCAATTCACCGTCACTACTTCCATCTCCGACGCTCTGATTGGTTCTGTCGGGGATAGGTTCGGCTCCTCGGAGGGCAAAGGCCACGGCCTGCTGGCGATTGTTGAGAGCCTTGAAGCGCGCCTTCTTGTACTTCTTGGCGATCTTGAAGGCCTCCTCTCTCTCCGTGTAGACGTGCAGGTCATTGGACTCTGAAAACAACGCAGGTCAATTAATAAACAGAATGTACCGCACAGGGTGAGGCACATAAGACTGTAGAAATCAGGGGGTGGTTCCGATCCACGAAGGCGTTAAGATGTCGGGAGAGCGTCTCAGGGCTGTCCGCTTGGAGAGCCGGTCTGAAGGCGATCCAAGGGCTTGTGTTCCTTCTAACTAACCAGTAGTGTGTCCGAGGTCCAGGGGTAAGGCGATGGTCAGAAGAGAAAAGAGGCGAATGGAAGCAGGTCAGAGCGAGTTCAGGCGGGCAGGCAGAGAGAGATGTTGGCGCGACGGGCTGTGCTGGCTAACTGACCTGAAACCGAGGGTCTCGCCCTTCTTATACGCTGGGTGGACACCCTTGCGCATAATTAGGGCGAACGCCGTCGGGTCGCTCAAAACCCTCTCTGTCCGCTCGCTTACCCCCACTCCGATATATTTATTTATCATATACAATAGATTCAATTTTGCAACCCAACAAAGAATAATGCTTTGTTTTGTACTTTCTTTTAGATCTAACTTAATAATTTTCCTTGGCAATATTCTAACATAGATAAGGTATTTACTTATAATTCAAATAATAAAACTTGTACAATGTGTCCTTAGAACGGGGTACCCCAGTTAGGACACATTTTCTCTAAAAAACTGTAAAAAAAAATAAAATTATTATAAACATTTTACCTAGTTAAATACAAATCAAATACATATGCAAAATACGTCCGACACACAGAATATTGAAGAAAAGGAAAGAAAAATAACAAAAAAAACAATAAACGTACATTTATATTTCATCATCTTTAATACATATGAAAATTATTTTTTTAAATGTTTTTCGTTTACTCGCAAATAATCGCCCGAGTTGCCTCTAAAATTATGAAACATTAAAATCTTTAATGGCCATATATTATAATTTAAAGAAAAAATAAATAAAGTAGCTCAAATCCGTATTAGATATTTGATACACCTTTTCATTACAAAATTATTTTTCTTTTTGGTTGGGTATTTTGATCTCAAATCAAAAATTAAGATTTGTATGAAACGGGCTTAACATCTGAGATGTATCTTAACATCTGAGAGTAAACTTTTGTGATCGCTAGACACGCTTAATAAGAATATTTTTTAGTAAAACCCTTTTGATTCACCTTAATTACTACAAAAGACAACTATTTTCTTTCAGGACAACGGAAAATACTGCATTCAAAATTACAAATACATAAAATGATAATTTTTATAATTTGAATAAAATGATGACAGTCATTTACAATAATTTCTGTCCATATACTATGACATTTTGTTATGTTGGTATTCCTGATAATAATTAACCTCGGCTAAGTTTCATAAATCAAAAAGAAAAGTCTCGAAGCAAAAACTGAGGGTATGCAATATCGTGGCACGAATATAGGTACGTTTTCAAATTTAATTAATCATATTTGTGTGACTTGTTTGTTAAATTCATGTAATAATGAAAGTATTAAAAAAATTACAAATGAAAGACGTCTTGATTTTTCATGTTTATGAAACCGAACGAAATAATGATTAACACACATTATTTATCATTTCCAAAGATTGCAATTCGTACTTATTATTGTCTAACTGACAGAAAGCGATTTTTTTCTTTTAAGATGAAGCCATACTAATTAATGCAAAATCATACAAAATCGTATGTTTTTGTTTTGAAAATTGGATCGCTTAGAAGTATTATAGAAGCTTCTATTAAATACTGCGTGTAGAACATATCTTGGCCCTTAAAAATATCGGTCAGTTTTTTTATTAAGCCTATAAAAAATAAAATACAAAGTCTTTAAAAAACACTTTTAAGTCCAAACTCTCCTATTTATAAACCCCTTTTCGGATATGGTTTTATTGTTTAATGTAGCAAATTCAGTTCCTTTCATAATAATCTCAAAAAAAAATTATATTTACACTCGTAGTTCACAAAATAAAATATGCATTTTCGCGTTGTCATTTTACAATACGGCCGGCAGTAGACGAATTTGGATTTTCAAAGTGAACTCTATGCCGTCCACCGAAGGGCTACATGACTTGTCACGCCCGTTTTTTTATCAGTTCGCCCCCGAACGAAGCGGGAAACGGACATTAGGCTCCGCGTCACTTTGTTCCGTGAAATCAATTTTAAAATTCTGTTTTATTACCATAAACAATGCGTAAAAATGAGTTAATGTTTTTTACAGGCCTTTACGAAATCAACCTGTAAAAAAAATTCTCAAATACCTTTTCCAACCTTCCCAAAAGCTTTTTCTCGAGTATTTTTAAACTCCTCCCATAAAAGGGCGTGAATTCCGATTTTTTCCTGGACTATTGGATCGCCTTAAAAATGCGTATTTCATCATCGTAATTAACGGCGGTCCTTGAAAAATGACATTCCGCATTTTTTAAATTAAAAACAAAAACTTTAAAATTCAATATTTTTCAATTCCGGTTACTGAATTACTCATTACTAATCATTATCTACCTAGTACAATTTGTTTTAATTTTTTAAAGTGTGTTTTGAGCGTGGAATCGATGGGGAAATATTTACCAATTATTTTTTTCACTTAGGTATACAAAAAATGCATGCGCCGACTTTTGCATTTGAAAACACTTACGCGGGTATTAAAATCAGGAATAGAGGTTATCAGTAGTTCCTTCTCTAATCTCTATACTAATCATCGTAAATTTTACACAAAGGATATAACGTCTTATCTAAAAAAAATTTATACGAAAACTCAAATCAAAAATCTATGGTTTAAAGGTCAACGGTCAGTCTGCGCTCCCGCTCCCCAGGATCTCGGGCATCGCGACACTCGTCTCATCGGACATCGTGTTCGGACAATGTTCGGACATTATGATCGGGATCGCCGCACAACGGTGTGTGAATTTTGCATACAAAAGGCCTAGTTTTGTTAAAATCACCGTCAGAGCTGTTTGCAGGAGTAGCATTTGGTGCGCATTTTGAAACGCACCAAATGGGAATAACGTATTTGATGGCATGCTACCTATAGTAGTGTTTATAATATTATTATATTATTACATTATATATTTTTATTTTACGTTACGTATTTTACACGTTTATAATATTATTATAAAACAAGTTTGTTTTATTTTCTCATCTTTTGGTGGTTCACCGAACAAACGCACTTTAGAGAAAACCGCCACTGTTCATACACCCAAGTGATATTTCTCATAGCGCACTGCGTTTCATTTTGGTACATTTTATTTGTGTAATATGGTTATACAGATAACATCATATTAGTTGTATCAAGAATTTCTATTCTGGTAAATGTCACATTATACTAATAAGATTTAACATAATGTCAACTCTAACCACAAATTCCACTTATAATTTTTGTCACCAAATATGAATTTAAATGCATGTTTTTCCATCTCCGCCAACATAAATAGCTGTTTCTCATGGTAATTAATTTGAAACAAAGTGTTATTTCAATAATTTGTGTATATTAAAATTGAACCGTAATTTGAAAATTTTACCCTTTTGTCATATTCAAATGGGGATGGCAAATTGATTGAGATTTTTTTTTAATAATATTATCTAACTGACGGTATATAACTACAGTAGAATCTCACTAATCCGGCACTATCAAAAACCAGATGGTGCCGGATTATTAAAATGTTGGGATTACTGGATTATAGGCAAAAAATCACAATAAATAAAACAAAGCATGTCATGAAGAGAATATACACACTATTCACACTTCAAAACAACAGGTAAATACATACGCACGTGCACATGAGATAAGTTTTGAGGTTAGACTGCTAGGCGACGATGCGGCAATGGAGCGCATAGGTGTAGAGGGGCGAGGGAGGCGCGGGCGGAGGTTGCCGGATTATTGGACGTATCGGTCTATTGAAGTGCCGGATTAGTAAGATTGTACTGTATGTATGTACGTATAAAACTATGTAATGTATTTATACTTATTGTGAGAAGAAAAGAAGTTTTTTTTTTAAATTTAGGTTATAAGTTATTAGTAATCACATAGGAGAGATTGTGCAATGATACCTAAAAACTAATAATCTCTATACAAATTATATAATTGTATATTTATAAAAATTAAGGTTTCTTTGTTTGTCCTTTATAATCTCCTATATCATTCATCTGATTGCAATGAAATTTTGGTGATTTGTTGTGCGCATGCCCGCAAAGTTTTTTTGAATTTTGTATAAAATTTTTACACTAGGTACCACACGAGTTTTTTGAAAAATGTGTATATTTCATATAGCTTAGCGGCAGGGAGGGAATCCAGGAGAGGGAGGGGAACAGAGGGGGAGGGGTTCGCGGGAGTAGGGGACGAGGGTGGGGAGAAAGACGGGGAAGGTGGAAGGAGAACGCAGGAGGGGAACGGGGGCAGGAAGAGCTCTGGGCTCTGTAATAGATTGGAGTAAAAATTCGCAAAATTCGGAAACAACAGCAGATTGACAAAATGATTGGTTAGATTGCAGTTAGTCCACCTCACGGATAATACAGAACGTTCGTGTTGTCGAAGTTTGATGCACGGATAATACGGAATGTTCCTTTTTTAACTAATAGACAATCAAATATGACATTTGTCAGAAGTACCAATCTTGTAAAATAAATTCTCTAAAATAGACTCGCATTTCATCATACTTAAAAACATCCCAGGTTTTGTTTGTCTAGCGGGTTTGTGTAATTATTTTAATACATTTCTTTCCATGTTCTACTGTTATAAATACAGGTACAAACTTGTCAATGATGCATTCACTTTGTTTTACGCAAAAATATTTTTTCTATGATTGGCAGCATTGGTGAAATGTTAAAATAAAAACGATGAATAAGCACCGCGCGAGTGAATTAATTTTAATGTAAAAAATACAAAAAATACAAAATTAAAATGTAAAATGCATATTTTTTGCATGTTTTTTGGTCTCCCCCGACATAAATACTCACTTTTCGCAATAATAAAGCTAAATCTAACTGTTTGGATAAAAAGTATTCCGTATTAACGAGTAAGCGGTTTAATGCATAAATAATAAATGATTTAAATACAGTACTATCATTTTCTTCATTCCGTCCGAAGTCAAATATTGGCAATACATGTAGTTACATACTACAAACAAACAAAAAATTATAATTTATCCAAATTCAATAATTTGAAGATTGCCTATCCTGTATAATAACCTGCTGCACATTTAATTATCGAAGATTATGAAACAACACTTCGATTCAGCTTAACTTTTAATTGTTGACGTGGGAGTCTGTCATTTAATCAATTCCGCCCCAAATTAATAAAGATGTCTAGAAAAACATTTTGAACGGATTTTTTCATGTTTGTAGAAAATGTTGAAGGCAGTAAGTAGCACATAATAAAACCCCTCCCTTGGGTGGGTCATCAGCAACAGTGCACCTACCAACCCAAGTCAGCAGTTAAAGATTTTACTATAATAAAAAATTATATTTTTCTGGATGGATTCTTAGTGTACCAATTTACTTTATAAATAAACTTTTGGTAAATATCGGTTCGGACTGGCCACGCTTATTACGAATAATTTTTAGAAAAAAACTTTAGATTCGCCTTAATTACTATAAAAGGAAAATTTTTAGCTTTGGGGCGGCGGAAAATAATGCATTTTAATTTTCAATTGCATAAAACCAAAATTCACTTCGCGAACCGACACAGCGAAAATCTGCGGCCGTACCTGTCACTGTTATGTTGGTATCCTTGATAAATTAACAAGAGCTAATACGACTGTAGCCGACTTCGTGGGATAAGGCGCGTAATTATGAAATTTGTCTAGCGGGCTTGTTTGTGTAACATGGTTTGTGATACAAAAGAAAGTGCCCCTTTATAACGCCTACTCGCGTCAAGGCAAGAAAAACATCCCAGTTTTCAAGTAGTTTAGCGGCTACGCTAGGTTTGTGTAACATGGTTTGTGATTCTGGCGTACAATCTCACAAGACGAAAGCTACGAAGTCGGCTACAGTCGTATTAGCTCTTGTTAATTTATCAAGGATACCAACATAACAGTGACAGGTACGGCCGCAGATTTTCGTTGTGTCGGTTCGCGAATTGAATTTTGGTTTGATGCAATTGAAAATTAAAATGCATTATTTTCCGCCGCCCCAAAGCCAAAAAGTTTCCTTTTATAGTAATTAAGGCGAATCTAAAGTTTTTTTTCTAAAAATTATTCGTAATAAACGTGGCCAGTCCGAACCGATAATTACCAAACTTTTTACCAATCAAAGCATGGCTTTTTTATCAGTGTGTTTAGGATTAAGAATATGTGATAAAGAAAAACCTTCAAGGAAAACACCAGTGATAATGTTGATACAACAACTCCCAATTTTGAAATAATTATTATATTTGGATAGTGGCAGTTGTGTGTAATGTCCAGAACATCTTATGTAATAATATTAATAACAAACCTTCATCTGCCCCGATCTTCGATTCACACGGAATGTAAACACCGTAGTAAACCTGCGAAGGTTCCTCCTCTTTGGGCGATTTTTGCACAGGATTTTCCGTCTTGGGTCCCAGAGGGCTGAATGATAGTAAACGAGAGAAAATACCCATGCCCTTCTGAGTAGGCGAAATAGGTGAAGTTTTAACAGTTACCGGCTCCAACTTAGCCTGCTCCTCGGTCATAGAACTCGACATTATTTACGACGAATTGTTGCCTGATATAAACAAAATGCTTCGTCTGAATCATGTAAACAGACATTCGCTAAAATTAAACATCCCATCGACGTTTCGGTGCGAGACCGCAGTTTTCGGGGTTTCGCCTGCCGCGGGGCAACCTGGACATGCGTTGTGTAAATGTTCAGTTAGATTTTGAGCACAAAGCGATACTAGAAATAAAACAGATTTTTTTTTAAAGTGACACGATGACGTTTCTCGCTGGGACGATTTCAACGACCAACAACACGAAATAAAAATAAACTGTCGAAAAGTTCATCGCCGCTTTTGCCAACCTAGAGAAGTAAACTTACGCATTTCGTGACCTACCTAGTGCACATATGGTACCTACCTTTTCGATCATCAAAAACATTAGAGAATCCTAGAGAAAGCTTTTGCTAATTAATATGAAATTCCCATGAAATGCTTGAAACCGTATTGTGTATGCAGCAATGATAACTTAACAATATGTGCTGGTGATATCATTGTGGCCTGTGCCTATGATGTCAGCAATTGTAGGCAGGGCGGATTTAATACGTTGAGGCTCCTAGGCAAAGCACGTCTCGGGGCCCCTAGGCAGTGACCTACACTGCCTTATGGACAATACGGCCCTGCCAGAGCCAGATTAAACATGTCGGGGACCCTAGGCAATGCACGATTTACCCTAGGGGCCCCTGGCCGATACGGGGCCCCTGACCGATACGGGGCCCCTAGGCAGTTGCCTGTATTGCCTTAAATTAAGTTATAAGGTGCCCTCGAGTGATTTTTTTCCTGAAAACAGCGCTATAAAAGTTATCCAATTTTTATAACATTGTGGAGGGCAGGTAAAGGTGACGCGTTCCGAAGTTGGAGGCGTCTACTAATATCTACAGGAATTCCAAAAACTGAAAAAATCGAACTAATATCTATGGGAACCAAAGTGTTGACGAATATCTACAGCTCAAACTGTTGACTAATATCTATGAGAACCAAAGTGTTGACGAATATCTACAGCTCAAACTGCTGAATAATATCTACGAGAACCAGAGTGTTGACGAATATCTACAGTACTGGCAGGGGTTGGATTTGAAATTATGTATAGCATATTGGAATAACGTAATATTGCGTACGCAGTTTAAAAAACTTAATTTACGTAAGTATGTATGTAAAAATCCCTAACATCGGACTATTGGACACATTTAGCTGATTAGTCCAACCTAAACTCTGTAGATATTAGTTCAACCTACGCTCTGTAGATATTAGTCAACACTGGGACCGTCATAGATATTCGTCCGACCTTAGCTCTGTAGATATTAGTCAATACTCTGAAGTTCGTAGATATTAGTTCAACATATGAGCTGTAGATATTCGTCCGACATAGGCTGTAGATATTAGTATCTGGAGTCCCGAAGTTGGAATATAATGTTTATCTGTCTGTGGAGCCTTTTAAGAGTACAATAAACAAGTTTTGCCAACAGTAAAATATTCAAATTTGACATTCCTACCGCCATATTGGCTACAGTTCAATCACTTTTGACAGCCAGACAGCTTTGTGCAAAATAAAAATTGCAAAACTTTCCTAACAAACTCCATTGTTTATAAAGTTGCCTAAAAGGTTTGAACTATTTGCGTTAATCTATATCTTAAACGGATTTAACATTATTTACTCGATGATCAATTTTACAGTGTTATCTTGAAAGTAAACAACAACACACCCGTCTTATTATGATTCACCTTTTAAATTTGTCAATGTCTAATCACGTTGTATCATTTTTATGTTTTAGTAATTGCAAATATGGAGTGGTTATTTGGAAAAAAGATGACACCTGACGAGATGCTGAGGAAGAATCAGCGAGCATTGAATAAGGCAATGCGAGATTTGGATCGGGAAAAAATGAAAATGGAGCAGCAAGAAAAAAAAGTTATTGCAGATATTAAGAAACTAGCAAAGGAAGGTCAAATGGTAATAACATTTCTTACCATTTTGTAATTGCAACTTTTGTTTCTCATGCTCGTTTTTAAGATTATTTGATCATTAAGAGTTGCGCTATTTTTTGCTTACCTTTTATGCTCACCATGATGGTGCACAAACTTACATAAGGCAACAAATAGATTTAGCCTGGAAACTAGACATTTTGCAAAATACTTACTTGGTTTAATTAATAATAATATTTGGATGACTTGTATAGCTCTATTTTTGTAAAAAATTACATAGTACATAGCTCTATTGAAAGTATAAGTGCCTGAAAACTTCAGTCGTGGTCCTCACCACAACCTGTTCAAGTTACCTTACAGCAGAACTGATGTTCTAGCTCAGCATAGCATGACAAGAGTAATGGTGCTATTGATTGAAATTTCTAAAACAGTTCTCGGTAAGTATGCATAGAGTCCACCTCACGGATAATACGGAACGTTTGTGTTGTCGAAGTTTGATGCACGGATAATACCGAATATTCCTTCTTTAACTAATAGACAATCAAATATGACATTTGTCGGAAGAACCAATCTTATAAAATAAATTCTCGTCAAAAAATAAACAAAAAAGTACTTACCTACATCGAATTATTGGATTGAGGTTCAAACTACGAAAGCTGCATGTCATCATAATTTAGATATACATCCCAGGTTTCGAATGTTTTGTTTGGCAAAGCAGGGTTTGTCTAGCGGATTTGTGTAATTATTCTAATACATTTTTTCCATGTTCTGCTCTTATAAATACAAATTCAAACTTGTAAATAATGCTTTCACTTAATAACGTGAATAAATTATTGTTTTACATGGCAATAATATTTTTTCTATGATTGGCAGCATTGATTATGATATATTATTACAGCAACATATATTATCATTATTATGTTCAAATGTCTATGAAATGTAAAAATGATAAATATAAAAATGGCGTTACCGCGTAAGTAAATTAATTTAAACAAAATTAAAATGTTAAATGCATATTTTTGCAAGTTTTTTTGTCTGTTTGAATAAAAAATATTCCGTAATAACGAGTAAGCGGTTCAATGCATAAATAATCAGTTCTCTACTCTTTCAATAACCTTAATGGTTTTTTTGTACCTTTCTTTCCCAAATATTGATAATGTTAAAAATAAGATCTTATACTGTAAATGGATGATTAATCTGTTGCACAATAATTTAATTGTTTGTTCATTGCACCATTCATATGAAAATTACAAAAATATTAAAGATAAATTAAATGTCTTTAGTTTTGCATATTCTTTCTGACTCACTCACCTCACCCACCTGAACCAGGTAGTTCTAATTATGTTATCGTCCTGCCTGTGGGCGGCATCTGTTTCTTTTGTACATAACAAGGTTGATGAAATTTTGTAATCCTTTTATTGTGATTTGTTCTCCTTCTGCCATAGATACTGGTCTATTCAGTAATGATGTGCAAAAAAAAAGTTTCCGCAATCCCGTATTTTCTTTTTCAGGATGCTGTCAAAATAATGGCGAAGGACCTCGTCAGGACGAGGAGATACGTGAGGAAGTTTATGTTAATGAAGGCTAATATCCAGGCCGTATCTCTTAAAATACAGACCCTGAAGTCTCAGAATACAATGGCTGTGGCTATGAAGGGTGTCACACGCGCAATGATGAATATGAACAAGCAACTTAATCTGCCTCAAATACAGAAGATATTACAGGTTTGTTTTCTTTGTATCTACATTATAAAATAGGTGTACAAATGGTCAAGTCAATATACAAAAGGGATCCATGCCAACTGAGAAAAAAGTCACCTCAACACCTCTTTGTAAATAGCCCATAACCCTAACCTAACGTAAGGGAATGTACCCATACTACGTGACCTATGACTTGTCCGGTAACAGGTGTCTCCTGTGCCCAAGTATGTTTGGAGATGCTGTGTGGAGGATCTTTTAAGGTAAAGGATGGAGAAGAAGTTCTGGAAAGGAAAGGGATCTAAGGGGTGAATAGGAATCTGGGGGTCAGTGTTTTTAGTGTGTCCAGGAGTGATGGATGTATGAATTCACCCCTCTCACCGCGGTGCAAGGCGATGGGTCGAGAGAGTCCGGCTGAAGAGGTAAAGCACTTAAGTTGACCTCTCCCAATCCTAGCCCGTTATGTAGTTACCATCCACCGCCAAGACCTGAGCAAACATCACCCTAAAAACCCGGACTCCTCTGCTAAGTCACAAAACATAGTGAAGCACTTGGGTGACCTATGGCAGAGGTGTTGGTTATCCAATAAATGGTACCCGAGGCGGCGGTACCCACACCCGCCTCCCAAATTAAAGACAAACCTCACCCCCACACCTTATACCCCTGCTAAATCACCAAATATAGCGAATCACTTGGGGTGACCTATGGCAGGGATGTTGGTTATCCAATTAAACAGTTCCCGGGGCGGCGGTACCCATTCCTGCCTCCCAAATTAAAAACTTTCATGGTTCAATGTAAAGTTTTTTTTTTTTTTTAAATAGGCAATTCACCCTAAAGAGAGATTTGTGAAAGGTAAAGTTTTCATTACCTTCTGTTGATTTTCATGGCCAACAGAATAAATGAATGCATAAGTTTCTTACCTGTTTGTATAAAAATAATGCATTATAATTCATTTTGCCTATCTATTGAAAGATTCATGTATATGTCAACCATTAAAAATTTTCTTTTCTTTTTGTGGTTAATTTTTCTTAGGGTAAGAACACCTTTTCTGAACCTTTCTGGATTGCGAGCCATTGCATAACAATGTTGGAAGTATAACCTTTTTGGTTAAAAAAATTGTTTTAAAATGTTCCGTTTCTTTTTAGGAATTTGAAAAACAATCTGAAATAATGGACATGAAAGAAGAAATGATGAATGACGCTATGGACGACGCAATGGAGGATGACGATGAAGAAGAAGAAACGTAAGAAACGCAAATTTTAATTAATTAAAAAAAAATTTTAAATACAGGAAACATTCCCTGTGATAGTTATGTTGTGTGCTTATGTTGCAAAAAATTTGCTCTACATAAAATGCCTGACACAAGCGACGCCATGTTTAACATCTCGAGCGATCGCATCAGTAATAAAAAAATGTCAGTCTATCAAGATTCCTAGGAATTTGGAAATTTCCCATTCACATAAAAAAATCGTTCCTCTGAATTTGAACATGGAGATATATAAACTGATTATAGTACTATACAGCCATTAAATCAAAATTTCACAAATCGATTTGTTTAAAAAAAATTTTAAAATGTTTATTATAGGGTTAATCTTTAATATTGAGAGAAATTATAGTTAATAATTAACTGTTTATTATTTTGGGTAAAGTTCGGTTTAGGGGCGGCATTCCTAGATAATAAAACTAGTTATTTTTATACTAACTATGGGCCGGAAAATCCGAATCTGAAAGAATTAGGCGTCGGAAAGCAATATTAACTGAATTACACGACTTTAAAATTTTCTATACACACACAGGAAAACAAGCCATTTTGAACGTATTCTCAGTATTATGACACTACAAGTCATAGAAAAACAAGAAAGATGTTACACCACATAAAATTAAGTGTTGCCATTAAGCAATAATATCAATAACTAATTAAAGTAATTATTTTTTATAAATTTTACTCACTTTTGTATCACAAACCATGTTACATAAACCTAGCGTAGCCGCTAAACTACTTGAAAACTGGGATGTTTTCTTGCCTTGACGCGAGTAGGCGCTATGAAGGGGGCACTTTCTTTTCTATCACAAACCATGTTACACAAACCCAGCGTAGCCGCTAAACTACTTGAAAACTGGGATGTTTTCTTGCCTTGACGCGAGCAGGCGGTATAAAGGGGCACAAACCATGTTACACAAACCTAGCGTAGCCGCTAAAATACTTGAAAACTGGGATGTTTTTCTTGCCTTGACGCGAGCAGGCGGTATAAAGGGGCACAAACCATGTTACACAAACCTAGCGTTTGGTCTAAGAATACGGCCGTTGAGATAGTCATAATTCATCAGGTTAATGTGTTATGTGATGAATTATCATGTGAGGAAGTATCGTGTCGGAAAGTTTTACGTTATTGATATTATTGCTTAATGGCAGCACTTAATTTTATGTGGTGTAACATCTTTCTTGTTTTTCTATGACTTGTAATGTCAGAATACTGAGAATACGTTCAAAATGGCTTGTTTTCCTGTGTGTGTATAGAAAATTTTAAAGTCGTGTAATTCAGTTAATATTGCTTTCCGACGCCTAATTCTTTCAGATTCGGATTTTCCCGCCCATAATTAGTATAAAAATAACTAGTTTTATTATCTAGGAACGCTGCCCCTAAACCGAATTTTTTCCATTATTTTTATTTTATTTATTGGGGAAAATCAACAGATATTTTACACTTATAATAATAACATTAATAATACACATAATATCCTATAACAGATTTTCACAAAGTAAAAAAAAGTAAGGGTAAAAGAAGTTAACAAAAATATAACCTTGAAAATTATTTTTAAAAAAAGATATAAAAACACAATATAAACTGTAATAATCTGCTTACTGAATTTCAAACATAAAGTAGCAGAGTCAGAAATCTGTTCTCACTCCACAACAGCAATAATAATAATATGTACTGTACATACATACCTACAACTCTAGAGTGGACACGATAGTAAGTCAAGCATGACAAGTATGTAACTGGAAAGGATTCACAGCAATAACATGATAACTTGCAATATTACTTTCCAGTGATGCCGTGGTGTCTCAGATATTGGATGAATTAGGACTCCAACTCAACGACCAACTCTCTGGCCTTCCACAAGCCACCGGATCCCTTACAGTTACAGGTAAAATACTCACTTATGTATTTATTATTCCACATCTGCATAGTTCCCGTAACCTTATGGCCGTATCTCTCATGTTTCACCTTATTCCTTTGACAGTATCCCAGTCACCAGGGTTTTCAATGAATCGTTCACAATGATATCTACTGGTTCTATGAATTAGCTACCCAGATATAAGAACCTTCTTATATTATTATGCACTAGCAGTTAAATACTCGCTCCGCAGGTTTTTGCTGCTAGGTCCTGCGGGCGGCTTTTGGCTCGGCTTTGAATTATAAAATGGTCATCAAAAATTATCCGGTTCCTCGGATTCACTGTGATCCAGTGACAGCTAGTCACCAGAACAAAGTAACTGCGACAGGCAATTTTTTTTTTTTTTTACATGAGCTGCACACAGGAGGCCCTGAGGAAAATTATTTCCCTCAGGGCCTATGTCATCTTTGGGGATGCTGTGTGGAAGGTTTTTTAAGGAAAGAATGGAGAGGAGAGTTCTGGGAAGGAAAAGGGTTTAAGGGGTGGGTAGGAATCTGGGGTTCAGTAAGTCCTGGTCATCCGCCTCCAAGACCTAGACAAACCTCACCCCATGAACCCGGTCACCCCTGTTAAATCACCAAACGTAGTGAACCACTTGGGGTGACCTATGGCAGAGGTAAAGGTTCAATAAAGGTTCCCGGGGCGGCGGTACCCATTCCCGCTTCCCAATGACGTCATACGTAATATACAGCTGCGTGGTATTATTATTCACAACCGCAAGTTACAATAATAATTACAAATCCGTAGTACTTACGCCTGCCAGGGGATGCTAATCACGCGATCTGTTAACGTAATTGGTATACTTTATTTCGGTTCTATTACAAAAGTATATTGTGTACAAACTCCACGTACGAAAACAGTTTTGCGTACGGCGCGGCATCAGAGTTGCATTCTTAGCCTGATTTTTAAATTTCAACCGTACAGTCTCTAACCTATTAATACTGTTTGATGATGTACAGGCATCATGAGTGAATTTCTTCAGTTTCTTCATCCTCCTCACATTTCCTACAGCTGCTATTATGTAGTCATCGATAGCTGACTAAGATCGATGACTAAAAACTTCTAGTTAGTAATATTTATTATCAGATTTGTCAATTATGTGTTATCACTTATCACTCTATATTATTTTTATTGGCATTCCTCAATGATTAGAAACATTATGCATTTTTATTTTTATTTTAGTATAATTATGTATTTATTTTTGCCCTATTGAGCTACATGGTACCGTAACTGCATTTATTGGGTAAGTATAACAGGGTGGATATGTAATAATATATAGTCAATTCCGCTTAATTCGTACATCATTTTACCGGGGCACCTGGTTATTTGGGACAAAACCCAAGGAGCAAAAACCAAATAAAGAAACTACATTATACTAATTTACTCCGGTTATCTGTATCACCATTCCGTTTGAACAGAACAGATAAGAAGGGCGAACCTTTGGTACGCAGCGCAGTGAGGGGAGGGAATGTTGTTGAGGGATTTTCCTAGTTCTTTCGGCAGTAATTCGTAGTTATAATTTCGGTAGACTTATCCAAGCCGGCTGTGTGCCGTCCACCGTCACTCGTCAACGTAAAGTTGTTCACTTCGCAGTACACTGCCACGCTTGTAATAAGATATTTTTGAGGTTACTATTATTTTCTTTTTTTTATGCTAATAAATTTCTTTCTATCTGATTTTTTCGATTTTTAAAGATACTTGATGAAAACTTAGATGAGAAAATTGATGTGAGCATTGGCAATAAACTATAACTGCATAAATGTATTATTTTCCAGGTAATAAACAACCCGCCCAGCCGACAGCCGCTGTGGCAGGAGGGGGAGGGGGCGGAGCTATTAGCGACGCTGACGCAGACCTGCAGGCCAGGCTGGACAACCTGAGGAAGGAATAGTTGTACACTCTGATACTTACACCTTTAGCTTGTGAGGTTGCCAACACTGAATAGTTGATAGATACTGCACCGTCAAACAAATTGACACGTGCAAATCACAGAATGCGTAACATCGACAATTTTCACTGAAAGCAAAAACCTGTCCCTATTGTAAATCATAGAAAACACATAAGGTCCTTCTTCCAAGTATCTTGGCAAGATATAAGTATCTTGAGTAAACAAGTATCTTGGCGATTCAAATATGTTAGTGACTACCGCCATACATATACCTGGAAGTTAATACACAGGCGCATGCTGCCAACATTTTTTCAAAAAAATACCTCCCAATATAACTGGACTTAATGACTTATTCCACATTAGCCGGACGCCTACAAATGCTGGTGTCAGGGATCCAATCAGAAGAATGTGTGAATTGTTCAATCAAAATACAGCTACAGAATCTGTTTGGTTGCGATTGAGATTATGTATAGTTTCGAGAATTTGACGTGTACGAACTGTGAACAACAGTTGTTTACAACAACTTCAGTAAACAATGTCAGTATCGGATACTTGCATATCCCTGCACATGAAAGGCCTTACATCCACAATCCTTAAAATCACAGGACACATGACATCAACACTTTTGCAAATCACCGAATGATTTTGTAATTTGTATAGCGCCGGTTTTTGTGAAAATCACCTCAAGGGTGCTGTACATTACCTAGTTTCCACCTAATTATGTTTGAACACACCACAGAGCGAAAAGGTTTTTGCGATTGCTTTGTTCCTCTACCATAATTCATGGTTCGGTTCGCAAATGTGTACCTAGCATAACATTCACAATAAAAAAATTTCACAATGTGTCAGTTAATAAAATTGAATTGGCAAAATGCATCAATTAATTATTGTTAAAAAATAAATAAAACAAATGCCGTCAAATCAAATAAATAATGTGAAAATTTGCGCATCACTATTTTACTTCTTAATAAGTGTTTGGTAACCATTGTCGCATAATATTTTAGGTAATATTATGAAAATTGATAAAGAATATGCTAGATCGACCCTCATTTTTACTTATTTTGCAATTTCAATAGCAGTTCTTCAGGACTCGAGCGGTAGATACTCTCAGTATCGCCCTGGAGGAAGAGCACCATTCAGAATTGAAGCATTGCTTGAAATGACTTTAGCCATGTTTGGTGACCAAATCTGAATAGCCAGATAATTCTCAACCTTTGTCTTTCTCGGTGACCGGGCAAGTCAGAATGAAACCAACTCAGAACTACACCAGAAAAGTCATTAGAAGTGATGGAAAAAAATTGGTTAAAAAGGTTAAGCATCGATGACATTGGGCGAGTTTACAGGCTACTATCTGGAAAATTCACTGTGTGTTAGTAAACTCGCTCAGTGTAATCGTATTATTTGCTAAATAGCAGATTGTTAACAATCGACAAAAAAAGTTAAAAGGTCGTCAACTTTACTTGCTACTCGCTTACTCATGATTGGTTTATTTATGCATTCAAAATGGCTGCCAACAAACAGCTAATTTCGACTGTCAAACATCTGACAGAATTAGTTCACGCAGGTGTCGTTATTCTCGCTACTGACGCTAGCAGCGACCTGCGAGCTCAGTTTCCCACAAAACTGTTCGCTACTGAGTGAGTGGACAGTTTTGTGTGTCATCATGACAATCTCACTCGCCTAAACACCCGCTTTTAAACTTAGTAGATAGCAGCTTGTAAACTTGCTCAATGTAATTGAGGCTTTACATAGGTTAGGGTTATGGGCTATTTTCAAATTATTTTTTTCATAGCTTTTAATGACTTTTCAAAGAGGTGTGGAGTTGACTTTATTCTCAGTTGGCATGGAACCGTATTTCACATCTCCTTCCCTTTCCCACTCCCTCCAGCCTGACAACCTACCGTAATTAATGTGGATGCCATAGTCCCACTGACTCCGGCAGTTGCGAGCAGTTGGGACACTTATGCAGTATTCACATTTAAAAAGCAAGCAAATGATAGAATGAAAGTTTTGTGTTGTAACTACAAGACTACATATTATAATATTATTTAATATGGAGTCATTTAATGTTACAAAGACCAGTCTAACATATTCTTTATCAATGAATATGTATATTTAATTGCAGAATGATCTGTAATGTCCGCGCCTTAATATAATATTAAATGTTAACCTCAATACTATATAGTTTTTTTAATATAACAATATGTATAAATATATTTATTAGAATAACAATTCAACTAAATAAAAATTCCAATGTTAAGAAAATATAGTGCATATTATTTTGTTCATATCATCTTTGTGGATGCTATGTGGAGGAGAAAGAACGAGTGAATCTCTGTCACAAAGAGACCCATATTGTAGGAGGGAGCATACGCAAATACCGGAAAATCATTCACTCAGTTTTTAAACACAAAAAGTTATTCACATGTTTGGCACGCCTCTCAGTTGTATACTGGTACCGAAGGATTAATGGTGTAGTAGTCCGGAGCAGCTTTCATTGAAATAATGGGAAAACAAATAAGAAAAGACAATGAATAATAGCATAAAGATTACAAATAATTTTTATTACATTGATAGACATTGACAGTTCGTATATTTGAATATTACAAAAAATCCTAAAAAATGACAGGGAATATAAACATAGAAAAATCATTCAATCTTTTTATTGCACATACCCAAGAAACAAACTTTTCCTGCTACAAACTACTTGTTTTTTATATGTATTATAAAAATTGTGCTCTACATAATACATATTTTTTAAATTATAAAGAAGGAAATTATATATATACACATTAACCATTTTAATTGCCCAGTTAGTAGAGAAATAATCTCGGGTCTAACTGGGGATCTAGTCTATTTAATAATACATACATATTTAGAAATAATAAAGGTACAACAATTATAAAATCACAGTACGTTATAAAAAAAATTGCAAAAATATTAGTCAATAAGTAAAAATAATAGCAACAGAACAAATCTGAAAATCACTGGTAAAATCAATCAGTCAGTATAATGTTTTTTATTGTTAGTTTTTTTTTAAATTTAAAATAACTTTTCTCACTTTTTTATTAAATCGGGTAAATCGTTAAATAGTGTAGGACTTAAGTATTCGTAATGGTGTTGTGAAGTCTGAATGGCCCAATTTATCCCACGGCTTTCCCGCTTTCCTGAAGTTTTCTTTGGTCCCTTGGAAAACTTCTTAAGAGAGTTTCACAGTATTCCCACATGTTGTAGGCTAGACTTAAACATTGCGTTAAGAACAGTTCAGATGCTTTATAAACTTAGCTTTTTTTTTAAGTTAACCGGTAGGACCTTAAAATTTTCAAAAAGGTCAATGGTTGGAAAATCTCTTGGTTTTTAAGAATCAGATTAATAATCATTTATTGTATTACTATCTGATACAAGTTGGTCTTATGAAAGCTTCCTCATGCGATTAAACTGTTCTGCAACTCTTCACACCCCTTCGGGACCCTTAATTATATTTTGTGTAAGTAGATACACTGTATTTTACCTAAACCTACTGCATATTGTATATAAGTATGCCAGGGGCCAACTGTCAGGGATCAACCGTCACGGAATCGGATACAGCACAAGAAGTGTTACTATGCAACCAAGCATTTCTTCAAATGCTTGGTTTTATTATAAAAACCATATTACGCAAGACTAAAGCAAAATAGTAAGAACATAATATAAAATCGTACTCTTTGAAATCTATTAAAAACATCATCTTACCATACCATATCCACATTGCAGATTCTTATATTACGTTCCAAAACTTTACAACAAAATCCCGCTCTCATTCAAAAACCACAAAATAATAACATTTAAAACTCAAATAAAAAGCTGGATACAAAATATAAGAAGATCAGAAATAAAAAACATACTGACACCAAATACAGACAAACAACAGAAACCACACACCTGCACTAAAAAACACCACATGATGTGTATATTTATAAATTTTATAATTCTTTCACCAACTTCATATAATTAAATGTTAATGTGTAAAAGAAATCCTGTAAGAAACAATGTGTAAAAAAAAGGAAGATAATAAAAATTTATTATTAATTTATATTAATCATTACGTCTAATGAAAAATCACCTAAATGAACATAGATCCCTGAATATATGGCTAATAAGGGGCTTAACTCACGACTTAACAGTAAAAGAAGAAGAAGACTTTGGGGATGGCAAGGGTTCTCTCGACTCTTCCACTGCCACTTCCACTTAACCCTCGCCAGAGGAACATGCATACAATTTTTTAACCCGTCTCCAATAAGACAATTTAACACTTGTTTTTATTTTATTAAAACTTAGCTTTAATATTAAGTTTTTTTTTGGTTTTGTGTGAGAAGTAATAATAATTATTAGAACTAATAATTATTAGAACCTAATAATTATTAGAACTACTTCGACTAACAAGTGTTTCACACATGATCCTATTGAAGTGAAGTTTTTCTGGAAAATGATACAATATTAAACATACAACTTTAATATACAATGTTAATTCATGCGGATAGGTGGTATAGTGCCACTCTACGGGGTTTTTGTTAAAAATACGTTCAAGACAAAAGGAGACGCTAGTAAAATATGCTGGAGGTTTCAAGTATTCATCATTAAAGCATTTCTAACCAACATCTGTTGGTCTGGCTAGGTTGCAGTCAGTGGCGGCCCCTGCCTTAGTGCACTTGTGCAATGCACTGCCAACGTCAAAAGTGTAAATTTGTACAAACATCGACAAAAGTGTAAATTTGTAACATTCATTCACGAAGAATTCCCGCCAATTCATTATAATATCCCTACCAATTAACTTTAGAACTAGACTCCGTACTAAACTCGCATCGGCACATGTGAAAAAGCAATGCGTGCATCTTCCGTTGTACCGAGACGTGACGTCACATGAAGTGATATTTCTACTGGGACAGTCTACAGAGGCTGGAACCGTGAGATGGGCAAGACATAAGGGAAGATATATGACACGCTCGTGCACTAGCGGCGCACATGCGCAGAAGCATTCTGGTTTATGACAAAATCTTTAACATGCGTTATATGTTACCGAACGTTTGGAATGACTTAGTTAGGAATAACGAATTTTCAACTAATTGACAATGTTATGTATTAGCTCTACCATCGCACTGGGGCGGTGAAATCAAGCATTTGGCAGATCACTGATCACTATTGACACATTTTTAATGGTTTTCGCTAGTTTTGCTCTGTAAAAAACTTATTTAAAAATGAGTGGTAATGAAAACATTGCGATTAATGTCGATTTTTTCAAAAGCAACCGAATTTCATTTGAGAATAAATTGTTTTTCAAAACCTTTGCTAAATATAATACAAGTAAGGTTAAGGGAAAAAAAAACTATGAATAGAGTTTTTAAAACAAAGTATTAAATATTCTAAAGCATCTTGGCTTTGTGAATGTGATCGCTTGAACAAATTTTTTATTCGTGGTTGATGATAAATTGTGAAGTGAAAGTTGTGTAAACGATAGCCTTTATTTTACCGAAAAGTTAATGAACATTCATACTCCCAGTACATATACATAACGCATTGCAATTTAGTTTGTTGGATCGAGTTGATAGGTACACGATTACAACTTGATGTTGGTTTTCGCGAATCTGTGAATCAATTAATTATATTTTCCCGTATTAATGTTACCATTTTTTGTGAAATGCACTGCTGGCAAATTTTGTCACGGGCCGCCTCTGGTTGCAGTCATTTAAAAATAACAACATATGTATTATTTATCATATCTAACCAGAAAACATATATGTACCTTGGTTGGCTGTATGAAAAATGTACACTTTCTATGAAGTTATCATTAAAGTTCTATAGATTCTTTACTTTAAGGAGTACTTCACCAACCCCGAGTATACTACTACCACTCATCAAGTTACTTTAACCCATATGCCACCGAGCACAGAACAATGATAGTACCTTCCTACGACAAGTTGTTTGAAACCTTTGAAAACTACCGTAGTAAATATGGGCTTTGCAGTTGAGGCATGGATTCACAGCCTTAGTAACTGTTAATGTGTGCTTGGCGGCAATTAAGTTATTAGTGTAACATGGCTATACTTGAAGGGTAGCTTTAATAAGCAGTTAAACAGATAATACACGCTACTCGACGGATACAGCTAATCATCAGTTTACTCAGAGTTGATGAAATACTCTTTTATAGTAATGTCAGTGGATTATTTATCCAGAATAACAACTTTCGGTACAAGATTAAAGGGGTATTCAAGAAACAGACTATTACTGCAGAGTTAAAAAATATATCATTACCTATCTGAAAAACAGTATCAAATTTCAAAAAAGTTACTAAAAAATCAAACAATTGTTAAAAAAATCTAAATTTTCAAATACAAAACTGTTTTGTCATTTTATTTTCAATAGTTTTATTTCACGTGTACAATTGTTACAAATTTTTTATTTATCTGCTACCAATAAAGAATCTGCTAAAATAATACCCTGTAAATCACCATTATTGGCAATGTTCCCCTGTTACGTTGACTCCTTCCACCGTTCTCCCCTTCCCCCAAAATCACCCTCCATTTCTATACTTGTGTAAATTTTAAGTTAGTTTTAAGATTGCTAGTGAATGACACGGATGTGTCGAAATTGGTAGCAGATAAATAAATATTGTAACAAATAGGTTTACATGAGAAATAAAACTCTTCAAAACAAAATGTCTAAAAATTGTTACATAGTTAATGTCCAAGAAATACAAAAAACTGTTTTATCACAGTTAGTAAGAATAGGTTATAAACACCATCTTGTAACTTGTATGATTAGAATACCTATACAAATTATCCAATTATTATTATAAAATAAAATAGGTAATAACAGAAATGACAGCAGGGTTTAGTCAAGCTCCGAACCTAATGCCTCGAGTTTTTACCCTGCAGAGGGCAGTGGCAGTTACTTTTTAAGCATGTAGCTCTTTTAAACTGGGTGTTACTACAAAAGGTTAGGCATTGTATTTCAGAATAAATCATGAATTAAACAACTTTACCTAATAATAGCAAAGAACTTTGCCCTACTTCTAGAAAAAAAAAAGTTCTTAGAACCACACTTTTATCACATATCGTTTGCAACTTGCAACCCTCATTTATACTCAAATGAATATCTCGGCACATAACATCACAATCTAAATATTGATTAATATGACTTCCTAAAGGTAAACCAAAAATATCTAACTGACAATAATTCATAAGTCAATTCTGTGATTATCCGCTCTTATCTACAAATTACATCACACGAATTTCATAATTTTTTTACCCCCCCGTCCCTGTGACATTTGTGAGACCCCCAGCGTGACATCACATATTTTGAAATTTTACATGTAAAAATAATAGTTGGTAATATTTTTAAGGTTTTTCGAAAACATTGTCGCAGTCGTTTTGTGCATGTGACAAAGCTCATGACCCCCCCATACCCTTTGTCACTCAATGTCATACTTCTCTACTCCTCCCCCCCCCCCCCCCCCCCCTTAAGGTGTGGTGTGTAATTTATGGATGGCCCCTTATTAAAATTCTACATTTTTCCCACTCCCATGCAAACACTACCCAATTACAACCATTAGTGTATCATTTTTGACACATGTAGTGATTTCCATACAATACAACTCTCTCCCATTTTCCTGTTCAATATTACAATATTCTGTGTTTTTTACACGGTATTCTGTAGAATGTTTACCCCGCATAAAAACAGAATCAACTGTACATTTTATCTATGAAGATTGAAACATGTATTCACAGTTGCACAGCAGGAAAACATTTAAAAAAATTCATTCACCTATTCAAAATGCGAACATAATTTTTTTACGACCAATGCACAAATACATAACAGGATATATTTTATTTAAACCTTGAACTTCAATTTCAAATATTTAAATTATAACATGTTTTAATATAATCACCTCATTAAAATCAAGATAATATCAACACAAATCAATAATCAGAATAAAGTGCTTTAAAATTAAGATATTTCGAAAATAAATTCACTCACAGTGGCAGTGTTTTACCACATTTTTATATTTGACAGTATTTAGGCACAATGACATAAGAAATTTAAAAATAAACATTACCCGATGACCTGCTAAAATTATGTAAGTATACTGGTAGTTTTGTAGACCTTGCATCCAAAAAATGTTTCTAATTTTCTCTTATTTAATAAAATTTATGGTCTTAATCTTTAGTATTTCTCAAAAAATTACCGATATTATTTCTTGTATAAAAAGCTGGTTTAATATTAGAAGTGAGATTTTTGCAACATTGAACTGAAAAATTATTAATATACAAAATTTTACGCCATTCTTTATCATAATCAAAACCAAAGATTCCTCTGAAATCATAAGATTTGTGAGTAGGTACTTAAATACCTACCTACATAATTTTAAACCATAATGTATAACTTTTTTTTTAAATTTCAAATAAGGAATTACAAATTAGGCCAAAGAAACATCACTACCTGAATGACAGTTCTTTTTTCAAACTTCCTTCATGCGGATAAGAAGCATAATTGAAATAATGCGAATAAGTCCAACTAAACACGACGATTCCATATTTGAAAAGAGAATCTTCGCTGAACCATTAAAACGGCCGCCATCTAGAAACGGAATGTACAAACAAATTTAAACAGACAGACAAAATGCAAAAGAGTCGACTTAAAACAGGGCTTTGCAATGTACGCTCAGTCAATTATTAGGGTTTTTTTGGATTTCTAGCTTAAATTATTAATTAAACCTAATTTACATAAAATAATAATGTGGCAACACTGTGCATTATTATAAACCCTTTTTTTCTATGATTTTACAACAAACATAGATAACCATAAACAATCATGACGCATAACAAAGTTTTAGAACTAAAACAATTTTAAATAATCAAATAAACACTTCTAAAGATTCAATCAGAAAAAACCGGGACAGCATTACAAATCTTTTTGCCTACCTTTCCTGATCATGAAATATTATAAAATGCCACTCAAGTGCAACACATTAAAAAAAAATTGTATACTTTTACTTTCAAAGAAATGTAAAAAGTACAAAAAAATAAACAATACATTTTTGTACATCGCTATGCCAATTGCTTGTCCAAAAGTATACAGCTAGGGGGCATACATTAATTGCGTGAACTCAAAAGGGGGGGAGGGAGGCCAGCAAAATCTCACGTCTAATGAAAATAATGGTTCCATGCCAACTCAGAATGAAACCAACTCAGAAACACCCCAGAAAGGTTATTAAAAGCTATGAAAAAATAATTTTAAAATAGCCGGTAACCCTAACCTAAATTAACCTATTTAACCAATTTTTTTATCGTCACTCTAAATGAGCTTTCTGAGTTGGTTTCTTTCTGAGTTGTTCGGTCACCGAAAATAATATACAAAGTGGTCCAAATTTATCTCACCAAGGGGGGAGGGGGGGGGGGGTCTAGAAGAAAAACTGCTCACGTAATTAATGTATGCTGGACAAAGCTAACAAGTGTAATTGGGTTTGGAACACAGAATAAAGAAGAACACAAAACGATGAACACATACGACCGTGATTCAATTTCCAATAAAAAAACTGTGTTACGAAATTCAAATGGGATGGTGATATACGATGTCAGGCAAGTGTAAGAGAGACAGCACGCTAAATGGACTAGAATCAAAAGGCATTAACTCTTGCGTGCCACCACAAACCGCCATCTGATTCTATTTTCATCATAAATAACTTGCTTTTTGCAAAATCATGTTTTTGTAAATTGAACTGCCTTACCAGATAATGTGTTTAAACATTTATAAAAAAGCAAATAATCACCATCCAGACTAGTTGTTTAAGACGTTAAGTCGGTGGTGACACTGGTTTTCAATCAAATCTACGTGGAAAAGACATTCTAAATACACAATAAACATATAAAATAGTAAATTTTTAAAGTAAATAAGTAAATCTTTCTTCAATTGACTGTTAAAATTGTAGACTCCATTTACTATTTAAGAGCGCGTTTTAGTCTTAATTCTGGCAGTTTCTGAGAAGAGTTCATCTCCAGACTTCCCAACGATTTCACTCTCTGTCTCTTCTTGCAGCTTCTCATGAGCCTGTTTGCAAATAGAACTGGAATCCACCACGCTCAGGGCAATTGCGAATTGCGAGAAGTAGTATGTAGTCATAATGATCAGCTGAAAGTAAAGAATTTAATTATTTGTAAAGCAAATAAGGAAAATGTGGTCACAATAAAATTAGCATTTAACACATCGTAGTCAAACTTCTTCAATTAACACATCAGAGTCAAACATATACAATTAACAGGAAAAAACCGAAGTAAACTAAGTAATGTATAATATATTACCACAATTACTTGAATAAACACTCGATGAGCTAATAAAAACCATCACTAAATCACTTGTAAAGTGATCAGAAAGTGTTCACTTATATTTTTTTATGCGAACTTTAAACTAATTTTATTTGCATTGCAACCGAAAAATGAATTGGTAACTAAGCAATTTAATTTAGACAAAACACAAGTATCACTCCAATACTGATGACATAAGAATATTTTAAAACTTAATATTAAAAATATTTACCTAATGATTAACACCATCCATCACTATTTTTGAAATAAATAAATATCACATAAGAGAACGTACCCATACTACGTGACCAAATTTTGCAATTTTTAACCCCCCCGGTGAGCAAAAACCTAAGCCCGCCGCCGCTCGTTTGTACCAAGCGTGACATTTTGAACACCCCCCCCCCCCCCTAAACGTGTCACGTAGTATGGGTACGTTCCCTAACATCTTTGTAGAAAAGTAAGAACATTTGAATGTGTACGCAGAATGGATAAAATGTAGGCGGCGATTCAAGAGGGAAATTCAAATTAAGCTGGCAATAACAGCAGCGGAGGCTTTATAAGGAGAGGCCGGACTTGCAATGGATTAAGGCTATTGAAGTAGTAACGCCTGAAGATGTCTGGGGATTCCTGAAGATGCTTGTGGACTTTTGGAGAACACTGGAGACGCCGAAAAATGTTGGTAAACGAGAAAGATAAATTGCCTGTTATTGCCTATTGCCAAGCAATTATCGTCTTGGCCACCAATAATGTTGCAGGGCAAGGTGTTGGCCGTCAAAAATATTGTGCCCTTCAAGATTTCCGTAATCTATAACACAAATTCACGACACAAAAAACAATCGCCTGCAATAACTCCATCGTTCGAAATTATAACAGTTTTGGTGATGGATACGTGGCGAGCAGAGACGGACATGTGTAACAAAGCAATTAGGAAATGGATTTGGCCCAGCAATATTGTCATAATTTCGGTAGCCGTGCAAACTCACCGTCAAGGCAGGACAATACGTTGACAAGAATAGGCAATATCGATAGAAGGATCGACAAAACGAAAATCTTAAAACAAATACCTTGCTGGCAATTTCTTATTATCATAAAAATTTGCTTGTATACACTAGAGCAGGGGTTCCCAATCTTTTTCAGCCAGCGGCGCACTTACAAGTTTAGTATTTTGTCACGGCGCCCTACTTTAGTAAGCTATTTGGAATAGATATAGTGAATATATATACATACATATATTACAGTGGAAAGAAATAGTTACCTACAATAATAGTAGTTAGGGAACGTACCCATATTACGTGACCCGCTTTTTGCAATTTTTAACCCCCCCCCCCCCCCCCCCCCCCCCGGTGACTAAAAACCTAAGCCCCCCGCCGCTCATTGTGACCAAGCGTGGTATTTTGAAGACCCCCCCCCTCCCCCTGAACGGGTCACGTAGTATGGATACGTTCCCTTAGGTAGAGATAGGCACAAAAGTTAAAACATCCACAATATGAAATTGAGTTTTATTGTATTTATAAGAATTCAGAATTGGAACAGAGAACAACGAAAAAGACTATAAATACGATAGTTACCCAGTCAAATCAATGTGACGGGTGAGCTTGATGATTTCCGCACAGTTTTTCAAAGCGGGGAATAAGATTTGAGACTGCTACTCTCGTTTCTTGCTCCACATTGATCTTTGAGCGATATTTGTTATTGATTACAGCCATGACTTGATCGAAGATTACAGCTACAGGAATTGTTGCTTTACATGTACCCGCGAATATTTGTGGTTTCGGATAATGATAGAGGATCGACTCACGGCGCCACCAGGGCGCCACGGCGCACACTTTGGGAACCCCTGCACTAGAGCCTTAAAGAGTCGCCTGGAGACAACTGAAGACATCTGTAGATGCCACTCGGTGGGGGCACCCGGGGCGGGATGCCCCCCCCTCGCTACGCCACTGATCCTCGATCCAACTAAGTAAAGGGGCTAAATTGACGGTGGTGTATCACAAGGGTTTTTTATATTCTTATTATCACGGGGATCGACTACAAGAATCTTACAAGAACTTTTGCTGTTACTTGTTTTTCAGTTCTCCAAAACTTCGACCCTAAAACCGCTTTATTTATATCAAATTCAGATATAGGAGATACAGTAGCGCACGGACAATACGGAGCAACGATTAAGTGGTTTCCCGGGCTGATGTGTCACTTGGATGCTGGAGCCAGGAAGTGACAACACGGTGGTGACCGCAGCTTTCCAGATCCTAGTATCGCCCCCATGTCATTCCTGAATGATCGCTGGGCAAGAGCTCACTCACTCACTCACAGAAACCTTTGATGTAACACATTAAAAAATGCTTACTTGTGCATTGGCAACGGGAGAAATAAACTTATCGAAGGCGATGAAAGTGTCGGAGATGGCGAAGATGTAACCACCGATGCAGGGGACGAGGTCGGTCCAGGACCAGTTCTTCCCGGCGGATGTGAGTCGGGAGGTGACGGACCACAGCATGGTGGTGATGCAGATTGTGTAGAGGACCACCCCAACGGTGAATTCTCCCGCAGTTCCGGGGAGGATTTTACTGGCGACTGTAACAAGATTTAACAATATAATTTCCTTGAAGTACTAGTGTGACATTGTGAAAATTAGAACTTATGATGTATATGTTAACCCTTCTGCACTGGAAGGGGGTGATACACTTCCCCCAAATGTAGTTTTGTGCAAAATATAAGTTTTTTTACATCACATTCTCAATTTAGATAATCCTAGAAAAAGCATTATGTAATACTAGCTGACCCGGTCATGCATTGCTAAGGCTAACAACACCCAATGCCATCTACTGACAACGCCAATAACCAACCTTTATAAATCAGATCCACACTGCCCACTTGCCAGCCCGCTGCCTTTACATATTATATATTTCAACCAATTTACCCAAAATCTTGACAAATTATATACCTAAACCTTCCTAATGAATCACTATCTATTGGTGAAAACCGCATGAAAATCCGTTCAGAAGTTTTTGAGTTTATCGCGAACAGACAGACGCGGTGGTCGACTTTAATTTATAATATGTAGAGAAAATGCACACCGCCCGCTTACCAGCCCGCTTACCAGCCCGCTCCCTTTATATATTATATATTTCAACCAATTTACCCAAAACCTTGACAAATTATACACCTAAACCTTCCTCATGATAATCTCTATATATTGATGAAAACCGCATGAAAATCCGTTCAATAGTTTTTGAGTTTATTGCGAACAGACAGACATACGCGGCGGTCGATTTTAATTTATAATATGTAGAGAAGATTTTAAGTAGGTTGTTTTAAAATTTTAAAAAATATTCTCAGTACAAAGGAGCAGTAAGTACTACAATCTGGGAGTTAGGTATGGGTACCGCCGCACGCCGCCCCGGGAACCATTTATTGAATAGCAAACACTCCTATCATAAGTCATACCAAGTGGTTCGCTACGTTTGGTGACCGGGGTTCCCGGGTTCATGGGGTGCGGTTCGTTTAGGTGTTGGCGGCAGATTTGTCTGCCCACCAACTGCATGGCAGGTCAGATTGGGAGAGCTTGATTGAGGGAGACCTTTTGAACTCTCTAGCAGAACATTGCCTTGCACCACAGTGGGAGGGAAAGATTCATACATCCGTCACACCTGGACACATTGAACTCCCAGACAGTGGCGTAGCGAGAGGGGGGGGAGGAGGGGGCGGACCGCCCCGGGGGGTGACACACGACCGTGGAAAAAAATTTACGAAGAATATTGTCACCAAAGTATTGTATGCATGGACACGGTCTGTTATTTTCTTTCATATGTTCCCCGTGGAGTGTTTTGTGTCTAGGTCTTTTTATAGGCGAACACAGCCTATATTTGTGGAGAAATCTGAAATTCTCCAGCCACCCCCTCCCCCCCCCACCACCAATTGGACCAATTTTATGAAGTCGAAATTAGCGGAATTTTTCTCAAGTCATCTTTAATAGGGGAGGAGGTGACACCACGCCCCGGGGGGTGACATCCGCCCCGGGTGCCACCCATGCTAGCTACGCCACTGCTCCCAGATTCCTACCCACCCCTCATACCTTTTTCCTTCCCAGAAAGTCCTCTCCTTCCTTTCCCTAAAATACCACCAAGGGAAATTGTTTTCTTCAGGGCTTCCTGTGTGGAGCTAATGTAAAAAAAGGGAGCAGTTCGTGAAAGTCAGTCGGGCAGTCACAAAAAAAATTATTTAACTTTTCCTTATTCTAAGCATAAAAGTTAATAGTTTTCGTCATTTTATTAAAGCAAACACGTGTGTCATTGGTAATTTAAAACCAGAGGATGGTGGGAATTTATTTTATTATTACATCACACAATGGGTCTAGAAATAATGTCCGTTGAAAGGTTGCAAACACTGGTTTGCAAAATAAACTTTTCATTTTTGTAAACTTTCATCCCGTAGAGCAGGAAAATGTTCTCTAATATAGTAATGTATTCAAACAATAAATGTATTGTGATTTTTTATTGTGAGAGAATACATTGTTAAGATAATTTATTTTATTACATTCAAACTTCAAAGTTTTTTGTTTAGCATTTTTTTGACAGAACAATGGCTTTACATTTTCCTTTACGAAACCCGAGAATAATAAAAATAATAAAATATAAATAAGAGTTTCTGTGGGTTTATTTTTTATACAAATCTATAGTATTATTCCGAGATTGATGAAACTTTTCACACTTGACCTGTTGAGGGCCTCCGTGGTCGAGGGGTTAGGCTCTCGACCGGCAATCCGAATTTTATTTAATTGATTTGAATATTTCACAATTTATTCACTTACAATAATACTAGCTGGTACCCGGTATGCGTTGCTATGCCATTCAAAGAAATAAATTGATTCTCCCTGCATGTCCTTTCCCGTGCGTCCCCATTCCCTTACACCTTACCCACCATCCCCCTCCCCCTCCCTCTCCGCGAACCCCACCTTCCCCCTGCCTTTCCTCCCTGCCGCTAAAATATATGAAAAACATACATTTTCATTTGTACAAATTTCATTAAGCCAGAACTTACCATTAGATATAACCTAGGTTACTCGCTGATAATGTAGCTTTCTATCGGTGAAAGAATTTTTCAAATCGGTTCAGTAGTTTCGGAGCCTATTCAGTGCAAACAAACAAACAATCAAATCTTTCCTCTTTATTATAGTGTGTTAGATACACATATTTTCATTTATACAAATTTCATAACGCCAGAGCTTAGCATTACATACAGCTTATGTTTTTCACTGATAATGTAGCTTTCTATTGGTGAAAGAATTTTTCAAATCGGTTCAGTAGTTTCGGAGCCTATTAAATGCAAACAACAATCAAATCTTTCCTCTTTATTATAGTGTGTTGGATAGACATATGTTCATTTATACAAATTTCATAAAGCTAGAGCTTACCATTGTATACAGCTTATGTTACTCGCTGATAATGTAGCTTTCTATTGGTGAAAGAATTTTTCAAATCTTTCCTCTTTATTATAGTGTGTTAGATGAAGAAGAAGAAGTCTGTGGCAAGCGGCGCGCGACGTGGCGGCATGGATTTGATTTGTATACAAAATTGTTTTATTTCGAGATTGATGAAAATTTGCACATTTGACCTGCAAAATAAGAGGAAGGTCACTGCCTACATTAGATTTCGAAAAACACTGTAAAGCCCGGGGAATGTCGGGGACTTCAGCTAGTCATAACATAAAACAACAACTTTACGAAAAACACTGTAAAGCCCGGGGAATGTCGGGGACTTCAGCTAGTCATAACATAAAACAACATCTTTACGAAAAACACACGTTTATGGCTGACACAAAAAGATATTTAAAAGATTATTTGGCTACAAATGAAACAATTTAACTTTGTTTGAACCACATTTATACTTTCAGAACGAACGTTCCTTCTTCAGGGCAAATGTATACTGATTTGACAGTTTTGAAATATTTTTTTTTTTTTTTTTTTTTTTTATTATTTATTGAAACATTTATTATAATTACAATTTTACAACTAAATATTTTTTTTACAGGTTTTTTTTTTACTACCCTTCCATTAAAAGCATTTGCTTGTGTATGGAAGGGGAGTGTACATAAATGCTATTAGTTATTAGTTAGGTATAAGTTAGTACTTAAATAATTAATTGTACATAAATATATGTGAGCTGCAGTATTTATTTGATAATGGTGTGTTTTTTTTATTTTTTTTTAAAGAAAGAATGTTATGGAGAACTAAGATATTTGTAAGATTAATTGACAGTAGTTCTTTTCTTAAGAACATCTTTAAAATGTCTCTTGACAGAGAGCAGCATTCGGGCCTTATCATTGATGCTTCTGATTTCCTCTGGTAAACGATTGAAAAAAGTTCTTCCCTGATAAGTATAATGATGCTGTGCAAAAGACGTATTTAGTTTTGGGCATAGAAAAACATGTTTAAGTCGAGTTCTGTTTTCATTTAAAAATGGATATTTATCTTTTTCTTTTATTATTTGAATTACTGAATTTTTAATATATAAATCTTTAAATGTGGGTACTTGAAATTCTTCAAACAGGCGTTCTGTTGGGTAGTCTAAGGATTTTTTTAATATAATTTTAATAATTGTTCTTTGTACAATTTCTATTGGAAGAAGGTTACAATGGGAAGGTTACAATAGGTTATGGATGGGAACAATGTATTATTATGGTTGGGGTGGAGCTGTTGCTAGGTATTAATGAAGAGTGGGTGGTTAGGGGAACATATCCATGATTGGGCTATAAGACAATATTTTTTGTTTGTTTATAAAAGAATCATTATTTGTCTCCTTATTGCCCTCCACTAATGACCTTTTTTTAAATATTACTAAATCTAAGATTCAATCGAAGATCTTAGCTAATCTAAAAAAAAACTAAAATACAATTCAGCATAACAAATACTTTTTTAAACACATTTACATAAGTATTTTAATTTCTAATTTGTATTTGCTAAATACCTTTAATAACCAATAACGCAAGGACATCTACAAATGTACAAAATTCAAAACAACAACAACCTTTTGGGACGACTGAACGTGCCTAATACATTTGTTTATTGGGTAAAAACCTTTTGATTCACCTATAAAAGACAACTATTTGCATTCGGGGCGATGGAAAATACTGCATTCAAAATTACATTACTTACGTAAAATGAAAAATGCTTTCATTGACAGCCATTTACAATAATAATTATGTCTGTATTCTGTGACATTTTGTATTGAAATTTTGAATTGTTTTTTTTTTTTCAGTATTTTCCGTCGTCCCAAATCAAATAGTTGTCTTCTGTAGAAACAAAGGCGAATCAAAAGGGTTTTTTTTTTCTAAAAAATATTCGAGGAAACCGGGCGGCGTTTTGTTATTAAAAAACGTATTCCCCGATTTTCTCTCTGGATTTTGTCACTGGTGCAAAAACTTTTTAATGTAATATAGATATCGACCAATAGCGTGTCGGTACGTTTTTCTTTTTTCGATAATTTACTTCTTATAGGAGTCAGGACCCTCTAAACGTCTTCAAAATGATCTGGTTTGAATGCCATCAACAGATGTTCAGTGTACAAACTAGACGATGTATTTACGTTTCACGTAATTGTAAGTTTGAATGAAGTATTTTCCATCGCCCCGAATGCAAATAGTTGTCTTTTATAGTACCTAATTAAGATGAATCAAAAGGTTTTTTACTAAAAAACATTTGTAATTTGTTTTAGGCACGTTCAGTCGTCCCGAAAGTTAACCAAATATTTTAAGAGGGGGGGTAAAGTTTAAAAACGTTTTTTGCATTTTTTCTGAATGTACAACATGTCGAGAGTATGGTGTCAAAATTTCGGTAAGTAAATAAATCGGAGCAAAACTAACGAAGATACAGCGTTTCAAGCGACCGGCCCTCACGCTCGATTCGAGTGTAAAAAACTTTAAATCGATTTTCTCGCAAACAACATTTTGAAGTTCATGAACATCATAACTCATAATTCAAAATCTACTCGACCGATCCTTTTGAAAATTTGTACACTATTTCTACATATAAATCAACGTGTAATCGAAGGGAGTTCTTTTTACCATTTTTTTCCATTTTATAATAAAAAATTCACCGAATTTTTTTTTGCGATAATTGCGTTTTTCACTTCAATGATGATGTAAAAAATAAAAAATAAATCTAATATAACCTTTTAAACGCATTTCGACTTTTTTGTGTCAGATAATCCGGTAACGTGTTATGGAGTTCACCGCATAACAACTTTTTTCGAGGTGCCTCCGGAGAATCGCTCTCACAGACTTATTTATTGATATTTTTAATTAAAAAAAGTTTCAAAGATTCTTCAGATATTATACTATAACTTGTATATGAAATAAATAAACCAATATTATTCATATCTCCAAAAAAAAAATCATGAAAATATGCATTTTTTCGCCTTTAAAAACCTTACCCCCAATATTCAACAAAAAATATTTGAGCATTTGTAATCACACAAAATAACACTGAAGAGGAAAAAATCATATCCCTTTATAAAATTATTCACTAATAGTTAATTAACTTTAGCGACTTTAAACTTTGGGATTGCAAAAGTTTGTTTAATACGGTTTTGTATCGTTTTATTTCACTCCCTTCCCGATCACGTATTTAATTACAATACTTACTATTATTTATTACTCACTGACTTCTCTAAATCAAACTAGTTATGAAAAAACTATAAATTTTATGAGACGTATGATATTTACAAAAACACATAGAGCAGTAAAAGTAAGAAAACCTTGATGAATTAAGTACATAGGCAGGTACTAAAAAAGCTTTTAAAGTAGACCTCGGTGCAAGATAACGGGTCGACAGAGTCTGGCTGGAGAGTGGAGAGGTCAATAGGCCTCCCTTGACCAGCTCTCTCGATCCGGCGCGCCACGCAGTAGGTGTAGCAGGCATTCGTCGCCAAGACCTAGACAAACCACACCCTATGAACCCGGGCTAAATCACCAAACGTAGCGAAACACTTGGGGTGACCCATGGCAGAGGTGTTGGTTATCCAATAAATGGTTCCAGAGGCGGTGGTACCCATAACCGCCTTCTAAATTGAATAATATTATTCAGATACCTGCACCTACTGAGATTTTTTTCATTCACAAAGGTGCTAAAAAGTTTTCATTTAAAAAATCTATCTTATGTATAAATAATTTTTTTATATTTATGAATCGCCGAAATGCATGTACGCGCATAACTTCCGAACGACTGCACCAAATTGGATAATTATTTTTTTTTGTGATCGTTATTGTCAGGACAAGGTTTATATAAAGTGAGCTCCGGCGTAATCAAATTTGTATAAAAAAATTGCAATGGGTGGCACACGAGCTGTTTGAAAACTGAATGTACCGGGACTGGGTGTATGGAATGGGGGGGGGGAAACTCGGCAGGGGGGAGTGGGGAGAGGGAAAGCGGAGAGCGCAGAGTGGGAACGCGGGGGAAACACGTGAGGGGAAAGGGATGCGGGATATAATAATAATAATAATTTTTATTTAAAGAAATTTGTACATTTAAGTTTACAAATTTCTAATTGATAAGAATATTTCATATTCACTATATTTTTTCAAGTTTTATGAAGCTCCTACAATACATCTTGAACTTTCCAATTGGTGTGGACTTTAAAGTTTCTGGTAGTGTGTTATACAACTTCATTCCCTTGTGCAGTAGACTGTTCTGCGTATTCGCTTTGTCCTTTTTTTGTAGCCTAATTTCCTTGCACGTCCTTGTGTTATATCTGTGAATGTCTTTATTGTATACAATTTTATTTGAGAAGTATTTTGGTAACGTGTTGTTCAATATTTTGTGGATAAATACCATCGTGTTCAAGGTCAGCATCTGTTTCACGGTCAACCAATTTAGTTCCTTTAAATTTTAATTATTTTTGAAAATCTGTTTCGTCGAAGAATTATTCTCATTGCCCTGTTTTGGAGAATTTGTAACTTATTTTGTTCTCTTTCGTTACATAGGAAAAGTATACTTGAGCAGTAGTTGAAGTGTGGAGCAATAATTGAATTGTATATGGTGATTGCAGTTTTTCTAGAAATTTTTGGCCGAATTCTTCCAAAAAAAGATATCTTTTTGCCAATTTTCTTTTGGGTGTATTCAGCATGTCTATTGAAGTTTAGTTTGGAATCTAATATAACTCCTAAGTATTTCATTTCAGTAACATTTTCAATAATTTCACCATCAATTTTAATTTTGCTTTCACTGGGTGTCTTCTTGTATCCAATCACTATACATTTTGTTTTTTTTTGTATTTAATTTAAGCTTATTTATTTTTAGCCATCTTGATACATCATTTAGTTCATTATTTAAAATGTGTATTAGTTCTTCATAGTTATCTCCAATTAAGTATATTAGTGTATCATCGGCAAATAGTCGTACTTTGCATTTTGAAAATATTTTCACCATGTCATTAATATAGAGTATGAACAGGGGAGAGGAAGGGGTTGGCGGAAGGGGAACGGGACGAGTGAGAAACATTTTCTTTATTAAGTGGCATAGCAACGCGTGCCGGGAACTCGCTAGTAAAATATAAAAATTTAAATTAAATAAATCTCCACAGAATAAATTTACTAGCGTATTTTTTAAAAAGCAGTTTTTGCTAATTCACTTTTCTAAAATTCCGGTCAGTTTCCTGCTTTTCGATCAAATAACAGATTAAATCTTTGAATTAACACACATTAAAACGTTTCTTTTTTTAATGTAGGATGTATTTGCGATACTTCCTTGAAAGGAAACCTTGGCATTCACCGCAATTATTATGGAATAACAGATTTCTACCTACTTCTTGCATATTACATTACGTTAAATTCTCAGGAAGAACTAACTGGCACATAATTTCAATGACCGTGAATCGTGAAAACCTTTCTACAACACAAATTGTAACTACTTGTAAACATAATGAATTATAATATTTAATTAAATGAAGACAACATAAGCGAAACTCAATCGAAAATTTGAAAACAATAAATCAGAAAAATATATTGGCACCTCTGGGACTCGAACCCAGGACCTCTCGCTTTCCGGGCACACGCGCTACCACTGCGCCAAGATATACATAAATATAGCAGCCAATAAAATATGCGGAAAATGAAGATAATGTGGTGGTTCTTAGAGTTACACCTTGGCGAAGTGGTAGCGCGTTTGCCCGGAGAGCGAGAGGTCCTGGGTTCGAGTCCCAGAGGTGCCAATATATTTTTCTGATTTATTGTTTTCAAATTTTCGATTGAGTTTCGCTTGTATTGTGTTCATTTAATTAAATATTACAATTTGAGGTTTTACTCATAAAGTTAAAATAAAAATTAAATAAAAAGAATGAATTATATTATATCGAAGACAAGGACGAGTTTTTTAACCACTGTGGAATGAATGTCAAGAACCAATATTATTCTACCAGGATTACATTACATTAGGGCTGAATTGTACTAGAGTCCCTACTGCTCCCAACTGCCTAGAGCCAGTGAGACTATGGTATCCCCAATTGAGATACGTTGTGTGGCTGAAAGTAAGTGAGGAAGGGGAAGAGATGGGGAAGAGGAAAGTTGGGTGGCTATTCAGATCTAGTCACCAAACACGGCTAAAGCCATTTCAAGCAATGTTTCAATCCCGAATGGTGGCCTTACACCAGGGCGATAGATAAGAGTATCTTCCACTCTGGGACGTGCCACAAATATACCTTATATTATTTTAAACGATTAAATTGTGAAAACACAAATCAATCAAATAAAACATATTTTCGATTTTGCCCCTCGACCACGAAGGGCCAAGTTTTTTTGGTTTGAAAATTTGATCGCTTAAAAATGATAATTTAAATTATTAAATTAAATACTGCGAGTAGATATGTAAATTATTATAATAAAATTATATAAATAATTAATTAAATAATTAAATAAATTAAAATTAAAAATTAATTAAATAAATTATTAATTAGTAGTATGTAAATTATTATAAGTAGTATCTTGGCCTTTGAAATAATCGAGTATTTTTTTATTACTCTTTTTATAAGTCCAAAAAAAATAAAGTATCAGGGCTATAAAAACTGCTAAAAATCTCAAAATCTCATACTTACTTTTTTGGTTATGGTTTTATTGTATAATGTGGCCATTGACCTAATTACTACGTCAATGAATGAGGCAAATTAAGTTCTTCAGAAAATGATCGTAAAACATTTAAACGTCTTCATTCCACGACAAAATATCCTGGACAAAATATTCAACAGACAAAACATCTACTAAAACCTAACCTAACCTAACAAAAAAATAATTCAACCAAGTGGAGACACATTTTGCTCTTGGGATATTATGTCGAGGGATATTTTGTCGGAAGATGAATAGAGCGGTAACCATTTAAACGGCCCCCGTATTCGAGGGGTAAGGCCCTTCACTCGCAATCCGAAGGTCGCGGGATCGAATACCGACGTGCACAAATAGATTTTATTAGATTAATTTGTGTTCATTCACAATTAGTTCATATAAAATAACTAGCAGACCCGGCCACACGTTGCCGTGGCTAACGAAATACAACGCCATTACCCAACCTTTATAAAATCCACACCACCCGCTTACCAGCTGCCCGCTGCCTGAATTGAATATTTGAACTTATCGGCTTTTCTTTACTATAATAAGCATGTATTACCTATACATATAAACTCTGTGCAGAAACGGGCGGTCCGTTTGATAGATTCTCCCATCTTAACAGACGGATTGCAATCTTTAGAGCACAGGCGTCGGGTGGGAATGCTATCCTTGTTCTACCGGTATTACAATGGAAGATGCTCCGAGGAACTAGCATCATTGATCCCTTCGGCACCGGTGCATAGTCGGGAAACACGCCAAACGCGTGCCCAACATTTGTACACGGTTGACATTTGTCACATGAGAACGGGTCGTTTCTTCGACTCGTTCTTATGTTCAACAGCTCGGCTGTGGAATGATTTGCCGGCCTCTGTGTTTCCTCCTTCCTACAACATGGGTCTCTTCAAGACCAATGTTCATTCCTTCCTCTCCTCAAAAAGACCCTCCACACAGCATCCCATATGACATAGGCCCTGAGGGAAATTATTTTCCTCAAGGCCTCCTGTGTGGAGTTAATGTAAAAAAATAAAATTAAAATAAACCTTCCTCTTGAATCACTCTATCTATTGGTGAAAACCGCATGAAAATCCGTTGCGTAGTTTAAAAGATCTATGCGCACATACATTTTGAGCGACTTCATTTTATACTATGCAATGATGATAAATAGTATATTTGCGGTATGTTCCAGAGTGGAAGATACTCTCAGTATCACCCTGGTGTAAAATCACCGTTCAGAATTGAGACGTTGCTTGAAATGGCTTTAGCCGTGTTTGGTGACAGATCTGAATAGCTTCCCCTCCCCAGTACCCCAATTGGGGATGCTATAGTCTCACTGGCTCCAGACGGGAGCAGCTGAGACTCTTGTGAGGCTATAAAAAATATATATTAGGGCCTGAATTTCTTGGCGATGATTTTCACTGCATTATTTAATTCTGCAACACGTGTATTCTATCGTTGTATATGAACACGTTCAGTGATTGGGATTGGAATCCGCACAAATACCAGTATAGAAGGTATTTCCTCTGGGGAACGAACGTGATTCAGTCAATTTTCTAATTATAAAGGCCTTGAAACTTGAAATGGATTATAATGATCGACACAAAACATGCGCTGTATCAATCTGTTAGCAAAGAGTTTAAACGGCACTATTGGTGTTGTATGATAGTTTAAGTATTTTGTATGTTGACAAGCATAATATTTTTTAAACGGCTTCAAAAAGGAGGAGGTTCTCAATTCGACTGTATTTTTTTATGTTTGTTACCTCAGAAATTTCACCTGGGTGAACTGATATTGATGATTCTTTTTTATTTGAAAACTGGTGCTTCCCAAGTGGTCCCATTTCAATTTGGTCCAGTTCTGACAATGGCATCCATGAGTAAACCATATAAGTCTTAAATTTGCATCAAGTATGTGCGTGACAAATCGACGAATAACTCAATATCACGCCAACCGATTTCGATGATTCTTTTTTATTGGAAAGGATGTACTTCAAGGGTAGTTTGATGAGAGTTTGGTTAAGTTCTGATTATGGTATCCATGACAAAGTAACGGAACTCTTCAATTCTTGAAGCAAATTAACGATACTCGGCCGAATCTTTTATAGGCTATCCGGATCTTTGAGTCATCTATCGTAACGTCGGTGTGGTCAAGTAATGTCTGTCTCATATGGGCAGCATGTTTCGTAGGTCTACCCATATTCAGAGAAATTAGTTAGTGTACTTCAGATTCACTTAGAATCAAAAAATAAACAAAAATTTTAACAAAACAAAAAAACGACTTAAAAAAATGCACTAAAAGTAAAAAAAGAATTTCGTATTCTTCTACAACTCAATAATCAACTTACTTTTTCTACTCATCAATATGTAGGTGCGATTGTTATTTTTGGAGTCGGTGTCAGCCAAGGCCCGGCGCGTTCACTTGACACGCCATGATTTAATCAAAGTTTTATCCCCTCCGGCTAATTTGCTCGCGTTTGGGAACAACTCATAAAGGTTGTATGTATATCCCTAAATAGTGTTAGAAAGAGAAAACAGTTTGTATTCAAATCTAAAATTAACAACAAAATAATTAAAATGTACACCTTCATCAAACCAAAGTTTCCGAGAGCAATTTGAAAAAAAAAAAAAAAAATTTATTATTTATTTTTAATTAATAAAAAAAGTTGTGCGACGATAATGCTTAAAAAATACGTTTGTCTAATAAAATAGTGTGTGTTATTATTTTTTTCGTTATCAATTATTATTATTTTTAAGATTTTTTTTTTTTTTTTCAAAAATGTTAAATTTACTTACTTATAGTTTTTTAGCTTTCGGATACGTTCAGAAAATATTTCATTTATTTGGATTTTTTGCAGAGTTGAAATATTCTGACCATCTCACAGAATGTGCCCGAGGCCTAACCTCTCATCTCTCGGGTCTAAACAGAAAAAAACATTGACATCAAAGATTCCCGCTTGAGATTCAATTTCAAATAGATTCGCCGTTTTTCAAATTATTTCAAAATAAAGGTTCCTGACAACTCAGAATCACGCCCTTTCAACACCCAGAAGGGCCATAAAAATTAAAAATATATATATATATAAATAGCCTATAAACCAACCTAACGTAACCCCTATTTAACAAAAAAAATCTTCTTTTTTTCTGCCTTGATGATGAAAACTGTAATATTAATTTGAATAAAATATTTATAACTGTCTATTTCCCTAATAAACTAAAATAAAATAAAAATGCTGTCCGAAATGTGGGCTAAAAAATGAGGCAACGCGGCATAGTACCCAAAAAATAAATCACGATAATACTTTTGGCCGTGAAAATCTCAAAACATACCAGAAACAATTACCATTCACGCGTAGAATAAATTTATTTATTTATTAGACGCCCTAGTGGGCTTTTCTTATAAAATTTTTACAAACTATTTGTATCAAAGTAAATACTTAAAAATTTAAACAATAAAGAAAAATAAAGATAATAACAAAAAACGTTGCAATAAAACAAAATACATAGATAAAAATGTAAACAGAAACTAAGAATCCTCACGCATATAATTGAATTTAAGAGATTCTTCAAAATAATATATAGTAGTAGCATAGAAGTTATTTGGTAGGTACTTAGGTCTATTTGTGTCTAAGAATAAAAGTGATAGAATATACAACATTTATACCGATTAGTTTTAATATGAAATATTAGAATATTTATTTCCGAGACTGTGAAGTCTCGGAATAGGAGAATTTTGATAAGCTAGTGTCCTGGCGTTATTGAAGTAAAAGGGTAATAAATGTCGGTATGATTTTTTGGGAACATGGATAAATTGAAGTAATTCAGGACAGTCAATGTTGTAAGCCATTATTACGGAATAATTTTTTTAAATTTTTTTTTTATTATAATCTTAATTTTTTATGTTACATAGGTAATTGTGCTGTGCCTGTCTCACTATGAGTTCCTGTGTCGAGAGCAGGCGCATTTTAACATAAATAGTTTTAAAATAGTTTATAAAGGATAACAACAACAATGTTATTTACATTTAGAGTAAAAGTACAAGGACAATAAGCATCGTATCATTGGGTTAGCGTGCATTAGGAGGTTCTAAAAATATTGTTGATATATGATCTGTCTTTGGTAGTGATCCAAAACTTGGTATCTGTTTTGTATTTTACGTGATTAGTGTGCTGTCTAATGGTCAGTGGAAGTGTATTATAAAGTTTTGTTGCAAAGTACCTGAAGTTTCTTTGACCAAACGTTGTTTTGGCGAAAGGGATAAGTAAGAGATTTTGCCCTTTGGTTCTCGTATCACGAACAGTTTGGATATTGTCAAAAACAGTTCTATGTTTGAATAGATAAATTAGTATATTTTTGGCATAAAGTTGCCTAATGTCCAAAACACCGATTCTCCTAAAGATTTCATCCGAACTGCTTGTGATCGGTAGTTTTAGAATAATCTTTATAATTAGTTTCTGGGCTTTAGAGATCGGATCAATGGCAGCAGCGTTTGTTCCTCCCCAGGCTATTATACCATACTCGATTAGATATTGACATAGTCCATAGTAAATTGTTTTGAGTTGGTTCAAGTTAAGAAAGTTGCGAGTTTGTCTAAAAAGGTATATAGATTTTCGAAGTTTGTTTGCTGTAGTGATAATATATATATATATATATTTTTTTTTTTACTTTATTTATTCCCATTTCTTTGTACATATAATGTATAAAAGCAAATATTATATAATAACAATTATGAACATGAAATGAAAACCCACTAAGGCACTGCCTGAGTGTGGGTAATATTAAAACAAAATACTATATTTCTAAGTACCCAAAGTATAAATTAGACTTAAAAAAACATATTAAATATAAAGATAGTATAAAAAATAAGTATTACATAGGTAGAATAAGTGAAAAGGGTTTTTTCAGCTATTATAAAAATAAAATAAACAGAAAACATATTGTACTACAGTTAAGAAGTTACAGCAAATGAGTTGTAGAATGATGGATAAATTTATAGAAAAAGCGTTTCAATATCTACATTATTCAACCATAATTTTACCTCTTTTACATATTTTATCATTTTATTTATCATTTGAGTTTGTAGTGGTAGAAGGTTAAATGTACGAGGACCAATGAAACTGCTATGTGTCTGCAATAATTTAGTATTGGTTTGTGGGGTATAAAATATATTATTTATTCTTTTGCTCGTTCTGTTTTCATTTATTTCGAAATTATTTTTGTTTTTAAACACATATTTCAAAGTTTGTAATATAAATAATTTACGTACATTAAATATTTTAGTTTCTTTGTATAATAAGTTGGTCGAGAATGTTTTATTTTTGTTATATATGACTTTAATTATGCGTTTTTGAATTATTTGTAGAGGCTTCATAAATGTATCAAGTGCACCACCCCATCCTATAATGCCATAAGTGATTGATGATTGCACCAGGGAAAAGTAGATCATTTTCAATTTTTCAATGTTTAGTACTTCCTTAAGTCTATAAAATATGTAGGTCAGATATCTTAATTTAGAAGTGATTTGATTAATATGTGATTTCCAATTAAGATTTATATCTATTGATACTCCTAAATATTTTATATTTTCGACATCAGTGAGTACGTTGCACATGAAGCACATTTCTTGATTGCAACTAGTATTATGGATTCTAATTTTAAGGTTGTCTTTAGGTTTATTTTTAATGGTTTTATAAAAAGGTAAGTAAAATGTTTTGCTATAGTTTAAAACGAGTTTTTTGTATTTTAGCCACGTTGAAACGAATGAAATACAATCAGTTGCTTTCGAAAAAGTTTCTTTCCAATTGTTACCATCCACTATTATTGCCGTGTCGTCTGCGTAAGAAACAATTTTACCAGGGATTACAAAATTACATAAATCATTAATATACATTAAGAATAAAATCGGGCCAAGCACAGTTCCCTGTGGAACCCCATTTTTTATCTTTGACTCTGAACTGTAATTATTCCCAATTTTTGTTTTTTGTGTTCTGTCTGTAAGATAGTTAGAGAGTAGTTTTAGTGTGTCTTTTTTGAAACCTAGTTGATTTATTTTTGTAATGAGTAAATTATGATTTACGGTGTCGAAAGCTTTTCTTAAATCTAGGAATATGGCAAGACATTTCTTTTTTCTATCGATAGATGAGTATATCTTTTTTGTCAGTTCATATATCGCATCCTCGGTGCTTAGGTCTTTACGAAAGCCGTATTGGTTTTTCGATAGAATTTTATATTTTTCTAAGTGTTCAATGACTCTAAACTTGATGCATTTTTCGAATATTTTTGAGAGGTTTGAAACAAGAGATATTGGTCTATAATTGTCTAATTTATTTGTATCTCCAGATTTATGAATAGGTATTATAGTGGAGATTTTAAATTGCTCTGGAAAATGACCATTTTTGAGGCATAAATTAAAAATATGTTGCAATGGAGTTAGGACATGTTGTTTTATTTTTTTTAACATATCACAAGATAATCCATCATTTCCCTTAGAGTTGGATGGTTTTAGGTTATCAATATATTTTTCAATTTCATTAAAAGTAACAGGAGAAAAATATTCAATGGAGTTAATTGAATCTAATTGAGGAGATGTCTCCATATAAGCATCATTAACAATAATGCCGGATGATTCAAGTACTACGTCTACTACATTTGTAAAATAGTTATTAAAGCTTTCTGCAATGGTCGATTTGTTAGTTATTATTTCATTATTTATTATAACCTCATTTACAATATTTGAAGACATACTTTTTTTGTTGGCAATTTCATTTATAATATTCCAAGTTTTTTTAGTATTATTTTTAGCATTTTCAATTTGTATACTATAGTATTTCTTTTTGCAGTTTCGTATCAGCCTATTGAGTAAGTTACGATACATTAGATATTTTGTTTTCAGATAAGGCATTGTTCTGAGATTATTCTTTTGGCAATCTATTTGATATTTAAACATTTCTCTATATAATTTATCTCTTTGTTTAATTGATATAATTAATCCAACTGTTATCCAAGGCTTAATTTTTTTATATTTATTGTTAGTGACAATTATTTTACTTTCACTTTTTAGAGTATGATCTCTCAGAGTTTTATAGAAATTCTCTAGTGCGAGATGTGGATTTTCTATTGATATCACATTTTCCCAGTTTTCTGACCGAAGTAAAGAGTTTAGAGTTTCATAATCAATGTCTACTTTTTCTAGATTTTCAGAATTTCGGTTTTGAGGAGTATTTTTGAAATGGTGTCCATAAAAGGTCGGGTAATGATCTGTGATATTTGTTTCAAGAATTGAAGAGATGATATTAACCGCCTTGTGCGACTTGACAAATATGTGGTCTAAACATGCCGAGTGACTTAAGGTTACTCTTGTTGGTGAGTTAATGTATGATATACGTCCAGAGCTTGATAAACAATCAAGATACTTATTTTGACAATTTACATTTGTATTATTATCATTAATATTTATATTGATGTCTCCTGTCACAATGGAAAAAGTGAAATTGTTTCTATCAAGTTTACTAACAAAAGATTTTAATTCTTTTACAAATAAACAATCATTTAATGAAGGGGATCTACATATGGCTAGTATATGATACTTATAGTTGTTTTGACAAAAAGTTACTTTTATTGCATTGGCTGTTTTAAATTCAATAAATTCAGCGGCAACATTTTTCAGAGTATTATGACAAAAGACAGTAACTCCATCATGACCAGTGTGCTTACAGGCAGATGAAATTGTTGTATATTCTGGTAAGTTATATGGAATTACTTGTTCTTTCCACTTTAAATTACTGTCAAAAATAATACCCAAGTATTTGATTTTTGTAACACATTCTAGATAGGGGCAATCACATATATTAGCTTTTGACAGGGGGCAAGCACATATTTGAATATTATTTTCTGGGTTACTTAGGGACGGATTAATACTAAACTCAATGTATTTGGTTTTTGACACATTCATTGTTAGTGTATTATTGTCTAACCATCTTTTAACAATAGCTATGCCCCTGTTTGCTTTTATGTAAACATCATACCAGTTACTTGATTTGAAGAGGAGAATCGTATCATCAGCGAAACTAACGATTTTGGCATCAATAGGCAAATTACACAGTTCATTTATGTAAATTGGGAATAACGTGGGACCCAGGACGCTTCCTTGAGGCATGCCAAAACTAATTGGCAGTTGATTGCTGAGGCAGTTGTTGATTTTTACACTTTGTTTACGGTTTGAAAGGTAATTTCGAATAATACTAAGTTCATTCCCATTTATTCCAGTGTTTGATAGTTTTTGTATTAGTTTGGAATGTGAGATAGTATCAATTGCTTTGCATAGGTCTAGGAATATTGACATCCATTTTGATCCCTTGTCTAAGTTTTCATTTAAAAAATCTGTAACTGTCGCAATGGCATCGGAGGTGCCTTTATTTTTCCTGAAGCCAAATTGGTTGTGGGACATTATGGAAATTAACTTTTTTTATACAGATTTTGCCGCACATTTTATTATTTTTTTTTTATATTTTATTAACGCCCTAGTGGGCTTTTACAAGAAAAGAAGCAAATATATAATTAACAATATTAATTACATGTATTACATAAACAATAAAACAGAATAAATATGAATGCAATCGACTCGTTAGGTAAAGAATATTACAACATAAAAAAGAAATGAAATAGTACAAGTTGTACTTACAAAAAACTAAAACAATTCAGCTTTAAATATTTATACATATTATTAACAATAATAATAAGACCTGACATAGAACAAAGTGTAAATAGAACTGCAAAAATATTATAAAGTAAGTATACATTTTACTCGTGAGGTTTAGATGAGAAAATATTTTATGAGAAAAACAAAAAAATAATAAAAGTTAATTATTAGCAGATAGAATCGAGATTAGTTGATTTTTGAAACATTCAAAACTGTCAATACCAAATATATCTATAGATTCGCAGTATTTATTCGCAAGGTTATGGATTCTTGGTATTGGTGAGTATATAGAGTAATTAGTGTTGAGTTTATTGTTGCATTTAAAAGTATCTTTACTACGAGTTTGTCTAGCGGGTATGCTAATGCAAATTAGTTCCAACAAATTAGGGCTGTCAATTAAAGATTTTATAATTTTGTATAAAAATAATAAATCAATTAACACTCTTCTATCTGATAATTCAAGAAGTCTGGTTTCAGCGCGTAAGTAATTATAATTTATAAATTCGATTGGTATTTTCATTTTAAAATTGATGTACCGAAGAAATTTGTTTTGTACCTTTTCCAATGATTGAGAATGAACATTGTAGTATGGTGACCATACAGAGGAATTGTATTCTAATCTGCTTCGTACTAGTGAGCAATACAGATGTTTTAATGTTAACATACTTTTAAAATTTGCCCCCATTCTCGAGATAAAACCTAGTATTCTCATTGCATCGCTTGTTATTTCATCGATGTGTACATTGAACTGTAGACTCTCGTGGAATATAACACCAAGATCACGAATCTGCGATACACGAAGAAGATTAACACCATTCATATCATAAGAAAATTTAAAGGGATTTTTACCTCTGTAAAAACTAATAATCTGGCATTTACCAATATTTAGTTGTAAATCATTGACAGAACACCACGCGCATAGTTTGTTCAGGTTTAACTGCAGAATGGCGCGATCGTCATCGTTTCTAATTGTTCTGTAAATTTTCAGATCATCAGCAAATAATAGGACTTTGACATTACTAAAAATATTAACTATATCATTTATGAATAAGCAAAATAATATCGGGCCCAAATGAGATCCCTGTGGTACCCCACTCGAGGCACAAATGTATAAGAAGTAAACGAATCAACTTTGACCGCTAAGTACCTTCCCAATAGATAACTCTTAAACCATTCCAAAATACTCCCTCTCATTCCCAACAACTTCAGTTTTCGTAATAAGAGTCTGTGGTTAACCTTATCAAATGCCTTACTGAAATCAGTATATATGGAATCAGTTTGATGTGATGAAGTCAAGGCATTAACAATGTCATTCGTATATAATATTAAATTGGACAGGGTTGATCTTCCTTTGATAAATCCATGTTGAAGCGGTGAGATGGTTTGCTTGATTTGGGATATCAATTTGTCTAGTACCAGGCTTTCAAAGAGTTTGGGTAATGTAGACATGGTGCATATTGGCCTATAGTTTGTTACGTCGCTCTTATTTCCTTTTTTAAAAATGGGTGTCAAAAGACTAAACTTCCAAAGGTCAGGGAACACACCTGATGAGAGTGACTTTGTAAATAACTTATGTATGGGATACGATAATGTATGCATACAATTAACTAAGAATCTGGGTGGAACTTTGTCAGGTCCTGCGGATTTGCGGGAATCGAGACTCTTCAGCTTGGATATAATATCATCTATGGTTAGAGTACAATCATATATGTCAAGAGTCTCAACTAAATTAGGGCAACAGTTTCCTGAAGATTTTGGGATAGTTTAGAATCGAATGACATAATACTAGGTATACAAGTACGGTTTTCTGTTTGGGATTTAACATATTTCCAAAAGAAATTTGAGTCGTTCATGATAGAGCCTTCAACATCACGTATGAAAGTTTTGTAACATTCTGCAGAGAGCTTATTGCAGTCTCACCTATTTGTTCAATTTAATTTCGAATAATATAAAATCTTCATATTAAATAGGTAATACCTACCTAACTGAGCAAATAATGTTATTTAAAATACCTGAACATTAATTGCGATACAATTAACTGCGTAACAGTTTTAATGCATTAGCATCATTGACGTAGTATATTCGAAGATAAGCAAATTTTATACTGACATTTTTGCTGTATTATTGAATTCAAACTAACGTTTGTTCAAATTATATGGATAGTTCCTGCAATCACAAGTTTGTCATGTCCGCGTATGTATTATGCATTCATAACATGTGTTTGTATTATTAGAAAGAATGGGATAATAACAAACTAGAGATAACACATTATTTAATAATAGCAGTGATATTGAAATATGTGACTGAAGCGTAAATAAGCAAATAATATACTTGTACTTGGATATAATAGATGTCTAATAGCTTGCCACACAATGTGCATTGTCTCATGCGAAATAATTTCTATGTTTATTAGATATGGTGAACCGACAGGTGATCCCACGACAGTACAATTATTGTAAAATTATAATTTTTTGTGCATTATTTACCAATTTCGAAAATAAAATCGACTTCAAAAACACCTTAGGGCGACCCAATAGTCCGGGAAAAAATTGAAATCGAAATTCACGCCCCTTTATGGGAGGATTTTAAAAATACTCGAGAAAACGCTTTTGGAAAGGTTGGAAAAGATATTTGAGAATTTTTTAGATTTCGAGCTGAAATTTCCCTAGAATTTCCCTAGATTTCGGGGGGGGGGGGGGGAATTTGAAATAAAGGACTTGGAAATTGGTATTCCTTTTATATATAATAAACTTTTTTGTATTTCTTGGGCATTAACTGTAAAAATTTCTAGATATTTTCTTTTAAAACTTTTTTTTCAATGTACATAGGTTATTTAAATTTAAAAATAAATTAAACAAAATTTAAATAACAACTGTTCACAGAAAATAAAACTTTTCAAATCAAAATACATAGTAAAAAATACATAATAATCACATTTACGCAATTAGTCACCTGATTGTGTAACACTAATCCTGTTATATGTTATATGTTAATATGAAAGATATCGGAACTTGGTAGATGAAGAAGTGAAATAATAATTTCAAAGAATGTATACACTCACCACTGAATTAGAAACGGAATTCCAAATAAAAAACACTTTGCAAAATAAAAATCAACAGCAATCACCTAAAAAACGGAACTTGAAACTAAATTTAATTAATTTTTCAGAGGTCCCCATTTATATTTTTAGTTAGATAATATCATTTTGAGTTGTCAGTGTTAAAAATAACATTGATTGATAACATTGCATGTACAAAGTACATCAACAATATTTAAGATTCAAGGGAATCCCAAAAAATATGTATATAATACCAGTAATATTGTCATTCGTAATAAAAATTTTGCCAGAGTTCGAAATTTCCCTAGATTTTGTGCTGATTTTCCTTATCCCTGAAAAATATTTTTCTCCCCTAGATCTAGGGAAATTTCCCTAGACATACCAACACTCACAGGCCCGACTGACAGAAAATAAGTGTGGCAAGTCAGTAGTTCATCGGTGAACGGCGTAAGGTTCACTTTGAATATCCAAATTCGTCGACTGTCGTATTGTCGCCGTGATGTCAAAAATAACAACGCGAAAATGCATATTGTATTTTATTTTGTGAGTATTATAAAAGAAACTGAATTTGCTACATTAAACAATAAAACCATATCCGAAAAGGGGTTTAAAATAAGGGGGGGTAAAATTTTGAAAGGGGTCTACGAGAAAAATAAGTTTGGGAACCTCTGATCGAAGTTGATAATAATATTATTTAACGAATTTATTTACAGTGTCGGTTTTTCTGTACTTTTTACGCGTTTGAATGAAAATATGTTTTATACTTTTATTATTTGGCGGTACAACCTCTCTGCACGCCCTTTCGGGGACACTCACCTACCCACTACGCACATCACCCGGTAATTACTAATATACATTCCATAAATAAGACACTACAAAGAAACATATCATTAAGGTACGCACCATGAAATATTTATTTATTTATTTACGCCCATTTAGGCTTTTACATACATACATACACCGAACAATATTTACGAAATTATACTAGTAAATAGTGCAGGAAATGACTGTTTACAACACTTGCACAAAAACAAATATAAGGCAAAAATACTATTGAATTTGATCCACACAATATGCAGGCACAAAATATAAAAATAAAAATAAAATACAAAAATAGCTTCTCTCCTTCAGCCGACAAAACACCACCAATATGCTAGTCAATTCAAACAGTTTCATCAACACATTCCCCTACTTGATGAAAAAAAATTCAATAAGGTATGCTTATATATTTAAATTGATGTATTAAATATATCAACAACATCGGAGTATTTGTTTCCAAGCTGTTGAATCCGTCGCATAGGAGTGTAATGTTGGCATGTTGACTTAGAATTGCTACAATAATATGGTAGGTACTGTCTTGTGACTGACCTGCCTGGAGTATGAAAAGAGATTACATATAATAAATCAGGGGTGTCAAAGGGGTGTTATCGTAATTTAGTCATTCACTAGGAATGACCATTTTAAAATTTACATATCTTAAAAATTTATTTTGGATTCTAATTATTACTTAATATCTCTACATTTTCTCACCACTGTATTCAATGTACTGTTTGTTTCAATATAAATAAATAAGAGTCCCAGCTGCTCCCGTCTGGAGCCAGTGAGATTATGGCATACCCAATTTGGATGTGCTGTGAGGCTGAAGATAATGGGGAGGGGAATGAAATGGGGAAAAGGAAGGTGGGGAAGCACCTGACTATTCAGATCTGGTCACCAAACACGGCCAAAGCCATTTCAAGCAACTCTTAAATTCTTTACACCAGGGCGATACTGAGACTATCTTCCACTCTGGAACATTTACGCAATAATTATACTACAATACGGCTAAATTGGGATTTAAACCCGCGACCGCCAGATTGCTAGTCGAGAGCCTTACCCGACGACCACGGAAGTCAAAATAGTAATTACAATAATATTTGATAATCAAATATTAAATAACATTTATTTTTATTTTTAACCTTTATGAGTAAAACCTCAAATTGTAATATTTAATTAAATGAAGACAATATTAGCGAATCTCGATTTTTCTGTTTCCAGATATTCGATTGAGTTTCGCTAATATTGCATTCATTTAATTAAATATTAAATAACATGACTATATTTCTATGATCTAATAATATATATTCTATTGCCATGATCGTGTTCTTGATCGTGAATTTTATTACATTATGTTATGTGAGGTTTGACATTCAATAAGATATAAAAAAAAACCAACATAAAACCAACTGAAACCAGTAGTTAGCTATTAAATACAGGTTTTTAACCGATTCTAGACATGTTTAGAGTCATTTTATTACAAGGATATTAATATTTTGTTATTGCAAATAAAAACAAAACGATTTGAATAAATTATTATAAGTCGTAATCTTTAATGATTATTCATAATTAATAGATTTTACGGTGAAGGTAATCGACAGTTACTCACACGGTTAGCATTATGAATAAAATTATGGTTCGCTCAATTATTGTTAACCAAAAAATACAAACCTAGAATTGTGTGTATTGGTGCATATTATTTGTACACTTCCGACAAAACAGCATTTTATTATGGCGTTTTTTTTATTTTCGAAAGTCAAATAATAAGTAAAAAGTTTGAACCATGCCTGTACCTACTGAGTTCGAATCAATATTCGCTGAGATAGTTCTATAAGTGCGACTGTGATTTGCAGAAAGTTCCCACTTAAGTGATAAACTACACTACTTAAATGATAAACCACACTTAAGTCTAAGTGATAGAACACACAGATTGTTTTTAAAATTAACATCACGCATTGCATTATAATGTTAAATTATTTTATGTGTACAATTGTCATTATTGGATATAATTTAGTGGTTTGGTGTTTAAACAAAAAATTATATTGGTTTTTGATCATGTTTACAGATTTATATTAAAACGGCCTTCACACCTAAAAGTATTGAGCGATGTAATTTAATCTAAGATTTAACCACTCAGGCTAATTTTTTCGCTTTTCCGAACAACTCATACAGACAGGTCTTATAGAAAACGCTGCGCCTCCCTTACTCTTTTAGCTTTTCGGAACAACACATACAGATCTCATAGAAATCGTTATCTCCCTTACTATCATGGTTAGAAATATGATCTAAACGGTGTTAGAGGGGGAAAACATCTTTTGGATTTTGTTATTTGAAGTTTGGCGAAATTTTTTATCGTTGGCCTGGGAAAATCAAAAAATGTGTTTTAACCTTTTTATATTATTAGTTATTTTTTCTCATCTGGGATTCTGTTTGAAACTTCATCGGTTCTTTTTGAAAACAACAGAGGGCGCCACTTTCGTTTACAACAATCAAAAATGTACAGTCCTTCAGATAATAATAATTCTGGGATTTTTGCAGGTTTGTGCTGCTGGGCTCTGCGGGCTTTTGGTTTGGCTTTGTCCAGTTTAAGTGTTGGTGACCATTTTATAAATCTGATAGGAACTGCTTGCATAAATAGCCGGTTCCTCGGATCCACTGGAACCCAGTAACAGTTAGTCACCCGGAAAAGGTAACCGCGACAGGCGATGACGTCATATATATTCATAACTAGCCAGTTACAATAATATTCATATTATAATCCGGAGAGATTCACGAAATTAAAAATAGCCAGCCGATGCTCCTCACGTTAACGTAAGTGGCACCATCTTTTGGCAATGCTTTAATTCGGTTCTATTCCAAAAGTAGATTTGTATACAAACCACAAAGTTGTATTCTTAGTCAGATTCTTAAATTACAACCGTACAGTCGCTAGGCTATTAATACTGAGATGTATTTGCAAAAAAAAAAAAATCCCTACTAAATATTTTCTAATGTTTTTTTTTTATATTTACAGAAGAGAATAACAATGTATATGTGTTAAAATAATCAAAGAATATCTGTAAATAATATCGAAATAAAAAATTCACATCACTGTTATTAAATCGTTATCATATTTATTTATTTAATAATTCTTAAAAGCATTGAACTTTCCAACAATGTCAATAGCAAGGTTAACACTACTGTTTTCGTGAGAATTGCCATATCTTCAAATTCAAGATAAGCTATTGTTGTCACAAAACACACAAAAAATGTTTATCATTGGGTATTTTTATTAAAAAAAATCACAATACCTACCAGATTTTATATTATTTTTAGCAGTGGCATAAGATTATCCCTCTGGATCTAGTGGCAAGCATTGTGAGATATCACATTAACGTGTAACACAGGGTTAAATTTGGGAATGAATGTTGAAAAAAAACGAGTGTGCTTTAGACCACACGACTAAAGTAAAACTACAAGACAAACCTCGCCCCATGAACCTAGGTATCCCTGCTAAGTTACCAAACGTAGCGAACGGGGTGACCTATGACCTAGGAGTGACATATGACATTGGGGTGAAATATGACCATGGGGGGACCTACGACCTTGGGGTGACCATCCTTATCCTTATCACTCCCCAAGTCAAGCGTGCGTAAAGGCCCGACCGAAAGGTCGGGCCTTTACATCACACTTTTCGTAACAATCACCACTTTTCGTAACGCATTCACCAGCTTACCCCCCCCCCCCAAGTCGAGCGTGCGTAAAGAAGTTTTACTTCAAAAATTGAAAGAGAAAATTTAATAATAAAAATAATCCTAAAAGTACCCATAAAAACTCCATCAAAAGAAATTTTTAAAAACTTTAATGTGTTCAGCATTATTAAATTATACTCAAAAAATGCACTACTCAAATTTAAAGACAAATATGAATACCTTGCTGACCAACACACTTAAGAGGGCATTACCAAAGAAAACCAGAAATACCTACGTCATTTTCAAATCAGATTTTAGACGTATTGACTCTTTTCCACAAAAAATTATAAATGGATTTCGAAAGATTGTTCTTTTATCTAGCATTCGCATGTAATAAATTTTGAGTATTTTATTTAATTTTTAGTATAATAAGGTTATTCCATAGGTCGTTGGCAGATTTGTTAAATTTTCAAAAAAGATTTTGTATTATACCACACCCATTTTAAATAATATAATCATGCAGTAAAATAAATCAATACAAATCTTATCTAGTTATTTTAATTTTTGGTTCAATAAAATCATTAAAAAATATGTACGTACATGTGTTTCTTGACGAAAATTTGTCCATTTGTGTATTTATTTGCGCACTTACAAACTAATATATCTCAGATTTTTTTAACATTCTTATTAAATTTAGACAGTATTGAAAAATGATAAATACTTATAATCAAAAAATAATTACAAAAAGTACATTATTTCAATAGTTTTATCATCACGCCTTTCAGCATTTTTGGATGAAGGTATAAATTAACTAATTTGGATTGAAATAAATTCGATATTGAGTTATAATTTAAAAAAGCTGGTACGGAGAATAATTAATCTTTCTCATTGTAACCGCCCTGCACGATCGTAAGAACAACTTTCGACGAAATGTGGATTTTCGTCCGCTGGCTGGTTAAACGCTCTTAAACTACAAGGTCAAAATCCTCAAATCTATTGAACATCCCGCAATTAAGTACATCTTTTGGCCAGAAAAGCCATAATTTCCATGCTACAAAATTATATAATACCCTTCCAATTGAAATTAAGAACACCAGGGAGATACAAATGTTTAAAAAAGATATCAAATTATGGTTAAGTAAACAGGAAGATGAGGAAATCATTAAAATCATGAAGTAACCCCAATACAACCTGCAGACAACAAACATAAATACTTTTATTTTATTTATTGTTATTTTGTGAAAATCAAGAAACTAGAAGACGAGGAAATAAAAATCTACACCCATTCAGCGACATACAGTCCACCTCGGAACAGGAATACCTAGTGAGGAGTGAGGAGGACTGTAAACACCCATACAACACCCATTCAGCAACATACAGTTCGCCTCGGAACAGGAATATCTAGTGAGGAGTGAGGAGGACTCTAAACACCCATACAACACCCATTCAGCAACATACAGTTCGCCTCGGAACAGGAATACCTAGTGAGGAGTGAGGAGGACTCTAAACACCCATACAACACCCATTCAGCAACATACAGTTCGCCTCGGAACAGGAATACCTAGTGAGGAGTGAGGAGGACTCTAAACACCCATACAACACCCATTCAGCAACATACAGTTCGCCCCGGAACAGGAATACCTAGTGAGGAGTGAGGAGGACTCTAAACACCCATACAACACCCATTCAGCAACATACAGTTCGCCTCGGAACAGGAATACCTAGTGAGGAAGACTGTAAACAAACCACTTTACTTAGTATTTTTACTTATTTTGTAATTCTACTTTTCTTATATTGTCATTAAAATAAAATTTAAAAAATCAAATATGTACCTGGATGTAATACTTAATTCAAAACAAACCAATTTTGAATATGTGCTAAAGAAGGTATCAAAAAAGTAAAATTTCTTAGAAGACGGCCTTGTGCGCACTAGCGGCTAGCCGCGTAGGCGGTCAACCGCGCGGCCTGCCGCATTTTTATTTTAGTATGCAACCGCTCATATTCGTACGCACCTAACCGCCGAAAAATTTCATACTAAAATAAAAATGCGGCTATCCGCGCGGTTGACCGCCTACGCGGCTAGCCGCTAGTGCGCACAAGGCCTAAGAAATAAATTAAATAGGAACACTACAGAGCTCATTTATAAAACTATGGTTGCTGTTCGCGCATTGTATATTGGGATTGGTTTGAATATGCGCAGACTTGGTGATAACAAATGTCAAAATCCTGAAACTATCTCACCTACCTAATATTACGATCCTAAATGTCATGCACCATCAAAAAAGGAAATTGTTGCAAGAAAAAATACCCAACTTTGGAAAGGTGTGCTTTGAAACTCAGTGTAAATTAAGAACCCAGACAGGGCGCATATATCATATACATCTTTCTATAAGAATATTACGATTTTTAAATTTAAATATAACATTGCGAAGTGTACACCACAACCTGGAGACCAGTGAGGATCCACCTACAACGGTGAGTCCTATTTTCCTTTTTCCAATCTGGGCTTATCTTATTTTCCAAAAGCCCAGATCTGAACCATTATCCATCAGGTTTTGCGAGTGTTTGCATATTTAAACGTCCCTGTAACTTAGCGATTAAGTAGTTTCGGGAGGGGATTACATAGGGCTTTGCTCTGCAGAACGCCAAGATACAGTGGTGTCACCAGTTGCTTTACATTTAGATTACTGTTCTACAATGTTATATTTTGCCAATGAACGAAATTTCAACAAAGCAGAAGTTTTTTTTCGTTATTTGTTTTTGGGGTGTTATGCCGTGTTGCGCTACCTCCTTCTTTAGCCAACGTTTCGGACAGCGTTGCAGTTTCCATCATCAGGGCAGATCCGATGCCGATTCGCATTACCACCCAGCGCAGAAGAGAGGACTTATCCATACGTTGGTGACCCGAGCGACTAGAATATGTGAAGAAACAAAAATCGGAGCAGAACTTACAAAGCTGACCGATGCACTGGAGTGCAACGGTTACACGGCAAGGCAGACAAGGCAAATCATAAGAGCCAAATCTGCACCAAACGAAGAAGGGTTAAACAAGAGTTAAAAGGCTTCGCTTTCCTGCCTTACGTTCACAATGTGACAGACAGAATTGTCAGGCTGTTGAGAAAAGAAAGCATCAAGACTGTCTTCGGAGCCACAACTAAAATTCAAGAGCTACTGAGGTCTGCAAATACCAAGTTTCCTCTGGAAACAGATGGAGTATATAAACTCAGCTGTTCCGGATGTGATAAGGTCTATGTGGGCCAGACAGAGCGGAAGATCTCCAAAAGGATGTCAGAACACTTTCGAGCGTGTAAACTTGACCACCCTGATAAATCGGCAATCGCCGAGCATTTACTTGAAACCGGCCATTACTTTGGGTTTGTTCCTGAAGTCCTGGGAAGACCCAAAACTTATAGAGCACGCCTAATTACAGAGGCAATTAAAATTCATAAAAATCCTATTAACATTAATAGCTAACTAAGCTCAATAGTTCTTGGTATCCGGTAATTGACGGCTACACCAAAGCTAAATGCAGAAAACCATCTTGAAGTACACTGTATAATGCCAGTTCGCAATTGAGTTTTTTTTTAATTATGTTTTTTTTTTTTTTTTTTACATGAGCTCCACACAGGAGGCGCTGAGGAAAATAATTTTACTCAGGGCCTATGTCATCTTTGGGGATGCTGTGTGGAGGGTTTTTTTAGGAAAAGGAAGGAGAGGAGAGTTCTGGGAAGGAAAAGGGTTTAAGGGGTGGGTAGGAATCTGGGGTTCAGTGTGTCTTGTTCATCCGCCTCCAAGACCTAGACAAACCTCACCCCATGAACCCCTGCTAAATCACCAAACGTAGCGAACCACTTGGGGTGACCTATGGCAGAGGTGTTGGTTATCCAATAAAGGTTCCCGGGGCGGCGGTACCCATTCACGCCTCCCAAATGTTCATTCAGTTTTTTTAATTTCACAATATTTATATTACAAATCGTAAAAAACTGAAATCTCAGTGAAGCTGGCAACACGGTATTGCTTCTAAGTACTTAAGCACACATTTCACCACTAACATTTACACATCTGCCCTGATGATGGACACTGTAACGCTGCCTGAAACGTTGGCTAAAGGAGGAGGTAGCGCAACACGGCATAACACCCCAAAAACAAATAACAAAAATACTTTTGGCCGTGAAAATCTAAAATCATAACCGAACTATGAGATGTACCTATAGTGGGGAAAGGCAATACGCAAAGGTTAATCAATTGAGAGAGGAGCTAAATTGGATTACAATAAAGAGACTGCTATGCATAAAATAAAGAAAAACCAAATGCCAGAACACTTGAAGGTTGATTTTTTTTTAAATAGAGATATACATAATTACGAAACAAGAAATATAAAAAGAGTTCGATTGCCACGTATGAAAAAATCATAATCACAGAACTGCCTAATGTATAGGGGACTAAAGACGTTTGATGAAATGCCTGAAAGTATTAACAATGAATGTATTTAAAAAGAAATGTTAAGCTTACCGTAAAATATTAAAATTTATAAAATGAAATGTTACCTTATGCATGTTAGTGTATATTCTAAATTATTATAAAGTAACTCCATAAATAATAATTATAAATAAAAAAATCTCCAGACTTAAGGTCAAGTCTGAATATCTATCATTAGGGTAGAGTGGGGACGATTGAAACATCTCAATTTACTCAAAAACTATAATACCTAAGAGTGTGATACAGCACTCGAAACTCCGTCGGGTCTGTTGGGACGTTTCTACAAAAGCGAACTAGCCGGCGAGTGACTCAGTCGTGCATAGGGGGCATTATTGGATTTCGCACCAAAAAGTAATTATTTAAGACATTTTTGTTTATCTTACAACTCATTTTGCTCTCGCAGCTTGACGAAATGTTTTATTACATTCTCTTCTTTATCTATTTTAGAGTTTTTATAGTGTATTTGCGTGGCGTTAATTTCTATTTAAAAGGCTTATTTTTAACTTGGAAGCAGAAAATGCAGCGCGGGGAAGTTTGAAACAACTTGTATGGGGATGATTGCAACGTTTTAATCATAGACCCTGTTTCAATCGTCCACACTGAGAGAAAATTTAAAAGTTATAATGACAAAAGGTCTGAAATTCAAATCATGATCTTGAAAGTGGATGATGAAGTCGATCTCTTGCGACCACATTCGACATCACACACCCTCACGTGATTTATTGATTTTTTTACATTCATAACTAAAAAAAAATCTACGTTAATAGTATACATTATTTTATCAATTGTGTAAGTACAAAAGTTAACAACAGAGAAAAAAATATACACATGAACAGTAGGTAATATTTAAATATTAGAGATTTATAGTTATAAGTTGAGATTACACGTAACCCGCCTCAATGGGCCTATGTTGAGGCAGTCATTTGGTTACTTATTTGTAATACCTACGAACATACCCACACTTGTTTCAAAGGATATTCACTAAATAGGTTGGTTGCTTTAATAATGTCGTATTTGGGTGAGTGCACCGGTAAAGGCCCTATCCTGTCTTAATTTTTTTTAATAATTAACATCATTGAATCATTTGTGATAGAGTAGGTTCCAAGAGTAGGTAGGTACTCTTGCAACCGCTTAAATTCTGTATTTCTGACACGGTTTTGGTTCAATTTTTTTCCAGGTGCATTGGAATCCGATGACAAAAATATGAAAAAAAATCCTTCACATTGATAAAAAAAAGTGCTTCGTAGTCTCCACACTCTTGTCTTCTTAGTTTACTGTATGTTTCACTTCTACCGCATGTGAATTGCACATTCAGATTTTTCTTTTCTTTTAATAGATACTATTTAATTGTTTAATGGATATGTTAATGCCCCTTAACCGAATATTTAAAGTTTTTTTATTCTAAAGTATTGCGATATTTTGTATAATGTCACATCGCAAACCACAAGTTCAATTAATTTCTATTTTTTCGACTTCTTAAAGTTGCTGAATTTTACACAGAAAAAATGCTCTCAAGTCATATGTAAATTCAACAATGTTATGATTGAAATAGTGTGATGGTTGAAACAAGCACTTTTGTATGAAAGCGAAAAACTTATTTTTAGTACCGTTCTATTCTGCTCCAGGATAATATCGAAGTAAAACTATGTTGAATATGCCAAATACTACTAGTTAGTATAACTAAGAGCACTTAAACACAAATAATAAAAAATATATTTAAGGTTTTTTCATTTCAAAGACATTTACGTTCATAGTTTTTAAAATAATTGCAATCAGTATTCATGATCTCATTGAGTACTGTTATAAGAAAGAAAATGTTTAACATTAATTAAAATTACTCCAATTATTCCAAAGATATTTAGAGTGTTTCAATTATCCCCACATACTGTTTCAAACGTCCACACTATGGGGATAATTGAAACAGATTTCCCCATCGTCTTTAAATGGTTATTGTAGCTTACTTGTACGAGTTGTGGCCATCCAATAAATTTAATATGATAACTAGATAGATCATAGAACATCTAGTATAAACATCTTCTCCATAAATACGAAAGAAATATTACTACACATAGTTAAAGTAAAGGTGTTTAACCATCCCCACTCTGCCCTACACGCAAAGGTCATTTAGATGTGCGATTATAAAAAATCATATCAGATGTAATATTTACCTATTTAAATTCAAAACACAGTCTGCATTGTTTAACATATTATGGAGATAACAAGGAAATTTATATCACAATATGTAAAGATAGTCTGTTTGATAAAAAAAAACAATGGTTTACATAAAGCAGTAAACAAGAAAGCCATAGCAAACAGATGTGGTGTTTAAAAAACAAAATATTAGTAGTTACTTGGTTCTTAGTTTTGTTTAGCAATATGAACCAGTAAAAAAACGGATATCTATATACCTACTTAAATAATGTAACAAATTAACTGGATTGAACTTAAAAAAAGGACTTAAACAAGTGAGTGTCAGTTAAAGTGCACATCGTATCGGCTATGTTTTGGGCATAACCTTTGGTTTTAAGCCTACAAGTCACATTTTTTGGGAATGTTACTTTTCAGCGTTTTCGTATAGAATAGTCTTCAAAGTACATCACGATAAAGTAATATTTGCTGCTTGGTTTGAAAATTAGATCGGTTAGACGTATTTTAAATGCTTTAATTAATAATCTCAAATCGTACCCCGTAACTAGTCAATACAATAAAAACAATAAGTTCGGCCTGATTTGAAATGTCTGTACTTTCGTCTACTTGCAGAAAAAAAAAATTACTCTTTTTTACTCTACCTACAAATGACATCTTGATATCTTGAGACATTTTCTAAATTCGCCGAGAAACAGTCCTGTCTAACAGTGGTATGTTTGTTATTTTCTTTGATACCTATTTCGTGGCCGAGCATGCATCGGACAATGACATTGGCACACGGTATAATTAAATCCTCTGCAATTGTATGATTTCTTTACTGATTTAGCGATGCGATAACTTATTCTGTATGATGCTTCCAGAGCTGTTTCCTGTGCTTTAGTAGCCCTTGAGAAAAGCGAACCTTTGTTAACAGTTAAATGTTGAAACATTTAACTTCTTTTTTTCTTTCAAAAAAATCTCTAAACTGAACTAAATCACTGACTGATGTGTATGGCGTTGGGGCAGGCTGCCAAACCACCGAGCGTAAACCGCCGAAGTTTGAAAACGTTGAGCTGAGTTTTAAATCCTACATTCGTGCCGCGTACCCCCCCAATCTTGCTTCGCGTACCACAGGTTGAAAACCATTGATATAGATGAAAACCATTGATCTAGACCACAAAATAAAGGGCATAATCAGCTCAGAATTTTTTTTGAAATTTTTAAATAAAGATAATAGGCATAAAAATTCGCTTGGAAAACGAAGTCTAGAGGTCACAACGTCAAGCGCATTTTATTTATTATTATTATCAAATGAATTTATTCCTACACAGTATTTAGAGAAGCAGATTTTTCCTTGATGCATTTGAATGAAAATACGTTTAATACTTTGTTATTCGGCGGTACATCCTCTCTGCACATCCCTTCGGGGTCACTTAGTTATATTTTATGTAATTAGGTGTACCGTATTTTCCCTAAACCGACTGCACATTGCATATAAGTACGCCGAGGGGCAATTGTCGGCGGATCAACAACTGTCATGGAACCACTCGTTCACACATTTCTAACGAAAAATATTTTTTTAGAAATACGCGTACATTTTATACAAGGTAATTTAAAAAAAAAAACTTTATTCTACTTAATGGAAACAGTAGAAAAAGCTTCAATTTCAAGGCATATTTTTTTGTAATCACAATGTAAACAGTAAAACTGGAATAATCACAGATCTTGAATAGAACTTACACAGAACCTGAAATTTAACTTAAAATAATTTTATGAATCCGTTGAATTTTTTAAACAACCCATCCTAAGGAATGTGAAATTCCACGAATAAGGAACCACTGTCAGTAAAACAATATAAATTAACACAGAAGTGTCAACTTTGGGAATCATTAGAGTAAAAAATAGGAAGAAGATCACAATGTAACTTATCACTGCGGTAAAATTAAGTTTCTAGATTTAGAAAGATTGTCATTTGAATTGGTGATGAAATTAGATTGGTGAAATAGTCAAACTTACCAAATGAAGATAGGGTGAACAGCACTATCCCGGCTTTGGTGTTGAGGTTGTTTAATCCGAAAGCCTTCATGTAGCAGATGTGGGCAGTGCCGAAGGAAGCCATTCCAAGTATAAAGTAATCTTTCCACACTAAAAGTGCATCTCCAATCGTTGAGAAGATCAAACCAACCAAGATTCGACGGGAGAAGGTGTACCTGCAAATATTACATAATTACAAGAAGGAAACAGAAGGAGTCTCCGAATAATGTAGGTACTAAAAATGAAATAGACAATTGTTAGGTTAGTCGCAAAATTAAATATTAATTGGAAATTCAAATATTAAAAAAATTGATTACACATCAAAGCAATTTGAGGAATCCAGTGGAATTTCACAAGGTTCTCAATTGAGTCCTGTATTATTTTTTTTAAATATTTATGAATGAAATTGTATCAATTGTATTTAATTTATTTCAATTTATATATGAAAACTAAATTGTGAATTTTGACAAAGAGAAATATCTAGATACTAAAAAAAATACAATGCGAAATATCAATACATTTTAATTCTACAAAAACAATACCTATTGCTTTTTTAAAACAAAGCAATTATTGCTTTATCTTTCAAAGTAAGTACCTAAAATATAATTGTAAAAAAAAATGAAAATAATATCAACCGTTTGCAGGTACATACAAAAAACGCATAAAGGGAGAAACAAACTGAGCCCACGCGACGCGACGCAACGTTTCTGTCCATGTTCACACTGGCCGACGTATGTATAAAGTAATTTCGTCGCTGTGACCACGTGACAAAGAGTTTCTGGTTGTGCGCAGGCGCGTTTAATTCGACACATTTGACATTTATTTTTTAGGTTATGTTTATGTGATTCTCTTCTCAGCAGACGATAGCTTTGCCATATCTTCTAAAAGCGAATTTGAAGATGATTTGCTACGATTATTACTATTTTAAATTAATATTCTCGTAAAAAGAAAAATTAAAAAGTGGGAAGTAGTTGGTTCCACAACATTAACAAAGACAAATGCTTGGAGAGTTTCATACTTGTAAAGGAACTAGAATCTGATGACGGACCATTCTTCACGTACTTCCGTATGAGTAAAGTGGTATTTGAAGAGCTTCACAGCATAATTGAAAATGACATAAAAAAAGAAAACACACATCTTCGAAAGTCAATTGGGACCAGAGAAAGACTGGCAGTGTGTCTAAGGTTTAATTGTCATTCATTATAGGGGAATAATATTGAAAGTCATGCCATGAATGGTTGAAATTTCCTCCCAAGCTGCACTGCTTATGCAGAATCTCTATAATCCTGTGATTTGATTTTATAAATAACTTCGTGCCGTCTAACAGTTTCAATGAACTGTTCGTCATCCATTTTTGAATAATATCTGTCAAAAAATCAACCACGGATAGAGCGAAACATAATGTTAGATGCTTAGATAACACCACAAAGATGTAAAATCATCTCGTAGTAGGCGTGACCATACCCCCTCCACCTTCCACATGGCCCACGCCGATCTGGCCGCGGCAGATCCACGTCGCGTAGGGGGCGTCGCGTCGGTTTGCGTTACGTGGGGCTAGTGTGATTCTAAAGCACCCGTTTCCATATAAAATGTATGGATGGTAAGTAGTCCAGATATGAAAATGGTGACGTCTACCTACGTCGCGTAGCGTCGCGTGGGCTAAGTGTGTTTCTCCCTAAGTAATCTAGACAAAATTTTGATAAGGAATCATAAATAAAATGTATTTTTTTAAATTACTGGGAGCCTACCCAGATACTTTGAAAAAAGATAATAATGGCTCGTTTACTTTATATACCTACCCAGTTATTTAATTTTTATATAATGCATGTATTATTAATTAAATGCAGGTTTGTAGATGTGTCACTTTATGAAAAATTTATCATTTTTCTATTACAATTAAAGCTTGTTTTTTTAAAATCTGAATTAGTTATTTCGTAGATAAGAGAATAAATTTTTTTAAACCAAGATTGGAGTAGATCAGGCAAGCGCAACCTGCGGCCAAATTGAAGATTTTTGTGCGGCCCAAAATGAAGTTTTCAACTATCTATGTTTTGGTTTTTGGTATTCACACAAAAAAGAAAAATTCGTTCTCGTAAATTTATCAGATTTATAACATTTTTTGTGAAATTAAAACTTCCTTGATATTAGACCTCGGAATCTCGTTGGGGTTTTTGATTTATTGCTTGCACTAGGAATTTATTTTCGCAATTAATCCCAATCATATTTTTTCAATCACAAAATTCTCAGAAGACCGAATGCAACTGGTCTGATTTTAATGAGTGCAAAGGATACACGTGTATAGTGGAGAGGGAGCACTCCGGTTAAACACGTGCCATTTTTAATTGTTTATAACACGCCAAGGGCAAACAAATACAAAATGTAATAAAATATTAGTAGTTCTTCTCTATAACAATATAATGATTGTTTACAACATTATTTACAATGTCAGTTTATGCCTTCTAACGTCGAAGGTATTCATATTATTATAAATATCTTAACAATTTTCAAATCGCAAGAAATTTTCCTATTAGTATTTCATGAACTTTCAACGAAAACAATATGGTTACACGCAGTTATAAGGAAACCCGGTCGCCGAGAAATTTAAACAATAGGTATTTTACCAAACTGTCACTGTCACTATCGTTCTTACTCCCCCGAATATTGAGCGAAAGGGACAACTGCACCTCAGACTGAAAATACCTAAATAAAATCATCAAACTCGAGGTTTTGTATTCCCCATTTTTCCTCCAAAACTGGAATGGTTTTAAGTTTTTTTTCACTAACTGTGTTAGAAGAAAATACTCCATGTCTCTAAGTTTTGCTTTTTAAAATAAACCTTGTCTAGTGTGTACTGAACGTCTATTGATGGGCTTCAAACCGGGAAAGATTTTTTGAGGGTCCTAACTTCTATAAGAAATAATTTATCAAAAAAATAAAAACGTTTCAGCAAATGCTGACCGTTAGATTGAAAAATAGTTTAACATATTTGTGAAGTATCCTGTGAATTTCAATTAAATACAAGCATTTTTTGGTACCTAGTACAAAAATATTGTAACTTTATACTTTCTGAATGACCCTCGTAGATAGCATGTCTGCAAAACAAAAGCCAATTAGATTGTATTTAAGTACGTAGCCACTATTGTATGTTGAAGTGTGAAATCAAATATTTATAGACGAAAAAGATTTTAAAGAAATAATTAATTTTAATTTTTTTTTAAATAATAATAAAATACACGATAAATTCGATATAAACCTCGGTAGGTACTAATTGACAAATAAGTTTTGCCTTTATAAAAATTCAAATTCTTAGAAGAAAGGCGTGCAAATACAATATTGGTTAGAATAACCGATACAATATTGTATTTGTTTGGTTTTCTTAAAATAATTGGCCTTTTATATGGCAAAACTAATTTATTCATATTCATATTGCATATTTACCGGCGCAACAACGACTAATAGATTTTGCTATTTTACAGATTTTTTTTAATATTAGCTTTACACATGAGGAAAATAATTTCCCTCGGGGCCTATGTCATCTTAGGGGATGCTGTGTGGAGGGTTTTTTTTAAGGAAGGGAAGTATAGAAAGTTCTGGTCTTTTTAAGGAAGGGAAGTATAGGAAGTTCTGGGAAGGAAAAAAGTATGAAGGGTGGGTAGGAATCTGGGGGTCAGCACTCCAGGAGTAACAGACGTATGATTCCATCCCTCCAACTGCGGTGCAAGGCGATGGGTCGACAGAGTCCGGCTGGAAAGATTAAAAGCCGGAAGAAAAGATCCGGCCCGCCACGCAGCAGGTGGGCAGACGCATCCGCCGTCAAGACCTGGTCAAACCTCACCCCATGAACTCGGGCACCCCTGCTAAGTCACCAAACGTAGCGAACCACTTGGGGTGACCTATGGCAGAGATGTTGGGTTATCCCATAAATGGTTCCCGGGGCGACGGTACCCAAAACCGACTCCCAAATTCATTAAACTTATCCTGCAAAAGCGTTTTTTCCTAAAATAATTAAACTATCGTCATCGATGAAGGAGCAGATAATTAATCATTTTAAGTTTGCCCTCAAAAGTCAATTCAATAGAATTTAAAACGCTCTAGAGTTTTGGGCTCAAAACCTTCGTCAAATAAGTAAGGGAACGTACCCATACTACGTGACTAACTTTTTGCAATTTTTAACCCCCCCCACCCCCCCCCCACCCCCCACCCCCCCACCCCCCCCGGTGACCAAAAACCTAAGCAACCCGCCGCTCATTTGTATGGAGCGTGACATTTTTAAGACCCCCCCCCCCCCCCTAAACGTGTCACGTAGTATGGGTACGTTCCCTAACATTAATTAGTAAAGTAAGTTTAGAAATTTATAGTAAAAATGCAATGAAAACTGTATTTTATAGAATCGCCTGTCAGAAGGATCTATTGTGTATGTATTGTTATGATTTTATCTAGCTATGTGTGTGTGTATATATTATTATAATAATATAATAATAATGATTTATTGTCTTCATGTCTATAAAATGTCTCTAGCCAAGGGCGGATCCAGGATTTTTTTCTGGGGGGGGCACAAAGGGCGGACGGGCAAAAAAATCAACAATTACTGTTAGGAATAAACTTGAAGTATCATACTTCAATTTTATTTCTACAAGTTCAAGTATGTATAGGAAGGTTTATGAAAGTGCCAAAACAATAGAAAAAATAAATGTTTAATAAAGACAGTTTTTGCTTCAAGTATGTACTGTGATGGAATCTCCACAATCGTCTACGCGCTCCATTCATCTTTCTGTCATAGATCCCATTCCCACATACTTACAATACATTCGTTATTTTTTGCAACCAAAATATTCATTAGAAATAATTTATATGCAAAACAACGTTTGTCGGGTCAGCTAGTTTATGTATAAAAATAAGAGAAAGGGGGAAATAATTACAAGGAATCAAATTGTATAAAATTATGGTTCAATTAGACTCTATTATTAATTTACTGAATGCTAGAAATTTGAAACTTATTTAAAAATAGTAACATACCTACTATAACATACTATATTCTTATTATTTTTTATTCCCACTTAAAATTTGGGTTCGTTTGAAGAAATTCCTAAATGATATAATAACACAGGTCTACAACAAAAATGCTGTCTGGATGTTTTCAACTGATTTCTATGTATTTAGGTGTTCTGAAAACTAGAAAAATACTCAAAAAATTCCAGAACGTCAGGTTATTTTGCAAAACGGTATACATATATATACAGATATAGATATTATATACAATGGTGAGCTCTGGCAATAAACATTTCATTGCTAAACCATTCATCCGATTGCGATGAAACTTTGGGGATATGATGTGTGCATGCCCGTGGTGGTTTCTGTATACAATAGTGAGCTCTGGCATCATGAAATTACGAAAAATTATTTAATTAAATAAAAATGAATCGCGGAAATGTATGTACGTGCATAACTTTTAAACGACTGCACCAAATTGGATAATTCTTTTTTTTGTGTTCGTTACTGTCAAAACAAGGTTTGTATAAAACTACTGGTGAGCTCTGGCATTATGAAATTTGTATAAAAAAATTGCAATAGGTGGCACACGAGCTGTGAAGACTGAATGTACCGGGACTGAATGTATGGAATGTGGGAGGGGGAAGGGGAACTCGGGTAGGGGGTTCGAGAGAGGGGGGGAGGGGAACTAGGGATCGGGAAGGGTAACCTGAATTTGTAGGCAATAACAAAGACCCTACCTTCAAACAAATCGTTAAAAGCATTTTAAGCTTTAGGTTGCCTAATGAGTTTAAAAGTACATTTTCTTCTTTCCCACCTAGACTACTTTCCAGAAAATTTAGGATATGTGAGTGAAGAGCAAGGTGAAAGATTTCTGCAAGATATTAAGGAGATGGAAAAAAGATACCAGGGAAGATGGAGCATCTCAATGATTGCAGACTACTGTTAGACGCTTCAGAGAGACCTTCCAGATGCTTCCTACAAGCCAAAATGTACCAAAAGTAGTCTCACTGGGAAAAAGAAATGTGTTTAGTACTTACTAATCAATGTATTTTAGATAAAAAAAATAAGTTTTTTTACGCAATATAACTAAATAATTTTTTTTTGTATTTTATCTTTTATTTTAAGATGATAACTTGTTTAACACAGATACCTACATTGTCAGAAAACGTGACGTTCTGTGACAAAATGAAAGTCATTTTCGGATTCAGCATACCCAAAAACATAAGAATTACTCAAAAAAACCAAAACAGCTCTCAATTTTTATTTTTAATAATGATCAAACACACCTATAGGTACTAAAAACTAATGAAGGTAGGTATTTATCTAAAGTGTTAAATAAGGGAACGTACCCATACTACGTGACACGTTTGGGGGGGGGGGTCTTCAAAATGTCACGCTCCATACAAATGAGCGGCGAGTTGCTTAGGTTTTTGGTCACCGGGGGGGGGGGGGGGTTAAAAATTGCAAAAAGTTGGTCACGTAGTATGGGTACGTTCCCTAAGTGTTGCATGTTGTTTTATAAATAACAATCTATTTTAGTTGAATTCAGTTAGGTAGAATACAAATAAGACAGTTTTTTTTAAATAATTATAATGTTTTTATCAGTTCTAAAGGGGTACAGGTAGAGACAGAGAGAGGTACAATCATTATATTAAACTGACTGAATTCAACTAAAGTAAAATGGTGCTTTGAAAGCGTTTTTATTATTTATTGAGTTTGATTGTAAGTGTTTTTTATGCATATCTCATTAAGAAATATACCTATAATAAAACATACTTATAATAAATAATACGTAAATACTAAGGTTAGATGCATTTTTACATTAATTTTCCAATAAAAACAACAACCAAAAAAATAGGAAATGTGCCTAGATTAATCCTACAACTGTTAGAAAGAAAAGATGTGAGGTAGCGTTCGAGGTAACTGGACGCAATTAAAACGAATATTTTTAATTAATTCTTATAAAAGACAACTATTTGCATTCGGACGATGGAAAATACCGCATTTAAAATCTCAAATTTGCTTTCGTCGTATGGATGACACCTGACAGCATAAATAAACCAAACCCATTTAAAATAATATTTATGTCTGTATTTTGTGAAATTTTGTATTGAAATTTTGGATGCAGAGTTTCCTATCGCCAGAATGCAATTAGAGTACCTAATTGAAGTGAATCAAAAGGCTTTATCAAAAAAATATTACCAAAATTAAAGGCAGTAAGAGTAATAATTTTTATTGGTAAATTAATAATTTTAATCTGTACACATTATAAATTAAATTCCTCCGCCGCGTCTGTCTGTCTGTTCGCGATAAACTCAAAAACTACAGAACGGATTTTCTTGCGGTTTTCACCAATAGATGGAGTGATTCATGAGGAAGGTTTAGGTATATAATTTTTCAAGGTTTTGTGTAAATTGGTTGAAAAATATAATTAAAGGAGAATTCTGTATGTGGTGGACGAGCGGGCCGGCAAGCGGGCGGTGTGGATTTGATTTGTATACAAATTAACAGATAGCGGTCTGAGTTAAAAGGTGGGTAAACATTAAGTAGATGGCGTTATGTTTCATTAAGGCTCTGCAACCGGACCCGAAAAGAAGAAGATGGAGAGATACGAAATTACGAATGTTAGAGGAGAGCGCTAACATTTACAGCGACAAAATCGATGCGAAAATTGCGAAAATGTTTAATAAAACAAGACTCGTTTAAAATAGAGCAAAAATCTCGCGGGCATTATCTTAAACAGCATTTATAGAAACACTGTGAATTTTTTCATACATATAACTTGTAAAATAACTGAAACAAACGTGTTAATAATAATTTTTGGAGCATACTTTTTTTATACGATTTTTTTCTATCGTGGAAATTTTATATAATTTGCGTTTCGGTGCGGGCAAAGAAGTCTAGATATTATCTTCAAGAATAACATATATTTTTAAGAGCTTTAAAACTTACCGTGTTTAAGGGAAATATGTAATAAATCGGTACAAATCCGGGTTGCGGGCTCTTAACCAAAGCAACGCGTGGCCGTGTCAGCTAGTAATATATAATAAATAAATAACTTACTCGTCCTTGAATCCAACTCCTTGCAGGGACACAAAAAAGATCAGACTCAGCATTGGAAGAACTTTGATCAACATGGACCATAGCGAGGGATTCTCAAAGGGAATGAAGGTCACAAAATAAATGGCCAGCGTTTTAAAGAAAGGCACCAGCTTTGGCACGACACTTTTCAGCTGAAAAAAATATTTTACATCTTGAAAATGCATCACTAAGAACAGTAAATAAATCACCACTAAATATTGAGCAATGTCGACTAATTCAAAATAAGACATTTTGCCAAAAACGTTTTCAGACCTACTAAAATAAATTTTAAGAATTTTTCGTTAAGTATGTTTTCAGTTGGAAAATTATGTGTGAAAACTAAAATCTGCCAGTGTGAATTGGTTTACCGAGTTCTGACGTTTTATCAATACGACCAGTTTGTTTTTCAATTAAGTATTTATTTAAATTACTTAATTATAATATATTTTATAAAAACATGCAGATCTGAAAAGATTCGGAAAATGTTATAAGAAAATTATTTTTAATAGGTACGGATTAGGATTATCTAAATTTAATTCGTAAATACCAGTTTGTGGACAAATTTTAGCGTATCGCGAATAACGACATCATAAACTCTACAACTGCGTACCTACAAAATATATTTTAATTTGTTATCGTAAACACTTTTCAAAACATTGATTTTATAAAAACAACGATGACATATCAGATTCTGTAAGAGTTTCTTTGATTGGACATCATATTATAAACAAAGAAATCATCCGGTAAGTATTTTAGGATAAACGCAGTTGCGTGTTTTCGAAAATGTACGCATAAAAATATTGTTTTTATTTTAGTAAAATATCACAAACAATGTGATAAAAATTAGGCGTAGGAAAAAAACGCCTCGTGGTTAGCATTTTAAAAGCATTTCATTTGGAAGCATTCCAAATAAAGAAAATCTTCTTTGTCCGCAAAGCCGAAATAAATGCATTTATTTCGATAAATTATGAATGAAGACTAGATAATTACCACTATCGCAGGGGACGACATTGTTAAACGATCTGAATGAAATTAGAAATCAACGTAGAATTCGATATACGCCGGCTACGCGTATTGAATTTTAAATAAAAATCACGAAACTCGGTTGCACCCAAAACACGATATTCGCGGCCCGCGCCAAATAAACGATTTTGACAGAACTGTCAAAAACAACAATATTTATTTACAGGTTTTATTGCCGTGAAGTTAGGTACAAGGGATTCCCGATCTATTCTTGGCATCAGTGCTGCCAGATGCAGGGTTTTTTTTACCACTTGAAAATGAGTTACGAGTTTACGAGTCACCAAAAATATCTACTTTTGAGTGAGGAATGTAGTTTTAGAACTACATTCAAAGTTGTTTTTGAACTGCACTACCCGTACTCTCTGTTCCCAATTCTTTATCTAATTATTATAAGTGTCGATAAATAATATGAATACATTAATAAAATAGTATAATAGTATATGTACTGCCAAAGCGAGTAAAAATTATATCATGTAACTTTAATTAGGTATGTAGAATAACTGTTAAAATACTATATTAATGGAGCTGTGGCAGAATTTTTTCTCCATCTTCTCATGAATTTGAAAATGTATTTAAATCAAATTTAAGTTCTACAAATTAAACTTGATAACAGTAAAAACATTCAAAAAAACATTTTTGTTTTATTATACTAAACCCATACGAAACTTATTTCTACTTAATTTATTATTGGTTTCCGCCTGTTAAAGCTATCTTCAGAATGAAACGAATGTTTCTTAATCTACAATTCTTAACTTTTTTTACTTGTATGCTGTTTTTTGTTTAATAACATTATTTTTTTCCTCTTAATCAAAGGAAAATTATAAAATTGTTGCTTTTCAAGAAAATTGTAGTAACGGTGTTTTATTATTTAATTTCTCAATTAAAAGCTTACGAAAAATATGTTTTTTTTATCCTTCAAAACATGGTAAAACTAGGATTTTTTACCCTTTAAACATGTGTTTTTGGGATATGGCATCACTGCTTGGCATGTTAATTATAAAGAGTCCAACACACAGTAACAAAAATATTATGTCGTGGAAAAAATTAAGTCATTTTATTTTTCTCTTCCGGAAACAAAAAACTTTATGCACGTAACGATGTTACCAACATAAGGAGACGACTTGGATAAGGCGCGAACTTCCAAATCATATTCAGACCGGCTATTGATCGTGGCCCAGTAATTCCCAGGTTTCTTTCTTTCCAAGGTTTTTACAATATTACATTGTAAAATCTTGATTCCCATCCAGGTGTCGCGCTTTAAATGCTTTGCTTGCAAAGTCTTCACAAACAATATGTTTTATGTATAATAAGGAACTCCAAAAAGGAAAAATAATATGGCTTTAAAAAAATGTGTTCATATAGACCAATAAACGCTGATTCTGAATATATAAGTTTTATTAAATAATATTAAACGCAGAGTTTTTAAAAAAATATTAAAAAGTCCATTTTTCATCGGGTCGTAAAAATACGCCGTCAAGTTGGCATTATTGAAATTTTAGTGGTGACGTCACTGTTCGACGTGTCGTGATGTCACCGTAAAGTCATTGCATAGGAATGTTTGATATGACACAAGCCATCGTATTAATTTATTTGTTTATTTACTTACTGTTTATAGAGATTTAGTTGTTGTGTTTATTGAAACATTATTTAGGCCTAAATAATGTTTAAAAAATAAAGGTATCTCTTATTAGTTTATCCCACGTTCATCCCTATTATTGAAAATATTCAAAAACTACTGCACAAAAAAAATAGTAATGTTATTTCTAGGGAGAATACTTCGCACACCAGAATTCAAAATGGCGTTGATCAGCTGATTTCCCGATCCTATGGTAAATTTTCAGGCGTGATGACATCACACGTGTCACCATACGGTGGTTTTCGGGGGGTCTTGAAAAATTAAAACTTTGACAATTATTTTAACTATTTAAACTAACTCTAAAAATAAAAATAAAAATGCAGTTATTTAAGTTAGAAGGTCATTTATTCATTAAAAAGAAATTTTAAAATTGGACTGGAGTTCTCTATTGTGGTAGGAGGAATTAAAAAAAAATCCTGAATATTTGTAACCTGGAAAATTTTTTCTTTCTTAATAAAATAACCAAAATTTTATCAAAAAGTGTTATAAAAAAAATAATTATCAAAAATTGATGTTGGGTCGGTATATCAATATTTTTTTAGTAATGGTATCACTAGGCTTATCTTGCTAGGGTTTCTACCATAGAGAAACTTGACGTAATGCTTTTTTCTGATTCGGATTGTGATTCTGATGAAGATCTTCATCTATTTCTCTTAGCGCTGAAACTTCTTGAGGTCAAAAAATGAAAAAAAAAAAAAAAAAAAAGTACCTACACGGTTCACCCCATAAACAAAGAGAGACAGAACAAAGGATAATTTCATCGTCTTGTTAAAGAAATAGAGAGTGACGAAGAGAAATTACATCAGTACTTTACATAGTATACTAGCTGACCCGGACACGCGCTGCTGTGGCTAACGAAACACAACGCCATCTACAAGATGGTTACCCAACCTTTTACTCACACCACCATCTGTTAATTTGCATACAAATCAAATCGATCGGTAGCTCCATTAATATTATTATAGCGAGTTCCCGGTATGCGTTGCTATGCCACTTAATAAAGATTTTTTTCTAATTTGCGTGTCCTTTCCCATTCGTCCCGTTCCCTTCCGCCTCCCCTTCCTCTCCCGCGTCTCGTTCCCCTTTCGTGTTCCTACTCCGCCTTCCATCTCCCCACTCCTCTCGCCCGCTTCCCCCGTCCCGCGAATCCCCCTCCCGAGTTCCCCTCCCCCCTTCCGAGTTTCTCTCCCCATATCTGGGTTCCCCTCCCCCTTCCCGCATTCCATTCACTCAGTCCCGGTACACACAGTTTTCGAACAGCTTTCTCTACTATAATTTTTCTCGGCTTTTCTCTACCATAATAAGTATGTTTTATACATATAAACTTTCCTCTTGAATCACTCTATCTATTGGTGAAAACCGCAAGAAAATCCGTTGCGTAGTTTAAAAGATCTATGCACATATTCATTTTGAGCGACTTCATTTTTTACTATGTAATGATATATAAATATATAATATAAAAATATATATATTTATAAAAGATTAGTATATCAAATAATAATATAAAATAGTATTTCAGCAATTTCTTCCCAAGCTGCATTTCTGATCAAATAATCCTTATACTCTTTATACTTTGTTGATCAGAAATGCAGCTTGGGAAGAAATTGCTGAAATACTATTTTATATTATTATTTGATATATAAATACTATTTTTTTTTATATATCAAATAATAATATAAAATAGTATTTCAGCAATTTCTTCCCAAGCTGCATTTCTGATCAAATAATCCTTATACTCTTTATACTTTGTACCGTATAAAATATTAGTATATTGAATAATATTTCAGCAATTTCTTCCCAAGCAGCATTTTTGATCAAAATGATCCTTATAATCTTTACACTTTGTATCGTATAAAATATTAGTATATTAAATAATAATATAAAATAATATTTCAGCAATTTCTTCCCAAGCAGCATTTTTGATCAAACTGTTCCTTATACTCTTTACACTTTGTATCGTATAAAAATTTTCGTTGACGTACAAGTTCAATAAGCTCCATTTTTCAGAAACAACAAGCGTCCGCTATTTGTTTACGACGTTCAGTCGTTAAATCATAATAAATGTATGAAACCGATGTGCTTCTGGCGCGCCACGACACTCCACAACACACAAGTGTTTTTCTGCCTTAAATCTCTCTCATAGCGAGCATAAAAAATACTGATATTCTGGAATTTTATTAAGTTGGTACTAAATTTTTCATTATTTCATTGGCAGGGATTGGTTATTTATGCTTTGGCATCAAAGGTAAGCAATAATAAAAATGAGCAGTGACTGGTTTATGTATTTTGAAATGATTTACGTGTTTGGTTCACGTGTAAAAGAGCTACACAAATTATTACAATTATTAGAGCTACACTATTTTTTGCACAAATAATTAAACATTGGTTGACCGAAAAAAATGGACACTTAACATTTCGCTAAACTGTTTATTATGAAAAATATTTGTACAAAATTGTGAATAACAAATTACAAAAAAGAACAATAAAAATAATAACTTTTCCTCATATTTTATCTTGCATGTACAATGTGTAAAGGCATATAGAAATAATTTCATATAGTTAGAATTTATGTTATACTAAATTTTTCTCTAAAATCTCATTTTTATTAAAAGTAGCTTTGGTTTGAGTATAAAAAGTTCTTAGAATATGTTCAAAATCCTTACCAATACACTTTCATCTTAAAAATAATTAATTGTACAAGCCGTGATTATATTTCTGTTTATAATAAACACAGAAATCTAATTTTATTTCAAAATTGGCTACATCGCTTGAAGAAGACTTATTTTATAAGATTTTTTTTAATGGTAAATGGTAAAATAAAATTATAAAACATGGGCCCTTCACACCAACTAGGAATAATTATTAGTTCATTAGGAATATTTATCATTGAAGAAGAAGACAACAATAACAATCTAAACGAAAATATGAAAAATAACAAATCAAACAAAAACAGAAAAAGACAATGGGCACATCTGGGACGAACCCAGACCTCTCATCTAACCGGGACGGGCGCGTTAACCAACGTCGCTATTGCCACCTTCTGTCAAACCGTCATATTTGTCAATCTCATATTTCAAATTTTAGATTTAACAATATTATCTTCAACTATTTTTTTCCATATTACGGGCAACTACTCTTTTTATTGGAAACAATCATTCTAAGAATTGGTTTGTAACCTGGATAGCGTCTCGGATAAATGCATCCGAATTTATTCATATGGAACTATTGACTTTTTATAAAAGTCTAACTGAATATTCAATTTTTTTTAAGAAAAACTCTCCTTTGAAGGTTATTCCCATCAATGTATACACATATATATCATTGAAGAAGAAGGCAACAATAATAATCTAAATGAAAATATGAAAGAGAACAAAACACAGAAAAAGACACTGGTCGCAACTGGGACTATTTACTGGGACTAAAAGGAATATTTATGATAAACTAGAGTATTTCTGCGTGATGACTGTCTTATGTAGTTTAATTTTAATTAACAAAAATAATATAAATAAATCTTGTAAGAGTATTAAAATACACCTATCTGAATAACTCGGAATATATTATTATGCTTTCCAATGTAAAAAAATATATACATTTAAATATATATATTTTTAAGAACATTTACATTTAAAAAAATCGTTTACATTTTTTAGTCCAATGAATCACAGAAATCTCTGGTTAAAGTCAAGTGCGTCCCTTAACATCCTGTGTGTATAACCACACAACTCTGGTGTTTATTCTTCTATTAATCATGATATTATATAATATTATACAATGAATTACTATTTACAGGAATCTTCTTTAATTGGAAGTAATTTACAAAAATACGACATTAAAATAATGTTGTCAAATTTATGAATCTCTGAAATTTCAAACTAATAATGTAAAATTATCAGCTTCTTCCAGCAGACAAGTTACTACATAAAATTAAAGACATAAGTTTAATTCTATTGTGTTCGTCAAATGTACGAAAAGTACAATTTTTTTTCTTACCAGTTTTTGGCTATTTGGTATAAAACTAGGTATTATTTTTTTTACATTAACCTCACGAGGGGAGGCCCCCGTGAAAAATATTTTCCTTCAAGGCCGATGTCATCTTTGGGGATACGCTGTGTGGAGGGTCCTTTTAAGGAGAAGGAGTGAACATGCATCATGAAGAGAACCAAAAAGAAAAGGGAGGAATCACAGAGGCAGGAAAATCGTTCCACAACCGAGCCGTTGATCTTAAGAACGAGTCGTAAAAAAGCCCCGTTCTCGTGTGATAAAATGTCAACCATGCAAAAATGTTACTATACAGTAGTTCTAAAGTTTTGTTTTGCATTTTGGTACGCCAAAGGTTGGGAAAATGATAAACATCGTTTGAATTAAGAAATGTTAGGGAAATTGGCTGTATCCATGGATTTTTTGTGTTTTTATTGTGGATCTGTTAGTACTTGTGTCTTTGGTAATATTACATGAGGTCATCATTGGGTTATTTGTTTTTTTTGCTTTTTAACTCTTCCCGCTGTTTCTTCTGAGCGGGTTTCCTCGTGGAGCTGGTTCCCGCCACACTGAGGGCCATCGCAAATTGTGCAAAATAGTAGGTAGTTATGATGATCATCTGAAAACAGAAACATCATTAGATTCTTGCTTCATCTTGGATCAACACATCACCTCCAAACCACTACTTGAATAAAGTGCTGAAGAAAAAAATACTTAAACATGGTGGTTTCTACAGGGAAACCCAAATTTAAAACCTGTAAGTTGGTACTTAGTTGAATATGCGCATAAATAAAAAATGATGTGGACAAATATACCAATGATGAAATAAACAATGAGTTCACTCAAATTTGAAGCACCCTTCAAATAATGCAAATTTTTTTAAATGTTAATTTGTATAAAATCAACATTTTACCTAAGAATATTATTAGAAGGTACCATTTTAAGCAAGATTATCTATCCCTAATAGAAAATAAGTATTTTTTTTAATAAATATGTAGAATTTTTCTAACTTTACCATCCGATTGATGGAACACAGGATACAAACATTTTGTACCAGAAAAGCGGCTGTCCCAAATCAGCGTTTAAGGATGGTAAAATTGTATATTTTTAGAGCTTTTTGAAAGGTGTATATATTATTTTGTTCTCTCAATCATATTTATAAACTTTACAAAATTAAAAAAAATATTTTTAATTACATAAAAATAATTATAAACTAACAAATTATAGGTACAAATAATGTCGGGGAGCGTAATATCTCCATAATGTAAAAAAAAAATATTTTACGGGCGAATGAAAAAACACATTTTTAAGCAGGAGCATGAAAGGAGACATCCATTTATTTTTATTTGTTATGTACGTTAATAATCATTATTAATATAAATAGATATTATTTGGGGGTCCACTTTCATTTTCCTGTTTCAAAATTAGTTTTAAACTCTCCTCCAAAATATAATTTTTTTCACATTATTCATTATTTGTAATCTGGCGTCCCCTCTCCACACCCGTATCGCACAATGCACGCCCGCCCTTCATCACTAAAATGCGTTTACTGAGACACATTTTGCATCAACTTTAAATGGGGATTTATCCCAATTAAACGGAATGTTGTCTCAGATAACCAAAGATATCGAAATATAAGAATGTGTTATCAGCAATTTTTATTGGGTGGGACTGTGCTTCCTGGCGTCACCGATATTCTTAACCAATACTACTCCACACCTTCAAAAAATCAACTAAATTTATTTATTTATTTATAACATTACATTTGATACATGGCAAAAATAACATAATAATAACATTGAAAAATAACTATAAAATGTGTACAAGTGTTATTATGTCTTGTGGGTCGATATTAGTTCCTAGCTAGGCAGATTGCCCGTTCTAAGGAACCAATTGCTGGTGAGAATGCAAAAAAATTTTAAATTTTTTTAACAAAATGTTCTTTTTAATTTTTTAAATTAAATATACATTAATAAAAATGCCAGAAAACTTATTCTGTAAAAAAAAAAAGAAAAAGAAAAGAAAAATGTTTTTATTTTTTTTATTTAAATAATATTCATACTAAATTTTTACTAAATGTGTCGTTTAGGCCATGTAAAATTTTAAGTGACATTATTTAATAGTTTTTCAGATTCCACCCTACCTAAGCCAATCAACTATTTTGTTATTATTGAACTGACGTGGGACATTTTGCAAGCTTTAATATTTAATTCTAGGGGAATTTTATTATATATTTTTGGTCCAAGATATGTACATGTTTTTTGATACTTTGCCGTATTGCTCTCTGGGACCACAAGATTCTTTCTGGTGTGACTTCTTGTGATATATTTACGATCAATTTTTTTAATATTATCTAGATTTTTATGTACGTGGATAATAATCCTTTTTATATAGTTTTGACGAATATCAAGTTCATAAAAGTTTTTGTAGAGCTGATCGCTAGAATACCTTTAGGGTTTACGCAAAATTACTCTAATTTTGGATTTCTGGGCCTTCACAAGTGGATCTAAAATTGTTCTACCCGACGCTCCCCAACCAATGCAACCATACGTTAAGATGGGGTTGCACACTCCGAAATATATTTTTCTTAGGTCTTGTTGTTTAATTATGTTCCGTAATGCAAAGAATATGTGAATCAATTTTCTTGCCCTTATTGAAAGGTTTTCTATGTGATATTTCCATTTCAGATGATTGTCTATAATAACACCTAGATATTTGATGTTTTCTACACTTTCCAAAGCTTCACAATTGCAGTTTGAATCAATATTAACTGAATTACATCTCTTATGTGTTTTTATTGTGTATGATGTACTAGGTAGTCCTTTTATAGTTGGGCTGAATCTTATGTATTTAGTTTTTGCTATATTTAGTGTTAGTAGATTTTTGTCAAGCCACTGTTTTATCGCATTTATTCCACTTTCAGCACGTTTATGAGTTTGGGTCCAATCCTCTCATTCAAATATAGCTACTGTATCATCTGCGAAAGTAATAATTTTTCCGCCTACTGTTAGCTCGCGTAACTCATTGATATAAATTATAAATAGAAGAGGTCCCAGTGTGCTTCCCTGTGGTACCCCAAAATTAGTGTCTATTGAGTTCCTCACCGTTTTTCCCATTTTGAGTTGCTGGCTTCTACCCGTTAAGTAACTCTTTAACCATTCATAGGGCATATCTACAATACCAATATTTTTTAATCTTTTGAGGAGTAATTTATGAGAAACTGTATCAAAAGCCTTGGCTAAGTCTAAGAAAACTATGTTTTTCTTTCCGCGATTTATATTTCCAGAAATATGTTCTGTAAGTTGTGATATAGCGTCGTCCGTTCCTCTCCCCGGCCGAAAGCCAAACTGATTTTTACTTAAAAGTTGTCGACTCTCTACATAGTTACTTAATCTATTTTTAAAGATTTTTTCTATAATTTTAGAGATAGGACTCAACAGGGATATTGGCCTATAATTGCCCACTTGGTTTTTGGGTCCACTTTTGTGGATTGGTACTACTAATGACCTTTTAAGATGGTCGGGAAAAATCCCTGAAGAAAAACTTTTATTGAAAATGTTTGATAAAGGTGATACAATATTGTGTTTAGTGATTTTTAGTATATGAGTGTTAAGACCGTCAGGACCTTTTGAATGTGTATTGTTAAGACTGTCAATAATTTTTAAAACCTCTTCATTTGTCATAGGTGATAATTTAAATGAAAGAAGTATATTTTGATTCTATTGTAGATGCCAATGAATCTTCAGTTTCCTTAGTAACACTTAGGATGTTTTCTTCTTTAGGACCCAATCGTCGTAAAGTATTGGTTAGTGTGGCAGGAAATTATGCCCGAATCAGTGGTGGCTGTGTTTCCAATCAGAAGTTCATTAATATTAGAGTCAGTTGTATGTTTAGTATTGGTAATTTGTTTAACGATGTTCCACATATTTTTACTAGATGGATCTCGGTCGAGCTGATGCTTATAGTACCTTTCTTTTGCATTATGCATAACATCTTTACAAATATTACGATACCTACGGTAATTTTGTTGTTTAAGAGTGTTTTGTGGGTCTTTTGTCGCCACTTTGTGTAAATGATTTATTTTGTGTATAGCTTTTACAATACCACTGCTAATCCAAGGAGTAAGTTGTATTTTTTTGTGTGCAATGTTTTTATCTCTTCAATTTTGTGTTATATGCATGTTGATTTTGTTAATAAATAAGTTGAGTGCGTTGTTAACATCAGTCACTCCACAATGAACGAATTCTTTCTGTATTCAAACTATTCAGACTACGACTACTATTCGGACTATTAGTTAGTAGTCCGCCGACGGTCGGGCGGACATCATAGAATATCTCTTGTATTTCAATATCTTTCAAGTTAACCAAAGTAAATATTGGTGTCTATTCCTAGGGTTTTGTCTCAAAAAATATACCATCCCGGTCCCTAAGCGGGAATTGACTATATATCTAAATAACCAGAAGGCGGAAGGGGGGGCAATTGGTTCAAACATTAACGATTGCACCCTGTAATTTATTTTTCAACATATTAGTCGTCCAGTTGATTAGACAGACATCTCCGAAATACCGAAATTTGAGTTGAGTATGCGGTTATATGTAAAAGTGTATCCTATATCTGGTAAAATACAATATATCAATTATATCGCAGACAAACTTGTAGAGAGTCAAAGAAAATGTTGAAGTTGTCTGGGTCACTAGTAGAATAATTCAAAATATAATGTACCGGACCGTTATGCCTCCTGGTGTTATTACATAGTAATATTTTATTAAAAGACAAATAACTTTGTATACATTACTTTATTTTATACACACTCTACATGTTTCATGAACAATGTTTACATCTTCATGAGTAAAAGTATGCTGAAGTTACAAATTAAATAAAGATCACAGATTAAATACAGGGGAAGGGGTAGAAGGAAGGGGGAGGGGTAAGAGGGTTCATAAAAACTTTTTGCTTATTGATTATATCTGTTTTGGTATTAACATTTTTCCTTATTTCTAAGATTTCAAAAACATTTATCTGCGATGTCTTACAAACCATGTGTAAAATTATTAAGTTTATAGAAAATGTATGATCATTACTTAATAAATGATCTGCGAACTTAGATTCGCTATTACCATTCAAAGCTCTTTATAGCACTTAGTATTTGGAGATGTCTGCCTAATCAACTGGATGGTTGACATTCTTTTGTAACTTTATCTAGATATCAAACACATTACAACCTATAATATTATACATAATAGTGATAATATTCTCATGTATCCATTAGTAAAGTTGTCTCACAGCCGACTGAAATGAAGTTAGGTGTCGTTGTCTGCATTCTGTTTGTGATATTGGTCAATAGATGGCAATGATATGTACTTTAAAAAATAGGATATATTATAAATTATTATGTAGTTACTTACTTGGGCATTAGCAATAGGAGCAACAAACTTATCGAAAGCAATAAAGGCATCGGAGACTGCGAAGCTGTAACCTCCAAAGCAGGAGACGAGTTCTGTCCAGGACCGGTTCTTCCCGGAGGATATGAGTCGGGAAGTGACGGCCCACAGCATGGTGACAATGCAGATGATGTACAGAACCACTCCCACTGTAAACACTCCAGTGGTTCCTGGCAGGATTTTACTGGCCACTAGAATTAAATTTGAGAACACATTATATTTTTATTGGTTCCATAACAAGAGTAAAGAAAAAGAACATTGAAGAAAAATAATGAAAAGAAAAAGAAAATCTAACTATTAAAACTAATCTACTTAACCCTTTGAGGAGTATTGCCGCACGTATGCGGCAGCACTCGGACGATCCAAATAGAGTATTGTCGCATACGTGCGGCAGCACGACTTTATTTAGTTTTTTCTATGCCGTGTTTGTAATTTCGATTAAATTATGATTTATGGATAATACAAATATATTTGTCAAACATTTTTAGATGTTTTTACCAAAATTGTTACGTATTTCACTTTACATGTTACGTAATCCAGTGGCTCTCAACATTTAACAAATAAAAAGTTTTCAAAAATTTTAATTAATTTATTTATATAGAAAGAAATGTACAATAATAAAGGGATAATACTAAAAATAAAAAAGTGGACTAATCCAGTGGCTCTCAACATTTTACAAATAAAAAGTTTTCAAAATTTATTATTTATTTATTTATATGGATAGAAATGTACAATAATAAAGGGATAATACTAAAAATAAAAATGTGGACTAATCCAGTGGCTCTCAAACATTTTACAAATAGTGTTTTCAAAAATTATTTTTTTTATTTATGAAAAAGAAAATAAAATAAAGCGCAGTCGTCAAGCACTTTTGTTCGGTTCCAGGAATCAATTCCAGTTCGCTTCCAGGAATCCATCGTGCCCGGGGCATGCGGCGTAGCAACCGTAGGGCGCTACCGTTGCTACCGTTGCTACCGTTACTACCGTTACCCAATAAATGGGAACTATAGGCCCTACCAAGTCAGTTCTTCACTAACACTTGTTACGACTACACCCTTCTCTTCTCTGCATACCGTCGCTCTGGCACATAAAGTTGGTCACAATCGGATCACAGTAGTTACTCATATTTTTGTGGTGTTGCGATTATATCAATACTTTATTTTGTGTCTACCAAATTGTGAATAAAATTTGTGATGAGTCAAAATGTCTCGACGAATGAGTGAAAAGGAACAAGAAAATGTTTTTATAGAAAGTGAGAAATTTGTAAAATGTTGAGAACCACTGAATTGATACCTTATTTTTATTTTTAGTATTATGTTTTTATTACTGTACATTTCTGTTCTTATACATATTTTCATTATTTTTTCTTGAAAAACTATTTGTAAAATGTTGAGAGCCACTGAATAGATCCACTTTTTTATTTTTAGTATTATCTCTTTATAACATTATTTATTTCTTTTTATGTACCTAAGCAAATAAAAAAAAATTAAAATTTGAAAACTTTTTATTTGTAAAATGTTGAGAACCACTGAATTTGTCCAACTAAATTTACGTAATGCTTACTTATTCAATAAGAAAAGGTTATATATAGTAATAAAAAAGCTCCGAAATTAACTTGTGTAGTAAAACAAGGTAAGAAGATAATTAATTAAATCGATTACAAAATTAAGAAAAACTTGAAAAATAACTCACTCCCACAATGAAGATGACAAAAAAATTACTCACTAATCAAAGGGTTAATCATATTGTGACGTGTTCTGTTTTAAGGCACCACGTCGAGTAAAGTTCGGGATCAGGCAGCAAACAATAACACTATTAAAGGGATATTCTAGTCTAGAAGCACGAATTGTAAGTATTTTTTCAGGTGCAATAAAAAAAACAATAATATTTTTACAAGCCAAAAATATATTATATTATGAAAACGAAGCGGGCGAGGGGAGTGGGGAGAGGGAAGGCGGAGTGGGAACGCGAGAGGGGAAGGGGACGCGGTAAAGGAAGGGGAGATGAAAGGGGTACGGGACGAATGGGAAAGGACACGCAGGGAGAAACAATTTCTTTATTAAATGGCTTAGCAACGCATGCCGGGCACCAACTAGTAAAATATGATTTTTTCAAATTCAAAGTATAGATAGATATATAGATATTTATACATACAAAAAATGAACAAAACCATTAAAACATGATTTTCACACAAAAACATAATAATTCTGAATATTTACTGCAAATCAGTATGACTTCTGCTTTTGCTCTTGACCTCCGCCGAACCCACGAGACTGACTCACCGAACCTCTGAGGTTAAGAACCATTGATCTAAATATTTAAAATCACAACTTGCAAAAGTGTTTTACTTAGTCATAATCTCTAAAAATCCAGTGTGCAAAAAAAGGTTAAAATGTTGCGGTTTTCCTCGCGATTACTGTCACGAGAACAATGGCATTTTAATAACAGTTACTCATCCATCAAGATCAGGCAATCATTTGTTCGAATAAATCCTTCTACCCACTTGCTGAACTTTCAAAGTAAAGTCATCGAGGTACCTAATTTGCAAGCCAAATTTATAAATTGAGAAGCGTCTTTAAAAAACCCACTAAATCGAATTCAAATTTTTAAAGTGAAAACTTCTTTAGCAATGTTGCGATTTGAAACTCGATGAATCGAAAAATAGCGAAACTAAAAAGAGACAAGCCTTTACTATAGGATTTAGTCTGCGAGAAAATGAGATAGAATAATCGGTCTTCTCTTTGTACGGTGCTTCGTAGCCTTCCCACTCTTGTCTACTTTAGTTTTCTGAAGGTTTCACGTGTACCGTGTGTGAACTGCACACTCTGTTTTTTTATTTATTTATTCTGATTTCCGTATCGTATTTATTGTGTTATTCTTTATTCTACGGTAAAAACACTATTTTTGGACTCCAAGGGCCATTAACCAGCCAGCGGCCGAGAATTCAAATTTCGTCGAAAGATGTTCTTATGATCGTACAGGGCGGTTCCAACGAGAAAGATTAATTATTCTCCGTACCAACTTTTTAAAATAATAACTCAATATTGATTTTATTTCATTCAAAATTTGCTTTAATATATACCTACATACAAAAATGCTGAAAGGCGTGATAATAAAACTACTAAAATTATGTACTTTTTGTCAATCTTTTTGTAATTATTTTTTGATCATTTATATTTGACGACCTCCGTAGTCCAGTGGGTAAGACACTTGACTCACAATCCGGAGGTCGCGGGTTCGAACCCGGCATGCGGAAATAAATTTTATTTGATTAATTTGTGTTATTTCACAATTAATTCATTTAAAATAATATATAGTATATTTGCGGCATGTTCCAGAGTGGAAGATACTATCAGTATCGTCCTGGTGTAAGACCACCATTCAGAATTGAAAAGTTGCTTGAAAATGGCTTTAGCCGTGTTTAGTGACCAGATCTGAATAGCCAGGTACTTCCCAACCTTCCTCTTCCCCACCTCCTTCCCCTCCCCACTACCTTAAGCCTCACAACATACCCCAATTGGGGATGCCATAGTCTCACTGGCTCCAGACGGGAGCAGTTGAGATTCTTGTGCGGTATTCACTGTAAAAAAAAAAAAAATTTTTTTCAATAATGTCTAAACAAAATAATAATACAATTTTTTTTTAAATATAGTAGTTTGTAAGACCGGAAATAAATAGACAAACTGAAGTATTTTCGTCACAAAATGTGTGGGGATCTTTTTTTATGATTTCATTATTAACTAACAACGGCTCCACCGCTACCATAATAAAACATTGTTCGAAACTGTCAAATTAGTATAAGCTTTCCCTGACGAAGGAACGTTTGTTCCGAAACCGGTCGGATATGCACATTATATAAGTGGTTTATACAAAGTTGTATTGTTTCATTTTTCTACAATTTATTAAATTGTTTCAGTGAAAATCAATTGAACTTATTTGACGGCCTCCGTGGTCGTGGCTCTCGACTAGCAACCCGGAGTTCGCAGGTTCAAATCCCGGCGGATGTTTGAATTATTTGTGTTATTCCACAATTTATTTATTTAAAACTAGCTGACCAGGCGAACTTCATACCGCCTCAGAATCAATAACTGTTTTGTTAACTTATTAGCTGAAATTAAATTCAGTTTTTTATTAAGTTGAAATGAATACTCAAAATGAACTATGTTCTATAAATGTACAAAAATCACCGTGATGGCAAAAATGATAATAAACATACGTTCCTTTTCGTCATAATGCTGCAGTTCTTTCTTACACATTAAATAAATTAATACAAAAAATTGCGATTCTACAAATAGATTCAGATATAGGCTGAAACAATGGCTGCTAAATAGAGATAGTTTATATTAATTCATATGTGTTAATTGCGATAATCTGTATAGTTATAGTAATAATATTACGTACGTATGTTTAAATTGTAACTGAACATTATTAACATCCTGTTGACAAACTGCTTTATTGCGGTTTAACGGGATTGTACCTTGAAACCAATAAAAATATAAAATATAAAAATAAATAAAATAAAAAATAATGGTGACTCAATATTATACTTATCACAATATTGCTGCAGCTCTTTCGGGAGATGAGAATTCGTTCCACACAAAATGTATGAGGAAAAGAATTTTCTTTCCGATGTTTTAATAGTTATTCTGCTATTCGGGGAGTAGACAAATCCAACAAATCAAAGATTATAAAAATCGGTCCAGCCGTTCTTAAGTTTATAAATGGTGTAACTAATCCGACTTTGTTTTAAATATTAAGATTGTGGAAGATGCTCTCAGTACCGCCCTGTTGAAAGACCACCATTCGGAATTGAAACGCTGCTTGAAATGGCTTTAACCGTCTTTGGTGACCAGATACGAATATAGGTACTTTCCCTCCTTCCTCCACCTCATTTCCTTCCCATTCCCACAACCTTAACATGTCACGACATATCCCGATGAATGGGAGGTGCCGTAGTCTCACTGGCTCCAGACGGTTGCGAGAAATTGGGACTCTGATCGCAATAACTGTGTGGATAAAACATATCTTCAAAATTAAAGATAAGCTCGCGGTTACAACAACATTATATAATATGTTTGGTAATACGTGCAATAGCGATAAGTACATATTTTTTATTTACTTAATTTTTACATTGCTCAGATTTAAGTTTACTAGCGCTAAGCAACCATTGGTGTTTTGTATTTTTTTAGTATTTACCTGCTAGTTATTAAACTGAAATGTAACTTGACTTGCCGAAATGAAAACCGAATTTTGTTTTTACAGAATCAAAAGATTTTAACCAGTGATTACTGGACATAGTTGGAGTGCAAAAATAATATTAAAATAAATGATATTTTCATTCAAATGCACCAAGGATAAAACCAAAGATATTCAAATACAAGAGATATAAAAGTACCTACTTGATTTTTTGAAGGTGTGCAGAAGGGTTCACGGCGAGTTCATCGAAAATCAATTCATCGAAAGCAAATTCATCGAAAACGAGTTCATCGAAAACCAATTCATCGAAAAAAAACATTTTGTACATAGATTTGAGAGAAATGCCGAGCGGACCGGGAAGTTAAAAAAGCATTGGTCAATAAAAGTTGATAATAAATTTATATAAAAAAATTGATAATAAAACTGGACAAGGAGACAAACCTAACCTAACCTTTTTTTCGATGAATTGATCATCCAGTCACCCCCCCCCCCCCCCCGGACGGGGACCAATTTTTTTTTACTTTTTTACGCATTTAAGTAGGTAGTATTTTTTTATGAAGTCGAAATTTGCGTCAACTTTAATATGGGGGAGGGGGGTGACACCACGTTATCCGCCCTTAATATAAGCCGTTAATACTACTTTAACTGCACCCGCTAACGCTAGTATTGGTTAACAATATCGACGACACCAGAAAGCACAGTCCCACCCAGTATAAACTGCGGATAGCTCATGCCTTACAATCATTTACAAGTGCCAAAAATTAAATCCACTCTTGCTAAAAAACATGAATCTTACCTCGCACCTGCCATATTCAACATTTTCTTAAAAGAAACACAACATAACTCAAACCAACATAAAACGTACACATAAAAACTTTAATACGTGGTTAATGAACAAAAAATGGAATTGCGTTAACAAGTTAATGGCAAACCGACGGTGTTAATTTTTTATAGGTTGCATATTGTTATTTAAACATACATTAAAAATTAAAAAAAAAAAAACTTTCACACTAAAAATATTCAATTATTTTATATATGTTTGTAATATTTTATACATATTTAGATTATTTTATGAGGATAATCTTTTGTATTTTTATTTAAGTTTTTCTTTTATAGTTTGTGTTTTTCTTTTGTACTTTGTATTTTTATTTACTTTAATCTTTATTGATGTATGTAATGATAGATACTGCTACCCGGCTCAGAACAGATATTGTCTAGTGAGTCGGATAGCGCACATATCTGTAAATAAATATTGATGTTAATAAATGCCCGGGTTACCGGCAACTTTAAAAAAAAAAATCAATATCTTTGGATAAAACTACTTGACTATACTAGCTTTTTCCCGCGGCTTCGCTCGCATGGTGTAAGGGGGGTTCCCACTCCGCCTCCTCCACCTCCCCCCCTCTTCTCACCACCCTCCCCCTACCCCTCCCTCTCCCTCCCCCATCGCCCCCCCCATCTCTCCCTCCCTCCCGCTTTCCATATATTCAATCCCAGTACATTCAGATTTTAAACAGCCCACGTGCCACCTTTTACAATTTTTATTCAAATTTCCATTTTTCATGTACATTAAATTTGGTACTTAACATGGGTAGAATTTAAAATATCTAAAATTCTTGATTCGATTCAAACTATTAGGGGAGTACCTACTTTAAATAAATTTATCAACTTAAATATTTTCAAAAATAGAATCCTGATTTAACAATCATTGTTTTGCAAAATGTCATTCTCAAACACGCGAATTGTCAAACGTGCGATAGTCGTTAGGTTTTCTGAAATTATCCAATTTTCTGCGCAATTTTCTTAATTTTTCTCTCCGTAAGAACCATCCTCGTACTTCAAGGAATATTCTAAAAAAAGAATTAGGGAAATCGGTTCAGCTGCTCTCGAGATTTGCGCTTAGCAACACATTCTGCGATTCATTTTTATATATAAGAATATATCAGCATATAGGTAAGTACTTATAAAAAATCGGCACTGTAAATAGATTCGTATGATTTCCATTCCAACTCATTTTTAAAGGTATTTAAGTCGATTTTAGGTTTGACATTGGTAAATAATGCCTAAAAAAATATTATTTCATAGTAAACATCACTTCGAAGGGCCGTAGGCATAAGTTGGTGTGAACATCAAACGAATTCATACAAAGTATCGATTTTTTGTACTTATTCGCTGGTATAGGTACCTACACAGGACCAGTAGATTTTTTCCTTGATGCATTTGAATGAAAATATGTTTTACAGTTTGTCATTTGGCGATACATCCTCACTGCACAGTGCACATCCCTTCGGGGTCACTAAGTTATATTTTGTGTAAGTAATTAAATTTAATTAAAAATTTATAAGGACAAAAGTAAATTAAACCGAGTACACACTCGTATTATGCATAGTATACCATTGGAGGACCCACCACGTACCCGCCCTGGTATATACAGATGGTTACCCCTTCAGGGTTCTTAATTTTTTTTATAAAAACGACTCTACGTTTAATAAACGAAACTAGACCTCCATTATCCCCGCATACTCGTACATTGTTAGGCAGCAATGCAAGTGCTTGCTATGTACAATTTATGCACAGCATACTGGGGGAGCAATTGTCGGCACATCAACTGTCGTGCAGCATGAAACCGTAACATTATCATCAAAATTAAACTGAAAAAAAGTATATACAACATATTCATGCTTTAGGCTCTGTGAATACAAAGAATATGAACGAAAGAAGGAAAAACCATTCTGTTAAATGCTGTAAATTTGAAAACACGACTCGGTCGACCATCCCAGAAGTCGTGCATCGGCCAGCCAGGTGGGGCAAACTTTCCACCTTACCCCACTGTGGCTACGCCCATGGTATTATCTAAGCATCTACAAATATCACGATGCTAAAAAGATTTTTTTACCAATAAGCAAGTACAAAATCAAATGTTTTATTTGACTGCGCCATAATGCGTGAGCCGACGATTATCAAATTTTTGAAGTGAAACTTATTTAGCACCGTTGTGATTTGAAATTCGATGAAACGGAAACTAGTGTCACTAAAAAGAGACAAACACGTACATTATATGATTTAACATGCGAGAGAATGAGATAGAATGAAACCTTACCTACGTACAGTACCTACGACGCGTCGCGCTGCGCGCATTGGCCGCTTTGATTGTGAGGTCACTTTTCACTTCTACCACTTGTGAGTGCACTCGATTTTTATTTTTTTTAAATAAATAAATAAATACTTTAAAAACATTTTACCAAAACCGTCCCATTCATAACGAGGGTATAACCAGAGAAAACCAGAAATATGTCATTTTCAAATCAGATTTTAGACGTATTGGCTCTTTTCCACAAAAAACTATAAATTAATTTCGAAAGATTGTTTTTTTATCTAGTAAACGCAAGTTTAAAATTTTGAGAAAAAATGTAAATTTTTAGTATAATAAGGTTACACCATAGGTCGTTGGCAGATTTGTTAAATTAATAAAAGATTTTGTATTATACTACACCCATTTCAAATCATATAATCATGCCGTAAAATAAATCAATACATTATCTGGTAAACGTATGTTTCAGAATTTTAATTTTAGTTTAAATAAAATCATTAAAAAGTATATGCGTACATGTGTTTCTTGACGAAAATTGATCCGTTTGTGTGTTTATTTGCGCACTTACAAACTAACACATTTCAGATTTTTTTACATTCTTATTTTGCTTAGACATTATAGAAAAATGATAAATACTTATGATCAAAAAATAATTACAATTAGTGCATAATTTTAATAGTTTTATCATCACGCCTTTCAGCATTTTTGGATGTAGGTATAAATTAAAGCAAATTTGGAATGAAATAAAATCGATATTTAGTTATCATTTTTAAAAGCTGGTACGGAGAATAATTAATATTTCTCATTGGAACCGCCCTGTACGATTGTAAGAACATCTGTGTTATGGATTTTCGGCCGCTAGCTTGTTAAACGCCCTTAAGACGTCAACATACCCTAAAATATATTCAGAATCTTAACGACGTAAGTAAAGAAGCCGTGTTTACAAATTGCAATTCGCGACCCGTGTATTACTGTGAAATTTGCCCTATCAAAGAAAAGAAGAAGACAAATAATTTGGGAATCTTAACGACATAAGTGAAGAAAGCGTGTAAACAAATATATGCCGCGGCACGGCATATTGTACGAACGTACGGTCGAATTCACCGTAGCAGGCCTGGAGATTCCGGAGACCTTTCTGCCGCGTTCATTTTAATTAATTCTGAACAACGTGTTACAAATATTTAAAATGTGTTTCCGTGTTGTCCTCCCGAAGTTGTGAATTCATAGTCTAGAAAAATAAAATCTGGTGCCTACCGCTAACTTTATAGTTGAAAAACGGGTTATAAAGTTTTAAAATCGTTGTACGTAAAATATGTTAATGGTTAGGTACAGTTTTTATTAATCTAAAATATAAATAATTCGAATCCCTTGTGCGGCATGGAAATAAAAAAAGTTATTATAGTTACGGATTCGCCGGAAATTATTAAAATGTGAGTTTTGTGCAAACAAAAATTATTAGGCTTGTGTACCGCCTTAAGGACCTCCCCTGTACTCTCTTGTAATTTTAGAACCACACATTTTCGTTATTTGTTTTTGGGGTGTTAAACCGGTAGATGTGTGAAACCGGATCTGCCCTGATGATGGACACTGCAACGCTGTCCGAAACGTTGGCTAAAGAAGGAGGTAGCGCAAAACAGCATAACACCCCAAAAACAAATAACGAAAATACTTTTGGCCGTGAAAATCTCAAAACGTGTCTCACATGTACATTGTGTAAATAAATAAATATAAGACTTACGGACTGCTGCCGTTGCGAATAGTGCCACTCCAGCTTTCACATTAAGCTTGTTTAAACCAAAAGCCTTCGTGTAGAACATGTGAGCAACGCCAAAGGGCACCATGGCTACCAGGAAGTAGTCCGGCCACACAATTATTGCATCCGCAACCATTGAAAACGTCAAACCGGTCAGGATTCGACGGGTGTAGGTGTACCTGAAATTAATATAGGTCAAATTGGATTTTTCATAAAAATGTTAGGAACTGCGGAACCTTTGAAAGGTCGCCGAGTAATTTACCAAACTGTGGCTGTCTCTTACTTCCAGGAATACTGAGCGAAAGGGACAACTCAAAGATATTGAAATATAATAGATGTGCTATGTGCAGTTTTTACTAGGTGGGACTGCGCTTCCGGGTGTCGCAGATATTGTTTACCAATTAAGTAATAAACTAAATGAACGAATAATTAACGAATAAACAAACCAACGTTAAACTAAATGAACGAATTCTTTCCGTATTCAAACTATATTGTTAATCAATACTAATGCACACCTTCAAAAAATCAACGAAATGAACAAATTCTTTTCGTATGCAAACTACAATGATTAAGTCGTAGTCCGCCGACAGTTGCGCGGACATCATAGCATATCTCTTTTGTATTTGAATATCTTTGGGACAACTGCACCTCAGGCTGATAATCTTCTCAACATCTCAACATATTATAAATTGAAGTCCTCCGCGTCGTCTGTCTGTCTGTCTGTTCGCGATAAACTAAAAAACCACTGAACGGATTTTCATGCGGTTTTCACCAATAGACGGAGTGATTCGCGAGGAAGGTTTAGGTATATAATTTGTCAAGGATTTGTGTAAATTGGTTGAAACATACCGACAATTGTTAGAAGTGTCGGAAAAAGTAAAGCCGCCTGGGAGCTTTCATCGAAAACACTGCCTAATCCCTTTGAGATATAACAAAACAATGCACGGTGGGATATTTCTATTTTATAGATCTATAAAAAAGTCCACGATGGCATACATCAATCTTTTACGGAAAGCTTACTATAACCATTCTATCTTCTAAAAAAATGGTAACGTACAATGCGATAATTGGAAAGCTATTTAGACGGATGCAGTATTAATCCTTATCAACTTAAATAGGCACGTTAGTTACCTTAAGCATTTCATGCAAATTATTATAATCTTTCGCACTATCTCTACGTATTATAAATTAAAGGTCTCCGCGGCGTCTGTCTGTCTCTTCGCGATAAACTCAAAGATGGCGGTGGTTACAAAGGATGGATAACATCCGTTGTGTGTAGTATATCACAGCAACGCGTGTCCAGGTCAGCTAGTATCTAAATAAAATCATCAAAAGCGATGTACATTTTGCTTTTTTTAATAAATTGTCTAGTTGTAAATTGGGATCAGGCTGCTAACAATAACACTCTTTATGTAGATATATTTAACACCAGCCGCCCATTTTGATTTATTTTTAAAATTTCAATTAAAAATATTTAAATATTTTACGATCATATTCTAAAGAATTTAATTTTTCGCATTGTACAACAAAACCAAAACCGAATAGGTGTTCGTAAGTAGGATATTTTGAAATTTTTAAAGCAGTTTTTATCGAAATGATACCGACTAATCGAAAAAATACTCGATTATTTTAAAAGCAAATTATGTACCTATTCTACTTGTATTATTTAATTAAAGCATCTAAAATATTTCTATGCGATCTAATTTGAAACCAAAAACACACGGTTTTGCATTACTTAGTAGTACATCACCTTAAGCCGCCGCTACCCGAATTTCTACCGATTTCTTACAAATCCGCCTTAAACATTTGAAGTTTTTAAGCTCTTAAAAAAGTATATGTCATTTTTTAAGATATTATCTAGACGCGTTCCACGCCGAAACGCAAATTATATGAAATTCCCTCGATAGAAAAAAATCGCAAAATATGCTCCGAAAATTATTATAAACACGTTTGTTTCAGTTATTTTACAAGTTATAGTTGTGAAAACACAATGTTTCTTTAAATGATACTTAAGACGCCTTCCATGAGATTTTTGCTCTATCTTAAATGAGTCGTGTTTTATTAAACATTTCACAATTTTCGAATCGATTTTATCGCTTTAAATACCAGCGCGCTCCTCTAACATTCGTAATTACATATCTCTCCATATTCTTCTTTTTGAGCGCGGATGTGGCGCCTTAAGAAAAGCGTTATTTATCTACTACATTTTTTTCATCCAAAAATAGATTTAAGTATAATGGGATAAACTCCCTCTGAAATTTTGCGGTGTGAACGCGGTTTATATTCGCACTATTTACTATTTAGTACGAAACCGAAAGTTGTGAACCTCTGACAGATTAGGTGTGACCTGAAAATGAATCAGATACCGAGAAGGTGAGGTGGTTTGATAAAAAATAATCTCATTCAAGTTTTAGTAACAAAATTACAATGGGACATTCTTTTGACGTATTTATTATATTACAATACAACCAGAAAATTAAATGTTTATTTATTCACCATGGGTAGCTACTTATATATTGGGTTATTATAGATTATTTACATGAGAGATAGAGAGAGAATAAACAAATTATTTTTAAAGGTAATGGGTAAGGGTACCTGCAAAACAAATAGAATAACAATAGAAAATCAATCAATGGAAGAATAATAAAAAGTCAACCGTATAAATTTTATTTTTTTTACTACAGACTATAGCAATATCTATTTTCAAATTTATTTTAAAACTTTTGACTGGGGTTTGAACCTTCTTTCTCTGGGATTGGAATCAACCGCGCTACCTAATTTGCTAAATTCTAATTTTTTAAATCGTAATTAATTTTCTGTATTAAATGCTTTAATTTCATCGAATTTAAGAAAAAAATCATGTGTCCGTGTGCGTGATTGCCACCAAAAGTTGATAGAATGCACCGCCATTGACAACGAGTCTATCTGCCGAGTTTGAGCTCGATCGGATGTCTTGAAGTGGGTTAATTTCGACTTCCAATATTCGGCGTCCTAAAAAAAAGTGCAATTCAAATAAATGTATAAAATAATAACTTTGTTTGTAACCACGAGTTATTTTTTTCTAATACCGACTGGTTTCTCTTAACACAAGCATCTTCAGAGTTAAAAAAACAAAAACGAGTGTGCTTTAGACAACATGACTGAAGTAACTATATGTACAGACAATAGGCCTGCACTGTGTCTTAGATATACGAAACGTAACTGGCCATGAGAGAAAGAGAGAAATAAAATGTGTGCTCGCACCTCTCTCTCTTGCCCCTGCAGTAATATACGAAACTTAACTTTCTCTCTTTCTATCTTCACTAACTTATATCTCCCTCTCAGCCGTTCGCCTCGCCCGATCACACTTTTCGTAACGCTCTCGTCACGCATTCGCCAGCTTACTCCCTAAGTCAAGCGTGCGTAAAGAAGTTTTACTTAAAAAACTGATAAAAAATGCATTGTTCGAGCTTATATAAATACTCGTACACACAGAAAGAGACAGCATAATATAAAAGACCAATGATAAAGTGAAATTGTAATCTTGCATACTTAGTAATAGAGAGAAAGAGATGGATATTTAATGAGTTATTGTTTATAATATCTATGGTCGGTATTAAAAAAAGAAATAAATAAATCGTGGTTACAAAAAACCACAAAGTGACTGCTTTCTACTAAAATATTTAATATTTACCATATTTAATAATATCGCATTTAATATCGACACATACCTACTCTCCTCGCCATAGGTAATTTACAGAATTTGTGAAAAAATATTGAGTATAAGGATGTTGACATATTTAAGTCATCAATCACTAAATTAAACAGGTGTTAGTAAAATTTATATCGGCAAGCAGAACAACAATTCCAATTGAACAAATTGTCTACTCCCGTGGTCGTCAAACTGCGCCCGCGGCAGATCTGCCAGTTTCCTTTTTTTTTAAATATGTACAATTATATTAACCTGCTTTTTCTTTTTTTTTTCAAATATTTGGGTATGTACGCCCTTATGATTTTAAAAGGTTGAATTTAATTGATTGACATTTTATTTTAAAACGCCAAGTTGTTTTTTTGACCCATCTTAAGTCAATTTTGAACGCCCGCGTACTATACGTCATAGGTTCTCAACGTGGGCGATAACGCCCCCTTGTGGGCGTTTGAGACTTTCAGGGGGGGGGGCAGTAAAAAACCCAGAGAAAATTAGGGGTCGTTGAGATGGCACAGTGAGGGAGTGAGCAGTTAAAAAAATAGTTTCTAAAAAATACAAAAAACATGCTAATCAGTAATCACGTACTAATAAAGCAAAGTAAACTTTAATATTGGTTATTTTTTGTTATTGTACGTATTATTATCATTTTTACCACAGTGTGCGAAAATTCACATATTTTGGAAGTTCGGGAAGTGGATGAAAATTGAACCGAAAGATTCCATTACGATCATTTCTACATTAAATTTGATGATTAATGAAAATTTAAATTTTCATTATACCGGGTGTCTGGGGGTAAAGTGCATTAACTTGGAGGTGATTCTACATGATATTATAAGTTTTTTTTTTCGAAATTAACTTTTAGGGGTTTTTTGTGGTAAAAAGATAAAAATAGACCAGCGAATGCCGCCACAATCGTGTCCGGCGGGCGCTGAGCAAGTAAGATCGTACCTCACACTAAGGATTTTGAGTAGGTACGTCTTTTTGTATGGGAAAAAATGTTGGAATTTCGGAAAAAGTTGTTAATCTTTTTTAATCTTACCATCATGTAGAATCACCTCCCGATGTTAATGCAGTTTACCCCCGGACACACTGTGTATTATTATTACTAAGAATTGACACTATATCATAAATACTAGAAGGAAGGAGGGTAATAACCCGGTAAAAAAATTAAAATAATTGCTTTAAGAAGGTATAACAAATATTTTTTAATCGAATTATTGATTTCGTGAACCCCCCCCCCTCTCTTTCTCTCTCCTCTCCGCCCCCCACAAATTCGTAAGTGTGCGGCCCGCGGTGATATCTCACTAGGGAATGCAATCCCGATCTCGCGGGATCTCGATCTCGCGAGATCACGTGAAATATTCCGGAATCAATCCCGAAGCATAATACGACGAGATCCCGTTCGAGATCGACGGGATTAGGCGGCAGTAGTCAGCGACGCTACACACGTCCACTCGAGGGTCGAGCGGTGCGCTGACTGACTGACGGTCGGGCGGGAGTGTCGATCGAAAAAAGAAAACTATCCCGACTATTTACGAATATTAGCCACGGATGACGAGCGGAACAGATAATATAAAACTGTGTCGAGTGAGTGAGAAAGAGATACATGCGTGCGTGTAGGCAGCCATTTGTTTGTTTTAGTTGTGCAGTTATGGTCATTAGTCATTACTTTTTCTTAAATTATGCATTTTTTATTGTTTATGTGAGTTAAATAAACACAATTTTTGGATTCTTACTTTGTTAATCCTTAAAATGTCGAAAAATAATCCAGATCAAGTTAATGTTGAGTTTAGCAGCCGTTTACTTCAAGAAAGCAGTTAATAATTTGACTGCTCAATGCAAGTTATGTAAAGCTGTTCTCAAAACCACATCCTTTAGTTCCAAGAAGTTACTTTCAAAATCACCCGTAATTACTTTCTAATCTCCTTAAACTATATTTTTTATATTGATTATTTTAATTTAAAAGAAAACTGTTAATTATTTTGTAACTAATAATAAAGAATAAAGGTTTTTGTTTTCTTTCAAATAATATTTTCTTTTAATTAACGAGATCCCGAAAATTCCGAGATCTCGCGAGATTGTAATTTCTAATCTCGCGAGATCTCGAATTTGCGTTCTCGAGTCGAGATTGCATTCCCTATATCTCACATTGTCCTATGTGGCCCTTGACGGAAAAAGTGTGACGACCGCTGGTCTACTCTGTTCGACTCATTTCAATATTTTGTTTTTATGATGTGTTACTCATTTAGATGTTCTTTGTCTTTTAAAAAATTAACATGTAAAAGCCGAACATAACAGCTGGAGGTGAAAACAGCAATAATAAGTGCGGTTGCTTTGAAAATGTTCGGATATTACGAGTATTTTTAGATTCCACGTTTTATCAAGCCTGTCGATTGGAATCTTCAAATTGATGGATCTATATTGTTAATTAATCCAATTATAATTATGTTATTGATGGCCTGAACATGTTATACCTGAAAGAATCTATTGCTGCCTATTTAAATTAAATGACTTAGTTACAATGTTTACAGAGCTAGGACTGCGCACTGCACGGATTCGCCGGTCTGATGAGACACCGGGTCACTGGACACTGGACACTGGAGCCAGGATGCGGCTAATGGCCGCCGACAACTTGGTGGCGACCACAGACTTCCGGCACCAAGCGCCACTCCTGTGTGAGCACTGGGCCCGAGCTCACCCCAGACCACGCCCTACATAATAATTGATTATTTAATTTATTTTTATTGCCACTTAGGTTTTTTTCTATTCTATGTAGGTACCTAATGACGGCCGGCGTGGTCCAGCGGTAAGCCTTTTGACTCGCAATCCGAAGGTCGCGGGATCAAATCCCAACGTGGCAAATAAATTTTATTTGATTAATTTGTGTTATTTCATTATTTATTCATTTAAAAATAATATTTTTATAGTATATTTGCGGCACGTTCCAGAGTGGAAGATACTCTCAGTATCGCCCCTCAGACCACCATTCAGAATTGAAACGTTGCTTGAAGTGGCTTTAGCCGTGTTTGGTGACCAGATCTGAATAGCCAGGTACTTCCCCACCTTCCTCTTCCCTATCTCCTTTCCCTCCCCACTACCTTCAGCTTCACAACATACCCCAATTGGGGATGCCATATTCTCACTGGCTCCAGACGGGAGCAGTTGGGACTCTTGTGCGGTATTAATATAAAAAATATATATAAAAAACTTTAAATCTGTTGTGTAAAAATGGATGGGACGTGTGGGTTACACTTCTCCCCACATCCTGGAATAAAACATCATTTTTATTATTATTATAACTATATTAAACTGGTTTATTGCCTTGTGGCAATTTTTAGCAACTCAACGTACGTGTAAAAACAAAGATATGAATAATGCACCAATGAATCATTGCAAAGAAAAAACAATATTAAAGAAAACAGATGGCATTAAATTGTTGTTGAAGAAACCATTGTATTCTGGATGGTGGGAGTTTAATTGAAGAATAGCAAATCGTAAAATATAACAACAGGCAAAGCACCTTAAACTGTTGTTAGATTGAAGAAAGCCAGTTTGGCAACAGCCATATTTTAAAAAACGATCATATAAACAAGATCATATAAACGATCATATGGACAAGAATTTATATGATCCTGCGGCTGAGAAATCCGTCTTTTATGAGAGAGAAAATTTACAACGAAATAGCATGTGGGTGAATAAAAAATATTTATATTGAGGGGTCAGTAGGATTTATAGGTCCAATAAAGAGTTCTACCGAGCCGAACCCTGGAACTGGTAGGTTGACATGTTGTTCTTGTATAGTTTTGTTTTTATTATACTTATATAGTGTAATTGCATAGCGTGGATTGACTTTGTGGAAAAGTGTGTGAAAGGGTTTAGTTTTCCTGTGGGGAAGATTTAACCCGGACATAAAGTCTGAAGACAATAATTAAGGGAACGTACCCTACGTATACTACGTGACCCGTTCAGGGGGGAGGGTCTTCAAAATACCACGCTTGGTCACAATGAGCGGCGGGGGCTTAGATTTTTGGTCACCGGGGGGGGTTTAAAAATTGCAAAAAGTGGGTCACATAGTATGGGTACGCTCCCTAATCTGCTCTAAAGAAGACTTGGTTGTAAACGAAACCGGTTGGTTTTTATCAAAAAATAGAGTGGGAATGACAAAGGAATAGTTTCTTTTTAATAGTTTAAAGAGTTTTACTTTTCATGTAGGTACATTTGTTACTTAAATTTTAATTTTTCTGCTACCGGTTTCGACACATAGTGTCATTCACTAACAAACTGTGAGGTAGTGGGGTAGTGGGAGGGGTGATTTTGGGGGAGGGGAAGAACGGTGGGAGGAGTCAACATTGCATTTACAGGGTGCTATTATTTTATTAACTAAATTAATTTTTGATTTTTTTTTGTTTTTGTTTACTTCTAAGATTTCTAAGGCGCAAAAAATTTTAATATGTATTTTTATTGGAATGTTTAAACTTGTTTTTTTCTTTGTTGAAACCATGGCCTGTGTCTATTAAATGGCTAGTAAACTCGGAATTGTTATTATTTGTTATAGTAAACAAAGTTCATGTTCCCTGATTCTAGTTTTAAAATTTCTAGTATCTAGTCAAACCAACACACTGTGCGTCACAATCATTACATTCCAAAGTGTATAATATCCATTTTATTTTTCGAATTTATTAGAAACATCCTTGTTATTAATTTTATTTTTTTTAAGTTAAACTTCTTTGGCCCCGTTTGTGATTTGGAATTCGGATGAAACGGAAATGACGCATAACTGCACCTGCGAAGCATGAAACTGGAATAAGAGGAAATGTGTTAAATTTATTTAAAGATTATCTTAGAGATAGAAAAATATGTACCAAAATAAATAATACTTTTAGCAAAACAAAAAATGTATCTGCAGGAGTTCCACAAGGTTCCATATTGGGGCCTACACTATATATAATTTATGTAACTATAATGAAAAAACTTTTCTGTTTTGTTAAACATTTTGTATTCGCAGATGATACGGCATTGGTCATATCACATAAAGATCTAAAAATTGCAATTGAACTCATGCAAATTGACTTTAATCAACTTTGTAAATGGTCACATGATGCAGGACTATTAATAAATGCTACAAAAACCAAAGTAATGCATATAAGATCACCTAATGCCAAATTTCTATTTAATCCTAATATTATTTCTCACGATTTTAATTGCATCCATAAAAATATTCCAACTAATTGTAAATGTGAAGGCTTAGAATTAGTTACGGAATACGTGTATCTTGGTGTTAGAGTAGATTGTTTTTTTTTTTTAAATGGGACAAAAATATTAAAAAAAACCTGTAAAAGACTCAGATCAATTGCTGGCAGAATGTACACATTAAAAATTTTTCTTTCAATTGAAACACTTAAAATAATTTATATGTCACTGGCAGAATCTATTATAAGATATGGATTAACAATATGGGGAAATACTTCTATAACCAATCTGAAACAAGTACAAGTTGTACAATACGCAATTGTAAAATTATTAGTCGACCCTAATATTTTCAAACATAGACATGATACACCGTTGCTGTTTCAGAGTGCCAAAATTTTACCTGTTAAAGCAATACTATGGCACAAAATTATAATTCAGCATATATTCACCCCGCAGCATAAAGAGAAATTAGAACATAAATACAGCACTAGATTCACGCGCAACGACGGGTTAATAGTTCCGAAATTTAACAATAAGTACGGACAGAGAACGTTTGAATACATCATACCGAAGATATTTAATTTATTACCTGACAATATAAAGCAATGCAATTCTATGAATAAGGTTAAATATATGGTGAAAAATTGGCTATCGGAAAAAAAATATTTATATTGATATTGATATGTATAAAAAAAAATGTTGAATCTGTAGATATAAGATGTAAATTTTTAATGTAAAAAATCTATATGTAACTAAAATATAAGCACCTGTTGACGAGCCAATTCAATTGGCTTAGCAGGACTTGTTTGCTGATTACAATATGTATTATCTATTCTTAAAATAAATAAAAAATAAAAACAGATTTAAAAGTAAGAATGTTAAAAATGAAATTAAACCATTTTGGTAATTTGTATAAATTTTTTTTTAAATGTCACTTTATTGGTTGAGATATTATGAAACGGAAATGACGCTAGATCTGCGCTCATTGGTCGCTTTGATTATGACCTCACTTTTCAAGTATTGGTTGAGATTGTTTTGGTAAAATTTCACTTCTACCGCGTGTAAACTGCACTCGATATTTTTTTTATTTTGGAATTTATATAGAAAGCTGGAGAAATAAGATCTTTATACATGATAAGTCGCCTGTATAAAGAAGTTTTTTATATATGTACCAGAATGGTTTGTTTCTATAAATAATTACTATCAGAAGTCATCGGCGTTGCCCGGACTTTACACAGAATTTTTCGAAACCGGACTTGTACAGTGACCTTCTTCTTGTATGAAAGAAGTGTGCATGTCATCAATCTCGGAATAAAATTGCATAAAATCGAACTAACATTATAAATTCTTCTAAATAGAAGATGAAGATGTTCTAATGAGACAGCCAGATGACAGTAACCGACTTCCAATTCAAATAAATCGTGTTACAAACAGTCACCTTGAGATTAGAAAGGATTACATCGATAATTAATAAAATTTTAAAAATTTTAAGCAACCCCCGACTCGAAAAAGAGTTGATTGAACAGATTTTCATGAATTGTGGCTAAGAACCATCTCGATCACGTCAGCTTTCAAACAACAAAAAACCGCATCATAATCGGTCCATTCGTTTAGGAGCTACGATGCCACAGACAGACACACAGAAAGTCAAACTTATAACACCGCTCCTTGCGTCGGGGGTTAAAAAGAAGGATACTTATTTTCGGAAATTCGGTCGGTATGGGTACCTCGGGAACCATTAATTGGATAACCAACACCTCTGCCATAGGTCACTCCCAAGTGGTTCGCTACGTTTGGTGACTTAGCAGGGGTGCCCGGGTTCATGGGGTTAGGTTTATCCGGGTAGTCTGCCCACCAGCTGCATGGCAGGCCAAATCGGGAGAGAATGGCTGGGGGAGTCTCTTTGACTTCTCCAGCCGTACTCTCTCGGAACATCGTCTTGCACCGCAGTGGGAGGGATGGATTTATACATCTGTCACTTCTGGAAACACTGACCCCCAGATTCCTATCCACTCTTGGAGTCTTGGAGTACGTCATACATTATGAGGTTGAAGAAAATGGGTGGAAATGAAATGGGGAAAAGGAAGTACCCGACCATTCAGATCTGGTCACTAAACAGTGGATAAAGCCATTCGAAGCCACAACGTTTCGATTCTGGATGGTGGTCTTTCATCAGATTGATACTGTGCTTATAGCTGCTGCTGGCTACTATACACTACACGTGGACACAATGCCCATTCTTGATGACACGTGACACATTCTTGTGACACTGCGCCCATTCATTCTTCAGTAGACGTGAAACTAATAAGTAGCTACGTAAATATAATTTATACTAAAATAAATACCAAACTCTAATTTTGATAGTTGTAAACTTAATACTATATTCTACTGCAGCATTCATAGGCGTAACTACATTGCCCACTCTCCGATACAACGATTTCACACTATGAGAAAATCGGTACTTGGGTACTTAAGGGCCCGCAACCCGGATTTGTACCGATTTATTACATATTTCCCTTAAACACGGTAAGTTTTAAAACTCTTAAAAAAATATATGTTATTCTTGAAGATAATATCTAGACTTTGCCCGCGCCGAAACGCAAATTATATAAAATTCCCAAGATAGAAAAAAATCGCAAAGTATGCTCCAAAAATTATTATTAACACGTTTGTTTCAGTTATTTTTACAAGTTTTATGTATGAAAAAATTCACAGTGTTTCTTTAAATGCTGTTTAAGATAATGGCCGAGATTTTTGCTCTATTTTAAACGAGTCGTGTTTTATTAAACATTTCGCATCGATTTTGTCGCTGTAAATGTTAGCGCTCTCCTCTAACATTCGTAATTTCGTATCTCTCCATCTTCTTCTTTTCGGGCCCGGTTGCAGAGCCCGAAAAGAAGCGAGTTTTGTGTATAATGTAAAATATTTATTCCAACACTACGCCTAAACACGTTTTGTATTTTTGTAAACCTCTCAAATCACTGTATTTTTCAATTTCTTTCTTGTATTTTTACGATTTGTGTTAATTTTTTATCTAATGTAATTTTATTTTTATTTTATTTCTTAAATTTCAAAATTATTATCTGTCATATTAAAATTGTACTACCAATCACGTAAAAGCCCTCTGGGAGAATAAATAAAATAAAATTATACTTACTCGTCCTTCGATCCGACTCCGTACAGGACCACAAATGCTATGTTTCCCAACATTGGCAGAATTCTGACGAAAGTGGCCCATACAGATGGGCTATCGAATGGTATAAAAAGTATGTAATAATACGTGACCGATAGCAAAAAAGGGATCGTTTTTAGCCATTCTCCCTTCATCTGCAAAACATTAAACAACAGTACGTTAGTAAAGAATACATTAAAAGCCTTTTTGTAATTTCTTGACTGCAATTGTTATTTTATTTTTATTAAATGACAGATTTCTAATTTTAGCATTCTCAACATTTGGGATGATGGGTTTTTAACACTGACCAAAAAAGTCTAGACAGGGCGTGTGGATGTTAAAGATGACGCCGAAACCAAAATGATTGGTTCAAAAAATTGGGTTACGAAAACACCTATCAGAAAGAAAGTGCATTATATCGCATTCAAAAGATCGCAAGAAGTATTGCTTTTTATTTTTTGTTGGTATGCAAAGACCAAATTTTTCCCCCAAGATATTATGCTTTTGAAGCCAGACGACGGAATCAGATGGAGAGTTTGGTAATCAAATTACTCATGGGTGTGCCGAATTATTCGATCAAATTTGTAAGACACGTCATGTTTATCGATGGTATCTACCTAGATTTATAAAATGTTTTAAAGTAAAAGAGGATAAAAGACCTCCCTCAACCAGTCTCTCTCGGTCCTGCCCACTACGCAACAGGTGGGCACACCTGCTAAGTCACCAAAGATAGCGAACCACTTGGGGTGACCTATGGTAGAGGTGTTGGTTGTCCAATAAATGGTTCCCGGAAAGGCGGGACCCATACCCGCCTCCCAAATTGAAACCATAGCATAAGTATAAGCCATAGCATTCCAAGAGGAATTAGCTATCAGTAGATAAATCCATCCGTTGCCTCTAGTAAGTTCATAATATAAGGTGAATGAACTTCGAGTAAATTTCGTGCGGATTTTTTTTTTTCTGGATTTGTTCCAGCATATATGCTGATTATTTATGTATTTGGTTTAGCGCGGAGTCCATACACCACTAGCTAGTGGTGGTCCGTGAATATTCAGTAGGCTAGTAGAGTGCAGGGCCGGCTCTGAACCAAACGGCGCCTGGCGCTAATAAAAACCTCTCCATCAGTGCTTGGTATATTTATGATCAGTGCTAGAGATGCCACGAATATTCGACTACTATTCGGTATTCGGTTACTTTTGTTATTATTCGGTATTCGGACGAGTATTGCGAACCATTCGGCCGAATACCGAATATTAAATCATGAAAAATATGCATATAAATTTACTATTTATATTTATTGTCTTCAAATGGTGCTGTTTCAGTAAAGCTTTTTGGAAACAGACGTGTTACACAATTACACACTATAAGTAACACAATTTGATGTAATAATCAACATATAATCCGAGTTGTGACACGACCTATCTCAAATGAAACAAATACGTAGTTACCAAACGCATGATGCAGGTCGGAATCTGTCGACCGCAAATTTTTCCAAGTAATCTTTACTCGGCAAAATCATTATTCGTGGCATCTCTAATCACTGACCCTTAAGGTGCGATTCCGTGCCACGCGACAGTCGGCAGACGGCAACAGCAGACGGCGACTGCAGTGCCGCCGACGGCAGGCGGCACTAACGCGCAGGTTCCAAAGTCGACGGCATTGACGATTGACGGCACTGCAGTTGCGTCCGCTGCGTACTGCCGACGGTTGTGTCTTCCATTTAAAATTATGAATAATAAAATGCTGCAAGTGTTATTGCAAGAAGAAGAAGACGACGATGATTTATTATTGTACTATTATTCAAGTAGAAAGCCTATACTGCCAATGTACTTAAATAGATTGGAAGAAGGCGCTTATGAAACTTTGATAAAAAGACATCTAAATGAGAGTGAAGACATTTTCAGAAGTAATTGTCGTTTAAATAAAATTGAGATCTTGAGCGATTTCTTTCCAAACGTTTTCTCTTATCCTTTGATCTTTATAATGAACATTCTTGCAATCAAATAAGCACGGATTTTTAGACACCAAATTAATTAATCTGCGATAGAATGCCTGGAATTACTTGAAAGAATTCAATTAAGAGTGCCCACCAGACAAACTAGACTAAATCATACACTTAACACACCTCGATGCAATACTAACTCTAAACAAAACACATTCATTAACCGCGTTTCACACTTTTTTAACAATTCATACAATGAATTCGACTTATTCAACACAGCACCCCAAATTCTAAAAAAAATAAACAATAAATAACTTCTAAACATATACAAACTATTATACTCCTATACAAATAACTTATTCACTCCCAGATTAGATCCGTCCCCTTCCCCTCCCGCCCACCATCCCATCCCAATAAGCTATTATAACTATTATAACTTTTATAACTTTTTAATCTCTCTAATTAATACACACCAGTGAAAACCTATTATTGGTTCAATAACATATACAAATGTAAATACACCTAAGTAAATAATGTAACTGTTGGTTTTCCAAATAAAAATAAAATTAAAATAATATAAGACTCTCGCTTTCTCCGTCTGTCAACACGTCCATTGTGTCTGAAGTCGACGGCAGTACGGCAGTACTATGTTTGCACCCGAGCGCCGTCTGCCGTCACGCGTCAGTCATCGACGGCCAGTGCCGCGCGGCACTTGTAGTGGTGTGTCGGAAACGGTCCAATACAAGTGAATAGAGTTAAGTAGTGCCGTCTGCCGTCGGCGGCACTGCAGTCGCCGTCTGCTGTCGCCGTCTGCCGACTGCCGCGTGGCACGGAATCGCACCTTTAGCGGGTCGGCGCCTATAGCGGACTGCTCCAATAAGTGGTCTAGCGAGGGGGGGGCAGGCCGCCCCGGGTGCCACCCGATTGGGGGGTGACACCCGACCGTGGAAAAAAAATTACGCGAAGGATATTGTACACATGCACAATGTCTGCTATTTACATTTTCATAGCTCTATGGCTTCCCGTGGAGTGCAGTTCTTCTTCCGAATTTTGTGTCGCTCGGTCTTTTTATAGGCGAAAATAGCCTATATTTGTGGAGGAGTATTTTATCCCTGAAATTCTCTAGCCACCCCTCCCTAGGGTGTGTCTATTATTTAAACTTTTGAATTATAAAAACGCCCGGGGTCTCAAAAGTTGCGTCTTATAAAGAAAATAAGAACTGCATTTATTTTTTTTAAATGATTATTAGCCCGCTAAAATGCATTGAAAATCTGAAAGTAAACCTAAAATCTTTTTTTTTTTCCAGTAATTTAACCTTTTAATGTTTGTTTATTATTAAACATGCGTATAATTGACAAAAAATTTTTTTTTCAAAACTTCCGGCCATTTTTGCGGGCTAATAGTGAACAATAATTTAATTAATTTTAACGTTTTCGATTAGCTACAGATCATCCGAAACTTTTGAGACCCCCCCCCCCCCCCAGGATGGATCAATTTTATGTCGAAGTTAGCGTTTTGAATTTCTCAAGTCAACTTTAATGGGGGGGGGGGGGTGGCACCACGCCCCGGGGGGAGACTTCCGCCCCGGGTGCCACCCATGTAGCTACGCCACTGACCCCAATTATGCCTAAACAGTTCTGACCCTGCCGGAGTGGTAAGATTGAAAAATACGAGATTTTTAATTTTCAATTTAAAAAAAAAATTCAGCTACATCATCAGCAATGTCATATTTTTCAATCTTATCACTCTACCTCACCGAAAACTCAAAGGCTAACGTCACTGAGCATTGCCATCAATCAATTAAACCTACCTTCCCACAGACAAAAAATGTGGTCGAAATTAATCAGCAAATTTTATCGTGACTGTATCGACGATCTGTTTTTACATGTTCCTCAATCTAACCTAATCTTTCCGGCCCAATTATTTTGCCCCAATTGGTCTACCCCTACATAATATCTATCTGTTTATTATCGCATCTCAATTTACATTCCATTTTTACGTAGGTAGGCTCGGCCGTAGCTATAACATTCACATGGGGGGAGGTTCGACACTAAAGTGGTGGGTTTCGATTAGTGGATGGGGGAGGGGGGGAGGGAGGGGGAGGGGAATTAAGATAAAGTTTTTTAGACCTCTACTATACTATCACTGTTGTATGCTGATGATGCGGTGCTGATTTCGAACAGTATGGAAGATCTACAGCCAACAATGTGCAATATGAATGATGAATACTTGGAACAGGTGGATGAGCTTGTGTATTTGGGAAGTATGTTTACGAGAATGGGAAGGCTGATAGAGATACTGAAAGAAGGGTAAATGCTGGTAACTCCAAATGGAGGACTGAACGCCGCTGGCGCCAACAAAAAACTATCCAAAGAAGCGAAGCTAGCCGTCCATAATGGAGTACTGGTACCTACCTTGATATATGGCAGTGAGGCTTGGAACTGGCAGAGGAAGGATGAAAGTATACTGAAAAACGTGCAGATCCACAACGAACGAAAAGATTAAGTAAGGGGCACTCAGATGGTTTGGGTATGTAAAGCGAATGAACGAGGAAAGGAGTGAAAGGAAAATAAATGACGCAAATGTGAATGCCAGAAGAAGTCAGGGACACCCGAGGAAGACATGGGACGACGAAGTGAATCAGATACTTGAGTCGGGCCACGTCAAAAGTCAGAATTATTTTTTATAAGTTTTCTTTAATCAATGAATTGTTTATTACATGAATTGGAGATTTTTCGACCACCATACTAGGCACATGCCCGTGTTGTGAAAATAATAGAAGAGCACGTATAAGAGTGTGTGTGAAAACCGAGTTGTTTGGAGGTACGTCCTCTCCGCCTAGCCCTGCGGGACACGGCGTGATGGGGTGTTAGTTAGTCAGTTGAGGCAGATGAAGGGGGGGGGGGGGGTTGAATCTGAATCCCCTAACTCCTTCCCTTTATATACGGCCTTGTACGTAGGTACTGCACAAGAATTATTTGTGAAATAGTTTTACTATCTTGATCGCGTCGGATTTTGAACCGGCAAAACACTTATAAATCCAGAGTCATTGCTCTTACCACTCTACCACGTTCGAAATAATATAACGATTTTAAAATCGATAACACAGTCAACAGACATTGAAATTCTGGTTACCTTGTTTTGTTCACAGAACGAAATTTTTATATTATTTTTTAACAAAATTTGATTTGTATCGGTGTTACGCAATCGGCTATTTCGATAATGCCCATCGTTATCGCAAAGCAGAGAGGAACGCATTTTTTATCACAAATTAACTATTAATTAAAAATAAGATAATTACCACTTTCAATGATGACGACATGGTGAATGAACTAACAGGAAATCAAATTTTAAAAAAAAGGAAATCAAACAACACTCAGTAATTTACGACTGCGCGTATTGAATACTAAATTAAAATGATCTTATCTGAAAACACGACCAACACGACATTCGAGGCTCGCGCCAAATCTACAATCTTCACAACATCGCACCGTCAAAATAATCTTTGTTTACTGCATAAATATACCAATCCCTTTTACTGTTTTTTTTTAACAGTCTGAACATAGGCACAGAAATAAAGTTCTACTATTATGGTACGTTTCCACGCTTGCCAAGGCTTGGCAAGCCTCCGAAAGCTCCAAGCGTCCACAAATCTCGCTTGGCGTTTGGAAGTCGTTTACATGCTTGTGAATGCGTCAGTGCGATGCCTACACCCGAGCATGGCGGACGCCGAACTTGTGTCGGCTATTGCGTTTGGTTTATCAAACTTTTATTTGAAATACAAGCAAAGTGTAACAAAAACAAAGAAAGCTCGACGACCACGAGGATGATGTATAATACAGATTCATAAAAATCGTCCCAGGTCACGTCGCACAAAGAGGAGACATTATCTCACAGGCTAAATCCTGTAGATTTTTGTCGCTTTTTAGTAACACATTTTCGTTTCATCGAGTTTCAAATCACAACGGTGCTAAAGAAGTTTTCGCTTCAAAAATACTGATCGCAATTGGGACCCGAACTCGAGGATCACTTGTCTTATATAAAATTATTTTGTATTATAAAAAAAGTTATTCTAACAAAAATCATATATTTTTTTACTATAATAAATAGTAAATCATAAATAAAATATTATTTATTTATTTTGACTTTTTAGGTAAATCTAGTTGCAATAAATTACATAACATAAGTGCATTAAAATTATGTACTTATACATTTTAATAAGTCTGGCATGCCTCATACGTCATACATATGTCTCGTAATGTTATAAATATTATCATAGCCCGCATGGAGCAAAAACGGCGTGCATTCGCCGCCAGTTTGAAAGTGCCACTGAGCGTTTGCCGAAGCTTGCCGTTGGATCCGACCCCGACTGGATCGGCGGAAAACTCTTGCAAGCTCTTGCAAGCCTACGCAAGCCAAGCCAAACGACCTGTTTACACGTTTGCGCTTGTGGACGCTTGCCGAGACTTGGCAAGCGTGGAAACGTAGCATTAGAATTTTTATCTGTAAAGAGTCCCATACACTGAGACTGATATCAAAAACTTTCAAGTGATTATTTATAATGCGAGGGTAACATTTTATAATAGTTTGCGCATGCTTAGTGAAAAAAATGCCAATATAACGAGACAACTTGTTGAGTGGCGCGACTTTTAAAAACAAGCCATATATTGTTTGTTATTTTTTATTGAATAATTGAAAAGGCCGATACATTGGCGAATGACGCCATTATTTCCGAGGATATTTTTTATAAATGAAAAAAAAATTGACATTTTCATAAAATTGAAAGAAAACATGATTTCCACATGGCTAAATCATTGTGATTAATCTAGGTAGTAAAACAAAAGGATATCATTTCTTCATAACCCAGCCAACAATTCCTCCGTGGTTTTCCATACTCTCTTTGAACAAATTCTCAACATCCTTCATTTGGCGCACGCGTATAAGGCATTGCTGCCACAATGTTCATCTGACAAAAATTCATGTTAAGAATTCTGCCATCCATGTGGACCTCAATCACATTTTTTCAGTTGCCCAATAAATAATTCATTTAAAAATTTCATCCCTCACATAATCAGTTCGGGATCTTGTGTTGTGAGAGATTAGCGTATTATATTACGCACCAGATTTAAATGTCCGGGTTTAATTTTCCCCACAGGAAAAACTAAACCCTTTCACACACTTCCCAAATGATCATCTGGTCAATCCACGTTATGCAATTGCACTATATAAGTATTATAATTACAAAACAATACAAGAACAACATGTCAACCTACCAGAGACCAGATGGGAAAATAATTCACCGACTCCAGATATTTTCATATCAGAGGGTTCGGCTCTGTGGAATTCCTAATTGAACCTATAAATCCTACTGATCCCTCAATATAAATATTTAAAAAATCTTTTGTAATCCTACATGTATTTAAAATTACCGATTTTTGCATTTTTATATATAAATTCTTTGACAAATCTAATACGCCTAAATTTTGAATTAGAGACCTAGGTATAATGCCAGTAGCCGAAATAACAAATGGTAATATTTTTATAGTCCGAGAATGCCAAATTCTTTAAATCTCATTTCCTAAATCTGTGTATTTTCTAATTTTTTCAGAAACAGTTTTTTGAATATTACAGGAATTTGGAATAGCTACATCAATGATATAAGTAATTTTTTTAATTTTGTCATGTAAAACTATATCAGGTCTATTATGACTAATTGTTCTGTCTGTTAGTATAGTTTTATCATAATATATTTTATAAAATTCATTTTCTAAAAATGAATTTGGTTCATATTCATAATATGGTACTATATTACGGCAGTCAATCAAGTTATGTTTAATTACCAAACTTTGTTGGATCATTTTTAAAACCTGATTGTGCCTAAATGTATACTCGGACGGCGCTAATATAGAACATCCCGATATAATATGTTCTATAGTTTCCGGAAAAGCCAAACATTTTCTACATAAATCATCAATTTGATTTATATCTTTGATTATATGCTTCCTATAATTTTTAGTATTAATGACTCTATCTTGAATGGCAAGCATAAATCCTTCTATTTCTGCGCTCAACTCTCCAATACTCAACCATTTGTTTGACGAAAGTTTGTCAACATACGTTTGGTTGAGATAATTGAAGTGTTTTGCATGAATAATTTTATTTGACCAGGAATCTAATAATTCCTGGTTAGTATTTATAAGAATGTTGGCATTCTCGTCATATAAATTTAAAGGTGTAATGTTTCTATCTGCCTTGCAAATTATTTTGTGCATTTCTGAGCTATTAGCTTTCCTATGGAAAAAATTTCTAAGCATTTCTACCTGATTGTGTTTCAAAGATGTTATTTTGACTACACCTCTACCTCCTAAATTTCTAGGTAAATTAATTCGTTCTATAGCTGAATTTGGATGATGGCAATTAAACTTTGTTAACGTAGTTCTAATTAATCGTTCTAAACTATCTAAATCTGTATTGGACCATTTAATTATGCCAAATGAGTACGTTAATAAAGGTATTGCCCAAGTATTTATTGCTTTTACTAAATTTTTAGCAGATAGATTGCATTTTAAAAATTTTCTGATCCTAGTTTGAAATTTAATCCTAATATCATTTTTAATACTAGTGTGATCTAATCTATTCGATTGCGGGTATCCTAAATATTTATAAACCTCATCCCCTTTCATACTTTTAATTTTGAAATTTCTAAGTATACCCTCGTCTCCATCTACAATTTTGCCTTTCTCTGTATGGATCGTTTTACATTTTTCTAAACCAAAAGTCATTTTAATATCATCTGAAAAAATTTTAACTACCTTAATCATTTTCTCTAAATTTGATTCTGAATTTGAAAATAATTTTATATCATCCATATTGATTCATATATTATTCATATATTATATTATTTGTATTATTATTATGTAATGTAGATACCTATCTTGTTATTAATACCAAATTTGTAAATATTAACCCGAAATTCCATGTACAAACATTATTTACAAAGTCATTCACTTGATACTGGCTAGAGCACACCTTTGGGGTGAATAGTCATGAAAGGAAAAAAAAAAACATTTCCTAGATTGGTCCATGGAGGTGGAGATTTGGCAGTCCATTTGTGCTGTATTTACAAGGGCTGTCCGTAAAATAACACTAATAACTCACACCTGACGAAGCTCCATCGCGAACGGATGCCACGCCGAGACTAAGCATCACTTAGGGTTCAACGTGGTGGGTGGTGGGGATTTGGCAAGGGAAACCAGGCTACACGCCGGTGTTGCACAATAAGGAACTCCAGTGAAAAATATTATGGCTTTAAAAAAATATGTTCATACAGACCAATGTACGCTTATTCTGAATATATAAGTTTTATTTCATAATATTAAACGTGAGTTCTTAAAAAATTATTAAAAAGTGCATTTTTAAACCACTCGTCAAAACACACTGTAAAGTTGGTATTACTGAATGGTTAATGCTGACGTCACACGTCACCAGTCATTGTATTGAAACTTTAATTATGTAGGTATGACACAAGCCATCAGTATCAACAACATTTCATGTTGTTTGTTATTTCATGCTGTTTAAAGAGATTTAGTTGTTGTGTTTATTGAAACAATATTTAAGCCTAAATAATTCAGTATCAAAAATAGAGGTATCTCTATTAGTTTGTCTCCATTACTTAAAATATTGAAAAACTTTAAACTGTATAAAAAAATTGTATAATATGCCACATCATAATGCTATCATAGAATGCACCTAGAGATGGGCGAAGCGGCTCAGTTGAACGAGAATGAAAAGATCCGGTTCAGTGAATCGGCTCAATTGAACGACTGAATTAAGCTACGGACACACTTGCTCATTAGAAGCCAAAGAGCATGCTACCTAGTAGCAATTGCTACCCGCTCACTCGTTCGCTAAGATCCGCGAACCGCGAGAAAGTGTGTCCGTAGCTTTGAAGATCGGTCTTACGGATCCATATGAAGATCCGGGTCACTGAGCCGACTCGTTTGCGAACGACTCACTTCTCTATGAACTTCGATTTCAAAATGGCCGTCGTCGATCAGCTGGTAGGCCCTGTATCGCCTGTATCCTTTTTGCCTACAATTTTTGCAGTGTGCAGGTGATGCTCCGTTTGAGATAGTATTGATTTTAAAAGCTAAAAAAATAATAATTTCAATCAATTTCTATACCACTCTCCCATAATAATATTGAAAAATATAATAAATAACATAATAAATATAATATAATAAATAAATAATTCCACCTAAATAATGTTTTAACTTATCGAATAGTACCATACTTTCTTCCGTATAACTGTCATACAAAATGAACACCTGTTGAAAATCTTTTCAGGAGTGATGACGTCACACGATTCACTACACGTGGGGTGTTTTTCGACAGATCTTGAAAAATTAAAACTTTGAAAATTATTTTAACTATTAAAACAAACTAAAAAAAAAAAAAAAATGCAGTTATTTAAGTCAGAAGGTCATTATTCATTTAAAAAAATAAAAAATTGGACTGGAGTTCTCTATTGCGCGCAAAATTGTTCCTCACGACCGCAACACCTTCGAGACCTTATTTTAAGGACAACCCTCATAATTAGGATGAAAAATAAAAATGGATCACCAAACGAATAAAACAAAGTGTTGTTTCAAAATTATGAATTTATTTCTTTCTCACAATTTTTTAACAAAAAACCACACCAAAAATAAATTTTAAAAATTCACACAAAAATATTTTAATTATAATTATAAGATTTATTTAAGTTTCCTTTTAGAACACATGTTTTATATTTTGGTTCTTTTTCATCTACATAGATAGCTATAAAATAAAAATATTTTAATTCTGTATTGTATCTATGCAATTCATATACATTTTTCTTTAATTCCTTTACAAAAACCTTCCTGCTCTGTAGCAATTTTCTTCTTGTTACATTTCGTTGCCTCAGTTTGTATCTGTCCAATAGACCATTTAGTTTTTGCTCAATCTCCACTTAATTTTAAAAAAAATTATAGTTAATCACTTAACTAAGAATTATTTAAACTAGTGAGACCTTTACCTTAACGGAAATAGCTTTATCTTAAACACCTATCATAATGTTTCGTTGAAATAATGAAAGAAAACCTTCTCCTGTAAAATTTTCTAATGGTCTGTTGGACAAACACGAACTAAGGTGAAGATATGCTCTATTTGTTGGATATTAAGAGTGGCTTGCTCAATGTATTTACGAGCATTTTCAAAATGTTGAACGTAACTACGGGGTAAAATTATTGAATAAATAAAAACAAGATAAAATTAATTATTTTCTCAACTACATAAAAAAATGTTTAATTCAGAAAAAACAAAATACAATGTACACCAAAAATCAACCCATAATAATAATAATATGCAACTACAAATATTTTTTTAACATCCCGAAATATTTTTTAAATTGAATTACATTATTTTTATAAGATTTATATGTACTGTATACCAATACCTTTCTTACACTAAAATTAAATACAATATTTTACTATAAACTACTATTTACCACATTATTTGATATCAGTTCTGTTTGATACTTTAAAAATGTGTTCATTACATTATGTATATGTCGCAGGCAAATCGTAAAATCAGGCCGATCATGATGCGCCTGGAGGCACTTCACGAAGTAGCTAGGCGCTTCATGATTTGCCTAATTTTACGATCGGCCACCGACATATACAGGGTGTTAAGGCATGTACTGGACTTACCTTTACCAATGATTCCAAATATTATTTGGAGCAAAAAATGTATATTAAAAAAATTTTGGCCTTCGGTGACTTTTTATGTTTTTTTTTTTCAAACCAGACGACAAAAAATTCTTCCAAATATCATCACTGGTCACTCAGCCGAGTAACTGCCCAACGTCTCACCCGACCCTAGCGGTTCAATATCTACTGATTTTTTTATGTTTGTTGAAAAAGAAGCCTCAAAAATATCATAGGTCAACGAAAATTTCATTTACTTTTTGAAGTTGAACTTCTATAGCACCGCTGTGAATTGGATTTCGGATGAAACGGAAATGACGATTACTGCACCTGGGACGTATCAATTGCGCTCATTGGCCGTTTTGATTATGTCACTTTTAAAGGCTCCTATTGGTTGAGATATGAATCGGAAATTACACTAGTCTGCCCTCATTGGTCGCTTTGATCATGACCTCACTTTTCAAGTATTGGTTGAGATTGTTTTGGTAAAGTTTCGCTTCTACTGCGTGTAAACTGAACTCGATTTTTTTTTACTCCAAATAATATCAGGAATAACTGGTTAGTAAGTCAAGTACGACCTTTAACATCCTGTACATGTATTTATATTTAATGAGCAATGTATATTTTGATAAAAATTACAAAGATTCTGCTAAACTAATATTGTTATTTCTACAACTGTTATTTAGATTACAAAAAAAAACAAATGGAAATTCACATTTTGCTATCTTTACTTTTAGACACATAAAAAAGTTTGTTTGTCTGATTTCTGAAGTAGCAAATCAAAAATTAGAATGGTGAGCTTTGGTTTCATGAAATTTGCACACCTTTATCTATCTGGAATCTGTAATCCAATGCCAATATTTTAAGCATACAATGTCATTTACTACAAAGCACTGAAATATTGTCAAAACTGTCAAAAAAGAAGACAATACTTTTCAAATAAAAACGTACAAGTTTTCAGCATTTAACAATATCTTTGAATAAAAGCATAATCTCACGCACAGCTATTTGACAAAAAACAACCTATTAGAAAATTCATTCAATGAAAATAGGAAGTCTAAACTAAAAAAATGCTATGTTATATTATTTGAATACAATATTGCCATCCATGGGCGTAGCCAGGGGGGGGGTTTTGGGGGTTCAAACCCCCCCCGAAAAGTTAAGATATCAACACCAATAATATTAAAATAAGGAGAGTCAAGAGAATGTTATTTTTAACACTAACATCTCAAAATGATATTATGTATCTAAAAAGATAAATGGGGACCTCTGAAAGAAAAAAAAAATTAACTTGCAAGTTCCATTTTTCGGTGATTGCGGTTGATTTTTATTTTGCAAAGGATTTTTATTTGGAATTCCGTTTCTAATCAGTGGTAAGTGTATACGTACTAATTATTATTTCACTTAGCAAAAAGTGTTTAATAAACATATAACAGGATTAATAAATAATACAGTAATAAATGATACAGTCAGGTGAATACGTACTTGCATAAATGTGATTATTTGACTAATTTGACTGCTTAAAATGTTATAACATGTACAACTAATGTTTATTTTGTTTTGAAAAGTTTTATTTTCTATATACATTTGTTACTTTAATTTTAATAAAAAAAAAATTAAGTACGTACATAGAAAATAAAAGTTTTCAACACAAATACAAAGTCCGACAATACCCCCTTTCTTGAACCCCCCCCCGAAACTAAAACCTGGCTACGCCCGTGTTGCCATCCATAAACCTACCTGCTAAAATCTGCAGGAAAATTCGTCATATAATTTCTCCACTTTTCCTGGGGTTGCTAGACATAAAAGTAGCAAACATTTTATTCGATTCCGCCAGAAAATCCGTCATGCTGTTAATCCTGTTACGCACTAAATTCTCCCGTTCCGAGGCCACTCCAATCCTTCAGATACGACCGGGAAATTCGTCAAGATAGCAATACTATTTGAATATACATAATATTGTTAGTAGATTATGTATTTACAAACAACCCTCTTATAAATTTGTGTGAATTTTCACGATTGCCACAATTTCTGAACCTATTTTAGGTTCTTAGGTTCTAGTTTGGGTTAAATGAAAATAGTTTTAATGAAATAAAAATGAGTTAAAATGTTACCAATTTTTATCTAAGTGTTTTTAAACTAGTCTTAGCGAGAACTCATACTCACATCATCAACGTTCGTTCTCTTCCTTCTTATTGGATCGTGTTTGAAAACAAAAAAGACAGTAGATACTAGAATAATGACGTCACATACAATCTTTCGCTAGGACTAGTATAAAATAAAATACGACTATATATTAAACTTATCCCACTTTTCTGATTATTTAACAATTTTATCAATTTACTAAATCAATTTAATTACCTCGGAGCATTACAGTGCGGATTATTATCTTAAGAAAATAAGTATTAAAATGTTGTTGATGAGATCCGACGTTCACTGATGTAGTTCATTTGTTGTAGTTGTATAATTACTATAGCTAAATTTTTCAATATTCATTCTATACTTTTCATTATACATGATAATAGGGTATTTTCACAAACAGCGTTTTGTTCGTTCAATCGCATTCCCCAATTTCCTCTCTGGATTTTGACACTGCTACAAATATTTTTTTAATATAATAGATATCGACCACTAGCGTGTCGGTACATTTTGCTTTTTTGATAAATTACTTCTTTTAAGAGTTAGGGAACGTACCCATACTACGTGACCCGTTTAGGGGGGGGGTATAAATTGCAAAAAGTGGGTCACGTAGTATAGGTACGTTCCCTTAGGACCCTCCAAAAATTGTTAAAATTACAAGGTTTGAATGCTATCAACAGATGTTCAGTATACAAACTGGCGTCACGAGCGGCCCGCTCTTTTCGCGGCACAAAATTTGAAACTGGATTATGCTTCACCCAGCTACTTTCTACTACCTGAGTCGAGAGAGCGGGTGGTGAAACGCGGGTGTTGACAACCCGTTCGCTCTTTCATACATCTATCTATTGTCGCTCGCCCCGCCACATCCGCACCCGAAACCCAGGTTGCAGTAGTAGAGCGGTTGCGAGAAGTGGGTCGCAAGACCCGGGTGCTGATGAAAAAATGACCCCCTTGGTCTTTAGTGGTCCGTGAGCGGATATCAATGACCTTATTACGACTGTATTACTGTACTTATTTCCAGTAAAGCTCCATACATAGAACTTATTTCTATTGTGAAGAATGCTTGTTTAGCTGGACAATATAATAAAACTCAAAAATATTTTCATATTTCTTCTTTATAATATTCATTGGAAAGAAAAAAACATTCTTTTGAATGTAAGCATTTATCCTGAGGAAATTACATAGGAAAGATATATGCATACGATTTTTAAAAATACATATATAAACCCATTTCACGGTGTTTGTTTATATGAAATATATGTTTTTATTTTTAACATAATATTTTGATTTTATGCACTATAATCTGCCATTTTTTGGTTAGTGCAAAATGTATAACAACAAAAAAATTGTGGGAAAAGAAAACAAGTTGTTGTCATTCAGTAAAAATAGTTCATTAAAACTTTTGTTACAAAATATAAAATATAAATCATTAAAAAATACTCAAAAAAAATAAAAAAATCTTCATACAGAATAACTGAATATAATTTACGTAAATTGTTTATTGCACACATGATTAATTTTTGAACTCCAAATTTTAATTTTTTTTATAAAATTTTCTAAAACTAAAGTTTGAAACATCTGAATAGGTTTAGAAAACAAATTGCATAATAAGATTACAAATATTATTGCTTGAATATTGAATATCACTTAGATTTTTTAAAATAACAAATTTTCTTTGGGGGTGTTTCGCCACTTCTGAGTAAACTCTTAATTAGCGTCACTCTTCGAGTAGCGTATATTTGTTTCATCTCCGCTGAGCAACACTACCCACCCATCAGGTAAATATCTTCTTTGACAGTTATGTTAATCATATGATTAAAGTTGTTCAGAGAATAGTCACTCAAAAGTTTACTCAAAAGTGGTGAAATGCCTCTTATAATTTTCGAAATAATGCTGGAAATGAAAAATGGCTAAAGCGTCATACAGCTGTGACATTTAAGATGATAACCTACTTGATAAGCTATATTATCAAGTTTTATAGAGTTTTTTTAACATTAGCTCCACACAGGAGGCCCTGAGGAAAATAATTCCCCCTCAGGGCCTATGTCATCTTTGGGGATGCTGTGTGGAGGGTCTTTTTAGGAAAGGAAGGAGAGGAAGAGGTTCTGGGAAGGAAAAGGGTATAAGGAGCAGGCAGGAATCTGGGGATAGTGTGTCCAGGTCGTTTTAATCTACCCCTCCCACTGAGGTGCCAAGCGACATTCCGAGAGAGTACAGCCGGACAAGTCAAAGGGACTCCCTCAACCATTCTCCCGATCCGATCGGCCACTGGTGCCACCTGCGAAACTGCCAGTTGGTGGGCAGACGCATCCGCCGCCATGACCCGGACGAACCTCAACTTTAGAAAACGTGATTTGATGAACACAAGCACAAACAAACAATACAGCTTATTGTGTAGGTTCATCTGCAATGCCACAGCTGTATGGCGCTTTAGCCATTTTTCCTTTCCAGTGACGATATACAATGTAGATAATTATTGTATCGGGGTAGATATTTGAAATACACGTGTTTTTCACTTTAGAAAAAAAAATTACACATTAATTAGTACATCTTATAAAAAATTACACAAGTATTTTTTAAAGCGCATTACTGTATGAACACAATATTTTGTCAAAGATTGTTTTTTATGTAATTATTTTAGTTTTAAGGCTACAAAATTTTGTACATAAAACTTGTTTGGCAAGTAGACTAAGGTCTGGTTGTTCAAACTCCAATCACATCTGACATTGTCAAACAAATAGGTCATCAACGTCAATCTGAATCAACCGTTGTGCTTCACAGTCGATCAAACAACCCAACTTCAAATTTGAAGAAAGTCGGCAGTTTATGGGGCATTGCATTGATGCCCAATTTAATGACAATGCTAAATGTAAAACAGTAAACAACTGGGCCAAAGACTTTTGTCACTAAAACTCATAGAATATTGTCAAAAATTAAATATTCTTCATAAAAATACACACAATAGTCACAATGTCTCTTAAAACTGAAATTGTGCTCTAATTTTGGCCAAATTGACATTTAATATTATTGTTTTTCGTATTAACATGTTTCGTATTGCAGGTTTGTCTCCTTAAATGATATTGTAGAAGTTGTCAAAATTGTTTATCGTCTTTACAATGGTACTTCAGGTTTTTTAGCAGGAGCCGGTTTGGCTGCGGAATTTCTTGTCACACGTTCGTAGATCATCACCGAGTACCCTTGCCTGTCGCTGAGCGGTAACTGCAAATGAAACGAAAAAGAAAATTGTCAGTAAAGTGAAACAGTTCTCCAACTCGTCTTGGGAGGAGATTACTTCTTGGGAAAGAATAGAGTTCTTTTATGTTAATCTGGGATTTATTTAATACTTCGCGTATTACATGTGGTGACTACGATAGTCGACCTAACTGGGAGCTGGCTAAATGAGATCTGAATTGAATAAGCTCCTGCAGACGGCACCCCGGCCCTTGGCCCCCCTGGTGCCCAAACTCCGAACTAACTAACTGCCATCTAGCGGACTTTCGGGACAGCTCTTAGCACTGTCCTCTGTGACAAGCTCGGAAGCTTTTAGATTTACCACACTCAACTATGAACTCAACTTAGGCCGATAAAGTAGACAGGGACGCCAGGAGGCTCCTTGTTGAAGAGATGGATCACCGCCTCAATGGCACGACGGGAACAAGATGATGTAGAATATTGTAAAGTTGAAAAAGATATAATCTTAAAATTATTTTCTTTATAAATTGGTTTTAATAAAGATCAATAATTTGCTCAAATTCTAAAGGTAGCATTCGGATCTCGGCAGTCGCGACTTGGCAGTTGCGACCAGCAAATATATCAATTTGGGAGGCGGGAATGGGTACCGCCGCCCCGGGAACCTTTATTGGATAACCAACACCTCTCCCATAGGTCACCCCAAGTGGTTCGCTACGTTTGGTGATTTAGCAGGGGTGCCCGGGTTCATGGGACGAGGTGTGTTTAGGTCTGATGACCAGAACACACTGAACCCCAAATTCCTACCCACCCCTTAAACCCTTTTCCTTCCCAGAACCCTCCTCTCCTTCCTTTCCCTAAAAAACCCTCCACACAGCATCCCCAAAGATGACATAGGCCCTCAGGGAAATTATTTTCCTCAGGGCCTCCTGTGTGGAACTCATGTAAAAAAAAAAAAAAAAGCTGCCGCGACCCATTATCACTGCTATGCGGTGCTGCCAGGAGCTTTTGGATAGCAGCGAACACGGCCCGGGCAGCGACTGCCAACGGCACTGGTCAAGCAGAAGTCAGTGCGAACAGTTGTGCATTGCAGTCGTGTATCGAACATTAATTATGTTTGACAATTTCAATGAACGAAAGCGAGAGCTCGTGAAGAGACTGATACAGGACGAAGAAGAGGATGATGAAATAATGTTGCTCTTACTTTCATCAAAAAGGAAAAAAATCGATTCATTATATCCAGAGTCGATGAAGGCAGCTATCAAATCCTGATAAAACGGCACTTAAATCTAAAGGATCAGAAATTCAGGAAATACTGCAGACTAAATAAAACTCAATTTCAATTTGTGCTTAGTTTAATTGAAAACGATATTCAACCAATGAAAAAAGGATCAATCACAGCTATTTCTCACTTTAAGGTAAATATGAAAAAGAACTGTTATCGAGCTGGAAATATGTATTAGAAATGTTTTCAGAAGTATTTGTTGGCAAATTAAAAAAACTTGCGTGAGCGGGCAGCGCGACCATACTGCCACCGGAGCGGCTCGGCGTCGCTGCCAAGGTCGCGCGCAGGCCACGCCCCCCGGCTGCGCTGCACGGTCGCTTGTGTCGGAAACTATTGCATACAAATCCCTGCAAAGCGGTACGGCACGACCACGGCTGCAGCTGTAGGGCCGCGACTGCCGTGATCCGAATGCTACCTTAACAAACATTTCTTTTCCTCAAATACTTATTTCCTTTTAACTGTTCGAGAGCCATGCCTGAAACTAACTTCCATACTGGAAATTATAGAAAGCATCACTTTGAAGTAATATTTTGTGGATTTATTTAGAGCTATTGTATATTTTATTTAACGAAACACATTCCTTGAAGAATAAACTATTTATAAAAACAACATTACTTGTGTTTATTTGATAAATTGATAGGTTTTTCGATGTTTTTGTGAACTATCACACTCGGACTTTGGACAGTTCAAATCGCGGCAAAATCTGACACTCAGATTCCATAGATAACTCATTTAAAAATATTCTGGTGTTGCTAGGTGAATGGAACTATTGGCTCCATCAAGAATGATATTGGCGCAAGCGATTCTGACCTTGTCCTTTATACAGTTTATTTATACATAAGGATTAAAATTGCATTTTTTTTTTCGAAAATTCCGGCCAATAATAGGTTAAAAGATGATAAAAACTAAAAACCATTCATATCTTAAATATTAACAATTGTTTGCGGTAATTTTTTCAACAATCCATGTTGAAATGCGGGTGACTTTTTGAAATTTGCATCTAAAGTTATGTTTCATGTAAAAAAAAATTTCACACTACGGCACACAGGAGACCCTGAGGAAAATAATTCCCCTCGGGACCTATGTCATCTTTGGGGATGCTATGTAGAGGGTCTTTTTAGGAAAGAAAGGAGAGAAAGTTCTGGGAAGGAAAAAGGTATGAGAGGTGGGCAGGAATCAGGGGATCAATGTGTCCAGGAGTGCTAGACGTATGCATCTATCCCACCCATTGCGGTGCAAGGCGATGTTCTGAGAGAGTCCTGTAGGATGTTAAAAGGTCTCTCTCAACCAGTCTCTCCCGATCTGGCGTGCCACGCAGTTAATGGGTAGACGCATTCGCCGCCAAGATCCGGACAAACCTCACCCATGAACCCTGGCACCCCTGCTAAGTTACCTCTGAAATATTGCTTATTTTAAAATAATAACTTTTAATTTCTTCAATTGAAATTTTTTCAATTAAAATTAAGAGGGAATTACCAGACAAACCAGAAATATATCATTTTAGATAATTTTAGATAAATCAAACTTTAAATCAAATTTTGGACGTGTTGACTCTTTTCCACAAAAAAATATTAATCGATTCCGAAAGACTGTTCTTTTATCTAGTAAAGCTTGTCACATAAATAATTATGTGACTAATGCAGTTCTTGCTTAGGTGGTTATTTTGTCTATGGTGTTTTTTTTGGACACTGGTAATTTTTGGAAAAGAGAGAGTTCCTTTTTGTTTATGGGCACTTCCTTCCGATCAACTTGGGCAGTTGGGTCGGAAATTGGTCACTCACCATCCTGGTGTTTAAATTTACGTTTAATCATGAGAATCTAAGTCGATTTTAAACCTTTTAATTTTGTGTTTCAGAGACTTGAGCACCTTTCTGATGCACAAAAGTTCTGTTAGTTTTATTATTGATATTTTGTATTTCATAAGTTTAAGTATGGTATAGCTTTCCTAAAAGTTCTTTATATAAATCTTAGTTCATAAGAAAGTTGTTTTGTCTCTAACAAAGTTAGTACTGCTTCGGCGTGCTTAACTAATAATTAATTCCTTTGGAATTATCGCTTTGCCTCTAATACAGGAAAGTGTGTTCTGTATAGTTTTTAAGTCTAAGTCTGTTCTGTATAGTTTTAACTCTAAATAATATAAACATTAATATCTTACTGTTAGTATCATTATTAAACTTTAAATTAAGTATTACTAGTGTCATTCATTAAAATTTTGAATTGATCACACCTCGAATAGTGTCAACTCACTGAAAGCCATAGTTGATCACACATTTTGTTTTGTTTGTACAAGAAATGCTGACTTTTGTGCACTCGTGGAGTGTTTTTTTCAAGGGATGCCAGCTTGGGTATTACCGTGGTCTCATTTTTTTTACAAACAATGTCACTCTTTTGAGTTTTTGATGCAGGTTGTTTAATGGATTTTTGGATATCCTAAGCTGCGAGCTTAACTTTCTGTTTTGCTGTTAAGTACCAATTGACTTTTGTCATGATCTGATAGATAGGTATTGTGTTATGTAAATCCTAATCTGACCACCTTGATTGGCAGGTATTTATTGTTTTATAAAACCTGACCTGATTTGATTTTTGAAAATTGGATAATTTAAATATTATTCTAGTTTGACGACCTTTTTACATATAGGTATTTCTTCGGAATTGTAAATCCTGGTTCAATAATGACAGTTAGATGATTCAATGTAAGATCCCTACTCTGCCCACGTCTGATAGACAGTTTGTATACTGATTCTATATTACTTATAACACAGAAAAGTATTTTCTTGTGTCCTAGTTTTGCCAACATTGAACTCCATTGTTCTGATTGAAAAATGTATATTTATATAGATATTTTCTTAATTTAGGCTTCTTTAATTTTAAGTATTTGTTTATTTTTAAGTTTTATCTTAAGAATGTTAAACCGGATGGACTTAGTTAGATAGGTTACTTTTTTTTGCTATTCAAATATAGCGTAAATTCAGTGCGAGTGAGGGCTGTTTAACCCTAAAAAGTGAAGCCAAATTGGCCTTTATTTCCTGAATAAGGAAAAGTGATCAAATTTTTTTTCTTTTCTACAATTTATTTGGTTGTGTTTTTTCTTAAAATATAAAATGTTGAGTATTTTATAAATATAAATCTTGTTAAATTGACATGAAAACAACAGATCTCCTTCTTTTTTAAAGTAAATTCAAAACTTTGTTTAATTTAGTAGATGATGGTTGACTCCTTGTTTTCGTGCCTTTCTTTTCTTATTTGTTCTTTATTATTAAGAAATTTTGTTTTTTAAGAAATTTACTTTTAAGAAATTTAGTTCTAAGTTGTTATTTTAATTACTAATTAATGTTTTTGTTATCATTTTTCTAGATACCTGATGGACTCATAGTTTAGTTAGTTTGTGGACTTAGTTTTTCATGTTTGAGGGCAAACATTTTCGTGGGAAGGGGGGAATTGTCACATAAATAATTATGTGACTAATGCAGTTCTTGCTTAGGTGGTTATTTTGTCTATGGTGTTTTTTTGGACACTGGTAATTTTTGGAAAAGAGAGAGTTCCTTTTTGTTTATGGGCACTTCCTTCCGATCAACTTGGGCAGTTGGGTCGGAAATTGGTCACTCACCATCCTGGTGTTTAAATTTACGTTTAATCATGAGAATCTAAGTCGATTTTAAACCTAAAAGAACGCGGGGTGTTTTTTACGTAACACGCGAGGTTCGTGTACGAGTTATTTATAGTGGATGACGTGAAAGTCCCACTTTTTTCCGATGTGGCTGGTTGGCCGTTTTGTGGAATTATTTCTGGAAAAGGAATCGTGAAGTGAATTGCTCCTGGTGTTGGCTACTATAATATGCCTTCACGACCCCGCGTCGCAAAGTCACGGTCTGCTAACCGTAATACGGACTTGGATACTGTTGGGGGCCACGTGCCTTTTGTTTGGAGTTCGTCGAGATGGCCCGTGGCTGAATGCGCTCCTTGGAGGTATAGCGGCCTCCTGCCCAATTAGAAGGACGACCTTGGTGCTCTGGATTCCGCGCCGTTCCCATATGGGAAGACTGGAGTTCCCGTCCCGTCTCGTGTTTTCTCACTGCGAAGCAAGATCGCGTTCGTCTACCGGGGTTATTTCCGTATAGTTAGTTTAGCGTGTCCATTAGGAGTCCATCTGGTATGTGTATTTTTTATATTTCCTTTTGTTACCTTGGTACGAAGTTTGTACACTTCCTTGTTGCTTTTTGGTTTGGATTCAATACATTTTTATAAAGTTCCTCTTCTTTTATTTGACTGAAAACCCTACCTACATGACAGATAACTACTTGGCCCACTATCCTGAGCCCTGGTCTCTGCTCTGCCGCAAGGTTACATTTTATACGAACATGATACGTTTCAAGCTATGTTTTAAATTTTGTGAAAATATATTTATTTTTATTACAATAAGGTTTTACCATAGGTCGTTGGCAGATTTGTTAAATTTTCAAACAAAATCTTGTATTATAGAACAAACATTTTAAATCATGCGGTAAAATAAATTATTTGGGAAAGCTACTTTCAGAATTTTAATTTTAGTTCAAATAAAATTATAAAAAAATATCCGCGTTTTGTGACGAAAATACTTCAGTTTGTCTATTTATTTACGGTCTTACAAACTAATATATTTAAAAAAAAATTACATTCTTAATTTGCTTAGACATTATTGAAAAATCATAAATACTTATGATAAAAAAATAATTACAAAAAGCATATAATTTTAATAGTTGGTTAGGCATTGCAATATGTTTTGTTTATTCGAAAATTTAAATAAATATATTTATATCACAAGGATGGTACATACCAAAGATATTCAAATACAGAAGAGATATGCTATGGTGTCCGCGCAACTGTCGCCGGACTATGCGCTAATTAGCGTAGTTTTCATACAAAAAGAATTTGTTCATTTCGTTGATTTTTTGAAAATGTGCATTAATATTGGTTAACAATATATTTTGAATAAGGAAAGAATTCGTTCATTTAGTTTAACGTTCGTTTGGTTTATTCGTTAATTATTTGTTCTTTTAGTTGGTTAATTGGTAAACAATATCGGTGACACCCGGAAGCGCAGACCCACATAGTAAAAACAGCAGATAGCACATCTACTTATATTTCAATATCTTTGGTACTTACTCACTCTTTGGATTTAACAGAGACACCTAAATGGATTGTTTTTAAAAATAGAATCAAAACAAGAAAATAACTGACATCGTCCGTTTTTATGGAAAATTTTCTTGTCATTGTGAAAACTTATGAGTTGTGTATTAATTCACAAATCTCATCTCTTGTGCAAGTTTCAATTCACAAAAGGAATTACAGATCTGAATTTTAAGCGGATAGATTACGGAGGCCTCAACAAGGTTGGTGGATCTGTTATTTCCCCTGGAGTTTTTTTCTTTGTGCCATCCTTTGTGATATATTTGTCCGCGCGAGTAGAGTTTTCATAATCATATCTGTGAGTATTAGGCTCAGAGGGGTCTGGGGTTATTTATACACCTCAGGCTCGCATATTATAATGCAAAATTATGGTCCTTCGATCACGGATACGTTCTAGCAAAGGTAATACATATAATAATTTGGTAATTCAGTTTACGTAATTTTGGTAAATTTCGGAATGCCTATATTATATTGCTGGTTCTAATAATATTTGTTGGATGTTAGTGGGAATTTGTGTATTAATTGACAAATCTCATTATACTTTATAACACTAATTATTGTCATACCCTGATAATTCTTACAGCTTAAATTTTATAAGAAAGGTTTCAGATTTACGTAATTTTGGTAATATTCTTGAAATACCTACCTCTTATAGAATTATTTAGAAAGCGTCAATTTGCGTATTTTTTTGGTAAATTTGAAGCAGAAAATTCAACATTACTGTTAACGGCCCTCGGTATTAAAATGTTTCCAGCTCGAATTCGAATATCCAACTTGCAGCTCGTGCAGCTGGCCGGTGCGTTCCATTCAAAACCAAGACACTCACAGACAGGGCCGGATCTACGAAATCTGGCGCCCTGTTTTATTTTGAATAAAAATTCGTTCAGCCCAATTTTTTTATTTTTTTTATTTAATTTTATTTTTTTTACACTAATTTATCAAATAAAATCAAGACTTATAAAGGGTGTAACTTTTCCAAGTGACCTGGCGGTAGCTCTCACACTCGTTTTTTTTAAAGAGAGAATCGCCAGGAGCCCTATACTCTCTGAATCTATTGGATAAACATAAAATTATGGTGCTATTTTAATTATTTTAGGAAAAACTCTTTTTGCAAGTTATGCTTTAAAATACTACAACAAATTGTTTGTTTGTGCCCGTACCATGATTTAAAATATAGGTTACGAGACAATGCGGGTGGTTTAGCTGAACTAGATCCATTAGACATTCTTGAGATTTACTGCGTTTCAGAAAAATCGAAATATCTCAGAATCTACTTGAAAAAGTGACTGGCCCAAACACGAACAATATATTCATTATATTAAATATCTTATTTGCCCAAATTTTTGAGAATATTATTTAAAAAATATCGTAGACAAAATATCCCTAAAAGTTACCCAACTTTTGTATATTCACCCATATACCCAACGCGAATGCAAATACAAATACGTTCTCATGGCAACGTACAACACAAGAATAGCATCTACAGCTTCTGACTAATAAGAATATAACCTCAAATTTGTACCTTGCATTTCCCGTGTTGAGCGAACAAACACCAAATTGAGCGAACAAACACTAAACACTGACGTATGGTATCAACGGCTTACGAAAGACGCTTACACTGACACCACAAAATAACAGATCCAACAAATCTAATAGATATTAATTATACATGAACTTTAAATAATATGTCAAATCAATGATCTGCAATGATCAAACTGTCAACACGTAACACGTTGCATCCTGCAAACCGTGCGATGTTTTTGTTAATGGAATTTAATGAAGATTTCATAAGAAAATGGTCTTTAACTACCTTCTCCTAGAGTTAAATCGTACAAAATAAAACAATAGCGAGCGTACGCTTACTTGAAAGGCGGTCGGTTTGTTTGTTCTCTTGAACAAAAACATTGCGCTGTAATTGGTTATTGAATTTGGATCTCACCCATTTGTCGTAAAAGACGGTAAAAGATATATGGAAAAATAGATCTTACGTTTAAACTAAATATATGGAATTTGTAAAAAAATTCTGTAACTTACTATAAATTCGTAAGCCGTAAACCAACGTGATGCGTGCGCGTGACTGATTTATTTATGCGTGCGCATTCTGTTTCTTTGGAAAGTGTTGCTAGAGCGTAATAATTATTTCGTACTATGGGTAATTTTGAAACGATTCAGGGAATATTATAACTAAATTTTAATACAATATTTATTTTCTCACGGCGCCCCTTCGGAGTTAGCGCCAGGTTTTTGTACGTTTTTGAACGTATGGCAGATCCGGCGCTGCTCACAGAGCAAAACAAATTATTATTAATTCAAGATATGATTATGAAAATTATGTTAAAATATATTTTAGAATGTAATGCAATATAACGATAGCTTGATTCATGGAGGAGGTTCTCAGTAACTTAAAACATTTAATATAACTTTTTATTTGGAATTTTTTTGATACATACGTAGATGAAAAAGGTAAACATAGTAAAAGGTACATATAGTAATACGTAAATAAAGAGTGACAAAAGGCTTGGCCTTTGTTCCAGCCTGGTTTCGCAGTGCGGCGGGGCACTGTTAATACTAAATTGTCTAGTTTGATTTGAGGTCACGGGTTCAAAAGCCGGCGACAAATTTAATTTAATTTATATGAGTATTGTAGAATTAAAATAAAATTTTTGCAGGTACATATAATGAATCTGTACTTCGTTTCAAAGTGGAAGATACATTCAGTATCGCCCTGGTGAGAGACCATAATTCAGAATTGAAAGTTGCTTGAGAACGGCGTAGTTATGTTTAGTGACTAGATCTGAATAATCAGGAACTTTCCAACCCTCCTCTTCCCTATCTCTAAAAATGTGGACTACATACATTAGGAATATAAATGAAATTTCTTCTGAAGACACTTCAATGAAATAAAATGTTATTGATTTCTTGGAAACAATTCCTTCTTACATGTTTTGGTTTAGTTAAAACCAATTTTACTTTACTTCTTTTCGCTATTATGTACTTTTCTAAATACTCAGGATTTCTAATAGGCATGCAGCGATTATGTCGAGGATCAATTAATTCGGGTAACATGCAAAAATTGTAAAAGCGTTTCAGCTGTTCAACCATATTAGTCTGCCAAAATTCATCATCCCGTAAAATTATTTCGATTTTTATTCCGAGTTCAGTCCATACAACACACAAATATCTTTTTTTTATTTTTATTTTAACTTTATGAGTAAAACCTCAAATTGTAATATTTAATTAAATGAAGACAATATAAGCGAAACTCAATCGAAAATCTGAAAACAGAAAAATCAGAAAAAGATATTGACACATCTGGGACTCGAACCCAGGACCTCTCGCTTACCGGGCGTACGCGCTAACCACTGCGCCACCGTGTCGATATCCAATTCGGTCACTTTTAACTGTATCATACTTCGACTAAGAACCACCCACACTATCTTCATTTTTCTTAACGCATATACTATTGGCTGCTATCTTTATGTATGATTGCAAGATTCAAACCCGAACTAAATGCTCTCTAGATAGTGTCTGGATAAATTTTTATCCATTTTATTTAATATGCGACATCAATTGACTTTTCTGCAAGTCTAGGATGAATATTTTTATTTTTATTTTAACTTTATGAGTAAAACCTCAAATTGTAATATTTAATTAAATGAAGACAATATAAGCGAAACTCAATCGAAAATCTGAAAACAGAAAAATCAGAAAAAGATATTGACACATCTGGGACTCGAACCCAGTCTCGACCTCTCAACCTCTCGACCTCTCAACCTCGAGTCCCAGATGTGTCAATATCTTTTTCTGATTTTTCTGTTTTCAGATTTTCGATTGAGTTTCGCTTATATTGTCTTCATTTAATTAAATATTACAATTTGAGGTTTTACTCATAAAGTTAAAATAAAAATAAAAATATTCATCCTAGACTTGCAGAAAAGTCAATTGATGTCGCATATTAAATAAAATGGATAAAAATTTATCCAGACACTATCTAGAGAGCATTTAGTTCGGGTTTGAATCTTGCAATCATACATAAAGATAGCAGCCAATAGTATATGCGTTAAGAAAAATGAAGATAGTGTGGGTGGTTCTTAGTCGAAGTATGATACAGTTAAAAGTGACCGAATTGGATATCGACACGGTGGCGCAGTGGTTAGCGCGTTCGCCCGGTAAGCGAGAGGTCCTGGGTTCGAGTCCCAGATGTGTCAATATCTTTTTCTGATTTTTCTGTTTTCAGATTTTCGATTGAGTTTCGCTTATATTGTCTTCATTTAATTAAATATCTTTTTTGTTACATATAATTGGCCCTGAACCTGGTAAAACCAATCGTGAGATGTATTTACCAGCATTTCTCCATTTTTGTTTAGTTTCCAAAAGGTAATTTTTTTGAATTTTACTGCTTCACATATGAGCATGCTGCGTGCTGCGAAAGGACATTTAATTTCAATCACGGTGTCTTCAGAAGAAATTCCGTCTGGGGTCGCACCCATATACGGATACCCTTCATCTATGAATAGACCACACTTTTCTATGGTAATGCGTTTTAGTTCTGCAAGCTCCTTCAGGACATCGTATTCATGTTTTTGTGTCGAATTGAAGAAATATTTGATAACGATTGCTGGTACCAAAGATATTAAAATATAATAGATGTGCTATCTGCAGTTTTTACTAGGTGGGACTGCGCTTCCGGGTGTCACCGATATTGTTTACCAATTAACAAATAAACCAAATGAATGAATAATTAACGAATAAACCAAACGAACATTAAACTAAATGAACGAATTCTTTCCGTATTCAAACTTTATTGTTAACCAATACTAATGCATACCTTCAAAAAATCAACGGAATGAACAAATTCTTTTCGTATGCAAACTATTCTGATTAGGTCGTAGTCCGCCGACAGTTGCGCAGACATCATAGCATATCTCTTTTGTATTTGAATATCTTTGGCTGGTACAGTATATTTTTGACTAATGGAACGTAACTGATATTTTGCCGCCGTTTGTACACTTTTCCAAACCACGATGCCGTAATCATATTGCGGCGCATCTCGATCCACTTTCCACTAGATGCTTGAAGTACAGTCGCCCTTTCATTTGCTTGCCTATCATTGGCTATGGTAAAAAGCCTTTCTAAAAAATCATCTTTATCTGCCTCACACGATGCTTAGTCCATATCAGGTTTTTGTGCATTGGGACCATAATGCTGATCTTTTGCTGGAGTGAGCTGCAGGGTTTTTCTTTTCTTTTTTTTTTTACTTAATTTGGGAGGCGGGAATGGGTACCGCCGCCCCGGGAAACTTTATTGGATAACCAACATGTCTGCCATAGATCACCCCAAGTGGTTCGCTACGTTTGGTGATTTAGCAGGGGTGCCCGGGTTCATGGGGTTAGGTTTGTCTAGGTCCTGGACAGGATGACCAGGACACACTGAACCTCAGATTCCTACCCACCCCTTAAACCCTTTTCCTTCCCAGAACTCTCCTCTCCTTCCTTTCCTTAAAAAAACCCTCCACACGGCATCCCAAAGATGACATAGGCCCTGAGGGAAATTATTTTCCTCAGGTCCTCCTGTGTGGAGCTCATGTAAAAAAAAAACTTAAAACTTGTTGATTATTTTCTCCAATCTTTTTAATTCTAATTGCTTTATGAGTTTTCCGGGACTATTACTGGTTGCAAATTTATGCAAAGAATAGTGTGGACGATCCACACTTTTATATTTAAAAAATATCAAATTGTTTATTACCTAGAAACCCGAAAAAATGTTGACAATAAATTAATTCTTAATAATACTATTTCACACTACGCAGTTTCAACGGAAACTCACAGATAGATGAGAAAGGCGGCACACTACTATAGTCCCTACGCGCAATGCATAGAGTGTAATATTGTTGAAACGTCGCACGGAAGTATAATAATTACGCGGAATTTCGAATTTTGAAAAAAGATTGACACGACGGACCGTAAGGAGCGTGCGTTCACGGCCACCTCTTAGAGCCGAATGAGTAGGAGAATTCTTAGATGTTCCGAATCTTAAAAATGGTAAGAAAATGATTGTTCAATGTTTAATTGATGGTTCGCAGAATAATTTGATTACGATAGATTGTTGTAAGTCGCTGAATTTGCCAATAATTCCTTTGAGTAATTCTTTTGTCAAAGAAATTGGTTCAGCTTCACGACCAATCTTCGGTTACGTCTATTTAGACATTGAGTCGCGCGTGTATCCAAATAATAATTGTAATATACACACACTTGTCGTTGATAGTATCACAAATAAACTGCCTAATCACTGTATAATCAAAGGTGATATGAGGTTCTTAGTTTTCTGTAGTAGGTCTGAAATTGCAGATGATGGATATTACATCCATCATGCCGCCATTAGTCCTGATAATCCTATGCCTAGGATTGTGCTGGACGCTAGCGCTAAGACACATACAGGGCTGTCACTAAATGACTTCTTGCATACTGGTCTCAATTTGCAAACTGATTTGTTTTTGCTTTTATTTGACTTTCGTCAGTTAGCCAAAGATATGAGACCACATTTCCCGGATACTGCCAATGTGGCAGAGTTCAAGTTGTATGTGGACGACCTGGTCTATTCTATTGCAGATGAGTCCAGCGCCGTACGTCTTTCTCGAGAATTAATCTCGTTATTCAAGTCCGGTGCCTTTGATTTGGTCAAATGGACTACTAGTTCTCAAGTTGTACTTGAAAACCTTCCAGATTTTCACCGCAGTGCGGTGGACTTCACCGTTGGTTCTAACAATGCCTTTAAGGTGTTAGACCTCTCGTGGGAACCAGTTGATGACAGCTTCTTCTTTACGAATTCGTATGTTCAGGAGAAGTGTACAAAGCGGAACATACTCTCTATAGTCGCCCGCTTATTTGATGTCCTCGGCTTGGTTGCCCCCATCATTTTGTACGCTAAATTGCTCATTAAAGAGCTATGGCTGTGCAACATTGGTTGGGATGATACCCCCCCTGAGAGCGTTATTCAAAGGTTCTCGTCACTCATACAGGAATTTCCTTTGATTTCTACGATTAAAATCCCGCGTCATATTGGTGTCCTAAAGGACACCAATATGACGCGGTACAGTACAGTACTCATTGTCGCTTTCTGCGATGTGAGCCTGAATAGTTATGGCTGTGTGATGTATTTACACACAACTGATCCATCTGGGAATATTACCATGAGATTGTTTTGTGCAAAATCAAAGGTCTCTCCCACCAAAGTGACAACACTCGCTCGTTTGGAGCCGTGTGCCGCGGTCTTGATGTCCAAACTAATACGGATAGTTCAAGATAATTATCGTTCGCGTTTTACTATTGCAGGGACATACGCGTTTTCAGATTCTAGCATTGCGCTTTCATGGATACATTCATCGTCACATCGATGATCGGTGTTTGTTAGTAATCACGTGACTCAATGTCAGGAGAATTTGCCTCCTGAGAATTTTTATCATGTCGCCGTTAGTGAAAACCCTAGTGACTGCCTTTCACATGGCACGCTTCCTTCTCAGCTCGTTTCACACGAACTATGGTGGAACGGCCCATCGTGGATTCGCAGCCCACCTTCGGAATGGCCAATAAAACCTTTCCATCTCACAAATACCGGTGAAATGCCTGGGCACAAAACTAATGTGCTCACTGCAATAGTTCAGTGTGAACAATCGGTCCTGAGTGAACTGGCTCAGCGTATATCCACATGGGATAAACTTTTAAGGATGGTAGTTTATGTCCTCCGATTCGTAAAAAAGGTATCACCTTCCTCTAAAAAAGTTATGATTCATTCTGTGCAGAGTTTTCATTTTATAGAAGATATTGCTGAACTCCAGAAAGGCAAATTGTCCATATACATTTCAAAAAAGCTTCGGAATTTATTAGTTTTTCTCGATGAGGATAATTTGTTACGTATTGGGGGGCGGCTTTCTAAATCGGATTTACCATTTGAGGTTAGCCCCTCCGAATTTTCGAGAATATTAGCTTTTGGTGTCTTAAAAGAAATGACATTTTACGAAAACTTTTAGTTATAACCGCTTCACAATTAAAGCTCTATAAATGAAACATTTCTGAACGTAGCTGAATAGTAAAAACTGTTTTAGAAAGGTTACAAATTAGGCTTTCAAATTATTATATTACAAATAAATATTAGCATTTGTAAATATTAAAATTTAGAACGCAAACATTAAAAATAGGTAAAAATGACTCACGTGATGTTTTTATGTGAAAACGGTACTAAAATCACAGATTATGCAAACAACAATATATTTATTCTATTGTATATATGTGTAATAAACACTTACGTCACCTCACTTTTTTATCATTTCATATAAAAATATTTAATAAAAATTTAAAATGTGGAGCGCGGTGGAGCTGCCGGTAGCAAATTTGCGCGGGTAAATATTTTTGTCAACTACACGATTGACAGCTGATTCCTGTTATGTATTTCCATAGACAACTTGATAGAAATGTGCAGCTTGATCTACTATCGACCTTTGACATTTTGTTTTAGGGATGTAACTAAAACAATAACGGAGTTATAACGATTTCTATGGAAACACACGCGCTGACGTATAAACACGCTTATTGTACTTGACTGCTGTCCTATTTTTAACGCTTATATCTGCTTACGTTGCGGAGGGGTTAAACGTCCGGTTTTACTTCCTAAACATACTGTGTTGTGGATCTTATCGTTGATCATTTCCATGTCATGTACTTTCATATAGGCCCTGGACTTCTTATGTCCATCTTACGGCAGCGCTATTGGATATTAGATGCCAGGACCATTATTAGGGCAAAAGTGCAGAAATGCAATTGCTGCTTCCGCTTAAATCCATCGCATCCTACACTGAAGATGGCAGATTTACCTTCATATCGTGTTGTAGAAGCAAATGTTTTCGTTCACACCAGTGTAGATTACGCAGGTCCCCTCCGTATCACACTTGCTCGTCTGAGAGGACAACATTCACAAAAGGCATATATTTTTTTTGTATGCCTTGTAACGAAGGCCATTCATATTGAGTTGGTCTTTGACCTAACTTCAAATGCTTTCAGCTGTTTTATTTCTCGGCGTGGCCGTGTGTCGTTCTTGTATTCAGATAATGGCACCATTCATTCAGATAATGGTTCATCCTGGTACTGATAAAATTATTCGCGTTACAACGGTAAAGACAAGATTTGGATTTTTTAAACGTCCTGTTGTTAAATTATATCCCATCCCAACGCAATAATTATATCATTATTTTATTTTAATATTTTGTTAAAGTTTAATTATTTCGGACTTAACCATGACATTCTTTATTTAACATTTAGTTGAATTAGCAACACGATTTTTATTTTATTTTTAAACATTTTTCAACTTAGTGATTTTATCCTTAATAAGTTTAATTTAAACTTTGTGTTTTGAAAGTTCTGCGAACTTCCAAGGCGGGGAGCATGGTTAGGCATTGCAATATGTTTTGTTTGTTCGAAAATTTAAATAAATATATTTTTATCACAAGGATGGTACTTACTCACTCTTTGGATTTAACAGAGACACCTAAATGGATTGCTTTAAAAATAGAATCAAAACAAGAAAATAACTGACATTGTCTGTTTTTATGGAAAATTTTCTTGTCATTGTGAAAACTTATGAGTTGTGTATTAATTGACAAATCTCATCTCTTGTGCAAGTTTCAAGTCACGAAAGGAATTACAGATCTGAATTTTAAGCAGATAGATTACGGAGGCCTCCAAACTGCATATAACTACAAAACAAGGTTGGTGAATCTGTTATTTTCCCTGGAGTTTTTTTTTTTGTGCCATTTCCTTTGTGATATATTTGTCCGCGCAAGTAGAGTTTTCATAATCATAATTCGTGAGTATTAGGCTCAGAAGGTTTGAGATTATTTACACATCTCAAACTCATATTATAATATAATAGTTTTATCATCACGAGTTTGGATGTAGATATTTATCAATGCAAATTTTGAATGAAATAAAATCGATATTGAGTTATTATGTTAAAATGCTGGTATGGAGAATAATTAATCTTTCTCATCCATTGACGTAGTATATATAGACGTGCCCTGTGAAATTCATAATGACCCAGTAACCAAATAAAATTGGCTCAAGGCCCATTTATGAAAAAGTGCATGCATTGTTTTGCACCTCTTAGATTGCATAGTTCTTAGTGTTGTACCTTTTATCGGTCTATAAGGTCTAAACTGAAACTAATTTGCGTTCCAGCCGTCCGTACCGGGGTTAATTTTTCAAACACAAAAATATCCCACTACCGAATATTGTACAAGGTACACGCTGCAGACTTTATTTTTGAAAACGTAGTCAGCTATCAGAATACAAAAGAAAATATATGCCTTACAGATCGCATTTACACACCGCATTCATTAAAGTGAAACAAATATAGTATTTGTCGAGCAATGTTTCTGATGTCATTGGCTTGGCCCGGTTCGTTCACTAATACATTGACAAACAGGGACAAAACATAACACACAATGAATAATAATAATAACGTAGTATTTATATAGCGCAGTTTTGTGATATTTCACTTCAAGTGTTCCTTACGAGTCCTTACAAAATACAGAATTGATTAAATAATGTGGAACAAAGAATATACAGTTTATACAAAGCAATTCCTAAAGAACAATTTTAAGAACAAGAATTCTTAAAACTAAATTATAATAAAGAATAGGAGGCAGTTTTCGTTTAGAAACAATAATAACAGAGTGCACAGAGTAACAGTGTGAAACAAAGAATATACAGTATGTACAAAGCAATTCCTAAAGAACAATATTAACAAAAAGAATCATTAAAACTAAATTATAATAAATAATAAGAGGCAGTTTACGTTTACGTAATGAACCTCTTGTCACACAATGAACGCTCTCGGGTTATTTCTTCAAGCGACTTTACGAGCGTGTACGGCTAGTTTATACCAAGTAGGATTGATAAATTCATCTCCATACATCATGCGTGATTTTTGAGACATCCTATTGGTTGATGAATGACAAAACTACATAACGGGATTTGAGAACGAACTTTGTGATCGGTTTTAGGAACTTGCATTAATATTACCAAGGCTTTCTAAGCGAGGCGGTGGAATAAGGAGAAGAGTTGTATTGTAAACATTAATTTACATGGTGTCCTTATTCATAGGCAGGCTACTTAGGTAAGGCACATCTAGCCATTATTGTTCGAAGTTCTCATCGGAACCGCCCTGTACAGTTGCGAGTACAATCGCAAGATCATCGATCGACAAAATTTAAATTCTCGGCCGCTGGTTAATGGCTCTTAATCTGCCACGAGCCTCGCCCTGAAGCAAGGAAATTATGCAAAGCATCACTTTGAATTTTGAATTGAATGTTTTGTGGATTAATTTTGATCTATCGTATATTTTATTTACCGAAACAGATTCCTAGAACAATAAACTATGCATCAAAACAACATTATTTGGGTTAATTTGCTAAATTGATAGGTTTTACGATGTTTTTGTCCAAGTATCACGCATCGGACTTTGACAGTTTGAATCGCGGCAAATTGGACATTTCGATTCCACAGATAAATCATTTAAAAATATTCTGGTGTCTCTGGCAAATAACAGGTTAAGACACAATAGCGAAATGTTGGAATAATGATTTTCTCGTCTCCTGCAAACAATGTGTTGCCAAATTTGTTTGAATATAATAATCCTTCCCACTTCCTTTGTTCTCACAAAATTCCCCGATTGCAGATGTCAAAGTTCCCTGGCTCCGGACAGTTGGGACTCTTGTACACATAACTCTTACATAAAAAAATAATAATTGTATATTGAGCAACTCACGTCAGAATGGAACAGCGTATGAATAGGATTGTAGTAAGCCAGTATGTTGCTGATCTTGGGGGCCAGCGAGTCGAAGGTGATGAGGTGCGAGGGCAGCTTGGACTTCCTGCCCCCCTCGCCCACCTGCTGGTTCAGGTACTCTCGCTGGAACCACCGCAGCGGCTCCTCGAAGAACTGGTCCGCCTCGTCCTTGTAGTCAGGCTTCCCGGAGAGGTTTGGCTCGCAGGTCAGGAAGCGGACGGGGATGTTAACGTGGAGGTGGCTGGAAATAATTATGATTAAAAGAAGCTCTTCTAATTTGTTGTAGTATACTAATAGCCTTACTTTTATTCAATTGATAAACTACCGTGGATGTGAAAACATTACTAATTAACCCCTCCGAATTTTCGAGAATATTCGCTTTTGGTGTCTCTAACAAAATGACATTCTACGAAAACTTTTTGTTATTACTGCTTCACAATTAAAGCTCTATAAATGAAAAATTTCTGAACGTAGCCGAATAGTAAAAACTGTTTTAGAAAGGTTACAAAATAGGCTTTCAAATTATTATATTACAAATAAACATTAGCATTTGTAAATATTAAAATTTAGAACGCAAACATTAAAAATAGGTAAAAATGACTCACGTGATGTTTTTATGTGAAAACGGTACTACAATCACAGATTATGTAAACAACAATACTTATTCTATTGTATATATGTGTAATAAACACTTTTGTCACCTCACTTTTTTATCATTTCATATAAAAATATTTAATAAAAATTTAAAATGTGGAGCGCGGTGAAGCCACCCGCCCGTAGCAAATTTGCGCGGGTAAATATTTTTGTCAACTACACGACTGACAGCTGATTCCTGTTATGTATTTCCATAGACAACTTGATAGGGATGTGCAGCTTGATCTACTACCGACCTTTTACTTTTTGTTTTAGGGATGTAACTAAAACAATAACGGAGTTAGAACGATTTCTATGGAAACACACGCGCTGACGTATGAACACGCTTATTGTACTTGACTGCTGTCCTATTTCTAACGCTTATATCTGCTTACGTTGCGGAGGGGTTAAAAAAATGACAAAAAAATGTTCATGGAAAGATATTGCTTAGACAGTCAGAGGGGTTGTTCATCTATTGTATACGCTTGTTTTATTAATAATTTCTGAATGAATTATGGAATTTTTCCAACGTATTTTAAATGTCTATAACGTATTTTATTTTTGAAGAAGACGTAAAAACAAATAACATTATAGAAACTAGATAAAATTACCTTTTAGATTTTGTATTTGAAATATACTTTAGCTAATAAAATATGTTTGTGTTTTTATTTATTTTTTTCATTAACAGTAATTTTAGTTAGAAAAAACGTAAGGTGAGCCATTTTTAAAACTTTTTTATGTTTGCATAAAAAATTAAGTATTTATTTCAAATTACAAAATTTGAAAGCGTATTTTATCACCTTTCAAAAATAGTTTTTAATATTCGGATGCGTTCAGAAATATTCCATTTCTTTGGATTTTATTGCAAAACGACAATATTTTGACCTTCCAAAAATGTACGGCCCCGAATGAGAAAATAACACACAACAGGGATAGAAGGTTCATAATTAACAGTTTGTTTTAATTTTTTATAATCAATATACATTTAGTAAATGGACGATATTATAAATTTTAAGTGTGGTTTTACATAATATATACAAGTTTATAATGATTGGTAATTATTACCTGTAAAGGGGAGTAGAGTGGCACGGCATCAGGAAGAGCAGCGAAGTGTTGGCGGGATGCTTGTCAGCAATGTCCCGCAGGATGGGCATGGCGTCCATCACCCCTCTCTGGTGTATGAGACTGAAGTAGCCGATCGGAGCCACACTGCCCAGGAGTAGAACACCAAACATCAGGTACACCCACACCCTGCAATTAAACAAATCACACAGTGCTTTAATTCCAGATAAAATAATAAGAATAATGAAATAATATTTCCGTTAGTTGATTTTTGGGGTGTTATGCCGTGTTGCGCTACCTCCTTCTTTAGCCAACGTTTTGGACAGCATTGCAGTGTCCATCATCAGGGCAGATCCGGTAGATGACATCTACAGAGTATTTTGCATCATGGAGAAGGCTTACATATTCTATATATATTTCACTTTATAAAAACATAATTTAATTATTGTATGTGTGGACTTTTTAAGCATGAAAACAAATTCCGTGATGTAGTATATTTACTTGACAAAAGTTGTATGCAAATTTAGTATGTTTGCAAAGATGAATAAGCATTGCACCTGTTCAAACAGGTGCAATGCTTATTATATGCAGAGGTCAGGAATCTTTTGTGACTTTTTTTACGACTTTTTTTTCTCATCACTGGTCACTCAGCCGAGTAACCGAACAACCCCTAACCCCGCCTTCAACTGTTCAACACATACCATTTTTTTATGTTTTTGTAGAAAAAAAAAATCAAAAATGTCACCACCAAAATTTTATTTACATTTTTACTCCAAATAAAGTCAGGAATCACTGGTTAAAGTAAGTCAAGTACGTACCTTAACACCCTGCATAGATACCTATTGTTATGCGTTACATAATGCATTAAAGTTTCATATTGTGATTTGCATGTCGTAGGAAATTTTGTAGATTCTTCGATGCTGGGGAATTTTTAGATTGGCCGAAATTCAGGGAGTACGTAGCTCCTCCGATCCTTAGAACTATCCGCCACTAATAGCAAGGCCTCAAGCAAAAGAAGGTGCGCAGACCGACATATCTTGCTGCACAGAAAGGGCGTGATTTATTAGTAGTTGGCTAGCGTTAGTTGGTGATTAAATATGCTTACTCTTTGGCCTTTCTGCTCCAGCGGGAGATGGTGTCCTGGGTGATGAAGAGAGCCATTGGAATGAGGGACAGGATGAATCTGAACTCCTTGTGTGGCAAAGTGCTGAAAATATTACAAAAAAAACATATTCATTAAAATTTCATTTTTAAAACTAATAAATTTATTAAAAAATCAATATTGATTCATTTTGAGCTAAGCGGGAATCGAACCTGCAACTTCTTGATTCAAAATCAAATACGCAAACCACTACAATATGATATTATCGAACCCTACATCGAAAATAATTATCGTCGGTGATTATAATCTTCCCAATTTAAACTGGACATCTAGTGAAAATGGTTACATTACTAACGAGAGTTCTAACGACCCAGCATGTGAAGTGATAGATACGATTAACTATTTAAATTTGCATCAACACAATTTTGTAACCAATATATGTAATCGTCTACTAGATCTTGCTCTTTCAAACTGTTCTAAGCTATGTGTTGAAATGTCAAACGATCAGCTCGTACAGGTGGATAATTATCATCCCCCCTTACACATTGTCGTAAATATGTACACAAACAAACCACCACTGAAACAAACAACGCTCAACTTCAAAAACGCCGATTACGACTCTATTAATTACACTTTTATGACCAAGACATACTGAACCCCAGATTCTTACCCACCCCTTAAACCCTTTTCCTTCCCAGAACTCTCCTCTCCTTCCTTTTCCTAAAAAAACCCTCCACACAGCATCCCCAAAGATGACATGGGCCCTGAGGAAAATTATTTTCCTCAGCGCCTCCTGTGTGGAGCTCATGTAAAAAAAAAAAAAAAAAAAAAAAAACTCACTAATACAGATTGGACTTTCTTGACAAAAAATAGTGATATCGAACAAAATCTAGAAAAACTTTATGAAACATTTTGCGAAAATATAAAATCTCATGTCCCCTCATATACACCTAAACACAGAACATATCCAATTTGGTTCTCCACAGACCTTATACTCTTACTAAAACAAAAAAAACAACTTCACAAAAATTTTAAACTCACTCACCAAATCAACGACTACTCAAACTTCTCAGAAACAAGAAAGAAATGTAAAACACTATCTAAACTATGCTATAAAGCACACATCACCTCCGTTGAGAAAAATGCGCTAGGAACAAAAAATCTTTGGAATTTTGTTAAAAAATTAAACAATGAAAGTACAGACTACCCCCCACAATGCATTATGATGGAAAAATAGCCAGTAGCACCCATGATATTGTTAATTTGTTTGCGGATCATTTCCAAAGCGTATATGAAAGCGAAATATCTGATAACAACGTACCGTCATACATATACCCAAGCACAATTCATTTACAGAACTACCTCATTACATGGGAATCATGCTTAAATAAAATAATTTCCCTTGACCCCAACAAATCTGCAGGCCCAGATAACATCCCACCAATATTTCTCAAACAATGCGCATCTGCAATATCAGGTCCACTCACCACACTATTTAACCACTTACTTTCTTCAGGACATTTTCCAACCCGTTGGAAATCTAGTTATATTACCCCGATTTTCAAAAAAGGTGATGACACAGACATTAAAAACTACCGTCCAATCTGCATACAATCTCAGCGCTCCCGAAAATCTTTGAATCCCTTGTTCTCGATTTAATTTATCCGTCAATATTAAAAGTTATAGATAAAAACCAACACGGATTCGTTTCTGGTAGGTCAACTGCTACTAACCTGTTACTTTACCATAACTATATTACAGAATCTTTTACAAAAAAAAAACAAGTTGATAGTATTTACACAGATTTTTCCAAAGCTTTCGACAAAGTATCACATAAATTATTACTTAGAAAACTTTATGCAATAGGACTAAGAGGCAAGTTGTTGGATTGGTTCTAAAGTTACTTGTCTAACAGAATCTTATTTGTCAAAATTAAACACTCTAAATCTAAGTTATTTTATGCAACTAGTGGTCTACCGCAAGGGAGTCATCTCGGACCCATCCTTTTCCTTATATTCATAAATGATATCATAAGTTGTTTTGACGATATAGAAGTGCTGCTTTTTGCCGATGACATCAAATTATATAAACAAATATCTAATATAAGTGACTGCCTTATCCTACAGTCAAACATTGACAAATTACACAATTGGTGTGTTGCAAACAACTTATTCCTCAATATCGATAAATGTAAGACACTAACATTTTGTAGAACAAAGACCCCACTATCTTTCAAATACACAATAAATAACAAAATCTTAGAAAAAGTCAAAGAAATCAGGGATCTTGGAGTTATATTTGACACCCAATTAAATTTTATAAATCACATGCAAGAAATAACCAACAAAGATATGAAGACACTAGGATTTATAATCAGAACCATTAAAGACTTTGATTCACTAGAAGCTATTAAAATTGTATATTTGTCACTAGTACGCAGCTTGCTGGAATACAATTCCATAGTTTGGTCCCCATATTATCAAATTCATATAAAAAATATTGAACGAGTGCAGCACAAATTTTTATGATTTATTAACTTCAAGTTACATATACCTATTCAACACATTAACTATACATTCTTACTAAATACACTTAAATTGCATTCCCTAGAAAACAGAAGAAAAATAATTGACCTAACTTTTTTGTTTAAAATTATTCACTCCGAAATCGACTGTTGTGAACTCCTGCATCTCATTGACTTTAAGGTACCAACTCGAGCGACAAGGCAAAACATAGTATTCGGCAACAATAATTCTGGAACCAACAACTACCTCACACATGCACCTATTCCACGATTTCATACACTAACAAACAAATTCACCTCAAGTATCGATGTATTTAATACAAAGTTACCATTATTTAAGAAACACTTAAACAATATTTTTATGTAGGGAGAATCACATAGCACATTGCATATATTTGTGTATTTTTATATTTATCTACAATATAAAAACCTGTTGCCGTTTTCTTTTCTTTTTTATGTAAGTACTGTGACATTTGATTTAAGTTGTCAAGAATTGTTTTTTATGTAAATTTTGTAAATACACAACGTATACTATTTTATGCCATCTGCATCTTTAACCTTTCCTGGTCTGTAATGCGTAAATACTACACATTGCTTCTAATAACTTTTGTTCAAAAAGTGAAGGTTATTGCCACCTAGCGGTATAGTTTGTAACTTGACTGTTTGAATTACAGATTGCAGGCTACGGCCATAGGGCCGCACTGTTTTTAAGGATAGACGATAAAGCAGATTTCTGGAATCTGTATAGTATTTAGATTTAACAATGGTGGTTGTTTTGTTTATGTGTTGGAAAATGTTATTTATAAATAGCCTGCGTTTCTAGTTAAAAATGCTCTCTTAATAACGTGGATCTCCTGTAAACAGCTAGCATTATCTAGCTAGTGGTCAAAGTGGCCAATTTAAGTGTTTTGTTCGGGTCGGGAACATATTTATTGTGAAATGTGCCGTGAAATAAAACTAGAAGATTTCCTACGTAAAACCATGTTTTTATTGAAGTCCTTCTGCTCAACTACCCATTTATAACATGGTCCTTCTAGCCGCATAGCCCTTACGAGCGGATGAAGGCATCAAAGGAATTACCGGAATGAACCAGCGAGCTATATGATAAAAAAAAAACCAGAAGGATTAAAACATGAACCACACCAGAAGATAATAGATAAGTATCCCTGCCATCCTGTCACAATTTCATGAATTCCTGTTCAAACTAGCTCTATTTTTTGTGTGTCGATGTACTTATTCTTAAAATACAAAAAATTAACTACCCTCAGTGTAAAATGCAAGTCATGCAAATTTATTTTAGGTTAATTGTTTAGAAAATAATTATTGTAAGATTCTGTCATTGTTCATAGCTTGAATTGGTTATTACTGTTGTTTTACGCGATTATTGCACAGAAATTATTTTTGAAGGAACATTTTTAGCATTTTTTATTGTTGAATTATTGTCAAATACGTAATAAAAATGGATAATTTAAAATCATTGATTAACAAACGAGGAGTGTTGAAAGGTAAACTTACGAGATTTGCGGATTCATTAAATGCATTATCAGTTAATGAAATTAAAATTCGCTATGCTAGAATTGAGAAAATAATTGATGATTTCGAAAAAATCCAGGAACAAATCGAAAGCCTTCCGGATTCCAACGAAATCGATAATAATTTGCAAAGGGAGAATTTTGAAAACCAATATTATTCAATTCTAGCAACAGCAAGGGGAGCAATTCTGTCTGTGGAGACTCCCAAATTGGAAATAAAATTACCTAGCCTCCAATTACGAGAATTTAACGGCGATCCAAAAAATTGGATTAATTTTCTAGAAACCTTTAAGACACTAGTTCATAACAATACTGCCTTAAGCAATGTACAGAAGTTTTATTATCTGCAATCCTGTTTAAAAGGGAATGCAGCAAAGATAATCGCCAATTTCGAGGTATCAGACCTGAATTATATATCGGCTTTTGAGTTGTTGCAACAGAGGTTTGCAAATTTACGAACTACCGTACATAGACACATCCAAGCTCTGTTTCAACTTAAAGAGATGAAACATGAGGATCCAGTAGCCATGCGTTACCTGATTGATGAAACGAATGTAAATCTCAAAGCGTTGCAGAATTTAAGCGTGAAAACAGAACAATGGGATGCTTTAATTATATACGTAATTTCTAATAAATTGGATGCAAGTTCTAGAAAGCATTGGGAACAAACCCCATTACAGGATGAGCTACCTACGTTACAGGAATTTCTTAAATGTTTAACCTCGCGTGCACAAGTTTTGGAATTAATGTTAAATTCAGATTCGAAAAAAATTCCTACCCACCCGAAAGCAAATAGTAGCAACAATAATCCTAAAAAGGAATCGGTATTTTTAGCTGCTACCCACAATAATTGTATTTGTTGTAATGACAAGGGACATAAAATATATTATTGTAAAAATTTTTTAAAATTAAATTCAGGAGAGAGAGCCAACGCAATAAGGAGGTACCGTGCCTGCTTCAAATGTTTGAGGTTAGGACATACGGCCCCATATTGTAAAATTAATTTGAAATGCAAGCATTGTGATAGCGAAAGCCACAATACGTTATTGCACAGGGAGATGCATCCGAGCGATGACTCCATGAATAAAGGTGAAGATCACCCCGGAGGTGACTGCCAAATGGATGCTGAACGAGTTTCAGTGTCAAACCATTCAGCCTTAGCGAAGGCAGAAAAAACAATTTTATTGTCGACTGCTATCATTGGGGTGGTAGATCACAATAATAAAGTGCATGAGGCAAGGGTCCTGATTGACTCTGGAGCTCAAGCCAATTTTATGTGCGAAAAGTTCGCAATGAAATTAAATTTAAGATGTGAAAACATAAACAAGCCTGTGTTAGGCATACACAACAATGTTACTCATATAAAGAAACGTGTTGCTATTAAAATGAAATCTCTGAGGACAAATTATAACCAAAATATCAATTGTCTAATATTGCAGGAAATAACCACAAACCTACCTCAAGCAACAGTGGCCAGAAAAAATATTAAGCTGCCACCGGGATTACAAATGGCGGACCCAAATTTCAACGTAGCGGCTCCCATTGATATCTTGTTAGGCGCTGAGAGCTTTTGGGATATACTACAAGATGATCGGCTGAGATTGGATACCGGACCTACTCTTCAGAGGACTGAACTAGGATGGATCATATCGGGCCCAATCAACATTCATCATAAAAAAAGGCCAGTACCGCAAATTTGTAGTTTATCAATAAACACATTATCCAATCAATTAGAAAAATTCTGGAAAATGGAGGAAGTGAATCCTGCGAGATTTCAAAACCATGAGGAGAAGGCGTGTGAAGCAGATTTCGTCGCCAAGCACTCTAGGGAGAGCGATGGTAGATACGTTGTAAGTCTGCCGCGCCGCCCTTGTGTGAGTCAACTTGGTGACTCACTAAACACAGCGGAGAAAAGATTTAAGAATTTAGAGAAGAAACTTTTAATAAATCCTGAATTGAAATTGCAATATGTACAATTTATGCGGGAATATGAACAACTAGGTCATATGGAGTTATGTGATAAATGGAGAGAGGATGAGCAATCCTATTTTTTGCCGCATCACGCGGTTATTAAAGAAGCTAGCACCACGACGAAGGTGCGTGTAGTGTTTGATGGTTCGACAAAGACGTCGACCGGAATATCCCTTAACGATGCTCTGATGGTGGGAGCTGTCATTCAAAAGGACTTATACAGCCATTTATTACATTTCAGAAAACATCGATACGTCATGACTGCGGACATCGAAAAAATGTACCGTCAAATCAACGTATGCGAAGCGGATCGCAGCCTTCAGAAGATCGTATGGCGCGAATCACAAGAAGAGGAACTACGACATTACAAATTGAAGACCGTTGCCTATGGACTGGGACCTTCCTCTTTCCTAGCAACGAGATGTCTTCGACAAATTGGTATGGATAATCAAGTTAATTTCCCAGTAGCAAGTCAAGTCATAGAAAATGATTTTTATATGGACGATTTATTGACTGGAGAGGATGACTTGGAAGTTTGTTTCAAGATGAAGAAACAAAATAGTGATATCTTGCTGTCCGCAGGGATGACCCTGAGGAAGTGGAGATCAAATGTTTTGGAATTGTCATCTGGGCGGGGCCAAGGTGAAATTGCCAAACAGGGCAATTGTGAAAAAATGATCACTGACAATTCCAAGAATGAAAAAATACTTGGATTAATTTGGAATAATATGTCATGTTTGGATCCCCCGGAAATAAAAAGTAAAAATGTACTATTGGTAGCGGATGCTCAAGAATGGGATATTTTCGAAAAATTCTCATCGCTAACCAAATTAAAAAGAGTAAGCGCTCAAGCGTTAAGATTTATACATAATTGTCGTAACCCTAAGGATAAAAAGTATGGCAATTTAACTGTCTCCGAGCTGGAAGCAGCTTTAAAATGCCTACTGAAATCATCTCAAGAACACTCATTTAAAAGAGAATTGAAGGACCTAAAGAAGCATTGGTTAGTAAACAAAAACAGTAGATTGAAAGCTCTCAATCCCTGTTTAATGGAAGTTTTAATTTGCGCAAGTGGACGATTAAAATTAGCTACTTATTTATCGCATCATCAAAGGCACCCGATAATATTATCACCGTCACATAAAATAACTGAACTTATTATACGTTATTATCATTATGAACATTTACATGCAGGTCCCCAAGCGCTGTTATCGGAAATACGCTTGAAATATTGGCCGATATTTGGGAGAAACACTGTTAAGCGTATCCTACATAAGTGTGTTGTATGTTTTAGATACCGACCTCAGGTTTGCCGGCAGATCATGGGAGACCTTCCAGTTGAGAGAATCACTCCCAGTCTACCGTTCTCTGTCACAGGGGTCGACTTTGCCGGACCGATAGACACGAAGGCTGGAGCGCCGAGAAAATCTCCGCTCATTAAGTCGTATCTTTGCATATTTGTTTGTTTTTCTACCAAAGCGGTTCATTTGGAACTCGTAACAGATTTGTCAAGCGATGCTTTTTTAAATTGTTTAAAGAGGTTCATTGCCCGTAGGGGTCAGCCGGAAAAAATATTTTCTGACAATGCAACCACTTTCAGAGGAGCTTCCAATAAGCTCAAAGAACTGTATGCCAGTCTGAGACTGAACAATGACAAAATCCATAGGTTTTTAGCTGATAAGGGAATTTCTTGGAGTTTTATACCGCCTAGGGCGCCGAATCATGGCGGGCTGTGGGAAGCCGCCGTCAAGTCCACCAAGTTTCATTTATATTGAATTACTAAAAATAACCCATTGCAGTTTGAATTATTATATACTTTGCTTTGTCAGATAGAGGCTTGTTTGAACTCCCGTCCCTTAACTTCCCTGTCTGATGACGTAGACGACCTTCTCCCTTTAACCCCCAACCATTTCCTCATGGGCAGGGATGCTTCGGTTATTCCCGAGGTGGATGTCCGCGAGCTCCCGGAGAACAGACTAAGCAAATATCAAAAATTAAACGCTCTAATTCAAAATTTCTGGTTCAGATGGAAACGAGATTACCTTGCCGAGCTGCAAAAACGGACCAAATGGCAGGCCAGCAACCAAAAGGCAATAAAGAAGGACGATCTGGTAATCTTGATGGAAGACAATCTGCCTCCTGCATTGTGGAAGATAGCGCGCATATTAACTACTCATCCAGGCCCGGATGGAGTAGTGAGGGTGGTTACCCTCAAAACAGCACAAGGCACTTTTGTGAGACCCATCACAAAAATATGTTTGATGCCAATAGAAGCAAACTTGGATCCAAATTTCCCGACCCGGCAAACCACGGACCTTCCCAAGGTCACAGCCTAACTGTAATTAGGGCTGAACCGATGCAACCAAACCACAACTATAATAGAGAACTCCAGTCCAATTTTTTTATTTTTTTTAATGAATAAAGACCTTCAAACTTAAATAACTGCATTTTTATTTTTATTTTTATAGTTAGTTTTAATAGTTAAAATAATTGTCAAAGTTTTAATTTTTAAAGACTCCCAGAAACGCACCGTGTCTATGGTGGTCTTTACCCACCGTCCCCACCGTTAGTTTTTTACTTTTTAAGTTGTCATTTTGAATCAGTGATGTCATGTCGAGGGAAATTTCCCTAGATCTAGGGGAGAAAAATATTTTTTAGGGATAAGGGAAATCAGGACAAAATCTAGGGAAATTTCGAACTCTGGCAAAAATTTTGGTAATTATCGGTTCGGACTGGCCACGCTTATTACGAATAATTTTTAGAAAAAAACTTTAGATTCGCCTTAATTACTATAAAAGGAAACTTTTTGGCTTTGGGGAAAATAATGCATTTTAATTTTCAATTGCATAAAACCAAAATTCACTTCGCGAACCGACGCAGCGAAAATCCGCGGCCGTAGCTGTCACTTGCTGTCACTGTTATGGACTGTAGCTGACTTCGTGGGATACCTACATGAAATACCGCGAATCACAAACCATGTTACACAAACCTAGCGTAGCCGCTAAGCCACTTGAAAACTGGGATGTTTTTCTTGCCTTGACGCGAGTAGGCGTTATAAAGGGCCACTTTCTTTTGTATCACAAACCATGTTACACAAACAAGCCCGCTAGACAAATTTCATAATTACGCGCCTTATCCCACGAAGTCGGCTACAGTCGTATTAGCTCTTGTTAATTTATCAAGGATACCAACATCACAGTGACATGTACGGCCGCGGATTTTCGCTGTGTCAGTCGCGAAGCGAATTTTGGTTTTATGCAATTGAAAATTAAAATGCATTATTTTCCGCCGCCCCAAAGCCAAAAAGTTTCCTTTTATAGTAATTAAGGCGAATCTAAAGTTTTTTTCTAAAAATTATTCGTAATAAGCGTGGCCAGTCCGAACCGATATTTACCAAAATTTTATTACATATGACAGTATTACTGGTATTATTTATATATATATACGTATGTATATTTTTTGGAATTCCTATGAATCTTAATTATTTTTCATGTACTTACATGCCATGTTATTTTTAACACTGACAACTCAAAATGATATTAGGGAACGTACCCATACTACGTGACACGTTCGGGGGGGAGGGGTCTTCAAAATACCACGCTTGTTACAAATGAGCGGCGGGTTGCTTATGATTTTTATTTTGCAAAGTGTTTTTTTTTTAATTTGGAATTCAGTTTCTAATTCACTGGTGAGTGTATTCGTACTTTTAAATTATTACTTCACGTAGCAAAAAGTGTTTTATTTGGAAAATCACGGTATTATTAGTATATTTACCAAGTTCCGATATCTTTCCAATTAATTATCATATTAATTAACATATAACAGGATTAGTGTTACACAATCAGGTGGCTACGTAGGTAATTGCGTAAATGTGAAATTCTAGGGAAATTTCACTTCTAACTGTTGGCAACACTGTGAAGAATCCAGAATAATCATGGCGGATAATGACTTTTAGGTGTGAGGTGTGTTTTTTATTCAAGATTAACTGCTTTTAATATAGAAAAACATTGGTAAAATGTCCACATTTCACCGCTACTGTTATTGTATTTAATCAAAGTGCAATATAAAAACAATAAATCATGTCTTTCATTGCAAATACATGTGACATCGTGTTTTGTGTCAGGTGTTACTTTGTAGGTACATTGTTTTATGTATAATATATACAGAAACACTGGTATTTATAATACACTGATCATGACGAGTGTGTAACAACTTGTATAAAAAGCCCTATACTAAAAACAATTTGAATACATAAAAACAAACGTCAAAATATGACATGACTTTAACCTCAAATAGACAACATTTATTGCAGATTGTCCGCAAATATAGCCCTTTTCGTAAATTGTTGAGGGCCTAAATTATGTTTCAATAAACACAATAACTATTATTTATCTAAATCTCTATAAACAGTATGAAAATAAACCAAAAACACGAAATGTTGAATTGCATAGGTACGCGTGCACTTCAAGTCATTTCAAATGTCAATACAATACAATTCACAGGTGACAGGTTAACTGTGACGTCACGGTTAACCATTTCAGTAATGCCAACTTAACGCTGTGTTTTCCGAAGAGGTTTAAAAATGCACTTTTTAATAATTTATTAAAAACTCTGCATTTAATATTATGAAATAAAACTTATATATTCAGAATCAGCGTTTCTTGGTCTATATGAACATATTTTTTTAAAGCCATAATATTTTTCACTGGAGTTCCTTATTATGGAGCATCGGTATTGGTGTTGTTGACACCACTGTATCCTGTCTGAAGCCACTGGGGCTTCCAGTTAACAAAGGCGAGTTGATCATCCTAGCTGCACAATTAATGGTACTATCTGATTACCAGGGCACGGCCGCCCCATAATTTATGATGATCTACCCAATGACACACAGAAGTACATGGTGATGTACTACCCAATGATGACACACAGAAGTACATGGTGATGTACTATTAAAAGATGATGACCCCCTGGACAAGATGGCCGAGTAGTCTACCCAGTGAAGTGTTCTCTCTGTTTTTGGCAGTGCCATGCCAGTGATAAACTGATAGTCAGTTCACAGCAAACTAACAATTTATTGCTATTTGTGAATTGGTGTTAGTTAAAAAATAATATAATTGAAGTGAAAAATTTCCATAGAGACAATGAGACATTATTGAATTGTCAATTGTACAAATTTATTATTAATGTTGTGATGTTGTTATATTTTGTGAAATTTTTTATGATTTTTTAGAAATTTGTAAATTTTTAGGTTATTGTTAATTGTTGGTTAGGTTCCCGGACCCTTTAAATTTAGATAGGTACACATCTGGTAAAATTTTAGTATATTGTTGTAAATTTAGGAATTTGTAGTTTGATTTTTTAATTTCAAAAAAACTTATTGTTTTTTCTCATTCCCCGCCCGGCAGTATGTTCAAAAAGTGAAGGTTATTGCCACCTAGCGGTATAGTTTGTAACTTGACTGTTTGAATTACAGATTACAGGCTACGGCCATAGGGCCGCACTGTTTTTAAGGATAGACGATAAAGCAGATTTCTGGAATCTGTATAGTATTTAGATTTAACAGTGGTGGTTGTTTTGTTTATGTGTTGGAAAATGTTATTTATAAATAGCCTGCGTTTCTAGTTAAAAATGCTCTCTTAATAACGTGGATCTCCTGTAAACAGCTAGCATTATCTAGCTAGTGGTCAAAGTGGCCAATTTAAGTGTTTTGTTCGGGTCGGGAACATATTTATTGTGAAATGTGCCGTGAAATAAAACTAGAAGATTTCCTACGTAAAACCATGTTTTTATTGAAGTCCTTCTGCTCAATTACCCATTTATAACAACTTTTATATCTCTATAAATATAATGAATTCTGGGTTCAGATTTTAGGTATTCCTCCGTTATACATTTACACACTGAATTAAAAAAATAATATTTTAAATAATTAGCAAATTTAATTCAAAATCAGAGATATTTTGTTAAATATCGGGAATAAACCACAAATACAATCAACCGTGTGCCAGTGTGGACCGTGATACGCGAAGAGTGTGCGGGGGAAGATGTCACGCTATGTGACGTCTCGCTCTACTTTGCTATACGGGAACACGAGAAACAGAGACCGCCGTGTTGTGTTTCGACCGTCGATACGTAAGATCGCGTAGTAGCTAAACATACATAGCTGTATGTATGTATTGGGTAGCAGCCCAGCGGCCAGCGCCTCAGTCGTTCGCGGGCAATCCTTTGAGATGGTCTCCTCGCCCGTTTTTTGAGCAACGGACGATGGTTTTTACATGTTTTCAGCAATTAAATTACAATTATTATCACTTGTAACACAAATTACGAAAAACAAAAGCGATTAGCTATGAATGTTCATATATTTCCGATGTAAAATCGATGATTTTAACATGTGAATTGATTACACAGCACCGGAGCGCGCATATTTTTTTAGCACAGTAAGGGAAAGGTTAAAAACTTTCTGTTGTATTGTAATGCATTATTTTTACTAAAATGTATCTTTATACCTTCCATTCATGTGATGTTTACTTTTTCAAGTTCATCTTTTTTATTGTTCAACTTTGTCTCTGTATTATAAACTTATGTGTAAAAGCCCATCAGGGCGTTGATATATTAATAAATAAATAAAAAAATAAATTATATAATAATAGCTTCCTCAGGGAACGATCAAGTGGATCAAATTCTTGAGTCGGGTATCAAGAGTCAGAATAACATAAGAGTATGTCGATTGTTCAGTTGATTAGTCAGACATCTCCAAATACTAAATTTTGAGAAAATGAGGAAAGCAATACTCGAATGCTCACCATAAATCAATTATTATTTACAAGTCACCGGGAAGCATAACAGTTCGGTATGTTAGAATGACATTTTGAAATATCCTACTAGTAACCCAGAAAACAAGTTTTTGTGCATTATAATGGATTTGGTGGTGTTTATGAGTAATTTGTGTATTGTACCAGATAGAGTGTATACTTTTACATGTACATAAATGCATACTAAACTTAAATTTCGATTTTTCAGAGATGTCTAATAAACTGGAAGATCGATACATAAGATGATGTGTGAACATGAATGAAACAAGGAGTGTGTGCCAAGACAGAATTTTGAGGTGGCCTATCCACTCTGCCTACCCCTGTCTTACCCCCTAATACCTTAGATATAATTTTTGTTTTCATCAAAAGTTCATAATACAATAATGATCAACTTAACAGGTCCTGTGCTGCACGATCGGAACAAAATTTTCGAAAAAATATTTTAAATGTGATTTTAACCCTTACGTAAAAAGAAACTGTATGAAAAACAAGGTCAGAATTGCTTGGGCCAATCTCGTTCTTGACTTAACCGGTCACATGCCATGACATTTAGCGGAAATTCGCGGAACTTCGCAAAAAAACACTAAAAAACCACCACTTTGAATTTTGAATTGAATGTTTTGTTGATAAATTTTGAGCTATTGTATATTTTATTAACTGAAACAAGTTCACATCACAATAAACTATCTACGAAAACCACATTACTTGCATTTATTACGTAAATTAATAGGTTTTATGATCGTTTTATTCGCGATACACCCATTAATTGCGACCGTTAAATTCGCGGCAAATTCTGACAGCCGATTGTCATAGAAGAAATCGTTTTAAAAATATTCCAGGGTGACAAGGTGAATGAAACTTGTAGCGTCTCCGAGAGTAATGACAGCGCAAGCGATTCTGACACTGTTCTTCATACAAATTGTGTACATAGAAGGGCCAAAATCGTAGACCAAAAGTTTTTTGTCGGAAGTATTATTCAAATATTTGAATTATTTTCTCGCGCATGCGCATATGACGCGCGCGCCGGCGCGTCTCCGGCCTGTCAGAGGTTAACAGGTTCTCGAATTCTAGCCACTCGGAATTTTTTTTAATAAATTATCTATGGCATCAGAGCTTCATTTTTTACCGTGATTTGAGCTGTCAAACTCAGAGCGTAGGTATCAAAAACATCGAAAAACCTATCAACTTATCAAATAAACGCAACTAATGTTGTTTTGATTTATTGTTCAAGGAATGTGTTTCGGTAAATATAATACACGATAGCTCAAAATAAACCCATAAAATATTACATCAATGTAATGGTGTGCGGAATTTCCACAAATTATTTACAAAATATGGCAAGGCATGTCTCAGGTTTAAAAAAATGTTTGTCTCTTTTATATTTTTCCAAGATTTAGGAATAAGACAAGACTGTTGTGATATTAAGAATGATTTATGGATGTTAATGTACAGTCCTGTCATTGAACTTAGTGTCTAACGCATTGTTGTTTCAACACACTTGGCATGTAACCAAGAATGTGTTTTATGTTGCAACAGACTTTTGCAGATTTCAGCATTTTTATAAATATTGTGACACAGTGATGAGACACAAAACATTGGTACACAGTGAAATTTTCAGCGTGAGAATGGGTTGTTTTTACACTGATTTTTATGCTGCACAGTTCGACTGAGGGTTTACCTGCTATTGTGTTTCATACCACACCACAGTAATTTGAATTCTTCCATTCCTTAAAAAGTTCCTCTGTACGGTACCTCCGGTTCCATGACAACTCAGAATCATTCAAGTTCAACACCCCTTTGAAAAGTCACGAATTATTTTTTTTTAAAGGAAAACAATCACTTTGTTTGTAACCACGATTTATTGATTTAATTTTTATTTACCGACCGGTTTCGCTTAATACAAGCATCTTCAGGGTATAAATTAAAACAGTTTTAATTTATACCCTGAAGATGCTTGTATTAAGCGAAACCGGTCGGTAAATAAAAATTAAATCAATAAATCGTGGTTACAAACAAAGTGATTGTTTTCCTTTAATTAATATGTCAAACCACAAAGTGACTGCTTTCTACCAAAATATTTTTTTTTAAATTGCCCACAACCTAACCTAAAAGTAACCCATTTATCCTATTATTTTTTTGCATCACTTTTAATGACTTTTCTCGTTGAAGTCGCATGATTCTGAGTTGTCCGGCAAGCGTACCCCCAAAGATAAAATAATATTTTTGAGTTAGCATGGTGTACTGTCTTTATAACATGATTTATATCATGAATTGGGATAGCAGAATAGTCAATATACTGTAACAGGTTTTTTTACATTATCTCCATACAGGAGGCCTTGAGGAAAAAAATACCCCAAGGGCCTGTCATTTTTTGGGATGCTGTGTGGAGTCTTTTTAAGAGAAAGGAAGGAGAGGAGGTTCAGGGAGGGAAAAGGGTATGAGGGATGGGAATCAACCTGGGGTTCAGTGTGTCCAGGAGTGACGGACATATGAATCCATCCCTCCAACTGAGTTGCAAGGTGAAGGGTCGAGAGAGCCCAGCTGAAGTGGTCAAAAGGCCTCCCTGAACCAATATCTCTCGATCCGGCCCGCCACAAAGCAGACGCATCCGCCAAGACCCGGACAAACCTTACCCCATATAATCAAGCACACGGGTGTGTCAGTTATTTCAACTTTTGAATTCAGAAATGCCTGATATCTCAAAAGTTGCGTCTTACAAAGAAAATAAGAACTGCATTTATGGAATAAAAATTAAGTTTGCTACAAAATATAAAACATGGACCCTTTCTTTTATTTTTTTTTCCAAATCACGAAATCTATTTTTTTTTTCAAAACTTCCGGCCATTTTAGCGAGCCAATAGTGAACACCAATTTCATTTATTTTTAGGTTTATTCGAATAGCTTCAGATCATACGCAACTTTTGAGACCCCAGGCGTTTAAAAACAAGGCTTTTTTTTCTCTCCATGGAGAGCGACACAAGCTACCGAGCTGTCACCTGTCACCAATTGTAGCAAACTACTTGGGGTGACCTCAGAAGAAAATTGATCAATTTCCAAAATCTGATACATGCTTGGGTGTTTAATAAAACAATGTACAATAAATCTGTTTTATGTATACCTGTAAACGGATAATGTGAAGACTATCACGAACAGCAGCAGGCTCTGGGTCCTGAAGGCCTCCCTGTTTCTCAGGACTTCTACAGAAGACCACAGCAGCGGGAGGAGGTTGATTCCGAGAATGGTGGGGAAACCAATTGCAAAGTACCAATACCTGGAAACAAAATTTTATTAATACTTTATTTTCTTACTTCACTTTCCATCGTGGTTATTTATGAAACAAATAGAACAAAAATATTACAGAAATGGATTTCGAACTACCTAAAAAAATCAACTGCAAATCATAAAAATAAATCTGGTTAAACGTGACTTTGGAATTCCGCAAGGTACAGTGCTTGGACCAATTCTTTTTACCATATATATTAACGACTTTTTTTTTCAACCACTAAATGGCCAAATTACTTCATACGCCGATGATACAGTACCAATAATAAGCAAAAAAAAAAAAAAAACTTGGGAAAACGTAACATTTAAAGCCACCGAAAACATTAATATTCTTAAGAATTTCTTCGACATTAATTTACTATAATAATAATAATAAATTTGGACAACTTATATAGCGCTGTTTTTGCGAAAAATCGCCTCAAGAGCGCTGTACAAATTAGCATGGATTTTACTTTAGAATTTACTTAACTATGTAGGAGGTTAGATAAAAACTCGTCTTGCAGCTATCAAGCGCATTGATTATCATTATTCTAGCCCCCCAATAAATTAAATAAAATATCTTTTTATATGTACGCATTTCAATTTACTTAACTATGTAGGAGGCTAGATAACAACTCGTCTTGCAGCTATCAAGCGCATGGATTATTGGAATTCTAGCCCCCCAATAAATTAAATAAAATATCTTTTTATATGTACGTATTTCAATTTACCCAACTATGTAGGAGGCTAGATAACAACTCGTCTTGCAGCTATCAAGCGCATGGATTATTGGAATTCTACCCCCCCAATAAATTAGATAAAATATCTTTTTATATATACGTATTTCAAGACTATCGGAATATATATAATTACTCTCTTGCTTCAACATTTGAACCTAGAAATAAGAATTAGCTACCGACCGCTCTTGTTCAATAAACAAATAATAATGCCTGCTGCAGACAATCGTATTGCAGTCTTACTAGAGGTAATGCAATAGCATTGCAAAGAGTACATAAGAATGTATTTAGTCTTACTGTATCAAAATAAAATAAATTAACCATTAGGCGGCTCGGTTCTGCCCTAGGGCTACTAATTGGAGGTGGCGGATGCTTCCCAGGAGGGCCTAATCGCCCTTCCCAACCAAACAAATACACATAAAATGATCTTACAAATAAAACAAATCTTAGAAATTATATTAATGCTCATGTAAGTTAATGCACAGTTAAGGAGAATACATTTATGTAGCTAAATCACCACACTGATGGCTTCTTTCTATACATTTTATGTAAATATTAACCAAATATTGTAATTTATTGATACGCACATGCCTCTCCATTTTACCCCCAAATATAATTTGTCTACCAGGCCCTCGGCGATCCTCTATCTGATCCTATTTGCAGAACCCTATATGTCGGGTTTCTGCAAGTCGGATCATATAAATAATAATCACGAAGTCCTGGAGTCCCACGAAGTCCTGGAGTCAACATGCCTCACCATTTTACTCCATTTCACTAGCAATAGGGGATTTCCCAGATACCATCAATAAGAAATTCTTCTCGGTGACCGGAGCTGTGGTGGACTTAGATGTTTCGTTTTTCCCACGACTAACTTGAGCGTATCTCATGGGTTCTTTAATTTCATCCACTGAGAAGACCGTACTTGTCGTGGGCTTATCATTATTTGGAGAGGAAGTTTTGTCCACCTTGCCAGTGATAAGCGAATTTATGCAAGAATTTTTTTGAAGTGATTTTATGCAAAATGAAAGGAAAGACTACTTAAGTCGGCTGGTAAAAGAACACTGAGTTGATTTCAAACTTTCACATCTTTCAAAATGGCGTGTAGGTCCTCGATGCCAGATGTTTTCACACGCGGTGGAAAAAAACACTCCGATATCACCCCTAAAAACTTTGACATTATCATCCATGACAATTCTAATAATAAAAAAGTAAAAAAAAAAAAAAAAAACCTAATTAATGATTATATCAAAGTTGCTACAAAAAGTTAGTTTCATGATTTTGCAACACAACTAGCAAAGTAAAATTGCCTTGGTGACTACTGCCATCCTTCTGCGCAGAGGTTTGAACATAGGGCACACATTGTAATTTGTCCTCTGCACTTCAATCCCATTGATTGAGATTACTTGAAATATGTTCAGGAAAACACCGAGAGAAGTTCGTGTAGATTTTAAGTTCCTTTATTTAAGTCATCGTAAGGTTTACAATAAATATTAAACTGGACCAGACTCCATCCTATTGGATGCTCTAAGTAATTCTGAAGCCAGAAAATCTGACACAGAGGTAGCTCAACTGTTTACCGTGCATTAGATATGAATGAAGATGGTGGCCACTCTTCTAAGGTGCTACTTAACTGATATCTGTTGAGACATCTCAAAACTACATATAACCACCTATACTAACAAAATCTGTTGAAGGATGTTGATACCAAATTATAAAAGGTGTTTCTTTTACAGTTTGACAGTTGATTTGTAATCAGTACATTTTGCCATTTCACCGTGAATAGACTGACGTCAGAACAGAGCTTGCAAATTTATTTCTTTTATTTTATTGCGGGCAACATTTGGTGAGCGCATGATTTCACATAATGGACCTGTGAACTGGCCTCCACGATCGTGTGATCTCACACCATTAGATTACTTTCTTTTGGGGTATGTGAAGTCACTAGTCTATGCTGATAAACCAGAGACGTTGGACCATTTGGAAGTCAACATTTTCCGTGTTATTGCCCATATATGGCCCCAGTTGCTCAATAAAATTGTCGAAAATTGGACTTCACGATTGCGCTTCATTCGAGCTAGCCGTGGCGCTCATATGCCCGAAATCATATTTAAACAATGGCATAAAATTATCTATTAACCGGTCAGCAACGTAAGCAGATATATGCGTTAAAAATACGACAGCAGTCAAGTACAATAAGCGTGTTTATACGTCAACGCTCCGTCTCCATAGAAATCGTTCTAACTCCGTTATTCTTTTAGTGACATCCCTAAAACAAAAAAAGGTCGATAGTGAATCAAGCTGTACATTCCTATTCAAGGTGTCCATAGAAATACATAACAAGAATATTCTGGCATTCGCGCAGTCTGACACATAATTTATGACGCCAAATTTCCTACCGGCGGCTCGACATTGTTAATTTTTATTAAATATTTTTATATGAAATGATAAAAAAGTGAGGTTTATTATACATTTATACAACAGAATAAGTATTGTTGTTTACATAATCTGTGATTTTAGTACCGTTTTCACATAAAAACATCACGTGAGTCATTTTTACATTTTTTTTAATGTTTGCATTCTAAATTTTAATATTTACAAATGTTAATATTTATTTGTAATATAATAATTCGAAAGCTTATTTTGTAACCTTTCTAAAACAGTTTTTACTATTCGGCTACGTTCAGAAATGTTTCATTTACAGAGCTTTAAAGTTTTCGTAAAATGTCATTTCGTTTGAGACATCATAAGCGAATATTCGCAAAAATTCGGAGGGGTTAAATAAAGCCAATTTCATAGACATTAACATTATTTTTGTGTTTTTTTTTTTTCATATTGAATTTGTATACCTCTAAAAAAAAACACCTTTATAATTCTATATACCAAACTTGCATATCTCTGTGGAAAAAAGATTCTTAGATGACGCAGGTAATGATTGTGGTAAATTTTCGGGATTAGTGTCATTGGTTATTACGAATAATTTTTAGAAAAAAACTTTAGATTCGCCTTAACCTCTAATGGGCCGGAGACGCGCGGGCGCGCGCGTCATACGCGCATGCGCGAGAAAATAATTCAAAAATTTAAATAAAATTTTCGACCAAAACTTTTTGTCTGCGATTTCGGCCCTTCTATGTACAGAATTTGTATGAAGAACACGGTCAGAATCGCTTGCGCTAACATCATAGATGATATAGCCACCAGTTTCATTCACCTTGCAACCCCAGAATATTTTTAAAACGATTTTGTCTATGACATTGAAATGTCAAATTTTGCCGCGAATTTAAATGTCACAATTTATGCGTGTTCCTCGACTAAAACATCGTAAAACCTATTAATTTACGTAATAAATGCAAGTAATGTTGTTTTGGTAGATAGTTTATTGTTCTAGGAACGTGTTTCAGTCAATGAAATATACGATAGCTCAAAATTAATCAACAAAACATTCAATTCAAAATTCAAAGTGGTGCTTTTTTAGTGAATTTTCGTGAAATGGCCTGGCCTTTGACCGGTTAAACCACGAAAGCTGCATGTCATCATAATTTAAAAAAACATCCCAGGTTTTGAATGGTTTGTTTGGCAAAGCAGGGTTTGTGTAGCGGGATTGTGTATATTATCTTTATTTTAAAAAACATCCCAGGTTTTGAATGGTTTGTCTCCATTCCAGTGCCTGATTAGAGGTTCGTTTACATTATATTATTAATTCTGTTTTTCATAATTACGCGCCTCATCGTGTATCCCACAAAGTCGGCTATAGTTGTATCTAGCTCTTGTTTGTATCAGGGATACCAACATAACAAACAGTGAAGTAATGGCCGCCGGGTTGTCGCAGTATCGGTTCGCGAAGTGAAATTTTATTTTACACAATTGAAAATTAAAATGCACTATTTTCCGCCAGCCGTGATGCAAAAAGTTTCCCTTTATAGTGATTAAGGCGAATCTAAAGTTTTTTCTAAAAATTATTCGTAATAACCATGGACACTAATCCCGAAAAATTACCATAATTGTATTTGCAATCTATTACGTATTAACATAATCTTTCTAACTCATATTGTCAGGAATCAAATCTACAACTACAGAAATTGACGTTTGAACAGAATGCAATATCCACTGCACCATTTAAAACCATAAATTACATAATAGAATAATTTTACCTACCAATAAAATTTATATTTTGTTTCCATCGATGCCTGGAATCCATTATGAGAGAGAGCTAGCTCTTTCGCCCTTATAGTTTCAGTTTCGCGCGTGTTTATTCCCTATATTTGCCCTTTTTTTATTCGACTTGCCACATTTTCTCTCTGCTGGCAACACTAGTGACGCGCATCTCAGATCACGTGATGTTATTGTTTGTCATATGACTCGTAATGCACCAGGTAGGGATTACCTGGATTCCAGGCATCGATGGAAACAAAATATAAATTTTATTGGTAGGTAAAATTATTCTATTTTGTGTTCCGTATCGATGCCTGGAATCCATTATGAGATGTGTTTGCTCTCACCTGGTGATCTGAAAACTTAGCGTTATATGTGATGCTATTTACACTGGAGTAAAGAATGGAGCCATTGAGTGCTGGAGGTGCTCGCTTCTGGAGTGCGCTATCTCCTTCTGGTAGAACTTCCGGAAGGTGTGCTCGGACTTCCAGTTCCCTCTAGCAAGAATCTCCTCTATGGGGTAGTCTTCCAACCAGTTTAAGGAGGCTACAGCCGAGCGTACACTTCCCGGGGTTGCGTGGACTCCAGCTTCTCTGAGGACTGATTTGATCCATCCCCCCTATTATCGTTTGCGTTGCCGGTTTTGTTTCTGCTGATGTGGTCACAAATAGGTTCTTTAGTAGTGGACCTCTTCTGGCTGTAGAGAGGGCAACGACTTTTCTCAACCATTTAAGGAGGTTGATGTTATCTTTTTGTGAGCCTGTCAGTTTCCAACCTGATTGTTTATGGTTGGCTGTGTCGGTTTTTGCCCCAAAAATTGGCCACAGGGTAATAGAGTTCCTCTTGTCGATGAAATGTTCTGGGGTGATTCTGAACAGTGTCAAATCATGAACTCTCCTGCCTGATGCCAGGACGAGGAGTATTGCTGCCCTCCGTGACGCTTCAAACAGCGAGTCTTCTGCGGGGGAATTCTTGACCAGCCAGTCTATTACTTGTCTGGGATACCAGATAGGGGCTTTCTCCTTGGTCCTCCTTGCCATTGAGATTGCCTTGAGAATGTGTCTTACCAAGAAATCAGAGCTGATTTTTCTCGCATTCTGAGCTGGGCCGCAGAAGGTAATGATGGCTGACTTGTGGACCTGAATGGTCCCTGGGGCTAGGCCTCCTTGAACAAATAGGTGGGCTAGATACCTGGCAACCGTAGTTGGTGGGGGATCGTTGACGTCCACACCGTTTTGAGTGCCCCATTTACGCCACCTATCCCACGCAGGTTTGTAGGTCTTCGGTGTAGACTCTCTCCAGGATGAGTTGAGGAGTTGGCGTTCTTCCTGACTCCATGTTGTCAGGGCTTGTTCCCACCCGCAATTCTCCAGACCTCTAGTTCCAGATGCTGAATCCTGGGAGGGGGTAGTCCTGTCGATGTGTCTATGAGGACTCCCTCTAGGTTGCGCAGGCGTATGGGAGGTTCGTCTGTTCGCTGTTTTAGGTCGCTTCTCCAGAAAGTCTTCTCCCATTTTGGGACGACTAGAAGGAACATGCCCTTTGCCTGATTTAGGTGGGTGAGCACTCTCGGAACGAGGTTTGGCAGAGGGAATACCCAAGCTAGATTGTAGTCCCAAGGTTGACTGAACGCGTTGGGAAAGCAGGCTAAGCAGTCGCTTGAGTCTCTGGAGACGTATGTTGGTACCACGTGAGCAGTGGCTGAAGCGAACAGGTCTATTTGAGGGCGACCCCATTTTTTGAATATCTCCTTCGTTGCTGGACTTAGTAGATGCCACTCTGGAAGCGGTGCGCCCCGAGAGAGACGGTCCGCAATTCCGTTGTATCTTCCTGGAATGTATTGAGCTGTCAGAGATATCTCCATCTGGTCTACGAAATCCAGTAGCTCCCGCGTTGTTTCCAGAAGGGCTAACGATTTTGTACCCCCTTCCTTGTTGACATAAGCCACTACTGTCTTGTTGTCTGTCTGCAATAAGACATTCGTCTTGTTAAGATAAGACATTGGGCTTGTCCTTCCAATGGCTGCTAGCCACCACTGTATGTCCTGCCGTGCTGCGTTGGGCAGAGCAACGGGCCGCGATGGTTTCAGGTGCTGTATGCGGCGGCTGAACCTCTGCAGTCTGCGGCAATGCAAGCGACCACGAGGGATCACGAAATTTGCAAAGTTGAGTCTTCCCAGTAGACCGAGAGCCTGCCTGGGAGAGCAACTGCCGACTTCCAAGGGAACCTGCAAGGCTTGGCGTAGACCAGCGCACTTGCGGTCGGAGAGAGACTTTTGATCTGCTCTCGTGTCCCATGTTATACCCAGGAACTCCAACTTCTGCGTGGATGTCAGGACACACTTGTCCGGGTGCAGTCTGCGGCAATGCAAGCGACCACGAGGGATCACGAAATTTGCAAAGTTGAGTCTTCCCAGTAGACCGAGAGCCTGCCTGGGAGAGCAACTGCCGACTTCCAAGGGAACCTGCAAGGCTTGGCGTAGACCAGCGCACTTGCGGTCGGAGAGAGACTTTTGATCTGCTCTCGTGTCCCATGTTATACCCAGAAACTCCAACTTCTGCATGGGTGTCAGGACACACTTGTCCCGGTTTATGCACCAGCCTAGCTGTTGAAGTGTGTGCACTATAGCAACGGCTTGGGAGGTGAGAAGTTTTCTGGACTGGTTTGCTACTAAGAAGTCGTCTAGGTAGACTACAATCCTGAGTCCCTTTTTCCTTAGTAGTTCTGCTACCCAGTTTGACAGCAGCGAGAAGATCCTTGGCGCTGATGACAGGCCGAAGGGCAGACACGTCATCTGAAGGAGCTCTCCATTGTACACGAGGCGCAGGAACTTCCGGTGTGATCTTGCGATTGGCACGTGGAAGTAAGCCTGGGAGAGGTCGACTTTTATCAGCCAGTCGTCGGGTTGGAGGAATTCCGGGACCCGAAAATGACTGAAGAGTCTGAAGGGCTTTGAGTCTATGAAGACGTTCAAGGCCTTCAGGTTGAAGATGGGCCTGAGGGTGTGGTCTGATTTGGAGGTAAGGAACATACCTGACAGGAAGCTTGGGGAGTCGTCTGCTGCCTCCAGGATTTTTGACGCTTTCATCGTTTCGATGTGTGCGGTCATGCCTGGAGACAACCTTGTCCTGAAATTCTGCTTCAGCTCGGCCGATGGGAGCGCCCGAGGAGGTTTTGATATGAAGTGTATCCTTGCTCCTTTTAGAATGTTCAGGATTAGCGGTGATGCTCCCAGCTCCCTCCACACCTCCTGATATGCCTTTAGGCGTCCTCCCCAGAATGGCTCCGGCCTCCAGTCACCTCCATCGCCTTCTACCCCGATCGCTGGCTGCCTTGCGAGAGGGCTCTGGCTTTTTTGGCGGGCTGCCTGTACGTCCTGTCTTTCTCTGGCCTAGGGGCAGGTCGAAAGGGCTTCCTAGGTCTGGAGTGTGGAGCCTCTATCACCGGTCTTGCTGCTTGTGAGGTAGAGGGTTGAGGTTGACGGGGGATAAACGACGAGGATGCACTACCGAATATCTTGTCTCGTCCCCCGTTTGCCACGATATAACTTGCTAGTTCCTCTTTATTAAAGAGGTGACTGGCGCTCGGAGGAATCCTGGCAAGGCCTTCTTTGATGTACGGGTCCCTTACTCCCTCTAGCAGGGCCTTTCGCCTACTTTGTAGGCATTCCGTTCGCCTTCCGCATAAAATCTGTAGGACATCGTCCGTGGTCTTACTGTACTTGGCAAACATCCCCTGAATCTTGTCAAACAGAGTCGCAGGGGTCAAGCAGGTGCCTGGTTCGGATGCCCAGTTCACCAGTGCCTGCATGTTTCCTCTGACCGACTCTGTTTGGGATAGCACTGCATTGGAGAGGGCTCCCAGGGAACGGTCCAGGGCTGGCGCGAAGGAGTTGTTCTTATCAAACCTCCTAGTTCTTCATTTACCTCCAGCTCTACGAAGGCGGGCGTGGCGGTGTATACTTTCTGTGTTTCGGCATAGCGAACAAGCGACCATTCCTCCGAGCCAAAACGCTGAAGAGCCGAGATAACTGCGACTCTTCTTGCGTCCGCCTTCGGAATCGGCGATTCCTTCACCAATGTGCTTGGATTGCAGAACTCCAAAACGTTTTTCTGAGCGGCTAGGCTGGCGGGCATCTCTAAAAACCCCGATTCTACCTCTTGCCGCATCTCTCCCGCGGAGTCTTCTTTGTCCGAGACCGTTTTCTCCGCGAACTCTACCCGATTCCCAGATAAAACCCGTCATGGCCGACATCTGTTGCATCAGGATGTCTACCCGAGGATCCCGATAGTAATGCATTTCTTCCGAAGTGTCGGATCCAGAGCTTTCGCGCGGCATTCGGCGTTTCCGAGAAACTCGTGCTTGATCATTGTTTCCGACTGGCGAAGCGTCTTAGTTGTCGATATCACTCATTTTGTTGCACAGTTTAAACACGTAAACAACCGAAAAAACACACTAAACAATTAGGTAATTTCTCAGAAAACTATCTATCACGGTATATTTAATGTTTAAACTGAAAGAGCAGGGAATAAACTTCGATTTTCGACTCAAAATTGGTTTTTTAAGTACAGCGAAACACGAAAACTGCTTTCGGCGCGAAAAAACGGCGTCATATGACAAACAATAACATCACGTGATCTGAGATGCGCGTCACTAGTGTTGCCAGCAGAGAGAAAATGTGGCAAGTCGAATAAAAAAAGGGCAAATATAGGGAATAAACACGCGCGAAACTGAAACTATAAGGGCGAAAGAGCTAGCTCTCTCTCATAATGGATTCCAGGCATCGATACGGAACACAAAATACCATATAAGTATTTGTAAGTTGATTTGTGGTTAATTTGTGGTATTCAGATTACAAACTGAGATAGACCTAAGGAAGTTAAACCATTTTTAATGACTATAAACAATAATAGATTAATTTGTGTCACATAAAATGTAAAATTTAAATATTTCAAAATGATAGCTACATAGATTTTGATAGAACAGATCCAACAAAATTATCTTCTACTAGTTGAAGTCCCCGGCGATGCCCGGGCTTTACACAGAGTTTTCGAAATCAAATGTAGACAGTGACCTTCCTTTGCATACAAATCAAATCCACACCGCCCGCTTGCCAGCCCGCTCGTCCACCGCATGTAGACATTCTCCTTTATATATTATATATTTCAACCAATTTACACAAAACCTTGGACAAATTATATACCTAAACCTTCCTCATGAGTCACTCTATTTATTGGTGAAAACTGCATGAAAATCCGTTCAGTGGTTTTTGAGTTTATCGCGAACAGACAGACAGACAAACGCGGCGAAGGACTTTAATTTATAATATGTAGAGATAATCTTTTCCAAAATCTCAACCATACAACACAAGTTTGTCTGAGGCAGCAAAAATTTTCAAATGGTGAACAATGGAGTATACGAATTTGCACAGCTTTTTCTGTTTTGAATTTGAAGGTCAACAAATCTAGTTTTAGCTTGAAAATATTATTTTAACTTACAAAAAATAAGACAAGATATCTTATTTTTTAACCACTGAATTACCCGAGCATTTTTTAAATTTTTTGCCAACATTAAAAAAAATCATACCTTCAAATTTTAACATGGAGACATAAAAACTTATTATAGTGCTATATAGCCAATGAATTAACCTGTATTTTACTGTTTATCTCATATTTGTAGGATTTATAAAAAAAAAATGGTTAAGTTTATAATCGCGCGAATCCTGCATGTTTTTTACTTTGAAACTGCCGTGAGGAGTACTTATTACGAGTCAACACAGAATATTTACGATTTCTGTATGATATCTGTGGTGTATTTGACCAATGAAAGGTGCATATCTATGGAAAAGGGACTTAATCTTAACTGTAAACAGCTGATCAAAAATTCGGCGGGAAAAAAATATTTTTAACATTGTTCTAAAATATTTTACGAAGTTCGGATTTGTGACATATATTTTTTTATTTTTTTTTTATTTATTTATTTATTTATTCCATTTTTACAATTTTATAAAGTTAGGTATAAGTACAATTATTTTTTTAATTATGTACATGTAATGCAAATATTTTTTTATTGGTGGTAATAATACCTCTCTAATTGAGAATTTCTCGTGTTTAGGGAGGGAGTACTAACACAATTGATATTTTGATATATGTTTAATTGATGCTACCATGTGCGTATTTATGAAAAAATAAAATAAAAACAACATGTATGTAAAATTATATACCTGTGTACTATTTTAGGAAGAAAGTTTTTTTTTTAAATTATAAAATATAAAACCTGTGTACACATTGAAAATATAAGTGGGCGTAATATAACACAAACATGAAATTACTTAGTGGTGAAATGTATTTTAATTTTTTTCTTAAAAATTTTATAATTTTTTTCGGATTGAATATCTTTAGGGAGTTCGTTAAAGCATTTTATGGCTGAGTATATGTAATGGTGTTGGGCCGTTGTAGTATTAAGTTTAGGGATTATTATTTGTCCTGTTGTTCTCGGCCTGGTGCTAAAGCATTTCAATAGTTTCATTTTAAAACAAATGGCTGGCTATAGAAATGTTTTAAATAATTACTATAAATGTTTTATGAACGGTAGGAAAATGTGGGGCAATTTTGGGCCGCTATCAATCGCAGAAAAATAAAAGTGGTCCATTTTTCGATAATAATTGCTACAGTGGATAATAAGAAAACAGTGTTTGAAACTGAAAAAACAGGTAGTGGTAAAACTAGTTCATTAGACGAGTTAATATGTATAACAGGTCTCCCAGTTCTAGGCACTCATGTCGAAGCACTCCGTCATGTTTTCTATTAAACACTTAGTGAAATAATTACCATGGTTCACTGCCGTAGAAGCTTCCAATTTCGTGTAGCACATTCAGCTTCAGGAATTCATACGGAGTGAAGATCAGCTCTCCGTGGAAGTAGGAATCCACCAAAGTCGACAGGCCCAGAATTGAGAGACTGGAAATAAATAATAAAGACAATATGATTTAAATTGAATAAACAAGTTGTTCAACTCTCCTTTAGTGTCTTAAAATTTATTGATATCCTTCGGCTAGTTTTTAAAGCTATCTTATGGCTAGTTATCTAAATAAATATATGGTAACAGTCTCAAGTTCTTTTATTCATGAAATAAAACAATACATAACTTTGTTTATATCCAAGCAATTTAAATTTATTGATATCTGTAGTGTTGGTGATATGTTTCTGTCGGGTAGGTTCGGAAATACCGAACCTAGCCGAAGCGTCCGACATCGGGACGATATAATAGCGAGTGGAGTTCTCGCGCGGTCTCTTGCTTATCAGACGGCTCACAGCCTACATTGTATCTATTATATTCTAATAAACAGTTTCCGTTGTATCAAAGTACTACGTGTTTATCATATTAAACCTTGAAGTGAACCTAGAGGAATACTGGAGAGAAAGGGCCCAGTATTACCTGCATTTATTGAACATTACAAGTGGCGCAGCTATAAAGGAATACACGGGTGACGGTTTATTAGATTGCGGCAAGTCGATTCGGTGCAGGGATCGTGACTTGCAAAAATCTCCCGAAGGTGACAATAATCACTTGGGGCTTCGTTGAAGTGCCATCCATCAGGAGATTTTCAGGGCATAATAGAAGACAGTGGAGAAGATAAAATTACGGGACCCTGGGTAACTAAGTCCAGCCCGGTAATACAGTGGAGAAAAAAAATTACGGGACCCTGGGTAACAAAGTCCAGCCCGGTAATACAGTGGAGAAGAAAAATTACGGGACCCTGGGTAACTAGGGCCAGCCCGGTATTCAGTCAGGAGCAAAGAAACATTGAGATTCCTGGAAGCGGCTGGGCGCCTGGACTGCATAGGCGCCGGTTCCTGGTGTCAGGTTGTTTTGTTTCTTGGTTTTTTCTGGAAGGTGTTATTGTTGCCGGGTGTGTTTTTTTTGGTGTGTGCGATCATGGAGTCGGGCGGAATTTCCAGGTTCTCCCACGTTAATGGGGATTGGAGTTTGTTTCGCCTGAGGTTGGAACAGTTCCTTCTAATTCGTGATGACACAAGAACGATTAAGTTAGATGCTTCACAGAAACGCGCATATTTGCTAAATCTTCTAGAAGCGGAGACATTAACTCTTTTGATCAACTTATGTTTTCCTTCTAAAGTTACAGACGTGGCATTCGATCAGTTAATAGAATTAATTGAGAAACATTGTTCCAAACCGCGATCGGTGTTTAAGGAACGAGAAAATTTTTATCAGGCCAAGCAATCACATGGTGAATCAGTCAGAGATTTTGCAGTGCGTTTACGTGGATTATCATCGTTTTGCGAGTTCGGAACGCGTTTACCGGAATGCTTAGCTGATGTTTTCGCAATCGGCATGTTGCCAGGCCGAGCCAAGGAGAAAATTTTTCTCGAGGGGACTAGATTAACGTTTAACAAAATGGAAGAATTAGCAATAACGGTTTCAGCTTTAGACAATCTGGTTCCGGAAATTAAATCAGAAGTTTCCGTAGGGACGTCGGGCGGCGTGAATTCCATTAAACGCTCGAATTCGCCGGGGAGACATTCACATCCGGATAGAACTCAAGGTTTCCGAAGATCGCCTTCGCGGTCAAAAAGCCCCGAGCCAAGGGGTTTCTCGAGTAATAAAAAATGTACCATTTGCGGTGGTACTCATTTAAAGAAGTTTTGTAAATTTATTAATGCAAAATGTTTTAATTGTCACAAAATAGGTCATTTGAAGAAATTCTGTAAGAATCACAATGTTTATCCGATTTTTGAACTATCCCGTGATAAGGTTATTAATAGTATTTCTTACATTAATCCGTTTAGGGCTAATATAATAATTAATAAAGTTAAATGTTCCGCTATGATTGATTCAGGCGCAAGTATGTCGGTCATACCTGATTTTATTTTCAACCGTTATTTTAGGGATGTAACATTGTCACCTGATAAGCGTACTTTATCAGGATATGACGGTAAACCACTTAATCTTGTAGGTAGTGCTTGTTTTACCGTAGAATACAATAATATTAAAAATAATTTATTATTTACTGTTGTGATTAATGGCTCGGAATTGATAGTGGGTAGGGATTTCATGGAGGCTTTTAATCTGAAGATAGTTCCAATGATGGATAATTCGGTTTCAACAATCAAAGACAAAATTGAAATGATTTACAACGAGTTTCCAGAGGTGTTTTCGCCGGGGCTGGGAAAATTCAGTAAACATAAAGTGAGTTTCAAAGTGAACAAGGAAGCTCGTCCTGTTTTTTTTAATGCGAGGCCGGTTCCGTTCGCTATTAAGGAAAAAATTGAGAGAGAATTAGAAACTATGGTAGCTGATGGTATCATTTCTCCGGTAACCAGCAGTGAATACGCGTCTCCAATTGTACCGGTAATTAAAAAGAACGGGAATGTTAGGATTTGCGTGGACTACAAGAGATCTTTAAATCTCATGACGGACTTGGAAAGGTACCCACTTCCCTCCATAAATGAAGTTGTTCACAAAGTAAGTTCGGGTAAAGTGTTCGCTAAACTAGATTTAAGACAGGCTTACTCACAATTAGAGTTAGCTGATTTTTGCAAAAAGTATACAACAATAAATACGCATTTAGGGTTATTTCAATATAACAGACTAGTTTTTGGTTTTAAATCAGCACCAGCGATCTTCGCTAGGACTAAAGCAAGCTGTCTTCAGGGGTTGAAGGCAGTGGCATTCTATTTAGACGATATCATCATTTCGGGGGTCAACGAACGGGATTTAGTGAATAATATACAGGCAGTGTGCGCGCGTTTACGAGAGTGCGGGTTGAGGGTCAACACGGATAAATGCGAATTTTTTGTAGAATCGGTTGAATTTTTGGGGTATGTTATTTCAGGGAACGGAATCCAACCACAGCCAAACAAGCTGGAAGCTATAAAAAACGCTCCGTATCCTACGGACGTACATAAATTGAAAAGTTTATTGGGTTTTTTTAATTTTTATCGGAATTTCATTCCTAGGATGTCATCGATACTGGAACCCCTACATAACCTTTTGAAAAAAGGGGTAGAGTGGAATTTCTCAGAAGACTGTAAAGTAGCAGTCGATACCGTTAAAGAGTTAATGGGCAACAACACGATTCTTACAAATTATTTTCCGGACTTACCGGTAAAACTGTTTACGGACGCAAGTACATGCGGACTCGGAGCTTGCTTAGTTCACGTGTTTAAGGACGGCACAATGCGTCCAATTGAGTTCGCTTCTCGTAGTTTAACAACCGCCGAAAAGAAATATAGTATTTTGGATCTCGAAGCTCTGGCAATTGTGTTCGGGTTAAATAAATTTTTTCAGTACCTGTTTGGAAGGGAGTTCACGTTATGCGTTGACAATTTGCCGTTACTAAGAATTCTAGGGGAACATAAAAATATTCCGGTTCTCGCGGCAAACCGTTTGCAGAGATATGGCATCATTCTGGCAGGGTTTTCGTACAAAACGGAATTTGTGAAATCTTGTAATAACCAAGCAGATTTTCTTTCTCGCTTACCGTTGAAGGACACAGTTGAGGATTTTAAGGATGATTGCGGGACTGACTTTGTTTGTTTTATTGAGAATTGTGACCATGTTAATTTTCAAGCAGTTGTGTTAGCTACCGCAGCGGATAGCGAATTACAGCTAGTGTTTAGGTATTTGCGGCAGGGCTGGCCCAAACGAGTAAATTGTGACAGCAGTATATGGAAATATTGGTTAAAAAGGAATGAACTTTCTATCGTAGAAGAGTGTTTGTTTTGGCAACATAGAATAGTTATACCTGTTTCTCTCCAAAGGCAAGTGTTAGATTTGTTACACAGGTCACATCTAGGTATTGTGAAAATGAGGGGAATTTCTAGAACATATTTTTGGTGGACTTCTCTGAACAAAGACTTGGAGGAAGTCGTTCAATCTTGTTCAGATTGTTCGTTGTCAAAACAGTCACCACCGAAAAGTCAATTGACAGTTTGGCCAAATCCAGGTAAAGCTTGGAGTAGGGTACATCTAGATTATTGTGGGCCCCTAGCGGGGAAGATGTTCCTTGTGGTTTGTGACTCATTCTCGAAGTGGTTAGACTGTATCGAGGTGCAGAAGGCAGATTCAACTCATACGATTATGGAATTGAGGAAAGTTTTTTCTAATTTTGGCAACCCTGAGTTAATTGTATCTGACAATGGCTCAGTTTTTACAAGTGAGGAATTTAGAGGTTTCTTAAAGGAGAACAATATTAAACTTATGACTTCTCCGGTGAAACACCCCCAGTCAAACGGATTGGCAGAAAATGCAGTAAAAATTTCGAAAATGTTCCTCAAGAAACTGTTAATAAACGGTAAATTCCCACTAGATTTTAATGTCAAGCTGTTGAATTTTTTAATGGACTATAGAAATTCTTTCCATTGTTCGACAGGTATTGAACCAGCGGTTCTGTTATTAGGAAGAAGGCTGCGTTCTACCTTCGACAGTTTATTGCCAGTGGAAAATGGAGAAGACTTTTCGGAGAAAGTCAAGGAAGCTAACGTTAACATTTCTAAAGCTCAATCGGATCAAGTTAGGTTTTACAGAGGGGTAAAAACCAGGGTTTTTAAAGTTGGACAAAAATGTTTAACAAAAGATTATCGTCATGATAATAAAGTCGTTTGGGCTAAGGGTGTAGTCTCTAGAAAGCTGGGTAAAAAAGTTTATATTATTAAAATAGGAAACACTGATGTGACATGGAAGAGACATGTGGACCAAATGAGAGAAATGTCAGTGAGCTGGAAGGAAGATGGCAATATTGCGCAGCATCCCGCGTCTGAAATTTTGAGGAACGAGCCTCATGAGTTAGAGACTTCGTCCTTGTTGCGTGGATTGACTGGTTTTTCTCCTGATTCCAGGTTGGCGGGGGAGGAAGTGGTGTCGGAGCAGGCACGGCAACAGAGACCATGGTCGGGAAGACTGCGCTCAAGTCGCAAGGCACCCTCATCTTCCAGAGGAGACGGAACAACTTGACCCAGTCACCGCGGGTTGATTTATGTGTATCTTTAAATTATGTTTATGTTGTTAAGTGAAAAATATTTTATTAAGTAGCTTCAGAGTTGAAGGAGGGAGAGTTGTAGTGTTGGTGATATGTTTCTGTCGGGTAGGTTCGGAAATACCGAACCTAGCCGAAGCGTCCGACATCGGGACGATATAATAGCGAGTGGAGTTCTCGCGCGGTCTCTTGCTTATCAGACGGCTCACAGCCTACATTGTATCTATTATATTCTAATAAACAGTTTCCGTTGTATCAAAGTACTACGTGTTTATCATATTAAACCTTGAAGTGAACCTAGAGGAATACTGGAGAGAAAGGGCCCAGTATTACCTGCATTTATTGAACATTACAATATCCTTCGGCTAGTTCTTAAAGCTATCTTATGGCTAGTTATCTAAATAAATATATTGTAACAGTCTCAAGTTCTTTTATTCATGAAATAAAACAATACATAACATTGTTTATATCCAAGCAATTTAATTTTCTAAATTAAAATCGATCATTCACTCGGCGGCTATTGTTACTGATGTTAGAGTTTTAAGTTTAGGTTAGATTAGGATTTTCTTCTCCGGTTTAACCCAAACTATGAACCCAAGAACATAGAATAGGTTCTTAGTTTGGGCTAAAAAAATTAAAAATAAAAACTAGTCTAAAAAACCTATTTTAACATTATTATGTCAAAACATACTGTGAAGAAAAGGCATATTATTAACAAAATAGATATTAAAATCCTCCACACAGGAAGCCTTTAGATGTCAATCTGAGGCTCGGTGTGTCCTGGAGTGATGGACGTATAAATCCAACCCTTCAACTGCGGTGCAAGGCAATTGGTCGAGAGAGTCCGGCTGGAGAGGTCAAAAGGCCTCCCTCAACCAGTCTCTCTCGATCCGGCCCACCACGCAGAAGTTGGGCAGATGCATCCGCCGCCAAGACCTAGAAAAACCTCACCATATTAACCCACGCATCCCAGCTAAGTGACCAAACATAGTAAATCACTTGGGAGTAACCCATGGCAGAGATATGTTGGTTTTCCAATAAAAAGTTCCCGGGCGGCGGTACCCATACTCGCCTCCCAAATTGGAAACATGGTTAGGTATTGAGAATAAAAAAATACAATTAATAAAAACTTACCCAATAGGAATGTAGAACAGTCCGATCAAACGCTTCCTGTTTTCAGAAGTAACAATATTATATACGCAGAGTGGCATCCAAATGATGGCAGCCGTTGGGCGAACTGCACAGGAGAGGGCCGCCAGACATAACCAGCCATTGTCCTCTGGAAATCATTATATCAATTATTAACCATACGTATTCCAACTCATCTTCTTCCCCTTGTCCTATTCGGGTCAGGCCCCATCGCTTCGACATTGCATCGTTGAAAAATGACACAGTAGTAACCTTTGTTATTATTTTCAATTGGCTGCTCTTAATGAAATGAAAAGCAAGAACTTTTATTTGATTTATTATTTTGTTGCCAATCGAATGTGATTTATTTTAGTAGGCTACAAATATTTTTTAAGGTACAAAATCCCACGAAAAGAAAGTATGTTTTGAAATTGCCGACCAGATAGAATGGCATTCAATGGATATCAATTTTGTACATCCAATCGGTTTAAGCCAGCACAATAAAAGTTGAAAGTAAAATTTTCCATATAATATCTATTTGAAGAATAAGTGCAGCAAGCGGTGTGCTGCGTCCTCTCTAAAGCTCAGTGATAAGGAAAGTCGAGCTTAGTATCAAGGCAAAGATGGCAGTGTTCAAAAAAATATACCACCCGACGCTTACCCAGATACGGATGCTAAACGAATGAACACGCTCTAGAGTCGAAGCTGCCGAAATAAGGTACTTGAGAGTGGCAGGAGTTATTAAATGGGATCAAATAAAAAAACTCGACGATCCGATTCATAGAAAAATCGCAACTGAGGTGGCTTGGGCATGTATTAAGAATGTCTGATGACCGAATTCCTAGGAAAATACTGAGTGTGATTCCAGAGGGTAGACGTCCAGTGGGCCGCCCTAGACACAGTTGGGCGAGACAACTCCAAAAACTGTGTGAGGAGAGGATGGGACTGACATGGAAGGAAGCCGAACAATCAGAGCAAGACAGAGACGAATGGAGGCACCTTGTCGTTGCAATGGGTCCCCGACCCGAATAGGATAAGGGGAAAAAGATGATGATATCTATTTTCATTTCATTCAAATCATATTTTTAAGAACTTACTTGGCCATCCGGGGGTGAAAGGGAACCTAGCCAGTGCAATTGTGATGAGGGAAGCTTCCGTGGTGTTGACAAGCGTCCTCGTGGCGGAGTAGAACCAGAACCACTGTGTTAGTACCAGGAACAATGCCCACTTGTGGCAGCCGCTCCATTTATAGAAGGAGTAGTCTGCGGCCGCACTGAGTAGAGCTTGCAGTATGCGGGGTAGTAAAATCTGAAAACAAAATTAATGGGTACCTACTTCTTTGCAAAAGATATATTTTTTTCGCATAATGGCAACATTCCTAATGCAAATTATAAAATGAAATTTATTTATTCAAATAATGGCAACATTCCATTCGCAAATTTGAATAAAGTAGGTGTAGGCATATGTTATTAAGTACATTAGGGTGTGTCAATTATTTCAACTTTTGAATTCAGAAACGCCAGGGGTCTCAAAAGTTGCATCTTACAAAGAAAATGAGAGCTGCATTAAATTTTTTGTTTTAAAATGGTTTAGATCGTTGAAATGCATTGAAAATCAGAAAAAAATCCTAAAAACATTTTTTTCTTCAATAATTTAACTTTTTAATATTTGTTCGTTATTAAAAAATATAGCTGACAAAAATGAAAAAAAAATCAATACAAGTCAACGGAATACTGTTCTATCCAGAAAAAGTGTTATTTTCCCTTTTTACATTTCAAACACATCGCATATTATGTTTCAAAAAAAAATTTTTTTTGCATTCTTTGTAGGTACTGCAGTTGTGGAATAAAAATTAAGTTTGGTATAAAATATAAAAAACGGACCCTTCATTTTATTTTTTTTCCAAATCACGAAATCTATTTTTTTTTCAAAACTTCCGGCCACTTTAGCGGGCTAATAGTGAATAACAATTTCATTTAATTTTTTTTTAAATAGCTTATAGATCATGCGTAACTTTTGAGCCCCCAGGAGTTTAAAAATAAGGCCATTTTTTTCTCTCTATGGAGAGCGACACAAGCTAATGTACATAGCTTGATAATTTAAAAACATATACATAAAGGAAAAAATGTAGAACACAATTGTTTAATGACAGGTAATCTGAAATGCTCGAAACAGCCATTGGCGTAGTTGCATATCGGTCATAATTCCATGTGGCAAATGTTTTTTTACAAAATAGTAATGAAAATATCTCGAGTTGTATTGTGCCTTTATGCTCTTCCAAAAAGCTTGATGTAGGTTTCTAAGCGATGAACAGTTAAGAAAAAAATGGATTGTTCCAAGTACATAAATATAAACCAATACAAAATTCTCACATTTGCAATAAACATTTTATATCAAACTATGCGATTCTTCTGGAATCTGTTTTAATCATAAGTTCCAAAAGTTCTTTGGTCGCCTGCAAAAGTTAACTATGTCATGCTGTATAACCATTTTTTAGCTATGGCATGAATCAAACATGCAATTCAATGCATGTACCATTACACAAAGCAGTGATAAGATTGATAACACGCACATTAAGCAATGATAAGATTGATATATTTATAATATTAAGGATTAAGAGAATTGTGAATAAATAAGTTAAGTAAGTATTAAAATTCATGACACAAAAATGAAAAGGTAATAATACACCACGATGGCTTACTTACCAAGAGTTCCGCATGGTCGATCGTCAATAATTCCAAGACTTTGTAGACTCCGGCGATGAAAGCCGGCTGCAAATAGCTTCTTATTCCACTGGTCCACTCCCAAGTCAAACTGCCATAGCCGAACACAAGTTTATGAGCTACTTCAAGACTCTGCCAATATTCATCAGGAACAAACCATGTCTGAACCAGGAATACCGAAGCCAATCTCACAGCTACAATGAACCCAATAACATAAAAAGGCTTCATGTTCGAAACAACCCCCATTTTACCAAGCCTGCTCACCCAATCCTGCAAATAAAACATTATTATCAATTCAAGAAACAACTATCAGTGTGTAATTCAATATCGTTTACCTCGACATAGATTTGCATTAATCGTAACTCTGACGTAGTGATACGATGAACTGAAAGGTGATATATTCGATAAATAAGTTTGACGACAAATAAAAAAAATAACAAACTATTGTCGGAACTACAAAATTTTTCACATTTTATCCATCCAAACAAAACTAAAAATAATCTCCCACGACGAATGTTTTGAACTCGAGATTGTGAATTAAAAAGTGAATAAAACTTAAAAGTAATGACACACCAATTGGAAAAACTCTATTTAGAAAACTTTAAGTTTGTTTTCATTCGACTATTGTCATTATTTAATAGTTTATTTTTAAATAACTTCGGCGTTATAACCTAAAATTTACCTACGTGACAAATCGGGAAGCGTCTATTTTTTACCAGTGTTTACAGCGGTTAAAATTAAAAATTTTGTTGTGCATTGTACGTACCTAATTACATAATACAAGCAAAGGAAAATATTATGTCAATGGCCGTAGCATATTATTTTCAGGCACAATAGAAATACTTATGTATTTATTGAAATACTTATTTATTTATCATATTCAATTTTCTTAAATCATAAAAGGATCCGATATATTCTCATACGCTGACTATACAGAGCAAAGGCATTATTTTTACTTTTGTTATATGTTTTTCTATTACAAAAATAACTTTCGACAACATACAGGGGAATAAACGAAGGGTAGCCACCGTAGATGCACCAAGATAACAAAAATTCAGCCGAATTAAAATTAATTTAATCCAAATTTTGGCCTATTGCACTAAATCATCATCATCATCATTACATAGTATAAAATGAAGTCGCTCAAAATGTATGTGCGCGTTAATCTTTTAAACTACGCAACAGATTTTCATACGGTTTTCATCAATAGATAGAGTGATTGAAGAGGAATGTTTATATGTATAATACATGTAAATTATATTAGAGACAAGCCGAGAAATTCAAAGAAAACATATTTTTGTGCGATTTAAAACGGCTGGCGGGCCGTACTTTTGAAATTCGTTCTACGGAAGAAATTGGAATATAGATGTCCTAGAGTAAGTAGGTATTTGATTTTCCCTTTTCAAATATCCAGTGTTGCATTGCAAGCATTGTATAATTAGTGGCAATCGCTAACTATACATATTATTATATAAATAATAATTATAGTTGATTCAAGAGGAAGGTTTATACCTATAAATACATGCTTATTATAGTAGAAAAAAGCCGAGAAATTCAAATATTCAATTCAGGCAGCGGGCAGCTGGCAAGCAGGTGGTGTGGATTTTATAAAGGTTGGGTAATGGCGTTGTGTTTCGTTAGCCACAGCAACGGGTGGCCGAGTCTGCTAGTAAGCTTATAAATTAATGAAACTTGTTCAATGAAGTGGATATATTTATTTATAAAAAAAATATGTGTTTAATAAGATGTACCCAGAAGTAAATGCGTAGTGAAAGAGAGATTGCTAAAGCTTTACTATTAAAATAAAATAAAAAAACAATGATTTTAAAATATTATGTTCTCTCCTCTAAAACGTATGGACTGTTAAATTTAACGTTGTTTTTTTTTTATAAAATCTAGCTACACAATTTTAAATACTAATCCTGACGCAGGTTGATGAATGAGGAACAATTTTTTTTTATCCACTTATCCCGCACTCCACACTAGCGATGTCACCGACTAAAAATATATATTGTGTCCAGCCTACTGTAGGTAGAAAATTTTTATAAAAAAAACTTGTGAACTGTGTAAAGTAATAAATTTTATCACGTGTGTGGGTCGACTAAAACGATCAACGTGAAGACCTAGAGCATAGACAACATTTACACTTTCTCCAATAGACAATTTTAGCTTTAAAATTTCAATGGCGTCCAAAGCTGTCGTTTTTTGCTGTGTCTGGAGGCAATCCGTCACTGGCGAAATTTTGGAAATTAGTTTTCTGAAATGTTAAGATAATGCTAGGAAATATGTTGACCTTAATGGACAGTTTTGAATTGCAATAATTTAAGGAAGTGTTTGCTTTAGTGCAAGTGAAAGTTTTCGAAAGTGTAGCCACGATTTTTTCCCTTGGGTTCTCGACATTTTGTTTTCCCGGAAAGCCTAATTTCTCATTTTATTTATGGCTTTTTGTGAATGTGAAAACTTTGCAGTGATTTTCACCACTTCGCGGTGTGCTTCGATGTTTCCTATCGGTTTTCAACCTAAAACGTGACATTAAACACTGAAAATGGATAACTTGAATAATTTGCAACCCTCGAGTGAAGAGTTGGAGCAATCCCTTATGGATTTAGAGCCGCTCTTGAGTGTCCCAATTAAGGAGGAAATACTGGAAGAACCTACAGAAAACCACGTACAGAATGATGTAAGTAATTTACAATGAATCTATTATGATCACCTGTTGTTCTTTTACACGCTTTGAGAATTTGCAAAACCTCCTGTCATCTATGTAACCTTCATTTTGCTTTAATTGTTTTCCAATACAGGCGTTTCCGTCTAAGTATAAGCTAATTAATCACCAATAGTGTTAAATAAGTTAGTCTTTATTGCAAAGCTGAATGCTTTAGCTTTCCTCAAATCATTTCATTATAATTTGTTGTGGAAATGAAATGTAAAGTATTTCTATATGGCCACCAAAGCTTTAATTACATTTTAATGTGCCAAACTTTTACCTTAGTTCAGATGTACTTCTTATCATTTACTATCGTTTCCAAAGTCAAAGCTTTTAGTGTCCAACATCTAAAGCCTCAATTACACAAGTTTACAAGCTACTAGCTGGCAAATTCACTATCTGCTAGTGAACTCGCTCAGTGTAACCATATTACTAGCTAACTAGCAGTTTACTAGCAGATAGTGAATTTGCCGGCTAGAAGTTGGTAAACTCGCTTAATGTAATCGAGGCAAGTACCATTTCTACTACATTCTATCTAATCTACATAAGTATTATGATATTATTAATTTTTGGGGATCGCTGGCAACGGTTAATATGCACTTTTTTTTAAAAAACCTTTTGATTCACCTTCTTCTTTTGTATCACAAACCATGTTACACAAAAATATTTTCCACTTCCCCCAATACAAATAGTTGTCTTTTAATGTAATTAAGGTGAATCAAAAGAGTTTTTAAAAAAAAAGTGCTTATTAACCGTTGCCAGCGATCCCCAAAATTTACCGTAGCTACAACTAGAGCGTTTTAATAAACAGCGTTGACTTCCACCGTTCAGTAATAATCGATGAACACAAGTGTGCCAAAAGAGCAATGATTATTACCCATTTAGGCACAATCAATCATTACCTTAAAAAAAGCTTTGAAATCCTTTTGATCATATCTAAATAAATAATTATTTATTTTATTTAAATCACTTCCAATTCAATTATAATCTTTTATTACAATAGCAAAGATAATTAGTATAAAAGATGTGGGCCTCATCGGGTGCTTTGTACTGAGGCCCCCCCCTATTTTACATATTTATTAGGTTATGTTTGTGTATGCTGGGTTGAGTAGGTCATGGTTGTTTTGATATAAAAAAGAACTAACACTTTTTTAGTTTTTTTTTTAAATGTTGCCAATGTATAGAGATAAGAGTTATCCACATGCCTGAAACCAGCGATGAAAAAATATTTGACCTAATTCAATAATGAAGTGTTCTTTCTTACATATGGTGTAGATATGTAACTACAAAAGATCTGTTTATTTAATTTCTTGCTAATGTTACTAACTTTCATGTTCAACAGAGTTTTTAATCGTTGATAATGACCAAGATAAATATTTAATCTGTTAACCTTAGCTGCTCATATTAATTGGGTTCGGCCCAATTTATGCTGTATTAGGTGTACTGCTCAGAATTGTGTGAAGTTTGTCAAATGCAAAATTGTCTTTAAATTCCTGTTATTATAATTTTTTTTAAATTACAATAAATCATATCACAGACATTTGGGTAAAAATGTATTAAAATATGGGTCTCAGAAAAATCAAATAAATCATATCACAGACATTTGGGTAAAAATGTATTAAAATATGGGTCTCAGAAAAATCAAATAAATCATATCACGACATTTGGGTAAAAATGTATTAAAATATGGGTCTCAGAAAAAGTTTGAATGATTTTCTTTACTTTGTATGAGATTTGTGATTATTATTATTTTTTTTTTTTTTTGTTTTTTTTTTTTTTTTACAGTGAATACCGCACAAGAATCTCAACTGCTCCCGTCTGGAGCCAGTGAGACAATGGCATCCCCAATTGGGGTATGTTGTGAGGCTGAAGGTAGTGGGGAGGGGAAGGAGGTGGGGAAGAGGAAGGTTGGGAAGTACCTGGCTATTCAGATCTGGTCACTAAACACGGCTAAAGCCATTTTCATTCAATTCTGAATGGTGGTCTTACACCAGGGCGATACTAATAGTATCTTCCACTCTGGAACATGCCGCAAATATACTATATATTATTTTAAATGAATTAATTGTGAAATAACACAAATTAATCAAATAAAATTTATTTGCGCATGCCGGGTTCGAACCCGCGACCTCCGGAGTGTGAATCAAGAGTCTTACCCACTGGACTACGGAGGTCGTCGATTATGCTTTCTAGATAAATTATTTTTATGCTTTTATCTATCTAGATTTTGTGTATTAGGTAGATAAGCTATATTAGGCATTAAATATTTTTAATTAAGGTCACTGACCCAATTGATTTTGGCAATTTTCATAAAAAAATATAATAAAATAAAATAATATTTTCTGGGACGCTCCAGGAATTCATAAATATTAAATCAATTCCTTTCCTACCCACACCAATGCAAGGCCATCCTCTCTGATTATTTTTTTTAGTAAAAAGTAATGTATTTTTTGAATCCCCTAAATCCTGGAGAGCTAGCTATTTTGCAAATTATTTTTCAGGCCTGTAAAAATGCTTTGAAGTGAAAAATCATGTTCTGGCGAACCTTTTTTCAGATTTCCCTTTACTGTGGCAAATTAAGTTTTTAAGGATGTGACCGGAAAACATTGTAACGTTTGTGTCCGAACTCCACAAAAACAAATTATGTACCTAAAAATAAGCTTTTTGGTTTGTTTTTTAAACAGGCGCAAACAATTTGAACGCAAGTACCTAGGTAGGTACCTGGTGCTTTCATTAGAAGGTTTCATTAGAGTTTCAATGTGTTTTACGAATTGCATCGCCTTAAATGTATTAAATGTGTTTCATATCTGTTAAGAGGAATATAAACGCTAGAAATATTTCGATTCTCACGCCTTCAAAATTTAAAATCGAGCGTCTTATTTGCACGAGGCAAGTAAGCGCCAAAGTGGTTTTTATTTATTTTACGAAAAAAGTTAGATCTTTCAAAACGTCAAAAATAGTCTTAGCCATAAAGGGGTTGTATGAGACCACTTATTTGTTCCATACAAATACTACAAACTATATGGCTCTGGACTCCAATCGTCACTTCGGTTTCGGGAGGTAGTTTATAAATAACAACTCAGATATATTTATTTTCAGACGGTTTTTAGTATAAAATCTTCGCACACCTGTTTTAAGTTAACGTAAATAATGTCTTGCAAGAATCGACCTGATTACTCCAGGTGGCCGAGGGCATTTGTTTACATCTTCTTGATTATCCCAGGTGGCCGATGCAGGTGTTCGGGATCAATATTAATTAGTTGCTAAGTGCTTTGTTTTGAATAACAAACTGGTTCGGACCCGTGCAGTATTTCTTTACATAAATAACGTCTTGCAAGAATCGACCTGATTATTCCAGGTGGCCGAGGGCACTTGTTGTTTACGTCTTAAAATGCAGAATTTGTCATCAATAATAATGCAAGACGAGTTGGTTGGACGAAGTGCTTGGTTTTGAATAACAAGATCTGGCAGGTGCTTCAAGAATCGTCTGTTACAGGGGTATTTTTAAAAAAATGTTTATTTTATTACTTCATAGTTAAGTCATGAAAAAACATTTTTTTTTGTAGTTTACGCATATATTTTTTGCAGCACAGCATATTTTTTCACAGCATATTTTTGATGTTCATAAACCGATTTGTAGTAAAGATTAATCTAAACAGGGTTTCACGTGTAACTTCATCTTATAACTTTATGAATATAACCTATTAACTGTTACGCCGACATCCGATCTTCAAACCAGGCCAGCAGGACACTAAATCAAGTTGCCTTGATATTTATAAACGATCCTCTTATATAATTATTATGTTCTTCATTAACCTCTCAGGCTAATTGTTTTTATTTTTCAGAACAACTCATATAAGTCTCATAGAAACTAGAAAAAGAAATTATTTTTCTAAAATGGTAAGAAAATGACAGTTTTGCATTGCAATAATTTAATTAAATATTATAAGTGTTTACTTAAGTGCAGGTGAAAGTTTTCGAAAGCGTAGCCACGATTTTTAAGCACTTAGCAACTAATATTAATTTTGAACACCTGCTGGAAAAACAGTAAACAAATTAACCACCCTTAGCACGGGTAGCGATAAAAACAATAACATGTTTACGTTAAAACTTAAAACAGGTGCGCGAATATTTTGATATAAAAGCTGACTGAAAATAATTACTATTTCATTACCAAAAAGTTTTCTGAGTTGTTAATTACAAAATATCTCCCGAACCGAAGTGAAGACTGGATTCCAGCCGCCTAAGTTTTACAATTGTATGAGACCAACTTATTTGATATATACAACCACAAAGTTATAGCTACGTTCAAAAGAACGGTTTTTTAGTATCTTTTTATATAATTTCCACTGCATATGTATTCTAAGGGGGCATACATTAATTACGTGAGCAGTTTTTCTTCCAATCTAGACCCCCCACCTCCCCTTGGTGAGATAAATTTGGGCCACTTCGTATGTTCTTTTCCAGAAACGTGAGATTTTACTGGACCCCCTCCCTGTTGAACTCTGGTAATTAATGTATGTATGCCCCCTAATCCAATCAAAATAAAATTAAATGGGAGGTTGGTCCATCGAAATGTAATTAGAAGGGGGTGGGGCTGGCTGATTTAAGCGTAATGAATAAGATTAACAAAGGGACGCTTACATGGTTTGGGCATATGGAGCGAATGAACGAAGAAGAAATGAGTGTAAGGAGAATATTGTATGACGTGAATGTCAATGGTAAAAGAAGCCAGGACGCCCGAGAAAGAGTATGTTTGAAACGATATATGAATGTGAATTTCTCTGCCTACCTCTGCGGAAAACGGCGTGATGGTTAGTTGGTTAGTTAGTTATTATTTTGTGAGGCTAAAGGGAGTGGAAGATGAAGGATAGGAAGAACCCAGGTATTCAGATTTGTTTACACCTCAGGCTAAATTGTTCGGTTTTCGGAGCAACTCCTACAGGTCTCAAAGAAATCGTTGTGTCTCCTTTACTATAAAGGTTAGAAATATAATCTAAACGGTGGTAGAAAGAGATGACATCACACTTTATATTCAAATCTAAAAATTAACCACAAAATAATTCAAATGTACACCTTTATGCATCAAAAGTTTCCCGGCGCAATTTGGAAAAAAATATTAAACTTTGGGAATTTTTTATTAATTGTTTTTACCTGAAACAAGAAAAATATTAGTTGACGATAACGTTTATAACACATTTGCCCAATTAAACATGTGTTTTATTTTTTTTTCGTTATCAGTAATTCTAATTAAGAAAAACGTAAAGTGAGCAATTTTTTATAATAGGCCACTTGCATCACATTTAAAAAAAAACGGTTAAGGCAAATATTCTAAGACATTCTGTTTTTTTATTTTTTTTATTGTATTTTTGAAACCCTGGCGATTTTTTGAAAATTTCAATCCGAAAAATCAGACCGTTTTTAATAAACCTTAATTTTATAGGTGCGAAAAAATGATAATTACATAGCCGAAAATCATTTAAAAAAAAGAACGTTTTCCACAAGAAAGGGCACAGGAGAGTAACGAGTCATACCAAAAATATTAAATCTCATAAATATTTTTTTCCTTGATCCATCTTATTGATAATAAATCATTCATAATGTTCAACGTCTATATTACTAAATCAAATTCGATTTTGTTAAAATCCGCACCATTATCATTATACTTCTAAAACACGAACGGACAGCGTAAAATGTACGGGGTTCCCTTCAGAACATCTGTCAAAAAGTCAAACCAAATGATGAGTTCGCAGAGAACAAACAATAAATCTAGTGAAGGTTAAATGTCAAATTCAAAAAATCGCATGAAATCAAAGCGTTGCCATATAAAAAAAATAAATCAGTGTGGAATTTTACAAATTTAATAGGAACATTTTCGGAGACGGGACATTTTCATGTAGTGACGTCATGGGCCCAAATAATGGATTTATTCATTTAAAAATAAAAAACTGTTCATTTCTAAAAAAAATTACTAACATTTTCGTAATCTCAGTAAAAAAATCTATCCAAACTATTTTTTCCAAGTCGTTACGAAATCCATGCAAGTGGCCTATTGCGTTAAAAAATTACATTTAATAAATTTGAAAGCGTATTCTATCACCTTTCAAAAACAATTTTTAGTTTTCGGGCGCGTTCAGAAATAATCCATATTGTCTGGATTTTATTGCAAAGCCGAAATATTTTGACCCTCTGATAAATTAAGCCGCGGCATTCCGAATTTCTACCGCTTTATGTCATATTTCTATATGACATAAAGCAAAGCATACTTTAAGTTTCTAAAAATATGTTATTTTAGAAGGTTATAAGAAAAAAACGGTAATTAAGTATATGAAATTCCCTCGACAGAAAAAAATCGCAAAGTATGCTCCGAAAGTTATTATAAACACTTTTTTCTGTTATTTTATTTTTGCTCTATTTTAAGTGCCCTCCTCACCATCCAATTTCTAGTCACTTCTTGCTGGCCAGCCAAATTGGCGGTTTCCACCACACCATCCAATTTGCAGAAAGGTCTTAGCTTTTGCGCTGTGCGCACGTGTTCGGAGCGCTCGCACTGTGCGCAAACGTGTCATGGCTTCGTCACTTTCGAAATTTCAACGTATTGGATTAGCGTTGGCTTTATTGACAACAGACAATAATGCGATTCGTAAAAGAAAATATTGGGCAAATAAATGGTTTATCGAAAGGCGTAAGTTTAGCCACATAAATATCGCAAGGGAAATGAATCCTCTTGATTTTAGGAACTTTCTGCGAATGGATTATGTTAGTTTCAGTGAGTTGCTCAATCTGGTAACACCATTAATAGAAAAACGAGAAATATTAACGCTTTACAATAAAATACAAATAAATGTAATATTTATGAACATATCCGAAAACTAAAAACTGTTTTTGAAAGGTGATAAACGACGCTTTCAAATTTTACAAATTGAAATAAAAAATACGGGTGTTACAGCACGTACCCGAGGGATTTAACCAGCGATTCCTGGGCATATTTGGAGTAAAAAGTGTTGTCCGATGATATATTTTTTCTATTAATAAACAAAAAAAAATGTTTTTCGATCACATGTCGCTACTGATCCCATCACGACGGGATGTGTTTGAGCGGACTAGCGCTGTCTCGCTTGAACGAAGTGTCGCTAGAACGAGACGTAACGCTTGTCAAATGACCGCTACGCTATAAACAATCTATACTCCTGAGTACTCAGTTGCGGCGTGTGATGGAATAATATTTTATTATTTAATATTAATTTATTTTTATTTATTTGAGATAATATATTACAAAATTATTCCATACAATTTATAATACATTACTCCCAATGAGTTTGATAAAACTCGTTTCGGGAAGGACAACATTATACCTCTAAAGGAAAATTATTTTTACATAAGAACACGCAAATCAATGAATAATACATTGATTTTTAAATGGACTAGACACACTTGATACAGGTAATTGAAGAATATACAAGAGTTATAAAGGAAGACAAAAAATTGTTTTAATAGATAAAAAATGTCATCGGACAGAAAAATGACATTCACTTTTTTTACTCTAAATAAGCTCGGGGATCGCTTGTTAAAATCTCTCGGGTACGTGCTGTTCCGGTAACCGACGAGTTCATCGAAAGCAAATTCATCGAAAACGAGTTAATCGAAAATCAATTCATCGAAAGCAAATTCATCGAAAACGAGTTCGTCGAAAATCAATTCATCGAAAGCAAATTCATCGAAAACGAGTTCATCGAAAATCAATTCATCGAAAGCAAACTCATCGAAAACGAGTTAAAACGAAAATCAATTCATCGAATGATCAATTCATCGAAAAACATTTTTTTGTAGATATTGAGCTGTCAAAATTAAATACCCAAAAAGGTCTGTTTAACTGAGTTAAATGTGTTTAGCAACTGTCAGTTTCGTAGTGACAATGTAAAATTTATATGTTATCTCTTCGATTTCCCATTGTCTGATACTGCAAAAAAGGGATATCTAAGGAACGGTGACCAGACAACTCATAATGAAACCAACTCATAAACAACTCAGAAAGGTCATTAAGAGTGATGATAAAAAATATTTAAAAATTGGTTAAATCGGTTAAGTTAGGTTCGGTTAGGTTAGGTTAGTTTAGGTTGACCAATACTTTTTTAACTTCTCGGTCCGCTCGGCATTTCTCTCAAATATCAACAAAATATATTTTTTCGATTAATTGGCGATTCGATGAATTGATTTTCGATGAATTCGTTTTCGATGAACTCGTCGTGAACCGCTGTTCCACCCTGTATAATTTTTGAAAAAAAAACCTTTTTTGCAGGCAAAAAGTTTAAAAATGTTCCACCTTACGTATTTTTCTAACTAAAATTACCTATAACGAAAAAAAATAAAAACAACACATTTTTATTCTGCAAATTTATTATGAACATTATCGTCCACTAACTTTTTTGTCGTTTCATGTAAAAATAATTAATTAAAAAATTCCCACAGTTAAGAAAATATTAATCCTTCTGTTGGGAATAACAGACAAAAATAATAAGAGTGATGAAAAAAAAAATTTTTTTCTTCTTCTGAGAATTACTGTCAAAAATAATAACAAAAACTAACTAACTAACCATCACGCCATTTCCCGCAGGGGTAGGCAACTCGGTCTCGGCACACACTCCTTGCCTCGTTCACATTCATACATCGTCTCATAGGGAGCGGGAGCGACAATTTAAATTTTCAATACCAAAATTTAAATACCTACTTAGAAATAAAATTATTAAATTTCTATATTACACATTAGAAAGATTATTTTATCTTGATTTTAGAACAATTTTTGCAAAGTGATAAACAATAACCAATTTACAATATGTATATGGGAATAATATCAAAATTAAAATATTTAGAAATAAAATTATTAATTTCTATCAAGTGATATCATAGGTCAATGTTTCTAATACACACATTGAAAAGATTATTTTCTCCAGATTTTAGAACCATTTTTGGTTTTTGCCAAGTGATAAAAAATAACCAATAAAGAGGTGTTTTTGAAATATAAATTGTCGCTACCGCGACTGAACCGGTATAAGTTTTGGAAATATGCGTACTGCTACAAGTCGCTGCTAACAGTGCTAACGACCGCGCGGTACGCTCTCCGAGGAGAAATGAATTAAATGACCCGTCGTAACATGTCCATTCGGGGGCGTTCCTTCTGCGGCTGGCCCCAACAGAAATTCGCAGACGGTAAATAATAATACGGCTGGCTGTTCGGCCCAATTTTAAGGAGTGGGGGGTCCCGGCAGAAGGGAAATAATAATTCGGCTGGTGATTTTTACCAATTCGCAGGCGGTTGTGCCTCCTCACCATACAATATGCAGTCATGACTAAATTTAGTGACTAAATTTAGTGTCGTGAGGAGAGCGCTTTAAACGAGTCGTGTTTTATTAAACATTTTCACAATGTTTTCTTAAATATGATCGTTTTTAACATTAGCGCGCTCCCTCTAACGTTCGTATTTACTTATCTCCACTTCTTCTTCTTTTTGGGCGGTTACTACCGGGCCTTAAACGCAGCTAAAGCCAGTTCAAGCAACGTTCGAATCATTATATTCTAAAACTGTAGGTACTCATTTACATTCATAAGTACAAAACCCAAGAAATAATAACTACCACGTACATTAGAAACACTAGATCTCATGGTCAAAAACATATCCAACAAGTAACTACTACAACGTTTGGGCAAAAAAGCTTCTTATATTATAGCATTAAGTCTACAATAAAATGCCACTCTCACTCAAAAACCTCAACATTATAACATTTAAATCTCAAATAAAAGCTGGATACTAAAAGGGAGATCAGAAATAGAAAATATACTGATATCAAATGAATCTAATGAAACTGAATTATAAAAAAACACTATCTTATTTACTTTACAATTATTTAAAAAAAATACTACATGATATATGTTTATAACTAATTCATATTAATTTCTTATAATCAATATCAATATATATATTATAAAAGAACATCCAAAAAAGCGTGCGGAACGCAAAAACTCAGAAACGAGTGCCGGTACGATCAAGAGAGTTATATGGTATGGTAGATCTTTATCCCCCCTAGGGAATAAGGGTATTCGTTTTTACCTAAAGGGCTTGCTTTTGAAGATTTCGATAAAGCTGTAGAAAGTTCTGAAAGGTGTGGCGTAGTATGTCAGTGAGTCTAGAAGGATCTGATGGTTCCGAATGCTTTAGAAAATTGTGGATGGAGAAAGTTCTAGAAGCTTTCCGAAATAATTGGCGGTGAGTCTAGAAGGTTCCGAAAGCTCTAGAAGGCTCGATAGAGCTATACAAAGTTCTGAAAGGAGTGGAGGAGTGTGTCGGTGGGTCTAGAAGGTTCGATAAAGCTGTAGAAAGTTCTGAAAGGTGTGGCGTAGTATGTCAGTGAGTCTAGAAGGATCTGATGGTTCCAAATGCTTTAGAAAATTGTGGATGGAGAAAGTTCTGGAAGCTTTCCGAAATAATTGGCGGTGAGTCTAGAAGATTCCGAAAGCTCTAGAAGGTTCGATAGAGCTATACAAAGTTCTGGAAGGTGTGGCGGAGTATGTCGGTAAGTTCTAGAAGGTTTGATAAAGCTGTAGGAAGTTCTAGACGGTTCGATACAGCTATAGAAAGTTCTGGAAGGAATGGCGGAGTACGTCAGTGAGTCTGAGTAGAAGACGAAGTAAGAGGTTACCTAATGCTCTAGGATGTTATGGAAGGAGAAAGTTCAAGAAGCTTTCAGTGACGGAGAGCGTCAGTGATTCTAGAAGGTTCTGGAAAGTTCTAGAAGTTTGGATAATTATAATATTAAAAAAATAATTTGCATGCCACTAAAGCTCAAAGACGAGTCCCGGTACGATAACGGGGGTTATATTGTGTGGTAGCCCTCTATCCTCCATCCATGAAGAAAGTTCCCATTCTTACCTGAAGGGCGTGCTTTTAAAGATATAAGGGCTGGAAGTTTGGCCCTGTTGAAATTTCTAGAACAGTTCAAAAAATTCCAGAGTATTCTTGAGCATTCCACCACATTCCAGAACATCTCGGAACATTCTGGAATGTTAGAGAATAGGAGGAAACTTCGGGAACATATCAGAATAGCCCAGATCATTATGGAACATTCCAGAACACTCCTGAATGTTGTGGAATGATCTGGAACATTTGAAGTTTTTTTTTGTATGGGGCTACCCATATGGGGTATATAAAGCAAGATCCGTCGTGGATTCGAACGTCAATTCAATCTCACATCAACTCCATGAGCGATGTCGGACACCCCAATTAAAGGTTTTTGAGAGCATTCCACATCGCTCCAGAACATCCTGGAACCTTCTGGAAAATTGTGAAACATTCCAGAACACTCTCGAATGTTTTCCGAGCGAAGCCGGGTAACCCAGCTAGTTAAATTATAATATGTAAATGAAATCCTCATCCCAGGAGATCCCAGTGAGGATATCATTATCTCTACTGTTACTACGAAAGGAAGACAATAAATCATTATTATTATTAAAATAAATAAAATTGGCTCTTGTCTCGCTTATTGGCGACCCCTATTGTAGGTCAGTGACCCACCTTCCCCGCCTAGACCGAGCCGAGGTGAAAAGAGACTAAACTTGCTTTTCCGTATTGTGTTTTGAGGTCTGCACTCTGCAGGCGACCGCAATCTCATGGCGCTCCGTTCCCATCTCACTGCTTCTGCACTTCACGGTGCAGTATTATTTATGCAGTCGTAATCCACAATATAGTAATCCCAGGCAGAGATCGTATGCACGTCATCGTGGAGCATTCGAAAGGTGTCGTAAGTTAACTAACTAAGGGAACGTACCCATACTACGTGACCAACTTTTTGCAATTTTTACCCCCCCCCCCCCGGTGAGCAAAAACCTAAGCAACCCGCCGCTCATTTGTACCAAGCGTGGTATTTTGAAGACCCCCCCCCTAAACAGGTCACGTAGTATGGATACGTTCCCTAATCATCATGCCGTTCTCCGCAGGGGTAGGCAGAGAGGACGGACCGCCAAATAATTCGGTCTTGGCACACACTCTTTGCCTCATTACATACTCTTCTATTATTTTGACTCTTGACATTGCCTGACTCAAGTGTCTGAATCACTTGATCGTGCTATGTCTTCGCCGATTTCTTCTACCATTCACATTTGCGTCATATATTATTCTTACACTCCTTTCTTCGTTCATTCGCTCTACATGCCCAAACCATCCGAGGATCTATTTCTTAATCTTACTCATTACGCTTACATCAGCCTTGCATTCTTTACGGAAATCCACAATTCTCACGATCATTCATGGTTTTACCACACGTACGCCTCAGGGATCTCATTTCAATAGAATTCAGTCTACTTTCATCCTTCAGCAATTCCATTGTCTCACTTTATTATGGACTGCTAGCTTCGGTTCTTTTGGCAGTTTTTTTTAATAGCGCCAACGGCATTCAGTCCTCCATTAATGGAGTTACCTGCATTTACCCTTCTTTCACTATCTCTATCAGCCTTCCCTAACTAACTAACTAACCGTTACGTCAGGCAGAGAGGACGGACCGCCAAACAACTCGGTCTTGGCACACACTCTGCCTTATTCACATTCATGCATCGTCTCATATATTTCTATTATTCTGACTCCTGACATGACCCTATTCAACCTGATCTGATTTTCTCCGAAGGGGTAGGCAGAGAGGGTCCTGAGGTCCTGGACACGCTCTTTGCCGTGTTCACATTCACACATTTCTCTCTCTTCTATTATTTTGACTCTTACTTAACATGTCCCGACTCGGGTATCTGATGCACTTGCTCGTGCCATGTCTTCCTCGGGCGTCCCGGACTTTTTCTACCATTCACATTTGCGTCATATGTTCTCCTTACATTCCTTTCTTCGGATCATTCGCTCTTCATGCCCAACCATCTGACGATCCCTTTCTTTTTTTTCTTTTTTATTTTTTTATTATTAAATTGAACATAATTACATCTAGCTAGATCAGCTTGTCTGTAGGTTCTACCATTTAATATTATTACATAACACACATTAGGGAACGTACCCATACTACGTGACCCACTTTTTGCAATTTTTAACCCCCCCCCCCCTCCCCCTCGGTGACCACGTGTAGTATATTCCAAGACACCCCCTCCCCCTACAGTTTTCACGTAGTAAATCATAAATATGGTTTTGAATCATTTCTTGGTAACAAAAAGTTTAAAAAATATATTTGGCTTATATTTGTCGCTATTAATACGGCGCTTGCTGCGTGACGGTAAGAGTGCATGCGTACCGTACAGTTTTCTAGATTGACACGTAATAAAAACCTAACCCCCCCCCCCCCCCCATTTTCACCGAGTGTTGTATTTTGAAGATCCCCCCCCCCCTAAACGGGTTACGTAATATGGGTACGTTCCCTTAGCTTAAGTTACAATATTAATACATAATATAAGATTTAGGATAGATAAATGTGTTGTTCATTTATTAACCACTTTTTTGTCAGTTTATGGCAGGGTTCCTAATTATTTTTTAAATTAATGTTTTGATTCAATATGTTATAAATCAAATGTATAATATTTCAACTTTAAAAATTTTGTATACATCCTTAGTACGTAGTCAAGTCGAATATAACTCCTCGATCTGGTCCCCCCAATCGAAAAAATTCAACACAAATTCTTAAGACACATTAATTTTAACCTCGGTATTCCCATTGAAAACATAAATTATAATTACTTGATGAAAGAATTAAATTTACTAAGACTGTCAGATCGAAGAATTATATCCGACTTAATATTAATGTTCAAAATTGTAAATGGTAGAATAGACAGTCCTGATCTAACTAAGCTCATTGAATTTCATATTCCCACGAGAACTACTCGTTCTAAAATCCTTTTTAAATGTAACAATAATCGGACTGAGTATACGAAACACTCACTTTTACCTAGGTTGCATGAAGTTACTAATAGATATGCTGATGTGATAGATCTATTTAACTGCACGGAACATAGGTACAAGACGGCTATGCTATCATATTTTTTTAATGACTATTAATTTTATTTGTATTATAGATTTTTGCATGTAAATGTATCTCTGGTGTCACTTCACAATATATCGTCACAATTAACTGTTATACATACACTGTTTTACCATTACTAATATTTTGAATATGAATTTGGGACATGTAATTAATGTTTATGGCATACTTATGCCGTTTGTATTAAATAAATAAATAAATAATATATTCGACCGTTCTGCTACCATACTTATTTGATATTCGTGGTAATTTTAGGCCTTTGTTTTCGGTAAATCTTGCTGTGTGACTATGCACCAATAACTTTTTATACGCGCTTTCTCCCGAATTATCCATAATTATAATGTACCAGAGAAGTCCTTTAATTGGAAGTAGGCCCTCAGACCCATACAGTAATTATAAGTTGTTTCTTTGTTTGTAAATGCTAGGTTTATCAATTTCTTTAATTATAGCAGTTTGTAAATTTTGAATGTATTTAATATTAATGATGCTCGAGTGTCCCCAAGTTCGAATTCCATATCTAAGTATGGATTCTTACTTATTACGCTTACATCAGCCTTGCGTTCATAAAAATAAAAACATGTTAAAAAATCCCAAGTTTCACATTTTCTAATTTGCCATTAAAAATTTAACGTAAAGGTGTATATTTAATTTTACGTAAAGGTGTATATTTTACTTCCTTTGTGGTTAACTTATCGATTTGAATATAAAGTTTTTTCTCTTTCTCTTTATATCATATAGCTGGTATCCGGCATGCGTTGCAATGAATAAATTGATTCTCCCTGCGTGTCCTTTCCCGTGAGTCTCCGTTCCCTTCCGCCTTCCCCTCCCTCGTCTATTTCCTCTCTGCGAACCCCACCTCCCCCCTGCCTTTCCTCCCTGCCGCTAATATAAATTAAATACACACATTTTCATTCATACAAATTTCATAACGCCAGAGCTTACCATTATATATAGCCTATATCACTCGCTGATAATGTAGCTTTCTATTGGTGAAAGAATTTTTAAAATCGGTTCAGTGGTTTAGGCGTGAAAGCGTAACAAACACGCACTTTCGCATTTATAATATTAGTATGGATTTCTCACTATGGTAGATAGTAAGGGGAACAACTATTTCTATGAGACCTACATGAGTTGTTTCGAAAAGCGATCAAAGCCGTTTCGTCTTTTTGCATTGGCGAATCCGAGTTCCGTAAAATAGAATAAGACCGATACGATTTTAGATTTTCACGGCCAAAAGTTTATTTATTTATTTATTACATAAAATACATTTATACAGTAAAATAACATAATAATAATATTTCAAAATAACTGTAAATATTAAAATGGGTACAAGTGTTATTATGTCTTGTTTGTCTATATTAGTTCCTAGCTAGGCAGATTGCCCGTTCTAAGGAACCAAATGCTGTTGAAAAATGCAAAAAATGTATTCTGAACAAAAAAAAAAAAAACAGTGTGTTTTTTTTTTTTGTAGATTAAATATATACTAAGTTCTTAAGTATTATCGTTATTTGTTTTTAGGGGTGTTATGCCGTGTTGTGCTACCTCCTTCTTTAGCCAACGTTTCGGACAGCGTTGCAGTGTCCATCATCGGGGTAGATCCGGCAGATGTGTAATTGTTAGTGGTGAGTGGCGATATGTGTGCTTAGGATGGAAGCGATACCGTGTTGCCAGCTCCACTCCACTACGAGCTGGTATAACAGTATACTTCAAAATGGTTGTAAATTTCAATTGTCTCCGTAATCAGGCGTGCTACAATAGGAACCGGTTCCAAAAAACTGTTCCTCGAATGCACTGTCATCCAGTGATGGCTAGTCACCGGTACAAAGTAACCGAGATAGGCAATGGCGTAGGAACAGGTTCCATAATAGCCTGTTCCTCAAATCCGCTATCATCTAATGATCGCTGATATTTATCACAAAATAACCGAGAAAGGCAGTGGCATCATATGTAGTATATAGCCGCGGAGGGATACTATTACTGAAAATTCACTAACTCGTAGTACTTATACTTGCCTGGGGCACATCCCCGTGCGAGCTGCCGATGGAATTGGCGTCATCTTTTGACCTGCAACACTGTCCGAAACGTTGGCTAAAGAAGGAGGTAGCGCAACACGGCATAACACCCCCAAAACAAATAACGAAAATAGAATAAAAGCACATTTTTTAAATCTATTTCAATGAACTATTATTTTTTTAGATAAGACTGTTTCCTGTTTGTTTGTTGATTATATATAGTACGAAAGGTAGTCACTTGCGGTTGCTCAAATCGGCTCTTATCACTTCTCTTTATTTTCATTTCATTTTTTATGTTTGTATACCACAATAGAATAACTGTTCAGAAGCGGTGGTACAATGACATCCCCAATTATCTCCACACAGGAAACATTGAGGAATAAAATGATATTTTGTAATATGTAGAGTATTATAGGAAAGATAGGTTATCTCAGAGAACAAGTAGAAAGTTGAGTTCACTTGGTGTGATTGGAAAAGACTGCGCGGGGCGCACATGAATATATCGGCGACATCCGTGGCAGATCGGAGAGCTCCTTGACTCCCGGCCACGGTCAGACCAGTCACGACCGAGGTCACGGGTTCGAATCCTGGCGAATCAAGTCAAATTTGTTTTCTTTTTTCGTGATACGTCCTAGCAAAATACCACCATTTTAAATCTTTGCTTTTTTATACGGCACAAGAATCCAAATTGTTCCCAACCATCTGGAGCCAGTGAGATTAGGGCATCCCCTATTGGGGTATGTCTTAAGAGGAAACCCGGTCGCCGAGAAATTTTAACATTATGTATTTTACCAAAATGTTGATGTCACTGTCGCGCTTACTCCCGAGAATACTGAGCAAAAGAGAACTTTTGCTCCTCAGGCTGATAATACCTAAATAAAATCTTCAAAATCGAGGTTCTGTATTCCCCATTTCTCTCCTCCAAAACTGGACCGTTTTTAAACATTTTTTTAACTTTTTTAAATTTTTTCTTTATTAATAATTACACATCAGAACTTGTTTAAAAATAAACTGTTTTAAACACAGGAGGCGCTGAGGAAAATAATTTTCCTCAGGGCCTATGTCATCTTTGGGGATGCTGTGTGGAGTGTTTTTTTTAGGAAAAGGAAGGAGAGGAGAGTTCTGGGCAGGAAAAGGGTTTAAGGGGTGGGTAGGAATCTGGGGTTCAGTGTGTCTTGGTCATCCGCCTCCAAGACCTAGACAAACCTCACCCCATGAACCCGGGCACCCCTGCTAAATCACCAAACGTAGCGAACCACTTGGGGTGACCTATGGCAGAGGTGTTGGTTATCCAATAAAGGTTCCCGGGGCGGCGGTACCCATTCCCGCCTCCCAAATTGAGGCGGGAATGGGTACCGATTAATTTAATAATAATATTATTCATTATACATATAATAAAAAAAATTATAATGGTGTTCTACGGATTAAACTTGATAACAATAAATAAAAAAAATTACTAACTGTAGAAGAAAATACTCTGTACTTTTTGCTTTTTTAAAAATATTGCATGAGACCAACTTATTTGGTCTATACCAGTGGTTTTCAACCTGTGGTACGCGTACCTCTGGGGGTACGCAATAACATTGCATGCATGTAGAATCACTGGTTAAAATGTCTGAAATCTTGTTACACTGTGTATAAAATTGCATTACTTAATTGTATTTGTGTGACTTGATTGTTAAATTCACGTAATAATTAGAGTATTAAACATTACAAATGAAACACGTGTAAAAAATATAGATAGAGGGTACGGGGAACAACAAATTTGTAGTGACAAGGAGTACACCGGCTCAAAAAGTTGAAGACAACTGGTCTATACAATACTGTAAAACTCTAGGCGGCTGGGCCCAATCGTCATTTCGGTTCGGGAGATTTTTGTAATTAACAACTCAGAAATCTTTTTGGTAATGAGCTAATATTTATTTTCAGTTAGTTTTTATACAAAAATATTTGCACACCTGTTCTAAGTTTATACACATTAGACAAAAACAATTTAAAAAAAAACGTAGACATAGAATATTTTCTTTAGGGGGCATACATTCATTACGTGAGCTCAAAAGGGCGGGGGGTCCAGCAAAATCTCACGTTACTTGAGAGAATATACGAAGTGTCCCAAATTTATCTCACCAAGGGGGTTACTTGAAAAGAATATACGAAGTGGCCCAAATTTATCTCACCAAGGGGGGGGGGGTCTAGATTGGAAGAAAAACTGCTCACGTAATTAATGAATGCCCCTTTAGGTTGAAAAAAATCTTCATCATCGGACCAGTTTGGAAAACGCGTTCAAAATATGAATAAATTTATGGTGAATAGTTCGCAGTTGTGGGAGATACTCTCAGTATCGCCCTGGGGTGTAAGAACACCATTCAGAATTGAAACGTTGCTTAAAATGGCATTAGCCGTGTTTGGTGACCAGATCTGAATAGCCAGGTACTTCCCCACCTTCCTCTTCCCTATCTCCTTCCCCTCCCCACTACCTTCAGCCTCATAACATTCCCCAATTGGGGATGTCATAGTGTCACTGGCTCCAGACGGGAGCAGCTGGGACTCTTGTGAGGTATCACTGTAAAAAAAAAGTTGGATATTTACTTAATTCACCAAAAAAATATTCCCAAATAAAAAACTAAAAAAAAAGAGCCTTCACAAGGGAATAAGTTTTTACCCTTGTACATGAATTTGGTCGCTAGTTTGGCGCACTGTGGAGGACCGTGGCGAACTTCCAGGAACGACATCGAGATAAATCGATCGGTCCCTTTCGTCAATTTGTTTTTACAGAGACAAAAAGCCATGACGGTTTCGATTTTAATGGTTATTGTTATTGCCTTGCCGATTGCCAGCGTATTAAACTGCTAATGTGGAGATAAGACGTTTCAGTCTACTGTATTGTAATGAATACATTTATTACATACAGTACCTCTACGCGTCAAACTTAAATTCCAACCTCAACTTGCTACGGTCCATTCTCGCGCAGGTATAGTCACATTACTGACTTTACAATGACCGTAAGCGAAAGAGAAATATGCGTAAAACATACGTGCGACAGAGAAAGGCGTGGGCGGGGAGGCATGCTGCTTTACGGACCTTAAATTCGTCTATTGCGACGATTTCTACATCAGGTAGGTATAACAATTTGACATGTACTACGCATATCTGTAGTATGGCGTTACTTGGCGTCTTTTAAAATATAAGTAATAAGTACATAATAAAATAATTTAAAAATATAATATAACATAAATGTCCCCAACCGTGCGGCACCAAATGGGCAATGTTATGTCGCTGAAGGAAGGGAGGAGAGGAGACAGGAACGTAGGGAAGATCTGGTCACCAAAAACGGCTAAAGCCATTTTTCAAGCAATGTTTCAATTCTAAATGATTGGTCTTGGAAGAACACAACTCCATCAAATAAAATTTATTTGCGCATTTTAACCCGCCACCTCCGGATTGCTAGTCGAGGGTCTCACCCCTTTACCACGGAGGCCGTCAAGTATAAATTATATCAGTCAAGCGATAATGTAGGTACCTAAATTATTCAAACATGGTCAGTCATTTGAAGACGACCTCCGTGGCCGTGGGGTAAGGTTCTCGACTACAAATCGAGAGGTCGCGTTTTCACATCCCGGCGTGAGAAAGAATGCACTTTAAATAATTTTTTGTTGTTTCGCAATTATAATTCATATATTTGAGGGATGTCTCAAAATAAAAGATACTCTCAGTGTCCTCATTTTGCTTGAAGCGACTTTAGTCGTTTTGGTGACCAGCCGAGCTATTCTCTCTTTTTGTGGGAACGAGATCGATATCGCACGAGATCTCCTGTCAGATTTGTGTGATTTTCAATGGCTGTTATTTGCTTTTTCTAATGGCCGATGTCAGAATTTCAGCTGTGAGCTGTCACGTATGCTAGTTTAGGTCGTTTAAAACACACATTCCTGCAAGTGCGCATGCTTATTTTTTCGGCATACCATCAGATCGGCATAGATCTCAAGCGAGATCCCGCGATTTTATGAATAACAATACTGCGAGATCTCGCCAATTTCGAGATCTCGCGAGATTGGCAGTTTTATGTGTTTTTTTTTGCAAATAATTACAATATTTGAAAAAAATCAAGAAAAAAATTATAAGTATTATAAGATAACGTTTATTTTCACGAATTTATCAATAGACTTTTATGCATCATACATAGTTTGACGTATTTGTCTATAATTTTTTAATAAACTTCTAAGTAGTAAACTTTGACGTACGTATCTATCAAATAATAAATGAAAATAAACAACCAGTCTTCTCTTCTAATATCAAACAAAAATCTTTTAGTAATAAAACAATTCTTTTATAACAAACAAAACAACGAGAAGTCGAAAAAATTAAACTTATTTTCTAAGTTGAGTTGACTATTTATTAAACTGAGATATTATTATCAATTAAATAAAACTATATCTACTCAGTAAATCCATTACATATTACAGATTAATTAACAAAATATACCAATTAGTCAGACTATTAGAAATTACAGATTAATTAACAAAATATACCAATCAAATGAAAGATTTGTTCAGTTCAAATCACAAGCCATTATTGCGAAATATTTTGAAAATATCTCCTTAAGAAGCACAAAATGTCCAAAGAATCGTCTGCTAAACGCACGGATATATGAATATATCTGGACCTGCCCTAAGTGATAAAAACGTATTATTTCCCCCTCCCCATGGAGCCAGCTGGAGCTCCGCCTTGAAGCCAGCTCGCTCCATGGGGAGGGAAGAGAGCCTCGCTTGAATCTAAAATATGTGATGTCATCATTCTTGTCCTGAACAGCGCGGAAGTAACATCCATACATGTTTCGAAATAACACGCCAAAAACGGTAGCTTGTGCTATACATTTTACCCACATATTATATGGACCTAGCGAATGTGGGCGGTAAGTAAATTATGAAACATTTGTAAAAGTGTCTTAACTAAACACGGCAACAAAAGATTGCTATGTGAATTGGGGCGAGCATTTGGCCTTAGCAAATATGTTATTAACGTGGCAAGCAATTCGCGCTCCCATGTAAAAAGGTCTATTCATTCAAAGCAGATTTTGCTTTTAAGAACTAAATGGTGATATAATAATGCGAGATGCCAATATACTGTCAGATTGATTTTTTTAACTAATCACAGTCATTTTTCCTCTCTTCGCCCCCCATAGTTTGGTTTTACCCCTCATCTGTATGTTCTGGTCTATTGAATTCTGATATCTATGCCTAAACAGCTTCTTATTTTGTTGGCCAGATAACCAGCCGCTGAGAAGGCCCGGATTCAACGCTAGTTGGAACCACAGATCTCAGGCTACCTCAGGCCGCCCGCCTCACGCGCACCGAACGAAACCGACAGATCGCAACTCCGTCCGTGTCAGTCCGCGCTTCGAATAAGACGTTTTTATGCTCGAGTGCAATCTCGTTAAACTCGCGAGATCTCGCCCTTTTTTCGTCCGAGATCAATCTCGCTAAAAAAGGCCGAGATCTCGCGAGATCGAGATTGCATTCCCTAGTTGTCCCTTTCTAAATAAATGTCCTCTCTTCTTTCAAGCGTTGTCTAAAATTACCCCCCCTATATTCAACATTTCATCTCTTCTAAGATTGAACTCGACTCCAATCTTCCATATAATTCTGAAATTTACACATTTAAATAAAATGAATATATAAATTCACCTTTCCTTTCTCCGCAATTTAAAATGATGGTTTATAAACACCCTTGAAGGTTGCCAGAAATTATTGAAAAAATAATAATACAATTAAAACGAAGCTGAACATACCGAAACTATTTGCTCCAGTGTCAAAATGTAGAGATGAAATTGGGGAATATGTTTGAATGGACAAAAAATGGAAATGGACGCCACCCGACTTCTAGAGCGATTTCCATCTCTGATTCAGAAACTTATAATATGTAAATGAATGTAATACTTACCTATCTACCGGTTAACCCGTGCTTTGTATACTACCATCCCCTTTTAATGTCAGCCGTAAAACCTTCAGCGGACCGACCGCCGACCGCCTTGTGGGGCCTTTGAACGCGGTTGAAGGTCGTAAGCCGCATAGGCCGTAATAGCCCATTCACATGGTTCATTTATCTTTCATTTCGTGATTTCATTCCTCCTCTTTCCCTCGAAATGAACCGTGTGAACACGAAAATGAAGAGAGACAGTGCCGAATGAACTTTCGGCACTGTTCACTCGCAACCGGAATTTAACATCACGTGACGCGAATGATGTGTGTGAACACTCAAGTGAACAGTCTTTCACTCGCGAATTAGTCGGCCGAGAATGTTCTGAGGACGAGTAGCCGGAGCGGCTTAAACGTCAAAATGCTCCGTTTAGTTCGCTTTTCGAAATAGCTCCTACACGTCTTATAGAAATCGTTGTTTCTCCCTTACTATCATAGTGAAAAATATGATCTAAACGGTATTGGAAAGAGAAAATAATGCTCTATATATTCGATATAACAATTAAACACAAAATAATACGAATGTACACTTTTATGGAACCAAAGTTTCTATGATAAAAAAATATGAAACATTGTGAATTTTTTATGAATTATTTTTATATGAAACGACAAAAAAAGTGAGGTGACAGAAACGTTTATAATTTATTTGTCTAACAAAATAAGTGTGTTTTTTTTTGTTACCAGTAATTTTAGTTAGAGTAAAAGCAAGGAGAGCCATTTTTTTAACTTTTAAAGTTTACATTAAAAATTATTCTATTTAAAAAATTACGTGGTTATTTTAAAGAATATTTCATCACCTCTCCAAAACAGTTTTTAGTTTTTGGATACGTTAATAAATATTCCATTTATATGGATTTTATTGCAAGCCGAGGCCTATTTTGGAATAAAAAAATTTTCATGGTGCAAAAATACTGGTAGATATCAGGTTTAAGGTTATTATTTAACCATATTTTCATTTTATGGTGCTGAAATTTATTTACTGTTTACAAGAATCGCCAATTTCTCGTAATTTAGTTCGACTTTATCGGAAATGTCAATTGAAATCGTAAATATTCCCGAACTTAGCCGTCCGCCGGACGAATTCCAATGCGCGCCGCGACTACGCTCGACGACTTCGTAGCGAGAATGTCGAGTGAACTCTTCCTTCGAAGGAACCGTGTGAACACGCGGTGAAACGAGAATGGGACATTTCATCTAGTAAACCTTCATCCGAGTGAACCATGTGACTTCAGCATAATGAAACAGAACAATCCGGCGGGTCCTACTAGTATAATGACAGGCCAATTATTATTCCGCGACCCGCGCTCTGGCCTCTGGGCTCTGTGCTCTGTGTGTCTGTGTGTCTGTCTGTATCTCTGCGAAAATTATAACATTGCGGCCTTTGCTTGTTATTTTGTTGCTGACTTTCTGTTTTGTCGAAACTTGTAAGTTGTATCTCAGCTGCTCCCGTCTGGAGCCAGTGAGACTATGGCATCCCCAATTGGGGTATGTTGTGAGGCTGAAGGTGGGGAAGTACCTGGTTATTCAGATCTGGTCACCAAACACGGCTAAAGCCATTTCAAGCAACGTTTCAATTCTGAATGGTGGTCTTACACCAGGCCGATTCTGAGAGTATCTTCCACTCTGGAACGAGCCGCAAATATATTATATATTATTATAAATTAATTAATTGTGAAATAACACAAATAAAATTTATTGCAAGTCAAAAGCCTTACCGCTAGACCACGCCGGCCGTCTAAATGTTCTTAAAAAATACCTAATCCTTAACATAACTATAAATTCACTTTTGTAACGGGATAATTAAATGAAATACACAATTTTTAAGTTAAACACAATTACAGTAAAAAGTAAAAAATGTAAAAGATATTTTTGTCTCCAGTGACAGTTTTTGACTTTTCCGATGCATTTTGCGACGCCGCGCCGTTTCATCGCAGGGATAGGCAGAGAGGACGACCGCCAAACAACTTCTTCAAAATCATATAAAAAAATTCACTCGGCCGAGTAACTATCCCACCGCTCGCCCCGGCCCTATCGGTCCAATACCTACTTTTTTTACGTCTTAAATTAAAAAAAAAAAATCTCCAGTGACCAAAATTTATAATTAATATAATATATAATTTTTACTCCAAATAATTTCAGGACTTATTGGTAAAAGTAACTCAATTACGCAACTTAAGCCTCGATGACGTTGAGCGAGTTTACAAGCTACTTACTATCTGGGAAATTCACTATCTATTAGTAAACTCGCTCAGTGTAATCGTATTACTTTCTAACTAGCACATTGTGGACTATCTACGAAAAAAGTTGAAAGGTAGTCAACTTTACTCGCTACTAATGTTTACAAGTAGCTTTAACAAGTAGATAGTAACTATACAAGTTTTTTTTACAAAATGTCGACCGAATTGGTTCGCGTAGGAGACGTTCTTTTAGCTGCTTCTGTCGCTACTGAGCGAGTAGACAGTTTTGTGTATCATCGTGACAATCTCACTCGCTGATTCCACCCGCTTTTAAACTTACCGGCTAGTAGCTTGTAAACTCGCTCAATGTAATCGAGGCTAACACCCTGAATATAGTACAGATCTCTTCACTTCATATGGATATTGCATAACTTGTATCGTAAAGTCGGTTATCCGTTCTGAGTATCGACCTTGTTCCGTTTATCCGCCTGACTTAACCTCTTTCCCGCAAGACCTATGTATCTCAATTTCAATTTTTATTTTATTTTGAATGTTACAGATGTTAATTTTGTAGGCTAAATGTTTTGCTTCCTTCCTTTTGTTTTGAAGGCTAAATGTGCAAAATTTCATCAATCTTCGACTAAATTTGTACATTTTTTGAAAACAAACCGGCACTGACACACTCTTCCTTATGTATGAACTAGCTGAAGTCCCCGGCATTGCCCGCGCTTTACACAGAGTTTTTTCGAAATCTAATATATCTCTTATTTTGAAGTTCAATTTAAAATTTCATCAGTTTCGTAGAAAATAATAAAACTGTAGATTTGTTTACAAAATCAAATCCACGCCGATAATTATGTTGTATATTATAAGATATTCGTAGATAGTTGTCGCCAATGGTCTTCACAAATGACCCGGTTTTATGTTTTGTCAGGACTTCTGCTTGGTGGTTTTTTGAGGCTTTTTGAGCCTGCTTACCCCTTGACTCTTACTACAAATTTGTTGTACCCCAAACCCTCTATCTATCTTGTGTAATAAAGGCATGTTTCATTTGAAATTTTTTAATACTCTAAATTTAACAATCGAGTCACCCAAATACAATTAATGCTATTTTATTTAAATGTTTTATAGCACGAGAGCCCGTGACGGCCAGACCTTCGTTGTTTTATAGAACGAGAGCCCGTGACGGCCAGACCTTCGTTGTTTTATAGAACGAGAGCCCGTGACGGCCAGACCTTCGTTATTTTATAAAACCTGAAAGTTTCTCTGTGTATGTCGCTAATACAGGTAAAAACGACCCCCGACTATGAAGTTTGGATTTGAAAGGTGTCAGGTAGCAAAGGTGTATAAAATTGCACATCAAATTCGTTTAAGTATAAAGCTCAGTTTTTATATATTTTATTTGGAATAATTTTAGAAATCACGTCGTCCATTGTCAAACATTTAGTACAGTTGCAACAACCTGTCAGACACCCTTAAATTAGAATGAATATGTTATGTATATAAACCGTAGACTAAGAATTATTTGTACCAGTCTGAAGATGACTATAACGAGCTAAAACCGGTTACAATCAATAAAATTAAGTGGATTTTTTTTTTAATTGAATATAATTACATCTAATACAATACAAGCTATGGGTACTCCCACAAAGCTGTAACAGATCAGCTTGTCTGTAGGTTCTACCATTAAAATTATTACATAACACACATTAGCTTAAGTTACAATATTATTACCTAATACAAGATTTAGGATAGATAAATGTGTTGTCCATTTATTAACCATTTTTTTGTCAGTTTAGGGCAGGGTTCCTCATTATTTTTAAAATTAATGTTTTGCTTCAATTTGTTATAAATCAAAGGTACCATATGTTCGAGCGTTCTGCTACCATACTTATTTGACATTCGTTGTATTTTTAGGCCTTTGTTTTCGGTAAATCTTGTTGTGTGGCTATGCAATAATAACTTTTTATACGCGCTTTCTCCCGAATTATCCATAATTATAATGTACCAGAGAAGCCCTTTAATTGGAAGTAGGCCCTCAGACCACCCATACAGTAATTTAAGTTGTTTCTTTGTTTGTAAATGCGAGGTTTAACAATTTTTTTTAATTATAGCTGTTTGTAAATTTTGAATATATTTAATATTAATTATGCTCGAGTGTCCCCAAGTTCGAATTCCATATCTAAGTATGGATTCAACCATAGAATGATATATAAGTTTGAGAGTGCATCGAGGCAACACAAATTTTAATTTATAAAAATTACTCGCCAAACATCGGAGCTGGTTACAAATTTTGATCACTTGTTTATCCCATTTAAAGTTATTGTCTACGATTATGCCAAGATAAGTATATTCATTCATAAAGTTTTATATTTGTTTTATTAAAATATATTATAATTACACTTACGTTATGGTTATAGTATAAAAGCTGAATTTTATATATGTTACTTGAGGAACTATCAAAAGATGTTTTCTCAGTTATCAGACGGTTTCGATGGTTCTTACACCTTGTCGGATTCATTAAAAGTCTACTGTAGGTACGATCGCGATATATATTACATTCAAGCGGGTGTGAGTGAAGTGCTTTCGGTCTAGGGGTACCACATATTGAATACCATTCGCTTAGTGTATGATAGGGGTTGTCTTTGGTTTGGAGACTTATACGGGTGCCACACACAGCTATAAAAGATGTGGCTTGGCCTATTTCAGCATATCTTTCGCCATATATTCCCATTGGGAATGTACGGCCGGAATAAAATACAAACATTTTGTTGCCATGAGGGGTGACTCGGTTACCCCACGCATTTTATATATACGGTACTATTCGATTTTTTTTTAAATTTCAAAATGTTCTGTCCTTAGCTCTAATTAAAAAGACACATTTGTTAAAAAAATACGAAATTTCATTGTAGAAGACGACCTCATTCGCCCATTGAAACTCGAGAACACGTTGCATAATTTTTTTTCAAATATGTTTGCCAATAGTTCAAAAACACATCTACAACAAGCGAGAGTTTTATTCGTTAATTCTTTCAAAACAGGTTTAAAGAAATTTATGTTCTTGTTTTAAAGGTTTTCCACAAGCCCGCTGAATAAATAGAACAGTACTGCATTCTCGAGTTTGTTGAACACGTTGTTCCACGAGTTTGTAAAGTATAATATGTCCGGTTTCCGGACAACTCTGAATCATGCGTCTTCAACACCTCCTTTGAAAAGACATTAAAGATAGAAGCCAAACTTCAACAAAACAATCTCAACCAATAGGAGCTTTGAAAAGTGAGATCAAAATCAAATCGGAGCGCTGTTTGACGCTTCGTAGGTACTGTAATGCGTTATTTCCGTTTCATCCGAGTTTTAAATCACAACGGTGCTAAAGAAGTTTCTCTTAAAAAAATATGGTTAAATAGGTTAGGTTGTAGACTATTTTTCAAAAACAACGTTTCGTAACTCTTTACGACTTTTCAAAGGGTGTAGAAGTTGCATGATTCTAAGTTGTTATAGAACTTGTGTTCGACCGAAGGTTCGGTTCCGGCAAGTTTCGGCAAAAAAATCTAGTTTCGGCATCAGTTTCGGTTTCGGCCAAAAATTTGACAAACCTTCGGCCGCACCGAAACTCTGCGTTCGTGAATTGTTGCCCGTGGTTCGGTTGACTTCGGGTGAGTTCGTGGCTCACCCGCCATCATCACCAAAATACTTAATTAATGAGGTCCTTCCTTTATAATGTAAGTGTTGATTATTGACCAATTTTTGTTCCTAGAATTAGTTAACATGTTTGTTAATTTTTATAATTTTTGTTTGTTTTATAGCAGTGAATCGAACGTGTTAGGCAATCTAGATGAAAAATAGCGAACTCTTCTTGCATTATTATCGAAGACGAAAAATTCTGCATTTAAACGGTGCGTCACCGAAAATATTGATATCACATTTTCGTGACGTGAAATAATTCATGCTCCCAAATAGATATTATTTGAATTACACAACTGGAAACACCTGCATCTACCACCTGGGTAAACATGAAGGAATGGACAACACCTGCGAGTGGATGAAAACAAGCAGGTGTGCACAACACCTGCCACATTCACCTGGGATGAAAAAGAAGGATTAGGCTGGCCGCATACATCAGGTTTTTCCATCTGATTGTCTGATCATACAAAATCGATTCGAAAACCGGATTGGTTATAATACCGGGGCTACACCCGTTGTCGGACCGGATTGTACGGCTGGCGCGGAAAGGCGTTGCCTATTTTCATTACCGATCCAGTTTTCGAATCGGATGTGTGCGGTGTTTATCCGATTTTCATAAGAAACGTACGGCACGAAGGCCTTCCGGTTGTCTGATCAGACAATCGGATGGAAAAATCTGATGTATACGCCAAGCCCAACACTTATAATAAGAATGTTGTGATTGTAAACGCAATAGAAATTGAAATGCTCAATTAGTGAGGCCCTTCCCTTATAATGTAAGTGTTGATTATAGTCAATTTTTTGTTCCAAGAAGTAGTTACAATATTTTGTTAATTTTTATATTTTTTGTTTTTGTTTTATAGCAGTAATATAAAAAAAAATCACATACTTCAATTATTGTTTTTTATTTCATTTAACACTTGTTAACTGTCTGTACAAGTGTAAAAAATAAGTCTAATTTCAGTAAACAATGTATTTTTAACATGTCTAAAAAAGTTTCGGTTTCGGTTTCGGCCGAAACTGAGACAGATACCGAAGATTCGGTTTCGGTAGAAAGTTCTGTTTCGGTCGGACACTACATATAACCAATATGTCCATAGAACAAACAACACAGAAAAAGAAATGCGGTTGGTATTTTTGGCGTGTGGTGGGGGTGTATCGTGTCCAAAAGTCTGACCATTCTTTACTTAAATTTCATAATATGCAATTACTTCATTGTCATTATGAAGTTTTCATTGTAAGATGTCGTCAAGTGTAAGAGATACAGAGCGCTTCTAAGTCAATTGCGACATTGGATTCCTTTCAAATCTACATGGAAGGTATTTCTAGTGTGTATTTATTCAGAGCATACAGCTATTATTATTTTAAATGGGGACATAAATACCACATACTTCGCTTTCTGTCAATCATTATAGGATGGGGCGGTACAAATCGAATACAAACAATTTAAATATCACAAAAACTAATAATAAAAAAGCCCTACTCATATTCGTCGGAACTTTTATTCAAACAATTAAAGGTCAGAAAATTAAGTGCAATATACTTTTATCATGCAACATTACAAATTTATAAAGATAATATTAAAAAAAAAGTTGCACCCTTTAAAAATTAATAGAAATCTTAGACAAACATCTTTGACCAAGTATACCCTAGGTCAATGACAAACATCAATACTTCCTACTCCAAAATGTAAAAAAACAATACGACCGTTAAAATCTCAAATATCTCTGAGTTATTTTTTTTATTCAGTACCTGAAAAAATTAGAAACATGAATAGTAATATAAAAAATTTAAAACTCGGCTTAAAAGTTTTACGGAAAATTTCAACTTTTTTTTTTACATGAGCTCCACACGGGAGGCCCTCGGGAAAATAATTTCCCGAGGGGCCTATGTCATCTTTGGGGATGCTTAGGGCCTGTGTCATCTGTGGAGGGTTTTTTTTTAAGGAAAGAAAGGAGAGGAGAGTGCTGGGAAGGAAAGGGGTTTAAGGGACGGGTAGGAATCTGGGGTTCAGTGTGTACTGGTCATCCGCCTGCAAGACCTAGACAAATCTCACCTCATGAACCCGGGCACCCCTGCTAAGTCACAAAACGTAGCGAAACACTTGGGGTGACCTATGGCAGAGGTGTTGGTTATCCAATAAAGGTTCCCGGGGTGTCGGTACCCATTTCCGCCTCCCAAATTGCAAACTAAATTTTAAAAAAAATTAACCAATTTAATAACACCCCCCATACACATAAGCCCTGCTTATTTATAAATTTGTATTATATATTTAATATTTGTAAATCAAAAACATACATTATGTAATTAATTATTGTATAAAATTTATTGAAATTTATGATCTTTTTGTCGATTAAAAATAATAATAATAAAAAAACGTGGAAACATTTTCATTGCTAATATATTGAGTCTTACGAATACATTGGTGTAGGAATAACTAAAATAATTTAGGTAAGTTTTTTTTACATTAGCTCCACACAGGAAGACAGGGCCCTGAGTTAATCGTCCTCATTCCCCTATTCCTTTATTATTTTGCGCTCCGTTACATAAGAATAAAACACTTTGTGTCAGATACTTCCGTAATATTGAAGTGAAAACTTCTTTAGCACCGTTGTGATTTGAAACTCGATGAAACGGAAACGAGCAATACCAAAATGAGACAAACCCGGATTTAGCCTGCGAGAGAATGAGATAGACTAATCGGCGTCCTCTTTTTGCGGTGCTTCGTAGCCTATCGGCCTCCTCTTTCTGCCGTGCTTCGTAGAATGAAACGTAAAATAATTTTTAAACTTGGTAACAATAAATAAATAAAGCCTACAATTATCCTACTCCTGATATTCTGCATTCGTCTTATTCTCTCGAAGTTTAGTTTTCTTAAGGTTTCACTTCTATCGCGTGTGAACTGCACCCATCATTTTTATCATATACTAGCTGGGGTGACCCGACATTTGATCCGGCGACATTTGGTCCGGCGACAGTTGATCCGGCGACATTTGATCCGGCCGACATTTGATCTGGCCGACACTTGATCCGGCGGACAGTTGATCCGGCCTGATCCTTTAGAAGATTTTTTCTTCAAGTAAGTATGTAAAGGGATATACGGCCGTACAACCAAAGTCGATGTACTTACATCTGAAGGCATCTTGAGTGAAAATCCGCTGTAAAAATATTTTTACTAACAATAATTTCGACTCTCCGAAGAAGCATGCGGCAATACAAAATACGACATACTTATACGTACAGTCAGTTTAACAAAAAAACCGTAAAAGATTCCTACTTGCGTATAACTTTTTTATCTGAAAATTACACTAGAGTCCCAACTGCTCTCAACCATCTCGAGCCAGTGAGTGCCATGGCATCCCCAATTTTGGTATGGTGTGATACTGAGGGTAGTGGGGAGGGGAAGGAGATGTGGAAAACGTACCTGGCTATTCAGATCTATTAACGTCATTTCAAGTAATCCGATTAAACCTACATATACTGTACACTAGCGAACAAATTACAAAAATCATATGATTTAAATTTTATTTTTATTTTTTAGAACTTTTATTAAAACACAAGAGTCCCAACCGTCTGGAGCCAGTGAGACTATGGCATTCCTAATTTTGATATGTTGTGAAGCTGAAGATAGTGGGGAGGAGAAGGATATGTGAAAAAATTTCCTGGCTATTCAGATCTAGTCACCAAACATGCCTAAAGCCATTTCAAGTAACGTTTCAATTCTAAATGAATACTGACGAATAGCAAAATACGACATTCTTATATGTGCAATATCTACTTAAGATTTAGGAGGCGGATATGTTTACCGTCGCCCCGGGAACTATTTATTGGATAACCAACATTCCTGCCATAGGTCATCCCAAGTGATTCGCTACGTTTAGTGAATTAACAGGGGTGCTTGGGTTCTTGGAGTGAGGTTCGTCTAGGTCTTTGTGGCAAATGCTTTTCCTCATATACTGCGTGGCGGTCCGGATCGGGAGAGGCTGCTTGAGGCAGACATAATCTAGATCTCTCCAGCCGGACTCTCTCGACCCATCACCTTGCACAGGAGTGGGGGAGGTGGATTCATACGTCTCTCACTCCTGGACACATTACATACCCACCCCTAATAAATTTTTCTTTCTCAGAACTTCCTCTCCTTCCTTTTATTAAAAAGACCCTCCACACAGCGTCCCCAAAGATGACATAGACCCTGAGTGATTTTTTTTCCTCGGGGCCTCATGTGTGGAGCTAGTGTAAAATTAAAAAAATTATGTCGGCTTGGGAAACATAAGCTTTACTTAAGGAACGTACCCATACTACGTGACCTGTTCAGGGGGGAGGGGGTCTTCAAAATACCACGCTTGGTACAAATGAGTGGCGGCGGGCTTAGGTTAATTAGTTAAGTCAATATTCGAAAAATATTGACTTAACTAATTAATTGACCGAATTTACGTTGGCTCCACACGGGAGGCCCCGAGGAAAAAATTCTCTTTAGGGATGCTGTGTGGAGGGTCTTTTTAGGGAAAGAGAGGAAAGGAAGTTCTTGTAAGGAAAAAAGTATGAGGGGTGGGTACGAATCTGGGGTCAATGTGTCCTGAAGTGACAAACGTATTATCTTCCCAAAAATATTATTTCTTCTTTAATGGCAATCGGTTATTCCAAAGATTTTCCATACGGGTCTCGGATATGGATTCCGGGGATCGGTATGGAAATAAGGGTCGTCTAAAACGCCCCAAAAAGTCGTTATGTCTTAAATGCAGTAATATTTTCAGTGTTCCTAAGCTTTTCTATCGCGTGAATTTCCCTGGCAACTAATGGTAGGTAAAATCGATTATGTCAGCGTAAACAAAACAATGAAAATTAACGATTATTAACAGAGGGTCACCAACCGTCCATTTTCCACGCTCCTTATCGAAGGTGTTTATATTGTGTTTCAGTACGCAATTTTAAAGTACCTACGCGTTTTATGTGTTTTTACGCTTGGATATGTTTTGTAGGCTGCAACCGGAGTAACGGTCTGAATAATATGGCGCGAGATATTCACGCCAAACTTTAAGGCTTTTTAGAGGAGCGCGCTAGTATTTAAATCGATGCGAAAATTGTGAAAATGTTTAATAAAACACGACTCGTTTAAAATAGAGCGAAAATCTCGCGGGGGTTGTCTTAAACAACATTTCAAGAAACACTGAATTTTTCCATACATATGTATGAAAAAATTCACAGTGTTTAATATAACTTGTAAAATAACTGAAACAAACGTGTTTATAATCATTTTATAGGAAATTTTATATAATTTGCATTTCGGCGTGGGGAATGTCTAGATATTATCTTCAATAATAAATAAGAGCTTTAAAACTGAAGTGTTTAAGGGAGATATGTAAGAAATCTGTAGAAATTCGGGTAGCGGCGGCAATGCCGGCCTGAACTTGATACAATCCGCTCTCGCGCGATTACAGTTGTCACTTTACCGACTTATGATGAACGCAAGGGAAAGATAAAGACGGCTAACAGCCCGCCTTACACTGCGAGCGGAAAATAGTCGATCTGAGCAGGGTTGGAGATGAGTTAAATAGCAACAGCCCGCCTTACACTGCGAGCGGAAAATAGTCGATCTGAGCAGGGTTGGAGATGAGTTAAATAGCAACAGCCCGCCTTACACTGCGAGCGGAAAATAGTCGATCTGAGCAGGGTTGGAGATGAGTTAAATAGCAACAGCCCGCCTTACACTGCGAGCGGAAAATAGTCGATCTGAGCAGGGTTAGAGATGAGTTAAATAGCAACAGCCCGCCTTACACTGCGAGCGGAAAATAGTCGATCTGAGCAGGGTTGGAGATGAGTTAAATAGCAACAGCCCGCCTTACACTGCGAGCGGAAAATAGTCGATCTGAGCAGGGTTGGAGACGAGTTAAATAGCAACAGCCCGCCTTACACTGCGAGCGGAAAATAGTCGATCTGAGCAGGGTTAGAGATGAGTTAAATAGCAACAGCCCGCCTTACACTGCGAGCGGAAAATAGTCGATCTGAGTAAGGTTGGAGATGAGTTAAATAGCAACAGCCCGCCTTACACTGCGAGCGGAAAATAGTCGATCTGAGTAAGGTTGGAGATGAGTTAAATAGCAACAGCCCGCCTTACACTGCGAGCGGAAAATAGTCGATCTGAGCAGGGTTGGAGACGAGTTAAATAGCAACAGCCCGCCTTACACTGCGAGCGGAAAATAGTCGATCTGAGCAGGGTTGGAGACGAGTTAAATAGCAACAGCCCGCCTTACACTGCGAGCGGAAAATAGTCGATCTGAGCAGGGTTAGAGATGAGTTAAATAGCAACAGCCCGCCTTACACTGCGAGCGGAAAATAGTCGATCTGAGTAAGGTTGGAGATGAGTTAAATAGCAACAGCCCGCCTTACACTGCGAGCGGAAAATAGTCGATCTGAGTAAGGTTGGAGATGAGTTAAATAGCAACAGCCCGCCTTACACTGCGAGCGGAAAATAGTCGATCTGAGCAGGGTTGGAGACGAGTTAAATAGCAACAGCCCGCCTTACACTGCGAGCGGAAAATAGTCGATCTGAGCAGGGTTGGAGACGAGTTAAATAGCAACAGCCCGCCTTACACTGCGAGCGGAAAATAGTCGATCTGAGCAGGGTTAGAGATGAGTTAAATAGCAACAGCCCGCCTTACACTGCGAGCGGAAAATAGTCGATCTGAGTAAGGTTGGAGATGAGTTAAATAGCAACAGCCCGCCTTACACTGCGAGCGGAAAATAGTCGATCTGAGTAAGGTTGGAGATGAGTTAAATAGCAACAGCCCGCCTTACACTGCGAGCGGAAAATAGTCGATCTGAGCAGGGTTGGAGACGAGTTAAATAGCAACAGCCCGCCTTACACTGCGAGCGGAAAATAGTCGATCTGAGCAGGGTTGGAGACGAGTTAAATAGCAACAGCCCGCCTTACACTGCGAGCGGAAAATAGTCGATCTGAGCAGGGTTAGAGATGAGTTAAATAGCAACAGCCCGCCTTACACTGCGAGCGGAAAATAGTCGATCTGAGTAAGGTTGGAGATGAGTTAAATAGCAACAGCCCGCCTTACACTGCGAGCGGAAAATAGTCGATCTGAGTAAGGTTGGAGATGAGTTAAATAGCAACAGCCCGCCTTACACTGCGAGCGGAAAATAGTCGATCTGAGCAGGGTTGGAGATGAGTTAAATAGCAACAGCCCGCCTTACACTGCGAGCGGAAAATAGTCGATCTGAGCAGGGTTGGAGATGAGTTAAATAGCAACAGCCCGCCTTACACTGTGAGCGGAAAATAGTCGATCTGAGCAAGGTTGGAGATGAGTTAAATAGCAACAGCCCGCCTTACACTGCGAGCGGAAAATAGTCGATCTGAGCAGGGTTGGAGATGAGCGAAATAGCAACAGCCCGCCTTACACTGCGAGTGGAAGATAATAGAAATAGAAAGAAGATAAGAAATAGCTTTGACCTTCCATCAAAAAAGAGTTGCTAAGGAGATAGGTGTTTGCCTTCCACTGCCTATGCGAGAAATGAGCCAGGCGAGCTGAGCGAAGTCAACGAAAAATGAGAAATAGTTTTGTCCTTCCATTGAAAACTAGTCGTTGAGGCCACGCCTTTCCGCGCCGGCTGCAATCGTTTTTTATCGGATGAAAAAATCTGATATTTGCGGTCGGCTTTACAGTTTCGGTCCGCTCCGCTCACCTCGTTCTTGATGGAAGCACTTGTATACGGTTAACGTGTGCGAGTCGAGCGGAGTTCGTACGGAGTACTTTTTGGAGCGGACTTATCCTTCCACTGCGAGCGGAGCGGACTCGGTACGGAATCCGCTCGACTATCAAACGTTAACTGCATACAAGTGCTTCCATCAAGAACGCGGCGAGCGAAGCGGACTAAACGAGTTACATAGGTTCGAACGAGTCCGCTCCGCAAGTGCGAGCGAAGCGGACTCCGTACGATTTCCGCTCGACTCGCACACGTTAACTGCATACAAGTGCTTCCATCAAGAACGAGGTGAGCGGAGCGGAACGAACTTGTTAAAATAGGTCCGAAAGAGACCGCTCGCGCACACCATCGCCGACTAGTTTCTAGCGGACTCCGCTCAAGAACTGTAGCCAATTCGTTGCCTCGTTGCGTTTTTGTCGAGATGGTCGTGTTTATTGAAGTCGTTTGCCAATTTTGTTTATAGGATACGACTAGCAAAGATTGTCGACATAAAGGATTCGGCTTAGAAAACCATTATTGAGATGAAATTGGCGAAAATAAGAAAGTAAATTATTTTTTTAAATTTTATTTTTAATTTTTAACTTTATGAGTAAAACCAATTAAATATTTTTTTTAAGTTTTTGAGATGAGATTCTTTTTATAAATGTACATTTGCAAACATTTTTTTCATTGCATACATGCTGTCAGAATCATCTTCACTAGAATCAGTACTTGACATCACAAAAATCACTCCGTTCACTTCGAACAACAAAGCGATACTCGTTTCGTTTTCAATTTTTTTTTTTTTTACAGTGAATGCCGAAAAAAGAATCTCAACTGCTCCCGTCTGGAGCTAGTGAGACTATGGCATCCCCAATTGGGGTATGTTGTGAGGCTGAAGGTAGTGGGGAGGGGAAGGAGGTGGGGAAGAGGAAGGTTGGGAAGTACCTGGCTATTCAGATCTGGTCACCAAACACGGCTAAAGCCATTTTCAAGCAACGTGGAAGGGCAAAACTATTTCTCATTTTTCATTAACCTCGCTCCGCTCGCCCCGCTCATTTCTTGTACGGGCAGTGGAAGGCAAACACCTATCTTCTTAGCGACTCTTTTTTGATGGAAGGTCAAAACTATTTCGCTCATCTCCCACCCCGCTCCGCTCAACTCTTCCGCTCGCAGTGGAAGGCGCCCTTAATGCGAGCGGAGCGGACTCCGTACAAATTCCGCTCGACTCGCACACGTTAGCTGCATACAGGTGCTTTCATCAAGAACGAGGTGAGCGGAGCGGACCGAACTTGTTAAAATAGGCCCGAAAGAGTCCGCTCGCGCACACCTTCGCCGACTAGTTTCTAGCGGACTGCGCTCGAGTACAGACGTGAATTCATTTGCTTCGGCTGCATTTTTGTCGAGATGGAGGTGTTTATTGAAGAGGATTGCCAATTTTGTTTATAGGATACGACTAGCAAAGATTGTCGCAATGTCGACAAAAAGAATTCGGCTTAGAAAACCACCATTGAGATGAAATTGGCGGAAATAAGAAAGTAAAAAAATAAGAAAGCAAATAGCAATTTTTTCTTGCGGTGATATAGCTTTTCTAAAATTCGTATCTTGCTTCAAAATATCACCATTAATTAAAGACATGAGTTCATGAAACTGTTTTCTATTCACTCTAAAGTAATTTTTGAATTTTTCTTCGTAAATCTCAAAATAGTCTGTATTCTCCTTTAACAGGTCTTTCTTTAATGTGGTTACTTATCCAAAATCTTGGTTTTGCACTTTTTTTTATAAATGTACATTAGCAAACACTTTTCTATTGTATACATGGTGTCAGAATCGTCCTCACTAGAATCAGTACTTGACATCACAAAAATCAGTCTGTTCACTTCGAAAGACAAATGGAAACTGACTCGTTTTCAAAGGAAGGGCAAAACTATTTCTCATTTTTCGTCGACCTCGCTCAGCTCGCCTCGCTCATTTCTCGCATGGGCAGTGGAAGGTTTTTTTTTTTGATTCTACGGATTCTTTCGTAATCCTCTAACTAGCTAGGGCTTTGCAATGCCCTTTCATGTTCTAACTGACTAGTTTTACGGCTCATTCGGCCTTATAACTATTACCTTCTGAAGGTGATTATTTACTTGACTGAATTTACTTTACATTAGTGTTATCGTGAGGAAAAAAGTCTTTACTGGATAAAAACCTCACACAAATTTTCAAAGAAAATGGGGGAACATAAGTTCTGAACTTTTTCTGGAAATTTACATTTAACTTTACTGAATGTAAATATTTTGTTTTGTGGCACCCCTGAAAATTCTGCAAGACGGAATGCAAGGAATTTTAGCGCCAGGTGAATAACCGTGCTCAGTGTAGGGAGTGGGGTAGGTCCGGGATTGCGGAAGGTCCGGGAGGTTGGGATGGAGTTTAGACTTTAGACATCGATGGTGGTTGTCAGGAGCTCCATGAGGATGACTAGTTTGTCGTCCCTGGACGCGCAGGCTGCCAGCCTTCCACGGACTTTGATGAGGCCGCGTAGAAGAGACATGATCTCCTCGTCATCAGAGGTGTTGGATTTGGAGTTCTGGGTGTCGGCATCTGGCCCACGACGCCCTTCTTGTTGTTGGGAAGTGCTAGGGTTGCCCCCCGCTGCTTCCGAGTAGGTCCTTCGGCCGCCTGCGTTGCCCGATGTTGATGGCTGGCGCGTTTCGGTGTTCTGGCGCGGCCCTGTCTCCCTCTGAGAGGCGTTCTCTTTGGCTCTGAGTTGGAGGGCGGCTAGGTACTCCGTCCTCTTCGGGCATCCGCTGAAATTAGCGGGGTGAGGGCCTCCGCAGTTGCAGCAGGCGGCCGGTAGTTCACGTGTGACCTTCTCACAGTCAGCTGTTGCGTGTGATCCTTCGCACTTTACGCAGCGGGCGGGATGGGCGCAGTTTCGGGAGCCGTGGCCGAACTTCTGGCACCTGTGGCACTGCGTGCCGTGTTGTAGGTGGTTGCTCCTGTATTTTCTCATTGAGATTCTACAGAAGTAGATGAATCTCACGGTCGCTCTCAGCTGTCCCATGTTGGTCTCGCGGCTGAAGTGGGCCAGATACAGGGGGTATTCAGACCCTGGGGTCTTCATCTCGATGATGGCCTTCGGTGGGTAGCCCTGATCCCTCAGGTCATTGCAGATCTCCTCTGCGGTCAGTTTAGGAAGACCTCTGATGACGGTCTTCTTGATTTGAAGGGTTTCTGTGTGCTTTCGCCTTGTCAGTCATGTCTGAAAAATGTCAAACGAAAAATTAGTTTTGAATTGGTTGCTTTGCCTTGAGAAAGGCAGTTTTTCTGTTGTCGTCGGCCGAACTGAATGACGGGCAACTGCCGGCCTCGGGCGCCCTAGGGCACCAGAAAGCTTCAGTCCCCTCCGTTCAGCACTTCCTTTGGAATTCTCTACTTTCTGTTAGCGCAAGCCACCAAAAAGTCGATTTGTCCTCGCCAACTGTCTTCACATCTCTCTGGCGCTGAGCTCTCTCTCTGATCGGCAGTGGAAGGCAAACACCTATCTTCTAAGCGACTCTTTTTTGGTGGAAGGTCAAAGCTATTTCGCTCATCTCCCACCCCGCTCCGCTCAACTCTTTTCCGCTCGCAGTGGAAGGCGCGCTTTACTCTTTTAGCCCGTTCCGTTCATCTCGTTCTTGATGGAAGCACATGTATGCAGTTAACGTTTGCGGACTAACATGCACGTGTGTATGTTTTACGCGTGGAAAGACGTGGGCGGGGAGGCATGCCGCTTTGCGAACCTTCGGACGACTCGCCTGTTGCGACGATTTCTGTATCAAGGTCAGGTCGGTATTAAAGTTTATCGTGTACTATACATCAAAATCGCCGGGACGAAAATACACATAGAGAAAATTACACCTGTCTAAATAACATCTATGTATTGGAATTACACGCGTCATAAACTTTAGTCTTTAACTATGTACTAAATAAATATCATTTTTTAAACAAAAACTTTTGTAATTCTCTCCTATGTGAAATTTAATCCACGTGTAATTCCGTTCGTGTGTAATATTGGTAAGTGAAATTCACACATGTATAATTTCGTCACGGGGTGAGAGTTATCTGGGTTTTGGCGGCGGATGTGTCAAGAGAGACTGGTTGATGGAGACCTTTTGACCTCTCCAGCCGGACTCTCACCACCTTCCACCGCAGTGGAAGGGATGGATTCCTTTGTATTGTAACTCCTGATCACTGATTCCTACCCACCGCTCATACATGTTCCTTTCCAGAACTTCCTCTCCTTCCTTTCCAAAGATGACATTTTTTTTACTCAGGGTCTCATGTGTGGAACTAAGGGGGCATCAAAATCTCACGTTACTTGAAAAAAATATACGAAGTGGCCCAAATTTATCTCACCGAGGGGTCGGGGGGGGGTCTAGATTGGAAGAAAAACTGGTCACGTAATTAATGTATGTCCCCTAATGTAAAAGAAATTAACCATCAAAATCACCTCTAAAACCTACTACCACATATGGCATATAGGAATATTATACAAGTGGCACAAACGTCCTTGTCAAGGTGGCAAAAATCGATAGTGACCGACCGAAGGTTCGGTTTCGGCAAGTTTCGGCAAAACAATCTAGTTTGGGCAACAGTTTCGGTTTCGGCAGAAAACCAGCCGAACCTTCGGCCGCACCGAAACTCTGCGTTCGTGAATTATCACGCGTCATTCGGCTGACTTCGGGTGAGTTCGTGGATCGTGTATCACCCGCCATCTTCAGCAAAATACTCAATTAATGAGGTCCTTCCTTTATTGAACTAACTTACCAATGGTGATGCCCCTGGGAAGGGAAGCACTAGGTTAATTAACTGCCTCACAGAAATGTGGACATTTTCCATATTTCCTCCAAAGATTTTAAGCGTGAAATAGCACTTATGTTTTAAGGCTCTGCAACCGGGTTCGAAAAAGAAGAAGATGGAGAGATACGAAATTACGAATGTTAGAGAAGAGCGCTAACATTTACAGCGACAAAATCGATGCGAAAATTGCGAAAATGTTTAATAAAACACGACTCGTTTGAAATAGAGCAAAAATCTCGCGGGCATTATCTTAAACAGCATTTAAAGAAACACTGAATTTTTTCGTACTTGTAAAATAACTGAAACAAACTTGTTTATAATAATTTTTGGAGCATACTTTGCGATTTTTTTCTATCGAGGGAATTTTATATAATTTGCGTTTCGGCGCGGGCAAAGTCTAGATATTATCTTTAAGAATAACATATATTTTTATTAAGAGCTTTAAAACTTAAACAGCTTTACTAAAAAAAAACCACAGCGCGACCGATTAACTGTATTATTGCAATAACATAAATAAACCTCGTATACACTAAAACACGTTTTATTACCAATAACGTTTCTTACGTGGTCACGCTGTTAAAACGCATTGAAGATGTGACAACGTTGTATATGGTTTTAATTTACTAGGAAACAATGTTGTTTTCATTTTTCTCCGCAAGGGGCATTATTGGCGCGCCTATGCATTAGTTATTTGGCCCGCGACAGCCCGCGATGACAAAACAGCTCGGTGTGTTTTATGGCGGGATATCGAAAATTTTGTGATTTTACTTAATAATTTCTATTGTAGTGACGAATTTACTCTTCTGTTCACATAATTGATATATTTACCATGTTATTTGTGTGGTTTACATCAGTTTAATCAAGTTATTGTACAAACGCCGTACTTTCAAAGTTGAACTGTCAGAATATTGTTTTTTTATAGGTTACTTAAAAGATAAAATTTTCATTTTAAGATCTTTATTTTAAGAGAATTTCTTAAAAGTGATAATTTTTTATAATATTAAAATCTAATACATGTGTTCGTAAACGTATCAAAAAAATTAACGTCTTTAGAGATGCAAGAAATCTGTTTTAAATTTTGGTTTTTTTTTTTTTTTTCAATTATTTCTGGCTTTCACCCTTCAAGGGTGTTTTAGGCCATCATTTATAATTACAGAGAAAGGAAAGGTGAATTTATATATTAATTTTATTTAAATGTGCAAATTTCAGAATTTTATGGAAGATTGGAGTAGAGTTCAGACTTAGAAGAGATGAGATGTTGAATGGAGGAGAGGCAATTTTTGATAACGCTTGATAGAAGAGAGGATATTTATTTAGAGAGGGACAATCAAAAAATATGTGATCTAAAGTTCCCACATCTAGACCACAGAACGTACAATCTGGGGAGTCAAGCACATGAATTTTATAAAGGTGAGAAGGAACGGAACAATGTCCGATTCTCATACGAATAAGTAAGGAAATTTCTTTTTTGGAAAAATGGGGGAATTTTTGAAACCACGGTTTTGATGGGATAGTCCTTTGTATTGAGGCGTAGCGGGCACCCTTGGATTGACTAGCAATGTTCCAATACTCTGTCCAAACATTGCGGGATCTATCTTTGATGATGGAAAAAATATCAGACAGGGGAATATGGTTTACGAGGGTAACGGTAGGGTTAGACGCTCCTTGTTTTGCCAAGGAATCAGCAATATCATTACCCACTATGCCAACATGTCCAGGAATCCAAATCAGAGTGACAGTTTTTCCAGAGCTTTGAATGGAGGTTATCAATACTCGAATAAGACATACAAAGTGATCATCAGGATGAAGAAGAGGACTTGTTTTAAGTTTTTGGAGGGAACTGAGAGAGTCAGAGAGAACAAGAGAATGTTCAAAATTATTTTTTATTATATATTTGAGAGATTCAATAATCGCAATGCACTCGGCAGAAAATATTGAAAATTGGTTTGAAATTGAATAAAATATTCTTTCATTAGAATTATTGTGGTAAACGTTAATACCAATACCACAGTTAGGAGAGTCCGGAGATTTGGAGCCATCAGTAAATAAAAGAGAAGAGTTGGGCCATTTAGAAGAAATAATGTCATTGAACATATTATTGACAGTACGGGCTGGGAGATTGGAATGACTTTTAAGGATGCCGATCCCCTCTAAAATCGTTGGGGATAGGGTGACGTGACTATATTTTAATTTGTACAAAGGAAGAATATCATTTTTGATAATTTGAAGCTCTGAGAGAGAGCGAAAATTTTTACAAATGGCAGGGAGAGGTTTAGTTCGAGCTCTGATTGTAGATGAATGTGTTGAGTCGTTGAACAACGAGACTCTGGGAATAATCTGATGACTTTTAGAATTTAAACATTTAAGAACAAATTTGTCAGCAAATAATTGACGCCTTAAATAAAGAGGAGGATCAGAACATTCTACTTGAAGGGAATTGATGGGCGACGATTGCATCGCGCCAGTTATTATTCGCAATGACTTAGATTGAATTTTGTCTAATTTACTGAGTGCATTTTTGGATGCAGTACTAAAAAGTGGGCAGGCATAGTCGAGATGACTTCGAATAAGTGCATTGTAGAGCAACTTAATGCAGATAGGATGAGCACCCCACCAAACGCCAGTCAATGATCTGATAATATTTAAATTTTTTTCACATTTAGTAACTATATTATTAATGTGGGAAGACCATTTAAGTTTCCTATCAAATGTTACTCCCAAAAATTTTACTTCGGAAGCATTGGGGATTGGCGAGTTTTTAAATAAAATTTGAACAGGGGGATTATTATGACGATTTGAGAAGGTAACACACTGACTCTTTTGTACTGAAAGTTCAAGACCATTTAAAGTAAGCCATGTGCAAAGGGCATCCATGGCTTCATTAAGATATTTGACGGCGGATGGAATGATTTTGGATGATAAGAAGAAAGCTATGTCATCTGCGAACTCAACGACTTTTACTTGAGGGGGAATGGTGACATGCATATCGTGTGTGTATATATTATACAGTAAGGGGGATAATACATCGCCTTGGGGTAAACCCTTCCAAATTGACCTACTCTGAGGAGTAACATCTGGTAGCTCAATGAAAATTTTCCTATCGAGAAAAAGATTAATAATAGATTGGACAAACATGAGGGGTAAGCCAAGGCCTAAAAGTTTTTTTTTAAGAATTGGGATGGAAACATTGTCAAAGGCGCCTTCTATGTCTATAAAGACTGCAAGACATACTTCTTTGTTAGAAATGGATAAATTAATATCAGTGCTGATGATGGCAAGGTTATCTTGTGTAGATTTCTTTTTCCTAAATCCAAATTGGGATGGAGAGAGAAGATGATTACTCTCGACGAAAAATTCTAACCGGTTTTTAATTAATTTTTCATAAATTTTACTAAGGGTGGATGAAAGAGCAATTGGCCCATAGTTGGATCCAGAATTGGGTGATTTGTTTAATTTTAGAATTGGGATGATTATTTGAGAACTCCAGTCATCAGGTATTATGCCAGTCTGGAAGATTTTATTTAAGATGCTTAAAAAGTGATTTAGAACATTATCATTACTATTTTTGATAATGCTATAAGGTATACCATCTCTGCCTGGAGATGAGTCCTTGACTGTTGATAAACAATTTTTTAATTCAATTAAAGTGAATGGAGAGTCAAGCCAATGATCAGACATAGGAGTGTTGTGGATTGGAGTTATTTCATCTAAGTTAGGTACAGAAGGGGGGGCAATTTTGTCCAAGAACTCGTCCATCCATTTAGAATGAGAAGCTCGAGGAGATGTTGGACTGAAGGAGGATCGAAATCTTCGAATCATAGACCAAACTTCCGAAATTGGAGTGTTCGGAGATACTGAACTGCAGAAGTTGTACCACCCGGATTTTTTTTTTGACCTCAATACCCTTTTGGCATTCGCTTCGGCATTTTTGTATATGAGATAGTTCTCCATAGTCATATTGTGACGATAGGAAAGAGATTTAGCTTTCCGAATTCTCACTACTTTGGAACATTCCTCATCCCACCAAGGAGTTGGAGGGAGTTTTTTGAGAGATTTGGTTTTAGGGGGAGGATTTGATTTATTGATTGCAGTTACGAGCATTGATTTGAAGTTATCGTAGTCATCTTTGACAGATAATGTATCGGTATAGGATAAATTTTGTATAAACTTATCCATATGTGAGTTAAATTCGTCCCATTTGGTGTGTTTTGTTTTAATCTTTGTCGAAATATGGGACTTGTCTGAATGGAAAGAAGTTTGATAAGTGATGGTGATCGGGAAATGATCACTGGAGCAAGGGTCGGGGGACACCACCCACGAGGAGAGAGGTGCCAGATTAATAGAGCATATGGAGAGATCCACTGCACTGGGGTTTGTGTTGGGGCGAGAGATTCTAGTAGGAGATCCGTCATTCAAAAGAAAAAGGTTGGATTCATCTAGGAAATCCATCACACTTCGACCGTCTCGATCACAGAAAGCAGAACCCCAGACGGGAGAATGGGCATTAAAATCACCCAATAAAAAGAAAGGAGGGCTTAGTTGACGGACAATTTGCAACCACGCTTGTTTATTGAAGTGCGATGTTGGGGGAAGATAGATAGAAACAAAGGAAGTGTCCTTTATTTTAGCTGCAACCATTTGAAAGTCAGCATTGGGGGGTTTGATATTATTTATTGGGAAAAACGGAAGGGATTTTTTAATAAAAAGGGCAGCACCTCCGCCCGTACCTTCCGGGCGATCATCGCGGAGACAGGAGTACCCTCCCACATTAAAGTGGGTGGATGGAGTAAACCATGTCTCCGAGACAGCAGCCACAGAAACAAGGTTTGAATTTAATAGGTTAAGAAGGTTTGATTTGTTAGAAATAGCACTGCGGCTATTCCACTGAAGAATTCTGACATCTTGAAGAGCCATTTTGAATAAATGATTTTAATGTGGAAATAATAGAAGCAGCGTTGGACGGTAGATTAGTTTGAGAAGAAATTAGGTCAATTAGAAGCATAATAAGAGTTTGAATAAATGAAGAATTATCTTGGGAGAGTTGTTCAGAAAGCTTTTGATAGTTTGTTGAGGATGAATTATAATTGTTTGCGCACCCATTTGTGGCGTGTGAAAGAGGAGAACCATTGGGATTTAAGAGAAGTGAGTTGTGTTGTTGCTGATCGTATCCACGAGCCTGTTTAGAGATAGGGTTTTTGTATGTGAATTTTGTTGAACGGGAAGATGTTGAGGAGGAGGCGAGAGGGTTGGATGAAGAGTTACTGGATAAAACCTCGGAAAATGATTTTTTGACAGGCGGGAATAATTTAGAAGCCTGCAGAAAAGACAAGTTCTCAGAGGCCATAGAAATTTTTATATTTTTTTGCCGAGATTGTTCGGGGCAAGAAGAGTTAATGGCGGAATGAGCGCCTAAGCAGTTAAAACATTTAGGTGAAGAGAGAGAAGAACATTGGTCAGCCGAGTGGTTTTCTCCACATTTGAAACATCTGGGAGGGGATTTGCATGCAGCTTTGGTATGACCAAAACGGCAGCAGTTGTAACATTGAGTGGTGGGATAAGTGTACATTTCAACTGGTAAGGAGTTGAAAAATAAATAAATATGGGAGGGAAGAGATTGTCCTTCGAATGTGATGACGACAGATTGGGAGGGCTTCCAGGAAACGATGCCCTCAGAGGTGTCCTTATAATTTAGCCTCCTGGCTTTTATGGGATTGCCGATATGTTGGGGGGTTGAAAGTGAGGACAGGATTTCTGGAATGGACAGATCGGTCGAGATACCCCTGACCAGGCCCATTCGAGTGACATTGAAAGTTGGGATGTACGCCTTGAATTTAGAATTTGATGAAATAAATATATTTTTGATAAAGTTGTTGGCGGCTGAACCTGACAGGAATTCAACAGAGATTCGGAAGCGACCCTCGGCTTTAACACCTCCAGGTTTAATCGAAAGGTTCTTGTTATTTGAAAGAAATTTACCAAATTCAAGAGGATGGATGGTTTTACCTTGTTCAGTTTTTTGCGCATATACAATGTAGGGGCCACGGGAATGAGTAGAGTAAAAGATTGTTGGAGGAGGTTGAGGAAGAGCTGGAGGGGACTGAGAAGACAAAGGCGAATCATGTTTTTTGGGGAAAGGGGACTAAATTTTCTTTTTTTAATTGAGGTTAGGATGACAGATTCATTGTCTGAAATGTTTGAATGTTCTGAAAAGTCTATTTTATCTGAAATGTCTCCATCTGGAGGGTCAGGAGGGGGATCTGGGGGCTTTGTAAGGGGTACAGGAGGGAAATCCTCCTCCATTGTTCAAAAAATTACAGCTAATATAAAAAGTGACTGAAGTAAAAAAATTATATAAATATCTGAAAATGAGCAGCAAGAAGTGACTCCTGGAAGATCAGGGGGGAGAAGATTCCAACACACTAAACTTTTTACAGCCAAAACACAATAAAAAGATTGGTTTAAGAATATTTTTTGAAAGAGCAAAACAAAAGAACTGATGACAGCCAAATGTTATTGTTGCGAGTCAAATTTTGGTATTATTTCAGTTATTTTTTTGGCAATAAAAAAAAAACTTTGAAATTTTTTATTATTTTTTTATTGTATACACGATGAAAAAGTGAGGTGATAGTTTCCTTCCAAATTTATTACATAAAAGGACTGTGTTTTTTAAATTTTGATTTTATTTAAATTTCTCTACATTTTGGTCAAAAATGTTGTGGGAGGAAATTTTTTTCCGAGTTTGAATCTTAAAATATGGCAGTTTTTGAAAGCTAAAGTGTATTTCAAATACACAAATCTAAAAGGTAATTTTATCTAGTTTTCATAAATGGTATTTGTTTTTACGAAATAAGAAATATATAGAACATTCAAAATACTATGGAAAAATTACAAATATCGTTCGGACATGAACGGTTAAAACAGAGATGAACTACCCTCTCAGGCCGTGGAAACCATGTGTATTTCTTTCAAAGAACAAATTTTTAATTAGTGATGTTTTCACATCCGCGGCCGTTTGTCAATTGAATAAAATTTTCACTGGGTTTTTTAGTAAGGCTGACCGTGTTTGGGAAATATGTAATAAATCGGTAGAAATCCGGGTTGCGGGCTAAATGTATTATTTTAACTGTAAATGTATTTGAATTTGAAATTAAAACACTTTTGTACTTTCTTCCACACAAATGTAAATGTATTTATTATGTTTCTCTTCTTACCGCTTTACAATGGTTTTATGCTGTTTTTGCAAATAAACGAATAACTAATGTATGTGTTGATTATTGACAAAGTTTTGTTCCAAGTAGTACCTGGTTAACATGTTTTGTTAATTTTTATAATTTTTGTTTGCTTTATAGCGGTAATATATTATTTTTTTCACATACAAAGGCTTCCATTATAATTTTTTATTTCATTTAACTACTAATAAAAAGCTACAAATAAACTAAATTCTGCTAAATAAACTATTATTATTAAACTACAAACAAAAGAACGGCATTTTAACCTGTGAAGTATGAACTAGTTTTTGAACTAGGTCTATTAAAAATATTGAAAGGTAAATTTTTCGGTATCTTGGTGAAAATTTTTTCGTGAAATTTAATTATTTCTTTCGTGAACACCAAACAAAACACTGGATGACTGTCTTAACCCCTCAGGCCTATTTTGTCGGAATTTTATTAAAATCTTCTAATATATAAAATTCTCGTGTCACGGTGTTTGTTATCATACTCCTCCGAAACGGCTGGACCAATTTTGATGAAATTTTGTGTGCTTATCTGGTAGGTCTGAGAATAGACCAACATCTATTTTTCATACCCCTAAAAGTAAAGGGTGTTCCACTCCGAATTTTTATTTTATTTTTTTGGACAAATTTTTTATTTTTTATTTTTTTTATGGTGAGGCATTAAATTTTCACCCTTCTACCATTAACACCTATTTTTTAAAAGTGATATTAGTAATTCAAACCGGTGTCACTTCTGACCCGATGAGAACGAAGCCGGCCTCTTTTCTCTAATTTAAAATTTTTTACTAATCAATTACTGTTTGATATTGTTACTACAAACATGATTCACGGTCCATGCGGTAATTTGAATCGTTCATCGCCTTGCATGGTAGACGGAAATTGTACAAAGGGTTTTATTAAAGATTTCACCAATGATACGGTCACACATGTTGAAGGATAAAAAAATACATGCAACTCTAAATTTTCACCCTTCTACCATTAACCCCTGTTTTTTAAAAGTGATATTAGTAATTCAAACCGGTGTCACTTCTGACCCGATGAGAACGAAGCCGGCCTCTTTTCTCTAATTTTAATTTTTTTACTAATCAATTACTGTTTGATATTGTTACTACAAACATGATTCACGGTCCAATCACGGACAATCGTTGGGTGGTACCATATGCACCTCTGTTGAGTAAAAAAGTAGGAAGGAAAAAGGCACGAGGGGTGGGTAGGAATCTGGAGGTCATTGTATCCGGGAGTGAATCCATCCCTCCAACTGCTGTGCAAGACCATTGCCTTGAGCGGAATTGACCTTTTACCTTGACCATTGGTCGAGAGAATCCGGCTGGAAAGGTCAAAAGGCATCCCTCAACCAGTCTCTTTCGATCCGGTCCGCCACGCAGCAGGTGGGCAGAAGCATCCGCCGCCAAGACCCGCACAAAAGTCACCCTTGCTAAATCACCAAACGTAGCGAACCGCTTGGGGTGACCTATGGCAGAGGTGTTGGTTATCCAATAAATGGTTCCCGGGGCGGCGGCACCCGTACCCGCTTCCTTTCAAAAATTCCCGTAAGTAAGTGGAAAAGTAAGAAAATCACAAAAAATATAAATTCATACACAACGCCATCTCTGATACTGACAAAAACAAAACACGGACAGTTGGGCATCGATAATAAGGAACTCCAGTGAAAAATATTATGGCTTTAAAAAAATATGTTCATATAGACAAAGAAACGCTGATTCTGAATATATAAGTTTTATTTCATAATATTAAATGCAGAGTTTTTAATAAATTGTTAAAAAGTGCATTTTTAAACCTCTTCCCAAAACACAGCGTTAAGTTGGCATTACTGAAATGGTTAACGGTGACGTCACAGTTAACCTGTCACCTGTGTATTGTATTGTATTGACATTTGAAATGACTTGAAGTGCACACGTACCTATGCAATTCAACATTTCGTGTTTTTGGTTTATTTTCATACTGTTTATAGAGATTTAGATAAATAATAGTTATTGTGTTTATTGAAACATAATTTAGGCCCTCAACAATTAACGAAAAGGGCTATATTTGCGGACAATCTGCAATAAATTTTGCCTATTTGAGGTTAAAGTCGTGTCATATTTGACATTGTATTTTCAAATTGTTTTTAGTATAGGGCTTTTTATACAAGTTACTACACAATCGTCATGATCAGTGTATTATAAATACCAGTGTTTCTGTATGTGTTATACTTAAAACAATGTACAAAATCACGCCTGAACACAAAATTGAAGAATGATGTCACTTGTATTTGCAATGAAAAAGATGATTTATTATTTTTATATTGCACTTTGTTAAAATACAATAACAGTAGCGGTGAAATGTGGGCATTTTACCAATGTTTTTCTATATTAAAAGCAGTTAATCTTAAATAAAAACGCCTCAATTTCTTACACAAAAGTCATTGAGTCATCCTATATTAATTTTATTCCGCCATTTTCTTAAATTCAAAATCAGGGATGCTCTGCCCAAGAAAATTATTTCCCTAGATTTAGAAGTGAAATTTCCCTAGAATTTCACATTTACGCAATTACCTAAGTAGCCACCTGATTGTGTAACACTAATCCTGTTATATGTTAATTAATATGATTAATTAATTGGAAAGATATCGGAACTTGGTAAATATACTTATAATACTGTGCTTTTCCAAATAAAACACTTTTTGCTACGTGAAGTAATAATTTAAAAGTACGAATACACTCACCACTGAATTAGAAACTGAATTCCAAATAAAAAAAAAACACTTTGCAAAATAAAAATCAACCGCAATCACCGAAAAAATAGAACTTAAAACATAAATTAAATTTTTTTTCAGAGGTCCCATTTATCTTTTTAGATACATATAATATCATTTTGAGTTGTCAGTGTTAAAAATAACATTGCATGGTAAGTACAACAATAATTAAGATTCATGGGAATTCCAAAAAATATATATTTATATATAATACCAGTAATATTGTCATATGTAATAAATAATTTGCCAGAGTTCGAAATTTCCCTAGATTTTGTCCTGATTTCCCTTATCCCTAAAAAATATTTTTCTCCCCTAGATCTAGGGAAATTTCCCTCGACATAACATCACTGATTCAAAATGACAACTTAAAAAGTAAAAAAACTATCGATGGGTGAAGACCACCATAGATACGGTGCGTTTCTGGGAGTCTTTAAAAATTAAAACTTTGACAATTATTTTAACTATTAAAACTAACTATAAAAATAAAAATAAAAATGCAGTTATTTAAGTTTGAAGGTCTTTATTCATTAAAAAAAATAAAAAAATGGACTGGAGTTCTCTATTGCTTCATCGTGTAATTTTTAACTTAATAAAAATACTTAATTTAATTCAACAGTTATTGATTCTGAGGCGTTACGAAGTTCGTCGGGTCAGCTAGTATTTAATAAAATCCAAATAATGATGTGTGGCGTTACGTATCCTCTATATAGGAAAAATCCCCTTTTTTACAATAAGGGAACGTACCCATACTACGTGACACACTTTTTGCAATTTTTTACCCCCCCCCCCGGTGACCACGTGTAGTATATTCCAAGACCCCCCCCCCCCCTACAGTTTTCACGTAGTATTTCATAAATATGGTTTCGAATCATTTTTTGCTAACAAAAAATAAAAAATGCATTATTTGGCTTATATTTGTCTTTATTAATACGGCGCTTGCTGCGTGACAGCAAGAGTGCATGCATTACAAGTGGAAAAAATATTATCAAGATAAAACTTATGTCAAAATATATTGAAACCGGAACGTAATTTATGGAAACGAAAGTCTTGTTATTTTTATAAACATTTTTCATCTCAATCATCTTCAACAAACACGTTCCCTGAACTTTTTCACTTATTTGAATGTACGAGGGTGGTTTTTTAAGTTTGCGGATTGGGTAAGGAGTGGAAATAAAAACCAAAATTATTTTTCCTTTTCAACATATTCACCTACTACCCTAATACATTTTTCTGATCTTTAAATTAACTTAAAGGAAGTTTATAACAGCGCGGAACTCAATTTTCTCCACATTTCACAATTTCTTCCCGATTGAAGTGTTTGGTCGACGATAGCTCAAAGACTAATGACCTAATTACGATAAAACCCGGTGTTTATCCTAAAAATGAGTTGTTCAATTAGTACCTAATTCAGCGGTACCCCCATTAATCACTTACCTTCCCATTCCGCGAACTTAAAAACCTCCCCTCGTAGCTCGAAAAAAACGCGAGGTTTCTAGATTGACTACGTGATAAAAACCTAAGCCCCCCCCCCCCCCCCGTTGTGACCCAGCGTAGTATTTTGATGACCCCCCCCCCCTGAACAGGCCACGTAGTATGGGTACGTTCCCTAACTCAACACAGGAGGCCCTGAAGAAAATAAGTCTCCTCAGGGCCTAAATCATCTTTGGGGATGCTTTGTGGGGGGTATTTTCAGGAAAGTAAGGAGAGGGGGTTCTGGGAAGGAAAAAGGTATGAGGGCTTGGGTAGGAATCTAGGGTCAGTGTGTCCAGGAGTGACAGGACGAATAATTCTATCCCTTCCACTGCACAAGTGATGTTTCGAGAGAGCCTCGCTGGAGAAGTCAAAAGGCAGACCCATCCGCCGCCAAGACCTGGACATACCTAACCCCGTGAACCCGGGCACCCCTGCTAAGTCGCCAAACGTAGCCAACCACTATGACAGAGGTGTTGGTTATCCAACAAATGGTTCCCGGGGCGGCGACGGCACCCATGCCCGCCTCTCAAATTGAAATCCCTACGTACAAACATTGATTTTGTTTATGGAAAGCATGGACAAAGAACTTAACAACGGCGTGAAACATCGCATACGGTTGCGTCGTTCCTTTCACATAGTTCGTGGTTCGGCTCACGCTTCGGTTCGCAAACGTATACATAGCACATAATAAACACGAAACCATTATCTGAGAAGTCATTAGAGCGGGACATGGCTGACCAATTTCACGTTTAAGTGCTATTTATTATCTTTCTGTATGTCTCCCAAAGGCCCACTTATTTTTAAAGGTACATTATTAACTCGCCTACCACCTAAATTTAACGAAACGTCCCACCCAACCTCCCACTGAATGTTAAAAATAAAACTACATGCTCATACTATGTGAAAACCGCGCAGTCTCTACTTTTTGGAGTCTGTGACGTTGGGACTATGGCGTCCGGCAACCCCGATCTGGGATGTTTTGACGCTGATGGGAGTACCGAAGGGAAGAAGTCACCCCGATTGGTTCGCTACCTTTGGTGACTTAGCAGGGGTTTCCGGGTTCATGGGGGTAAGGATTGTCTGGGTCTTGGCGGCAGTTGCGCCTGCCCATCTTACTGCGTGGTGGGACGGATCGGGACAGACTGGTTGGGTAAGACCTTTTGTCCTCTCCAGCGGGACTCTCTCGGAACACCGCCTTGCACAGCAGTGGGAGGGATGGATTCATTCCTTCCCAGAATTTAATTTTCTACAAAGATCCTCCACACAATATCCCCAAAGATAACACAGGCCCTGTGGGGAATTATGTTAAAAAAATCGAGTGCAGTTCACACGCGGTAGAAGCGAAACTTTACCAAAACAATCTCCACCAGTAGGAGCCTTGAAAAGTGAGGTCATAATCAAAGCGGCCAATGAGCGCAGACCTAGCCTCATTTCCGTTTCATATCTCAACCAATTAAAATCGAGTGCAGTTCACACGCGGTAGCGAAACTTTACCAAAACAATCTCCACCAGTAGGAGCCTTTAAAAGGGGCAGTAATGCGTCATTTCCGTTTCATCCAAATTTCAAACTGATATTTGGATTAGAAAACGAAAGAAGAATAATTCGAAAATTTTCAAACTATTGTGATTGGGCCACAAAGAGACAACTTTATTTTTATTTTTATAATTATTATTTTCGGTAAATACAGATTTAAACCAAAATTCTTATTCAGTGAAGCATTTACTTTTCATTAAAATGTGTGTTTCCCCATTGAATTTAAACAACCATTAGTTGCTAATGGCAGTTTCATCTTAATTGTTTTGTAATGTGTTTACTACTTAAAACCAATTGCCATTAGCCCAGACAGGGCCAAGTAGTTCCTGTCTATATATTAATTGTTTTTGTGTTTAATTCATAGAACTCCGCTTGATTTTTTAATAAATTTTATAATGTAAATATTAAGTTCTGCGAGTATTTTAGTGTTAATTATTGGGACATTTTGTTGATAGGGTCGAGTATCAATTTAGTGGGCTCAGAAACAAAACACAAATATCTCGGTACGATAGTTTATTTTACAAGTTCACAGAATATAAGTTAATGTTTTTTTTATAGTCTCACATGACGCTTCTTAAAAAAAAAACTCCTATCTGTCAAAAAAAGAAAAATGAAACAAAACAATTCAATTCGAATTCTGGTGCGTTTAAAAAAAAATGGATTTGTGTAACCACCGTACGAAAGTACTTAGACTACACTGGGTAGCTCGATTCGAGCCGTGACTGATTCCCTTTTGCGTTTATTTTTTAGTGACGGGGTTTTGGGTCACTCTTCATGCTCGTATCAATCCACCCGGTCTTCTTGAGTCAAAACCTCGTTATCTTGATCCTCCACTCGGACTTCTTGGATTGTTGGTACCCTTTTTAATTCATCTGCGTGGATTTTAGTGGGTTTACCTCTTTTGTCTACCCAGTATATATTACCTCTTCCACTTTTCATGAGGATTTTGTAAGGTCCACTCCATTTAGGTGCAAACCCTGCGAAATTTCCTTCTGGAGACCCAGATAATTGGTGTTCCTTTACTAACACCTCTTCTCCTTGTTGGTATCTAAGTAAGGCTTCCACCGCTGGGGCGTACCTCTCTTGGTACGCTGCTTGATTCCTTCTTATTTCCTCATCTGCTGGTTCTCGCTGATGGGGTAAAACGGTTGCCTCGTTTGCGTTTTCTGGGAAAGCTTGCCACTCTCCTGGTCGCGGTATATCGTATCCCAGTAGTGCTTGACTGGGTGATACGCCTGTCGCTTCGTTCTTTCTGTTTCGGGTCGTCATTATTACTCCCGGCAGTTTCTCATCCCATTTGTTGTGAGGTGAATCTCTGAGGAGAATTCTCAAGCCTTTTTTGATTTCCTGGTTTCTCCTTTCCGTGGGGTTTGAGCGTGGGTGGTATATAGCTGTTGTCCAATGATTACATTGCCATCTTTCTATTGCGGCTAACCATTGGCGGTGGATGAACTGTCGTCCGTTATCCGTGAGAATGCGTTTCGGGTAGCCGTACCTTGGAAATACTTCAGTTTCTAACTGGTGGATTATGGTCTTTGCTATACTAGACTTAATCGGAAATGCTTCCACCCATCTTGTGAATAAGTCTGTTACTACAAGAATAAATTTGTTTCCTTGCAGGGTTCTTGGGTACGGTCCCATGACGTCGGCGGCGACCACTTCAAATGGTCTATTTGGTTTCGTGCCTCCTTGAGGAGCCGCGGGTCTATTTGGGCCACGTTTTGATGTGGCACATGTCATGCACTGGCGTACCAGTCTGCAGATCTCTTCGTTCATTCCTGGCCAGAAGTAATGTGCTGATATTGCTCTCGTTGTTTCTGCTGCTCCCGGGTGGTTTGCGGTGTCCGAGTTGTGGTATTCTTCCAGAACTCTTGGAATTGTGCTTCGAGGGACGAACAGCCGGTCCATCTTTCCTTCGTCTCTTTTCCAAAGTATTCCTTGGTGGACGTTATACCTTGTGTAGTGATTTATATCGACGGCATTGTTTAGGATTTCTCTGTCGTTTAGAGTGTTCCATCGATCTATTCTTTTCCGTGTTTCCCGATCTGTCGGTTGTCCTGATTTTACCGCACTTGCTAGGGTTTGTTGCTCTTCCTCCTCTTCTGAGTCTATTTGGTTTATGCCGTTATCTCCGCCGACTTCCGGATAGCTTTCTCGGGTGTTTCCGGTAACCGTTTCGAGTATCATTTGCGTTGGTCCTGGGTTTCTAGACAGCGCGTCGGCGAGCTCATTAGCTTTCCCCGGACAGTGCTCTACAGTAAAGTCGTGGTCTTGTAGGAGTAGGGCCCATCTTGTGAGTTTGGCTCTTTCGTTCTTTGCCTCGTTTAGCCATGTTAGAGCTCGGTTGTCTGTGATGAGCTTAAAGTGCCTCCCTTCTAGGTAAGGCCGGTATTTCTTAATTGCCCATATTGCTGCCAGTGCTTCCTGTTCATTGCTATGGTACCTTTCTTCAGCTGGTGAGAACCGGGTGCTCGAGTATGATATCACATCTCGTGAACCATCTTCATTTTTATGGAAGAGTACTGCTGCGGCTCCTAATTTACTTGCGTCCGTTTGTAGCACGAATTCCCTACTAAAATCAGGTCTCTTGAGTTCCAGCGGCCCCGCCATTGCATTTTTTATTTGCTGCATGGCTTCTTCGGCTTCTCCGGTCCATTGGAATTTTATCTTATTTCTGGTAAGATTTGTTAAGGGTGCTGACATTTCAGCAAAGTTTGGTATGTATTCCCTCAACCAGTTGCACACTCCTAGAAAACTGCGAAGTTCTTTTCTTGTTTGAGGTGATGGTGTATTTTTAATGGCTTCTTCGTGTGGCCTCTGGGGAGTGTTGCCCGTGGCACTGACTGTGTGTCCCAAGTATGTGATTTCATCTGTGGCGATGATACATTTTTCTGGAGAGCATTTTAACCCAAACTCTGCCAATCGTTCTAGGATGAGGCGGAGGTGTCGTAAGTGGTCTTTTAAGTTTTCGGAATATACGACGATATCATCCAGATAGGCCATGGCAAATTTTCTAAGGAACCCGGCTAATACTTGCTGGCTCATGGTTCTTTGAAATGTCTTGGGTGCACCTTTTAACCCGAATGGCATTACTCGGAACTGGTAACTGCCCCCATCTGGTGTGGTAAAGGCAGTCTTTTCTCTGTCTTCTGGTGCCATCGGCACTTGCCAGTACCCGCTTTTAAGGTCCAGTACTGTGAATACCTTGGCTGTGCTCAGGTCTTTAAGTGTTTCGTGGATGATTGGCAGTGGGGAGGGTTCAGTTATTGTTGCTTGATTCAACCTTCTGTAGTCTATGCAGAATCGTCGCCCTTCTTTTCCCTTTTTGGCCACCATTACTACTGGGAAACTGTATGGGGATCTGCTGGATTCTACTACTCCATCCGCTAGCATCCCTTCCAGTTGTTTGTATAAATCCTTTTTCTTCTCGTCCGAAAGGCGATGTGGTGGAACGCAGATTGGTCTGTCGGTGTTCAGGTGGATTCTGTGCGGTGGTACTTTCGCTGTGCCTGTCAAGGGGGAAAATACTTCACTATATTCGGATAATAGATCCGTGAATCCTTTTTTCTCCTGTTCTGGGACTCGATCTAATAGTGGCCCGTGGACATCGTTACTATTTTGTCCCTGGCGAACGGGCACAAAGTGGGTGGAAGTCCTGATTGAGCTTCCGAAATTTAAACAGTTCCGCATGAAGTCTATTGAAGCTTCCTCTTTGGACAGCCAATCGCGTCCTAAGATGATTTCCTCCCTTAGGTTCTCTCCCACGAGGAAGTTCCATTCCCGTGTTGTATTCTGGATGTCGAATTTTATCGATATCATACCCTTTATTCGCATCACGTTTCTTTTGTTCGCCAACTTGAGGCATGGAATCGAGGATTGTTGTAATTTGGTACTTTGGGCGATGCCCATTCTTATTATAGAGTATGAAGATGCAGAGTCTACCAATGCCTGATAGGTTTGCCCCTCTATGGTGACTCTCACCCTTGGAAGGAAGGAACCTGCTATTGCCGTGTGGCACTCTGCGGTTTGTTTCGGTTTCTTCCTTCTTTGCCCGGGTTGCCGTTTTAGTAACGAGCTCCCGGGCGGTACCGGTTTCCCGAGTTTCTATCTCTTCTATTTTGTTGAGCTGGGGATCGCTGGGCCGGGGGATGGCGGTATGGCGATTGGCGATTCGGTGAACGGCGTGGCGGTGATTGACGCTGATGTGAACTGCGCTGAGGTGAACGGTGACGCGGAGAATATTGTTGAGCTGACCGGCGAGGAGATAAATTGCTTCTTGTTTGGCGTTGGCCTAGGATCTTATATCTGCCTTTAGAATTTTCAAACCTCATGGCCTGGTTCATCCACTCTTCCATGGTGGTGGCATATATGTGTATGTACTGGGGTAACATTTGGCTATTACAAAACGCAGGCACGAATACATCTAACTCCGATAATTGTTTTGCCGGGTGGAGTCGTGCAAACATTTTTTGTTTATTAGCAATAAACTCTGCCAAGGATTCCGTGTTCTCTTGTGTTTTATGGTAGATCTGGTTTTGAAGTCGGAGTTCCACTTCTGGTCCCTCGTATTCCCGAAGGAAAAATCTTTTAAAAATCGACCATTCTGGGTGTTTATAAGTATTCGCCCAGTCCTTCGCTTTGTCCCGGAGCTGGGCCGTTGCCACCCTCGTTTTGTTTTCCTCGTAGGTGTTAGCTATTTGGAAATACTCTTCGCACCGTTCCAGGAAAAGTCGTGGAAATTCTTCCAGTCTCCCAGAAAATATTGCCTCCAGGCGAGGCTCCCTTTGACACACGGCTATGTTAGCGAGTTTTGTTACTAACATTTCAAGGATTCGTGTCGTCTGGGTGTCTCTCGTAAAGGTTTCTCCATTTGGTACATCCGCTGAGGATTGAGCTAGAGGACTGTTATCCTCATTCTCCACTGTGGTAGCGTTGCCCGCTGTTGTGCTACGTGTTTGTGGCATTTTCAGTGTTTTGAGCCCACTTTTGTTCGGTTTGTTGCCTCTCTTGTCTTTGAATTTATTCGTTAAAACTCATTGATCTGACAAACACGTTGGGCGCCAATTGATAGGGTCGAGTATCAATTTAGTGGGCTCAGAAACAAAACACAAATATCTCGGTACGATAGTTTATTTTACAAGTTCACAGAATATAAGTTAATGTTTTTTTTATAGTCTCACATGACGCTTCTTAAAAAAAAAACTCCTATCTGTCAAAAAAAGAAAAATGAAACAAAACAATTCAATTCGAATTCTGGTGCGTTTAAAAAAAAATGGATTTGTGTAACCACCGTACGAAAGTACTTAGACTACACTGGGTAGCTCGATTCGAGCCGTGACTGATTCCCTTTTGCGTTTATTTTTTAGTGACGGGGTTTTGGGTCACTCTTCATGCTCGTATCATTGTGTTACCTGTTTCGGCTTACAAGGCCATTCTCAAACTGAGGGTAAACCACTTTGAGACGTCTTATTTATATGATTCTAATTTTATTTTTTTTAATGTGTTTAAATCGATTTATTATCGGTTCCCAATTTACTGAGAAAATAATTGGGACAGTAGGTATTCTATTATGTGGGGTATTTTGAAATCTGTTTTCCCCGCACTAAATGTTAATGTGTTCTTAATTGTTTAATAATGACTTGCTACGACTTATTTGAGTGTGTTATATTGTTTAGGTTTTGTAAACATACTCCTTTATCGCCCTTCTGTCAATCTCCTTCATTCCTCATGTCGGTTCTATTGAAGCCCAAATTCATATTTCTTAATATAAGTAGACTTTCTTTTTGGAAGGCGGGTATGGGTGAGCTTTGTCTAGGTCTTGGCGACCAATGCGTTTGCCCACTTACTGCGTGGCGGGCCGGACCGGGAGAGATTTTTTTTTTTACATTAACTCCACACAGGAGTCATCTATGTCATCTGGGATGCTGTGTAGAGGGTCATTTTGAGGAGAGGAAGGAATGAACATTGGTCTTGAAGAGACCCATGTTACAGGAAGGAGGAAACACAGAGGCCGGCAAATCATTCCACAGCCGAGCAGTTGAACACAAGAACGAGTCAAAGAAACGACTCGTTCTCATGTGACAAATGTCAACCGTGTACAAATGTTGGGCACGCGTTTGGCGTGTTTCCCGACTATGCACCGGTGCCGAAGGGATCAATGATGCTAGTTCCTCGGAGCATCTTCCATTGTAATACCGGTAGAACAAGGATAGCATTCCCACCCGACGCCTGTGCTCTAAAGATTGCAATCCGTCTGTTAAGATGGGAGAATCTATTAAACGGATCGCCCGTTTCTGCACAGAGTCGAGGGTATTTTTCAGGTATTTTGGAGCGCCAGACCAGAGCTGGCTGCCAAATTCAACCGTGGGGCGACTTGTGATTTGTACTGGGTTAGCAGTTGTGTACTATTTAAGTATCTGCCGGCCCTATACTATACAGTACGCCCAGTTTTTGGGAGGCTAACTTTACTCTGGCCTCGATGGAGCCCCCATACCTTAACTGGTCACTTAGCGTTACACCAACATATCAATGGAGGGCCTGTTCGGAAGATTGCTTCCGTTGAAAGAGACTAGATTTTCATTTCGATCCCTTTTAGACGTAATCAGACAAGATTGGGTCTTTGAAACATTAAATTCAACGAGATTATTTTTACCCCAAGAGAAAACACTCTCGAGGTAACCGTCCATTCTTTGCTTCAAAGCCCTCCGAGCCGTTGCAGAGTTTGTAAGCCCTTTGGGGGATTGGTTGAGGGAGACCTAACGTAGACCTTTCCTGGACAGAAATTCCTACTCAATCCTCATACGTTTTTCCTTCCCAGAACTTCCTCTCCTTCATTTCCCTAAAAATACCCTTCACGCAGCATCACCAAAGATGACATACACTCCCGTGTGGGGCCAATGTAAAAAATATTATTTTATGATATTCCACAATGAAAATGCATAAATCTCGTTATAACCATCACGGCAATAGCGATTTCACGGCTGTAATGACTTTTTAGTTCAGCCTTATCCATACTAATAATTATAAATGCGAAAGTGCGTGTGTGTTTGTTTGTTACGCTTTCACGCCTAAACCACTAAACCGATTTTAAAAATTCTTTCATTTTTTTTTTATATTTGATACACCATACATAGTAATTTGGGAGGCGGGAATGGGTACCGCCGCCCCGGGAAACTTTATTGGATAACCAACACCTCTGCCATAGGTCACCCCAAGTGGTTCGCTACGTTTGGTGATTTATGGGGTGAGGTTTGTCTAGGTCTTAGAGGCGGATGACCAGGACACACTTAACCCCCAGATTCCTACCCACCCCTTCCTTCCCAGAACTCTCCTCTCCTTCCTTTCTTTTAAAAAACCCTTCACACAGCATCCCATAGATGACATAGACCCTGAGGGAAATTATTTTCCTCAGGGCCTCCTGTGTGGAGCTCGTGTAAAAAAAATACATTTGCATATACATACAAGGTGGCGCAAAATTAATCACTCTATCGGAAGATGTTATAATTTTTGCAAATGGCGTCATACGTCAATCATATTTGAAATTTGTGAACTAGACAGCTGCAGAATACAAACAGACAAGCAATGGAGAGCTGTACTCCGCAAGAGCGTGGAATTATTGTGTCGATTTAGGCTTTAACGCTTTTAGCGATTTTGTGTCGAAAGTCATCTTGGGCGACGACGCGCATTTCCACTTAAACGGTTTTTTTTTTTTTACAGTGAATACCGCACAAGAATCTCAACTGCTCCCGTCTGGAGCCAGTGAGACTATGGCATCCCCAATTGGGGTATGTTGTGAGGCTGAAGGTAGTGGGGAGGGGAAGGAGGTGGGGAAGAGGAAGGTTGGGAAGTACCTGGCTATTCAGATCTGGTCACTAAACACGGCTAAAGCCATTTTCAAGCAACGTTTCAATTCTGAATGGTGGTCTTACACCAGGGCGATACTGATAGTATTTTCCACTCTGGAACATGCCGCAAATATACTATATATTATTTTAAATGAATTAATTGTGAAATAACACAAATTAATCAAATAAAATTTATTTGCGCATGCCGGGTTCGAACCCGCGACCTCCGGATTGTGAGTCAAGAGTCTTACCCACTGGACTATGGAGGTCGTTACGTCGGAGGTTACGCCAATAAGCAAAATATTCATTTCTGGGGCACTGAAAATCCGCGTGCGATGCACGAAAAGTCATTAGTGTGGTGTGGCGTTAACGCGGGAGGAGTGATTGGGCCGTATTTTTTGAGGACGCCATTGGCATTACGGTCACTGTTACTGGCGAACGCGACAGGGCCATGATAAACGACTTTTTACTTCCGGAATTGGATGAGCGGGGCTTGGTGAACATGTGGTTTCAACAAGACTGTGCAACCACGCACACAGCACGAGCCACAATGGATATTGTGAAGGAAGCATTTCCTGGTCGCGTAATCTCTCGCTTTGGCGATTTGGTATGGCCAGCAAGATCGCCCGATTTACCCATCCCAGACTTCTTTCTTTGGGGGTATTTGAAGTCGCAGGTTTATGCCAACAAGTCTCAGACAATCGCAGCCCTTAAGGAGAATATTCGACAGGAGTGCGAACAGTTATCACCGGAAATCTTGCGGGAAAGCCATGGAAAATGCGATAAAACAGGCACAAATGTGTATCAACCCTGGCGGCAGCCACTTGACGGATATCATCTTTTTCACTTAACAGAAAAAAATTTAAAAGTCTAAATAAAGATTTCTTTTACTCAAAATATATATTTTTTTATTTAGTAAAAAAGTTATTCAAAAACAAAATTGGATGATTAATTTTGCGCCACCCTGTATATTGTCAATATAATTTTTCAATTGGATCTCCGAGCCTGAAAAAAAACTCGATTCTTGAAACAAATTCTCGAAATTGGTTGTAACGATCGTGGCAATAGCGATTTTACGGCTATAACGAGCAATTAATACCAGGTGAAATCGAATGTACTTTAATAAAATACACGTTTTAGGAAAGTCACTTTCTAGTGGTTTCATATAGAATAGTTTTCAAAATACTACAAAACTAAGTTTTGCCGATTAATAATAATAATATTTGGATGACTTGTATAGCGCCGTTTTTGTGAAAAATCACCTCTAGGGCGCTGTACAAACATATAATGTATTTATATAATCTTACTCCTAACTACAAACTAGGCAAACCACTATGACAACTTATGGCTAAAAATTGCATCCACCGGTTCATCGATCACCGATACGAAACTATAATAAGTACAATGATTTGACTAATGAACGCGATGCTGCGTAAAAATGACTGTACAGGCAGAAAATATATAGGACCATACTTACCTGGGAGGTCACTAAAGATTAACACTGTTATTTGTTTTTGGGGTGTTGTGCCAAGTTGTGCTACCTCCTTTAGCAAACGCTTCGGACAGCGTTGCAGTGTCCATCATCAGGGCAGATCCGGCAGATGTGTGACACACCCGTGTGTAACACGGCATAACCCAAAAACAAGTATCGAAAATACTTTTGGTCGTGAAAATCTAAAAATGTATTGTTTATTTAAAGAAATTTGAGTACACTTCACACGCAGAGGACGTAATTGGGAACTATAGTATATAGTATGTTTTAATGAGCGTATTTTGAAAACAAAAGCAGAATTTCAAGGCGTTTTTAATATTAAAAACTAAATCTATGCTTATTTTTTTGTTATTTCGAGAAAACCGAAGATGAAATAACTCAAAAAATAATTGCAAAGAATTGCAATATTTTACATAAAAATTTTTAAAATCACGTTCATATAAACTTCAAGATGTTTAATGGTGGTCGAAAAATCTACAAATGATGTGACCATTCAAAGTAATAATAAATTGAAAAAAAATAATAAAGAAAAAAAAAACATATAAATACTTAATAATAATAATTTTATGAATCCGTAAATATCCGTTTTTTATCCTTCCCTACAAAGTTTTCATTTTGTGACTTGAAGAACCTTGACTTTTGATATTTGGTAAAATTTGAAAAAATGATATAATTTGTCAAAAATTATTTGCAAGGGAACATGGCAGCAATATGAGGAGGATATTTTGGTTCTGCGATTTCCATTCTTACTATCATTTGCTGTTATAACGAGGACCCTTCATTGATATAACGAACAAAAATTTTGCCGACACCGTTTCCAAATGTACCTAAATAAAACGTTTATTCCGAAAAAAAATATTCTCAAAATAAATATTAAAAGACAAAGGTGGCGGCGTACACAAGCGCGGTGGTGGGCTTTCCTAAATTCCGTTACGGAGGGATTATAATATTTACGACTCTACCTAATATAACGGTGAAAAATTTCTGTCTAGTCGGAACTATTTAATGGTGTCATAAAATCAAAGTTTTAGAAAAATGGGATTTTTCCAATGTCGGTTGCAGGTACAAGTACCAGCATGTAATGCATGGGGTAGGCAAGTATACTACAACCAATACCAAATCTCTAATCAGTTATAAAGAAACCCTTGATTTACAAGCATGTCTGCTAACAAGAGAAAGTGTCTCTCGATTCGCAAAAAAGTCGAAATTATTCGCGAAATAGAACGCGGCTCGAAAAATGTCGATGTGTGCAAGAAGTTTTCTCTGTCATCCTCGACGATATCAACACTGTGGAAAAACAAGGACGTTTATTTATCCGCATTCGAAAAAAACTACATAAAAAATAAAAAAATTAGAAAGTGCGAACTTCCTGACGTTGATGAAGCTTTATTAAAGTGGTTTAGTGTCAAAAGGAAAGCTGGATTTGCCATTAATGGACCGATTCTGAAAGATCAAGCGGAAAAATTCGCGAAACAATTTGGAAAAGACGATTTTAAATGTAACAACGGCTGGCTTGATCGCTTTAAAAATCGCCATAACATTATTTACGCGAAAATCAGTGGCGGTAAAGCGGAATCCGCGGATCCTGTGATAAAAATTGTTGAGAATGGGCTTGATCAAAAGGAAAGTTGTAGCGCGGACGAGACGGAATTTTCTTTTAATTTAACATCCAATAAAAATACATTTGTTTTTAAAAGTGAAAATTGCGTTGGTGGAGAAAAGTCGAAGGTTCGTAAATTTTTTATATACATGTTGTAACAGCACGTACCCTAAGGATTTTAACCAGCGATTCCTGAGCTTATTTTGAGTAAAAAATGTAGATGTCATTTTGCTGTCCAATGATATATTTTTTTAATTATACCCGGAAGGCTGGTTAAAATCCTTTGGGTGCATGCTGTTACACCTGTATAAAAATGAATAATTAATGTTCTTTGTTTGTCCCGTATGCATTCCATACCATTGATTGCCATGAAGCTTTGGTGATTAGTTGTGCCCACGCCCACGAAGGGTTGTACTGGGTGTTGAGGGGCGTACTTGACTTACTTAGTGAATCCTGACATTATTTGAAATAAAAAGTGTAAATGAATTTTTTTTTTAAATAAATGAAGAAAATATAAGCGAAACTCAATCGAAAATCTGGAAACAGAAAAATCAGAAAAACATAGTCCCAGAGGTGTCAATATGTTTATAAAGTTAAAATTAAAAAAAATAAGAATTTTTTTTTTCTACAAAAATATTTATAAAAGAATTTTTGGACAGTTGGAATAGGGGTAAGGGGTTGGGCGATTACTCGGCTGAGTGCCCAGTGACGACACGCGGAATAATTTTTTTTTCGTTTGATTTCGAAGAAAAAAAAATTGAAAAAAAGAAGTCAACAAAAAGTCACTGGAGACCAAAATTTCATTTACATTTTTTTACTCCAAATAATGTCAGGAATCAATGGTTAACGTAAGTGAAGTATGTTTTTCACGCTGTATACAACCAGCCATTTAAAAAATTGTAATGGATAGTATGAGGATCACCTCCGGCAATCACGGCGGTATATGCCGAGAATACCAGGGGTAAAATTTCAATCGCCCGCCGTACGCCGGGCGCCGGGCGCCGGGTGACACTATATTCCTAAAAACTTAGGTACTTGTTTTTTCAGCATTTATAATTAATAAGCAAATTATACAGCAGATAATGTGATATATTATATTCATATTTTTTAAATATATTTTTATCCAACGTAGTTTTCCCAGGATTGCTCTTTTATTCTGAGAAACGTTTTTTTATTATTTTAATGTTATAAAAAATAATATAAATTATTACTGAAGGCGTATGAAAATATTATTGAGTTTTATTATATTTTCCTGCTAAATGAGCATCCTTTACTGTAAAAACAAGCCATAATTATGGGACTTTCTTGAAAATAAATACAGTACTACTACTGATTTGAAAATCGTAATTATGATAATTGACATGGAATTTTTTGCCACGATTTTTCACAGATAAAGTAAACATGTTTGCAATTGACGAAACAACGGACTAGAATGGTTTTTTAGGTACATTCTTGCCAAGCAAATCTATAATAATAATAATTGGATAATTTGTAGAGCGCCGTTTTTCTGAAAAATTACCTCAAGGGCGTTGTACAATTTATTAAGAATTCTTAGTGTAACAGACGATTCTTGCTGCACCTGCCAGATCTTTTTATTCAAAACCAAGCACTTAGCAACCAACACGTCTTGCATTATTATTGATGACAAATTCTGCATTTTAAGACCTAAACAACAGGTGCCCTCGGCCACCTGGAGTAATCAGGTCGATTCTTGCAAGACATTATTTATGTAAAGAAAAGACTGCACATGTCCGAACCAGTTTCAAAACAAAGCACTTAGCAACTAATATTGATCCCGAACACCTGCATCGGCCACCTGGGATAATCAAGAAAACGTAAACAAATTAATCACCCCTTTGCACGTGCAGAGATGACAACAACATGTTTACGTTAACTTAAAACAAGTGTGCGAAGATTTTAGTATAACAACCGTCTGAAAATAAATATTTAGTCATTACCAAAAAGATCTCGGAGTTGTTATTTTATAAACTATCTCCCGAGCCGAAGTGACGATTGGAATCCAGTGTCCTAACGTTTTACAGTATTGTGTGGATCAAATAAGTGATCTCATACACTTAGGTTCTATCTAATTTAACTTAACTACATATATATAAAAAATTAGGTTCCGTATGTTTGCGTTCGTAAATCTCAGAAAATAATCGATGGATTGACTCAATTTTTTTACAGAGCATTTTAGCAGAAGAGTGTTTCTATACTTTTTTAGCAGAAGAGTGTTTCTATGGGGTACGAGAAATAAGGAACGGAGGTGTAGTCGTGCATCCAAGTACCGATGCGGAGGCCATAAAACTTGCCAATGCACCGACCCTATCCGATGCTGGTCTGAAAGCAGCAGTTTCTTCACATAAACTTCCTCGGATAGCTATCCATGGTCTACCTCAAGTTGTGCCCCTCAAGAACATCATCTTGGCAATCCACCAGCAAACACACGAAGAAACGGTCTACAAATTAATGAATTGAAAGATAAATTGCAGTTCTCTCACAAAGTAGGACCTCGTACCGGATCGTGCACTCATGTCTTCAGAGTTCCTCCTTCTGTTCGTCACTCCCTCATTCGCTTCTCTAAACTGGCTATGGACTGGCAAATACACACCGTAAGGGATTGGATCGACAGTCTAAAATGTGGACACTGTCAACTTTACGGCCATACGGCGTCGAAATGTAACGCAGACATGCCTACATGTTCTCACTGTGGAAAACCTGGACACAATCGAGATGCTTGCCCGACTCCTGAAAAGCCACCAGCATGTGCTACCTGCAAGTTCTTCAGAAAACCGTCCACACACAACACTGGCTCCCCTGACTGTCCTGCCCGCCAAGCCGCTGAGAGACGCGAATTATCTCGAGTCAATTTTTTAGGCTGAATCAGAATCGACACCTTATTAATACTAACTTTTCCACCTATTATCAAAATATTCGTGGTCTCAATACTAAGCTAAACTCCTTTAGATGCTCCATAAATTTATGCCCTTATGATTTTTTATCTTTTACTGAAACATGGCTATCAGATAATATTGCTTCAACAGAACTTGGACTACATGACTACATTATTTTTCGCTGTGACCGCTCTTCCTCTTCTAACAAATGTAGAGGAGGTGGGGTAATGATATGTATTAAAAAAAAATACTCTTGCCACATTCTTGAATCGTCTAATAATGTATCTGAACAATTATTTATTTGTGTTCTACTTGGTTCCAAGAAACTTGTCATTGGTTGTGTATACATTCCCCCCTCCTCTTCAATAGAAATCTATAAGTCACATACTGAAGCAGTTGAGCGTGTTTCCATAAAGGCGGATTCCTTACTTATTTGTGGTGATTATAATCTTCCTAAAATAGTGTGGCTTAATGATAGTCATGGTGTGAAAACTCCTAATAATGTTTCCCTTCATGCTTCCATAATAGTAAATTTCTTTGCCTTCCTGAATATGTACCAATTAAACTCGATCAATAACTGTGGAGGTTACTGTCTTGATCTAATATTTACCAATATGCCTAGCGTTTGTGTATGTGAAGCTTCTGACTCAATATTACCAATAGATAAATATCATCCACCACTCAATATTAACTTCACTAATCCTTTCAAAAGTGACACTCTGAAATCAGCAGTTACATTCCACTACAAATTTAACAAAGGTGATTATACTGGCATGAATAGGTACCTTTCCCAATATGACTGGGCAGGTATGTTATCAAACAACAATATTAACGATGCTGTATTTAAATTCAACGAATGTATAACTCATGCTATAGATTTGTTCGTTCCAAGGGGAACTTTTTCCCAGCCTAAATTTCCTATTTGGTTCAGTATGAAACTAAAGCATTTGATTATGGAAAAAAAGAAAACACACAAGTTATTCAAATTAACGAACAACTTAGCGCTTTATCAAAAATTTTCTCAGTTAAGAGAATTATCCAAAATTGAATCTAACTTGTGTTACAAATCTTATATTGAACTCACTGAGACAAAATTAAATCTTAACCCTAAACAATTTTGGAAATTTATTAAACAAAAACGTATTGATAACGATCTCCCTTCAAGTTTATTTTTTAATGATACTCACGCCACCAACGATTTCGATATTGCCAACCTTTTTGCTGAACATTTCTCCTCTGTCTATACTGATAACATATGCACCATCCCTCCACTTAAATATGCTAATACTATTGACCTTAATAATTGCGAAATCACACTTGTAGATGTTTTCAATTACTTAAAAAATCTTCCCAGCAAAACAAGCACTGGTCCTGATGGTATACCTGAAATATTATTGAAAGAATGTAAATCTGTTGTATCTAAGCCAATTTGTTTATTATATAACTTATCATTATCATCTGCCACTTTTCCGGATTCCTGGAAGGTTTCCTATATACGACCTATTTTTAAATCGGGTAATAGGTCGAACGTAGAAAACTATAGACCTATATCGATGTTATCTCATATTCCTAAAATCTTTGAATCTATAATCACAAAAAAATAACACCTATTTTCAAAAATGTGCTGATTGAGGAACAGCATGGCTTTAGATCTGCTAAATCTACCACTACAAACTTACTCTCCTTCACCAACACCGTAGTCAATGGCCTAGAAGATAAATCACAAGTAGATGTTCTATATACCGACTTTTCTAAAGCTTTTGACAAAGTAAAACACGCTATCCTCATGGCCAAGCTATATGCTATAGGTATACGAAACCCATTGCTATCTTTCTTTAATTCTTATTTAAGCAATAGAAAACAAAGAGTTAAAATAAATAACATTGAGTCTATTATTATTGAAGTAACATCCGGCGTACCGCAAGGAGCACATTTAGCCCCGCTTCTCTTCAACTTGTTTATAAATGACATTATTCGTATTTTCTCTCACACACGCTTTTGGCTTTTTGCTGATGACAATAAGATCCTAAAAATAATCAAAAACTACCATGACCGCCTTCTTTTCCAATCAGATATTGACTCTTTCAGTGACTGGTGTAAAATTAATTGCTTGGAACTAAATGTCGATAAGTGCAAAATTATGTCCTTCTACAGATCTAAAAATCCGATTGTTTTCGAATACAAATTAAATAATAATTGCCTAACAACTGTTCAATCTATTAAAGATCTTGGTGTCTCTCTTGATAGCAAGCTTTCTTTCCGGGAACATATAAATACGATTGTTAATAAATCTCTCAAACTACTTGGTTTTATCACTAGAACCACTTCTGACTTCAAAAACATAAATACCCTAAGAACTCTATACTGCTCCTTGGTTCGCCCCCATCTTGAATATGCTTGTATTATATGGTCTCCTTTTTATGCTGTCCATATTCGTCATATTGAATCCGTTCAACATCGGTTCCTAAAGGGAATTGCTTGGAGGCTAGGATTAGAGCGAGGCAATTACTCGTATGCTGAAATTGAACAAACTCTAAACCTTTCTCCTTTAGAAGACCGTCGGATAAAATCTGATCTCATTTGTTTCTTCAAAATTATTAACTGTTTAATCGACTCACCTACATTACTACAACTCATCACATTTAATATACCTTCTCGTAGACTCAGAAATAAAGACCTGCTTTTCCTCAATCAGCACTCGACTAACTATGGTTATAACTCACCACTGTCCAGAATGTGTAGACTGGTCAACTCACGTCAAGACCTTGATTTTTTTGGTATTAGTTTAAATGATTTCTGTCGCTCTTTAAACAAATGAAGATATGTAATATTCACCCTAATTTTTGCAAGGTCTTGATGTGACTTGACACTTATTTTTCTTCTATTTTCACTGTTTGTCTTTGCTTTCATGTACCATCCGAATCCTTACATTGTTCATTTCTATACTTCGTGATACTTTGTTTTATTTTTCTTTCTTTTTATAATACTGCATACCAAAAAAAGAAAAAAAAAGTTCATAAAAAATGAATGATATTAATTTATAATTTTTTTTATTTTTATTATTTTACTTAGATATACTTAGATATGTTTACACTTACGAGTACTAGACTCCAATTCAAACAACTATCCTCCGTTGGTCACCATGATACAGGCAGCTGCCTAGTATGGTGACCTAATGTATCTCCTGAAGTAAATTTATTATGTATGTAACATGTATTTATAAATAAATAAAAATAAATAAATAAATTGGACGTAAGTCCGTAAATAAATAAATAAATATATAATGGTAAGCTCTGGCGTTATGAAATTTGTTTAAAAAAATAATAATTTAGGTTCCTTGCGTTTGGGTCTGCAAATCTCGGAAAGTAATCGACTGATTGACTCAAAATTTTTGCAGAACAGTGTTTCCGTGTAGTATTGCTGTAGTAAGCTCTGGCATTATAAAATTTTTATTATAGATACCTATGTTTGGGTCTGCAAATCTCAGAAAATAATCGATGGATTGACTCTAAATTTTTACGGAATGTTGCATTTTAGCAGATAAGTGTTTCTATTATGGCGCTATGAAATTTGCATAAAAAAATTACTCCATGTGGTGTGCAAGTGGTTTGAAAATATGTGTATTATAGATTTTAGCGGCAAGGAGGGAAGGCAGGAGTGGGAGGGTAACGAAGGAGGTGGGGTTCGCGGGAAGGTTGACGAGAGAGGGGGAAGGAGGGGAAGGTGGAAGGGGAACGCAGGAGGGGAAGGGGATGCTGGAGGGGAATGAATTTATTTCTTTGAATAGAATAGCAACGCATGCCGGGAACCAGCTAGTAAAATATATGTTAGTATGCTAAGAGCATTTAAAATAGATGTATTTTAGTAAAAAAATGTTTTTAAGGGTTGATTTGTTGACATTGTTTTAAAAATGATTTTCCGATATTATAGCTGTAATTTTTTTCCAGAACAACAAGGCCGTGGAAGCCGGCGTCCCCGCCCAGTCCAGCGGGCGGCGCGCCTCGCAGGACTCGGCCCCCAAGGACGCGGCCGTGACGGAGGGCGGCGCCGTGGGCGAGGACGGGGCGGGCGAGGCGGCGGGTGGGGGCCCCTGGGCTACCCTCCGCTGCGTCTTCTGCCGCCTGCAGCTCGCGGCCCCCTCCACCGCCGGCACTCCTCGCCTCATGGAGTGTCTGCACTCGGCCTGCGAGGCCTGCATCACTGCCAAGCTGCTAGAGCGATCGCAGGCCAGGGATTATAATGGTGAGATTGACTTTAACTCCTCGGACCTCCATTTTTATTTTTTACATTATCAAAATGCTGTATTTTTATGACTTTTGTGCATTTTTTATCTAATTTTATTTATTTGCTTTAAAATTATCTGTCATGAATTAATTTTACTACCAAACATGAAAGCCCTCTGGGCTTTATATGCATAAAAAATTAATTAAAAATTAGCTCCACATAGGAAGCCCTGAGGAAAAAAATCTTTCAGGGTATATGTCATCATTGGTGATGCTATGAGGTTTTTTTTTATATTTTTACATTAGCTTCACACTGGAGGCCCTGAGGAAAATAATTTCCTTCAGGGCCTATGTCGTCTTAGAGGATGCTGCGTGGAGGATTTTTTTAAGGAAAGAAAGGAGAAAGGTTCTGCAAAGGAAATAGATATGAGGGGTGGGTTGGTAAATCAGGGATTCAGTGTGTTCAGGAGTGACGGTGACAAACATATGAAACCTTCCCTCCGACTGCGGTGCGAGGCAGTTATGGCTCAACCAGTCTCTCTCGATCCGGCCCTCCATGCAGCAGGGAGGCAGCGGCATCGGCTGTCAAGTCTTGGACAAACCTCACCCCATAAACCCGGTCTTTTTAGAAAGGAAAAAAGTAGTTCTGGGAAGGAAATAGATGGGGGGTGGGTAGGAATATGGGGTAAATGCGTCCAGGAGTCACGGATGTATCAATCCATCCCTCTCACTGCAGTGCAATGCGATGGGTCGAGAGAGTCCGGCTGGAGGGATCGAGGTTATGTCTCCCTTAAACAGTCTTTCCCGATCCGGTCCGCCATGCAGTAGGTGGGCAAACACATTCGCCGACAACACCTAGACAAACCTCACTCCATGAACCTGGGCACCCGTGCTAAGTCACCAAATGTAACAAACACTTGGGTTGACCTATTGCAGGGATGTTATTTATCCAATAAATCCATAAAAGAAAATTGTGATAGCCTTCCGTGGTTGAGGGGTAAGCCTCTCGACCAGTTATTCAGAGATTGTGGGTTCAAATCCCGGCTTATGTTTCAATTTAGGAGGGAGGTATGGGTACCGCCCCCCTGGGAAAAATTTATTGGATAACCAACACCTCTGCCACGTTTGGCGATTTAGTGGGAGGGCCCGGGTTCATGGGGTGAGGATGTCTAGGTTTTGTGGCCAATGCCTCTAACGATCTGCCCACCAACTGTTTGGCAGGCTGGATCGGTAGAGACTGGTTGAGGGGGACCTTCTGATCTCTCCAGCCGGACTATTTGACACGTAGCCTTGCACCGCATTGGGAGGAATGGATTCATATGCCCGGCAGATCCCAAGATTCCTACCTACTGCTCATTTTTCATCTTCAGAACTTTCCCTCCTTCCTTTTCTAAAAAGACTCCACACAGCAACCACAAAGACGACTCTGAAGGGAATTATTTTCCTCAGGGCCTCTCGTGTGAGCTAATGTTAAAAAAAAACCTCCATCCTTCATTGGATAATTCCAAACTTCGAATATAATTAAAAATCATCCAATGTTTTGTTTTTATTTCAGCCACTCCAGAAAACCTGACAGTGCTATGCCCGCAGTGCCGGGTGCAGTGCAGCGCCCATGCCATGATTGACCAGCAGTTTGTGGTGGAGCGCCGGGCGCTGGCCGAGGGCGGAACCTCGAGCGGGCCCGCCGGCACCAGCGAGCAGCGCTGCAACAGCTGCTCCGATGACAACGCCGCCACGGCCTGGTGCTGCGAATGCTCCGAGTTTATCTGCGATGTCTGCGTGCAGGCGCATCAGAGGTGATAACTTATCTTACTTGCATGACTGGTGAAAGTCAACCATTCAGAATCCAAACGTTTCTGGAGAATTTTAACAATTCATCAAATTTCAATTTCGAAGTTTTATTCAAGTTCTGTTTTTATATCATTACTAGCTGGTACCCGGCATGCTTTGCAATGCCAAAATAAATTGATTCCCCCTGCGTGTCCTTTCCTGTGCATTCCTGTTCCCTTCCACCTTCCCCGCCTTCCCCCGCCCTCGTCTCTTCCCTCTCCACGAACCCCACCTTCCGCCTGCCTTTCCTCCCTGCCGCTAAAATATATAAAATACACACATTTTCATTTATACAAATTTCACAACGCCAGAGCTTACCATTATATAGAGCCTATGTTACTCGCTGATAATGTAGCTTTCTATTGCTGAAAGAATTTTTAAAATCGGTTTTGGTGGTCTAGGCTTGAAAGTGTAATGAACAAACACACTCACTTTTGCATTATAATATTAGTACGGATGATTCAGGTCTTTTTTCTCCAAATTTAATGAATTGATTGAATTCTGTGAATCATCGTCTCTTAGTTTACCAGATCTAAATAAAACGCCGTTTTTAAATCTCGATTTTGTTTTCGTGTAATGAATGCCAATCTTGAAAGTGGAAATTAACCCACTTCTCTACATTCGATTGAGCTGAAACTCAGCAGATAAACTCGTTGTCGATGACAGTACATTCTATCATTTTATGTTGACATTTATGCATTGTGAATTTTACTCTTGACGTTTCTTAACTTGTTTCAGTCAAAAAATATTTATATTGCAATTGTGTGATTATATTTTAGTATGTGAAGATCATCTACCACACACACCCATTTTTCTAAAATTGGCTACTAGCCGGACCAAGGGATTGCCCGAAAATTGAAAATACATGTATTATATAGTCGGGAAACACGCCAAACGCGTGCCCAACATTTGTACACGGTTGACATTTGTCACATGAGAACGGGTCGTTTCTTCGACTCGTTCTTGTGTTCAACAGCTCGGCTGTGGAATGATTTGCCGGCCTCTGTGTTTCCTCCTTCCTACAACATGGGTCTCTTCAAGACCAATGTTCATTCCTTCCTCTCCTCAAAAAGACCCTCCACACAGCATCCCAGATGACATAGGCCCTGAGGGAAATTATTTTCCTCAGGGCCTCCTGTGTGGAGTTAATGTAAAAAAAAAAAAATTATAGTTAAAAAAACTTAGGTTTTATTGATTTTTTTTTTATGATGACTATGGCAGTAGGTGTTGCTTGGACTCCATCAGTAGGACCTTCTTTACAACTTTAGTTACATATTTTCAAGTTGAGTTATTTCATGAAATAACTATGTATTCTTTTGTTTTGGCATAATTGCTTCTCTGACATTTCCAATTCTATATTATTTTTAAACAAAGCCATGTATTATTTTGTGCTTTGTTCTATTGCTAATCTTGTTTTTCTTTTCAGGTTAAAAATCACCAAAGACCATACAATAAAGTCAAAAGACGAAGGCATTAATGAAATCGCATCGGCGTCCAACAACACATCCAACAACAGCCAGGAAATGTTCTGCAAGGAACATACTCAGGTATAAAGCACGTACACAATGTATTTCTACATGGTGACATTGCAATAAGTCTTATTGACAAACTTTATGTGATATATGTGCAACTAAAGTCTTGCATGAGAGAGACGGCATGAAAGCAAGACCATCGTAGGTAGAGGTGTGTATAGGTTAGTCATGTATTTTCAACATCATTCAATAGATGCCGTTAGTATAGTAAGTTATATGAAGTTTTGTGGTATCTCGACAGATGTCAGTTAAGTATTATTTCAGAACAGCATTATCTATTGTCGTTCATGTCCAATGTTCTGAGGGTCCATCTGATAGTCGGGCAGATGAAAAGAAAAAAAGTGTATAATTTTACTAGTCCTATGTAAAAGTCTATAAAAAGAGCATTAATAATTAAAAATAATAATTATTTTTATTGTTAAACTAACGTTTAAGACAAGATTTTTATGCATAGCACAAAGGGTAACAATTATTATAAGCAATAATTATCAGCCTGAAACACTCATCCACATTGAAAAATCTTCCGAGAAAAGATACATGACGCCAACGGGACATGAACCCGTGTCCTTCTGATTGCCGGTCAGCTGCTAAATAATTTAATTTTCGAGTTTTTACCATAGGCTAACTACATTTTGAAAGGTTCCATGAATCTCAGAAACATACAACTTCAAAACCCCCTTGAAAAGTCCTTAAAAGAAATGAAAAAAGAAGTGATGCATACATTTATAGACATGGTCGTCAAACTGCGGCCCGCACAAATATCTTTGTGCGGCCCGCACAAATATCTGCAGCTTTTAAATATATATTTTTTCATGTACAATTATATTAACCTGCTTTTATTTCAAATATTTTGTGTACCTAATGGTTTTAAAACGTTGACTTTAATTGATTGACATTTGATTTTAAAACGCCCAGCTGGTTTTTAAACACATCCTGAATCGATTTTGAACACGCAAAAAGTGTACATCATAAGTTCTCAACAGAGGCCCCCTTGTGGGCGTTTAAGACATTCAGGGGGGCAATTAGAGGTCGTTGAGATGGCACAATGGCCCCCACTGATTAAAAAAATATGGAACATATTCCAGTAGTTCGGGAAGTGGATGAAAATTGTACCGAAAGATTCCATTTCAGATCTACATAAATTTTTTTTATTATATAATATTGCCTCTTCGTGTATTATTATTAAGAATTGACACTGTATCACAAATAAAAGAGTACAAAAGAATTGACTTTTTAACTTCCTAAACAAAAAGGTACAACATCAATCCCCCCATCCTCCCCAATTCATAAGTGTGTGGCCCGCGGTGATACCCCAAATGGTCCTATGTGGCCCTTGACCAGAAAAGTGTGACGACCGCTGATCTATAGCATTTAGCCTATGAGAGAAAGAGATAATATAATCGGTCTCCTCTTTGGGCGGTGCTTCTTGTCTACTTTAGTTTTCTGAAGGTTTCACTTTTACCACGAGTGAACTGCACACTTGTAATATTTTTTTTTCATCACTTTTAATGACTTTTCAAAGGAGGTGTTGAAATTGCATGTTGTTGAGTTGTCCGGTCACCATTTTGATACAGTTATAATCATGTTATCATCTCATTTAGGAGCGCTTATCCCTGTTCTGCGAGACGTGCGACCGACTAACGTGCCGCGACTGCCAGTTGCTGCACCACCGCGACCACCGCTACCAGTTCTCGGCAGAGATGGCGGACGCGGCACGCTCCACCATCGCCTCGCTGCTGTCCGAGGTGCAGTACAAGCGCGTGCTGCTGGGCAGCGCCATGAAGGTCATACGCGACCGCCAGACGCTCATCGCCGACAAGAAGAAGGCGCTGGTGCACGAGATTACACAGACCGTCGTCAAGTGAGTATATTATGAATTTTACTGCTAACTAAACACTTTTGGTCTAAGCTATTTATCTAATAAATAAAAACCTAAATGTTAACGTCATTGTGTTTAACAAGTGGTGTGCCGATTGTGCTCCGGAAACCTTTTTTTCAAAGGCTGAATTTACCAATGGGACTCCGGAGATCCGTTCTAATACCATCGATGCTGGAAGTTTTTGCGATGCGATTTTAACCTTTATGCTTTGAAAACTGTAAAGAGGATAAAACCAGAATCTCTTGTGCTAACAACACTTCTACTTTTTATTTCATGAATGTAACCTCTCTGACTGTCTAGAAAACATTTTATCTAGAAATATTATAATCGTTCAGGAGTTGAGTTGGCATCGCATTTGGATCCCACCCTGGCGTCCCGTGTTTGATTCCTCGACTGGCTAAGTCCTCCATCACGACACAAGCAATATTTTCCGCTTGCTGTGGTGGTAGCAGGAGAAAATCAAATATTGTCAGATTATTCGTAACCCGGGAATGTTTGTCTTTCTTTAAAAAAAAATCTGTGCATGTTAGAATTCATTTTTGATAATGAGCAATATATATTTTCAGACTCACTAACACAATTAACACCCGAGGTAAGCAGCTGGTACTGCAGCTCAACGAGGTGTGTGACGCAAAGCAAAAGACCCTCAACGAGAAGAAAGTTGCACTGGAACAATTATCATCCATCACCGACCACTGCATTGAGTTTGTTAACTCGGCCCTTGAACAGGTATGGAATCAGAAGTACATTTGATTAGTACACACATACATAGTACACACATACATTTTGCCATAATTTTTTTTGCAATTCTGGCTACACCAAATTTGCATAATATCTACTATTCTTCTGCACGGGTTCTGTATAATTTATTAATATAATTTATTAATTTATTTATTATTTAATATGTGTATTTATTTTACTTCATGTTTACTGTTCCAAAAAATTATAAAAATAAAAGTGATTACAGGCGTAAATTATTGATAACATCGCACACTAACTTACTCTCAGTAACTTATTTTATTTTAATTTTTCCTTCTGATTACAATAAATTTTAAAGGCCCATTGTGTTATCTCCCATTTTTTTACCTTACTCTAGAGTAATTTTAAAATACATCTGTATCTGTGTGAATTTCGATATTGTTTAAATGAACACACTGACTTATATTTTATTTTAATTTTTCCTTCTGTTTACAATAGAGAACTCCAGTCCAATTTTTTTTATTTTTTTTAATGAATAAAGACCTTCAAACTTAAATAACTGCATTTTTATTTTTATTTTTATAGTTAGTTTTAATAGTTAAAATAATTGTCAAAGTTTTAATTTTTAAAGACTCCCAGAAACGCACCGTATCTATGGTGGTCTTCACCCACCCATAGTTTTTTACTTTTTAAGTTGTCATTTTGAATCAGTGATGTCATGTCGAGGGAAATTTCCCTAGATCTAGGGGAGAAAAATATTTTTTAGGGATAAGGGAAATCAGGACAAAATCTAGGGAAATTTCGAACTCTGGCAAAAATTTTATTACATATGACAATATTACTGGTAATATTTATATATATATATATATATACGTATATATATTTTTTGGAATTCCTATGAATCTTAATTATTGTTCATGTACTTACATGCAATGTTATTTTTAACACTGACAACTCAAAATGATATTATGGAACGTACCCATACTACGTGACACGTTCGGGGGGGGTCTTCAAAATACCACGCTTGGTACAAATGAGCGGCGGGTTGCTTATGATTTTTATTTTGCAAAGTGTTTTTTTTTATTTGGAATTCAGTTTCTAATTCAGTGGTGAGTGTATTCGTACTTTTAAATTAATACTTCACGTAGCAAAAAGTGTTTTATTTGGAAAATCACGGTATTATTAGTATATTTACCAAGTTCCGATATCTTTCCAATTAATTATCATATTAATTAACATATAACAGGATTAGTGTTACACAATCGGGTGGCTACGTAGGTAATTGCGTAAATGTGAAATTTCACTTCGAAATCTAGGGAAATAATTTTCTTGGGCTGAGCATCCCTGATTTTGAATTTAAGAAAATGGCGGAATAAAATTAATATAGGATGACTCAATGACTTTTGTGTGAGAAATTGAGGCGTTTTTATTTAAGATTAACTGCTTTTAATATAGAAAAACATTGGTAAAATGTCCACATTTCACCGCTACTGTTATTGTATTTTAACAAAGTGCAATATAAAAATAATAAATCATCTTTTTCATTTCAAATACAAGTGACATCATTCTTCAATTTTGTGTTCAGGCGTGATTTTGTACATTGTTTTAAGTATAACACATACAGAAACACTGGTATTTATAATACACTGATCATGACGATTGTGTAGTAACTTGTATAAAAAGCCCTATACTAAAAACAATTTGAAAATACAATGTCAAATATGACACGACTTTAACCTCAAATAGGCAAAATTTATTGCAGATTGTCCGCAAATATAGCCCTTTTCGTTAATTGTTGAGGGCCTAAATTATGTTTCAATAAACACAATAACTATTATTTATCTAAATCTCTATAAACAGTATGAAAATAAACCAAACACACGAAATGTTGAATTGCATAGGTACGTGTGCACTTCAAGTCATTTCAAATGTCAACACACTATCACCAGGTGACAGGTTAAGTGTGACGTCACAGTTAACCATTTCAGTAATGCCAACTTAACGCTGTGTTTTGAAAGAGGTTTAAAAATGCACTTTTTAATATTTTTTTAAAAACTCTGCGTTTAATATTATGAAATAAAACTTATATATTCAGAATCAGCGTTTCTTGGTCTATATGAACATATTTTTTTAAAGCCATAATATTTTTCACTGGAGTTCCTTATTGTAAAGGCCCATCGTGTTATCTCCCATATTTTACCTTACTCTACAGTAATTTTAAAATACATCTATATGAATTTCGATATTGTTTGAATGAATCTATGAAATAGAATCTTAACCCCTCCGAATTTTCGAGAATATTAGCTTTTGGTGTCTTAAACGAAATGACACTTTACGAAAATTTTGTATTATTACCGCTTTACAATTAAAGCTCTATAAATGAAACATTTCTGAACGTAGCCGAATAGTAAAAACTGTTTTAGACAGGTTACAAAATAAGCTTTCGAATTATTATATTACAAATAAATATTAACATTTGTAAATATTAAAATTTAGAATGCAAACATTAAATAATGTGAAAATGACTCACGTGATGTTTTTATGTGAAAACGGTACTAAAATCACAGATTGTGTTAACAACAATACTTATTCTATTGTATAAATGTGTAATAAACACTTTTGTCACCTCACTTTTTTATCATTTCATATAAAAATATTTAATAGAAATTAACAATGTCTGCCGCCCGTAGGAAATTTGGCGGCATAAATTATGTGTCAGACTGCGCGTCTGACAGAATGTTCTTTTTATGTATTTCTATGGACAACTTGAATAGAGATGTGCAGCATGATTCACTATCGACCTTTCACTTTTTATTTTACGGATGTAACTAAAACAATAACGGAATTATAACGGTTTCTATGGAGACACACGCGCTGACGTGTAAACACGCTTATTGTACTTGACTGCTGTCGTATTTTTAACGCATATATCTGCTTACGTTGCGGAGGGGTTAAGTGGAAATTAACCCACTTCTCGACATTGGATCGAGCCGAAACTCGGCAGATAGACTCATTGTCGACGACAATGCGTTCTATCAACTTTTACTGGCAATAAGAATAATATTTAAAAATTACTTCTTTTAACCCCTCCGAAAATCGCAAATATTTACTTATAATGTCTTAAATGAAATGTCAGTTTTACGAAAACTTTGTGTTATTACCGCTTCACAATTAAAGCTCTATAAATGAAACATTTTTGAACGTTGCCGAATAGAAAACTGTTTTAGAAAGGTTACAAAATAAGATTTCAAATTGTTATATTACAAATAAAAATTAACATTTGTAAATATTAAAATTTAGAATGCAAACATTAAAAAAATGTAAAAATGACTCACATTATGTTTTTATGTGAAAACGGTACTAAAACCACAGATTATGTAAACAACAATATTACAACATTCTGTTGTATAAATGTATAATAAACACTTTTGTCACCTCACTTTTTTATCATTTCATATAAAAATATTTAAAAAATTAACAATGTCGAGCGGCCCGTAGGCAATTTGGCAGGTAAAAATATGTGTCAACCGTGCAACTGACAGAATATTCTTGTTATGTATTTCTATGGACAACTTGATAGGGATGTACAGCTTGATCCACTATCGACCTTTTACTTTTTGTAAAACAATAACGGAGTTAGAACGATTTCTATGGAGACAAGTGTTGACGTATAAACACGCTTATTGTACTTGACTACTATCGTATTTTTAACACATATATCTGCTTACATTGCTGACCGGTTAAGTTTCCATCAATGTTTGATTTGTATCACCTTTCAGGGAAGCAACACGGCAGTGCTATATACCAAGAAACATGTGACTTCCCATCTCCAGAGAATAAAGAGCCGGAGAGCCGACATCCCCAATCCAGAAATTCCAGTCCGGATACATCTGCAGTTGGACAAAGTCCCTGACCTTCTCAAAGGTTAATATCCTTATTTATTTAACACTATGATATACAGGTGTAACTCTGTCCAATGGCTTAACCAGTGGCAGCGATGTGTGATAGAAAAATAAGTTTTTGTGTTTTTAATTTTTTTTAAATGTCACCAGACAGCAAAATAGCATCTATGGTTTACTCCAAATAAGCTCAGGAGTAGTCGGTTAAAGTCGGTCAGGTACACTCTGTATATCGGAAGTCCTGGATCAAATATGCTTTGTGTCGTTAAGAGATAACAGATTTCAAATTTTTACTCTTTGATAAAATCATTATCCACACTATCACTCCTTATGATACATCCACAAATGTGAGATTGGCGCAATTAATATTAATGGATTTTCTGCCTTGTCAGACATTTAAAAATAATTTTGTTTGTTAACTCCATGAGGAGATAAGGATGATATTAAAATAATTATCCCTATTGAACACTGTGGGGAATTTAATGTACAATTTTTGCTCAATAAATAAACAACACAATATACGAGGGTGCGTTTTTAAGTTTGCAGAATGCGTAGGTAGGTGATTAGTGGGGGTGTCGCTGAATAAGGTACTAATTGAGCAACTCATTATTAGTATAAACACTGGGTTTTAACATAATTAGGTCAATTAGTCTTTGAGCTATCGTCGACCAAACAAATCAATCGGGAAGAAATTGTGAAATATGGAGAAAATTGAGTTCCGCACTATTATGAAGTTCCTTACCAAGCAAGGAAAATCAGTTCAGACCATACTGGAAGAGATGTCATCCATTTGCGGGGACTCTTGTCCAAGTAAAACTATGGTTTGTTTTCAAGTGGCATATCCTCTTTAAACAAGGCAGGGAGTCACTTGAAGACGACCCACGGCCAGGAAGGACGATCGAGGTGACCACTCCAGAAATTATTCAAAAAGTCAAAAAATTAATATTAGAAGATGCCTGACTAAAGAAGAAACAGCTCACGTAAATGGTTGGAGTATCTGATACAACCATTTTCAAAATTCTTCACGACCATCTTGGCATGACTAAAGTCAGCGCAAGATGGGTGCCGGGAATGCTCACGCCGTCTCTAAAACAACAGCGCGTGGAGTGTTTTTGTGTATTTTTGGACCTCTGTAGGGAAGACAAAGATGGAGTGTTGGCTCAAATTGTTACTGGTGATGAAACTTGGGTTCATCATTATGAACCTGAGTCTAAAATGACTCTATGCAGTGGCACAAGAAAGGCACACCACCACCCAAGAAGTTTGAGGTGTCACAATCGGCTGGGAAAATCATGGCGACAGTCCTTTGGGACTCAGAAGGAATCCTGTTGATCGATTACAAAGATAAAGGCATTTCCAGAGCTATTTCCAATCCTAGAGCAATTAAGCCATCAAGGAGAAAAGAATGGGAAAATTGACCAAAGGTGTCCTCTTTCTGCACGACAATGCGCCTGTTCACAAGAGGCGTGTTGCGATGGCTGCCCTGCAGAAGGTGGGCTTCGAAATTTTGCCACACCCACTCCTGACCTGGCTCCCAGTGATTATTACCCATTTCTAAACTTGAAAAAGAACTTTGTGGGAAAAAGTTTTCATGTGATGAAGAAGTGAAGGATGCAATTTCGCGAAGATCCAATTACATAAAGACAAATAAAAGATTTTTATTTCCACTCCTTACCCCCAATCCGCAAACTTAAAAACGTCCGCTCGTACAATCAGTCTGTTACTTGGAAAAAGTAATAAGTATGTACATTTTTTAATGCAATTGACTATATTCCTACTGCTCCTTTAAAGCTCTTGCTGCCTTTACAAACTGGGTAGAGTCAGGGTGCCCATGCGTGCCGGTGCCCTATTGAATTTATGGTATTTGTGTGGGCTCCACTAACTCGTCCCATACACCCTGTATTAATAATATGCAAGGTACGATTATTCTCCTTCTGTGCAGATAATGCTAAGATGTCGACCCAGAATTCAAAAGTGTCTAGTATTTTTGTTTTTAATTACAGTGCTAACCCACCTAGGCTCCGTCTCGGTGGACGGTAAGAACTACCCCCAGCAAGGCGGGCGCCCCGAATCAGCGGGGCCCTTACCCGCTCAGTCCCAGGGGCCTTATCACCCCCCCTCTGCTTCCCCCTCCGCTACCAGCGTACTTCAGGCCATTCAACAACACCATCACCAGGTAATTAATACTTAATCTTTTCAAAATTTTGCATTTTCAACGCAAATCTATCCCACCAATCGTACGTTTCCACACTGTGTGTATGTGGAAGGAGGTCACCGTGATTGTTTACCCACTGCTTCAACTTTCTCAATTTAGATACTGTGAATTTTTTTTTAAATAGTCTCAAGACATTGGAATGGTCTGTGTGATCACATCGACTTGATATCCGTAATACGTAGCGATACGGATTGTGTCAGCAAAATTGCATAGTTTGGTTTCTGCTGTTTTTTGGTCACAACGCGCCATGTTGATCAAAAATGATATGCGGTCGGATATAAGGAAAAAAGATTTCAAAAACTATTTAAACATTACATTATTCTATATTAGAGATTTTTTTTACATTAGCTTCACGCAGGAGACCCTGAGAAAAATAATTTCCATTAGGACCTATGTCATCTTTGGTGATGCTGTGTGAAGGGTCTATTTAAGGAAAGGAAGGAGGGCAAGTTCTGGGGAGGAAAAAGGTTTGAGGATTGGGTAGGAATCTAGGGTTCAATGTGTCTATGTCATCCACCGCCAAAACCTAGACAAACCTCACCCTGTGAGGAGAGTAACCATGCTAAGTCACCAAATGTAGCTACTAGAGAAGGATGACCAGGGGGCTTGGGGCAGATGTGTTGGTTATCCAAAAAATGGTTCCCGGTGCAGCAGTATCCATTCCCGCCTCCTAAATTTGTCGCGATTGGTTTATAATTTTGTGCTTATCTCGGTTTTTATTATTTAGGCACAATGTGTGAATGTATTTATAACTTCTGTATGGATGTTAAAACTGTGTTTATAAAAAAAAACGTTTACTAAAGTGATTACGGTCTTGTACAGTTCTCTTCCACATCAATTTAATTTAATTTTTATTTCCAGACCATGGCAGGAGGCATGGTGGCGGGACAGCGCCCCCAGCAGCCCTCACCCATCCCCCCCACCCTGCAACAACAACAGCAGCAACAACAACAGCAGCAGCAACAACAACAGCAACTTCAGCAACAACAGCAACAGCAATTCCAGCAACAACAGCAGCAACCCAACTCACAACTGGCGCACCTCTCGCACATGTCCCAGCAGTTACAGAGGCAAAACAATGCCGGTGAGTTTATTGGACTTTGTTGAAAACTTTGTTGGTGTCCAAATTCTCCTCCTTACAAGTCTCCTTACAATTTCTCCATTTGTTGCATCCGAAACTGCTTACGAATTACAGCTTCAGATGCACTTCAACATGGACTTTAAATACTAAAAAAACAAAAAGGTTTTGTAGGAAAAACAAGGTACATATCTAAGGCTGGGTTTAGACTCTTAAGTTTTTTCCTGTAAATCGCTCTTGTAAGCGATTTATGGCCAAATTACCAATGTAAATGACACCAAAAGTCACTTAACGTAATTTATAGCAAGTTACAGAACTTATTCTTTCGGAAGTTTTTTGACAGGTCTAATCGCGCCCGCGCAAATTTCCAGTCTCCTTACAACTTATAAAATCAGTTTGATAAGCTAAGAGACTTACTGCAAGATTAAGTTCCGAAATGCGCCGCGCACCGTTGCGAAATGTCAAAAATTAACCTGTCAAAGGCCCGCAAATTCCAGGAAAAATACGGAAATTTCGTAACAAAACACGATTTTCAATTTTGAATTAAATGTTTTGTTGATTAATTTTGAGCTATTGTATATTTCATTGACTGAAATACGTTCCTAGAACAATAAACTATGCACCAAAACAACATTACTTGCGTTAATTACGTAAATTAATAGGTTTTATGATGTTTTAGTCGAGGAACATGCGTCAAAACTGACAGCTTCAATTTGCGCCAAAAATGACATTTCGATTCCACAGATAAAAATTATTTAAAAATAATCTGGTGTTGTCAGATGAATGAAACTAGTGGCTATATCATCAATGATGTTGGCGCAAGCGATTCTGACCTTGTTTTCATACAAATTCTGTACATAGAAGGGTCAAAATCGCAGACAAACTTTTTTATTTCTAAATATTTTTAATTATTTCAAATGAGCGTCTCCGGCCGTTTACAGGTTAAAAGACAATTGTTTTCATAGGATTTTTTTCATACAAAACTAATATTTATTTCCACTTATTTAAGTTTTCTGGAAAATGAGCATCCTTCTATTCAATTTTCGGTCCAACCCTTTCCAATCTTAATGTTTTTGTTTTTAACATTTACGTATTTGAAATTTTGAATTCGAAGTCGGTTGCTGCCAGATTTCAGGTAGCTGACATTCGGATTAAACGAAATTAATTGCTGTCTTTAACCACCTTTGTCGGCATAAAAGCGCATGGAGAATTGTTTAATTAAAGCCAAAATCTATTTCAACACTTTATTGGGGCGTTTTCATCCTTATTGACAAAATCTTTTATATTTGACAGTAGCAGGTCGTTGTTGACAGGAAGCCATCTTACCGCAAATAAATTTACAGATGTAAACGGTCGCATGAGCATTTACACAGGTCGAACTTCCGAACAACTTCCGTGGTCATTAATTACTTTACAAAAAAATCACAACATAAAAAAAAAAAAATAAAATAAAAACACATAGACATAAACACCATTGCAATACTCTAACTAACTAACTAACTAACCATCACGCCGTTTCTCCGCAGGGGTAGGCAGAGAGGACGGACCGCCAAACAACTCGGTCTTGGCACACACTCTTTGCCTCACTCACATTCATACATCGTCTCATACATTCTCTTCTATTATTCTGACTTTTGACATGACCCGACTCAAGTATCTGATTCACTTGATCGTGCCATGTCTTCCTCGGGCGTCCCCGACTTCTTCTACCATTCACATTCGCGTCGTATATTCTTCTTACACTACTTCCTTTGTTCATTCGCTCTACATGCCCAAACCATCTGAGGGTCCCTTTCTTAATCTTACTCATTATGCTTACATCAGCCTTACATTCTTTGCGGATATCCACATTTCTCACACGATCATACATTGTTTTACCACACATACGTCTCAGGGATCTCATTTCAACAGCATTCAGTTTACTTTCATCCTTCCTCTGCCAGTTCCATGCCTCACTGCCATACATCAGGGTAGGTACCAGGACTCCATTGTGGACTGCTAGCTTCGCTTTTTTTGACAGTTTTTTATTAGCGCCAACGGCATTCAGTCCACCATTAATGGAGTTACCGGCATTCACCCTTCTTTCAATATCTCTTTCAGCCTTCCCATCTCTCGTAAACATACTACCCAGATACACAAACTCATCCACCTGCTCCAAATATTCATCATTCACAACTATGTTGCATACTGTTTTCGTACTCTCCCTTTCAAACACCATGACTTTAGACTTACTTACATTCATCATTAGCTCATTCTTCATGCAATACTCACTAATATATAAAACCTTTTAAATTCACTATCGGTTTATATGTATCTATCCTATTTATATAGTTTTATTCTATTGTTTTATTTTAGTGTTATTTTACTCTTTTTTGTTTTGCTCTATTTTCTTTCTTTCAATTCTCATATGTTATTGTTGAGTCTCTTTTTTCTTTAGTTTTTATTTTATATGTATCTTAAATAATAAAAAAAAATCATATCAAACTGTAAAATGAGGTCCTCAGCACGGGTAAAGCACCCAGTGAGGCCCACATTAGTCAAATATGTAACACACATGTATAAATCAGGTGAATCAAATAAAAAAAATAAAAATTACCACAAGTCGGATGCATATGTAAACGCTTGTGTGAGTGACCTGTCAAAATCTTATGTAGTATGTAAATTTTAATTACGAGTCTAACCCCAGCCTAAGGACAAAGAATAACTAATCACTTACCACTGTATCTCTGCATAGGATCACACAACTCAATCACAAATTAGTTAAATGGTTCCACCACTATACCTCGAGGTAATTATTGCCAACAAAACGAATAAGTACAAAATGTATTATTTACTTCCAATATGGTCAAATACCTTCTTTTTAATTAAAAACGAGATTATGTATACGAAAAACACCAACAACTTGTTTCCAAGGTAGTTCCAAAATCTTTATCTGGTTTTCAAAAACAAAAGCACTCAATTTTTTTTTTTCTTGCCATTGTTCCAAATTTCAAATACTTTTCCAGCAAGGTGATGAGTAGGGAGAGGTAGGAACTGCTGAAGTTTTATACATTCTTGGTGATTCTCACCCATCTGAAGTAGGAATTTCACAATCTGATGGGAATTCTGGTTTTTGTTATTGTTTTAGAAACGTTAGAAGTAGCTTGTCCACACAGCTTGTTGACTAAAATAAAAGTCCAAAAATATTACAAATTAGAAACTCAAATGAAAAATTAGGGAAAAATGACAAAATTAATTTTCAAAATTATAATAACCATGTAGAATCTATCCTCTTGGCCACAATTGCAAATAGAGTATCGGATGCCTGGAACAAACTTTCACAACATGTCATCGATGTTACTAACATAAACCAATTTAATGAGTAGGCACCATTCTGCTGATGTGCTTCTATCTGTTTCACAATAAGATAATACAGAAAATTGAGTTGTTTGAAATATAAAAATAAGTTAAGACTCTCCAAATAAGAATTCAATAGAGCTTTAAATTATAATATCAATCCACTCTGAAACTTTCCATATTCCTTTTCAAAGAACCGAATTCACCTACTCCCAACCTCTTGTGTACATTTTTTGACTACATAACTGTAACACTGTAGTGGGAAAATTCTGAATATATTTAGCAATAGCCCCCAGAGCTTTACTAACTTTCTCGAATCTCTTGTTTTCATTTGACATCACTTGACCCAAACTTTATTGTTTTTTGTTGTTATTTTACATACTTATTGTGTTATCCTTTCTTATTGTTGTACACTGTCACTGGACGATTGGTAGTTTTTCTTTGTTATTTCGTCATACCCTAATAAAAATTTAACTCCACAAAGGAAGCCCTGAGGAAAATAATTTCCTTCAGGGCTTATTATCTTTGAGAATGCCTTGAGCAGGAATTTTTTTAAGGATAGGAAGGAGATGAAGTTCTGGGAATAAAAAGAGTATGAGGGGAGGGGGTAGGAACCGGAGGGTTAGTGTGTCCAAGAGTGACAAATGTATGAATCTAGTTACCACTGTTAAGTTTATATCCTGGCATACATCAGACTTACAGAGATTATCTGGTCGGTGATATCTACGTTTGGTTATCCCCGGCCGATATTATTCCTTATTACATATATTTGAAATATTTGTCAGTAAGCGCATTTCAAATCATTATTTTGTTCCTCAAATACTGAGTCCATCTTTATGTTGCAAGTTTCTCTCTGTAGATTATTTCTTCCTCTACTAGTTTGTCAGTAAGCCTGTTTTAAATCATTATTTTTTTCCTCAGAAACTGGGTCCGTCTTTATGTTGCAAGTTTCTCTCTGTAAATTATTTCTTCCTCTATTATTTTGTCAGTAAGCCTGTTTTAAATCATTATTTTTTTCTACAAAAACTGGGCCCGTCATTATGTTGCAAGTTTCTCTCTGTAGATTATTTCTTCCTCTATAATTTTGTCAGTAAGCCTGTTTTAAATAATTTTTTTGTTTCTCATAAATTGGGTCCACCTTTGTAGATTATTATCTATTCCTCTATAATTTTGTCAGTAAGCCTGTTTTAAATCGTTATTTTGTTTCTCAAATACGAAGTCCATCTTTACGTTGCAAGTTTTTCTCTGTGGATTATTTCTTCCTCTATTATGTAATTTTTAATTAGCCATCCGAAGCTGTCCACGAGACAAGGCGGCTCACATGTATGTATTGAAATAGCTGGTATGTGTGTGTGTTGGTTGGTTGGTCGGCTAGTGGTTGACTGGCCCCCTTGCCCCCGTCCGCGTGACTAATGTGTATTGTGTTGGTGTGTGTTCCAGGGCTGCTGAGCCTGCCGGGGCTGCAGGCGGTGGGAGCGAGGGGGCCGGGCGGTGCGGGGGCCATTGTCCGCCACGCGCACGTCACCTCCTCCACACACCCACACCACATGGCCGCCACAGGTCTGTCTCTGTCCCTCTCCCTGTCCCCCTTTCCCTGTTCCTTTTCATCACTCTTTCTTTTTATTTTATTTTACTTTAACCACTTGGACCCAATAGCTTGTTTTCAAGCTACCTAAAACACGGGAAGACATGTATATGTAATGACGTATGAGGCGTACCTACGTTAATAACCTTGTGTTGCTTTGTTATACAGTGCAACCCTCTTATAAAGTTCACTCATAAGAAGTTTTTTTTTTAAGTGCTTAAAAAGTTTTTTTCAGTCCCTGGTAAAAAAAATATAGGGATCTTTACTGACTGAGCGTAGCAAAGTCCTGTTTTAACTCACCCGTTTTACATTTCGTAGATTTCTAAATTTGTTTGTATCTTCCGTTTCCATTTCAAAACGGTGGCCGTTTTAATTGTTCGGTAAAAATTATTTTTTAAGTTTGTTTATTTTTTCAATTGTGGTACCTACCTGAAGAAAGTTTGAAAAAGAGTGGTCCCATATTTGTAAACGCCCAAATAAATTTTATTTGTGTTATTTTACAATCAATTACAAATAATATTTATAGTATATTTGCTAATGTTCCAGCAGATAATGTCGGTATCGCCCTGGTGTTAGACCACTATTGAGAATTGAAACGTTGCTTGAAATAGCTTTAACCTATTTTGGTGACCAGATCTGAATAGCCAGGTACTTCCCCACCTTCCTCCTCCCCTTTTCCTTCCCACCACCACTACCTTTAGCATTACAAGTTCCCTAATTGGGTAGGGGATGCTATAGTCTAATTGGCTCCAGAAGAGAGCAGTTGGGACTCTTGTTCAGTATATACATAATTTTTTTTTAAAGAAACAACTCTTATAATATCCTTCTCTTATCATTTTCTTCTCACACCATCAGACACAAGTTGCCTAAAATCCCACTACACAGATGCACATCTCTTGTCATGCGCAAAAAGGGCATGGTTTATTAGTAATTTGCTAGCTCCCATTGGTACAACCGCCGCCTACAAACTTCATCCTGGACAAAATTAGAGTTTGTTTTTGGTCAAACTGTAATATTCCGTTACTCTTTCAGTTGATGGAGTAAACTACCTGACGGGTCTGCAGCAAGCCGACGTGAACCTGAGAGGGCTGTTGAGCGCCACCTCTCCCTACAGCCAACAGCAGCAGCAACAGCAACAACAGCAGCAACAGCAGCGGGCGTTGCAGCAGGCCAGCCAGTACAGCCGACAGGCGCTGCAGGCCATGCAGAACTACCAAGGTGTGTCAAGTTAACAAACTACCAAACTGGCCTCACAGCAATATCACAGACCAATTGTTGATGAATTTAACACCTTTTTAAAAACTGAAAGACTGCGCCAACTTTGCACTTGGTGGTGTAGGTACTACTCGTAATTTAATTTTAAATACTGGCAATATTCATTTTGTTGCCACACTGCTATCCATGCGCATTAGGGTGTGTCGATTATTTCAACTTTTGAATTCAGAAACGCAGATATCTCAAAAGCTGCCATCTTACAAAGAAAATGAGAACTGCATTTAATTATTTTTTTTTTAAATGATTATTGGCTCGCTAAGATGAATTGAAAATCAGGAAAAAACCTAAAACATGTATTTTGTGGTAATTAATTTTTTTTTTTCAATAATTTAATCTTTTAACCTCTGATTTGCCGGAGACGCGCCGGCGCGCGCGTCGTATGCGCATGCGCGAGAAAATAATTCAAAAATTTGAATAAAATTTTCGACCCAAACTTTTTGTCTGCGATTTTGGCCATTCTATGTATAGAATTTGTATGAAGAACACGGTCAGAATCGCTTGCGCTAACATCATAGATGATATAGCCACTAGTTTCATTCACCTTGCAACCCCAGAATATTTTTAAAACGATTTCGTCTATGTCAGATTTTGCCGCGAATTTAACTGTCGCAATTTATGGGTGTTCCGCGACTAAAACATCGTAAAACCTATTAATTTACGTAATTTGTTTTGGTACATAGTTTATTGTTCTAGGAACGTGTTTCAGTCAATAAAATATACAATAGCTCAAAATTAATCAACAAAACATTCAATTCAAAATTCAAAGTGGTGCTTTTTTAGTGAATTTTCGTGAAATGGCGTGGCCTTTGACCGGTTAATACCAACCGATACAGAAATCGTTGCAATAGGCAAGTTTAAGGTCCATGCCTTTCTCTGTCGCATGTGTGTTTTACACATCTTTTGCTTACGGTCATTGTAAAGTCAGTAAAGTGACTGTACCTGTGCGAGAGCGGATCGTTTCAAGTTCAGGTTGGCATTTAAGTTTCCCGTCTACTGTACATGACGTTAAAATAGATTTAACTTTGAGGAAATCCATTCCATGAAAGTATGTACATGTTTATAAATTTGCAGGCGGTGCAGCATACGGACAGCCCCCCGCAGCGGGCGTGTACGGGCAGCGAGTGGGGTCGGCGGGCGGGCCGGGTGCGCAGCGGCCGCGCGCTCCCTCGCCGCACCCGCAGCAGCACCCGCAGCAGCAACACGCGGCCGCCGTGTCGCTCCAGCAACAGCTGCAGCTCCAGCAGCAGCAACAGCAGCAGCAGCACCAGATGCAGATGTTTCAGCAGCAGCAGCACGCCGCCGCGGCTGCCGCCAAGTGGCACATCCCGCAGAGTGCCACTAATGGTGAGCATTCTAATACTAACAGTACATTTCATAAGCAACTAAGGGCGGCTTGCACCAACTATCGCTAATTTTATCTTAAATTGTATTTAACTAAATGCAGCAAAGTCACTAAATACATTTAACTTAAATGTGTTTAGTTTCGTCCTGCACCAAGCAGGTGGAGCGGTAATTTAGTTAAAATAACATTTAGCGTCGGTAAAACAGTTACCGCTGTTAAAGCGTCGGTAAAACAGTTGCATTGTTCCTTAGCACCACCCACACGCACACTTTTTGCACAGCGACTTGAAGTGGCGAGGGCACTATCGCTCCGAATTGTCCGTGTGGGGGGTGCTTAAATTTGCGAGTGTCAAAATATTTTGAGGTTATGTTGTGGTTGCGTAGTGAATTATTTTATTTTGATCCAGTAAATGAGTTCGAAAATAAAACAAACATAACTATGAAATGGGGCAAAAAGAGGTTTTGTTGTTAGATTTAAAAATAACACAAATATCTGAGTAGTAATTTTGTTTTTCATTTCATTTATGTAGGTTGTTTTAAACTATTATAAGAATGCTGTAGGTGTATTTTAAGTTTACAACCTTCAAAGTATTCCTCCATAAATAAATCAATACCTATTCCTCAATAAGAAATCTTTAAAACTTTCTGACACTTGAGTATCAGATAAATTTTTTCTTGTGTTTACTTCTCTCACTATAAACTGTCTACTTATAAAATCTATAATTTCTTCGTCACCATCAGAATAAAAAACAAAAGTCCATCGTGAATACAAATTAATAAATGAGACAGATTTCAGAAATATTAGACAATCGGAAATCAAAGGAATAACCTAAAATTGTTTTGACAGAACTTGCTCGCTAAACATGTTTAACTTAGTTAAACAGCCCTTTCTGGGTATTTAACTTTGACAGTTCTTTAAATGCGTTTAACGACTTAAATTTTGTGGTGCAAGACGCCAAGTCGACTTAAATCAAATAATGTGTTTAACTTGACATTTAAATCAAATTTAACTTTTGGTGCAAGCCGCCCTAAGGGTACTGTGCTAATAGTACTCGTCATATTCATGTTTGAAATTAAAATACATATTCCAATTTATTAAATATTTCAAATACAAAAATCTAAAAGGTAATGTTAATAACTCGGGTACGCCTCACACGTCACACGTATGTCTAGTAATGTTTCATTGTCGTGTAAACAAGCTTATGGGTCCGAGTAACTAGTTTTGTAAAATGGTTTTTTGTATTTCAACATCTTCAAAAAGAGATATATAAAGTACGTTGAATAGCGCCTCCCACACGCACACTTCGGAGCGACCGAGTCCCGCACCACTTCAGGCCGCCGCACAGAAAAGTAAAGTTCACTGTGAGACCATGCTAAGACCTTGGAAATAATTAATTCAATGAGATATTTCAATGAGAAAATAAAATTCAATGAGAAATTTCAAGTTTATGCAATAGATAAAACACCCCTCTTTGGCTGGATAAACAATGTATATCTACCTATATTCTTCCATGAACTATTTTATGTCAGTTTCTTTTAGTAAAATTTTCACATACGCAGTTATTTATCAATTATATAAATTTTTCACCGCGTTTATTAGTAAGGTTGATAGTCTAAGAGTATTTTCACTGCAAACAACATTTTCCTAACTAACCTGTAAAGATATTAGAGATAAATTTATTTGTAGTATTTCTTTCATTAGCAGACTAAAAAGAGTGTATTTTATCTTTAATTTAATTTAGCATTGTTAGCTGTTTGTTTTGTGCATTAACCCAGAGTTGGCGCAGGTCAGTACTTGGGAGGCGAGCAGCTGGGCGCGGGGGGGCCCGGGGGGGGGCTGATGGGTGGGCCTGGGGGGGTGGCGGGGGACTCCTTCAAGATCACCATTCGCCAGCCCCAGCAGCCGGCGCGGCAGACGCCCGCCACCGTCACCTCAACCAATCCCAAGACACCTAGCCCCAACATGCATGTGAGTATTATTTTTTTTGTCATATTTTATAATAGCCGACCATATCGATGACCACCTCCAAGACCTATTAAATCTTGTTAATAATGCTGGTGAGCAACTGGGCCTAACAATCAACGTCACGCCGTCAGACCCTCCACACAGCATCTTCAAAGATGATGTAGGCCTTGAGGGAAATTATTTTCTTCAGGGCCTCCTGTGTGGAGTTAATGTAAAAAAAAATAATAAAAAACTAAATGGATGACATTTGGACGACTAGATCACTCTGGATCAGTGATACAGTTAAATGGTTGCAATGTCCAAAAGGTGGAAAGATTTAGCTACCTCGGCAGTATTCTCATGTAGGCTCTTGACTGAGATGTAGAGGTTAGGTGCAAAATTGAAGCACCAAGAACTGCATTCGTTCAATTTAAAACTAAGCAGAGAATGTTAAAATGTTAGTGATCGGTCTTGCTGTATGGATCTGAGACATGGACTTTGAAAGTTAAAACCACGAACAGGTTAGAGGCTTTTGAAATGGACCGACATGATCAACAAAACAGAAATTCTCAGGCGGGCTAGAGCAGATAGAGAACAGCTAAAAATTAGTAAAAGTTAGGAAAATTTCATATCTGGGTGACATACTTCGAGGGGAGAAATATCACTTGCTCCAATTAATATTAAAAGGCAAGATAGAGGGTCGCCCGGGGCCTGGTAGAAGACTTGGCTGCGAAATGTACGAGAGTGGACCGGTATTAGAAGTGTGGAGGAGCTATTCCGGGCAGTGCAAGATAGAGATTCATTTACCAGAGTGATCACCAACGTCGGGGAGACCTGGTAGGGCACACGAAGGAGAAGAATTAATATATAAACACGTTATCTGGTGAGATGGTACAATTCACAAAAATATGATTTTGCAAAAAACAAGTAAGTTCAGTCGGCACACGGCGGGGCCGCTCGGCATTTCAGCTTGGCATTCCAAGGGTTAACCGAAGGTTGGATTATAATTTATTTTGTGTGTTTCAGGGGATGAACGCCACTGACGCTGTCGCCAACAGCCTGGACAAGTTCTGCCAGGACTCTGTGAGCGACCTGATCGCCACCATCGCCAAGTTAGATAGCAATGGGGTACAGGTAACCATACATATTTCACACACATAACTTCCAGCACCTCACAGCTCACTCCCTTACTCCTCTAACCCCTCCATACTCCTTGGCTCCCGTGATGTTTGCATCTAAATTTGACCTTTTAACCTTGCCTTTGCCAACAGGGGTAACCAAAATCTTCTATCCTCACAATTCCAGCTTGCATAGTGTGTTGGTATTTAGCATAATTGGTATTTATAAAAAATAAAACAAACACTTTGTATTTAACTATGAATTTTGGTATTTGTTGTATCCTGCAATAAATAAACGTAGCCTTCAAATAAGTGGGTATCTCACTGACCCCGTATGGTAACAAAAGTTTTGTTTTGAATTTTAACATGTTGAAGGTTAAAATAATAAATTTTGGATAATTTGTGAATTACTTTAACATCCAACCATTCAAAATTCAAAAGTGCTGTCAATGATGTTTTCCATAAACGCAATTTATTATATGTATTGTGTATATCTTCCTTCACATTCCAGTTAGTGGTTATAAAGCAGAAAATCTGTGTGATGAAGCTGCGAAAGCTCTCAAATAGTCAGTTCTGGCATCAAGTCATTTGCACCTCTCTCTCTCTCTGTCAGTCCTCAGTTAGCTTAGTCCTCCATCATCGAACAAGCACCTTTTCCAATTTATAATGATCGAAGTAAGAGGAATTCAAATATTGTCTAGTTATTAGTTACCCAGAAATGTTTGTCTATCATTGTAAAAAAAAATATATATATATATATTAGGATAATAATATAGTTTGCTCTGTATTTGGAGTTTTCATTATTTTTTATTGTGAAAAACAATTATTTAGCTTTATGGAATATACATTGAGGTGATTTTTCACAAAAACGGCGCTATATAAATCATCCAAATATTATTATTATTATTATATAGTAAAACTTTAAGAATATTTTCATATTTCTTTACTGATCGAGAGAAAAAATAGATTTCTCAGATTTTACAGTGGCTATTTCTGTGAAACTGCTTACGGTAGATTATAATACTATTTTTATAAATAAAACGGTACAAATTACAAAAACATCATTTTGAAAAAAAAAAACAAGCAAGTTATTACAATCAGCTGGTGCACGGCGAGCCGAGTGAAAATTTTGGGTCTCCGCTCCACCAAGGTATCAGGACGCGAAAGCTCGGCTTTCCAGGAGTTAAATGTATAGTTTACTTCTCCAACCATGTTTAAATCTCTTAATCTTTTTCCTGCAGCACAATTTTTAATTATCAGCACCAATTTCATAATACCTATACTTACTATCTAACAAACTTGTGTGTTGTGTTTGAGAATACATTCAATGCTACCCACATTAACCAATGTAAACCTCACTTTAGGTTTTATCGTGATTTATTTTTGGGGTATTATACCACATGTCAAGTTTTCAAATCATTTTTGCGATTGCGTCGGCAATTAGTTTCATTTCAGTTTCTCCATGAGCGAAGGCCCTTAACCCGTCAAAGGCCAGCAAATTCCAGGAAAAATACAGAAATTTTGTAACAAAACACGATTTTGAATTTTGAATTGAATGTTTTGTTGATTAATTTTGAGCTATTGTATATTTTATTGACTGAAACACATTCACAACACAATAAACTATCTACCAAAACAACATTACTTTAATTTATTACGTAAATTAATAGGTTTTACGATGTTTTAGTCGCGGAACACGATTAGTTGCGACGGTTAAATTTTCGGCAAATTCTGACAGGTCAATGTCATAGACGAAATCGTTTTAAAAATATTCTGGGGTTGCAATGTAAGTGAAACTTTTAGGCGTCTCATAGAGTAATGTTGGCGCAAGTGATTCTGACACTGTTCTTAATACAAATTCTGTACATAGAAGGGCCAAAATCGCAGACCAAAAGTTTTTTGTCGAAAATATTATTCAAATATTAGAATTATTTTCTCGCGCATGCGCATACGACGCGCGCGCCGGCGCGTCTCCGGCCTGTCACCGGTTAAGAGGACTGGAGCGCGCAACACTTCCATAACAAAAAAATGCAAAGAGCGATCGAGATTCCTGATTTGGAAATTTCCCACCCACCTCAATAAAATTTTCTTTTCTCCAAATTTAAATATGTAGGTGTATGTAGATTATAGTGCTGTACAGGGTGTAACAGCGCGTACCCGAAGAATTGTAACCAGCGATTCCTGAGCATTTTTGGAGCAAAAAAAATAGATGTCATTTTGTTGTCTGATGATCTTTTTTTTCTATTAAAAACAAAAAAAAATATTTTTCAATCACACATCGCCACTGATCCCACTCCTATCGTGACTATCTCATGTCACGACAGGATTGTGTGATATGCGCACTATTTCATGTGTTACCACCGTGCTGCTGGAACGAGACGCAGTGTTTATCAAGTGACCCGCTATGTATACTATAAACGCGCTACTCTTCCGACTGGTTGCAACATGTGATAGAAAAATATTTAAAATAGTGAGATAATCAGTACTCACTTGTTGCTTTGTGTATTGTCCAGGTGTTGGCTGAGAACTCTGCCTCTGGAGGGGCATCGGGTCGGGGCAGCGCGGGGGCCAAGGGCACCTCCCCTCTGGTCCACAGCAGCACCGACGACACTACCTCACTTCCCCTGACCAACCTCTCCGCTGGTATGTACCATTCATCTCTTGGAATATTCAAATAGTTAATTAATTATACTGTACATTAAATAGTTGGATAGTCCTGATATATTAATGTTGATGGGCATTTTTACCAAATTTACGTAAAAACTGTATATTTTCATATGTAAGCTATTTAACCCTTCAGTTTTAAAAATATTTTTACCTACAATTTCCAACGACTTAGTGAATTCATGGAATATCAGAATGCTTCCGGGATACATTAACCTTCCAGTAGTCGCACCATTGCACCGAACATAATCAGTCGCGTGCGGTCGGTGATTCCGCAGCTTTAGGCTCTGGTTTTAGAAGACCACTGAATATTTCATCATATAGCATATAATAAAAAAGTCTTTTATCTAGTAAAAAAAAATTAAAAAAACATTAATTTGGTAATCACTTTTTAATTTGTACTTAATGTATAAGTCTCTGAAATTACAATTTTTTAGACATCTGTTACAAAACAACGCTACAAATCAACATAATAACGAAACAAGATCAAATTTTCACAACTAACTTATTTCTTATGACATGTATATATTCTAAGTTCTAAATAATATGATACAAATATCTTGAAATACTCAACCAGCTCTCAATATTATTCAAGAGATTTTCCAAGTGTACAACCAGTCGCACACGGAATCTGAGACCACAAATATAAACAAAAGAACAGGTGCGCTTGCGACGAATGTCACTGGGGTACTGAGGGGACGTACCTCACCCCCCGAGGATATCACAGAAGCGCAATTGTCTATTGTTTATAGTTAGCGCATAATCAGTAAAATAAGTTCGCTGCGGACTCACAGACCGCACGCGACCGCTGAAAAGTTAAATGTGCTATAACTTTTTAAGTTGTCATAAAAAGAAATACTATTTTTGAAACTAAATAAAATTATCTTTTAGATATTTGTATTAGAAATAAACATCCTATCACCTGCAAATTCTTTCAACATGTTCAGCTCCTAGCAGTCTTGTACAATTTACATACTATATAATGTGTTGTAATTTGTGTAAACAGAAAAGACGGCCAGTGGTACGGGCACCGAGGGCAATGCGGCGGATCCCAACGAAGACTGGTGCGCTGTGTGCATGGATGGGGGGGAGCTGATGTGCTGTGACAAGTGTCCCAAGGTGTTTCACCAGTACTGTCACATACCCACCATAGACAAGCTGCCCGAGTGAGTACACCTTCATCTTCTTTATCATACTATTTGGGAGATTAAGTGAGACATCGTTAATACGTCAACATTCATCATACTATTTGAGAGGTTGGAATGGGTACCATCACTCCGGGAACTTTTTATTTGGATATCCAACACCTCTGCCGTAGGTTACCCTAAGTGGTTCGCTACATTTAGTGACTTGGGAGGGGTGTCCGGGTTCATGGGGTCAGTTTGTCTAAACCTTGGTGGCGCGGATGACCTGGACACACTCAACCCCAGATTCCTACCCACCCCCAGTGGTGGCTAGTGACATTTGGGTGAGCTAGAGTGCTAATATTAGAAAATGGCATTACTGAAGTTGTTGTAGCCAAAAAATAATTTATGTTTTTTTTGGAAATCATTTTTTGTAAGAAAAATTTCAGGAAATTTCAGTTTGGACGTATGGATTTTCAGAAAATTTTTATACAAAAAATTATTTTTCGTTAAGATTAATTTAAATTTTTTTTCCGCCTACTAACTACTTCATCAATAATGGCATTTTTTTTACATTAGCACTCTAGTACACCCTACAGTCACGAGCCACCACTGCCCACCCCTCACACATTTTTCCTTCCCAGAACTTCCCCTCCTTCCTTTCCTTAAAAAAGCCTCCAAATAGCATCCCCAAAGATGACATAGGCCCTAAGGGAAATTATTTTCCTGACTTGCACACTTGACTGGCAGCAGTTTTTATCACCCAGGGACCCTCGGGAGGAAATTAATTTCCCTTAGGGCCTTATCATCTTGGATGCTGTGTGAAGGGTTTTTGAGATAGGGGAGGACTGAACAGGATTGAAGATACTATGTTGTAGGAGGGAGCCGGAAAATCATTCCTCAGCCCAGCTGTTGAACACAGTCGTTATGGTCAGTGCCTGAATTGTTGGCATTGGGCTTGGTTCCCCACTATTGAGAGTTCAATTCTTCGACTGTCCAAGTACTCTATTATGACACAAATAACATTTTCTGCTTATTTTGATGGTAGTAAATAATATTGTCAGATTATTTGTAAACCGGAATGTTTCGTCATTCTTTAAAAAAAAGAGACCAATTAATATTGGACGCGCGTTTGGTGAGTTTCCTGATCACAGACTGAAAAAAATATTATAAAATGAATGCTGATTCATTCCTTTACTATTAAATTGATTTCACAAAATACCATGATTTATTTTCAGTGAGACGGAAAGCTGGCAATGTTTGCTGTGCGTCAACTTTGCGGACATAGCCGACATGTCCCCCGGAGAGAAGCGCACGGCGGGCCTGACGCAGCGCCACCAGAAACTCATCGAGAGGATTGTGCTGGAGCTATACTGCCAGTACGAGACCAGTCTGCACTTCCGGGAGCCTGTATCCGAAGAGGTAACCACTCATCAATGTTATAAATAAGTGTGATGAATATCGATTTGAAAGAAAACCGACGTCGCCAATTAAAATTTTGTTAATTCCTAAGCCCCAAACCGGCCAATGAAATGAAATGAAGATTCACTCTCTAAGGCGCACTACTAAAGTCTCCAGTCGAGAGAAGGTGCTTGTAGTAATGGCATGTAATATTAGACACATTTTTACTGACAGTCCGTAATTCCTGGAATGCTATAATTTTTGTTTACCGTACAACTACTGCCAGGGGCGCACCGTGATCTGCTAAGCATACCACATGACAGAACATAAGTATTGGCTCAGCACAGCATGATACAAGGTGTGATGCTGCTAAAACAGCATGTCTTTTGATACTTTCTGCATAATGTCTGCAAATAATGTCTTATAAAACATAATAGAATAATTTTACCTACCAATAAAATTTATATTTTGTTTCCATCGATGCCTGGAATCCATTATGAGAGAGAGCTAGCTCTTTCGCCCTTATAGTTTCAGTTTCGCGCGTGTTTATTCCCTATATTTGCCCTTTTTTTTTATTCGACTTACCACATTTTCTCTCTGCTGGCAACACTAGTGACGCGCATCTCAGATCACGTGATGTTATTGTTTGTCATATGACTCGTAATGCACCAGGTAGGGATTACCTGGATTCCAGGCATCGATGGAAACAAAATATAAATTTTATTGGTAGGTAAAATTATTCTATTTTGTGTTCCGTATCGATGCCTGGAATCCATTATGAGATGTGTTTGCTCTCACCTGGTGATCTGAAAACTTAGCGTTATATGTGATGCTATTTACACTGGAGTAAAGAATGGAGCCATTGAGTGCTGGAGGTGCTCACTTCTGGAGTGCGCTATCTCCTTCTGGTAGAACTTCCGGAAGGTGTGCTCGGACTTCCAATTCCCTCTAGCAAGAATCTCCTCTATGGGGTAGTCTTCCAACCAGTTTAAGGAGGCTACAGCCGAGCGTACACTTCCCGGGGTTACGTGGACTCCAGCTTTTCTGAGGACTGATTTGATCCATCCCCCTATTATCGTTTGCGTTGCCGGTTTTGTTTCTGCTGATGTGGTCACAAATAGGTTCTTTAGTAGTGGACCTCTTCTGGCTGTAGAGAGGGCAACGACTTTTCTCAACCATTTAAGGAGGTTGATGTTATCTTTTTGTGAGCCTGTCAGTTTCCAACCTGATTGTTTATGGTTGGCTGTGTCGGTTTTTGCCCCAAAAATTGGCCACAGGGTAATAGAGTTCCTCTTGTCGATGAAATGTTCTGGGGTGATTCTGAGCAGTGTCAAATCATGAACTCTCCTGCCTGACGCCAGGACGAGGAGTATTGCTGCCCTCTGTGACGCTTCAAACAGCGAGTCTTCTGTGGGGGAATTCTTGACCAGCCAGTCTATTACTTATCTGGGATACCAGATAGGGGCTTTCTCCTTGGTCCTCCTTGCCATTGAGATTGCCTTGAGAACGTGTCTTACCAAGAAATCAAAGCTGATTTTTCTCGCATTCTGAGCTGGGCCGCAGAAGGTAACAATGGCTGACTTGTGGACCTGAATGGTCCCTGGGGCTAGGCCTCCTTGAACAAATAGGTAGGCTAGATACCTGGCAACCGTAGTTGGTGGGATGACTTGAGGAGTTGGCATTCTTCCTGACTCCATGTTGTCAGGGCTTGTTCCCACCCGCAATTCTCCAGACCTCTAGTTCCAGATCCTGAATCCTGGGAGGGGGTAGTCCTGTCGATGTGTCTATGAGGACTCCCTCTAGGTTGCGCAGGCGTATGGGAGGTTCGTCTGTTCGCTGTTTTAGGTCGCTTCTCCAGAAAGTCTTCTCCCATTTTGGGACGACTAGAAGGAACATGCCCTTTGCCTGATTTAGGTGGGTGAGCACTCTCGGAACGAGGTTTGGCGGAGGGAATACCCAAGCTAGATTGTAGTCCCAAGGTTGACTGAACGCGTTGGGAAAGCAGGCTAAGCAGTCGCTTGAGTCTCTGGAGACGTATGTTGGTACCACGTGAGCAGTGGCTGAAGCGAACAGGTCTATTTGAGGGCGACCCCATTTTTTTAATATCTCCTTCGTTGCCGGACTTAGTAGATGCCACTCTGGAAGCGGTGCGCCCCGAGAGAGACGGTCCGCAATTCCGTTGTATCTTCCTGGAATGTATTGTGCTGTCAGAGATATCTCCATCTGGTCTACGAAATCCAGTAGCTCCCGCGTTGTTTCCAGAAGGGCTAACGATTTTGTACCCCCTTCCTTGTTGACATAAGCCACTACTGTCTTGTCTGTCTGCAATAAGACATTCGTCTTGTTAAGATAAGACATTGGGCTTGTCCTTCCAATGGCTGCTAGCCACCACTGTATATCCTGCCGTGCTGCGTTGGGCAGAGCAACGGGCCGCGATGGTTTCAGGTGCTGAACCTCTGCAGTCTGCGGCAATGCAAGCAACCACGAGGGATCACGAAAATTGCAAAGTTGAGTCTTCCCAGTAGACCGAGAGCCTGCCTGGGAGAGCAACTGCCGACTTCCAAGGGAACCTGCAAGGCTTGGCGTAGACCAGCGCACTTGCGGTCGGAGAGAGACTTTTGATCTGCTCTCGTGTCCCATGTTATACCCAGGAACTCCAACTTCTGCGTGGGTGTCAGGACACACTTGTCCGGGTGCAGTCTGCGGCAAGTTTAGCTTTATTCATAGATCTTCAAAAAGCTTTTGACACAATAGACCATAAAATACTACTAACTAAACTAAAAAAAATAGGAATGGCCGAATCAACAATTAACTTATTGGAGTCATATATAACAGGGCGAGAACAACAAGTACAAATTGGCAAACAAAAGAGCAAACTTCTATCTTTAAACTATGGCGTTCCTCAAGGAAGTGTACTGGGACCGATTCTGTTCATTATCTACATCAACGATTTAACTAACCTTACCATTAAAGGAAACGTAATCAGTTTTGCTGATGATACTGTTTTATTATTTCAAGAAGAAAATTGGACTGATACATTTAATGAGGCTGAAAAAGGGCTTAGTGCACTTCAAAATTGGCTTAAAATCAACTCGCTTACCCTTAATATAAGCAAAACAAAATATATAACATTTTCAATGAACTCAAGGGGCCAACCAATAAAATCACTAGAACTAAAATTACATGAATGCCATGGAAATAATATACAATGTTACTGCCCCGTCATCGAAAAAACACAAAACATAAAATATCTCGGAGTAATAATTGACGAAAATCTTAGATGGGACCTACACATCAAAGGTATTACGGAAAAACTCACAAGCCTTATATATTTCTTCAAAAATCTAAGAAACGTGCTAAATAAAAAGGATATGAAAAAGGTCTACTATGCGTTATGTCATTCTCGTATTGAATATGGAATCATAGGATGGGGATCTGCTGCAAATACGTACCTACACAGCCTGAATACGATTCAAAAAGGAATCATAAAGACCATATTGAAAGTACCAATTAGAACGCCTTCAACTGAAATTTTCAATAACTTTGACGTACCAAATGTACAACAAATATATTCCAAAAATATATTATTGAAGCTCTTCAAAAATAATGAATCCTCTACTAGACCGTGTATGCATAACACTAGATCGAATAAAAATGATATAAAAAATATTCCAAGTTATAAAACCACATTTGGACAAAGAAACTATACATACTTTGCAACAAAACTCCATAACATCCTCCCCCAAGACATAAAACTAATAAAAAATCCAATTGAATACAAATCAAGAATAAAAATATGGCTTAAAGAGGTCAATGAGAAAACCCTAGCGAAGACGCTAAAAACGACATAGAAGACAAATGAACTATATTTAAATAACTTTAGTCCTCCTCGGCACAGGACCCCCTAGTGAGGAGGACTAAGAAATACAATATTTTGTACTTAATTTCACATTTCATTTTGTATGTAAAATTTTTGTATATAGTCGCTATAATAAAAAAAAAAAAAAAAAAAAAAAAAAAAAAAAAAAAAAAAAAAAAAAAAAAAAAAAAAAATGCAAGCGACCACGAGGGATCACGAAATTTGCAAAGTTGAGTCTTCCCAGTAGACCGAGAGCCTGCCTGGGAGAGCAACTGCCGACTTCCAAGGGAACCTGCAAGGCTTGGCGTAGACCAGCGCACTTGCGGTCGGAGAGAGACTTTTGATCTGCTCTCGTGTCCCATGTTATACCCAGAAACTCCAACTTCTGCGTGGGTGTCAGGACACACTTGTCCGGGTTTATGCACCAGCCTAGCTGTTGAAGTGTGTGCACTATAGCAACGGCTTGGGAGGTGAGAAGTTTTCTGGACTGGTTTGCTACTAAGAAGTCGTCTAGGTAGACTACAATCCTGAGTCCCTTTTTCCTTAGTAGTTCTGCTACCCAGTTTGAGAGCAGCGAGAAGATCCTTGGCGCTGATGACAGGCCGAAGGGCAGACACGTCATCTGAAGGAGCTCTCCGTTGTACACGAGGCGCAGGAACTTCCGGTGTGATCTTGCGATTGGCACGTGGAAGTAAGCCTGAGAGAGGTCGACTTTTATCAGCCAGTCGTCGGGTTGGAGGAATTCCGGGACCCGAAAATGACTGAAGAGTCTGAAGGGCTTTAGTCTATGAAGACGTTCAAGGCCTTCAGGTTGAAGATGGGCCTGAGGGTGTGGTCTGATTTGGAGGTAAGGAACATACCTGACAGGAAGCTTGGGGAGTCGTCTGCTGCCTCCAGGATTTTTGACGCTTTCATCGTTTCGATGTGTGCGGTCATGCCTGGAGACAACCTTGTCCTGAAATTCTGCTTCACCTCGGCCGATGGGAGCGCCCGAGGAGGTTTTGATATGAAGTGTATCCTTGCTCCTTTTAGAATGTTCAGGATTAGCGGTGATGCTCCCAGCTCCCTCCACACCTCCTGATATGCCTTTAGGCGTCCTCCCCAGAATGGCTCCGGCCTCCAGTCACCTCCATCGCCTTCTACCCCGATCGCTGGCCGCCTTGCGAGAGGGCTCTGGCTTTTTGGCGGGCTGCCTGTACGTCCTGTCTTTCTCTGGCCTAGGGGCAGGTCGAAAGGGCTTCCTAGGTCGGGAGTGTGGAGCCTCTATCACCGGTCTTGCTGCTTGTGAGGTAGAGGGTTGAGGTTGACGGGGGATATACGACGAGGATGCACTACCGAATATCTTGTCTCGTCCCCCGTTTGCCACGATATAACTTGCTAGTTCCTCTTTATTGAAGAGGTGACTGGCGCTCGGAGGAATCCTGGCAAGGCCTTCCTTGATGTACGGGTCCCTTACTCCCTCTAGCAGGGCCTTTCGCCTACTTTGTAGGCATTCCGTTCGCCTTCCGCATAAAATCTGTAGGACGTCGTCCGTGGTCTTACTGTACTTGGCAAACATCCCCTGAATCTTGTCAAACAGAGTCGCAGGGGTCAAGCAGGTGCCTGGTTCGGATGCCCAGTTTACCAGTGCCTGCATGTTTCCTCTGACCGACTCTGTTTGGGATAGCACTGCATTGGAGAGGGCTCCCAGGGAACGGTCCAGGGCTGGCGCGAAGGAGTTCTTATCAAACCTCCTAGTTCTTCATTTACCTCCAGCTCTACGAAGGCGGGCGTGGCGGTGTATACTTTCTGTGTTTCGGCATAGCGAACACGCGATCATTCCTCCGAGCCAAAACGCTGAAGAGCCGAGATAACTGCGACTCTTCTTGCGCCTGCCTTCGGAATCGGCGATTCCTTCACCAATGTGCTTGGATTGCAGAACTCCAAAACGTTTTTCTGAGCGGCTAGGCTGGCGGGCATCTCTAAAAACCCCGATTCTACCTCTTGCCGCATCTCTCCCGCGGAGTCTTCTTTGTCCGAGACCGTTTTCTCCGCGAACTCTACCCGATTCCCAGATAAAACGTCCGTCATGGCCGACATCTGTTGCATCAGGATGTCTACCCGAGGATCCCGATAGTAATCCTTTCTTCCGAAGTGTCGGATCCAGAGCTTTCGCGCGGCATTTGGCGTTTCCGAGAAACTCGTGCTTGATCATTGTTTCCGACCGGCGAAGCGTCTGTTGTCGATATCACTCATTTTGTTGCACAGTTTAAACACGTAAACAACCGAAAAAACACACTAAATAATTAGTCAATTTCTCAGAAAACTATCTATCACGGTATATTTAATGTTTAAACTGAAAGAGCAGGGAATAAACTTCGATTTTCGACTCAAAATTGGTTTTTTAAGTACAGCGAAACACGAAAACTGCTTTCGGCGCGAAAAAACGGCGTCATATGACAAACAATAACATCACGTGATCTGAGATGCGCGTCACTAGTGTTGCCAGCAGAGAGAAAATGTGGTAAGTCGAATAAAAAAAAGGGCAAATATAGGGAATAAACACGCGCGAAACTGAAACTATAAGGGCGAAAGAGCTAGCTCTCTCTCATAATGGATTCCAGGCATCGATACGGAACACAAAATATATATTTTGTAGAGGTGGGTAACGAATGTTGGTTGTAATTTCAGAACACAGACTACCATAGCAAGATCCGACGGCCGATGGCGCTGGACACTATCCGCCTGAAGCTGCAGCCCGCCAACCCCGCCCAATACACGCACGTCTCACAACTGGTGGCCGATTGCCGCCTCATGTTCGCCAACGCGTATCTCTACAACCCCGTGAGTTCATCATCATCATCTTCAAACCTTTGCACTTTATTATTATTATTGATACCCAATTCATCTGGTCTTATTAACTCTCCTAAGCAGTAAGCACTCTCAGCCTTCTTTTCATTAACCTTCCCGCACTGGAAGGGGTACTCATGTCCCCCGAACGAGAGAGACCATTGGGTATACAGACTTGTAAATAGGTTTTAATAAAATCGCTGATGCTTGATCTGATTTGGTTGAAGATCCAAAACTTGCAGTCTGATTTTTGTGTTCTGTCTAATGGCCATTTGAAGCACATTATATAGCTTTGTTGCAAAGTATCTAAAATTTCTTTGGCTAAAAGTTGTTTTAGCGAAAGGGACATGTAAATGACTATGCCCTTTTGTTTCTCATATCTTGAGCAGTTTGCACATTGTCAAAAGCAGTTCTGTGTTTGAAGAGGTATGCTAATATGTTTTTGGCATAAAGTTGCATAATGTCCATAACGCCTATTCTCCTAAAGATATCATCCGAACTGCTTGTGATCGGTAGTTTTAGAATAATCTTTATAATTAGTTTCTGGGCTTTAAAAATTGGACCAATGGCGGCAGCATTAGCTCCTCCCCAGGCATAATACCGTACTCGATTAAAGATTGACATAGTGTATAGTAAATTGTTTTGAGTTTATTCAAGTTAAGAAAGCGGCGAGCGTAATATGTGTACGAGTGTAGCAATATATAATGATAAATTAAAAATGTCGAAATTGAACCGCGCAGGGCGGGCATCGGACCTGATTTATTGAGCGGTGTAGGGGTTAATGACTAGCTTTACTGCCCGACTGTCTGAAGTTTCAGCACTCTGTTTTTTTTTCTTGTGTAACAATAATTGCTTATACTTGTTTTTTTTTTTCTTATAGCCTGACTCCGTGGTCTACAAAGACGCCAAACGCCTCGAAGAATTCTTCGACCAGCAACTAGAAAAGTGGCTGCCGGAATACACGTACAACTGTAAATCGGGCACCCTCCTCGACGAAGACCAGAGCCAGTCCCTGCAGCAAGCCAAGCGACCACGTCTCGCCTCGCACCACTCCACCAACAGCATCACCATAGACTGACAGTTGGCCGCGCCGACTCCATCGGCACCCCCCGCTACCAACGACAGTGATGTCATGGCCGCCATTACCGCCGGCACCCCTGGCTCCATCGGCACTGTCGGCACCATCGCCACTATCGGCTCCGACGGCGTGGTGCCGTGTGCCCCGGGGCAGTACTGACTACGAGAATACCCCAAGAGGTCCGCCCCCACCTACCAGAAGAACTACATGAATTGGCCCTTTTGGTTTTGACTTGGACTAGCGTTGTTACTGTTGACATTTCACGGATGCTACTATTCCGATAAAAGTATAAACAGGTGGACATTGTGAACTTTATTACCGTTTTTAAATTATATGAAACACGTCAACGACAATCCATCACCGCGTGAATCATGTTTCAATCAATTTTGCGCAAATGGAGGCTATTTTAGATGCACAGTGAAGCTGGTTTCCTTGTACGACAATTCCCTTGCGTTAAAAACATCCTATATTCATTTTACTGATGTATGTTTATGACATTTTGGGCTGACGTTGTGTGACAACGTTTTGCTATACAGTGAAACCCTCTCAAGAAATTTTCCAAGGAACTGGAAGAACAAACTTCTTAAGCAGGAAAACCTTATATGTGGGAAAAATTGGGCCAAGGGACCGAAAAAATCAAACTTAAGAGGGTTTCACTGTAGATGATTGGTCTGCATAAATTTGGATTAAAACATCACAAGGCTTCTGAGTTCATTTATTAACATAATTGTTATAAACTAATCCATTTTAACGAGATGTAGAAAAAGATAAATGATTTAAAATTATCCCTTTTGTTTGTAGTTTTTAGCAAAAAAACTATTTTGGTTTAATTCACGTGTTATGTGTGTGAATTTACTGGTTTCACGGGGCACACCTTTAGGGGTGACATTCAAACTATTTATTATTATAATGTATTTGTGAAGAAGGATTTTGATGAATATTACTTGTTGTGAAATGAAGATGGCCAAATCCACGGTGCTGTAAATTGAGCAACTTGTTTTAAGAGTTGGTTTATTAATATTGTTATACAGTAACACCCCGAGTTATGTAAATTCACAGATATGTAAAAATGAAAAAAAAAAAATCCGAAACAGCTACATTAAATTTTAGACTCAATTTTTTTTCATACATCCAATTTAAAGTGCGTTTTGTTAATTCTAACATTTGGTAAGTATTGTAAAGCTGAATTTACATTACGCAACTAGTTACGCACAAGTTGTTTCATCTCATTGCACTGTTACTTTCATGTGTAAACATTAGTTTCATCATTAGTTGTGTGCCACAAAATTAGAATCGCAAAATTATGGCACTACTGTGGCTAACTAATTGCAAAGTGTAAAAACATGATGTAACTAGTGTCGCGAAAGCATACCACTGTAAGTGCCATCTGTGATGAACACTTATAACTATGAATGGCATTACATTATATCAATTTGTCGACTCTTGCTAAACAGTACTAAATATGACTTACTTAAAATTGAAGTTATGCAAAGGTTTACAAAACATATTACTTACATTACTGGGGTGTTACTGTACATGCTTTGTTTTGATATAAAGACATGGGCGGTTTCCTAGTTTGCAATGTTCTCTAGACGAGTTGAATTAGCATTGTAAAAATGGATTTTATTATGTTGAATTATTTATGTGCATGTGTACTGATTTAACTGACTGTTGATAAGGAGGAAAATTTGCTTTTGTACTACAGTGAAACCCTCTTATAAGGTTTTCCAAGGGACGGAAAAAAATACTTAGGTACGGAAACTTCTTATGTGGGGGACTTGTGTAGATTTCACTGTATTGAATAATTTGTGACCTTTGGAAGTTGTGGAATTTAGTATGCTTGGCCACGAGTCAAGTTTATGACTTTATTGCATCACACTTTTAACGAACTACAGTGAAAATCTCTTACACGGTTTTCCAAGGGACCGAGAAAAATACTTCTTTTGTTGAAAAATGCTATATGTAAATGGAACTTTAAAATTTTTCAAGGGGCGAGAAAACTAAACTACTTTTCAACCTCTCCAGGCTAATTTGTTTGCTTTTGGGAACAATTCTTATAGGTCTCATTGAAATCGTTGCGTCTCCTTTACTCTCATGGTGAGAAATATGATCTAAATGACGTTAGAAAGAGAAACACCACATTTTACATTCAAATCTAAAAGTTAACCACAAACTAATGAATAAGGACTCCTTTATCAAACCAAAATTTCCGACCGCAATTTGAAAAAAAAAATTATTAAACTTTGGGAATTTTTTATTAATTATTTTTACATGAAACGATGAAAAAGTGAGGCTATGATAACATTTATAATTCATTTTTCTAGTAAAATGTGTGCTTTAAAATTTTTTTTCATTGCCAATAATTTTGGTTAGAAAAAACGTAAAGCTGGGTACAGATTGCTGTAACGTAACATGCAATGTAACACGCAATGAAAGAATTTGCCATCCACATTGCCGCAATGTATCATGCAATGTAACAGAATTCCCATAGTGTGGACGCCTTGCGCGCACGAACCGTGCACACTTCGTGCACGAACAGGGCATTTCAACTCGTGCGCGCCGCAATCCACAAAGTTTCAGTTTTTTCGCCGAACACAAAGGGGCGCGCAGTGTGCACGGAGCGTCAGTGTGGATGGCTTGTTCGTGTCTATACTGCAGAACACGCACGAACAATGGAGGACTTGTCCTCAGCAGACTGAGCTATGTTCACCGCGCGCATGTCGGAAACAGCTGCGAGTAGGTACATGCTCGGTTCGTGCGCGCGCTGCGTCCACACTTATGAAATGTTCCTTTCATGTTACATTACAGCAATCTGTACCCGGCTTTAGGTGAGCCATTTTTAAAACTTTTTTATGTTTGCGTAAAAAAATTTTGTGTTTAAAAAATTATGTGTTTATCTCAAATTATAAAATTCGAAAGTGTGTTTTATCACCTTTCAAAAACGGTTTTTAGTCAGAAATACTCCATTTATTTGGGTTTTACTGCGAAGCGGAAATATTTTGACCTTTTGACAAAATATGCCCGAGGCCTGAGGGGTTGAGCGTGAAGACTTCTTACGTGGGATCCGTGTATGTGGATTTCACTGTAGTTCTACAAAATAAAGAATTAACTATTTATGTACTGTCTTACGTATTTATATACAAATCAAAGTTGGGAGTTTATCGAATGTATGTAGGTTTTTACACAATTAACTTCTTAAGTATTGTTTTCATTGTGGTACTTATTATTACCTTGTAAATGCCTTTTTATTCATCTATTCTATTTTACATGCATGAGGTGTTAAAAATATCATGTTTTTACAAAATAACTTTGCATCTCTATACTTAAATATTTTTTTATTAGACTTTTGATTGCGTAGACTGCAACAGATTCCAAAATATTTTTCAGAGAATGGATTGTGTTGCATCACTATAATGATATAATATGTTAAATAGTATAATATATGCCAGACGTAGGTGGTTTACATTATTAAAAGAAGACAAATCTCACAGTTAATAATATTTGCAATAATAAATGGTGTAAAAATATTAGCAACAAATTGATAGATATTACGTGTAAATATAATAATAGAAAGCTGGTTATGTCAGTATTCTCGCTGTGGGAATTCTGGTTTCCGACGTGATTGGTTGCTAGAATTACATTTTCTATGTAAAATATACAGTGAAACCTTTTTTTAAAGTTTTACAAGGGACCGAAAAGCTACTTAAGTTGGAAAACTTTATGTGTGGGATAAATTGAGCCTTCAGTTTTCAAGGGGCTGAAAAAAAACAAACTTCTTAACCGGTCGAGAGCCATTCCTGTAACTTCTTTTATTGCTTACTGGAAATTACGGAATGCATCACTTTGAAGTAATATTTAGTGGATTTATTTTGAGCTATAGTATATTTTATTTACCGAAACACATTCCTTGAACAATAAACTATCTATAAAAACAACATTACTTGCGTTTGTTTGATAAATTGATAGGTTTTTCGATGTTTTTGTGAACTATCACGCTTGGACTTTTCCACAGTTTGAACCGTGGCAAAATCTGACACCCAGATTCCATAGATAATTCATTTAAAAATATTCTGGTGTTGCTAGGTGAATGAAACTTTTGGCTACATCAAGAATGATATTGGTGCAAGCGATTCTGACCTTGTCCTTCATACAGTTTCTTTATACATAAGGGTTAAAATTGCATTTACATTTTTTTTTTTCGAAAATTTGTTCCATGCGCTTCCGGCCAATAAGAGGTTAAGCAGGAAAGCTTTTTAAGAGGGTTTCACTGTATTGTTAAAAAATTTAGATGAAAAATTACTCGTTAAAATAAGGTTCCTTAAAAAAATACAAAACTAGGTGTTATATTTAAAGAATACAGTAATTTTATACAAGATCAGTGCAATGCATTTTGTGTATGTGTAAATCGGATATTTTAATAAGTAACTCTTTAATTTACGCTTTGTTGCCTGATCCAAAATGTAGCCAAAACACATTCTTATAGTATTATAGGTAATATTATCATCATCATCACACAGAATTTACCAAACTCACTACTTACGCTAATCTAAATGCCATCAAACATAACGGCATAACATACAAACTTACAACTTAATCTTATCTTCAAGATGTCTACCACTTCAACAAGTCTTTTTTTTAGTTTTCTGGTGTCCTTATTTGGACATCAGCCCTTACCCACTCGAAGCTAGCAGCTCTCTTTGGAAGTTGTCAGCCCATTTAATCCATGGGCGACCTCTGTTACCCTTTCCCATCTTATTACATCTGCACTTGTCCCACATATGAATGCCTAAAATAGTATAAGCAACACCTTCCTAATCAAATGCCTATTCAAAAGATGGCCACCGATCATGTTCAAATGCAATTTATATGATGGATGGTTGTTTATTTATTCAAGTTCTTATCAAACATATTATTTTCTGTTGTCTGTGGTGTGCATCAGTCCTGGGTGAAATCTGGATAGATGGACTCAAATTTGCTTTGAATTTAGATTGTGTGAAGAAATCAGACATGCAATAAAGTAGGTACAAACCTAAAATATAATATTTTAACAGAAAATAATTTTAATTGCCATTTTCAAAAATGGAACTGATTTGTCAAGAACTCAGACTAGCCTTTATATATTTTTTAATACGCGCAATAAAGCCTATATATATATTTTTAATATGTGTCTCTTCAAGACCAATGTTCATTCCTTCCTCTCCTCAAAAAGACCCTCCACACAGCATCCCAGATGACATAGCCCCTGAGGGAAATTATTTTCCCCAAGGCCTCCTGTGTGGAGTTAATGTAAAAAAAAGCTCCTAAAATGTTAAGATCAGACTTGTGGTCTCCCAAATGTTCTGTCAAAATCTTGTCAATAGTTGTCTTACTGGCATCAGGGATCATATCACAGAGCTCCCGAACCGTCACCTGTCGATCTGCTATCATTGTTTTTTCCACTTTGGCAATTTTTTCATCTGAAACCAATCGCCGTCCGGTACGTTTTTAAATTCTCTGCACCATTTGCGCATGTTTTCGCACAGTGTGAAAGCGAGAAATAGGTGCATTTATGTGGTAGTCGTGGAATTATTATTGCAGAATAATATATTTTGCCTAGTTCAGTTCACAACAGTAATTTTAATCAAAAAAGTTAACCTTACATAGGGTTTCACTATATTATGTACTGATCAGAAATAATAAACGAAATCCAAATGAATTTGAACAAGATGTCCGCCCATATATCTCTACCACTAGAAGGCGTTGCAAGTAATTATTGTTTAGGCATTTGTTGAAGTGGGTGTAAGACAGTATTATCAACACTTAAATCATATTTTCATATAATACATTGTCAAAATCTCACCCTCAAGAGCAGAGCTCTTGCAAATTTAGGAATATAATATCATTGTCTTTACTTAGATAGATGTGATGATCTCTAAAAATACATATATGTAATACGTATGAATCTGAATTATTGAAAGATCCCGAGCAAGTGTCCGTCGGTACGGGGACGTATCGTATCATCTAATACAACAAATAAATAATGAATAGTTAAATAATATTATGTATTACAATTATCATTTTAAGTTAGTAGCACCATTATTAGGATAATTTTTATTTGTATGTATACGTTCAATTAAACATCACCCCTTGGTTTATGTTATCACTTTTTAACTGTGCGCTTTTGGGAAATGTAAACTAAATTATGTAATGTTACATTATTGTTAAGTTATAAACAATCATATTGTAGATTACTTTTATACTTCTTAAATATATTTTATGATTAATTATGAAAATTTCGTTCTAGGTTGTTACTTTAAACTGTTGTAAATAGATCAATACAATATTATACAGAACTCTAAAGTTTTTGTGCCTTTCAAATTGAACACCTCCTCCCATTTTGTCTCCTCTGAATTTCCTACTTCTCTCCTCTTTAGCCGAATCGATATTAACCTCTCATCTGTTGCTCGCCCGCTGTTATGTATAAAGAAACTGTATGAAGGACTAGGTCAGAATCATTTGCGCCAATATCAATCAGGGACCTATGTTCTATTTGATTATTGTAGCTACTCTGAACCATTTTAAAAGAATTTTCTATGAAATTTGCGAGTGGCTTCTGGCAGCTCGATTTTCACTTAAAATGTTCGACACGGTCAATTAACAGCTCCGTACTCAACATACGTGTTGACAGGATGTTTGGTAATTTACAACGAAAGACTCAGTATTCAACAAAGGTGTTGACAGGATGGTTGGTATTTTTACAACTAAAGGCTCCGTATTCAACAAAGGTTGGTTGATGGATGGTTGGTATTTTTCAAACTAAATAATGTGATACGTGATTGTATCTGGTCGGCATGGTGGGTAGAAAAAAATATGATTTGTTTGGTAGGAATTATAAGAATTGGTTGGTAGAAATTATAAGTTGGAAAAATAAAGGGAAAGGAGCAATGCTAGGCACCGACAGGTAATATTGTCACATTAATAGGATGGGTATCGAAAGTAGGTTGGATGGAGGAAGGTAGAAGTAAATACTTCCATCAACAAGTGTCCCATCCTAACCATCAAAATATCTCGCAGTCATGAAATGAACTAGCTCAGGCGTGAGGGGTCCATCGAATCCATAGTAAACGAAATCATAGATAACAACCACTCTGTAAATTGCCATCTCAACACAGGCGTTTCTAGTGAGATAGGCAATATAACTAAATGTAATATTAAAATAATGAAAGAAATAAATAAAATAGTAAGTTGGCCTCTCAGAAGCTGGGTTCACTGTACTCAGGGCCTAAACAAATTGCAAAATATTTCACAGACATGTCTTATATGACTTGAAAGGTTCGAAACATCGATATATTAACTATAGATTAGCCCTCCCATACCCAATTCCAATCCGTTATTTACAGACTGGAGTGTAGGCTTTGGTGAGATCTTGCAGATCTAATAATGTACGCGAGTACGAGATGAACATTTATTGTTTCTATACAGGTTATAAAGCTACGTACTAACTAACGAGCTGGCGGTAGGAAAAGAGAGCGAGCCGGTACATACATCTCGTTTTATATCTAGATCTGTTGTCTCGCTCTTACATCTTCAAAAAGCAGGCGTTCCACCTAAACCATTCTTACACTAAGTGACACCACCTACGAGGAATTTCATAATACAACTACCCATCGAATTACGTTGCATCTCTTGCGTGACATAGTTGTTTTACTAGGAAGAAATTAAACATGGGTACCGCCGCCCCGGGAACCTTTATTGGATAACCAACACCTCTGCTATAGGTCACCCCAAGTGGTTCGCTACGTTTGGTGATTTAGCAGGGGTGCCCGGGTTCATGGGGTGAGGTTTGTCTAGGTCTTGGAGGTGGATGATCAGGACATACTGAACCCCAGATTCCTACCCATCCCTTAAACCCTTTTCCTTCCCAGAACTCTCCTCCTTCCTTTCCTTAAAAAACCCTCCACACAGCATCCCCAAAGATGACATAGGCCCTGAGGGAAATTATTTTCCTCAGGGCCTCCTGTGTGGAGCTCAGGTAAAAAAAAAAAAAAAAACATTTTTTATCAAATGTTACTTTTTTCGATACGCTGCCTCAAATTCATATGTTATGTAGATATTTTTTTAGATATTCATATAACTGATTCAATTGTTAATACGTCCGTTAATTGTCCGCGATAGCCCATGCCTAAAATATTTCTAACTGCCTGAAATTTGTATTTTAAAAATGATTTTCACAAAGCTAGTAATTCCGTTACCGCGAACTTGCTGGAAAACAAATTACCTCCACGAAGACCAACTAAAGGTACAAACCAATGCTTCTTGTGATCTTTTGACTGTGAGATAATGGACTTTCTTATTGATAAATTTTTTCGTAAACCAATATTTTTGGTTCCGGTGTCCAAGGGCGTAGCGAGGTACGGGCAGGGGGGGGCAGCTGCCCCCCCTAGAAGGTGCAGGAATGCTCACAAACCGTAAAGTAATATTACGTCGGTAGCCTATTGTCTGTGAGAATCAATTTAATTTTTATTATTACCTTTTTTAGTTAATCATGACAAATGAAGCATCAAGAAAACGTGCCTATCAGTTACATTGCGCTGTTATTAAGTCCGTTTTCGTTGGCATATTGGAACCTATTGCCAATGCTTTACAATCGGACACTATCGATAAGTACGCATGTATGAGTCATATTAAAGGTATAATTTCTGTTATAAATGATCATCGAAGCAACGTAGACATAGAGAACCAAAATATTTTAGATATTTCAATTAGAACTGCAGCTGCCTTTGGAACTGATATACAAATCCCACGCATTGTATCTTGCCAACAACATCGGTCTTATTACCTTGCTGAGACTCCATGTGATTTTTGGAAGCGATCGATTATCATTCCTTATGTAGATTCTCTAATATCTGCATTGGAGCAGTGTTTTGGTGACCAAATTTTGCCTGCTTTCGGATTAATGTCGCTACATCACAGTACAATGTTGAATATGTCATTAAATGATTTTAAAGAAAAAGCACAAATCTTTTGCCTATACTACGATTTACTTAATTTTAATCAAGAAGCCATGGTATAAAAATGGCAGAACAAGGGTATGACCAGAGAAGATCTCGAAAAACTAGATTTTACTGAAGTGTTAAAGGAGGTGAACATTTCCTTGGCACAACCTTGCACTACAAGTAACATAAAGAGGTCCTTTTCTACACTGCGTCGTGTTAAAACATGGCTGAGATCAACGATGACTGAAAACCGTTTAAACGCAGTAGCTTAGCGAGGGGGGGGGGGGGGGGGGGCGGACCGGTCACAAAAATATTGAATATGGTGTTATTTATATTTTCATAGCTCTGGGGAGAGTGTTGTGCCGGCGGTCTTTTTATAGACGAAAATAGCCTATTTCTGAAATTCTCTATCTATATGCCTTGTCTAGATATACTTGGTTGAAGGTTCGAAATGATAATCTAGACTCCTTCAACAGAAGCAACCTACCCATCAAACCTTTCATTTGTGTACTTGGTCTCAAGTGTTGACCAGCTAAGACACGGGGGCTCCATCTAAGTCAGAGTTAAGTTAGCGTCTTAAAAGCTGGGCGTACTGTACAGAGTCTGCATATGAAGTACACGACTGCTGGTCCTGCACAAATTGCAAGTGTGCCCCACTGTTGAGCTTGGCAGCCACTTTTGGTCTGGATCCCCAAATAATCTGAAATTGCAGAAGCAGGTGCGTTTGATAGATTCCCCTTTGGTAGCAAACGGATCGCCGCACTCTTTAGAGCAAAGGTGGGAATGCTGTACTTATTATTATTGTTTTTTAACTACATTCTTATTTATTTGTTTGTGGTTTTTAAGTAGTTAACTCTGTCCTAATGTAAACCGTATACATATTTATTTAAAAAACTAGCAGACCCGGCCACACGTTGCTGTGACTAACGAAACATACCGCCATTACCCAACCTTTGTAAAATCCACACCACCCGATTATACTATCTCATTCTCTCAAAGGCTAAATCCTATATATGTGTTTGTCTCTTTTTAGTGTCGCTATTTTTCATTTTATCGAGTTTCAAAGAAGTTTTCTCTTTAGCACCAAAAGATTTTTTAGTATGAATCAATCACATATTTGGACTCGCAACAATAACATTTGGATGTCAGCTTGTCAGTTGTTTTGTTTTGTTTTATAAGGATATAAAAATAATCGTGTGTTATGCCTTGAGGATTCTTCTCCCCCCTGATCTCCGAAGAGTCACTTTCTGCTGCTGATTTCCAGGTATTTATAAACTTTTCTTACGTCTGTCACTTTCCATACCCTTGTTGTTGTTTGTAGTTTTGTGAATAATGGAGGAGGATTTTCCTCCTGGACCCCTCCTGACCCCCCTCCTGACCCCTCAGATGGTGAAAGTATAGAAATTTCGGACAGTGAATCTGTCATTTTGAAACAATCTTCATTCCTGGGCGATTTACAAATTTGACATTGGCACCTCTAGCGTTAAGCCCCAGATAACTCTTCTAATTTTGTTTCCTTTGGTAATTCGCCAAATATCTTAATTGCTCTGTACAACAAGGACTTTTGTTTGTGCTGCAGGCTTTCAATCTTTCTTAGAAACTCAATTGATGGTAGATATGGCCATTAATTATTTTGTACATTAAGGGCCTTCGCTCATGGAGAAACTGAAAACTGGTTGGCAACTCAGTTCACGGCACAACTCAATTTATCAACCTCCTGAACAAAATCGATATTTTTTTGATCTGATATATTGCAAATTACTCAAAAGTTTGATAGGTCGTGAGTCGCTACCATGGCAACCTGTCAACATGGCAACTGAAACGCGGCGGCCACAATGACTAGCACTGCTAGTCACCGCGTCGCCCTGGGCAACTGCTGAGCTATTCTCTATTTTTTGTGAGAACAAGGTCGATATCGCGCGAGATCTCCTGTCAGATTTGTGTGAATTTCAATGGCTGTTATTTGCTTTTTAGATCTATGTCGATCGAGATCTCTTGTCAGATTTGTGTGATTTTCTATCGCTATTAAATGAATAAATAAGCATGCATACTTGCAGGAATTTTTGTTAACAACCTAAATTAAAATATGTGACAGCTCACAGCTGAAATTCTGACATCGGCCCGTAGAAAAAGCAAATAACAGCCATTGAAAATCACATAAATCTGACAGGAGTACTGGCGCGATATCGATCTCGTTACCACAAAAAATAGAGAATAGCTCGGCTAGTTTGGACTGGTACGGACAGCCAATAAAATTCACAAGTTCCTTTCCTGTGGATAGCGATCGAGTCGCCAACTGTTTTTTTTTTTCAGTTTCTTTATGAGCGGATGACATAACTCGTCAGGTCTATTTATTCAGTTTTCGGAACAACTCATATGGGTCTCATAGAAATCGTTGCGTCTCACTTACTGTCATGGTTAGAAATATGATCTAAATGTTGTTAGAAAGAGAAAATAGCAGGCTTTATATTTAAATCTAAAAGTTAACCACAAAATAATGTTAAATCATCTGTAGTTAACTTTTAGATCTAAATATAAAGTGTGATGTTTTCTCTTTCTAACAATGTTTACGTTGTATTTCTCACCATGATAGTAAAGGGGATACAACAATTTCTATAAGACTTGTATGAGCTGTTTCCAAAAGTGAACAATGAGGGGTTAATCCATCGTTGGCTAAAAATAAATACTGCTAATACAATTGTGGTACAATGATCGTGTTGTATACATTTTTACTGAAGACCGTGTTTAGGAATCTTCTTATTCTTTCCAGAGATTTTTTTGGCAATTTCATCCCGCTTAAGATTCTCAACTGCCCGGGAGCAGTGGGACTACGGCATCACCAATAGGGGTATGTTGTGAGGCTAAAAAGGGGTGAGGAAAGAGATGAGAGAGGAAGTACACCTGGCATCGTCAATAAAATGGTTGAAACATCTGCTCGAAAGACATAGAGGAATAAAGGTTGAATTTTTTGAAAATAAAAAACAGCACTAAATTTCTTTTCGTTTATTTCCCAGACTAAAAATAATTGCAATGAAAAAGAATAATATGATACAAATGAAGAAGTTTTCTCATAAAAAAATGGAGTCATTAAACACTACCATCACTATCACTTACATGTTACAAAAATAACACAAAAAAATACATGACGCGGCACAGAAACATGAATGCACTACCAAATCATAATATATATCCTTACGCCTGTCTGCACAAACTAATTTCTCAATAAACAATAATCCGAGACACAAATTAAATATAAAAAAAACTCAACATCTGTTGCAGTCCGTTTGGCAGAACAATACACTTTCATAATGTGTAAAACAAACCATTGAATAACAAACACATTATTATACAAAATTATTATCACCAATCAATTCTTTCAACTGAATTAAAAAAAAATACTTTCGTTCCTGTGAGTTCTGTGAGTTCAAGCGATTTAGTACTAGGTTGGTTGGGGTGTTTCAAATTCCTATGATCAGAAGAGCGATGGGATGGGACTTTTGTGGGATCGTTATGAGATTACGGACGTGATCTCCTGTCAGATTTTTGTGATTTTTACATATTTACTGTCACATACTTTAATTTAAATCGTTTTAAACACGAATTACTGCAAGTATGCATGATTATTTATTCGTTTAATGTACGCTGTACATAAGAAGAAGCAAATAACAGCCATAAAAATCACACAAATCTGACAGGAGATCACATCCGTTATCTCATAAAGATCCCACAAAAGATATAGAATCGCTCGACAGCACCATTTTGAATTCTTGACATTTGGATGTTCTCTGTTAATTTCATTTTAGCGTTTGATCAACTTGTGACATGCTCATCACGCTTTGATCAAAAGCTGAATCGGTGGTAAAAAGGGACCGTTGAAATGTAGAAAATTCAAAATGGCGCTTTGGTGGTTATCAAATGTGATGAAGTTTGAAACAAATCGACCCTAGCTCAGTAGTGGTGGCTTAGGTGCGTACAACTTGTTATAAAAAATATAAATACAGCACAAGAGTCCCAACTAAGGTAAGTGGGATTGAGTTCGATTTGTGTGGTGGTCCTTGCACTATAAGGAATACTGACATTATCTACCATAAATAATAAACCACTCACTAGATTGATAATTTTGGGCTTTTTTGTACGAGGAAAGTTTTGACACTATTTAACCATAGATATGCCAATAATTCGATTATATGACGTCACACACCATCGACGGGGATAGAGAAAACTCAAAAAAGGGCCGACCATAGACAATATATACAGAAATGCCACTCGGTTCTCAACAATTTTTTCCATGTATATTGTTTGTTTTTTTATTCGGTTACAAGTTTGGATTGGAGTTATACCCCCTTGGTATCTATTACTCAGAAACGTGCTGCAAATATACTACAAATAAATACTCTGAAGGTCATCCTAGAGAGCCAATATCATAGACAAACAGTTTGAATTGCAGAATGACAATACCAGACACTTTATTCAACAAAGGTCATACATAATAACTTGAGAACTCACAGCTCACAGCTCTAATTTAGAAAATAAAATCAATAATACGAAAGAGTTTATTTTAAAATCATAAACACAAATAATAAACAATACCCGTTATTGAAAATAGACACAATAATATTAGACGCTTTATTTGTCACAACTCAAAGAAAACGATTTCGCATTTTATCATAACCATAGACACCTGTCTTACAGCGACATCTAGAGAGTTAATAGAGACGAAATTACATTCCCATCTATAATTAATATAATCTATTCATTAATATAATTGTTTAATATTATTTACATATATTTTTTTTCTTACTTAAATTACTCAGGCAAAAAAACTTATCACACCGTAAACATATTTATTTCTTAATTTACTCCAAATATACATGAGGATCAAAGCTTATTTAAGTGAATATTATTATTCAAGTTAGATCGCGCCATACTTCAATATGTCCCCAAACGTACCAAAGGAATATAGTTCAACCACTTCACAACAGATCAATCATCTCTAATCACTAAATCTAGTTAACACTTAGAAAATGTTGTTCCTGCAATCTCCATTCTCATAATTTTTCTGCGCTAATCCTACAAGAATTGATTGTTTTTTTTTTTTTTAAACATGTGAACACCACACAAGATTCCCAACTGTCCGATGTTAGTAGGACTATGGCATCCCCAATCGTGGTATGTTGTGAGGGCTACAGAGAGTGTGTTGAGGAAGGTTGGGAAGTACCTTGCTATTCAAATCTGGTCACCAAACATTCGGGTGGTATGCACTCATGCCCTAGGTCACCCAAAGTGACGTTTGGTGACTTAGCGGGGGTTCCCGGGTTCACGGGGTGAAGTTTGACTATGTCTTGGTGGCATTGCGTTTGTTCATCTACTGCGTGGTGGGCTGGATCTGGATGATCTGGTTGAGGGCACCTTAGCCTAGACCTCGCCAACCATACTCTCTTGACCCATTGTCTAGCACCGCAGAGGGAGGGGTGGATCCATACATCTGTCACTCCTGGACACATTGACCCCCAGATTCCTGCTCATAACTTTTTCCTTCCAAGAAATCTCTCTCTTTCGAAACCTTCCACACAGCATCCCCAAAAATGACATAGGCCCTAAGAGAATTTTCCTGAAGGAATTGTGGAGCTAATGTAAAAAAAATGAAAAGCCATTTCAAGCAACCTTTCGAATTCTGAATGGTAGTCTTTCTTCAGGGCGAAACTGAGATTATCTACCAATAATGGTAATGTTTTTTTTATAGACCGTTGACTATAGTTGATTGTGCCGAAAAGGGAACTAAAATTGGGTGACATTTTAGTAAATCAGTCTAAAGCAATATAAGGATTTTAAAGAAAAAACAGAGATAATTAAATACCTTTTACAACAAAATATCCCTCAATTATCCCTTATTTTGAAGTGAATTAGTCTGGAATTCACCAATTAATTCCTTGCGTAGTTTGGAGACAATTTGAAGTAAAGTACGATCTCACCTTTATCAAGTGGGTAAAATATTTTGTTCCAATGAATTGTGCAATATTTTAATAAAAATTCTCAATATCATTTGTTAAATTTAAAATTTACAATAGTAAATAGACATGCCGATAATCTAAAAATATGCATTTACGAAAACGAGGTTTCCTCTTACGAAATTTTAAAATAACTTTCTAGTAAAACGAATACGTTGAGAGTTATTCGTTGGTTGACATGACCAGGAGATAATATTTTCAAAGAAATTTATATAAATACATTGTACCTATAAAATGTTATAATTATTGAATACTTCTGATTTGTAATTTGATTCTTTAATGGGTGCAATGCTTTCTTTAGAAACAACATTGGTCTCCATTTGGATAAAAATATTTTAGTGCAATATTATTAATATAAATTTGTCTGTTTTTAAAACTTGGTAAATGGGCGATTTTTAATAATTATATTGAATGTAATTAAGACTGAATACATTTTAGCAAAAGAGTGATTGTTAATAATTATTTAAAGTCTAAGGCAGTAAACTATAAAGTCAGAATACATTAAAATGGTTAATTATGTTTTGAGATAAACGATTTAACAATTAGGACAAGCATAAAATCTAAACCATTTTACCTCATTAAGAGCGAGGAATACAATGAAATGCCATCTCTGAAACAATATTAGAAGCTGGCGGCTTATCTATGGCAGTACAATGTGGCTACTATTATATTAACTTATTATTTCACAATCATTAAATAAATATTGTTCATATTAATTTGTTTACAATACGCATAAGACAAATACATCGAATTCAATATGAATGGGTAACAAACAAAGTGGTAGAATATTTCTGTTTTACACATTTATATATTTGGACATTAACCACAACAAACACAAGTCAAATAAAACTCATCACAAATCCAACAGATCAAATTCACTAAAATCCTAAACACAAAGTACGTAATAACGAATTTCACGTTAATGGCTGTCTTTTTCATACAATCTTCCATATATTGCACATCCCATAGAAAAGTATCGTAAGTCAAAAAAAATCAGAGTGTGCAATTCACACGCGGTAGAAGTGAAACCTTCAGAAAACTAAAGTAGACGAGAGTGAGGAGGCTACAAAGCACCGAACAAAGAGGAGACTGGTAGGCTATGAAACACCGCACAAAGAGGAGACCGATTATACTATCTCATTCTCTCGCAGGCTAAATTCTATATATGTATGCGTTTGTCTCATTTTAGTGTTGCTATTTTTTGTTTCATCGAGTTTCAAACAGTAAAACTTTCAAAAAGTAATTTTACAGAAGAGCGAAAACAAATGAATGAATGATAAAAAATTGTCCAATCGAAAAGTGATACTAACGACATCTTGTGGATATGGAGTGATCTAACTTAAAAACGGTTTTTGTGGGCCATCACAATCACTTCACTTTTCAGAGATAAAACATAAAATTTGACTTACAACACTTTTCTATGGTATGTGAATTATTCAGTTTTTAAATTAACCAGAATTCATCAATAGTTTTGCAATGAGGAAATTAGTGAATAATATGTGCTGTTGAGAGAGTTTTATCTATTTGTGTTTTAGAAACAAATAAATACAAATTATTACTCAGGTGATAACGCCAGCGTTATAATTGACGAAACTTTTTTTATTTTAACTGAATTTAAATAGTTAGAGAAGTTTTATTCAAATTTAAGAAATTTAAATAGCTTTAGGTAGTTTCTTATGATAATATTTTGTTTGGTTAATAATAAATTGTATTTCTTTGTTTCCATAAATGGCAAAACTTCTATAGACCAATTCACAATAATTCAGTTTTCACTGAAAAAATCAATTTCACATTTCTTTCTATAAAGTGCTTGAAAACTGCTGATCGCTGAGCTGCTATTCATTTTTAAAGTGAGGTTAATTAACAAACCATCATGAAGTCTGGTCTAGGGAGGTTTCCATCGCGAGGCGTGTCAAAATGGATACAAACTATTGTTAGAATGGTAGGAAGCGAGAAGCGTTCAACATTAATAAGTATTTAATAATATACGTCCAATTACAGCAGAATCGTTACGAGTATAATTATTATTTTCTCAATTCGTTTATCGCACCTGTAAATATATTGTTATTACACTATACATACAAATATTAACATTTTCTAAATTTCTCCCTAACTTATTTCTTACACTAACTGCTTCGGAGCACCGCTCCCAATGCTGTCCCAAAAAGAAAAGAAAAAATGTTTTCACAAAGAGTTATAAGTTAAATTCTGGATAGATTTACCTATAACCTATTTAATACAAATAACATCAAAAATGAAATCTGCTATTCTGATCAAAGGGCAGCAACAATCCTATCATCATGTTTAGTGGCCACCTTTATTTGTTGGTGCAAATGAATCAGCAATCATCAGTAGAAGTAAACTTAGAAAAATTGGTGACGGCAAAGGGAGCGGTGTTCAGAACTCGCTGCATCAAATATCCGCCACTAACTAAGCCTAACATCTCAACACAGTAATTAGTTATTAGTATCTGATACATTCATGTTTTATTTTGTATTCATGCATTTTCCTTACGAAATATAATACAGTAAACTAAATGAGATTTTTTCTTCAATAGGAGAACGCTTAGGAATAATTCAATTGTCTATACACAGTAATGTTATCACTATTCATAATCATAATACACTTTAAATTAAACGGTGTTCACTTAGCAGTCCTTTAAATGTCACAAACTAAACTCTAAACACAAAATAATACATCATCCTCCGCAACAAACAAACAAACTGGTCAATAATACGCGCAGACATGTCCAACGAAGGATTATCAGGACAAGCGATCGACGGATGAAACAAAACAAAAAATTATATATTTTAGGCAAAAAAAAACAGCTTTACATTAAAAATTGTTGTCAATCAATTTGTCCTAAGAATATTGATTATTATTTTGAATTTATTTAAGTATAAATATTTTTTTTGCGCATCTTTATGCTACATAGCTTCCACAATAAAATATAACATTTGGACAAATGTGACTAATTCACATTCCACAGAAACACGTTTATAAAATTTGTTATGAGAGTTAAATGGTTATTTAGTTATTATGTCTTGAATATCTACACGGGGATTAAAATGTTATTAAAGTCTTTCAAACTTCCATACATATTGTAGTATTATTTGTTAAACATCCAATATACATTTTAAATATTCATTAATCAAACATACAGAGCAATGTACACAAAACATAACTTTCACTTTCCCACAAAGCTTTCGAAATAATAATAAAAATCAACTGACGCAAATAAAAAATATTTAATTTTCTCAAAAATTACGCGCATTCTAATCATTCTTGAGCATTTCCACGATGAAATTACAATATATATTTTTTAAATAAATAAACACGATGGTTTTAAATTCAGACACAACACTGATATCTACTCTTACGCTTAACAAACATGTTCGTCCGTTTAATACTTTTAAATCCTCGAATCAAAGGTGAACAACGTCTCATATTTAACACTTTGTCGATAAAATGTGAGAGTTCGCTTGCTTCACGACAGTCTGTTCCGTGTTGGTTAACTAAATCCAACGACAAATGGTGATTATCTGTATGAGACGGGAGAGCACTGACTGGAGGAATTTGGTATTAAGTTGGGAGTGAGAGACGATGGTGCCGGTTGTTTGTTGGATTGGTTGGTGTTGGTTGGGTCCAGTTAAAGTGTTGCTTGTTGGTGGTGGTGTGGTGTGATGGTGGGAGTGCTCTATGTACACGTGGCGGTGTGTGTGCATTACAATATACAGCACGAGGCGGAACAACAACTGCTGGACCCGCCTTTGCTCTTCTGTCGTTGATCTGCAAACAGAAAACAAATATATTAGGCCGCGGATAATGATGATGTCATTCCAACAAGAAAAGATTCAGAAAGCTTTACTCGGTTAGATTATAGATTTATTATACTTATAGTATGTTAGATGTGTGAACAAGTGATTAACCCTTCCCTTACGGTGCTAGAAAATCCCCCGAGCTCCGGTGCTGTGTACTCAGTACACAGGATACATTTGGAATTTTGTCATTATAAGTTAAGTAGAAATTAATAGTTTACATTTATTACATGCGTAAATCATTTTATTAATAGTACATTACGGACACATGAGCGTAAGTAAAATATTATGTATTAGTGTTGACTCTGAGAAAAAACATCATCCACCATAGACATATGAATATATATAGACCTACCCCAAGTGATAAATGCATATTATTTCCCCCTCCCCATACCGGTTCCATGGAACCGGCTGGGCTTAACAGGGAAAAAATGAGAGCTTGTGCTATACATTATACCCTAAAATATGTGAATCATAATGAATGTGGGCGGTTCTCCAGTGTGCTCGTCGCTGGTTACAGGGGTAAGTAAATTATGAAACATTTGTAAAATTGTCTTAACTAAATACGGCAACAAAATATTCGTCTGTGAAAAGTGGCGAACTTTACTTTGCCGCATTTGGACTTCGCAAATATGTTAATAGTGTGGCGAGCAATTCACGCTACCATGTAAAAAGGTCTATTCATTCAAAAGCAGATTTTGCTTTTAAGAACTAAATGGTGATATTATAACGCGAGATGCCTATATACTGTCAGATTGATTTTTTAACGAATCAGTCACCTTTCCCCTCTTCGTCCTCCCATAGTTCGGTTTTACCCCTCATCTGTATCTTCTCGTCCCATGACATAGGCTCTGAGGGAAATTATTTGTCTTTAGGGTTACGAGTGTTGATAGTATGTATATATACGGGAATAAATTACCGTGAGAGTTTGGCTCTGGCAGGTTCTCCCTGGGGACGAGGTGCATGACTGCCGTGCGGCCGGGGGGCAGCCCCAGGGCTCCCAGGGTCACGCTGCTGTGCAGGAACCTGCCCTGGTATATCAGCCGCAGGATCTCCGCCCGCGCCACCGCCTCCGCATCCCAATCCGCTATAACACAACAACACACATTAATACTATTACTTCTCTTATTTTATAAATCAAAACCAGAATTTCTTCTGAAATCATAAGATTGGTAAGTAGGTACTTAAATACCTACCTACCTAAACTTGATTAAAAACCATATATTTTATGTAACATTTTTTTAAAATTTCAAATAAGGAATTATACAATTCGTCTAACGGAACTTCACCGTCTCAATGACAATTCTTTTTTAAAACTTTCTTCGGGCAGACCATAATAAAAAAAAATGTAAATAAGAAAGTCCAAAGAACACAAAGATTTCACATTTGAAAAAACAATCTTTACTGAATCAACTTCGAACAGTTTACAGACAGACGAAACGCAAAACAAAGGTTTAAACAGTCAATTATAAATACATCATGTATGGAACCTGTATGTACTGGTGAATCTACAGCACATTTGGAGTCTATTTTGATTTGAGCTTTTGTTATCGAGTCAAATTTTAAAATAAGTTAAATTTTAAAATAATCCATTGCAAGGGGTTAAGCGGGACCAGTCCAGTGGCTTAGTTTCTCGTCGCATCAGACTTCTGGTTCCCACCCAGGTGTCGTGAGTTCAATTCCTCAGCTGGTAGGTCCTCCATCACGACACAAGCAACATTTTCCACTTATTGTGTTGGTAATAGGAGATTTCAATCATTGCCAGGTTATTCGTAACCTGGAAATGTTTGTCCCTTTTACAATTACCTTTTTAAAATGCTTCTCCAGCTTCAAACGTTTTTTTTTACCATTTCGTCGCCGAAAAAAAGTTTCAAAAAATCGAAATGCTCAGATCGAAAAATGTGAAGCAGATTAACCAGTGAATATACTGTTAGTTAGTTACTGTAATTAGCTTGTACCACTATTTTCCGGATACCGTGTATTCCTATAATAAACAAATAAACCATCCTCTGAAATGAGTCATACAAAGATATTGAAATATAAGAGATGTGCTATCCGCAGTGGGTGGGACTGCGCTTCCGGGTGTCGCCGATATTGTATACCAATTAACGAATAAACTTAATGAACGAATAAACTAAACGAACATTAAACTAAATGAACGAACTCTTTCCTGATTCCATCTATGTTAAGCAATACTAATTTCACGAGCACATCTTCAAAAAATCAACGAAATGAACAAATTTTCGTATGCAAACTACTCCGATTAGGTAGTATAGTCCGTGTAGGAACTAAACTTGATATTGATGGATACCTTACTGATTACTGATTACTGTAATACCAGCTGTTTTTAGGACATTCATAAAGAATTCAGTTAAAGTTTTTACGATTTATTAATTTTAAGTTAAATATCCCCTTTTAACTAACGATATATTTTTATTAAATACTTTAAAAATACATATACTTGAGAATCGGCGAAGCCACTTTTTTTAACTTGACCGACGACCAATCGGAGCTCGACTATTGCGAACTCCTGGGTGTAGTCAATTTAAGAGTACCTACTGGACTCATTCGGCACAAGGACCTATTTCAATGTCACCATTCACAAACTTGTAACAAACTCGCAATTTCCTCGCCTAAACAGTTTAGAAAATGAATATAACAATGTCATTGACATTTTAGTGTAACACATTTAACAGCCTAACTAAATACACTAAAACACTAACAGCCTTACTAAAAAACCCAGTGAAAATTTTATTCAATTGACAAACGGCCGCGGATGTGAAAACATTACTAATTAAAAATTTGTTCTTTGAAAGAAATACACATGGTTTCCACGGCCTGAGAGGGTAGTTTATCTCTGTTTTAACCATTGATGTCCGAACGATATTTGTAATTTTTCCATAGTATTTTGAATGTTCTATATATTTCTTATTTTTGAAGGTGTCGTAAAAACAAATACCATTTATGAAAACTAGATAAAATTACCTTTTAGATTTGAGTATTTGAAATACACTTTAGCTTTCAAAAACTGCCATATTTTATGATTCAAACTCGGAAAAACATGGAAAAAAATTTCCTCCGACAACATTTTTGACCAAAATGTAGAGAAATTTAAATAAAATCAAAATTTAAAAAACACAGTCATTTTATGTAGTAAATTTGGAAGGAAACTATCACCTCACTTTTTTATCGTGTATACAATAAAAAAATAATAAAAAATTTCAAAGTTTTTTTTATTGCCAAAAAAATAACTTAGAAACAATAGCGAAATTTAAAACAGATTTCTTGCATCTCTAAAGACGTTAATTTTTTTGATACGTTTACGAACACATGTATTAGATTTTAATATTATAAAAAAATATCACTTTTAAGAAATTCTTTTAAAATAAAGATCTTAAAATGAAAATTTTATCTAAGTAACCTATAAAAAACAATATTCTGACAGTTCAACTTTGAAAGTACGGCGTTTGTACAATAACTTGATTAAACTGATGTAAGCCACACAAATAATATGGTAAATATATCAATTATGTGAACAGAAGAGTAAATTCGTCACTACAATAGAAATTATTTAGTAAAATCACAACATTTAGGCACTAACAAAATTTTCCATATCCCGCCATAAACACACCGAACTGTTTTGTCATCGCGGGCCGATATGCACCGGAGCACCAATAATGCCCCTAGCGGAGAAGAATTAAAACAACATTGTTTCCTAGGAAATTAAAACCATTTACAATGTTGTCAGATCAATGCATTTTAACAGCGTGATCACGCAAGAAACGTTATTGGTAATAAAACGTGATTTAGTGTATACGGGGATTAATTATGTTATTGCAATAACACAGTTAATTGGTCGCGCTGTGGTTTTTTTTTAGTAAGGCTGTAAATATTACCAATAATATTTGTTCTTAAAATGTATTTTAAATCTGGCAACAATGTAATGTTTTATAGTGTAAGTACTAAATTGTTTGTTTTCCTTCGTAACCGCTAGGTGGCGGCGCCTGCGCATTTGTCGTTCGCGCTCATGTGGGTGGTTTGGTATATTTATGTAAATGAACTTTCGCACTGAAACGCTGATGTGTGTGAAATATTACTTATACGTGACGGTACTTTCCATAAATATGACTAATTCACTCCTATTTGATATAATTTATATATTTACCGTGTTTTTGTGGTTTTTCATAAATTTTAGTCAAGTTATAATATCAAATCGTACTTTGAAAAATGAAATGTCGAAAACTATTTTATATGATACATGAAACTTCAAATTTACATTTAAAGGATTTTATTTTATGAGAATTTCATAAAAGTGGTGTTTTTTTTAAATATTAATATCTAATACATGTGTTCCTAAACGTATCAAAGAAATTAACGTCTTTAGAGATGCAAGAAATCTGTTATAAAAGTCGGTATCATTTTTTACATAGGTTAGTTTTTTTGGCAATAAAAAAACTTTGAAATTTTTTATTATTTTTTTATTGTATGCACGAGGAAAAAGTGAGGTGACAGTTTCGTTCCAAATTCATTATATAAAAGGTCTGTATTTTTTTTAATTTTATTTTTTTATAAATTTCTGTACACTTTCATCAAATATGTTTTGGTAAAAAAAAACATTTTTTTTCGCGTTTGAATCTTAATATATGGCAGTTTTTAAAAACTAAAGTGTATTTCAATTACACAAATCTAAAAGGTAATTTTATCTAGTTTTCATAAATGGTATTTGTTTTTACGACACCTTCAAAAATAAGAAATATATAGAACATTCAAAATACTTTGGAACAAATCCAAATTTCGTTCAGACATCATTACTAAAACAGAGATAAACTACCCTCTCAGGCCGTGTAAACCAAGTGTATTTTTTTCCATGAATAATTTTTTAATTAGTAATGTTTTCACATCCACGGCCGTTTGTCAATTGAATAAAATTTTCACTGGGTTTTTAAGTAAGTAAGTAAAAAAATATAAACATTATGAACCCAATGTAAAAGCCACCGGACGTATAAAAGAGTAAATATATTTTATATTTATTTAAGTAAAACTTCTTTACGCACGCTCGACTTGGGGGTAAGCTGGTGAATGCGTTACGAAAAGTGGTGATTGTTACGAAAAATTTCGTGCGAACGGTAATTGATGCGAACGGTGATCGATTGCTAGGCGAACGGTAGGTAGGCGAACAGTAAGTAGGCGAACAGTAAGTAGGCGAACGGTAGGTAGGCGAACGGTAGGTACCTTTATGCACGCTTGACTTGGGGAGTGATAAGGATAAGGATAAGGATGGTCACACCAAGGTCGTAGGTCACCCCAAGGTCGTCGGTCACCCCAAGGTCGTAGGTCACTCCAAGGTCGTAGGTTACCCCATGGTCATATTTCACCCCAATGTCATATGTCACCCCGAGGTCATAGGTCACCCCAAGGTCGTAGGTCACCCCGTGGTCATATTTCACCCCAATGTCATAAGTCACCCCTAGGTCGTAGGTCAACCCAAAGTCGTAGGTCACCTCATGGTCATATTTCACCCCAATGTCATATGTCACCCCTACGTCATAGGTCACCCCGCTCGCTATGTTTGGTAACTTAGGAGGTATACCTGGGTTCATTGGGCGAGGTTTGTCTTATTGTCTATACACCATGAATTTGATGTAATTAACACAATGTTATTATTTCGGGTAACAAAGTGATAAAAAAGAGACATTGGACACACATAACATAATGTGCTTTCTTCTCGCTCTCTCTTGCTGACTCTTTCACACTATACGTCTTCACATGTACGGTTGTTAAATAAATTAGGAAATGAGGTTATCAGTGAAAATGATTTCAAATGCATATTTGAAGAGTGCATCCTTGTCACTTTTTCACTTTGTATGTCGTAATAAAATGGATTCAAGAGCAAAGAAACTCGACTCGATTGTGTTTATCTATGCAAATTATCTGCAGGCATATTGGTCGGTTCTTCAAATTGCCCTTGGGCGCGAAAACTCCTAATTGAGGCCACGCCGTTGATAAGGCGACGGGGGCTAAATGTGAGATGCTGTTCTGGGGACAAAAGGGCCGAGAGGTCACCCCCCCCCCCTCACCGCCCTTCCCCAACTAGCCGACAAACCTACCCCAAACACCCCGGAGCGGAGGCACCCGGTAGGGATGAATTTAATGGCTTAGCATCGAAATCCAATTTAGATTGTTTACCGTTTCTTTACATGGTGTATTATAGTTTATATTTCAATTTTTAACCTCACTAGGACACTCCTGCGTTGTTTGGAAATTTATCATGAAGGGAAGTTTTTGATCAGGGAAAATTTTATTTCTGGAAAAAATTCTTCTTGGAAAATGGGAAAAGTAGTCGGTTAATAGGAAGGGAATTTTTTTAAAGACATTAATTTATCATTTTGAGATTTTGTGAAATTTGGTTATTTTCAATGTTAAGAAATTTAAAATTTTTCTGAAATCAATTCTGGGAAAATTGGAATTGGTTCTTTTTGAAGATAACAGAGAGCGCCACTTCCGTTTACAACATAGGTCCTCAATGTGGGCGATAACGTCCCCTTGTGGGCATTTCAGACTTTCAGGGGGGGGGGGGGGGCGATAGAAGACCCAGAGAAACTTAGGGGCGTTGAGACGGCGAGGGCAGGTAAAAAAAATATGGTCTAAAAACTCTAAAAAGACAAAAAAAACACGCTAATAACGTACTAACGTTTATTATTATTATTGAGAACTGACTATATCATGAATACAAGAAGGAAGGAGGTGGCAATCCGGTACTTAAAATACGAAAGAATTGCCTTTTTAACTTGCTCCCCCCCCCCCCACCCTAGTAAAATAAATAGGGGGCGCTAGAAAAAAAATATCCTCAAAGTGGGCGGTGGCCAAAATAAGGTTGAGAATCTATGGTTTACAACAATCCCAAACTGTACAGTCATTAAGATGATAATACTATCAGATTAGATTTTTTTTAAATCAAAAAAGATTTAGGCACTTTACACAAATTTGGATAGTTTAACAACCTAGACAAAATAAGGTTTTTGTTTGCAATTTAAAGCTAACGCGTATTTACAAAACCTATACCGATTCAGTCGCGGTAACGACAATTTACATTTTAAATATACCTCTATATTGGTTATTTTTTTATCACATTGCAAAAACAAAAATTGTTCTAAAATCTAGATAAAATAATCTTTCCAATGTGTATATTAGAAATTAATAATTTTATTTCTAAATATTAAAATTTTGATATTGAAAATTTAAAGGGATTGTAAATACGCAACCGGGCGGCAGTCGTTTTGAAGCCGCCCGCGCAGGGTTATCACTGTTTCCTGGCTTTACACATAGCACAGATTAAATTTATGTGAAATGTCGCAATTTTTTAAATAATTCCTAAAAAATCTTTTAAATAAAATGTTCGATGTTTCAAATAATCGACCCTTCTATGGCATCCCTGTCCGGTGGCGTGGGCGGCTTGAAAACGCCTGCCAGCTGGTGACGTCTCACATTATGTGGGTCAAGTAGCTATTGACAACGCGGCTCAAAGATGCTCCCCCAGGGAAGGTGAACTGGGGGCTCGGGGCTCGGGACACGGAATTATAATAACATGCAGGGGTTTTCATGGAACACAACACCCGTAGAACATGCAATGGAGCATGTTATAATGTCATGTTTGGCCAAAGAGCCGTGAAAGGAGAGGCATGAACTAAAAATAAACTTTTGTGCCATTTCGCGCGACTGAACTGAAATGAACTGGGGTAAAATAATTCATTATGAAACGGTAAATTGTAAAAGGATACTTAAATGGGATTTATTTTGTAAAAGGATGCTTTTTAATTAACGAAGAGAGTAAATAGTTTTGCCGTACAAATAATGTAGGCACTTTCACCAAGAGGCAGGTTTAATTTTGTTTTTGAGCTTTTACATACTCGTACATGGAGGGAACAAGGAAGTAGATAGATACAATATACCCGGCGTTGCTCTGGATTATGAACAGGGCCGTCTTAGAAGAAGATAACCCTAATAATCTAAACGAAAATATAAAAGAGAACAAATGAAAAAGGTAATGGTCGCAACTGGCTCTCGAACCCAGAACCTCTTGTCTAACCGGGACGTGCGCTTTTACCAATTCAGCCATTGCCACTTTCCATCAAACCGTCATAATTCTCAATATCATATTTTAAAATTTTAGAAATAAGGGCGTTTAACCAGCCACCTGCCGAAAATCCACATTTCGTCGAAAGATGTTCTTACGATCGTACAGGGCGGTTCCAATGAGAAAGATTAATTATTCTCCGTACCAGCTTTTTAAAATTATAACTCAATATCGATTTTATTTCATTCCAAATTTGCTTTAATTTATACCTACATACCAAAAATGCTGAAAGGCGTGATGATAAAACTATTAAAATTATGTACATTTTGTAAGTATTTATCATTTTTCAATAATGTCTAAGCAAAATAAGAATATAAAAAAAAATTGAAGTATATTAGTTTGTAAGTGCGCAAATAAATACACAAACGGACTACTTTTCGTAAAGAAACACATGCACGTATATATTTTTTAATGATTTTATTTGAACTAAAATTAAAATATGATTTGAAATGGGTGTTGTATATTGTATAATACAATTTTTTTTTTGAAAATTTAACAAATTTGCCAACGACCTATGCACCTATGGTATATCCTTATTTTACTAAAAATAAACATTTTGTCTCAAAATTTAAGACATGCGTTTGTTTACTAGATAAATTATCTTACAAAATCAATTTATAATTTTTTGTGGAAAAGAGTCAAATATATCTAAAATCTGATTTACAAATGTCATATTTCTACCCTCTTAACAATTTTTAATTAACTAATTTTTCTATTTATTAATATTTTTGTTTAAAAGTTATAAAAAGAGAGTTGTTCTTATGTACCTGTGTGTTCCATAAAAATAAAATCAGATATATTTATCCGAGACGCTATCGCTGTAGGTTCTTTGCCTGTGATATAACATTGAAAAAAAATTATTAATTATTTTTACTAGAAACAACAACAAAAAAGAAGTGATGACAATATATTTATCTAATCAAAATATGTGTATGATTTTATTTTTTCGTATTTTTTTTTTGCAATAAGTGACGCGCGAGTTGTTTGAAAAATTATTGTATTTTATGCAGTTTAGCGACAGGGAGGGTTGACGGGAGGGGGAAGGGAATAGAGTGGGGCGGAGGGGAATGAAGGCAGGGAGATTAGGAGGAGGGGGGAGAAGCGGGGAAAGTGGAGAGTAAATACGAGGGCTGGAGGTTCGCGGGACGGGTGGACGCGGAAAAGGGGAGAAAGATAGAACTGGAACGAGTGAGGGGAAGAGGGGCGGAAGGGGAACGGGGACGATCGGGAAAGGACATGCAGGGACATGCTTTTTGTTTGACAAGCCCCCAAAGGGCTCACAAATTCCAACGGCTCGGAGGGCTTTGAAGCAAAGAATGGACGGTTACCTCGTGTTTTCTCTTAGGGTAAAAATAATCTCTTTGAATTTAATGTTTCAAAGACCCAATCATGTCTGATTACGTCTAAAAGGAATCGAAATGAAAATCTAGTATATTTCAACGGAAGCAATCTTCCGAACAGGCCCTCCATTGATATGCTTGGTGTAACTCAACAGCTCAGGTATGGGGGCTCCATCGAAGCCAGAGTAAAGTTAGCCTCCCAAAAACTGGGCGTACTGTACAGGGACCGCAGATACTTTAACAGTACACAACTACTAACCCTGCACAAATTATAAGTGCGCCCCATGGTTGAATTTGGCAGCCACCTCTAGTCTGGAGCTCCAAAATACCTGAAAAATACCCTCGACTCTGTACAGAAACGGGCGGTCCGTTTAACAGATTCTCCCATCTTAACAAACGGCTTGCAATCTTTAGAGCACAGGCATCGGGGGGAATGCTATCCTTGTTCTACCGGTATTACAATGGAAGATGCTCCGAGGATCTAGCGTCATTGATCTCTTCGGCACCGGTGCATAGTCGGGAAACACACCAAACGCGTGCCCAATATTTGTACACGGTTGACATTTGTCACATGAAAACGGGTCGTTTCTTCGACTCGTTCTTGTATTCAACAGCTCGGCTGTGGAATGATTTGCCGGCCTCTGTGTTTCCTCCTTCCTACAACATGGGTCTCTTCAAGACCAATGTTCATTCCTTCCTCTCCTCAAAAAGACCCTCCACATAGCATCCCAGATGACATAGGCCCTGAGGGAAATTGTTTTCCTCAGGGCCTCCTGTGTGGAGTTAATGTAAAAAAAGGGATAAATAATATATTTATTTAAGTGGCACTGCAACGCACGCCGGGAACTCGCTAGTTTTCAAATAAAATGAAAAAAATTATCGTGTCAAATAAAAATAAAAATGTTAAAAAAATTCGAAAAATGACATTCTCATAATCAAAATGTTTCGAAAATGCTCATCCCCACATTTTATAAGTATGACAGATATTATTATGTAGGTAAAGAATTATAGCCGGAAAAGGGACGCATTTAGGTTTAATGCGGTTTTGAAGGAGTCCTCTAGCCTTTAGCCTCCTTACTGGGAGAGTGGTTCCGAGATAATGTACTCCGACGGCAGTAAAAACTCCTTGATGTTTTTATATGAACAATGGGGCACTAACCCCCAAATTACATTCAAAGCGTAATGATCCCATTACAAGATAAAGATCGGCTCTTTTGAAAGTTTTATGGTTCGTGGAATAATTTGAAGATTGAAATATATTGGCCACTTATACTTTAAATCCCAGTTTAGACTTAAAAAAACTTAAGTTTTTAAATGTTACGATCGCTCTATATAAAGTTAACTCTTTTCACTATTTAGGAAAATTCCTGTAAAAACGCCGCAACCCAGGCCGGGACACTGAAACCTTCTTCTTCCTTATTTATGGCATTAAACTCTACAATAAAATGCCACTCTCACTCAAAAACCTCAACATTATAACATTTAAATCTCAAATAAAAAGCTGGATACTAAATATAGGGAGATCAGAAATAGAAAATATACTGATATCAAATACAGACTAAAACCGAATCTACTGAACTGATTTATAAAAAAAGCACTATCTTATTTACTTTATAATTGTTTAAAAACAATACTACATGATGTATGTTTATAACTAATTCATATTAATTTCTTATAATTAAACTGTAATATGTAAATGAAATCCTCAGCACGGGAGATCCCAGTGAGGATATCATTATCTCTACTTGTTACTAAGAAAGGAAGACAATAAATCATTATTATTATTCTAAGTAGGTCATTTTGGGAGGCGGGTATGGCTACCGCCGCCCGGGAACCATATATTAATTGGACAACCAACACCTCTGCCGAAGGTCTTCCCAAGTGATTTGCGACCTTTGGTGACTTAGTAGGGGTGCCCGGGTTTTTGGGGTGAGGTTTAAGATGAATATATACGTGAAATTCTATTTAGATACTATTTTGATTAATCTTTACGACGAATCGGCTTACAGTATGAACAACAGTATGAAAATATAAGCGTAAACCACAAAAAAAAAAGTTTTTTCATGACAACTATGAAATAATACAAGAAACAATTTTTTAAAAATACCACTTTATGGCTAAGATTATTTTTGAGGTTTTCCATTTTCTAACTTTTTTTCGTTCTTATAAAATTATGCACAAAATAAATAAAAACCACTTTTTCGCTTACTAGCCTCGTGCAAAAAGACTATCGATTTTAAAATTTTGCAGGCATGAGATTCGAAATATTTCTAGCGTTTATATTCCTCTTAACTAGGTCTTGGCGGCCGATACGTCTAGCTACTTGCTGCGTGCCGAACAGGAACGAGAGAGAATGGTTGAAGGATATCTTTTGACCTTTTCAGGTAGAATCCCTGTACCCATCGCCTTGCACCGCAGTTGGAGGAATGGACGTCATACATCCGTCACTCCTGGACATCTGACCCTCAAATCTCTACCCACCCCACATAACTATTTCATTCCCAGAACTTCCTCTCCTTCCTTTCCCTAAAAAACCCTCCACACAGCATCCCTTAAGATGGCATGGAACCTGAGGGAAATTATATTCCTCAGGACCTCCTGTGTGGAGCTAATATTATACTTGATGTTGAGAATTTTTCTAAGAATTCACCTTTATTTACTTATTCTGCATAAAAATGTGTATTTTGTATGAGCTCATATTCTTTTTTGTTTGTTATAAACATATTTGAATCCTATAACTAAATACTAGTTGTTATCATACATATGTACTTTGTTTAATGTACACTATTGTAATTACAATTACCCTCCTATGTACCACTGTGTATCATGTATCACCGGATGTAATAGCCATTTTATGGCGTTGAAATAAATAAATAAATAATATTAAAAAAATACATGGATCGTCCAGTTAATTAGTCAACCATCTCCGAAAAATCGAATTTTGAGTTGATTACGCAGTTATATGTAAAAGTGTGCTTTCTATCTGCAACAATACTCAGATTACTCGTAAATATCACCAAATCAATTATAATGCAGAAAAACTTGTAGCGAAATAAACAAAAAAATTATGTTTTCTGGGTTACTAGTACGATATTTAAAGATGTCACGCTAATGTATCGGACCATTATGCCTCCCGGTATTATTTTACAGCATTTTAAAAGTGGAAAATACAGACACGTGTAAATAATATTTGACTTATGGCGAGCATTCGTATATTGCTTTTCTCAGTATCTCACAACTTAGTATTTGGAGATGTCTGACTAATCAACTGGACGATCGATACATATAAATACTTTTTTAAATTATCAATGTTCGTAATCTCCAAAAAAGTGTGTCCAAAAGAACATAACCTCCCTGGTTTCAATTATACAGGGTGGCGCAAAATTAATCATCCAATTTTGTTTTTGAACAACTTTTTTACTAAATAAAAAAAAAATGATTTTGAGTAATAGAAATCTTTATTTGGACCTTTACAATTTTTTCTGTTAAGTGGAAAAGATGATATACGACAAGTGGCTGCCGCCAGTGTTGATACACATTTGTGTCCGTTTTATCGCATTTTCCATGACTTTCCGCAAGATTTCCGGTGATAACTGTTCGCATTCCTGTCAAATATTCTCCTTAAGGGCTGCGATTGATTTAGGGTTATTGGCATAAACCCGCAAATTCAAATAGCCCAAAAAAAAAGTCTGGGATGATTAAATCGGGCGATCTTGCTGGCTATACCAAATCGCCAAAACGAGAGTTTACGCGACCAGGAAACGCTTCCTTCACAATATCCATTGTGGCTCGTGCTGTGTGCGCGGTTGCACCGTCTTGTTGAAACCACATGTTTACCAAGCCCCGCTCATCCAATTCCGGAAGTAAGAAGTCGTTTATCATGGCCCTGTAGCGTTCGCCAGTAACAGTGACAGTAATGCCAATGGCGTCCTCAAAAAATACGGCCCAATCACTCCTCCTGCGTGAACGCTGCACCACACAGTAGCTTTGAGTGGATGTAATGGCTTTTCGTGGATCACACGCGGATTTTCAGTGCCCCAGAAACGAATATTTTGCTTATTGGCGTAACCGTTTAACCGTGGAAATGCGCCTCGTCGCTCATGATGACTTTCGACACAAAATCGCTAAAAGCGTTTAAGCTTAAATCGACACAATTATTCCACGCTCTTGCGGAGTATAGCGCTCCATTGTGGTCTGTTTATATTCTGCAGCTGTCTAGTCAACAAATGTCAAATATGATTGACGTACGACGCCATTTGCAAAAATTATAACATCTTCCGATAGGGTGATTAATTTTGCGCCACCTTGTATATGGTCACCACTTCTATGACGAAGGGTACAGGGACTTATTCTTTGTGAACCCATCGGGTCCCCCCGACGCCTTTGGCGATCACTCTGGTAAAGGTATTTCTATCTTGCACTACCCGGAATAACCCGTCCACACTTCTAATACCGGTCCACTCTCGTAAATTTCGCAGCCAAGACATTTGTCTCCTACCAGGCCCCCGGCGACCCTCTATCTTGCCTTTTAATATTAATTGGAGCAAGTTATATTTCTCCCCCAGTATGTCACCCAGATATGAAATTTTCCTGACTTTTACTAATGTGGTCAGTTTTCTATCTGCTCTAGCCCGCCTGAGAATTTATGTGTTGGTGATAATGTTGATCCATGGAATTTTGAGCATTCTCCGGTGAAGCCACATTTCAAAAGCCTCCAAACTGTTCATAGTATTTACTTTCAAAGTCCACGTCTCACATATATACAGCAAGACCAACTATTATTACGCGATATCACATTAAACAAATAAAGCAATGTTACCTTCGGGCCAGTTTTCGTAGACGTGCAGCGCTATGTCCCCCGCCGAGTCTGCTGGGCTGAAGATAAACTCCTTGGTCTTCCCGGAGACCAGGATGAGCCGGAGGTTGATCTGCAACAAGAGACAGAGGACACAATGAGACACTAAATACTCAGGGGTAAAATGGGTATTGATTGCCCTTTTTAGGTGAATACCTCACGAGAGTCCCAACTGCTCCCGTCTGGAGCCAGTGAGGCTATGGCATCCCCAATTGGAGTATGTTGAACTGAAGGTAAATGGGGAGGTGAAGGTAAGTAGGGAGGGGAAGAAGAAGGTGGGGAAAGTACCTGGCTATTCAGATTTTTTTTTACATTAGTTCCACACAGGAGGCCCCGAGAAAAAAAATCCCTCAGGGGCTATGTCATCTTTGGGGATGCTGTGTGGAGGGTATTTTTAGGAAAGGAAAGAGAGGAAGTTCGGGGAAGGAAAACGGTATGAGGGGTGGATAGGAATTTGTGGGTCAATACGTCCAGGATTACTGGCGTATGAATAATTTCCTCCCACTGCGGTACAAAGCGATGGGTAGAGAGAGTCCGGCTGGAGTGTCAAAAGTTCTCCCTCAACCAGTCGCTCCCGATCCAGTCCGCCACGCAATAGGTGAGCAAACGTATCCGTCATTAAGACCTAGACAAACCTCACCCTATGAAACCGGGCACCCCTGCTAAGTCACCAAACATAGCGAACCACTTGGGGCGACCTATGGTGCGGGTGATGGTTATCCCAACCGGTGGTCCGTGGACCGGACCGCGAGACCTAAGATGTGGTCAGCGAAACATTCGTTAATTTTACTACAAAACCGAATCGAAAGGTATTCAAAAGCTGATTCGTAACCCTTTAGTATTAATGTTGGAGATGTAGCTGAAGAAGTCCAAGAAGAGCTCATTCTTGTACCTTGTGGTCCCTGTGAGAACAAATAAGCATCCTGGTAGTCCCTGGTCCAAAAAGGTCGGGAACCACCGCTCTTGAACGAATTCAGACAAATACTCTTTACATTATTCTTCGTTCACTATTCTCATATTACAACCTAACGATGTTTTCACGTCTCATAATATATCGTGTTAGCGATATTGTATTGTATTTATTGGTAAGAAATGGTATCTGTATTTATTACAGAGGCGAAGACTTATTTTCTGGATCGGATAAATAATTTATCACAATATTGTGAAAGATTAATGTACGTGAAAGAAATAACTATTATTGATTTAAGTATATTCGTTTCCAAGGAAAGGATACTTATTCTACCACATTCAGTAAATAGATTATATAAAAAAACTTAAATCTCTACTAGCGGTTAGGGGAGTGGGAGAGAAGTAGAAAGTATCGTGTTTTCACTGCGGTGTGGGGAGTTCAATTCTGTGCTAGGTAAGTCCTCCATAGTGACCATAATCACAATCATCAGAAACATAATCAGTTTACATGATTACATTTTTTTATTTTATTTTATTTTTTTATTTATTTATTTAAACGCCCATAGGGCTTTTACATAGAATGCAGTACATTTTTTTTAATTACAGTGAAAAGAATGGGTTTACAAAATACAATACACAATACAAGTAACATAATATTTGTTAAAAACAAGATATAGGTTACATAAAATATAAGGGTTAAAAATAAAATAAAATAAAAAATTTAGGTTACATAAAATATAAGCGTTAACAAAATACAGGTAACATAAAATATAAGAAACAAAATATAGTCCATAAAATATAGTAGTTGACATAAAGTAGGTAATTTTTAAAATTATTGTTCTCATTAGTTTACGGGATAGGTAGAAATAAATAATTGGCACATATGGCGTTTGAAGTTTGCTAAGTTAAAATTATTGTCAAATACATCCAGATTGTTTAAGTATTTGTTACCAAGACTGTGCAAACGTTGTATTGGAGAATGTAAATCATAGTTCGAATGAGATGTACGTATATAAAATGTCAATGTTTGTCTAGTTGTTCGTGTAGGTACATGTAGATTTATTAATTGCAGGAGTTCACAACTGTCGAATTTAGAGTTTAATAATTTTAATAAAAAAGTTAGGTCGTTTATTTTTCGTCGGTTTTCTAATGTTGGAATATTTACAGTATTCATTAACGACGGATAATTTATGTGCTCTAAAGGGATGTTAAGTTTAAAATTTACAAAACGTAGATTGGAATATTTATACAGCGCCATTCTTGTGCTAAAATCATCTCTAGGGCACTTTACAACTTAATTTACTTAACTTATTAACCTTTACCTGCAACTTCGCTTGCGTGGTATTGAGGAAAATTACTGTACAGAGGATTTTCTCACGGGAATCAAAAGTTTTTTCCGGGATGAAAAATAGCCATGTCACTTCCCAATCCTCTAACTATCCCTGTGCTAAAAATCAAGTCGATCGGTCGCTCCGCTGCGACGTGAAAGAAGGGCAAACAAACAAACAAACAAACAAACACACTTTCGCACTTATAATATTAGCTAAGATAACTTATCACTTCATTGTTATTTACTTTATTGTTAATTAATTAATAAACATTTGTGTATGTAACGTCTGGGGTAGCATGCATCCTTTCTTTATTGAAAAAAAAATTAAATCAGTTAGACCTACAACTCACAAGTAATTACTTACGGCTAAGATTTATTATTAAGCGACTTATAGTTTGGCAATTAAGTGTAGAAATTAAATAAATTGGAACTAAACGTTTTCATTACTATGGCAGCACCGAATTACGCGCTTTGCTATGACGTTTCCTATTGCTGTCATGTTATCGCATGTTACGGTTGATTTATTGTCATAAATCTGAGTAGAAGAACGAAGTAGTTTTTATTCATTGTTTGCCTGAATTTAATTAAAATGAATAAACCATTACACAGTGATGCAAGAGGGGTTATATTCTGCGTTTTTCAACGCTGCCTAGCCGAGTATCACGCGAAGAAGCTTTTCTCTAATTTAGAAGATGTTTACAAACGAACTGCAGAAATGACTGGTACGTAGTATAGTTTGTTTAATAAATTTCATTAGTATTACAAGATTTATGCCAATTTTCGAGCGATACATTACAGTCTGATTTGAAGTTATGTTCAAAAATCAGAATTTGACACTTCCATTTGACAGATAATATGCGGCCACAGGAAAAAGGGAATAACTCAATAAAAAAATAATAATATGCAACTTCTTTAAACTCGTAGAAAGTTACTTTTTTCTCGTTTTCTCTTTCTTTCTAAGTGAATAGTATCTAGTGTGTTTTTTAAAACTACCTTCTATAATAATCATTTTAATGACGTTTTTCACACACAAGTAAATCTGAATCAACGATAAGACGAATCGTCAAGGAAGGGGAAAAGGCAGATGGAAAATTTGAAACACCGGGAAAACGGAAAATGGGCATAATAATAATAATATGTAATAGCATAAGTGCTGATGATTGGAAAAATTGTTGCAAACACGTGATGAAAATTGAGGCAGAATATTATGCACGAGGCAGTACTACATATGATGATATCGATGAACTGCGTTTAGATGAAGATGAAGATACGGAAGAAGAAGAATCACACGAAGACGAAGACAATAATTACACGTCGGGTTTTGAATTAATAGACTAAAATTTTTAAGTACCTAAGTTTTTATATCGAAATAAACGCCCACTTAAAACTTGTGTTGTTTTATTTTACTTCTATTAAATTACAGTTTTTTGTGCAAAATGTTTGAAAATACAAATACGCCACGATATATGCATTTTGGCAGAAGTGTTTTTTAAAACATACATTCATTGTCTTATGAGCCATCTTGGTGTTGCCATTTAAAACTAGAAAACGATCGCAGCGCCATCATTTATTTTCTACACTTAATTGCCAAACTGTACAAATAAACATTATAATTAGTGACTTACAACTAATATTTATAACTAGCAAGTAAGTACTGAGACTGATAAATACTGACTTATACCTAAAACTGATAGTAAGCCACTTACAATTAATACTTGGAACCAATACTAGCTAAATTCCCCGGCATTACCGGGATTTTATACAAAGTTTTCGAAATCTAATGTAGACAGTGACCTTCCTCTCGTTTAGAAGGTTAATTGTGCAAAATTTCATCAGTATCGAAATAAAACTGTAGATTTGTATAAAAATCAAAAACACGCCGCCCCACTGTCACAGTTATTTATTTAAATATTTGTTTATTGTCAGGTAGTGCATAACTTGGGAATATTTGTCTAAAAAATACCCTTTTCACCAATAGTATTAGAATGTTGCAGAAGACAAGACATAATATGGGTACTTAGAAGATTACAGCAGGCATCTCAGTGGCAGAAACGTAAGTTTGAACTCGACAAAGCCAGAAATATTTCCAGATAAAGCAGAAAAAGTGGGAGTGGGTTGAGCAATGCAATGCAAATGGTCCCGGGACGAGTCGGGGTGAATACACCGCCCCTTGTGACATTAGCCCGCCCCCGCGGGTGGCTGGGCGGGGGGCGGTAGATACATCTGTAGGGTGCGTGGATAGATAGAGACTGAGATTTATACTAAAGATTGGAGGAAGATAATGTGACTCGATCGCTAATGTGAAGACACATTTGTTTTATTACAGTATAACGAAGCAAATACGACCTGTGAGATGATAGGTGTTTAAGTCAAGATGTTTAAAACAGCCTTGCGATCGTACCCTGCAACTGTGTAGGGCGGTTCCTATCAGAAAAGATTGATTATTATCCGTACCAGCATTTTTAACTAATAACTCAACATCGATATTATTTCACTAAAAATATGTTTTAATATATAAAATACATTCAAGTTAGCAATAAAAATTTACAAACGCGTGATAATAAAATTATTAGATTTTATAATTATTTTTGGATCATAAGTATTTGTAATTTTTCAATAACGTCGAAGCAAAATAAGTGTATAACAAATCTGAAATTTATTACATATTTGTAAAAAGCATTAACTTTGTGGCTCGCCATAATTTACAATAAAAAATAAAGTTGGTTGTTTTCAGGTGGAAAAAATATAATAAGCATTAATTGTTGAATGAAACACTAGTATATATTGAATCATTTGGCGGGTATAAGATAAGCCGCCATAGCTCAATTGGGAGAGCAGCTGACCGGCAATCAGAAGGGCACGGGTTCAAGTCCCTTTGGCGTCATGTATTTTTTCTCGGAAGATTTTTCAATGTGGATTAGTGTTTCAGGCTGATAATTATTGCTTATAATAATAAAAAAACACCTATTAATTTGTTGTAGACCATTTTTATTTTATAAACACTCTACCGGTTTCAGAAGCACCCTTCCTACGTCTTCGTATTCTCCTGACGAAGGAAGGGTGCTTCTGAAAACGGTAGAGTGTTTATAAAATAAAAGTGGTCTACAACAAATTTATGTGTTTTTATTGAAATTTATTAGTTTGTAAGACCGTAAATACATATAGAAACTGATTTAAATTCGTCGCAAAATGTGGACTTTTCATTTGTTTCAAAATAAAATTAAAAAATTTAATTTAGAAAAATGGACTCGCAACAATAACATTTGGCTGTCATCAGTTCTTTTGTTTTGCTCTTTCAAAAAATATTCTTAAACCAATCTTTTTATTGTGTTTTGGCTGTAAAAAGTTTAGTGTGTTGGAATCTTCTCCCCCCTGATCTTCCAGGAGTCACTTCTTGCTGCTCATTTTCAGATATTTATATAATTTTTTTACTTCTGTCACTTTTTATATTAGCTGTAATTTTTTGAACAATGGAGGAGGATTTCCCTCCTGTACCCCTTACAAAGCCCCCAGATCCCCCTCCTGACCCTCCAGATGGAGACATTTCAGATAAAATAGACTTTTCAGAACATTCAAACATTTCAGACAATGAATCTGTCATCCTAACCTCAATTAAAAAAAGAAAATTTAGTCCCCTTTCCCCAAAAAAACATGATTCGCCTTTGTCTTCTCAGTCCCCTCCAGCTCTTCCTCAACCTCCTCCAACAATCTTTTACTCTACTCATTCCCGTGGCCCCTACATTGTATATGCGCAAAAAACTGAACAAGGTAAAACCATTCATCCTCTTGAATTTGGTAAATTTCTTTCAAATAACAAGAACCTTTCGATTAAACCTGGAGGTGTTAAAGCCGAGGGTCGCTTCCGAATCTCTGTTGAATTCCTGTCAGGTTCAGCCGCCAACAACTTTATCAAAAATATATTTATTTCATCAAATTCTAAATTCAAGGCGTACATCCCAACTTTCAATGTCACTCGAATGGGCCTGGTCAGGGGTATCTCGACCGATCTGTCCATTCCAGAAATCCTGTCCTCACTTTCAACCCCCCAACATATCGGCAATCCCATAAAAGCCAGGAGGCTAAATTATAAGGACACCTCTGAGGGCATCGTTTCCTGGAAGCCGTCCCAATCTGTCGTCATCACATTCGAAGGACAATCTCTTCCCTCCCATATTTATTTATTTTTCAACTCCTTACCAGTTGAAATGTACACTTATCCCACCACTCAATGTTACAACTGCTGCCGTTTTGGTCATACCAAAGCTGCTTGCAGATCCCCTCCCAGATGTTTCAAATGTGGAGAAAACCACTCGGCTGACCAATGTTCTTCTCTCTCTTCACCTAAATGTTTTAACTGCTTAGGCGCTCATTCCGCCATTAACTCTTCTTGCCCCGAACAATCTCGCCAAAAAAATATAAAAATTTCTATGGCCTCTGAGAACTTGTCTTTTCTGCAGGCTTCTAAATTATTCCCGCCTGTCAAAAAATCATTTTCCGAGGTTTTATCCAGTAACTCTTCATCCAACCCTCTCGCCTCCTCCTCAACATCTTCCCGTTCAACAAAATTCACATACAAAAACCCTATCTCTAAACAGGCTCGTGGATACGATCAGCAACAACACAACTCACTTCTCTTAAATCCCAATGGTTCTCCTCTTTCACACGCCACAAATGGGTGCGCAAACATTTATAATTCATCCTCAACAAACTATCAAAAGCTTTCTGAACAACTCTCCCAAGATAATTCTTCATTTATTCAAACTCTTATTATGCTTCTAATTGACCTAATTTCTTCTCAAACTAATCTACCGTCCAACGCTGCTTCTATTATTTCCACATTAAAATCATTTATTCAAAATGGCTCTTCAAGATGTCAGAATTCTTCAGTGGAATAGCCGCAGTGCTATTTCTAACAAATCAAACCTTCTTAACCTATTAAATTCAAACCTTGTTTCTGTGGCTGCTGTCTCGGAGACATGGTTTACTCCATCCACCCACTTTAATGTGGGAGGGTACTCCTGTCTCCGCGATGATCGCCCGGAAGGTACGGGCGGAGGTGCTGCCCTTTTTATTAAAAAATCCCTTCCGTTTTTCCCAATAAATAATATCAAACCCCCCAATGCTGACTTTCAAATGGTTGCAGCTAAAATAAAGGACACTTCCTTTGTTTCTATCTATCTTCCCCCAACATCGCACTTCAATAAACAAGCGTGGTTGCAAATTGTCCGTCAACTAAGCCCTCCTTTCTTTTTATTGGGTGATTTTAATGCCCTTTCTCCCGTCTGGGGTTCTGCTTTCTGTGATCGAGACGGTCGAAGTGTGATGGATTTCCTAGATGAATCCAACCTTTTTCTTTTGAATGATGGATCTCCTACTAGAATCTCTCGCCCCAACACAAACCCCAGTGCAGTGGATCTCTCCATATGCTCTATTAATCTGGCACCTCTCTCCTCGTGGGTGGTGTCCCCCGACCCTTGCTCCAGTGATCATTTCCCGATCACCATCACTTATCAAACTTCTTTCCATTCAGACAAGTCCCATATTTCGACAAAGATTAAAACAAAACACACCAAATGGGACGAATTTAACTCACATATGGATAAGTTTATACAAAATTTATCCTATACCGATACATTATCTGTCAAAGATGACTACGATAACTTCAAATCAATGCTCGTAACTGCAATCAATAAATCAAATCCTCCCCCTAAAACCAAATCTCTCAAAAAACTCCCTCCAACTCCCTGGTGGGATGAGGAATGTTCCAAAGTAGTGAGAATTCGGAAAGCTAAATCTCTTTCCTATCGTCACAATATGACTATGGAGAACTATCTCATATACAAAAATGCCGAAGCGAATGCCAAAAGGGTATTGAGGTCAAAAAAAAAATCCGGGTGGTACAACTTCTGCAGTTCAGTATCTCCGAACACTCCAATTTCGGAAGTTTGGTCTATGATTCGAAGATTTCGATCCTCCTTCAGTCCAACATCTCCTCGAGCTTCTCATTCTAAATGGATGGACGAGTTCTTGGACAAAATTGCCCCCCCTTCTGTACCTAACTTAGATGAAATAACTCCAATCCACAACACTCCTATGTCTGATCATTGGCTTGACTCTCCATTCACTTTAATTGAATTAAAAAATTGTTTATCAACAGTCAAGGACTCATCTCCAGGCAGAGATGGTATACCTTATAGCATTATCAAAAATAGTAATGATAATGTTCTAAATCACTTTTTAAGCATCTTAAATAAAATCTTCCAGACTGGCATAATACCTGATGACTGGAGTTCTCAAATAATCATCCCAATTCTAAAATTAAACAAATCACCCAATTCTGGATCCAACTATAGGCCAATTGCTCTTTCATCCACCCTTAGTAAAATTTATGAAAAATTAATTAAAAACCGGTTAGAATTTTTCGTCGAGAGTAATCATCTTCTCTCTCCATCCCAATTTGGATTTAGGAAAAAGAAATCTACACAAGATAACCTTGCCATCATCAGCACTGATATTAATTTATCCATTTCTAACAAAGAAGTATGTCTTGCAGTCTTTATAGACATAGAAGGCGCCTTTGACAATGTTTCCATCCCAATTCTTAAAAAAAAACTTTTAGGCCTTGGCTTACCCCTCATGTTTGTCCAATCTATTATTAATCTTTTTCTCGATAGGAAAATTTTCATTGAGCTACCAGATGTTACTCCTCAGAGTAGGTCAATTTGGAAGGGTTTACCCCAAGGCGATGTATTATCCCCCTTACTGTATAATATATACACACACGATATGCATGTCACCATTCCCCCTCAAGTAAAAGTCGTTGAGTTCGCAGATGACATAGCTTTCTTCTTATCATCCAAAATCATTCCATCCGCCGTCAAATATCTTAATGAAGCCATGGATGCCCTTTGCACATGGCTTACTTTAAATGGTCTTGAACTTTCAGTACAAAAGAGTCAGTGTGTTACCTTCTCAAATCGTCATAATAATCCCCCTGTTCAAATTTTATTTAAAAACTCGCCAATCCCCAATGCTTCCGAAGTAAAATTTTTGGGAGAAACATTTGATAGGAAACTTAAATGGTCTTCCCACATTAATAATATAGTTACTAAATGTGAAAAAAATTTAAATATAATAAGATCATTGACTGGCGTTTGGTGGGGTGCTCATCCTATCTGCATTAAGTTGCTCTACAATGCACTTATTCGAAGTCATCTCGACTATGCCTGCCCACTTTTTAGTACTGCATCCAAAAATGCACTCAGTAAATTAGACAAAATTCAATCTAAGTCATTGCGAATAATAACTGGCGCGATGCAATCGTCGCCCATCAATTCCCTTCAAGTAGAATGTTCTGATCCTCCTCTTTATTTAAGGCGTCAATTATTTGCTGACAAATTTGTTCTTAAATGTTTAAATTCTAAAAGTCATCAGATTATTCCCAGAGTCTCGTTGTTCAACGACTCAACACATTCATCTACAATCAGAGCTCGAACTAAACCTCTCCCTGCCATTTGTAAAAATTTTCGCTCTCTCTCAGAGCTTCAAATTATCAAAAATGATATTCTTCCTTTGTACAAATTAAAATATAGTCACGTCACCCTATCCCCAACGATTTTAGAGGGGATCGGCATCCTTAAAAGTCATTCCAATCTCCCAGCCCGTACTGTCAATAATATGTTCAATGACATTATTTCTTCTAAATGGCCCAACTCTTCTCTTTTATTTACTGATGGCTCCAAATCTCCGGACTCTCCTAACTGTGGTATTGGTATTAACGTTTACCACAATAATTCTAATGAAAGAATATTTTATTCAATTTCAAACCAATTTTCAATATTTTCTGCCGAGTGCATTGCGATTATTGAATCTCTCAAATATATAATAAAAAATAATTTTGAACATTCTCTTGTTCTCTCTGACTCTCTCAGTTCCCTCCAAAAACTTAAAACAAGTCCTCTTCTTCATCCTGATGATCACTTTGTATGTCTTATTCGAGTATTGATAACCTCCATTCAAAGCTCTGGAAAAACTGTCACTCTGATTTGGATTCCTGGACATGTTGGCATAGTGGGTAATGATATTGCTGATTCCTTGGCAAAACAAGGAGCGTCTAACCCTACCGTTACCCTCGTAAACCATATTCCCCTGTCTGATATTTTTTCCATCATCAAAGATAGATCCCGCAATGTTTGGACAGAGTATTGGAACATTGCTAGTCAATCCAAGGGTGCCCGCTACGCCTCAATACAAAGGACTATCCCATCAAAACCGTGGTTTCAAAAATTCCCCCATTTTTCCAAAAAAGAAATTTCCTTACTTATTCGTATGAGAATCGGACATTGTTCCGTTCCTTCTCACCTTTATAAAATTCATGTGCTTGACTCCCCAGATTGTACGTTCTGTGGTCTAGATGTGGGAACTTTAGATCACATATTTTTTGATTGTCCCTCTCTAAATAAATATCCTCTCTTCTATCAAGCGTTATCAAAAATTGCCTCTCCTCCATTCAACATCTCATCTCTTCTAAGTCTGAACTCTACTCCAATCTTCCATAAAATTCTGAAATTTGCACATTTAAATAAAATTAATATATAAATTCACCTTTCCTTTCTCTGTAATTATAAATGATGGCCTAGAAAGAAGGTGAAAGCCAGAAATAATTGAAAAAAAAAAAAAAAAAAAATTAGAAAAATAGCTTTCCTAGATAATTTATTGATTTATTTGACTGTCTGATTATGTGATTTTTATTAGAAGTATGAGATCTTGCATCGCATAAGTCAGGGAAAGATTGCCGGACGACGGTACCCTGGAAGAAGGAGAACCTCATGGCTGAAAAACCTGAGACAGTGATTTGGCCAGCCTACTGTAGTAGAGCTGTTCCGGGCCGCAGTAAACAAAGTCCGCATAGCCAACATGATAGCCAACGTCCGTTGAATGGACAGGGCCCAAAAAGAAGAAGGATTACACGATTTGAAATATGTATTGTATGATACAACATTTTGTTTGAAAATTAACAAATCTGCCAACGATTAACGGTATAACCTTATTATAATAAAAATAAATATATCATTGAAGAAGAAGATAACAATAATAATCTAAATGAAAATATGAAAGAGAACAAGACAAAAAAGACAATGGTCACTACTGGGACAAAAAGAGAGGTCTGGGTTCTTGTCCCAGTTGCGACCATTGTCTTTTTCTGTTTTCTGTGTCTTGTTCTTTTTCATATTTTCGTTTAGATTATTATTATTATCTTCTTCTTCAATGATATATTACGTTGATGGGAATAACCTTCAAAAGTTATAAAAGAGAGTTTTTCTTATAAAAAATAAATACATATTTTTAAAAATTTAAAACATAAATTTACTAGATAAAATAACAATCTTCTGAAATAAATTAATATTTATTTGTAGAAAAGAGACAATAAGCCTAGAATTTCATTTAAAAATGACACATTTCCGATTGGGTCTGGTTATTCACAAATGTTTTTGTACACTTAAAATCGACTCTCGAAATTTCGACTATTTAAGAACAAGAAAATGTCTTATTATTTTGAACGGCTGATTCAAAACTTTGAAGAAATACTGAAGTATTCCGCTAAACCCTTTTGTAAAACAGAACAGAAACCATTTAATATTCATTACCGCAATTTTTTGATATTTTATTTAACCAAGTGATACGAAAATAGGCTCGCGGGTAGGGTTGCCATACGTCCGGAATTTTCAGGACACGTCCGGAAATATAGGTCTTTGTCCGGAATGCGGGGGGAATCCAAAACAGTCCGGAATTTCTACAATTAAGTGGAGATTGACATAAAAATTAAATAAATCAAATTATTTTTATTACAAATCAAAGTAAAAACATCACTTCTGATATTTAATGCTCCCGGGAATATCGTTAAACACTTCCGAATCTTGATGATAGAAGTATGTAGAACATTTCGCAAGTCATATTTTTAAAATTATACTGTGTTAAAGAGGGTTAATGTGAATTGAGTTCCCATTAAGAAAAATACCATTTCTACATTGGCATTTCGTGCCTGCATCGCAAATATAGTATAAGAGCATATCTTTGTTAATTCCGTAACTTTTCCTGGTCCAGCTGCTTTCAGAATAATGGTCCATTGGTTATTGGCATTTAATCTCAAAACTTCGTTGCTTTTCGACTTCATAAAAAATTAGTCCTTCCTGGGGGGGGCTAGAGAATTGGGCTCTTGGGGATAACACTCGGTTGGGTGGCAGGCACCCGGGGCATCATTCATTAATATTATATTTACAAGAAAGTCCGGAATTTTTTTCAAATGTCAGGATTTTTCTCCGGGATTTTGATTTTTTGGTCTGAGAACCCTACCCGCGGGCCACACGAAATGGACTCGCGGACCGCGGGGTGCTCATTGCTCATCACTAGCGTGTGTGCATTGGAAGATTTTTTGTTGTTGGGAACCCATTGTCGTGGAAATCCAATGATACCGCTGAGCTTCGGTAATAATTACCCCAATAATGAATACCCAACGATAATGTGTAATACCAGTACCTAATGGGTAATGGGTGTGCAAAGCAGAATACAATAAATAATGAATGCTGATTTGAAATTCAAATATTGGACCATTAATCGGCCGTTGTTTACGCTTCGGGCCATCCGAAATCCAATCGGGAACATTAATCAAGCTGATATCAAAATATTTATGCAAAATTCCAATAGGAAAATATCTAAATCATTATCCAATACTTTGTTTTTATTTCATGGGTAGCAAACGCTAAAAACAAAATGTTATTTGTAAGAAACCAGCCGGGGTACCCGGCTTACGTTCAGGGAGTTGATATGAAATTGAACTGATGTTCGAATCCACGACGGATCTTGCTTTATACACCCCTACCAATGGGTAGTCCCACCCACACAAAATAGGCTTCGAATGGTCCACAATGTTCCAGAACATTCCACAACATTCGAGAGTGTTGTGAAATATTCCTCAATGATCTGGGATGTTCCGGAATGTTCCCGAAGGTTCCAGATTATCCCCGAACATTCCACAACATTCCAGAATGTTTTGGAATGCTCTCGAATACTTTCGAATGTTCTGGAGTGTTCTGGAATTTTTTAGAGGAGAAACTTCCAGCCCTTATATTTTAAAAAACACGCCCTTCAGGTAAAAACGAGAACCTTCTTAATGGATGAGGGACAGAGGGCTACCACACCATATGATCTCTTGATCGTACCGCGACTCGTTTCTGAGTTTTAGCGAGACGTACATTTTTTTACACTTCCTTTTATATTAAGAGTTAATAATTTGTAGAGCGCCGTTTTTGTGAAAAATCACCCCAAGGGCGCAGTATGAATGTATTATAAATTACTAGCTTTGCCTGATATTCAGCCATTTTCTTCTTATTGAACGATTGAAAACATGAAACACACTGCATCGAAAACATATTTAAAAATGCAGTATCTTCTGATATAAATGATACAACGAGCAACAAACTTTGCTACATTTTAACGTAGAAAATCTAGACATAAAATACTACACTTTTTTTGCAGCTTCACACAAACGGGTTTTTGATTTATAGTTAGGATAACGTCAACAAATAATAATACGGAGTTACAGACAAAATGCCCTTTGAGAGGCGTTATTTCCACAGATTTGAGTATTAATGGCATTCGGATCCTAATTTGTTTAAGTTTAGTTTGACATGCAACTACCCGGAGCCAGAGGAACTACGGCATCCCCGATTTGAAGAATTTGTTAAGAATTAAGTAAAGGATACATACATAGTGTCTGTTAACTAGTGGTACCAACGAGAAACTGGGGAATCTACATCGCGTAAAGGACTAAAAAAATTGAATTTTAAATTTTTTTGGTAAAATTTAGGGTTCATTAACTTCAGGAGCCTCGGCGCATTAAAAAAATAAACAGCTAGCAGTAACCCCGTAGAGAACTAGTTTTTTCATATTTTAAAATTTGACATAAAATTGTCATAGAACCATAAAACATATATCTTGTGACAATATTAGATACGGGTGTGCATCTATAATGAATTTGAGATTAGTCACCCACTAGCAGGATTCACTAATGAAAGTAACTCGATGTCCCGTCTTGAAAGCAGTTAATCCTCCCTTGTTGCAGGGGGTGGAGAGAGCTCCCTGGCAGTGGGTGGGGTGGGTTGCATAATGGTTGCATCGCCCCGCGGGCAAATCCCTTTTATGTGCACACTGCGCACCGCACACACCCAGCGCTGGGTGCAACCAGCAAGGAGGGTGGTGACATTCAGGCTATACTTTCAACTACATTGGACTGTACTGTGATAGCACCACAGCTTATAATATCATACATATTATCATACACGGTAACCGAAAACATGTAATAAACGCGGAAGCTGTTGAATCTACATCACAAGAATCAATCGATTTTGGAGACGGGTATGAGTACCGTTCCCCCCGGTAACAATTTATTGGATGACCACCAACACCTCTACCACAGGTCACCTCAAAAGGTTCGCTACGTTTGGTGACTTGGAAGAGGTGCCCGGGTTCATGGAGTGAGGTTTATCCGGGTCTTGGCGGTGGGTGCATCTGCCCACCAACCGATCGGAAGAGATTGCTCGAGGGAGACTTTTTGACCTCTCGCCCATCCCCTTGCACCGCAGTGAGAGGGATGGATTCATACGTCCGTCACTCCTGGGCACATTGGCCGCTAGATCCCTACCCACCCTCACACTTTTTTCCTTCCCAGAATTTCATCTCTTTTCCTTAAAAGATCCTCCACACAGCATCCGGATGACAATTGTTTTCCTCGGGGCCTCCCTTATAGAGCTAATGTAATTTTTTTCCTTTTTAAATTCATATTTTTTTCTACTTTATCCATTGTTTTCGCAAATGAAGAGTGAAGGGTCTATGCTTCAGCACATTCAAAATCAAGCAGGTGATACGAACATTACGAACCCTCTAGCTACCGTATTTTTTTTTCAAATTGATTCGATTTACTCAAAAACAAAAACTTAAATTAAAAAAAAGTGGTTCCAAAAAATTGACTACAAATTTGATGTAGTACAGTGTACCACTGTATTACGAGTTTCCGGACACCGTGTATATGGTTTATAAAACTTTTTTAATACCTACTTTTTATTTTTTTATTATTTATTAACATTCAAACCTGCCAAACTACTTGTGTAGTTTGTCAGTAGGTACATAATGATAACATTTTTGCATATAACATGGTACAATGGAAGCAGTATGTAGGTATGTACGTATAATGTTGATGATAAATTCACAATAAAGATAAATTGGTTAAATTACAGAATAGTATAAATATAAATATGTAAAAAGTAGTAAAAGCCTTATATAACGAAAAAGTACAAATGAATCTAATATGAACAAATGAATATAATCAACAAGTACTTCTATAGTTTAATATACATAAGGTAATACAAATTTATATTGATTTTCCATTTTCTTGGAATGTGAATTTCAATTAGGAAAACAAGGTCTTCGGTAGGGAATCAATATAAATCTTCAGTATCTCATAGCCATTTCCTTGGATTATATTTGACTTCAGCTGTAAAAACGTTTATATTATTAATTGTCATTGGTAGTTTGTTAAATATTCTGGGTACAATATAGTTTAGAGTTCTTTCACCGTATTTATTGGTACATTTCGGAACCACCAATCCTTCATTTTGAGTGAATCTTGTATTATGTTTATGGAAAACTCTTTCCCTATACAAGGAGTCAATATAAGATGTTGACTTACAATATTATAAAACAATAATCCTCTGACAGGTCAAACATTCAGAGACTTGTATATTAATTTAGTATTGCTTTTGTGTGCATTGGTATATTTATGGATTAACAATTTTGTAAGGGAGTTTTGTAATGTTTGGATATAACTTACATTAGTTTTATAAGAATGTCCCCAAGAAGTGATTCCATAACGGATTATGGATTCAGCCAGAGATAGGTAGATTAATTTTAAAGTACTTATAGGCACGAAATATTTTATTTTATAAATTCTACCCACAATCGACTTACAAATCTCGACTTCAGAAGAAATTTTGGTATTAACTATTACGCCGTTTCTCCGCAGAGGTAAGCAGAGAGGACGGAACGCCAAATAACTCGGTCTTGGTAAAACTCTTTGCCTCATACGTACCTACGTTCTATTATTCCGACTCGACAAGGCCCGATTCAAGTGTCTGATTCACTTGATCTAGCCATGTCTTCCTCGGGCGTCCCCGACTTCTTCCACCATTCACATTTGCGTCACATATTCAACTTACACGTCTTTCTTCGAGCATTCGAAAAAAATTGGCTCTTGACTCGTAATAAGAAGATCGCGGAATCGAATCTCGGCTTGCTATGTGATTAATTTGTGTGATTTCACAATTATTAATAAAAAATTATATATAGGTATTTATTTGCGGCACGTTCTAGAGTGGAAGACACTCTCAGCATCGCCCCGGTGTAAGATCACTATTCAGAATTGAAACATTGCTTAAAATTGCCTTAGCTGTGTTTGGTGACCAGATCTGAATAGCCAGGTACTTCCCCACCTTCCTCCTCCCCATCTCCTTCCCTCCCCACTACCTTCAGCCTCAAAACATAACGTGGGGATGCCATAGTCGTACTGGTTTCAGACGGGAGCACCTGGGACTCTTCGGTAAACAACCAGGTATGCCCCAAGAAAACTTGCGGGTTATAAAATGACAAAATAGTGTACATAATTTATAGTCATGCCGCTAAGAGTACCGTTGTAACTCGGTTAGAAGCATCGTACGAGAAAGAGGGAGAGGTTCCAACGGAGCTCTCAGCGGTATGCCTACATTCAGGAAGACTACATCGTTTAAATAACATTATTTAATGCAATCCGTCGGATTGATGTTCCAATAAATCTCTTTTTCCCCCGAACCAGCTGTAACGCTGTCTGCCCTCTTCTCTCCCCATCAGCAACGGAATGAGCGAGCGAGACGGCAACAAGGAAATGGGGCTTATGACGTCACTATCCACTCTCGTGGGAGAGATCCCACTAACACCCCACTGCACTATTTTCTGAAACGTCTTTACGAAGACGAAAAAGGTTTTAGTATTATAACACCGAGTAAAAAGGAAAAATTCATAGTAGTAAAATAAAGTAAATTCATATCTAAGGGTTAGTCCCTTTTTACGAGGTGACCTTGTTTTAAGTTGAAAGGGGTTTACGACTGGAGTCATAATGCACTGAGTTGGGAAGTGTGGGGTAAGTGGCCGATTTAAATCTCCATGCAATAAAGTGGAAATTGCGAAAGAGGGATTTTGTTGTGCGGTTATTCTATATTTTACAAAGTAATTACATACTGTAGGTGTTCACTTTATGTGGCGTATAGTGTTATATGTAGTTTCAACATCCCTTAACAGATGTCGCTAGTATAGATAGTTATATGTGGCTTTTAGGTGTCTCAACAGACGTCAGTTAAGTGGTACTTTGGAAGAGTGTCGATCGGATCGTCGTTCGTGTCTAATGCACGAACGTTTCCGGAAATATGCCATATTACAATAAAGAGAGCTGGGCTTCCACAGTGTTTGGTTTTCCAGCCTCAGAGTAACTTGGAGCTTTCTATAGTACGGACGTCTGGTCCATTGGAGGTTATCCATCACTTACCCGCCCTGGTATAAGCAACAAATGGTTACTCCTACAAGGCTCTCCCAAGATTCTAATTATTTAATAAAATGAAACAATGCAACTTTGTATAAACCACTTATAAAATGTGCAAATCCGACCGGTTTCGGAACAAACGTTCCTTCGTCAGGGAAAGCTTATACTAATTTGACAGTTTAGAACAATGTTTTATTAGGGTAGGTAATTCTAAACTGTCAAATTAGTATAAGCTTTCCCTGACGAAGGAACGTTTGTTCCGAAACCGGTCGGATTTGCACATTTTATAAGTGGTTTATACAAAGTTGCATTGTTTCATTTTATTATAATGGATAACCACAAAGTAATAGCTACATTCAAAAATATATTCTAATTATTTGGTTAAACGAAGCTACGTTTATTTATTTTGAAAGAATGTAGACCTCCAGTGTCCCTGCATACGTTGTTAGTAAGCAGTATGCAAGTGCTTAACAGGAAAACAAAATATCATCTGCACAAGTTAAATATTAATATTTTCAATGAAAATATCATTGGTATTGAATAACCAATCAACCATGGAATATAATAAGCTGCATCTAACTCTCTCGCATACCGCGATGGTTTCTATATGTATATATAGAAACCATCGACCTCCGTAGTCCAGTGGGTAAGACTCTTGACTCACAATCCGGAGGTCGCGGGTTCGAACCCGGCATGCGCAAATAAATTTTATTTGATTAATTTGTGTTATTTCACAATTAATTCATTTAAAATAATATATAGTATATTTGCGGCATGTTCCAGAGTGGAAGATACTATCAGTATCGCCCTGGTGTAAGACCACCATTCAGAATTGAAACGTAGCTTGATAATGGCTTTAGCCGTGTTTAGTGACCAGATCTGAATAGCCAGGTACTTCCCAACCTTCCTCTTCTCCACCTCCTTCCCCTGCCCACTACATTCAGCCTCACATCATACCCCAATTGGGGATGCCATAGTCTCACTGGCTCCAGACGGGAGCAGTTGAGATTCTTGTGCGGTATTCACTGTAAAAAAAAAAAAAAATAGTGAGCTCTGGCTTTACGAAATTATAACCTATACCTACGTTTGATACCATTTCTAACACAAGATTACTGAATACCATCATTATATGTAGTATAATTTATCAAATAATATGCAGTGGTACAGCTGGAAGTGTAGAACAGAATTGGTACAATACAAGTGCAGCAGCAGCTTCCATTCGGCTCCGTGTTGAACAAAGCCAACTCTCTGCCCTCAAATCTCCGGAGAATAAATTACTCTAATGGAAAAGGGATTGGGAAATCCCGCTGCCTACTTAACATAGATTAATGTGAAAATGGTATTCAGATAAATGTACAAGGCACGATTTCGTGTCAGATTTGTTTTAGCGGGGGAATTGTCGACAGAAACTATTGGTTTGGTAAGGTGCAATGAATTCCACATACACAATGTGTATCAGCTCGTACCCGAAACATTTTAATCAGCGATTCAGATTTTAATCAGCTTTTGGAGTAAAATACAATTTGGGAGGCGGAAATGGGTACCGCCGCTCCGGGAACCTTTATTCGACAACCAACACCTCTGCCATAGGTCACCCCAAGTGGCTCGCTACGTTTGGTGATTTAGCAGGGGTGCCCGGGTTCATGAGGTGAGGTTGGTCTAGGTCTTGGAGGCGGATGACCAGGACCCACTGAACCCCAGATTCCTACCCACCCCTTAAACCCTTTTCCTTCCCAGAACTCTCCTCTCCTTCCTTTCCTTAAAAAAACCCTCCACACAGCATCCCCAAAGATGACATAGGGCCTGAGGGAAATTATTTTCCTCAGGGCCTCCTGTGTGGAACTCATGTAAAAAAAATATAAAAAGTGGATGTCGTTTTGCTGTTCGATGATATCTTTTATCTATTAAAAACAAAAAACTTTTCTATTAAAAACTGTTTCGTGTATTACCGTGGGGCTAGAACGAGACGTAGTACATATCACGTGACTCGCTAGGCTTCAGTTGCAAAAAATATTTTTTTCGTTTTTAATTGAAAAAAATATACGTCATGGGACATCAATATGACATCAACATATTTAAAATTATTCGAAGAGGTTCATACTGGTACACCTGTATGTATATTTAATAAGTATAATATAAACTACACCAAGAAATGAACAAGTTATTGAAAATTAGAAAATTGTACGAAAATAACTCCCCCAACTGGACCGATTTTTAAGATTTTTTACCAACCGTATTAGAAGAAAATATTCTATGTCTGTAATTGCTTTTTAAATACATTGCTTAGTTTCCATACTTAACAACTGTTGATGGCGTTCAAACGGGGCAATTTTAACGATTTTTAGAGGGCCCTAACTCATCAAAATAGCAGAATGAACCGACACGAAATCTACGTTATATTAAAAAAAAATAGTACGAGGTATAAAAATAGTACGAGGTATAAAAATAGTACGAGGTAAAAAAAATAGTAAAAAAATAGAGGCGAGGGTTAAAATCCTAAGAACTAAAATACCGGCCGGTTATCCAATAGGTCAGGAAAAAATCGAAATCGGAATTCACGCCCCTTTACGGGAGGAATTTAAGAATACTTGAGAATTTTTTTACAGGTTGATTTCGTAAAGGCCTGTAAAAAAAACATTAACTCCTTTTTTATGCATTGTTTATTGTAATAAAACTAACTAACTAACCATCACGCCGTTTCCCCGCAGGGGTAGGCAGAGAGGACGGACCGCCAAACAACTCGGTCTTGGCACACACTCTTTGCCTCACTCACATTCATGCATCGTCTCATACATTCTCTTCTATTATTCTGACTTTTGACATGGCCCGACTCAAGTATCTGATTCACTTGATCGTGCCATGTCTTCCTCGGGCGTCCCCGACTTCTTCTACCATTCACATTCGCGTCGTATATTCTTCTTACACTACTTTCTTCGCTCGTTCGCTCTACATGCCCAAACCATCTGAGGGTCCCTTTCTTAATCTTACTCATTATGCTTACATCAGCCTTACATTCTTTGCGGATATCCACATTTCTCACACGATCATACATTGTTTTACCACACATACGTCTCAGGGATCTCATTTTAACAGCATTCAGTTTGGAAATTTAAAATTGATTTCATGGAACCAAGCGACGCGGAGCCTAATTATGTCTATTCCCCGCTCCGTCCGGGGCCGAACTGATAAAAAAAATGGGTGTGGCAAGTATGTAGTCCTTGGGTGGACGGCATAGGGTTCACTTTGAAAATCCAAATTCGTCGACTGCCAGCAGTATCGTAAAATAACAAGGCGAAATGCATATTTTATTTTATTTTGTGAAGTTCGGGTGTAAATATAATTGTTTTGCGATTATTATAACTGAAACTGAATTTGCCACATAAAACAATAAAACCATATCCGAAAAGGGGTTTATAAATAGGAGCGTTTGGACTTGAAAGTGCTTTTTATAGACCTTATGCTTTATTTTTTTTCTAGGCTTATTAAAAGACTTGAAAAAAATAAAATGACCGATATTTTTAAGGGCCAAGGTATGTTCTACACACAGTATTTAAGGCTCTGTAACCGGGCTCGAAAAGAAAAAGATGGAGAGATACGAAATTACGAATAGGCGGCGGTTCGCGCCGCGACCGCGACCAAAGACCGTTGTCAACGTTGTCTCGGTCTTTGGTCGCGGTCGCGGCGCGAACCGCCGCCTTTAGAGGAGAGCGCTAAAATGGATGCGAAAATTGCGAAAATGTTTAATAAAACACGATTCGTTTAAAATAGAGCAAAAATCTCGCGGGCATTGTCTTAAACAGCATTTAAAGAAACACTGTTAATTTTTTCATACTTTTTCATTTTTACATACAATTTTGGAGGCGGGAATGGGTACCGCCGCCCCGGGAACCTTTATTGGATAACCAACACCTCTGCCATAGGTCACCCCAAGTGGTTCGCTACGTTTGGTGATTTAGCAGGGGTGCCCGGGTTCATGGGGTGAGGTTTGTCTAGGTCTTGGAGGCGGATGACCAAGACACACTGAACCCCAGATTTCTACCCACCCCTTAAACCCTTTTCCTTCCCAGAACTCTCCTCTCCTTCCTTTTCCTAAAAAAACCCTCCACACAGCATCCCCAAAGATGACATAGGCCCTGAGGAAAATTATTTTCCTCAGCGCCTCCTGTGTGGAGCTCATGTAAAAAAAAAAATACATATAACTTGTAAAATAACTGAAACAAACGTGTATATATAATATTTTTTGGAACAAACTTTGCGATTTTTTTCTATCGAGGGAATTTTATATAATTTGCGTTTCAGCGCGGGCAGATATAACATATTATATATTTTTTAAGAACTTTAAAACTTACCGTGTTTAGGGGAGATATGTAAGAAATCGGTATAAATTCGGGTTGCGGGCCCTTAATTGAAGCATCTCTTCTAAGCGATCAAATTTCCAAAACAAAAACATATGATTTAGTAGGATTTTACATTATTTAGTTTGGCTTCATCTTAAGTTAAGTGAACCTAATTATAATGTAAAATAATTTTTAAGGTAAGGTAAATTATTATTATTTTATTAATATTATACATATACATATAGCTTTGAATCATGGAGTTAATTAGAAAGCGAAATATTTCTATTTCTTTAACTAATAATTAAATAAAAAATTATATATCCACTAGCTGGTTCCTGGCATGCGTTGCTATGCTATTTAAAAAAGATTTTTTTTCTCCCTGTGTGTCCTTTCTCATTTGTCCCGTTCCCCTTCCGCCTCCCCTTCCTCTCCCGCGTCCCCTTCCCCTCTCGCGTTCCCACTCGGCCTCCTCCACCTTCCCTCTCCCCACTCCACACCCTCCTTTCCCCGTCCCGCGAACCCCCCTCCCGAGTTACCTCCCCCCTCCCGCGAATCCCTACCCGAGTTTCCCTCCCCCCTCCCGCATTCCATACATTCAGTCCCGGTGGATTCAGTTTTCAAACAGCTCGCGTGTCACCTATTGCAATTTTTTTATACACATTTCTTAATGCCAGAGCTCACCAGTAGTTCTATACAAACCTTGTCCCGATAATAACGAATACAACAAAAAAAGAATTATCCAATTTGGTGCAGTCGTTTGGAAGTTATGAGCGTACATACATTTCGTAGATTCATTTTTATTTATATAGATAGATTACACTACCTTTATGTAATAGTACATTATTTATAAAATAGTATACCCTTTGATTGATATTATAGGTCCTGTATGTCAGGTATACGTCTTTACAGGTTTTGATGACCAAAGATAAAATAACTCGATGTGATTTTTTTACAATTAAATGGATATTTCAAAAATGGTGAAAATGACGTTACATGCTGTACTAGCAATTCTAGACAGTAAAAGCTATGCGTCAAAGAGTTTCGTTTCGGATTAAAAAAAAAAAATTAAGTGTACATGAAACTTTATTTCTAACCCAAGGCCGACTCTTTAAAGAAAACCGCTGCATTATTATTAATTAATAAAAGTGAACATTTCCTTTACAAAATGAAACACAAAGTTCGCAGAGAGAATTCGTGCACGAAGTTCCCCGCGTGCAACCAAAGTACAAGTTAATGATGAGTTATGATGAAAATTTGCACCGCGACGCAGCTGAGGGAGTAGGGAGGAGAGGGGAGGGGAACGAACGAATTTCAGATTGAAAAATTACCCTTGCCGTATTGCGTTTAGCTTTCATTTTGCAGCACAGCACGGAATTATCGTGTTATGTGCTGTGTAAGTCGCTTGAACTGGACTAAACATTTTCTTTTAAAATTTTAGGTCGTTAAAAAGGTCGATCCAAAGATTTTTGTAAATTTAAATTTAATTGCTGTTACCATTGCACGCAACACAGGACATCATTTGATGTTACTGAAGGCTGCCTTGTTTTTTTTTACGTTAGCGCCACACCTGAAGAAAATAATTTCCCCCAGTTCGCCGCTGTTCGCGCCGTTCTATTTATCAAGTTGGTCGTATTAATACAGGCATACCATAGATAGATCTGTTTCCTTTTTTCTCGTAACTGGCACTTATCAACATTAATTGTAATGTGAGCAGGAAACATAGAAAAACTAGCTTGTGGTAAATGTTGTTTTACAAATATTATGTTTAAACAGTAGTGGTGAAAACTCACTAGACTAACTTTGGTGTATCACAAGGAAGCACATTCGAACCTCTTCTATTTATAATTTACGAGCGTTACGAGTATGCGAGTTGTGCAAGCTGTCAGTAGGCGGAAAAAATATTATTATAGGAAAGACAGATTGTCATTTTAGTGCTTTTAATTTACTACACTCCAACCCAGAAAAGTTTTTATTTGTTTAAACGTTGTTATAATTCTAGACACTGGAAAGGTACCTACGTACATGAGCACTTTCCAAATTTCGCCTGCCGGCATCCACGATTTGTAACATCCCCTGTTAGCAATATAATAGCTAGTACGACGCATGCCCTTTCCGAAGTTAATTGGGACATTTTCCTTGGCCCGGCATCAACCCCCTGGGGAACAGAACCTGCGCTGCCCTAACCCAACCCAACCAACACCCTGACCCTACTTCCATGCGACCCCATTACATTATACCACGTACACTATCCAGTATCTACAGGTTCCGTGCCTGTTGTCTATTACATACATATATATTATGTATGACAGTAACCACATTGTATTACAGTTTGAATTATTCATACGTGTCTACTTAACGAAAAATATCAAAAAGGGAATATAATATAATTTATTTTAGGAAAATAAATTGTTTAAGGGTGTATTGGACGCTCACGCCAGTAACATCGAATGTAAATTGTCGACTTCTTCTCTTGGGTCAGTATTTGCAAATGAAACACAGACTTCACGAGTGTCGTCAGAGAATTGACTGAATGTATTTGCAAATTATGCAGTATTTGCAAATGAAACACAGACTTCACGAGTGTCGCCAGAGAATTGACTGATTGTATTTGCAAATTATGTAAGTATTGTACATACTGATTTGCAAATACTGAATGTATTTGCAAATTATGCAGTATTTGCAAATGAAACACAGACTTCACGAGTGTCGCCAGAGAATTGACTGATTGTATTTGCAAATTATGTAAGTATTGTACATACTGATTTGCAAATACTGAATGTATTTGCAAATGAAACACAGACTTCACTAGTGTCGACGGAAAATTGGCTGAGAATTGACGGAGAATTGACGCTTCCCCATTTATTGGGCTAAGAGTGTACACTTTCTACAGGTTTTAATGAATGTCTTTAATAAAATTTATTTAAATACTTACACAATTTATTAGTAGTTATAATACTTTGCCCCAACTTCAATGCTCTTTTTCCATTTGTAAAAAGTAGAACAATTTATTAAGGACTCTTTCCTTATTTATTTTACAGTTAAATGAACACTTCAAAGCTCCTTAGCTGTTGATTAAAATGACATGAGGTGAAAAAGTTTGACACAAAATTTCCAGCAAATTGGCGCCGGAACCAACCGTTTGAGAGCTTTTACTGCGTCATACAATCAGATTTTAGCTTAAAGGTGATCCCCTAGTCCTTGAAAAGTTCGAAATCGGAATCCCCGCCTCTTTATGGGAGGGATTTAAATTACTTGAGAAGACTTTTTTGGAAAGGTTGGAGAAGGTATTTGAAAGTTATTTTTAGAGGTTGATTTCATTAACAAGGAAATTTAAAATCATTTGCATGGAACCAAGCGACATAGAGGCGTTAACTAATACAAAATGTGCTTGTAGGCTTTATGCGGATGGCGTAAGGTTTAATTATCAAATCTAAATTCGTTGAACGCTGCCCATTTTGATTCATGGCGAAAAGAACAGCGCGAAATTGCATTATTTTGTTTTATTTTGTGAAATTCAGGCACGAATATTAAAATGTTTTTCGATTATTCAGTAAAGAACATAATTTGCCACATTACATAATAAAACTTTATCTGAAAATGGATTCATTAGTAGGAGATTTTGGCACTTGAAAGTATTTTTATAGACCTGATACTTTGCTTTTTTCTATACTTACAAAATGATTTTTGATGGTGACCCAAGTATTATTCTATTAAGCCTAATTTAAACGTTCAGTTTGATTGATGAAAACCGCCATATAATAGTGTAACATGTAGTGTATTGTATTGTATTTTATACAAGTCCAAGAAACAAACCAACGATGACATGTGAAAAGTAAAGGCAAGGCAACCTTTCAACATAGTTGGTCCGCAATTACAGGAATAACACCCTCGCGACACAACTAATTAAACTTCCTAAGCCAAGTAGGGACTGCTGTAACCCATACCTCCTATCCCAAACCCCTTATCCCAAATCCCTTATTCTATACCCCATACTCCATACCGCCGGCAGAATAACCGGAACATGTTGGATATAGATACAGCGCATGTAGGCTTGCCAACTACATTATTAGTTTGATCCAGTGTTGTAAAATAACTGTTTTTGCGTCTAATGATATCTTCTTGCATAACAAATCCCGTTTTCGCCCGAGTTTGAAGAATCTCTGTAGTCGCATGTATTCTCTTCGTCGAAGTCTTCGAATCAATTTATGGACTATAATCAACAATTATAAAGCTTTCGTGGGAGTTAGTAAGGATTTGAATTTTGGTAAAAAAGGGCTGACGTACCCTTTGTCTTCTGATATTCTTGTTGATTAGAATAGTTCTTATAGCCATGATATTGGTCGTAATCACTGCACAACCACACTGAGGGAGTACAAGGTGGTCACTGCCCAGTCGATATTAAATTGCACCGAGAGATCAATATATTGTTCATTGCACAGGCTTCATTAATAGACTAATTGTACAATAATTTATTGATGTATATATTGTAGGTATATTGGCCACACACTGTCAGATATATGTAGGTATATTGGCCACACACTGTCGGATAGGGACAGGTATTTGGATAAAAGGTTGGATGGAGGAAGGAGATGCACATACTTTCGTCAACAATCTCTTTTCGATAGTGTATTTCATAGCGAACAACTGAAAAATATGATAAAAACGAAAAGGCGTCTTATTTTTGACACTTTAATTCAAAATTCATAGCTCTCTATACGAACATGAAGCTTGCATACGGACGTGAGTCTCATACGTCATACCACGCCTATCGCTGGTAGATCAACACTCCGCATATAGATGTACGCGACCCTAGAACGAACACATCTGAACCGTATTAGTATTTAACAGAGGAATTCTAACCACAAAACTTGGAATGTCTGTCCGGGAATAGTTGATGAAATTTGTAATGACGCCGATCGTCAATAGTCATACACACACCATCATACCATCCATGCCATTCCATGTACCGAGAATTAATAATACAACATGTTGTATAGTGGTTTAGTCGGGTGTACAAATCAAAGGGAAGCTATACAATTAATAGTCGACTGATTTGATGAGGATTGTAGAATAACAGGAATGTGTTTGAATGGGCAAGCTTTGTTTTCGCTCTAGTTTGTTTTACTGTAACGGTTTCGCTCGTGGATAAACCGAAAACTGGCTGGCAACTCAATTCACGGCACTATTTATCAACCTCCTGAACAAAATCGATATTTTTCTGATCGAACATATCGCAAATTACTCTAAAACGTGCTACCATGGCAACCTGTCAACATGGCAACTGAAACGCGACGGCCGCGGCCACCACCACTGCTAGTCACCGCGTCGCGTCGCCCTTGAGAGCTGGTCTTTAACAAGTTGCCTGTGTGCGGACCGCCAATGAAAATCACAAGTTCATTTCCTATGGATAGCGTTGAGTCGCCAAATGATTTTTTTTCAATTTCTCCATGAGCGGATGGCCGAAGAGTAAAAATCTTGAAGATATCCAACATTGGTGTGAATAAATACATTTTAAGGAAGAGTCGATTAAGGCACTACGAAGTAACGCAAAATCATGTGTTTTTGTATGAAAATTTGATCGCTTAGAAATATTTTAGATCATCATTGTCATCATTACTCTTGGCTCTACAACCCCTGGTGGGTCTTGTCTCAAGATTCTTCCTCCACTCATCGGTTTTGTGCCAGCTCTCTTCAGTTTAGAAGCTCCAAGGTAGATATATCTTTGAGGACGTTGTCGTTCCATCTTAATATTGGTTTTCCCAGGCTCCTTCGCCCTGTCGGTCTTGAGTTCAGCAGGGACTTTGGTGCTTGATAACCGGTCATTCTCTCTACATGACCTATCCACCGAAGTCTTTCCAGTTTTATATATATATATATTTTAGATACCTTAATTAAATACTACAAGTAGAACACATTTTGGCCTTGAAATAGTCGAGTAAATATTTATAAAAAGTCTTTTTATGGGCCAAGAAAAAAATTAAGTAGCAGGCCTATAAAAACTGCTTTAAAGCTCAAATCTCTTATTTACGAACTCCTTATAACGTGGCAAATTAAGATCTATAAAGAGTGATCGTAAAACATATACATATTTGGCAAAATAAAATAAAACACTTTTAGGCGATGTTTCTTCTCGCACAAATCAAAACAAGCGGCTGGTGTTAAAGAGGGAATTTAAATCATACAACCATTTACATAAGAACTATTATTGTTAGCGGCTCAATTCCAAATATTACACAATGTGGTGCATCGCCTTTAAGTACCCACACAAGTAGATATAGGAAAAGGCTGTATTTTGTTGCATAACAGGTTTTCATACCAGAATCTGACTACATAGCTAGAAATCGGATGTATCTACCGTCTACTGCGTAGAGGTACATCGGTATAAACCGTAGCATCTGACCCCATCCCTTCAGATATATATATATGTACTTAGAAGAGATACAGGATTATATAATTAACCCATCTTAAGCACACAAAGTCAACCGGCATAATCGTAAATTATCTCCGAAAACCAAACACACAAATTCAATTTGGGCCGAATTTACAACAGCGTCTTCGTTCAGTTGTAAAATAAATACGACTTTACAACTTAGAAGAGATTTATAGCTGGGACAAGGAATAAAGGACGAGGGTAATATAGCATTATTAAAGTAGGAACTGGACCAAAATCTTGCCCCCGAGCGGTCAGAAGGCTGCGGCCCGTTGACAAGGTGTGAGTGGCTCTGTAAGTGAGATACAGACCTCTAAACCAGACACAGAATCAAGCCATTGTGTGAAAAGAAGAGAGAGGTGAAGAAATTCAATTTTGCGTTGCCAATTAGTAGCATGTACATATCAAAAGGAAAAATGAGAGCCAAATATTAAATTGTATGACTTTGGGGAAAATTAAATAATAATATTTTAGATTCAGTCGTCAAACTCGACAAACTCACCTCTGTTAGGTTAAAAAGTCCCATACATTATATTAGTAGTTCTGTGAACAGTAGAACTCGCTTCCAAAACAGCACGGTTCTAATTTCATCTTTTTAAATAATACAAAATCAAAATTTCATTTGAAATCATAAGATTCGTAAGTAGATACTTAAATATCTACCGACGTAATTATAAAACACAATACCTGTATAAATAAAGAATTATAGAATTTGTCTAAAGAAACTTTACTTTCTCATTGACATTTCAGACCACCACCGTTCGTATCCACTGTTCGTGATGTCGAGCATCGGCCTGGAGAATTTGCAACAACATTTCCACCAGGACAACAGGATCACGAAGATACGTGATCCTCATCGCCATTCTCATCTAGTTTCCGCCCGCCGCGCGTGGAGCACAGATCCATAACCCACCGTGATGTGACCTACGTGTATGCATCCCATCAAGATACATACGCATAACTATCTAAGTAATAAACATAGTACTACATACCATCTTTCATTGCATTTCTACCTACCATTTTTAGCTTCATAGATGTCGGAATAAAAAGGTTCCATTTGTCGCGGTAACGTTATGCTATAATGAACTCTAAAGTAGCTTACCATTGCAAGAATACAGGATCAAATGCTGAATTTTAATCCATAACAAATCGCCTGCATATACTTGGTAATAAATATGTTGATGATGTGATAAATATTGAAAGAATATCAACATACAAACATTATTTAATTAAAGCTGTTTGTCAGCGCTCCTCGGTTGGATTATAATCAAAGGTACTTTGAATGTTTATATTCTTCATAAAAGTTTACTTCCGGAATTTTTAAATTAATTTTTATTACACACTTTACGTTGTATTTTTTTAGTTCCAAAGATTTCTTTTTTCTTCATATTCGTATTTATAATAGCTCACTATTTGTACTTTATGCTGTTACTTCAATATATTTTTTTTTTTCATGTGAATATATTTTCTTATTTACGTAGATATATTCTGTATACATATTTCTAATTATTGTAATTCCTGTGTAAAAGCCGTTAATCGGCGTTAATTCATAATAAATATATATCCCATTATCGCATGACGTACGGCAACAGATGAAACCTTGTTATTCCAAGGATCGACGTGTCGATAATTAAGCAGATAATTGTACGGAATAAAAAAATAATACAATATAAACCAAATATGCGGTATTGTCGGGGAATATTTTTTATATAGTATTAGTTACAGAAATGCTTTGGTTAGTGTATTTCAAAAGTTGTCAAATTGACAGTTTTCATCTTGAAAACTTTCAGTAAGCAATTCTCACACCTTACGCGGTATTTTTTGTGACAGAATCGGCACGGCTTTTAAGAAATAATTGGATGAAAATGAAACTTCTTATTTCTTCCAGAAAAAGAAAAACACATAATGGCCGACGCGTCCCAATTAACTTATATTCATGAAGCAAAACGTTGGTCAGATTTTATGTAACTTATTTATGGAACCGCGCGTTTGTTGAACATTTGAACATTCAACAAAACTGTTGAACATTTTTGTAGGAAACTGAGCTCGCAGGTCGCTGCTAGCGCCAGAAGCGAGAAAAACGACGCCTGCGTGAACCAATTCTGTCAGATGTTTGGCAGTCGAAATCAGCTGTTTGTTGGCAGCCATTTTGAACGCATAAATAAACCAATCACGAGTAAGCGAGTAGCAAGTAAAGTTGACGACCTGTCAATTTTTTTCGGCGATTGTCAACAATCTGCTAGTTAGCAAGTAACACGATTACACTGAGCGAGTTTACTAACAAATAGTGGATTTCCCAAATAGTAGCTTGTAAACTCGCCCAATGTCATCGACGCTTAACCTAACTTAACCTAACCTTAGTTAACATTTTACTATTTTTGAACAATAATTTATCGTCTTTACAGGATGTCTGCATTATTTTTGTCCCATTTTTAACCCCCGACACGCCGCAAGGAGCGGTGTTAAAAGTCTGTCTGTCTGTCTGTAAGGTTAGGTTGGATTGGGTTAGGTTAGGTTAGGTTTGGATAGGTAAGTTAAGATTAGGTTAGGTTTAGATATAGGTTAGAGTAGACATTTTGTTGGGGGATGTTTTGTCCGTGGGATAGTTTGTCGGAGATATTTTGTCGGAGGATGTTTTGTCCATGGGGTAGTTTGTCGGAGGATGTTTTGTACGTGGGATCGTTTGTCGGAGATATTTTGTCGGAGGATATTTTGTCCGTGGGATAGTTTGTCGGAGATATTTTGTCGGAGGATGTTTTGTCCGTGGGTAGTTTGTCGGAGATATTTTGTCGGAGGATGTTTTGTCCGTGGGATAGTTTGTCGGAGATATTTTGTCGGAGGATATTTTGTCCGTGGGATAGCTTGTCGGAGATATTTTGTCGGAGGATGTTTTGTCCGTGGGATAGTTTGTCGGAGAATGTTTTTTCCGTGGGATAGTTTATCGGTGATATTTTGTCGGGAGGTATTTTGTCGCGGGATGAAAGTCGTGGAACTCTTATTTATGTTAATTTTACTAGTATTCACGCCAGGTTTCATGTTCGCATCTCTCCGGTAATAATTATATTTCCTTTGACCGGTTTCAGCAGCAATGAGTTAATAATGTTACCGCGCTAAATGTCAGGGATGAACTTTATAGCTTGATTAGGTCAAAGTTGTAGCCATTCAAATGGGTCACTGCGAAATGAACAAACATTTTGAAATTGCGTAATTGCATGGCATAAAAAAAACTCTGACCTAGTTTTGTCGGGTGGACACTGTTTTATTAAGGGCATGTACCTACCTCATGAAAAACTTGACAACCAGCAATTCCTAAACATATTTAACGTAAAAAATGTAGATGTAATTTCGCTGTCCGATGATTTTTTTTTCACATTTGGCATTTAAGGCACATCCTAGTGCATCACGTGATACGCACTCCACCTCTTTCCAGCAGCACCGTAGAAACGAGACAGAGCGCTGATCCGTTGCGCGACTTGTAGAAGTGTGATGAGTGGCAACTGTTGATGGAAAAATATTTTTTGTACTTTAACATAATAAAATTATCGGACAAAAACTTATACATTTACTCAGGAATCGCTGGTTAAAGTGTTTTGAGTATGTGCTAAACATCCTTTATTATATAAGATCTTATAAAATGCAACAAATTTAATATTGTCAACTAAGTGATGATTAACTAAAAAAAAACAACAATTCCAAAAGTAAATAGTTGTTGAGAAAATAGGAAAATTGGCTCATGACTAAGCCTGTACCGGAGTGGGGTAATAAACATTCCCCAAATGAGATTTTTGTGCGATATCTATGTTGTATTGTATCTAGCAAAACACATTATTTTTTAATCATATCAAAATATATAAAAAAAAGGATTACAATAATACCTATTTGAGTTAAGCTCGATTTTGTAATATATTTTTAAAAATCTTTTTACCTTAATCTTATACCGTTATGCATTCTTAATGATTGACTACTGGGCAAAGATGCTAGGTTTTAAAAAATAATATCTGTATTTTACTGAAAAGGGCAAAAGGTATATTAAGAGAAACAATCGCTCAGAATGGAACCCTATTGGCATCGGTGATTTTTAGTTTAAGGTATTAAAAAGTTAAGGGGGGTATTTACCTCCTAGAGTAAACTGTTGAGTAACAACTCGTCAGGTAAATATATTCATAGGATTGAGAGGATACAATAATGAGGAATGTCGTGCAGAGGGAAGGAGTAGGAAGGGAAGGGAAGGGAAGGAGATGGTAAATAGAAAGATAGGGTAGATTAATATAATTGGCTATTTAGAACTGGTAACGAAACACGACTATATGTACAAAGCCATTTCAGCAACTTTATGATTCTAAATGGATTATTTACCACATTAAAGAAAAGATTTTTCAATAATTACTAAAAATGTTTTTCTCAGTATTTGGATTCAACAGTAATTTGGGACATGGCCTCAATTAGGTCAAAAGTATTAAAAAACTGATAAAATTAAGATTCCACGTGCAAAGTGATTACGTGTCATAAGTCACAATCTTAGGAAAGTAATTAAAAAACTGGATTAAAATTTATTTTGCCTCGCCGTGATAGCAGCGCTGGGGCTAATCTGCGGCTATTATTATTATTCCGGCTCGCCGTGACACCAGACAGAATGCTGACTTCAGGCCGCAAAAAGAGCTTAGTGTTACAGGGCGGCATCCGCAGGAAATCCTCGGAGGAATAAGGGAATTGGAACACTGTGGTATTAAGAAAGTGACACAAGTGTGGAAGGTTGTTTTTAATTAAAAATACTCAAACGTATGAAAAGTAATTTGTGCGAATGTTGACTTGCTAAACAAGCCTTTATTAATAGCTTCTTTATTAATATAAGTAATATTTTAACAGAAATTTATGTTAAAATTGGAATTATAGTATCCCGTGATTTTTCACCGGTCTGTGCTGGTTATAAAATAAAACACGGGTTTTATGACAAATACGTACCCGCCCCCCTTGGGGCTAAACTCTATGAAATAGACAATTTTTTTCCAAACGGTGTCCCGGTTTGGGGAAAATAATAAATGGTCGTGTTATTTATGGCCCATTTGGTATACGGTTAAATGGAATTGAATAATCTTTCGAGATTCGAGTATATTCACTTAGTACGAATCATTCTTCCACGAGTGTACATTTTTCAACTCTTTTGACTGGTAAAAGCTGCAGTTTGTTATGAAATCTATTTTTTTATTAAATTAAATTAAAATGGTGTATTACCATACTTTTGCCATTTAAATTTGCATTTCACATAATGAAGATGAGAATAACGTTGGAGCTGATATTAGGCACATAAAGCAGTGCAAAATTTCATAAAGTCATAGCTCACCGGTCACCGGTTAGGTTAAGTTCGAGAATTTTAGGTACTTTATAGTTACAAATCTTCTGCTGTATGTTGTATATGTTAATAATAATAATTGGAAAATTTTAGTGGTTAAAAATCACCGCAACGGCGAAGTCGAATTTATTACGAGTTCTTAGGCTCTATCTAAAGTAATTAATTAAAAACGGATACAGAAAACTTACTTACCTGGCAGGTCACTTTTGATAAACTTTTATTATAAAGTTTATGCTTGGAGAAGAGGCGACTTTGCAAGCAGAGGACACTATATGAAAACACTGGACATTGCATAGTTTGAAATTTGCTACCCTCCGTTACTGTTGATATTTTAAAGATAAGAAACTAATTATAAAGAGTATACTAAAACTATAGGATTAAATCTTCAGGATAATCTATGTTTTTGATATTAGGCAACTTCATCCAAAGTAAACATACTAGCATACCTCTTCAAGAACAGAACTGATTTTGAAAATGTCCAAACTGCTCGAGATAGTAGAACCAAAAGCCATAAATTTTTAATTTTGCTAAAACAACTTTTGACCAAAGAAATTTTAGATTCTTTGCATCAAAGCTGTACAATTCACTTCCACTGGCCATTAGTCAAAACATAACTTATTTTAAACATAAATCGGACATCAAGTCTTGGATCATCAGCTAAGACAGATTGGGAGGCGGAATTGGGTACCGCCGCCCCGGGAACCTTTATTGGAAAACCAACACCTCTGCCATAGGTCACCCCAAGTGGTTCGCTACGTTTGGTGATTTAGCAGGGGTGACCGGGTTCATGGGGTGAGGTTTGTCTAGGTATTGGAGGCGGATGACCAGGACACACTGAACTCCAGATTCCTTCCCACCCCTTAAACCCTTTTCCTTCCCAGAACTCTCCTCTTTTTCCTTTCCTCCAAAACCCCTCCACACAGCATCCCCAAAGATGACATAGGCCCTGAGGGAAATTATTTTCCTCAGGGCCTCCTGTGTGGAGCTCATGTAAAAAAAAAACATCAAAGATTTTATCAAAACCAATGTGTAGTTATTTTTATTTGTATTTTTATTATAAACTGCTCATGTTTTAAAGTGCCTGCACTCAACACAGGATTTCCTAGTGAGACAGACATATCACAACACTAATTGTAAATCTAGAATTAATAAATACTAGCTGACCCGACAGACGTTGTCCTGTGAATATTCAATTAGAATTGGATTAAATAATAATAAAAAAAAATATTAAAAAATATATTGTTTATTGTAATGCTTTTTGATACAATTATTTCTCCCTGTGTGTCCTTTCCCATTCGTACTGTTCCCCTTCCACCTCCCCTTCCTCTCCCGCTTCCCCTCTCGCGTTCCCACTCCGTCTTTCCCTTCCCCCGTCCGAGTAACCCTCCCCCTCCCCCCCTCCCGCGAACCCCACCCAAGAGTTCCTCTCCCCCTCCCCCGTCCCGCATTCCATACAATCATTCCCGGTACATTCAGTTTTCGCGTGCAACCTATTGCAATTTTTTTATACAAATTTCATAATGCCAGAGCTCACCAGTATATATAAAAACCTTCGCGAGCGTGGTCACAACAACTCACCAAAGTTTCCTCGCAATCAAATGAACGGTTTAATAACGCAATTTCATGACGCCAGAGCTCGCTATTATATACAAAAAATTAAAACCATCGCGGGCATGCGCACATCAAATCCCCAAAGTTTGAGTGAAATAGGTAAAGATGTTCTGAAGTTATGGCGTTACCAAAGCAAACGGGGATTCATTTTATAGATTAATTAAAAACACATTTATATATAACATTTAAGAGAAGATTAATGTTGTAAAGATAAAAGTGGACGAAACCAATTACAAAATTCTTTCCTGGTCTGCTTTCCAGAATTTGATTCCATTGCACCACATTCTTCAAACACGTTTGTAATAATATTGTTATTTGAAAAGATAAAACTAACAACAAATCATGTTGTATGTAGGCACTCGTGGTGTGGTGGTAAGAGTTCTTTCCAGAATTTGATAAAAATTTCCAGTGCACCCCTATATCCTATATCCCATGGTACACGTTTGTAATAATGTTGTTTGTACGATAAAACCAACACAGTAAAAATGTAGACAACGTTGTGTGCAGCAGGGACGTGCACTGCCCTAGGACCAAACGTAAGCTTTGTGTAGTTTATTTATTAATATATCGAAATTTTTCATAAATAGTCCACGAACAGTTTAGGTATCTATGGGCCATTCGGGTCACATGATATCGTTTTACGAAATGTGCCGAAAGAAACCGAAGACAGATCTGCTCTGTCATTAAATCGCGGCAGCCTGTCAGGTAAAACATAGCTTCCCAGTAGTAAGGTTACTTGGTTGCATCAGTCAGCGAAGTTTTCACAACTAGCATTCTTTTACAAAAATATGGAAAATGTAAACGAAAAATGCTTTCAGACGGCGAAACAGTTGCCACGTTAAATAATAATTACATGGTAGAACGTGCTTATAAATAAACGGTTTCTAAATTGAATAACATAAAGCTTTAATGTACTGCACGCCAATGGTAGTATGCACAGTGCACAGTATATTCTGCAGAGTTAGAGTGGCGAATGAAAACACGCTCTCGGATTCCGCGGAAACCGGAAACCGGAATCCGCTGCAGCCAGCGAGGGTGTGGTTTCCATTGTGTAACGGGATTCTCGGGATTATTCTGCCAAATAAAATCTGCATACCTTTGCGTTTTCGCAGATCCACACACACGCGGGTTGCATGTACACAGGGCGCTTAGACGAGTGACAAAGTGCGGAAAATCTCTAATTTAACGTTTCACCAATAAATAATGCAATAGAAGTGAAAAGTACGAAATTGCAGGTGCCGTAATTCGGGGTGAAAGCGTTAAAAATCATGAATTTTTGTTTACACCCTGTTATGCAGGATCTAAAAGTAAAAATAAATTATATACGTTGTGGCAATTTTCATTTTTCGAATTTGGTATCCCCCTATTTTTTTTCACATTGTTTGTTATCACCGAAAAATACAGAATATCAATTTCACCCCCATAAAATAACAGAATAATATTTTACTAGCAGTTAAAAAACTTGTTCCGCTGGTTTTTGCTGCTAGGCTATGCCCAGTTTGAGTGTTGGTGACCATTTTATAAATCCGAAAGGAACTGGTTCCAAAAATAGCCGATTCCTCGGATCCAGTGACAGCTAGTCACCGGGACAAGGTAATTGCGACATGCAATGACGTCATATATTATTCACAGATTATTCACGTCTTCCAATTACAATAATAATCATATTATCGTCAAATCTCTTCATATCCGGAGAGTTTCACGAAATTACAAATCCAACAGTACTTATGCCTGCCAGGCGATGCTCTTCACGCCTAGATGTTAACATAAGTGGCGTTATCTTTTGGCATTGCTTTAATTACAAAAGTAGATTTGTATACAAACTCCACGTACGAAAGGGGTTTTACAAAGGTGTGGTACCAGAGTTGTATTCTTAACCGGATTCTTAAATATCAACGTACAGTCTCTAGGCCATTAATACTGTTTGATGACGATTGATTTTAATGTACTTATTGTTAATAATTTTTCACACTATCCCTCTTGTCACCCTACGATTGTGTTGGTAAGCCACCACAAGTACCTTGTTATACTTAGAATGTAATGTATCTTATCTCGGAAGATTTTTCAATGTGGATGAGTGTTTCAGGCTGATAATTATTGCTTATAATAATTGTTACCCTTTGTGCTATGCTTGAAAATCTTGTCTTAAACGTTAGTTTAACAATTAAAAATAATAATTTATTGTATTAAACTATTATTTTTTTAATAAACAAATATGTATTCCCATAATTTCAGATGACAATATCCTACCATCTCCGGGCAATCGGGTCTCTTGAGCAGTATGTATGACATAAAAAAAACATTGTATTTGGAATGTATTTATCAATTCATCCCTCGATCGTTTTGGTGATTTTTCACGAATACGGCGCTATAAAACATAATTTCCGGGCTAAAATCAAGTGTGCATCCCATTACACCTCTTAGCCGGCACGTAAGCCCGTTTTGTCTCACAACCAACTGCCAACAGTCGCCAGTCGCCGGCCGTTTACGATCGCGGATTAGCCCCAATCGTGTATCAGTGTCCCCCCCCCCCCGCCAACCGGGCACACAGTATTCGCAATACCCCTTGGTGGAGGGGGGCGGGGGTTTAGCCCAGTTTCCCGCCAACACCGGCCGCCCCCGACCCAGAGCGCCCGGTGGCCCATTTCATCCCCGTGCTGCCGGGTGCTGGGTACATTAGGCTCCCGATTTACCGAGCTACTTAGATTTTTAATTAATTTTTTTTTTTACATATTTCCTGTTTTTTCCAAAGTTTCAGATTTCCCGGTACGTTCGATTTTCGGTTTGGAAAATCTGCCGCATCCATTTTATTAACCAAGCAAGGACTTTCTTTTTACCTACACTAGACTAGATAAAAGAATTGTAATTGAGATAGTGACGATTCTTTGGACAGATTGAATAATTCTTTATACGAAATTTAAAAAATGTTATGTAAAATATGATACGGTCTATAAGTAGAAAGAAGGAGGAAGCGCCACACGGCGTAATAAACCAAAAATGAATCACGATAATATTTTTGACACCAAAATCTCAAATCATATAATTCAAATTTCAAATATTAATTTTGCCGCGAATACAAACTATCTACTGTATCTCTATATACAAGTGCGTAACAATCATTGACTAGAATATTTTCAATTTAAAATCTTGTTATTTTTACATTAGCTCCATACAGGCGGCATTGAGGTATAAAAATTCCCTCAGGGCCTATGCAATCTTTGGGGATGCTGTGTGGAGGGTTTAAGGTCTCCCTATCCAACCTGCCACAGAAGGTGAGCAAATGCTTCCGCCACCAAGACCTAAAGCAAACCTCAACCCATGAACCCGGGCACCCCTGCTAAACCACCAAATGTAGCGACCTACGGTAGGGGTGTTGGTTATCCAATAAATGGTTCCGGGGGCGTGGTACCCATACCCGCCTCCAAAAATTGTCCCGGTTAAAACAAAATCGAGATGCAGCTGTACCACCGTAAGCACAAACAAGCCGCCTTGACCTGCGAACGTGTCGTAATGCGCCCAGTTCTGGTTTATGTGATATTTACAACCATATCGGGCACTACACGGGTTGGAGCACCACGTCAACTGGATACTGGATAGTGGATGGGTGCAAGTTATAAAGGAGTTAATCTGCAAAGCAGGTGACAAATATATTCTAGGAGATGATTATATTAAAACGACTTTTGACTTTTGATATTGCATTTAGAGCTCGGGGCTAAACACGCACCTTTCTCTTTTACCGTGAGTTTATTTTTAGGTTATTTTTAGTTTATTAAAAAATATGTATGTTATAATGTGCCTCATTGTACGCTTTTATAATTCTTACGGTTACGGCACAAAATATGAAAGAAACTTATGTTCTTTACCCAATTTTTTATGTCGGCACATAAAAAATGAAATCGCAATTAAAAACTAAGTTATTGTTTTATTTCGTTCAGTTCAGCTTTTAATATTCACACGTTTAAGTTCGTAACCGCTGATAATAGACACAAGAGAGATGTACCATGAACCATTATTAGTACCAAACCGTGCACAAAGGTGTCGTCAAAATCATTCACCCGTGCTATGCAAATTGCATCCACGCACAGCGGTGGCGCCCGCATTAGTTTTCTACCTACACATCAAACGCATTACTTTCATTGGCTCCTTGTAACTTGTAACTTCTATAAATATATATAACTAGCTGGTCCCGGCATGCGTTGCTATGCCATTTAATAAAGAAATTGTTTCTCCCTGAGTGTCCTTTCCCATTCTTCCCGTTCCCCTTCCGCCTCCCCTTCTTCTCCTGCGTCCTCTTCCCCTCTCGCGTTCCCACTCCGTCACCTCCACCTTCCCTCTCCCCACTCCACTCCCCCCCCCTTCCCCGTCCCGCGAACCACTCTCCCGAGTTCCCCTCCTTCCTCTCAGGTCCCTCTCCCCCCTCTCGCGTTCCCCTTCCACCTTCCCCGCCTTCCCTCTTCCCTATCCCGCTCCTTCGTCACGCCAACCCTCCTCCCGCGTTCCATATATTCAATCCCAGTACATACAGGTTTTAAACAGACCGCGTGCCACCTTTTACAATTTTTATTCAAATTTCCATTTTTCATGTATATTAAATTTGATACCTAACATAGGTATCTATTTAAAATACCAAAAATTCTTGATTCGATTAAAACTATTAGGGGAGTACTTAAATACTTTTAAATAAATTTATCAACTTAAAGATTTTCAAAAATAGAATCCTTATTTAACAATAATTTTTTTGCAAAATGTCATTCTCAAACACGCGAACTGTCAAACGTGCAATAGTCGTTTGGGTTAGTAATAGGTTTTCTGAAATTATCCAATTTTCTGCACAATTTTCTTAATTTTTCTCTCCGTAAGAAGCATCCTCGTACTTCAAGGAATATTCTAAAAAAAGATTTAGCGAAATTGGTTCAGCTGATCTCGAGATTTGCGCTTAGCAACACATTTAGCGATTCATTTTTATATACATATAAGAAGATATTATACATACAGACAATATACAGTGTTAATTTCAAGCGACCTCCCAGGTAAGTATGGTCCTGTTTTCATTAAATTTTAGGCAGCATCGCGTTCATTGGTCAAAATATTGTACACATATTTTCGTATCGGTGATCAATGAACCGATGTATGCAATTTTTAGCCATAAGTTGTTTATAATTGTTTGCCTAGCTTGTAGTTTTTTAGATTTTAGAAATGTATTTTAAGTTTGTACAGCGCCCTTGAGGTGATTTTTCACAAAAACGGCGCTATATAAATCATCCAAATATTATTATTATTATATATAAATCAAATATCCAGTCCGTCACTATCCTGTAATGACGCAGGGGAAACATCTGCTTATTAGGTTTTTTTTTTTTTTTTTTAAATTTTATTTTTTTTATTTTTTATACGGTTTGTCAACAGTGATTTACATCAAAGCTTTCACAGATACAATTACACTGAACATGGTTGATGCTATCACTAATTAAAGACAAACACAACATTGATAATATAATGCTTACATATACATTACATTCATTCACACAAACACATACTATACATTACAAAATAATAATTAACAAGTTTTACAAGGAACAAGTTTTTAGAACAATGAGTTTATAGGTTCATAAGTTTATAGAACAACGTAATAAGGAGCTTTAAAGCTTGTTAAGAGATGATTTGAAGTTGGCCAATGTTGACATTGTCAAATTAATCGAATGTTTTTTATAAGCTTTAAGGTTTAAATGTGTATTTGAAAAGGTATGTTACAATTTGGGAGGCGGGAATGGGTACCGCCGCCCCGGGAACCTTTATTGGATAACCAACACCTCTGCCAAAGGTCACCCCAAGTGGTTTGCTACATTTGGTGATTTAGCAGAGGAGCCCGGGTTCATGGGGTGAGGTTTGTCTAGGTCTTGGAGGTGGATGACCAGGACACACTGAACCCCAGATTCCTACCCAACCCTTAAACCCTTTTCTTTCCCAGAACTCTTTCCTTTCCTTAAAAAAACCCTCCACACAGCATCCCCAAACATAACAAAGGCCCTGAGGGAATTTATTTTAGTCAGGGTCTCTTGTGTGGAGCTCATGTAAAAAAAATGTCATAATGGAAGCTATAGATTAGAGGTTAAAGCTTCTTGAAGGAAAATGTAGGTAGTATTTAGGTACTAATACCATTATTTCAGAGCTTCCAAACCCGTGGCTCGAGAACATTTTTTTGAAAGTCTAAAGCTAGTCTGAAACAAGCGCTATACTTTAAAGTGGTATTTAAGCGTAGTCTAGCCTCGTATGGGAATAGCGTAAATCAAAAATTACCAAAATTTACTATAGTTTATCTAATTTAATTTACCTGATGTGGGCTAATCAGGTATACGTCGTAGGCCGATCGTTAAATCAGGCAACTCATGAAGTGCGTAGCCACATCGTGAAACGCCTGGCGGCAGATGGTGAAGTGCCTGAGACGCGTCATGATCTGCCTGATTTTACGATTGGCCTGCGACATATATATAATATTGTAAATTGAATCCGGGACGAAATCAAATAAAATTCAATGAAGTTAATTGGTACACCTGTTTATCGGAACAGCCGGTTATTTGGGACAAAACCCAAAGAACAGAAACCAAATAAAGAAACTGATACCGATTTTCTTCTGATAAGTACCATGTTTTGCTAAATTTTATAGACCTGATAGGTACTTTATTTTTCCATACTTAAAAAACGACATAAAAAAAACTTGATTAAAGTAGAGGGTTCATAAGGTGAGGTTTGTCCGGGTTTTGGCGGCGGATGCGTCTGTCTACCAGTTGCATGGCAGGCCGGATCGGGAGAGAATGTTTGAGGAAGTCCCTTTGACTTCTCCAGCCGTACACTCTCGGAACATCGCCTTGCACCGCGGTGGGAGGGATGGATTCGTACGTCCGTCACTCCTGGACACACTGACCCCCAGATTACTACCCACCCCTAGTACCCTTTTCCTTCTCAGAACTTCCTCTCCTTCCTTTCTTAAAAAAACCCTCTACACAACATACCCAAAGATGATATAGGCCCTATTTTCCCCAGGGCCCCCTGTTTGTAGATAATGTAAAGAGGCCAAGAAGTGTTCTACTAGTAAATATTTAGTTAAAGTTTCTACGTACGATACTTCTAAGCGATAAAATTAATTGATTTTGCATTACTTCGCTATCTAATCGACTTGAGTTGAAAGTTTGGGAACCACTACCCTCCTGAATAAAATAACGGTGTACAAACACAATGGATAATGTGACGTTTTCACATATCGATACTGATCAGGTTGTGACGTAGATTGCCGCATACGAGAAAAACAGAGTTACAGAACTGGCTAATGTATAGATGTATGATGAATTGCCTGACAGAGGGAACGTCTAAAAAATGAAGGAAGGAATGCATTGTACAAGAGATGCTACGCTCACCTTAGAGACTATGCCATTATCTCTTACTATGCCACTATCTTTAGGAAAGAGATGGGGAAGGTGGGTGAGTACCTGGCTATTCAGATCTGGTCGCAAACACGGCTAAAGCCATTTCAAGCAACGTTTCAATTCTGAATGGTGGTCTTACACCAGAGCGCTAATAATAATAATAATATTTGGATGATTTATAAAGCGCCGTTTTTGTGAAAAATCGCCTCAAGGGCACTGTACAAACTTCATTACATAGTATAAAATGAAGTCGCTCAAAATGGATGTGCGCGTTAATCTTTTAAACTACGCAACGGATTTTCATACGGTTTTCACCAATAGATAGAGTGATTGAAGAGGAATGTTTGTATGTATAATACATGTAAATTATATTAGAGGAAAGCCGAGAAATTCAAAGAACACATATTTTTGTGCGATTTAAAACGGCTGGCGGGCCGTACTATAGTCACTTTTGAAATTCGTTCTACGGAAGAAATTGGAAAATAGATGTCCTAGAGTAAGTAGGTATTTGATTTTCCCTTTACAAATATCCAGTGTTGAATTGCAAGCATTGCATAATTAGTGGCCATCGCTCGAATTGCATTATTATTACATTGTATAAAATGAAGTCGCTCAAAATGAATATGCGCATAGATCTTTACTACGAAACATATTTTCATGCGGTTTTCACCAATAGATAGAGTGATTCAAGGGGAAGGTTTATATATATAATACATGCTTATTATAGTAGAGAACAGCCGAGAAATTCAAATATTCAATTCAGGCAGCGGGCAGCGGGCAGCTGGCAAGCGGGTGGTGTGGATTTTATAAAGGTTGTGTAATGGCGTTGTGTTTCGTTAGCCACAGCAACGTATGGCCGGGTCTGCTAATTTAAAATAAAATCAAATTAAGTATAAAATATAATCAAAAATGTAATCAAAGTAAATAATGTAATCAATTCATAAATAAATAAATAAAAAAATTAATGTGAAAAATAATAAAATATAATAAAAAAACGTAATCAAATCAAATACCAAAAAAAAAAATCAAAAACCAAATCTAAAACACAAGAAATTTTTCCTTCAATTGTAAATTTTTAAAATTAAGATGTTGTGCGGTTGACTGTGCAGTCAGCAACCATTCGCCGCAGAGCTTGATGAAGTTCTGCGATGAGGATATTCGAATAGACGGTGGTCTTTCGTTTTTTTTAATCAATCAAAAAAATTACGAATGTTTTTATTTGTGTTTGTTATTAGTTCATGTTCGTGGACCAACTTCATTCGAATTTCTACGAATGATCAATGGTGAATTGTGCGCAACATATCGAGAAGTCTGTGTGCTACAAAAAGTGCTACAAAATTATAAATTAATAATTTGGGATGGGTGTACGATGGCGCACAAACGAGCATTAGAGGCACTCGATAGAACAAGAGATTTGCGTTGTAATCAATCAATGTAAAAATTTCAAGTTAACAATGAATATAAGAGTGACGTTACAAAATGACAAATCGGTGGAAGCGTTTGCAAATGCATTAGTAGACATTGGCAATGTGAAAATTCCTATTGACACTTCTACTGGCCTCATTTCGTTTCCAGTGATATTTTGTCAATTCACAACGTCAAAGGAAGAATTAATATCGAAATTTTTCCCAAATATTGGTGTGAATTATAGAAACCATGTTTGGTTGAGCGAACGAACCATTTTAGCAGCGAAAAATAAGGATGATGAAGATTTAGATATAAAAATTCAGAGTCAAGACAAATGCATTCATTTAAGTTGATCGATTCCATTATCGATCCAAATGAAGTAGTCAATTATCCTACTGAATTCCTAAATTCATTGGATTTTCCAGGATTACCGCCACATAATTTACAACTCAAGGTTGGCTCTGTGATAATTATGTTACGCAATCTGAATCAGCCAAAATTGTGCAACGGAACAAGACTCGCTGTTAAAAAATTATGAAAAATTTGATTGAAGCTACTATAATCGTAAGAAAATTCAAAAGGCGAAAATGTACTTATTCCAAGAATACCACTAATGCCAACTGACTTTCCTTTGGAATTTAAACGTATCCAGTGTCCAGTGCGCCTTGCATTCGCAATGACAATTAATAAATCCCAAGGCCAATGGTTAGAAGTGTCAAAATGGTACGTTGCATACCCGAGAGGTTCGCAAACCATCGGCGCTATTTGTTTTCTCTCCAGAAGGAAAAACGAAAAATATTGTACATTACAAGGCATTACAATAGTTATGGTCGAATTATTTAATTGTAATTTTGTTTCATTATTTGGTCGTATTGTGAACGGAAGATTTTGTCTCACTTTTTGTCATGAAGTACGTAACGTGGAACATTCGATATGTGGAATTATGGATAATCCAACTGATTTGAATTTACCGGAAGTGTTACATTTCCTTAGTCCGCGACTGTACACTACCCGTGTGGAGCCGAGGCGGGCTAAATAGTATCTAAATCAAGTCTTTCAGGAATTTCGAAAAAAATGGCGGTACGAAGTTCGCCGGGTCAGCTAGTATAATATATTTGTAAGATCTAGAAAACTATAAGCTACAGAAATCATTAAAAACAACTTATGGCTAACAATTGCATCCACCAGTTCATTGATCACCGATACGAAAATATATGTACAATGTTTTGACCAATAAACGCGATGCTGCCTAAAAATGAATGAATACAGGACCATACTTAATACCTGTGAGGTCGCATGAAATTAACACTGTTTATTGTGTATTTAAAGAAATTTAGATAGAGTTCGCACGCAGAGGACATAATTGTGAACACATGTTATAAAAAAAATAAAAATATTTTAATATAATTTGTGCCACAAATATACTACCTATATTTTATTTTTAATGAATAAACACGGGTAAATAAATTTTATTTTTAATACAACACAAATAAAATTTATTTACCCACACCGGGATTAGATCCCGCGACCTTCGGTTGCAAGTAAGCCCGTCGACCACAGCGGCCGTCAATCAATGAATTCAATAGTTCATAGAAATAATATTATGCATGCGTCTATAAATTTTGTTTCGTGTACATTCATATCCACCTTCTTTTTCTTTTTTTCCTTTCAAATACTTTGTACATGTATGTGTATATTATACCCTTATGGAATGTGTGGAATTGCACTCTCCTCCCCACATACTAGAATAATCACTTATTTATTTATTTATACAGTTACGGTCATGGTGTGACACGTTGTAGTGGGCAGAGTCCTTAAATTGAAAGTGTCATTAAAACAATGACACTTTGCTAACGTGTTTTCAATGTTTTCCGTCTTCCATCTTTACCTGCTACAATATTTTATCTTACTAGCTAGTTTTAAAAATATTGAAAACTTTTTACGTCAATTCTTTTTAAAATGGCTTAAATATGTTGATTAGTAATATTTTATACAGAAAAATAGGTCGTTTATATGCCTCCGTGGTGAAAAATAATTCAATATCTCAAAAAATGTTTTTATATTTTTATATTACATAGAAGCCTTACCCTACGACCTTCATTTTTTCAATATTATACCGTATAAGATATAGGGCGGTCTGCGTTACGATTTATGCAAATTGTTTCGGTCCTTCGAGCCGGATAACGTACTTCAATCTATCTTCCTAGGGAAAAAAACCGAAATAAAAAACAAAATTTCGTGGAAAACCCTAAAAAATATTGAAAATATTGAGCGCCCTCGGCCGGCGTTTCAGATCCCATATCTCTCGAGAACACACGAAACTAAAGGAAATTTATTGTCACGAGTTTATCCGATGTTTTATGTGGGGTGCGTTGGAAGTGTTGTCACCATGGACGCTAGAAAATAAAGGTTGCTTTTATAGTGTAGACAAAGTGAGTTTGCATTCATTCCCAACAAGCTGGATTTTTGTACAGGTCTTGAATACGTCATTAAAAATGATATGTCAAACGTCTCCATCGACCACGGTTGTGCATTGTTTTTTATCTGAGGTCAAAAGTCACAAACTTTTGTTTTTTGCGTATATCTCTGAAACGGTGAGAGTTACCGAAAAAATAGATGAATAAAAATGTTTGTAGATCGTGAAATTCTCTACAAAAAAGATTTCAATACTTTTTTTCCGTACGAAGCACTGTTCTCGAGTTATGGCGGTTTCAAACGTAGAAAATACAAATATGCACTCATATGGGGAAACCACGGGTGGTGCGGAAATGTGTGCATACCTACAGTCTAAAATCGCGATAATTCGAGAACGGTGCTTCGTAGCAAAAAATAGTACTGATTCCTTTTTTGTAGAGAATTTTACGATCTACTAACTTTCTTTCGTCCATTTTTCCAGTAGCTCTCACCGTTTCAGAGATGTACGCAAAAAACAAAAATTTGTGACCTTTGACCTTAAATATAAAACAACGCACAAGCGGGATCGGTGAGGACTTTTGACCTTGCATTTGTAATGACTTATTTAAGAACAATACAAAAATCCAGCTTGTTGGGTATTAATGAAAACTGGGATGTGGAAAATGGTAGGACACGTTTTTTTACGATTTCGAAGTGTCACGTGACCATGCCGTCGAGCAAAGACATTTTGCAAATGCCAGCGATTATTGTTTATAATCGCTGTTAATGCTGATTTTTTAAGTGAAAACTTCTTTAGTACCGTTGTGATTTGAAAATAGCGACCCTAAAAAGAGATAAACACACACATCTATAAGATTTAGCCTACGAGAGAATGAGATAGTCCTCTGTGCGGTGCTTCGTAGCCTCCCCACTCTTGTCCACTTTAGTTTTCTAATGGTTTCACCTCTGATTTTACTGTGTGCTATTTTACCAGAAGCATATTAAATAATCACAGTGATTGGTCTTTTTTAAACAGTGAAGTTTACTTAGCGACAGCACAGTTCGTAATTTAGTAGTCGTGACCACTAAATTACGAACGAATCGCTCCTAGACCTGTCTATGGGGCAGCTATGTCTTGTCAAAACATTTTTAAAATTTGGGATTTTTTTTTACATGAAACGATAAAAAAGTGAGTTGGTAACGTTTATGATACATTTGCCTGATAAAATCTTTACATAGTACAAAATGAAGTCGCTCCCGCTGTATGTGCGCTTAGATCTTTTAAACTACGCAACGGATTTTCATGAGGTTTTCACCAATACACAGAGTGATTCAAGAGGAAGGTTTATATGTATAATACATGCATATTATAGTAAAGAAAAGTCGAGAAATTCAAAGATTCAATTCAGGCAGCGGACAGCGGGCATCTGGCAAGCGGGTGTGTGAACTTAATATGTATGCAAATGAACAGATGGCGTTGGTTATAAAGATAGGGTAAGCCACAGCAATGTGTGTCCTGGTCTGCTAGTATTATATAAATTATCAGATTTTGGTTAGAAAAAAACGTAAGGCGAGCCATATTTGAAACTTTTTTGATTGCATTCAAATTTTTTACATTTAAAAATTATGTTTATTTCTAATAATACAACTTGAAAGCGTATTTCATCGCCTTTCAAAAGAAGTTTTTAGTTTTCAGATACATTAAAAAATATTCCATTTATTTGGATTTTATTGCAAAGCGGAAATATTCTAACCTACTAACAGAATATGGTCGAGGGTTAAGCACATTTCCACAGTTTCCATTGTGCATTTATTTTCGCATGCGGTAACAAATAGCGATCACCATCTCTCTGGGAACAGTAAAAAATGTCGTGGTTTGGGCCCAAAAGAACTTCACTGAAACAGGGTTATTTCTGAAGGAATGAACTTTGGCAAGGAGTGTTATTGCGATTTATGGAAGAATTCAATGTCTTCGATAATAAATTATATATTTTATACATCGCAGTTTCCCAGCTTTCAATTCAACCAAAACTACACGCAGAATAGTTGGAATTTTTGTTTGGAATGGGGTATTTTCACAAACTATGAACATCGATAAAGTGTGAAAAAATTTAAGTTTATTTTTCTGATTCTGATCGTTGTACTAAAAATGTGTAATTTTAAAATTTTCATTAATAAATTATTGATTTGAAATCCGCATGTTTCCAAACGATTTAAAATGCTGCTACGTCATTGTGACATAGAAACCGCCAATGTCCGGTAAGATGGCTGTCACAAACGTTGCCCGGCGTGACGTCAACGCCGCCAAATTCACGCATAAAAAATAAAAACGATGATGTTGTTTTGGCGGCAAATCAAAATTACATTTCACATTTTCAATTTTGAAAAATACCTACATTATCGTTATTTTTTTTTTGCAAAAAAATGTGAAAATACCAACTTCTTTAGAATAAGTAAGAGTGATAAATAACAGTCTTTAAATATTGAATTTGTTTTATTCTGAAAAAAAAAAAAATTTCATTAACAGGTTGGCATTTTGGCATCCGGCAAGATTGCATCTTGCGTTTTGGGAGGCGGGTATGGGTACCGCCGCCCCGGGAATCATTTATTGGATAACCAACACCTCTGCCACAGGTCACCCCAAGTGGTTGGTTACTTTTGGTGACTTAGCAGGGGTGCCCGGGGTTCAGATTCATGAGGTTAGGTTTTTCAAGGTCTTGACGGCCGATTTTTCTGTCCACCTGCTGCGTGGCGGGCCGGATAGAGAGAGACTGGTTGAGGAGGTCCTTTAACCTCTCCAGCCAGAATCCCTCGACTCTTCGCCTCGCACCGTAGTCGAAGGGATGGATTCATATGGCCGTCACTCCTGGGCACACTGACCCTCAGACATCTCATGACCCATCCCACATACCTTTTTTCTTCCCAATACTCCTCTTCTTCCTTTCCTTAAAAACCCTCCACACAGCATCTCCTAAGATGACATAGGCCCTGGGGAAAATTATTTTCTTTAGGGCCTCCTGTGTGGAGCTAATGTAAAAAAAAGATGACATTCTGGCATCTGGTGACAAACAAAAACAAAAAATTCAAGTAAAAACAGAAAACTTTTATTTCTTTCACAAGTCGCCACTGACAAGAACCTAATGCTAGAATGCTTGTATCTTGTGATTATGCTCGGTACCCAGGGCTGGGCAAAATACATGCTTTGCTGTAATTAAAATACAAAATACTTTGTCGCATGTATTTAAAATACGAAATACAAAATACTTTCAAGTCATGTATTTGAAATACAAAATACAAATTAAAAAATACAAAATACATTTGGTTTTGGTAGAACCATTGGTTGCAATAAATTGTCGTAAGTGTCCTGATCTAAGGATGCGTTTCCATAGAAGCAAAGTTGAGCAGAGTGAAACAGAGACGTGCAAAAATTGACCAATCTTATTGCTCAGAAGACCCATCTCATCTCCGCTCCACTTGTAAAGTTTTGTGGTATAGGACTCAGGTGTTAGATAATAATAATTGTAATTATAATAACACGTATAGCGCAGTTTTGTGTTATTTCACTTCAAGTGCGCTCTACTGTAATTAACTTAAAAATAATCTAGTATTCAGTCAAATTATTCTTATAGTGCTTGATCTAATACTATGACACAAAAATGTACAATTCAAAGCAATGACGGAATTCGATTATTCATTATCAATTATCAATTAACTCACAATACCGCGAAACGATGAAAATGACGTACCTACAGTGTTGCCAACTCTAAATATTAACATAATATATTGCTCAGGATTCTAGCGGTTTTATTCTATGCATTATCTATGTCAGTATATTTTTCATTATCATTGTTAAGATCGCTAAATGTATTTGAAAATGTATTTTGAAGCCATAAGTATTTGAAATACTAATTACAAAATACATTTTTAGGAAGTGATTGAAATACAAATACAAAATACGTATTTGTATTTCAAATAATTATTAGCCTGACTTAGTAAACCTTCACCTGGCCGCTTACTTTAATTGTTGAATCGCCGTATTTTGGATTTTTTCGATTGGCAACATTATTGTAAAACTTCCGGCGGTACTTTTTTGGATTCGCACCGTACAGGAAGCCGGTGCAAATTCGACTAGTCACTTAAGTGATAGTTCTGGATTTAAAAATGGGATAATCCCTTTGTTACAAATTGTTTGTTTAAAACGATTTTAATCGCGATGCACATCGATGCATTTTTTGCGAACGCTCCTTTCTGATGTGATCGGAACGCTGTTTGCTAATGTGTTTGGTCGCCGCCATTGTGACCGATATTTGTCCGCGGCATAACGATGTTGTAAATTACCTATATAATCGCGACCGGCATATTGAAGAGCGTCGCGAGGGAGAGTTCTTATGACCTGGTACGGTCACTGCTGCTCATATTTGTGACGGATGGTTACTTGGCGTTCATTTCCTGATGAGGCGTGCTGACGGAAATCGTGGTTATCCGAGGGGCTCAACCAGAGCACTGGTGCTGATCTTGGACCCTACTCCCTGGCGGGGAGTCCTCAAACTCTGGCCTTCCTGGGGAGTCTTTCCTGGGTCCCATCCTGGAGATTGCGTGAGAATATGGCCCGCGGTTCATCAACGCGCTATCTTCAAGTAAATTAAGAGTTCGCGTCAGTGTAGAAGTATTTAGATAAAGATCCATGGTCCGCAGGTACGACATTTCTTTCTGCTTAATTATGTTCCTGTTAAATTGTCAGAATCTGTTATGTTTTTGGGGATGTGATACCCGGCCCCTCAAAAGGGCAACATTGTTATGTTCTTTATAAAAATATACTGGGATTTGGTTGTTTTGGAAATGAACTCTTTTATTGCTTAAACCAATGAAACCTCACAAGTTGGAACCTGTATTCGTTTATTCCCACAATCCTGAAGAGAATCTCTCACTCTACCATTAAATAGAATAATCAGAAGGTCAATACTGATGATTACTGTTACAACACATTGCCTACACTAATTACAACAAATTGCCTGAAGAATTAAGACAGATGCCTCTAACAAATCTCGAAACGAAATCCTATTTTTTCCAATGTTATTTGGAAAACGAGTCATAAATAGGTACAAACTCTGTTCTGATTAGTCCTGGGTCGATCGTGAAAGACCTGATCTTCGAAACCCGCTCACGAGCCACCAAAGAGCGAGCAGGTTATTTATTCGTCAGCACCCGGGTCTCACGATCCGCGACTCGCGAACAACAAGACAAGAACAACGCGCGCACTCCCGCGACCCGTGAACCGCGACACACTCCCGCGACCCGCGATCTACGACACATTCCTGCACCCCGTGACTCACGGACCGATCGCCGGGTGCCGGGTGCGGGTGGGGCGAGACGTGTCCGCTCCCGGAACCCGCAAACTGCGACACATTCGATATGCATTCGATCGCCGATTGCCGATCAACGCGCACACGTGCGTGGCAGTATCCTGCTTCCTGCCCGTGTGTCACGTCATCGCGGGATTGTTAGGTAGATTCGATTTTTGAATATTAGACTAGACACAGCGTCGTTTTAAATTAGAGCGTATCTTGGTATTGTTAATCAACGGGTGAAGTGCATTTCTTTTCACATTTTGTTAGTGTTGTTTTCATAAAAACTTTTCATTTTTCGTGTGAGTGTGAATGTAATTGTGCATTGTAATAGAAACTATAAACTGGTAAAAGTGTAAAATGTCTGACTTTAATAAAAAGAAATTATAAGAAAAGCATTAGCTTACAGCTAATTTACTTATTTAAATTCTCAATAAAAGCTTCAGAACAACACGTTTTTTACAAGGTTTTTATATCCTCCAAAACATGATAAAACATTGTTTTTTTACCCCTGAAGCATGTCTTTTTTTAAATTAATTTCTGGGACATGACATTACTAGTTACAGGTGTGAGCAGGGAGAGAACGTTCACACAATTATAACCTGGGTTTTGTGTCGCGTATGACTTGACCGGTCTGGGCGGCGACCGTCTACCGCGCGGCGCACCCGTAGAAAGTAACTGGGTGAGTAATCGAGTTTCGTATTTTGTGTCGCGAAAAGAGCGGGTCTTCGCGACCCGCTCGTGACGCCAGTGGGTCGTGAGCGACTCGGGTCGTGTAAAACGATCGATCGACCCAGGACTAGTTCTGATAGCTGTCCTGATTATCTATAATACCAAACTTTGTACATCCAAATAAATGGGCGCAGTTTATATCTTTTTAAAATCTTGTCATGTATTTTGTATGTAAACATCTTGCATTAGGTCTGTATATTTTTGAGCTCGCACCTTTTATTGTATTTTACTGATTTTGTTTTTTATGCATTTCTGTAGTCCATCATGGAGGTTACTTTATTTTAACTTTTTGACACCAACAGTAGGTACATAAATCAAATGAGTGGTTATAATAATGCATAAAATGTTATAAGACATGTTTCTGTGAAATATTTATAAAGTGATTCTTCATATGTTGTGTCTGTATGTTGCTTCTGTGAAATGTTTTGTAAATTTTTTCTTCATTTATTGTGCCTGCAAATTGGGTTGGGTTGGGTTTAACTTTTCAAAAGTACCAATAGGCGATCCCTTAATGAGTTTTGATAACTCATGGGAGTGCAACTTCGTTGTAAGTTATATTTAATAATTAATAACACACCAAATTCAATTTATAAAGCGGTTTATTGAATAACCAACACCCCTGCTGTAGGTCATACCAAGCAGTTTGCTACGTTTGGTGAAATAGCAGGAGTGCCCGGGTTCGTGGGGTGGGGTTTGTCTAGGTCCTGGCGGCGAATGCGTTTGCTCACCTATTGGATGGCGGGCCGAAGAGACTGTTTGAAGGAGATCTAACCTAGAAATCTCCAGCCAGACTCTCTCGACACATCGCCTTGCACCGCAGTGGGAGGGATGGATGAATACGTCCCTCACTCCTGGACACGTTGAACTCTGGATTCCTACCCACCCCTAGTAACTTTGTTCATTCCCTGAACTTCCTTTCCTTCCTTTCCCTTAAAATAACCGCCTCCTGTGTTTTTTTTGCATTAGTTCCACACAGGAGGCCCCGAGGAAAATAATTCCACTCAGGGCATGTGTCATCTTTGGGGATGCTGTGTGGAGGATCTCTTTAGGAAAAGAAGGAGAGGAAATTCGGGGAAGGAAAAGGGTATGGGGGGTGGGTAGTAATCTGAGGGTCAGTGTGTCCAGGAGTGACGGACATATGAATCCATTCCTCCCACTGCGGTGCAAGTAGGGTTCCCAGATCATAAAATCAAAAATTCCGGAGAAAATTCCTGACATTTGATAAAAATTCCGGACTTTCTTGTAAATATAAAAAATGAATGTCGTTATGCATCGTGGCATGTCAATATTCCGAGAGAGTATGGCAGGAGAAGTCAAAGGGACTACCTCAACATTCTCTTCCGGTCCGGCCTGCCATGCAGCTCGTGGGTAGACGCATCCGCCTCCGAGATCCGGACAAACCTCACCCCATGAATCCGGGCTCCCCTGCTAAGTCACCAAACGTAGCGAACCACTTGGGGTGACCTATGGCAGAGGTGTTGGTTATCCAATAAATGGTTCCCGGGGCGCCGGTACCCATACCCGCCTACCAAATTGAAAATTGTGTGAAGCTAATGTAAAAAAAAAACAAGGTAGACACCACTGGCTCTAGTCAAATGAGACAATTGTGCGGTATTAACATAAAAATAAAACATTCTGTGAATACCTAATTTTTTTGACAGGTTAAGCTAAAAAAATATATTATATCAACAGTCGATCTCCGTGAGAATTAAAATAAAAACTAAAATAAAAATTAATGACAATCTGTGTCCGAAATTTTTCGTGTGCGGAATAATTTGTGCGCAATTTTCGTGGTCGGAATAATCACAACATCGAATGTTTTACGTGAAGCTGGGCGACTCTTCCCTGGAAACAGTGCGGGCATTATCGAAATGTGCTTTCATATTTTATTAGAAATATTTTATGGAATTGTTAGACTGCGAAATTTATTTGAATGCTAATTGGATAGAATTTTAATGAGAGTATTAAATCATTATTTGTTTACCTTTCTAAGTACTGATAATTAGTTTTAAAAACAAAACAAATATTTTAATGACATTTATTGATTAGATAATTCAGGATTTTCAGTTGTAATGATAATAGGTAATTTGATAAAATAAATATTAAAATGTGTACAACAATGTCTTTAGTTTGATACCGAATAGTAAAAAAATTATCTAAGGGGGTAGTTCACCATCCTCTCGATAACTATTGATACGAGCATGAAGAGTGACCCAAAACCCCGTCACTAAAAAATAAACGAAAAAGGGAATCAGTCACGGCTCGAATCGAACTACCCAGTGTAGTCTAGGTACTTTCGTACGGTGGTTACACAAATCCATTTTTTTTTAAACGCACCAGAATTCGAATTGAATTGTTTTGTTTCATTTTTCTTTTTTTGACAGATAGGAGTTTTTTTTTTTTAAGAAGCGTCATGTGAGACTATAAAAAAAAACATTAAATTATATTCTGTGAACTTGTAAAATAAACTATCGTACCGAGATACTTGTATTTTGTTTCTGAGCCCACTAAATTGATACTCGACCCTATCAATTGGCGCCAAACGTGTTTGTCAGATCAATGAGTTTTAACGAATAAATTCAAAGACAAGAGTGGCAACAAACCGAACAAAAGTGGGCTCAAAACACTGAAAATGCCACAAACACGTAGCACAACAGCGGGCAACGCTACCACAGTGGAGAATGAGGATAACAGTCCTCTAGCTCAATCCTCAGCGGATGTACCAAATGGAGAAACCTTTACGACAGACACCCAGACGACACGAATCCTTGAAATGTTAGCAACAAAACTCGCTAACATAGCCGTGTGTCAAAGGGAGCCTCGCCTGGAGGCAATATTTTCTGGGAGACTGGAAGAATTTCCACGACTTTTCCTGGAACGGTGCGAAGAGTATTTCCAAATAGCTAACACCTACGAGGAAAACAAAACGAGGGTGGCAACGGCCCAGCTCCGGGACAAAGCGAAGGACTGGGCGAATACTTATAAACACCCAGAATGGTCGATTTTTAAAAGATTTTTCCTTCGGGAATACGAGGGACCAGAAGTGGAACTCCGACTTCAAAACCAGATCTACCATAAAACACAAGAGAACACGGAATCCTTGGCAGAGTTTATTGCTAATAAACAAAAAATGTTTGCACGACTCCACCCGGCAAAACAATTATCGGAGTTAGATGTATTCGTGCCTGCATTTTGTAATAGCCAAATGTTACCCCAGTACATACACATATATGCCACCACCATGGAAGAGTGGATGAACCAGGCCATGAGGTTTGAAAATTCTAAAGGCAGATATAAGATCCTAGGCCAACGCCAAACAAGAAGCAATTTATCTCCTCGCCGGTCAGCTCAACAATATTCTCCGCGTCACCGTTCACCTCAGCGCGGTTCACCTCAGCGTCAATCACCGCCACGCCGTTCACCGAATCGCCAATCGCCATACCGCCATCCCCCGGCCCAGCGATCCCCAGCTCAACAAAATAGAAGAGATAGAAACTCGGGAAACCGGTACCGCCCGGGAGCTCGTTACTAAAACGGCAACCCGGGCAAAGAAGGAAGAAACCGAAACAAACCGCAGAGTGCCACACGGCAATAGCAGGTTCCTTCCTTCCAAGGGTGAGAGTCACCATAGAGGGGCAAACCTATCAGGCATTGGTAGACTCTGCATCTTCACACTCTATAATAAGAATGGGCATCGCCCAAAGTACCAAATTACAACAATCCTCGATTCCATGCCTCAAGTTGGCGAACAAAAGAAACGTGATGCGAATAAAGGGTATGATATCGATAAAATTCGACATCCAGAATACAACACGGGAATGGAACTTCCTCGTGGGAGAGAACATAAGGGAGGAAATCATCTTAGGACGCGATTGGCTGTCCAAAGAGGAAGCTTCAATAGACTTCATGCGGAACTGTTTAAATTTCGGAAGCTCAATCAGGACATCCACCCACTTTGTGCCCGTTCGCCAGGGACAAAATAGTAACGATGTCCACGGGCCACTATTAGATCGAGTCCCAGAACAGGAGAAAAAAGGATTCACGGATCTGTTATCCGAATATAGTGAAGTATTTTCCCCCTTGACAGGCACAGCGAAAGTACCACCGCACAGAATCCACCTGAACACCGACAGACCAATCTGCGTTCCACCACATCGCCTTTCGGACGAGAAGAAAAAGGATTTATACAAACAACTGGAAGGGATGCTAGCGGATGGAGTAGTAGAATCCAGCAGATCCCCATACAGTTTCCCAGTAGTAATAGTGGCCAAAAAGGGAAAAGAAGGGCGACGATTCTGCATAGACTACAGAAGGTTGAATCAAGCAACAATAACTGAACCCTCCCCACTGCCAATCATCCATGAAACACTTAAAGACCTGAGCACAGCCAAGGTATTCACAGTACTGGACCTTAAAAGCGGGTACTGGCAAGTGCCGATGGCACCAGAAGACAGGGAAAAGACTGCCTTTACCACACCAGATGGGGGCAGTTACCAGTTCCGAGTAATGCCATTCGGGTTAAAAGGTGCACCCAAGACATTTCAAAGAACCATGAGCCAGCAAGTATTAGCCGGGTTCCTTAGAAAATTTGCCATGGCCTATCTGGATGATATCGTCGTATATTCCGAAAACTTAAAAGACCACTTACGACACCTCCGCCTCATCCTAGAACGATTGGCAGAGTTTGGGTTAAAATGCTCTCCAGAAAAATGTATCATCGCCACAGATGAAATCACATACTTGGGACACACAGTCAGTGCCACGGGCAACACTCCCCAGAGGCCACACGAAGAAGCCATTAAAAATACACCATCACCTCAAACAAGAAAAGAACTTCGCAGTTTTCTAGGAGTGTGCAACTGGTTGAGGGAATACATACCAAACTTTGCCGAAATATCAGCACCCTTAACAAATCTTACCAGAAATAAGATAAAATTCCAATGGACCGGAGAAGCCGAAGAAGCCATGCAGCAAATAAAAAATGCAATGGCGGGGCCGCTGGAACTCAAGAGACCTGATTTTAGTAGGGAATTCATGCTGCAAACGGACGCAAGTAAATTAGGAGCCGCAGCAGTACTCTTCCATAAAAATGAAGATGGTTCACGAGATGTGATATCATACTCGAGCACCCGGTTCTCACCAGCTGAAGAAAGGTACCATAGCAATGAACAGGAAGCACTGGCAGCAATATGGGCTATTAAGAAATACCGGCCTTACCTAGAAGGGAGGCACTTTAAGCTCATCACAGACAACCGAGCTCTAACATGGCTAAACGAGGCAAAGAACGAAAGAGCCAAACTCACAAGATGGGCCCTACTCCTACAAGACCACGACTTTACTGTAGAGCACTGTCCGGGGAAAGCTAATGAGCTCGCCGACGCGCTGTCTAGAAACCCAGGACCAACGCAAATGATACTCGAAACGGTTACCGGAAACACCCGAGAAAGCTATCCGGAAGTCGGCGGAGATAACGGCATAAACCAAATAGACTCAGAAGAGGAGGAAGAGCAACAAACCCTAGCAAGTGCGGTAAAATCAGGACAACCGACAGATCGGGAAACACGGAAAAGAATAGATCGATGGAACACTCTAAACGACAGAGAAATCCTAAACAATGCCATCGATATAAATCACTACACAAGGTATAACGTCCACCAAGGAATACTTTGGAAAAGAGACGAAGGAAAGATGGACCGGCTGTTCGTCCCTCGAAGCACAATTCCAAGAGTTCTGGAAGAATACCACAACTCGGACACCGCAAACCACCCGGGAGCAGCAGAAACAACGAGAGCAATATCAGCACATTACTTCTGGCCAGGAATGAACGAAGAGATCCGCAGACTGGTACGCCAGTGCATGACATGTGCCACATCAAAACGTGGCCCAAATAGACCCGCGGCTCCTCAAGGAGGCACGAAACCAAATAGACCATTTGAAGTGGTCGCCGCCGACGTCATGGGACCGTACCCAAGAACCCTGCAAGGAAACAAATTTATTCTTGTAGTAACAGACTTATTCACAAGATGGGTAGAAGCATTTCCGATTAAGTCTAGTATAGCAAAGACCATAATCCACCAGTTAGAAACTGAAGTATTTCCAAGGTACGGCTACCCGAAACGCATTCTCACGGATAACGGACGACAGTTCATCCACCGCCAATGGTTAGCCGCAATAGAAAGATGGCAATGTAATCATTGGACAACAGCTATATACCACCCACGCTCAAACCCCACGGAAAGGAGAAACCAGGAAATCAAAAAAGGCTTGAGAATTCTCCTCAGAGATTCACCTCACAACAAATGGGATGAGAAACTGCCGGGAGTAATAATGACGACCCGAAACAGAAAGAACGAAGCGACAGGCGTATCACCCAGTCAAGCACTACTGGGATACGATATACCGCGACCAGGAGAGTGGCAAGCTTTCCCAGAAAACGCGAACGAGGCAATCGTTTTACCCCATCAGCGAGAACCAGCAGATGAGGAAATAAGAAGGAATCAAGCAGCGTACCAAGAGAGGTACGCCCCAGCGGTGGAAGCCTTACTTAGATACCAACAAGGAGAAGAGGTGTTAGTAAAGGAACACCAACTATCTGGGTCTCCAGAAGGAAATTTCGCAGGGTTTGCACCTAAATGGAGTGGACCTCACAAAATCCTCATGAAAAGTGGAAGAGGTAATATATACTGGGTAGACAAAAGAGGTAAACCCACTAAAATCCACGCAGATGAATTAAAAAGGGTACCAACAATCCAAGAAGTCCGGGTGGAGGATCAAGATAACGAGGTTTTGACTCAAGAAGACCGGGTGGATTGATACGAGCATGAAGAGTGACCCAAAACCCCGTCACTAAAAAATAAACGAAAAAGGGAATCAGTCACGGCTCGAATCGAACTACCCAGTGTAGTCTAGGTACTTTCGTACGGTGGTTACACAAATCCATTTTTTTTTAAACGCACCAGAATTCGAATTGAATTGTTTTGTTTCATTTTTCTTTTTTTGACAGATAGGAGTTTTTTTTTTAAGAAGCGTCATGTGAGACTATAAAAAAAAACATTAAATTATATTCTGTGAACTTGTAAAATAAACTATCGTACCGAGATACTTGTATTTTGTTTCTGAGCCCACTAAATTGATACTCGACCCTATCACTATCAATTATAAAAAATAAATATTCGTTTCATGGGGTGCGTTGTATCAAGATTTTGGCGGTCGATGTGTATGTGATCAAGAGAGACTGGTAGAGGAGGTCTTTAGGCCTCTCCAGTCAGAATCCCTCGACCCAACACCTTGCACCGCAGTTGAAGGGATGGATTCATACGTCCATCACTCCTGGACACACTGACTCCCAAATTTCTACCCACCCCTCGCATCTATTTCCTTCCCAGAACTTCCTAATGTTCCGTCCCTTAAAAAAACCCTCCACACAGCAGTGGCGGTCCGTGAGTTTTCAGTGAGCTAGAGTGCCAAGATTGAAAAATTTGACGTTATTGACGTTGTTGTAGCTGAAAATGAATTTTATTTTTTTGTTCAAAATTGCAACATTTTGTATGAACATCTTCAGGATTCTTTCAGTCATGGGATGCGCCGCATCCACATCCCGAAAGTTCTTCAAACAAAAAATTAAGTTTAAAAAAATATATATATATTCATATACAACAACATCAGTAATATCGTATTTTCAATCTTAGCACTTTAGCTTACTGAAAACTCACGGACCGCCACTGCCACACAGTATCCCCTAAGATGTCATAGACATAATTATTTTCCTCAAGGCCTCCTGTGTGGAGCTAATGTAAAAAATGATGAAAACTCGACTAAAAAACTCGGCTAATACGTAATATAACTGATATATATTGTGTTAAGGGAAGTACTTGACTTTTTACATCCAGACGTTATTTGGAGTAAAAAATGTAAATGAGATTTTGGTCTCCGGTGATTTTTTTTCTTCACCACCAAAAAAAACTTACATTTCATCAATGGTCAATCTGCCGAGTAACAACCCGTCCCCCGATTCCGACCCGAATTATTATTTAAGTTGTAAATAAAAAAAAATACGACAACAAAAAATATTAAATATTTTTGAATGTAGCTATTACTTTGTGGTTATCCATTATAATAAAATAATTATAATAATTAATTACTAATTCCGGAATATATAAACTCAAATGCAATGATTGTCCCTCATTTTATATTGGAAAAACAACTCGTAATTTTGAAATCAGAATCAAAGAACATTTAAGGTGTCTTAATAATAATAATTTTTCTGAGTTCGCTAACCATATCATTGAAAATAACCATAGTTTTGAAAAAAACACAGGGATAAATATTCTTCATATTAATCATAAAGGAAAACGTTTAGATAACTTAGAAGCTTTGGAAATTAAAAAATCCCTTAAAAATAATGAATCTATTATCAACAAACAAAAAATATTGTCATATAGCCCAATCATGGATTTGTTCCCCTACCCACCCACTCTACACTAATACCTACCCACCCAATCTACATTATTAAATAACAACGGCTCCACCCCTACCCTAATAAAACATTGTTCTAAACTGTCAAATTAGTATAAGCATTCCCTGACGAAGGAACGTTTGTTCCGAAACCGGTCGGATTTGCACATTTTATAAGTGGTTTATACAAAGTTGCATTGTTTCATTTTATAAAAATATTAAAATTTATTTATCATTTTTTACTACAAATAATGTCAGGAATTACTGGTTAAAGTTAAATTACATAAGTACGTCCCTTAACACCCTGCATGTACAATGTACATATGATCATATGAATTGTTAATTTGTCTAATTTATTATTTGTTATTTCAAAATATAGAACGTTTTAAATATAAAAAGTTATTGTTGAATTAACCTTTAGAAAACTAAACTTTAAGAGAATGAGACAAATGCAGACTATCAGGAGTTGGATATTATAATGTTGTTAACTAACTAACCATCACGCAGTTTCCCCGCAGGGGTAGGCAGAGAGGACGTACCGCCAAACAATTCGGTCTTGGCACATATTCCTTGCCTCATACATGCTCTTCTATTATTCCGAATCTTGACATGGCCCGACTCCAATATCTGATTCACTTGATCGTGCCATGTCTTTCTTGGGCGTCCTCGACTTCTTCTACCATTCAAATTTGCGTCATATATTCTCCTTACACTCCTTTCCTATTGTTACCAAGCTTAAAAAAATATATTACATTTTATCCTTCGAAGCACCGCACAAAGAGGACACCGATTAGCCTGTCCATCTATCATTCTTTCGCGGGCTAAATCCTGTAGATGTATGTGTTTGTCTCTTTTTAGCATCGCTCGTTTCCGTTTCATCGAGTTTCAAATCACAACGGTGGTAAAAAAGTTTTCACTTCAACGAACCGCGTGCATTCCTCTTTAGAATCTAAACTTGAATTTGTGGCGCATTTTCTTTTTTAAATGCCGACATAAATACAAAAAGTACCGTACGTTTTTATGCGGAGAAAAAACGTCAATTAAGCTTAGCACGTCCTCGCAGCTCTTGGTTGTGTGACGGACCTTAAAGCCACTATGAAATATGTGAGGCTATTACTCTTCATATAAGCGGCCAGGCGAATTCTAAAACCTACCCAACTTTGAGATTTAGCACACTAGATAGGCTGACGAGTGAACTTGAAACATGAGAAAGTGTTCGTTACTTTAGCAATTTGTACAATTTGTGTGGCGGGTATGGGGATCGCCGTCCCGGGATCATTTTTTGGATAACCACACCCCTGCAATATGTCACCCAAGTGGTTCATGTTGTGAGGTTTGTCTAGGTCTTGCGGAGAATGCGTTTGCCCATCTACTGTGTGGATCTGGAGACACCGGTCTATCCTAGATATCTCCAGACAGACTCCCTCGAATCATCGCCTTGCACCGCAGTAGTAGTCCGTCACTCCTAGAGACACTGACCCCCAGATTCCTAACCATCCCTAAATCTTTTTTCTTCCTAGAACTTCCGTAAAAAAGATCCTCCACACAGCAATCCCCAAAGATTACATAGATCCTGAGGGTAATTATTTTCCTCAAGAAAGTAACTGTATTTAAATATGTATACTTGTATTTTAAAATGGTAGTAATGTTTTATACTAAGAGAATCTGTGCTGAGGTGTTCGTAGTCATAAACATCATAAGTACAAAAACAGCATCGTTCCTGAGACTTTCAAGGACGATACCGTGCTTTGTTTCGTTTAACAGAAAACGCCAATGTATTTTGTGAAGTTTAGGCACGAATATTAAAAAATAAATTTTTATCAACCGGCCTCCTATATTCTAAACCAGCCCTGTTCAACTCTTTACCAAGCAGCTCATATATTATAATCCAGTCCAGTTCACCGTGGAGCCCCATTCATTTTTTTATTAACCTCCCACATTCTAAACCAGCCCTGTTCAACACTTTACCAAGCAGCTCCCATATTACTATGCAGCTCTATTCACTATGGAGCCCTGTTCAACTCTATATCAACCGCACATATTCTAAACCAGCCCTGTTCAAACCGACCCTGTTCACCGTGAAACCCTTTCTTGGGGCGCAGTAGGCGATAGGCGGCAGGCGGTGACTCCCGCAGCAGGTAATCTATAAAACATTGAGAGGGACGCGTCAAGTTTCGGCAATGCGCAAATTTTCAGGGGGAGGGTGCCGAAATAAGAGGGGATGCGAAAACTTAGGGATTAAAGAACTAACAGGGTAAGTTTCAAGTTGGAATTTAATCAGAACATAACAAAGAATAAAAAAGGAAATTTAGTCAATCGTAATCTCACCGGGAAATTAACTTGCGACCTCCGGATTGCTAGTCGGGAGTCTTACACCCCAACAGCGGAGGTCGTCCAGATAAATAATGTTTGCTTTAATTTAAAATGTTTATTTAGATTAAGAAATTGATCCTCAGATGGTTTGGGCATGTACCAAGAGCGAATGAACAACGAAAGTAAGGTGATTATATGACGAGTGTAAGGAGAATATATGACGCAAATGTGAATGGTAGAAGAAGTCTGTTACGCCCGAGGAAGACACGGCACAAAAAACGCTTGTGCACTTGAAGTAAAATAACACAAAAGTGCGCTGTATAAATACTACGTTATTATTATTAATGAAGTGAATCAGATACGAGTACTTGAGTCGGGCCATGTCAAGATTCAGAATAATAGAAGATGTAAGAGATGATATGTTTTTTTATTTTATTTTATTAGGAAAACCAACAGTTACAATTATTAATAATGTAGGATGAAATATGTACAGAAATTAAACCAATAATAGGTTTTCGCTGAAGTATGTAAATTATTTAGTGAGTAGGTATAAAGAAAAATAGAGAAAAATTGTTTAATTATGTTATGTGGATGGGATGGTGGAAGGGAGTGGAAAGGGATGGATCCTTTCTGAGTAAATAATGGTATGTATGTGTAAATGTTATTTATTCATTTTAGTTTTGAAAACGTTAGGTACTGTGTTAAATAAGGGAACGTACCCATACTACGTGACACGTTTAGGGGGGGGGGGTCTTCAAAATGTCACGCTCCATACAAATGAGCGGCGGGTTGCTTAGGTTTTTGGTCACCGGGGGGGGGGGGGGGGGGGGGTTAAAAATTGCAAAAAGTTGGTCACGTAGTATGGGTACGTTCCCTTAGTCGAATTCACTGTATGAAATGTTAAAGGTGGGTGAAGCGCGATGAATGAATGTATTTTGTTTGGAGTTAGTGTTGCATTGAGGAATGTTTAATGCGTGGTTTTGTCTGGTTTGTCTGATGGGCACTCTTAGTTGAATCCTTTCTGGTAATTCCGGGCAATCTATCATGTATGAGATGATGTATGAAAGTGAACGAGGCAAAGAGTGTGTGGTAAGACCGAGTTGTTTGCTTCTGCCTACCCCGCGGTGAAATGGTGTGACAGTTCATTAGTTTAGGTTAGGTTAGGTTATCAAGAGTCAGAATAATAGAAGAGTATGTATGAGACAATGTATGAATGTGAACGAGGCAAAGAGTGTGCCAAGATCGAGTTGTTTGGCGGTCCGTCCTCTCTGCCTACCCCTGCGGGGAAACGGCGTAATGGTTAGTTAATTAGTTAATTTAAATATTTATTTATTTTGAAACTCGACAGTACCTAATTGTTTTCAAGACGCAAAAAAAGCTACACTTCCATCTAGGTGGTGTATCCTTCTAGAAAACCTTCATCGCTTGGGTTATCTGAAAACTGTGGGGGGGGGCGGGGGTAGTGGGTGGTAAAGGGGTGGTAAAAGCGAGGGTTGGGTAGGGAGGCTCCAGATATCGCCACGGCCGTATCGACGGAGGGCGGGGCTCGTCAAACAGAAAGTAAACAGAAAGTAGATTGGATCCGCCGGAACCCGAAACCCGGAACCAGTACCTAGAACCTACCTATTGTGTTAATAACTGATGGATTCCTTCAGATTGGAACCGCGGCTCACTTTATTAATTAATAAACAATCAATTTGTGTTTGTTCGCACCCAAACTTGTAATTAAATCTCAAATTTAAACACGGAGTAACAACTATTACTGTCAATATGGTTCAATTACTTAATTATTTAAGTGAAAAATAAATATCAGAGAGTTAGCCGATTAATTATTTTTGGAGGGTTGATAAATCAGTTTTCCAGCCTTTAACAGCATTTTGGGAGGCGGGTGTGGGTACCGCCGCCCCGGGAACCATTTAATGGATAACCAACACCTCTGCCATAAGTTACCCCAAGTGATTCGCTACGGTGACTTTTCAGGGGTGCCCGGGTTCATGGAGTGAGGTTTGTCAAGGTCTTGGCGACCGATGTGTCTGCCCACCTGCTGCGTGGCGGGCCGGATCGAGAAAGACTGGTTGACGGGATTTTTTGACCTCTCCAGCCAGAATCTCTCGACCCATTGCCTTGCACCGCAGTTGAAGGGATGGATTCGTACGTCCGTCACTCCTGGACTCACTAACCCCCAGCTTCCTACCCACCCCTCGTACCAATTTCCTTCCCAGAACTTCCTGTTCTTCCTTTCCTTAAAAAAAACCCTCCACACAGCATCCTCTAAGATGACTAAAACCTTAGGAAAATTATTTTCTTTAGGGCCTCCTGTCTGGAGCTGTGGTAGAATTACTTTCAGTATCGCCCTGGTGAAAGACGTTGCTTGATAGTCTTACATGACTTCGTTCCTTCCCACCATCCTCTTTCCCATCTACTTCCCCTCCCCAATGCTTTCAGCCTCACTACTAGCTAAAATAATTCGTTTGTCTTTTCGTGAAGCTTTTACAAACGTTTCACAAGTCTACGAACGCGTCAGACTCGTTCATACGAACCATATCTCTTACTAGTTAGCTTTTTTTTAAATTTGACCTTTTTGAAAAATTAAAATTTTTGAAAATTAAAAGTTTTTGAAATTTTTTTATTTAAAATTTTAGAAATTTTCGCTTCACACAACGTACCCTAATTGGGTTGCCATAGTATCACTAGCTTTAGAGGTTGGGATTCTTGTGTTGTAGATATCGACATTAAAAAAGGAAAACGTTCAGAGAGTTTTTGATTTAAGTAATTTTAGTTTGTAGGCGAAAACGCGATTTAGGTATCTATTATGAGTTATGAAATTTTACCATTTCTGCCTCGTGTCTGTCCAAGCCGAGATGAAAACAATTTAACTTGTTTATACCTGAAACAAAACGAAAACACGCATGTTAGTTGTGTTGAGTATGCAGTTACACGTAACAGTGTACCCTCTATCCGGTACAATTCTCAGATAACTCATCATCATTACATAACATAGTATAAAATAAAGTCGCTCAAAATGTATGTGCGCGTTAATCTTTTAAACTACGCAACGGATTTTCATACAGTTTTCACCAATAGATAGAGTGATTGAAGAGGAATGTTTATATGTATAATACATGTAAATTATATTAGAGAAAAGCCGAGAAATTCAAAGAAAACATATTTTTGTGCGATTTAAAACGGCTGGCGGGCCGTACTATAGTCACTTTTGAAATTCGTTCTACGGAAGAAATTGTAAAATAGATGTCCTAGAGTAAGTAGGTATTTGATTTGAATTATTTTATTTGATGAAGTAGCTCAAAATGTATGTGCGCATAGATCTTTTAAACTACGCAGCGGATTTTCATGCGGTTTTCACCAACAGATGTGATTCTAGAGGAAGGTTTATATATATTTTGACGACCTCCGTAGTCCAGTGGGTAAGACTCTTGACTCACAATCCGGAGGTCGCGGGTTCGAACCCGGCATGCGCAAATAAATTTTATTTGATTAATTTGTGTTATTTCACAATTAATTCATTTAAAATAATATATAGTATATTTGCGGCATGTTCCAGAGTGGAAGATACTATCAGTATCGCCCTGGTGTAAGACCACCATTCAGAATTGAAACGTTCCTTGAAAATGGCTTTAGCCGTGTTTAGTGACCAGATCTGAATAGCCAGGTACTTCCCAACCTTCCTCTTCCCCACCTCCTTCCCCTCCCCACTACTTTCAGCCTCACAACATACCCCAATTGGGGATGCCATAGTCTCACTGGCTCCAGACGGGAGCAGTTGAGATTCTTGTGCGGTATTCACTGCAAAAAAAAAAATATATATATATATATATATATATTGATAGGGTCGAGTATCAATTTAGTGGGCTCAGAAACAAAATACAAGTATCTCGGTACGATAGTTTATTTTACAAGTTCACAGAATATAAGTTAATGTTTTTTTTATAGTCTCACATGACGCTTCTTAAAAAAAACTCCTATCTGTCAAAAAAAAAGAAAAATGAAAACAAAACAATTCAATTCGAATTCTGGTGCGTTTAAAAAAAAATGGATTTGTGTAACCACCGTACGAAAGTACCTAGACTACACTGGGTAGCTCGATTCGAGCCGTGACTGATTCCCTTTTGCGTTTATTTTTTAGTGACGGGGTTTTGGGCACTCTTCATGCTCGTATCAATATATATATAAAACATTCTTATTATAGTAGAGAAAAGTCGAGAAATTCAAATATTCAATTCAGGCAGCGGGCAGCTGGCAAGCGGATGGTGTCGATTTTATAAAGGTTGGGTAATGGCGTTGTGTTTCGTTAGCCACAGCAACGTGTGACCGGGTCTGCTAGTTAACAATAATGCAGGAAAACTTGTAGTGAAATAAACAAAACAAAAAATATTTTATGGGTTATTCGTAGGAAATTTCAAAATTTTACATTAATGTACCGGACCGTTACGCTTGTTATACATATTATATATTTAATATATACAGGGTGTAACAGGACGTACCCGAGGGATTTTAACCAGCGGTTCCTGAGCATATTTGGAGTAAAAAATGTAGATTTCATTTTGCTCTCCGGTGATATTTTTTTTTCATATTAAAACAAAAATTATGTTTTTAAATCACGGCGTCGGCCAATGGCATGATCATTGGTCTACTCGGGAGACAACGTCGCAATTTCACACGTGCACACAGTGGAAGGGGCGACAACGACCAGCGCGCTTCAAGGCAGGACCATATTATATGCTCCAATACCAACAAGTAATATTTAATATTGCGAAAATAATTATTATGCTTATTTTACTCAGATATTATTGCTAGCTTTAAGTAAAGACTTTAAGTACCGAAAATTCCTGATGGAATTCTAATTTAAAATAATTTGTGGTAGAAGACGGGTGGGTTTCTTCATTTACCGAGAATGCTAAATGGAATGCTAATTGTAAAAGTAAACGATCGAAATTTAAAAATGTCTATGCATTTGACCGTTTACTTTTACAATTAGCATTGCATTTAGCATTCTCGGTAAATGAAGAAACCCACCATTAAATAACTTTTAAACAAAAAATAATGTAGTTCTACGAATTAAACACAAAAACAGTAATTAAAATAACTTATTTGTTGACAATAATTGAGATAATTTCCAATGGTCCTTTTATCATAATATTAAGAAATAAGATAAGATAAATATTTACCCACCTTTAAAACACAATCTCCCTTGCACTTGCTTAATTAGGTATCCAGAATCACCAAAACGAAACGCGCATTATAATCGCGAAATTATTGTCAATAAATCAATGCTCATAATAAAACGAACTTGTCAACAGCTGCAAATGCGTAACCGTGACCTTGACCCACAGAATTTAAAATAATATGAATACATACATGTATAGGTAGAATACGATGTTATTTTAAAATTAGAATGCTGCCAGGTGCTGAATTATTTGAATAAGAAAAATATTTAATTTTATAAATGAATTTAAAAATAAATCAATTACATATTGGAACAATTTTAAAACCGTGTGAAATATTTTGTTCAAAAGATTTATTAAACATCACGCGGTAGGTAGAGAGGATGAACTGCAAACAACTCGGTCTTAGCATACTCCTCGCAATTCCACGTAGTAGGTAATTGTGTATTCTGTGGAAGTTACCTAGTCATGATTCAAATTCCAATTCAAATTCCCCATTTATTTTTACCTAACTACACAATGTAGGTACTAATATTTTTCAGTTATGTAGGTACTCAGAATAAGGGTTACAATCAATAAACTATTGGTTTTACCGATCTATTAATACGTATTATGAAGAACAGGATACCTAACACAATTCTTAGAAAGTTCTCGACTTATAATGTGGCCTAACCAGTGTTTTGAAACAATAAACTATTGGTTTTAACCAACCCATCAAATAAGTATGTTGACAAAGTTCTTAGGAAAATAAGTTGATCTAGCAATGTTTTGAATGTAATAGCATACATTTGGATTACAAGGAACTATCCAGAATAAGGATTGCAATAATAACCTGTTTTACCGATACAAATAATATTATCATTTTACAGTAAGGGAACGTACGCCATACTACGTGGACCATTTTTTTTTGCAATTTTTAACACCCCCCCCCCCCCCCCTCCCCCTCCCGGTGTCCAAAATCCTAAGCAAATCGCCGCTCATTTGTACCAAGCGTGACATTTTGAAGACCCCCCCCCCCCCGAAGAGGTTACGTAGTATGAGTACGTTCCGTTCCCTAAGGTAATGGTGCCGATTTAAAGAAAAAAAAAAATCAAGTCAATAAGTTGACTGTATTCAGCCTTACCAATAAAATACAAAACTAACCACAAACAGTCCGATTATGAAGGATTGGAATGTTTCATAATTTTGACACAAAATGTGAGTTCTTATAGAAGTTTCAAATAAATTAATCGTGGTGGTTCGATCATAAGCTTGAAAACATTTTAGTATCTACTGTTTAAGTGTAATGTTGACTGAACTTACAATACTTAAAAATACTATTTGCGAAAGTTATAATTAAATAATACCTCTAAAAATAATTTAAAACCCACCCGGCAATGTTTTGTTCGCGTTTGTGTCTGTCATCTGTCACAGATACGAACATAATATTATGAATGACATGTAAGAATAAAAATGCTGACATTTGGTTATAATATTTTTTTTTATTATTATTATAAAAGTTGCTCGAAGTGGCCGCCATCGGCTTCAATGCATGCATGCAATCTTAACACATTATGGATGCTTAAATTAGCAGGATTCGCCTTCAGTTCGTCTGCTGCCTCCATGATCAGTTGGATCAATTGCTCTCTCGTCGCTATCGGCTTCGAATCACCTTTTCCTTCAGAGTTCCCCAGAGGTAGTAATCCAACGGTGTTAGGTCGGGTGATCTCGGTGGCCATGCAATGTTAGGACTACCTCGGCCTATCCACCGTCCAGGAAACTCTACATTCAGGTAGTTCCGCACGGCAACGGAATAATGGGGTGGAGCTCCATCGTGCTGGAACCACATCCTTCGCAGTGCTTGTAAGTTTACTTCGTCCAGAATGTCGCCCAGCTGCCCTTGCAGGAACTCCAGATACATCGGTCCATTTAACCTGGGAGGCAACTCGATCGGACCAATTATTTTGTTACCCAAAATACCCGCCCACATATTTACTGAGAATCTCTCTTGGCTCGACGATTCCCGGACAAGCTTAGGATTTTCTTCGGCCCAATGATGCAGGTTGTGGATATTTAATATTCCTGTTTTCGTAAATTGGGCTTCGTCTGTGAATAGAATATTTTTCATGAAATCTCCATTTCTCAACACATTTCGTAGCATCCGTCTACAGTAAATTAGTCTTGAGAAATGGTCGTTCTCCAGTAGACCTTGGCAGCGCCTGTAGTGGAAAGGTTTCAGGCGATGTTTTTTTAGGATTCTCCATACCGTCGTGTGTGTTATGTCTCCAACGATCATGGCGACGCGACGCACGGAAAGCGTCGGGTCTTCTGTCATCATGTTGAGGATCCTCTCTTCAACACGAACTGGAACATCATTATTTCCTCCGCCCTGAACCCGTACGATTCCATGGTCGCGCAGGCGTTGATACATCTGCAAACAAAAATACAATTGCTAACATTATTCTGTTATAAAATATCAGTAAAAATGAATGACGGGTGCGTTTTATATCAGTTTATTTCTGAGAACATAGAAATATTTGATTAACATAGAAAACGTTCCGTAAGTACGAATTAATTTATTTTGTGAGTGAAACTATTTAAAACAAGCTTTCTTGGAACCGATTTTGATTAGCAACTATTTACGTTGGGGGACAAGCACAAAATATGATTATTTAGTTCTTAATTTGGGTTATAAATAAGTGTTAATAACAATTTCAAAATGACGCGACGGCTTGATATTTTTTTCACAAGAATTTCGAACTTTAATTGTAATGAAAATGGAACTTTAAAGCATCTTTTACCAATTAACCTACGTAAATTATTCTTGTTTCTGTTGTATTATTATTCATTTTTTACATCAACTCCACACATTTTCGGGGATGCTGTGAGGAGGATATTAAGTTAAATGAAGTGTTATTTAAATAATTTGAGCTTAAAGAATTAGCCAAGTTGGGAAACATTACCCTATTTTTTTTACTTGGCACGTTTGATAGGTATTATCTTGGATTTCCGAGAGTGAAACATAAAATTTTGGAAAGTTTTGTAAATAAACATACGTAGTGATAACCTTTTTCCGTAACATTACAAGACACAATTAGGCGGATTTTTGGGAGCCTTTACAATGAGATGGCGGCATTAAATGTGTGTCTAGCTCTACGATAATAAATAGGTAGTTAGGTACAAACCTGTACGAAAGTTGTATGGTGTGGTAGACGTCGTTCTGGATATATTCTGCGATACTCTCTTACAGCTTCCACTGAATTTCCTCGGCAAATTCCATAAACAAACACTATATCTGCTTCATGGGCAGGTGGATAATTTTGAGGCATCTTTTAGAATAAACACTAATAATAACAGTAAAACAAAAACAAATTTCAAAGCAACTACGCACGACCCCGTTCACCGTCAAACTCCAAACACAACTGACCGAGCGGTATTCGGAAAGGGGTAGCTTCGCCGCGGTATGGGAGTGAGGGAGCGTGCTGCCGATAACTGTAGGGTTGGCTAGCGGATAGGGGGAGGGGTTATCGCGAGGTTGCCATATCCTTTACTCGAAATATGAGATCAGTGAAGGTGTGTAGAAAAAACAAAAAAAAATGTTTTTAATTGAAAAAAAATGTCACCGTACAGCAAAATGATATACAAATTTTTTTCTCCAAATAAGCTCAGGAATCGCTGGTTAAAATCCCTCGGGTACGTCCTGTTACACTATTTAAAAATACTGTATGCGAAAGTTATGTTAAATATTATCTCCAAAAAAATATCTATTTAAAAAACCACCTGGCAATATGTTTATTCGCGTTACGAGGAGGCGCGCAGTAGAGAGTGAAAGAGTACGCTGCCAACAGAGATGGCACGTATTTTATATTACTCTTATTGATGACTAGTAAATTATGTTATACGAACATAAATACAGCCATCAGACATAAAAAATTGCCTCTGTGTTTTCTTAATAAATTATTTACATTTAAATGCAACTATACAGGGTGTAACAGCAGGTACCCAAATGATACTGTATCATGAAGTAAATCATGTGAAATGAAAATTATTGATATCAGGACACTGTAAAAATGGTGACCGGCCAACTTAGAACCACCTCAGAAAGGTCATTAAGATGATGGTAAAAAAATTGGCGTAGGTAGGGTTACCGGCTTTTTAAAAAATATTTTTCATAGCTTTTAATGACCTTTCTGAGATGGTTCCGAGTTGTTTTCAGTCTAAGTTGGCATGGAACCGTAAAAATAAATATTTTTATTATTAAAGAACAAATTATAAAAACAGCTCAAAATAAACATAAAATATGCCAAACGAAGCGTGGAAAGAAAACTAACTGTAATCGAGTCACAATGGCGATAGCAACTTCAGAATGAAGGGAAAATTTGCTATATTCCAAGAGATACGCCAGTACTCATAATTTACTTCCTTTTCACAGACTGCTGAAGACACGGTGTGACGACAAGACAAGCCACTAAGTTAGATTATTCCATCGGGGTGTTTCGAGAAAAGCCTGAATTGCGTCTTCTCCCCAAACGGGCAATCGCGGAAAATCCCCAACAAAGGAATGAATATGCGTAGGACTGGCTGACTGTTGACGCGGGCAAATAAAAGCCTTGTAGTACGCCGAAAGATCGAAAAGACAAAGTGAAAATTGTATATTTTTGTTTAGATCTTTTAGCTACTCCGTTATACTGCCTTATGCGATCTCTCGTATATTGCTTTTGTGATAAGAAGTTATCAGTGGTACAAAATAGACTAGATATAGGTATCACTATTGACTGTAAATTAAGAATTCAGTTGTTTGCTTTACGAGGTCACTCCATACCGAATATTACGCTCTGAAGCACGTGACGACTTGCAAAGTCGTTAATTTTTAAAAGATGTAAATTTTTCAGTTCTTAATGATATACGAAGCTTAAGAAAGCACTTTGATGAACTCTACATCCTTCTCGATAGTCAAGATTTTTCTCCTGGGGTCCTAGCATGGTCGATCGATATGGGTTTTATCGAAAACGTCGGTAACTTGTCATCGCTCCCGAGCACGACTGCAGGCCGCTAACGAACAAAAAGCAGTTCACAACGACTAAGGGTTCCTGATTTATTTAACTGTTATTTCTTCGTTAGCGGCCTGCAGTCGTTCTCGGGAGCGATTACAAGTTACCGAAATTTTCGATAAAACCTATATCGATCGACTAAGCTAGGGGGGCTGGTATTGTTATTTTAACAGAAACACAGATGACAGAGGTAATCCCATATAACCTGCCAGGATATGTAACCATTTCATCTGTAGACATACTGGGCACGACGGAATCACTGTATTCATGAAAAATTGTCTTAAGAAAACTACCTTCAAAATTCTAGATTTTAAAACAGCTAATGCAATTAAATTGACATTTAACCACAACAACTGTAATTATCTCCTATTAGCATATCGTTATAGGCCAGTTGCTTCATAAAACTGAAATAATCACAGGACTTGAATAGAACTTTCACGGAACGTGAAAATTAACTTCAAATATTTGACGAATTGTTAAAAAAATTTAAATCGTGTTTGATATTAATCGTGTATGATCCTCTTTTAACTTTATTAATTATGTCGAATCAGTGGACATCTTTAATTTATCACTAAACCATATACAACAGTTATGTTTAATACTGTAGGTATATTTTTACTATTCCCATGTAAAAGCACCTAAAAAGGACGTTAATAAAATAAGACAAAACAGGAAAAACGTTGAATTACAATATACTTTGGGAAGATTCAGATGTATTATTCGGACGGTAAGTTTGTCGATATTTTTAGTGTAATTTCAATTTACTAATTTAAAATAATAAAGTAGTACATTTGCGGCGCGTTCCAGAGTGGAAGATACTCTCAATATCGTCCTGGTGTAAGCCTACCATTTTGAATTGGAACGTTGCGTTGCTTGAAATGGCTTTGGCCGTGTTTGGTGACCAGATCAGAAGAGCGATTCTATATCTTTTGTGGGATCGTTATAAGATAGCGGTCGTGATCTCCTGATAGATTTGAGAGATTTTTACATATTTACTGTCACATATTTTAGTTTAGATCGTTTTAAACACGAATTACTGCAAGTATGCATGATTATTTAATGTACGTTGTACACAGAAATAGCAAATAACAGCCTTGAAAATCGCACAAATCCGACAGGAGATCATCTCCAGGTCCGTTATCTCATAACGATTCTACAAAAGATATAGAATCGCTCTTCTGAATAGCAATGGTACTTCCACCACCTTCCTCATCTCCGTGCCTTACCCCACTATAAGGGTAGTCACTTTTTTTTTAGATTAATATAATCCTATTACAATACACATAAGACTTTAAACGAGAAGGGAGAAAAAATAAAATTACAATATTTATTTATTTACAACTTCTCACCATACACACATGTTCTTATTTTTTATTTTTACATACAAAAAAAATTAGCCTCACTAGGACTAACAGCCTGTACTGAGGTTAACATTTAAAAATATTTGAGTGATTTTACACACACAAAATACTAAAATACACTACATTTAAAACACTAAAATATTATAATAGAGTAAGAAATAAAAATATCATATTAGTAACCAGATGGGTAATTTAAGTATGATTCGTAACAATATAGACCATAAATAAATCTTTAATTACTATACCCACCAAGAAACAAGCTAGTTCAAAACATTTAGGGTGAATATACATACCCCAATTGGGGATGCCGTAGTCTCACCGACTCCAGACGTTTGGGAGCAGTTGGGACAAGTGCTTCGCTACAGTACAATTGGGAAGGCAGTTCTTCAATCTAGTGTTATTCATTTCAATGGGCACAACACAGAAATAAAGGGGATTTGGTTAGATTTGCTCGTCTCAAATTCTTGCTTCTTTATTTTTCTTTGTATTTTCAATCGCGCTCACAGAACAAGTTAGTAGGTACCATCACAATACACAGTTATTCTCAGTACAGACTACAGATTACACAACCAGTCGTAGTCCCGGTACTGCGCGTTTCATCCCGGGACAAAATATCCCCGACAAAATATCCCCTACAAAATATCCCCGACAAAATATCCCCTACAAAATATCCTCCAACAAAATATCTACTAAAACCTAAGGGAACGTACCCATACTACGTAACCAACTTTTTGCAATTTTTAACCCCCCCCCCCCCCCCGGTGACCAAAAACCTAAGCAACCCGCCGCTCATTTGTAGCAAGCGTGGTATTTTGAAGACCCCCCCCCCTGAAAAGGTCACCACTTTTATATTTGAGTAAATACGACCTGTTTCAGAACGAACGTTCCTTCTTCAGGGCAAATATATACTGATTTGACAGTTTTGGAATATGGATGGGAACAATGTATTGTTATGATAGGGGTGGAGCTGTTCCTAGGTATTAATGAAGAGTGGGTGGGTAGGGAAACATATCCATGATTGGGCTATAAGGCCTATAAGACAATATTTTTTGTTTGTTGATAGTAGATTCATTATTTTTAAGGGATTTTTTTTTATTTCCAAGGCTTCTAAGTTATTTAAACGTTTTCCTTTATGATTAATATGAAGACTATTTATCCCCGTATTTTTTTCAAAACTATGGTTATTTTCAATGATATGGTTAGCGAACTCAGAAAAATTATTATTATTAAGACACCTTAAATGTTCTTTGATTCTAATTTCAAAATTACGAGTTGTTTTTCCAATATAAAATGAGGGACAATCATTACATTTGAAACAATCTAACTTTGTTTGAACCACTTTTATATTTAAGTAAATCAGACCGGTTTCAGAACGACCGTTCCTTCTTCAGGGTAAATGAATACTGAAAAAAATGTATACAATTTATTGTCTTGACAGAATGTCTGTATTTTTGATCCAGTTTAGTATTTTAATTTATTGTTTTTTCGTTATTTATTTTTGGGGTGTTATGCCGTGTTGCACCACCTCATTCTTAAGCCAACGTTTCTGACAGCGTTACAGTGTCAAACATCAGGGGAGATATGTTAATGATTTATTATCTTTACATGATGTGTGCATTATTTTTATCCCATTTTACAATCTTTGAACAATAATTTATTGTCTTTACAGGATGTCTGCATTGTTTTGTCCCATTGTTCAATTTTTTAACAATAATTTATTGTCTTTACAGGATGTCTGCATTGTTTTGTCCCATTGTACAATGTTTGAACAATAATTTATTGTCTTTACAGGATGTCTGCATTGTTTTGTCCCATTGTACAATGTTTGAACAATAATTTATTGTCTTTACAGGATGTCTGCATTTTTTTGTCCCATTGTACAACTTTTGAACAATAATTTATTGTCTTTGCAGGATGTCTGCATTGTTTTGTCCCATTGTACAATTTTTGAACAATAATTTATTGTCTTTACAGGATGTCTGCATTGTTTTGTCCCATTGTACAATTTTTAAACAATAATTTATTGTCTTTACAGGATGTCTGCATTGTTTTGTCCCATTGTACAATTTTTGAACAATAATTTATTGTCTTTACAGGATGTCTGCATTGTTTTGTCCCATTGTACAATGTTTGAACAATAATTTATTGTCTTTACAGGATGTCTGCATTGTTTTGTCCCATTGTACTACTTTTGAACAATAATTTATTGTCTTTACAAGATGTCTGTATTATTATTGATCTATTTTTTGTTAGGTTAGGTTTAGGTAGGTTAGGTTAAGTTTGGGTAGGTTAGGTTAGGGGGCGTAGATTAATTACGTGAGCTCAAAAGGGGGGGGGGGGGTCCAGCAAAATCTCATGTTACTTGAAAAGAATATACGAAGTGGCCCAAATTTATCTCACCAAGAGGAGGAGGGGTCTAGATTGGAAGAAAAACTGCTCACGTAATTAATGTATAATGTAGGTAATGTTAGGTTTTAGTAGCTATTTTGTTGGGGTATGTTTTGCCCATAGGATATTTTGTCGGAGGATATTTTGTCGGGGCTACTTTGTCGCGAAATGGAAAGTCGCGAAACCGTAGTTCCGAGTAATTTCCCATACAACTGAGCGTCGGTTCTACTCGGAGGGCGTTTATTTAATTCAAAAGGAAAGCTTTAGAAGTCGGTGGATAAAAAAAACACAGCTAGAAAGCGTAAAGAAACATTTAATAAAGGTTTAATGTAGTTGTTTCCGTAGAATTATATTATCATTAAAGAAACCTATACAGACGTGTTAGTGTTCATTTCATGTTTGGATGGGTCACCTTTTTATTAAACTTGGTACCTGACAAATATTCTGAATTTTTAATTAAAAAAAAACAGAACTTTTCTTTGTTTGTCTGTTTGCGTGAGTGAACAGTGAGCTCTGGATTTACGAAATTTGCAAATTTTTTCCGGTGTGAAATTTATAGTTATAATAATATTAAAAACCTTCAAAATATAGGCATTTTTTTCAGGTGGTCAAAATATTTTCGCTTTACAATAAAATGCAAATATTTGGAATATTACTGGGCACATTAAAAAACCAAAAACTGTTTTAGAAAGGTGATGAAATACGCTTTCAAAGTGTAGAATTCGAAAAATACATATTTTTTTTATAATAAAAATTTTGCATACAAACATAAAAAAGTTTTCAAAATGGCTCACCTTACGTTTTTTCTAACTAATATTGCTGATAAAAAATAAATAAAAACACATGAATATTTTATTAGACAAATGTACAACAAACACATATTGAAACATCACTTTTTGTCGCTCTATGTAAAAATAATTTATTAAAAAGTCCCGAAGTTTCAAATTTTTTTTTCAATTTGCGATTCAAAACTTTGTGTACATAAAAGTGTACATTTTACTTTTTTGGTAGCTATTTTTTAGATTGGAATATAAAGCGTGGTGTTTTTCCTTTCTAACAGCGATTAGAACATATTTCTAACTATGATAGTAAGGGAGTTACAGCGTTTTATATGAGACCTATGTGCGTTGGGACAAATATGGTCTCCTGTGATTAAACGGGTTAATAGAATAAGACTTAATAATAAATATACCGAATAAAAACACTAATATTACTCCACGGTATAGCGCGAGATGGAAGACTTCATAGCACATAAGTACATTTTTTAGGTTTATTTCTTTCTCGATTCCATGACAGTTGTTTCTCCAGCATACATAACGCAGTCGGTTTAGGGAAAATACGGAATACCCACTTACACAAAATATAACTAAGTGTCCCTCACAACAATTTCCGTCGGGACCTATATTTGGGGATGCTGTGTGGAAGTTCTTTTTAGGGAAATTAAAGAGAGGAACTTCTGAGAAGGGAATTATGGAAGTTCTTTTTAGGGAAATGAATGAGAGGAAGTTCTGAGAAGGACCAGGTGTGAGGGTTTTATAGGAATCATTGGGTCAGTGTGTCCAGGAGTGATAGACGTATGAATCCATTCCCCCACTGCGGTGCAGGGCGAGTTCTGCTTGAGAGGTCAAAAGGTCTCCCTAAACATCTCCTGATCCGGCCCGCCACGCAATAGGTACAAACCTCATCACGTGAACCCGGGAACCGCTTTTAAGTCACCAAATGTAGCAAACCACTTGAGGTTACCTATGGCAGAGGAGTTGGTTATCCAATAAATGGTTCCCGAGGCGGGTACCATTGTAACGTGTTAACTAAACCAAAGGGAGCCGTCTACTAATATCTACAGGAATTCCAAAAACTGAAAAAATCGGACTAATATCTATGAGAACCAAAGAGTGTACAAATATCTACAGCTCAAACTGCTGACTAATATCTATGAGAACCAAAGTGTTGACGAATATCTACAGCACTGGCAGAGGTTGGATTTGCAATTTAACAGTTTTAAAAACTTAATTTATGTATGTATGTATGTAAGAATCCCTAATATCGGACTATTGGACACATTTAGCTGAATATTAAGGATTTGGGTTTTTGTTTTAACAGCTTTCTTTATTTCGAGTGCTTCTAAATTATTTAGTCTGTTACCATGACCATTTCTATGTCAGTTAGGTTAAGTTATGGTGCCGTGTATTTCGAAATAAATAATTATCTTTGTATTTTGACCTCCATGTTTGTTCAATAAATTATTGTTCTCGTAAACAGCAAAATACGTAATATTATGCAAAAACTTCATGTACGTACTTAAAACGTTTAAGCCTCTACGTAATTAGTAATTACGTAATTGAAGTAATTTATGCTTTTCCGTACAACCTCTTGCTCAGCTGCCCTCTGTAGATATTAGTCCAACCTACGCTCTGTAGATATTAGTTCAATCTACGCTCTGTAGATATTAGTCAACACTGGGACCGTCATAGATATTCGTCCGACCTTAGCTCTGTAGATATTAGTCAACACTCTGAAGTTCGTAGATATTAGTCCAACATATGGGCTGTAGATGTTCGTCCGACATACAGGCTGTAGATATTAGTATCTGGAGTCGTCATTAAAACTTATCGAGTTAATTTTATTAACCGTCAACCATAGAAATAATACAAGACGGCAATGTATATTATTCTTTGTCTTTTGAGTTTATTCTTTCTTTCGCAGTACAATCCAAATATTTGAACCCTTTGAAAGTTTTCTTCAATTCTCAATTAATGTACAATTATCGTCATCTGTCAGTGTCCAAATTTAAATTCAGTATATTGGAACAGTTACAATAGAACTATAAATCCCCATCTTGTAATTTTGTGTGCACAGTTTATTGTAAACCCTCATAGTTAAGTTCCGTCAAAACACCTACAATATAGGGCGTAATAAAGGTTAGTAATTTATAATTTATAAACAAACCTTATAAAAACTGTTCTTGTTTATCGTTGTAATAGGTAATAATAACAAATTTACTTTAACGACTTATACTTTGATTAACATTTTAATTTGATTGTAATTAGATACTCTGTTATATTATATTATCGAACTCATTTGTCCTCTCCGTGATATTTTACTGAAGTATCTGACATTATTCCATGGTTTCAGTATAAAGGGGATTGGTATATTTATGGGATAAAGTATTTCGTCTTCGGAAATTGAATTCCTTGCAGAAATTCTGACGATAAAGTAATTGGTCAAAATGGAATTGTTTTGTATATTAATTTTAGTGCGGTGCAAGTCGGTAGTATGTATTTTTGTTTAAAATCAACTTCGCTATGTATTCAACACATAAATTGCACATATATTAAAAACTCACCATTATTATTATTTGTTATATACGTATATACATATAAAACTGATTTTTTTCTCTTTATTGTATAATGCTATACTTTTTACTTACCAGCTTTATTTATATGTACCATGTGTAAAAACTATTCATGTTTTCTATGTATTCTAAACACACCTGTATGCACTAAAACATAAAAATGTAAATGTGTGTAAAAGCCCATAAGGGCGTTAATGATTAATAAATAAATAAAAAATGTTTAAGTAAATTAAGGGTATATAATTAACTTAAGTTTTTAAAACAATAGCTTAAAGTCAATTTCTAGCTCTGCTACCCATTGTGGCGATATAAACCCCTAACGCATTTTTTGTTCGCTTTTGGGAACAACTCGTATAGATCTCGTAGAAATCGTCGTCTCCTTTGTGATCATGTTGAGAAATTTGATCTAAACGGTATTTGTAAGAGAAATCATCACGCTTTATATGCAAATCTAAAATTTACCCGCGATATAATTAAATAAAAAAATACACCTTCATGAAACTAAAGTTTTCAATTGCAAATTGATAAAAAAATCATGAAACTTTGGGATTTTTTTAATAATTAATTTTACATGAAACAACAAAAAAAGCAAGGTGACGATAATGTTTATCAAATTTGTTTAATAATATTTGCTTGTATTAATTTTTTTTTTTCGTTATCAGTGTTAAGGTCTCTGCCCACTACACCGTTCCATACCATGACCGTACTATGAACGTATCAGCCACGAAATAAACACGCTACGCCCTACTATGCACACTAGAACGTGCTAACACCGTATGATACCCGTACGTAACGCGTTTAGTGACCGTATGATACCCGTATACACTGGGGTTAGTAGGCGTACGGTGCCCGTTCTATCGGTTGGAGTCATAGAACGCACATCTCATAGAACTGAACACAAATCACGAACTGACGGAGTGGCAACGCGGTTAGAACGGGGATCGTACGCGTATGATCCCCGTTCTAAGACCGTTGCGTGTCATGCATAGAGCGGACCGGCACCTGCAAAATATTGTCATCGAGAATTCGCCGTCTGTCCGGTCATGGTATGCGACGGTGTTGGTCGGTGAGGGGACGGGCAAGTGGGCAGCGTTCCATACTGATCGATACAAAGAATATTCTTTGCATGTGCCGCTACGGTTACGGTCATGGTATGGAACGGTGTAGTGGGCAGAGACCTTTAGCCCGTTCCGTCACCGACCAACACCGTCGCATACCATGACCGGACTGACGGCGAATTCTCGATGACAATTAGTGTCCGACCGAAACTAGTTTTTACGGCCGAAACCGAAACTTCCATATAAGGTCATTTTTTTTCGTTGAAAAAAAATTGTCAATCTTAATCAATCAGCCTTTATTTTAAAATCATATATTAATCATTCAGTCTCTAATATTTGAACTAACATAAATATCACTCCTTATTTCAAATAAATGATTATTTATGCTGTTTGAAATCGTAATCGTAAATCGCTTCGTAAATAATATTTAAAAAAAATAGTAGGTATTACCTAAACTTACTAACTAACTAACCACCACGCCGTTTCCCCGCAGGGGTGGGCAGAGAGGACGAACCGCCAAACTTCCCGGTCTTGGCACACATTCCTTGCCTCGTTTACATTCATACAACGTCTCATACATTCTCTTCTATTATTCTGACTCTTGACATGACCCGACTCAAGTATCTGATTCACTTGGTCGTGCCATGTCTTTCTCGAGCGTCCTCGACTTCTTCTACCATCCACATTTGCGTCATATATTCTCCTTACACGCCTTTCCTCGTTCATTCGCTCTACATGCCCAAACCATCGGAGCGTTCCTTTCTTGATCTTACTCATTACGCTTACATCAGCCTTGCATTCTTTGCGGATTTCCACATTTCTCACACAATCATACATGGTTTTACCACACATACGCCTCAGGGATCTCATTTCTACAGCGTTCAGTCTACTTTCATCCTTCCTCTGCCAGTTCCATGCCTCACTGCCATACATCAGGGTAGGTACCAGCACTCCATTATGGACGGCTAGTTTCGCGTCTTTGGACAGTTTTTTGTTGGTGCCAACGGCGTTCAGTCCTCCATTAATAGAGTTACCTGCATTCACCCTTCTTTCAATGTCTCTATCAGCCTTTCCATTACCTAGTTGAACATTATTAACAAATAACATAAAACAAAAGGTAGAAAACAAAATTACTTTTTTTAAACCTAATTTGTTTAGGTACACTTAACAAAAAATACTCTTTCATCTTAAGAACAAAATAATTTGGGAGGCGGGAATGGGTACCGCCGCCCCGGGAACCTTTATTGGATAACCAACACCTCTGCCATAGGTCACCCCAAGTGGCTCGCTACGTTTGGTGATTTAGCAGGGGTGCCCGGATTCATGGGATGAGGTTTGTCTAAGCCTTGAAGGTGGATGACCAGGACACACTGAAACTCAGATTTCTACCCACCACTTTTCCTTCCCAGAACTCTCCTTTCCTTCCTTTCCCTAAAAAAACCCTCCACACACATCCCCAAAGATGATATAGGCCCTCAGGGATATTATTTTCCTCAGGGCCTATAATTTATTCATTTATTTATTTAAGGAACATAAACAGTCTTAGTAATAGTAACATAATATACATAAGAGGATGGCAAAAAACAGACCAATTATTAATGTTCACAGATAGGTATTTAGAAACATAAGAAAAAAAACAGGACAAAGCAGCAATTAAAAAAATATATAATACAGGTGTAGATTCAACAATTGATAAACCTAAATATAAAAACACAATAATAAAATAAATGCGATTATAACTATACTTAAATAGGCAGCGAAATTGGTATTTGGATTGGGACGGGTAAGGGGGGGACAGGGATAAGTGAAAGTTGCCACGCAGGTAATTTAAGAATATTAGGTACAATTAATTTAATCATCATGAATATGTGTTATGTGTTATTCACACCTAGAATGTGATACAATGAAATTTTGTAGCGAAAGTAACTAGCAGTGAATATGTCAGCAAGTGTTTCTTCTATACGTGCAAATTTAATTTTATAGTAGTTACATGTCATGTCCTTTGCATATATTCATTTTTGTTGGAATTGGTGTTGCATCTGTCAATGTAGAAAGGGGATCATACGCGTATGATCCCCATTCTAACCGCGTTGCCACTCCGTCAGTTCGTGATTTGTGTTCATTTTTCGTGTTTATATCCAGGTGTTTTAATGATATGACACTATGCTTCTCCTGACGCGTCAGTCCGATACGAAAACACAGGCGAAATGATATAACGGGCACCGTACACCGATTGAAAGGGGATGGTACGGACACTAACCGCGGTGTATACGGGTATCATACGGTCACTATACCCGTTACGTACGGGTATAATACGGTGTTAGCACGTACTAGTGGGTATAATAGGGCGTAGCTTGTTTATTTCGTGGCTGATACGTTCATAGTACGGTCATGGTATGGAACGGTGTAGTGGGCAGAGACCTTTAAGTTAGAAAAATCGTAAGGTGAGTCATTTTTAAAAACTTTTTATGATTGCATTGAAAACTTTAAAAAAAATCGAGTGCAGTTTATACGAGGTAGAAGTGAAACCTTCACTCACACAATCTCAACCAATTACCTTGAAAAGCGAGCTCATAATCAAAACGGTAAGGCGTACAGCTTGAGAGAACACGTAGGTAGTGTAAGCAGGTAAGGTTTCATTCTATCCCATTCTCATTCTCTCGCAGGCTAAATCCTGTAGATGTATGTGTTGTCTCTTTTTAGCGTGGTTTCCGTTTCATTGAGTTTCAAATTACAACGGCGCTAAAAAAGTTTCACTTCAAAATTAAGCCAAGGTAAATACATCGTAATATCGTAATTTTCTGACGGATGGCCAACTGAACGATACGGACGTACACCCTGTGAAAAGGGATAAAATATGCATTGTTCTTCGCTGACCTATAAAACGTACTATCCAACAATCATATTATGGGAAAAATACGAAAACAGGAAACGCGATGACCTATATTGGCCACTCCCCAAACCCCAAACCATACACCCTACTTCTTAACCCTCCTCCCTCACCCTGAGGCAAAGTTACGTCTCTCATCTTTGGTTAAGAAGTATTAAAGAAATCAGTGAATATCATAGACATATGAATATAAGTAGACCAGGACATAAAGGTGAGGGGTAGATAACAACTACAGCGGGGCGCTTAGCGGGAAGGTGACTTTGGAGATATGTGATTCGTCGATAACTCAACATGACAGTATATAGGCATCTCGCATTATAATATCACCATTTAGTTCGTAAAAGTAAACTCTACTTTTGAATGAATAGACCTTTTTACATGGGAGCGCGAATTGCTGCCCATAATATGAATTGCCGCGTACTGAACAAATTTACGAAGTCTAAATACGGCAAAGTAAAGTTCGTTTATTTTCAGACTCCAATATTTTGTTGCCGTATCTTTTATAAATCTTTCATAATTTACTTACCCCGTAAACATCGACAAGCATACGCCATGTATTTCGAGTGATAGTATATATTTACACTTTTCAAAACACAAACCATGTTTTTTGCGGTCTTATTGATGAACATGATGACGTCACATTTTTTAGATTCACGCGATATCACTTAGGGCAGGTATACTAATATTCATAATATGAATTTATGTCTATGGTGAATAACTATTGTAATCGAGCGATTTTATAAATGGGTCATTGCGTCAACTCTTCTTCGGTGGTAGTTGAATTCGCAATTCACCTGCAATTTATAGGTATTTCCCGGCCTTCCACTCTCCATCTCCTTTCACTCCCCACTTTCTATAGCTACCTATTTTTGCACTTTGATACAATAATTGGATAATTTTAGAGCGCCTTTTTGTGAAAAATCAACACAAAGGCGCTGTGATGAGATGCTGACATTTCACGTTTTTACATTTTACGTTGGTTCGACAAAATCACCTTGCACCGCAGTTGGAGGGACGGATTTATACATCCGTCACTCCCGAGCATACTGACCCTCAGATTCCTACTCAACTCACATACCTTTTTCCTTCCCAGATTTTCAGACCCTCCACATAGCGTCGAAAAATTATTTTCCTCACCATTAACTCCATAGTTAATGTAAAAAAAGACGAAACAAAACGACCTAAAGAGCAACTATAAAATTTTAAAAAATACTGCATAAGATCATTATCAAAAAAGGAAAGGAGTTATTTATTACTGCAATTATTGTTTAGCTATGGTAGATATTTTTACATTAGCTCCACACATGAGGCACTGAGGGAAAAAAATCCCTCAGGGCCTGTCACCTTTGGGAATGCTGTGTGGAGGGTTTTTTTTATGGAAAGGAAGTTTTGTGAAGGAAAAAGGAAGCAAATAGGCTAGGAATCTAGGGGTCAATCTCCCCTGGAGTGACAGACAAACGAATTCATTCTTTCCACTACGTTGCAAAGCGATGGGTCGAGAGCTGGAGAGATCAAAAGGATTTTATATAGCAATATTGCCCTGGTGAAAGACCACTATTCAGGATTGAAACTTTGCTTGAAACTGATCGGATCCGAATAGCCAGGAAATTCCTAACATTTTCCACATATCCTATTCTCAACTACCTTCAGGATCAAAACATATTACAAATGGGATTGACTTAGTACCACGGTTTAGAACAGTTCGGACATTAAAAAAAATGTTTATCTGTGAGTTTTTAATAATCGTTTCAATAATTTTATCTAATGGGTTATTTGCTCCCCAACAAATTTGCAAGAAAACAGCATAACATCGTAAAAAAATCATTTGTAAACCTACAAACATTAACGGTAGTACCCAGTATCTCACAAGTCTTAGAGATATTAGGGAATGGGGTGGGGGTTGGAAGTTTGCCAAAGTGCGCCCCCCAATCCCCCTCCCCCGCCTTGGTTCCTTTCTAGGTCGCGGTACACCACTGGGTCACGACTAAAGGGGCAACCACAAGACGAGACGCGCTTCAGTCAAAGGGCTTATTTTGCAGATTTCTTTTTGATGCTTGTGAATTAATTTTAAGAAATAGGAACATCATCATCACTATTGGCTCTACAACCCCTGGTGGGTCTTGGCGTCCTCAAGAATCTTCCTCCACTCATTTCGGTTTTGTGCCAGCTCTCTCCAGTTTAGAAGCTCTAAGATAGATATGTCTTTGAGGACGTTGTCGCTCCATCTTAGTCTTGGTCTTCCCAGGCTCCTTCGCCCTATTGGTCTTGAGTTCAGCAGGGACTTTGGTGCTTCATGCTCGGTCATTCTCTCCACATGACCCAGCCACCGAAGTCTTCCCAGTTTTATAAATTTCGCGACGTTTAGCTCCTTAAACAAAGTATAGAGCTCATTGCTATAACGTCTGCGCCAAAATCCATAATAGAAACATCAACCAAGTATTATCTAGACACGAAACCAAAAATATTAGTTTAACCTCCCAGGCTTATTTGTCCGCTTCTGGAAACAACTCACAAAAGTTTAATAGAATTTTTTTTTTGTATTTCTTGGGCATTAACTATTTATTTATTAATGGACTTACCTACGTCCAATTTACAACAATGTATCACGAAATTTGGAAATGAACATTGTAAGGATGAGGATGGTACATGAAAGCAAAGACAAATAGAAGAGTCAAGTCAAGACAAAATTAGATTAAATATAAAATATCTTCAATTGTTTAAAGAGCGACAGAAATCATTTAAGCTAATACCAAAAAATCAAGGTCTTGACGTGAGTTGAGGATCCTACACATTCTGGACAGTGGTGAGTTATAACCATATTAGTAGAGTGCTGATTGAGGCAGAGCTGGTCTTTATTTTTGGGTGTACGAGAAGGTATATTGAATGTGATGAGTTGTAGTAATGTAGGTGTATCGATTAAACATTTAATAATTTTGAAGAAGCAAATGAGATCAGATTTTTTCCGACGGTCTTCTAAAGGAGAAAGGTTTAGAGTTTGTTCAATTTCAGCATACGAGTAATTGCCCCGCTTTAATCCTAGCCTCCTAACAATCTCTTTTAGGAACCGATGTTCAATATGACGAATATCGACAGCATAAAAAGGAGACCATATAACACAAGCATATTCAATATGGGGGCGAACCAAGGAACAGTAAAGAGTTCTTAGGGTATTTATGTTTTTGAAGTCAGAAGTTATTCTAGTGATGAAACCAAGTAGTTTGAGAGATTTATTAACAATCACATTTATATGTTCCCGAAAAGAAAGCCTGGGAACTATGTAACAATTTCTAGACATTTCAAATCTGGATGGTGGAATTTCATCAGGGCAATATTGAGAGCCAAATGTATCCATTGGGCGCTGGCGTATCCGATGGGTAATCTGAAACCATGGGATTGTTACCCTCGGCACACTGCACGGATTAGATGGCGGGAGCTGGGCGTTCCAACGTTATCTCATCCAGAGTTCAATCAGAGATTAAAAAGGGAGAAAAAATGGTTTTAACAAATCTTTTAGGTGCTGCGCACTCAGGCAGCTAGTAAATTCCCAAGGTTTGCGGGTCAACCGCTCTGCGCCACTGGTATGTTTTGTATTATGAACCTAAGAAATATGAGAGAATATTCCATAGGTGCGTTATTCATAACGCACCTATGGTATTTGATATTCATTTCGTACATTTCGTACACGCTTTTTGGCAGTACAAGTTATCATGCGGACGGGAGGACTTTTTAGCACAGAATTTGAATGGCGCGTTGTTTAAAGTTTGGTTAAATTAAAAAAATTCTTAATTTAATGAAGACAATATAAGCGAAACTCAATCGAAAACTGAAAACAGAAAAATCAGAAAAAGATATTGACACATCTGGGAGATGTGTCAATATCTTTTTCTGATTTTTCTGTTTTCAGTTTTCGATTGAGTTTCGCTTATATTGTCTTCATTAAATTAAATATTACAATTTGAGGTTTTACTCATAAAGTTAAAATAAAAATAAAAAAATAAAAAAAATTCTTATTTCTAATGTTTCTTGTGAGTTTAATGCACAAATTTGGGAAGCGGGTATATGTAACGCCAACCGAGAACCATTTATTGTATAACCACTACCTCTGCCCTGGGCCACCCAAGTGGCTCGCTACGTTTAGTGAAGTCAGAAGGGATGCCCGGGTTCATGAGGTGAGTTTTGCCTAGGTATTGGCGGCGAATGTGTTTGTCCACCTACTGTTTAGCAGACCGGATAGGGAGGGACGGATGAGGGAGATCTAACATAGACCGCTCCAGCCGGACTCTCTCGACCCATCGGCTTGCACCACAGTGGGGGGGTTGGATTTTGACGCCTATCACTCCTGGACACTTTGACCCCCAGATTCCCACCCACCTCTCATATCTTTTTCATTCCAAGAACTTCCTTTCCTTCCTTTACCTAAAAAGACCCTCCACACAACATCCCCAAAGACATTTTTTTATTATTATTTTCTCGTAATGCTATTTGTTAATGCTTTAGATAAAACCGCCATTGATTGAATAATTTGTGCAACGCCGTTTTTTGTGATAAGTCACCTGAGAGTACGCTTCTGTAATTCGGGCACAAGATAGTTTCCTCATTGTTGGCACGGTGACAGCAAAAAATAAATCTAGCTCGTATGCGCCGAGCTCAAGGTCGCCATATTGATTCGGCCCAGCGACATTTGTGAACAGAGTAAGGTGTATAGTCTGTCCGCTGGGTATTACGGTTCTGAGGCGTGGAGAGTGCAGCGCACATTCCTGACAAGGTGACGGTGACGCCACAGCGCGAACGGGATGGACTCTACGGAGATCTCTCTTGGGACACTGAAGTAATGAGTGGCTAAGGTGAATTAGAGCAGTGGATTCGAATGGAGTATGGCAAAGTGCCAATGGATGTACTGCGCTAGTACTATAAAATGTGGATTACAAAAGGACATAATACATTAAAGGTTTTAAAAGACCAGGTAAACGCAATAGTACAAAACTGCTGACCTAGCACAAATCGCAAGTGTAATGTTGAATTGCGAGAACAGCTCGGATATGGAACGATTTACCGACCTCTCTGACGTTTCTCCGACGTCTCTTCAAGACCCATGTTCACTCCTTCCTCTCTTCAAAAATACCCTTAACACAGCATCCCCAAAAATGACGTGGGAACTGGGGGAAAATATTTTCCTCAAGGCCTCCTTACTAAAATGAATTACAGATAATTTCAATAGCTAACATATAAAGCACAAAGTAAGTTTAAAGGAAATCAATACGTAAATTAAAATGCGGTTACATTTCCTTTTGATATTAATTCTGGTAGACGTGGTTATTTTTACATGTGACAGCTGTTTCATCTTCAAGACGAATGATTATATTATACTTTTGAACACAGCACACGAGTACTAACATCCGACGTCAGTGGGTTTATGACATCTCCAATTGGGGGTATGTTGTGAAGCTGAAAGGAGATGGAGCCGGATAGAGGAAATGTGATGTAAAATAGTTTTATTGTTTTCAATTGAAAAAATATATGACATCTACAGCAAAATGTCATCTACATTTTTTACTCCAAATATACTCAGAAATCGCTGGTTAAAATCCATCAGGTACGTTTTACACCCTGTATATTCTTAATTATTCTTAATTCAGAAACAAGTTCAAAATTTAAACTGTGGCAATACATCGCGCGTCGTCGAAAATAATAAAAATAAGAAAAGTCGATTTTCATGCGAGAATTTTACAGACACGCCAGGGGGTGTATTCGTGCGACGGACATAACAAATTGCCGGAGGGTTGAAGGGTGGATTCCATACAAGTTTGAAGGTTAACGGGCGGTAAAAAACGAGGCGGGACGGTTGGAATAGGACCCCCATACGTCAACATAATAAAACTACGATGGAAAATGAAGTACACACATATTTTAAAGTAGTTTGAGTATTTTAGAAAGGGATAATCGATACAAATTTGCGTGCGGTTAGGAACGCGAGCTTTCATTTCAAGGTTGAAGGTGTTTGCATGTGGATGAAGCATTGCTATTCAAGACAAAGAATTTATGGCAAATTTTATAAGCAAATAACAGAAAAATTGTACCACCCCAGTCAATCCCGATGATTCTGGTTCACCAGGGGGGCACTGATTTGTTAGGGCTTGAACACGTGCTTTGAGTATGGGAAGGAGGTTGGAGTTTAATCGACTAGTATACATGGCAACCTAATAAGTCAATGCTGACATTTGGGATGGGCAGGAATAAAGGTATTGATTGAGCGTTGTTTTTTCTTCCCTTTCTCTATCTCCTACTTCTTGTCTCTTCTCGGCTCTTCGTGGATTTTCTATTATTTTTGGCTATTTTTGGCTCTTCTCACCCCTTCTTGATTCTTCTTGGATAGTCTTGTCTATTTTTGACTCTTCTTGGACCTTCTTGTTTCTTCTTGGTTCTTCATGGTTTTTCTTGTACCTTCTTGGCTCTTCTTATTCCTTTTTGGCTCTTCTTGCTGGATAAGCAAATAATTAAAAACCAGTATTCATTAATTTGATTTGAATATCGAATGAAAAATCAAAATGGATTTTTTTCTGCAAAGCAAGTAGCTGTTTAAAAAAACGTTGAAACCATCGACCTTTTATGATAATATTTCAAAATTTTCTGCTGAATACATTGAGGTTTATGTCCAAAGCTGTACCTACGCCAAAAGAACAAAGAAAATATTTTTACCATTACGATTATACTTTAAAAGCATTTCTTTATCTGGAATTCCTCAAGGGTCTAACTTCGGACCTATGTTGTTTCTAATACTAATAGATGACATCCAAAACTGTGTTAGAGACAGCAAATGTCTACCATTTGCTGATGACTTTAAAATTCAGATGGAAATAAGCTGCCAACAAGATTGCTTTAAAATGGAAACTGATCTGGATGCATTATCATTTTCGTTCATTAGATTTTAACACAAAAAATGTGTCACAATGTCCTTTACTTGTTGTAAAAACATTATAGTTTACGATCATAAAATAAAGGGCGAAACGTTATCACGTTTAAAATCCGTGAAGGATCTCGGTGTCGTCTTTGTACCCGAACTGACATTATCTTGCCACACATCGCAGCTCACTCAGTCTTGCTACAAACTTATTGAGCAGTTTGATAACCAAGAAGCTATGCTAGCATTATTCGATGGCATACTGAGAAGCAAACGCGAGAGATGTTTGGGCACCGTACCACCAGAAGTACATTGATATGTTAGAGCAAATCCAGAAGAAATTCCTCAGGTATGTTTATATTCGGAAGCACGGAACCTATCCAAGGTTCATGCACCATATTGACTTTCTTGAGGAAATTAATTCTGTGAGTCTAGAAACTAGGCGGAAAGCAAGTCTTGCTATTCTGTCTTTCAAAATTTGTAATAATTTCATCGACAGCCCATTTCTCTTGGGAATGCTATGATTTATATGTACCAGACCACTATAGCCCAAGTCGACATCATGATTTATTTAAAGTACCAAACGGCAGAACAGACGTTTCGGCAAAGCATAGCATGACGAGGGGAATGGTGCTGTTAAATGAACTTGCAAACCAATTGGATGTAAGTGACTGTTCTTTACATGACTTAAAAATATTATTGAAGAGTCACTTGCCTAAATGCTAATGGTGTAACTAAATTGTACTGCAATTAGAATTATTCTGTTGTACAATAATAATAAAATAATAAAGTATAATCGTTCACCAGTTGAACCATTTTCACTGGTTGTACTATTCAGCATTTTCGGCAGTATTATATTAATCCGCCCCACACGAGCACATTTAGTCAAGTATTGATGGACTTTTCAAGTAGTGGCAAGTTACAGTTAACAGGAGGGATTTATTGATTCCCGCAGCGGATAAACTATATTATACTCTCGCCAATGTATACACACAATACACATACGCGTACTGAACACACTATACACCTATACGGTGTGCAAACGAGACGCCATGTTCATATACTGACCGTGTAACTTACATTACAAGCGATTTTGCAGATTTTTTGCACGCAACCCTTTTGGCACACTTATCCGTTATTAATGAATTAACTTGCAGCTTACTGGGTACAGCTTACATGTGCAGCTTACATTTGCAAGGGTAATTTTAACAACTGTTTCACAGCAAGCAAAACTTTGTTATTAATTGTTTTTGTGTTCAATTCGTAGAACTCCATTTATTATTATTTTTTTAATTTAATTTAAATTTAATTTAATAAGTCCTGCAAATATTTTAGTTTTTATATTTATGTACATAAGCTGTTTCGGCTTACAGGGCCTTTTTTACTGTGGTTAAACCACGTTGAGACGACTTATTTATAAGATTCTCAATTTCAATTTTTGGAGGTGTATATTACCAGTTAAACCAATTTGCTTAGAAAATAATTGAGACAGTAGGTACTCAATTATATGGGATACTTTGAAATCTGTTTTCCACGCACTAAATGTTAATGTGTTCTTAATTGTTTAACAATGATGTTACTGCTATGACTTATTTAAGTGCGATATATTGTTTAGGTTTTGTAAACATACTAAGTAGTGGGGAATATATAATTTTCCTTACTTTATTAATTAGTGTCATAAAGACCCTAACGTAATAATTCAACACTCCTCACACACCAACACTAAACCAGCCATTAATTCCGATATACACCAGCACAAAACACGATCACAAAATCAAATACACCTATCGTCATCTACTCACACAACTAAATTTGGGATTAACTCCTTACAATACATCGCACACACGCAATACAACGCATTACCGAATGTCCTAAAACTACCAGAATCAAACAAAAAAATATTGGAAAAGGTTCTAAAAGGATATTTTCTCATCAACTTTATTAACCAGTGACGAATTTAGCTGTCTTCCTTTGTAACTCTTGTATATTCTTCAATTACCTGTATTAAGTCTATTTAAAATATGTATTGTTCATTTATTTCCATGTTCTTATGTAAAAATAATTTTCCTTTAGATGTATAATGTTGTGTTTCCCAAAATGAGTTTCATTAAACTCATTGGGAGTAATGTATTATAAATTTTATGTAATAATTTTGTGATATATTATCTCTAATAAATAAATAAATAAACGTAACGCTAAGCTTTTTTTAACTGTAACGTATCTCTGAACGTCCAATCCAGAGATATTCGTTATTATCCTTACTGGGACCAGTATTTTCCTGCACTATAATGTGAACAGTGACTGTTTATTGACACATCGTAATTTACAAACATAGTTTAGGAGGGCTGACGTCCCTACTAACAGGAAGCTATGTATTGTTTGGCGGGCTCTCGCATTATAATGACTAGGCACACCTGCCTTCGGTTACTTTCGGCACATCTCGTAATGTGACCTGAATAGCCCACAGACAACTAAAGTAATATGAGAACTAATCATAGACTAATTATGATACATTACATAAACTAATTATAATTTACAAGATTTCTTAATACTATTGAAAAAAATCACGGTTTTAACAAAAATACAGGGATATTTAATAATAAATTAAAACGCTTAGATAACTCAGAAGCAAAATTTAGAAATCCCTTAATAATAATAAGAATATCATTAAAAAACAAAAATTACTATCTAACAGTCTCATCTTAGATATGTTCCCAATCATCGCCCGTTCTATCACCTCCCCCTTCACTATTATCTAGTCACGCCTCCACCCCCACTCTGACATCTGATGAATATTCACCCATAATTTTGAAATATGAATAAAAGTATGAAACAGAACAAAAAATGAAACAGAACAGGACACAGAAAATAAAAATGTAATGGTTGCAACGGTAATCGAACTAGGATCCGTGTCTTAATAGGGACCAAATTTAATTATTAATGTTTGTAGGCAAGTGACCAACTTACTTAATATCATAAGTGCTATTTAAGACTGCAGTTTGCGCGGTGACCTTCAAAGAAACATTAAACGAGTCCCACCCGGTGGCGTCCCCCGTCCCCACCCGCGGGGGTGGGTGGTAATCTTCGCGGGCCAACCCCACCCCCTCCCCCAGCCCTGTCCTAAACAGCGGCCCTAGACTTCCGCAAAGACTAACGAGAAAAATAATTGAAAAGTGATAATACCAGTTTTTAAATTCTTTTACGCGTTCGACAAATAATAATAATCATTTATTTTCCTCGGGCGATTTTTTAATTTGCTTTGTTTCTACGCCTTTTTATGATTTTCGTACTAGACCAAAGTAAAGGAGAAAATGGGTTCAATATTCTTAAATGATTAAACAAATTTGATAAAAGCTTAGTATAAATAGTTGCTATCTCTAATCATAACTATTCCTGGTATTCTCTTTTTTAGTAATGTAGGTAGCTTTAAAAAACTCAAAATAATCCAGAATGGAGAAACGCTTAAGGCTAGCCGCCTACATCAGGTTTTTCCATCCGGTTGTCTGATCGGACAATCACACATCCGATTCGAAACCTGGATAGGTAATAGAAGCGGGGCCACGCTCTTTTTCAGACCGGATTGGACGGCCGGCGCGGAAGGGCGTGGCCTATTTTTATTACCGATCCGGTTTTCGAATCGGATGAATGCGGACTTTCATAAGAAATATATGGCGCGAAGACCTTCCGGTTGTCTGATCATACACAAATCGATTCGAAAACGGGATTGGTTATAATACCGGGGCCACACCCGTTATCGGACCGGATTGGACGGCCGACGCGGAAAGGCATGGCCTATTTTCATTACCGGTTTTTGAATCGGATGTGTGCGGTGTTTATCCGATTTTCATAAGAAATGTATTTTTTTATTTATTTATTTTATTTTATTAGGAAAATCAACAGTTACAATTATTAATAATGTTTGATGAAATATGTACAGAAATTTAACCAATAATAGGTTTTCGCTGAGGTATGTAAATTATTTAGTGAGTAGGTATAAAGAAAAATAGTTAAATTATGTTATGTGGATGGGATGGTGGAAGGGAGTGGAAAGGGATGGATCCTTTCTGTGTAAATAATGGTATGTATGTGTAAATGTTATTTATTCATTTTAGCTTTGAAAACGTTAGGTTAGGTTGGGTTAGGTTAGGTTAGGTTAGGTTAGGCGCGATGAATGAATGTATTTTGTTTAGAGTTAGTGTTGCATTGAGGAATGTTTAATGCGTGGTTTTGTCTGGTTTGTCTGATGGGCACTCTTAGTTGAATTCTTTCTAGTAATTCCGGGCAATCTATCATAGAGGTAGCTATTTTTTGTAAGAATAGTACGTCTGGCAAATTTCTTCGACTTTCCAAGGACGATATCCTGAAGAACGCGGCTGACTCTTCGTGGCTCAAATGAGGACGATAGCTCCGAAAATCAAGGTAACGCAGAAATCGGTTTTGCACTTTCTCAATCCTATCTATGTGACATATATTATATACTTGGTATGGCGCGAAGGCCTTCCGGTTGTCTGATCAGAAAATCGGATGGAAAAATCTGATGTATGCGCCAAGCTTAACCCGTCAGGGTAAGGCATGTGTCACACACAGCTATAAAAGATCATTTAGCTTAGCCTATTTAAACATATCGCTCGGAATACATTCCCATTGGGAATGTGCGGCTTTTATAGCTGTGTATGATACAAGCACAATTCGTTCGATTTTAGGAACGTCTCATAATCGTTGTATCTTCATTATCATCAAGGAGAGAAATATGATCTACGGGGCGTTAGAAAGAGAAAACACGTAGCTTTATATTCAAATACACAAGTTAACCACAGAAAAATAAAATCGTGCACCCCCTAAGAGACCGCAAATTGAGAGGAATTTATGAAACTTCGTGAATTTATGAATTAATTATTTTTTAAGCGACTTAAAGTGAGGTGATAATTGATAATAACATGTATGATACTTTGGCTAATAAAGTACGTGGGTACGTGGGGAGTACGTAGGTACACATCTGCCCTGATGATGGACACTGTAACGCTGTCCGAAACGTTGGCTAAAGGAGGAGGTAGCGTAACACGGCATAACACCCCAAAAACAAACAACAAAAAGTACGTGGGTGTTTTTAATTTATTTCATTATCAGTAATTTTAGTTAGAAAAATCGTAAGGTGAGCCATTTTTAAAACTTTTTTATGTTTGCATTCCAAATTTTAATACTAGGAAAAAATTGTCTTTATTTTTAACCCTTCAAAAATCGGGCGTTTTTTGTCAGAAGGAAAAAATATTTCCGCTTTGCATTTGACAAAATATGCCCGAGGCCTGAGGGTTTAAGGAATTAGACAAATTATAACGTTTTAATTTTTATCTACGAAGTTTTTTTTAACAACTTACTTTAATGACAAACTACAACTCCATAAAGACTTCCACACACACCATTCAAGAAAGAAAGTGAATACATATTAGACTTACAAGAATAAATAAATCAAAAACACAAAATAGGCCACTTGCATCACATTTTAAAAAAAAAAATTCCGGTCTAGACAAATATTCTAAGACATTCTGTATTTTTTTTAATCGTATTTTTGAAACCCTGTGGATTTTTTGAAAATTTCAATCCGAAAAATCAGACCATTTTTTATAAACCGGAAAGACGGGACATAATTTTATAGGTGCGAAAAAACGATAATTACATAGCCGAAAATCATTTAAAAAAAAGAACGTGTTCCAAACGAATGGCACAGGATAATAACGAGGCATACCAAAAATATTACATCTCATAAATATTTTTTCCTTGATCCATCTTATTGATCATAAATCATTATAATGTACAACGTATATATTACTAAATCCAATGTAATATACTTGTACTTGTAAATTATAATAATAATAAGAATATTATAAAATTTGATTTTGTTAAAATAAGCACCATAACCATTAACCTCTTAAACACGTACCAACTTCTAAAATGTACGGGGTTCTCTTCTGTCAAAAAGTCAAACCAAATGATAAGTTCGCAGAGAACAAACAATAAATCTAGTGAACGAATTAAAAAATTCGCCTGAAATCAAAGTGATGCCATATTAAAAAAATAAATCAGTGTGGAATTTAAAAATATTAATAGGAACTTTTTCGGAGACCGGACATTTTCATGTAGTGACATCACGAGCCCAAATAATGGATTTATTTATTTAAAAATAAAATAAAAACTGTACATTTCTAAAAAATTTTACTAATATTTTCGCAATCTTAATAAAAAGATCTATCCACACGATTTTTTCCAAGTCGTCATGAATTCAATGCAAGTGGCCCATTGTTTAACGTAAATGTCATTGATATTCAAATGTATAGCTTAATTCCCAGTTAAATAAAATATTAACTGGATTTTTGGGAGGCGGGAATGGGTACCCCAAGTGGTTCGCTACGTTTGGTGATTTAGCAGGGGTGCCCGGGTTCATGGGGTGAGGTTTGTCCAGGCCTTGGAGGCGGATGACCAGGACACACTGAACCCCCGATTCCTACCCACCCCTTAAACCCTTTTCCTTCCCAGAACTATCCTCTCCTTCCTTTCCTTAAAAAACCCTCTACACAGCATCCCCAAAGATGACATAGGCCATGAGGGAAATTATTTTTCTCAGGGCCTCCTGTGTGGACCTCATTTAAAAAAAAAGCATATTTACTGAAATAAGTGCAATAAATATTAGACGTAAGCAATACGTAAGTTAAAATATGTACGTACTTATGATTATATTAGCCACAGGAAGTGAAACTATTTTAAAAGTAATAAATCAATTAAGAAAAACTAAGAAAAAAATATTACCCACAGCCGAAGACTTTCCCAAACATTATTCGTAATATTGGTTCTTTATCAGTCAGATTTCAAGGTGTTGTAAATAAGGAACTCCAGTGAAAAATATTATGGCTTTAAAAAAATATGTTCATGTAGACCAATAAACGCTGATTCTGAATATATAAGTTTTATTTCATAATATTAAACGTAGAGTTCTTAAAAAAATATTAAAAAGTGTATTTTTAAACCTCTCGTCAAAACACAGTGTCAATTTTGTATTACTGAATGGTTAGTGCTGACGTCACGCGTCACCAGTCATTGTATTGAAATCTTTGATTATGTAGGTATGATATAAGCCATCAGTATTAACAACATCTCATGTTATTCGTTATTTCATACTGTTTATGGAGATTTAGTTGTTGTGTTTATTGAAATAATATTTAAGCCTAAATAATTCAGTATCAAAAATAGAGGTATCACTATTAGTTTATTTCTATCATTTAAAATATTGAAAAACTACTGCACAAAAAAATAGTAATACTACTTCTAGGGAGAATGCTTCGAATACCGGTATTCAAAATGGCGGCAATTGATCAGCTGATTGCCCAATCCTATAGTAATTTTTCAGGAGTGATGACGTCACACGATTCACCGTACATACGTTGGTCTAAGGGGGATCGTGAAAAATTAAAACTTTGACAATTAACAATAAACTTTGACAAACTAACTCTAAAAATAAAAATAAAAATGCGGTTATTTAAGTTAGAAGGTCATTATTCATTAAAAAAATTTTTAAAAAATTGGACTGGAGTTCTCTATTATCAGGTAGGTAATATGTAAGAAAATAAACTACAATCATTTAGTTCCCATAAACGCCCATGCGAAGAAAGCAATTATATTGCAATTGAGATTAATGTATAGGGGTATAAAATTTTACCGATTCTGTCAACAATGGGTCCATGACGAGATGAAAACCATAATTCAACTTGATTATACCTGAAACAAAGAAAAAAAACACTGGTTAGTATGTTTCTATACTCGTAGGTACGCTTAAAATAACTCAGGCTTCAAAAGTTGTCTGAAATTGATTTGGCCATGTTGAGCAAACCGATATGAAAATACAGGTACCTTTCCTTCCATTTCCCTTCCCTTAAACATTCCAAAATTGGGGCTGCCATAGTTCCACTGGATCCAGACAGTTACGACTCTTTCGCAGTAACATTAATCGAATAAAAAAGGTAGTTTAATAGAATTTTTGATAGTGTCTAAGTGTAAATAGACAGGAGAAGAAGCCAGAAGAAGTAAGGGAAGACAAGAAGAGCAAAGAAGAGATAAGAAAAGACAAGAAGAGACAAGAAGATACAAGAAGAAGAAAGAAAAGGCCAAAAGGAGGCAAGAGGAGAAAAGAAGAAGCAATAAAGGAAAAGAAGAGACTAGATTGGCAAGAAGAGACAAAAAGAAGCAAGAAGAGACTATAAGAGGCAAGAGACAAGGTAGGATGACGCAAGAAGATGCAGGAGTATACCGGTCGATTTAACTCCAACTTCATTCCCATACTCAGAGCACATGTTCCAAGTCCTAACAAATCTGTGCCCTGGCATACCGGTCGCACCGAGGAAAGGAGTGCTCCTGGCTGGGGTGATACATATCGTAACCAAATGTAAATTATAAGTGTATACAAGCAAGCGCGGAAAACAATTCCAAGGAAAATATAGGAAAATAATTGCTTGTTATTATCAGGTTGTGGGCGATTTTAACAAAAATAACAACAACATATTTTGAAAATACGAATAATATAAAATAACAAGCCCAGAAGTTTACAATGGCATTATCTCTAATGAAATGATTATCAATATCAACCCACGGGTTTTCAAGCTGAAGGAATATCACCAGAAATATTACTTTATAAGTATGCTCAGAAGCCGCTTTTGGAAAATACTCAAAACATTATTAATACTACCAATCTCTCTACGACCGTAAAGGCATATTCCGATGGTGAAAGATACATGGCACAGATTACTCCCAGCGCCCTTGAGGTGATTTTTCACAAAAACGGCGCTATATAAATCATCCAAATATTATTATTATTGTTATTATTACTATGTGAAAAACCTGCACGGGCTACTTTATTCTTTAATTTTTCTATTTTATTTTAGTAATTTGTACATTTAAGTTTACAAATTTCTAATTAATTATAATATTTCAAATTGCAAACTAAATTTTATGTAGTTTTATGAAGCTCCTACAATACGTCTCCAACTTTCCAATTGGTGTGGACTTTAAAGTTTCTGGTAGCTTGTTATATAACTTCACCCCTTTCAGTAAACTGTTCTGCGTATTCGCCTTGTCCTTTTTCTGAAGCCTCATTTGCACGTCCTTGTGTTATGTCTGTGAATGTCCTTGTTGAATATAATTTTATTTGAAAAGTGTTTTGGTAAAATGTTGTTAATTATTTTATGTATAAATATCATCGTATTCAAGGTTAGCATCTGTTTCACGGTTAGCCAATTCAGTTCCTTTAACATTTTGTTTACTTTTGAAAATCTATTTCGCCGTAGTATTTTCTCATTGCCCTGTTTTGGAGAATTTGAAACTTATTTTGTTCTAGTTCGTTACATAGGAAAACGGATAGTTGAGCAATAGTTAAAATGTGGAGCAATAATCGATTCGTAGATAGTGATTGCAGTTTTACTAGATAGTTTTTGCCAAATTCTTCCCAAAAAAGATATTTGTTTTCCCAATTTTCTTTTGTGTATATTCAGCATGCTTGTTGAATGTTAATTTGGAATCTAATATAACTCCTAAGTATATTTCAGTAACATTTTCAATAATTTCATCATCAATTGTAATTTTGCTTTCTTCTTATATCCAATCACCACACATTTTGTTTTGTTTTTTGTATTTAATTTAAGCTTATTGATTTTTAGCCATCTTGATAGGTACATTGTTTAGCTCATTATTTAAAATATGTATTAATTCTTCATGGTTGAAAACTGATTATTAATTTTTGTTATCTGATTTCTGTCTCTCAAATACTCTTCTATTAATTTAATGGCTATAGATGAAAAACCAATTTCTTTGAGCTTTTTTATCAGTATTTCTCGATCTATTGTTTCGAATGCCCTTTGAAAATCGAAAAATATTGCTAAGGTATATTTTTAACTATTCATTCCTTCCTTCCATTCTTCGACAATTACGTTTAATGCTGTTTCACAGCATAAAATTTACGTATGAGACGATGCATGAATGTGAACGAGGCAAGGAGTGTGTGCCAAGATCGAGTTGTTTGGCGGTCCGTCCTCTCTGCCTACCCCTGCGGGAAACAGCGTGATGGTTAGTTAGTTAGTTATCGTCTATAAGTGGTCTAACCACATGTTATGCCTTCGGAAGGCGAAACAGCTGTCACGTGTAATAATAATTACATAGCAGAACTTGTTTAAAAATAAACTGCTTTTAATAAAATAAAATTATAATATTATTGAATACATAAAAGAAATAAAACTTAAAATGGAATTTTACAAAAACTCCATAACAACAAATGTTGCTTACTGTAAATCAATTCATTTTTTAAAACAAATGATTTATTTTGGGGTGTTATGGCGTGTTGCGCTACCTCTTTCTTGGTCACTGTAACGGCGTTACAGTGACCATCATCAGAGCTGATGATGGAAACTGTAACACTCTCCGAAGCATTGGCTAAAGAAGGAGGTAGCACAATAACACCCCAAAAACAAATAACGAAAATACTTTTGGCCGTAAAAATCTAAAAGAGTAAAATAAAACAAGTGAAATCAACAAGAACTAAATCGACAAGAACGACATTATTTCTTGTGCGTAATTAAAGGTGTTTAGAGTATATTGACCTGTCATAAGACGTGACCAGCAAAAGCAAGCCATCAAATATCCAATACTACAAGAGCGCATACCTTCAAGCAGAGTGAATAAAACCTCACAACAAAGCACAAAGGAGAATTATATTTCGCATCATCTGTATCACACATAACTAGTGACGAGGGTAGGGTACATTTCTCGACGCTTTCCCGGCAGAAAGATAGGAGGAAATTGAAAAACTTCCCAAAATGTAATTCTGGCAAAGTTTCACCCGAGAAGGCTCTGCGCTCCGGGTGGCCGGGTTTGATCTTAGCCTTAATTGACAAGGGGAAATTTATCAAAATATCAGGAGATAATAATAACTTTTGTAAGGTGACCACTGTTCAACGTCAACACAATAAGCAAAAAGGTTATATTCCAAAGCAACTGGCATTCATCATCTTTTCAATAGAAGTAGAAACTGAAGGCGAAGTCCTTTATTATTTAAATGAACAAAATATTTTAAATAATTAGGATATTTGGAGTGGAATTCAGACTTGGAAAGATGGAATGTTGAATAACGGGGAAGAAAATCTATGTAGGTATAATCGGGGAGTCAAGCACACATATTTAAAAAAAATAGAGTGTGTACTTCACACGCGGTAGAAGTGAAATTAGAAATTCGAAAGATGTCGCTTTCTATTCTTTTGCCTGTTTATTTTAAAGTGGTTTGAAGATTGGATATTGATTTACAAAAATAAAAAATGTTTATTTTTTTGGATTTGGAACCTCCGTTCGCTGGATTTCTCTGGCCGCTGAGATTTTTGACGCGCTATACCTACCGCGCGGAGCTGTGAATTATATATTAGAATCGAAGACCCGTAATATACATAATAAATTTTTGTGACGCATTTCCGTTTCATCTTAATTTCAAATCACTAAAGGGGTTAAAGAAGTTTCACTTCAAAAAAGTGGGAAGGAAATGAGCAATGTCCAATTTTTATTCTATAAGTAAGGCAAATAATTATTTATAAATATGTGGGAATTCATTTTATCCCATTGTATGTGTTTGATTTTGATTTGAGGATAGCCCTTTATGAAAATTCGGGATCTAATATGTGGAGATATCTTCTTCTTCTTATGGAGTCCTATCTTATTGTATGTTGGATATCATCAGAGTTATAATCAATCTTCACCCTACAGGCTGCATGTGGAACAAATCAGTTCATAAATGTACCTATTAATAAAACAATTCTCAATAATAAAAAATATTTCCAAGCCTTCCTTTGTCTGTACTTTTTAAAATCATGGGAACTACGAGTATATCGTCGCTAGTTCAACGACCTTGCGAGGCGGGTTAAGGAGTGTTTTTTTTTAAATTATCTTCACACAGGAGGCCCTGAGGAAAATAATTCCCCTCAGGGCGTATGTCATCTTTGGGGATGCTGTGTGGAGGGTCTTTTTAGGAAAGGAAAGAGCGGAAGTTTTGGGAAGGAAAAGGTTATTAGGGGTGGGTAGGAATCGGGGGGTCAGTGTGACGGACGTATGAATCTATCCCTCCCACTGCGGTGCAAAGAGATGTTCCGAAGAATACGGTTGGAGAAGTCCTGGAGCTGAAGAAGCTGGAGAAGAAGAAGAACTGTCCTCTCCCGGTCGGGCCTGCCATGCAGCTGGTGGGCAGACGCATCCGCAGAAACATCACCCCATGAACCCCAAATTGAAAAGGAGTTGGTTATAAGAAACATAATGTGAGTCATAAATATGCCACGATTCTGATTCTATAAAGTACGAAAGAGGAACTGTTGCTCCACACGCGCGCCTTTTAACATAACAACGAGTACATAATACCTAAAATAACGACTCGATCTCGCTTTACCGACATCAAATGTGATCGGATACCTGGCTTTTGTCCGACGAGTTTCCCAATGGAAAGTTATAGAGACCAAAGGGAATAGATATTTAGTAATTGAGAGAGAAAGAAGAAAATCTAACAGACAAAATAATATATTTTGTACATTGTACTACGAAGCCTCTTTTGTTGGTTCTGCATAATCAAGTATTAGCCATATTTGCGTGTAAAATAACAAAGGGAAGCGACTGGCAACTTATCGCCGTGAAATCGTGAAAGCTCGTAAATTTAATAATAGCGCGATAAAAAAGAAAAATATCAACCGTAAACGAGACAATGCGAAGGAAAATATTTGGTTTGGCGTTTTTTCCTGTAATACCTGCGAGGCGGTGGTCCTTAACCCTTTTTGAAGTCATGGAACACTTTTGATTAAAAGAAATGAATGATTTATGAAAAACTCCAAAATTATTAAGATCATATCTAATCACATTCTTAAAAAAGATGGCCCTACACAATTCAAAAAAGTACTACTAACTAAAATAACTCTGTACATGGAACAAAAATTTTCTCGGATTTCTTGGGTTTAAGACTTTAACAATATCAGGTCCAATTAACAATAGTCTAATAGTAGATATGCTGAATGAAGTGAAGCGTGAAAGGAGATGAAGAGGAGAAGGGTATTCAAATCTGTCTATCATCGGCGAAACTAACATAATCTACCATCCGGAACGACGTGCAAATAATAAGTATATAAATATGTATTATTTTTAATTTTAAATTAAATTATAATAACGCACTGCTTAAACCCCTCCGGATTTTCAACATTTTTACTCAATTTGCAATGTTTCCGGTGTATTTCAAACATGCTACAAGCAGAGGCGGTCCCTGCATTAGTGCACTTGTGCAATGCACTACCAAACACCGACAAACGTCAAAAGTGTAAATTCGTACAAACATCGACAAACGTCAAAAGTGTAAAATCGTAACATTCATTCACGAAGAATTCCCGCCAATTCGTTATAATATCCTTATCAATTAACTTTCGTACTAGACTCCGTACTCATACTCGCATCGGCGCATACGAAAAAGCAATGCGTGCATCTTCCGTTGTGCCGAGACGTGACGTCACATGAAGTGATATTTCTACTGGGACAGTCTACAGAGGCTGAAACCGTGAAATGGGCAAGACATGAGTGAAGATATATGACACGCGCGTGCACTAGCGGAGCGCTTGCGCAGATGCATTCTGATTTATGACAAAACCTTTAACATGCGTGATATGTTACCGAACGTTTGGAACGACTTAGTTAGGAATAACGAATTTACAACTAATTGACAATGTTATGTATTAGCTCTATCATCGCACCGGGGCGGCGAAATCAAGCATTTGGCAGTTCACTGATCACTATTGACACATTTTTAATAGTTTTCGCTAGTTTTGCTCCGTAAAAAACTTATTTAAAAATGGGTGGTAATGAAAACAATGCGATTAACGTCGATTTTTTTCAAAAGCTAGCGAATTTCATTTGAGAATAAATTGTTTTTAAAAAATAATGGCCCTCCAAAACCTTTGCTAAATATAATACAAGTAAGGTTAAGGGAAAAAAATTATGAATAGAGTTCTTAAAACAAATTATTAAATAGTCGAAAGCATCTTGGCTTTGTGAATGTGATCGTTTAAACACATTTTTTTTTGCTTTCTGTGAACAATTTTCGTGGGTGATGATAAACTGTGGAGTGAAAGTTGTGTAAATGATAGCCTTTATTTTACTGAAAAAGTTAATATACATTCATACTCCCAAGTACACATACTCGTACATAACGTATTGCAATTTAGTTTCTTAGATCGAGTTGATAGGTATACGATTACAATTTGATGTTGGTTTCGCGAATCTGTGAATCAATCAATTATATTTTCCCATATTAATGTTACCATTTTTTGTGAAATGCACTGCTGGAAAATTTTGTCACGGGCATCCGCCTCTGGCTACAAGGGTATATTTAGAAACTAGATAAAAATGGTGTATGTATTGAAAATAAACATTTCTATTTCTAAATTGTATTTCGTGATTGCGGTGCTCGGCCAACTCAGAACCACCTCAGAAAGGTTATTAAGAGTGATGATAAAAAAAATAAAAATAAAAATTGGTTAAATAGATTAAGTTAGGTTAGGGTTATCGGCTATTTTTAAATTATTTTTTCATAGCTTTTAAAGATCTTTCTGAGGTGGCTCTGAGTTGGTTTCATTCTGATTGACATGAAATTTGTTGAAATGCCACAATTAACTGTTTTACACTTTTTTATTATTTCTAATATGTTTCCTATGATTTTATGAGATTTAATCAGTGTTTATGATATATTTATACCGTTGATATTAAATATATATACCTAATAAAAGTTTAATATCAGACAAAAATGAAACCCAAAATGTTTTCTAAAATGCTTACGCGAACTCGATATTTTAAAAACACATTCCTTTGTTTAGGATATCTGTAGATAATAAAATACACTACAACTCCACTTTTTATCTGGTTCATACAATAAAAAAAATACAAGGAGCGATCGAAACACGTCATGTCAGAACGAACCGCCGATATTTTCTTTGTTTAGGAAATTTGCAAACAATGATAAATTATAACTTCACTTTTTATCTGGTTCATACAATAAATAAGTTAAACCGCATGTTATGAATTATTCAATTTAGCAATATTATTATTTAAAATTAGCCACACAGGGATTCGAACCCCTGGATTCCGAGCAAAGAAATTTACTTTTCCGCTATGGTGGTAGTCGCGTTTTAAGAAGTTCGCAGACCACAGGTTAAGAAACACTGAAAAGGTACGAGAGAAACAAAAATAAAGGCACAAAGCAAATCGCCATTGTGATATTTCTGAATATGAAATTTAGGCAAAAAATAGCAGCCATATTCCGCTGACTGGGATCCGTTGTAGCCTTTACATTTCTCTCATAAACATCAGATGTAAAAGAAAGAGAGGTAACAACGGAGCTCTTAGCAGCAGGATCGAAGGTATTTTAATAGAACTGAATGCGAAATCTGTTAAAAGAAAGGAATAAACATACATGTATTGCAACTTCATCATTCTGAAACACCAGATTAAATAATGCAAAACGAAAATTAAAGAAGATAAGAGGATATTTCACTACTCTTATTCACAGGATAATGTATTTTTGATCAAATCCGATCGTTAAAAATTCTAAATAATAGCGTGGACTCACCAGAGCCTGCCAATTTCATAAATTTTCACATTCCGTCAAGATCAACCCGACAATCTGATTTATTTTATTTACCCTCATGTAGAACAAATATACGAAAAAATTCCCCAATTCTTCGTGCCTGTGCACAATATAATACAAAATTTCACAGCATTTACATTTTTAGTAATAACTAATAACCTAAAGGAATATCGACATGAAGTAACGCATACGATATATTATTAATATGAGAGAAGGAAATGTATTTGGAGCATCTCATATCCTTTTCTTATATTCCTATTCCTCTCCCTTTCCTATAACCCAAAATTAATTTTAAGATATTAAAACTTCATTTCGAATGAACTTTAGCATAAGAAACTTATGTGGTTTGATTTCAGTCCACTTGTATATTTATCACTGCATATAATGTAAAAGCTGTTTATTTCTTACAAATAAATAAATATCAATAAATACTCGCTATAGGTAGAAAACTCGGCAAAACTTCTCCGAATTATAGCCACTATTTATGGAATCGACGACCGAATAGTAAGTAAACTCAGACATTATCTATAAATGAATCGTAAATCGAAAAAATACGCTATCCTCAAAGATATTCAAATACAGAAGAGATATGCTATGGTGTCCGCGCAACTGTCGCCGGACTACGCGATAATTAGCGTAGTTTTCATACAAAAGAATTTGTTAATTTCGTTGATTTTTTGAAAATGTGCAATAATATTGGTTAACAATATATTTTGAATAAGGAAAGAATTCGTTCATTTAGTTTAACGTTCGTTTGGTTTATTTGTTAATTACTTGTTATTTTAGTTTCTTTGTTAATTGGTAAACAATATCGGCAACACCCGGAAGCGCAGACCCACATAGTAAAAACAGCAGATACACATCTACTTATATTTCAATATCTTTGGCTATCCTATATACAAGAGGGTGGTGAAAACATAGAATTATGAAATCGCACTTTATTTTCTTTTTCATGTGAATACCGCACAAGAAAGAATTACCCAAGTTAATTAGGATTATAGCTATTATCAACCACAATAATTAGGGCATGTTGTGATGCTGAATGGAGTGAGGAAGCTAAGGAGATGGGCAAGAGGAAGGTTAGGAGGTACATGGCTATTCAGATGTGGTCACAAAACACAGCTAAAGCAATTTCAAACAAAATTTCGATCCTGAAAGGTGATCTCTCACTGACAGCAGATATGGAAAACTTTTCACTTTAAGATGACGATATTTTGTATAGAAAAAGGGGGTTACAACGGAGCTTTCAGCGCAGCGGCCTGACCTTTTATATGCAAAATGTATGCCGGCACTCGCAGTGTTATCGGGCATCAGGCGGTCCTCGATAACGTCTAAATGGGCCGCCGCAAATAATTATTAATAGCGAGCTTTTACAAGTCACCGCCACTGGTGGAAAGTCACCCTGGTCCTGATACACTTATTTTAAATGATACGCAGGCATCTAATTTTAAAGATTTATTCGAAACTTTTACTTTTATAAAAAAGACATAGGTAAAATTAAGCGAAACAAATTTTAGAGTCGAGATTAGTTTTCAGATTTAGTTCTGTCGAGATTCAGAATAATAGAAATGCATGTATCAGACGATATATGAATGTGAATCAAGCAAGGAGCGTGTGTCGAAACACTACCTGTCTACCCCTGCCAAAACGGCAAAATGGATAGTTAGTTATTTTATTTTTGTTTTTTTCTAAACTGTTATTAAAAATTAAAAGATTGTTATGTTTTTGAATTCGGTATTAACAGCTGATTGGTTTTGGAATGTAAAATCACATTCAAAAACCAATATGACGGCGAAGTAGTCCAGCGGTAATGCTCTTGACTCGCACACCGAAGGTCGCGGAATCGAACCCCGGCCGTAGCAAATAAATTTTATTTGATTAATTTGTGTTACTTCACAATTCATTAATTTAAAATAATATACAGTATATTTGCGGCACGTTCCAGAGTGGAAAATACTCTCAGTATCGCCCTGCTGTAAGACCACCATTCAGAATTGAAACGTTGCTTGAAATGGCATTAGCCGTGTTTGGTGACCAGATTAAACTAGACAAATGTATTTTAAAGAATGTATTTCCTAAATGAATTTTAAAAATAGCAAACTTACAGACGTAGTGCATTTTTATCTTACACAGTAAAAGAAAGTCTTCTAAATCGTTCCAGTTTTGGAGAAGATAAATGGGGAACACAAAACAATCTTAATTTGACGATTTTATTTACGTATTATCAGCTAAATGTGTAATTGTCCCTTTTAGTTTGTGTAAAATACCTACTGTTCATATTTCTCTGCGACCGGGATTCCTCTTAACGGTAAGCTTTCAACTGTCAAAAAGACAAAACGGCGCTGAATGGCCATTTGATGACTTAGTCGCATGTGAATTTCTGCAAAACAACAGGGTCTTAATAGAATTTGAAAACATAAGTCAAGATTTGCGAACTTTTAAATAAACATTTTTATATTAAAAGAAAAAAGGTAAAACGACATTAACTTTATTGATACCTTTATCTATAAAGTAGTAATTAAGTACAGCAGGTAAATATAAAAAAATGAATCCCTGTTTCCTTTGGTCACTCCATAACTTCAGAACGACTTTACCTACTACATTCATAATTTTTTCAAAGTTTTCTAATACTTTGTAGAAGGTTCTTACGGAAACAAAAATTAAGAAAATTGTGCAGAAAATTGGATAATTTCAGAAAACTTAATGACTATTTTAACTTCGCACGTTTGGTAGTTCACGCGTTTGATGAATGTGTAGGCAGCTACTTTTTTTGTAACAAAAGAATTGTCTATGAATTTTTAAATTATAGATTTTTTAAATAGGTACCAAATTTGATCGATTGTTCATATAATATACAAAAATTAATGTGTAATATACGAAAAAAGAAAATTTGAATAATAAAAAAGTTGTAATAGGCGGCAGGTGGCATTTGATTTTCCGGCCTCTGTGTTTCCTCCTTCTTACAACATGGGTCTCTTCAAGACCAATGTTCATTCCTTCCTCTCCTCAAAACGACCCTCCACACAGCATCCCAGATGACATAGGCTCTGAGGAAATTATTATCCTCAGGGCCTCATGTGTGCAGTTAATGTAAAAAAAATGTGAGCTGTTTGAAAACTGAATATACTAGGGCTAAATATACGTAACACGGGAGGGGGTTGGCGGGACGGGGGAAAGGGAGAGGGAAGGCGGGGAAGGTGGAAAGAGGAACGCTTGAGGGGAAGGGGACGCGGGAGGGGAAAGGGGAAGTCCGGGAAAGGGCATGCACGGAGAAACAATTTATTACTTTGAATATGGCATTGCAACGCAGGCCGGGAACCAGCTATACACGATAAGAATCATCAGTAATCGACTTAACAAACTTTAACTATCATTGTTTGCGATTTTAGATTTTCATGGCCAAAAATTATTTTGTTATTAGTTTTTGAGGTATTATGCCGTGTTGCGCTACCTCCTTCTTTAGCCAACGTTTCGGACAGCGTTGCAGTATCCATCATCAGGGCAGATGTGTAATAGTTAGGGGTGATGTTAGTACTTATCTACTTAGGAGCGATACCGTGTCGCCAGCTCCACTCCTCTACGAGCTGGCGCTACAATATAATTCAACATGTTTTTTTGCGTTTAGCCTTGATGTAACCGTCAATTACCGGATATAAAGAACTATTGAGCTTAGCTCCGTCGCCTCTATTAATATTTATAGGATTTTTGTGAATTTCAATTGCCTCCGTAATCAGGCGTGCTCTATGAGTTTTCGGTCTTCCCAGGACTTCAGGAACAAATCCAAAGTAATAAGTACTAACAACCCTAACACATCTGCCCTGATGATGGACACTGCAACGCTGTCCGAAACGTTGGCTAAAGAAGGAGGTAGCGCAACACGGCATAATACCCCAAAAACTAATAACAAAATCATTGTTTGCGTTCAAAACTTTAATATTTTAATTATCTATATTTTATTTTCTTTCAAGAACAGTATTTCATTTTGAATTAAGTTCAAAAACAACTATTTTATCTGGAAACAAACGTAATGCGAACGTATTTTCCGCGGAATCTTTATTCTGACAGTTCTTGAGCAGTACATTGCAAAATGTTAGAGGTTTTAGGGGTTAAATATAAAAACAATAATTAAACTTTAAAATGCTTCCAACGCAAACTGATAACGGTATGCAACGTGACCAGCGCACAATAAGTCAGGGGTAGTTTAGCTATCGCGAGTCTCGGTTTGAGGGGCCGCGGTCGGTCCCGAAGAAAAATGTCAAAGTAACACGCGCCCATACATAATGGAGGCAGGGCCGGAGAAAGGGGACCCATTACGGGCGAAACACGTTCCGGGCGACTTGACTCGCGCCCATTCCCCTCCCCCAAACCGGGCGAATACACTCCCACATCGTGCGATACTAGCCGCCTACAGGGTGGCAGGGGGGAAACCGTATTAATAATAATATTAAAGTAACTGAATAACTCCACGTCACTTCATTTTACAAGAAGAGGTATCCAGAGAGGATGGACCGCAACAAAACTTTGTCTTAACAAACACATTTAAAGCCTAACCTATTTATCTATTCTAGATTATTTATTAAAACGCTAACGTCAGTCGTACACAGTCGCTGTACGTACTAGATATAAACGGAAGTGCTGCCAAATAGAAATATTAAAGTTTTTATAGCATAGTATTCCCGCAGTAGCTGGTTTTCACCTGCTAGTACCTAAATATTCTTCCGTTGTACCAACATCTTCCACAAAGTGGAAGATACTCTCAGTGAAATACCACCATTCGAAATCGAAACGTGGCTTTAAATGGATTTAACCGAGTTGGGTGACCAGATTAATAGCCAGGTACTTCCCAATCATCCTCTTTCCCATCTTCTTCTCTTCATATATATGTTTTTAAATTTAATGTAAATCATCTTTAAGGCCCCGCGCACAAAAAGAAGAAGATGGAGGGTTATGAAATTATGAATGTTAGAGGAGAGCGCTAGTATTTAAAGTGACAAAATCGATGCGAAAATTGTGAAAATGTTTAACAAAACACGACTAGTTAAAAATAGAGCAAAAATCTCGCGAAGGTTGTCTTAAACAGCATTTAAAGAAATACTGTGAATTTTTCATACATATAACTTGTAAAATAACTGAAACAAACGTGTTTATAATAATTTTTGGAGCATACTTTGCGATTTTTTTCTATCGAGGGAATTTTATACAATTTGCGTTTCTGCACGACGAATGTCTAGATATTATCTTAAAAAATAACATTTATTTTTTTAGGAGCTTAAAAACTTCAAATTTTTAAGGGATGTTTGCAAGAAATCGGTAGAAATTCGGGTAACGGCGTCTTAATCATGTTAATAATTGTGGCCTTCAAACTGCAAGCCGAAACAGTTGTCACAAAATACTTGCAGAACATATAATAGCATTATTAAATTAGATTTAAATTAAATTTTCAAAAAATTAAATGGAGATCTACGGATTAAACATAAAAACAATTAATAATTTATTTTAGTCTCACATCACACCCTAATTGGGGATTTACATTGGAGGTTATCCACCACTTACCCGCCCTGGTATAAGTAACAGATGGTTACTCCTTCATGGCTCTCGCAAGGACTCTAATTTTTTTAAATGAACGATTTTACATTTAATTTTGAACGATTCTATACCTCCAGTGTTCCTGCATACGTTGTTAGTTAGCAGTATGCAGCTTAGCGGGAAATCAAGAAACAATAAGTGTTAGTATTAATTGGGGATGCCATAGTTCCCCTGGCTCCAGACAGTGGGGAGGAGTTGGGGAACTTGTGTGCAATTGTGTTTCGGCAGAACTTTACAGATGGAAGCCAATACCGGAAAACATTCAAAAATATTTTTTACAGAAATTTGACACTACGTGGCGGGCCGGATTGGGAGAGCTGGTTGAGGGAGACCTTTTGACCTCTCTAGTCGGACTCTCTCGATCCATCGCCTTCCACAGCAGTGGGAGGGATGGAATCAAAGTCCGTCACTCGCTTTGACCTCTGGATTCAAATCCACCCATCATACCTTTTTCCTTCCCAGAACTTCCTCTCCGAACTTTCCCTATAAAGACCCTCCACACAGCATCCCCATGAGCTAATGTAAAAAAGAGTTGTTTGGGTTGCAGTTGTTACAACAGAATAAGTAGAATATTATCCAAAAGTTATTTTATTTCAGGAATTTTAATAGACAACAGAGGAACAAGACTAGAATTTTTGTACGTTTTCTTATGAATATCCTTTTTTTTCGGTAACATTCTCTCTTTTTTTTCAAAATACGTAAATTGTGTATTCATTCTTTTTTATATTTTCTTAGTTGTAACACAAGTATAAATGCTAATTTATTATAACAGTAAATATATTGTATAACTTTGTCATTTTCCACTGTACCAACATATACTTACTACACATATATACATGCACAACTAATTAGTTAAGTGTTAACTAATGACTGCATTTATGTACACTCCCTTTCCATACACAAAGTAAATGCTTCAAATGGAAGGGTAGTAATTAACTCCAAGATGTAAATTATTATACCGTAAATAAATTAATAAAAAATAAAAATATTGACGGCTGTCTACGAAATTTGAAAAAGCCGCTAGAGGCGCTGTGGTAGTTTAGTAGGCTGGCCTTTTTTTACGGGCGGCATTGTAGAAGGTCGGCCGGCGGGCGGTGTTTCTTTCGGGCGGAATGTCGCGAAAAAATGGTCGCGCTAAAAGCGTTTTGAGATTCTTTTTTCTGTACCTCAGAGTAATTCCGTCCCTCGCACAACAACGTCTTTGGCGAAATGTGCCCGGTTCCCGGATGACAATCTCCAAAGGAAAGGGTATGGAAGTATGGATGTACGGCGTAAATAATATCACAGCGACACCCCACTTGGGAGGCGGGCGGCTGGTTTGGAAGCCATTCATAGACCGAAATATTGCTATTCAACTACATAAAAATATTCTAAACGAAAAAGCCAGTAAAGTACTCTGAGAGGAAAGCAGATTTATGTTTTTTAAATGGGAATGGGTTAAAAACGACCGCCGCCGTCGTTTTTTACATTAGTTCCCCCCAGGACGCCCTGAGGAAAATAAATCCCTTCAGGGCATGCATCCATCTTTGAGGACGCTGTGTGGACGGTATTTTTAGAACAGGAAGGAGAAGAAGTTCAGGGTAGGAAAAAAATATGAGGGGTCGGTAGGTATCCGGGGATCAATGTATCAATGACGTATGAATCCTTTCCTCCCACTGCGGTGCAAGGCGAAGTACCGAGAGAGTCCTGCTGGAGAGATTTAAAAGTTTCTCTAAATCATTCTCTCCCGATCCGGCCTGCCAAGCAGTTGGTGGGCAGATGCATCCGCCGCCAAGACCCTGATAAATCTCATATAACGAACCCGGTTGTGGTTGGTTTTGAGGTTTTCCTTAGGGTTTATTACATCTGTTACACTAATTCTTAAGATTCAGCACTGGCCATAAACGTCACTTTTAACGTCAGTGGTCTTTTTTATGTGTATACTTCACAAGAACCCCAACTGCTCCCTTTGGAGCCAGTGAGACTATGGCATCCCCAATTGTTGGGTACGTTGTGGAAGGTAGTAGAGTGGGGAAGGAGTTGGGGGAAGAGGAAGAATTGGTTACCAAACACGGCTAAAGCCATTACAAGCAACACTTTAAAAAGTCTATTAACAGTGTTAACTGAAGCAATAATACCACATATGACAAACCTGTAAATTCTATATAGGTTTTCACTAACATACGTTTCTATGAACTACTATACATACAACACACTAAAATGTCTGAAGAAGGCAAAAGTGAGCCTTTTTGAAAGTTTTACCTAAAATTTCAGTATGCATTTCAAAGAGAACTAAAAGTTTATAGTTCAAAAACCTTTTCACTGGAAATCTTAAAATACATTTTCCTAACTACCCGTAGAGAATTTACATGTAAATCATATTTTGTACGAGTAGTATTGCTTGCATTAGCAGGCAACAAATTGTGTAATTTTTTTTGCGCTGATTTAAAAAGCAGAACAGATTTAAATATCGGTAGAACAAGTTGATATTAAGTAGATCATATTGATCGTGAAAAATGGCTTTTAGCAAAGCTTTCGCAAGAAGTATTGATGAATAAATTCATAAACATGAAACTCTAGCCGACAGAGAGTCCGTCGCGTCATTCCGTTCGTCCGTATCGAATAATCAACAATTTCTTATTATTTATTTTCTTTCTCGGAAAGAGAAAAGTTACAGAACGTGATAGCTTTCCTTCGATTTTACATTCCCCAGTCGCCGCCATAGCAGAAACCGTATCCCCAGCACATTAAAAGTGTTTTAAAAAAGAACGACAAAAAGAACAGAAAAAAAAACAATAAAACAAAAGCAAAACAAACAAACAACATTCAGTTGTTTTTCAATAGGGGAGATTCCTCGCGGGCCGGAGTTAAGTGCTTTAGAACCAGACGGTTAAAAGAGGCGGGCTTTTAAAAATGGAACAGTACAATATATACAGTACAATGTATACAGAACTAATACGACCTATAGGTAGGTACTCTTCTCTTCTTGATGGGAAGGTAGGTAATATGAAACTACCACCGAGAACTTAGTTGTAACGTCTCTCTTTGTTGCATGCGTCGTTTATGAGAAAAGGGGAGAGGTTGTAACTGAATCATCGGTAGTAGCTTTTAAAAATGGAACAGTATTTATGTAAACAGACATAACATAGTCTATAAGTAGGTACTCTCCTTTCCTTGGTGGGAAGGTAGAAACTAGGTAGTATGAAGCTACCGCTGAAAACTTAGCTTTTAAAAATGGAACAGTAATTATATAAACAGACTATGAGTACCTAAGTACTCTCCTCATCTCGATGGATATGAAGCTACCGCTGAGAACTTAACTTTAAAAAATGGAACATTAATTATACAAACAGACATGACATTGCCTATAGGTAGATACTCTCCTCTTCTTGATGGGAAGGTAGATACTAGAAGCTACCGCTGAGAACTTAGGTAGTTGTAATCTCTCTTTTTGATATGTGTGTCGTTTATGAGAAAAGTGGAGAAGTAACAACGGATTATCACTACGAACTTATCACCGGCGTATTAAAACATTCCAATATTTCAGAGCATCTTAAATATCTTCGCTGGCTCAAATGTCCTGAAAGAATCCAGTTTGATTTCTGTTGGATGGTATTTAAGTCCCTCAACGAAATGTCTCTGGTTTACTTATCGGAAATGCGTATTCCAGATTTTCCGATTCTCGACAGTCAACCCTCAGGTCAGCAGCGTCAGGAACCAAAGTGCACAACAGATACTAAGTTCAGTGAACGTGTTTTCGGAGTGTAAGAACGTAAAGCCTGGAATGGGCTACCCCGCATGATTTAAGAATAATCACAGACTCGGCAGAATTTAGAGCTAACCTAAAACTCACCTTTTCAGACAATTTAACCCATAAAGTCAAAACGTTTCATTTTCACAGCGTGCGAAATTGTAAAAAATGCAATTGGGTAAAAATAAAAGCAAATAAGAACTTATAAGCTAAATTAAGGTCATTTCATTAAAATTCTCCAGTACTAAATTCCCCAGTCTTCTAATAAATAAATATCTACTTTTACAACTTTTTTTTTTTACATGAATATCGCACAAGAGTCCCAACTGCTCCCGTCTGGAGCCAGTAGGACTATGGCATCCCCAATTGGGGTATGATGTGAGGCTGAAGGTAGTGGGGAGCGGAAGGAGATAGGTAAGAGGAAGGTGGGGAAGTACCTGGCTATTCAGATCTGGTCACCAAACACGGCTAAAGCCATTTTCAAGGAACGTTTCAATTCTGAATGGTGGTCTTACACCAGGGCGATACTGAGAGTATCTTCCACTCTGGAAATAATATTCTCATAAATGTAATGGGGGGTAGCAAATGTAAAATCATTAATGCAATACCAGTGTTTTAAATATAGTGTCCTCCGCGTGCACCGTCGTATCTTCTCCAAGCATAGAATCTTATATATAAAAATGAATCGCTGAATGTGTTGCTAAGCGCAAATCTCGAGAGCAGCTGACCCGATTTCGCTAATTCTTTTTTTAGAATATTCCTTGAAGTACGAGGATAATTCTTACGGAGAAAAATTAAGAAAATTGAGAGGAAATTGGATAATTTCAGAAAACCTAACGACTATCGCACGTTTGACAGTTCGCGTGTTTGAGAATGATATTTTGCAAAACAATGATTATTAAATCAGGATTCTATTTTTGAAAATCTTGAAGTTTATAAATTTATTTAAAGTAGGTACTCCCCTAATAGTTTGAATCGAATCAAGAATTTTAGATATTTTAAATAGGTCCCTATGTTAGGTACCAAATTTAATATACATGAAAAATGGAAATGTGAATAAAAATTGTAAAAGGTGGCACGCGGGCTGTTTAAAAACTGAATTTACTGGGATTGAATATACGGAAAGCGTGAGGGAGGGAGAGATAGTGGAGGGGGGGAGGGGAGGGCGTCGAGAGGGGGGGGGAGGTGGAGGAGGCGGAGTGGGAACCCCCCTTACACCATGCGAGCGAAGCCGCTGGAAAAAGCTAGTTTATAATAAAAGTGTGTTTGTCAGAATTGGCCTGCCAGGGAAGTATGTTTTCTGTATCTGTTTGTAAATAATATAAATACAAAACAATACAAGAACAACATGTCAACCTACCAGAGACCAAATGGGAAAAAAAAATTCACCGACTCCAGATATTTTCATACTGATCCCTCAATTTAAATATTTAAAAAATCTTTTGTAATCCTACATGTATTTAAAATGACTGATTTTTGCATTTTTATATATAAATTCTTTGACAAATCTAATGTGCCTAAATTTTGAATGAGAGACCTAGGTCTTATGCCAGTAGCCGAAATAACAAATGGTCATATTTTTATAGTCTGAGAATGCCAAATTCTTTTAAATTAGATTAACAAATTATTCAATTATTATTATTATCAACGGAGCAGTACGATCATAAGCAGGTGTTGATGCATCTACAGCACATCTCAAGAATATAGGTTATAATATTCAAGATGTGCTCTAAGAGACCAGTAAAAGTATACATAAACCAGTAAAAGTATACCGGTGTAACCATCTAGAGTTTTACGTCCTCAAAACATTCTTATTTTAACGAGTTTTAGCGAAAGTTACAGTCTAATTTTGGTTCCCCCAAGTGTTAAAGTGCTCAAGTTCGCATTAGCATTATCTATTGCATACTCAGCCATCGTGTAATAATATATAAAAACAATTTTTGAAATCGCAAAGTGTTCAAGTAATTTTGTGACATTATTATACGCCAGCGGTGCAGATACTTACCATCACCTCAGCGCACCAAAATTAAGGCGGTTCCATCAGCCATACTTGCAAGTGAATCTAGCAAACTTTCTCAATAACCATTTACATTATGGATGCGCAGGCATATATTACTTTGGCGAAGGATGCTGTTAACTTACTAACCAACATGATTATGGATCCCAACAACAAATTCACGAAAGAACACCTCGCAAAAATAATTCCCAAAACCAACGACATATTGGGAACAATCGGCCAAATGGCAGTTAAAATGGCAAATCTAGAGGGAGAGTTGTCTGCTCTAAAAAGTGCAACCCCTAATACGCACACCCCTTTAGATTCACAAACCCCAAGTGTCTGTGATATTCTCGCTGAAATGAAGGAACAAAATTATAGAGATAAAAACCTGATAATTCGTAACATTCCTGAGAATACATCGTTATCGCAGATTGAATGTATTAACAGCGACATAGCATCAGTCAAAAAAATACTCTCTGATATTGACAACTCAACAGCCAACCTAGAAATAAAAATCTATAGACTAGGCACAAGGAAAGACGACAAACCAAGAGGAATTAAAGTTGAGTTTCCTGAAGCAAAATGGCCAAGAATATTATTAACCAAAAAACACGTACTTAAAAACAACATTAGATTCTACCAAGATCAATCGCTTCTCCAGAGGAAACAATTAACTGAATTAAGAAATGAACTTGAAAAAAGAAAGGCTTCGGGCGAAAATGACATTACAATCAAATATATCAACAATAGACCTACCATAACGAAAATACATCCAAAAAACTAAAAGATAAATTGAAAATATTCTATCAAAATGTTCGAGGTCTTAGAACTAAACTTCAGGATCTAAAATCAACCCTACCCACTTTGAATCACGATTCTTACGCCTTCACCGAGACATGGCTAAATAATAATATCAACACTTCAGAACTAGGTTTCTATAATCATACAGTGTACAGAAAAGACAGAAATGAAAAAAATAAATCCAGGGGAGGTGGAGTGTTAATATCCATAAACAACAAACTTCATTCAAGAAAACTTAAATGCATCTATACACATCTGGAGCAACTTTTCATCATGGTATCCACTAAAAAGGAAAAAATTATTATCGGCTCCGTCTACATTCCCCCATCTTCTGACGCTCAACTATACAAAGACCACTACCATGAAGTTGAAACGATCCGGAGAAGATTTCCTGGCGCCACTATTATTTTGACAGGAGATTACAATCTGCCTAATATTGCATGGGACGTAGAAAACAACAAAACTTCATGCACGGACAACATCCACCACGGTTCTCATGATATAATCGAAATGTCAAATTTTCTTAGCCTCCGACAGTTAAACTGTGTTTTGAATATAAATTCTCGTCTTCTCGATCTAGTATTTTCCAATTCTTTATCAGTAAAAGTGTCCGCATCTGTTGAATCTATTCTCCCAGTTGACAAATACCACCCACCTCTAATAATTGAATGTAACAGTTCAATAACTAAAAAAAATCCATCTGCATCAACTAAGTTGAACTTTTTCAAAGCAGACTATAATCAAATCATTAATTTTTTATCTTCAACCGACTGGAAATTTTTGGACACTGAAGAAAACATCAATGTAATGGTTGACAAATTTTACTTAATTCTAAATAATGCTATTGATTTATTTGTACCCGTTTCAAAAATGTATACGCATAATTACCCAAAATGGTTTAGTACCGATCTTATTAAATTAATTAGAAACAAAAAAATCGCTCATAAAGCTTACAAATCATCACATGATCCTATTGATTACGCAAAATTTTGTGAACTAAGAACGAGCATCAAAAAAATTTCCAAGTTATGTTACAAAAAGTGCATCGATAACTGCGAAGAATTGGCTCTTGCCAACCCTCAAAATATCTATAAATTTTCAAACCTACTAAACAATAATGACTCCGGTGTACCCTCTAATATGTATTTAAATAACAAAATGGCCGATAATCCCCAAGAAATTGTTAATTTGTTTGCTGAATTCTTCAGCAAAGTCTACGATTCTGCAAACAACTCTCCATTATTCAACGCCACAACATCTAATGATAACCAGATCGATTTCAATCAATGTATATTTGAAGAAAGTGATATTAGAAATAAATTAAAGTCCCTAGACCCGAAAAAATCGGCTGGTCCCGATAACATTCCTACAATCTTCTTATCTAAATGCTTATCAATCTTAACTTATCCTCTTACTAAACTTTTTAATTTGTCAATAAAAACTGGCATCTTTCCGAATAAATGGAAAACAAGCTTTCTGTCTCCAATTTTCAAGAAGGGTGATAAATCCGATATATCCAACTATAGACCTATCTGTATCCAGTCGTCGATCCCGAAAATATTTGAATCTGCTCTGCTCTCTAAACTATCTCCTGAGATTAATAAAGTAATTTCACATAGACAACACGGTTTCATGTCAAAAAGGTCTACTCTCACAAATTTGATGATCTATCAGGAATACTTATTTAATAATATGCACAATCGTCTTCAAACAGACGTGGTATACACTGACTTTAGCAAAGCTTTCGACAAAGTCTCACACAAAATACTTATGCACAAATTAAAATCCCTTGGAATAACGGGGCATATTTTGAGATGGTTTGAAAGTTATTTATACAATAGAAAAATTTCAGTCAAACTCAACTTGCACTTTTCAAATCAATTCGAAATCTTCTCCGGAGTCCCCCAGGGGTCACATCTGGGACCAGTGCTGTTTTCCTTGTTCATCAACGACATGACTACAATCTTTGATGGAGTTATGATACTTTTATTTGCTGATGATCTTAAAATTTACAAAACAATTACTAATCTCAATGACTGTTGCGTATTACAAACAAATCTTGTGAGGCTACAAGAATGGTGCATCCATAATGAACTCTTCCTCAATATTGAAAAATGTCAAACAATAACTTTTGCCCGAATTAAAAATCCTATTAAATATGAATACAGCATCAACAACATCTTTCTAAAAAGAGTTGAACAAATCAAGGACCTAGGTATTATTTTTGACAATCAATTATCTTTTGTTTCTCATATAAACGAAATAACTAACAAGGCCATGAAAAGCTTAGGGTTTATATTGAGGACGGTAAAAGATTTTAAAATAATTAATTCATTTAAGTTGCTGTTCACTGGGTTAGTGAGAAGCCATTTAGAGTACAATTCAACAATCTGGGCTCCTTTTTATAAGATTCACCAACAAAAAATTGAGAGAGTGCAACATAAGTTTTTGAGATTTATAAACTATAAATTAGGAATTCCAATCGAAGAACTTAACTACACATTTTTAATGGACTTACTAAAATTAAATGAATTAACTTCAAGACGAACAATGAGTGATTTAATTTGTCTTTTCAATATTTCAAATGGCAGACTGGACGCCCTGGATTTAACCAAACTAATCCAACTGCGAGTACCTACCCGTAATACAAGATTGAATGCGCCGTACTTCGTTAACGCGCCTACTAATAATTACTTCGAAAACTCGCCTATCGAAAGACTTCATCGACTGGGAAATAAATATAACTCAATCGATGTTTATCGTCATCTGTCAGTGTCCAAATTTAAATTCAGTATATTGGAACAGTTACAATAGAACTATAAATCCCCATCTTGAAATTTTGTGTGCACAGTTTATTGTAAACCCTCATAGTTAAGTTCCGTCAAAACACCTACAATATAGGGCGTAATAAAGGTTAGTAATTTATAATTTATAAACAAACCTTTTAAAAACTGTTCTTGTTTATCGTTGTAATAGGTAATAATAACAAATTTACTTTAACGACTTATACTTTGATTAACATTTTAATTTGATTGTAATTAGATACTCTGTTATATTATATTATCGAACTCATTTGTCCTCTCCGTGATAGTTTACTGAAGTATCTGACATTATTCCATGGTTTCAGTATAAAGGGGATTGGTATATTTATGGTATAAAGTATTTTGTCTTCGGAAATTGAATTCCTTGCAGAAATTCTGACGATAAAGTAATTGGTCAAAATGCAATTGTTTTGTATATTAATTTTAGTGCGGTGCAAGTCGGTAGTATGTATTTTTGTTTAAAATCAACTTCGCTATGTATTCAACACATAAATTGCACATATATTAAAAACTCACCATTATTATTATTTGTTATATACGTATATACATATAAAACTGATTTTTTTCTCTTTATTGTATAATGCTATACTTTTTACTTACCAGCTTTATTTATATGTACCATGTGTAAAAACTATTCATGTTTTCTTTGTATTCTAAACACACCTGTATGCACTAAAACATAAAAATGTAAATGTATGTAAAAGCCCATAAGGGCGTTAATGATTAATAAATAAATAAATAAATAAATAAATAAATAAGAGGATAAGCTTGATTGAATAATTGAGTGCTTCAGAAAAAAGGCTCCTGAACGGCTCCTGTCAGCATTTTAATAAAAAATAATACTTCGGTTTTCATTCTGCGGCGATATTTTTGTGGAATATAACTCGTAAAGGGCGCGTACAAAGCAAAACAGAAATGGAACTTCCTTTCTACAGATATTTAACGAAACAGTTAGTATTTACACGATTTTAAGGCGTTGTCCCGATAAGACAGAGATCCCGCGTTCAACTCCCAGTTGCCACAGTTACCTTTTTTTTATTTTCCGTGTCTTGTTCAGTTTCATGTTTCCTTTAGATTTATTGGTATTATTTTATTCCGACTACGAGCAGGTACAACTCTGACGCCGCGCCTTATGCAAAACCGTTTTCGTACATAGAGTTTGTTACTTTTGTAAAAGAACCGAATTAAATAAATTCCAAAAGATGGCGCCACTTGAATTAACAGCTAGCGTAAGGAACGTCAGCTGGCAGGCGTAAGCACTAATGGATTCGTACTTTCGTGAACCTCTCCGGTTATGGAGAGATGGATGGTATGATTATTATTGTAACTGGCAGTTGTGATTTCTACCATACGTCTATATATTACATATGACGTAATTGCCTGTCGCGGTAACTTTGTCCCGGTTACTAGCTGTCCCTGGATCCGAGCGGCTATTTTTGGAAACAGTTTCTTTCGTACTTATAAAATGGTCACCAACTCTTAAACTGGGCGAAGCCGAACCAAAAGCGACCCGCAGGGCCAGCAGCAAAAACTTGAGGAACGGGTAATAATTATTTAAGAGAGGTAGACACCTACACCTATTATACCTATTATTCATTAAATATATATATATTTGTATATTGTATTCACATTATGTGGCTGACAATTAATTTAATGGTTTGGCGTAGGTAGCCTTCAAACCCATCTCGTTTCAAACGATTTAATTATAATCGCCACAGTTTTCAGCCGACACAAGAACAAGAGGGAGGTACACCAATAGTACTCATTAATGTCGTTGGAACCTAAATTCACAGTTTCTAATAAATCCTACATTTTACGTGGGTTGTGCTTCTTTGTGTATACTCAAACGATTCGAGGCGACAAATAATACAGGGTGGGCCATAAAGGTTTACGAATTTCAAAACATTACAGTGATTAAGCGGCGCCGCGGACAGGGGTGCGGGTGGTGCTAACCAGTAGCTCGGTTCATGGAAATGCAGTCGCAATGGAGAGTTTCACGGGAGAACAGCGTGTATTTTGTGTAAAAAGTTTTTACAAAAAAACCCATTTTCACGTAAACGGGCATGTATGTAAACAAAATTGTCGTTAATGGGCAGCAGAAAGTAAAACATCAAAAGCCCGTACATTCGCCAAAGTCATAGTTTGGGCAGCGATTTCATCCCATGGAATCATCGGTCCTCATTTTTTTGAAAACCATCGAGAAGAATCTTAGACCGTGAATTCAGACCGGTACACAACAATTTTACGCGATTTTTTTCTATCCGCAGTTGCATCAATTTGAAGGTTATAACTCTAGGATATGGTTTCAACAAGATGACGCGACCTGCCATACTTTTAACGACTCAATGGCAGTTAAAAACGAGATATTCCCAGGAAAAGTGATATCGCGCCGAGGGGATATTCCATGGCCTCCCAGGCCCCCTAGCATGGTCGATCGATATAGGTTTTATCGAAAATGTCGGTAACTTGAAATCGCTCCCGAGCACGACTGTAGGACGCTAACGAAGAAATAACAGTTTACATCAAATAAATTAGGAACCCTTAGTCGATGTGAACTGTTGTTTGTTCGTTAACAGCCTGCAGTCGTGCTCGGGAGCGATGTCAAGTTACCGACATTTTCGATAAAACCTATGTCGATCGACCATGCTAGGGGGGCTGGAGTCCAGACTTAACGCCCCTTGACTTCTTTCTATGAAGATACTTGAAAAGTTTAGTTTAGACGGTTCAAGGTTTAAACCAAGATCAATTGAAAGAACCATCGTTATCATCATTCCACACGCAATGTGACTTGTTGCAAATTTGCGCTCCAGGTTCGACGAATGTTTGCGTCGCGATGGGTTACACCTTTATAATGTAATAAGTAAATTTCCCATATTTTTCACTATAATAAATAATTTTAATGTTAATATGACCATTGGCTTTATTTTTATGTGATTTTTTCAAATTCGCAAAACTTTTTTATTTTATTTTTTTATTTATGAATTTTTATTTTAGTAATTTGTACATTAAGTTTACAAAATTTCTAATTAATTAAAATATTTCACATTACCAACAAAAAATTTTGTACTTTTATGTAGCTCCTACAATTCATCTTGAACTTTCCAATTGGTGTGGACTTTAATGTTTCTGGTAGCGTGTTATAAATATCATCGTATTCAAGGTCAGCGTCAATTCAGTTCCTTTAACATTTTGTTTACTTTTGAAAATCTACTCGCCGAAGTATTATTCTCATTGCCCTGTTTTGGAGAATTTGAAACTTATTTTGTTCTCGTTCGTTACATAGGAAAAGGAAAGTTGGGCAATAGTTAAAATGTGGAGCAAAAATTGATTTGTAAATAGTGATTGCAGTTTTACTAGATAGTTTTTGCCGAATTCTTCCCGAAAAAGATTTTTTTTTTCCAATTTTTTTTGTGTATATTCAGCTTGCTTGTTGAATATTAGTTTGGAATCTTAAGTATTTCATTTCAGTAACATTTTCAATAATCTCACCATCAATTTTAATTCTGCTTTCACTGGATGTCTTCTTATATCCAATCACCATACATTTTTTTGTATTTAATTTAAGCTTATTGATTTTTAGCCATCTTGATACACATTATTTAGCTCATTATTTAAAATATTGGTAAATTTTTGGGATTGGTGTCCATGGCTATTACGAATAATTTTTAGAAAAAAACTTTAGATTCGCCTTAATCACTATAAAAGGAAACTTTTTGCATCACGGCCGGCGGAAAATAATGCATTTTAATTTTCAATGTCGTTAAATAAAATTTCACTTCGCGAACCGATACTACCGCCCGCCGACAAACCAAGCAGGGTTTGACTAGCGGGATTGTGTATGTTATCTTTACTTTAAAAAACAGCCTACGTTTTTGAATGGTTTGTCTGGCAAAGCAGGGTTTGTGTAGCGGGCTTGTGTATATTATCTTTATTTTAAAAAACATCCCAGGGGGCCTACTCTCTATCTTTTGGTTGCACAAACCAGCACTTTTGTGGTTTAAACTTCACTAGCGGGCGCTGTCAACTAAGCGGACACGGTCTATAATTACTGAAATATCTCTGTAAATATACTAAAAATAAATTTCATATTTTAGGTATTCCTACGCAATACATTTATGTATTGGATTAAATAATTACAACATATAAATATTTACTGAGTATATGGCACCGGAGCGCGAGGAAGTTTTTAGCACAACAGGAGGAGGGTTAATACGCGTTTGTGACGTAGCTAAACCTGCCGTACGGACGTTGCGGAAGATAGAGAGTAGGCCCCCAGGATTTGAATGGTTTACAGTGACAAAATGGCGGGCGGGCTGTCGTAGTACCGGTTCGCGAAGAGAAATTTTATTTAACGAAATTGAAAATTAAAATGCATTATTTTCCGCCAGCCGTGATGCAAAAAGTTTCCTTTTATAGTAATTAAGGCGAATCTAAAGTTTTTTTCTAAAAATTATTCGTAATAGCCATGGACACTAATCCCAAAAAAATACCAAAATATTTATTAGTTCTTCATAGTTATCTTCAATTAAGTATATTAGTGTATAATGGGCAAATAGTCGTACTTTGCATTTTGAAAATATTTTCACATATGTGTCAATATGAATAATATAGATATAGAGTATGAACAGTAGAGGTCCAAGGACCGACCCTTGCGGTACTCCTATCCATTGGTTTTGAAAATTGATTATTAATTTTTGTTACCTGTTTCCAGTCTTACTCTTCTATTAATTTAATGAGAAACCAATTTCTTTAAGCTTTTTTAACAGTATTTCTCGATCTATAGTTTCGAATGCCCTTTGAAAATCCAAAAATATTGCTAAGATATATTTATTACTATTCATTCCTTCCTTCCATTTTTCGACAATTACCTTTAATGCTGTTTCACATCAGTTATTAGATCTGAATCCTGATAGCTATTGGTATAAAATATTGTGTTTAACTAGGTATTGCAAGATTTGTTCTTTTATTATCACTTCAAGAATCTGTTCATATTTTCGAAATTCTTCACATTTTCTGGTATTTTTAACCTTTGGAACTGGTATAAAAGTAGATAGTTTCCATGACTGGAAATTTTCCTTCATCAATCGTCTCATTAATAATATTTCATAGAGTAGAGACAATTACTGGGAAAGCATCTCTTATTATACTAATAGTTAATCCATCTGAAGTATTCTTGTTTTAATTTTTTTTTAATTTTAAATAAATATTCTGCATTTATTTTTGTGAAGACTTATCATTTATAACCCACCCTGGACAACCTTCATGAGAAACCTTCTAAAATCTGGACCATTTGAAATAAGCAATTTGCCTTTTCTGTCATCCCTTTGATGATCTATCGGTTTTACGCAATAATAATAAGATTCTATCGAATTTACTCATTTATATAAATCAGGCATGGCCCAAGCTGCGGCCTAATTCAATATTTTTAGGGGCCCAAAATGAAGTTTTCAGCTTTTAAGTTTTAAATGTTGGTATTAATAAAAAAAAGAAAAAAATCGTTTTCATAAATTTATCACAATTTTTATAAATATATTTTATACAAACAGATTTTTTGTTATTATTTCCTCGGACTCTCGATGGGGGTTTTGATTTATTGTTTGAAAAGGGCCAGGCGCATTGCCGCACTATGGTTTCTGCCCCCCCCCCCCCCCCCCATATTTAGTTAAGTAATAAAAATCAAATCCACACCGCATGCCAGCCCGCTCGTTCACCACATATAGACATTCGCCTTTATACATTATTTATTTCAACAAATTTACACAAAACCTTGACAAATTACACTAAACCTTCCTCATAAATCACTCTATCTATTGGTAAAAACCACATGAAAATCAGTTCAGTAGTTTTGGAGTTTATCGCGAACAGACAGACAGAGAGACGCGACGGAAGACTTTAATTTATAATGTGTAGAGATTACAAAAAAATAATATAAGTTTTCTACTTTCCGGCCTGCGTTTCCTTCCCCCTACGACATGTAGGGGGGAGGAAACGCAGTTCCCTCTTTAAATCCCAAATTCATTCCTTTTCCACAAAAAGACCGTCCACGTAGCATCCCCAGAAGCCTTTGTAAAATATGCAATTAATGTAAAAAAAACTAGAAATTCGCTAGATGTCGCTTTCTTTTCTTTTGCGTGTTTATTTTATAGTGGTTTGAAGATTGGATATCGATTTCACAAAAAATAAAATATTTATTTTTTCCTCCGTTCGCTTGATGTCTGCCTCTCTAGCCTCTGAGACCTTCAAGAGCCTTACCCGCTGCGCTGTCGAGGGCCCGCGCCGACTCGCGAATTAAATTGTCCGGAAACTCGTAGTACAAGCGGGAAACTGGTAAATCTACATCACATTCGGAGTCGATTTGAGATATAACTTTTTTGATTTGAGCTTTCGTTTTCGAGTAAATCGGGTCCGAAGTTGGAATTTTTTTGGTTATATTTGAAAAAAAATTTCACTAGGGGGGGTTTGATTTCAGCTGTGTAATGTCTTATAAAATGCATTGAAGGGTAAACCGGGCTCAATTTTGTAAAAAAAGAAAAAAAATATATTAAAATCGAAATGCTCAGATCGAAAAAAATAAGTTTTTTTGGGTTCTCTACGTGATGTAGATTCACCAGTTTCCCGCTTGTACTACGAGTTTCCGGACACGTTGTATTAGAACCGAGGACCGAAATAATAAATTTTAAAATCACTAACGGGGCTAAAGAAGTTTAAAAAAAGGGTAAAATAATTCATGTCGAGACAGAGGCTCAGAAGAATTTGTATGTATTATTCAATTGGGATATTATGTAATCTCATTCGATTGTTTACAAACGAAGGGCTCATCCATCTTACCCTTAATCGATGGTCTAAAATCCTAAATAGCGTGTTTTCCGTTTCTATAATAATTTGTATTCCGTCCCACCAGTCCCTTTTGTTCCCTTTGATGTTATTTGAAGGAGAAATAATAATTATCATTGGGTTCCGTCAAAGCCTCTGCCGTAGAGCCTTCCCATCGATTGGAGCAAATTGGGAAGATGCGAAAAGATTTCTTATACTCGATGGACCGCAGTTATTATTATTGCCTTACTTTAATCGGTGCGATATGAAAATAATTGTTTTAAATTCATCAATAATTGTAATAGAATAAGAGGTTAATATTAATGAGAAAAAATAGTACAAAATAAAGGTCTACGTGATCGGAAAAGCTTTCTAGAACGTAACCACAAAACATTAAAAAAAAAAAAAATTATAAAGTTGTAGTTATGAATGTTATAGTTATACAGTAATCAAAGTTATATATGTATATACAATTATGTAAATAATTAGAAAGCTGAAGGTAAACGTAAAAATTAGGCAAAATCAAAAAGATAAGAAGATTTTAATTTATTTATTAGCTCCACACAGGAGCACCAGAGGGGAAAAAATCTATCAGAGCCTAGGCCATCTTTGGGGATGCTGTGGGGAGGACCATTTTATGGAAAGGAGAGGAAAATCTGGACAAGAAAAAGGTATAAGGGGTAGGTAGGAATCTGGGGGTCAGTGTGTCCAGGAGTGACAGATGTTTGAATCCATCCCTCCATTGCGGTGCAAGGCGAGTCCGGCTGGGGAGGTCAAAAGGTCTCCATCAAACAGTCTCTCCCGAACCATCCGTCGCCAAGATCCAGACAAACCTCACCCCATAAACCTAGAAATCCCTATTAAAAAATTCTTAGCTTGGGGTGACTTATGGCAGGGGTGTTGCTTATCCAATAAATGGTTCACGGGGCGGCGGTATTCAGACCTGTCTCCCAAATTGATAATGATATGGTATGTGCCTATAGATGGGAATGGAATGATATGTGGTAGAGGGAGATTGTGAAGTAGGTACCTGACAATCCAAATGTGTTTATAAAACACGGCTAAAGCCAATTCAAGCAACGCCAACGTTTTGAAACTGAATGGTGGTCAAACATCAGGGCGATACTGAGGGTGTGTACCTCTGTAGCATTTGAGCATCAGAATGAGGTAAAAAGAATCTGAGTGAATGTACGTGATGAATTATTTCGTTCACATCTCGAGGACACCTGTTGCCTTAATTACGGGTTACAATGAAAAGGACAAAATTACTCAACATAAACATCATGCAGGACAAACGCGGTATTTATTTAACAGGAAGGTGCTTAACCTGTGAAGAGTAAAACACTTGTACGAAGGGTGAGTTTGAAAAACAAATACGTACCATATCATTTCGTACAGCACGTGAGCACATAAAAAATACATTTCCACCAAAATCCCATATAAAAATGTACATTTCTCATTATTTAATATTTATTTTATTATATTAGGAAAAAAACAGTTATAAAATATATAATAACAATATTCGGATGATTTGTGTAGCACCCAAAGATATTCAAGTACAAAAGAGATATGCTATGGTGTCCGCGTAACTGTCGTTAGTTCATTTCGTTGATTTTTTGAAGGTGTGCATTAGTATTGGTGAACAATATAGTTTGAATACGGAAAGAATAAGTTCATTTAGTTTAACGTTCGTTTGCTTTATTCGTTAATTATTCATTCATTTAGTTTATTTGTTAATTGTTAAGAGCGTTTAACCAGCCAGCGGACGAAAATCCACATTTCGTCGAAAGTTGTTCTTACGATCGTGCAGGGCGGTTACAGTGAGAAAGATTAATTATTCTCCGTACCAGCTTTTTAAAATTATAACTCAATATCGAATTTATTTCAATCCAAATTAGCTTTAATTTATACCTTCATCCAAAAATGCTGAAAGGCGTGATGATAAAACTATTAAAATAATACACTTTTTGTAGTTATTTTTTGATTATAAGTATTTATCATTTTTCAATAATGCCTAAATTTAATAAGAATGTTAAAAAAATCTGAAATATATTAGTTTGTAAGTGCGCAAATAAATACACAAATGGACCAATTTTCGTCAAGAAACACATGTACGTACATATTTTTTAATGATTTTATTTGAAACTAAAATTAAAATTCTAAAACATGGGTTTGCTAGATAATGTATTGATTTATTTTACTGCATGATTATATTATTTGAAATGGGTGTGGTATAATACAAAATCTTTTTTGAAAATTTAACAAATCTGCCAACGACCTATGGAATAACCTTATTGTACTAAAAAAGTTTTTTAAATCCAAAATTTATTACATGCGAATGCTAGATAAAAGAACAATCTTTCGAAATCCATTTATAATTTTTTGTGGAAAAGAGTCAATACGTCTAAAATCTGATTTGAAAATGACATATTTCTGGTTTTCTCTGGTAATGCCCTCTTAAACAATATCGGCGACACCCGGAAGCGCAGTCCCACCTAGTAAAAACTGCAGATAGCACATCTACTTATATTTCAATATCTTTGGTAGCACCGTTTTTGTGAAAAATCATATTATAATTGCTGTAATCTAGCTTATCTACGCGACTTACAGGAACTAAAGTTACTAAAGTTGTAGATTAGATTTTGGTTAAGTACTATACTACAAAAGCATAAAAAGCTACGGTTGTAGGTTGTAGCGAAACCGGGTCGCCATTAAGTATGTAAAAGTGGTGTTTAATAAGTTATTGTTTTATTTTTAATTATTAACGTTCACCTAATAAAAAAAAAATAATAATAATGATTTATTGTCTTCATTTCTTAGTAACAGTAGAGTTAATGATATCCTCACTGGGATCTCCCGTGCTGAGGATTTCATTTACATATTATAATTTAATTATAAGAAATTAATTTGAATTAGACATAACATATATCATGTAGTATTTTTTTTTGATAATTATAAAGTAAATAAGATAGGGTTTTTTTATAATTAGTTCACTAGATTTGGTTTTAGTCTGTATTTGATATCAGTATATTTTTTATTTCTGATCTCCCTATATTTAGTATCCAGCTTTTTATTTCAAATTTAAATGTTATAATGTTGAGGTTTTTGAGTGAGAGTGGTATTTTATTGTAGACTTTAATGCCATAATATAAGAAACTTTTTTGCCCAAATATTGTTAGTAGTTACTTCTGGGATATGTTTTGACCATGACATCTAGTGTTTCTAATGTACGTGTAATGTTTATATATGTTATTAGAATTCTAAAATGGGTACAGCATGCCATAGGTCACCTTACCGTCACAAAATATAGGTAGTTCGCAATATTTGGTGACTTAGCAGGGGTGCCCGGGTTGCGTATTTACAAAACCTATACCGATTATATTGGTTATTTTTTATCACATTGCAAAAACAAAAATTGTTCCAAAATCTAAATAAAATAATCTTTCTGATGTGTATATTAGAAATTAATAATTTTATTTCTAAATATTAAAATTTTATTTTTCCCATATATTGTAAATACACCTCTATATTGATAATTTTTTTATCACTTTGCAAAAACAAAAATTGTTCTAAAATCTAGATAAAATAATGTGTATTGAATGAGATTATGATTGTGTAGAGTGGATTGATATGTTTGTGTAAACGAATGACTGGCGAAGGACTTTGATTTTGTCTTACTATCACTGCTTGAAACGATAAAAACACATGTTACATAGAAAGGAAAGGACTCACCGAAAAGGATAAAAGAACTTGTATGCTGGCAAATGCACTTGTCTGCTTTCTCTCCCATCCAACAGGCACAAACAGAAATAGGCGTGAGTTTCGTTTATTTGATAGTACACGGCGGAGTTATTTTATAATGGCGGTTCATCGATAGCGGAAGCACAATGGCTATTTGTTGCGGGGGGCGTTTATTACAGACTGACTATGGGTAAGATTGACGGGTAGCAGTAGGGATAGGTAGGAAAGGAATTTTTAACATTATTAATACCAATCCCAAGCAGTCACAGTATGTATGCGTGCTATGTAGGTATGTGTATAGGCGTAACCATGTATATTAGAAATTAATAATTTTATTTCTAAACATTTAAATTTTGATATTGAAAACTTAAAGTGACTGAAACGGTATAGGTTTTGGAAATACGCGCCCGGGTTCATGGTGTTAGGTCTTAACGGGATCCCTCCAGCTCTCTCTTGTCCCATCGCCTTGCACCGCATTGGAAAAACGATTCGTACATCTTTCACTGCTGGTCAGATCAAGCGACAGATTCGTTATATAGACCCTCCACACACCACCCTCAGGACCCAGGGTCCCCATAGATGACGTAGGCCCTCCGAAAAATAGTTTTCCTCCGGGTCTCCTGTGTGGAGTTTATTTAAAGAAAAAGTTTATCTTGGAATTGGAAAACAAAAATAAATCACACTATTTGGCGTTGTTTTTTTTTGCATAAATCGAGACGGCCGATGTGTACCTAATGGCAATTTCAACCGTCTCAACGCCAGCACATAAAGTGTGTGATAAAAAGGCAAAGATAAGTAACGTTTGATAAAACAAATTGCAATAAAAGCAATTCAGTTCAAAGTCAGTTATTACAATCCCACTTTCAAATTTCTTGGTTAATATCGTCCCATTGAAATATATTTTGGGGTAATGCTTAAATTCTCTATATAAAAGATGCAATACCCACATATGTACACTGTCCACTGTGTCTACTTTGATAATGTCAATCAATTTCTTATGTATTCGGTATACCATCTTTTTCTTCTTTTATTTTGTAAATAAATTTGCTACTCTGTTTTGATAGCACAGTATGAAAATTCAAAATAAAAGTTAACTACGAGTTAAATATTAGGAAATAATACAAGTTAAAACCCCAATAATATATAATAAATATAACATACTTCCCAAAAGCTTTTAGGCTCTTATGAAAACGAGATGAAAAAGTAATTGTATGAAATTCCCTCGATAGTAAAAAAATCTTAAAGTATGCGTCGAAAATATGAAAAACACGTCTGGTTCTGTCAGTATTTTATAAGTATGAAACAGGTCAGTGATTTGAAATAATACTTAACCCTTCGGAAATCTGCCGTATTTTTCCGACGGTCAAAATATTTCCGCTTAGCAATAAAATCCAAATAAATGGGATATTTCTGAACATAATCGAATACTAAAAACTTTTTTTGAAAGGTGATGAAATATGCATATTATAATATGAAATAAACATATAATTTTTTAAATATAAAAAAATTTCATGCAAACATAAAAAGTTTTAAAAATAGATCAGCTTACGTTTTTTCTAACTAAAATTACTGATAACGAAAAAATAAAAACACAAACACGTTTTATTATAAAAAATGTATTATCACCCAACGTAACGTAACGTAAATGCCACGTCACTATTTTGTGGTTTCATGTAGAAACAATAAATAAAAATTTACAAATATTCAAAATCAAAGAGTGGTTTTCTCTTTCGAACACCGTTTAGATCATATTTCTCACTATGACAGTAAGGAAAATACAGCGATTTATATGAGACCTATGTGAGCTGGGACAAATTTGGACTCCTGTGATTAAACGGAGTAGGACATTTGTCGATAAATTTTTGTTCTATTTTAAATAAGTCTTTTCTCTTACTCCTATTAATCCATTATTTTAGTTTTTTTTTTATATTAGCGCGCTCCCTCTAATATCCGTTCTCACATAATATCTCCCTTTCAAACCATCTTCTTTTTTTTAAACTTTTACTTTCTACTGAGGCTTAAACATGAATTAAGTCATGTAAATTTCACATGAAACATTTATTTACTAATTAAATCATCCTGACAAATGCGTAAAAACACAGTAAATAATTATATTTACATCAAATCATAATTTATCCGCTTTTTATACGCTGTAGAATTTAATCCAAGTCGGCATCTACGGTTGAAATACAAGACTGCGAAATACTTATGTACTTTATTCAAAGTCCCAGAGATCATCTCCCTCTAGTTCTTGCACAAGATGCTCAGCATTCAGCATCCGAGTGCTCCTCATTGTCACCGCGGCTAATTGTCCAAGATCTCTGATAAAGGAACCATTTGCTGCTCCCTTTCTTCCGTCCTCACGACCTTTTAAACCTTTGTTCGTCTCCTTTCTTTACACCTTTTTCTTCGCATTTCTTCCTTTTTTATAGGTCCTATGCTTATATCAGCAAATTTCTATCTGGCTTTAGCTTATATCTACGAATGTCAATCTACGTAGCTTTTAGATTATATCTGGGAATGTACATCTCGCTTTTAGCCTGTTTTCGACTGATTTGAGAAGTGCTGGGTAGTGGAAACTTAAATATACGAGGATGGTTAAATCTTGTTCGCGTACCGAAAACCTGACGTTATCAGATCGATCAGGTTATTTCAAAGGAGGTTACGAAGTCAAATGACATAAGTCAGCTTTTTAGTGGGGAAGAATAAGAATTTGGAAGGAAAAAAGTAATTTTATATTACAACTCGTATAATAACGGAACTGGTTTAAATTATGTTCGCTATTTTATGTACAACTACTTTATACACAACTGTATGGTTCCTAAATAAAGATAAATAAAAAAAATAAAAAATAAAATAATAATTCAAAGTGCTGCTTTGTTTCTACATTATTTTTAACGAGACTTAAATGTCCGGGTTAAATTTTCCCCACAGGAAAAACTAAACCCTTTCACAAAGTTCCCCATCTAGTCAAACCACGCTATGCAATTGCACTATATAAGTATTACAAATACAACATATAAACCTACCAGAGACCAAATGGGAAAATAATTCACCGACTTCAGATATTTTCTTTTCAGAGGGTTCGGCTCTGTGGAATTCCTAATTTGACACATAAATCCTACTAATTCCTCAATGTAAATATTTAAAAAATCTTTTGTTATCCTACATGTACTTAAAATGACTGATTTTTGCATTTTTATGTCAAATCTAACATGCCTAAATTTTGTATGAGGGACCTAGGTATAATGCCAGTAGCCGAAATAACAAATGGTAATATTTTTAGATTATTATTTTTTAATTTATAAACTAACGTTTAGACAAGATTTTTATGCATAGCACAAAGGGTAACAATTATTACAAGCAATAATTGTCAGCCTGAAACACTCATTTACATTGAAAAATCTTCCGAGAAAAGATACTTGCCGCCAACGGCAATAAATGCAGACATAATTTGTCTCGACGCCACCTAGCGAGGGATTTAACACTAACAATGTCTTCCTCGCAAAAATAAAGTTGGTTGTTTTCAGGTGGAAAAAATATAACAAGCAGTAATTGTTGAATGAAACACTAGTATATATTGAATTATTTGGCGGGTATTTGATAAGCCGCCATAGCTCAGTGGTCAGAGCATTCGACCGGCAATCGGAAGGACACGGGTTCAAGTCCCGTTGGCGGCAAGTATCTTTTCTCGGAAGATTTTTCAATGTAAATGAGTGTTTCAGGCTGACAATTATTGCTTGTAATTTAATATTTTTAGAGTCTGAGAATGCCAAATTCTTTTAATCTCATTTCCTAAATCTGTAGGTATATTTTCTTATTTTTTCAGAAACAAATTTTTGAATATTACAGGAATTTAGAAGAGCTACATCAATGATATAAGTTATTTTTTAAAATTTTGTCGTGTAACACTATATCTGGTCTATTATGACTAAAATAAAGTCGCTCCCGCTGTCTGTGCGCTTAGATCTTTTAAACTAGGCAACGGATTTTCAAGCAGTTTTCACCAATAGAAGAGTGATTCATGAGGAAGGTTTCTATGTATATAATTTGTCAAGATTTTGTGTAAATTGGTTAAAATACATAATATATCTGGCCAAGCGGCAGCGGGCAGCGGGCTGACAAATGGTGTGGATTTGATTTAACAGATGGCGTTGGTTATAAAGTTTTCGTTAGCTACAGCAACGTGTGGCCGGGTCTGCTAGTGTAAGTATATATAAATTAAAACTGATGTTTTAAGTTTTTGTTTTATTTTAAACTAGCTGACCCGGTGAACTTCGTACCGCTTCAGAATCAATAACAAAATTACACAATGAAGCAATTATTGATGCACTACACAGTATCAGAGATGTGTGTACGGATTTATAATTTTATTGACTTTTTTACTTTTTCACTTACTTACGGGAATTGCGTTTTATTTTCTTTATACGTGTGAGGGAAATTTATTATAATTATCGTATTTTTCCCGTGGAGGAATGCAGACATTTGTTCACCGTTTGTCCCATTTTCGACTGTTGATATTTAGTGTGTAAGAAAGAAGGGCAGTATTATAATATGTTTAATGACAAAAGCAAAACAATCAGCGCATTGACATTTGACGTATTCGAATTTTTGGAATTCACTATTATACTATCACAATATTCTGGCAGCTCTTTCAAAAAATGAGAATTCGTTCCATAGAAAATGTACGAGGAAAAGAATTTTCTTTTCGTAAATTTTTCCGATGTTCTAATAACTATTCTGCTATTCACAACCCCTAATAATTGGGTTCACAACCCCTTCATAATCTATTTTATTTTATTTGTATGTTTCTACCCGTAAATTCAACCTGTAAATGTTCCAAATAAAATAAATAGTGTGTTTAAAAGTACGCAGTCCATTTTCACAGTTTGATATATATTTTGATGTACATAGGTTGTATTACATTGTAATTACAAGGGTGTGATTAGTGCACTAAGCCAACAATACTACACAAATGATATTTTAAATATGTTTTTGAAATAATTCTCTAAAACAAACCACTAAAGTCATTACAGTAGCGGAGACCATTTACATTGTCACCGGGTCGAAAACATAACGGTAGTAATTTCGCATTTTAAAACGAAAATTAATTCGGCAGCCTGCAAAAACGGCGGTCGCAGTTAGTAGGCAGCACCCCCCCAGAGAGGGGGGGGGGGGTAGATTGAAAAAGGCAGAAGCGGGTTAACCCGCTCGGACAAAGGGGGCGCGGGCGGTCAGAAACAAATGAATCCGAAGCGGAAACAAAAGAGAGCAGAAACAGGGCGGTGATGGGGGAAACACAGGATACATGAATTCTGGATACGGTAGGGAAAATTGCCGCATTGGGAAAATATTATATTTTTGTAGAAACATTTTTTGGTTTGACATTATATCTATATATATATATATATACTCGCGTCATGATGTTTATTCGAGATAAACTCGGAAACTACCTAACACAGGTTAGGTAGTTTCCGAGTTTATCAGAAATCCGTTTTTATTGATGAAAAACTGTTTGTAATTTGGTCGAACTTAAAAGAGAGGATAGTTTTTTTCTCGATTATTGGCCTTAATATTTATTATTGCGAATTAAATGTTTATTAAAGGACAATGCTTTCTAATTATTTGTAAGTTCCATATCTAAGTTTCTAACAGATAGCGGTGTGAGTAAATTCATCGACACAACACTTGGTTATATAGGTTGGGTAACTATCCAGTAGATGGCATTGTGTTTCGTTAGCCACAGCAACGCGTGGCCCGGTCAGCTAGTTGAATATAAAAATAAAAGACTTTGCGTGAATCACAAATTTAGTTTTTTTGTATTCTTATCTAACGTAATTTTTTGTTTTGTTTATAGGTGAAATTTTTTTAAAGATAAAGAAACTAAAAAAATACAGAGATCAAACCTCCTCATGCAGTTATGAATTTATTTATTAAAAACATAGTAAATCACTAGAATATTCCTGGTGTTCTTCATAATAATTTTCAATGCATACTTTTAGATTTTTTTCTATCGAAGTAATTTCACATAATTATATTTCACATAGCGCCCTTGAGATGATTTTTCATGAAAACGGCGCTTTATAAATCAGCCAAATATTATTATTAATTACCGTTTCGGCGTGGCGAATGTATCTACATATATATTATTATCTTCAAAAATATTAGAAACTTAGTGTTCAAGAAAATTTTTATTACATAGCATAAAATAAAGTTGCTCCCGCTGTCTGTGCGCTTAGATCTTTTAAACTACCCAACGGATTTTTATGCAATTTTCACCAATAGATTGAGTGATTCATGAGAAAGGTTTTTAGGTATATAATTGGTCACGATTTTGTGTAAATTAGTTGATATATATAAATAGAGTGGGCTGGCAAGCGGCAGCGGGCAGGCGTACGGGCGGTGTGGATTTGATTTAACAGATGGCGTTGGTTATAAAGTTTGGGTAATGACGTGGCGTTGTTTCGTTAGCCACAGCAACGTGTGGCCGGGTCTTCTAGTATAATATAAAACGGTAGAAATTCGGAATGCCGCGGCTTAAGAGGTGATTAAGGAGAGTTTATAGTGAGAAGAGAATAGTTAACAATAATTAAACTCACCTTATAAGAAGTCATCGAAGAGAGATTGTCAGTGACCGGAGACAGATGAATATTACAAGTAAGTAATTACCTGAAACAAGAAGAAAAACAAACATAAATATTTGGACAGTAATTAAAAAAATACTTTTGCTTTCTGTTAAGAATAGTGACATCTATGAGATAAATACTGTAGTTAATCACATTGATTTAATTTTTCTTAGCTTATTAAGAGAGTATGAATATTAGAGACCTCTGGATGATTTTTATAGAAGCTATTGTTACCGACTAATTAGAATGGACCACGTGAACCCAGTAGATATCTAATACCTGTGTTATTGTTATTATCGTCTTTTAAATAGTCTGAAGTACGGTATTTTTACAGTTTTTAACTAACTAACTAACCATCACGCCGTTTCCCCGCAGGGGTAGGCAGAGAGGACGGACCGCCAAACAACTCGGTCTTGGCACACACTCTTTGCCTCACTCACATTCATACATCGTCTCATACATACTCTTCTATTATTCTGACTTTTGACATGGCCCGTCTCAAGTATGATTGTGATTCACTACAGTTTTTAGCAGTATAAAAGGGTTTTATTTAAAATATTTTTCTCTCTCGCATTAACCGATACTTAGAGTACAGACCCTGTACTGCCCAGGCGAGGTCCAGGCCAAAATTAGTTACAAAAAGTGTTGATTTCATTGTTACTCAAAAGTGTTTGTAAATAAAACTACTCTTCATTAAAAAAGTGTTTTACAATAAAAAAGGTCCTAGATGAAATTTAAGTGACTTGACACTTTCCTAATAATAATTAATAATAATAATATAATTGGCTAATTTATAGCGCGGTTTTCGTGGAAAATCACCTCAAGGGCGCTAAAAAGTACAAAATATATTTTATGCATTAACAGGAGGCCCTTAGGAAAATAATTCCTCTCAGGGCCTGTTTCATCTTTGAGGATGCTGTATGGAGTTCTGAAAAAGGAAGGAGAGGAAGTTCTGGGAATCAAAATATAAGGGGTGAATAGAAATATAGGGGTCAGTGTGTCTAGGAGTAACGTACGTATACAACCATCCCACTGCGGTGAAAGGAGATGTTCCAATGAGGTCAAAAGGTTTCCCTCAACCAGTCTCTCTCGATCCGGCCCGCCACGCAGCTAGTGGGCAGATGCATCCAAAATTCAGTTTGGGAGGCGGGAACGTGTACCGCCGTCCCGGGAACCTTTATTGGATAACCAACACTTCTGCCATAGGTTACCCCAAGTGGTTCGCTACGTTAGGTGATTAAGCAGGGGTGCCCGGGTTCATGGGGTGAGGTTTGTTTAGGTCTTGGAAGCGGATGACAAGGACACACTGAACCCTAGATTCCTACCCACCCCTTAAACCCTTTTCCTTCCCAGAACTCTTCTCTCCTTCCATTCCTTAAAAAACCCTCCACACAGCATCCTCAAAGATAACATGGCTCCGAGGGAAATTATTTTCTTCAGCGCCTTATGTGTAGAGCTCATGTAAAAAAAAATAAAAAAGACACGGACAAACCACACTCCATGAACCTGGGCATCCCTACTAAGTCACTAAACGTAGTAAGTCAATGCAGAGTTGTTGGTTGTCAAATAAATAGTTACCGAGGTGGCGGTACCGATACGCGCCTTTCAAATTGAATTGCATTTAATACTCACATAAAAGAGTGAGACAGAATTTCATAGAATTTAATTTATGCTGTAAAAAATATATATGTAATATTTTTCAATTTTATATAATAGAACAAAAGTAAGGAGTAAGTGTAAATCAGGAGTCTAATGATCTCTCATTCTAGTCTAGAATGCTCAAGGTCCCACGGACCGACATGATCACGAACACAGAAATTCTCAGGCGGGCTGGAGCAGATAGAGAGCTGCATACATTGGTGAAAGTCAAGAAAATTTCATATCTGGGTCACAAACTTCGAGGGGAGAAGTATCACTTGCTCCGATTGGTATTGAAAGGCAAGATAGAGGGTCGCCGAGGGCCTGGTAGGAGACAAATATCTTGGCTGCGAAATGTAAGAGAGTGGACCGGCATTAGAAGTGTGGAGGAGCTATTCCGGGCAGCGCAAGACAGAGAGACATTTTCAAGAGTGATCGCCAACGTCGGGGGGACCTGCTAGGGCACACCAAGACGAGGAAGTCTAATACAGAAATCGAATAATGAGCTCTGGAATCATGAAATTTTAAAAACTACTCCGTATAAAATCTCTGCGAAATAAAATGATAAAACAGACGTTCGAATGCAGCACAAGAAAATCCTTCTAAAAATTATAAAAGTTTTATCGTCACCGGCCAATGTGCCGCATGCGATACCTATTCAGGAAGCTTGCGGATAAGGTGGGGGTTGGTATATACGGTGAGGGGGGGGGTAAAGGGAGAGGATAGGAAGCAATCAGCGGGCGGGACGGACACGAGAGGGCCGGACTGCGCTGAGCCGGGTGTAATTAGTAGCTCTGCCTTTCTATTGCCTTCTTTGTTCGGCGGTTTAGGTGAGTTTGTAGGCAGGTCGTTAGACAAAGCCACTTATTATAATAATCTCCGTATTCATCCCTTATTTTATTTTAGTTATGGAAATTCCAAAAACAAAAAACTACTATATTTTATAAAACAGATCGGTTGGGCCATTTACACAATACTAATGTACACACCAACATTCATGAACCGTGAGTAAATATTGTTACATGTCCATCGTAGGTCACCCCAAGTGGTTCGCTACGTTTGGTGATTTAGCAGGGGTGCCCGGGTTCGTGGGGTGATGTTTGTCTAGGTCTTGGAGGCGGATGACCAGGACATACTGAATCCCAGATTCCTACCCACCCCTTAAACCCTTTCCCTTCCCAGAACTCTATTCTCCTTCCTTTCCTTAAAAAAAACCCTCCACACCATCCCCAAAGATGACATAGGCCCTGAGGGAAATTATTTTCCTCAGGGCGTCCTGTGTGGAGCTCATGTAAAAAAAAAATACACGTCCTACCCGTTCCTCCGAGTTATTTTTTTATAAGAATACCTCACAAGAGCCCCAGCTGCTCCCGTCTGGAGCCAGTGAGTCTATTGCATCCACAATGTATGTTGTGGGGCTGAAGGTAGTGAGGAAGTGAAGGAGATGGGAAGAGGAAGGTAGGAATGTACCTAGCTATTCAGATCTGGTCAAAGCTGGCTAAAGCCATTTCAAGCAACGTTTCAATTCTGGATGGCGGTCTTACACCGGGGCGATACTATGAGTATCTTCCACTCTGGAGCGTGCCGCAAATATACTATATAAATTATTGTTTTAAATTAATTAATAGTGAAAAAACACAAAATAATCAAATAAAATTTATTTGCCCCGGCGTGCCGGGATCCGATCCCGCGACCTTCGGATTGCGAGTCAAAAGCTTTACCACTAAACCACCCCGGCCGTCAGTCGTCGTCAGCCGACTTACCTGTCGCATTGCTCGACATCAATTGATTCCGTATCAATAAACATGTTGCCGAATTATGCATATCCTATCCACCCATGATCAATTCCCGCTCCCGCCGCTAAATTAACACTCTGTATTGCCCTGGTGTAAGACTACCATTCAGAATTAAAACGTTGCTTGAAATGGCTTTAGCCGTGTTTGGTGATTAGATCTGCTTATCGAGGTACTTCCCCATCATCCTTTTCTCCATCCCCTTTCCCTCCCTACTTACCTTTGGCCTCACAACATACCCCAATTGGGGATGCCATAGTCTCACTAGCTCTAGATTCAGTCTCAGAACATACCCCAATCGGGAAGCCACAGTCTCACTGGCTCTAGACGGGAACAGTTAGGTATTTCATGTAAAAAAATAAAGAAAAACATCCTACCGCAAACTACACAATCTGCTGTAAACGCAGTGTAATATATAAACCAGCTCGAGAGAAGAGAATTTTACAACCGCTGGCTGTTAAGTCCTATTTCTGTCCTTACCTGTATGTGACGTATTTTCTCATAGTGCAGTGGTTTAATTACACCCATCATACAAAAGTCCTTTGAAATACACAAAATCTAACACTACAGATGTTTCATTCGTCCAAACACAGTTAATTCGCAAACCAAGTAAATACAGGACACATATTGTTTGTGGGAGGCAATTACTTAAATACACACAGGCAAAAAATGGTCAACCAAGTGGTTCGCTACGTTTGGTGATTTAGCCGGGGTGCCAGGGTTCCGTAGTTTATATATTTTATTTAGTTTATTTACTTTTATCATATGTCCTTGACTAAGCCTTGACGGCACAAGCGTTTGCCCACCTACTGGGTGACGAGAGATACTGGTTGAGGGACTCTTTCACCTCTGCAGCCGGACTCTCTCGACCTTGCACCGCGTACGGTCGTCACTCCTCGATACATCATAACCAATTTCAATATCTTTGATTGTAACACATTTCTTCAGACTGATTCGTAGATAGTTCGAAAACTCGACTATCATAGAGACCATTAGTTTCTATATTTCTGGTGGTTATCTCCGTCACCGACAGCATAGACAGTTTTATCTCCCGGCATGCCGAACTAACTTGCCAATGGTCACGCCAGTCGGGAGAGCTGGTTGTTAAATAGAATCACTTCAAATATCGATATATTTAACATCAATGAAGGACAATTTAGACGGCAAGCTTTGAAGCCCAGATTCCTAACACCACCCATAGCTACTTTCTTTCCAGAATTTCCTCTCCTTCCTTACCCTAAAAAGAGCCGCCACACAGCATCCCAAAGACGACACAGGGAAATTGTTTTCTTTGGGTCCTCCTGTGTGGAGCTAATGTAAAATAACAACAACAAAAACTTCAACATTTCTACATTATTTTGTTTAATTTTCCTTTCGTAGCATTAACAAAACTCCACCACTCAGCTCATCTTGTTGGGATAATCTCACTAAATATTTCGTCGATTTGTAAAGCCGGTGGATTTGACGTAGCCACATATTTTACGAACGGAAAGTCGTTAAGATCTGTGTGGAGTGTAAACCCTCTCGTAAAAAATATTGTTCAAATACTGTACTACATGGATGAAGGTGACCTTACCTAAAAGCTTAGAGCTTTTTTTGGTAATTTAATCAAAAAAATTGTAAAATGGTTAAATCCCAGCTTTGGTTGAACTTTTCCAAGTCATAAAATAAGGATCGACCACGGTTGTAATCTAACAACTTCAATTAAAAAATTACATTAAAACATCCTTAAAAAAATAATGCGATTAAAGAAACAGTCCCAACTACTCCAAAACGTTTGGATTTAGTAAGACTATGACTTCCTCAATTGGGACATGTTGTGAGGTTGAAGATGGTGGGGTGGTGAAGAGGAAGATGGGAAAGTAATTGGCTATTCAGATTTGGTCATCAAACATCGCTCGAGCAATTCAAGCAACTTTTGATTCTGAATGGTGGTCATTCACTAGGGCGATACTGAAAGTATCTACCACTCTGGGACGTGCAGCAAATATAATATACATTTAAAAAATGCAAATAACATAAATTTTTTTTTTTTTAAATACTTGTGCGCTGGGATTTCAATCCGCGACCTTCGGATTCGTGGTAAAGGATCGCAACCACTCGACCACAGTGACCGTCACTGACAATTATATTGATTCGAAATTCAAAACATATACTTATTTAAAAAATTAATTTAATAATGTTTATTTAAAAATTATTAATATTTTAAAAATTAATTTAATATTACAAAGTTCCGCAAGTATTTTATTTTTGTTACAGCTGTTTTGGCTTACAGGGCTATTTTCAAACTGTGGTTAAACCACGTCGACTTATTTATACGAATCTAAATGCCAATTTTTTAAGGTAATAAATAATCGGTAATAAATCAATTTAGACACCTTCAAAAATTAACATTCGTATAAATAAGTTATCTCAAAGCGGTTTTACCACAGTTTGAAAATTACCTTGTAAGCCGAAACAGCTGTAACAAATATAAAAACTAAAATACTTGCAGAACTTGATAATAACGTTATTAAATTCAATTTTAATACGCCGCATCCGCACCCAAAAAGAAGAAGATAGAGAGATATGTAATTACGAATGTTATAGGAGCGCGCTAATATTTAAAGCGATAAAATCGATGCGAAAATTGTGAAAATGTTTAACATAACACGACTCGTTTGAAATAGAGCACACAAACTCGTGGAAGGCGTCTTAAGTATCATTTAAAGAAACATTATGAATTTTTTCACAACTATAACTTGTAAAATAACTGAAACAAACGTGTTTATAATAATTTTCGGAGCACACTTTGCTATTTTTTTAGCTATCGACGAAATTTCATATAATTTACGTTTCGGCGTGGAACGCGTCTAGATATTATCATGAAAAATAACATATATATTTTTAAGAGCTTAAAAACTTCAAATGTTTAAGGGAGATATGTAAGAAATTGGTAGAAATTCGGGTAGCGGCGGTTAAATAAAATTTAAAAATATATATATAAATGGAGTTCTACGAATTAAACACAAAAACAATTAACAAAAGTGTATAACTTACTTTTACGGGACAAAACTGTTAGGCACTAAATATTTAAATCTCAAAAAATATAATATATTTGTGTAGTGTTTTCATTAGCAAAGTAATATTTAATCTAGTTTAACCCTTTGCGGTCAGTGATTTTATTGACATATTTCCAATGTTCGGTTAGTAATTTACCGACTGCATAATTAAAAGCCTTCAATCCAACCCTTCCCACCGGGGAAAGGGGATATACACCGAACTGAAGCTACAGAATGATGGAGGGGTGGGTGGTACCGGGTGGGAGGTACAGGGTAGGAAAAGGTCCAGATTTATGTGTGTCAAACCGCCGACAGTTAGCGCTGCTACCCACCGCCCCCACCCTGTAGCTGAATATACCCCACCCTTTAACACCCTAGGACAGTAGAAAGGTACTTATTGCACATGGTGTAGCTACTGGCTACCCTTATATCTTTGGAGTGTTCAAATAAGAAACTGGGAGAACTTAATGTAATATTTAAATGCAGGAAAGATTTTTTTATTTATTTATGTTGCCAAATAAATTTTAAAAAGGTTTATATTATAGTCTCGCATTTAAATTACTTGATTGAAATCTGAGGAAATGCATGTGAAACATACATAACTGAATTACAGATAATACAAAACAAGGTAATCAAAAAAACTGTTTCACTACAAGCCCAGAACATCCAAAAAAACATTAAGTATGGAAACAAATCTATTAACATTAAGAAAACTATATGAATACAATACATGTCTCCTTATTAACAAAATAAACAATAAACTCGTACATACAAACACACAATTCATTAAAACGTCCCAAGTATACAAACGCTTTACACGACAACATGATAAAATACATTGAAACACCATCCACATACCCTAACTATGGTAAAGTATCCATTGGTTACGAGGGGGGCAACTTATATCCCAAACGACATTAAAAACGAAAATAAGCTGAGTACATTTAAAAAAAAATGAATGTTTATTCTTGATAAACAAAGTAATGGCATAAAATAGCGATGCATTGTTGCATTTAGTTTAGTTTAATGTGTTTAATTATTTCTAGTTAAATTACTGAAAATTTAATTTTCCTTTTAACTGGAATAAAAATTAATAATAATAATAATTGTTCAGTGACAAATTGAGATGTCCACTGAATTGGTATAATTATTTCCATCTAATAGCATTCTGAGCAAAGAGGAATACGTATAGTAGTTACTTACAGGACCCTTACTTTTTTTTACCTTTTACTTATAATTTTAATTACTTATGTGAAAATCGGTTATTGGATATTATGTGTATTATTAATGTTATTATTATAAGTGTAAAATATCTGTTGATTTTCCTCAATAAATAAAATAAAAATTAAATTAAAAAAATAAAATAAGTAGTCAGTCCCAGAATGTATGGACTGAAATAAATCCAGACTTCTGGTATTATGCAGTGGAATCCGAAAGTTTATCAATGCAAGCAATTCTGGACTATCAACTACATAATTTAATATTTTATATAGAAACACCAAGACGGTAAAAATCCTTCTGTCTGACAATGTAAGCAAATTCACATAATTTAAAAGAGTGTTGTAGTTCAACATAATTCCTGGAATACCCATTATAAAATTTAGAAAGCGTAAGAATTTATTTTTTGTATTATTTCAACACATTTACATGAATATTACAATTTGCGTTTCAGACGGGAGAATTGTATTCAAGTTGACTTCTAACAAAGCAATATATAAATGTGTGTTGAAGAAGTAAACCGCTCAAACAGCGTCAAAAAAAATTCGAGGTAAATAATTATCAGATAAATTTAATGACGCCGTCGGCCGATCGTAAATTCAGACAGATCATGTTGCGCCTAGTTACATCCTGAAGTGCCCGGCGACAGACTGTGAAGTGCCTCAGGCGCATCGTGATCGGCCTGATTTTACGATTTGCCTACGACATACATATACACCAGTTATTTAATTAACGTTCTGAAACCAATTATCATTTTATCATGATGAAGAAACCCTAGGTTTCTAAACATGTTGATAGTTTTCATTAAATAAGTAGTGTAGGTATACAAAGTGATTTTTTTTCACTTAATTGAACGTAAAAGTTCTTGATGAACCAAAAATAACCGATCATAACCTTATCCACATTACAGATAACATAAAAAGAAATAAGACGAAAACCAGCAAAATAATAAAATACAGAAACTATAAAAAAAATAGCAGCGAAAGATTAATTGAACTTCTGGGTGATATGGATGAACTTCCATCAAATGGAATACAATGAAAAGTCTAAATCATTAATAAATTATCTACAAGAAGTAATTGATAAGTTAACACCAATCCAAACCACTAAAATAAGAGGAACAAATAAATGGTATAATATAGAATTACAAAAAATACAAAATGAAAGAGATAGATTGTACAAAATTGCGAAAATCTCAAGAAACTCTCAAGACTGGAAAGCATTCAAAAATATGAGAAATAAATACACAAAACAATTGAAAACTTCTAAGAACGATTACTTCAAAAACAAAATTATCTCTGAAAAAGGAGACACTAAAAAATGTGGAAAACTATAAAAGGATTACTACAAACCGAAGATAAAGAGATGAAATACGACATTGAATTCCCACATCAGATACAGGGTACCATACAGAACTGCTTCAACAAATATTTCGTAAACAGCATAATAGAATTGCATCAGAGTATACCAATACTGAAGAAAGACATCTACGTGAGAAATGATCGGCTAAACCGAAAAAAACTTGTATTTAAAGAGATTGATGAAACATATCTTTTACAGATTCTTAACAGAACCAAATCAAAAGCGAGTCCAGATGGAATAAGTTTTACAGTTTTAAAAGATGCAATGCCAGTGATAGGACCTCATCTACTGGATATAATAAATGAATCATTAAGAAGTGGAAAATTTCCAAACACATGGAAAACATCTACTTTGATCCCGATTCCGAAAGTTGTTAATACCAGAAAATGTGAAGAATTTAGACCAATAAATATGTTACCAAAATACGAACAGGTACTAGAAATTGTAATACAAAAGCAACTGGTTGAGTATTTGGAAAAACATGACATATTATGTGGGGAGCAATCAGGATTCCGGAACAACAACTCTTGCGAAGCAGCGATAAACATAGTGATTGATACGTGGAAGAAAGAAACAGACAAAAAAAAATAACCATTGCAGCATTCTTAGATTTCAAAAGAGCATTTGAAACGATAGAAAGGAAAAAACTATTGGAAAAACTAGAAAACATAGGTCTTTCTAACGTAGCTCTGAATCTATTCAAAGAATATCTCCAGGAAAGAAAACAGGTAACGAAAGTTGAAAGCTCAGAATCAGAACCGATAGAAAACAACCTTGGTGTTCCGCAAGGGTCGGTATTAGGTCCAATTCTATTTATAACTTACATAAATGATATTATCAAAACTATTAAACATTGCAAAATTAGACTATTTGCAGACGATACCTTAATCTATATTTCGTGTGAAGATTACATAGAAGCAATTAACAAAATAAACGAAGACCTACAAAATATAGCAAAATGGCTGAAATTAAACAAGTTGAAACTGAACGTAAACAAAACAAAATATATGGAAATAGGCAATAAAACATGTAACACAGGGTTAAATTTGACAAATAATGGTGAAAAAATTGAAAAAGTAAATGAAATCAAATACCTGGGTGTAATACTCGACTCAAAAGTGACTTTCACAGCAAACTTTGAATATGTGCTAAAAAAGGTATCAAAAAAGGTAAATTTTCTTAGAAGACTGAGGCGTAAATTTAATAGAAACACTACGGAGCTCATTTAGAAAACTATCGTTGCTCCACATTTGGACTACTGCTCTACAATGTTATATTTGGCCAATGAAGGAAGTTTGAACAAACTAGAAGTTATACAAAACAAACCTATGAGATGTATACTGGGGAAAGGCAAATACGCAAGGATTAATCAAATGAGAGAGGAGCTAAATTGGATTCCAATAAAAAAGAGACGACTATTTAACGTGTTAATTTTTGTGCATTAAATTATGAAAAACCAAATGCCAAAATACTTTAAGAAAGAAATTGTTTTTAATAGAGACATTCATAATTACGAAACAAGAAATATAAACAGAGTTCGATTGCCACAAATGAAGAAATCAAAATCACAGAATTGCCTAATGTACAGAGGACTAAAGATGTATGATGAAATGCCTGAAAGTATGAAGAATGAAGAAAGAATGAATGTATTTAAAAAGAAATGTTATGCTTACTGTAAAAATATTTAAATTTATCAAATGAAATGTTACATTGTGCTTATTAGTTTATATTCATGTAGTATAAACTAACTCAATAATAAAAAATAAAAATAAAATAAAATGACACCACAAGGTGAATTTAGGATTTTTGAAGAAATAATTAGTCAATTCGTATAGCGCCGTTCGCATTCTAATTATGTACAAACAAATACAGACAACATAATATTTACCTGGCAGGTCACTTCACTCGTAAACACTATTTCATTAGAAAGATTAAGCTTGGATAAGATACGACTTCATGCAGTTAACACTACTATTTTAACCACTCAGGTATTTTGCGATTATACAAGTTTTTTTGTCTTAAACGAACTGTCAGATAAATAAAAACTTGGTGTTATTTCCGCTTCGCAATTACAGCTCCATAAATGAAATATTTCACATAATTTTTTTACCATTTCATACAAGAATATTTCATAAAAAAATAACATTGTCGTGTAAACACGCCAAGGGTCGGGAGTGGTTAATGTTTTAAAGTTTTTTTTTTTTTACTACAACAAATCTTTTTTTGGTTTGACTGAGGAGTAAACCTTCATCCTCGGAGATTGACCAACATCAGTTAGTAACACCGCTAACGGCGCTAAAACTTAAACCAAATCCCAATTGGATAGCACCGATATTTATTTCTTATAACTGCTGCAAATCATTAAACGTAATATCACAGAGAAATGCGTATACTTATATTCGCGTGTGGGTGCGTGATTTTCCCCAAAATCGATTTTAGATATTTATGATTGTTGATAGGATGCACAGCCATCGACAACGAGTCTATCTTCCCAGTTTCAGCTCGATCGGATATCGGGAGGTGGATTAATTTCAACTTCCAAAATTCCATTTCATAAAAACATTCAATAAAGAAAACAAAATCGAAATTCAAATTGATGCCTTAAAAAAATATGGAAAATTTTTTCACCTTTCTTGATTTTTCCGAAAAAAATTTCGAAGTTGATATTTCAGTAAACTATTTAAGAAAACAATTCCATCTAATGAAACTCTTAACAAAAGATCCTTTAAAGGAAATAGCCAAAAAACAAGTTTCAAACTCTTTTTACAGGGATAACTTTTTACGACGTGGGAAATGTATAGTTTTTTCATCATAAATGATAATAAAAAAACCTTCTAAACTAACAGACAAAAGGTCGCAAAAACAACTGTTTTCTAAGTTCACTAGAAAGGTATTTATATTACAAGGTAAGGCAAATTATTGACTGAACTACCCTTGGGCAAGTTATAAAGTTGGTACCACTGAATACATAGATGTTTTCTATTCAATGGTACCAACTGAATTCCTTTGAATTTGAAAATTGACTGAATTCCTAGATGTGTGATGTGTACCGATTAAAAAGAAAACCGTAGTCGTCAATTTATTTAGGACCTATTTAATCGTTGAAAACAATATTAGCGATTCTCAGACGGAAATTTGAAACAGAACATTCAGAAAAAGATTCGGTCGCATTTAGGAATCAAATCCACACCTCAACCTTGCCAGGGCTTTGCTCTACCATTGAGCTAATTCTACCCTCAGTATTATTTAACTGCATCATTTTGAGATTAAAGACAATCAACATTATCTTCATTTTCTTAACATATTTTTATTGACGGTTATATTTATGTATGATTGCAAGATTCTAACCGATCTAAATAATTGCAAAAAATAGTTGAAGCTCAGTGGTAGAGCAAAGCCCCGGCAATTTGATGGTTTGATAGCTAGATGCGACCAGGGTTGCCAGGTCTTTTCCAAAAATATACCGAACAATGAGCAAAAAAAAATTTCGTGGTGAAATTTACCCCAGATTTCACGGTGGTACCTTGGCAAACCCGCGTGGGGGGGGGGGGGAGGGCAGTCAAATTTGAATAATCACATTTACGCAAGAACGTAGTCACCTAACGTGTAACGCTAATATTCGAAATGGCTTGAAAACAGTGAACGCGTGCACTACGCGGCACCATCGCACGTACTAAGTAGAGATGCTACGCAACATCGATTGCCGATTGCGTCAAATCTGATAGTTGAATCGCTTATTAGAAAGAAAAATTAATCAGAAAAAAATACCGAACCGCCCGTACTTCGGTATTTTTGTCATACCGAACACCGAACACGGTGCTAAAATACCGAACGGTTCGGTAGAATACCGAACACCTGGCAACCCTGGATGTGACAGATTTTTTTTTCCATCTGGAACCAGTGAGACTGTGGCATCTCCAATTGGAGACGTTATAAATCAAAAGGTAGTGGGGAAGGGAAGGAGACGGCGGCGTAGAGGTAGGTGGGGAAATACTGGCTATACAGATCGGGTCACCAAATACCGCCCAAGCCGTTCAAGAAACGTTTTGATTTTGAATGATGGTCATTCAACAGGTCGATTATACTGAGAGTATCCCAACTTTAGAAAGTGCCGCAAGGCCGCACGTGTTCATTATATTTCAGCAGAAGTACGGAAAAATAGTCTACTTCGTGCACACGGATACGCCCACAACGGGGTTGGTAGGTACACATTAATATAATAATAATAGCCTTTATTCAGACAGTAAATTACATTACAGTATTTATAATAAAGTTTTCACATTTATAACACTAATCATGCATCGACTCCCTCACTAGTTGATAAAGCCTCCTCAAACTTTAGCCATTTCTCTCTATCATTAGCTACTCTTGTCCATGTACCACCTAATATGGCTTTGATGTCGTTAGTAATACAGTACATAGTACACAGTAATATAGTACACGGTAAATGCTGACCTGACAGATGATTCCCCAAGTGTACAATTATTATAAAATAAAATAGTTTTATATTTGTTTTATTATAATATATTCTAGCTGACCCGACAAACGTTGTTCTTCCATATAAATTATTTCTAGTGAATATTATGGTTGTTAAAAAAAAAATAACGAATGAATTGCAAGTGTGTGGGGATCTATGACAGAAAGAGGAATGGAGCGCTGTAGACGATGACTGCCGATAAAAGCAAAAAAACACTAACTAAAGTGGGAAAATGTAATAAAGAAAATCAGTATGAATTTCGAAGAGCAGTTGAGTGTACGATATTTTTTGTCAATCAGTCTTTAGTCAACATAAATAAGCTCGATAGGTTGCCCACGCGAGAACATGATGCCGAATGAGGCGACGCTTCTCGAGAATGTCTTGCGCATGTGTGGATGAAAGTTCGATGAGGCGGACGTAGCGCCATCTGCCGCCATTCAACAACCTAAATAATGTCATTCTGTTTGAAAGAGTGTAAGGAGAATATATGACGCAAATGTGAATGGTAGAAGAAGTCGAGGACGCCCAAGAAAGACATGGCACGACCAAGTGAATTAGACACTTGAGTCGGGCCATGTCAAGAGTCAAAATAATAGAAGAGAATGTATGAGACGTCGTATGAATGTAAACGAGGCAAGGAATGTGTGCCAAGACCGGGATGTTTGGCGGTCCGTCCTCTCTGCCTATGATGCGTGATGGTTAGTTAGTTAGTTAGCTGTTTTAAATACGAAAAACGTTTAAATTTGTTCACACAAAATACTAAAATCGTGAATAAAAATGGGAGGGTGGGGGTAGGAGAGTTAAAATTTGGGGTTATATGAATTTTTTGATGCCAAAGAAAAAAAAATAAAAAAATAAAAAATTGTCAAAAAAATTGATTTTTTTTCTGGATAGCCGACACCGGACACCCTAATCACCTAGCGGTATGAAATATACTTTAAAACCAATTCTCATACCTAACAAATATACATAAAAAATTCATAAAAATCAAGCCGTTTCGGAGGAGTGCGACCACAAACACCGTGACAAGAGATTTTTATATATAAGAAGATTATTATAACTTACAATTTTTGTGCATTATTTACCAATTTCAAACCTAAAATCGACTTCAAAAATAACTTTAATTATAAGTTGGTATGGATATCAATTTCTTTGCAGTGAAGATTTTTTGAATTTATACGATGGTACATACAGTATATCGTAGTTTTATCCATGATGCATTTGAACGAAAATATTTCAGATTAATTAGGCGGTACATCCCCTCTGCACACCCCTTCGGGGACACTTAATATATTTTGAGTAAGTAGGCATAACGTATTTTTCCTAAACCGACTGCATATTGTATACAAGTATGTCGGGGGACAACTGCCGGAGGATCAACCGCCGTGTAACCACTGGGGAGTGGAGAGCAGCCGGTGGAGTCGATTTTCTGCAAGTAGTTTCGTATTGTCGATAGGCCGCATTGTTTGTTGTCTTAGATAGTTGTAAGCAGCTGAGCTATTGATAGAAACTGCAGCGGTGCATTGATTAACATTTCACCGGATACTATCTACTGAATGTTTATACAAAGTCGGGTCTCCAGCGACCAGATGTTTTCAAAACATCGGACAGAAACAAAAACATTGGGTCGGGGCCACAACGTGTTTGGTTTTCCATCGGCTACCGAAACGTTTGCACAAACATTTGGTTCAATGTTTGTGGTAATATTGTCGGTGGTGACTCTGCTTTAAGAAGAACTTACTGAAGGCCCCGGCAATGCCCGGGCTTTACACAGAGTTTTCGAAATCATATGTAGATGGTGACCTTCCCCTTGTTTTGAAGGGCACATGTGCAAGATTTCCAACCTCGATATAAAACTGTAGATTTGCATACAAATCAAATCCACAACATCCGCTTGCCAGCCCCCTCGTCCACCACGTACAGACATTCTCCTTTATATATTATATATGTCAAATAATTTACACAAAACCTTGACAAATTATATACCTAAACCTTCCTCATGAATCACTATCTATTGGTGAAAACCGCTTGAAAATCAGTTCAGTTATTTTTGAGTTTATCGCGAACAGACAGACAGACACGGCGGAGAACTTTGTTTTATAATACATATGTAGCGATTTCGTACACCAAGTAATCACGCTGTAGTAACTCTTAATTTATTTTAAGTGGAACACTTTGTTTTTATTCACTAATTTATTTACCAACCGGTTTCGCTTGGCTTAAGCTTCAGCAGAGGATCAATTTAAACGGCATATGTATATATCGATTGTTCAGTTGATTAGTCAGAAATCTCCAAACACTAAGTTTTGATTTAAGAGGGAATAACCAAACAAAACCGTCCACATGACATTTTTAAATCAAATTTTAGACGTATTGACTCTTTTCCACAAAAAATATACATTGATTTCGAAAGACTGTTCTTTTACCTAATAAAGCTGTGTTTTAAATTTTGAGTAAATATTTTTGTTATTAGTTTTTGGGGTAGCCAGCGTTTCTAGAGACGTTAATAGAGACGACGGAGCAAAACTCAACAGTTCTTGGTATCCGGTAATTGACGGTTACATCAAGGCTAAACGCAAAAAAACATGTTGAAGTACATTGTAGCGCCAGCTCGTAGAGGAGTAGAGCTGGCGACACGGTATCGCTCCTAAGTAGATAAGTACAAACATCACCCCTAACTATTACACATCTGCCTTGATGATGGACACTGCAACGCTGTCCGAAACGTTGGCTAAAGAAGGAGGTAGCGTAACACGGCATAATACCCCAAAAACTAATAACATAAATATTTTTGGCCGTGAAAATCTAAAATCGTATCTTTGAGTAAATATGTTTATTTTTGTAAAATAAGGTTTTACCGTAGGTCGTTGGCAGATTTTTTGAATTTTTGAATAAAATTTTGTATTATACAATACGCATTTTAAATCACATAATCATGCAGTAAAATAAATCAATAAATTATCTAGGAGAGCTATGTTTCAGAATTTTAATTTTAGTTCAAATAAAATCATAAAAATAAGATCCGCGCCCGCGTTTTCTGACGAAAATACTTCAGTTTGTCTATTTATTTACGGTCTTTCAAACTAATATATTTAAGATTTTTTGTACATTCTTATTTTGCTTAGACATTGTTGAAGAATTATAAATACTTATGATCAAAAAATATTTACAAAAACCACATAATTTTAATAGTTTTATCATCACGCCTTTCAGCTTTTTTGAATGTAGGTATAAATTAAAGCTAATTTTGAACTAACTAACTAACTAATCACGCCGTTTCCCCAGAGGTTTGGCAGAGAGGACGGACCGCCAAACAACTCGGTTTTGGCACACACTCTTTGCCTCACTCACATTCATACATCGTCTCATACATTCTCTTCTATTATTCGGACTTTTGACATGACCCGACTCAAGTATCTGATTCACTTGATCGTGCCATGTCTTCCTCGGCGTCCCCGACTTCTTCTACCATGCACATTCGCGTCGTATATTCTAATTTTGAACGAAATAAAATATTATTTTTAAAAAGCTGGTACGGAGAATAAGTAATCTTTGTCATTGGAACCGCTCTGTACGACCGTAAGAATATCTTGTAAGAATTCTCGGCCGCTGGCTGGTTAATAGCCCTTAATGAGGAAAGCAACATTTTAACCCGTTTAATCACAGGAGACCATATTTGTCCCAACGCACATAGGTCTCATATAAAACGCCGTAACTCCCTTACTATCATAGTTAGAAATATGTTCTAGTCGGTGTTAGAAAGGAAAAACATCATGCTTTATATTCCAATCTAAAAAAAAGCCACCAAAAAAGTATAATGTACACTTTTATGTACACAAAGTTTTGAATCGCTAATTGAAAAAAGAATTTGAAACTTCAGGAATTTTTTATAATTTTTTTTTCATAGAGCGACAAAAAAGTAAGGTTACAATATACATTTGTCTAATAAAATATGTATGTGTTTTTTTTATTTTTATTATCAGTAACTTTAGTTAGAAAAAACATAAGGTGAGTCATTTTGAAAACTTTTTTATGTTTGTATGCAAAAATTTTATAATTAAAAAAAAAAAAAAAAACCGAATTCTATAATTTGAAAGCGTATTTCATCACCTTTCTAAAACAGTTTTTGGTTTTTGAATGTGTTCAGAAATATTCCAAATATTTGCATTTTATTGTAAAGCGAAAATATTTTGACCATCCGAAAAAAATGCCAAATTTTTGAAGGGTTAATGCTGAATAAATCATTATTTACAGATTTACATATTAAAAATTCTGCTATACGTACACGTGAAATAGTGTTGCAACAGAACTCTGCTTGCGCTTCTGCAGAAGTTCCGCAAGTATTTTCACTTCCGTTTTTTTTCTGTTTCCGCAAACTTTATAACAGAACTCTAAAGGAAGAATACAGTGAGGAGCGCGGGGGTGGGGGGCGCGTGGACGACTGGACAGGGGGCGGTACACAAACGTGTCGCAACGAGTTCGTTTGTTTATATATTATTTTGGTTCATTCTGCGCATCACAAATACCCCCATCTGTTACCAATAGTTCGCCAATACTGCTCCCCTCGGCAGTATAGCCAGTGAGCAATTATTTAGTGGAGCTGGTTTAATATATGAAGAACACCGAAACAGACTCAAAGGTGAAAAAGTAGCCAAATTACTTTTTATTTAATATAATCTAGATCCGTTTAATTTCGAGAACTAAAAGCACAAAATACAAATTTAATTAAACAAATCTTAAAAAATAAATTGTGCTTTTTCTTCATAGTAATAACACTTCCGCTTCCGGTTCCGCTTCCACTAAGATTTACTTTTGACATCTGTTTCTGTTTCTGCTTCCGTTAAGGCACTTCCGTTGCATCACTAACGTGAAATAAAACTCTTCAAAAGAAAATGTCTAGAAATTGTTACGTAGTAAATGTCAAAGAAATACAAAAAACAATACAACTAACTTACAATGTACATTACATAGTGTAAATCATTCATATCTGTACGTGTACCAAACCACTAAGTCCATAGCAATTGCCATAGGCTAAACAACTTAAGTCCATAGCAACTGCTTTGGACAGGTGATTTATGATTTATCCTATAGCAATTGCTATGGATTTAAGTGGTTTATCCTTCAAGGTACAGATATATTATTCGTTGTATATTTTAGTATTAGATATTAATAAGTATCATATACATATATATCCATATCATCGTAACAATATAATACATAAGAGATATCTCTACATCATGGGTCCGGAGCAAATTGGCGGAAATGAGCGAGCGACCCGGACCGGAGCAGATCCGTTCCGTTCCGGTGGCCGTTCCGTTCCGACTCGGACGGAACGGAATTCCAAAGGTAAACTTTAAGTTTCAGATAAAGGGCCGACATTCTATCTGACATAAGAACCTTTACGAATCACCGCGGCAGTCACGCCTCAACAACTTGCCCATAATATACAAATGGAATAATAATGCTTTTGATATACAACATACCACATGCCTATTGCTTGTTACAAAAACTGGAAGTCTTACATGGAAACCCAACAACTGAAATCGAAAAAAAATTCTATGATATTACAAACAAAAAAATATGTAATAATGGTAACGTAATATTTATAGAGCGAAATTCCGTGTTATTTCACTTCAAAAGCGCTTAGCTATAATAAAATTAAAAATAATCCTTCAGTGCGCTCCTCTCTAGTGTTTACGAAATATTAACCAAATAATAATAATAATAATTGGCTAATTTATATAGCGCCGTTTTCGCTGTACAAATAAAAATATAAAAGAATTAATATTACTGGCTTGTAACTAAGATTTACAATTATAACTCGTGACTTACATCTAAGACTTATAGCTAGTGACTTATGAACATATCAAACAAACAATATACAGTACATAAAAAAGCAATGCCAAGAGAATAAAATTGACAATAACGGTGCTGTTATACATAGCACAGAACAAAACAAGAACATTATACGATATGATTGTACCACCCCAGCCAGGAGCACTCCTATCCCGGTGAGACCGGTACACCAGGGACGCTGATTTGTTAGGACTTGGAACACGTGCTCTGAGGATAGGGAGGAGTTTGGAGTTTAATCGACCGGTATACATGGCAACTAATAAGCCAATATTTAGGAAGGGCAGGAATAAAGGACAGAACAAAACTAGAACCATAAAATTAAAATATAATAAGGTTCTTAAATCGTCTATATTCTATATGGATCGATCGGTTCTTGATGGATGGAAAGGTAGAATAGACACTGGTGGTCAAAAAATCTCTAATATCCAATATGCAGATGACACTACCCTTATCGCCTCTTCTGAAGAGGAAATGAACCACCTCCTTGCTAAAATAGAGGAAGAAAGCCATAATCTAGGTTTACTGATCAGCAAGGCCAAAACAAAACTAATGGTGATCGACAGGGCAAAGAAATAAATTGTAAGAACAAATAATACTCTCACGGACTTAGAACGGTGAACGACTGTATAAACCAAGGCTCGTCTGTAAGTGACGAAGTAGGTTGTGAAACAGAAGTGAAAAGAAGAATTTGCATGACAAAAGAAGCCATGAGGAAAATGAAAAAGATATGTAGTGAAAAAGGCACAACGAAGACCACTTAGATGAGACTATTCCGATCTTGATTTTTTCACATATTTCTGGTGTAGGAACAAGGACACTTACAGCCATTGAAAGAAAGCGGATAGACGTCATCGAAATATGGAGCTGGATTTGTGCGTTTTGATGTCCATGCTCTCGTGGAGCTCATGGTTCAGCACAAATGGTTCCATTACGGAAGAGCTAGGACTACACAGTAGGCTCTCAACTAGATGGTTATCCAAAGTATAAACCAAGCGCCGAACTGATGACCCCAGCTTGGAGAAAATCGTAGTCACTAGCAAAGTGGAAGGGAGAAGAAGCAGAAGAAAGTCACCAATTCACTGGAGTGACCAAGTATCACTGGCGTTCGGTATGTCTCTGTGAGCAGCTCTCGACGCAGCGGAAAGGGCGAAAAGTGGGGGAGCCTTGTCAAGTTAAAGTTGGGGTCACGATACTCAGCATTGACGAACCGACTTAAGAAGAATTTCATCAGGTATCGAAAAGGTTCCAAAACTAGGTACCATCTGATCGTGAAAAATTTTGTTGAGAGCTTTATCTTAATATACAAAACAAAGTCGGGTTAGTTACACTATTTATAACTCGAGATCGGCTGCACCGATTTTGATGATCTTTGATTTGTTAGATTTGTCTCCTCCCAGGATAACAGAATAACTATTAAAACATTGCAAAAATTCACGAAAAAGAAAGTAATGAAGAAAATAAATTTTTTAATACATTTTGTTTGGAACGAATTCTCATATTTTGAAAGAACTGCAGCAATATTGTGATAGGTATAATAATTTCAAAAATTTGAAAAACGTCAAATGTCAATGCGCTGATTGTTTTACTTTTGTTCTTAATCATTTAATGCTGCCCCTTGTTCTTACACACTAAATGTCAATAGTCGAAAATGAGACAAACTGTGAACGTATGTCTCTGCACCTCTCCAAAGGAAAAATACTATTATAATAAATCTCTGAAATAAAACGCATTTTTTACGTAAGCTCCACTCAAGACCTATGTCATCTTAGGGGATGATGTGTGGAGGGTCTTTTTAAGGAAGGGTAGGATAGGAAGTTGTGGGAAGGAAAAGGGCATGAGGGATGGGTAGGAATCTGGAGGTCAGTGTATCCGGGAGTGAATCCATCCTTCCAACAGCGGTGCAAGGCCATTGCTTTGACTGGAATTGACCTTTTATCTTGACCTTTCCAGCCGGATTTTCTCGACCAATGGGTCGAAAGAGTCCGGCTGGAAAGGTCAAGGTAAAAGTCTCTACCCATCGGTCGAGAGAATCCGGCTGGAAAGGTCAAAAGGCCTCCCTCAACCAGTCTCTCTCGATCCGACCCGCCACGTAGCTGGCGGGCAGACGCATCCGCCGCCAAGACCCGCACAAAAGTCACCCCATGAACCCGGGCACCCCTGCTAAATCACTAAAGGTAGCGAATCACTTGGGATGACCTATGCCAGAGGTGTTGGTTATCCAATAAATGGTTCCCGGGGCGGCGGCACCCGTACCCGCTTCCTTTCTGAGGCGGTACGAAGTTCGTCGGGTCAGCTAGTATATATATATATATTAGAAAACTGAATCCAAGAATAACTTTGTAGGTAGGTACCATTTTTTTATTATCTGGGGAATTTCGTTATTTTTTTGTTGTTGTGATAAACCCTGTTACTATCCTGTGACCTTCTTAGCACGTGTTTTATAACCACCATTACGTGAAGGTTTCCAACAAAAATAAGGTTGAATATCAAAAATTTAAAAGAAATTTTTGATAAATCGACCTTATACCTTATTAATTATTAACCATTATTATTATACATGTCGTTATTGTTGATGTTGCTACGCTGGGGTAGTTACAGTAAAGCTTGTGACCTGCCACTCACAAGATCGATAGACATCGTGACACCTCACGAATACTGGTAATGAGTTATGTTATGAAATTGCCAGATATAAGGTTATATGCAAATATTGGTTTACTATTAATAGAAATAATTTAAATCGTTCTGTTTAAATTGGGTGCGATTTGAACGAATTTGGAATATGAAAAACGAAAGATTTGATTAAGCTAAATTGGTGTTAAAAAAAGTAAAAAATTGTAATATATGGATTTGATAGGGATAAGATAAAAAATACTTATATAATAGCAACAAAATTAATTAGGTGAACTTCGTAAGTAAATCGTAATCCCAACTCCCAACGACAAATCCGTAAATCTGATTATTTTAAATAGTCCCGAAAAGTGAGTCTGGCGTCATAAGATTTGCGAAAAATTTCCAAGTAAACGAAACTATTTTCAGATATTAAAGATACTTCCATCATAGGCTATGTATTTCTTTTATATCTACTCCAACTGCCAAAAAAGACTTCATAATTTTGATCACATGGATGAGCGAAACCGGGTAGCGAAGTTATTACATAACTTTCTGATATGATTTATACTTAGTTCCAATTTTAAAAATTAAAAATTCATTGAACATGAATAATTTTACGCATTACAATGTACAATTACGTACGTAATTAGTACGTTTAATAATTCAACTCCTAAGTTTATTGTAATCCCGAATTTATATTTCATAAAAGTTTGAGTGACAGTAAGATCTTACGTCTCAAGGTTTTTCCTTCCCATCCCCACTATCTCCAGTACCCAGTACGGCACAGTAGTGTCACATGCGCGATGATGAATTGAGCCGACCTGACAGGGTGGAATTAACTTTCCCGGAACATAATATGGAACCTGCCTCTTACCTCCCCAATCCAGGGGCTCCCAACCCTTCAAAAGTTCCACTTTTAAAAATGATCTATAAATGTTAAGATTTTTATTTTTTACATTAGCTCCACACAGGAGGCCCGAGGACGTACGTATGAATCCATCCCTCCCACTACGGTGCAAGGCGATGTTCCGGGAAAATACGGCTGGAGAATTCAAAAGAACCTTCAACCATTCTCTCCCGATCCGGCCTGCCATGCAGCTGGTGGGTAGACGCATCCACCGCAAGACCCGGACAAACCTCACCCCATGAAACTGGGCACCCCTGCTAAGTCGCCAAACGTAGTGAACCACTTGAGGTGACCTATGGCAGAGGTGTTGGTTTTCTAATAAATGGGAGATGTAGAATATAAAGATTTTCAAGTCCGTTCAAGGGGGCTCTAGCAATTCAAAGGTGGCAGGTTATACGAAAATAAATTGAATTGGTGTCATTGCACAATTAATTATCTAATTAAAAAATAATGTATAATATATTTGCAGAGTGGCAGATACTCTCAGTATCGTCCTGGTGTAAGACCACCATTCAGAATTGAAACATTGCTTTAGTACGTTTGGTCACCAGATCTGAATAGTTAGGTACTTTCCCACCTTCCTCTTCCCCATCTACTTCCCCTGCCCACCACCTTCAGTTTCACAACATACCCAAATTAGGGATGCAATAGTCTCACTGGCTCCAGACGGTTGGGATCAGTTGTGCGGTATTTATTTATTTTTGAAATTCACGCCCGGCTGGGATTTTAAATGCTATTTTTTTATTACAAAGATCATCTAAATAAGCACAACAAAAACAAAAAAAAATGTTAAACAAAATATAAAATCAAAAACAAAATCTAAAACAGAAACAAAGTCAAAAACGAAATAAAATAATAAACAAAATACTAGATAAGTTAGCCGAGTGCTTTACCTGTTTCGAGTATTTATTTGTTTACTTATTCATATTCATTGTCGCATGGATAAGCTATCAGGAGGATGGTGAAATCCCCTCTAAATAGAACAAGGTGTTAGAGAAAGACATGGCACGATCAAGAGAACTAATTCTAATATAATAAATAAATAAAAATGTACAACTAGTATTTTAAAAACATCGTCATAGAAACCTCACCTAAATCACGAAGTTGAACCATAGAAAGCATAACTTAACCAAATATATTTTTTAAAAAGGGAGACAAGAAAAAGAAAGATTGGGAAGTAACTGGATGTTCAGATATGGTCGCTAAACACGGCTAAATAAATAACAAATAACAATCGATTTTAAAGGTGTACCATAGATGCATACAATGCGACCCATTACTACTACAAAAAAAAAAACAATTGCGGCCCTTCGAAAGAAAAGGTTGGGGATCGCTGTCCACATCCCACATCCCACCGCCTACCCCCACCCCTTTTGACAGATCTTCCTTTTTCTGGAATCACTTGTTTACTTCTTTAGCAATAATGATATACCTATACAAAAATATATTATTAATATCTTTTCTCGTTATCGATAAAAGAGAACCAACTTTACAAAGTTTGAAAAAACTTCGAAAACAAGTTTAAAAACCAATATTGTTTTTTTTTAAACCAACTTTCTACCAATACATAATTATGCGAAACGTAGAAACTTTACACATCCATAACGAGATTCGTCTTTATTAAAGGTACCACAAATCTATTTCATTATTATTACTTCATTTATATAAAAAAAAAGCTGTCTATGTACATATTATCTTAACATATAAAATAAAGTCGGGTTAGTTACACCACTTGCACTACTCACGACCGGCTGGACCGATTTTGATCTTTGATTTGTTGGATTTGTCTCCTCACCGAATAGCAGAACAGCTAAAAAGTTACCGGAAAAATTCACGAAATTATGAAGAAAACTCTTTTCCTCATACATTTTGTATGGTACGAATTCTCAACTTTTGAGATAGCTGCAGCAATATTGTGATATTAAGTAGATATAATACTGAATAGTGAGTGAAATCCAAAAATTCAAAAAAGTCTAAAGTCAATGCGATTGTTTTGCTTTTGTTCTTAAACATATAATGCTGTCCCTCTTTCTTACACACTAAATGTCAACAGTCGAAAATGAGATAAACGGTGAACGTATGTCTGCAACCCTCCAAAGGAAAAATACAACCCCTTTTTACGAAAATTGCGCGGACGGAGGAGCATGATATTTCGCAAACTTACAGGAAAAAAAAATCTATACTTATACTATACATTATACATACATGTACAAACCTTGCTATTGAAACTAATAATAAATAATAAATAAATACATATAGAGGAGTGCAGAATGCTAATATCTTTTTTAAATTATGCATAAAAAATCAATAAAAAAACATTCCCCACACTATATAATTTAAATTAATTATGGTCGAATTTCGACGATTGGGCGACCACTAGTTATAATAAATCTCCCTCTCACGTATAAAGAAAATGAAATGCCATTCTCTTAAGTATGTGGCAAAGTAAGAAAATCACAAAAATATAAATCCGTACACAACACCATCTCTGATACTGACAAAAACAAAAAACGGAGAGTTGCGCATCGATAATTGCTGCATTGTGTATTTTTTAACTTAATTTTTTTTTTAATTTAATTCAGCTAATGTCATTGATTCTAAGGCGGTACGAAGTTTTACGGGTCAGCTAGTTAAAAATAAAACTGTAAATTAAAATGGAGTTCTACAAAGTAAATTTGATAATAAATAAATACTTGTAAGTGAATTCAAGCCTATCAAGTTCTTTATTGATATTATTAATATGCTAACGTCTGTACGGTTGAAATTTAAGTACCCGACTTCAAATACATCTCTGACGCCGCGCCTTATGCAAAACTATCTTCGTAAATATATCTATCACTTCTAAAATAGCAGTATTTCACAAAAAACTCTCGAAAGGTGAGCTTCTGAGTCGTGAAATTTGCAAAGCGTTTACAGTCTGCAAAATCTGAAAATTATAAAAAAAAATACAATTTACAAATTGCAACGTCATTATTCATTTATAATAATATTAAAATTGTAGAAATATAAAGAGTGTTAAGGGACGTACTTGACTTGACTTACTTTAACCAGTGATTCCTGACATTATTTGGAGTCTTCTGAAAATTTTGGTCTCGATCGATAATTGCTGCATTGTGTATTTTTTAACTTAATTTTTTTTTAATTTAATTCAGCTAATGTCATTGATTCTAAGGCGGTACGAAGTTTTACGGGTCAGCTAGTTAAAAATAAAACTGTAAATTAAAATGGAGTTCTACAAAGTAAATTTGATAATAAATAAATACTTGTAAGTGAATTCAAGCCTATCAAGTTCTTTATTGATATTATTAATATGCTAACGTCTGTACGGTTGAAATTTAAGTACCCGACTTCAAATACATCTCTGACGCCGCGCCTTATGCAAAACTATCTTCGTAAATATATCTATCACTTCTAAAATAGCAGTATTTCACAAAAAATTCTCGAAAGGTGAGCTTCTGAGTCGTGAAATTTGCAAAGCGTTTACAGTCTGCAAAATCTGAAAATTATAAAAAAAAATACAATTTACAAATTGCAACGTCATTATTCATTTATAATAATATTAAAATTGTAGAAATATAAAGAGTGTTAAGGGACGTACTTGACTTGACTTACTTTAACCAGTGATTCCTGACATTATTTGGAGTCTTTTGAAAATTTTGGTCTCGGATGACTTTTTTATTGTTTTTCAATTTTTTTTTCAAAATCAAACAAAAAAAAAATTTCCGCACGTCGCGCGTCGTCACTAAGAATCACTGGTTAAAGTAAGTCAAATATGTCCCTTAGCAACCTGTATATATTTGTACAGCGCCCTTAAGGTGATTTTACCCAAAAACGGCGTTATACAAATCATCCAAGAATTATCATTATTATTATTACTGACCATGAGTTACTGCACCGCTACTGCGAAATGATAAAAATAAACTTCCAGGGATGCTGCAGCCCAGAAACAACTTTTAATCATCTGCTCGTGTCTTGTCAAGGATCATACTTCATCTCATTCATCTTCTTACCAATAATTCATCAGGGGGGAGGGTGGTGACGGTGACACACCAACACGAAATATAAAAGAGGGTAATGCATGATTGTGCAATACATCAGTCCTTTGATGTCATGAACTTAAAAGGCCTCGGACAGAGCTATTCGAGAACAATTTGGAGCCGCGCGATGAGGTAAAAGATGTTTGAAGAATCTGTAGATTACTAAACTTATATATTTAAATAGAGTATTGTACTGCCCTGAAGAATCTGCAGATTACTAAACCTGTAGATTTGAATAGAGTATTTTACTGCCCTGAAGAATCTGTAGATTACTAAACTTATATATTTTAGTAGAGTATTTTACTGCCCTGAAGAATCTGTAGATTACTAAACTTATATATTTTAGTAGAGTATTATACTGTCCTGAAGAAAATATAGATTTCTAAACCTGTAGATATTAGTAGAGTATTTTACTGCCCTGAAGAATCTGTAGATTACTAAACTTATATATTTTAGTAGAGTATTTTACTGCCCTGAAGAATCAATAGATTACTAAATTTATACATTTTATTAGAGTATTTTACTACCCTGAAGAATCTGTAGATAACCAACCTTCTACATATACTTTAGTAGAGTATTATACTGCCCTGAAGAAACTGTAGATAACTAAATTTAAATATTGTAATAGAGTATTTTACTGCCATGAATCTGTAGATCACTAAGCCTATATATTTTAGTAGAGTATTTTACTGCCCTGAAAAGTTTGTAGATTAATAAACCTGTAGATTTTAGTAGAGCATTATACTGCCCTGAAGAATTTGTAGATGACTAACCTTGTATATTTTAGTAGAGTATTATACTGCCCTGAAGAATCTGTAGATAACTAAACTTGTAGATTTTAGTAGACTATTACACTACCCTGAAGAAACTACGGTTATAACGAAACCCAACTGGCATTAAATATATAAAAAATAGAAGTGGGTTTTACTAAGTTGTTGTGTTATTATAAATAATCATTTAAGTAGGTTTGACTTAAAACGATTCAAAGGTGAACAGGTATATTTCATGATTTTTACGATCTCGCCGAAAAACCCGATATCTAATAGAAGGGATATGAGAAAGCAAAATAATTTTATCCCCCGAAGCGTTTAGTTCAAATCGATAAATTTAATTATTCTCAAAAGCCTTTTTCCGGAAAAACAGAATAGAAATAATTATAGCTCCCCTCGGCGGACTTTAAAATGAAATATTAATTATGTTCGCTGGATGAATATTTAACTCGTTATAACTTTCTTAATACTGCGGAGGCCTTCAATTCGTATCGAAACAAACACCTCCGCTTCTAACTAAGAGAGAAGAGAGGAGACCGAAGGAAATGGTATTGGGATTATACCGAACAGAAAAATTGCGCACATTACAACGCACGCGATGATTCCGCACATGGAAATTTGGGAAGCGGGAATGGGTACCGCCGCCCGGGGAACCTTTATTGGATAACCAACACCTCTGCCATAGGTCACTCCAAGTGGTTCGCTACGTTTGGTGTTATAGCAGGGATGTCCGGGTTCACGGGGTGAGGTTTGTCTAGGTCTTGGAGGCGGATGACCAGGACACACTGAACCCCAGATTCCTACCCACCCCTTGAACCCTTTTCCTTCCCAGAACTCTCCTCTCCTCAATCTCCTTAAAAAAAAAACCACACAGCATCCCTAAAGATGACCCAGGCCCTGAGAGAAATTATTTTCCTCAGGGCCTCGTGTGTGGAGCTCAAGTAAAAAAAATGGAAAACTCCAAACGCAGATTATTCTTCAAAAAGTAAAAAAAAAAATTGTAACACACAAAGGTGTAACAGCATGCACCCGAAAGATTTTGGGCAGCTTAGCTAATTTTAAGCACCTCATGCTGAGTACATTTTGAGTAAAAATGTTTGTGTTGTTTTGCATATATTTTGACTTTTTTTTTCTATTATTTTATTTTTATACATTAAAAATATTTTTTCATCACACGTCGCAATTGAGTAATTAGGAGTAGTGCATTTTATAGTCTAGGGTCAGTTGATAGGAGTTGCGTCTCGTTCTGGCAGCACGGAAACACCCGACACAGCGCGCGTACCGCTCAAACCCGCAGCGACAGTGATAGCATAAAATATATGTAAGAAAACCACTTATGAGTGCTTTCCTTAAGATTGTATTCACTGAGTAAGTACTGAGTAAGTACTGAGCTACTTGGTGGCCCACTAGATATCAAACAAATGAATCGAGTTAGGAAAATATAACTGTCAGAATTATTGGATTAACAATTCCTGAAAATATTATCTTATTTTATTTATTATTTATTAAAGAAACCTGAAATAAGGGCTTTAAATGTTGTTTCTTTTGTTTTTATAGAGAAACGCAATTACGCCTTTGTTTTATTCAAGAATATAAAGAAAATCATTATAAAACAACATTTTCTATACTTAACTATTTCACGGAAAATGGAAAAATTGAGGTTTGATTTTGCTGTGAGACCAGCGGCAGATGGAAAATCAAACGTCATATGCATAACCTCGATCGCTACACCTGATGGACGGATTTATGGAATACCACACGAATCCCAACCTACAAATCTACACCAAGGAATTACAAACACTCCAAATTATGATAAGGTAAAAAAATCATTAAATAAAAGACATCAAACAAGAAAAATATGGATAACCTTGACGGATGATATGTCAAAAATATATTTAGATACAGAACAAAACTTACAGTTTAATGATATTTACCTGGAAGAAATTATGGAAAACACAAATAAAGCGGAATCTATACTTAGTGGATCAAGTCAAACACTGGAAAAACTGTTAGAGAAATTGCTTGAAAGTAAACAAACAAAATCTGAAACTCAAAATTTAGGGAAAATTGCAAAGGATTTCATGATTGGCAAATTTACTGGCAGAAGCTCAAATGCGAACCAGTGGATTGAAGATTTTAATAAAGAATGTGAACGCTTCCAAATCAACGAAGACAAAAAGAAAATTGAAATTTTAAAACATTTTTTGGAATACTCCGGTGTAGAATGGTACAGCTGCATGCTAATGAAACTTACAGTGGAATCGGAATGGGACAAATGGGAAAAAAAAAATTGTGATACTTTTACAAACAAAGGATGGTCACCCATTAGATATGCTCTCGCCTTTAAATATCAAGCTGGTTCATTGCTCGAGTATGCTTTAAAAAAAGAAAAATTATTGCTGGAAGTAAGGAAATCAATTGATACTGGGACACTTATCGACCTCATAGCATTTGGTTTACCTAATTATGTGACTGATAAAATTGACAGAGAAATTTTACAAGGAACGGAAGATCTTTACAATAACATAGGAAAATTAGAACATCTTGTTGGGAAGAATAAGTATGAAAAAAAAAGTATTATGTATTCTGACGCTAAATCCAAAGAAATTGAAGAAAAAAAACCATGCCGAATCTGTGTTAACGAGAAAAAAGGGAAACGTTACCATCTTGAGGAAAATTGCTGGTTTAAGGAGAAAAATAAAAAAGCAGTTGTAAAAACGGTAAATAACTCTGAATTGGAAATTGAACTAAACGAGAAGAATCCAAAAAACTAGATGTGCCACCATTAATAAAAGTCGAGTTACTATTAAATGATACTTTAAAAATTTCTGGAATTTATGATTCGGGATCAAATGTGTCATTAATTAATGCAAAATTATTAAAGATACAGCCAAGAGCATGTACAAGTGATATACAAATAGTTAACTTGAAGACTATTAATGGTGAGAAGAAAACAAAAGGTATGGTAACACTAAAAATAAAAATCTACAATATAGAAAGAATTGTGGACATATTTGTAGTAGATAATGAACATTTTAATTACGATTTTCTAATTGGTTTGGATTGTATAAAAAATTTCAAATTAATGCAAAACGAAGAATTAAAGATCATACAATGTAACAAACCAGAAGAAGCGACCTCAAATGAAGATATAAAAAAGAATAACTACTCAAAAAATGATACTTCAAATATAACAAATATCAAAATTCCTGATGTACTAGGTAAAATAGAGGAACAAGACACCAAAAACATTAACAAAGGTGAAATAAATTTCAACGAACATATAAACACGGATGGATTTGAACTGATAATAAACCATCTAGATTTATATCAACAATCAGAAATTGATAAGTTGGTAGAAAAATACAAACCAATCTTCGCCAAAGATAAATACGACGTCGGTACTGTAAAAGATTATGAAGCTCATATTGACTTGATGGTGGATAAATACTGTTACAAACGTCCATACAGATGCACAGCAGAAGATAGAAGACAAATAGAATATCAAATATCAAAACTATTAGAGAAGAATTTAATTGAGGAATCTTATAGCCCATTTGCTGCTCCAGTAACTATGGCATATAAAAAAGAAGATGATCAAAAAACAAGGTTATGTATAGATTTCAGAGAATTGAACAAAATTGTCGTCCCTCAATCACAACCTTTTCCGTTGATTGAGGATTTGATGGTTAAAACCGTAAACTGTAAATATTTTTCTACTTTTGACATAAATTCGGCATTTTGGTCAATTCCTTTGAAAATTCAAGATAGATATAAAACTGCATTTGTTACACAAGAAGGTCATTTTCAATGGACGTGTCTCCCGTTTGGGTTGAGGACGGCCCCAGCCATTTTTCAGAGAATATTGAGCAACATCATAAGAAAATACAAACTCTCCAGTTTTGCAGTAAATTTTATAGATGACATATTAATTTTTTCAAGAACTTTTGAAGAACATATGCAACATATATCGAGACTAATGGAGGCAATTCTAACAGAAGGCTTTAGACTAAAATTTTCGAAATGTACTTTTGCAAAAAATTATGCAAAATATTTAGGTCACATAATAGAAAACAATTCAATCAGACCTCTGAAAGATTATTTAACCGCTGTCAAAAACTTTCCAGTTCCGGAAACAAAAAAAAAATATACGCCAATTCCTAGGAAAAATAAATTTTCATCATAAATTTGTGCCACACAGTGCGATTATCCTGGACCCGTTACACAATTTATTACGGAAAGACGTGAAATTCATATGGTCCACAGAATGTCAGGAAACATTTGATAAAATAAAAGCATTTTTATGTTCAGAACCACTTCTGAATATCTTTGACCCTGAACTACCAATAAGCATTTACACGGATGCTAGTATCAAAGGAGTGGGAGCAGTGCTGAAACAAAAAGATAAAAACGGGGACTGTAAGCCGGTTGCTTATTTTTCAAAAAAATTGACTGAAGCTCAAAAAAAGAAGAAAGCAATATACCTAGAATGTCTGGCAATAAAAGAAGCTGTGAAATATTGGCAACACTGGCTTATGGGAAAAGAATTTACCGTCTACTCAGATCATAAACCATTAGAAAATATGAACATAAAGGCTAGAACCGACGAAGAACTAGGGGACTTGACGTATTATTTATCCCAATATCAATTTAAAATTAAATATAACCCAGGAAAATCAAACCAAGAAGCAGACTGTTTAAGCAGAAATCCAGTTCTAGAACCTTATGAAAATACTGATGACTTTTTAAAAGTAGTAAATTTAATAAACCTAGAAGATATAAAAAAGGACCAACACACCAATCTAGACTTACAAAATGGAAAACTTATATTGGAGAATGAAATATACTACAAAAAGAATAAAAGAAGGAAAAAAATTGTACTATCAGAACAACTTAGCAAAAGTCTAATAACGAATGTCCACGATACTTACTGCCATATTGGGAGAACCCAGATGACAAATAAAATAACACCATTCTATACAGCAAAGAATATCATCGAAAACATTAAACAAATTTGTGAAGAATGTGAAATTTGTATCAAAAACAAATCAAGGAGGAAGCCAAAATATGGTTTAATGTCACATTTAGGTCCAGCAGCATGTCCCTTTGAAATTATATCTATTGATACCATTGGAGGCTTTGGAGGGTCACGCTCAACAAAGAAATATTTACATCTTCTGGTTGATCATTTCACAAGATATGCTTATATTTTCGCATCGAAAAATCAAAGCTCCAGTGATTTTATAAAATTAATAAAAAATGTGTCACAAGGATACAACATTGATATGGTATTAACGGACCAATACCCTGGTATAAATTCCAAAGAATTTAAAGAATTTCTGAAGAAGGAGAACATAAGAATGGTTTTCACTGCTGTGGATGCACCATTTTCAAACGGGCTGAATGAAAGGCTAAATCAAACTTTAGTCAATAAGATAAGATGTAAAATAAATTAAAGTGATAAGAAAACATCATGGACTACGATTGCACAGAAATGTGTAGAAAAATATAACGAAACAGAACACACAGTCACCAAGTTTGCTCCAAAATACCTCTTGGAAGGCGAAAATGTGAATATTCTACCACTTGAATTGAAATCAAGACATACAAGTGAAGACCTGAAAAGAGATAGGGAACTAGCTCTTAAGAACACAATAAAATCACACAACTATAATAAAAAAATATTCGACATACACAGGGAAGAATATAAATTGGAAGTGGGAGACAGAGTCTACGTGGAAAACGGAAATCGACTAAATAGGAAGAAATTGGAGGAATTGCGGATTGGACCATACAAAATTCTAAAGAAGGTCTCAAATTCAATCTATGAAGTTGATACCGGACACAGGAAAGCAGAATCAAACCTCTACCACATTACAAAACTGTGTCCAGTGTTTGCTAGTAAATGAACAATTGCATGCATTCTCTTTTGCAATTGTTTCTCCCTAGGGGGGGAGATGTAAGAAAACCACTTATGAGTGCTTTCCTTAAGATTGTATTCACTGAGTAAGTACTGAGTAAGTACTGAGCTACTTGGTGGCCCACTAGATATCAAACAAATGAATCGAGTTAGGAAAATATAACTGTCAGAATTATTGGATTAACAATTCCTGAAAATATTATCTTATTTTATTTATTATTTATTAAAGAAACCTGAAATAAGGGCTTTAAATGTTGTTTCTTTTGTTTTTATAGAGAAACGCAATTACGCCTTTGTTTTATTCAAGAATATAAAGAAAATCATTATATATATATATATTTTTTTTTAATAGAAAAAAATATATCATCGGAAGCAAAATGACAACTACATTTTTTATTCCAAATATGCTCAGGTATTGGGTTCGTGATTCAATTCAATTTATTTATTCTTTCAAAAACATTACAAAATTTAAAATTTTAATGCTTTTTTAAAATATATTTGTAACAGTATTACATTAAACATAAATATAAATGGTAGGCAAAAAAAAACTATATAAGCATTAATTGAGAATGTGATGTTAAACCCTGTACATGACGGAAAAGCGAATGGTAGAGAAAAAGTTAGGCACGACCAAAGAAGACTTGGCACGACCGAGGGATTCAAATATTTGAGTCAGGTCATGTAGATCGTGAATATCAGAAGATTTTGCATGAATGTGCACATCTGCACATCTGCAGGGTGGGGATGTACTTGACTTACTTTAACCAGTGAATCCTGACTTTATTCGCAACATGTTTCGTCAGCAATGCTTGTTTTGTCAGGGTTTACTTAAAACTAACAACAATAGACTTAAGGGCCCGCAACCGAGCTCAAAAAAAAGAAGATGGAGAGATATGAAATTACGAATGTTAGAGGAGAGCGCTAACATTTAAAGCGTCAAAATAGATGCGAAAATTGCGAAAATGTTTAATAAAACACGACTCGTTTAAAATAGAGCAAAAATCTCGTGAGAGGCTTCTTAAGCATCATTTAAAGAAATATTGTAAATTTCTTTAAATGATAATAGAAATTAATTTATAAGATAATAGAAACAGACTTGTTTTTAATAATTTTTGGAGCATACTTTGCGATTTTTTTCTATCGAGATTTTTTTCTATAGATATAATCTTCAAAAATAACAATTTTTTTTTAAGAGCTTAAAAACTTCAAATGTTTAAGGGAGATATGTAAGAAATCGGTAGAAATGCGGGTAGCGGCGCCTTAAAAAAAAACTTTAACATGTCATAAATGGTCACTCAGCCGATTAACCGCCCAGACCCTCACTCCGACTCCAAGTAAAAAAATTATTTAAATTACTTTAAAGTCAATTCTTCACTCAAATTGACATTAAAAAAGTAGCTGTTGTAGTAGTGGCACAAGTTGAATTTTTCTCAAATTATATAAATAAACCTATTTATTTAAAGTTATTAGTCCCTTGGTATTTAAAATGAAAAAAATATAACAATCAAGAAGAAGAAAAAATTAAATGTGCGGAATAATCTGTGTTCGGAGTAGTCGTGATCGGAATAATCACCGAGCCCAAACAATATAATCTACTCGGACCCGAAGAGCAAACCTTTGTCTAACTTAATCGAACCCTTGAAAATAATAAAAAGAGAAAGTCAAATTAAAAATTTTGCGTGGGCAAAGCGATGGAAATTATTTTTATGTATATATTAGAGTGGAATTGGGAAATTAAAATCGGTATTTTGATTGTTTTATTAAACACGAAACAATAATAAGGAACAAACAAAATAACTTTATTTTAATGAGGAGGTTAAGGACATTGATTTTTTTAGGGAGTGGTATACTGCGCAGCTACACAATGCGGATATTGATAAGATTTGTATTAATTTTCTGACCTACACGATTTATTAAAATGATATTATTTAGAATTAGCTGGTTCCCGGCATGCGTTGCAATGCCATATTCAAAGAAAAAAAAGTTTCTCCCTGAATCACCTTTCCGTGCGTCCGCGTTCCCCTTTCGCGTCCCATTTCTAGCCAGCTTTATAAATTATATTCTGATGCATGAGCTATATTTTTGTAAAGTTACATTAAAATCCATTCAGTTGTTTTGCGTTAAAGAGAAACAAACACACATACATCATTATATAATTTAATAAAACGATAACCCAATTATTTACCAATAATTGGGTTATCGTTGGCAATTATTGGGTCACGTGTACAGCTTGACACACTTAAATTTGCGGTAGGTGCCGTATCCTATAGGTATTATTTTTTTTGCACAACCCTGAGTGCACTCACTGGAGTGGTGTGATTTAATCAACTAGCGACAGAGCTGAGATTAGATTCTGATTATAAAAATAAAAAAATTAAATAATTAAGCTAATTATTTTCATTACTTTATATCACTTTTTTGTATGTTCATGGTTAAAAAAGTCGGGGACGTCTGAGGAAGACATTGCACGATCAAGTGAATCACATACTGAGTCGATATTTAGTATAAAAAGTCAGAATTTTAGAAGAGTACGTAAGTGGCTCCATCGAAGCCAGAGTAAAGTTAGCCTCTCAAAAACTGAGCGTTCTGTACAAGGCCTGCAGATACTTTAATAGTACACAACTGCGCCCCACGGTTGAATTTGGCAGCCACCTCTGGTCTGGAACTCCAAAATACCTGAAAAATACCCTCGACTCTGTGCAGAAACGGGCGGTCCGTTTGATAGATTATCCTATCTTAACAGACGGATTTCAATCTTCAGAGCACACGCGTCGGGTGGGAATGCTATCCTTGTTCTACCGGTATTTCAATGGAAGATGCTACGAGGAACTGGCTTCATTGATCCCTTCGGCACCGGTGCATAGTCGGGAAACACGCCAAACGCGTGCCCAACAAATGTACACGGTTGACATTTGTCACATGAGAACGGGTCGCTTCTTCGACTTGTTCTTGTGTTCAACAGCTCGGCTGTGGAACGATTTGCCAGCCTCTGTGTTTCCTTCTTCCTACAACATGGGTCTCTTCAAGATCAATGTTCATTCCTTCTTCTCCTAAAAAGACCCTCCATATAGCATCTCAGATGACGTAGGCTCTTAGGGAAATTATTTTCCTCAGGGCCTCCTGTGTGGAGAATGTAAAAAAAAATTGAAATTTACTTTAATAATTTAAGAAAAAAAAATACAGTTTACGTAAATGGATAGTGTCTAAAATAATTGAAAGTTATGATTGAAATTACTACAAAATTAAAGTACACGTATTAACTGTTAGACTTAACATTTATTGCGGGGAAAATCGATTCCTAAGTACCCTACATAATGGATGCGTATGTCTACTGTTTCAATTAGTTTCTCAGGAAATTAGTTTAACCGGTAATAAATCAATTTAGGCACCTTCAAAAATTGACATTTAGATTCGTATAAATAAGTGGTCTCAAAGTGGTTTAACCACAGTTTGAAAATGGCCGTGGCATGTAAGCCGAAACAGCTGTAACAAAAAAATAATAAACAAGAAAATGAAAAAAACATTATTAAATATAATTTAAATTAAATTAAAAAATAATTAAAACGAGTTCTCCGAATTAAACACAAAAAACAGTTAATCAAAAAGGAGAGGCTGAGAAAATAACTAAATATGAAAACTTGGTAAAACAAAACCGAAATATTGTCGATGAAATAAATCCCGCTCCAAGCGAGTCCACATTGTCCACGGGCGCAACAAAAAACCGTCCGCCAAAGGGGCACTTCTCTCGGCCGACGAATAATATTCTTCTTTCATGCCATTTAATCCCCGCGTCTACCCATCCAGGCATTGTTTGGCCGAGTTAAGCCCTCAGTATGGAGAATAATGGCACAATGGGGGGTGGGAGGGCTGAGTGAGTGGGGGAGGGAGTTGCGATGATTAAAGACCTGCCCCCATCTCTCTCTCCGGCACGCCACTGCAATACGGAAGAGACTGACTATTTCATATTCGCGGCAGCATAGTGAAGGAAGATGATTAAATTTAAATAAGTTCTCTAGTAGAAGTTTAGTTCAGTGGAATAACTTATCGACCAGGAGTGAAGCGGAAACGATAAACAGCCTGCGTTTACGATTATCGAAGCAACAGTGGCAAGATTGTGATGTTGAATCAACAATCTGATTTACAAGTGAATGCACAATCATACAACAACGATTATCCGATTATTCAATGGCATGAGCCCAGTGTGGTAGCCAAAAAAAAAACAAATATCTGTAACTAATAAAAAATTTATGAAATAAAAAAAATAAAATAAAAAATCACCTAACTAACTAACTAACCATCACGATGTTTCCCCGCAGGGGTAGGCAGAGAGGACGGACCGCCAAACAACTCGATCTTGGCACACACTCCTTACCTCATTCACATTCATACATCGACTCACACATGCTCTTCTATTATTCCGAATCTTCACATGGCCCGATTCAAGTATCTGATTCACTTGGTCGTGCCATATCCAATCAGCAATAGGTCAATAATGATTACGATTATTGAATGAGAACAATCGCACGATTATCTAATTAACAGTTATTAGTTAACGATTATCTAATTAACATTATCTTCGTAGAACTACTGAATCAACATATCGCACCCGGGGGATAACAATGGCACAACTCAAAAAACCCTGCTTTTTTCAGGAGAGCAGTTTGAATACTTCGTTTGAGTGTATTAAATCAGTATACTAACCAATAAAAAAACAATATTTTAAAAGCAGTATATTAATATTTATTAGGTTCAATATTATAATAGTGATTCAGTGATCATTGTGCCACTATTTTTACTTGAATTCGAGTAAAATATTAATTACAATTACATTGAGGAAATTACATTGAGAATTGAGAAAACAAATCTGATTGTAACTTTTAATCCGATATAACCTTTAAACTGCGATATAATCTATTTGGCAACATGAACGATTTTATTTCAAGCCTTTATAGTTTTACTTTTATTTCATTGAGATTTAAACCGATCGTGATTGACCGTAAATCGGTTAATCGATTGAAGGATTCCAACAAACTCACACAGCCTAAATTAGTAATTACCAGCTATCTGTGAGCGTGAGCTTTCAAGTGTTGGGGTCAATGAACAAATAATTATCGATTGTAACATTCCTTCACGTTAAAGTAACTATACAGGGTGTTAAGCGACGCACTTGACTTACTTTAATCAGTGATTCCTGACATTATTTGGAGTAAGAAATGAAAATGAAATTTTGGTCTTAAAGAGGATCACGCGGCAAAACACCGTCACCTCGGGCATTAGGGGCGGGGGGGGGGGGGCGTTAACAACTTTTAAGAGTTGGTGTCTTAAACATAAGCGCAGTATTTACGCAGAAGCGCAGTAAGATTTCGCGATTAACAATTTGGGAGGTAGGTATGGGTACCGCCGCCCCGGAAACCATTTATTGGATAACCAACACCTCTGCTGCAGGACACCCCAAGTTGGCGGCGAACGCCTATGCCCACAAACTGCGCGGCAGGCCGGATCGAGAGAGACTGGTCGAGGGGGATTTTTTCAATTTACAACAATTAAACTCACCTTATAAGAAGTCATCGGAGAGATTGTCAGTGACCGGAGAGAGATGAATATTACGTAATTACCTAAAACAAAAAGAAAAACAAACATAAATATCCTGCAAGTAAGTAACTAACTAACCATTACGCCGTTTCGCCGCAGGGGTAGGCAGAGAGGACGGATCACCAAAAAAATCGATCTTGGCACACACTCCTTGCCTCGTTCACATTCATACATCGTTTCATACATGCTCTTCAATTATTCCGACTCTTAACTTCCTCCGGAGTCCCCGACTTCTTCTAGCATTCACATATGCGTCACATGTTCTCCTTACACTCCTTTCCTCGTTCATTCGCTCTACATGCCCAAACCATCGGAGCGTCCCTTTCTTAATCTTACTCATTACGCTTACATCAGCCTTGCGTTCTTCGCGGATCTCCACATTTCTAGCACGATCGTACCACACATACGCGTTACCACGGTTTTACCACACATACGCCTCGGGGATCTCATTTCTACAGCTTTCAGTCTGCTTTCATCCTTCTTCTGCCAGTTCCATGCCTCACTGCCATACATTCGCTTCTTTGGAGAGTTTTTTGTTGGCGCCAACGGCGTTCAGTCCTCCATTAATTTACCCATCTTTCGATATCTCTGTCAGCCTTACCATATCTCGTAAACATACTTCCCAAGTATAAAAACTCATCCACCTACTCCAAGTACTCATCTTTCACAACTATGTTGCACATTGTTTTCATACTCAATTTGGGAGGCGGGAATGGGTACCGCCGCCCCGGGAACCTTTATTGGATAACCAACACCTCTGCCATAGGTCACCCCAAGTGGTTCGCTACGTTTGGTGATTTAGCAGAGGTGCCCGGGTTCATGGGATGAGGTGTGTTTAGGTCTGATGACCAGGACACACTGAACCCCAGATTCCTACCCACCCCTTAAACCCTTTTCCTTCCCAGAACCCTCCTCTCCTTCCTTTCCCTAAAAGACCCTCCACACAGCATCCCTAAAGATGACATAGGCCCTCAGGGAAATTATTTGCCTCAGGGCCTCCTGTGTGGAGCTTATGTAAAAAAAAAAAAAAAAAAATACTCTCTCTTTCAAATACCATGACTTTAGACTTACTTTCATTCATCATTAACTCATTCTTCATACATATTTCGTTCATCCTAGACACGAGAGACTGTAGATCTTTCAAACTGTTTGAAATCAGCACCGCATCATCAGCATACATGAGTACAGGACACTTCTGTAAGTAAATTAATAAAAAAATAGAACACACTTCATAATTGTAAGCTCTCTATCCGGAGGTCGCTGGATCAAATCCCGGCGGGCGCAAATATTTTTTTAATTAACTATGTTATTTCACTATTATTTTTTTTAAACGCAAGGTTAAAAGTAATTTTTTTAAACCATGATACAGGCAGCTGCCTAGTATGGTGACCTAATGTATCTTCTGAAGTAAATTTATTATGTATGTAACATGTACTTATAAATAAATAAATAAATAAAAAGGTTATTTGCGGTACGTTTCAGACTGTAAGGTAAGCAGCGGACAGTACCGCTCTGGTATAAGACCACCATTCAGAATGGAATGACTTCAGCCGTGTTTTGTGACAAGATCTGAATAGCCAGGTACTTCCCCACCTTCCTCTTTCTCATCTGGTTCCCCTCCCCATTACCTTCAGCCTCACAACAAACTGCAATTGGGGATGCCGTAGTCTCAATGGCTTCCGACGGTCGGGAGCACTTGGGACTCTCGTGCGGTATTCACACCAAATAAAAAAATAAAAAAACATAGATAAAATTTCAATTAACCTGTAAATTAAGCTCACTTTCAAAAGTGGTAGCTGTGAGGACCTAAAATCACTTTCCCAATTTCACAAGTGATCGGTCAGCATAAATTACAGTACACCCTGTTGCTTAGGGTGACCGGACAACAAAAACATTGGTTAAGTATGCTAAGTTGGGTTAGGGTTACCGGCTATTTTAAAATTACTTTTTCATAGTTTTTAATGACCTTTCTGAGGTGTTTCTGAGTTGGTTTCATTCAGAGGTGGCATGGAACCGTTGCTGCGATAGAAAAGATTGAATAAGGTTTGTTTAGGGAATGCAATCCCGATCTCGCGGGATCTCGATCTCGCGAGATCTCGTGACATTTTTCGGGATCAATCCCGAAGCATAATATGACGAGATTCCGTTCGAGATCGACGGGATTGGCAAATGCAACTGCAGCGCTGTTATATTTGAAAAATCCGAATAATTATCAAAAGGACTTGGAGCTATGGAAGGCAATGAAACTTGAAATTGCCTAGCAAATATCTCGTACGGAAAGAAATTAAAAATATAATCAAACGATTACACCGTAAACAACCACACTCAACTTCTGGTACCGTGATTAATACCACAGTAGCAAACACAGAAAACGAAGATGACTTGCCTCTTTCTATGACTAATACACCACTTCAAGAGGAATTAGAAGAGACTCTGAGAGTATCTAAAAATCCTTTTTCGCGTGTATCCACGAGTTTAGATAAATTAGAGTCAGTCATAAAAAAAGAAATGGATCTATTTGATTGTGGAGGAACAAAGGAAAGATTTTTTTTTTTTTTTTTTTTTTTCAATTATTTCTGGCTTTCACCCTTCAAGGGTGTTCTAGGCCATCATTTATAATTACAGAGAAAGGAAAGGTGAATTTATATATTAATTTTATTTAAATGTGCAAATTTCAGAATTTTATGGAAGATTGGAGTAGAGTTCAGACTTAGAAGAGATGAGATGTTGAATGGAGGAGAGGCAATTTTTGATAACGCTTGATAGAAGAGAGGATATTTATTTAGAGAGGGACAATCAAAAAATATGTGATCTAAAGTTCCCACATCTAGACCACAGAACGTACAATCTGGGGAGTCAAGCACATGAATTTTATAAAGGTGAGAAGGAACGGAACAATGTCCGATTCTCATACGAATAAGTAAGGAAATTTCTTTTTTGGAAAAATGGGGGAATTTTTGAAACCACGGTTTTGATGGGATAGTCCTTTGTATTGAGGCGTAACATGCACCCTTGGATTGACTAGCAATGTTCCAATACTCTGTCCAAACATTGCGGGATCTATCTTTGATGATGGAAAAAATATCAGACAGGGGAATATGGTTTACGAGGGTAACGGTAGGGTTAGACGCTCCTTGTTTTGCCAAGGAATCAGCAATATCGTTACCCACTATGCCAACATGTCCAGGAATCCAAATCAGAGTGACTGTTTTTCCAGAGCTTTGAATGGAGGTTATCAATACTCGAATAAGACATACAAAGTGATCATCAGGATGAAGAAGAGGACTTGTTTTAAGTTTTTGGAGGGAACTGAGAGAGTCAGAGAGAACAAGAGAATGTTCAAAATTATTTTTTATTATATATTTGAGAGATTCAATAATCGCAATGCACTCAGCAGAAAATATTGAAAATTGGTTTGAAATTGAATAAAATATTCTTTCATTAGAATTATTGTGGTAAACGTTAATACCAATACCACAGTTAGGAGAGTCCGGAGATTTGGAGCCATCAGTAAATAAAAGAGAAGAGTTGGGCCATTTAGAAGAAATAATGTCATTGAACATATTATTGACAGTACGGGCTGGGAGATTGGAATGACTTTTAAGGATGCCGATCCCTTCTAAAATCGTTGGGGATAGGGTGACGTGACTATATTTTAATTTGTACAAAGGAAGAAGATCATTTTTGATAATTTGAAGCTCTGAGAGAGAGCGAAAATTTTTACAGATGGCAGGGAGAGGTTTAGTTCGAGCTCTGATTGTAGATGAATGTGTTGAGTCGTTGAACAACGAGACTCTGGGAATAATCTGATGACTTTTAGAATTTAAACATTTAAGAACAAATTTGTCAGCAAATAATTGACGCCTTAAATAAAGAGGAGGATCAGAACATTCTACTTGAAGGGAATTGATGGGCGACGATTGCATCGCGCCAGTTATTATTCGCAATGACTTAGATTGAATTTTGTCTAATTTACTGAGTGCATTTTTGGATGCAGTACTAAAAAGTGGGCAGGCATAGTCGAGATGACTTCGAATAAGTGCATTGTAGAGCAACTTAATGCAGATAGGATGAGCACCCCACCAAACGCCAGTCAATGATCTGATAATATTTAAATTTTTTTCACATTTAGTAACTATATTATTAATGTGGGAAGACCATTTAAGTTTCCTATCAAATGTTACTCCCAAAAATTTTACTTCAGAAGCATTGGGGATTGGAGAGTTTTTAAATAAAATTTGAACAGGGGGGTTATTATGACGATTTGAGAAGGTAACACACTGACTTTTTTGTACTGAAAGTTCAAGACCATTTAAAGTAAGCCATGTGTAAAGGGCATCCATGGCTTCATTAAGATATTTGACGGCGGATGGAATGATTTTGGATGATAAGAAGAAAGCTATGTCATCTGCGAACTCAACAACTTTTACTTGAGGGGGAATGGTGACATGCATATCGTGTGTGTATATATTATACAGTAAGGGGGATAATACATCGCCTTGGGGTAAACCCTTCCAAATTGACCTACTCTGAGGAGTAACATCTGGTAGCTCAATGAAAATTTTCCTATCGAGAAAAAGATTAATAATAGTTTGGACAAACATGAGGGGTAAGCCAAGGCCTAAAAGTTTTTTTTTAAGAATTGGGATGGAAACATTGTCAAAGGCACCTTCTATGTCTATAAAGACTGCAAGACATACTTCTTTGTTAGAAATGGATAAATTAATATCAGTGCTGATGATGGCAAGGTTATCTTGTGTAGATTTCTTTTTCCTAAATCCAAATTGGGATGGAGAGAGAAGATGATTACTCTCGACAAAAAATTCTAGCCGGTTTTTAATTAATTTTTCATAAATTTTACTAAGGGTGGATGAAAGAGCAATTGGCCTATAGTTGGATCCAGAATTGGGTGATTTGTTTAATTTTAGAATTGGGATGATTATTTGAGAACTCCAGTCATCAGGTATTATGCCAGTCTGGAAGATTTTATTTAAGATGCTTAAAAAGTGATTTAGAACATTATCATTACTATTTTTGATAATGGTATAAGGTATACCATCTCTGCCTGGAGATGAGTCCTTGACTGTTGATAAACAATTTTTTAATTCAATTAAAGTGAATGGAGAGTCAAGCCAATGATCAGACATAGGAGTGTTGTGGATTGGAGTTATTTCATCTAAGTTAGGTACAGAAGGGGGGGCAATTTTGTCCAAGAACTCGTCTATCCATTTAGAATGAGAAGCTCGAGGAGATGTTGGACTGAAGGAGGATCGAAATCTTCGAATCATAGACCAAACTTCCGAAATTGGAGTGTTCGGAGATACTGAACTGCAGAAGTTGTACCACCCGGATTTTTTTTTTGACCTCAATACCCTTTTGGCATTGGCTTCGGCATTTTTGTATATGAGATAGTTCTCCATAGTCATATTGTGACGATAGGAAAGAGATTTAGCTTTCCGAATTCTCACTACTTTGGAACATTCCTCATCCCACCAGGGAGTTGGAGGGAGTTTTTTGAGAGATTTGGTTTTAGGGGGAGGATTTGATTTATTGATTGCAGTTACGAGCATTGATTTGAAGTTATCGTAGTCATCTTTGACAGATAATGTATTGGTATAGGATAAATTTTGTATAAACTTATCCATATGTGAGTTAAATTCGTCCCATTTGGTGTGTTTTGTTTTAATCTTTGTCGAAATATGGGACTTGTCTGAATGGAAAGAAGTTTGATAAGTGATGGTGATCGGGAAATGATCACTGGAGCAAGGGTCGGGGGACACCACCCACGAGGAGAGAGGTGCCAGATTAATAGAGCATATGGAGAGATCCACTGCACTGGGGTTTGTGTTGGGGCGAGAGATTCTAGTAGGAGATCCGTCATTCAAAAGAAAAAGGTTGGATTCATCTAGGAAATCCATCACACTTCGACCGTCTCGATCACAGAAAGCAGAACCCCAGACGGGGGAATGGGCATTAAAATCACCCAATAAAAAGAAAGGAGGGCTTAGTTGACGGACAATTTGCAACCACGCTTGTTTATTGAAGTGCGATGTTGGGGGAAGATAGATAGAAACAAAGGAAGTGTCCTTTATTTTAGCTGCAACCATTTGAAAGTCAGCATTGGGGGGTTTGATATTATTTATTGGGAAAAACGGAAGGGATTTTTTAATAAAAAGGGCAGCACCACCGCCCGTAACTTCCGGGCGATCATCGCGGAGACAGGAGTACCCTCCCACATTAAAGTGGGTGGATGGAGTAAACCATGTCTCCGAGACAGCAGCCACAGAAACAAGGTTTGAATTTAATAGGTTAAGAAGGTTTGATTTGTTAGAAATAGCACTGCGGCTATTCCACTGAAGAATTCTGACATCTTGAAGAGCCATTTTGAATAAATGATTTTAATGTGGAAATAATAGAAGCAGCGTTGGACGGTAGATTAGTTTGAGAAGAAATTAGGTCAATTAGAAGCATAATAAGAGTTTGAATAAATGAAGAATTATCTTGGGAGAGTTGTTCAGAAAGCTTTTGATAGTTTGTTGAGGATGAATTATAATTGTTTGCGCACCCATTTGTGGCGTGTGAAAGAGGAGAACCATTGGGATTTAAGAGAAGTGAGTTGTGTTGTTGCTGATCGTATCCACGAGCCTGTTTAGAGATAGGGTTTTTGTATGTGAATTTTGTTGAACGGGAAGATGTTGAGGAGGAGGCGAGAGGGTTGGATGAAGAGTTACTGGATAAAACCTCGGAAAATGATTTTTTGACAGGCGGGAATAATTTAGAAGCCTGCAGAAAAGACAAGTTCTCAGAGGCCATAGAAATTTTTATATTTTTTTGGCGAGATTGTTCGGGGCAAGAAGAGTTAATGGCGGAATGAGCGCCTAAGCAGTTACAACATTTAGGTGAAGAGAGAGAAGAACATTGGTCAGCCGAGTGGTTTTCTCCACATTTGAAACATCTGGGAGGGGATCTGCATGCAGCTTTGGTATGACCAAAACGGCAGCAGTTGTAACATTGAGTGGTGGGATAAGTGTACATTTCAACTGGTAAGGAGTTGAAAAATAAATAAATATGGGAGGGAAGAGATTGTCCTTCGAATGTGATGACGACAGATTGGGAGGGCTTCCAGGAAACGATGCCCTCAGAGGTGTCCTTATAATTTAGCCTCCTGGCTTTTATGGGATTGCCGATATGTTGGGGGGTTGAAAGTGAGGACAGGATTTCTGGAATGGACAGATCGGTCGAGATACCCCTGACCAGGCCCATTCGAGTGACATTGAAAGTTGGGATGTACGCCTTGAATTTAGAATTTGATGAAATAAATATATTTTTGATAAAGTTGTTGGCGGCTGAACCTGACAGGAATTCAACAGAGATTCGGAAGCGACCCTCGGCTTTAACACCTCCAGGTTTAATCGAAAGGTTCTTGTTATTTGAAAGAAATTTACCAAATTCAAGAGGATGGATGGTTTTACCTTGTTCAGTTTTTTGCGCATATACAATGTAGGGGCCACGGGAATGAGTAGAGTAAAAGATTGTTGGAGGAGGTTGAGGAAGAGCTGGAGGGGACTGAGAAGACAAAGGCGAATCATGTTTTTTTGGGGAAAGGGGACTAAATTTTCTTTTTTTAATTGAGGTTAGGATGACAGATTCATTGTCTGAAATGTTTGAATGTTCTGAAAAGTCTATTTTATCTGAAATGTCTCCATCTGGAGGGTCAGGAGGGGGATCTGGGGGCTTTGTAAGGGGTACAGGAGGGAAATCCTCCTCCATTGTTCAAAAAATTACAGCTAATATAAAAAATGACAGAAGTAAAAAAATTATATAAATATCTGAAAATGAGCAGCAAGAAGTGACTCCTGGAAGATCAGGGGGGAGAAGATTCCAACACACTAAACTTTTTACAGCCAAAACACAATAAAAAGATTGGTTTAAGAATATTTTTTGAAAGAGCAAAACAAAAGAGAAGGAAAGATTTTAGCAGTTTGAATATAATTGCTTAGTCACGCTGCTGCCAACCAGTGTTGAGTCGGAGAGGGCATTGGGAGCAGCTGGGTACATTGCAACGGACATTAGATGCCGTTTAGCAGCAATTTTCATTGTCCAAATTCTGTGATCTAAATCTTCTGTCAAGTTTTAAGAGTGGCGGCGGTGGTCTTTTAAAACTCGAGTTACTTTGCCCGGGTGTGTTTTGTCAAAATTCTATTTTTGCATTGAATTTTTCTCCCATATAATAAAGCATAACACCTTCTCTGCGTGTTCCGTGATCCAATTACACTCCCAATTTAGGCCTATACTCTTACACAAAACTATGTTTTCAAGATTAAAACGGAGTTTTCAATTTGGGAGGCGGTTATGGGTACCGCCGCCCCAGGAACCATTTATTGGATAATAATAATAATAATATTTGGATGATTTATATAGCGCCGTTTTTGTGAAAAATCACCTCAAGGGCGCTGTCCAAACTTAAAATACATTTCTAAAATCTAAAAAAAACTACAAGCTAGGCAAACAATTATAAACAACTTATGGCTGAAAATTGCATACATCGGTTCATTGATCACCGATACGAAAATATGTGTACAATATTTTGACCAATGAACGCGATGCTGCCTAAAATTTAATGAAAACAGGACCATACTTACCTGGGAGGTCGCTTGAAATTAACACTGTATATTGTCCATTTAAAGAAATTTAGATAGAGTTCGCACGCAGAGGACATAACCAACACCTCTGTCATAGGTCCCCCCAAGTGGTTAGCTACGTTTGGTGACTTAGCAGGGGTTCGCGGGGTGAGGTTTATCCAGGTCATGGCGGTCGATGCATCTGCCCACCTGCTGTGTGGTGGGCAGGGTAGAGAGAGACTAGTTGAAGGAGGTCTTTTATCCTCTCCAGCCAGAATCTCTCGACCCACCGCCATGCACCGCAGTTGGAGGAATGGATTCATACATCCATCACTCCTGTACACACTGACCTCCAAATTCCTACCCATTCCACGTACCTATTTCCTTCCCAAAACTTCCTCTCCTTCCTTTCCTCAAAAACCCCCCCCTCACAGCATCTCCTAAGATGAAATAGACCCTGAGGGAAATTATTTTTATCAGGGCCTCTAGTATGGAGCTAATGTAAAAAAAAAGGATGAAGATATACCACTTCCGGCAAGTGTAGGTGAGAAGGAACGCTAGGGGGCTGGACTTTGGTTCCATTCAAATTTGTATGGAAGGCAATTATTGTAGTGTTATATTATTTACTTTAGATAAGCTTGAAAAAATTAAATAAAAATATTTTTAAAAATTCTAATTAATCTTAATCAAATCTTTTTTCACATGCGAATTAAATGTCACTTTCCCGCTATGGATTGCAATACAATACTTTGCCACAACATATTATTGGATAAGGTCCGTAGAATCTGCTTTATTTTTCTTGATGTGGGTTCAGTCAACCATTGTTCATAAGAAACAGATTTTCTTCCCAGTAGCCTGTTCAAGTTCAATTCAATTCAATTCTAATTCGAAATCTAATCAAATCTTCCCTTGTATTTGAAAAGTGGCGGCGAGGGACCTCATGTTACTTTAGGGTGGGGGGGGGTGAGACTGTGGGGTGAGAAGGTAATAAACATGTGGCGAGTAAAAGGATTGGACAGCCAGGATTGCACAACCGACTACATCCCGCTGTAATGTGGGTAGACGCCTTACAACATCAAGGTTCTATCTGCCATGAAGCCGAGAAATTGAGGTTCAAAGTTTGAATCTCGAATAAAATAATAAAAATTGACTTTTATGGAAACGTGAATGTGAAGAACGTATTATAATTATTGAACTATGCATAAAAATCGTTTAGCCAAAAATCAGATAATTTGGAAACCAGCTAAACTAACGCTTTATATTTTATTATTATTGTACAACAGAATAATTCCAATTACAGTACAATTTAGTTACCCTATCAGCGTTTAGGCAAGTGACTCTTCGATAATGTTTTTAAGGCATATAAAGAACAGTCACTTGCATGCAAATGGTTTGCAATTTCATTTAACAGCACCACTCCCCTCGTCATGCTATGATTTGCCAAGACGTCTGTTCTGCCGTTCGGTACTTTAAATAAGTCATGATGTCGACTTCGGCTGTAGTGGTCTGGTACATATAAATCATAGCATCCCAAGAGAAATGGGCTATTGATGAAATTGTTCCAAATTTTGAAAGACAGAATAGCAAGACTTACTTTCCTTCTAGTTTCTAGGCTCACAGAATCAGTTTCCTCAAGTAAGTCAATATGGTGCATGAACCTTGGATAGGTTCCATGCTTCCGCATATAAACATACCTGAGGAATTTCTTCTGGATTTGCTCAAACATATCAATGTACTTCTGGTGGTACGGTGCCCAAAAATCGCTCGCGTACTCCAGCTTGCTTCTCAGAATGCCATCGAATAACGCTAACCTTCGTTATATCGTATATTTGCGGCATGTTCCAGAGTGGAAGATACTATCAGTATCGCCCTGGTGTAAGACCACCATTCAGAATTGAAACGTTGCTTGAAAATGGCTATAGCCGTGTTTAGTGACCAGATCTGAATAGCCAGGTACTTTCCAACCTTCCTCTTCCCCACCTCCTTCCCCTCCCCACTACCTTCAGCCTCACAACATACCCCAATTGGGGATGCCATAGTCTCACTGGCTCCAGACGGGAGCAGTTGAGATTCTTGTGCGGTATTCACTGTAAAAAAAAAAAAAATATCGTATTACGAGTACTTTAATTAGTTTTTTTGGCTAAATGTAATTTTTTTGCTCATAATATTCTTAAACGTAAAGATAATTCCAATAATAAATTCTAAATATCGATCGCCCAGATGATTAGTCAAACATCCCCGAAAAATCGAAATTTGTGTTGAGTATATAGTTCTATGTCAAGTGGTACCCTCTCTGGTACAATCCGCAGATTACTCAAAAACACCAGCAATTCAATTATAATGCAGAAAAACTTGAAGTGAATTAAACATAATGTTGTTGTTTTCTGGGTCACTAGTAGGATATTTCAAAATGTCATACTAATGAACCGGACTGTCATGCCTCCTATTGTTATTTTATAACATATTTAATATTTAAACACACAGACACGTCTAAGTAATACTTGATTTATGGCGCGCATTCAAATATTGCTTTCCTCAAAATTTTGTATTTGGAGATGTCTGACTAATCAACTGGACGATGGATATTCACTTTGTCATCAATTTAATTTTTTTTATTTTCTTTCTCAGCTTCACGCAGTTGACAGATGAAACTTTTCTGTCCTAAGGAAATGAGATCGAAATACAACGCAAATGAAACCATGTTGCTTAATTTTTTTTAGCTACGGCAGATAAAATTAAGTTGTCCGTAAATTTGTAAATGAAGAATAAAAACAAAGTACGTATTTTAAATAGAACCAATTTGCATGCAAATAATTGATAAAACGTTGTTGTTCTAAAAAAAAATATATATATATAATAATAATAATAATAACGATTTATTGTCTTCATTTCGTAGTAACAAGGAGAGATAATGATATCCTCACTGGGATCTCCCGTGCTGAGGATTTCATTTACATATTATAATCTAATATATAAAAATGAATCGCTAAATGTGTTGCTAAGCGCAAATCTCGAGAGCAGCTGAACCGATTTCGCTAAATAGAACTTCGTTGCATAATTATCAGCAGCGGCACGGCTCATAACCGGAGTCCCTAAATATTCACACATTTCAGAACACCTTCGTAACCTTCACTGGCTCAAGTGCCCTGAAAGAATCCAGTACAAGTTGTGCTGGATGGTGTTTAAATCGATCAATGAAATGGCCCCACCTCTGAACTATGTCCCCGAAAATACTGGTCCGAGGCAGTCAACACTTAGATAAGCAACCTCATCAGCTATAGGCAAACTAATGGAACCTAAACGCAAGCCAAATACTAAATTTGGAGATCGCGCTTTCGGAGTGTCTGGGCCGAAGGCTTGGAATAAACTCCCTCCGAAACTTAGATGCATAACAAGCCCAACAGAATTTAGGTCCAAATTAAAAACCTACCTTTTTGGGCTCTCATGCCCTTAAATAAAAATACCTATCTGAGAGTATCATAAAATTTTACTTTTGTTTTCAAAGTGCGCTCATTACAAAACATATTATGTATTATGAGTATTATTCTTTCTTCTTACTTCTTCTGGCGCTCATCTTAATCTAATTGTAAATATGTATGTTATTAAGTCACTTGCTTTAGGTTAGCATTTATATGTCTTAGTCATAAGTCACTAGCTATATAAGTCTTAGATGTAAGTCACTAGTTATAATTGTAAATCTTAATTGTAAGCCAGTAAAATAAGTCTCTAGCTATTAAGTCTTAGATGTAAGTCACTAGTTATAATGATAAATCTTAGTTGTAAGCCAGTAATATTAATTCCTTTAAATACTTATTTGTACAGCGCCCTTGAGGTGATTTTTCACAAAAACGGCGCTATATAAATAAGCCAAATATTATTATTATTAGTATGACATTTTGAAATATCCCACCAGTGACCCAAAAAAATAAACATTTTGTTTAAGTCACTACAATTTTTTCTGCATCATAAATTGATTTGGTGGTGTTTATGAGTGATCTGATTATTATGCCAGGTAGAGGGGTAAGCTTTTACTAAAACTGCATAGTCAACTCAAATTTCAATTTTTCGGAGATGTCTGACTAATCAATTGGACGGTCTATATTTTAGATTGGGTTTTAAAGAAAAAAAAAATTTAAATTTTGATGCTAAGCCAATTTTAACCAAATTTAAACAAAATATAATATTGCAACCTTGTGGTTCCAAGGGAACAATACATCGGTATGGGTAGGTTTAAGGGGCAAGTGTTGGTTTTCCATTCAAGTGCGCTTACACGGGGAGAGAGAAGAAATCCGGATTAACGTCGGGGGAACAATCACCTCGCGTCCAACTTGCCCAGGGCTGGGAACTGGGAGGTACACGAAAATAAAATAAATAATCGATTGGATTTCCATCGGTTCTATGATAAAACAGTGCATCGAAGAAAATTGAATAAAATAACAAACCTAACCTAGCCGTACCTTACCTAATAATATATATTTAAAAATATTTAAACTTCTTTTCAGTTATTTTATTTCTGACTGTAATCGGTTTCAGCCTATTACGCCCATCTTCAGACTGGTACTTAGGGGTCGTCCATTAATCACGTGAGGCTCGAAAGGGGGGGGGGGGTCGGAAAAATCACGAAATATCACCGGGGGGGGAGGGGGGGTATAATGAGATATCACGTGTATTTATTTTTCGTGATAATATTCTGAAAATTTCAAAATACTTTTTTCAAAGTACTAAAAAAAATACACGTGATTTTGGGAGGGGGGTAGTCTAAAACCTCACCACATATCACCACGGGGGGGGCGGGTTAAAAAGTTGCTAAAAAACATCACGTGATTAATGGACGACCCCTTATTCATTAAACTGTGTTTTATATGCTCAACAATTTGGGGATGGGGGTTAACAGGGGTGGTACACAATGGCTTTATTAAAATTATACAGATTTTCCCATCTTCGTTACTATGTCATAGGTCACTCCAAGTGGTTCGCTACGTTTGGTGACTTAGAAGGGGTGTCCTAGTTCATGTGGTTAGGTTTGTCTAGATCTCGGCGACGAATGCGTTTGCACATCTACTGCATGGCGAGCCCGATCGGGAAAGATTTGTTGTAGGAGACCTAATGTAGACCTCTCCAGCCGGACTCACTCAACCTTGCACTGCAGTGGGAGCGATGTATTCTAGCAGGGGTGTTGATTGGAACCAATAAATGGTTCCGGAACGGCGGTACCCATACCCGCCTCCCAAACTATAAAGAAGCGGTGGAGAGAAGGAGGTGAAAAGAGGAAGGTTTGGAAGTACTAGACTATTTAGATATTGTCTTCAACACGGCTAATGCCATTTCAACCAACTTTGCGAATCTGAGTGATGAAATTTACTACCACTGATAATAGTATACAACGGTGACATATTATATCTAATAGTGTGAGGGTGACAGCCCTGGGCGACAGGGTTCGCCAACCTTGGCGCGGCTTATCTAAAACCAACCTCTGAAACACCACATAAACAGGGCGCGATAAGGGCCCGGCGACAGATTTACGGGCGCCACCACCACGACGTGCCCACTGTGCCACGGGGTCCCCGCGCCACGCCACGCCACCCCACCTCATAGTTACAGGTGCATACAAGGTGCAGGTATCGCTGAGAGCATCGTTATAACATATAACTCTCTTTCTAATAAAACATACAATCTTCAATTTTTTTTATTAGAACCACTCTCCTTTTATAACTTTCGAAGGTCATTCCCATCAATGCAATATATCATTGAAGAAGAAGATAACACTAATAATTTAAACGAAGATATGAAAGATACAGAAAAATAAAAAAGATAACGGTCGCAACTGTGGCTCGAACTCAGAACCTCTCGTCTTACCGGCACAATTACCAATCTTACCAATTCTTACTGAGACATCTCAATTAAAAGTCGTATTTGTCAATCTCATATTTCAAATATCAGAATTAACAATATTATCTTTGACTAAATTTTTTCCAAATTATTGGCAGATAGGTACCTTTTTTCTTCTTTTTTTGTTCATATTTTCATTTAGATTATTAGTATTATGATACTATTATCTAATTATCTTCTTTTTCATGGATGTATTACGTAGAATTTTATTTAGAAACAAACAGCTTTTTATAATACACTATAATACATAATAATGTGCATGAAATGCTTGGGGTAACTAACGTATTTAAGTTAATAAGGATTAATACTGCATCCGTCTAAATAACTTTTCAATTACCGCAATGTACGTGACCATTTTTTTAGAAGATAGAATGGATATAATAAGCTATCCGTAAAAGATAGAAATATATGCCTTCGCGGACTTTTTTGTAGATCTATAAAAGAGGAATATCGCAACATGCATTGTTTTGTTATATCCCAAAAGGATTAGGCAGCGTTTTCGATGAAAGCTATCAGGCGGCTTGACTTTTTCCGACACTTCTAACAATTATCGTTATGTTTCAACCAATTTACACAAATCCTTGACAAATTACATACCTAAACCTTCCTCACGAAACACTCTATCTATTGGTGAAAACCGCATGAAAATCCGTTCAGTTGTATTCGAGTTTATCGCGAACAGACAGACAGACGACGCGGGGGACTTTAATTTATAATATGTAGAGATGTTTCAACCAATTTACACAAATCCTTGACAAATTACATACCTAAACCTTCCTCACGAAACACTCTATCTATTGGTGAAAACCGCATGAAAATCCGTTCAGTAGTTTTCGAGTTTATCGCGAACAGACAGACAGACAGACGACGCGGGGGACTTTAATTTATAATATGTAGAGATATAAAAATTGAATACACATGTACATAGGAGGTTAAGCCTAAAAATGTTTTTATGCTAATGTCGGTTAGCGATTCAATTTGGGAGACGGGTGTGGGTACGGCCGCCCCAGGAACCATTTATCGGATAACCAACACTTCTGACATTTTAAATAAGGAATTACACAATTTGTTTAAAGAAATCTATCACCTCAATGCCAATTATTTTTTCAAACTTTCTTCATGCAGGTAGATACCGTAATATTGAAAAACTCATCTAAGAAAGTCCAAATAAACACGAATATTTCGCATTTGAAAAAATAATCTTTATTGATCTTTATGAAAACGGCTTGAAACAGAAATCAATTCCAACGGAGCTTTCAGCGGCAGGAGAGACAAATTCAATTGTAAAACTAGCAATATAACCTTGCCAAGCTTTAGCAGACTTTATGACAAGCTTCAGCAGGCTTTGCCGTAAAAACGATATCCACGCGGAATATTGGTTCATCTTTAAACTAGAATTTATTACCGGATTCGTCCTAGTTTCAACACTATATAGAACACAAAACAGGTTCGTCCTTCATACCGCTTAGATATCTCATGTTATTCTAGTTATTACTTATACTTAGCAGTTCCAATTTTGAAAACTAAAAGTTTATTGAACTAGAATAATTTTACAAGGAATATTATTACATCATGCACCCTTGCACCGACAACAGGAATTGGTACGCTTTTAAGGCGCCGCATCCGCGCTCAAAAAGAAGAAGATGGAGAGATATGTAATTACGAATGTAAGAGGAGCGCGCTAATATTTAAAGCGATAAAATCGATGCGAAAATTGTGAAATTGTTTAATAAAACACGATTCGTTTAAAATAGAGCAAAAATCTCTTGGAAAGCGTCTTAAGTGGATATCATTTAAAGAAACATTGTGAATTTTTTCACAACTGTAACTTGTAAAATAACTGAAAAAACGTGTTTATAATAATTTTTGGAGCATACGTTGCGATTTTTTACTATTGAGGGAATTTCATATAATTTGCTTTTCGGCGTGGAACGCGTCTAGATATTATCTTCAAAAATAACATATATTTTTTAAGAGCTTAAAAGCTTCAAATGTTTAAGGGAGATATGCAAGAAATCGGTAGAAATTCGGGTAGTGGCGGCTTCAAATGTTGTGAGCAGGCACTAGACCACACGATTCGAGACTAGTGGGAAATGCAAATTTAAAAAGAAGCCTTCTTCTATATAGTGATAAGATTAATAGTTTTAATTTCTTTTTAAATTGATTTACTTCCTTATGGAGCTGATTAAGGCGAAACACTATGAAGAAATGCTAAATCATGTGATTCTGTTATAAAAATTTAATCGCTTAGAAATATTTTAGCTTCTTAAATTAAATATTGCGAGTAGAACACATCTTGGCCTTTGAAATAATCGAGATTTTTTTATAATTTATAAGTCCAGAAAGATATAACGTATCGGGCACGTAAAACTGGTTTAAAGTTCAAAATCTTATACTTACGAAACCTTTTTCGGTTATGGTTTTATTATATAATGTGGCAAATTAAGTTATGTAGAAAATCATCGAAAAACCTTTAAATATTTGTGCTTAACCTTCATAAAATAAAATAAACCCAATTTTTGCCATGTTTTTTTCTTGAAGAAATCAAAACAGGCAGCTGGTGCTAAGGCTCTGCAACCGGACCCGAAAAGAAGAAGATGGAGAGATACGAAATTACGAATGTTAGAGGAGAGCGCTAACATTTACAGCGATAAAATCGATGCGAAAATTGCGAAAATGTTTAATAAAACACGACTCGTTTAAAATAGAGCACGTTTTAAATAGATCAAAAATCTCGCGGGCATTATCTTAAACAGCATTTAAAGAAACACTGTGAATTTTTTCATACATATAACTTGTAAAATAACTGAAACAAACGTGTTAATAATAATTTTTGGAGCATACTTTGCGATTTTTTTCTATCGAGGGAATTTTATATAATTTGCGTTTTGGCGCGGGCAAAGTCTAGATATTATCTTCAAGAATAACATATATTTTTTAAGAGCTTTAAAACTTACCGTGTTTAAGGGAAATATGTAATAAATCGGTACAAATCCGGGTTGCGGGCCCTTAAGAGGGAAATGAAATCTTATCGCCTTCTACATAAGGAGTGTTATTTTTAGCAGCCCGATTTCAAACGTTACACGACGTGGTGCATCGCCTTAATCATCCCACCGGACCCATTGCAGTGCAAATTTCATGGCACACCTTAAAACTTTTCGAATAGGTAATAAATCAAGTATCTAACTGCAAAATCTTTACGAATATTGAAATTCGACGATCGTAAACACTGTTGTCCCTTTCTCGCTAATCACAAGTGGTATAACCAAGACAAAATGCTGTTTCTCAATCAGGTTTATCAAGGACATTTTTGTTCTACCGTATTTCAATGGAAGACGATCTGAAGAAACTAGCATCATTGATTCCTAGGAACCGGTGCACACGGTGAACCGTGCCCAACATGTACAGTTTCCATTTGTCACATGAGAACGGGTCGTTTCTGCGAATCATTCTTGAGTTCAACAGCTCGGCTATGGAACGATTGGCCAGGCTCTGGGTTTTCTCTGTCCCACAACACGAATTTCTTCGAGACCCAGGTTCATTCGTTCCTTTCCACAAATGCACTGCACACATCATCCCCAAAGATGAAATAGGCCCTGAGATAAGTTATTTTCTTCAGGTTCTTCTGTGTGGAGTTAATGTAAAAAAAATGTAAACACATACGTACCAATACCAATACAGACAATCGTATTTTTGAAGTCTAATAATTATTCGACCTGTAACATAAAGAGATGTTACAGCAGAACTCTCGGTGGCAGGCCCATGTCTCGTGACTCGGAGTCTGCTTCGGATTTAAGATCAAAACTGTTAATAGTATCAAAGCTGATAAGACTTATTGTCGAACTTAATACTAAGAACTTCCAAACCTCAAGACATACTAGGTACATTCTGCTAAGTCCCAGAGTCCTTATCTGCGCACGTTTCGGCTTTCCAGTCAAAACCACCTACACCCAGGTCAGGAGTCAGGACACTAAATCAAATCAGCCTCTTATTTATAAAAGATCCTCGGGGTATTTTCACAAACTATAAATAACGTTAATTTTTCTCAATCTGATCGTCGAACTAAAAATGTCTAATTTTAATATTTTCATTCGTAATTATTAATTTAAAAAACGGTCTAAAACCGCTAAAACGATTCCAACTGGCTACAACGTAATTATGACATAGAAAACGCCAATGACTGGTAAGACGACTGTCACCGACGTTGGGCGGTGTGATGTCAACGTCGCCAAATTCAAGAACAAGAACGAAAATCTCGTTTTGTCAACAAATAATTACTGCATATCTACATCTTCGTCTTTTTCCGAATCCGAAGGTCGTGGGATCGAATCCCGGAGTGCGCAAATAAATTTTATTTGATTAATTTGTGTTATTTCACATTTTTTTTTATTTTTTTTTTATTTATTTATTTATTGCGTCTTCACAATTTATATACATAGATTTTTAGCATGTAATTATTAACCCCACTAGGGTTCGCCTGTATCGGGGTTAATATTTTCACAATTTAATAAAAATAACACACGCAAATATCGGTCATGCAAAACAGTTAAGTAAAAGCAAAATAATAAAATTTAAAAATAAAATGATAAACAGAGAAAATAATAAGTGATAAAAATATATGAATTAATAACAAAGTGTTGAGAGATCAGACAAAATGTTCTCATTCATTATATCATTAGTTCATACCATTTTCAACAATAGATAAAATTAGAAAATATATGTCCTTAGGTTTTTTTTTTTTTTAAATATGTGTAAAAAAATCAATTAATTCATTTAAAAATAATGTATAGTATATTTGCGGCACGTTTGATAAGTGTAAGATACTCTCAGTATGCCCCTGGTTTAAGACCATCATTCAAAATTGAAAAGTTGCTTGAAACGGCTTTAGCCATAATGGTGACCAAATCTGAATACCCATGTAGTTCCCCACCTCCCTCTTCCCCATTTCCTTCCCCTCCCATCTACCTTCAGCCTCACAACATACCTCAATTTGGGATGCCATAGACTCACTGGCTCCAGGCCGGAGCAGCTGGGACTCTTGTACACATATAAAGATATCTCTGAATTTTTAAATTGCTTTTGTTGAATGACTTTCTTGATTTGAGCTTTCGTTTTCGAGTAAATTTCCGAGTTTAGGTTGGAATTTTGAATGTCAAACTCTTACATCATAAAAATTGGTCGCTAGTAGGTTAAAATCAGCTGTTTAATTAATGTCTTCTGAAATGCATCGAAGTGAAGACCCGGCTTCAAGAAAATTTAACCTTTATTTCATTTATTTCATTCCTTCATTCCTACATTCTCTCTCATTTCTTAGTTTCTTTATCTTTAAGTTTGCTATTGAATAAATCTTGCGTTCTTTCTTACATATCCTTTACTTACTAATTACAATAATTTTTGTTACTAACTTACATGATTCATCAATTTATAATGATTTTTAAAATTTATATTATAATTTTTTAAACTTCATGATTTTTATTTTAAAATTTATACATGATTTTCTAAACTTACTTATTATTTACAATAGCCGTTATTACTAACTTACACGATCTTTTAATTTACTAATTGAGCTAGAATTCCCTCACCAAACACAAGAGCATTGTCTCTTTATTTTTTTTATTTTTTATTTATTAATCTTAAGGCTCTGCAACCGGGTCCGAAAAAAAGAAGATGCAGAGATACGAAATTACGAATGTTAGAGGAGAGCGCTAACATTTGCAGCGACAAAATCGATGCGAAAATTGCGAAAATGTTTAATAAAACACGACCCGTTTAAAATAGAGCAAAAATCTCGCGGGAATTATCTTAAACAGCATTTAAAGAAACGCTGTGAATTTTTTCATACATACAACTTGTAAAATAACTGAAACAAACGTGTTAATAATAATTTTTGGAGCATACTTTGCGATTTTTTTCTATCGAGGAAATTTTATATAATTTGCGTTTCGGCGCGGGCAAAGTCTAGATATTATCTTCAAGAATAACATATATTTTTTTAAGAGTTTTAAAACTTATCGTGTTTAAGGGAAATATGTAATAAATCAGTACAAATCCGGGTTGCGGGACCTTAAGTTAGCTCTCATCTTTGTGTGTGCTAATATTTTATAAAGATATAAACATTTACATTGGTTGGCAAACATAATCATTCTTTAAATATTACACATAAATAAAGACATTAATAATTGAGGTAGACTAGGTAATTCTTTTTTAAACTTAGATATATTTTCTATCTCAGTAATTTCATTCGGGATGTTGTTATACAGTTGGACGGCCTGGTACATCAGAGATTTCTGGGTGCTTGATTTTTTTCTTGTCGGCAGTCTAATTTGCTTTGAATTTCTTGTCCCGTGTCCGTGTGTTTCGTTATTATAATGTATTTTTCTTTTTAGTTCCTTAGACATCATCCCCATGTTAATTTTATGTAAAAAAATAAGTACATTCAAATATACAGTTTGCTTCACCGTCAACATATTTAGCTCTTTTAGCATCCGTAAGAAAGGCAATTTTTTGTTTCTTTGTTAAAACCTTATGTAACTATGTAACCGATGTAGTATTTTTAATCAGCATTGCCAACAAAAAATAAATAAATAAAAAATTTGCTGATAAAGTTTTTTTGGGTTTTCTACGTGGTGTAGATTCATCAGTTTCCCGCTTGCACTCCAAATTTCTGTACACCGTCTTCCTATGAAGATCTTATAAATAAGAGGCCGATTAGATTCAGTGTCCTGGCCTGGCTCGAGGTGGTCTCGGTCCAGACTTCCGTAGATTCTCCCGAATGGAGGCCGGCCAGCATAATCCCTTAGGAGGTGGACGGACCCGTCTCGGATCAGCCTCGCCGCTGGTCTTGTTGTCGGATAACCGGAAAGTCGGCTTGGGTAGATGTGTACGCGGCTTTAATCCCGCCCACGTTTATCGCTGATCTCGCATCGGTTTGTTGCAAAGTCATGCCAGGTTGGTGAAGGGCTAGACCAGTTGGTCAAAGAATGTACCCAACCTAATGATCAGTAAATAGTAGATACTCCCGATATCGCACTGGTGGAAGACTACAATTCAGAATTTGCTTGCAATATCTGTGTTTGGTGACGAAATCTGAATAGCCAGGTATTTCCCAACCTTCCCCTTTCTCATAACCTGACAACATTTATTATAAAATTTATTATTACACAAAACAATATCTTTACATAGTATAAAGCAAAGTCGCTCCCGCTGTCTGTACGCATAGATCTTTTAAACTATTTCATGCTATTTTCACCAATAATTAAGAGGGATTCACGAGGAACATTTTTAGGTATATAATTTGTCAATAAATTGGTTGAAACGTATAATGTATTAAGGGAGCAGGCGGTATGGATTTGATACGTATGCTAGTTAACAGATGAAGATGGTTATAAAGATTGGGTAAAGATGTTGTCAGTAGATGGCGTTGTGTTTCGTTAGCCACAGCAACGTGTGGCCGAGTCTGCTGGTTTATTATAAAGGTTTTAAAATGTTCAATGAACTCCCCGTAGTCTTGCAGTTGTTCGTGGGTTATGTCTCTTAATGTTAAGGTGATCCAATAGTCCAGGAAAAAATCGGAATCGCAATTCACGCCCCTTTTTGGGAGGAGTTTAAAATACTTGATAAAAAGATTTTGAAAAGATAATTAAGTTTTTTATTTTACAGATTGATTTCGTAAAAGCCTGTAAAAAAACATTTACTCCTTTTTTACGCATTGTTTATTGTAATAAAACGAAATTTAAAATTGATTTCACGGAACCAAGCGACGCGGAGTCCGAGACGTCTATTCATACAAAATGGGTGTAGCAAGTCTGTAGTCCTTAGGTGGACGGCATAGGGTTCACTTTGAAAATCCAAATTCGTCAAAATGCATTTATTTTATTTTGTGAAGTTCGGGCGTAAATATAACTTTTTTGCGATTATTATAAAAGAAACTGAATTTGCCACATTATACAACAAAACCATATCCGAAAAGGGGTTTATAAGTAGGAGAGTTTGCACTTGAAAGTGTTTTTTTAAAGACCTAATACTTTATTTTTTTTTCTAGGCTTAATAAGCCTTAAAAAATAAAAGACTTAAAAATGACCGATACTTTTAAGGGCCAAGCACGCAGTATTTAATTGAAGCATCTATAATATTTCTAAGCGATCAAATTTTCAAAACAAAAACGAATGATTTTGTATGATTTTGGATTATTTCGTATGGCTTCATCTTCGGTTCAAATCTTTATAATTAGGTCATGCAGTATTATTACAGTAGTTTTAGAAGGGATAGGTATGTACTAATAGGTCACCCCAAGTGGTTCGCTACGTTTGGTGACTTAGCAGTGGTATCCGGGTTCATGGGGTGAGGTCTGGTTCCTACCCACCCACAATACCATTTTCCTTCCTTTCCTAAAAAGATCCTCCACACAGCATGCCCAAAGATGACATAGGCCCTGAGGGGAATTATTTACCTAGGGTGGAGCTGATGTAAAAGTAATTAAATAAAATACATATACTTAAAATAACAACATACCCCAATAATTGGGAAAGCCATAGTCCATTTTCCATTTAGAAGAAATTTATTTTATTTATTTGTAGCACGAAAAACTTTCGAACGGAAACCTCTGGCGCTGCGAAATTTGCATATATTTTTCTGTCTGAAATTTCTGGAGCAAAGCAACTATTTCCAGCTCGCTGCATCAGTACCTCACGGCCTCCGGTAATGAGTGGTTTCGTTCCTTGGCTACGAATTCCGGAGTCACAGGTTCAAATCCCGTTGTGCGTAAGTAAATTTTATGTTATTACCCATTTTATTATTAAAAAATAAAATATAGTACATATATTTGCGATATATTCTAGACTGGTAGATACTTTCAGTAGCGTCCTGGTGAAAGCCATCATTCAGAATTGAAACATTGCTTGTAATAGCATTAGCCGTCTAGATATGAATAGCCTTCCAAGGTACTTCCCCATCTTCCTGTTCCCCGTTTCCTTTCTTTCCTCACTAAACGCTCATCGTCACAACATACCCCAATTGGAGATACCATAGTCCCACTCTCCAGGCGGTTGGGAGCAGTTGGGACTCTCATGCGGTATTCATACAAACATAGAAAGGCACTTACTGCCAAAAAAATAAAACCAGAAGCCATATGATTTGCTCCATATTGTTCAATAAGAAGAAAAAAAGGGTGTTAAAATGTAGAGCGAATTCGGGTTGTAAAATTAGTAATGTACACATAACAAAAGAAACACAGAACACAGTGGAACGACGGCATAAAAACGCAAAGAGCGCATAAAACCAAAAATCGTGGCATAAACACCCACGAATTTGAATCTTGCAGGAAGAACTCGGAGAAGAACTTGGATTAGGGGTAGTCAAACTTGATGACTCGTTTTTCAACACAAGAGGAAATCAATGTCAATGAGGTAACGCGAGCTGTACCATCGTAACACGAAATGAGATGACAGATTCTGAACACAAAACACTATAATATATATCATAATATATATACATCATAAATTGGTAGTGTTGTAGACAGAAAAAATTTCTCGTAACACGCCAAACTTACTTCGTGGAACCATTTATTAAAAACTAGCTTTTTCCCGCGGCTTCACTCGCATGGTATTAGGGGTTCCCTCTCGCGTTCCGGCTCCGTCCCCACTCCACCTTCCCTCTCCCCACTCCACTTCCCCCCTTCCTCCCGAGTTCCCCTCCCCCCTCCCAGGTTCCATTCCCCCTCCCAGGTTCCCCTCCCCCTCCCTGGTTCCCTTCCCCCATCTCTCCCTCCCTCCATAGCAATAGCCGCTTCCTCGCGTGCCACCAATAGCAATTTTTTTATACAAATTTCATAAAGCCAGAGCTCACCGGAAGTTTTATAAAAACCTTGTCCTGATAATAACGAAAACACAAAAAAAAAATTATCCAATTTGGTGTAGTCGTTCGAAAGTTATGCGCTTAGCAACACATTCAGCGATTCATTTTTATATATAAGATAAGAAACACTTCGTTTTACCATTTTGTTGTTTCGATTCAACCGACATGTTCTGTCAGAGACCTCATGAGGGTTTACTTAAAACTAAATTACAAATATGGACTTGTAGCCGTTTTGTACTATCTCTTTTTTCAGCCCGCTTCCCGTATAACCAAAGACTAAATGTTTCGCTTTAGGTACACGATCGCTATTTTCATATATACGATTTCAGTTGGCATCACTGCAAAAAACATGATAGCGTATAGCGAAAAATGTTATATTTGGTCTCTATAAGGGAAACGGGCTGAAAAGGGAGATGGCGTAAAACGGCTATTAGTTATGTAGTACGAGACGGAATGAGTGGGGGGTTACAATGGAAATAAATTTAGCAGAGGAGCATTTAAAGAGTTTTTTTTTTTTACATTAGCCCAACACATGAGGTGCTGAGGGAAATAATTCCCCTCAAGGCCTATCATATATGTGGATGCTGTGTGGAAGGTCTTTTTGGAAAAGGAAGGAGGGGAGGTTCTGGTAAGGAAAAAGGTGGAGGATGGATGGAAACCTAGGCGTCAGTGCATCCGTGAGCGACGAACGTACGAATGCAACCCTGTGGTGTAAAGTGATGTTCCGAGAAAGTTCTGATGGAGAGATCAAAAGGTCTCCGTCAACCAGTCAGCAACGAAGCTGGTGGCAAGACGCATCCGCCCCCAAGACCCGGACAAAACTTCACCCCATGAACCTGGGCACCGTAGCGAACCACTTGGGGTGGCCTGTGGCAGAGGTGTCGGTTATCCAATAATGATTCCATGTTAAAATTTTATTAACATTTAAATTCTTCTTTACACTCATCAAAATTTATAAAATTTCCAGTTTATCTGTGTTTGAAGTGGCATTAATCGTGTGTAGTGCCCAGATCTGAATATCCAGTCCCTTCCAGTCTTCCTCTCACCCATCTCTTCTCCACTTCCGCCCCGCCAAAATACCCAATTTGGGTATTTTTGGCCATAGTCGGCCATAGTCCCAATGGCTTTGGGCAGTCGGGATAAAAAAACAATTTAAAAAATGCGTCTCTATAATATGAAAAAGGGGGAAAGAATACAATCAGCGGAATGCCTTTGTTCTGTTCTGGTGTGAAGTTATATTCCTAGATCCCAAGAAAATCCACTCTCAAAATGGTAGGTAGCTATAGCATTATTTAAACATTTTATACGATAGAAAATTGGATTCTTTGATAGTCTTGTTATTGGAAAATGTATTACGTAGTATGTTCGCCATTGTGATAGTTTGAAGGGTGAAAGGTGTTGAAGGCTCGAATTAAATTATCCTTACTAAGGATCAACACCCTTCCGAGAAGTTTACGGAAAGATGTATTATGTCAAGGAGTTTAAGAACGTACAAGGATAAAAAGAAAAGCCTGCCATGTAGTAGTATAACATCTCCTGTTTTATTAGAATATTCAAATAACAACACAGCTTTAGAAAGAGTCGCGGAAATGGGAGATCTTGTCAAATCCACCGAATTATGAATAGAAGTATGAAGGAACTAGGCTTCATAACAGGGGCGGCTCGTGACTTTTGGATGTGCTAGAGTGCTGATATTTAAAAAAAAATGGCATTATTGATGTTGTTGCCCGAGCCGCCACTTCATAATATATTTCATTGATTCCTATAATTAATAACAAACAAAAACTTTAATTCCGCAAAAGCCATTAAACTGTTGTACGTGTCTCTAGTTAGAAGTCTAATTAAATACAACTCCGTGGTTTGGTCTCCCTCTTAGAAAATTAATATTATAAATTTTTAATTTAAAATAAAATTAAAAATGTTACCGGTGACCAAAATTTCTTTTACATATTTACTACAATTACTAAATTACCAGTTGAAGTAAGTCAAGTATAAATAAACGTCAGCAAATAACAGCTGTGCTAATCGCAATAGTTCGACAGCGTGAAAATGTCTAAATAGATAAATAAAGATCTTGGCATCGACGATTGCATCTTTTATACAAAAAATGTTTTTAAATGGAATCAAGACCAACTAGGTATCACTGGACTCTTTGCAAAATGTTCAATTCAATTTCTGCAAAAATATGCCAAGCTTTTAGAACGGTTTAAGAGCGTTTAACCAGCCTGCGGCCGAAAATCCACATTTCATCGAATGCTGTTCTTACGATCGTGCAGGGCGGTTACAAAGAAAAAGATTAATTATTCTCCGTACCAGCTTTTTAGAATTATAACTCAATGTCGATTTTATTTCATTCCAAATTTGCTTTAATTTATACCTACACCCAAAAATGCTGAAAGGCGTGATGATAAAACTATTAAAATAACGTACTTTTTGTAATTATTTTTGATTATAAGTATTTACCATTTTTCAATAATGTCTAAGTTAAATAAGAATGTTAAAAACATCTGAAATATATTAGTATGTAAGTGCGCAAATAAATACACAAACGGACCAATTTTCGTCAAGAAACACATGTACGTAAATATTTTTTAATGATTTTATTTAAACTAAAATTAAAATTCTAAAACATGCGATACCCAGATAATGTATTGATTTATTTTACTGCATGATAATATGATTTGAAATGGATGTGGTATAATACAAAATCTTTTTTGAAAATTTAAAAAATCTGCCAACGACCTACGGTATAACCTTACTATACTAAAAATAAACATGTTTTCTCAAAATTTAAAACATGCGAATGCTAGATAAAGGAACAATCTTTCGAAATTCATTTATAATTTTTTGTGGAAAAGAGTCATTACGTCTAAAATCTGATTTAAAAATGACATATTTCTGGTTTTCCCTCTTAACAACCAAGGAAACTTTTTTACAGTTTGAATATTTTCTGCCAATACAAAAATAAACTACTCAAAATATTTTTTTAATAAATTCAATAAAGTTCAAATTGATTTGTATCTTTGAAATTCAAATTGAAAGCTATATTGTTGATATTGTTATTATCATTGCTAAAGCAGTGAGCAGTATTAATTTCAATTCAACTTGTACTCGGTAGATTGCTTCTGTTGCCGTAATGCCATTATATTAGCAGTGTTCTGGGTTAGAAGGAAGCTATCGCCCGGCCTACATGCAAACGATCTGAATTATTCCACCTCATTCCACTCATATGACGCTGGTCCCATCTCCATGTAGACATACATACAGACACACAGACAACGAATTTTATTGTTTCCTTCGTTTTCCATCATTCTACACAATATATATACCTATTATATTATGCTCAATATTCATTAGGGTGGGTTCTTAATGTATAGAATTTTTTATAATTCACATTTATTTCATATTTTTTGACAAATCGACAGTTTACATTTATTAGTTTGTACATAAGTATAATATAGCCAAAATAACAATAATAATAGACTTCCTCCTTGTGATTTTACCTCTAATAAGACAACTAACGGGTTATTACACTAAGCGATTTGACATGTGAACATGGATGAAGCGAGGAGTGTGTGTTAAATTAAATATATGAAGAAAAAACGATGTTTGAATGTGGGTGAAGCGAGGAGTGTGCGCCTACAAAGGGCACAGGTAGTCGGCCGCTCAATCCCGTACACCTGCTCTCGGGCGCTTCGGTCGCCCGGTTCGAGGCGTTCATTACGGGCCTTTTCTCGCAAAAGGGGGCCGAGGAGCTTCCTGCTCAATTTTTCACTTCACCATTCGGGTTGTGCAGGTCAATACGCGTAATTTGATACCCGTAACGCACAATTTCCTGTTGCAAAGAAGACTCCTACCACCGAGCCACTTTGGTCGCCGAAACTTTAAAAACGGCCCAGGGAGCTTACCGCTTAGTTTAGTTCATCTGTTACTTAACCAATCCAGCCGCCCGACTCAGGGCGTTCAGTATTTCATTTAATTTAATTTAGATAAAGATTTATTTTATGGAGCTTATTCTAGTGTTAATTGGAGATGTTATATTAAGACAAGATGTCCCATTATAAAAATAAGAGCGAATATAGAATTAATTAAGTTCAATACAGAATTATGTAAAACAACAAAACAACCAAGAATCACTCTGAACATTTTTTTCAGTGTACGTAGAATTGTCACAGATGTCATTTATTGGTAACCATAAGAAGTCAGGATAATTTCAAATTAAAAAATATGAATAAAAAAATTGAAAGGAAAATTTAAAGAGATTTTAATATAATTGTAAATATATTAAATGTATTGAGCGCTTATTTGCCGAAAACTTTCCCACCCACCTTAGAAACCACTGATTTTTTGTTGTCAATAGTTCTTTTGGTTGATGTTTTGACAGTTGGGCTGATTTTATGAAAATTAAATCTTTTTTTTTAAAACAATACGTTTTCCACGATTTTGATTAAAATCTCTAATTGTTATCTGCTGAAAGTCAAGATCATTATTATTTTTTACTCTATCTCTTAAGAATAAAAGTTATTCTTTTTCGCATTCGCAGACCACTTATGTTACCAAATTTTAAAAAAAGCTTTCGAACGCCCCACCCTAATGTTTGTAAATGTTTAAGCTGTGTTCTCACTCGAAGCTTGCTCCGGATAAATCTACACAATCTCGTGTAATTCAAGTCGGTATTAGGAAATATGTAGCGGTACCTACTTGGATATAATATATAGGTAGGTACTAGGTACCGGTACCACTTGGAAATGTGTACCGGGCCTGAAGTGGGTTTGCTAAGCGTATACAACATGCATAAATCCGTGTTTACTCGCGCTCAAGGAAATTTTCAACATAGCTAGATTATAAACGGTTTTCTCCATTAAGCTTCCCTCCCCGAATACTTCCATTATTCCTTTGGTAAAGGCAATATAAACAACGTACATATCTAATATATAAAAATGAATCGCTAAATGTGTTGCTAAGCGCAAATCTCGAGAGCAGCTGAACCGATTTCGCTAATTCTTTTTTTTTATATTCCTTGAAGTACGAGGATGGTTCATACGGAGAGAAAAATTAAGAAAATTGGATAATTTCGGAAAACCTAACGACTATCGCACGTTTGACAGTTAGCCTGTTTGAGAATGACATTGTTAAATCAAGATTCTATTTTTGAAAATCTTTAAATTGACAAATTTACTTAAAGTAGGTACTCCCCTAATAGTTTAAATCGAATCAAGAATTTTAGATATTTTAAATAGGTACCTATGTTAGGTACCAAATATAATATACACGAAAAATGGAAATTTGAATAAAATTTGCAAAAGGTGGCACGCGGGCTGTTTAAAAACTGAATGTACTGGGATTGAATATATGGAAAGCGGGGGGGAGGGAGAGATGGGGGGAGGGGTGGAGGGGGGAGCGGGAAGGGGGGGGAGACGGGGGGGGGGGAGACGGGGGGAGGGGGGGGGTGAATCTGGAGGGGGTGAGGGAGGAGGGGGAGGGGGGAGGGAGGGCTGCGAGAGGAGGGGAGGTGGAGGAGGCGGAGTGGGAATCCACCTTACACCATGCGAGCGAAGCCGCGGGAAAAAGATAGTAAAAAATAAAAATAATTTCTTCCGTAAAGATTGACCTCCCCCATATATTGCAGCCACGTGCCCATGCAAGTAATTTTTAACAAAATCTAAATTATATCATTTTTTCTACAATCAATTAGGGAAAACTCATGATGAAAGAGAAAGGGGCCTTTTTGACACCGAGATCTTTACGCTAGTACATCAAAAGTAAAAAAAGGAGAAGCAATACATATGTCGTTTTTTATATTAGATAAATATATATTACGGAGGACTGAACGCCATTGGCGCTAACAAAAACTGCCCAAAGAAGCGAAGCTAGCAGTCCACAATAGAGTGCTGGTATCTACACTGATGTATGACAATGAGTTATGGAACTGGCAGAGTAAGGATGAAAGTAGGTTTAATGCTATAGAAATGAGATCACTGAGAGGTGTACATGCGGTAAGATGTATGATCGTGTGAAAAACGTGGAGATGCAAAGCTGATGACTAACACTAAGAAAGGGATTTTTTTTACATTAACTCCACACAGGAGGCCCTGAGGAAAATAATTTCCCTTAGGGCCTATGTCATCTGGGATGCTGTGTGGAGGGTCTTTTTGAGGAGAGGAAGGAATGTAGAGCGAATGAAGTAAGAAATGAGTGTAAGTATAATATATGACGCAAATATGAATGGTAGAAGTAATCGGGGATGCCCGATGGCACAATCAAGCGAATCAGATATTTGAGTCGGGCTATGTCAAGAGTCAGAATAATAGAAAAGTATGTATGAGACGATATATGAATGTGAAAGAAATAAGGAGTGTGTGCCAAGACCGAGTTGTTTGGCGGTCCGTCCTTTCTGCCCATGCTTAGGGGAAAACGGCGTGATGATTAGTTAGTTAAGTATGTACTATGGCGAACTTTTAAATTTATTTATTCCTGATCATATGATTCTTAAGGCTCTGCAACCGGGCCCGAAAAGAAGAAGATGGAGAGATACGAAATGACGAATGTTAGAGCAGAGCGCTAACATTTACAGCGACTAAATTAATGCGAAAATTGCGAGAATGTTTAATAAAACACGACTCGTTTAAAATAGAGCAAAAATCTCGCAGGCATTATCTTAAACAGAATTTAAAGAAACACTGTGATTTTTTTCATACAAATAACTTGTAAAATAGCTGAAACAAACGCGTTAATAATAATTTTTGGAGCATACTTTGCGATTTTTTTCTATCGAGCGAATTTTATATAATTTGCGTTTCGGCGCGGGCAAAGTCTAGATATTATCTTCAAGAATAACATATATTTTTTTAAGAGCTTTAAAACTTACCGTGTTTAAGGGAAATATGTAATAAATCGGTACAAATCCGGGTTGCGGGCCCTTAAGATATATTAATTTTAGAATGGGTATTACAAGTGAATGTGAGGGAGCGGGCCGGATAGGCAGAGACGGGGCGAGAAATAAAAGTCATCAGTCGATGTAATGAGTCAGTCTTTATTTGGGCTACGTAGCGAGGGTCAAAGCGGAGCGGAATGACAGTGGTGCCGTGAGTGTTGCTGCTGCGTTGCTGATGCGTGAAGATGGTCAGGAGACTACGGCGGTGAAGATCACAGGTCTTCAGGGAGCCGGAGTGTTGCTCTACACCATGGCGGTGTAGAAGTGACCTTAGTCCAGGCGGTCGACCGTCGTCGTGCTGACGAGGTATGGCGGCTGTGTTCTCTGAGTCGGCGCACACACGTGACGCAGGAAGGAACCTTGAGAGGCGATGAGGATGATCTCTGGCAGCGGAACGCGGTGGGTTCGAATGCCAGAGAACGGGTTGCATCCCAAGCAGAAAGCACGGCGGGCTTTATGTGCTACGGACGAAGACATCTCATGTCGAGGCGCGAATGGGCCGGACAGCGGATGGTGGTTGGAGAAGGAATCATCGAAGGTGTTTTTTTTATTTTTTACATTAACACTGGAGTCACACTGGACAAACGTTATTCACTTGCTGCTGACTGCGCGGTCAGGTGCCTTGCGCAGGCACGTACTTGGGCGCGTCACTGCACAGTTGTAAATCACTGCCCGGTGTGTGTTACATACTCGACCGATGAATGGAGACTAGGTACTGACTGACTGGAACTGGCGAGTGAATCTGCTGCTTATATACTCGCGCGATCGGCAGAGTAGCTGTCTAGCGCGCCAGGTAATATTGGGTGAATTCACGCAAAGCTGAGATATCTCTCAAACTTTCTGCGGGCATTTGTACAGCACAGCCACACGTTCTAGGCCTTTCGCGTAAGTGGCGGAATTATAAACCGCTGTAGGTAGACATGTACCAGCGCGCGCTGTACGCCGTAGGTATGTCAATCCTGAATGTTCGGTGGAGTCCAGTGGTGGCGCAATGAATTCGAAACAAGTGGCCGCCACAAATGTATCAACTATGATTATCTACTATGTAAACTTAATTTATTAAAATTATCCGAACGTAGAATGGCATATGACCTAAAATGGTTACATAAATTCAATAATTGACAGCCCTGAACTATTTACTTCCATATACCTGGCAATTCATCGTCGAAGCAATATCTACCGTTCTATTGTGACAACTCTCAACATGCATCACAATTGTATATATTGTACTTTTCCCAGTCTACAGTTTTCTATCTTGCGTATTTTGTTTTTATTTCAATTTGTTTTTTATTGTATTTTTGTTTTAGATTTGGTTATTATTTTGATTTAGATTTTGATGTTGATTTTGTTTTTTTTTGTTTTTGATTTTGTTATGCACATTTAGATTTAGATGTTCTTTATGAAAATGCATGTATAAGCCCAGCCGGACGTGAAATTCAAAATAAATAAATAACGCACCTTGAAAAAACTAAATTTATTTGTTCGCGTCGGGTTTCGAATCCGCGACCTCTGGGTCATCAAATCGAAGCACCTGACAAAAATAGTAGTAACGACGGATCTTTTGGCGGCACAAACGCAACGCACAATCTATAATTCATATGAGATAAGGAAGATTCATCAATCAAATAAATTCCCATCTAATATAATGTTTGATATCATTCCAGAATGCCATAGATTTTATATTAGATAGTAAAATGATGGCGGGGAATACGGAACAAAGAAAACCGAGATGAAATATCTTATCATCTGTCACAGATAACTGTTTTTCCTTTGGCTGCTTACAACCAAAACCATCTCAACCCAGGCCGTGTCACTGAATCAAGTCGTATTCTTATTTCTGCAAGATCGTCCATATAAGTGATTCTATCTTATATATCTCTTTTTTTCTAAAAAGAAAGAAGCAGTTCCGGGTTGCGAATGACCTGACAATACTTGAAAAACTCCTACTATAATAGGCAGGAAATGTGTTCGCGCATTATTATATGGGATTGGTTGGGTATTGCATTCGCAGACTTGGTGGGTAGCATGTTTCAAAAACCTTGAAGTTATCCTACCTACCTAATCTTTCCATCCTAAATTCCATGAAAAATTGTTGCAAGAAAAAGTACTCAACTTTCGAGAGGTGACAGTGTGCCTTGCTGTTCAGTGCACATTAACATCTCAGACAGGGCGCATGTATCATCTTGTTATAAGAATATTACCATTTTTAAATTTAAACATTCTGAAGTGTACACCACAAACTGGAGTGCAGCGAGGCCCCATCTACAACGATGAGTCCTATTTTCCCTTTTCCAATCTGGGCTTATCTAATTTTCCAAAAGCACAGATCTGAACTATCGACTGACTATCCATCTGGCTATCAGGTTTTGCGAGTGTATGCTATTTAGGTTCCTTGGCAACTCAGAATGAAACCAACTCAGAAACTCCTAAGAAAGGTCATTAAAAGCTACGAAAAAATATTTTTAAAATAGCCTGCAACCCTAACTTAACCTGCTTAACCATTTTTTTTATATTTTTTTATCATCACTCTTAATGACCTTTCTGGGGTCCTTCTGGGTTGGTTTCATTCTGAGTTGTCTGGTCACCGCTATTTAATCATCCCGTATAACTTAGCGATCACGTAGTTTCGGGACTGGTCCTTCGAGGGTTGCATAAGCTTTGCTTTGCAGCACTTAACGCCAATTTACAGTGGAGTCGCAGTTTCGTGACACCGCATTAGAAGTAGAAATAGAAGGTAGAACGTCTTATGAGGTTTTCTCCTACGACGAAATTTTATGTTACTTACAAATGGATCATTTTAAATGAAGCATGTGGGAGGATGTACATAACTCGTTGACTTTTTAAATATGTCTATTTCAATTTAGATCTTGTTTTCTTGAATGAACGAAATGGAATATTGGGAGTGGAAATTAACCCTATATCCGAATGAGCTGACCGACGGCAGATAGACTCGTTGTCGACGAAAATGCATTCAATCAACATTCGGTGGCCCTCATGCACACATAATAATAATAATAATTGGCTAATTTATATAGCGCCGTTTTCGTGGAAAATCACCTCAAGGGCGCTGGTGCGCCCACACTCAACATTTTTTTCTGTAATCGGATAACATTATATTTAAAAATGTACAGCAGTTAAAACACGAAATAAATGACGGTACCATCCAATTAGGATTTGGCTTAGGTGTTAGCTGTGTTTACTAATTGGAGTCCGTCCCTGGGGAGGATGGTTCAATTGTCAGTCAAAACAAAAAAAAACTTTGAAATTGGCTGCTACCCGGCCGAAGAGATGGCGCAAACAGGTTGAAAATTGAAAGGTTCCATGACAACTCAACAAGGTGGCATTTCAACACTACTTTGAAAAGTCATTAAAAGTGATGAAAAATAGTATAAGCCGTACCGAAGATATATCCCAAAACCCAACCGTTTTTTTTTTAAGAAAGACAAACATTCCCGGGTTACGAACAACCCAACAATGTTTGAAAATCTCCTACTACCACCACAGAAAGCCGAACATGTTGCTTGTGTTGTGATGGAGGATGTGAGCCAGCCGAGGAATCGAACACGCGTCGCTCGGGTGGGACCCAAGCGCTATGCCCACTCAACCACTGACCGGACGATTTAACCAATGTTTTTTCCTCACTTTTAACGACTTTTTAAAGGAGTGATGAAGTTGAACAATTCGATGTTTAAAAGGTACACAAACAATTTTTTTTATGTAAAAATTATCTTTTTGATAATTTACGATTATTATTTTTTTAAATTTCATCCGATTGTAAGCCATTTGAAACAACCACTGTTAATTACTAAACCTATTGTAAATTGTAAGTAATGCAAGTAAACAATCCAATGTAAAAGCCCCATGGGCTTATGAAAGAGTAAATAAATCAAATTAAAAAAACTAATTATCTAATAAAATAATAGGCCGACTTGATTCAGTGTCCTGGCCCGGGTCGATGTGGCTTGGGCACCGCGACGGTAATGTAATAAAAGGCCCTCGCAATTAATGCTGCGGATTGCGGAATCATAAAGCGAACGCGTTACCACGGTTCCCCGGGCCGCTACCAGCTAGTAGCTAAGTACTGTCGCATCCGGAACCGGATCGCCATTTGAATACGATGAACGATGACCCATTGCATGAGGAATAGGCCACTTGCATCATTATTTTTTCCGGTTTAGGCAAATATTCTAAGACATTCTGTATTTTTTTTAATCGTATTTTTGAAACCCTGGGGATTTTTTGAAAATTTCAATCCAAAAAATCAGACCAATTTTTATAAACCGGAAAGACGGGACATAATTTTATGGGTGCGAAAAAACGATAGTTACATAGCGCCGAAAATCATTTTAAAAAAACGTTTTCCACACGAATGGCAGAGGAGAATAACCAAAAATATTACATCTCATAAATATTTTTTTCCTTGATCCATTTTATTGATCATAAATCATTATAATGTACAACGTCTATATTACTAAATCCAATGTAATATACTTACTTGTACTTGTAAATTATAATAATAATAAGAATATTATATAATTTGATTTTGTTAAAATCAGCACCATAACCATTATACCTCTAAAACACGTACAGACAACATAAAATGTACGGGGTTCTCTTCATAACATCTGTCAAAAAAGTCAAACCAAATGATAAGTTCGCAGAGAACAAACAATAAATCTAGTGAACGTTATATGTCAAATTCAAAAATTCGCCTGAAATCAAAGTGATGACATATAAAAAAAAAATCAGTGTGAATTTTACAAAATTAATAGGAACATTTTCGGAGACGGGACATTTTTATGTAGTGACATCACGAGCCCAAATAATGGATTTATTTATTTAAAAATAAAAATAATCCTGTACATTTCTAAAAAATTTTACTAACATCGTAATTTTAGTAAAAAATCTATCCACACGATTTTTTCTAAGTCATTTTGAAACCCATGCAAGTGGCCTATTACGGTCACTTTGTTACTTTTACTCCGAATATAAAGCAGTAGACGTGATCCAAGATATCTGAATAATATTAAAATGTTAAATTTAAAGGTTGCATTTTTTAAATGTGCATGCCACACGATAGTCCCAACATTTCCCAACCTACTAGAGCTAGTGAGAATACAGCATCCCCAATTGAGATATGTTGTGAGGATGGGAATGAGATGGGGAAGAGGAAGGTAGGGAAGTACCTAGATGTTCAGATCTGGTCACCAAATACGGCTAAAGCCATTTCAAGCAACTTTTCAATTCTGAATGATGGTCTTACACCAGGGCGATACTGACAACTCTGGAATGTACCGCAAAAATTCTGTAATATTTGTATAATTTGTACAGCGCCGTTTTTGTGAAAAATCACCTGAAGGGCGTTATAACGTAGCATGTATTATTTTAAAGAATGCACTTGCGCACGCCGGAATTTGAACCCGCGACCTCCGGACCTAATCGTGAGCCTTACCCTTCGACCACGGAGGCCTTCATGTCCACATGCACACAATGCAAATCCTTCGACCCCTTTTGTGCATCTTGACTGTTAGCCAATCAGTAATATGTAACTTATTTAGTTAGAATATAAGTAGGTAAGTAGGTAGAAGAATAAGTAGGTAGAAGAATATAATAATATTCTCGCCTTGATTATTGGCAAGTCTACTATGTATATATAACAGTGCGGCCACGTGATCACTTCACTGAGGTATCCAACCGTAAAACGTAACGGAACAATCGTCGTGGCAGACTGTCTGCGGAGATCAAAACAGCAAAGGAACAGACAGCAGAACCGTGTACCGCGAAAGGGCCTTAATTTGCACCTTAAAGGGTAACTTTGTTATATTTGAAAAAAAAATTATAACGGAAAATTGAGGTAAAATCAATCGGGTCGTAATTTTTATATTTTGCAATTATACCCACTACCAAGGGCGGCTGGTTGCACAGTGTGTTCGTGTGCAGCACCGGTAAATTACATCGTCTAAAATTACTTTATAATATCTTACCGAAAAATATAAAATCTATTAATCTCATTAAAAATATCACCTACCAATATAATGCCTAATATAATATGAATCAGGGAGAGCAAATTCTCCAAGTTCCGCGCGAAGTTACCCTGTCCCGGTGTGCAGGCCGATTGCAAACGGAACGAAGTATGTTTTTGTATCGAATATCCCAAACATCGCCAGCGCGCAACGCCGGCCACATGTATGAAAAATTAAGATATATTACACACCAATATAATTAGATTATATTGGTGTGCCACCCGGCGGCCTTTATTATACAAACTTAAATTTGGATTTAAGGCAAAAATACTTAACCAAACTGAATAATTCTTTGTTTAATCAAAAGGCACAGCAAACACCAAAATTTTACATATATTTTCTTTTTTATTGATTGGTGTTTTAAATTATAAAACGCAGATCATTAAGAAATTCAATTTTTTTATAGGTAACTTTGACAATTAAATACTGTTTGTATCTTGTTTATAATGAAATATAAAACTAACTAACCAACCATCACGCCGTTTCCCCGCAGGGGTAGGCAGAGAGGACGGACCGCCAAATAACTCGATCTTGGCACACACTCTTTGCCTCACTCACATTCATACATCGTCTCATACATTCTCTTCTATTATTCCGACTTTCGACATGGCCCGACTCAAGTATCTGATTCACTTGCTCGTACCATGTCTCCTTTTTTTACAATGTTTATTTTATTTTATGAAATATAAAATAAAATAAATTAAACATTGTAAAAAAAGGGTTTTTTGGGTTGAAATTTAAGATTTATTTACGAAAAAATTGTATTGTGTTTTTATTTTCTTAGTACAGAAAAGAGATCTGTTCAAAAAAAATCAAATTTTAATTAAAAAGCGACATGTAGAAGTTTTCGCCCTTCAAACAGCTTAAAATAGACCTTCTCTCCAAATAAGATTAGTGGAATCATTTTTACCTAATGTTGCTTAGTAATCGTTATCTCATAGTTACGGATTATCTGTGAACCACCACGTTTTCAGGGCAGCGGCCGCCACTGCCCACTCACTATACTAGGGTTTTAATTTAAGCTTTATTACCGGTTGGAGTCTAATGTTTGATAGATAATGAATAGGACATGAGTTCACCGGTTCACCCTCACCTTCACAGCCCGCGACATTGTAAATAACTAATTGTGTAAAAAATATAAGTAAATAACTTGTAAGCTTTTTAAGGCCATTTCTTAAGAATTCTTTAAAACTAAAGAGCCCTAAACTCTCCAGTTTTAATAAATATAAAATCTACTTTTGCCACTAATACTCTTATAATTGTAATATCAATAGTAATGGAGGGTAGCAAATGTAAAAGCATGCAATGTCCAAGGTTTTAAATATAATGTCGTCTGGGTGTAAAGTAGTATCTTTTCCGAGCATTAACTATGTAATAAAATTGTTATTATTTTTATTTGATAAACTAACGTTTAAGACAAGATTTTTATGCAAAGCAAAAAGGGTAACAATTATTATAAGCAATAATTGTCAGCCTGAATATAATAATTGTTACCCTTTGTGCTTTGCATAAAAATCTTGTCTTAAACGTTAGTTTATCAAATAAAAATAATAATTAATATTTGGCAAGTTAAAGTATTTCACCAAAAAATGTAGACATAATTTGTCTCGACGCCACCTAGCGAGAGATTTAGTAATAACAATACCTCCCTCACAAAAATAAAGTTGGTTGTTTTCAGGTGGAAAAATGTAATAATCAGTAATTGTTGAATGAAACACCCGTATATATTGAATTATTTGGCGGGTATTAGATAAGCCGCCATAGCTCAGTGGTCAGAGCATCCGACCGGCAATCAGAAGGACACGGGTTCAAGTCCCGTTGGCGGCAAGTATCTTTTCTCGGAAGATTTTTCAATGTAAATGAGTGTTTCAGGCTGACAATTATTGCTTATAATAATTGTTAATAAAATTGTGTTTATCAGAAGTGGCCTTGCCGGGTAAGTATGTTTTCTGCATTTGTTTGTAAATTTATTAGACTATTTTTCGAAACAAAACGTTTTCAAATTGGACATGGTAGGTTACCTCTATAGGGCCAAAGTAAGACATTTTCACGTTACCGTATACCTTCTACCTGTCACAGAACCTACTCGAGACCATTTTTCGATATTTGGAAGCAAAAACGTTTTCAAATTGGACGTGGTTACCCCTGTAGGGCCAAAGTAAGGCATTTTTACTTTACCGCATGCTTTTACCTTCCACAGTACCTACTCCAGATCAGTACACCACTTCAGCAGCTCAGTAAGCCAGTGAGCTTCACGCTGGGAACTCGGCATGATGGGGGAGGGAAAGGTACTTGTTGAAAAACAAGAGAGACGGTTCATGTAAATTGATACAATCTCTATTCATGTAACTGTAAGACAATCACTGCTTCAGATCGTAATTTGATTAAAATCTAAGACACATAGCAGAACAAAAATTGAGCCTCGTTCTATGGAGAGATATTCAGAAAGGCTTCGTGGTGTTTTGTTTCAATTTTCAATATTAATCATAAAAAATCAAAATCTTATCAAATTAAATACTTCGAAGAACATAAGGAACTGAAGAACTGCAGCAGGAGACAGGTAGGAGTAGAGGTATGGTCGGTTCCATCTTTACCCTGAGGGCAGGCGAGGTATAAGACCAGGGCCACCCGACCTGAAGAGGCTCCGGAACTTGTATTTTTGTCGTTTCTCTGTATGTTTTTGGCTCTCAAAAAGAGCCCCGAAACTTGGCGCAGGGCTCCCAAACTCGTTGGAGGGCGGGCCATGGCTGTGCGTCGACTTGCGAGCAATTCATAATCATTAAATAATCAGTAAGCAACAGTATAATAATTAGTATAATTACTGTGTTTTCGGCGTTTATTTTTACAATGCCGTCAAGCATCAAACAACAAGAATTAGTTCTAAAGAAGGCGGAAGCGACACACGGCATAATACCTCAAAAATTAATCAGGATGGGCGTAGAAATAGTCCCATTGGGACTATCCAAAGGTGCTACAGATGATGATAATGGCTTATGAGGATGATGATAATAAATTATCATTGGATATAAGGAACTGAATTAACTGAACTGACAGCAGGATACCGACAGCATGTATTTCCTTGAAGTTCTTAGGACTCTCAAAAGATACTCGTAGTAGGATGAAAAGTAATATACGTGTCATGTAAAATGTAGACATCTGAATATTTTATAAGGCTTATCGCGTCTACGTCGAATTCTGTCGTCTCAGATCGATCAATCATGGCTCCATGGCGGATGCCGGGAATATTCGATATCGAAAAAACAACAGGAAACTAATAGGCCCTCGTACGTATTAGATGAGTACAATCCATTACAAGCAGGACCCATAAATATGTATGCGCTACATTATGTACGGTGGTTTTCCAGGCTTATTACGCGAATTTGCAAATGCCAAACCAGCTGCTGTTAGATTGAATTCAAATTGACGAATAATGTATACAAATGTCGGGGCGGGCCAAACCGCGAATATACAATCCAGATTCACATTTCGCCGGAGATGTTTGAAGGAACGAGAACGCTGATTTATTGGGCAGAATCTATCAATTTGGAATTGAAATAATATTGGAAACCGACGCACGAAACCTATGTTTTATAGGAAAGATTTTTAGATATTTATTAAATATATCCAAGTACAGTTTTGTCGTTAGTTCAAAGCGGCTTGTTTTATTAGCTAAACATAAATACATTATTGTGGAAACGAATGATGTTTCGCCATTGGTTTCCGGTGGAATTGGGAAGTTTTGCAACAATGGCAGAGCTAGGATTTTGACGTGTTAATATCTGTAGCCGAGAAGCATACGGATGCAAGTCCAAAAAGGTAAATGTTGGGGAGAGCCAAAAAACTATTTTTTCTCTAACTATGGCCTCAAATAAGCTGGATGGACAGGATTACGAATAAAGGTGTTATGGTTCGGATGAATAAAGGAAAATAAGTTATTAAAACTATAAAACTCCGAAAATTTCAATATATTGGACAAGTGATGAGACATCCAGAGAAGTATGAGATCTTGCAGCTCATAATGCAGGGAAAGATTGCCGTAAGACGGGGCCCTGGAAGAAAGAGAATCTCATGGCTGAAAAACTTTAGACAGTGGTTTGGCCATTCTACTGTAAAGCTGTTCCGGGCCGCAGTAAACAAAGTCTGCATAGCAAACATGATAGCCAACGTCCGTTGAACGTACAGGGCACAAGAAAAAGAACATGGTCTCATAACTTCTTCAGATATCCATGCTGATAAATAAAAAGAAGTTATTATTAAACCAATTAGTTTTGTTTTAAAAACGAGCAAATAAAACGAAAATTTTTACATGTAAAGTCTTTAAAAATATTGTTAAAAAAACGCTGACTTGAGTCAAACAAAAAACGGATTTGAGTCCTTCTGCTTTAAAATGAAGTGGAATATTTTGTTATGACATGTGGTGTATTATGAAAGGATCAATGTTTAAAAATTGTTTACTTCCATAAAAAGCGTAGTAATGTGAAATTTGAGTCATAATACTACATAATACGTAGGATTTGAGTCATAATACTCAAAATGCAACTGATCAAAAAGATGCAAGTCTATGGTACATCTTTCTGCTTCTAAGATAGTTGTTGCATTATGGTAGTTGCATCCGTATGCATTTTTGAAAATCCTATTTTTTCTTCATGATACGACCTTTCTGCCACTGATAAACATGATTATTTACACCAAGTCTGCATCAAAAACACATTTATTTATTTTATTTATTAACGGTATAAATATACCACAAATACCTACAAATTATATGTCACAAAATATTGGTTACACATAAGAAATAATTAAAAAAAACTTCTTTCTTCAATTTTTGGACTTGCATCCGTATGCTTCTTGGGTACAGATATCCATGCCTCAGAAAGTGTGTTATTATATTATTTTTAATGAATTAATTGTGAAATAACACAAATTAATCAAATACGAGGCATATCCAGAAAGTAAGTGTACTGTTTTTTTTTTTGTTTGAAAAAGTGTATTTGAAAAAAAACAGGATATTGTTGATACACTTGTTGACTATTTTTTCAAATAATTGCTAACCCGTTCAATGCATGTGGTGAGCCGTGGCACAAGTTTCTTTTGACCTTCTCGAAGAATTCTCCCGCCAGCTCCTTCCCCCTCTTCAGGGCCATTTTCTGCACCTGCTCGTCGGTTGAAAATTTATTTTAATCCATACATGCCTTTAGGAAGGTGAAAAGATGATAATCTGAAGACGCCAAGTCAGGGGATTACGGGGAGTGATTCATATCCCAATCAAATGAGTACATGATTTTATTGGTGGCTAAGGCTTTGTGAGGTCGGACGTTTTCGTGAAAAAGTCACACTTCTCTGGTCAGCATTACCCTCCTTTTGTTTTGAATGCTCCTTTTGAGTTGTTTTAGGGTACACAATATTGTTGTGCATTGATGATCTCAACCCGAGGCAGAAATTTGAACAAAATGATGACTTTTCGGTCCTAAATCACTGAGGCCATGATTTTTTTTGCCCGAAATTGTGGTTTTCAATTTTTTCACAGATGGGGAATTGGTGTGACGCCACCTTGACAACTGTTTTTTTTCCCAGGCATGTAATGAGTCACCCACTTTCATCTTCAGTAACAATAGAGCTCAGAAATCCTCACCTTTTTTTCTTGTAGGTGTTATTTTTTCCATGAGTAAAAAGCAGATCACAGCACTTGGCGGGATTTTTTGCCGACAACTTTCACGCAACTGGACACTAAAACGTGAGTTTACGTACAACAATATTCCTGCGATGCTCTTTCTGGTCAGGAGACCCCCTGTACCACTAAGTTTTGCCAACCCCCAAAAAACTAAAAACCTCCGCCCATTGTGGTCACAGTACACTTACTTTCTGGATATGCCTCGTAAAATTTATTTTCCCACCCCTGGATTCGATCCCGCGACCTTCGAGTCCAGAGCCTTACCCCTCGACCACGCCGGCCGTCGAAGAGAAGAATTAGACGAATATAAAGATAACGTATGAGAGATGGCGCCAACATCTTCTTTATTGCACGGTGTATTGATACCAAACCATCTTCAGAGATTACACCGTACCTTACCTATAATGGAATGTTCTAAAGTATTTTAATTACGTAGATAAGTCCTTTCCGATATTAGAGTAGACCCGTCCGGCCCTCGACCTCCACTACAAGTGGATAGTATTTTTTCATTCCTTTTTAATAGTATTTTTTAATCACTCCAGTCCGCAGCGGGCACAAAGGCGGAATGTAACAGGCCACGAGGGGTCACGGCGAGAGAAGAAAATAAAAAAACGCCGAGGTACAAAAAAGCCCCGAGAGAGAAAAAAGCTAAAAACTCGAGAAACAATCGAACGACGAGGAATTTCCATTCAAGCTCACTTGTCTCGCCTTGTTCGAAATAACGTTTCAATAGAAAAGAAATCATGGCCGTCGACTGTTGTGGAAAAAGATTATGGAAACAAAAGATTAATTCATTAATTATTTAGTGGTTCGCTACGTTTGGTGTCTTAGCAGTGGTGCTCGGGTTCACGGGGTTAGGTTTGTCCGGATCCTCACCGACTGCGTGGCAGGCCGGATCGGAAGAGACTGCTTGAGGGAGACCTTTTGACGTCTCTCAGTGGGACGGTGAATTCATACCTCCGTCACTCCTCGACACATTGACCCCTGATTCCCACCCACCCCTCATACCCTTTCCTTCCCAAAACTTCCTCTCATTTCTTTACTTATAAAGACCCTCCACAAAGCAATCCCAAATGTTTCATAGGCTCTGAGGGATTTTTTTCTCCTCATGTGCGAAGCTAATGTAAAAAAGGAAAGGAAAAGCAAATTTTACAATGGACGGTACAGTAAAGAAATTTTATTAGAATCATCGCTCAATAAGAAACAGATTGAGGTAATATTAATCAAATAAGATAAAGTGTAATTATTGTAAGCAATACAAGAAAAGTACTATCGTACAAACACTTTTCAATAAAACGTACAACTATCCTTTGCTTGAAATTACAATTAATATGCGTAAACACAGCAAACTTATTTTGTGGCGCCATTTTAATTCAAAAATAATATTATATTACTAAATTTTAACCGTGTTTATTGTTCGAAAAACTGACATCATTCAAAATGGAGGATTTTTTTTTTAAATAATAATATTTCGAATTACATAATGAATGAAACTTTTCCTGCATTTTATGCAAATATTATACATAAAAATTACAATCTAAATAATAAGATTAGAGTTTTAAAAACGAAAAAATCTGGAATTTATAAATTGATTGGATTCTTTTATATAGATAAAACTTTGACATTGTGGGGTTTTTAAACAATAATAGTTTCTTGGAGTTTGCCAATCATTTATTGGAGACGAATCGCACTTTTGACTTTAATAATGTATCGAGTTACTAATTACTAACTAATTTTAATGGTTTACCAACTAATTAAAAAAAAAAACTTTATATTAGTTAGTAATTTTAATTACTTTAGTCATTTTAATATTTTATGACAGAACAATCAGTCATAATTCATAATAGACCTGATATATACATGACAAAATTAAAAAAAAATAACTTATATCATCGATGTCGCTATTCCAAATTCCTGCATTAAAAAATCTCTTTCTGAAAAAATAATAAAATATGCAGATTTAGGAAATGAGATTAAAGAATTTGGCAATCTCAGACTATAAAAATATTACCATTTGTTATTTCTGGTACTGGCCTCTCTACCTAGCTCTCTCATTCAAAATGTAGGCATATTAGATTTGTCAAAGAATTTATATATAAAAATGCAAAAATTAGTCATTTTAAATACATGTAGGATTACATAAGATTTTTTAAATATTTATATTGAGGGATCAGTAGGATTTATCGGTCCAGCTAGGAGTTCTACCGAGCCGAACCCTCTGATATGAAAATATCTGGAGTCTGTGAATTATTATCACATTTGGTCTCTGGTAGGTTGACATGTTGTTCTTGTATTATTTTGTATTTATTATACTCTATAGTGCACTTGCGTACGGTGGATTGACTAGATGATCATTTGTAGAAAATGTGTGGAAGGGAGTAGTTTTTTCTGTGGGGAAGATTTATCCCGGACGTAAAGTCGTAAGATTACAGACAAATTAGAAATCTTAGAAATTAGAAAGAACAAAAATATGAATTTAAATATTATAAATAATCAAAAAATATTTTTAATGACCCAACTTGTTCCCTTTGTAAATTATGCGCTATTACCCCCCTCCCCCTACCAACTCTCAACTTTCTATTGATGCCTTCTATTGTTGTAATTAGTTTTAAAATAACCTTGATGAAGTAGGCATTGCTTACGAAACAATAAACGTGGTTAAAACTAAGAAATCTATTAATTTTGAATAGAATTAATTTGCTTTCGAAACATATTTACGTAAGATGTCCAGTCATTGACCTGTAAAACATGTCTTTGAGTTAGAACCCTTTTATTTCAAACCGAGATAAATTCTATTCAGATACGCCTTTGTTGGCACAAAATAAATAACACACTAAAGACCAACGCTCCTCGTAGATCTTAGAAGGTATTCAATTTGAAAAAAGAACGACGAAATTCCACCAATAAGGTGCCAAGTACCTTCAGTCCTTTCAGTACATCAATAAACAGTCAAACCCCGCTAATGCAAGTAACAAGCATAAAAAGGTACGGCCATTTCTTCTGTCACATTAAGAATTTGCTGTAAATGAAAGGGTGTTTTTATCAAGTGCCAAGTCACTTAACTGGAAATTTTCCTCGCTTGAATGAATGTTAAGTATTTCCTTTTACAATTTTGTACGGCGTGAAAAAAAAGTCTATGGCCGACCCAATAAAAGGTATGTCTCGAAGGTATCCAGGCGCTGTATTCCAGCAAGTTAATTGGAGAACCATGTAAACGGGAACAACCCACATTGCGAGGAAGTAATTGAAGCATAGTTAATGGTTTGATACTTTTATAGCTGATGTTAATTCTTCGTTTCCGATCCCATTACGAGATTACAGGAAGGGCCAGAAAAAGATTAAAATTTATTGGTCCGCACACAGCGCGAAGTGAGATGATAATGTTGTATAAAAATGGGAACATTTGCCGGTTTTAGACGGTTGGATGGTCGATTCATTTGAGTTACTCTTTCAATAACATTGTTCTTTCTTCCTGAGAACATGAAGAAATAAAATAATATCTTGTGATTTTTGTGAAACAAACAGCCCATTATTTTGCGCATAGCTTGCAAAAGAATATCCCTCAATGCGTCTCTTTTTACTGCTAGGTTATAATCTTTATTCCAGCGAAAAATACTATATATATATGCAATGTTTCGGCTGTTTTGCTTGGTCTGGAAACCAATATTATTTTTTAATGTTATCTTTGTATGTATGTATGCTACATGTAATATTTTATTTTTATTTTAAGGCTACACTATCCTAATAATTAGGGTTTGATCAAAACTCGCATTACAATCATTTCCGGCGAATTCGTAACTATAATAACTTTTTTTTCAAACCGACCCCTGGGGCAGTAAGTTCTTTATATTTAATGAAAACAATATTATTAATATTAATAAAAACAATACCGTACCATTAATATTTTACGTGCAACGATTTTAAATTTTTTAACCCGTTTTTCAACTATAAAGTTAGCGGTAAGCACCATATTTTATTTTTCTAGACGATGAAATAATAACGTCGGGAGGGAAACGTTTAGAAACATCTTAAATATTAGTAACACGTTCTTCAGAATTAATTAAAATGAACCCGGCGGAAAGGTCGAATCTCCAGGCCTGCTAGACTGTACGTCGCGTCCGTCCAATACGCTGCGCGCCGTGCCGCGGGCGTATATTTGTTTACGCGCTTTCTTCACTTACGTCGTTAAGATTCCCACATTACTTTAGCGTGTTTGGTAGGGCAAATTCGACAGTAGGTCCGTCCAATCCACCGGGTCGCGAGTCACAAGTTGTGCACACGGCTTCTTTACTTACGTCGTTAAGATTCTGAATATATTTTAGGGTATATTGTCGTCTCAAACAACTGTTTTTGCGATAGAGTATTCCTTACTTAAAAAACTACCCTAAATATAATAAAAAAAATAATAAAATAGGGCGAATGAAAAATCGCAAAAAAGTGCGGTGTGGAAGGGTTAAATATAGTTAAGTAGCTATAGTAGTTTTAGTAGACAATCAAACAATAAATCTATATACACGGTTTCGGAAATTGGTAGTACAAACGGGAAACTAATGAATCTATATAATATTTTTTTATTTGCTTTTTTTTCGGATAAAATCGAGTCCCAAAGTAAAAAAAAAAACAGCTTATAAATGGCTCCAAATTTTAAAAGTCTTTTCAAATGGCACCAAATTTTTTTAACCTTGTAATTGCCGAAAAAATTTACAAATATAAAAATATTAAAAACCGAAATGATCAGATCGAAGTAAAGATAACTTTTTTGGATTAACTGTGCGATATAGTTTCTTCAGTTTCCCGCTTGTACCATGGGTTACCATGTATTAAAAAAAAAACGTGCATGTAGGTTTTTTAAAAACAAATCTACGGACTACTTTTGTCCAGTAAGCGTGCGATTTCGAAAAACCACCCCAATCCCTATTTCCCAACCTTAAAGCAGAATAAAGCCCGGGCTACGCTGGGTACTTCAGCCATAAATAATAAAAGAGGTAAAAACCCACGTGCAAAATTCAAAAATACCGCGTGATTTGTTCAAATATGAATAATTTATTATGTATAAAGTTGGAAAAAACCTAGTGAAACGAGTCACAACAAATGTGCGGATTGAAGTTTTTGAAAGCTTGCATTATGTAAATGACTAGCTGGACCCCGGTACGCGTTGCGATGCCATATTCAAAGAAATAAATTGTTTCTACCGGTATGTCCTTTCCCGTGCGTTCCTGGTCTCCTCCCGCGTCTCCTTCCCCTCCCGCGATCCCCTTCCACCTTCCCCGCCTTTCCTCTCCCCTCTCCCGATCCCCCGTCCCGCCAACCCGCCTCCCGCATTCCATACATTCAGTTTTCTAACAGCCCGCGTGTGTGATGAATTGCATTGATCAACAGTGAAAATTAGGAAATATCGTAGCTTCCCACTTTAATTTAAAAAGAAAATATCAATTACTTATAAAACGGACACGTCTACGACATCTATCGGATTAGAGTAAAGTGAATTCATATTTACGGTAGGGATCTATAATTAGACAAAGTGAGACGAGTATTGATAAAAAAATCACAGATGGTATCAACAAATAATCAAAGACAGGGACTCCCCAGTATAATTTAGGCCGTGATATATTGACAGCCAATTGAATTACAGCAAAAACGATTAAAAACCGAGTTAGCCTATCAACAAGAAGAGGGCCGAGCCCATTTTTAGAACAAAGGAACGACCTTTGGACTTGGCAATTAGTAATGTGATTAATGAGTTTGACGTTCCCACCAAACCGAGAGGTGAATAAACTCCATGGGAAGAAATAATCTGTTCAGGGACAAAAGAACGATGACCCCAAGAAATGTTATGATTAACCGGTACGTTCCAGGGATCAGAAACCCTAGTTCCCGAACGCATTAAAGCATATCAGGTGCGGAAAAAAGGATACACGTAAACACGATGGAAAAGTTTAAGTGGAAAATTGCATAGCAAGTGACGAAAACGTGTTGTAAGGTGTTAGGGAGATTTCATCTATAATACGATTGTTTGTGACGACCGGAGATGATCGATTCGAGGGAAAACGTGCTAAAGGAAATGGAAATGTTGAAAAAACAATGGAAAATTATTGTTATCAATTCTAGACGGAGCTAGGATATTACGATGAAAGATTTAGGGAGGAAACGTCAAAAAAAAATGAGAGTTTTAAAGAATAGGCGAGGGTATATTTCAGATGTCTAGAGCAGTAACAAGTGTTAGAGAAGAAATAGAGTGCAGTACGGAGGGGAGTGGAAAATGCTGAAAACATTGCGATAGAAAAACTCAGGAAAAGGAGTCATTTTACGTAATTAAAATGGAGTTTATAGAGTAACATAGTACGCGATTGCAGGAAAAAAAATGAGGCATTACAATGGTTATCGATCCCAGATGTATTTTGTTGTGATAAACAAGGAATATTCGAACATGAAAATTGTTTATATAAGGGCAATTAGTCGTTAAAAGAGCTATAAAAATTATCATGGGTCTTATGAAATATTTACATTAAAGAATTCTCGTAAAAGTTAACGACACTGAAATAAAAAAGGATTTATTGCCAGGTGGGTACAGGAACTAATGTATACAACTGTCAAGGCATATGGTTTATGGGATTTTGCGTAAGAACGGGACAAAATTTGGGAGGCGATCTCTATGAAGCAATAAAAATGACAGGAATTTAAGGGCCGAAGTGGGGGTATCTCCTATAAAGATGTTAAAAATGATATATTTATTAATAACAAATAGAAAATGAAATTTTCCAAGAGGCAGCAAACATCAAAAAAACGATATGGTTATATCAGGGAAGTACGGGGAAGTGAGGGGAAAGGAGATACGACAGAGAAAAACAAAGGAAATCTTAGATTAACAGTGAATAAAATAAATACGGCTTGAAATATAAAAACCTATAGAGATATGAACAATAACGTAAGGATAAATAAGGAAATTCATGGAAAGAGTGTCGTGAATAAAAGAAAATTCGAGAAAAAATGGAAAATTCAAATATACGACGTAAATAGAGAAAATTCGGTTTTAAATGGAAAGGTTCATATAGAATACAGAAAAACTCGAGGAAAAATAATAAAATAAAAATGAACAATTTGCGAGAAAGGCTTCGACATGAAGATATCTCTGATAGGCGAATTTGGGGACAGATTTGGAACATATGGTAGATGCCGTACGCACGGGCATGTTACGGAATAGATGAAAATAGAACTTTAAAATTATTAAATTCAAGCTAATTTTGTATGAACACCAGGACAAAGGAAGTTGGGCCATTAAACATGGATCTTACTAAATCCGGATCTTGTAAGTATGGGAGTACGAGACAGAATTTAATGTATTAAACGCGGAAGGTACTAAGAGACCGCATTCGACAATAATGGAGAGGTTTCAAGAAATTACGAGTTGATAGTAATTAGATTGGTTTATTATAGGAGATTCAGATACGATCTTTTGGACCTGAGAGGGGTATAAAAGTCTAGACAAATGCCAGTTGAGGACAGTCTACGTCGTGGTCGAAAAGGTTGTAACTTCGCGGAACGTGACGAAACGGTGGGTGATTTAAAGTTAAAAAATTCTAAGTGATAATTATTTTGATACTTAGAAAAATTTCACATTCTAGTCAGTGATATACAAAAAAAACACTTTGCAGTTAGAGTCAGTGAAAAATAACAATAAAGCCAACGCATTATTTACTTGTGAAAAATAAAAGTGCTCGTGATAAATACAATTTGTTTTAGTGGAAAATTCGGATTTTATAATCACTTAATATCGTATTTTTAAACTTAGAAATTTCGCGTTTAATGTTAGTGCAATAAATAACTGAAGTGATGTGATAATTTAGCGTGATGAAGTTATAATTAAATACGTGTGTTCAATCTAAGTGAAAGTGTTCTAACAAATAATAAATATTTAAATTAATTATCTTAAATAATAATAATAAAACAAAATAATATTTTATTAATACATAAAAGTTCGGAGGGATAAAAATTTAATTTAACAACAATTTACCATCTCTAAATTAATCGTGAAGTAACTATCATTTAAAGTGTTATCTAACCAACGAGTTTTGAGATAAAATACAGTTTAGAACGATAGAGTTCATACATCATTTTAATTAATTAGATTAAATGAAAAAAAAAAAAATTGAAGTCAAAAAGATTTAATTAAATTTAGGAAGATAAAAAATTAATTTAGGAAAATCGCAGCAAGGTTACCGTGTATTTCCCGGTCGGAAAAAACCTTGGTAGGGGTAAGTCTTTTCCGTTATAAAATTTTACAGATTCCAAGGAGAAAGCGGAATGGAGCAAACATTGGTATTTGGATTAATTATTTGACCAAGATATTACTCGCTTAATATGTGATATGTAACTATATTAAAATATTATAAGTATAATAAGTATATTTTTTATATTTATATATGTAAGTATATAAACATATATATATGTAATTTTGTTCCCAAGAAAAATTATAATCAAAAAAAAAAAAAAGAAAAACACTTATATAAAAAGAGGAAAAGGGTATCGATTCCTACCTCTGAATTCATCAATAACTATTAAAAGTAGTTATGTGTGATAAATTTACAAATCAATATTTTATATTTAATGTTATGTATGTATTAATATAATTTCAGAAAATCCAGAGCATTTGAAATAAGTTATGATATTAGAAATTATTTCAATCATAAAATTTATGTATATACATATCAATATTATAAATTATTTATTGAGACAAAGTATATATAAATGAATAAATATGTATACGTAATCGGGTATCAGACTAGACAATTGCGCTAAGTACATCATTATCAAACAAAGAAAAATTTTTAGAGTCATCTCACACGTCTCCGGAATGTCTAAAGTAAACATACCTCATACGCTGGAATCTAGGTCACGAGGCCGTAGAGAATGTTTACAAAGCTCAAATTGTTTACAAAATAATTCGGTCACTGGGGCACTAGTTCGAATACAGTAAAAAGAAAAAAAAAAAAAAAATGACCTTGATTAGTGGATATCGTACTTAGGTATTAACTTCTAGGAACGGGATAAAATTATTATATTGCGCAATTATTAGGAACAAAAAGAAAAAAATTTAAACACTATTTTTAATTTGAACGTAAAGAGGTATCTACAGACCTAAGCAATCGAAAATTAACAGATTTATTATAGCAGTTCGAAAGGGTGTATTGAAGATTTACATGAAACAGTTGATAAATCACGGGATAGTAAAAAGGGGTGTATTGAAGATTTACATGAAACATTTGATAAATCACGGGATAGTTCAAAAAAGGGTGTATTGAAGATTTACATGAAACATTTGATAAATCACGGGATAGTTCAAAAAGGTGTATTGAAGGCTTAGATGAAACATTTGATAAATCACGGGATAGCTTAATAAGGGGTAATGAAGGCTTAGATGAAGCAGTTGAAAAATCACGGGATAGCTTAATAAGGGGTAATGAAGGCTTAGATGAAGCAGTTGAAAAATCACGGGATAGCTTAATAAGGGGTAATGAGGATTTACATGATTCAATTGAGAATCACGGGATAGCAAGAGTTTATCAAAAGTTGAACATTGGAGGGGAGGGAAAGAAAAAAAAAATACAGTTCAACCAATAGAAGGCAGTGGTCGCTTCTATAACAAAATCAAACCATAGAGATGGCGGATCTCTCAAACAAAACCGTCAACAAAACCAAACAAAAGCTTGGAGTTATGGCGAATCTCCAGAACACATCGCCAGATAAGATCTTATTGTACTAGTATGTATTTATATTTCACACTATTCTTATGTATCTATTCGGTATCAATCTGAGGATTGTGCAGAATCCGATGGGCGAGATCCGAGCTCGGGATGCGTTGCAAGTAGTTTCGTATTGCGAGTTATAAACCTTCCCAAAACGTATGTTTACATATATATCTTTTTATGTACTGTTCATTGAATGAAACGAACTCACTTACAATTAGTGCTTTAGGCCTGTCGGGTCACTCTCGTCTCATTTCTTGAACGTGGAGGGAGGATTCACGACCCGTAACTCCACACAAACCCGTGAGTATATGATTGCATATAGGACGAAACCGGTTCGCCCTAAGTAAATAGTAAACTTTGGAGGAGTAGGAATTTGGAGGTATCTGGGCTCGGGGGAAGACCTGAAGGCAGTGCATGATGGCGAAGGAAGGTTCATTGGGACGCGATAACTTAGGTATCAATCAATTGAACCGTGCCAAAAGACTGTGCGAATTTTGGGAGGACTCCTGATCACCCTGCTTACTTGATGGAGGCAGGAGCCAAATTTTGCCAGAAAAAGGGTTATTCTGAGTTCGTCAAATATGCAATTAACTAATTACATTAACCTACTAAATCCATCTTTATATGTACCTTATAGCAGCTGAATCTAAACGGAGGGGCGCCCAGCAGATACGAGATACAATCATAATCAAATTTACTAACATTTAACCATTTGAGTTATATTTAATTATCTGTTCAATTAGTCATGTGTAGTTTCGATTAGTATTGCTTATTCATGAATTCATTAGGATGTAGGGAATCATAATAAACGTCAAAGGGAAGTTAGTTCATTTAGAGAAATTACTTAAGGTTAAATTTGCAAGAGAGAGACCAATACAGTTTGAAATTCAACACTCTGTTTAGAATCAAGAGGGTTACCACAAAATTTAAAGTAATTAAAGTCCTATATCATAAATCAAAAAATTACACAACGTTTGATGGAGTTTAATTACAACCTAAATACGAAAATATTTACGTTCAAAGTCGTAAATAACGTATTTATTAGTTAAGTACATATACCGCTAAAGGTATGTAGTACAAGGGAGCTTTAAGTAGCTTTCTGTAGTTATCAGAGGAAATAAGGGTCCAATTTTATAAAGGCTTGTGTGACGTAGGGGAGGAATTTTCCATCCCTACCACACATATGCAAAGCCTTAAGAATTTAAATATCGATCAGAGCCAAGAGAAAAGGCGAGAATATTACAACTGTCTTGCCGATGAAAGGAGAGTTAAATAAGTATGAAAAGACGAAACATTACGACTGGTGTCAAGTGCCCAGGAGTAAATAAAATACAGACAAATATAAAAGAGTAGAAAAGAGATACATCACACGTGCCACCTATTACAATTTTTTTATTCAAATTTTCATTTTTCATATACTTACAATTTGGGAGGCGGGAATGGGTACCGCCGCCCCGGGAACCTTTATTGGATAAACAACACCTCGCCCATAGGTCTCCCCAAGTGGTTCGCTACGTTTGATGATTTAGCAGGGGTGCCCGGGTTCATGGGGTGTCCAGGTTTGTCTAGCCAGGACACCCTGAACCCCAGATTCCTACTCACCCCTTAAACCCCTTTCCTTCCCAGAACTCTCCTCTCCTTCCTTTCCTTAAAAAAAACCTCCACACAGCATCCTCAAAGATGACACAGGCCCTGAGGGAAATTATGTCCGCTGTGTGGACCTCATGTAAGAAAATAAAAAATACTGCAAATATTCATTTTTGTATATTATAAGATCAATCAATCAATTGTGGTAACTAACATAGGTACCTATTTTAAATATCTATAATTCTTGATTCAAGTACGAGTACGAGGCGAGTACTTCAAATAAATACGTTAATTTAAAGATGTTCGAAAATAGAATTCTGATTTAACAATCATTGTTTTGCAAAATGTCAATCTCAAGTTTTGATATGTTTGACAGGTTTTCCAAGAGTTTTTGTAATGATTAAAAAAACTTTTCTGGTGTATTGTCATGTGGTTGTAATAATCCAGAAACCTTCCCGAGGGTTTAAAGAACATTTCAAACATTTCGTATGCTTAATATACATACATTTTTAGATTTTTATATATATAGATTATTATAACTAGGCTTCTGCCGCTGAAAGCTAGGTTCTAAGGTTTTGCCTGGTTACAACGGACCTGTCAGCGGTACGCCCGTACCAGTGAAATGTCACTTTTTGGTTTTATATGCAGAAGCGAGACCTAAAAAAATATTGGTAAAAATAATATGCAAATCCCGTCCCTTTTCCGTTTTAATGTGACAGAATTTGACAGTTCGAATTTTCAATTAAAAAAATTAATCAAAAAAATCGGAGACGCGGGAATTGGGTAATTCAAATTCAGGGAGAATTTTTCTTCCAATTTAATTTTAATAAGTGGGGAAACTGCGTGATGGTTCGTTGGCTATAAACCAAAAAAGCTGTTTGTCTAATGCAGCAAAAACTCTCGAACGGTAAGCTTTGGCGATAAGAAAAGTTCTTCACATCTGGAATTTCAAGGTGAAAACGCAAGCGTCTTCAACTCAAAAAGTAATTTCTACCATGAGCAATGGAGCTTTAAATCATCCAATTAGACTATATAATATATTACGATGTATATATATATGCGCCCTTGAGGTGATTTTTCACAAAAACGGCGCTTTATAAATCGCGATTTTTTTTTTACATGAGCTCCATTCAGGAGGCCCTGAGGAAAATAATTTCCCTCAGGGCCTATGTCATCTTTGGGGATGCTGTGCGGAGGGTTTTTTAAAGGAAGGGAAGGAGAAGAGGTCCAATATTATTATTATTATATATGTTTTTATCATTCGTACGTGAGAATGTTACTAGGACTCGTTCTTGAAATCATGACGACCTCCGTAGTCCAGTGGGTAAGACTCTTGACTCATGATCCGGAGGTCGCGGGTTCGAACCCGGCATGCGGAAAATAAATTTTATTTGATAAATGTGTGTTATTTCACAATTAATTCATTAAAAATAATATATAGTATATTTGCGGCATGTTCCAGAGTGGAAGATACTATTAGTATCGCCCTGGTGTAAGACCACCATTCAGAATTGAAACGTTGCTTGAAAATGGCTTTAGCCGTGTTTGGTGATCAGATCTGAATAGCCAGGTACTTCCCAACCTTCCTCTTCCCCACCTCCTTCCCCTCACCACTACCTTCAGCCTCACAACATACCCCAATTGGGGATGCCATAGTCTCACTGGCTCCAGACGGGAGCAGTTGAGATTCTTGTGCGGTATTTACTGTAAAAAAAAAAAAAAATCAGCGCTACGTGTTTCCTCCCTCCTATAACATGATTCACTCCTTCCTCTACTAAAAAAGACCCTCCATTTAGAATCCCCAAAGATGACATGAACGCTGAGGGAAATTATTTTCCTCGGGGCTTCCTGTGTGGAAATCAATGTAAAAAATTAAAATACTTATCGACGGTCCTGCAGAACAATGTCGGATGTCCGATTTTTTAGTTTTGTGGTAGAGCTGTTTAAAGTTAAGTGTCAGCATTTTTACTGTTTTTGAGATAAAGAAATATAGTGCTGTTTTGATATTTATAATTTCATTAAAAATCCGAAAATACAGACATTTAAATCATCAAAAAGAAATTAAAATAATCAAAGAAAACCTTTTTCAATTTTTACCACACCCTAAATTGTTCTTCGACCGTCAATATATACAGGATGTTAAGAGACGTACTTGGACTTACTTCATTTAACCAGTGATTCCTGACATTATTTGGAGTAAAAAATGTTAACAACATTTTGGTCTCCGGGGACATTTAAAAAAAAAATTAACTAAAATCGGCAGTTATTGGACAGTTAGGTGCGGGTTGAGGGTATGGTTGGTTACTCCGCTGAGTGACCAGTGACGACAGGTGGAATTTTTTTTAAAGTGAAACCTCTTTAGCACCGTTGTGATTTGAAACTCGATGAAACTGAAATACCACTAAAAAGAGACAAACACATACATCTATAGGATTTAGCCTGCGAGAGAATGAGATAAAATGAAACCTTACCACATTGGCCGCTTTGATTATGAAATCACTTTTTAAGGCTCCTATTGGTTGAGATTGTGTGGAGAATGTTGTGAACTGCACTCCATTTATTTTGTTTGTGTTTGTAGAAAAAACGACCTCTATTGAGTCACCGGAGACCAAATTTTATTAACATTTTTTACCGTTTAAAGTGTATAATGTTAAGAAAAAAATATCGAAGGCGGGTAATAAAACCAGTATATTATAAACAGACGAGACGACTCATTACATGACAATACAAGGCCAGATAATATATTATAATAATCTCTTCACCTTTTACATGAAGCAGCATCCCACACATGGACCTAATAAGATTTTAAAATGATTAATGCAGCGGTGTGATATAACATCATCTATACAGTATCGGCTGCCATCTGCGTCCCGGCGGCGACACTAAACCGCAGAAATGCCGCCGCGAGGCTGAAGCTCTCATGAGACGCCATTTTATTATAATCAGGCTGGAAAAATAAAAATAATATCATCTAGGAGAGAGAAAAGAGTCTGTTAGAAAAGTTGTTAGATCGTGAACGGAACGTCATTCCTTTGAGATGCTGCGGGGGCGGTGCACAATGTGTGGGTTGTGCTATTTTAGAAATAAAATGCATTCGTCATAGTTGAGATCTGAAGAGGATTCTTGTTAAAAGTGTTTTGCAGACAAAAGTATCATCTTGGAAAATATAAAGATCGATTTACATAACTTTTGGTTAGGATTTTCTCAGATTCAGAATGTTAAGAGAAAGAACGTAGATTTTCACTTGACAAAGAAGATAATACGATAAATAGAAAAACTAACTAATTAACCATCACGCCGTTTCCCATAGTGGTAGGCAGAGAGGAAGGACCGCCAAACAACTCGGTCTTGGCACACACTCTTTGACCCATACACATTCATACATCGTCTTGTTCATACTCTTTTAATATTCTGACTTTTGACATGGCCCGACTCAAGTATCTGATTGATTTTCCTCGGGCGTCCCAGACTTCTTCTTCCATTCACATTTGCGTCATATATTCTTCTCACACTATATTCTTCTTTCATTCGCTCTACATCTAAACAGAACAAGACAGAATAATAATACTTGGATGATTTATATAGCGCCGTTTTTGTGAAAAATCACCTCAAGGGCGCTGCAGAAAATAGAAAGGTAACGGTCGCAACCGGAAATCGAAACCAGGATCTCTGCCTTACCGGGAAAACCATTCGTTTGCCTTTTGTACCAACTCATATAGGTCTCATAGAAATCGCTGTGCCTCCCTCAATATCATAGCGAGAAATAAGTTTTTTTTTTTTTTTATGCCGGCAACCCGGGCGTTTATTGTTTTTAAGTATCGGATATAAACAAGTAAGTAAACCGCCTCACTAGACTATGTCTGTTCTGAGACGGGTACCATATTTACAGATGCATACACTTACACACATACATACATGTATACATATATACATTCATATATATACAAATACGTTCACAGATGCATACACATACGTATTCGCATAATGCACATAATCATACACATTTATTTATTAAATACAAACGGCATAAGTATGCCATAAATATTAATTACATGTCACAAATTCATATTCAAAATATTAGTAATGGTAAAACAGTGTACGTATAACAGTTAATTGTGACGATACATTGGGAAGTGACACCAGAGATACATTTACATGCAAAAATCTATAATACAAATAAAATTAATAGTGATTAAAAAATATGATAGCATAGCCGTCTTGTACCTATGTTCCGTGCAGTTAAATAGATCTAACACATCTGCATATCTATTAGTAACTTCATGCAACCTAGGTAAAAGTGAGTGTTTCGTATACTCAGTCCGATTATTGTTACATTTAAAAAGGATTTTAGAACGAGTAGTTCTCGTGGGAATATGAAATTCAATGAGCTTAGTTAGATCAGGACTGTCTATTCTACCATTTACAATTTTGAACATTAATATTAAGTCGGATATAATTCTTCGATCTGACAGTCTAAGTAAATTTAATTCTTTCATCAAGTAAGCTTGCAAACCAGTCTAAAAGTTTTCCGTCAATACCGAGCTTACGTAGTTTAACCAGTAGATACAGTACAATAAAAAGAGCAGTATATATAATCAAAAAAGAATAAATGGCATTTAGATAGTTTCGTGTAACCAAAATTCATTAGATACACATAGTTTAGCAAGTATCTAAAAATGAAACTATTAAAATTTCAACGAAATAATATAATCAAAGAACAATTGTTGGAATTTACATAGTATCAAATAACCAAAAATTAATTGCATTGTTATGTTGTCAATGATTGAACTATTTCGGTAACTATTGAACGGTATTCGAAAGAGAAAACACCCACGCTGTGTATATAAGTCTAAAAAATTACCACAAAATCATTAAAATGTACATCTTTATGAAACCAAAGTTTCCGACCGCAATTTAAAAAAAGACTTTGTGAATGTAAAACAATTATAATTTTGCACGAAACGACAAAAGATTGTGGTGATGATATTTATAAAACATTTGTCTAATAAAATGTGTGTTTATTTTGCTTACCAGTAATTTTGATTGAAAAAACATAGAATGAGCCATTTATAAAACTTTATAAGTTTGCATTACAATAGAAAATATTAAAGCTCAGACCGAAATTTTAAAACATAGCACGATCAGATTTTAAGGGCTTACCTTGCCGCAATACAATAAACTGAGAAAATTGTCCGGAAGAAAGAAACCGAAAGATCAAAGCTTTGTTACGGGCGTGCTATAATATTTGTATAGGATTATATAGAAAAGCTAATAGAGAGTCAGGCAGAATAAAAAAAAACTTTATTTAACCGTTGAATAGCAGGAGACCATATTTGTCCCAGCTCATATTATGTCTCATATAAATTGCTGTAACTCCCTTACTACTTACTATTAGAGTAAGAAATATGTTCTACACGATGTTAGAAAGGCAAAACACCACGCTTTATAATCAAATCTAAAAAATAACCACCAAAAAAGTAGAACGTGCACCTTTATGAAACCAAAGTTTTGAATCGCAATTTGAAAAACAAAATGAAACTTTGAAATTTTTTTATTAATTATTTTCTTATGAAAAGACAGAAAAGCGCGACGACAATTAAGTTTATAATACATTTGTCTTATAAAATATGTACGTATTTTTTTTTCATCAATAATTTTAGTTAGAAAAAACGTGAAGTGAGCCATTTTTAAAACTTTTTTATGTTTACATGTAAAAATTTTATATTTCTAAAATTATATGTTTATTTTGAATTATAAAATTAGATAGCGTGTTTCATCTCCTTTCAAAAACAGTTTTTAGTTTTGGGATATGTTCAGAAATATTCCATTTATTTGCATTTTATTGTAAAGCGGAAATATTTTGAATCTGAAAAATACGCCAAATTTTTGAAGGGATAATATTATTGCTCGCCTTCTGATTTTTGCCAGCTCGTGTCGTAAGTTGTATACATTCAATCTCAATAAAATTTCGCGTGCTATAATATTTGTATAGGATTATATTTAAAAAAAAACCTAATAGAGTGTCAGGCAGAATTTTTTAAAACAATGTCTTTATTTAATATTAATAATGCTCGCCTTTTAGTGATTTTTTGTCAGTCATACATAGTCGGCTCAACAAAATTCGTAGAATTTCTTCACAAACAGTTTTAGAATCACCGCTACGGCGACGCAGTCTATTCCCATCTCAATTTGGCAGCAAACTAATTTCTCCCGAGGACGGATCTGTACCGCGCTCTGGCTGGTTCTAGCTCTAGCCACACAACTCCGTCAGAAACCAGGAGCCAGGAACTTTTGCGCGGGTCCTATAAAGGATTCATTACCGCCATGCAATCAATGGAACCTTTGCGCTGGGACCCGACACCCTGTTATTCACCAGAGAGGCCGAATAAAGAGTGCCGCAGAATTAAAACTAGGACAGGGACTAGGACTTCTCTTCTATTTTGTTGAGTGTAAATTGCGAGGCGTGCGGGTGGTAAAACCATGTAGAATTAAAAGTACGAGAACTTGGAGTGTCTGGTAAACTTGTCTAAGTACAAATTGCCAGTGTAAGAGTGAAAGTAACTAAGAGTGTAAATTGCGAAAGGCTTTATTTCTGTGGGAAAATCATAACAATAACAAAATTTGCATGGATTGTAGAGCCGTTTCTTATGAGATCACCTCAAAATCACCTCAAGGACGCTATACAAATTTATAATATATTTCTACAATCTTACATCTAATTATGGACTTGACAAGATATTATAACAACTTGTGGTGAACAGATTGCATCCGTAGGTTCGTTGATCACTAAAACAAAATTATATGTACAATGTACAATGCATTTGACCAATGAACGTGTACATATAATGTTTTATTTATATTCTGTACGGGCAGAAAATATAATTGACCACTTGAAATTAACGGGTGTGCAGAGAGGACATACCGCCGAATAACAAAAGTACAAAATATACTTTCAATGATTTCTTACGTATCTACCTTAAACATTTGAAGTTTTTAAGCTCTTAAAAAAATATGCGTTATTTTTTAAGATAATATCTAGACACGTTCCACGCCGAAACACAAATTATATAAAATTCCCTCGATAGAAAAAAATCGCAAAGTATGCTCCGAAAATTATTATAAACACGTTTGTTTCAGTTATTTTTTATAAAAAATCACAATGTTTCTTTAAATGATTCTTACGACGCCTTCCACGAGATTTTCGCTCTATTTTAAACGAGTCGTGTTTTATTAAACATTTTCACAATTTTCGCATCGATTTTATTGCTTTAAATATTAGCGCGCTCCTCTAACATTCGTAATTACATATCTCTCCATCTTTTTCTTTTTGAGCGCGGATGCGGCGCCTTAAGGATAAAACTACTGGTATATTTATAGTATATTTTTATACGCTGGTGCGTGCAAGTTCAAAAAATCGACATTGTAAATAACATCGACCTGTAAATAAAATTGACAGGAGAGCTCAAAAGGAGGGGGGGTCAAGCAAAATCTCACGTCTAATGAAAAGAATATACGAAGTAGCCCGAATTTATCTCACCAAGGGGGTTAAGTTCAAATTGGGAGGCGGGAATGGGTACCGTCGCCCTGGTAACCTTTATTGGATAACCAACACCTCTGCCATAGGTCACCCCAAGTGGTTCGCTACGTTTGGTGATTTAGCAGGGGTGCCCGGGTTCATGGGGTGAGGTTTGTCTAGGTCTTGGAGGCGGATGACCAAGACACACTGAACCCCAGATTTCTACCCACCCCTTAAACCCTTTTCCTTCCCAGAACTCTCCTCTCCTTCATTTTCCTAAAAAAAAACCCTACACACAGCATCCCCAAAGATGACATAGGCCCTGAGGAAAATTATTTTCCTCACCGCCTCCTGTGTGGAGCTCATGTAAAAAAAAAAAAAAGTTGATATTGGAAGAAAAACTGCTCAAGTAATTAATGTATACCCCCATACCAAACAATTAGTTAAATGTACTTTGGAAGTCGATTTTAGTTTTGATATTGGCAAATAATACATAAATTTTTTTATAATTATTATAATTTTGGGGGTATTGACTGTCGGGTCACCCTAACATCCAAAATAAGAATAATTTTACAGCAACAACACGAAGAATACCGAAGTATTCTAGAAGTGTTTCGTTCGCAACGTTCCCAGAACTCAGTTCGACGCAAACCCTAATATTCAAATATCGGATGTAAAAAATCATCCCCATTTTGTCACCACATGTGTGTTGTTACAATATTTATTGAAATAATATATCGTGTTAGGGGCGTGTTAGTGCGTGCAAGGGGGTGGAACCGAAACGCTCCACGTGAGGTGAGCCGTGAAACAGATATGTGTATTACTAAACAATATCATGTAATAATCATTAGTAACATGCTAATTAGCTTTGTAAATAAGTTTTTAAGCGTTTTTGTTCGTACTAATATTAATTACTTAAAAATAAATTGGTGATTTTGTTTGGCATTACTTACCTACTGCTGATAGATTTGTTATGACATCTACCGCTTTCGAAGCACCGACATGAATAAGGTTGCATTTACGTACGTAAGTTTTTTGTCCATAAGTTGCTTACATAAGTGACTTATGGGAAAATTACCGATGTAAACGACACTTACTGTAATTTGTAGCAAATTACAGTAGTCGTTCTTACGTTTTTGGCAGGTCTAATCGCATCCGCGCGAACTTACTTTCTGGCAGCTTATGAAAACAGTGTCTACATCAGTGGTAATTAACCTTGTTGGAGGTACTGAACGCCAAAGTTTCATATGCGCATTCACCGAACCCTTCTTAATTGAAAATCGAACCGAATCATATGCGTCGGGGATATGTCTTGACCTCAGCCGAAACCGCGAAACTGACTCACCGAACCCCTGGGGTTCGATCAAACCTAGGTTAAGAACCACCGGTCTACATGTATGCATATACTTAAATATAGGCATAAATGTGTATGTATGTATTTACTAATATTTGATTTGGTCCACATTGTTTTATGCACTTTTGAAGTGAAAACTTTTTTAGCAACGCTGTGATTTGAAACTCGATGAAACGAAATATAACGAATAGCTATACTAAAAAGAGACAAAGACGATACGGGTATGCGCCAGTATGGACGCGATCGCGGCATGCGCAGGTCGTTCTCTCTGGAATGGAATGAACACGCGATGATGCCGATGATCGCAGCGACGTTACGGAGGTACGGGCTATTTTTACTTGCGTCCAGAGTTTTTGATACGGAACGGAGGTACAGAACGAAGGAACGGAACGGACAAAAGAACATGTGTGGACCCAGCTTAACGTCCCTCCGTAACACCGTACCGTTCCGAACGGGCGTCCAAACTAGCGTTCTTGATCGCGACGCTGATACGGTACGGAGGAACGGAACGGACAAAAGAACATGTGTGGACCGAGCTTAAGGCGTGTGACTTGCACACTCTGATTTTTAATTTAAATTATTATTGTAACTTATCGTTACACAAAGAATGTTGAGATGAATGGTGTGCTCACCTATAATTAGTACCTACCATCCCTACAACCACATTGGAAATGTAAATTACTGTAATAATTATGTGATGCATTTTGTTAGCGAGAAAATAAAAATATATAACAAAAAAAAACGAGAATAATTTTAGTGTTTTCAGCAACGAAAACCAATTTTCAGCTAGCAATTTTCCCGGAAGTACAACAACTCGCTTACTTCAATTCTAGTAGGTAAACCTGCGTCACGGCACAGCCAATATAATGCTCTATGATAAAGGCCTCTCCGAGAGCTTTACCGGGTACAAGAGGTGCATCCTGTAAAACCTATGCACATTCTAGTCACCCTGAATCAGAACCCCCTGTATAAGGGCCCCTACACTGACAAGATGGCGGCCGATATTGAATAGTTTTTGTCACAATTCGGCTTATAAAACAAAGGCCGCTACCATAGGGGGCAAAATATGTATACATAAAATGTCAAAAGGACAAAAATTTTCAGCTTTCCAATGAAATTTCTGAACGTATCCGAAAACTAAAAACTGTTTTTGAAAGGGCTGATCTAAGCGTAATGAGTAAATAAGTAAGATTTAAAAAGGAACCCTCAGGTGGTTTGGGCATGTAGAGCGAATGAACGAAGAAGGTAGTGTAAAAATAATATAGGACCCAAATGTGAATGGTAGAAGAAGTCGGGGACGCCCGAGGAAGACATGGTGCGATGAAGTGAATCATATTCTTGAGTCGGGCCATGTCAGATAATCTTCTTCTTCTATCTTCTATATCTATATCTGTATCTATATTTATATTTAATATTTATTATAAATAAAAATGAATCGGCGAAATGTATGTACGTGCATAACAACTTCCGAACGACTGCACCAAATTGGATAATTCTTTTTTTGTTTCTTTATTGTCAGGACAAGGTTTGTATAAAACTACTGGTGAGCTCTGGCATTACGAAATTTGTATAAAAAATTGCAATAGGTGGCACGCGAGCTGTTTGAAAACTGAATGTACCGGGACTGAATGTATGGAAAGCGGGAGGGGGATGGGAATTCGGGTAGGTTGTTCGCGGGAATGGGGGGAGGAGAACCAGGAAGGGGGAGGGGAACCTGAGAGGGGGGTTCGCGGGACGGTGGAAGGGGGGAAGTGGAGTGGAGGAGAAGGAGAGGGAACGCGAGAGAGAAAGGGGACGCTGGAGAGGAAGGGGAGGCGGAAGGGGAACGGGACGAATGATAAAGGACACGCAGGAAGAAACAATTTCTTTATTAAATGGCATAGCAACGCATGCCGGGTAGAAAATATATATGAGACGATGTATGAATGTGAATGAGGCAAAGAGTGTGTCCCAGACAGAGTTGTTTGCAGTCCGTTCTCTTTGTCTACTCCTGCAGTTAGTTAGTTTGTAACAGTTTGGATTTATACTGGCCAAATATTCACTCGATGAAGTAAGCACCCATTAATAATCACCAAATAACTAGGTTGCTACGTATCAATTCAAATTGAAATTTGAATTCCTAATTGAAATTTTTCTACGAGCAAGTCGAATCCAGATTTTCGTTTGTTGACCAAAACATACTAGGAACAAGAGAATTTTTCTTGAGCAGTTCCAAGCTAGCAGCCGGAGAATCCGGGAGTCTGTCTCAATGTAGGAAGGCACATACTTCGGTGAATCGTCTTTACCTGTGAGCTTATAACTTCCGTTAGTTTTGAGTTTATTGATTTACCATTTAATATTTTGTTCTACTTGAACTGGCGCCCTTATAATAATTTTAACATCTTGAGATCTTTTTTTAATTCACGACAAGCTATCAATTCATTTATTAGTCTTTTAACTATTTAGTTTCTTTTTTCTAAGGACTAAACACGACCCAGAAGAATTAAAATATTATTTTATTAGAGTCTCATGTTCTGTTTTATTATTTAATAATATAATTTGATTGTTGCCACCACTCTTTCATTTATAACTATAAGTCTTCTGTTGTACTTATTATTTTACGCAGTGTTATAGGTTATTATTAAAACATTACAAGTTAGATGGAATGAGAATATTACTGAACACATTTTCGAATTTTGCTTGAAACTACGTCATTGTTTCTATTCACCTGACAAATCCGCCGCTAGAGGCGCTGCTATGCAGTAGATATGTCGGCCTTTCATTCAGGCAGCACTACCGAAATCCACTGAACAAACACATCCTAGTTTCTATATATTTAGCAGGACCAAAGGTTGCTTGCCCAAAGGTATCCATCGGCCCGCGATCGGAAGTCCGGAAGTGTAGAGCATAGTGCTGTGGGGATTGGATGTGCACCCAGACTCAAAGGCGGCGCCGACCCACTGGGCCGCGATCGGACCAGATCCAGTAACGTCAGTTAGATTAACGCAATGATGTTGATGGATGCCAGAAGCGGTCGGATGCTTCCGGATTCGGAAGGATTAGTGAACCGGAACGAGTGGATTGCAATTATACATTGCTCAAGTTTCTGTACCCTCCAGGTACTCTGTATGATTTATATGGTAATTCTAAATATAAGGTACAGTAAAAACAAATAAAACAACAATTCAAATGATTATAAAAATAAAACAAAATCAAAATGACGTGTTTTCTCCTTTTCATAAAATAAGGAACTCCAGTGAAAAATATTATCGCTTTAAAAAAATATGTTCATATAGACCAATAAACGCTGATTCTGAATATATAAGTTTTATTTCATAATATTAAACGTAGAGTTCTTAAAAATTATTAAAAAGTGCATTTTTTAACGTGATTTCCCGATCCTATTCTAATTTTTCAGGAATGATGACGTCACACGATTTACCATAATTCCAGTGGTTTTCGGGGGGTCTTGAAAAATTAAAACTAAGTCTAAAAATAAAAATAAACATGCAGTTATTTAAGTTAGAAGGTCATTATTTATTAAAAAAAAATTTAAAAATTGGACTGGAGTTCTCTATTGTGCAAAGTTGATTTAGAAAAGTTGCATTTAAGAAGCAGTATATTTTGACATTACAAAGTGTGACTGGCGGACGGCAAGTATTTTATTTTTATAACACAAATCTACTCGCACAGTTTTATTCCGAGGTTGATGAAATTTTGCATACTTTATCTTCAAACGAGAGGAAGGTCACTGTCGACATGAGATATCGAAAAACCACCCCATCTCGGGGAATTCAGCTACATATTATCTCTCCATATATAAAGAAGTGTCCTGGTGTGGCGGTAAAGATTTGTTTTTTGTCAAATCTACAATTTTATTCGGAGATTGGTGATGATGATTTTGAACACTTAGCTACTTGGCTACCAAAACAAGAGGAAGTTCACTGTCTCTATGAGATTTCTAAAAACCACCCCTATCACTTAAAGCACAAAGCACAATGCTGATACTTCCTGATAAATCTACAATTTTATTCGGAGATTGGTGATGATGATTTTGAACACTTAGCTACTTGGCTACCAAAACAAGAGGAAGTTCACTGTCTCTATGAGATTTCTAAAAACCACCCCTATCACTTAAAGCACAAAGCACAATGCTGATACTTCCTGATAAATCTACAATTTTATTCGGAGATTGGTGATGATGATTTTGAACACTTAGCTACTTGGCTACCAAAACAAGAGGAAGTTCACTGTCTCTATGAGATTTCTAAAAACCACCCCTATCACTTAAAGCACAAAGCACAATGCTGATACTTCCTGATAAATCTACAATTTTATTCGGAGATTGGTGATGATGATTTTGAACACTTAGCTACTTGGCTACCAAAACAAGAGGAAGTTCACTGTCTCTATGAGATTTCTAAAAACCACCCCTATCACTTAAAGCACAAAGCACAATGCTGATACTTCCTGATAAATCTACAATTTTATTCGGAGATTGGTGATGATGATTTTGAACACTTAGCTACTTGGCTACCAAAACAAGAGGAAGTTCACTGTCTCTATGAGATTTCTAAAAACCACCCCTATCACTTAAAGCACAAAGCACAATGCTGATACTTCCTGATAAATCTACAATTTTATTCGGAGATTGGTGATGATGATTTTGAACACTTAGCTACTTGGCTACCAAAACAAGAGGAAGTTCACTGTCTCTATGAGATTTCTAAAAACCACCCCTATCACTTAAAGCACAAAGCACAATGCTGATACTTCCTGATAAATCTACAATTTTATTCGGAGATTGGTGATGATGATTTTGAACACTTAGCTACTTGGCTACCAAAACAAGAGGAAGTTCACTGTCTCTATGAGATTTCTAAAAACCACCCCTATCACTTAAAGCACAAAGCACAATGCTGATACTTCCTGATAAATCTACAATTTTATTCGGAGATTGGTGATGATGATTTTGAACACTTAGCTACTTGGCTACCAAAACAAGAGGAAGTTCACTGTCTCTATGAGATTTCTAAAAACCACCCCCATCACTTAAAGCACAAAGCATAATGCTGATACTTCCTGATAAAACATTACAAATTGTTTTATTGATGTTCTGAAAAAGAGTTGTAATTATTAACTGTAATTATTGCATACATCTGATTTCGAAAAACTCTGCTTAGAGCCCGGACAAAATTGGGAAACTCAACTAGTAATTTACAAAGTAGCAACTGGCGTTGCTGTGGCGACAATATGTATGGCGATTGCTATTTTCGGAAATCTCATAATAACCTTTGAAACTCTCGGAGAGGGATAAACCTACCTCCGAGTTAATGCGAAAAATCATGGCCCAAACTCGGCTTCTTCCCTAACATATTTCTTTATTTATTTCAAAACATACGGCATAACATGTGCCATTGTCATAACTATATTTATATATATTATAATACAATAACATATAACGTATAAGTAGGTCCTCGTAAAGTAATTTCACTTTATCGAGAGGACGGACTGCCAAACCCGGTCTTGGCTCACACTCCTTGCAACATTCATACATCTTCTCATATACATATATACTCTTCTATTATTCTGACTCTTGATTCACTTCGTGCCATGTCTTCAGCGGGCGATTTTCTCCACCATTCCCATTTGCTTCATATATTCTCCTTATACTCCTTTCTTCATTCATTCGCTCTACATGTCCAAACCATCTTGAGGGTCCCTTTCTTAATCTACTCATTACGCTTACTTCAGCCTTGCATTATTTGCCGATCTGTACATCATAAACACGATCATAGATGGTTTAAACGCCTCAGGGATCTCATTTGTACAGCATTCAATCTTCGTGGCAAAAACGCAAAAGAAAATAAGACCACAATTGTATTTAATGTTATTTAAAAACATCAATCCCAACAAGGCTTTTGTTATGTATTGTTCAATTGCTTTGTTTTTGGATCAAATAACTATTCTGGCAACGATCAATTCTTATTTCCGCACCTCGCTATCATACAAGTACAATCGTAGAAAAAACCATATCTACTTTTCGATAATTTGACTTACATTCCTTCAATTTCTTTGTGTTCTAATCTGAAATCTTAACTTTCATGTCTTCCAGTCGGCGGGTGTAAAAAGCGCCTAGACTGCATCTGGCATCAGCGGCCCATATCTGATTTATGAGCGGGCTGCCAGCTCAGCTAGGCCAGGCGAGGCTAGCTCTGAACCCAGCCCTCGTATTTTACCCAAATTCGGCGGTTCGCGGACCGACTTTATCGGGAATAAATAAACGATCAAACGGCCTGGACGGGATTTCCCCAAACTGAGATAGTATCTAGTTCGAAGTCATATTATACAGCGAGAAATTGTGTTTCTCTCGTTCGTAATAGTATGTGGGTTTTTTTAAATGGATTTGCGAATTCAAATAGTATAAAAAAGCTTTTCAGATGCTTTTTAGCTCAAAAATACTTCCATCATAAAGATGGACAAATTTAAGGCATTTTGGTATAATAATAAATATACATAACAGCGTCTTTTGACAAAATATCACGTCACTAAAGTTGATTCGCGATAGTTGGCCCCCCGACCTACTTATATGCAATATGCAGTCAGTTTAGGGAAAATACGGTGGACCTACTTACACAAAATATAACTAAGTGTCCCTAATGGGGTGTGTAGAGAAGATGTTCCGCTGAATAACAAAGATATAAAACATATTTTCATTCAAATACATCAAGGATAACACTACTTGTCTTTATACTGTATAAATATGTATACCAGCGTAAAAGTACAAAAAACGACACCGTAAATAAAATCGTTTGATATCCGTACCACTTTCTTTTAATTAAAGGTATTTTTGAGGTCGATTTTTGGTTTGAAATTGGTAAATAGTGCATAAAAATTATAATTTTAAAATGATTATAATTTTGGGGGCCAACTGTGTGTCCGCGCTTTAGCCCATAATTTCCACAGTTAATATAAACAATTAAAAAGTTCTGTAGACATCACGAAGCGCGGTATGCATACAATTTGTACACGTCAAAGTTAAAAAAATATATTTATAAAAACACTATAGAGAGGTTTCAGTTTATGTACTTTAAAATCAATGTTTTTTTTATACTAGGTAACAACAACGTCCGCAGCGGAATGGTTAGCTTGAGAAAAGGGAAAATATTGAAGCAAATATTTTAAAAATTCATTCTGTTTTACAAATACTACAATTACAATATGCCGTGATTTTTTACGGGTTTACTCTAGCACAAATAACAAAAATCGTTAAAATGGCAGAAAAAGCAATATTAACTATTTTATTATTGTCGAAAAAAAATAGGAAAACAATTACGATAATGAAGATATGTTTTTAGGTTAACGAGTAAATTTTCTATAACGATTTAAAATGTGCAATTTTCGGTATGCCACCAAAAGGGGACATACATTAATTACGTGAGCAGTTATTCTTCCAATCTTGACCCCTCCCCCCCCCCACCCCACCCCACCCCTTGGTGAGATAAATTTGGGCCATTTCATATATTCTTTTCAAGTAACGTGAGATTTTGCTGGACCTCCCCCCCCCCTCCCCTTCTATGCTCACGTAATAAATGTATGCCCCCAAACAACATGTTCGTTTTTATTTGTAAATTCGGCGGAGTTGATGTCACGCCGGGAAACTTTAGTGACAGCATTTTTTTTACATTAACTAACAGGAGGCCCTGAGGAAAATAATTTCCCTGCAGGGACTATGTCATCTGAGATGCTGTGTGGAGGGTCTTTTTGAGGAGAGGAAAGAATGAACAAGGAGGAAACACAGAAGCCGGCAAACCGTTCTACTGCCGAGTTGTTCCGTTCTACTGCCGTTCACAAGAACGAGTTGAAGAAGCAACCCGTAGTAATCTTACCAGCCAGTAGCGTTTTCTATGCCATAATAACATTATGCCATAATGCCATTTCTATGACATAGAAAACGCCACGAAACGACATAAAGTTTCGGAATGTGTGGTTTTTCAAATCAATAATGATGAATTAAAAATATTAGAATTACACATTTTTAATAGTCAGAATAAGAAATATAAATTTCGAATCTGTCACAATGTATTTACAGTTAGTGAAAATATCCCATTGTGTTAAAAACCATGTAGAAACCATTTACCGTGGCAGAACCACATAAACCCACAGACAAACGAGTGCATAATATATTTCACGGATTTATCTGGCCATGTCTGCGGGTGGGTCGGTCGGTTCCCGTCGGAGGGAGGAGGGGGCGCCCTGCAGAGGGGAAGATAAGAAGTTTCCCGGTCGCTAAGCTAACAGATTGTCACGGCTCGGCGTAGCTTCCCCTTTCCATATTAAAAAAACACCAAATAAGAGGATGAGAAATCGTCCCCTGAATAGAAGAGGAATTTTTTGGCGCGAGGCGTTAATTACGCCCCTATTTTGTAATCCAAGTAATTTTTTTTTTTTTTTTTTTTTAAGTTTCTTTATTCTTTGAATTATTCATTACATGAATTGGGGATTTTTCGACCACCATACTAGGCACATTGCCTGTGTTGTGGTGGTCGATTTTCATATACAGTATATTAAAAGATGCAATATAAAGAAATGTGCGAGAATATAAAAAATAAAATAAAAATATATAAATATACATATTATATATAATAATATTAAAGAAATTTAAAGAAAACAAATGAATATAAAATAATGTAAATAACTAAAGAGTATGGAAACAATAAATTACTATAGAGTATAAAAGAGTATGAAAGAATATAGTAGAATATAAAAATAATATAAAAAGTATAGAACATAGAAGGCAATACATGAAAGAATATAAAAATGATATAATTATAAAATATATAAAGTCGAAGTAAGTACTTTGTAGAGTATGCAAATAAGAAATGATAACGATTTTAATGAAGATCTGTGTGTACGTAATAATAGGAATAATAATCATATTTATTTTTAACTTAATGAGTAAAAGCACAAATTATAATATTTAATTAAATGAAGACAATATTTGCGAAAATCAATCGAAAAAAACAGGTACCTATTTCTAATTTTTATGTTTTCAGATTTAGGATAGAGTTTCACTAATATTGTCTTCATTTAATTAACTAACTAAACCAACTAACCATCGCGCCGTTTCCCCGCAGGGGTAGGCGGAGAGGACGGACCGCCAAACAACTCGATCTTGGCATACACTCTTTGCCTCATTATTCTGACTCTTGACTTATTCACTTGATCGTGCAATGTCTTCCTCAGGCGTTCCCGACTTCTTCTACCATTCACATTTGAGTCATATATTCTTCTTACACTACTTTCTTAATTCCTTCGCTCTACATGCCCAAACCATCCGAGGGTCCCTTTCTTAATCTTACTCATTACGCTTACATCAGCCTTGCATTATTTGCGGATCTCCACATTCGCACACGAACATACATGGTTTTACCACACATACGCCTCAGGGATCTCATTTCAACACCAATCAGTCTGCTTTCATCCTTCCTCTGCCAGTTCCATGCCTCACTGTCGTACATCAGGGTAGGTACCAGGACTCCATTGTGGACACGTCATTTGAGTTTTTTATTAGCGCCAATCCGTTAATGGAGTTACCTGCATTTACCCTTCTTTCAATATCTCTATCAGCCTTCCCATCTGTCGTAAACATACTACTCAGATACACAAACTCATCCACATGCTCCAAGTTTTCATCATTCACAACTATATTGCACACTGTTTTCGTACTCTCTCTTTCAAACACTATGACTTTAGACTTACTTTTTATTCATCATTAACTCATTCTTCATACATACTTCGTTCATCCTAGATACGAGAGACTGTAGACCTTCCATAGTGTTAGAAATCAGCACCGCATCAAACATACTTTCAGATTATTCCCGCCTCTCATTTAATTAAATATTACAATTTGAGGTATTTCTCAAGAAGTTAAAAATAAAAAAAAGAATCAGACATCAAAGATTGAATCAGAGGAGCGATTCTGTATCTTTTGGAGATACAGAAAAGATTCCATACGGAATCGGCTGTCAAATTTGTGTGATTTTCTGTGTGACTTTGAATTGCTTTTGAACTAACTAACCATCACGCCGTTTCCCCGCAAACAAATCGATCTTGATACACACTCCTTGCCTCATTCACATTCATACATCGTCTCATACATGCTCCTCTATTATTCCGACTCTTCACATGGCCCGACTCAAGTATCTGATTCACTTGGTCGTGCCATGTCTTCCTCGGGCGTCCCCGACTTCTTCCACCATTCACATTTGCGTCATATATTCTCCTTACACTCCTTTCCTCGTTCATTCGCTCTACATGCCCAAACCATCTGAGAGTCCCTTTCCTAATCTTACTCATTACGCTCACATCAGCCTTGCATTCTTCGCGGATCTCCATATTTCTCACACGATCGTACGTGGTTTTACCACACATACGCCTCAGGGATCTCATTTCTACAGCATTCATTCAACTTTCATTCTTCCTCTGTCAGTTCCATGCCTCACTGCAATATCTCAGGGTAGGTACCAGAACTCCATTATGGACGGCTAACTTCGCTTCTTTGGACAGTCTTTTGTTGGCGCCAACGGCGCACAGTGATTCGTTTCATACATGCTAACTAACTAACTAACTAACTAACTAACTAACCATCACGCCGTTTCCCCGCAGGGGTAGGCAGAGAGGACGGACCGCCAAACAACTCGGTCTTGGCACACACTCTTTGCCTCACTCACATTCATACATCGTCTCATACATTCTCTTCTATTATTCTGACTTTTGACATGACCCGACTCAAGTATCTGATTCACTTGATCGTGCCATGTCTTCCTCGGGCGTCCCCGACTTCTTCTACCATTCACATTCGCGTCGTATATTCTTCTTACACTACTTCCTTCGTTCATTCGCTCTACATGCCCAAACCATCTGAGGGTCCCTTTCTTAATCTTACTCATTATGCTTACATCAGCCTTACATTCTTTGCGGATATCCACATTTCTCACACGATCATACATTGTTTTACCACACATACGTCTCAGGGATCTCATTTCAACAGCATTCAGTTTACTTTCATCCTTCCTCTGCCAGTTCCATGCCTCACTGCCATACATCAGGGTAGGTACCAGGACTCCATTGTGGACTGCTAGCTTCGCTTTTTTTGACAGTTTTTTATTAGCGCCAACGGCATTCAGTCCACCATTAATGGAGTTACCGGCATTCACCCTTCTTTCAATATCTCTTTCAGCCTTCCCATCTCTCGTAAACATACTACCCAGATACACAAACTCATCCACCTGCTCCAAATATTCATCATTCACAACTATGTTGCATACTGTTTTCGTACTCTCCCTTTCAAACACCATGACTTTAGACTTACTTACATTCATCATTAGCTCATTCTTCATACATACTTCGTTCATCCTAGATACGAGAGACTGTAGATCTTCCATAGTGTTAGAAATCAGCACCGCATCATCAGCATGCTAGACGCTAAAAACTCTTACACATGATTAAATTATTTTTAACCCTCTATTGAGGTGAAGTCAACACTAATTTTATGAAAAGTTGTGTTAATAATTAATTTTTTTTTTTTTTTTTCGTTTTTTGCATTATTATTATTTTTTTTAATAATTTTTAAAGAATGTGTTAATAGAGTTTTTGAGGTTTATAATAAATCAATTATATGTAAAAAGTAAAAAAAGAAGTTTATTTTGAGTGAATTAAATTGCTAAAATTACGCTCAAATTAAGGCTTATTTTCAAAGACATTATTTGGTTTTTTTTGCCTTATTTGGTTTTTTAACTTTTTTCACCACTTGCACTGAGCTTATCAAGTTCAAATATACTTAAAATTTTGTTAAACATTCCCTCAAGCCTTTTTTTCTTCGGCAAGCTCTTCCATGTCACGGACAATTCCAGCCTGGAAATCTCGTATGTGGTTCCCGTAAAATGAAAAAATAGTAATAATGTGGGTTAATATCGAAACTGATATGAATAGAATATTAGTTGCACTATTTAAAAAAATATTTTTTTTTGCGATTTTGATATACTCTCTGAGGTAAACTCTCGAGAAGTTAGAAATTTAACATTTTTAGGCCAAAAAAAAAACAATACTTATTTATTATTTAAAAAAGAACTAAAATTATTTACACTAAAGTATTAAAAAAAACTTTAAAAAATACCTTCCAAAGTAGCCTCCATTTTACAGAACCGAAAAAAAAACACTTTTCAAACGAAGTACACAATTTTAAACGTCGAGGTGCAACGAGCGAATAAATGCAAATGATAATTTCAAAACACATTATCCGACTTTAGGCCTCTGGTATGAGTAAATGCGTGCACTAATCACCCCAATTAAGCATGCATTTTTTATCCTGTCTATCTGGTAATGTCGCCTTGACGTCATTGTTTGGGAATTCAAAAGTGACTTATTAGCGCCTAGCTTGTATGAAACGAATCACTGTGCGGCGCGGCGTTCAGTCCTCCATTAATAGAGTTGCCTGCATTTATCCTTCTTTCGATATCTCTGTCAGCCCTCCCATCTTTCGTTCTACTTAATTACTATATTTTAGTTAGGTTATCGTTGTGCATGAATTAGATCAGCAACAATTATCAATTGCATAATTTTCCAAGCATAAATACACTTTTTTATACTTAGCAAACCGCAATACATTTCTATTTATAAACAAACATTTCTTTACAAAACGTTTTGAATGCGAGCCCTAGAATATGCGGCGACTCTTATTATGCGATGGATACGGTACTAAACCAGTACAAACTGTACTCACATAGGACTTACTGTCGTACATGGAACTATTGTACGTATATAGTACTTATTTAGTACTTAGGTTATCCTTTTCCATGTGGCTGCAGCTAAACTGTTACAATGCCTTCGCCAGGAATAGGTTTAGGTACAAGTTCCAGGGAGCATCGCAGACAATCCAGAACTTTATATTCAAGTATCTTCTTTCCATAGAAGCGGGACATCTATTCGAGACCCGGTTAGACCTTTTATACGTCGTACAAAGCCACGTGCAGCGGGGAGACGTAATATATCAACCGTCACAATGGGTCGAGGGGGGAGGCAGGAGGCAGATATCGCTAACCCGTCGACTCGGCGAAGATTCTAGATTGTTCTGGTTTAGGGCTAAATGTAGGGATGTCGAAAGTGAAAAAAAATTCGATATATCGATATTTTTTTAAAATATCAATATCGACGTCGACATATCTAGGAAAAAATATCGATATATCGGTCAAATTTTCAAGAGATTTTGCGTTTTTAAAATAATAGTGTATTCAGCTCAATATTATCAATAGTAATTTTTGTACACAATTTGCTTTTTTTAATGTACAAAAATCTCAATAAAAATGAAGGTATTTTTATCACTATTCATTTTTATTACGTAATAATTACAAAAATATCAAAAACTAAACAGCCGTCTTCTAATTTATATGTAAACTGAGACGCATACAAAGTTTGTATGCGTCTCAGTAACTTTCTATTGGCGTATTAATCTGTCAAAAAGACTTCGTGTTTGGAACAAGGTATAGTCAATAATCATAGACAATTGGGAACCAACACATAGGAGTGGCTTGGAAAAAAATGGCGAAAAATAGCATACATTTCTATGTATGTACCTACACACATGAGGTAGTATTGGTGATCACAAATACTAATGCAAAGACAATAGATTTGTAAGCTATTAAAAGATAAAATTTCAACCACCAGATGTCATGACCCCATACAGTTACTTTTTTCCGTTCGTTCCTATACGGTTTTGGATTCTAGTGACTTAAAATACATAAATTTAAAAAAATGTCGTTTTTGATACAATTTTCGATATTGGATATTTTGTATCGATATATCGGATCAAAATATATCGGCTAAAAATATCGATATATTGAATTAAAAATATCAATATATCGATACTTTTTCAACAAGCCTATCTAAATGCTTGACAATGTTATCAGATATTATGTATGTGGAAAGAATTAGGGCTCATTTAGTGGGATGGTACTATAATGTTGCATCCTGTGCTGTAATCCCTGGAAAATTATTATTAACAAAAGAAGAAGAAGACAGTTGATGAAATAATCGTCTTCTTCCTTTGTGATTACATTGTGTTCTTGCTAGAGCCAGGGTGATGCGATACAAATAATGATGGTGAAAGTATAACAATGTATTTTTGTGAACAAGGTCATTAATCATTACCATAACATTATGACTTATGACCATATATTGACCGGTGAGTGGTTAAGTGGGCATCGCGTTTGGGTCTCACTCAGGCGTTCCGTGTTCGATTCCTCGGCTGGCTAAGTTGTTCATCACGACTCAAGCAACATTTTCGGCTTACTATGGTGGTAGTAGGAGATTTTCAAATATTGTCGGATTATTCGTAACCCGGGAATGTTTGTCTTTATTTTTTTTTTAAAGTGAAATAACAGGTAATTTATTTTTCTAATAAGGTTCTCATCATTTCGGTATAAATCCGCTAAGGGTCGACCGAGACAGGTTTTTCTTTCTCTGCCGAGACCGAGACCGAGAATAAATTAAAATCTCGGCCGAGACCGAGAGCCGAGACCGAGAATTGAGAAAAAAATGAAAATGCGCTATTTTTTAATAATATAGTATATTTAAGAATGCAATAATGATTTGTTTTAAATAGTGTTTTAATAATCGAAGTTGAACAAAATGATGTTGTAGTACATAAAAAGCAATTTTTCTGCGTTTTGACCCTTCAAAGAGTGTCGCCTCATGTTGTATAATTGACCAGCTATGCTAAAGAGATATTGACCAGCTATGCTAAAGAGATGTCACTTGCTACACAAGTAAGCGGTGCAGATAAAAACTTTCATCACAATCGACAGGTCTCTCACGCACTGATACCAAGTGACGAATGTGGACGCGCGCGGTAGATTTGAATCCCATTATCCTATACCGTACCTACTTACAACGGTCTCGGTTATGGCCGAGAATCTCTGCGATTTTTCGCCGAAAAACCGAGACGGAGTTCTCGGTAGAATTTGTAGCCGAGAATGCCGAGACCGAGACCGAGATCTCGGTCGACCCTCAAAATCCACAAATGAAAAAAGGGTACAATTCAACCAGACTAACTTTAAAGTAAAACTGAGTGAAGCAAAAAAACTCTGAAACGGTGAACTTAGGCGTCTTGAAATTCTCACAGATAAACCTAATTGGAATGATAAACCAACGTGACTATTTGCAGCTTATAACTAGATATTATTCATTATCTACGGAGGTTTCAAATTTGCACATATTTAAGATAAAAAATATCGTTAGTCCAATTAGGGTACAATTTTTCTTACAACTAACAATACATGTATATAGTTTTTTTTAAAGATGGTATGGTGATATCAAGCACATCTATATCCGCTGGTAGGGCATTAAGCAATGTCATACCTCTTGTAATGCTGTGTTGAGCCATGACATCTGTCCGACCCTGCGGTATGTAGAATAGGTCGTGGCTACGAGTTCGACAGTATTTGTCAGGAGCGAATAAGCCACAGCATGACAGGAGATATGGACAATCAATAAGGTTTTTTATTAACTTTAATTCGAATACCATGAGTCCGGCATTACGCCTGGTCTCTAGGCTTTGATAATTTGTCTCCTTTAGCGGTTCCACGTGTGACGTGATGCATGAATTTCGGATATATTCCGTATGATCGCATATAAACATACCTTACGATTTTTTTTTTTAATTTGTTCAATCATATTTAAATTGATAACGTATCCAGACAGTACTAGCGTACTCCAGCTTGCTTCTGACCACTCCGTTGAACATGGCGGTAAAACCTTCAGAAAACGCAAGTAGACAAAAGTAAAGAGGGTACGAAGCACCGTACAAAGAAGCGACCGATTATTCTATCTCATTTTCTCGCAGGCTAAATCTTATAATGTATATGTACATTATAGGATTTAGCTTATTTCACGTAACATTTTTAGTGTTGCTTTTTCGTTTGATCGAGTTTCAAATCACAACGGTGCTAAAAAAAATTCACTTAAAAAATCAAAAGTTCATACGCAGTAGAAGTAAAACCTTCAGAAAAATAAAGTAGACAAGAGTACCGAGGCTACGAAGCACCGCATAAAGAAGGGACCGATAAACTACGAAGCACCGCACAAAAGGAGACCGATTATACTATCTCATTCTCACGCAGGCTAAATCCTGTAGATGTATGTGTTAGAGTTTGTCTCTTTTCAGTGTCGCTATTTTTCGTTTCATTGAATTTTAAATCACAACGGTGCTAAAGAAATTTTCACTTCAATAATATTGAAAGTCGGCCAAAGCCGGATGATGTGAACTTGTAGAAATTTTACAGAATGCAACAACACAAAATCAGTCAGTTTTGCTATCCTATTTCTAGAGATAAACAAATAATCAGTGTCGGCATAAAAAGGTTGCGGACCTTTGGGAGAGCAATGGCAGGGGCGGGGAACGGGCGGAGGGTCGGGGTGGTGTAAAAGGAAAAAGAGGAAAACCGCAACGGAGTGAATTATTCAGATTCCCGGGGCGGGTCTGCATCCAGGTACCAATGGTGACTACCTCTGCCTGCTCGCTGACATATTATAAAGACACGGGTATTATAGTATGTAGGTCAAACTTAATATTCGCATTTTATACAGAATGTATCGGCAGGTACCTGAAAGGCGTTAACCAGTGATTCCTTTTAGAGCATATTTGGAGTAAAAAAAATGTTGCTAGTGCTGCCATCATAAAGCGTTTCATGGACGAAAATATCTTATATTGCTTTTTTTAATTTGAACAGATTTATTTTTATTTAATGGACACAACAGTCAGAGGGGTAACATACGACAGAGAAATAACAAATAATGATGCCAAAACCGTCCAATAAAGGTGTAAAACAATATTACGTAATAATAACAGAATAAGTAAATATCGATGTAAAAAAAATAAAGACATACGATAAATTTTGTAAAGTTCTGGGGCATATCGCTAAATATCGATCGTCCAGTTGATTAGTCAGACTTCTCCAAATACTAAGGATACTTATATAGACGTCATCTAATAAGAACAAGCATCTGCTTTATTAGGAGAGTATATGAAATATTATGCTATGTTATGTGAAATTGTAAACACTGTAAATCAGATATGATTTTAGATTTTCACGACCAAAAGTATTTTTGTTATTTGTTTTTGGGGTGTTATGCCGTGTTGCGCTACCTCTTCCTTTAGCCAACGTTTCGGACAGCGTTACAGTGTCCATCATCAGGGCAGATGTGTAAATGTTAGTGGTGAAATGTGTGCTTAGGTACACCAAAGCTAAATGCAGAAAACCATCTTCAAGTATACTGTAATGCCAGCTCGCAGTGGAATGGAGCTGGCAACACGGTATTGCTTCGAAGTACCTAACAAAAACACTATAAATGTTTCAAACCTAAATAAATAGTCTGTGTTTTACATACAATTACGCTAAAAAATAACACCGGAAGGCATATCAGTCTTTTACATTAGTATGACATTTGAAATATTCTACTAGTGATTCAGAAAACGTTAAAATTTTCTTTAATTCTCTAAAAGTTTTTCTGAATTAACACTGATTTAGTGGTAATCTGAGTATTGTACCAGAGCGAGGCTACACTTTTACATGTAACTGCATACTCAACTGAAATTAAGATTTTTCGGAGATGTCGGACGATCCATATTCCGAAACCTTGCTACTACAGTGGATTTTATTCGACGCATTCGCACAAGAGATGGGGAGAATGTTAAGTTGTTTCTTTGGAAAGGAATATGGAAAGTTTCAGATGAATATTAACAAACCTACATATTGAAAACAAAGGAAAAACGCCCTTATTTGCAAAAAAAAAGTACAAGGTGTAATATAAGGTAGATATGTTTATAAATATACTTTACCATCCGGTTTTGCTGTATTCGACATTAATCAATGTCGACCATAAAATATTCCTAAATACAAATATATTCATGCAAAAGGTGTTTACGATTTATCAAGCTGGCGGAAACGTCAACAGTCGACACACTCGAGCCCGCCATGTTGTTTTAGTTAGGGAAATTAAAATATCGCTTCTGGAATACTGACATCTCGTGCTGCCCACAGTGGCAATTCGGGGCCGTCCATAAGGGAATAAGACTGCTACGCCACTGACGCTCAACGTATAAAATAACTCTATGAAGAAAGCCTCAGAATTGTTTTTTTTAAAATTTAATTTTTGAACTAATATCCCATTCCTTACATTTCGCTGTAATAAATTTGCAATTTATTGAGAATATAATTGAACTATTTAATTAAATTAGCCTCTTATTTCTGATTTCTTTAAATAAACAGTTTTCGCAATGTGATAGAAATCCAAGCGTTACTTTTCGTGAGAGGTTTTGTTGCTTTAGCATACAGTTTTATAGTTAAAACACATTTATTACGGAGAGTAGGTTTATGAAACGACCAAAGAATTTATAAAGATACTTACACGTTAAATCGTTGAATCTAACGCACTGTTGAAAGCTCTATACTGAAGATCAAAGAAGAGTTGAATTTCGGGATTACCTGAAAAAGAAGAATAAAATAAAATTAGACTTAATGATTCATTTTAATCATTATCAAGCATTACTTTTTTCCCGTTGGCGTCATGTATCTTTTCTCGGAAGATTTTTCAACGTGGTTGAGTGTTTCAGGCTGATAATTATTGCTTATAATAATTGTTACCCTTTGTGCTATGCATAAAAATCTTGCCTAAAAAAACGTTAGTTTAACATTTAAAAATAATAATTACTTTTTTATTGAATTAAATTGTGCTTCTTCTAAAGAAACAAACAAAGAACAAATCTTGGAATCGATCAATTTTTAATTTCTTAAATCTTTCCTGACAAATACAAAGTTCTGCATTTTGGTAATACACTACTAAACTATTAAACAAAAAAAATGTGTGATTTTAGTTTGAAAATTAGATGGCGTAGAAATATTTTAGATACTTTAATTAAATACTGCGAGTAAAAACATCGTATCTATATCTATAAAAATATTTATCTATCTAAACGTATCTATAAACACAGTCTCTCGTATCTAGGATGAACGAAGTATGTATGAAGAATAAGTTAATGATGAATGTAAGTAAGTCTAAAGTCACGGTGTTCGAAAGAGAGAGTACGAAAACAGTATGCAACATAGTTGTGAATGATGAATACTTGGAGCAGGTGGATGAGTTTGTGTATCTGGGTAGTATGTTTACGAGAGATGGGAAGGCTGAAAGAGATATTGAAAGAAGGGTGAATGCCGGTAACTTCATTAATGGTGGACTGAATGCCGTTGGCGCTAATAAAAAAACTGTCAAAAAAAGCGAAGCTAGCAGTCCACAATGGAGTCCTGGTACCTACCCTGATGTATGGCAGTGAGGCATGGAACTGGCAGAGGAAGGATGAAAGTAAACTGAATGCTGTTGAAATGAGATGCCTGAGACGTATGTGTGGTAAAACAATGTATGATCGTGTGAGAAATGTGGATATTCGCAAAGAATGTAAGGCTGATGTAAGCATAATGAGTAAGATTAAGAAAGAGACCCTCAGATGATTTGGGCATGTGGAGCGAATGAACGAAGGAAGTAGTGTAAGAAGAATATACGACGTGAATGTGAATGGTAGAAGAAGTCGGGGACGCCCGAGGAAGACATGGCACGATCAAGTAAATCAGATATTTGAATCGGGTCATGTCAAAAGTCAGAATAATAGAAGAGAATGTACGAGACGATGTATGAATGTGAGTGAGGCAAAGAGTGTGTGCCAAGACCGAGTTGTTTGGCGTTCCGTCCTCTCTGCCTACCCCTGCGGGGAAACGGCGTGATGGTTAGTTAGTTTAGAGTAAAAACATACTTATTATACAAAATAATCGAAAGGATTTTTGATTAGTCTTTTTATCAGCCCAGAACAAAATGAAGTAGGCCCGTAAAAAGTGCTTTTAAGTTCAAAATCTCCTACTTATGAACCCCTTTTCGGTTATGGTTTTATTGTATAATGCGGAAAATTAAATTCTCTAGAATATGATCGTAAACCATCAAAATGTTTGTGCCTGAGCTTCGCAAAGTAAAATAAAGCACGCTTTTAGCGATGTTTTTTCGTGAATAAATCAAAACAGGCGGCTGGGAATTTAAACCTTATTGCCATCTACATAAGGAGTGTTATTGTTAGCGGCCTGGTCTCGAATTTTACACGACGTGGTGCATCACCGGCCGATTATTGGAACAGCCTATCGCCGCGTGAATAAATCACTATTATTTGAAAACCTGTATTGCAAACACAATGAAACGGTCAGTCCAAAAACTTAGACTAGTTACACAGTTTGTGGTCAAATTAACACCACTTTGGCAAAGGGGGTTCCACTTCACAACTGGTAGATTTTTACACCTATTGTGGAAAGTGTATTTTCTACGCTTTGCCTTTATTAATATGTTACTTTAATCCGGACTTTGACGTTGGTAGCAGGATCTTATGTGGGGCAGTGGTTTTAAATAACGGCAGAATCAAGCAACCAAAGAATACACAAGCATTAGTAGTAGGTATGGTTTGCAAAAAGATGAACGTATATAAAGCAATTATTACGTCAAGGAAAACTGACCAATTCATGAAAAGGGCATCTCGGAACAATATTGCAATACGAGACGCATAAGATATATAGCTCTTTAGTTGAGACTCGAAAGAGAAAAAAGTGGAGGACGAAGATGAAAGAAAATAATGGCAGAAATGCAGTACTGCAGAGCGGTAAATAAACACCTCACGAAAAACATCATTCAGAATCACAGTGAATAATCTACTATATTTTTCTTGTTCCTCATCGCTGAGGATTGCGACCCCCTACTCCAATTGTCTGTTGGACAAGGCTTTTCCATTCCTCGCAGAACTGCGCTGTGTGGAGAGCCAAGGACACCGACGTACCGGACGTCAGCGATGCTTGGTCACTTCAGCGCTTTGGTGACCTTCCTCTGATTCTTCTGTCTTTCAATTTGCCGGTGACTATGAGATTCTCCAAGTTGGAGTCTTCAGTTTAGCGAGCAACGTGTCCAAAGTATCTTAAAATACGTTCTCGGCAGATAGTTAATGTGGATGCCTATTGCCTAGCTCTTCCAGAATGGACACATTTGTGCTTCTGGTTGTCAATGGTATCCTGAGCATTTTTCTTCAGCACTACATTTCGAGGCCACATATTCGCTTTCTTTCACTGCCTGAAAGTGTCCGTATTTCCACACCATATAGATCAGTGGTTTCCAAACTATTTTGACCCACGGATCCCTTTCCCAAACTCTTTTGGCCCACGGTCCCCTTCCCCCCCGTTAAGCCGTTAAGAGGGTATTACCAGAGAAAACCAGAAATATGTCATTTTTAAATCAGATTGTTATTTATATCAGATTGTCATTTTAGACGTATTGACTCTTTTCCACAAAAAATTATAAATGGATTTCGAAAGATTGTTTTATCTAGCATTCGCATGTTTTCAATTTGGAGAAAAAATGTTTATTTTTAACATAATAAAGTTATACCATAGGTCGTTGGCAGATTTGTTAAATTTTCAAAAACGATTTTGTATTATACCACACCCATTTCTAATCATATAATCATGCAGTAAAATAAATCAATACATTATCTGGATAAATCATTAAAAAATATACACGTACATGTGTTTCTTGACGAAAATTGGTCCGTTTGTGCATTTATTTGCGCACTTACAAACTAATATATTTCAGAATTTTTTAACATTCTTATTTAACTTAGACATTATTGAAAAATAAATCACAAAAATAATCAAATAAATAAATTTATACTTATAATAAAAAAATAATTACAAAAAGTACATTATTTCAATAGTTTTATCATAACGCCTTTAGCAGTTTTGGATGCAGGCATAAATAAAAGCAAATTTGGAATGAAATAAAATCGATATAGAGTTATAATTTTATAAAGCTGGTACGGAAAATAATTCATCTTTCTCGTTGTAACCGCCCTGCACGATAGTAAGAACAACTTTCAACGAAATGTGGATTTTCGGCCGCTGGCTGGTTAAACGCTCTTGTGTTGAAAATAAGCAAACATATCTACATCTCTATTTAGCAATTTTGAAAGATTTGAAAACTGAAAACATTATTTTTGTTCAAAACTAGGAAAATTTATTGTATGCACTTCACCAGGAGTACCTATATTATATTGATTAGCATTAATAACTTAACTTCCATATGAATAAAAATGTGTCACCATTTTTTTTTATTTTATATTAAATCCTGCGCGGACCCCTGACGTTGTTCAACTCAATTTTACATTTTCACGGACCCCCTGAATGATCCTGGGGACCCCTGGGGGTTGTAGGGACCACTTTGGGAACCACTGATATATATTATAGATCAAAGATCGTATACCAATATGAAATATAACCAGTCACAAAACATACCCGAATTGGGGATGCCATAGTCCCACAGTCTTCGAACCATTGGAATTTTATGTGGTATTCCTATACAAAAGAATGGCTACAATGGGCACAAAAACATGTTATAACAGTAGGTACTTCGGGCAACGCAACGACACTAAATCGATATATCGACCAGACCAGCTAAAGAAAATCATTGGATGTGTAAAAAGGGAATAGTTAGAATCATCTCTCACATTCTTACGGAAACGGTTCTTATATGGACTTCCTTTTTACATAATGGTGTTGACCGCTTTGGTTCATCAGAACGAAGACCAGATTCGATTTGCAATAACAATAGGAGAAACAACAGTCACCGCGCGATGCAATGGTATTCTGGAAACCGGTACCTAAGCGCGCGCAATGCGTGATGATTTATTTTCTGGGTCATTGTGCCGTGTTGTCTTATATGGAGGAGTTGCAGAGTATAGGCAGTAGGTTTCAAAAGTTGAAGAACTGGAATGAAAAACCCATGAAAAGAGAAATTGTATAGTATTCCACTTGCGACATATTCCAGAGTGGTAGGTTTTTTTTTTTTTTTTTTTTTTTTTTTTTTTTTTTTTTTTTTTTTTTTTTTTTTTTTTTTTATTTAAAAAAATACATACGTATACAGATTCATAGTAAAACATTTGGTTCTTAAGGCTAATAACAATATGTAAATTTCTTTTTAATGAAACTTCACAATTCAAAAGAGAAAATATTTCTCGTGCTTGAATTTTGGAGTGCCATTGTAAAATGCATAGTTACACAGAGTATGTTATTACAAGTACTTATATTAATAAAATATATATTCATGAAGACAAGTGTACATAATAACTGACAATATTGTCAGAGTAGGTACATATAATAAAGTTGTAACAATTTGGTGCCTGCAAATAATGCGTATGTACTTGCTTTCAATTAAATATGGTGATGAAATATTTTTAGAGATTATGTCCTAGTTTATTTTTTTTGTTGTTATTATTGTGATGGTGAATTTAAAACTTATAATTAGTGTCGGGTTGGTCTATTAGTGTTTTTATTTGGGATTTAAAAACTTTATAATTTTTTTCAGACTTGATTTTATATGGGAGAGCATTGAAAAATTTTATACCTTGATAAGCATAATGGTGTTGGGAAGCACTCGTTTTAAATTTTGGAATTTCTAAATTGCCCTGTGATCGTGGTCGGTTGTTTATGTTTGTGAATGTTATTGTTGATGAATTGAAATGATCTTTATGAGTTTGCAATAATGAGTTCTTTTTGAAAATTTTATTAAGACTGAGAACCCTAAAAGAGTCAAATAGCTGTGTTGTTGGAAATACAGATGGTTTTCGTAAGATGACTTTCAAAATCAACCTCTGTACCCTTTCTACAGGTAAGAGGTTTGTTTTGAAAGTCCCACCCCACCCGATTATACCATATTGTAGTATAGATTGGGCAAGAGAGAAATAGATAGTTTTGATCATATTAGATGATAAGATGTTTCTCAGTCTAATAAATATGTATATAAGTTTTCTTATTCTGGTTACTGTATTTTGGATTTGTTCTTTCCATTTTAAGTGTCTATCTACTATGACACCCAAATACTTTATACTATTTTTGCAAGTTATTGGTAGGCAATTTTCATCGTTGCATTCCTTTTTATTTTCACACTGTGATGAATGGATTTTAATAGTTATATTGTTCTCGACATTTTTTTTCTTTCAAAGAAAAAGGAATAAAATAAGTTTTCTCCGTATTAAGTGAGAGACAATTTAGGTCAAACCATGTTTTGAGTATGTTTATATTGATATTTGCTATACTCATTGTTTCCTCCCATGATTTCCCTTTAGTGATAACTACAGTGTCGTCTGCATAAGATATGATATCTCCAACTATGGGAAGAGTGAACATTTGATTTACATATATAATAAAAAGGATAGGACCGATGACAGTTCCTTCAGTATCACCCTAGTGAAAGACCACAACTAAGAATCCAAAAGTGGCCTAGAATGGTTTAGCTCTATTTGGGGACCAGATCTGAAAAGCGAGGTACATCCCACCTTCCTCTTTCCCATATATACCAATGGCATAGTCTCATTGGGTACGGCTAAGCAGTTGGGACTTTTGTTTGGTATTCAAATAAAATAAAAACATTTTCGTTACAGATAAAAGGACGACCAGATAACAAGTTGTTTACAAATTATTTATATGAGAAAATTCAATTAGATCTTTGATGGTGTTGAAAGACGCACAGGGCTAAAATAAATTTTAAAAAATCAATATACAGACAAATATATTTTTCTTTGACGCATTGAGTGAAAATATCTTTTGTTATTCGGCGGTACATCCTCTCTGTACATTTAGTTACATTGTGTGTAATTAGGTAAACCGTATTTTCTACAAAAATAATATTACTCAAAATCCGTTGTTAATGATCATTCAATCATGTTAATGATCTTCAACAATGAATTCTTAACAAGACAGTTGAGCTTTCTCGTACAAAAGAAAAACAAATTATTGTAAAAAAATTCCACGCCCGGCTGGCGGACTAAAATAAAGCACTTTATTTTTTATGTGTCATGATTTATTTCTAGGGAAGAGTACTGCATTGTTGACAGCCGTCACGTTGACAGTGTCACCGAGTCAAAATAAACGCGACGCGTGGAAGAGAAGTGAAAATACTTTCTACGAGACGTTGACAGCTTCGTCAGGACTTACAATTAACAGGTGGGGAGTAGCTACAATGAGAATTAAGGTTGTGTGTGATGCTTTACAGAAATTCAAATGTAACATTGTCATCAAACAGCCATTCAGTGCGATTTTGTTTTTTTGACAGTTGAAAGGTTCCCGTTAAACGCCGATTCTAAGTTCGTTTCAGCCTTTACAGCGCTCTTGAGGCGATTTTTCGCAAAAACAGCGCTATATAAGTTGTCCAAATTTATTATTATTATTATTATTATTTGAACAAATTGTGATGAAGAGGCCAACTATATATAGTAGATAAAAGCTTGTCAGCATATTACAATTTTATAGAAAGCTGAAACGCACCTAGAATCGAATTTGAAAGGTAGCTTTCAAATTTCAAAAAAAAACAAAAATGGCGCTGAATTTCCATTTGATGACAAAGTTTCATTAAAAATTTCTGCGAAACAACTGGACCTGAGTTTCTGATCTAGAAAATATATTTTACAGACATTTCAATTTTCAACATTTATTTATTTTATTCAGGTTCTCCATTCTTTTTAGTGTATAACTGTTTTCAGTTATACACTAAAAAATTATGGAGAAGATTACAATTTTTTTTTAAATGCATGGGGGCAGTTTTACTATGTTGTGACGTATGTCAAGAGATAGTTACTGATTTCTCTGAACATACACAAGACTATATAGGTCGGGTTATTAATAGGTAGGTAAGGTCTGATAGTTAACATCTTATTAAAAGTACAAAGAAAAAAATACCTGTTTAATTTAAGGTCCAAACAAAATAATAATTATAATATACAGATTTTTTTGCTCGATAACATTAGTACTTAATTTTGTCAGTTCTTTACTCTGTGCTCCCATTTATTTATCAATATTAATTGATTCCTGTTTTACCATGAATATAACAATTCTTTATTTGTGAATAGAACAACAGTATTCCTTCATTTTATAGAGCGATATCTGTAGATTCCTGTTTTATAAAAGAGTGAAATTTCTCTCTTGAAATTTGAGCACTAATCGAACAAAACCTTGTGATCGAAGCTTCCTTCTGTGTTTATTAATATAAAAGTAAAGGTTTCCATAATCTAAGTGGCAGGCATAATAATAACAGTGCCCGTCAATACTTAAAAAAAACGCTTTATGGGAGAAAAAATTTAGTAGACGGAGAAATATACGATATCAAAGGAAAATAATTTTGCACCTATTTTAGGAAGATATATCATTTGTACACGTATTTTCTTAGTTGAGCTGCATCCATCTAAGCCATTAAGAATAAATCTAAATAGATGGTACTTAAGTCAAAACGAAATGCACATAAAAACAAGGGAAGATGTCCCATGTTGACGACATACACGTCGCGGTCGGTGACAGCTCGCAGCAGTTGACAGAAATAAACTAGTCAATTCCAACGCCGTGCATTTGAATGACAGGTGCTTCAATACAGATATTTTAGAAATTTATAAACAAACAACAGATACATTGTCACTGAAAGAGCTTGCAATACAACACAACAAGTAAATGCAGAATTAATAAAATGTGTTCCTCTCTTACTGCAAACGTACTCAGAAAAATGAAACCGTGTCTTTTGTTTTATCTGTCTTTTGACAGTGTTACGGGAAAAAAACCCTCCAGAAATTTGGCGAATTTGTCAGATGGTTGAAATGTTTCCGCTCTACAATAAAATGCGAATAAATGTAAAATTTGTGAACGTATCCGAAAGCTAAAACCTGTTTTGGAAAGGCGATAAAATACGCTTTCAAATTTTATAATTAAAAATAAACATAAATTTAAAATAAAAATAAATAAATAAACTTACATATTTTATTACACAGGTGTATAATAAACGTTACTGTCACGTTACTGTCACTTTTTTGTCGTTCATGTGAAAACAAATAATAAAAAATTGTTCAAATTGCGATTCAAAAGTTTGGTTTCGTAAATGTGTATATTTTATTTTTTTGGTGGATATTCTTAGAACATATTTCTATGTGATGTGATCTATGTGAGTTGGGGCAAATATGGTCTTCTGTGATTAAAGGTTAAGCAAAAAGGTAAAATCCGTCGGATGTCTGAAAGCGCCCGTCGTGAGTTATCGGCTGTCAATTCATCACTCAATAGAAAATTTACAAGATATGTTGTCATGTAAAATAACTTGGTTTCAACTTAATTATTACTTAAAAAAAGATAAGCAAATTCTTACTACTAAGCTTGTGTAAAGGTCGTCACTTCAAGAAAATTCTCAAGTCCTAAGGGTCCTAAATTCTCAAGTTTTTCAAAATAAATATTAACACAACTCTCTTATAATGCACCAACGAAATACAAATTTTAACAATTATTTGGAATAGGGGTGTCCGAAAACTCGTCGGCCCAAAAACAGTTTTAAGGGTAGGTACTATTGAAGGATTAATCTAGTTAAATTCTAAAGGGTATAACAACGACGTCTAAGGAGAAAATTATTTGCACGCAGACCTAAGTCCGACCTTTGGAAAATTAAAAAAAATACCACTGGCAAATGCAAACCTACCCTTGCCCAGAGGTCAGAGCGTATTGGACCCCGTCATCCGTTCATAAATAATAATGTTCACTTTTTTCTTGTCTAGGTCTAGATCTGTTATAGGCATGCCGTTGATAGCTCCATTGTTACATCACCCCCTTCACCACAAATGCATAAATTAACCATGTAAGAGTAAACCCATTTTTAATGTGAATACAGCACATTAGTACCCATTACTCCCTTCCGTTTGGCCCATTAAGCGGGCTACAGACCTTCAGTTTTAACTCTACAGTTCGATCGTACAGTTAAATTGCACGCTTTAGGTGTATGGTATCCCCAATTGGGATTTGTTGTAAGGCTGCAGAAAGGGAAGGAGCTGGGAAAGAGGAAAGTTGGAAAGTAACCGAACACGGCTACCGCCATTTTAAACAACGCCAACGTTTCGATTCAGAACGGTGTTCTTTCACTAGGGCAATGCTCAATATGTCAACTCTGGCATAAAAATCGAGATAACCATTTGAAACAATTTTAGAGTAAACTAACTAATTAACTACAACGCCGTTTCAGGTAGAGGGAGAGGATACACCGCAGAGTAGAGTATTTCTTTTCTTATTATCGTTCTTATTTATTATTATTTATCTTTCTATTTCATATTTGGGAATATTGTGTAAAGGGTCTTTTTATGGAAAGGAATGAGAAGAAGTTCTTGGAAGGAAAAAGTATAAAAAGTGGGTAGGAATCTGGGGGTCAATGTGTCCAGGAGTGATGTACGTACGAATCCATCCCTCTCACTGTGGTGCAAAGTGATGAGTCGAGAGAGTACACCTAGAGAGGTCTAGGTTAAGTCTCCCTCAACCAGTCAGTCTCTCCAGATCCGGCCCGCCACGCAGTAGGTGAGCAAACGCATTCGCCGCCAAGTCCTAGACAAACCTCACCCCATGAACCCGGGCACCACGTAATGCCAGTATCATATATACTATATATTATACTACGTGACTAAGGTAACAACCGTCTACTAGCCTATCATGTACTAGCTTCGCCGACCACACGAATCTAAAACCCAAAGGCAGGGTAACTTCGGTATCTTATTAAATTATTCTCTAGCTGCTAGCCTACTGGCTTCCTCACTAGCTTACCAAGCTAAAAACAAAACTAGTTCAATTTACATGTAACTAGAGTTAGGGTGCGTTTCCTTAGAAGCGGAGCTGAGCTGAGACTGACCAATGATATTGCTCAAATCACAGAGATGTGTGATTTGAGAAATATCATTGGTCAATTTTTGTAAGTCTCAGCTCAGCTCCGCGCAGCTCCGCTTCTATGGAAACGCACCCTTACAAGCTTGTTAGATTACATAAACTGGAATGAAAAACTAGGCTCGTGTAGCTCGGGCGTAAAAGTCGGTATCGAATTCCGTTGGTTCAATTTAGACGTGCCCAATTTTCTCGAAAAGCGTTAAAAATACGTTTCAATCGTTTTTGTTTGAGAAACAATAAAATCTATTTATCGTGTTCATTCATCAAGACGTTTCCGCCCAAGATGATTGTAACAGCTTTTTGTGATAATAATACATAATTTATGCCGTAGCGTGGAAGAAAGATTTGAGAAAAGTACAAGAAAACAATAATTGACCTCAATATCTTCTGACCCGATTGAACTTTTCTCCAATACATTAAAAAAATATTTTTTTAAAGAAAGTAAAATCAAATTTACATATATATTATATTGAAAAACTTCTACTTCCGCACGAAGGAATAACTAAAGGGCATTATAAATTATAAAATGGTCACAAATATGTATTATTTAAGTCACTAGTTATAATCCTTAGTTGAAAGTCACTAGATATAAATCTAAGATGCAAGTCATTAGTTATAAGCCTTAGTTGTAAATCACAAGCTTTAAGCTATTTGCAGGCCTCAGAACTTAGTTGTTAGCTAGGTAATATAATAAATAAAGTCTTAGTAAGTTGTAAGTCGCTAGTTATAAATCTTAAGTGTAAGTTATAAGTCTAATTGATAAATTATAGCTTAAATAATTTTTAGTGAGTTGTAAAACGCCCTATGACCGCTGAGACCACTGAGAATAGTCGAATAACTCAGTGGTCAAAGCTATTCCCCAGCAAGAAAGAGGTCCTGGGTTAAATTCCTAAATCTGACTGAAACTTTTCCTACCTTTTCTGTTTTACATTTTCCATTTGTGAATGGTTAATTTTGTACTTTTGACTGTAGCTATAACTTAATGGTTATCCATTATAGATAAATGAAATAAAGTTATTTAAATAAATGACGACAATATAAGCGAAACTCAGTCGAAAATCTGGAAACAGAAAAATCAGAAAAACATATTGACACCTCTGGGACAATATGTTTTTCTGATTTTTCTGTTTCCAGATTTTTCTGTTGACACCTCTGGGACAATATGTTTTTCTGATTTGTCTGTTTCCAGATTTTCGATTGAGTTTCGCTTATATTGTCGTCATTTATTTAAATATTACAATTTGAGGTTTTACTCACAAAGTTGAAAATTAAAAATGAAATAATGTTACTTTGTTTGAACCACTTGTATATTTGTTTAAAGCCGACCGGTTTCGGAACGACCGTTCCTTCCTCAGGGCAAACGTATACTGATTTGACAACTACAAAATAGTGGATGGGAACAATGTATTGTGTTAGGGGTGGAGCCGTTGCTAGGGATTAATGAAGAGTGGGTGGGCAGGTGAACATATCCAGAATTGGGCTGTAAGATAATATTTTTTGTTTGTTGTTTAATAATAATAATTTATTTTGTTTCAATAATTAATAATATTTTAATTAAATGCAACAAATGACTTTGGAAACACCACATATTTTATCAAATTTATCAAAACGTTCATTAAAATTTTAATTTTATCCTGACGAAGTAACCATTGGTTTCGAAACATGTTGATAATTTTGATTAAATCAGCGGTGAATACAAAGTAATTCTTAATATTTAATTAAATGAAGATAATATTAGCGAAACTCAATCGAAAATATGGAAACCGAAAAATCAGAAAAAGATGTGGACCCTCGAACCCAGGACCTTCGGCTTTCCGGGCCGCAGCTCTAACAACTGAGTCATTTTTATCCGATTCAGTCATTTTTAACTGTATTATATTGTATAAGACTGTACAGAATTGTGTAAGAACTACCAACATTACATTCATTTTCTTAACGCATATTTTATTGGCTGCTATCTTTATGTATGATTGCCATCTAGATAGAGTATATTGACTTTTATGGACTTGCAATAAAAATTTAAAAAAAAACACACACACACAAAAAAGTCATTTGTACGCATTACATAAAAACGATGTCACAAAGTGAATTTTCGAACATTGAAGAAGTAATAAGTTTTTTAATACAAGCCCTCTATTATATCGATTATTGACTCGTCTTTAGTATTTCATTCACTTGACGATATCTGGTCTCAACAGAGTCAATATTAATAAACTGTAGAAAGATTAACGACGTATAATATAAATGACCTCGTGTGTTTCCTTCAAAATGACCCTTGGCTTTTGGAACGGACAAACTTTCCAGTGTTTGACAGTATAATAAAGTGTAACGTTACTTTCTAGTTGAAAACGCCAACTTTTGGTTAACTGGGAGTTTGCACTCCGTTTTAGAGTTTGTTCATTTAACCGTATTGCGTTCCACGTTAGATATTACATTTTATGAAGGCATAAGGCGCTGTCGGACGTTAAACCTTCTAAAATGTTCTAAATAATATCTCCCAACCCAAGCCACCAGAATCACAAAGAAACCTTTAAGTTACCTTTTGATAAATAAAATGATAAAATATGTAAAAGAGGTAAAATTATGGTTGAATAATGTAGATATTAAAACGCTTTTTCTATAAATTTATCCATCCTTCTACAACTCACTTTCTGTAACTTTCTAAACTGTAGTACAATATGTTTTCTGTTAAATTTTTTATAATAACTAGAAAAAAAAAATTTAAAATCAGTATGTTTTTTTCATAATTTTATTTTATTTTTATAATAGCTGAAAAAACCTTTTTCACTTACTCTACCTATGTAATACTAACTTTTTATACTAACTTTATATTTTATATGTTTTTTAAGTCTATTTTATACTTTGGGTACTTGGAAATATAGTATTTTGTTTTAATATTACCCACACTCAGGCAGTGCCTTAGTGGGTTTTCATTTCTTGTTCATACTATTTGTTATTATATATTATGTTATTATATGTATACTATTTGCTATTATACATTATATGCACAAAGAAATGAGAATAAATAAAGTTAAAAAAAAAAAAATAATAATAATAATAATAATAATTTTTATTTTTGACTTAATAAGTAAACATTACTTTATGTTAATTAATTAAGACAATATTAGCGAAGCCCAATCGAAAATCTGAAGAATTTGAATAATATTAAATTACATTAAAATAATTAAATGAGATTAAAAGAATTTGGCGTTCTCAGACTAAAAAAATATTACCATTTGTTATTTTGACTACTGGCATTATACCTAGCTCTCTTATGCAAAATTTAGGCTTATTAGATTTGTTAAAGAATTTATATATAAAAATGCAAAAGTCAACAATTTTAAATGCATTTAGGATTACGAAACATTTTTTAAATATTTATATTGAGGGATCAGTGGGATTTATCGATCCAGCTAGGAGTTTTACCGAGCCGAACCCTCTGATATGAAAATATCTGGAGTCGGTGAATTAATTTCCCATTTGGGCTCCGGTAGGTTGACATGTTGTTTTTGTATTGTTTTGTATTTATTATACTTATATAGTACACTTGCATAGCGTGGATTGACTAGATGATCATTTGTGGAAAAGTGTTTGGAAGGGTTTAGTTTTTCCTGTGGGAAAAATTTAACCCGGACATAAAGTCATAATAAGTACTTAAAATATTGCAATTTGAGGTTTTATTCATTTAGTTAAAAATTAAAATAAATATTCATCCTACTAGACACGCAGAAGAAGTCAATAGATGTCGCATACTAAATAAAAAATGGATAAATTTATCCAAGACAGTATCTTGGATACATTTATCCATTTAGTTCTGGTTGAATCTATATTGAATATCAGATAGCATTTAGTTCTGGTTGAATCTTGCAATCGTATATAAATATACAGCAGCCAATAAATATAAGCGTTAAAAAATGAAGACAATGTTGGTAGTTCTTGGTCGAAGGATGATGCGCACAGTTCAGAATCAGATAATCGTCCCTCTTCTAATCACAAGCGTCTGCTTCTATAGAAGAGAAATACCATAAAAAAAATGAAAAAAAATCAGTGATATTTATTATTATTTATATGCTAATGTTAATGTTAATTTTAATGTTAATGTTATTGATTATTATTAATGTTATTTTATCTGAACAACAAAAAGGTTGTCGCAGAAAACATATGGGATGTAAAGAACAATTAGTTATTGATTCTGTAATTTTAAAACAAATTCAAAATCAAAAGCGTAATTTACATACTTGTTATATAGATTATCAAAAAGCTTTTGATAGTGTCCCGCACTCGTGGCTAATCAAAATATTAAAAATATATAAAGTTAACCCAATTATAATTAGCTTTTTGAAAAATATTATGTCCTTTTGGAATACAGATTTACTAGTAAATTTAAAAGGTAAGAAAATAGTAGTACCGGGCATTTCAATAAAAAGAGGGATTTTTCAAGGAGACTCATTGAGTCCTCTTTGGTTTTGCTTAGCATTGAATCCTATGTCTAAAATGTTAATTAAAAGCAAGTTTGGAATAAAAATTAAGGGTAATACAAGAGAGAGTAGTATAGTTTCACATCTTTTATATATGGATGATATAAAATTATTTTCAAATTCTGAATCAAATTTAGAAAAAATGATTAAGGTAGTTAAAATTTTTTCAGATGATATTAAAATGACTTTTGGTTTAGATAAATGTAAAACGATCCATATAGAGAAAGGCAAAATTGTAGATGGAGACGAGGGTATATTTAGAAATTTCAAAATTAAAAGTATGAAAGGGGATGAGGTTTATAAATATTTAGGATACCCGCAATCGAATAGATTAGATCACACTAGTATTAAAAATGATATTAGGATTAAATTTCAAACTAGGATCAGAAAAATTTTAAAATGCAATCTATCTGCTAAAAATTTAGTAAAAGCAATAAATACTTGGGCAATACCTTTATTAACGTACTCATTTGGCATAATTAAATGGTCCAATACAGATTTAGATAGTTTAGAACGATTAATTAGAACTACGTTAACAAAGTTTAATTGCCATCATCCAAATTCAGCTATAGAACGAATTAATTTACCTAGAAATTTAGGAGGTAGAGGTGTAGTCAAAATAACATCTTTGAAACACAATCAGGTAGAAATGCTTAGAAATTTTTTCCATAGGAAAGCTAATAGCTCAGAAATGCACAAAATAATTTGTAAGGCAGATAGAAACATTACACCTTTAAATTTATATGACGAGAATGCCAACATTCTTATAAATACTAACCAGGAATTATTAGATTCCTGGTCAAATAAAATTATTCATGCAAAACACTTCAATTATCTCAACCAAACATATGTTGACAAACTTTCGTCAAACAAATGGTTGAGTATTGGAGAGTTGAGCGCAGAAATAGAAGGATTTATGCTTGCCATTCAAGATAGAGTCATTAATACTAAAAATTATAGGAAGCATATAATTAAAGATATAAATCAAATTGATGATTTATGTAGAAAATGTTTGGCCTTTCCGGAAACTATAGAACATATTATATCGGGATGTTCTATATTAGCGCCGTCCGAGTATACATTTAGGCACAATCAGGTTTTAAAAATAATCCACCAAAGTTTGGTAATTAAACATAACTTGATTGACTGCCATAATATAGTACCATATTATGAATATGAACCAAATTCATTTTTAGAAAATGAATTTTATAAAATATATTATGATAAAACTATACTAACAGACAGAACAATTAGTCATAATAGACCTGATATAGTTTTACATGACAAAATTAAAAAAATAACTTATATCATTGATGTAGCTATTCCAAATTCCTGTAATATTCAAAAAACTGTTTCTGAAAAAATTAGAAAATACACAGATTTAGGAAATGAGATTAAAAGAATTTGGCATTCTCGGAATATAAAAATATTACCATTTGTTATTTCGGCTACTGGCATTATACCTAGGTCTCTGATTCAAAATTTAGGCGTATTAGATTTGTCAAAGAATTTATATATAAAAATGCAAAAATCGGTAATTTTAAATACATGTAGGATTACAAAAGATTTTTTAAATATTTATATTGAGGGATCAGTAGGATTTATAGGTTCAATTAGGAATTCCACAGAGCCGAACCCTCTGATATGAAAATATCTGGAGTCGGTGAATTATTTTCCCATCTGGTCTCTGGTAGGTTGACATGTTGTTCTTGTATTGTTTTGTAATTATAATACATATAGTGCAATTGCATAACGTGGATTGACCAGATGATCATTTGGGAAGTGTGTGAAAGGGTTTAGTTTTTCCTGTGGGGAAAATTAAACCCGGACATTTAAATCTGGTGCGTAAATAATTTTATTATCTAGGCATTGATTTGTAATTGTATTTCCATTGTTTTTATGTATCTATATATTTCGAAATAAAAAAAAAATAAAAAAAGATTCGCTTAGGCATATCGGTAGGCTCTGTTGGTTGAATACTGACCCGGCAAGTCATAGGTCCTGGGTTCGAGTCCCAGATGTGGCCTATCTTTTTCTGATTTTTCTTTTTCAGATTTTCGATTGAGTTTCGCTAATATTGTCTGCATTAATAATAATTCATTTATAATGATAATTCATAGTTCATAACCGTTTTATTAGCATTTATTTTATTTTCTTTTCAATAATAATATATTGTGTAGCACGTACCCGAAGGATTTTATCAGCGATTCCTGGGTATATTTGGAGTAAAAAGTGTACACGTCATTTTGCTTATAATTTTTTTAAATTAAAAATATAAACATTTGATTCGCTACCGATCCCATCCCTACAGGTCGCGAAGGGATCTAGCGATACGCTCGTTGTTTCGTGGGTTACCGTGCTGTAAGAACGAAACGGGGTGCTTATAATGTGACCCGCCACTATGCTATACCGGACCACTCAGTTGCAACATGAGATGGAAAAATATTTTTATTATTATTAATTGAAAAAAATATATGTATAGATATGATCGGACAGCAAAATGACATTAACATTTTTTACTCCAAATATGTTCAGGAATCGCTAATTAACGTGCTGTTACACCCCATATATACAGGGTGTAACAGGACGTACCAGAGGGATTTCAACCATCGATTCCTGACATTATTTGGAGTAAAAAAATGTAAATAAAATTTTGATCTTCGGTGATATTTTTGATGTTTTTTTTATTTATTTTTTCTACAAAAACATTAAATAATGGTAGGTGTTGGACAGTTAGAGGCGGAGTGAAGGGTTGGCCGGTTACTCGCCTCAGTGACCAATGACATAAGCGGAATTTTTTGTTTGAATTTGAAGAAATTTTTTTTTTATAAAATGTCATCAAAAAAGTCACCGGAGACCAAAATATCATTCAAATTTTTTACCCCAAATATGCTCAGGAATCGCTGGTGAATTCCTCGGGTACGTCCTGTTACACCATGTACAGGAAACATTAAATTTAAGTTAATTTTCCACTTTTATTACTATTATATACACTTCGATGGGGTAGAGAAATTTCGTTGATATTAATTGATAAAGGATGATAATCAACCGAAAGCAGTCTTGTAAATAAAAGAGGATTTTTAAAAGTTCTACGAACATGTTTGTTTTCAGTGGTTAGCTCCCGACGAAAGTTTAATTGATGGAAAATTTTCCTGTTGGAAAAAACTGCAAATTTCACGACATCGCTTCTGCCGAAAATAGTTCCAGAAAAAACTTTTTTCCACCACAGAGATGGTTCGAGAGTTTTGGCTGATTCAGCACCCAGATAGTTAAAATAATTTGATAGCCGGTAGAGGGCGGGAAATGAACATAACTTAATTTATTCCATTCTTTCGTATTCCATGACAGAAATTTTACCAAATAATCTTTTACTGCTGCGATAAATTGGGAACAAAAAAAAATCGCCGAATCGAAAAGCAATTCTTGCCGAACCAATTCAAACCGTTGAAAAATATTACATTATCTTGTACTAACATCGATGATATTACAGTAAAAAAAGTGTTAAAATGGTAATATCTCACGGAGAAATAAATATATTATTTAATCGTTTTACTCGGCGTCTGGCTTTAGCTACAGTCCGTTAAAAGAGGGTGGAAATTTAACAAAATGGAAGATACATTTTTCATTACTATTGTAATACCGAGTGACGCCGGTTTTCGAAAGAAATTATAGCACATTTGAAGACATAAGAGTATCAACTGAATTGACCGTTTGACATTTACAAGAAAAACGGCGCACCTATTTTTTTAAAGTATATTCGTGCTTATTTCTTCCATGAAATAATATTTCTATTTAATAATTATTTCTTGGGCATTAACTATGAACAATTTCTAGACATTTTGTTTTGAAGAGTTTTCATTTTCGATGTACATTTGTTTCTTTAAATTTTAAATTTTCTGGTACCGGTTTGGACAAACTGATCCACCAGCAAACTAAAAATTCTACACAAAAAAAAAAAAGATTTAATTAGGTGTGAGTAGTGGGTGGGGTGATTTTTGGGTAAGGGAATAACGGTGGGAGGAGTTAACATTACATATAAGGGTGATTTACGTGGTGCTACTATTTTATTATGATATTATTTTTTAATTACATTTTTTTGTTTGTTTGTAAGGTTTTTAAAGCGCGCAAATTAAAATATTTATTTATATTGGAATGCATAAACTTGGTACTTTCTTTGTGTGGTATTTTTTCTTTTATGACCTGTCTCTATTAAATGGTTAGCAAATTTGAAATAGTTATTATTTTGTAAACAAAGTTCATGTTCTCTTTTCCGTTATTTGTTTTTGGGGTGTTGTGCCGTGTTGCGCTACCTCCTTCTTTAGTGAACGTTTCGGACAGCGTTGCAGTGTCCATCATCAGGGCAGATCCGGTAGACGTGTAGATGTAGATGTACGCTGTCCAAAACGTTGGCTAAAGAAGGAGGTAGCGAACACGGCAATAACATCCCAAAAACAAATAACGAAAATACTTTCGGCCGTGAAAATCTAAAAAGGTATCTTTATGTTCCCTGATTCTAGTTTTAAAATTTTTAGTAGTCATACCTACATACTGTGCGTCATTATCATTACATTCAATCACACAGAATTTTTTAAATTTAATTAACAAAAGTATATGGCAAATTAACGCTCTTCAAAACAAAATTTCTGTTTAATCTATAATATAAAAATGAATCGCTAAATTTGTTGGTAAGCGCAAATCTCGAGAGCGGCTGAACCGATTTCGCTAATTCTTTTTTTAGAATATTCCTTGAAGTACGAGGATGGTTCTTACGGAGAGAAAAATTAAGAAAATTGCGTAAAAAATTGGATAATTTCAGAAAACCTAACACGTTTGACAGTTTGCGTGTTTGAGAATGACATTTTGCAAAACAATGATGGAATTAAATCACAATTCTATTTTTGAAAATCTGTAAGTTGATAAATTTATTTAAAGTAGGTACTCCCCTTACAGTTTGAACCGAATCAAGAATTTTAGATGTTTTAAATAGATACCTTTGTTAGGTACCAAATTTAATATACATAAAAAATGGAAATTTGAATAAAAATTGTAAAAGGTGGCACGCGGACCGTTTAAAAACTAATGTACTGGGATTGAATATGTGGAACGCAGGAGGAGGGTTGGCGGGACGAGGGAGCGGGAAAGGGAAGAAGGAAGGCGGGGAAGGTGGAAGGGGAATGCGGGAGGGGAAGGGGACGCGTGAGGGGGGAAGGGAACTCGAAAGGTTGGTTAGCGGGACGGGGGAAGGGGGGGGGGGAGTAAAGTGGGGAGAGGGAAGGTGGAGCTGACGGAATGGGAACGCGAGAGGGGAAGAGGACGCAGGAGAAGAAGGGGAGGCGGAAGGGGAACGGGACGAATTGGAAAGGACACTCAGGGAGAAACAATTTCTTTATTAAATGGCATAGCAACGCATGCCGGGACCAGCTAGTATATTATAAATAAGAATGCTTGTGTGTTTATTTTGTATAAAAATCTTCAGGTTTTTTTCAAGATTGATGAAATTTTTTTTACAGTTGACTTTTAAAACAAGATGAAGTCAATGAGCTTTCGGAATACCATCCCCATCCCTTTTCCCATCCCTTGAAGCAGAATAAAGTAACTAATAAACACCACAAATAAAAAGTAAACTTCTTCATGCTTCATTCAATACCAAAAATATTCACTTAAACCATGGACGTTTTTAATGTAAAAATATATTTTTCTTTCACCGATCTTGATGTTGCCATTTAAAACCATAAAACTATTTCACCGCCCTCCATTTTTGTCTACTAGACTGTTCTGTTCGTTATTCTCCGCTTGTGGCGTTAGCTAAATCAGCTTCCCATCTAACAAATACTATTTCCATTCGTCCCAAAAAACCATCGAGACTGTTTATGATTCTGTTCCGCAGCCAGTTAAAATAACCAGTTTTTTGTGTCGTTTTTGATATTCTACTTTCCGGCCGATTTTCTCGCCTGCCCACATTATTCAGCTAGTCGGTGTGATATTTTCCCCACAGTTTGCATGCTGTATTGTTTAATGGAGTGAAAAGCCTACAAAAAATCGTGATTACTGCCGCAGGATGGTCCAGTGCATTTGGTACAGCGGAAATATCCAAATCATAATCTACAGTACAATTTTTTTTGTAAAATTGTGCACGCTAAACGAATCGAGAATCTTAACTTCACAGAAGAAGATCTGTATTTGCGATTCGTGTACAGTGGACATGTTGACGCACATCTACATTTCTCAATCGAAACTAATGGGTAAGCTGAAAAATAATGCACTCACGCTTGCACAGCGCGAACTAATTGACCTTCAGAAGCTCGCCAGGTGGAATGTGGAAGTGACATTTCACCTCTATACGCATGCGCAGGTGTGAGGTCGTTGAATTCATCCAGTGTATTTTGAGAAGCGAAAGTATAAAGACGTGTTCTAGCGCTATGCGAATTAAGCAGCAGGCTGCTCTCGAATTTTTAACTGCTGAAAAAGTAACTGAGATTCATCGACGATTAAATGATGTTTATGGTGATAATCTTGTTGATAGGTTTATTGTTAATCGATGGGTTCGCGTTGTACAAACATGTGTGCATTACTTTTCAGCCTACCCTCGTACTTTCAATACCTATCCTGAGTCAATATTACCTATATGTGACATTTTAGAACAATAACTCCCAGGAATTGTCAGTCTATTGAAGTAACCCGTGCAATTATAACTTCCTATGGTACCATTTTTTTTACTAAATGAGTAAAACCTCAATTTGTAATATTTAATTAAATGTAGACAATATTAGCGAAACTCAATCAAAAATCTGAAAACCGAAAATCGGAAAAGGGGCTGGGGCGCAACTCTACCAACTGAATTAACATGTCTCTATCCGATTCCGTCATACTTAACTGTATCATATTTCCATACCGACATTATCTTCATTTTCTTAACTCGCATTTTTAATTGGCTGCTTTGTATGTATGATTGCAAGATTCAAACCCGAACTAAATGCTATCTAGATAGTGTGACATCTATTGACTTTTCTGCAAATCTGGGTTGAATATTTATTTTTAACTAAATGAGTAAAAATTAAACATTATAACGTAATAACAAAATATAATTAAATTTTTGCCGTAATCCACAAAATTAGAACGACCGTCCCTGAATGATCACCAATGATTGTAACTAACCGGTATCACCCAAGCAGATCACCAGATCACACAGTCCGTGCACTGCTGACAGTTACCGGTAAACACAAATAGTCGAATTAGCAAACCAACAATGCGACAAACCAGTCGGCAACTAACCAAGGAATCACCAAATCAAATAATCTGCAGACGGATTGACTCCTTGCTCTATTGTCTCGGTCCAGCCGACTGACTGGGCGCAAATAATGGGTGCAGTGGGAACAATCAAGCGACAAAGGTATTAATTCTTGATTGCGAGGGACCGTAAAGCCGCCTTATATTACCCCTTAAGGGGGACTCTGGTCCAGCCGATGCAAAAAATCGATTTTTTTGCCTAAAATTTTTCTATACATGTGGAGAATACATTCCCAAAGTTATAGCATCACATTCGACCTTGAAATATAGTTAGGAGCGGTGCGCGCCAAGCAGGTAGAACGGAGGACGAAGTTTTTCTCAAAACCACATTTTTCAAATTGGTTGGAGTCTTAGCTAATCAAACTTTCATCCGATTCACTTCATTCAAAGTTTAAATTAAAGAAAATTAAATTTATATGCGGATTAACTTAAGACAAAATATTATTATAGGACAAAGTTATCGCAAAATTAAGGACGATTTTTTTCAGTCAATCTTCACTCTATGTCCGCCATTTTGGCAATCAACAACTTTTTTTGCAAAAAGGAATAGCACATTCTACATTCATACTATAACGATTTTTTTTTATTTATTTCATATTTCAGATATTTTTCAAGGACTCTAGGATTCCAACCGGTATGGTCAGACCCTGCGCTTGCGGCCGCTATATCTATGTAAGTAGACATTCAAATCAAATTTTCAGTGGTTTTGTTCGTGTTCAAATGTACCTTTACATGCATTGCATGAAAACATTATGCAAATATTTCTGGTTATAGCTATGAAATTTTATTTCTGCGAAATTTTAAATGATTGCGATAACTAAACTATGCAATATGACTGTCCTAAAACGGGAAAACTCCTAGTTGGAAAGTCAAAGCTTTCTTATAAAGTATTTTGTACTTTAATGTTCAAATAAATAAAAAAACACGTAACAAAAGTTTCGTGAACGAAAATAAATTTAATCTTTGAAACAAAAAGCATTGAAAAAAAACTTTTGGTTGGATCAGGCTCCCCCATCAAGCTGTAACTTTGCACCATTTTTGCAAATTGCGAAGATCACAGTACTCATCATTATCATCGCATTTATTCTTGACTTAGGGTTACAACAAAGGCGCCTGCCTTACTTTGCCCCTAAAGGGCTAAAAATTTACTAACTTTTCCCAAATTGAAAAAAGTCGAAAAATAATGTGTTATTGAAAAAGTATTAGAACAGAGTATTCACAATTGCTTCATTCGAGTTAACATTGTTGGCTGTGTTTGATACTTACGTTATTTGTTTTAGGGGTGTTATGCCGTTCTGCGCTACTTCCTTCTTTAGCCAACGTTTCGGACAGCGTTGCAGTATCCATCATCAGGGCGGATCCGGCAGATCCGATAGATGTGTAATTGGCGACACGGTGTCGCTTCCAAGTAAATAAGCTCACATTTCACCTAAAAATTACACATCTACCGGATCTGTCCTGATGATGGACACTGGAACGCTGTCCGAAACGTTGGCTAAAGAAGGAGGTAGCGCAACACGGCATAACACCCCAAAAACAAATAACGAACATACTGTGGGCCGTGAAAATCTTAAAACGTACCTGTGTTTGATACTGTTTACTAGTTTAAATGATCAGAATATTTTTTTTATTTCTGAGAAGACAAAGTTCACAAGATCCATCGACAAAATATTATATCACTACATACTAACAAAACACAATGGTTGTAGATTTTTTTTTAAATGGGGCAAAGTTACACTTCAATGGGCAAAGTAATTTTCAATTAGCAAACAAAGCTTTAATGGGCAAAGTAAGCCTGAATGGGCCAATAAGTGTTCAGATGCTGAGGAGTTTAAATTTCTCAAGAGGGACATAAAAGGATCGTAGGGTGCAAATTCAAATGAAAATGAGAAACTCAAAGTGTGTGTCGTTTTTAAAGTGATGCATATTCTAAAATTCAGGGTGAAATTTTAGTCCCGTCAACGCCTGATTTAAATTACAATTTTTTTTTTAAATGTAAGTACTTAAGAACTTTGTTGATTTTGTCAAGGTGTCAGTATTTTGCCGGTTTCCTGGGAACGTTTCCACTAATAATATTACAAACATATGAAGCCTTGTCCGCAGCATCCTGGAATATAGCTCCATTATTTGGGCCCCTTCTGAACAAAACCATATCCTAGAAATAGAAAAAGTGCAAAAAAGGTTTATGCGTTACCTGTAAATGAGGGAATATACATACTACCCATTCCTGTATCCATCATTGTTCTTAACAGGAATGCTCGATTTTAACACCCTAGAAGCCCACCGAAAAATATTTTTAGGCAAAGATTTTTTTAAATTAATCTCCGGTACCATACTAAATCCGCCAATATTGAAAGAGATCAACTTATATGTTCCTAACGCGTATACTCGTGGGAGATCCCGTGCACTTTTTATACTCCGAAAGCGAGAACTTCTGCCTATCAGAATGCACCATTAAGCAGGGCGACTCAACTACTTAACGACTGTGCATTGAGCATCGACATCTTCAATGTCACCTACAGAGAATTCAGTAACTATCTTTTGACATACGCCACAACATAGTTAAACTGCCCCCATGCATTTAAAAAAAAATAATTGTAATCTTCTCCATAATTTTTTAGTGTATAACTGTTTTATGGAGAACCTGAATAAAATAAATAAAATAAACATTACAACCAATATTTGGTTCTATTGGGGCAGGGCCACAAAGTTTTTAGTTATCTATCGGCCACGGAAAACAAAAACAAAAACATTGTGTCTCCGGCCTAACCATCCACAAAATGTCTAAATGTTTTTGCCCGAGGATACCCCGTTTTCGAGGTGATTATAATTATATTTCCCAATCAGAAATACCTAAGGATTAAGTTACGGCTCGTGTTAAAAAATCGCTTGATCAGATATTAGGTCAGCACGTGTTTTACTCGCAGAATTTGATTAAATAATATATAGTTTATTATTACGGACGACTCAAATATCATTAACCCCTCAGGCCTCGGGCATACTCTGTCAGAAGGTCAGAAAATTACCGCTTAGAAATATTCGATTACTCCCGAAAACTGTTTTTTATAGGTGATGAATTATTAGAAAAAAACGTATAATTTTTAAAATATTAACATTTTGAATAAAAACATTAAAAAGTTTTAACGTACGATTTTCTATCTGCGGATAATAAAAAAAGAAGTACATATTTTATTAGACAAATGTGTTACAAACTTAATAAACCTTTTTTTTTCAATTTGGAAGGCGGGAATTGTTACCGCCGCCCTGGGAACCTTTATTGGATAACCAACACCTCTGCCGTAGGTCACCCCAAGTGGTTCGCTACGTTGGTGATTTAGCAGGGGTGCGGTTTGTCCAGGTCTTGGAGGCGGATGACCAGGACATACAGAACCCCAGATTCCTACCCACCCCTTAAACCCTTTTCCTTCCCAGAACTCTCCTCTCCTTCCTTTACTTAAAAAACCCTCCACATAGCATCCCCAAAGATGACATAGGCCCTGAGGGAAATTATTTTCCTCAGGGCCTCCTATGTGGAGCTAATGTAAAAAAAAAATTGCCACCTCACTTTTTTGTCAAATATTTACAGTAATAATAAGTTACATAAAATTTTCTCAAATTGCGGTCGGAAACTATGGTTTCATAAAGGTATACATTTGACTTAATTTGTATTTAAATATTTTGTATATAAAAGTGGTCTTTTCTCTTTCTAACACAGTTTATATCATATTTCTCACTATGATAGTAAGGGAGATATAATTATTTCTATGAGACCTACGCGAGTCGTACCGAAAACCGAACAAATCGGCTTGAAGGGTTAAACTACTTGCTTAGTTCGAACAAGCCAATGGGGAGATAGATTTCTTCGAGACCTATGTGAGCTGTTTGAGTTTGTGAGGTGTAAAATTCTCTAAAAAATTAATAACTCTGAGTCTAACTATTAGTTTCAAAACCGTTTTACGTTTTCACTACAATATTCATATTTTATTTTTACGTGGTGCTCTCCACCCACACAAATTCAATATTCAGTTGACGTAAATATTAAAATAACATTTTAAGCTTTCAACGGAGAACGTGCCTGATAATAATGGAGTGTTAGTTAAGTTTTGGGATTCATAGATCGCTGAACACTTCGCGAAAACTTAAGAAACCAGGGGCCGTCTATTTCAACGGTTGCTAGAGTAAAATCAAAAGTAAAAGAAATTGCTACTGTTAATATCACAAAATTGCGTATTTCAATCAATTTAACCGTCTGTTTTACGTCACTTTTAACTTTTGCTTTTACTTTCCGAAATCCGATAGTTACTCTAGAGTTACTCCACCATTATGACACATTTGACATTTCTGTTTATTTGTTTATTTAAACTTCCAGCGGGCGCGCCGAGTAATTTCACTTAGTAAATTTTACGTCATCAAGTTTTCTCCATGTAAAAGGTATTTTTTTTATAAATAAATGTTAGGGAATGGTTGAAAGCTCCGAAAAATGATAAATGACAGACCTTAAAAAATATATATTTGACTTTCTTAAACAAAAAACGAAACAATATTCTAAATATGTTAATATTTCAAAACAAAATATTTTATCGACCTATTAGTCAGATAATTATGTAAATGGAATTTGTTAATGTTAACTTTACTTAATACTACATATGTATATGAATGATCGTGTACCTACCTACCTACCTGTCCATTTGACCGTCCTAGAACGGAGAGTCAAAGCTTCCTAAAACTGTGAATATACTTTTATAACAAAACAAAAAAATACAAAAAAATCAATATCCTCATCCTTACAATTTTTGGTTGCAAAACGCCTCAACTGCAAAATGATTCTTGCATGTAAAGAAACGACTGGCAACGGCAACACGCCATAAAATGAATTTTTACATTAAAATGATACATGAGATTATAAGTATACAGTGGTACACAGGAGAGTGTCAGTAGTATTAAGAATGAAGGAGTACACAAAAATAATATCGCTGAAGTGATACAGTTGTTGTTAGAAGTACAATGAGATAATATTGAAAATAAATACAAAAGATATGTGTACTCGTGCAATAGTTAAACAACATACTAGGTTTATATAAGACCTGACATAAAACGAAGTGTGTTGTGTGTATGATAAAAGTTAGTAATTAAGTATAAGATACAGTGGCTTAACCTGTGACAAGTCAGGAAAAACACGGAAATTCCCTAACAAAGCACGACTTTGAATTTTGAATTGAATGTTTTGTGGATTAATTTTGAGTTATCGTATATTTTATTGACCGAAACACATTCCTAGAACAATAAACTATGTACCAATACAACATTACTTGCGTTAATTGATAGGTTTCACGATGTTTTTGTCAAGCAACACGCATCGACTTTGACAGATAAAATTCGCGGCAAATTTGACATTTTGATGCCACACATAAAAATATTTTAAAATATTCTGGGGTTGCTAGGTGAATGAAATTTTTACCCAACTTGTGAGGAAATGTTGGGGCAAGCGATTTTGACCTTGTTCTTCATACAAATTCTGTAGATAGAAGGGTCAAAATCGCAGACAAACATATATTTTTCGAAATATTTTAAATGGGGCAAAGTTACAAGCAAGCTGCGCGCGCCCGCGCGTCTCCGGCCGATTACAGGAATGACAACCAAAAAAAAAGAATTTAGGGTACTCTTAGTGTAGAATGTTGAAGGTATGTATGAAGTTGCTTGCTTCAATATTGATTATTTATCATGATTACTATTACAGAAGATGACAATAGTGACGATAAATTCCCTTTCCAATATGAATGCTTTGCAGCAAAAACCAAAAAACATTTCAATCCCGTGTTAATAATAAGTCAAAAAAACAACAACGTCATTAAACAAAATACATCCGGATATTTTGACAGTTGTTCTGGTTTTCAAATTTAATTTATGGTGTGGCCACACCAAAAAATAATGCTTTTTTTCACATAATTTCGAAAAATATTCTACTTTTTAGACTGGCCACACCAACAATTATTACTTTATCAGTACACTTTATACTTGCGGTCCTATTTGACAACCTTGCTACTTTAACTGTTGGTAAAAATTTAAATTTGGTTTTACGATTTAGCTTTCTGTTGAAACAGACGGCCCCAGATGTCTAGAGCAGAAAAAGTTTACGATCATTTTTTGGGTAAAAGCTAGAAAGTAGTTACCGATTTTCACTTAGTGAATTTTAGGAAGGAAAGCTCTTTACGTTCATGTTCAAAGTCGTTCAGACGAAGGAAAAAGCCGAACTTCTTATCAATTTAGCGTTCCCATTCCAATAATAAAAAGAGCTACTTTTCAGTTCGTACTGAAACTATCGAGTGAATTACGTATATTAGATCTGTGAATCTTCACAGTAAGGAATAACTTAATAAACTAACTAACTAACAGTCACGCCGTTTCTCCGCAGGGGCAGCCAGAGAGGACGGACCGCCAAACAACTCGATCTTGGCACACACTCCTTGCCTCTTTCACATTCATACATCGTATCATACATGCTTTTCTATTATTCAGACTCTTCACATGGCCCGACTCAAGTTTCTGATTCACTTGGTCGTGCCATGTCTTCCTCGGGCGTTCCCGACTTCTTCTACCATTCACATTTGCGTCATATATTCTCCTTACACTCCTTTCCTCGTTCATTCGTTCCTTTCTTAATCTTACTCATTACGCATACATCAGCCTTGCATTCTTCGCAGATCTCCACATTTCTCACACGATCGTACGTGGTTTTACCACACATACACCTCGGGGATCTCATTTCTACAGCATTCAGTCTAATTTCATCCTTCCTCTGCCAGTTCCATGCCTCACTGCCGTACATCAGGGTAGGTACCAGCACTCCATTATGGACGGCTAACTTCGCTTCTTTAGACGATATTTGTTGGCGCCAACGGCGTTAAGTCCTCCATTAATGGAATAGCCTGCATTTACCCTTCTTTCGATATTTCTACCAGCCTTCCCATCTCTCGTAAACATCTTCCCAACTCATCCACTTGCTCCAAGTATTCATCATTCACAACTATGTTGCACATTATTTTCATACTCTCTCTTTCAAATGCCATGAATTTAGACTTAGGTACTTACATTCATCATTAACTCATTCTTCATACATACTTCGTTCATCTTAGACACGAGAGACGTAGATCTTCCATAGTGTTAGAAATCAGCACCGAATCATCAGCGTACAATATGCAACATACTTTCAGATTACTCAATTTCGATAAGGAAAATCCCCAAACAAGTAAATAAGTGTGAATCAGGAGCAAAAACATTCCGATATATACTTCGTTGTCTTTCATATCTTTTTCTTTTTCTATCTTCATCTTTCTTACAAACAACACATACAAAGTGTCTCTGGGTTTGTTTTTCATACAAATATTCTTATTCAGAGATCAATAATCAATCACCTTCAAATCCTTAAGCCTGTTAGTTAGATTCTCCTATCTAAACAAACGGATTACAATCGTTAGAGCACAGGCATCAGGCGGCCGGCCTGGTCGAGCGGTAAGGCTCTTGACTCGCAATCCGAAGGTCGCGGGATCGAATCCCGGCGTGGCAAATAAATTTTATTTGATTAATTTGTGTTATTTCACAATTTATTCATTTAAGATAATATATAGTATATTTGCGGCACGTTCCAGGGTGGAAAATACTCTCAGTACCGCCCTGGTGTAAGACCACCATTCAGAATTGAAACGTCGCTTGAAACGGCTTTAGCCGTATTTGGTGACCAGATCTGAATAGCCAGGCACTTCCCCACGTTCTTCTTCCCCATCTCCTTCCCCTCCTCACTATCTTCAGCCTCACAACATACCCCAGTTGGGGATGCCATAGTCTCACTGGCTCCAGACGGGAGCAGTTGGGACTCTTGTGCGGTATTCATATAAAAAAAGGTGGGAATGTAACCGCTATTTCAACGAAAGATGCTCTGAGAAACTATCATCATTGATCCTTTCGGCACTGGTACACAGTCGTGAAACACGCAAAATGCACGCCCAACATTTGTATAGAGTTGAGAACGGGTGGTTTCTACGACTCTTTTTTGAATTCAGCAGTTATGTGCTGTGGAATGATTTGCCGGCCTATGTGTCTTCCTCCTACCACTTGGGTATCTTCGAGATCCAGGTTCACTACTTCCTTTCCCCAAAAAGACAATCCCACCCAAAATCGCCAAAGACGACATACCTAGACCTTTCGAAAAACCACCGCCACCTCCTTTCTCCACCCCTTAAAACAGAATGTTAACACTTGTTTGGAAAATAAGAGGCAAATTACTGTCTACTATTTCGGAAAACTCTGCGAAAAGCCCGGAAAACGCCGGGAACTTTTTTTTAAATAACAGTCTACAACGGGGTTCTTAGCAGCGAGACCATACACCAACGAGATAGTATTGGAGAGAATAAGTATGTAGCACCATAAGATCAAAACTCACAGCTGTGTCCAAAACATTTTAAGCCTAATGAAGATGACAATAAGGGTTATTTTTAAATACGTGATTATTCCAACTGTAAAATAAATCTAAATCTAGCAATGGGACGTGATAGGATAGCACGTTGAAGTGATGGGGTGATAAAGCCCGACGGATGCGCACGCACCGGTGTTAAAATAACGCGTGGCACGCGCAATGGTCATTAGAACTACGTGGTATCGCACCGACACGCACTTCAGAATACGCGCACGTAGTGCCCACGTGGCGAATAGAACGTCCCTTGATTTAGCGGCAAATGAACCCGAATTTAAAATATATTAAAACATTTTTTCATTAATTTATTTGCAAAATATAATAATGATAAGAGAGCAGTAAAATGGGTTCGTATTAATTCATGTAAGGTTTCCCCCAAATAAATATTAAAGTAATCTATAAACCCAAGGTAACTAACTAAATAAGGGAACGTACCCATACTACGTGACACGTTTAGGGGGGGGGTCTTCAAAATGTCACGCTTGGTACAAATGAGCGGCGGCGGGCTTAGGTTTTTGGTCACCGGAGGGGGGGGGGGGGGGGGTTAAAAATTGCAAAAAGTTGGTCACGTAGTATGGGTACGTTCCCTAACCATTAACTCTTTACCTCGCTCACATTCATACATCGTCTCATACATACTCTTCTATTATTCTGACTTTTGACATGGCCCGTCTCAAGTATCTGATTCACTTGATCGTGCCATGTCTTCCTCGGGCGTCCCCGACTTCTTCTACCATTCAATTATACCTACCTAATAACAAAATAAGAAATAATTTCAGAAGATCAGTCGTTAAACACGACATAGCAAGAAATATAGGAAAAAACCATCTAATTTGGATAAAATTCTCCGCCAAAAGTTATGTATAGTCTAAGAAATATTTTTATCAGTCTGAAGATGGCCTTAATAGGCTGAAACCGATTAAGGTTAAGTGGATAAAGTTTTAAATTGTTTTAATAATTCCACCACGAATTGTCAGTATCAAAAATAGAAAAAAAAGAACCCGAATAATTTTAATTTTAATTTTTTTCGAATTTTAATTTGTACATTGCTAAAAGAAATGTTTGGAAAGGGTAATGCTATTGAAGCATGAAATGTAGTACACACGAGAAAGGCAAATAAAATAATTTCAGAAAAGATGAAATGTGTATCAGTCGCACCGGGATAGGAGTACTTCTGAACGGGTTGGTAAAAACGTTTCCTATCAATCAGTTCCTGCAGGCTAATAGTAAAGATTAAGAGGAAACGAGGATGCCGACAAATTGAAATAATACATATTTTTACAAAAGTGTTGCTGTTACTGTCGCTGATTGTATGATTTTGGAGTTTCGTAACCCCTATAAGAAGTAACTTATATTAAAAAAAAAAAAAATTAGGGACATGCTAGTGTTTGATATCTGTGCTGTATTAAAAAAATATTGCATTAGTGTCAAAATACAGACAGGAAGTAGAACAAAATCTCTCGTATGAACAAAACTGCATTTTTCCTCTCAACAATAGACTGCTGAAGAAAGATTGTGAAAAATTACTGACGCAGTAATTTAATCTCTAAATGACATAAAAACAATAAGAATGCCGCTGATTGCAAAAATGTCGGCATTGTTGATAATTACAGGAAATCAAAGAGGTCGTACAATGTTTGCCAATAAATCTTAGAATTTATTACGAAATGATAATTTCCGTGCTTGTTCTGTTTCTAAAAGAAGCCATTCAAATGAATGCTTATGAAAGCATCTTGGACTAAAAAAAATATTTGTACATTCTTTGTAATTCATACATCAGAACAGTTGCATAGTAGAAAGGGAGTATATTTTTTATTTGACGATGAAGTTGTTTACTATTTTATGGATACATACTCGTATCATCTGTTTCACGGTTAGCCAATCTAGTTCCTGATGTATATCTAAAAGCTTCCGAGCATGTTACGTAGAGTGCTAAGAGCTATTCCGAAAGTCCGCAAGATGGCGGTTAGTTTAGTTTGGAGTTTGTGTACCAGGGGGGCCGAGGGCCGGGGTGCAGGTGGCAGGAGCTCACATAATTCAGATCTATTTCAGCTAGCTTCTAGTTAGGTCGTCTATTCGCAGTCACAACATTTGTAATACGCGAAGTATTAATAAATCCAGATTAACATAAAGAACTCTATTATTCCAAAGAAGTAATCTCCTTCCAAGACGAGTTGGAGAACCTGATTGTGTGAATACAACAACTTGTGAACACAACAGTTCCTTTAACATTTTATTTACTTATGAAAATCTATTTCGCAAAAGTGTTACTCTCATTGCCCTATTTTGGAGAATTTAAAAATAATAGCTTACATTTTGTTTTGTTTCAATTCTCTGACCCGTTAATGGTTGGTTAGAGTCCCATTTACACGAATTAATCATTTTATGGACCAAACTGGATGATGTATTATTGGATTTCGTACAAACAGTCCAAATCATTCGGGAATTACGTCAAAGTTTAATTAAACGAGTTTACTGGGGTGAAATTGACCTGCATTACTAAAAGGGAATTTATCGGAATTTTGGCTTTGATTTTTGAAATCTACATCAGCGATTTGCTGCTGTGAATCATATTAACCCTTTAATTCCTAATGGTTCTACGGCGCACAGAGAACCGAATTTAGGGGGAGAAAATTATTTCGTTCTAAAATATTATTTATCGATAGCGGAAATTTGAAATTCTGTAAAAATGAATAAATAATACAAAAATTATTTAAATACGTAATTTTTAACGATTTTTTTTCTCTTGCGATATGCATCGTTGAAATATTTCTAGGAAAATAAGTGCATATTTTACGATCGTGCTTTTTAAGAAGATTTTTTTAATTAAAAATACATTATATACCGCTATTAAAGAAATTTACAAAAAATGTTAACTATTCTGTAAGATCTATTCAATTTTATTTTATGATAAAAATCATAATTATAGGTTTACAAAAAGAAGAGATTTGACTTATTGAAAAAGTAAAATAAAAACTTTCTTTATGCCCTCCTGAACAATTAACATTTTGTTCTTTTCAGCATTTCAAATTTCGTGATCGATATGGTTAAAATAAAATTAGAAACAAACTCTAAACCTTTCTCCTTTAGAAGACCGTCGGAAAAAATCTGATCTCATTTGTTTCTTCAAAATTATTAACTGTTTAATCGATTCACCTACATTAATTACTACAACTCATCACATTCAATATACCTTCTCGTAGACTCAGAAATAAAGACCTGCTCTTCCTCTATCAGCACTCGACTAATTATGGTTATAATTCACCACTGTCCAGAATATGTAGAATGGTCAACTCACGTCAAGACCTTGATTTTTTTGGTATTATTTTAAATGATTTCTATCGCTCTTTAAACAATTGAAGATATTTTATATTTACTCTAATTTTTGCAAAGCCTTGACTTGACTTGACACTTCTATTTTCTTCTACTTTCTCTGTTTATCTTTGCTTTCATGTACCATCCTCATCCTTACAATGTTCATTTCCAAATTTCGTGATACTTTGTTGTAAATTGGACTTAAGTCCGTTAATAAATAATAAAGTCAGAAAGCGCATCACAGCCGCTAATAATACTAACTTCGCCTTGCTGCCAGTTTTCCGATCCCGAAACGTTCATAGGAAAACCAAAATAACCCTTTTCAAAACAATTATTAGAACGGTCTTGGCCTATGGATGTGAGGCTGGAACACTGACAGCGAATTCTGCGGAACAGCTGGACACCTTCGAATGAAAGGTCTTCGAAGAATCTTAGGAGTGGTGCGAGAGGGAGAAGCATGGAGAATACGCCACAATGAAGAGCTCTATGACATCTACCAAGCTCCCAAACTCTCTACCCATTTAAGGCTCCAAAGACCAAGATGGGCCGGACGTGTGCACCGAATGCCAAGCACACGAGTACCGAACAAGGTTAGGGTAGGGAGGTAAACGAAAGGCGGGCAGACCTAGGCTGAGATGGGAGGATGATGTCAGGAAGGATGCAAGAGGACTGCTCCATGTCGCAGATTGAAAGGCGACGGCCGAAGAGAGGTCGGTGGAGGCTTATCTTGAAGGAGGCCAAGACTCCAAATGGGCTGTAGCGCCATTGAAAAAGAAGAAGAAAAAAATAAGTTATAAAATATGAGATCAATCTAAGACCGAAGCAAAAAAAACGAATCGCAGCAATACCCTAACCCTCACATACCTAAATACGTGATTTCTATCGATATCCATTTTATTTTTTAAATTTATGTTCAATATAACACTTTAATATTCCCGAACACCTCTGAGAGTCGACTGCGTTCGGAGAATCGTCATAAATTATAAGGATGGCAAAACGTATAACAATGTAAAGAATAGGTACTTACCCATATAATCGCCTACTATTGAAAGCTTAACATCTGAAGATCAGCGAGAAAATGAATTTCATAATTACCTGCAAAGAAATAAAAAACAATATTAGATTAAAAATAAAAATAAAATATTTTTTAAATGGCAAATATATTTTAAGATAATATTAAGGGTTAAAAAGTTAAAAAAGAGGATATCATCGGGTAGCTAACTAATATTATCCAAATTGGGTTTTTAATAATAAGTGTGTTCTTCACAATGTTTCTTTATCATAAATCCATTTGATTATTAAATATTGAAATTATCATTTGGCCATTTTTTTTCGAATTTCACTATTGTTTTCTTAATTGGATGAATGCATGATGAAGTGGAGTCTTGGAAGTGGAAATTAAACCACTTTCCGATGTCCGATCGAGCTGAAACTCGGCCTATATACTTGTTCTGAGTTATGACTCAATTTTGACGTCAATGTTAAAAACTAAATTTCTCAAAAATCTTAGCCATTTTTAGTTTTTGATGATGCACAGACGCGTCGTATAACATTCGGAATCGGACCGCTAACAATAACACTCCTTAAGTAGATGGCAATAAGGTTTAAAGTCCTGCCTAACACCAGCCGCCTATTTTGATGTATGCAAGAAAAAAACATAGCCAAAAAGCGTGTTTTATTTAATGTTAAGGCGGTACACAACCCTAATAATAATTTGTTTGCTCAAAACTCACATTTTTTGTATTTCTTGGGCATTAACTATGTAACAATTTCTAGACATTTTGTTTTTTGAAGAGTTTTATTAAATGTACATTTGTTACTTAAATTAAATTTTTTCCGCGACCGGTTTCGATACAACCGTATCATTCACGAGCAGAATTAAAACTCACGGTCGCGGAAAAAATTTAATTTAAGTAACAAATGTACATTTAATAAAACTCTTCAAAAAACAAAACTCACATTTTAATCATTTCCGGCGAGTTCGTAACTATAATAACTTTTTTTATTTCTATGCCGCACAAGGAATGCGAGTTATTTATATTTTAGATTAATAAAAACAGTACCTTACCATTAACATATTTTACGTACAACGATTTTAAAACTTTATAACCCGTTTTTCTAATATAAAGTTAGCGGTAAGCACCAGATTTTATTTTTCTAGACGATGAATTAATAACTTCGGGAGGACAACATGTAGACACATTTTAAATATTTGTAACACGTTCTTCAGAATTAATTAAAATGAACGCGGCAGAAAGGTCGAATCTCCAGGCCTGCTAGGATGAATTCGACAGTTCGTTCGTACAATACGCCGTACCGCGGAGTATATTTGTTTACAAGCTTTCTTCACTTACGTCGTTAAGATTCCCACATTATTTTTCTTCTTCTTCTTTTCTTTGATACGGCAAATTCGACAGTAGGTCTGTCCCATATACGGATCGCGAGTCGCAATTTGTATAGACGGCTTCTTTACTTACGTCGTTAAGATTCTGAATTGGGTTTTTAATAATAAGTGTGTTCTTCACAATGTTCCTTTATCATAAATCCATTTGATTATTAAATATTCAAATTATCATTTGGCCATTTTTTTTCGAATTTCATTATTGTTTTCTTAATTGGGTGAATGTATGATGAAGTGGAGTCTTGGAAGAGGAAATTAACCCACTTACCGACATCCGATCGAGCTGAAACTCGGCCTATATATTTGTTCTGAGTTATGACTCAATTTCGACGTCAATGTTAAAAACTAAATTTGTCAAAAATCTTAGCCATTTTTCGTTTTTGATGATGCACAGACGTGTCGTATAACATTCGGAATCGGACCGCTAACAATAACACTCCTTAAGTAGATGGCAATAAGGTTTAAAGTCCTGCCTAACACCAGCCGCCTATTTTGATGTATGCAAGAAAAGACATAGCCAAAAATCGTGTTTTATTTAATGTTAAGAGGTTCAGGCACAAACAATTAAATATTTTACGATTATTTTCTAAAGAACTTAATTTGCCACATTTACAATAAAGCCGTAACTGAAAAGAAGTCGTAAATAGAAGATTTTAAGCATAAGGTAATTTTCACTTTGTTTTTTCTTAGTAGTGCGTGGGAAAGTACATAATGAAAGAAAAAGATATATGAATCTGTGTACATAGTTATAAGATCGTGCATAAAATTATTTTCAATAATGGACATTTTTAAAATTATTATGATAAAGAAAAGCCTTGCATCTAACCGTTTAGCTATTATCGAAATAATTAATACTGGCATAAATATAAAAAGAAGGTTTCCAAGCGCGGGGCAAGGGAATGATAGATTTTATTATTTCGCAGTAATACATCACTTGTGTCGTATCTGCTAGAGGCCTCATAACATCGATAAACCTAAAAACGTACGTCGATAAATAATAAATAATGCCACCGCGTATTCTCATACTGGTGTACGCTCAGTGGCGTAACTACAAGGGTCTTTTTACGGGGCACTTTTCGGGACAAGGGCCCGAGCCAAGGGATACCTATTTTAAAATTAATTTACGTTCAACTTCAAATTCCGTGTACAAAAATCGTTATTCAGTCAGCGGTTACTTGCAATAATCCATCTATTGTTCATGTTAGAAGTTACTCACACTTAAGGCCCGGCTTCCCGCATTTCTTAAATATTTTTCATTTATTAAATATTTTTCTCAAATACTTTAAGTTTTAAAGCTCTTAAAAAAATACATATTATTTTTTAAGATAATATCTATACATTCACCACGCTGAAACGGCAATTATACGAAATTCCCTCGATAGAAAAAATCGCAAAGTACGCTCCGAAAATTATTATAAACACGTTTTTTCAGTTATTTTACAGGTTTTATGAATGAAAAAAATTACAGTGTTTCTTCAAATGCTCTTTTAGACAATTCCTACGAGATTTTTGCACTATTGTAAACTAGTTTGGCGGTCTTTGTTTGGCGGTCTGTCCTCTCTGCCTACCCTCACGGGGAAACGGCGTGATGGTTAGTTAGTTTGTAAACTAGTTGTGTTTTATTAAACACTTTCACATCTTTCGCTTCAATATTATCGTTTTTAATATTAGCGCACTCTCTCTAACATTCGTATTTACTTATCTCTCTATTTTCTTCTTTTTGAGAGACTATACCGCGCTTTAAGACAAAGTTTTATAAAACCCCTATCACATTAAACGCCGATTTTCAGTCCTTTGTCAGATATTGGTTAAAGGTTGGTTAAAAAATTGGTTTTTGGCAAGGTAACACTTAAAGGGGGACGTTATTTGTTGTGGAAAATGTAAAAAAATCAAAATGAAGAGAGATGTCGCTAGTGTCTCTTTTCAACGGGACCGCATGCATCATCATTCTTCAAAAATTGATTTTTTTTACTTACGACCCTTTTCTATGGGACGTGCGATATACATCTTCCAAAAAGAAAAACAAACAATCTCGGGTGACAAACCTGAAAAATTCGAATTCTCCCATTTTGATTAAGAATTGCAAATGTTTTCCAACGTTTGTGAACGTATATCATTATTTTTGCTCTTTTATAATACATATTTACCAAAAAAAATGAAGAATTAATGTATTTTTCAAGAACTCCCCCACATTTAAAAATAATAATTATAATAACATTTATTCATCAATAGGTTTTTACACATTTATTCATTTATCATTGATTCTATTGAAAAAAAGGTCATTGCTCAGCTAAACATTCAGGATTTCTCCATACAGGAATGTAGGTTATTCTCAGCATTGCCACTTCTGTTTTTCTTTTACCGAGGGGTGGTAAAGTTAGAAATTCCGCCACTGCGCGCACTTGCGATGCAGTACGCGCCCTCATATGGGGTGTTCGGTGCTAATACCGCGAGGGATGAACACTTCCGGGATCATCATACATCAAACTAAAGATAGACCCTCCCTACTCCCGCCCACCATTCCTCGGAATAATAATACACCCACCGAGTGGGGTGCGTGTACTGGAATTATTAACTGAAGGCTTTGGAAGGTAAATTGAGATTGGCAGAGCTGTTATTTTATTATTACGTATATTATGGGGTGGATTTTTGTTTTTAAATATAGCAGACGAGAGCTGACTAAATTTGGGAGGCGGGAATGGGTACCGCCGCCCCGGGAACCTTTATTGGATAACCAACACCTCTGCCATAGGTCACCCCAAGTGGTTCGCTATGTTTGGTGATTTCGCAGGGGTGCCCGGGTTCATGGTATGAGGTTTGTCTTGGAGGCGGATGACTAGGACACCCTTAACCCCAGATTCCTACCCACCCCTTAAACCTTTTTCCTTCCCAGAACTCTCCTCTCCTTCCTTTTCTTAAAAGAAACCCTCCATACAGCATCCCCAAAGATGGCGTAGGCCCTGAGGGAAATGATTTTCCTCAAGGCCTCCTGGAGCTCATGTAAAAAAAGAAAAAAAGACGGTCATTTTGTGACTTAACATATACGTAAAATTGTTTGTCACAATAATGTAAAATAGAAAAGGGCATTTTTATTACTTGGCAGGTAATTATTTTGCTGCACGTGGGACATGAGACATGAGTGACCATAGATCCCAGATTGGGATACGATTTTTTTACAATAACTACACCAATGTACAATTATTACTTAATTTTAATTATTTGCTACCGGTTCAGACACATCCGTAGATAGGTGTGAGATGGATTAAATTCAGATCCGTAACAGGAATATTGTGTGACTCAAAAATACCTATAAAACTTAAAGGAAAGATATACCAGACTATTGTAAGACCCGCGATAATGTGTATGGCTCCGAATGCTGGACTATGTACAACTCCTACTCTAGGCAAATCGAAACAGCAGAAATGCGAATGCTTAGATGGTCGGTAGGAGTATCACTAAAAGATAAGATTAAAAGTTCACGCATTCGTGGTAGCCTGGGTGTCACACACATAAACAGTAAGCTGGAGGAACGACAGTTGAGATGGTACGGGCACACAAGACAGAGACCGTCAGACCACACAGTGAAGCAGGCAATGTCTATGGAGCTTCATCGACAGTCATCCAGAGGAAGACCGAAGAACTCCTGGATGACTCAATGCTCCAAAATACTTCAGAGCAACGGCCTGGATGAAGGCGATACTCAGAACAGAAGAAACTACAACCTGAGAACGAGAAGAGCCGACCCCAACAGCCTACCTAGGCAATGAGTGGGGACAGCGCAAGGAAGAAGAAGAAGACGAGGTTCAGACACATCCATTCTTAAAACTAACTTTACAAATTATACAAGAAAAGTATGATAAGATATTACTAGGTGGGGGTATTGGGAGCGGCTATTTGTGAGAGAGGGGAGAGCGGTGGGAGAAGTCAAAATAACAAGGAAACGTGGTCAACAAAGGTGACTTACATGGCCTTATTATTATTATTTTGTTTAATAAATTAATCTCTATATCTCTCTACAAATTATAAATTAAAGTCCTCCGCCGCGTTCGCAGAAAAAAATCCCAAATTATAATATTTAATTAAATTACGACAATATTAGTGGAACTCAATCGAAAATCTGGAGACAGAAAAATCAGAAAAAGATATTGGTACCTCTAGGACTCGAACCCTCATTTGAAATTTTACTCATAAAAGTTAAAATAAATATTCATCGTAGACTTGCAGAAAAGTCAATAGATATCGCGAATTAAAAATAAAATGGATAAAAATTTATCCAGACACTATCTAGACACAATCACAAGTCAAGATAGCAGCCAATAATATTATGTGCGTTAAGAAAAATAACATGTTGGTTTTTCTTAGTCGAAGTATGATACAGTTAAAAATGACCGAATTGAATATAGACACCTTAGCTCAGTTGGTAGAGCACTTGCCATGTAAGTAAAGGTCCTGGGTTCGAGTCCAAGAGGTGCCAATATATTTTTCTGATTTTCTGTCTCCAGATTTTCGATTGAGTTTCGCTAATATTGTCTTCATTTAATGAAATAAAATTAAGTAACAAATGTACATTGTTAGTAAAACTTTTTAAATCAAAATGTGTTCTAATTACATCATAATAGTACACCAAAACTTTCCTTATACATTCGAAGGCGAAGATAAATAAATTTTGTGGTAAGGCAAGAATTTGAATGACCACAAAAATAATTTATCTTTTCCCTCGTGTGTCATTCTTAAGGCATGACAAAGCAAAACAAATCATTCCAATTTTGGTAACTTAATAATACTGTTATCGTAATGGATTCGTCACCGTCAATGAAGTAAATGTTGTTAGGGAACTCTAAAAATAGATAGATATAATCAGAGATTCGTAGAAACAGAATTATTACAATTATTATTAATATTGTATGTAACGTTGAAACTTAATAGGAGTACACCTTGGTAGAATATATTTTCAATTTCCTCACCGCGTTTGGAAGGTATTAAAATAGAACGCGAGGGCGTGCTCAGAAAATGTCAAGTAATGAAGCAATAATGTAAATGTAGATTCCAATGTTGTTACAGGATTATCAATCTAAAATATATTCAGAATCTTAACGAAGTAAGTAAAGAAGCCGTGTATACAAATTGCGACTCGCGACCCGTGTATTGGACGGACCTACTGTCGAATTTGCCGTATCAAAGAAAAGAAGAAGAAAAATAATGTGGGAATCTTACCAACGTAAGTGAAGAAAGCGTGTAAACAAATATACGCCGCGACACGGCGTATTGTATGAACGTGCGGTCGAATTCACCCTAGCAGGCCTGGAGATACGACCTTTCTGCCGCGTTCATTTTAATTAATTCTGAAGAACGTGTAACAAATATTTATATATTAATGGTAAGGTACTGTTTTTATTAATCTAAAATATAAATAACTCGCATTCCTTGTGCGGCATGGAAATAAAAAAGTTATTATAGTTACGAATTCTCCGGAAATTATTAAAAGGTGAGTTTTGAGCAAACAAAAATTGTTGTGTACAATAATAACACTGTTGAGATATAAATTTAAGAAGGAGTTTAAATGTGAAATCAGTGAATTATACGTGTGACAAAGTTATAAGCAGATAGTTCTAGTAGCCACCAACATATAAATAATGGAGTTATGTATAGTAGAGTTCCACGACAACTCAAAAAAGTGGCATTTCAACACCCCTTTGAAAATACATTAAAATGAAGAAAATAAAATGAAATTAGCCCGTAACGTAACCTACTTAACTATTTTTTCTCCACCCATCACCTTGCACCGCAGTGTGAGGGATGGATTCTTACGCCCGTTACTACTGGACACGTTGACCCCCTGGTTTCTAACCATCCCTCATTCCTTTTTCCTTCCCAGAACTGCCTAGAAATACATAACAGAAATGATTACCCGAAAGAGCACGTAAAATAAAGGAAATTTTAAATTTTAAATACAGCAGCCTTTTCTTAAGGCGCCGCATCCGCGCTTAAAAATAAGAAGATGGAGAGATATGTAATTACGAATGTTAAAGGAGCGCGCTAATATTTAAAGCAATAAAATTGTGAAAATGTTTAATAAAACACGACTCGTTTAAAATAGAGCAAAAATCTCGTGGAAGGTGTCTTAAGTATCATATAAAGAAACATTGTGAATTTTTTCTCAACTATAACTTGTAAAATAACTGAAACAAACGTGTTTATAATAATTTTCGGAGCATACTTTGCTTTTTTTTCTATCGAGAGAATTTCATACAATTTGCGTTTCGGCGTGGAAAACGTCTAGATATTATTTTCAAAAATAACATATATTTTTTTAAGAGCTTAAAAACTTCAAATGTTGAAGGGAGATATGTAAGAAATCGGTAGAAATTCGGGTAGCGGCGGTTTAAGAAAATTTGTAATAATCTGTCACTTCACTTTTTATCATATTCATACAATTTTATTTTAAAATTAAATGCTAAACTTTGATGTTTTGGTTGGGGTACAAAACGATTTGTCTTATTGTAAGATGATCGGGTTTGTATAATATCTGAACAACATAGCTCGTATATCCTAAGGCAATGAGAAGCATCATTTCATTGGCTTTCTAACACAAATGTTCGCATGACAGGAAGAGAGATATCTAACATCTAACTTTTAATAATGCACTGTCGCTCTGGGACAATTTGGGTGTCCTGTTATTATAACGGCGTATTATGTTTTGGGACAATTTGGGTCTCCTGTGATTAAAAGGGTTAATCGGTGCAAAGTGAAAAGTGGAAATTGGATAAGTGACACTATTATACCGCTGCTGTGAGTTTATGCAATACATTTTTCCTGTCATCCAGAGAATTTCTTTATACCGTTATCGACCATTCCAAACAGCTGTGACAACATCAACAGGCCAACAGGAACAGAAGAACCCCGATGAAGCGAGCCGCAGTGATGTGTGGTTGGTTAAAGGTTGAAGGGCCTTCAGAATAGACCCGCATGTCGCACGTCGCCCGGGCATAATCCGTATTCAATATTCAGCAGAGCTGCGTCGATTGGCAGCGTAGGTTGATAGCACTGAACTGAGATACAGACAGGAGTGCGTTATGTACGCGTTTTGTGATACGGCCAAATTTACCTTACTTCGGGTTATATTTTCGGAAACCTGAAGCGAGAATCTGCATCACATTGTGTGGCATAACTTTTTTCGATTTGAGCTTTCGTTTTCGAGTAAATCGAGTCCGAAGTTGGAATTTCTTACATAAAATTAAAAAGATCGGTAGGGGATTAACAGCAGCTATGTAATGTCAAAACGTTGACCCGGCTCCAAAAGTTTGTCTAAAAAATTATTTGGTTTAAAAAAGTGTTCAAATAACAAAAATGTTGGTAAACTTTCAAAATGAATAATTTTAGAAAAAAACCCTTTGATTCACATTTATTATCATAAAATACAACTATTTGCATTTGGGCGATGGAAAATATGTACTGCATTCAAAATTTCAATTACTTACGTAAAATAAAAATTTGCTTTCGTCGTGTGAGATGATGGGCATTATCAATATTTCTGTAATTTTGTTATGTTGGTATTCCTGATACTATAACATAACGAAGGGCTAGAAGAGATGTTATTATGAATAAATGCGTACTATATAAGCACTAGTTCGGAATATTGGAAATTAAATAAAAATAAATTTAAAAAAAAAACCGCCACAGATATTTTTTTATAATATTATATGTAGGTAACTACAGCATTCGATTTCTTTTATCTTAAAATACCAATTTCCATTCCAATCAGCATTCCGAAACACTACCCATTTTTAATATATTGAACACTTTAAGTTTTTTTAAGTTCCTGAAAAAATACCTATATGTTTTTTATGAAAATAATGTCGATAAATTTGTAGAGCCGAAACGGCAATTATATGAAATTACAGAAAAGAAATCGTAAAGTACCCACGTTCCGAAAAATGTTAAAGAAGCATTTTTTCTGTTATTTAACTTTTTTAATTTTTCTTTTTCGCAATGCTGATTAAAAATACATACAAATTACCTCGGTTACATATGTAGTTAATAATAAGGTTTTAACAGAGAAACAAAAAAATTGCCTTTCCTCACGATAAAGAGACACTGCTCTTGTATTTGGTGAGGGAATTCTAGCTCAATTAGTAAAGTAAAAAAATAAAAATAATAATAAAGTAACGCAAAGTAAACCATGTACAAAATTAAAGAACGGTAATGAAATCATCACAGAAGACATCAAGATATGCGAATACTTTAATAACTACTTTTGTAATATTGGCGCTTCTTTGGCTGATAATATAATCAACAAATACACCCATAAACTGGATGATAAAATTACATTAAAGTACGAAAGTGCGGAATCAATATACTTGCAACCCACAACTGAACCCGAAATATTAGCTATCATAAAATCCCTAAAATCAAACGCGAGTGCTGGACATGATCAACTAAAATGTACAACAGTACAAAAACTTGCCCCACTACTAACTCCTACACTAACTAAACTGATTAACCTGAGCCTGAGAGAAGGTCAATTTCCGGACAGTTGTAAAATTGCAAGGGTTATTCCAATATATAAAGGGAGCTTGAAAACTCAAACATCTAACTATAGGCCCATTTCTGTCCTACCGATTCTATCAAAAATAAATGAAAGAGTAATTAATATACGATAGGCTAGACAACTTTCTGAAAAAAAAATATTTCTATATGCCAAACAATACGGTTTCAGAAAAAAATGTAATACTCTCTCTGCAACTAATGATCTCATAAATAAACTTAGAACTAGCATAGATAATAAAAACTATGTCATAGCAATTCTCGTAGACCTTCAAAAAGCCTTTGACACCGTAAGTCATGAAATACTGATTAAAAAAATAGAAAAAACAGGTGTAACCGGTCCAGCTATCAAACTAATAAAATCCTATCTGTCCAACAGAAAACAATGTGTTAACATAGGAGATAAAAACAGTCAACTCGAGAGTATAAACTACGGAGTTCCACAAGGATCAATACTGGGGCCACTTTTATTCCAAATATACATAAATGACATCTGTCAGCTATAACTACATGGTGAAATTTTCTTATACGCAGATGACACGGCAATTTTTTACTTCGGCAAAAACTTAGAAAGTTTATTAGAACAATCTCAAACGGATCTTAATGTACTAAACGATTAGCTAATACAAAATATATTACTTAACAATAAATATTAATAAGTATTGGTCACGAGGGAGTTCATATATATAATCTCCTTCCAGATAGCCTAAAAACGGAAAATAACATAAAAACCTTTAAAAAAAACTATTTAAACTCAAAATGTTGGAACAAAATTAAAAATATTACTTCTTACTACTGTACTATATATGCTTTGTATTTAAGTTAAGAAAGCGAAATATTATGTTTCTTTTAACTTAATAATAAAAAAATAAAAATAAAAAAGGTTAAAATTAAAAGATCGTGTAAGTTAGTAATAACGGCTGTTGTAAATAATAAGTAAGGTTAAAAAATCATGTATAAATTTAAAAATTAAAATCATAAGTTTAAAAGATCATAATATAAATTTTAAAAAATCATTATAAATTAAAGAATCATGTAAGTTAGTAACAAAAATTATTATAATTAATACGTAAAGGATATGTAAGAAAGAACGCAAAATTTATACAATAGTAGACTTAAAGATATAGAAACTAAGAAATGAGAGAGAACGAAGGAACGAACGATTTATATAATAGCAGACTTTAAGATATAAAAAGTAAAGATATTTGGGACTTTTATAGCAGTTTAAGGTAATTTTTTAATTTGGTCTTAAATTCCTGCATATTTTCGATAGTTTTTAATTTTAATGGGAAGTACATGTTATAGGTATGAAAAAATTCACAGCGTAATTTTAAATTCAAGTTCAGCATTATTTTAAACGAGTCGCATGTTATTAATTATTTTTAAAATTTTCGCTTAATAATTATCGTTTTTAATATTAGCGCGCTCCCTCTAACATTCGTATTTACATATTTTACTTTCAAATCATCTTCTTCTTTTTGAATGCTTACTACGGAGTCAAGGAGTGGGGCGACATCAGTTTGATTTCAAATCGGCATACATCACACTCCTAGCGATTACCTGTTCGGTGGAAGGTTGGTTACTATGATCACCCGAAGGAGGTGAGTGACATCCCACTTTCAAATTATATTCACCGCATAAACTAGCGCAGTGGCTTCTACGAGTCATCGATCTACGGAAATTGCTTTGATATTTTATTGTTCGAGTGTTGCGGAATATCGAAAAGTCGATGAAATCCGAACTACACTTTATAAGTCAGTGGCTGATCCCACCCAGGCTACTGAGTTCAACTCCTCGGCCGGCTAAGTCCTCCATCACGTCACAAGCAACATTTTCCGCTTACTGAGGTGGTAGTAGGAAATTCAGGACTAATGTTTTAAATTATCAAGAAAATGTCAAATACAGTTTTAAACTAGGGTGTGTTTGCGGAATTTTGTGTGACTCTACAAGAATAGAAACGAGTGAAGTAGGGTCTTGAAGAGAACCTTGTCGTAGGAATAAGAAGTGAGTGAGTTGACGTACGCAACAACGAATCGAAGAAACGATATGCTTTCACATGGAAAATTCTCCCACAGTTGCACCTCGATGGAGGAAGTTCTTTTGAGCACTTGTCATTAACCCCCCAGTTTAATTTGTTCGCTTTTGGGAACAACTCAACTTGGTCTCATAAAAACGTTGTGTCTCCCTTACTATCATGGTGAGAAATATGATCTAAAAGGTATTAAAAAGAGAAAACATCGCGCTTTATATATAACGCGCAAATAATGTGATAAAATTTAAATTTTATAAAATTAAAATGCACACCTTTATGAAACCAACGTTTCCGACCGCAAATTGAAAAAAAAAAAAAACATTGTGAATTTTCTAATAATTATTTGTACATGAAACGACAAAAAGCATGGTGATAAAAGCATTTATAATAAAACAGTTGTGTGATTTTTTTTTCATTATCAGTAATTAGTTTAAAAAAACGTATTGTGAGCCATTTTTAAAACTTTGCATAATTTTTTTTATATTTCAAAAATTATACGTTTATTTAATTTTAAAGTTTATAATAAAACTCGAAAGCTATGAGTCACCTACCGTAACGCCGTTATGGTCAAGTAATGTCTGTCTCGTATGAGCACTATGAGCAGCACATTTAGTAGGTCTACCCATATTGAGACAAATTAGTTAGAGTACTTCAGGTTCACTAAAAATCAAAAAATAAACAATAATGTTAACAAAACAAAAAAACGAGTTAAAAAAATGCACTAAAAAGTAAAAAAATAATTTCGTATTCTTCTACAACTTAATAATCAACTTACTTTTTCTACTCATCAATATGTAGGTACGATTGTTATTTTTGGAGTCGGTGTCAGCCAAGGTACCCGGCCCGGCGTGTTCACTTGACAGCTCGCGCATGCGACACAAGCACATCTCACCTATAACTATGTAAGTAGTTACAAACCCACCTTGGCTGACACCGACTCCAAAAATAACAATCGTACCTACATATTGATGAATAGAAAAAGTAAGTTGTATCAGTAATTAGTTTAAAAAAAATGTATTGTGAGTCATTTTTAAAACTTTGCTTCAATTTTTTTACATTTCAAAAATTATATACATATTTATTTAATTTTAAAGTTTATAATAAAACTCGAAAGCGTATATCACCTTTGAAAAACAGTTTTTAGTTTTCGGATACGTTCAGAACTTTTCAATTTTTTTGGATTTCATTGTAAATCTTTTGATTTTATTGTTAAGACAAGCGCAGTATTTAGCTCGTTAGCGGGATACGGAATAGCGACCCCGTTGAAGAAAATTGTCAAAATATATCTTACACCGCCGATTTAACATGCGTTACACTGTCGCAAAAGGTAAAGAATCACCCTTCTGGATTAATTAGTAATAATAACAAGCAGTTAAAAACCTCCTCTGCGGGTTTTCGCTGCTAGCCCCTGCGGGCGGTAGATTAGTCACAAACGTAATAATAATATTATCCATATCCAGACTGGAGAGATTCACGAAAATGCAAATCCAAGAGTACTTACGCCTGCCAGCCGACGTTCCTCCCGCTAGCTGTTAACTAGCTAGCTAAGTGGTGTCAACTTTTGGCATTATTGCCTACTTGCTTTAATTCGGTTCTATTACGAAAGTAGTAATAATAATAATAATTGGAAGATTTACATAACCCACATATTTAATTTGTATTTTTTTTCATTTCTGTTGTATATATATATATTTTTTTCTTTTTTCTACCACTTCATGTTTTCTTTAATGTTTTAATCTATGTTTTTATACATATATATTATAAATTTTAGCGGAAACTTCGCTGGTTATTGCAACCATGTAATATGTCACTTTCTTATTAAAATATGTACAACTGTTTGTTTCCTCAATAAACTAAAATAAAATAGTAGCTTAGTCGCAAACTTCACGTTCATAGCGTTCCATATGGCGCGGCGTCAGAGTTGTACTCCCGTGTACTACCGTGCAGTCGCTAGGGTATTAATACAGTCAGATATACTAGGTAGTACCATTTTCAATCAAAATCTGAGAACCTTTTCATTATATTATTTTATGTGTAAACAAAATGTTAATGAATACTCCGGGTGATGCGAGACGATTTACATTAATTTAGGAAATGTATGATTGTCCCTAGGTCCTTATTAGAAACCCGCCTCGCAGTCGGTGACATGTGTTTGCATTTCATTAGGGCGGGCGACGCGAGACAGGGATAGAGTGTTTATTCGGTGTGATTAATAGGCGACACACACGGGAATAACAACAGAATACATAAGACATAGCGGCGCACAACACAGGGACAAACAGTGAACAGAAAAATCTCTAGGAGTGTAATTAATATTCACCATTTAGAAAGGTAACGATTATCGCCAGACCTTTAGACTCCTAGAATCACATTGTATAGGTAGGTCACGTAGTTTCAGCATCCTTCAATAGATCTCTCAGTGTAGTTAGTTATACGAAGTTTTGCGATATCCCAACAGACTTCAGATAAGTATTATATCAGAATAGTACCATTTATCGTCGCTCGTGTTTAATGTACGAACGGTTGCGATGATTGCCGAAGGCATCTACACCTACAGAATACATAAGACATAGCGGCATACAACACAGGGACTAACAATGAACAGAAAAATCCCTAGGAGTATGTTGTTTCCCAATTTGAAAGGAAACGATTGTCGCCAGATCTTTTGACATCTAGAATTACAGGCTGTAGTGTATAGATTAGTCATTTAGTTTCAACATCCTTCAATAGATGTAGTTAGTTATACGAAATTTTCAATACCGGAACAGATGTCGGGTAAGTATTATATCAGAAGAGTACTATCTATCGTAGTTCGTGTTTAATTTACGAATGGTTGCGATGATTGCCGAAGGCACCTACAGTACTCATAAGACATAGCGGCATACAACACAGGGAACCACAATAAACAGAAAATTTCCTAGGAGTGCAATCCTCACCAATTTGAAGGGAAACGATTATCGCCAGACCTTTAGACTCCTAGAAATACTGGCTGTAGTATATAGGTTAGTCATTTAGTTGCAACATCCTTCAATAGATGTAGTTAGTTATACGAAATTTTCGATACCACAACAGATGTCATATAAGTAATATATCATAAGAGTACCATCGCGAGTCGCTCGTGTTTAATGTACGAATGGTTGTGATGATTGCCGAAGGCCACTACAGAACATATAAGACATAGCGGCATACGACACAGGGACTAACAATGAACAGAAAATTTCCTAGGAGTGCGATCTTCACCAATTTGAAAGGAAACGATTATCGCCAGACCTTTAGACTCCTAGAAATACTGGCTGTAGTATATAGGATAGTCATGTAGTTTCAGCATCCTTCAATTGATGTCGTTAGTATAGTGAGTTAGGTATACGAAGTTTTGCGATATCCCATCAGATGTCAGGTAAGTATTATATCAGAAGAATACCATCTATCACTGTTCGTGTCTAATGTACAAATCACGACATCTACAGAACACATAATATATAGAGGCATACAACACAGGGACCCAAAATGAATAGAAAAAAATTACAATGTAGGTATATAGTATATACTATAACTTACAGAAATATTTTGACAGAAAACAAACTACCCGTTGCCAAGGAAGCATAGTTCCGAAGAGGTGTGGCAACCCTGGAAAAAGGATCTGAACCCGGAACTATATAATGGTTGCTCTGCACTTTCCCAGGGGCGCACTTACGGCTGAATCGGTAAGTTTACCTGGACAAAAATATTATATAAATGTGGTACCATACCTAAAAAAAAACTAGGATACTTTATTCTATTATTATTAAGACGAATATTATGCTAAGCAAAATATTTGTTTGGACTTATTATCTAAAAACCGTTCAGGTTTTCATAGAAGGCATACATTAATTACGTGAGCAGTTTTTCTTGAAATCTAGAACCCTCCACCCTTGGTGAAATAAATTTGGGTCACTTCGTATATTCTTTTCAAGTGGCCGTGAGATTTAGCTGGACCCTCCCCCCCCCCCCCCCCCCCCCCCCCCCTTTTTGAGCTCACGTAATTAATGATTTCCCCCTTAGCGTTTCAAAGCAAGTGCAATTCATTTTCCGACTTTTTTGGAAACTAAACACTTTTAATGTAGCAATATTTAAATAATAGTGTCGTGAATAACTGAATCTTTACCAATTTCTTTCGTGTTTTATTTGGTTACATTTTTTCCCATAAAACAAGGATGTATAGAAATCTTTAAATCACTCAGAACTAGCAGCATTTGAAAAAAGACACAAGAGTGCGCACCACGCGATGCGTTAGGCTGAAAATAGTGCTAAGCGAACAGTCGGTTGATCGACGAAGTATCACTGACGAGCTGGACATCCGCAACGCGTGGCACTTCATTCATTCACCGTACGTTTGGCACTATTTCCAGCCTTAGGTTGTAACAAGCAGCCGCCATGTTGTTAATTTTATTTGAAAAAAAAGATGTCACAAGACATCTACATATTTACTCCATGTACTTTAGCTCAGGAATAGCCGATTAAAGCATGTCGGGTACGCCTCGATACGCCATATATAGTATAACGATTTGAATCAGTATAGAATAAGGTCAAAATCGAATTTTGGGCCACTGATGTTGAGCTCAGACGATTGTGCGGCGCCCTGAGTAAGACCAGGAAGGTCCGCAAGGGTTGCGCCCGGGGGTAAAGGTTGAACCCTGTTTGTCGAACAAACAGATGCAGGCAAATATTCCAATTCAATTATTGAATTTCCCGGAATATTGTGGGCATATCGATGTTACGTGGTGGTTGAGGGCAGAAGCTGTAACGTACGATGTATCCACGTTGTTTGAAGAGATCGCTAATTACGTGTGTTTGGCTTTTCGTGGAAAGGCTCAGCAAACTGTAATGGCTGGAGATTATACGAAATATTAGAAATAACTTACAGGAAATCTCCGCCTCCTTGAGATTTCACACAAAAGCTAATTTAAGATTGTTTCGATCAAATGAAATAAATGAGTTGGTATATAGGTACTTTATATAATAAGTATGTATTCATCTTAAGTTCGATTGTGTGCTGCAATACACAATCTTATAATATCTACAAGCATTAATGTTTACGTCTTACAAACTTAGCGACTGTAAGTAGTCCATATGGGGGCATTCATTTATTACGTAAACGATTTAGGGGGGGAGGGCGGTCGACCATGTTTTATTTTTTCTTACAAGGGGGTGGGAGGGAGTCTCGATAGTTCTTACGTAAGATCACAAAAATGCGCAAAGTTAAAATTATTAATACCTTTGTAAACACAAATAAACATTTCTAAAAATTGTCACTTTCAAAAATAAACATTAAAACAAACCAAACGTGTATTCATTTTTTCCTTTAGATTCTTACTTTTTAAATATTAAACGGGGGGGGGGGGGTCGGCCTATTCTTATTTTTCTTATAATAGGGGGAGAGGGGGTCGAAAACTAGCAAAATTCGTCTTACGTAATAAATGAATGGCCCCTATTGAATTGAATTTGTGAATATTATTTACTAGCTAGGATACCCGGCTTCGCTCAGTGAGTTGAAAATGAGATTTAACTGACTTTCGTACCCACGACGAATCTTGCTTTATATACCCTTACCAGTGGGTAGCCTCATCCATACTAAAACGGCATTCCACAACATTCGAGAATGTTCTGGAATGTTCCACAATGATCTGGGATGTTACGGGATGTTCCCGAACGTTCCAGACCGTTCCCGAACATTCCAGAATGTTTCGGGATATTCTGGAATGTTGTGGAATGCTGTCAAATACTCTCGAATGTTCTAGAATGTTTTAGAAGTTTCTAGAGGGCGAAACTTCCAGCCCTTGCACGCCCTTCAGATAAAAACGGGAACCTTCTTCATGGATGGGGGATATAAGGCTAACATACTATATAACTCCCTTGATCGTACCGGGACTCGTTTCTGAGTTTTAGCGGCATGCATATTGTACACTTTATTTTATAATACATATTGATTACAACCGTATTCTACTGGAATATCAATGTAAATTTGCATGTCAAGGTGGGTACATAAGTAAAGTTATTGAATGCTTGATTTTTTTCCTTGTTGATTATCTTATGCATTTCTCGCCCAGTGTCCGTATACTGCATAGTAATAGCTCAATTTTCTTTTAAATTCTTTTCAAACCATGTCACTGCAATAAATACTTAATCCAGATGTCATTATCTTAACTCCATTGAAATACGTCTTACCTGTGTATATAAATCGCGCTTAAGTATTATTGGCATTTCTTTATTTGGTAGCATTTATAAGTCTAACGAAAACACACTCCTATTACTTAAGTAATTTAATAGTAACTACACAAATAAAACAACATTTACGTACACACTTTAGAAGATACTTAGAAAGCAATCTAAATGTTGGCGTAAGAGCCTCTAAAATTCCTGATAGCATAAATGGATCGTCTTAAACTATACATAGTGTACCTACTAGCTCAGTTTTTGCAGTTTCTGAGTTAGAGTTTGAAATGAGGGCTCCAAACCATAATCTAGTCCTGCCAGAGACAAACATTTATAGAGGATTTTTCAGAAGCGTGAACCAATCAGAGACATGCATTTTTACATTAGTTCTCCAGACACACTAAACTAAACCAGTATCTAACATCAATATTAAACTTCTTAAAATATATTTTAATTGGTCTGTGAAATGTGCTGGAGTAATAAATATATATTAAAAGCTCGACCAAAACCTTTATCCTAGATGTACGTCTCAATTTAGTTACGTCACAATTTAGTTTAGTTACAATTTTAGTAATGGTAGTATTTACACAATAAAACTATTGTTTTTCAAATGAAAGATATTTGACTGAGTTTTACATTGTTCAAGACTATCGCAAAGAATAATAATTAGCACTACATTGCGATTACAAGGGGTCCAATTAAATTACTAACTCCATTATTTGCCGCCACGATCAAGCAGACAACACGCGAGATACTTTACTTTCCACATATAAATGTGGAAAAAACTTAAAATCGACAGTGAATACTTGTAGAGAGCAATTATCAGTAAGTTGCGATATATACCAAGGTGTTCAATTAAATGACTAACTGTAATGAACGTAGATTGGAGTTCTTTTGAATGCGCTTTTATATTGACGATTCACGGTTACGGTACTTAAACGGTTAATGTAAAAAAATGTCAAGTTATAAAATTCCACAGGAAAAAAAGCCCATTGTTGTTCACTTACTTTCTCAATGATCACACCTTATTATCCGTTGTTGAAATAAGAGACCTTGAGACCTTTGACACTAAATTAACTTTTATTAAACACATTAATAATATAACCAGTAAAACAATGCAAATGTTGGGATTTATCTTACGAATTTCGAAGGATTTTAAAAATTTAAAAACTGTCAAACTACTTTACACTACAATTGGGATATTAGGAATATCCGAAAACATTAATTACTTCTCCCTGTTACATCTACTGAAACTTGATACACCTTACCATTGAAACAATACAGGTTCTAATGCTGAGTTATATTCCATAATAAATCGCTTGCATATACTTGGTAATAAATATGTTGTTGATGATGTGATAAATATTGAAAGATTATCAACATACAAACATTATTTAATTAAAGTTGTTTGTCAGCGCTGTTCAGTTGGATTATAATTTATAATCAATATACTTTGAATATTTATATTCTTCATCAATGTTAACTAACGGAATTTTTAAATTTATTTTCATTACGGACTTTACCTGGTAATTTATTTACTTCAAAACACGTACATGAGATTTTCTTTTTCTTCATATTTGTATTTATAATAGCTTACTATTTGTACTTTATGCTGTCACTTCAATGACTTTTTATTTTTTTGTCATATGAATGTTTTTTTTTTCTTAACTGTGTATATTCTGCATCCATTTCAAATTGTTGAATTCCTATGTAAAAGCCGTTAATCGGCGTTAATTCATAATAAATAAATAAATAAAAGATGAGATACACAATGTACGTAGGTCTGTTTCCTCCAAAGGAAAAAGTCATAATTTTCTCGCATCTCTCTCACACACCGCACCGTGACGTCTTCGTAGACCTCTACCAATACTTCTAGCCGTGACGATAATTTTTAAAGTTTTGAATATAATTACAAGGATAATATTGAAGTGAGAGTGAATTCCAAAAATTCATAAATGTCGTACGTCAATACCCTAATGGTTTTGCTTTTGTTCTTAAACGTATAATGCTGCCGCTCTTTCTTACACACTAAATAAAACCAGTCGAAAATGAGACAAACGGTGAACGTATGTCTGCACCCCCCCAAAGGAAACATACAATCATTAACATACATCTCCCTCACACGTAGATATAAAGAAAATGAAACGCAATTCCCGTTGCAAAACAGTAGTGCTTTGGAGGAAACAGTCACACGTATTTTGTGTGTCTCACCATTATTTAATGTGTAAGAAAGAGCTGCAGCATTACAGCTTTTTTTGCCGTCACGGTACCGTAACCGTGAATCGTCACGGTAATTATAAAAGCGCACACTGGAGGATATAAAAGGCGAGAAGTCTTCGTTCTCTTTAGACCACCACCGGAATAGAACCTGACAATCACAGAATCTACATTTTATTGTACAGGTAGGTACTAAACAAAACATAACATTGCAGCTACATTGTATTGGAGCAGCTACCCCATTATTCGCAGCCACGATCAAGCAGACAAGACGCGAGGCACTTTACTTTCCACCGATAAACCAATCTTATTCCCAGTGGGTGACAATGCTGTTCACACAAGGGGTGGAGTCCCTTCTCCAGGGGGGTAGCGAGGGGTAATAATTTATTATGTTTAATATGGCAAATCCCGAGTCGCATTTCTTCCCCCGGGGGTTACGGAGATTACACCCCTGTTTTCTGTATTTAGGGTGACCAGGTTTCTAGAGAGAACGAGTGTAAATATTTGTATTGTTGTTCTATTTGAGATTAGCAGGTATTATTAAGTCTATCGTTACCTTCTCGGAATTAGGTTTTGATGATTTAGGGCTCGTTTTCAACGTTTAGGCATAATTTACTAATTGTTAGATATCTACTATCCGGCTTCGAGATAGTAGATATCTAACTTTCAACTTAACAGAAACTTTCAACTTAAAAATCTATCTATCTACATATATAAAAATGAATCGCCGAAATGTATATACGCGCATAACTTCCGAACGACTGCACCAAATTGTTTTTTTTTTGTTTGTTATTGTCAGTACAAGGTTTGCATAAAACTACTGGTCAGCTCTGGCATTATGAAATTCGTATAAAAAAATTCAATAGGTGGCACGCGAGCTGTTTGAAAACTGAATGTACCAGGACTGAATGTATAGAATCCGGGAGGCGGGAGGGGAACTCGGGAGGGGTGTTTTGGGGATAGGGGAAGGGGGGGGAAGTGGAGTGGGGAGAGGTAGTGTGGAGGAGGCGGAGTTCGAACGCGAGAGGGGAAGGGGACGAGGGAGAGGAAGAGGAACGGGACGAATGGGAAAGGACACGCAGGGAGAAACAATTTCTTTATTAAATGGCTTAGCAACGCATGCCGGAACCAGCTAGTTGAAATATATAAATCTAACAACACGTCGCTCTACTCCATATTTTGATAGTTAAATGGGCAGCTACACACCTAATGGTAAAAAATAACTTGACAACTGAAAGTAGTCACGTAAGAAAGCTATTGTGAATGGTTCTTGATAAATAATAACGCCTTCTTCACAACAAAACATTTTGTCTTTATTTAAACTACAAACTCTTATAATCAGGAACAAGTGAGTAGGACGGCCTGGAGGACACTGTCATCAGAATCTCTATCGCTAGAAACCTGACTACTGGCCCACGCACGTCGGTTATGAACATGGAGGGGCAAACCTGTACACTAGAGACATCTATTGGATAACTGTATAAACTCTACGAGCTACTGGCAATAGTGCCATCTATCCTACGTAGCTCAAACTATCACAAAAACTAAGATTAGAAGCAAGAAGACATTAGAATAGTCGAAAAGAGGCAAGAAGAGAAGGGAAGATTCAAGAAGAGGTAAAGAAAGGTGAGAAGATCAAGAAGAAGCAAGAAGAGCCAAGAAGGCATATAACTAAGTATGATAAATAAACCTACGCGTGTAACTAATGACAACAAATCTTGCATCGATCACATGTTCAGTAAGACTATTAAATCAACCAAATCTATCATATTCACCTCTACTATAACCGACCACTATACAACAATTTTATCTATTACAAAAAAGAAAATACAAAGATCGCAGCCCTACCCAATTATCGTGCAAAAGACAGAAACCAAATGGAATGATGTAAAACAACAGTTACTCAATACAAACTGGATAAGCCTACTGGAAAACCTTGATGCAAATAATGCCTGGAGTAAATTCACTGAATATATAACATACACCATCGTATCAAATACCAAATCAATAGAAAAAAAGATTTCGCATAAAAACCAACATCTTAAGCCATGGATAACTCAAAGCGTTATAAATTGCATTAGAAAAAGAGATGAATTACATAGGAAATCTAAATTAAATCCTTGTGATATTTTTATACAACGATACTACAAAAGGTACAGAAATATTTGCAAAAATGTTATACGAACTGTAAAAGAAAATTATTATAAGAAGAAAATAGACGAATGTAACAATGACCCGCGCAAATTATGGAAGATCATTAATGAAATTACAAATGCAAAATCATCCCATTACAAGAACATGGAGGAATTAACAATTGAAAATACCCAAATCTCTTTCGCAAAGCATCCGGACAAAATTCTCGAATACGTAAACGAATTTTTTACTAATATAGGGTCACAATTAGCAAAGAAAATCAGACAACCAATAACTAGCATTTTACCAGAAGAAAAGGAAAATATGAACCAGATAGACAAATTAAAGTTAACTGATGTAACCAATACTGAAATCAGAAATGCAATTGTATCCCTTAATATTAATAAATCATCGGGAAATGACATAATCTCAAATAAAACAATAAAACAACTACAAAATGAACTGACCTTCCCATTGACATACTTGGTCAATCTGTCTATATCTACAAATGTATTCCCTTCATGCCTTAAAAAAGCTACAGTTATACCCATACATAAAAGTGGTAACAAAAAGGATATATATAACTACCGACCCATAAGTCTCTTAAGCTCTTTTTCAAAAATCTTGGAAACTGTAATGAAGAAGCAAATTGTTCAATTTCTTGAACAAAACAAATTACTATCACCATCCCAATATGGTTTTAGAGAAAATCTGAGCACCAATGATGCCATAGAAAATCTAACAAGCATGGCCATAAAAAACATAGATGATGGGAAAAAATGTTTAGCTTTATTCATAGATCTTCAAAAAGCTTTTGACACAATAGACCATAAAATATTACTAACTAAACTAAAAAAAATAGGAATGGCCGAATCAACAATTAACTTATTGGAGTCATATATAACAGGGCGAGAACAACAAGTACAAATTGGCAAACAAAAGAGCAAACTTCTATCTTTAAACTATGGCGTTCCTCAAGGAAGTGTACTGGGACCGATTCTGTTCATTATCTACATCAACGATTTAACTAACCTTACCATTAAAGGAAACGTAATCAGTTTTGCTGATGATACTGTTTTATTATTTCAAGAAGAAAATTGGACTGATACATTTAATGAGGCTGAAAAAGGGCTTAGTGCACTTCAAAATTGGCTTAAAATCAACTCGCTTACCCTTAATATAAGCAAAACAAAATATATAACATTTTCAATGAACTCAAGGGGCCAACCAATAAAATCACTAGAACTAAAATTACATGAATGCCATGGAAATAATATACAATGTTACTGCCCCGTCATCGAAAAAACACAAAACATAAAATATCTCGGAGTAATAATTGACGAAAATCTTAGATGGGACCTACACATCAAAGGAATTACGGAAAAACTCACAAGCCTTACATATTTCTTCAAAAATCTAAGAAACGTGCTGAATAAAAAGGATATGAAAAAGGTCTACTATGCGTTATGTCATTCTCGAATTGAATATGGAATCATAGGATGGGGATCTGCTGCAAATACGTACCTACACAGCCTGAATACGATTCAAAAAGGAATCATAAAGACCATATTGAAAGTACCAATTAGAACGCCTTCAACTGAAATTTTCAATAACTTTGACGTACCAAATGTACAACAAATATATTCCAAAAATATATTATTGAAGCTCTTCAAAAATAATGAATCCTCTACTAGACCGTGTATGCATAACACTAGATCGAATAAAAATGATATAAAAAATATTCCAAGTTATAAAACCACATTTGGACAAAGAAACTATACATACTTTGCAACAAAACTCCATAACATCCTCCCCCAAGACATAAAACTAATAAAAAATCCAATTGAATACAAATCAAGAATAAAAATATGGCTTAAAGAGGTCAATGAGAAAACCCTAGCGAAGACGCTAAAAACGACATAGAAGACAAATGAACTATATTTGAATAACTTTAGTCCTCCTCGGCACAGGACCCCCTAGTGAGGAGGACTAAGAAATACAATATTTTGTACTTAATTTCACATTTCATTTTGTATGTAAAATTTTTCTATATAGTCGCTATAATAAAAAAAAAAAAAAAAAAAAAAAAAAAAAAACTATATTTAAACAGATTATTAAATTCGATACGATTTTAGATTTTCACGGCCAAAAATATTTTTGTTATTAGTTTTTGGGGTATTATGCCGTGTTGCGCTACCTCCTTCTTTAGTCAACGTTTCGGACAGCGTTGCAGTCTCCATCATCAGGGCAGATGTGTAATAGTTAGGGGTGATGTTTATACTTATCTACTTAGGAGCGATACCGTGTCGCCAGCTCCACTCCTCCACGAGCTGGCGCTACAATATACTTCAACATGTTTTTTTGCGTTTAGCCTTGATGTAACCGTCCATTACCGGATACCAAGAACTATTGAGTTTAGCTCCAGCGTCTCTATTAATATTTATAGGATTTTTGAATTCAATTGCCTCCGTAATCAGGCGTGATCTATGAGTTTTCGGTCTTCCCAGGACTTCAGGAACAAATCCAAAGTAATGGCCGGATTTAATTAAATGCTCGGCGATTGCCGATTTGTCAGGGTGGCCAAGTTTACCCGCTCGAAAGTGTTCCGATATCCTTTTGGAGATCGTCCGCTCTGTCTGGCCCACATAGACCTTATCACATCCGGAACAGCTGAGTTTATAGACTCCATCTGTTTCCAGAGGAATCTTGGTCTTTGCAGGCCTCAAAAAGTCTCGTATTTTTGTCGTGGTTCCGAAGACAGTCTTGATGCTTTCTTTTTTCAATAGCCTGGCAATTCTGTCTGTCACATTGTGAACGTAAGGCAGGAAAGCGCAGCCCTTTGACTCTTGTTCAATTCTGCCTTCGTTTGGTGCAGATTTGGCTCTTATGATGTGCCTTGTCTGCCTTGCTGGGTAACCGTTACGCTCCAGTGCATCGGTCAGTTTTGTAAGTTCTGCTCCGATTTTTGTTTCTTCTCATATTATGGTCGCTCGGGTCACCAATGTATGGATAAGTCCTCTCTTCTGCGCTGGGTGGTGATGGGAATCAGCATGTAGATACCGATTTGTATTTGTGTGGAGCTAATGTAAAAAATTTACTAACCGTTCACTAATCATCGGTTGGTTTCATAGTCACTCCTCTTTTGTCCAATCCCCCTCCCCCACTTCTCACTTATTTAATTCTTCGAGATTAGAAGTTACGCAATTAAAACTTTTTAAAATCAATTAAAGACCGGTACCGAGAATCTGACCTAATGTCCCGCCTTTTCCTTCAGAGGGCGCACAGTGCGACCTTTGTAATGGCGGACAAAAAAACTTTCACAAAAGTCAAAGTTTTTACTTTATTCGTAATAATAATAATAATATTCCTGGTGGCGGGAAGTGTCACCCCTCGGTGAAAGATGGCGTCGCTTGCCGCCAAAATCTTGCAGCGGCACGCGCCATTAAACTATTTGCGCGGAGAGCCCCCATTATAAGGAAAGGTGGGGTGAAAATAGTCGTGTGGTGTCGTGGCGTGGAGCGACAATAAAAGGTTCAGGGAGCGATTCACGTTCACACTTATTTAACTAGCGAACGTTTTTTACAATAGATAAGATGAGACCGTAAAGCTTTAAATTGTTGGCTTCGCAACGAGATATTATAAATAGTAGAAAGTCATATTATCCATAAAGCGATAACCGTATTAGTTGGTCCGTACTACCAAAATTACATAATACTAAATCTTCAAATAAAGTAAATACGATTCAAAAGTTTGAAGTTTGAGTGTTTCTCTGTAACCTCTCATTTATCAAATGGTGACTAAATTTCCGAATTTAATTTTTATTTTTTACTAGCTGGTTCCCGGCATGCGTTGCTATGCCATTTAATAAATAAATTGTATCTCCCTGAGTGTCCTTTCCCATTCGGCCTGTTCCCCTTCCGCCTCCTCTTCTTTTCCTGCGTCCTCTTCCCCTCTCGCGTTCCCACTCCGTCACCTCCAACTTCCCCCTCCACTCCCCCCCCTTCCCCCTTCCCCCGTCCCGCGAACCCCCCTTTCGAGTTCCCCTCCCCCCTCCCAGGTCACCCTCCTCCCTCCCAGGTTCCCCTCCACCTCCCTGGTTCCCCTCCCCCATCTCTCCCTCCCTCCCGCTTTCCATAGCAATAGCCGCTTCCTCGCGTGCCACCAATAGCAATTTTTTTATACAAATTTAATAATGCCAGAGCTTACCGGAAGTTTTATAAAAACCTTGTCCTGACAATAACGAACACACAAAAAAAAGAATTATCCAATTTGGTCCAGTCGTTCGAAAGTTATGCGCTTAGCAACAAATTCAGCGATTCATTTTTATATTATAGATATATAGAGTATAACAGTGTGTACTCGAAGGATTTTAACCAGCGATTCCTGAGCATTAACCAGCATATTTGGAGTAAAAAATGTACATGTCATTTCGCTATTCGATGATTTTTTTTTTCAATTTATAACAATAAAAAATACTCGTGGTAAAGCTCAGCGGATCACGAGATAAGCACTCCGTCTCGTTCCAGCAGGACGGTAACACACGGTAACACACGAAACAATATCAACGGACAGCATCGTGGAAAAAAGTGGAACTTTATTCGGATTAATAAAGTGCAATAAAATCTAAAGTGGAACTCCATTAATAAAGTGGAATAAAGTCTAAAGTCGAGCTACATCGAATTAATAAAAAGGAATAAAGTCTAAAGTGGAACTCTATCGAATTATCACAAGTCTACAAAAAAATAAAAATTGACAGCTGTTTTGGTTTTTTTGCGTAACTCTTTTGTTTTTGGGAGTGCTGAATCCGAAAATGACTTTCATTTTGTCACAGAACGTCACGTTTTCTGACAATCTATGTTAACCAAGTTATCATCTTAAAATAAAAGATAAAAAATTTTTAAAATTTATAATTGCGTAACAAAACTTATTTTTTTTATCGAAAATACATTGTTTAGTAAGCACCAAACACATTTCTTTTTCCCAATGAGACTCCTTTTGGTACATTTTCGCTTGTAGGAAGCATCTGGAAGGTCTCTCTGAAGCGTCCAACAGTAGTCTGCAATCATTGAGATGTTCCATCTTCCCTGGTATCTTTTTTCCATCTCCTTAATATCTTGATGAAATCGTTCACCTTGCTCTTCACTCACATATCCTAAATTTTCTGGAAAGTAGTCTAGGTGGGAAAGAAGAAAATGTACTTTTAAACTCATTAGGCAACCTAAAGCTTGAAATGCTTTTAACGATTTGTTTGTAGTTAGGGTCTTTGTTATTGCCTAAAAATTCAGGTTAAACCTCCCCGATCCCTAGTTCCCATCCCCCGCCTCCCTCGAAACCCCTACTCGAGTTCCCCTCCCCCCTCCCGCATTCCATACATTCAGTCCCGGTACATTCAGTCTTCACAGCTTGCGTGCCACCTATTGCAATTTTTTAATACAAATTTCATAATGCCAGAGCTCACCAGTACTTTTATACAAACCTTGTCTTGACAATTACGAACACATAAAAAAATAATTATCCAATTTGGTGAAGTCGTTAAAAAGTTATGCGCGTACATACATTTCTGCGATTCATTTTTATTTAATTAATTAATTTTCCGTAATTTCATAAGGCCAGAGGTCACTTTTGTATACAGAAACCACCGCGGGCATGCACACGTCAAATCCCCAAAGTTTCATCGCAATCGGATGAACGGTTTAGCAATGAAATGTTTATTGCCAGAGCTCATTATTGTATATACTATCTATATCTGTACATATATGTATACCTTTTTGCAAACAAACCTGACGTTCTGGAATTTTTTGAGTATTTTTCTAGTTTTCAGAACACCTAAATACATGGAAATCAGTTGAAAACATCCAGACAGCATTTTTGTTGCAGACCTGTGTTATTAAAGTGACGTCGTTGAATAAAGATAAAAAATGTTTTTATGTCATTTTAAGGTATATTAAAATTACGTTAAGTTTAATTTTGGGGCAGTTAAGTGATATTTCAAAGCTTCATGGCTCTTTATAACGAGCACATGAAATTGCATTGATTTCCAAAATCCAGGCAGTTGTGCCAATCTCACAACGCCCAATCTCACCGTAGGAGAAAATTCTGCTGTATGTAAACATCACAGAAACACACTTGCATAATTAAGAATAACATAAAAGTTTCCATAATAAACAAAAAACAAACCAAATCTAATAACAAAAAAATAGTGAATCACCTCCCAGGATTATATGCCTACCCTTTCTTACATCCCTTGTTCCCGAGGGACGGGGAGGTGATCCCTGAAACGCAATTAGCCTCCAGAGCCATCCCAAACCCCCTAAACGTCTCGGGAGAATATAATATGTCACCCAGAGCGGGGGCTGAGGGGTGGGGGGTGTCAGAACGCAGCAGGAACTTGCAGCGTAACGGTGCTAATCGAACAATTGATCTATGGAGGTAAAATAAAAGGGATTTGAAGATTGAAGATAAAAAAGGAGTCAAAGTTGTATAAAAATTTTAAAAGTGATGCAACACATAATGTAAAATTCGAGATCAGGCCGCTACCAATAACACTCCTTATGTAGATGGCGATAAGGTTTAAATTCCTGTCGCTTTTTTTATTTATTCACAAAAAACGTCGCCAAAAAATCGTCGTTTAATTTTATTTGCGAAGTTCGGGCATAATATTATTATTTTGTTACTTTTATTTTTATTACTTATTCTATTTTATTTTTATTTATACAAGATTCACCTAGTTTAACTCCTTTCCTGTATGTGATCATGTACCTAATACTAGTATAATATATATGCTATATGTTTGTACTTTCATCTACATATATATGGATGATTATTAATATTATATACTTAATATCTTATGAATCTCGACTACCATAATACGGGCATTTGCCTAGCTTGGTAGTCGAAATACCATGTAAAACAATCCTGTAATAAACAAAATGAATAAAGAAAATTAAAAAAAAAAAAAAAAAAAAAATATTTAAATATTTTTAACCATTTTCTAAAGAATTTAATTTTCAACATTATACAATAAAATCATAAGTGAAAAGGGATTCGTAAATAAGAGATTTTGAACGTTAAAGCATTTTTTTATAGAATTTGTGATAGAATATTTTTTTGGACTTTTAAAAAGACTAATAAAAAAATACTCGATTATTTCAAGGGCAAATGTGTTTTCTACTCGCAGTATTTAAGAGCGTTTAACCAGCCAGCGGCCGAAAATCCACATTTCGTCGAAAGTTGTTCTTACAATCGTACAGGGCGGTTACAATGAGACAGATTAATTATTCTCCGTACCATCTTTTTAAAATTATAACTCATTATCGATTTTATTTCATTCCAAATTTGCTTTAATTTATACCTACATCCGAAAATGCTGAAGGGTGTGATGATAAAACTAGTAAAACAATGTACTTTTTGTAATTATTTTTTGATTACAAGTATTTATTATTTTTCAATAATGTCTAAGTTAAATAAGAATGTTAAAAAAATCTGAAATATATTAGTTTGTAAGTGCGCAAATAAATACACAAACGGACCAATTTTCGTCAAGAAACACATGTACGTATGTATTTTTTAATAATTTTATTTAAACTAAAATTAAAATTCTAAAACATGCGATACCCAGATAATACGTTGATTTATTTTACTGCATGATTATACGATTTGAAATGGGTGTAATATAATAAAAAATCTTTTTGAAAATTTAACAAATCTATGAACGAGGAAAGGAGTGTAAGGAAAATATATGACGCAAATGTGAATGGTAGAAGAAGTCGAGGACGCCCAAGAAAGACATGGCACGACCAAGTGAATCAGATACTTGAGTAGGGCCATGTCAAGAGTCAGAATAATAAAAGAGAATGTATGAGACGTTGTATGAATGTAAACGAGGCAAGGAGTGGGTGCCAATGTGGGTCCGTCCTCTCTGCCTAACTCTGCGGGGAAACGGCGTGATGGTTAGTTAGTTAGTTAGTTAGTTAACAAATCTGCCAACGACCTATGGTAATAACCTTATTATACTAAAAATAAACATTTAAAAAAAAAATTTAAAACATGCGAATTCTAGATAAAAGAACAATCTTTCGAAATCCATTTATAATTTTTTGTGAAAAAGAGTCAATACGTCTAAAATCTGCTTTAAAAATGACAAATTTCTGGTTTTATCTGGTAATACCCTCTTAAGCTTTTAAAATATTTCTAAGCGATCTAATGTTTAAACAAGAACGTATTAATATCGATTGTTGGTGCATGGGTAAGAAAGTAATGTGAAATATTCCTCCCCGAAATAAATAATAGCCATAACACCAGCACTGACAACTCTGTGTTATTTACATAATCGCCAATTTAATAATGCCAACATATAAAAACGCCACATTATTTTGGCGTTGTGGCGGGAATCGAAGGCAACCTTTCATATTCAAAGTCAAACACATTCAAAGGTCACCCAGTTACTTATATTACTCGTATAACTCACTTAATTCTAATAAAATTTAAAACATTTAGAAGCTGAAAAAAATGTAAAAATTAACTTTCTCATTCGTCTCTGTAAAGCTCGGAGAGTTGGAGAAAATCAATTACAAAAAGCTGGCTACCGAGAAAGATTACTTTTCCAGCAAAATGAAAAAAATATTTACGTAATGATAATGATAAAATTAAAGCAATATTTGATTCCACGAAATCACTTAGTTACTTTTCCTTCTTCAATAACATCTAAAACATTTTTTTTTTTCGATAATAAACGCCGTTCCAAAATACCGAGAAATATTTAAAAAATAAATTTGATATCTTCTCTTTTTAACATTAAATCCACCGATTCCCCTCTGGGCCTATATCATCTTTGGGAATGCTGTGTGGATGGATTTTTAAGGAAGGGAAGGATAAGAAGCTCTGGGAAGAAAAAAGTATGAAGGGTGGGTAGGAATCCGGGTATCAATGCGTCCAGGAAGGATGCGCGTGGGAGGGATAAATTCATAGGTCTGTCACTCCACATTATGCCCAGAGTCCTACCCACCCCCCTCATACATTTTTCCTTCCCAGAACTTCCTCTCGTTCCTCTCCCTAAAAAGATCCTCCACACAGCATCCCTAAAGATGAAATAGGCCCTAAAGGTATTTTTCCTCGGGGCCTCTTGTGCGGGTGGTATTATAAAAAAAAGGTTAAATCATTCTGCTTATATAATTCGCTCATCCAATACACAAGAGACTGCAAATGAATCGAAGTTAGCAGTTCATAATGGTGTTCTGATACCGACCCCGCTGTAAGTATGGCAATGCAGTACGGAAGTGCTTACGAGGTTTGGAAGAAGAAATCAAAAACCCTCCATGGAGATATGGAATGATCAAGAAATTCCAATCGTTGACAACGATCACGCAACAAGTCAAAATAACTTAACGAGTAATTAATTACGTATTAAGATGATGTGTAAATATGAATACAAAATCTTTTCTGCTTATCCATGACAAAAGCTTTCATTGATTTTATTTTTTTGCATAAATGTTTAGCTTTTTTGTTTAACAATATAAAATTCTGAGATAAGAAAAGCAAATTAATATTTTTACCGATTTAACATAACAAATTTCCGATATTTTAATTGAAAAATATGGAATAAACAAAATTGACATGTCAAAACATCATTATCGTTTCAAGCCTCGATAGAAAAAGCTAATAAGATTAGCTTATTACAAATTTATAAAGCATTAAAAAACATAACAGGATTAAAAATGTCTGACAATTTGACATTGGCATTTAAGTGAGCTAGCGAGACGAGGGCGTTTTATAAACTACCTAATGAGGGCAAATATCATTATGTCCGCATTTAAATAATAAAACTCTTCGTATTCTTGTTCAAATACATTATTATCGTTAGGTAATTTCATAAACTGTTCGGTCAATAACTGTAAATATTTTATATTGTAACAAAATTAAGCCCCCGCATTTAGAATTTCTACCGAATTAAAACACACTCCGAGTACAGTATAACCAGGCATACAGGGAAGTGTTCGGCCTACCTTGGCGGTGCAGCGCCTCGAAGATGTTCGCACAACGAAGGGAGCCTGTGCCTGGGATCGCTGCTTTGATGCCCTACACTTTTTTTTTAGACATCTGCCCTGATGATGGACACTGTAACGCTGTCCGAAACGTTAATAATATCAGTTATGGAAGAAGTTTGTCGGTTAAAAAGAGGTGGCGCCCGCCACCCTACCGATATTTTAGAATGTGCTCTAGAGTACAAAAACGTTGGGAACCCCTGCCCTACAGGATAACCGGGACGAGTGAGCGCTACGGAAGTTCAGGGCAGGGTGCGACGCCTATGACATACTTGGAGAATTTTCATCAAGCCTCCGTGGTGCTAATTGTGCGTACCATTTTATTTTATTTCCATATCTTTTATTTATTCATTATTTTTTTAATAATATCAAAATTAAAATAAATAAACGTTATTATTATTAATCTAACATATTTCCCTTGAACTCCAAGTTTTAAAATTTTAAAGAGAAGTGTTATTTTTTAAGATAATAATATCTGTACATTTGTAAAGCCGAAACGGTAATTATATGAAAACCCCTCGTTAGAAAAAATCGCAGAGAATGCTTAAAATTATTAAAAACACATTTTAATCTGTTATTTAACATGTTATAGTTAAGAAAAAAAATCACAGTGTGTCTTTAAATGTAACTTTGAAATTTGTCGAGAGATTTTTGCTCTATTTTAAACGAGTCTTGTTTTATTAAATAATTCTCAATTTTCAAAGACTTTCATTAACCAAAGTGTGTGCAAAGACGTATCTTAACCAAGAACGAACTTTATATTTTTTTGTTTTTTTTTTCCTTTATTTTTTCCCATTATATCTTGAAACATTTACATATTTTCTAAATATATATAACAAAACACAAGAAAAAATAATGTAAAAAAGTCAAAAATATATATAAGACAAAAGTAGATCATGGGAACCCACTAAGGCACTGCCTGTGCGTGGGTAATATTAATTAAAGTGCTAAATTACATCAATAAGTTGGCGGTACAGGTACAAAATGTAAATTTTTAAGTGAAAGTTTAAAAATATAGGTAACGAATCTTTGAAAATATTGTAGTAATAAAGTGACCCATACAAGTTACTTGATTTTTTGTTACGGTTTCAAGAAGATAAATAAAGTTAGTCTTGAAGTTACAGTAGAATTGTAAAAGTGAAGCATGAAGGTTTACATAGAGTTTATAAAAAAAGTGTTTCAACATCTGCATCATGTAGTCATACCCAATTTTAATTCTTTTATGTAAAGTGATATTTTATCAACCATTTGAATGTGTTTTGGTAGAAGATTAAATGTACGAGGACCAATAAAACTGCCATGTGTTTGCATTAATTTGGTTTTGATTTGGGGAACTTGAAACACATTATTAGTCCTTTTGCTAATTCTATTTTCTAATTCTATTGTATTAAAAGTGTGTTTTTGGAAGTCGAAATGATTGTGGTGTTGGAAGAACTAGGTGAATAAAATTATTCCGAAAGGGCGCTTTAGAGGTGAATGATAAATATGGCATTGGAGGTCATGACATTGGAGGAGAATGATAAATATGGAATTGGAGTTTGCTACTCAAAAGATGTTGTGAAGGTCATTTCTAATCCAAAGGTGGGTTAACAATATAATCTGGTAATGGCGAATTCAATGTTCACTGACCCACAACCGTGCGAAATAAGATCTCGGAAAATGTTTGATACTGGCAAACAACAAACAGTAAATAATGTGGAAACGAACAAAGGAACAAAATGAACGTTCGATACATAAGTTCTAAGAACGGCAAGTTAGTAAAGTACAGAAAAAAAGACTCACGAATAAAGCACTTTCTTTGAGCAAATTTACACTGGAACCGTGTTTCTAAACCGTTCTCGTTATTTGAAACTTCGTTCCATAATGTTGGTATGTACGGTGTGCAGAAACTCGCGGCACAAGCGGAAAGCTCGTGAATCTACATCATTGTTGCAATATTATCAGCTGAACTCCCGTAAATTAAACCTAAACATAACACAGATTAACAAATACCTATAATTAGCCAAAAAACAATTCAAGTGTGCAATTCACACGCGGTAGAAGTGAAACTTTCAGAAGACTAAATGAGGACACAAGTGGGGAAGCTACAAAGCACCACACAAAGAGGAGACCGATTATTCTATCTCATTATCTGGCAGGCTAAATCCTACAGATATTAGATAGTTCTACGTAAATACAAACATCCCCTCGCTTCCCACATGAAAGCGGGCTGGAGGGTCTACGAGCCAATGGAAATAGAGAACAAAGATCGCCGTAGCTAAAACATTCTCGTCTTCGATTTCAAAGGCAACCCCCGTCCGGTACAATTTGTTAATGTTGTTATAGACAGCCCTGATTTATTAAGCAATTACTTTCCATAAACCAAAAAGAACAACTCGATCTAAAATTCATTTTAATTGCAACAACATTATGAGACCTGAGTCATTTAGACACTCATATGTCCCTTGATTGCATGCAGTTGCCAATACTCTCTCAGAAGCAGTAGATGTGTATATACACGGAATATAGTTACAAACAGGCTATAATAACAAATCTCAATAATAATAATGAATTTTAGCATAATACCTACTACTCTTCTGCAAGGGTTCTATATAGTACCGTAAATCGGGGTCACTTTACATCACTTTTTAATATTGTTTTACAAAAAAAATGTTTATAAGGGAATTAGTACGGTATTATGGTCAGATAATATTAGGTAGGTATGAACATCATCTTTTTATAGTTTTAAGCATACTTAGTATTTCTATAAATTAGTTTTTTATCAAAATGAAGTACATTAACTTCAATGAGGGAGTAACTTTGAATAACTTATGTATTTACTTACCATCTCATTGGAAATAGCATACTGGTGCAATTTAATGCCATAAACATATTTTAGGAACCTTTGGACTTCATTCTCATTCATTATCGTATCCAATTTTCCCCGTAAGATGCAAAGTACCCCCGATTTACGGTAGCATATTTTAACTCATAATTACTATTCCACAAAATCAAATGTTTGTAACAGCCAGAATAGGCTTATATACATATATGCATATATATATTTTTTTATATGAATATCTCACAAGAATCCCAACTGCTCCCGTCTGAAGCCAGTGAGACTATGGCATCCCCAATTGGGGTATGTTGTGATACTGAAGGTAGTGGGGAGGGAAAGGAGATAGGGAAGAGGTGGGGAACTACCTGACTATTCAGATGCCATTTCAAGCGAGGTTTCAATTCTGAATGATGGTCTTGCACCAGGGCGATACTGAGAGTATCTTCCACTCTGGAGCGTGCCGCAAATATACTATATATTATTTTTAAATGAATAAATTGTGAAATAACACAAATTAATCAAATAAAATTTATTTGCCACGCCGGGATTCGATCCCGCGACCTTCGATATGCGAGTCAAGAGCCTTACCGCTGGACTACGCCGGCCGTCGAATAATAATGACTCCAAATCTGATTTACTTATAAATAAATAAATCTAATTTGGAGTCATGACTATTTTGTGGAATAACTTTTTTGATTTGATCTTCTGTTATCGAGTAAATTGAGTCTGAAGTTGGAATTTTCAGGACAAATTTGAAAAAAAAATCAATCGCTAGGGTCAAGCATCAGATTCAAAGTATAGATGACGTAGAAACAACACGGAGGACGACCAGAGGACATTTTTTACAACATAAAAATGCAAATTATACTATACGAGTATATTTGAGTCATCGATACAAACCTAGCTAACTACGTCCGAAGTGGATTTTATCAAATAGAAAAAGAAACATTTTAGATCTGACATCATCAGCACATTGAGAAACATTTAAAATTGGATTCTGTTTTTTTTTTTTGCTTATTTTGTCTATTATTTATGCTACAATCAAAATAAGTAAGAATTTAACAGAAAAAATCCGTTAAATTCTTTATTAATAGGCCACTTGCATTGAATTCATAACGACTTGGAAAAAATCGTGTGTATAGATCTTTTTATTAAGATTGCGAAAATGTTAGTAAAATTTTTTAGAAATGTACAGTTTTTATTTTATTTTTAAATAAATAAATCCATTATTTAGGCTCGTGACGTCACTACATGAAAATGTCCCGTCTCCAACAATGTTCCTATTAATTTTGTAAAATTCTACACTGATTTATTTTTTTAATATGGCATCACTTTGATTTCAGGCGAATTTTTTAATTCATTCACTAGATTTATTGTTTGTTTTCTGCGAACTTATCATTTGGTTTCACTTTTTGACAGATGTTCTGAAGAGAACCCCGTACATTTTAGAAGTCGGTACGTGGTTTAGAGGTATAATGGTTATTATGGTGCTGAATTTAACAAAATCAAATTTTATAATATTCTTATTATTATTATAATTTACAAGTACAAGTATATTACATTGGATTTAGTAATATGTACGTTGTACATTATAATGATTTATGATCAATAAGATGGATCAAGGAAAAAAATATTTATGAGATGTAATATTTTTGGTATGCCTCGTTATTCACATGTGCCATTCATGTGGAAAACGTTCTTTTTTTAAAAATAATTTTCGGCTATGTAATTATCATTTTTTCGCACCTATAAAATTATGTCCCGTGTTTACGGTTTATAAAAAATGGTCTGATTTTTCGGATTGAAATTTTCAAAAAATCCCCAGGGTTCAAAAATACGATAAAAAAAAATAAAAAACACAGAATGTGTTAGAATATTTTATCTGAACCGGAAAAAAAAATTAAAAATGTGATGCAAGTGGCCTATTCTAGCTATTTTGACTAGAATAGAACCGGCGGGCGGCAAGGAAACCGGGCGGCGCCGCGGCGTTTTGTCCATACAAACAACGTATTCCCTAATTTACTCTCACGATTTTGACACTACTGTAATTTTTTAATATTATATTGTTACCGACTTCAAAGTTAGGACCCTCCAAAAATCGTTAAAATTGCCTGGTTTGATCGCCATCAACAGACGTAGAGTATAAAAACTATGCACAATGTATCTTTTTAATCAATACTAGCTGACCCGGAGAACTTCGTACCGCCTCAAAATCAATAACTGTTATATATCAAATAAATAACTGTTATGTAAATCAATAGCTGAATTAAATAAAGTTTTTTTATTAAGTTAAAAATTACACAATGAAGCAATTATCGATGCGCAACTATCTGTGTTTTGTTTTTGTCAGTATCAAAGATGACGTTGTGTACGGATTTAAAATTTGTGATTTTCTTAATTTTTCACTTACTTACGGGAATTGCGTTTGATTTTCTTTATACATGTGAGGGAGATTTATTATAATTATTGTATTTTTACTTTGGAGGGGTGCAGACATACGTTCACCGTTTGCCCCATATTTTACTGTTGATATTTAGCGTGTAAGAAAAGAGGGGCAGCATTATATGTCTAAGAACAAAAGCAAAACAATTGACGCACTGACATTTTTGACGTTTTTAAATTTTTGGAATTCACTTACTACTTACTATTATCACAATATTTCTGCAGCTCTTTCAAAAGATGAGAATTCGTTCCATACAAAATGTATTAGGAAAATAATTTTCTTTATAATTTATTTTTTCGTGATTTTTTCCGATAGCTATTCTTCTATTCGGGGCGGAGACAAATCCAACAAATCAAAGATCATAAAAATCAGTCTAGCCGTTCTCGAGTTATAAATGGTGTAACTAACCCGACTTGGTTTTGTATATTAAGATGTAGACAGAGATATTATCTTCTAATACAATTAGTAAACGTAAAGATAGTAAAGTAAAGTTTGACGGCCGGCATAGTCCAGCGGTAAGGCTCTTGACTCGCACTCCGAAGGTCGCGGGATCGAATCCCGGCGTGGCAAATAAATTTTATTTGATTAATTTGTGTTATATCAAAATTTATTAATTTAAAAATAATATATAGTATATTTGCGGCACCTTCCAGAGTGGAAGATACTCTCAGTATCGCCCTGGTGTAAGACCACCATTCAGAATTGAAAAGTTGCTTGAAATGGCTTTAGCCGTGTTTGGTGACCAGATCTGAATAGCCAGGTACTATCCCCACCTACCTCTTCCCTATCTCCTTCCCCTCCCCACTACCTTCAGCCTCACAACATACCCCAATTGGGGAAGCCATAGTCCCACGGGCTCCAGACGGGAGCAGTTGGGACTCTTGTGCGGTATTCATGTAAAAAAAAAAAAAGTAAAAAAAATCTTAAAAATTGTTCCAGTTTTGGAGGAGAAAATGGGAAATACAAAACCTCGATTTTGATAATTTTATTAATGTATTAATATTAGCCCGAGGTGCAGTTGTCCCTTTCGCTCAGTATTCGGGGGAGTAAGAGCGACAGTGACAGCAACAGTTTGGTAAAATACCTATTGTTCAAATTTCTCGACGACCGGGTTTCCTCAAGTATATTAATCTACTAACTGTAACTGACATATTTATTAAATAATAAACATAATGGAGTTATGGTTACTAAGAGGATTATATCCAGAGAAATTTTCACCGAAACACACAAGTAAACATAAACACAAACTTTATACCAAACATCTGAACACTCAAAACAAGAAATCTTCCAAAGTGAATTTAATTACATGGTAACAAAATAACTAGCACAATGTGGATCAAACCATTGTTCATTGTTTTGGACAGAAAGATGAAGTAATCAATACCGGGCTTAAGCAATTCTGAACTTAAGTATTAGCAAGCTTAAGAAGTACAGTGGTTAAGCAATGAAATAAAGTACCTATTAGAACGCCTTCGATTCAAATTTTCAATAGCTTTGACGTACCAAATGTACAACGAATATAAGCCAAAATTTTTTTTATTGAAGCTATTCAAAAATACTGAATCTTCTGACCGCTTATCCATCACACTAGATCGAATAAAAATGACATAAAAAACATTCCAAGTTATAAAACCCCATTCGGACAAAGAAACTACACTTATTTTGCAACTAAACTCGATAATATTCTTCCCGAAGACATAAAACTAATAAAAAAAATGATGAGTACAAATCAAGAATAAAAACATGGCTGAAAGAGGTCAACTAAAACACTCTAATGAAGACACTAAAAACGACATAGAAGACAAAATAAACTATAATTAAACATTTTTAGTCCTCCTAGGCACAGGAACCCCTAGTGAGGAGGACTAAGAAATACAAAATCTTTACCTAACACAACCATTATATTTTGTATACTTATAGAATTATGTTATATAGTCGCTTAAATAAAAAAAATAAATAAATAATACTAAACTTGAGGAAAGGTGGGCGTAAGTGTAAACAATACTGAGCGTAAAAAATACCGATCTTAAACAAAATATAGCTTAAGCTGTACCTTAAGCAATAAAAAGCTTAAGAAATATAAAGCGCATTTATCGTTTATCATTATCTATTCTGCCAAAATAGCACTTTTATGATTAATTTTGTTCTCTTGGAATTGTTTTGTGCATACTGTATATTCTTTTGTTTCATATACGAGGGAGGGTTTTTAAGTTCGCGGAATGGGGGATAAGGAGTGGAAATAAAAATCCAAAATTATTTTTCCTTTTTAATATATTCACCTGCTACCCTAATACATTTTTTAGATCTATCAATCAACTTATGTATACCATAAAAAAAAAGATTTGTCTTTGTCTAAAAAATACGTCAAAATTACATCCTTCACTTCTTCGTCATTTGAAAACTTTTTCCCACGAAGTTTCAAGTTTGGAAATGAGTAATAATCACTGGAAGTTAGGTCAGGACTGTGAAGTGGGTTTGACAAAATATCAAAGCCCACCTTCTGCAGGGCAGCCATCGCAACACGGCTCTTGTGAACAGGCGCGCTGTCGTACAGAAGTAGGACACCTTTGGCCGATTTTCCCGTTCCTTTCTCCTTGATGGCTTTCATTAATTGCTCTAGGATTAAAGCGTAGTAATCTCCGGTTATGGAAACACCTTTATCTTTTTAATCGATCAATAGTATTTCCTCTGAGTCCCAAAAGACTGTCGCCATGATTTACGACATATTGACCGATTGTGACACCTTAAACTTCTTGGTGGTGGTGTGCTTTCCTGTGCCACGCATTGAGTCCTGTTTAGACTCAGGTTCATAATGATGAACCCAAATTTCATCAACAGCAACAATTTGAGCCAACACTCCCCATCTTTGTCTTCCCTACAGAGGTCCGAAAATGCACGAGAATCCTCCACGCGCTGTTGTTTTTGAGGCGGCAAGCATTCCCGGCACCCATCTTGGGCTGACTTTAGTCATGCCAAGATGGCCATGGAGAATTTTGAAAATGGTCGTATCTGATACTCCAACTATTTCTGCGAGCTGTTTCTTCTTTAGTCAGGCATCTTCTTATATTAATTTTTCGACTTTTCGAATAATTTCCGGAGTGGTGGCTCGATCGGCCTTCCTGGCCGTGGGTCGTCTTCAAGTGACCCTTGCCTTGTTTAAAGAGGGAATGCCACTTGTAAACCATAGTTTTACTTGGACAAGAGTCCGCGTAAACGGATGACATCTCTTTCGCTATGGTCAGAAATGATTTGCCTTGCTTGGTAAGGAACTTTATAACAGCGCGGAACTCGATCTTCTCCATATTTCACAATTTCTTCCCGATTGACATGTTTGGTCGGCGATAGCTCAAAGACTATGACCTAATTACGATAAAACCCGGTGTTTATACTTATAATGGGTTGTTCAATTAGTATCTAATTCAACGACACTCCCACTTATCACCTTCCTTCTCATTCCGCGAACTTAAAAACCTCCCCTCGTACTTTTATCAATATTTTGTAAGGACTCGTAAGGAACACTATAGGATTACTTTTAAGTTTATTATATTTAAGAGAACTTTAAGTGAAATAACACTAAGCTGCGCTGTATAAATGCGACGTTTTTAATATTATTATATTCTTATTAAGTGATACATAACTTAAGCCACAAGAGCTTAGGCAATACTGAGCTTAAGCGACACAGAGCTTAAGCAATAAATAACTTAAGCTATACTGAGCCTAAAAGCTTAAGCAATACAGAACTAAAGGGCCTGCAAACGGGCTCAAAAAGAAGAAGATGGAGAGATATGAAATTACGTTACGAATGTTAAGAGGAGAGCGCCAACATTTAAAGCGTTAAAATTGATGCCTTTGAAAATATTAATCGTTAAAAATGTTTTACACCACTGCAATACTGGTTTGCTTCGAGTATATATGGAATCACATTTTGTGTCATATTGTGACAATAATTATTGAATCTAATGTAGCGTGAGCCCAAATACGAATCCGCTGGTTGAACTCCTTTGTAAACAATTACTCGAATACTGATAGCTACTTATGTTAGGCCTACTTATATCTTTCTAGCTCTTTTTATCATTTTATGTAGGTACTATATACTTATGATACTGCATACTTGTTATAATGCTCCTGTACAATTTATTTTATATGTAAAAGCCATCAAGGCGTAAACAAACAAATAAATAAATAAAACACGACTCGTTTAAAATAGAGCAAAAATCTCGTGGAACGTATCTTAAGAATCATTTGAAGAAACATTGTGAATTTTTTCACAACTATACTTGTAAAATAACTGAAACAAACATGTTTATAATAATTTTCGGAGCATACTTTGCGATTTTTTTCTATCGAGGGAAATTTATATAATTTGCGTTTCGGCGTGGAACGCGTCTAGATATTATCTTAAAAAATAACATATATTTATTTAAGAGCTTAAAAATTTCAAATGTTTGGGAAATATGTAAGAAATCAGTAGAAATGCGGGTAGCGGCGCCTTAAGCTACACCAAGCTTAAGCAATACATAACTTAATCCATAATAGAGCTAATGCAATACTAAGCTTAAGCAATATAGCGCTTAAGAAAGAAAGAGCTTAAGCAATGCTAAGCTTAAGCAAAACAGAGGTTAAGAAAGAAAGAGCTTAAGCAATTCTGAGGGGATGAGTAATACTAGGGTGTTTCAGGGAGTGTATGCGCGATGGTGGATTACGTAACCAACCCAGACGCTATAAACACATTATGAGTGCTCTAGTATCACGCCAATGATAATATTGAACAGAGGGATGACGAAACTTTTTCTTTACGGGTAGGTTTAGGTTGGTGTAAATAAGAAGAAAATTTAAAAAAGATTAAAAAAAATAACTAAACGCAAAGGAATTTTTTACATAACCTCCACACAGGACGCCCTAGGGAAAATAATTTCCCTAAGGACCTATGTCATCTTAGGGGATGCTGTGTGAAGTTCTTTTTAAGAAAAGAGAGGAAGTTAGAAGAAAATACATAATAATTTAAATAATCTCAATCAATCAAAATCAAAAGAACATTATAGAAACGAAAAAGGTATGAGGGGTGGGTAGGAATCTAGAGGTTAATGTGTTTAGACGTGAAGGACGTATTGAAATGAATGTGAAATGAGAGTTAATGAAACCCTTTCCTCGCAGTGCGGTGCAAGGCGATGTAGGTGGGCAAACGCATCCATCGCTAAGACCAAGACAACCCTCCACACAGCATTTACCCTCCACACAGCATCCCAGATGACATAGGCCCTGGGGGAAATTATTTTCCTCAGGGCCTCCTGTGTGTAGTTAATGTAAAAAAAAAGACAAACTTCACCCCATGAAACCGGGAACCCCTGCTAACTTACCAAATGTGGCGAACCACTTAAGGAAACCTATGGCAGGGGTGTAGGTTAACCAATAAATGGTTCCCAGGGCGACGGTACTCATACCCGCCTCCCAAATTGAAAAACACATAGGTACCCAAATTATTGGAGATTCCATGATCTCACCGGTTGGGAGCAGTTGCGACTTTTGTGCGGTACTCACATAAAACTTTAAAAAAATAATTTTGAAATGAAAACACTTCTTTAGCACCGTCGTGATTTGAAACTCGATGAAACTAAAAATAGCGACACTGAAAATAAACAAACACAAACATCTATAGGATTTAGCCTGCGAGAGAATGAGATAGTATAATCGGTCATTTCTTTGTGCGGTGCCTCGTAGCCTCCCCACTCTTGTCTACTTTAGTTTTCTGAAGGTTTCACTTTTACCTCGCGTGCATTGCTTACTCTGATTTTTTTTTAGTAAATTGTAATACGGACCTTCAGTGGCACACATGTCACAGATTCCCCACCCCTGGCCTAGACTTGTAGACGTAATAATAAACACAATGTACAATGAATTTTAGGGGGCGGCAAAACCAGGCACGGAGTAACATGGCGCCAATTTTTTTAGCGCCGGAATCGATGAGTGTTTTTTTCGCAACTATTCGCGACGCATTTATCCATTTTAGGTGTATTTGGTAGCTGGTTAAAGCGATATTGCCGAACAAAGCAAACAAATAAATTTCAATTTTCAGGATAAACTTATTGAAGATTATAGACCTATTTGTAGTATTTAATCAATTAAAATAATGTTAAGAATTCTCTACGAAAACATAAAAATAAAGTAAGATCCCCAAAAATAAAAGATAACTGTCACAAATGGGACTCGAACCCAAATCCTCTATAACCAACTCTATACCAATTGAGCTATTCAGACCTATTAAAATGGCCGATTTAATTACATACAAAAATCTTCAGGTCGATTAGTCAGACATCTGCGAAAAATCTAAATTTAAGTTTGGTATGCAGTAAGCAATAAAACTAAAAGTATGCCTTCTATCTCAGAATACTTATAAACACCACTAAATCAATTATAATTCAGAAATATTGTGGCGAATCAAACAAAATGTCGGTGTTTTCTGTGTAACTAGTAGGATATTTCAAAACTTCATACTAATAGACCGGACCTTTATGCCTCCCGGTGTTATTTTATAGCACATTTTATACGCAAAACACATACGTGTAAATAACATTTGATTTATGGTGAGCATTCGAATATTGTTTTCTTCAATATCTCAAAACTTAATATTTGGAGATATCTGACTAATCAACTGGGCGATCGATATGTGGGAAACTTGATATCATGGCCCACGTTCGAAAAATTTTAAATAAGGGTATGAAAACATTAGGATCTATACAGGGTGTTAAGGGACGTACTTGACTTACTTTAACCAGTGATTCCTGACATTATTTGGAGTAAAAAATTTAAATGAAATTTTGGTCTCCGGTGACTTTTTTTGACGACCTTTTTTTTTCAAAATTTTTTTCTTCAAAATCAAACAAAAAAAAAATCTTCCGAATGTCGTCACTGGTCACTCAGCCGGGTGTCCTAAGAATCTCTTTAAAAATCTATGAAAACAAAAATTGAAAAATACCTCATAACCTAACCTAACGCAACCTATTTAATATTTTTTTTATATATTTCTTTCATCATTTTCAATGGCTTTTCAAAGGAGGTGTTGAGTTGATTTCTGAGTTCTACAGTCACCTAGAGCACATAAACTACCTGTCGTTAATGAATATTTTAAATATTCCAACTTTAAAGAACAGTTGAAAAATAAACAACCTAGCCTTTTTCTATACATATGTATTTCATTAAATTATTATATGAATCACTAAGACATATGCATCACACGATATACGAATAAACTTGCATAAAATAATAAAATATGTGACCAGCGAAGATGGCGCCTACATTACTATTAAATGTGTCTACAACGATGGTCTACCCTTGTGACTGAACTACTCCCATGTGCGTAGCCCCCTCTTCCTGTGGAACTGCGCTGGTACCAACAATACCCACTGCCGTAACACTAAGGCCTTTCTTCCACAGGGATAAGCAAGTATCCGATACATAGGACTTTGATAGGGTGGTCACGTAATTTAATTTTTTCAAATAATTTTTCTTCCTACTTATCAAAAATGTAATCATTGATAAAATAAAATATTTGTAAACTAAACTGTCACGACACAGGATATCACTAGTGAGACAGGCAAAAAATAAGGGCAAACTTTACATATATTTGGAGTAAAAAATGTAAGTGTCATTTTGCTAACCGATGATATTTTTTTCTCAATTGGGGCATACCACGGTAATTTTTTTAATTTTTTTTAATGAAAAATGCATTTGTTAAGCATGTTCTCACCAGATGTTTTGAAGAAATTGACAGATATAGTCGTACAGCACTTTATGTTAAACCATTTAAAATAGTTTGTATGTTGAATTACCATTCAACAAAACTTTGAACGCGTTTTTCTCGAAACTACGTTTTTCAACCTGGTTGACAACAAATAAAAAAAACTATACATCCTATTTGCATGCACCAAGTCTTAAAATGTTTGAAAATGCAGTTTCTACGGCTCCTTGCGTGTTGAAATGCCACTTTGTTGAGTTGTCGTAAAACCGCCATTTACATAAGGAGTGGTTATTGTTAGCTACTTGATCCCGATTTTACATACATGGTGCATCACCTTAATGTTGTCTTCAATAATATAATTAAATAAATATTTTTCAGACGATATCGAACTGATTCCATGAATCGGTCATACCAGAATCGCTCCCTAAGCAAGTGCAAGGTACAACGACCCCATCAGTAATGAGTTAAAGTTAACTGGTGGCGGTGTCGGAGCCGGTGCCGTCTGGACTGCCGGCGGGACCTTGATTCATCGTCCCGGGTCGTGATATACTCAATTATTGTTATTAGTCATGACTCATGACCGTCAGCGAGGAGTTCGGTCCGTACAGTATGCAGTGTACAATGTATTGGGTTAACCAGCCAACTGTCGAGGTCGGATATCAAATAATATAAATTGGAACTTGTAAAGCGAGCAATTTTTTGGTTACTAAATTTCTTACTGAAATTCAAGCTTTTGGTACAGCTCTGTTGGGCAGGACAGTCATTTCAAAAATGGAAGAAAGCTGACTACCGGAGAGGCTCCTATTTAGTAACCCTTTAGGATGAAGGAGTGCCGAAAGATCTTATCTTAGATAAGGTGGGTCGTTGGTATGGAGGGCAATGCAGCAGCCTTGTGCGTAAGGAATTGGAAGGAAACAGTAGAGTATAACTCTCCAAGGATTCTAGTACCGATGACGTACGCAGTAAAGTATGCATACATATTTCGGTGTAAGTATATTTATTTCCAAACATCTCCCACAATCATAAAACCAAAGCCAAGCAAATAGACATACTAAATATACATGTAAAATTATATATTTGAACAAAGAAGTTCTGAATTTAAAAAAAAATTTAAACATAAAATAACTACATTAAGGAAATTAAATCTTGACTTAAAGAACTACCGGAAAAATACCTTACTATTATTTATTTATTTTTTCAGGTTCTCCATAGAACAGTAATACCCCAAATTATTACGGAGAAGATTACAAAAATTTAAGAGAAAAAAAAGTACAAGGGGGCAGTTTCACTATGTTGAGACATATGTCAAAAGATAGTTTCTGAACTCTCCAAAGGTAACATTGAAGATGTCGATGCTCAATGCAGAATCGTTAAGCAGTTGAATTGCTCTGTTTAATGGCGCATTCTGAAAGGAAGAACTTCTCGCTTTCGGAGCATAAAAAAATGCGTGGGATCTCCCACGAGTATACGCATTAGGGACATATAGGTTAATCCCTTCAACATTTGTGGATTCAGTACAGTACCGGAGATCAGCTTAAAAAAATGTTTCCCCAAAAATATTTTTCGGCGGGCTTCTAAGGTATTAAGATTTAAGAACAACGATGGATACAGAAATGGGTAGTAAGTATATTCCCTGAATACTCATATACATAACGCATAAACCTTTTTTGTACTTCCGTTATTTGTTTTTGGGGTGTTATGCCTTTATATCTTTAGGCTAAAGAAGGAGGTAGCGCAACACGGCATAACACCCCAAAAACAAATAACGAAAATACTTTGGGCCGTGAAAATCTTAAAACGTACCCTTTTTTGTACTCTTTCTATTTCTAGGATATGATTTTGTTCAGAGGGGGCCCAAATAATGGAGCTGTATTCCAGGATGCTGCGGACAAGTGCTTCATATGTTCTTCGTATTGCAATTCCATTAGTAAATGATCTCGCATTACGAAGAACAAATCCGAGCATTTTACTAGTATATTATCCTATCCTTTTCCTATATTCTTCTTCCTCTCCCCTTCCCAAACCTTCTCCCTATAACCCAAAATTGATTTTAGGATATTAAAACTTTATTTCCAATGTACTGGATAAGAAACTTATATGTGGCATGACTTCAGTTCACGTGTATATTTATTATGGTTCCATGCCAACAAAGAATAAAGTCGACTCAACAACCCTTTGAAAAGTCATTAAAAGCTATGAAAAAAATCATTTTAAAATAACCCATAACCATAACCTAACGTAACCTATTATTTTTTATCATCACTCTTTATGACCTTTCTGAGGTGGTTCTGAGTTGGATTCATTCTGAGCTGGCCGGTCACCATTTATTATCATCGTATATTATGTAAAAGCTGTTTGTTTATTACAAATAAATAAATAAACATACCTATATAAAAAATATTAAAAACCACCTTCACAGAAGTTTCTGAAAAAACTTTACCCAACCATAGAAGTCGCTGAAAACTTATCCAAACATAGTCCCGCTCAGCACAGGATCGCCTAGTGAGGAGGACTACGAAAATAATCTACATCTATTTTATTTATATTTATCATTTTTTTTACATGAACTCCACAGAGGAGGCCCTGAGGAAAATAATTTCCCTCAGGGCCTATGTCATATTTAGGGATGCTGTGTGGAGGGTTTTTTTGGGGAAAGGAAGGAGAGGAGAGTTCTGGGAAGGAAAAGGGTTTAAGGGGTGGGTAGGAATCTGGGGTTCAGTGTGTCCTGGTCATCCGCCTCCAATAACTAGACAAACCTCACCCCATGAACCCGGGCACCCCTGCTAAATCACCAAACGTAGCGAACCACTTTTTGGTGATCTATGGCAGAGGTGTTGGTTATCCAATAAAGGTTCCCGGGGCGGCGGTACCCAATCCCGCCTCCCAAATTGTAATTGTATCATGTAAGTATCGTCTATAAATTACTGTAAAAATTAAAATATAATATCTAAATAAAATTTTAAAATAAGTATCTCAGGCCGACTCAAGTATCGGGACTCCATAGAAGGCCGAATAAATCTTGCTTCCAAAAATCGTCTTTCATATGGCTAGCAGATTCTTCAATAGTGACTAGTTGCTAACCCTATACAAATTTAGAATTGAATTTGGAAACTGCCTCTGGGCTGGAGCTCCGAAATACTTGAAAAGGGGGGCGGTCCGTTTTATTTACCATGCGTTGTTAACAGACCGATTGCCATCTCTAATGAGCAGAAACAATAATAGAAGGCATGGTCTGTTCTTTAGGTATTTAAAGCCCGCAACAAGGAGCTAGCAGCATTAATCTCATGGGCGCCGGTGCACGCACGCGAGACTCGACAAGTTAAAACACTCTCACACAATCTCGGCGTTACATAGCGCAATATTCGCAAGGATGTGGGAGAGAGTTTGATAAGACTAACTTTCCCGGGTTACGAATAACTCGACAATATTTGAAAATCTCCTACTACCACCACAGTAAGCCGTAAATGTTGCTAGAGTCGCAATGGAGGACTTAGCCAGCCGAGGAATCGAACACGGAACACATGGGTGGGACCCAAACGCGATGCCCACCCAACTGACCGGTTAAATTGCATCTTTCACCAAAAGTCAGTGGCTGAATTGAACAAAAAAACCACCACCTGTAAGAAGAAAGCTCTGCAAATTTCGCAACGCCAGGTCACCGTCTGAGAAATTGAACTGCTTTACACACATGGATGTTATGTTCGTATATCAGATGTATCAGAATGTTCCATGTTCACATACATATACATATATGATGAGATAATAAGCCAAGGATTGGCACTCTATCCCTGGATTCTGAGCTCACGTTTTCAAAAAGAAAGCTTAACGTAATCCAGAAAATGTGTTTCCTGGCAACATTGAGCGAGAAGCCTTCCCTGTGTAGTTATCAACGAACCCGTCAGGGAAACTTTCTCGGCTAATAATCTTAAGAAACCCCTCGTTTAGGAGCTTAAGCCGAAAATTCTAGCAGTTTTCCGAGATAATCTGTAATCTACGGAAAAACCGCAATTTCATTAATTCTGCAATGCATCTAATATCATCTTCACCCGACACGTCCGAAGGCATGTCCAATCCAAGGCCTGTGTCAAAAATAGGAACTAAGAATGCAAAATGACTTAAATGAATTAAGTCTATTCTATACCAAAAACATACATACAAAAAGACCAGTCAGTGGCTGAGTTGACATCGAATTTGGCTCCCGGGCGTCCGTGTTCGATTCCTCGGCTGGTCATACCCTTCATCTTCTGTGGTAGTAGTGGGAGATTTTCAAATATTGTCGGGTTATTCGTAACCCGGTAATATTTGTCTTTCTTAAAAAAAAAAAACAAAATAATAATTTTAAAAAATGTGCCCAAAGGACGACTCAGTTGAGGGTGTGTTTTAAAAGTCGTGCCAGTCAATCTCATTCAATAATTCGATTTTTAATGATTATCGAGTCCAAAATTTATTGCGAGTAAAAAAAATAAAATATCGTAAAAAAGGTGTTTTTTGGTCTAAATTTTATTTTACGTAATACGACAAATTTGTGTTTCAGCGTAAACAGGTCGTGTGTAATCAAAATGCTTTTTGTAATTACATTATATGTCTAAATAATTATCATTAATCCGAAAATAATTGCCGAAGATGTCTCTTAAATCATGAAAAATCAAAATATTTTGCGGCCTATCTATAAACAAGAGTGTAACGGACGGTTTGCATAAATTTTATTTTTTATACAAATCTACAGTTTCATTTCAAAACTGATGAAATCCAGCACACTTGTCCTCTAACAATGAAGAAATTCGCTGTCTAATTCGAAAAACCATCCTATCTCATTTTCCAACCATTAAAAGCAGTAATTTGATGCTTCTTGATGAACTTTTGCACAAAAAGGAGTACAATTACCGTCTACATCGAAAAACTACAGCTATTATTTTATAATTTAAAACACAAATGAATAAAATCCGTAAAAGTAAAATCCGTAAGTAAAAGCTCACATCCGTACCAGATATTATTTGTTGGGTATAACTTTTCGATTAAAAAAATATATTATTCAGTTTGGTGAGCATTTTGGCTTAAGTGTTGCAAAAATTATGCCGCGCAGCAGTTCCTCTTAAAAGTATGCCTGTGATAGAAATAAATTTCATTAACATTTTAGGCACTATATGGGCAACACAGATAATAAAACACCCTGAAGATATGCAATGCATTTTTAAGGGTGTCCTCCCGAATTTCTAAACAGCCTTAAAATAACTCTCAAAACAATCAAAACTTTGCAGACTGGCAAAGCACTGGTAAGTTTTTTAAGGCACCCCCAAGGCAAGAAAGTCATCCTCGAGTTAGTAAATTTAGAACAACAGCCAGAACTTGCAAATTGAGTCGAGCCTTCGGGCGATGCCTCCCATCCCTTAGGAGAGAACACAAGGACGATTTCATAAAGAAAACTTTAATCTTATAAGATATTAATATTATCTTGAGATCAGCGAAATATTCAGAACAAATGTGAAACTTTAGCGAAAACGTTCGACTTAGATATAGACGAATTCGCTGTGACACAAACGAGGGTAGTAATAAAACTTTTTAAAATTTTAAAGCGCAATTTTCGTGAAATATCACTCGAGATAGAAAATAACTTAACCCCCCGAAAATCGCAAATATTCTCTTATAATGTCTCAAACGAAATGTCAGGTTTACGAAAACTTTGTGTTATTACCGCTTCACAATTAAAGCTCTATAAATGAAACATTTCTGAACGTAGCCGAATAGTAAAAACTGTTTTAGAAAGGTTACAAAATAAGCTTTCAAATTGTTATATTACAAATAAATATTAACATTTGTAAATATTAAAATTTAGAATGCAAACATTAAAAAAATGTTAAAATGACTCACGTGATGTTTTTATGTGAAAACGGTACTAAAATCACAGATTATGTAAACAACAATACTTATTCTATTGTATAAATGTATAATAAACACTTTTGCCACCTCACTTTTTATCATTTCATATAAAAATATTTAATAAAAATTAACAATGTCGAGCGGCCCGTAGGCAATTTGGCGGGTAAAAATATGTGTCAACCGCGCGACTGACAGAATATTCTTGTTATGTATTTCAATGGACAACTTGATAGGGATGTACAGCTTGATCCACTATCGACCTTTTATTTTTTGTTTTAGGGATGTCACTAAAACGATAATGGAGTTAGAACGATTTCTATGGAGACACACGCGTTATCGTATAAACTCGGATATTGTACTTGACTGTTATCGTCATTTTAACGCATATATCTGCTTACGTTGCTGACTTAAGCTCTTAAATTAATCGAAGTTTCTTAAAAAACTGTATCTATTTTTGAAGATAATATCTGTACATTTGCCGAGTCAAAACGGTAATTATATTAATTCCCTCGATAGAAAAAATCGCAAAGAATGGTCCGAAAATTATTAAAAAACACTTTAGACTCTTTTAATATTTTCACGTTTACGGAACGGCGACGGTACAAAAAAAGGAATAAACATACGATTTTGTGGTAAAATTTTTCTTTGGAATATAACTTTCTGAACTATAAGAATCAACGGCGTTAATTGGGTTGTCTCCACAATGGAGTCCTGGTACCTACCCTGATGTATCGCAGTGAGGCGTGGAACTGGCAGAGAAAGGATGAAAGTAAACTGAAAGTTGTTGAAATGAGTGTTTGGTAAATCCATGTACGATCGTGTGAGAAATGTGTATATCCGCAAAGAATGTAAGGCTGATGTAAGCATAGTAAGTAAGGGACCCTCAGATAGTTTGGGCATGGCAAGAGAATATATATGTGATGGTAGAAGACGTCCGAGCAAGACATGGCACGATCAAGTGAATCAGATACTTTAGTCGGGCCGTGTCAAGAGACAGAATAATAGAAGAGTATGTATGAGACGATGTATGAATGTAAATGAGGCATAGAGTGTGTGCCAAGACCGAATTGTTTGGCGGTCCGTCCTCTCTGCCTAGCCCTGCGGGGAAACGGCGGAATGGTTAGTTTTAGTCTTGGCACATACTCCTTACTTCTTATCTCATACATACCTACTCTTCTGTTATTTATTTATTTGTTTGTTTACGCCTTGATGGCTTTTACATGTAAGGTAAATTGTACAGGAGCATTATAAGTATCTCTACATATTATAAAGTGAAGTCCCCCGCGCCGTCTCTCTGTCTGTCTGTCTGTCTGTTCGCGATAAACTCGAAAACTACTGAACGGATTTTCATGCGGTTTTCATCAATAGATGCAGTGTTTCGTGAGGAAGGTTTATGTATGTAATTTGTCAAGGATTTGTGTAAATTGGTTGAAACAACGATAATTGTTAGAAGTGTCGGAAAAAGTCAAGCCGCCTGGGAGATTTCATCAAAAACACTGCCGAATCCATTTGAGATATAACAAAACAATGCATGGTGGGATATTCCTCTTTTATAGATCTACAAAAAAGTCCGCTGATGGCATACATCAATCTTTTACGGATAGCTTACTACACCCATTCTTCTAAAAAAATGGTCACGTACAATGGGATAATTGGAAAGTTATTTAGACGGATACAGTATTAATCCTTATTGACTTAAATACGTTAGTTACCCCAAGCATTTCATTCACATTATTATAATCTTTCACACCATCTCTACGTATTATAAATTAAAGTCCTCCGCGGCATCTATCTATCTCTTCGCGATAAACTCAAAGACGGCGGTGGTTACAAAGGATGGATTTTTACAAAGTGTTTTGTTAGCCACAGCAACGCGTGGCCGGGTCAGCTAGTATAGTATATAAAATAATAAACAGAGCATGAAAAACATAAGTACGCACAACATAATTAGGTACCAGTATTCGATAAGTAAATTGTTTACAAAGGAGTTCAACCAGCAGATTCGATTTCTGACTCTTGACACTATTCGATTTCTTCTATTCTACTATTCCGCGTCATATATTATTTTCCAGGCATTCCATCCTTCGTACATCATCTCCACACGTCCAAAACATCCAAGTATTATTTTCTTAATTTCGTTTCATTTTCTTCAGCCTTGCAATTGCTTTTATCAAAAAATCTTTTTTGCTACATTTACAACTTAAAAAGCTATGTTTAAATTAAACGCATTGTAATCTTGTCCGAGCCTAAATAAGCCAAAAGTATGTTTGAAATTGAGCAGCAGAGGGTTGTGGGAGGGAAAGTGATTAGTCCGTCGGAGAAAAAGGGGCAGAAGGGTGTTTGGAACAAAGGCCCCGGCCTGCAATCGCCCCGTGTAATTTATTCACGAAGCAGAATAAATTCCCGCTGGCAGTTTTTTTTGTATTTTTCCCTCTCGCCTTGTGAAAAATACATTACAGTCATGTGACCGCGGATTACAGTCGGGAACTTAGCCTTTTATCATTTCCCTTTGTTACTTCTGGCGTCCTGGCGGCCGTCGTCACGAGGACGTCGTTAATTAATCTCGGGGTCGAGTCGCTGTGAAAAACGCACTTGACGTCATTCAGGAAGAAAAATGAGGAAAATATTATCTTGCGTCTTTAAAGTTTTTGTTTTTTTATGTGAATACCTCACAAGAGTCTCAGCTGTGCCCGTCTGAAGCCAGTGAGACTACGGCATCCCCAATTGGGGAATGTTGTGAGGATGAAGGTAGTGGGGAGGGGAAGGAGATGGGGAAGAGGAAGGTTGAAACCTGGCTATTCAGATCTGGTCACCAAACACGGCATAAGTCATTTTAAGCAACGTTTCAATTCTGAATGGCGATACTGACAAGTTTATTCCACTATGGAACTTTTCGCAAATATACAATATATTATCGTAAATGAAAAATGAGAAATAACACAAATTAATCCAATAAAATTTATTTGCGCACGCCGGAATTTGAACGCGCGGCCTTCGGATTGCTAGTCGAGAGCTTTACCCCTCGACTATGGAGGCCGTCTGTTCCTTTAGACTAGCACAGAATTTATTATTCAACCCTCTTTGTTTCAAGTAGATATATTAAAGATTGCTTGTTCTTATTTCAACAGAATTATACCACAAGTACCTACTTGAAGGGAGCATTCCTATTCCTAATACCTTACATCAAGTAAAGTTTTCATACTTTTATAAACTTTAATTACAAATACAAAATGAATCACGTGTTTCGAGTTCGAAACAGAAAAGCGTGTCAGGCACTTTATGCCATGCGACTAACTAGGACAATTATTTGATTCAAATTTCGTTTCAATTGTCCTGGATTTTTTTTTATTTGTCGTTAATCTCTCTCCAGGGAGCTCCGGAGTACAACCAGTTGAATAAAGCTTCCCCAGAGGATAAGCTTGATTTATTAACGGGGACCCGCTGTTTACTTATTAGGTTTGTGATAATTACGAACACAGGGAAAGAGGGTAAAAGTTGATCAATTTTTAAAAAATTAAAGACACCAGTGGGGGGAAAAGCTATATACCCTAAGAAATACAGTACAAACCTTTATGCTGAGTACAAACCTTTGCATGTGGAGGTTTGTTGGAGAAAGCAAATCGTTTAGGGTGCGCATCAAAAACAAAAAAATGAGAGTGTGCAATTCACACGCAGTAGAAGTGACACTAGAAAGTCGCTAGGCGTTGCTTTCTTTTCTTTTGCTTTAAAGATGTTTATTTTAAAGTGGTTTGAAGATTGGATATTAATTTTACAAAAATTAAAATGTTTATTTTTTTGGATTTCGTAGGATTCGAACCTCCGATCGCTAGATGTCTGTGACCGCTGAGATTAGTCACGCGAACCGAAGATCCGTGAAATAATAAATTTTAAGGACGCATTTCCGTTTCTTCAGAATTTCAAATCACCAAAAACAAAAAGGAACGGTCACAACTGGGAATCGAACCCGGGATCTCTGTTTACCGGGACAGAGCCTCAACCAACTGAGCCATTGGGTTTGCAACCTTTAGAGCAGGCATCGAGAGGGTATGCTGTCATTGTTCTACAGGATTTTAATGGAAAATGTTCTGAGGAAATAGCGTCATTGATCCGGCACCGGTGCATAGTCGGGAAAAACGCCAAACACGTGCCCAACATAAGTACACGGTTGACATTTGTCACGTGAGAACGGGACGTTTCTAGTTTTTTACGACTTTCAATGTTTCTTCCCTCCCAACTCTCTATTTCCTCCTTCCCTAAAAATGGGCTTCTTCAAGACCCATGTTCATTCCTTCCTCTCCCCAAAAAGACCCTTCACACAGCATTTTCAAATATGACAAAGGCTCTGAAGGAAATTATTTTCCTCAGGGCCTCCTGAGTGAAGTTAAAGTAAAAAAACATATTTATTTTACGTCATTTTTGTCGAAATAATAATTTAAAATATTATCTTCCACATTTTTTTTCTTCTTCTTTTTTCCATATATTTTTGGCTGCTATCTTTTATAAAGATCACAACAAAATTAACGACGAGTATAATAGTGTATCGGATAAACGTATCTGATTTTTACAACTATTGACTATTTCTAAAAGCCTAAATGAATATTCAATTTTATTGGAATAACTTTGGAAGGTTATACCCATCAAATTAATATATCATAATACTAATAAATATAAACAAAAAGAAAAATAAATAAAAATATAACGGTCGCAACTGGGAATCGAACCCAAGATCTCTGACTTACCGGGCAGCGCCTAAACCAACTCATCCATATTTATTAGTATTATCTTCTTCTTCAATGATATATAACATAACTAACTAACTAACCATCACGCCGTTTCCCCGCAGGGGTAGGCAGAGAGAACGGACTGCCAAAAAAACTCAGCCTTGGCACACACTCTTTGCAATACATCGTCTCATACATACTCTTATATTATTCTGACTTTTGACATGGCCCGACTCAAGTATCAGATTCACTTGATCGTGCCATGTCTTCCTCGGGCGTACCCGACTTCTTCTACCATTCACATTCGCGTCGTATATTCTTCTTACACTACTTTCTTCGTTCATTCGCTCTACATGCCCAAACCATCTGAGGGTCCCTTTCTTAATCTTACTGATTATACTTACATCAGCCTTACATTCTTTGCGCATATCCACATTTCTCACACGATCATACATTGTTTTACCACACATACGTCTCAGGGATCTCATTTCAACAGCGTTCAGTTTACTTTCATCCTTCCTCTACCAGTTCCATGCCTCACTGCCATACATTAGGGTAGGTATATAATATATATAACATGGATGGGTATAACCTTCAAAAGCTATTAAAAAGGTTGTCCAATAAAATTTAACTTTTTTAATCATTAACTTGGATATTTATAGATCGTATTATAATTTCCAAACATCTGCGTAATTGAAACTGATTGTGGGTGAGCAGGAAATGACATTGGATGTATCTCGCATGTAAAAATAAAACATTGAATACGTAATGCGTTGAATTTTGATTAATGAGTGACGAAAGGTAAAAAATAAAAACAGTGGGTTGAGGCCACTTTTCAGAGGTCGCCATTTAATGGCAACATCCTTGACACTGAAGGATCGTGAATAATGAAACATGGCCACACACAATAATGAAAAAAATATATTTATGGAAATGTATTGGTGAATGATTCAATTTGGGAGGCGGGTACGGGTATCGCCGCCCCGGGAACCATTTATTGGATGACCAACACCCCTGCCACAGGTCATTTCGAATGGTTCGCTACATTTGGTGACTAAGCAGGGGTGTCCGGGTTTGTAAGGTGGTGTTTGTCTATGTCTTGGCGGCGGATACTACTGGTTGAGAGAGACTTTTTGACCTATCCATCCGGACTTTCTCGACACACCACACACACATTCATACGTTCGTTACTCCTGAACACATTGACCCACAGATTCCTATCCACCGGTCATACGTTTTCCTTCCCATAACTTCTTTTCTTCTTTCCATAAAAAGAACCTCCACACAGCATTCCCAAAGATAACATAGGCCTTGAATTCGATAATATCAGTTGTTTAATTCGCGTTGACATAGCACTAGAACACGTCTCCGTACTTCCGCTTCTCAAAATACACTGGATGAATTCAACGACCTGAAACTTGCGTAAGCGTATAGAGGGGGAACGTCACTTCCACAATCCACCCGGGGCGCTTCTGAAGATCATTTTATTCGCGCTGTACATACAAGCAAGTGCGCAGTTCGTACTAATATGAACAAATGAATCGACAAAAACATCAATCGTTTCATTTATGTATATAGGTGACACAAAATTGTAATAGATTTTTTATTTCCTTAAAACGTGAATTCTAATTAGGAACACAAAATCTTCAGTAGGGCATCGGTATCTAAAACAGCCAATTCCTCAGATAATATTTGACTTTAGAGCATAAATGTTATTACTTCTAATTGTCATTGGTAGTAAATTAAAATTTTTGGGTACAATATAGTTTAGGGTTCTTTTACCGTTATTACAACCAATAATTGTCAGCCTGAAACACTCATTTACATTGAAAAATCTTCCGAGAAAAGATACTTGCCGCCAACGGGACTTGAACCCGTGTCCTTCCGATTGCCGGTCGGATGCTCTGACCACTGAGCTATGGGGGCAAATAATAAATAGCCCCCATAGCTCAGCGGTCAGAGCATCCGACCGGCAATCGGAAGGACACGGGTTCAAGTCCCGTTGGCGGCAAGTATCTTTTCTCGGAAGATTTTTCAATGTAAATGAGTGTTTCAGGCTGACAATTATTGCTTGTAATAATTGTTACCCTTTGTGCTATGCATAAAAATCTTGTCTAAACGTTAGTTTATAAATTAAAAAATAATAATTCTTTTACCGTATTTATTGGTAAATTTAGAAACCACCAATCCATCATTTTGAGTATTGAGATAATATGTATAATTGTGCAACTAGTTAAGTAATAATATTCCCAAGTGCAGTTGCTCGTTTGCAGTCGGAAAGATTGGGCTCAAAGAGCCAGGTGCGCTAATATTGGATGTGAACCGACTGTTACGAAATAATAATATGCAGGTCGAAGAGGGAACCAACTGTTCTGAACATTATTTGCGGGGGAAATTTGCACACCGACTCTGTTCCCGTCAACCAACGCAATATTAATACTCCTATACGATCATATCAAATTATCACCCATAAAATCCTCAGGTCTCGGGCAATAAAATTAAAAAAATATATATTTGTGAACGCATCCGAAAAATAAAAACTGTTTTTGAAAGGTAATCAAATATGCTTTCAAATTGTATAATTCGAAATAAACATATTATTTGTATAACGCAAACATAAGAAAGTTTTAAAAATATATATTTTTTATCTTGATAACGAAAAAGATTAAAAACTCACGCACATTTTATTAGACGATTTATAAACGTTATCGTCAACTGACTTTTGGTCGTTTTATGTTCTGAAAAAAATAATTATAAAAAAAAATCACAATTATTCATAGTTTTATTCAATTTGCGGTCGGAATCTTGGTTTCATAAAGATGTAAATTTTAATTATTTCGCTGTTAACTTTCAGATGTGAATACAAAGATGTGTTTTCTCTTTCTAACAACGTTTAGATCATATTTCTAATCATGATAGTAAGGGAGACACAACGATTTCTATGAGACCTGAATGAGTTGTTCCGAAAACCGAACAAATTCACCTAAGGGTTTATTGACACTTGCGACTTTAGAACCCGGCACCCTTTTAATTATACAAACTAAACCTAAAGCAAATACTTGAATCGGACATTATACTACTCAATTTCGGAGGCGGGTATGGGTACCATCGCCCCGGGAACCATTTATTGGATAAACAACACCTCTGTCATAGGTCACCCCAAGTGGTTCGCTACGATTGGTGATTTAGCAGGGGTGCCCGGTAAACTCGTCAAACTCTAGGTTTTGTGTTCCCCTATTTTTCACCCAAAATTGGACCGATTTTTAAGAATTTTTTCAGCAACTGTGTAAGAAGAACATATTCTATGTCTGCACGTATTGTTTTTAAAAAATACCTTGTTAATTTTTTATACTGAACGTCTGTTTTTGGCGTTCAAACTAGGAAAATTTAAGGATTTTTGGAGGGTCCTAATGTTATGGCACAAAGATGGAATGTTTGAGGAATTGAGAGATTGTAGAATAGTCCCTGAGTGAACGGAATCTATTAGTTCATGTAGATATAATGAGTATAATTAGAACACGGTCTTCTTCTATGCATTGTCCATAGCGTTTCTCATACTACAGTGTAAATTTCATAACAAAAATTAAGAATTGCGAGACCGGAAAATCTGACAGAAACAACTAACATCCTCATTCTATTTATTTATCTCGCCCATATTCCATTACTTCCGCAACAAAATACTTAGAATTCATTATCGCTTATCACAAGCCCCTATCACTAGAAAAACTGCATTCTGCAAACACATTTAAAAAATAAAAGCCTTCACGGTGTTGTTCCGAGTATTCAAGAATGTGCATTGTTCAAAAAAACAATAGGTGATATTAAATTCCAACAAAATCAGTCAACAAACTGAAGAACAACTTCTGGTAATTGAACACCGTGTTCGGTACAAGCAAGGTAGCAAGATTTAGCGGTTTATTATGTGAAAAAACTTACGGAAAAGTTGCGCAGTGTATGGGGAAACTGTGACCCGGTTGGGAAAAGTTGGTAAAAGTTGCGCAAAGCTGTTGTTGGTGGTGGGGATATTCTTACCTGCAAAAAATAATAAAAAGAAATGAGTTTCCCCGTTATTTCGTTACACAGGACGAGGGAATTATTTTGTTAGTTGAACTAAATAAGTAGATTCTTACCAGAGCATTATTATCATGCGAGGAGGAAGTTAAAACATTTCGAATAATTAAATGAAATGAAGGTTTTTAACTCAGTGGTGAAATAAAAATATGAAAACGAAATATTAATTTGTACCTATGCAAAAGAGATAAGAAAATGCAAATTAATGGGAGTCGGTTTATTAAAACATATTTCCACTTATTTATTTTTTGTAAATTGGTAACTTAAGAGTAAAAATAAGAGTTTTTTCGCACAACTTCATTTAAGTTTTAACATACATTTTCATCACTTTAACTGAATAATATGGAAGAGAAAAATGCTTTTTTCAAAGATCATTACAGAATGTTAATCACCTGGCGTCGTTGGCCTAGAAAATCAAGACAAAAGAGCTATACAAATTTTATGATGTTAGTGCTCACCGCTCGAGATGCTTCAGAAAAAAAAAGTTTTATAGGTAAGATTTATTTAAATAATATGTAGATATTAAGACGTAAGTCTTAATTATTATTTTCGATGATAAATACAATATGAAGAAGAAGATAACAGTAATAATCTAAAAGAAAATATGAAAGAGAACAAGACACAGAAAATGATAATGGTCGCAACTGGGACTCGAACCCAGAACCTCTCTTCTATCCGGGACGTACGTTTACCAATTCCACCATTGCCAGCTTCTGTTAAACCGTCACATTAGTAAAGCTTATATTTCAAATTTTTATAATTAACAATATTATCTCCAACAATTTTTTTCCATATTGTAGGCAACTACCCTTTTTATAGGAAACAATCATTATCATACAGAATATATCCGATTTTATTTACATGGAATTATTGAATTTTTAAAAGACTAAAAGAATACTCAACTTTTTATAAAAAAATATTTTTTTTAACGAGGGGTTCTGGTTTCGAGGTCCAGTTGCGACCATTATCTTTTTCTATTTTTCTGTGATTAAAATATATAGATATCGAAATGTATAGATATCGATTAAAATTTTTGGAGAGATGAAAACTACATTTTTAATATTTACAACTGCACAGTATAAATATTTTTCAAATGTAACCTATTATAATATAATTTTTACAACGGAAAATTATTTTTAATCCAAATTGAAATGTGTATTACTTTCATTTAAATTTCTTAAAAATTAATAATAAGGTTAATTTTTTTTGACAGGTAAAGCCAGATTTCAAGATTTATCAAAGGACTGCACATTTTAGTTGACGTGCAATAACCATCATTCCTAAAATTATAATATCCAGTGATTTTTCAAGGATTTCCGCTAGTTTGAGAAAAATAACAATAGTTCATCCACTGCCGTCACGTGTTGGGGCCGCGGCGATTTCGACAGAGCACCGTCACGTGGAGCGGCATGTGTATGAAAAATGCAATGTGTCCACATCGATCGCACATTCGTTCCAGATATCGCCGAAGCGCTTATTGGAACCGGGTGAAGGTTACATGGCACGATGTTGCATTGGGACGCAACTAGCACCGGCACCGGTTCTTGTTCATATCAAAAATACGCGAACAGTCATACATAGTAAATAGATTGGGTACGAGCATGAGTATGAATAAATACCCGCATGGCCCAGTACGTTGCACTACCTAATTACAGTGTGTATTCATTCTCACAATATGTGCTATAGTAAATAGTGTATATTTTAAGCATTTTGTTTTATTCACATTGTACATTTGTTACTTAATTTTATGTGTTATTTGTGTTTGTAGTTAAATTGTAGAACTCCTAATTGTTTTGAATTTAATAAATTAGTACTCAAACCATACACAACTCAACTAACAGAGTAACACACCAAGATATAGATACTATAATTTTTTTTCTTTTTATATTTGAGGTTCAAATCATCATAATTGTAATATTATGTAGACTTTAGAAGAGATATATGCTGAGGTCTACATAACAAAAATAAAGAATTATTAACTCTTAAAAGTTAAAATTAAAAAAAATATTATGAAAACGATAAGACGAATTATAAAAAAGACTCAGAAAAATAAAAAGGTAACGGTGGCAACCATCTCGGCCATTGGGACTTTCAAAGTCAGAATTAAGAATAGTATTTTCGACTAATTTTTCCCTATATTTTGGACTGCTACCTTTTTAAAGAAATTACAAAGTTCTAAAGAATAGGTTTGAAACCTAGATAGTGTCTCGGATAAACTTATCCGCATTATTTATATGGGACACCTATTGAATGTTTCTAAAAGCTTTTTTTTAATAACTGTTTTTATAATAATTTTTTAAGGTTATACCTACCCATAAAATTCATGTATCATTGAAGAAGAAGATAGATAATAATGATAAATCTAAACGAACCAGACATAGAAAAAGTGTCTCGTTTTTTCATATTTTGGTTTAGATGTATTAGTATTATCTTCTTCTTTTGATGTAAAAAAAATGTTTAAAACACTTTACAAAATACACAAAACATTATATATGGTGTTGAAAGACGTAATTGAGATACTTTAATCAGTGATTCCTGACGTTATTTGGAGTAAGTGCCTCCGTTCACGGAGATACTTACAAGATACTCGATCCTCGTGCGCGTATCATACGCGCCGATCGTAAGTACCCTCCGTACGATTTTGCTGGTGCCCGTTCACGGCGCTACGCGGTGGCTGTCGGTTTCCAATCAGTTTCACGATACCGACAGTGCTGATAGCGCGCGACGCTCGCATCATTTGTGCCTGATACTTATTCGTTTGACGTTTGATAGAAATGGCGTCGGAACTAGTCCTGGGTCGATCGATCGTTTTACACGACCCGGGTCGTTCACGACACACTGGCGTCACGAGCGGGTCGCGAAGACCCGCTCTTTTCGCGACACAAAATACGAAACTCGATTACTCATCACCCAGTTACTTTCTACGGGCGCGCCGCGCGGTAGACGGTTGCCGCTCAGACCGGTCAAGTCATACGTGACACAAAACCCAGGTTATAATTGTGTGAACGTTCTCTCACAGCCCACACCTGTAACTAGTAATATCATGTCCCAGAAATTAATTTTAAAAAAGACATGCTTCAGGGGTAAAAAAAACAATGTTTTATCATGTTTTGGAGGATATAAAAACCTTGTAAAAAAACCTGTTGTTCTGAAGCTTTTATTGAGAATTTAAGTAAGCAAATCAGCAGGGTACTTGTGGTTTCGTCACAATTACGTAGATTGTAAGTATCTCCATGAACGGAGGGCCTAAGAAATGTAAATGAAATTGGTGACATTTTTGAAGTTTTTTTTTCCCACAAAAACATAAAAATGGTAGGTGTTGGATAGTTGGAGGCGCGGTAAGAGGTTGATCGGTTACTCGGCTGAGTTACCAGTGACGCCACGAGGAAGAAATTTTTTTGTTTGATTTTGAGAAAATAAGTCACCAAAAAAGTCACCGGAGACCAAAATTTCATTTACATTTTTTTACTCCAAAAATGTCAGGAATCGCTGGTTAAAGCAAGTAAAGTACTTCCCTTAACACCCTGTATAAAGCGAAATTAATGATAGTGCATGTATGGAGTCAGATTTGGAAAATTTATGAAATAAAGGTGATAAAGACGATTCTGAAAACATGGCCTATATTAAAAAAAAAGATATGACGACAAACCTACCAGCATAATAAAATGCGCGAACAATAAATACAGGGAAATGATCGTCAGACAAAACAAAAAATATAAGTGCAGCATATTGCTAACTACGTATTCAGTCATTTGTACTAGTCCTGGGTCGAACGATCGTTTTACAAGACCCGGGTCGCTCACGACACACTGGCATCACGAGCGGGTCGCGAAGACCCGCTCTTTTCGCGACACAAAATACGAAACTCGATTACTCATCAGTCATCACCCAGTTACTTTCTACCGGGGGGGGAGGGGGGGTGTCAAAAAATCATTAAATTCTTCTGACGTAATTTATGAATTTCCCCAAGCTCTGGCGTTATGTATTTAATTTATATAAATAAAAAAGGTGTGTATATTTTAGCAGCAGGGGAGGAAGGGAGGAGGGGATAGTAACGTAGGAGGTGGTGTTCGCGAGGGGGTTGGGGATGACGAGGGAGGGGTAAGGCGACGAGGGACGGGGAAGTCGGGGAAGGTAGAAGGGGAAGGGGACGCGGGAAGGGAACGGGGATGCGTGGGAAAGGAAAATATTTGTTTGTAATTTTATTTAAGGCTTGGAACGCATGCCGGTATTATATAATATCTTAACGTAAAACAGAAATCTGTCTTCTGAAGCACCAAAAACATAAAAGGTAAAAAATGAATAAACAGTATTGTCGACAAACAAACTCAATTCTTTCAAGAAATGGATGCAAATACACAATTGTATCGGTGATTCAATTCAATATTGATTTCAATAATTCTTTCTCAAGAATTTAGTTTGTATACGGACAAAACTCTTTCTTCATATTGCGTATTTACGGGCGCAAACAATTAATTAATTTTAATATTTTAAAGCATAACTCGCAAAAAGTGTTTTAATCTAAAATATTTAAACTAGCGCCATCTGTGAAAAAACAGATTGTGAATTATTTCAAGTACCACCTACATAGTTACATGTTAAGTATTAATGAGGAGTGTACCTACGTCAGAATTAAATATCAACGAGTCAACGTAGACTTATCGATCTTGTTTTTATAACGAACCAAATTTGAGGTTATTTTCAGAGCTGAAATTTGAATAATCAATACATAAATAATTTATTAACACGTGTACAGAACAGTCTGAAAGGTGCTGTGTACCTAATACGAACTAGACGCGATAGAATCAAGCTAACAAAAGGTTCGAGTTTGGACGTTTAAAGGCCTTAATTAGTTTTTTTTTATGGTAATATGAATGGATATGAATGACGGTGAATTAGACGAATTATCTTTATTAATTTCATACTAGTAATGCCAATGTATAAAAAGGAGGTTTTTATATATTAGCATTACTGAGAAAAGTAATTCTCCTCAGGGCCCATAAAATTTGGGGATTTGTGTGGTGGGTCTTTTTAGGAAAGGAAGGAGAGGAAGTTCTGGGAAGGAAAAGGGTATTAGAAGTGTGTAGGAATCTGGGGGTCAGTGTGTCCAGGAGTGACGGACGTGTGATTCCATCCCTCCCACTGCGGTGCAAGGCGATAGTTCTGAGAGAGTACGGCTGGAGAAGTTAAAGGGACCCCCTCAACCATTCTCTCCGATCCGGCCCGTCAAGCAGCTAGTGGGCAGACGCATCCGCTGCCAAGACCCGGAAAAACCTCACTCCATGAACCCGGGCACCTCTGCTAAGTCACCACACTAAACGTAGCTAACCACTTGCGATGACCTATGGCAGAGATGTTGGTTATCCAACAAATGGCTCCCGGGGCGGCGGTATCCATCCCGCCTCTCAAATTGAATCCTATCCTATTAGTTAGCTGACAGAATTTTTGTTCTTTAATTTATGTAAGTCGATTTTTAAATCGATAGTTTTCGTGTCCTTTTACATTAGCTCCAAACAGGAGGGCCGGAGGAATAAAGATTCCCTCAAGGCCTATGAAAACTTTGGAAGGTCTTTTAGGGAAAGGTTAGAAAGGAAGTTTTGTGAAGAAAAAATGTGTGAGGGGTGGATAGGAATCTGGGGGTCAGTGTGTGCAGACTGAGAAGAATTCGTCCCTTTCACTGCGGTGCAAGGCTTTCGGTCAAGAGAGTCTGGCTGGAGAGTTCAAAGTTCTCCCTCAACCAGTCTCTCCCGATCCGGCCCGCAACACAATATGTGGGCAAACGCATCCACCGCCAAGACCTAGACAAACCTCACCCCATGAACGCGTGATTACTAAACGGTGTCTTTCAAATTATTCATTTGGAAACATCTTACTTTAACGACCTTTAGTCAAATTTAAACAATACAATAATAAGTGGGGAAAGGGGCCGTTCAAGTATTACGTAACGCACTTGGGGGGGGGGGGTCTTGTGAAACGTTACTGTGCGTTACGAGGCGGGGGTGGGGGGGGGGGGATGGGGGGGAGGGTTCGAACAACGCGTTACGTAATATGTTTTTCTTTATTCAGATAAAGAAAACTAGGGAATTAAAATCTTCCAAGTTGGCAATCCTTTTCGTTCTTGAAATCTCTTGTTTTATTTACAACCGCAAACGCGATTAACACTAGAGTACACGCGTGGGCTACATATGTAGCCCAGGGTATTGTTTTTGTTCGTAACTTCGTGAAATCGCGTGATTTAACTTCGAGTCTCTAGCTAAGCTTCGATTGGTTGGTGCTCGACGTTTTCAGTGTGGCGTGAGCGATCGACGCTGGTGCACGTGTGAAAAATAACGATTTACAGTTGTTGGGCTACGTATGTAGCCCATGCGTGCACTGGCGGAACACAAAGAAACCCAAGGAAAACTGTATAAGGCGTTTATGTAATGATCACCAAATTTTAATTTGTCCTTATTAACGATCACCAAATTTATTTGTCCTTCGTGTAATGAAAATTTAAAAAAAAGTTTTTAAAAAAATGTAAGAACTGCACCAAAAGTTGATTGATCTCAAATAAGTAAAAATTAGGTGATTTTTTGAGAAGTCTGAAGTTTTGTTAATATTTTAAGTTTAAGAAAGAGAAGATGTATTTTTTTTTATTTCGGTTTACTTAATAAATGTCATTTATTATAATAAATGTGTTTTATTTAAAAATTAGACGATTATCTTTCAGTACATTTCAATTTAAAATGGGCTACAAGTGAAGCCCACGCGCACTCATGAACGTTTTAGAGGCGCGTGTACCGTAGTGTTAAAACAAGAAAAAAGGTATTTAAGCTACTTTCCAGTACTTTGGGCAACTTAATTGTGACTTTCAGGTAAAAATTGACACTTGGGCGTTACGTAACGTTTAGGGGGGGGGGGGTGGTACGGTACGGAAAAACGTTACGGCGCGTTACATGGGGGGAAGGGGGGGTCAAAATCTTCAAAAATTGCGTAATACTTGAACGCCCCTAAACTTTAAAGGGCAATTAATAACCATTAATAATTTTAAACATTTTACTCGGAAATCAATAAGGGCATGGGTTATAAAAATGAAAGTAATTTGTTTTTCATTATAAGTACCTACCTACATGGAAATAATTTAAATATCGTTTATAAGTGGCTTCACCCACAGTTTGATTTTGCCTTCAGAAGGAGAAACAGCTGTCACGCGTAATAACAATTACACATCAGATCTTGTAAGTGAAACCTTCAGAAAACTAAAGTAGACAAGAGTGGGGAGACTACGAAGCACCGCACAAAGAGGAGCCGATTCATTATTTACGCATAACAGCGCTTACTCGTTAATCTGGTATATTTTTTATTCAAACAGTTCGATTTAGCTTTATTATCACCAAAAGTGAGTATTTATGTCGGGGGAGACAAAAACATGCCAAAAATATGCATTCAACATTTTAATTTTCTTTAAATTAATTTACTTACGCGGTAATGCCATTTTTATATGTATCGTTTTTATCTGACATTTCAAAGACAATCAATCAATGCTGCCAACCATAGAAAAAATATTATTGCTATGTAAAACAATGCATTATTGACAAGTTTGTACATGTATTTATTTATTTATTTATTTCAACGCCATAAAATGGCTATTACATCCTGTGATACATGATACACAGTGGTATAAATAGTGGTTATACATAGGTTATATAAGGTTATAACAGTAGAACATGGAAAGAAATGTATTAGAATAATTTCACAAACCCGCTAGACAAACCCTGCTTTGCCAAACAAACCATTTAAAACCTGGGATGTTTTTTAAAATTATGATGACATGCGAGTTTAGTTTAAAGAATTTATTTTATAAGATTGGTACTTCCGACAAATGTCATATTTGATCGTCTATTAGTTAAAAAAGGAATATTCCGTATTATCCGTGCATCAAACTTCGACAACACGAACGTTCCGTACTTTGATTAGACAATAGCGCTTTCCACACGCACACTTCGGAGCGACCGAGTCCCGCGCCACTTAAAGTAAAGACCGATAGGTTTACAGTGCAGTTCATTGTGAGACTTTTCTGCGCGGAGGTCTGAAGTGGCGCGGGACTCGGTCGCTCCGAAGTGTGCGTGTGGAAGGGGCTATTATATAATTAAAGGTTCCGTATTATTTTTTTATTTATTTACGCCTATTTAGGCTTTTACATACATATATATATATATAACAATATTAACGAAATTATACTAGTAAATAGTGCAGGAAACTACTGTTTAAAACACTTGCACAAAAATAAATACAAAGTAAAAATATTAGGTATTTAATTTGAACCACACAGGATGTGGGTACAAAATACAAAAAATCCGAAATAGTTTTTTTTTCTTTCAGCCAACAAAATACTGTCAATGTGTTAGTCAATTTTAATAGCTTTATCAAAATATTCCCCTATTTGATGAAAAAAACTTCAATAAGGTATGCTTATATAATAAAATTGATGTACTAAATACATCAACAACATCTGAGTATTTGTTTCCAAGCTGTTGAATCCGTCGCATAGGAGTATAATATTGGCTTGTTGACTTAGAATTGCTACAATAATATGGTAGGTACTGTCTTGTGACTGACCTGCCTGGAGTATGAAAAGAAATTACATATAATCATTGGACAATACTTGATCGAAGCATATAATAAATCAGGGGTATCAAACATTGAATTTATGATTTTATACAAACAGGTTAAATCGGAAATGATTCACACATCTTAAAAATTTATTTTGGATTCTTTCAATCGCATGTGAATGAACCTCATAATTTGGGGACCAAACCGTGGAATTGTATTCTAAATGACTCCTTACGAGTGACATATATAATGTTTTTACAGTATTGACATTGTTGAAATCACTAGATACCCTTAAAATAAATCCAAACATTTTCAAAGCTTTATTGGTTATTACTTCTATATGCTTGATAAAGTTGAGTTTCGTGTCAAACCAAATACCTAAGTCATTGATTTCCGAGACAGATACTAAGGACATATTGTTAATGGAATAATCGAAAAATATTGGATTCTTTATTCGATGAAACCTCAAAATCGACTCCTCTTCCTTGGCTCCCCGTACTTGCAAATATAACCCCGCCAAATATCAGGCGAGAGATTGCAACACTGAGGGAATACAAGAAGGCGCTGCAAAAAAGCGAAATACCCTTGCACGATGATGTCTTTTCTCACCCGGCATGCCGCTTAAAGTCTCGAAAACCCTTCTGGACGGAAGGAGAAAGACTCCTTCGAACACCTCTCACCCCAGAAGATAGGTGGAAGCTTGAGTGGCAATCAGCCAACGTCAAAAACGCACATCTCGTGCAAGACCCCACCGAGAGACAGCCTGGGTTCTCATTGCCTCGCAAATTCTGGACTGCCATCAATAGGATAAGGTGCTCCCATAGCCGTTGTGCTCACATGATGCATAGATGGGGCCTTAAAGAGTCGGCGACGTGTGAATGCGGTGCGGTGCAGACCACCGAACATGTGGTCAACGAATGCCCGCTCCATTCATTCCCCGGCGGGATTGATGAGGTCCACAGGGCAACGCCTGAGGCCCTAGACTGGCTCGCAGACCTAGATGTCCCCCTCTGACCCCCCATCATACGAAAGAAGAAGAATTTGACATTTGCTTATGTTAAGTTGCAAGCGGTTATCATGACACCATATAATAAATCTCAACAAGTTATTTGACAATATATGGCAATCATTAATGTTTCTGATTGCTTTAAATAATTTCAGGTCGTCTGCAAACATTAATACTTGAACATCATTGAAAATATATAACACATCATTAACAAATAATAAAAACAGGATTGGACCTAAATGTGACCCCTGAGGAACACCACTCGTAGCAGTGAATTTGTACAAAAATGTACCATCAATTTTAACAGCCCGTAATCTGTTGATCAAGTAACTGTTAAACCACTTATATAGTGAACCACCTATACCGAGTTTTTGCAGTTTATTCAGCAATAACTCATGATTAACTTTATCGAACGCCTTACTCAAATCGGTATAAATAGAGTCAACTTGACATTTACTAGACATGGAATCAGATATATAGTTTTGATACGTTAATAAGTTAGTAAGGGTAGATTTTCCAGTAGAGAAACCATGTTATTCAGGAGAAATGACGTGGTTTAATCGGAAAATAATTTTTTTAAGAAGAATATCTTCAAAAACTTTAGGAATTGTTGATAAAAGGCATACCGGTCTATAGTTAATCACCTCGTGTTTATCACCTTTTTTAAAAATAGGTGTAAGGTAGCTGAATTTCCATTTAATAGGAAAACATCCTGTTCGTAAAGACTGATTAAAAAGCATTATTCTTTATTTTTATTCTTTATTTCATATTATTTTTTCAATATTATAAGAAGCACTGTAGGATTACTTGTAAATTTATTATAGTTAAGCGCACTTGAAGTGAAATGACACAAAACTGCGCTATATAATTTTTACGCACCAGATTTAAATGACCGGGTTTAATTTTCCTCCCCAGGAAAAACTAAACCCTTTCACACACTTCCCAAATGATCATCTGGTCAATCCACGTTATGCAATTGGACTATATGTATTATAATTACAAAGCAATACAAGAACAACATGTCAACCTACCAGAGACCAGATGGGAAAATAATTCACCGACTCCAGATATTTTCATATCAGAGGGTTCGGCTCTGTGGAATTCCTAATTGAACCTATAAATCCTACTGATCCCTCAATATAAATATTTAAAAAATCTTTTGTAATCCTACATGTATTTAAAATTACCGATTTTTGCATTTTTATTACCGATTTTTGCATTTTTAATCAACGTTATTATTATTATTATGATTATTATCCGTGAGGTGGACTAACTGCATATTTACCGCCGATTCTTTCGCAGAATCCTACAAATCCTACAGATGTATATGTTTGTGTCTTTTTGGTGTCGCTATTTTTCGTTTCATCGAGTTTCAAATCACAACGGTGCTAAAGAAGTTTTCACTTCAATAAAGTATATTTCAGAAAATGGAAAAATAATATTATTATATTCCGAATAGTGTTGGTGACGCATTCACAAAGCGGTACGCAACCGACGTGATTAACAGTTATCCACGCCACATGATATTACATATACCTGCACTATAAAGTACCCATTATACAGTTAGTACAGAGTTAGAGTTAGTGTGCAGCAAAAAAGGAGATACGGTACATGAATGTAACAGAAACTCTTGCGAAATGGTACGCTATTGCATTTCACATCCGTAATGCAGGCGAGAAGTCTGCAATACTTTATCCTATTTATTATACCTTGTAGCAAGAGGTTTAGGCCCGGTAAATCAGTTGAGTAAAAGCTCGGCTTGGTTGGCATGTATAGCTTATCTCAGCTTGGAACATAATACGTATATAGGTCGAAAATCTAGACGTCACCAATATTTCACGAACTGTCTATGAATTTAATAGAGGATTATTATATTACACCAATATTACATGTGTTGTCTATGATTTTAATAGATGAAAAGGTTTATTTTTCAAGTGAAACTGCTTTAGCCACATTAACGACTTGAAATTCGGATGAAACGGAAATGCGTCAAATTTTTTTATTATTTAACGGTACTTGGTTCTAATATAATGCGGTAAATTCACGACTAAGCAAGGGCCTTCAATAGCGCCGTGGTATGAAGCGGCCGACTCTCAGCACCCAGAGAGACATCCAACGAACGGATTCGTTTTAAGATTTTCACGGCCAAAAGCATTTTCGTTATTTGTTTTGGGGGTTTTATTCCGTGTTGCGCTACCTCCTTCTTTAGCCAACGTTTCGGACATCGTTGCAGTGTCCATCATCAGGGAAGATCCGGCAGCACATCTACCGGATCTGCCCTGATGATGGACACTGCAACGATGTCCGAAGCGTTGGCTAAAGGAGGTAGCGCAATACGACATAACACCCCAAAAACAAATAACGAAAATCCAACCAACGGTTCGAAATCTACCAAATCCAAAAAATAATAAACAATTTTATTTTCGTAAAATTTTGTAAAATCAACATCTAATCTTCAAAGCACTTTAAAATAAACAGGCAAAAGAAAAGAAAGCGACATCTAGCGACTTTCTAGTTTCATTTCTACTGCGTGTTAATTGCACTCTGATTTTTTTCTTTGAAAAACCAATCTACTGACTACATGAGTGGTATATCTATGCTATCTACTGTCATCTTCACCGAGACGACTCTATGCGCCGGGAAAGCGCGATATTTGAAAAACGACGGTTAATTTATTTTTAGGCAATTTATTCACGAGTTAATTTTTTATAAAGTTCCTCACTTCAACCAGCATGGTGCAATATGCGAGTACTCTAAGTTTAATTAGTATTTGTTTTGGAAGAGTCAGTGCACTTTTAATGAAATAAACGGCTGAAAACAAAGCAGTCCTGGCGTTGACTCTTTTAAAATCTCTTATCAAACTATTTTTGATTGATTATTATCAATTAATAACATCGGCGTTCCACATCGCTCAATGAATAGAACAGTCGTGTATACCTAATTGTAAATTGAGGCAATTTATGTAAATTTCGGTGTGAGTAAGCAAGTATTCAAATATTTTTATGTAAATGACTGCTAGCGTCTTGGAGTTCAAAATAGGAACTATTCTGCAGTTTAGCAAAGTTCGTGCGGTAGATTTAGCCCGTTTAAATTGGAGCGAGGAATGTCGTACATAGCCAGGATACGGACTGACTGATATATCGGGTCTAAGTCCAGGATGTGTCCCTACCTACTTGTCTCGAATGATATTATTAATTAATATGATTTTATCTAGAGACAGAGCCCACACAGCAGTATATCCTGCCTAAGTATAATTCAAAATAATTTACGCAATAATACGGGAAATTGTATTTTAATTGCAGGATTATTACGAGAGAATTAATTATGCTTATCGGTGAAATTACATTGAGTGATGTAAAGGAATGTGTAAGTAGTTTCAATGTCCTTCAACATTTATCGTTAGTGTAGGTAGTTTGCGTATCCCGTAGAAAAGGGTCGTGCGTCAAAATTTTCTGTTTTATACAATTTTATTTTTATCTCTGAATATTAAAGTGATTGTGATTATCTATGCCTCACGAAAAATTAAATACTTAAGTTAGAACATTCCATCTCCACGAGATGTCACTAGCGTCTCTTTTCAACGGAACAGCTTGTTTCATCAATCATCATTTGTTTTCGCTCTCCTGTAAAATGAACTTTTTTGACTTACGACACTTTGCTACGGGATGTGCGGTATGTATTTTTGAGGAGTCTCAACAAATATAATTTAATTAGTACCTACATTGGTAGAGTGGGAACAGTCGCCGTTCGTATCGAATACCGGAACGGTTACGAAATAGCCGATGACATACGACAGCTGGGCACCTTCGAGTCTCGAGTTCTCTTGTAGAATTACACAGAGCATCTAATAGAACGAACGTTTATTCCAGTTAAATATTTATTGTAAGCCACACCATAACGTAAATAAATCAACTTGTAATCTCGATGAACCTAGTTCTGTGTAGCAACTGCTCCAAGAATAGTATAGTAACAGAACATGAACAGAACCTTTATAGAACTTGAAAATTAATTTTGAAATTTGATGAATTGTTCATATTTTGTGAAACGACCCGTTCCTAATGATTAGTTTGCAAAATACCACTTTAATTAATTTTGCGAATAACAAATTATTATCATCATTCAAACGATTTTTAAAGCTTTTATTTTGTACCTATTACACTACTCGCATTCTTACATATCTCCCTTAAACATTTGAAGTTTTTAAGGTCTTAAAAATATATGTTATTTTTGAAGATAATATCTAGAGGCGTTCCACGCCGAAACGTAAATTATATAAAATTCCCTCGATAGAAAAAAATCGCAAAGTATGCTCCGAAAATTAAACACGTTTGTGTCAGTTATTTTACAAGTTATAGTTGTGAAAAAAATCACAATGTTTCTTTAAATGATACTTAAGACACGTTCCACGAGATTTTTGCTCTATTTTAAACATTTTCGCATCGATTTTGTCGCTTTAAAAGTTAGCGGGCTCCTCGGTTGTACTATTAAGTATATAGAGTAAATAAAGGAATCTTATCAAAATGGCTAATAGCCAAGTATCTAGTGTTGTCTACTGTCTACCAAGGTCAAATACAATTATGATTTTTATCTTTTAGACAATGTACACATAAATGAAATGACCAAAAATAGAAAGAGAATTTATTAAAAAAATAAAAATTATAAAAAATTATGTAAATTTACGTATTATAATAAAGAAATCGTAAAACATAAATTTAATTCACATAAATACATACTAAATAGTCAGAGAATCACAGTCGTAAACAATACTTTTATGGTATAATTTACTAAGATTTTTTTAATAAATATATGAATGTATTATAAAATAAAAAAGGTATTTTAAAAAAAAATTTAATAACTAGTCAATAAAAAAAAAACAGTCTGTCAGATGTGGGGTTCGAACCCACGCTCCCTTTCGAGAACCAGAGCTTAAATCTGGCGCCTTAGACCACTCGGCCAATCTGACCACGGAGAAGACGGCGAAAATAGCGTACTTGAATAAAAGACGTCATCCAAATAGTTGCATCATTTTTCCATTAGCGACTATTTTTATAAGCTGCGAGAAATATGTTGGTAATTTATTTTTATATAATAATTGGTAATTTTACAATTGTCGTATTTTCATTGAAATTACATATTTTTTATAGCCACTTAGTGCCGATCTGTGTTGACATTTTTAGCTTTGAAGCAATAAAAATCATAGCACATGGTTAATTAATAACAAAACACGTAGACAATCGAAAAATATTGTTTGTGGAAATGGGATTTTGTATCTCTTGGACTTTCTGCTATTCGGGTGAGTGCTCTATTCAACTGAACTATCGCGCTAATATTCCGACCAGTCTTTTTACAAAATTTTTTTTTTCAAAAATCAAAATCACCATGTTTCATGTTTGTTCAGATTTATTTTTTTATTTATTTAGAAAAAAAATCGTAATGTTTAGAACTTTTTTTTTTGGGTTCTCTGTGTTCCCGCTTGAACTGTGACAATCCCGGAAAATCGCGTACTATGATATTCCGGACACCGTGTAGGAATCTTTATAATAACTATGTAAGTTTTGAAAATTGAATAGCTAAAATAGGTTTTAGTACCTACCTAAACAAAACAAAAAATTATACACATTTTTTTAAGACGAGCGGCTTCGCGGCGTTTTTTTATACAAGAGATATTTGCTATTTTATTTATTCTTGTTTTAAAACGTGATAAGTACATAGGTAAATAAATAATTCAATTGCTTAATTTTGGTAGCAACTTGGAATTTTATTGTAGTTAATTATAATTATTAAAAATATATATCTCGCATTATCTACTAGGCTAAAAAAGAAATAATAAACGTCGTTTATTTAGAATTTACTATCGTACCTACTAAAGAAACGCACTTTTTACGATGTTTTATTAAAATCAACCAATTGTAATTTCAATTTACGCCATTAAAATTGTTTTAGGAACTATTTTAATTTTTTGTTCAATATTTCGTCATAGTAACAACTAACCATCACGCCGTTTCCCCGCAGGGTTATGCAGAGAGGACGGACCGCCAAACAACTCGATCTTGGCACACACTCCTGGCCTCGTTCACATTCATACATCGTCTCATACATGCTCTTCTATTATTCCGACTCTTCACATGGCACGACTCAAGTATCTGATTCACTTGGTCGTGCCATGTCTTCCTCGGGCGTCTCCGATTTCTTCTTCCATTCACATTTGCGTCATATATTCTCCTTACACTCCTTTCCTCGTTCATTCGCTCTACATGCCCAAACCATCTGAGCGTCCCTTTCTTAATCTTACTCATCACGCTTACATCAGCGTTGCATTCTTCGCGGATCTCCACATTTCTCACACGATCGTACATGGTTTTACCACACATACGTCTCAGGGATCTCATTTCTACAGCATTCAGTCTAGTAAATAGAGTAAAAATTGTTGAATTAATCATTTGCCAACAAATAATTGCCGGAGTTTCCTGTAAAATCATGAAAATTTAAATTTTAATGGTTTGTATTTTATAATTAAAAAATATATATTTATATTTTGCTTGGAAATTTTGGCCTCAAATCTAAATTTAAGATTTATATGAAAAGGTGCGTTAGAAGTCCACACCTTCACAGATGGCGCCAATTTAATTATTTTTGGAAAAAAACCACTTTTTTGAGAGTTTTCACAGAGTTTTGTCCGTACGCAAACTCACTTCTTTCGGGAAAGGCATACAAACACAATATTGGGTTCAATCACCGATACAATATTTTATTTGTAAGCCTTTCTTGGAAGAATTGGGTTTGTATAATCACAAAACTATTTATTCATATTCATATTGCATATTTACAGGCGCAAACAAATAATTCATCTTAATATTTTAAAGCATTACATGAAAAAAGTTTTTTTTTCTCTAAAATAATTAAATTAACGCCATCTATGAAAGAGCGGATTATGAATTCATTTAAGTGAACCCAATCCCTCTGGCCTCAACTGTATTATTTCGGAGGATCAAAATATTTCCGCTTTACAATAAAATTCAAATAAATGGAATATTTCTCAACGTATCACAAAACTAAAAACTATTTTTGAAAGGTGATAAAATACGCTTTCAAGTTTTATAAATCGAAATAAACATAGGTATAATTTTCGTTATTTGTTTTTGGGGTATCACCCCAAAAACAAATAACGAAAATTCCGAAAAATAACGAAAAATCCGGTAGATCACACATCTACCGGATCTGCCGGATCTGCCCTGATGATGGACACTGCAACGCTGTCCGAAACGTTGGCTAAAGAAGGAGGTAGCGCAACACGGCATAACACTCCCAAAACAAATATCGACTACTATAACTATCGAATACTTTTGGCCGTGAAAATCTTAAAACGTATCAAAACACTTTTAAAAATGGCGCACCTCACGTTTTTTCTAACTAAAATTACTGATAACGAAACAAATAAAAAGACATACATTTTTTTTATTAGACAGATGATCATAAATGTTATTGTCACCTCTCTTTTTTATCGATCCACGTAAAACATCCCAAAGTTTAAAAAATTTATTTCAAAATGCGATTCGAAAATTTGGTTTCATAAAGGTGTACATTTTACTTCTTTTGTGGTTAGTTTTTTAATTGAAAATAAAGCGTGGTCTTTTCTCTTTCTAACACCGTTTATATCATATTTCTCATTATGACAGTAAGGGAGATGGAATGATTTCTATAAAACCTATATGAGTTGGTCCCAAAAGCGAACAAATAGGTCTTTAGTTCGGCATATAAATCGTTGTTGCAATAAAATTTCATAAACATTGTTTTCAACGAATTTTAATTTCGCTTAGTGTATGAAAAATTGTAAAATTTCCAGTTTATGCCTGTGAAAAAGTTGAATAAGGACAATAATAAAAACTGAACGCCGGAGCAATCAACGTAATAGTCTCAACACGCCAGGGAAAATTATTATTTTCATTATAAACCCGTCCGTGAGAGTTGGGATTTCCTCGTTCCACCTCTATTCACCTCGTCACTAGTCAGAACTCGGTGTTGCCAGTTTCCAGTTGCCAGTTGCCATAATAATTCAACTTACGCTTACGTCATTAATCGTTATAAACAGTGCGGTTTGTTTTTATGAGCGGCGAGGGTGTAATTTCAAAAGTACAAAGTTAGACTAACATAACATGTAACGAAATATTGTTTAAACACTCGCAAAGTGTTTGCGCTTGGCACATTTCATTACAGATTTGTTCACGTGTAACGAGAACGGTTCCATTACAACTCAGTGGCGCTTCAACACACCTTTGAAGTCATTAAAAGTGATGAAAGGAAAAACATAGCTCGTAACCGATTTAACCTAGTTTTTTTTCATGTGTGTGTCTCTCACTAGTGTGTGTGAAAGTGTCACTTTTTGAGTTTTCCGGCCGCCAACAAGAACAAAGGATGAGGAAGAGCCAAGGTAAAATGACGAGCACACGCAGTGCGCCGACTGGAAGTATCTTCGTAATAACTAAATTATTTAATAGAAATATGGGGAAATACATATATTACGTACATAAACGACTTACAAATAATACAAAGTTATTAAAAAAACTCTTCAACTATAACCCAGACACTCCCATAAAAAAACTATACCAGGAAATGAACCTTTTGAAAATAAGAACATTGTACGAATATAACATATGTCTTTTAATCTACAAAATACAAAATGGACTTATACACACAAACAAAACATTTATAAAAACATCACAAGTACACGAACATTATACTAGACAACACAGTCAATAAATTGTACACAAATACTGTGAAGACTGAAAGTGGCAAGAAAAGTATTGGCCACGAGGGAGTTCACATATACGGTTCCATGGCAACTCAGAATGAAACCAACTCAGAAACATCTCAGAAAGGTCATTAAAAGCTACGAAAAAATAATTTTAAAATAGCCGGTAACCCTAACCTAACTTAACCTATTTAACCAATTTTTTATATTTTTTTATCATCACTCTTAATGACCTTTCTGAGGTGCTTCTGAGTTGGTTTCATTCTGAGTTGTCTGGTCACCCACATATACAATCTCCTTCCAGATAACCCAAAAACGGAAAAGAATATAAAAACCATTAAAAAAAAAACTATTTAAACTTAAGATGTTGGAACAAAATTAAAAATATTACTACTATACTATAAACGCTCTGTATTTAAGTTATGAAAGCGAAATATTATATTTCTTTTAACTTATTGATAATAAAAAAAAATTAAATAAACTATTTCGTTTTAGCAAAATTATGTTGATTCCATCCTTTCTACTGCGGTGTAAGGCGATGGGTAGAGATAGTCATGCTCGATGGGCAAAATGATCTCTTTCAACCAGTCTCTTCCGATCCGGCTCACCAAGCAGTAAAGTGAGCAGACGCAACCGACGCCAAGACCTAGATATACCTCACCCCATGAACCTAGGCACCCCTGCTAAGTTACCAAATGCAGCGAACCATTATAAATGGTTCCCGGGACGGCAGTATCCATACCCGCCCCCCGAATTGGTTGTTTTATGTTATGTAAACAAAAATAAAACTTCATTGAAGAAGAAGATAATAATAATAATCTATACGAAAATATGAAAAAGAACGAGACACAGAAAAACGGAAAAAGATAATGGTTGCAACTGGGAACGCACGTCCCGGATAGACGAGAGGTTCTGTTCGTGTCCCAGTTGCGACCAATATCTTTTTCTGTTTTTTTTTGTGAATTGTTCTCTTTCATATTTTCGTTAAGATTTATTATTATCATCTTCTTCTTCAATGCTATATTACATTGATGGGAATAACCTTCAAAAGTTATAAAAAGAGAATTTTTCTTATGAAATTAAATAAAACTTTGTTGCGAGGTTGTAATGGTGATTCATGTAATAACATTGGTTTGTTTGTAAAATAATAACTAACGAATAATTCACCCATTTTTGTAAAAAAGGGTGTTTGGTTGACTGCATATCATTTTTGAATTTCTAACAAATAATATACTTGAAATGTAAAGTAGGCACAGCAATGAAAGTCTGCTCAAAACGAGACATGCGATCGTACCGTAACGTCAAGAAACTGCCTCGAAAGCATTAGAATCAAAACATATTCTTAACAACCTTATTTCCTCTGACAAATGCTGGATTTGACAGTTTGACAGAGTGATCCGGCTTGTAGGCAAACTTTCATGTTAAAAAATTACAATTTCATTGAATTTGAAACGAAACTTGTAAACTCAAAACAAATAGGAAAATAACCTAAAACATGCCAAAAATAGCCATAACAAAATAACTACCTACTGATGACAATCTTCTTTATAGGAGTATTTTGGTTGTAATTTATGTTGCGGTATTCTGTCTGACATTAATTTTGTGTGCTTTGTTAATTTGGCGTGCGGTGTGAATCCGGTCCACAAACACAAAAGGTATAGTATATAATATAAAGTTGTTAATTTGATGTAGTTTTCAAGGCTTCATTTCGGTAACCCGACATAACCACACCTTCTAAATTAATCCTTATCAACTTATCACTAATACGGTGGACGCAGAGAGAAACAATGAGAACAAAACCGAAGAATTTATTTATTATTTATTTTATTTTATTTTATTTGCCGCCCTTTTCCATTACTAGATTTGAGGTCAAAATATCAAACAAAACTGATATTTTTTCAAAGGGCGTAGAGAAATAATGAGAATAAAAAAAAACATATATCTAGCACAGATGTGTGGTAATTTATTATTATTTTTGTTTTAAATTATGGTATACAGGATGTAACAGCAAGAACCCAAAGGATTTTAACCAGAGATTCTCGAGCATATTTGGAGTAAAAATGTAGATATCGTTTTGCTGTCCGATATTATTTTTTTTCAATTAAAAACAAAAATACATATTTTTCCATCACACGCCCCAACTAAATAGTTGGGTTCAGCCAGCACGGGTCACGTTATGCGCACTCTTTCTCGTTCTAGCAGCACGATAACAAAGGAGAGCGCATAGCACGCGATCCTGTCGCCAAGCGTAGCCGTGTGATAAGCGGAACGTGTTTTTCGGAACACATTTTTTTTTCATTGGAAAAAATATCATCGGAAAGCAAAATGAAATCTAGGTTTTTTAATCCAAATATGCTCAGAAATTGCTGGTTAAATCCTAGATGGGTACGTGCTGTTACACCTGTATAGGCTATTAAAGAATTTAGTTTTTATTGATTTTAGAGGTGTTTCCGTTCTTCTCAAAAACCTTTGAAGTGAAAACTTCTTTAGCACCGTTGTGATTTGAAACTCGATGAAACGAAAAATAGCGCCACTGAAAAGAGACACACATACATCTACAGGATTTAGTTTGCGAGAGAATGAGATAGTGTAATCGGTCTCCTCTACTATATGTGCGGTGCTTCGTAGCCTCCCCACTCTCGTTTACTTTAGTTTTCTGAAGGTTTCATTTCTACCGAGTGCACTCAAATTTTTTTTTTTGTAGATTTTTTTTAATACTATATTACGACGACTAGTTTCGTAAGCAGATTGTTGGGATTTATATGAGATCAATTTCTGCACTTCATTCGTAGATGAAAGAAAATATATTAAAACCTTTTCAGCGAATTCGTGAAAATATCAAAAAGAAAGAATGGTGAAAAAAGATAATTTATTATTTTATCAAAGTCATAACTATTTACTATTTATTCGAGCTACTTAAGTAAACGTAGATTTCTATACAATAAAAATACAGGTAATGAAACAGAATTTACAAGCATTTTAATGCAAGTGTGCATGTTAGTTAGAGTGCTTTAATGATCAGTACGAGAAATTGGTTTACCGTTTACAGAAATACACATTTCCACTTTAATTGCATCACATAAAGCGATAGTGTAGCGTGCAGGTCTAGTGGTTTAGCTACATTATAACGTGTTACATTTTCAAACTCTGCCTAGCATGGCCTTTACCGTGACTATTTGCGTGGTTGGCATTTTTCACAAATATCTTCAGATACCGAGTTCATTAATACCTACTTGTGAAATACGTTAAACCCCTCAGGCCACTGGCATATTGACCGTATATTTCTTAAAGACGCTCTCAGAAGGTCGAAAGTGTGTATTTTCGTATTGCAATAAAATTCAAATAAATTAAACATTTCTCGCGAAAACTAAAAACTGTTCTCGAAAGGAAATAAGATACGCTTTCAAATTTTATTATTTATTTAATTTTTTTTAAATGTTTAAATTTTGAATGCACACATTTAAGAAGATTTAAAAAGTTCGAAAACTACAAATAACGAAATGAAAGAATTACATAAGATACATTTATACGAGTACATTATATTAGACTTTTATTTTACAACACTTTTTTGGTTTTATATATTAAAAAAAAATTAATTCAAAAAGTTTCATACATTTTTCTCAAATTGCGGTCGGAACCTTTGGTTTCATAGAAGCATAAATTTTTATTGTTCTGAGAATAACTTCTAGATTTGTATATAAAACTTGGTGTTTTCTCTTTCTAACACCGTTATGATCATATTAATCACCACGACAGTGAGAGAGACAGCAATTTATGAGTTGTTCCCAAAACAAACAAATTGATTCTACGGGTAGTAGCGGTTTGTTCGCAAAATACACCTGCTTAGATGTTGGGTACCTATATCTTCTTCACAAATAATTAATATTATAGAAACAATTATTAAGTACCTATCGCCGTTACTCTAGATGCAATAGATAAATCGTGGTAGGATTCGTCGGTTCCTCACTGCGGTTTTCGTATGAAAAAGCTGAGGATCCGGCATCGGGAAGTACTCCATGTTTTACGAGGGCTTGATGTTAATAAAGCTAGTGGGCCTGACGGAATACCTGCCCTGGTACTGCAAAGGTGCGCTGCAGAAATAGCTCCAATTTTGACGAAGCTTTTTAAACTGTCCCTGAAGACTGGCTCTGTGCCCTCTGGTTGGAAAAAAGCGGTTATCCATCCTATTCCAAAGAAGGGTGACCGCTCCAACCCGGCCAACTACCGCCCCATAGCGATCACATCAGTTCTGTCTAAGGTGATGGAACGTGTGATCAACGACAAACTGCTCACATACCTCGAGAAGAACAAAATTATTAACGACTGTCAATACGGATTCCGGCGGAACCGCTCGTGCGGTGATCTTCTCGCGTATGTGACGCATGTTTGGGGGCGATGCCTGGAACGTTTCGGTGAGACCCAAACGGTTGCACTGGACATATCCAAGGCATTTGACCGGGTTTGGCACCGAGGACTTGTCAACAAACTGCATTCTTACGGACTTCCCGCATCCTTGTGTACGTGGATTGCCGACTTCTTGAGGGAGAGGTCGATTCAGACGGTAGTCGATGGTTTCACCTCTTCCTCTCACTCGATAAATGCCGGCGTCCCGCAGGGATCGGTTCTGTCTCCAACTCTGTTTTTGTTGCACATCAACGACCTTTTGTCATGTGCACCAATTCACTGTTACGCGGATGACAGTACAGTTCATGATGGCTTTTTGTTTGACAAGCCCCCAAAGGGCTCACAAACTCCAACAGCTCGTAAGGCTTTGAAGCAAAGAATGGACGGTTACCTCGAGAGTGTTTTCTCTTGGGGTAAAAATAATCTCGTTGAATTTAATGTTTCAAAGACCCAATCTTGTCTGATTACGTCTAAAAGGGATCGCAATGAAAATCTAGTCTCTTTCAACGGAAGCAATCTTCCGAACAGGCCCTCCATTGATATGCTCGGTGTAACCCTAAGTGACCAGCTCAGGTATGGGGGCTCCATCGAAGCCAGAGTAAAGTTAGCCTCCCAAAAACTGGGCGTACTGTACAGGGCCCGCAGATACTTTAAAAGTACACAACTGCTAACCCTGTACAAATCGCAAGTGCGCCCCACGGTTGAATTTGGCAGCCACCTCTGGTCTGGAGCTCCAAAATACCTGAAAAATACCCTCGACTCTGTGCAGAAACGGGCGGTCCGTTTGATAGATTCTCCCATCTTAACAGACGGATTGCAATCTTTAGAGCACAGGCGTCGGGTGGGAATGCTATCCTTGTTCTACCGGTATTACAATGGAAGATGCTCCGAGGAACTAGCATCATTGATCCCTTCGGCACCGGTGCATAGTCGGGAAACACGCCAAACGTGTGCCCAAAATTTGTACACAGTTGACATTTGTCACATGAGAACGGGTCGTTTCTTCGACTCGTTCTTGTGTTCAACAGCTCGGCTGTGGAATGATTTGCCGGCCTCTGTGTTTCCTCCTTCCTACAACATGGGTCTCTTCAAGACCAATGTTCATTCCTTCCTCTCCTCAAAAAGACCCTCCACACAGCATCCCAGATGACATAGGCCCTGAGGGAAATTATTTTCCTCAGGGCCTTCTGTGTGGAGTTAATGTAAAAAAAAAAAAAAAAGGATTATGTTTAGTTTCAACATCCTTCAACAGATATCGTTAGTATAGATAATTATGAATAGTTTTGAGGTGTCTCAACAGATGTCAGATAAGTAATAACTTGCAGAGTGGCGATTATCGTTGTTCGCGTGTAATGCAGAATGGTTACGGAAATTGCCGATGATACACCATAAACAGCTGGGCTCCTTCAGTGTCGGGTTCTTTGGCTTCAGAATTACTCAAGAGTATCTAATAGGTTGGACTTTTGGTCCAGTTAAATGTAAACCTACTATAAAGTAAATAGAGTAACTTGTAATCTCAACGTACCTCGATCTAAATTGGAGATTCCCGAAAACATTTCAAGTAATCTCAATACACGGGTTTGAAAACATTACAAATAAAGAAAGTTTTAATGTTAAATGTAAAGGTGGCTGTTGGTTGGTCCCTCCCCTTCAGCGAGCGAGGGGGGTGGAAGGGCGACTGGTCGGTTGGTCGGGCAGGAGAGGCAAGAAGTGGAGAAAAACAACAAACGCCACTAATTTAATAAAGATGTTCTGCAGAGAAACTAATCCAGGAACTGCAAATAATGAGAATTTATAGCACGTGCTCCCGGGAGAAGGTGAAAAACGGTTCCGGGAAAGAAGTGGAACTTTTTTTATTAAGGTTCGCGTTTAGGTTCCCGTATATTATGTTACTGTGTGTGAATTTTGTCCTGTGAAGGTACAAATTTGGGAGTGGGTTAATTCCGTTCTTTTCCCTACTTGCGTACATTTATTAAGGTGTAGTGTATTATGTGTAGAACTCGAAATGAACTCGAAACTAATCGTTCATATAATTCAAAGGAAACTGCATTTCTCATATTTTTATAAAACAGTCTTAAGATTTTTTGACGATTTATCCAATATTTGTCCAAAATCAAACAACTGCAATATACAGATGTTTTATTTTGTTAACAGATGTCGATAAACTGCTGTAAACTTTTCAATATAATATCTGTTCAGTTTTCTAGTTAAGTTTCAAACCAATTATGAATTATAAATAGTGATCATTATTATCAACAAGTTCATTCATTTCGGCCAGAGATGGCGCTTTTAATTTCAGATGTCGCTGATTGTGTGATCATTTTTTAACTTCTCCCTTCCCAATATACAAAAGAATTTTAACTATAAAAAGCCCACGCTAGCCAAAATTTAACACCACTTCTCTAACTAAACTTCCATAGGAAACATAAAGCATTAATAAACCTTTGTCCTAAAAAGATATTGACACCTCTGGGATTCGAACCCAGGACCAACGCGCTAATCCGGGCAAACGCGCTAACCACTGCGCCACGGTGTCGTTTTTAACTGTACCATACTTCGACTAAGGAGCACCCACATTATCTTCATTTCTCTTAACGCATATAAGCAAGAGGTCCTGGGTTCGAGTCCCAGAGGTGTCAATATCTTTTTCTGATTTTCTGTTTCCCGATTTTCGATTGAGTTTCGCTTATATTGTCTTCATTTAATTAAATATTAAAATTTGATGTTTTACTCATAAAGTTAAAATAAAAATAAAAACTTTTTAAATAAATGAAGACAATATAAGCGAAACTCAATCGAAAATCTGGAAACAGAAAAATCAGAAAAACATATTGACACCTCTGGGACTCGAACCCAGGACCTCTTGCTTTCCGGGCAAACGCGCTAACCACTGCGCCACGGTATCGATATGAAATTCGGTCATAATTTCATATCGATACCGTGGCGCAGTGGTTAGCGCGTTTGCCCGGAAAGCAAGAGGTCCTGGGTTCGAGTCCCAGAGGTGTCAATATGTTTTTCTGATTTTTCTGTTTCCAGATTTTCGATTGAGTTTCGCTTATATTGTCTTCATTTATTTAAATATTACAATTTGAGGTTTTACTCATAAAGTTAAAATAAATTAAAAAAATATATATATATTTATCCTAGACTTGCAGAAAAGTCGATAGATGTCGCATATTAAATAAAATGGATAAAGATTTATCCAGACACTATCTAGAGAGCATTTAGTTCGGGTTTGAATCTTGCAATCATACATAAAGATAGTTGCCAATAATGTATGCGTTAAAGAAAATGAAGATAATGTAGGTGGTTCTTAGTCGAAGTATGGTACAGTTAAACATGACCGAATTTCATATCGATACCGTGGCGCAGTGGTTAGCGCGTTTGCCCGGAAAGCAAGAGGTCCTGGGTTCGAGTCCCAGATGTGTCAATATGTTTTTCTGATTTTTCTGTTTCCAGATTTTCGATTGAGTTTCGCTTATATTGTCTTCATTTATTTAAATATTACAATTTGAGGTTTTACTCATAAAGTTAAAATAAATAAAAAATATATATATAAAAATAAAAACCTTTCTCCGTTGAGTGGGGAATTAGTTATGTATCGGTAAACATAACAATAATAACATCATTACATTAAATTCTTCTTCTGTCAAGTCCTAACCTTTTTTAAAATATCATCCAATTGTAAATTTCAGAAAAATGGGTGTGTGTGCATAGAATGCATTACCATCGACAACTAGTCTATCTGCCGAGTTTCAGCTCTACCGGATATCGAGAAGTGGGTTAATTTCCACTTCCAAGATTTGCATTCATTCATTCACGAAAACAAAATCGGTATTCAAATAGATCTATTTAAAAAAAAGTCGGTGTGCTGAAGCAGCAAAAGCTCTCAAACGGTTAACAGATTTTTTCTGTCCAGCATAAAATAAATAACAATAAAACTTGTATTAATAATATTTACTAACGGAAACTGTTTGATTCAGAAGCAACGTAAAAACTATTTGGCGTTACGAAATTAGCACAGCTTTTCCTCTCACGAATTTTGTAGTTGAACGAATCGTCAGCAGGCAACATCATTTTCACAATACGTTGATTCCATGACAGTTGATACCCCGACAGTTGCCCCCTGAAATTGACCCGTTGAAATATTATTTATTCAATTATTTTACATATCTAACGGAGTGAATAAATTGCAGTTCCCCCACTTGAATTTACTACAATATTTTCAAAGATACATTACATATCTATATTTTTAAACGTTCATTTTGAAATTTACTTTTTTTACTTGTACCACCCACTTATTTAGCACTTTAGTTTATATTACCCACACACAGGCAGTGGCTTAGTGGGTTCACATTATCTACTTTTGCCTTATATATATTTTTTACATTATTTGTATCTTGTTATTATATAACATTTAGAAAATACGTAAAAAAATTACTTTTAAAATGTATCGAGATATAATGGGAAAAAATAAAGGAAAAAAATATGAGTATATTTTAAAAATTAAATTCCTCTGGTTGTATTGCTGACAGAAAAAAAAATCATGGGCAGAGCCGGGTAATAAAACTGGCATCTCTTACTTTAAAATATTGTTGAAGTGAAAACTTCTTTACACACCGTTGCGCGTTGTGTATTGGAACTCAATGATATGAAAAATAGTGATTTAACACTAAAAAGAGACAAACACGTCTTAGGAATTTAGCCTGCGAGAGAACGAGATAGTATAATCTCCTCTTTGTGCGGTGCTTCATAGTATACTTTATTTTTCTGAAGGATTCACTTCTACCGTGAGTGAATTGCACACTCTGATTGTACTCTAAGCTTTAGTACCTATGTATCGTTGCGTTGCCTCCATTTTGTGTTCATCTCCTGTTTGACAAAATAATCCAAACGATGAAGTCAGTATGTGGGTGCATACACCGCCTACCTACAGTACCCACTAGATAACTTCATGAAGATACTTCTCCGGGGAGATATTTTCAGATTTATTTGTAAGCGGAAGTTTGATTTGTGCATTGCTGTGTTTGCACAATTTCCTACCTTACCGTGTACCCAGCTTATCGTGCATCTAAGCCGACATGAGCACACAGTAAGGCTGCTATTCGAGGAACTTACTATTATATCACAACTGCTAACCCTGTACAAATCGCAAGTGCGCCCCACGGTTGAATTTGGCAGCCACCTCTGGTCTGGAGCTCCAAAATACCTGAAAAATACCCTCGACTCTGTGCAGAAACGGGCGGTCCGTTTGATAGATTTTCCCATCTTAACAGACGGATTGTAATCTTTAGAGCACAGGCGTCGGGTGGGAATGCTATCCTTGTTCTACCGGTATTACAGTGGAAGATGCTCCGAGGAACTAGCATCATTGATCCCTTCGGCACCGGTGCATAGTCGGGAAACACGCCAAACGCGTGCCCAACATTTGTACACAGTTGACATTTGTCACATGAGAACGGGTCGTTTCTTCGACTCGTTCTTGTGTTCAACATCTCGGCTGTGGAATGATTTGCCGGCCTCTGTGTTTCCTCCTTCCTACAACATGGGTCTTTTCAAGACCAATGTTCATTCCTTCCTCTCCTCAAAAAGACCCTCCACACAGCATCCCAGATGACATAGGCCCTGAGGGAAATTATTTTCCTCAGGGCCTCTCCTGTGTGGAGTTAATGTAAAAAAAAAAAAAAAATTATAGAGATACAGTACCTACCACCCATGAGCTGGTGACCTGAAAGTTGATCTCTCTACAGTTGGCCCCCGAAATTATAATAGGCCACTTGCATGGATTTCATAACGACTTGAAAAAAATCGTGTGGATAGATTTTTTTACCAAGATTTCGAAAATGTTAGTAAAATTTTTTAGAAATGTACCGTTTTTTTTCAATAAATAAATCCATTATTTGGGCTCGTGACGTCACCACATGAAAATGTCCCGTCTCCGAAAATGTACTATTAATTTTGTAAAATTCCACAATGATTATTTTTTTTTATATGGCAACACTTTGATTTCAGGCGAATTTTTGAATTTGACATTTAACGATCACTAGATTTATTGTTTGTTCTCTGCGAACTTATCATTTGGTTTGACTTTTTGACAGGTGTTATGAAGAGAACCCCGTACATGTTATGCTGTCTGTACGTGTTTTGGAGGTATAATGGTAACAAAATCAAATTTTATTATATTCTTATTATTTTTATAATTAACAAGTACAAGTATAATACATTGTATTTAGTAATATAGACGTTGAATGTTATAATGATTCATGATCAATAAGATGGAGCAAGAAAAAAAAATATTTATGAGATGCACATAATATTTTTGGTATGTCTCGTTATTCTCCTGTGCCATTCGTGTTTAAAACGTTCTTTTTTAGAATGATTTTCGGCTATGTAATTATCGTTTTTTCGCACCCATAAAATTATGTCCGGTCTTTCCAGTTTATAAAAAATGGTTTGATTTTTCGGATAGAAATTTTCAAAAAATCGCCAGGGTTTCAAAAATACGATTTAAAAAATACAGAATGTCTTAGAATGCCTACACCGGAAAATTAAAAAAAAAGTGATGCAAGTGGTCTATTATTGTAAAATCTAAGTTTTTGTGGATTATTTATCAATTTCAAACCCAAAATTGACTGGTAAGGGTATCAAACATATTTATAGATTTTTATCGGTTATACATACATACATAGTGACGGGTATATAAGTGACTGCCTCGGGTTCAAATCCCGGCGTGAACGATTAAATTTTATTTGATTGTTTTGTGTGATTTCACAATTAATTCATTTAAAATAATACATTGTATATTTGCGGCACGTTCCAGAGTGGAAGATACTCTCGGTATCGCCCTGGTGTAAGACCACCATTCAGAATTGAAACGTTGCTTGAAATGGCACACTGAATGAAACACTAGTATATATTGAATTATTTGACGGGTAGGAGATAAGCCGACGTAGCTCAGTGGATAAGAGCAGTTGGCTATTTTCTCGGGAGATTTTTTCAATGTAGATGAGTGTTTCAGGCTAATAATTATTACTTATAAGTTATAATAATTGTTTTGTACTTTTGTTACTCGGCAGTAGATCCTCATTACGGACACAATGTTTTTTTGTAAGTAGGTATACCGTATTTGCAAAGCAACTGCGTATTGTAGATAAGTATTCCAAGAGACCAACTGTCGGGTAACCAACTGTCAGGTGACCAACTGTCGGGTGACCAACTGTCGGGTGACCAACTGTCGGGGGACCATCTGACGGGGGGGAAATTGACAGGGGACCAACTATCGGGGGACCAACTGTCGGGGACCAACTGTCGGGGGGGGCAACTGTCGGGGATCAACTAGAATGAAACGTCAGAAAAAGAAAAATCTGGGGTAGAAAAACAGGCAGTATGGAATACTTTTTTAGTTTAACTATTAGGTAGTACGATGTTTATATGCTACTTCTGCAGTTTACTGTATTTAGCTGCCCGTGTATATCAACTGATATTCATGCAGCCTACCTTACCTGCCGTACAGACCAAGCTCTGCCTGTGTGTACTCCATGACCAGAACCCAGTCCTGTACTCTATAGCAGACTGTTACTTCTGCAACCTACTATTGTAGAGTAGTATAATAAACCTTTCTATCTTTATGAAGTAGGCTGCAATTTCTGCAGAATACCATAGAGCAGCGGTCAGCAATTAGTTTTGGTGGCGGGCCGTATAAATACGCCCATTATTTTAGTGGGCCACGCGACCGTCGACGTCACTCGTGCACGTTCGAGTCTGCTCAGTCAGTGCGCTTGTGACTGCCCGCCCGTGGACTTTGTGCTTTGTACATATCTAGCAGTACCGTATAGCGCTGAGGTTCCCATTCGCATCTGGCTCAACGTCCACATTTCAAGCATATTTTTCTTCAACGCCTCCTACCCCGTAAAAAAGGTATACATTATATATTTTATAACATCACGACCAACCGGTTGGTAGGTAGCGTGATAGTCATTGGTTCCCACTCAGGCGTTGCGGGTTCAATCCTCTACTTCTTTAGTCCTTCATCATTGAACAAGCCACATTTTCCACCTATGTTAGAAATGAGTGGCTTTTCAAGATTCCGAGATTATTTGTATATAAGTAAGATACCACACGCGGAAAAAGCGCCATGGGCGATTCTTTTGTAATATCACGACCAACCAGTAAGCTAGGTGGTAGTTATTAATCTCACTCGGGCATTGCGGGTTCTTGAAAACTTACAACTTGTTTTCTTCACAAGATAGATATAGAAAAATACATATTTATATACGAGGGTAGGCTGAAAAGTAATACACACATGCTTGTACAACGCGAAAAATAGAGCTCCAGAAGCGCGCCAGGTAGAACGAAGAAGTGATATTTCCCCCCTATACGCTTGCGCAGGTTTTAGGTCGTTAAATTCATCGACTTTGTTTTGAGAAGCGGAAGTATGGAGACGTGTTCTAGTGCTATGTCAACGGAATGAAAAAAACTTGTTGCACGTTGGGACAAATTTGTTAGCCTTAACGGTGACTATGTTGAAAAATAAATATGATTTCGAAGCTTAAGGAAATAAGTGAAAAAATTCACAAAGTTTCTTTAAATGATACTTACGATACCTTCCACGAGATTTCTACTTTATTTTAAACGAGTCGTGTTTTATTAAACATTTTCGCAATTTTCATTTTAGTCCAGTAAAGGAAGAAGTTGTAGATTGCGTGAGCAGGAACCTAAGCGATTCTTTCAGGACTTGTTTAGGGTGCTTAGGGTGTGAACATACTAAAAGTTCTGACGTCTAGGTGGTGAGCTAGGGGGAGAGGGGGGTGGGAGGTCCCGATTTTTGGGTTTCCGTTTATATCTCAAAAACGGTGCGTCGCAGAGGAAAACTTTTTTAGAATAAGTAAAAGCTCATAAAATTATCTACCTCCGTCCACAACTATGTTCATCTGAGACAGTAGAACTAAAGTAGTATTCTAAAAAAGTTTTCCTCTGCGATGCACCGTTTTTGAGATATAAACGGAAACCCGAAAATCGGGACCTTCCCCCCCCCCCCCCCCCCTCCCCCACTAGTTCAACACCTAGACGTCAGGACTTTTAGTATGTTCACACCCTAAGCACCCTAAACAAGTCCTGAAAGAATCGCTTAGGTTCCTGCTCAAGCACTCTACACCTCCTTTTGGACTATTCGTTTACTGGACTATTTCGTTTTTATCGCTTTAAATATTAGCGCGCTCCTTTAACATTGGTAATTACAAACTCTCCATCTTCTTCTTTTTCATCCTAACCTCGTAATTGTGACCGAAGGTGTGCCAAGTACGGTGGGAAGGAATAATCGTCAGTTCAGAAGGGAGCACTTCGCGGACTAGATCTGGTTCGCGAGCCGCCAATTGCCGATCGCTGCTACAGAGTAAAATGGATCTAGCTGGCTATGTGTTAACTGTACGCGCGGTGGATGCGAGTTATCGCTGCACTGTGCAGAAACGGGTTTCCACGAAGCAAACGGAGCGAATATTCCGCCAGGGATGCGCCGATTCGATAGCGGAAAAATTGTTTTACGTGTGCAATTTCCTGTGACGTATTAGGGTGGCCAACCGAGCGGCAGCAAGAATGAGACTCCCTACTAACGAATATATTGCATTTTGTCTGCTTTTAGATAGCCCCACAGTTTATGGTAGAAATGACAACCTTAACCCCTGAGGCTAATTTATTCGGTTTTGGGAAGTACTCAGGTACTCAGTACGTAGGTCTAATAAAAATCGTTGCGTAATCCTTACTATCATGGTGAGAAATAACATCAAAACCGTGTTAGAAGGTGAAATTATGATTTTCGTTATTTGTTTTTGGGGTGTTATGCCGTGTTGCGCTACCTCCTTCTTTAGCCAACGTTTCGGACATCGTTGCAGTGTCCATCATCACATCTGTGTGATCACATCTACCGGATCTGCCGGATCTGCCCTGATGATGGACACTGCAACGATGTCCGAAACGTTGGCTAAAGAAGGAGGTAGCGCAACACGGCATAACACCCCAAAAACAAATAACGAAAATGCTTTTGGCCGTGAAAATCTTAAACTTATCTGAAATTATGATGCTTAAATTAATTTCAAGTAAACCATAAAATAATTAAAATGTACTCCTTTATGAAACCAAAGTTTCCGACCGCAATTTTAATACAATTTATGAAACTATCGGAAATTTTTATTAATAATTTTTACAGGAAACGAAAATAAACGCGAGGTAACGTTTTCGTTTTTTTTTAGTTAAAGAAACTTAAATTAAAACTCATGTTGACTTTTCATGCGGCAGGAACTCACCATTAAAGAGTTTCATATAGAGTTCTGATTTTAGTTAAAATAATTGATTAAAATTTTTGGCGCAGACGTTATAACAACGAGCTATATAGTGTCTTCAAGGATCTAAACGTCAAAAAATTTATAAAACTGGGAAGACTTCAGTGGCTGTATCATGTAGAGAGAATGACCGAGCATCAAGCACCAAAGTCCCTGCACGAAGGAGCCCGGGAAGACCAAGATTAAGATGGAGTGATAACGTCCTCAAAGATATATCTACATTAGAACTTCTAAACTGGAGAGCTGGCACAAAACCGAGATGAATGGAGGAAGACCCTTGAGGAGGCCAAGATCCACCAAGGGTTGTAGGGCCAAGAGTGATGATGATTAATTGATTAAAATTAAGGACCATTTATTTGAAAGGGGAAAAAAATAGCATGTATGAGACGATGTATGAATGTGAACGAGGCAAGGAGTGTGTGCCAAGACCGAGTTGTTTGGCGGTCCGTCCTCTTTGCCTACCCCTGCAGAGAAACGGCGTGATGGTTAGTTGGTTAGGGGAATGGTTTCATCTGTTTCCATGTTAAATGGCCAGATCTGGCAGCCATTATCTGTCCCTTCTACATCCTCTCTAGCTATTTTAAATTTCGCCTTACAACATTCCTCAATCATGGAAATGCAATAGATGCCTTACTCCCGTTCTGACTTCTTGACTCTTGCACGGTCATATAAAATAATGAAATCTAATGACGTCTCCAACATAAAACTTCATTACTTTGTTGACGATTTAAAAATAGAAAAACAAAGTAAGTTTATACACGGTGTTCATAAAATTATGGTAAAGGTGGGAGACTGGTGAATCTACTTCACCTAGAAAACAAAAGAAACTTTTTTCGATTTGAGCATTTCGATATATGATGTAAAGGTTTTACATCATATGACTTACTTTAATCTGTGATTCCTGACATTATTTAGAGTAAAAAATGTTAATTAAATTTTGGTCCCCGGTGGCTACATTTTTTTTTTTTTTCACAACCACCAAAAGAAATTTCTTCCATATGTCATCACTGGTTACTCGGCCGAGTAACCGCTCGACCCCCCAACCCCGACCCCACCTGTCCAATTATTTACTGATTTTTTAAATGTTTTAATTTTAAAATAAAACAGCAAAAATGTCACCGAAAACCAAAAATTTCAATTACATTTTTTACTCCAAATAATGACAGGAATCACTGGTAAAAGCAAATCAAGTACGAATCTTAACACAATGTAAACATATTATGTACTCTTTTCGACATTTGAAGGTTTAAAAAACTTCAGGGCCGGGTCTACGTTTCGACGTATTTAAATAAAAAAAATAACATCGTAGCTTTTTTTTCAAATACGATTCAAAAATATCAAAAGTTTGACTCGATTTACTCGAAAACGAAAGCTCAAATAAAAAAAAAGTTATACCATAAAATCGACTACAAATATGATGCAGATTCTACTAGTTTCCAGACACCATGTATAGACTATAGAAAAAAGTCAATAAAGCAGGTGTCAGGTGGAATAAATCAATCATGATATCTACGTATCACAATCAATCCATCAAAAAATGTCTGCAGTTAGAAAATTGGCAGGTGGGTAGAACCATCACAAAATACATTAATAGTTAATAGTAATGTATCTTGTGATAGTTCTACCCACTTGCTATTTATTTATCGTTATCATTCATCTTTATTATTTCTATTACAATTGGTGATGTGCTGTGCCTGTCTCACTAGGAACTCCTGTGATGAGAGCAGGCAGAGTTTATAACAAAAACACAAATAACACAATATTACGTTTAAAATAAAAGACCATCAGCATAGTCCCATTGGAAATGCATACTAATAAATTGGTTTTGATAAAAATCTTTTGACGTTAGATCTGTGTTGGCCGATGATCCAAGACTTGATATGTCTTATTCATAATAAAAATAAGTTGTATTCTATCTAATGGCCAGTGGAAGTGATGGAAGTGCATTGTGTAGCTACGTCGCAAAGTATCTTTGGACAAGAGTTGTTTTAGCCGCCAAATTAATAACTAACTAACTAACCATAACGCCGTTCCCCCGGGGTAGGCAGAGAGGACGGAAAAGATTATGACCTTTGGTTTTAGTATCTCGAGCAGTTTGAACATTGTCAAAAGCAGTTCTATTTTTGAAGAGATGTGCTAGTATGTTTTTGGCATTTCGGCACCTACCACAAACTAGGTACATAATAACATCGTTGGATTGTGACATTTTTTCAGTTACGCAATAGGTAAAACATTGTGAACTAATTCATCTGTTCTAACTTATTGGTTAAATTCATGTATATTTCATTGTACACATCGAACAAAGCACAAATTCAGTTGTCCCCAATTCACATTCGATGTTACAAGGCAAAAGGTCGCATCTGAACAACGAACTTAATTGACTTCCGAACACTGAGGACACTCAACCTTTTAAGGTGGCTTAACTTCGTTAAACTTTGTTGTAGGACAACCATCTTTTATACTTCTATTGTCCGTACATTAAAAAATCAATAACTGATTGTCGCTAAAGTTTGGACCAACTGGCCTTCAACTACTGAGATACAGAAAAAAAAATTGTTAAATGAAACCATTGTGTAGTTACATCATTTTAGGCCATTTTATTTTATACAATAGCTCCGCACAGGAGGCCATATTTTTATTTTTTGACAATTAATTTTGAAGTGTGGTCACCCCAAAGCATTATATCTGCTAAAGAAAAAAATGCTAAAATGCATAACGGCCTGCAGATCGAGCACATTTATCGCTTTGGCAAATTCCGAGCAATGAAACGTAGGAGATACAGATACATACAGTCCTACCCTACAGTGGTACAAATACGTACAGAATTTTATTTTCAACAAGATTTTAACGAAAAGCTTAACTATCACGTACGATATAAATGAGTAAATGAAAAAAATCAATAATTGTAAAGGACGAACAACAGTAAACAGTCACTGTGATCTCAAAGAATAATTAGTACCAGTATAAACAAAATTTGATATCTCTGGAGAGGACAACAGAGATACTTTGCAGATATGAAATAAAAAAACATTGTGTTAAACGACCGATGCTGGCAAAGGAATGTTCATAAGTTTGAAAACACAATCAATAATGTTCAACAATTCCCAGACCTAGGAGCCGATTTGTGTGTGTTTTGTAGTTAATATTACCTTCGGGTATCATGATTCTTAGTAGATACGTCGATTTAACCTGCCCTCGAGGGGGTCGTAAAGCAGACAAGAGAAGCTGGACTACAGAGGGGGGAGAGAGAAAGTTTTACCCTCTGCAGTAGAAATGTAATGGATAAAATTCGTAGCAAATACGCAAGCTCTTTGGATCTGGACCAAGGGGCGCGGGTTTAAACAAAAGAAAAAAAAGAGTCATTTTTGCGAAATTTCGCGATTTTTTGGGCCATAAACGCGAATTTTCGTATTTCGTATACTTAAAAAAAGGAAACTATATTAACTTTACGTTGAAAACGCAGCGAGATAGGAGGAGTCAATATAGCAGTGGAAAATTGTCAGTAATGTAGTTAAAGCCCAAGAAATACAAAAATACTAGTTATTGCTTTGAATAACCTCTTACTTTGCTATCTTTTGAATAATTAGAAAATACTACGAACAAACTATAATTACAGCGACGTATTTCGTTGCAGAAAAACACACAGATATTTCAAAGCAAAATAGCTCAACATAAAAAACAAAAAAATTAACAAAACAAAAAAACGACTTAAAAAAATTCACTAAAAAGTAAAAAAATAATTTCGTATTCTTCTACAACTTAATAATCAACTTACTTTTTCTACTCATCAATATGTAGGTACGATTGTTATTTTTGGAGTCGGTGTCAGCCAAGGTAGGTTTGTAACTACATAAATAGTTGTAGGTGAGATGTGCTTGTGTCGCACGCGCGACTTGACTCGGTGAGAGGCGAGAGCGGGCCGCGGCGGGAGGGGAGCTGTCAAGTGAACATGCCGGGCCGGGTACCTTGGCTGACACCGACTCCAAAAATAACAATCATACCTACATATTGATGAGTAGAAAAAATAAGATGATTATTAAGTTGTAGAAGAATACGAAATTATTTTTTTTACTTTTTAGTGCATTTTTTGAAGTCGTTTTTTTGTTTTGTTAAAGTTTTTGTTTATTTTTTGATTTTTAGTGAATCTGGAGTACACTAACTAATTCGATTAAGATTCGGCCGAGTATCGTTAATTTGCTCTTAAGAATTGGAGAGTTCCGTTACTTTGTCATGGATCCCATAATCAGAACCTAACCAAACTCTCATCAAACTACCCTTGAAGTACATCCTTTCCAATAAAAAAAGAATCATCGAAATCGGTTGGTGTGATATTGAGTTATTCGTCCATTTGTCGCGCACATACTTGATGCAAATTTAAGACTTAGTTGATTTTCTCATGGATGCCATTGTCAGAACTGGACCAAATTAAAATGGGACCACACGGGAAGCACCAGCTTTCAAATAAAAAAAGAATCATCAATATCGGTTCACCCAGTCGAAAGTTCTGAGGTAACAAACATAAAAAAATAAAAAATAAATACAGTCGAATTGAGAACCTCCTCCTTTTCGAAGTCGTTTAAAAATGAAACTGCGAGCTGAAAAAAGTCAAGTTGATCAATAGTAGCGGGCTGGATCGGAAGAGGCTGGTTGACTTCTTCATCTGAGGTCTCTGTCAACCCCTCGCCTTGCACCTATGTGACTATATACATATACAACTATGCACTATATACAACTTGCACCTATGTGACTTTAGACACCTTGAATTTATATGCGACACTTTTGAAACTGACCCCCAGATTACCAGCCTTCATACTTTTTTCCAGCCAGAATTTCTTCTCCGTTCTTTAAAAACAGATGACAGATAATAACAAATGTTGTCGCCTCTGTATCTGTCAGACTCTTGTTGTCTCTATATCTGTCCGCAGGAGTTGATCTCTCAGTTCTTAATATCGAACAAATTAAAGAAGCCTCTGTGCAGAGATTACCATTCTAGTGATCTTTCAGTGTGTAATTGGAGTCCGTTAAAGGAAGTAGTGCAGTTATCACCACCTTGATACCTCGGTTCTATTCAAACGTAGACTTGTGCATGTGCTCAGCCAAGTGATTTATCGGTGCGATAATCACATAATAAGAACGAGCTGTGGGAAATCCGGCTTCCCTTTCAGTGTCCACTGTTCACATATCCCCATAGTTGTGTCACTTTGAAACGCCATATTTTTTTATTAATTTTTAAATTATTGATTAGAATGGTGAGAATCCAATTGATTCGCAATTTGTACGCGACTACAGAAGCTTTAAGCTATAACAAAGAAATATTGTTTCTTTTATTTGTATTATTTCTTTCGTCTTCCGTCGTAAAAGCCACAAATAAAGTACAGTCAGAAAATAATTGAATTCAATACATTATATTCCTAAGCCTCTCTCTTCGAACCGCATCGAAAGCGGAATTGCTTTTTTAAAAGTTCAAAACGTTGTATTGTTTCTTCTGCCGAGCCGCTTCTCGTTTCCTAGAAGGTCTGCTGGAATTTTAACAAGGAGACAATAGGAATTCACGAGCAGGAATACGGCATACCGTGAGGGTGTTCGATTGTTCTCTGCTCTCTGCTCTCGCTGGTACTACATGTTCAGGCAAAGGAATTGTACTAAACTACTTGCTTGTTAGTACTCTGCAATAAATCTAATATAATAATATAATATGTATGTTCATATGTGCTGTGCTGTGGAGAGCCAAACTTCAGATGAATGTTAATATTTGATAGCATTTTATTATATTCTAGCGCTGGAAAGCGAAAAATCATGGAATAATTTTTGAAAAATGAGTACCGATTTTCAAATTTTAAAATATAGATAACTTAACCTTACATACTTAACTTATTTTATTCAGTGATTCCTGACACTTAAAGAGTAAAAAATGTAAATGAAATTTTGAAAAGTGAAAACTTCTTTAGCACCGTTGATTTGAAAATCGATGAAACGAAAAAGCAACATTAAAACGAGTCAAACACATCCAACTATAGGATTTAGCCTGCGAAAGGAAGACATAGAATAATGGGTCTCCTCTCTCAGCGGTGCTTCGTAGCCTATCGGTCTCCTATTTGTACGGTGCTTCGTAGCCTCCCTACTCTTGTCTACTTTAGTTTTCTGAAGGTTTCACTTCTACCGTATGTGAAATACACACGGATATGAAGGAAGATACTCTCAGTACCAGAGTGGAAGATACTCTCAGTATCGCCCTGGTGTAAGACCACCATTCAGAATTGAAACGTTGCCTGAAGCGGCTTTCGCCGTGTTTGGTGACCAGATCTGAATAGCCAGGTACTTCCCCACCTTCCTCTTCCCTATCTCCTTCCCTCCCCACTACCTTCAGCCTCACAACATATCCCAGTTGGGGATGCCATAGTCTCACTGGCTCCAGACGGGAGCAGTTGGAACTCTTGTGCGGTATTCATGTAAATATATACATATATATATATGTTATGATTAAGGTTTTCACGGGTGTAAGATGTAGAACAATTTTCTCGGTTTACCCGCGTAACGTAGTCCTTAAAAGGACTTTTTAACTCCTGACGTTTCGGACAGATCACACTGTCCATCTTCAGAGGCCTTATGTTTTGAGACAAAAACTCAAGACATAAGGCCTCTGAAGATGGACAGTGTGATCTGTCCGAAACGTCAGGAGTTAAAAAGTCCTTTTAAGGACTACGTTACGCGGGTAAACCGAGAAAATTGTTCTACATATATATATATATATATATATATATATATATATATATATATAAATATATATTTTTTTTTTTTGATTTTTTTATTTAGGTATTATTTTTCCTTGAAAACCGAACAAGATACCAAAATTTCATTTACATTTTTTACTCCAAATGATGTCACGAATCACTGGATAAAGTTAAGTCAAGTACGTCCCTTGACACCCTGCATATGTACAGAAGTCCCAGAGAGGAGTCGTAAGTGACGCCATCGTTCTAGTATCTTCTGCCTTTTTAATTTTCAGACGTGGGAAAAGGAAGAAAACGTTCGTCGATGACGTGCATACGACCTCTCTCTGGGACTACTATAGGTACTTTATCTGAATTCTTCAAACAATCTGTTCCATTTTTGAAAACGACATTTAAACTCAAAGCAAATTTGAGATTATTGAACCAGAATTGGAACGGATAAGTATTAAATCATATCAGGCAAGCTAAAACATATATATTTTTTTAATTAATAACGCTTTATTTGAAATGTGTATTTGTTTTGTTTAAATGTTAGACAGATGCCAGGTACCGTAATTTTTCAAGTTTACAAAGCTAAATTTCTTCTTTTGAAAGGCAATAATTCTAAGGAATATATATTTTTTTATAGATGCTTTCGGCTTCACAAATCATACAATCGAAAAGTTTATAGGCGCCAGATGAAAATAAAACGAGACAATACTTCCACAACGTTCCCACAATATCCTTCCATTACCTATGTACATCTCCAAAGGGTAAAGGGGTGAATTCCAACATTACTTACAAGTTACAAGTCCCCGAGGGCAAGGGATGTAAGATTGCAGATTCCTACACCGCCCCCGGGGCCCAGAAGGTTTAGGGGTCGGTTAGGTATGCAAAGTGTTGCTAACCGCACTCAGATGCAAGGCTCTTGCGGTCTAATGGGTAGCACATATCCAACTACGAGTATGTTCGTACCTTGGATGGCATTGTTGAAGGGGTGTTCAGGGTTGAAGAGCACTAATCTCGCCTTTCAATGTTCAAGGTGGTAACACCTATAAATAAGAACCATATTTTGCAAGGATACGTTATAATAATTAGGGACCTTAGTACTAAATTTGTGTAATGTAATACGGACTATTAAAACAATAAACAGTGTTAATCTCAAGTGACCTCCCAGGTAAGGATGATCCTGTATATTTTCTGCCTTCACAGTACATTTTTGCGCAGCATCGCATTCATTGGTCAAATGATTGTACATGTAGTTCCGTATCGGTGATCAATGAACCAGTGTATGCAATTTTTAGCCATAAGTTGTTTTTAATTGTTTGTCTAGCTTGTAGTTTTCTAGATCTAAGAAATGTATTATAAGTTTGTACAGCGCCCTTGAGGTGATTTTTCACAAAAACGGCGCTCTATAAATCATCCAAATATTATTATTATTATAACTTCGTAGAGCTTCAATTTGGGAGGCGGGAATGGGTACCGCCGCCCCGGGAACCTTTATTGGATAACCAACACCTCTGCCATAGGTCACCCCAAATGGTTCGCTACGTTTGGTGATTTAGCAGGGGTGCCCGGGTTCATGGGGTGAGGTTTGTCTAGGTCTTGGAGGCGGATGACCGGGACATACTGAACCCCAGATTCCTACCCACCCCTTAAACCCTTTTCCTTCCCAGAACTCTCCTCTCCTTCCCTTTTCCTTAAAAAAACCCTCCACACAGCATCCTCAAAGATGACATAGGCCCTGAGGGAAATTACTTTCCTCAGGGCCTCCTGTGTGGAGCTCATGTAAAAAAAAAAAAAAAAAAGAGCTTCGCCTTAAAGAGGCTGTCTTGGAAATTAATCAAAAACGACCCTAAAAATTAATCAACATATTTTATGTCTGAATTCTGAATTTTATGCCAATTCACATAGCAGTATGAATAGGTACGGCCCACAAATAAATAAGTGGTACCACGTTTATTTACCCATAAGACAAAAAACATATATTTGATTTGTATCCCGTGGTATTGATATGCTGATGCAACTATTTGGTAACGAAATACGGAATTTATATCAACTTTGAAAGAAATTTCAAATAAATATTCTTCAATAATAATTATAATGAATGTAAAGAACAGACCATTTCAGCGTTTGATTTGTCAAATGATTTAGTGTGGATGAATTTTAGCAAACAAATAGCCCAAAACAATGCTGACGATCAAAAGGGCCAACGAATTTTTACATTATTTCCACACAGGAGGCCCTGGGGATAATAATTCCCCTCAGGGCCTATGTCATCTTTGGGGGTATTGTGTGAATTTTTGTAATAACCATTGTGTAATAACAACCAGTGTTTGTCTTACGGACAGCGGATGGGTCAGTCGAACCTGCAGCGTCCAGCCGACCACTTTGCAAGACTACCAAGGACCAAGGTGTTACGAAGTGGGTTGCGGTGGGAAATGGTTAGATGGACACTTTGGGTAGAATAGAAGCTTTTGGTTGAGGCGTGAGCTGGGGATTGGAGAAGCTCACGTAGTGTGGGAACCTGCGTCGTTTTCACGGATTTGGGATTTGGTAACAAATTATTTATTTTTTTATACTTAACCCCATGCAGGAGCCCCTGAGAAAAATAATTGGCCTCAGGGTGTACGTCATCTTTGGGGCATTTTAAAGGAAATGGAGGAGTTCTACGTGGAAAAAAAGGTATAAGGGGTGGGTAGGAATCTAGGGGTCAGTGTGTCCAGGAGTGACGGATATATTATGATACCATTCTTCACGCTGTGGGATGCAAGATGTGGGATGGAGTGCGAGTCCCGCTGGAGAGATCAAAGGGTCTCCTCAATGTCCGTCACTCTTGATCACATTAAACCCCAAATTCCTTTCAATTCCTCATACCCTTTTCCTTCCAAGAACTTCCTCTATTTCTTTTTTCGTCTTGAGGATATTTTTCCCTCAGGACCTCCTGTATATGGAAGGTAATTATGCTTAATAAAGTAGGGCTGTCTATAATACCATTTATAATTTGTGAAGCCGGAAATAAATCTTCTATCTTTTAATAATTTTTAATTCTTTCATCAAGTGGTTGTAATTTATTGTTTCTACAGGTAGACCAACTTTATAGTTAATTTACCTTAAGAATTTAACCAGAATTAACATTATTTAACCATGTTTTGCTTTAAAGATACTTAAAGACTTCACGAATTATCATAAAACTAGTAGGACATGCATCTCTCTTACTAATTGGAATGCAAGTCAATCATTAAAATAGTAGTAATCCTCCCCACCTTCTACTTCCTCATGTCCTTCCCCTCCCCCTACCCTCTGCTTTACGTTATACCTCAATCGGGGATGCCGTAGTCTAACTGGCTCCAGGCGGTTAGGAGCAGTTGGGAATCTTGTACGGTATTCACATAAAAAAATATAAAAAAACCCCGAAATAAATCGAGTTTCAAGAACTTCAAAATCAGCATTCCAATTGAAGTATTGAAGACGTAGACGAAAGATCCAACATTTTGAAAGACGAATTTATAATTCTGATTGTTTGAGTAACTTACTGCAACTCTTCAAGAACCATATTCCTATATTCTTCTCTATCAAAGTTGATAAAAATTACTATTCAACTAGAATCAATATCAATCAAATTGTATTTTGAAATTCTCTATCGGGGGAGTGCATAAACGAGGACCAATTTATCCGGAAGGAATTTAATATTCAGCAAAAATTTATCCGGAAGGAATTTAATAGTCAGCAAAATTTTTGCATATTTTAGGAAATACTCGTATCCACAATTGGCATTATTTTCGAACAGTTGCAATGTTTTAAAATTATTAAATGCATCCAAGACAAAAGAGAACAGTTAGAAAACAGAACGATTTTGAGAACTACTTGAAGTCACGATTTTAGATTAACTATTGAAAAAAAACTAATGTAACCCAAAAAAAAAAACCTGGTTAACTAGGTTTTTCATGACTTTTTATACTTTTCAAAACAGTTTTCGATACGACAGTCACAAATATAAATAACTCCTTCAACATTTCTTTGACTTTATGTCTGTAATATTTCTGATTACGACTAAAAGGGGTCAAAATCTGTCTCCTTCAACGGAAGCAATCTTCCGAACAGGTCCTCCCTTGATGTGCTTGGTGTAACTCTGTTGAGTGACTAAAACCCAGGTACGGGGGTTCCATCGAAGCCAGAGTTAAGTTAGCCTTTTAGAAGCTGGGCGTACTGTACAGGGCCCGCAGATAGTACACATCAAAATCAAAATCAAAATAATTTATTGTACAAAATTTACATTTAGTACAAAAGGTATAACTTATAGGTACCTATATCCTATTTCTTCCAAGTTCACAACTGCTAACACTGTACACTGTACAAATCACAAGTGTGCCCCACGGTTAAATTTTCCAACCATCTCTGGTCTGGAGCCCCAAAATAGCTGAAAAAGCCTTCGAATCTGTGCAAAAACACATATACGAGTAGATCGCCCATTGATAAATCATCTATCTTAACAAACAGATCGCAACCTTTAGTGCACAGGCGCCAGGTGCTTTCCTTGTTCTGCCGGCATTTCAATGAAAGATGCTCCCAAGAGATAGCGTCATTGATCGGGCCGTTTATACGATTCGTTCTTGAGTTCAGACCCATTTGCCGGCTCTCTTGTACAACATGGGTCTCTTCAAGAAACAGGTTCACTTCATCCTCTCCACAAAAATACCATCTACACAGCTTCGCCAAAAATGATAGGCCCTGTCGGAAATTTTCTTCACGCCTCTTGTGTGGAGGTGATTTTAAAAAAATGTCATTTGTTTCATAAAACATATTCATCGTTGGCTAAGTATAAAGTACCTCCACAGTGATCATTAATGAAATTAGGGATTAAGAAAATATTTAATAGAAGACACTATTCCTCATTTAAGCTCTCAAAAAGAACAAAGCATAGACTTTAGTATTTCTTATTGTTGGTCCAAGTAAACATCGTGGTATGTTAATTACGATTCTGATAACAATATTAAACAATGTGGACGGCTGTTATCTTTATATCTTTGCCTTATCCGAGCATTAGAGAACAACGGGATAATGGTTATCTAATCTAAGCAACACCTGATGCTGATAAATTTCGTCCGTTGTTTAGAGTATACAGAGCATTTTTATTCCATTGTATACATAAACGTGTACCACGACATGGCAGATTTTTTAAAAATATCAACTGAATGCGCTTGATGAAGCTACGTTACGATACGAATGCACCACCGCAGATAGACGAACCCCTGACCCAGTGCTACAAGTAGGTACTTGATGACTGCCCCCGTGGTCGAGGGACACGACTCTCGACTAGCACTCCCAACGGACGCCGGTTCAAATCCCGGCCAATGCAAATATATTTTATTTGATTAATTTGTGTTTTTTATAAATAAATTATAGTACATGGTATATTTGCGGCACATTCCAGAGTGGAAGATACTGTCAATATAGCTCTGTTGTTAGGCCATCATTCAGAATTGAAACGGATCTGAATAGCCGGATATTTTCCCACCTTACTCTTTCACACCTCCTTCCCCTCCCTACCATCTTCAGCCTCACAACATACCCCATACCATAGTTTCACTTGCTCAAGACGGGAGAAGTTGGTGGCACTCTTGTGAGGTATTCACATAAAAAATGGGGCAATGATTTGATATTTTTTTATTATTAGTTTTTATATACATATATACATGTAATATAATCATGAGAAATTACATTTTCAGGTTACAATCGGATTAAACTCAACTCATTAAATACTAACATGCAACATTGATTAGAAACGGTATAAACATATATATGTATATAATATATGTATAACTTTTACGAGAGTGTAACTACTCGTGTGTAAAGGGATAGGACTTGAAACACGTGTTCTGAGGATGGGAAAGAGGTTGAAGTTTAATCGACCGGTATACATGGCAACCTAATAAGCCAGTATTAAAACTTAGAAAGAGCAGGAATGAAGACATTGATTGAGCTTTTTTTGTTATTTGCTTTTGGGGTATTATACCGTGTTGTGCTACCTCCTCCTTTAGCCAACGTTTCGGACAGCATTACAGTGTCCATCATCAGGGCAGATGTGTAAAAATGTTAGTGGTGAAATGTGTGCTTAAGTACTTCGAAGCAATACCGTGTAAGGAGGAGGTAGCACAACACGGTGTAATACCCCAAAAACAAATAATAAAAATACTTTTGGCCGTGAAAATCTAAAATCATATCACATTGATTGAGCGTTTGTTTTTGTTTCTTTTTGTCTACTTTTCTTGCTTCTTCTCTATTTGATTCTTTTCGTCTCCTCTTGCCTCTTATTTATTTATTTATTTGATGCAATATTATTTACATATTTTACATAATTCCATGATGTTGGCCTCACTGGGTGGTTTACCCGTGCTGAGGCCTCCATTTCATATACAAAATTATACACAATACATATAAATATATATATACATAATATTGGTGAAAAAAAGGAAAAAAGTAAATAAAAAACATACCATAAACTTAAAAATTAGAGATTTAGAATTAACGTAAAATTAAGAATAAATAATATTATATAAGGTTAAAAACGATATTTTTAATACGTGTTGTGTGTTTGTGGGTGATTGTGTTTTATATTGGTTTTGTGTGTTACTTATATGTTTTGTTATTTTATGCTATGATATTTTGGTAGTATTGTCTATTTTGGTCTTTAATCCATTTTGTAATTTTGTGTCGGAATTTATTTTTGTTTTCCTCAATTTTATTTTCAAGTGTTAGACTGTTGAATGCTTTTATAGCGTGATATTGGTAATGTCTTTGTCCAAAGCTTGTATTTACCGTCGGAGTTTTTAAGTTTTCTTTGTATGCTTGTCTAACTGGTCTGTTTGTGATATTTTGTGTTTGTTGAAGGTTGTTTTTTTGGTCAAAAATGTAATTTAGTAGCGATTTAACATATAATTGTCGTATGTCTAGTACGTCACAACGGTTGAATATTTGGTCTGTATCAGTAAGTCTATGTTTTTTAAGTATTACCTTTAAGATCGTTTTCTGCGCAATTTCCAGGTGTTCGATAGCTGAGTTTGTTGCTCCTCCCCAAGCAATTATTCCATATTCTATTATAGACTGACATAGAGCAAAATATATTGTTTTCATTTGTTGTATTTTGTATATGTTTCTTATGTTTAGGAAAATGTGTATCGTTTTGAGGAGTTTATTTGTGACTTGTTGGATGTGATGTGTCCATCTAAGGTTTTGGTCAATTATGATTCCTAGATACTTTATTTGTTCTTTTTTTTCTAGAGGAGGGCAAACGCAAATGTTGGTGTTTAAACATTCGTGTATTTTTATGGTGTTTGTGTTATTTTTTGGCTGTCCTGTGCTATTTATACTGTACGTTGTGAATTTTGTTTTCGATATGTTCAGTGTAAGTATGTTTGAGTCTAGCCATGATTTCACTCGCGTGATTCCTAAATTCGCTATGTTGTATGCATTTTTCCAATCCTTAGATTTAAAGAGTAAAACTGTGTCGTCTGCATAACTAACTATTTCACCGTCTATTTTCATGCTGCAAAGTTCATTAATGTAAATAGTGAAAAGAACGGGCCCTAGTATGCTTCCTTGTGGAACTCCATATGTAATTGGCAGTGGCTTGCTAATATGGTTGTTAATTTTTACTTGCTGTGTTCTGTTACTCATATAACTTTTTAATTATTGGCTCGCCATGTTTCTTCACGCATCCTCTCGACCTCCGTCTTGCAAAAATGGAGTTTAACCGACACATACATGCAAAACTGAAGACACTAAACTTTGAAGCTAGGAAAAAAAACTAAAGCTAAAATCACCTTAAAAACACTGTTCAATTCTATTTAGTTAGTTAATGCAATGTCAAAAACTAAATTTATATTAATGATTATAGTATTTCTATATAATAAGTAGGTGTATGACAGTAGTAGACAGACGATTCTGTCTGGTGGGAAATTTCTGATTCTCAAATAGGTACTATGTCCGTTTACGTTTTATGAAATACTGTAAGCGTCACGTATAAAAAATACTTACCCACAATGTTGAAGTCTCAATATTTCAGAGATTGATCATAATAAAGTTGAATTTCGGGATTACCTGTAAAAGAAAAATAAACAAAATCAGATATAAAATTTAGTAAATCTTACGTCGCGGCATTACCCGGCATGCGTTGTAATACCGCGAAAAAGGATTTGCCAAATGTATTCCCTGTTATCCCCCACCGCTACTATATCTCCTTTGATATCCTCCCCTCGTCCCCCACACCTCCCCTACGTATCCTAACCTATGTGTCCCGTTCCTTTCCGCCTTCCCCTCCTCTCCCTTCTTCCCTCCCTGCCGCTAAACAATATGAAATAATAATATTTGGATGAATTGTTTAGCGCCCTTGAGGTGAAAAATCACTCATTTTTCAAACAACTCTCCCGCCACCTTTTGTAGTTTTTTACAAAAAATCCATAACGCCAGAGCTCACCATTATTCATAGAAAATAATTATTAGTATTATTATTAAATATAGGAACGCATGTAGGACAAACAAATAAACATTAATTTTTATATATTAAGATAATATAAAAATAATAACCATACACAAATCATAATGTGAATAAACTAATATGGACTTCAGCAAATTAAACCACAAAAAACATTTTAAAAATATAAAATTCATGATGACATGAACATGCACCCAATGAAGCTAAAATCACCATAATTTGAAGGTTTGCACGTCTAGAAACGAACAATATTTTACCAGCTTATAAAGAATCTGCTTAGATTACTAAAACAATAACCTTGGAACGTATCAAATCTTCAAGTGTCTAATCTAATTGAATCTACAATGAAATGCAAAAGCGAAGAGAATTCGAAAACACAGGTAAAAAAAAAATTATGTTGAAGGTTCTGACTCAAAAAGTAAAAGCATCAACGAACTCGTTTTAGGACTCGTACATAGGACTCTTCCATTTTCACAAAAGAGTTGTTCGGATTATGTTACTGCAGCAGGATATTGCAAGATTTAGAACAGTTTAAAAAAATATCAAATTAAACAGTTGTTATGAATTGTAATAGATGTCAGGTTTATTCATTTTTACGCGGAACAGTTAACTTGCAAGACGTGATTAGGATCTGCAAATATCAACAAGGATGTTATGCAATTATTTCTGTGGGTATTATTGCTTCAAGTGGATGTCGAAGGAGCCATTACGAAATTTAAATGATGTGAGGATAAAACAGTTTGAAAAACAAATCGCAACAAAGAATTAAGTGAAGGTCGTCATTCAATTGGATAGCCCAAACATTGAATTGTATGTTGTACAGAAATTGCGGACTCAAGGTAAGCAAAACAATTTTTTTAATAAATGTGTTTTAAAAAAATGTTTCCACGGCAAGATTCCGTAATGCATAACACAAAAATGTTTACAAATCAATATCAAAATACTACGTGCTGTATAGAAAACAGTACTGGAAAATCAGAGGTTAAATTTTTTTTGAGAGCTCAGTGGTTTAGGGCAGTCATTCAAATGCCTTTTGCAGCAATAAACTTTGTGATTGATTACCTAAACTAACGAACTAACCAAAACATGGGCATGTGCCTAGCATAGCATGGTGGGGGAAAAATTCTCAACAAACGTAATAAACAATGCAATGAATAAAGAAAAAAAAAAATAACTAATCACCATGCCGTTTCTCTTCAGGTGTAGGCGGAGAGGATGGACCGCCATATAACTCGGCTATCCCACACCCTTCTTGCCTCATTCACATTCACACATACTTTTCTGTTATCATGACTATTGACATGGCATGACTCATTTATCTGATTTACTTGATCGTGCCATGTCTTCCTCGGGCGTCCAAGATTTTTTCTACCATTCACATTTGCGTCATTTGTTCTCCTTACATTCTTTTTTACATGTCCAAACCAATTTTTTTTTCTCACACGATCAATATGGTTTTACCACACAAACGCCCCAGGGATCTTATTTCTACAGCATTCGGTCTACTTTCATCCTTCTTCTGCCAGTTTCATGCCTCATTGCCATACATAAGGGTGGATACCAGCACTCCATTGTGGACTGCTAGTTTCGCTTCTTTTGACAGTTTTTTGCTAGCGCCAACCGGGTTCAGTCCCCCTTTATGGAGTTACCTAATGCATTTGCCCTTCAACTCTCTCGTCAACATACTACCTTTTGCTTTGAATTTGAATGATGTGAACAGGTAAAGTTATTTAAACAGCTGTTTCATCATCCAAAAGCACTATCATGTTATTTAACAACTTTATGTTACAGTTTTAGCCAATTGCACATTCGCAGAATTCCTACTAGATATACCTAGGATAAAACAAAGAATAAAGTCCAGTTATCTTAACATTAAAAACAAGTCTCAGAAATATATTCTGTACCCTTTCATTTCAAAGAAACGTTAAAAAATTCCAAACGTTAAAAAAATTGCTGCTTGCAGATTGCCAAACAATAAGACAGATCAAATGAAATGTTAACAAAGACACAACCTAATTGGCAATCGTTGCCGATTTGAATTCTCGATTAGCATTAATGAATCGAGACGATTAGCGCTGCAGTTGAATCGATTAATATTCATTTTACACGCGGAAGATACATACAAGTACCAACATGAGAAGATCCATAGGGATTCCAAAACGTTGTGGTTAGTATAATACTTGGATGATTTATATATCGCCGTTTTTGTGAAACATCACTTCAAGGGCGCTGTACAAACTTATAATACATTTCTAAAATTAAAAAAAACTACAAGCTAGACAAACAATTAAAAACAACTTAGGGCTAAAAATTGCATACACCGGTTCATTGATCACCGATACGAAAATATATGTACAATATTTTGACTAATGCTGCCTAAAAATTAATGAAAACAGGACCATATTCACCTGGGAGGTCGCTTGAAATTAACACTGTATATATTGTTCATTTAAAGAAATTTAGAAAGAGTTCGCACGCACAGGACATAATTGGAACACATGTTATTTAATCCTGAAAAATATTTTAATATTAATATGTAATGTATTCTTTGATGAGTGTATTTTGGAAAGTAAAAGCAACATTTAATGGTGGGTGGTGCAGTAGTACCTATAAGGATTTGATCTTCCTAAATGTGATTCGTCAAGAGACAGATTGATGTGTAAGGACTCGAGTAATTTTAATTCAGTAAGAAAAGTGTAATTAAGACATAGTATGTATACTTACTAACCACAACGTTATTTTGTTTTAATCTTGAAATAATTTTTATTTTTAATTATCATCAAAAATGGTTGTATGGCGGTCTCCATGTATTGCCAACGACATTAAAACATATTATGCCCGTTGAACTGCGGAAGGATCACAGGTGGCGTGCAAGTGTCCATTTGAAATATTCAAATAATGTTATTGTGACACGAAAAAAAACTAAAAAAATCATTGTGAATTTTGCTTTTGTCGGATCGACTTAGTATCCTGACTTGTTTTCTGTCATGAAAATGCCATAATTGAGAGGTGTATTGTATAATAAATCAGTACCAATATTTCCTCTGAAATCAAAGATTTATAAGTAGGTACAGATTTAATTACCCACCAACTTCATTATTAACCATATATTTAATGTAATTAGATTTTTATTTGCAATAGGAATTACACGACAATTTGTCCAAAGAAATGACACAATTCGTTACTATTTCTTTACTGAACGGCTCTGCAACCAGGTTCGAAAAGAAGAAGATGGAGAGATACGAAATTACGAATGTTAGGGGAGAGCGCTAAAATTTACAGCGACAAAATCGATGCGAAAATTGCGAAAATGTTTAATAAAACACGACTCGTTTAAAATAGAGCAAAAATCTCGCGGGCATCATCTTAAACAGCATTTAAAGAAACACTGTGAATTTTTTCATACACATAACTTGTAAAATAACTGAAACAAACGTGTTAATAATAATTTTTGGAGCATACTTTGCGATTTTTTTCTATCGATGGAATTTTATATAATTTGCGTTTCGGCGCGGGCAAAGTCTAGATATTATCTTCAAGAATAACATATATATATTTAAGAGCTTTAAAACTTATCGTGTTTAAGGGAAATATGTAATAAATCGGCAGAAATCCGGGTTGCGGGCCCTTAAAACGGCCACAATCTTGAACCGTAACGTACAAACAAACAAACAGATAGACTAAATACAAAACGGTCGAGTTAAAACAGGACTTCGCTATGGCTCAGTCAACAGTCAATTATCTAAGAATAGGAATGCACCTGAGAATGAACTCATTAAAGATAGAAACATTTATATTTATAAGGAACAAAATAGGTCAAGTGTCTGAACAATTAATTAGGATTAACGTTAGTATTAAGATTGTTCGTGCCCATCAAATTTTTAATAAATAATGCCTAATCAAATGGATGACTAACGAATCTTAATGATATATGAGACAGATCTCGACATGCATGCAATAACATTGAAACAATGGAAAGTGAGCTTGCAGTTTCCAAACACATATTTCACGACTTAAAAGACAAAGAGATCTGTCAATATAAAAAAATAGAATCGAATTTTGAGATCAGCTGATATCTTATATATTTGTACAAATAAAGAAAGATAAAAAACATTTATTATTATTAAAAGATCTACGGTATAAGCATGCATTGCTTGCTGCGCTTGTAACACACGCTGATTGAAAACTAAAATTTTGTGGTCCAAAACCAAACCTTTTTAAATAGGTATTCCGTATATCTTTTTGAATTTCGATTAAGTTTTCTTGAATATATGAATTAATTCAAATCTTGGATGTGGAAACTAGGCCACTTCCCGATACCTGATCGAGCCGAAACTCGGCAGATAGACTCGATGACAATGCATTCTATCAACTTTTGGTGGCACCCACGCAGGCACTCACGCATTTCACTCATTATTATTATTATTTATTTTTATTTTTTTTTTATTTTAGCGTTTAAAATATAATGTACATTTAGATGATGTAATAATTTGCGTACATGTTCATGTTCAAATATCTTAATACTACTCTTCCATGGAAGCATTAAATTACAATGTGAATATAAAAAAACAATAAGTTGTAAGTTCGGTGTCATGTTATTATAAGTATTTATCTACTATCAAACAATTTTATTATTTGGATAATGTATCTAGAATTATTGTAACTAGTTGTTAAAAACAAAACAAAATTTAACTTATTTGAAGAATGGAGTATCACTAATCACTAGGAAACTGAGTTATAAGTTATTCTTGAGATTAGATTAGTCGGAAACTTTTTTTTTTTGAGATTATCTTTAAAATATTTTTTTAACAGTGTTTATTAATTGGATTTTATCATTCATTATCTCCTGAAAACAAATCTTGGAAGTGAAAATTAACCCACTTCCCGACACCGATCGAGCTGAAACTAGGCAGATAGACTGGTTGTCGATGACAATGCATTCTGTCTATGCATTTTATTTATTTTTGTGGTACTCACACACACACGCGCGCATTTCACTCATTATTTATTCTCTCATTACATACGAAAATCTCTTACTACAATTTTGTTGAGCCATGATGAAGGACTTAGCCCCGTGGTCGTCAAACTGCGGCCCGCGGGCCGCATGCGGCCCGCGGCGGATATTTGTGCGGCCCGCACAAATATCTGGCGTTTTCTTTTTAAATATATTTTTTTTTAAGTACAATTATATTATCCGTTTTTTTTGCGGCCCGCACAAATATCTGCCGTTTTCTTTTTAACTATATTTTTTCATATACAATTAAATTATCCGTTTTTTGCGGCCCACACACATATCTGCAGTTTTCTATTTAAATATTTTTTTTTCACGTACAATTATATTATCAGTTTTTGCGGCCCGCACAAATATCTGCCGTTTTCTTTTAAAATATATATCTTTTTCATGTACAATTATATTATCCGTATTTTTGCGGCCCGCACAAATATCTGCCGTTTCCTCTTAAAATATATTTTTTTTTCATTTACAATTATATTATCTGTTTTGTTGCGGTCCGCACAAATATCTGCCGTTTTCTTTTTAAATTTTTTTTTTCATGTACAATTAATTATATTATTCGTTTTTTTGCGGCCCGCACAAATATCTGTCGTTTTCTTTTTAAATATATTTTGTTTCACGTACAATCAATAATATTATCCGTTTTTTTACTATTAATTATATTTTCGTTTGAGACTTTCAGGGGGGCAGTAGAAGATCCAGAGAGAAATACAGGGCGTAGAGATGGCACAGTGAGGGCGTAGGTAGGAAAAAAAATGTTCTAAAAAAGACCAAAAAACACGCTAATCACGTTTCAATAAAGCAAAATACACGTAAAAATAACGTTTTGTTATTGTATTTATTGTAATCATTTTTATCACGTGTGCAAAAATTCACGCATTCCGATAGTTCGGGAAGTGAGATTCCAGTACAAATCCACACATTTTTTAAATATAATATAATGATTTTACGTGTATTATTATTACTAAGAAGACTATATCATGAACACAATAAGGAAGGAAGTAGCAACCCTGTAATTAACTACAAAATAATTGCAAAAAGGTACAACACCCCCCCCCCCCCGAAATTCAAAAGTATGCGGCCCGCGGTGATACCTCACATTGTCCTATGTGGCCCTTGACCAGAAAAGTGTGACGACCGCTGACTTAGCCAGTCGAAAAATTGAACTGATGACGCCTGGGTGGATCACCAACATGAATGCCAACTCAGCCCTATTTCGATTTAGTTTATAATTTAAAATTTAAATACATTTTTATTGAATTAACAACCCCCCCCCCCCCCCTCCCCCTCCACCGGGACTAAGATCGCATTGCATATTATTTAAGTTAGCAACAGCATAACAACGAACCTGCTGTTTAATAACAACATACAATAACAATTGATGATGACAATGATCATTGGGGTGATTCACGAGGCGGATGTGGCTGACGAGAGAAGTCGGTGTCGTTGCATGTTTGGGATTAAGTGACTAATCAACTGACGATCGTTTTAAAGCTGTTTAACAATCGGACATGTAAGTATGACGAATACATCAACAGAAAACAGAAGATCCTTAGGTCTACAATAATATTTAATATTACGAAAGAACTCTTCATTCTAAGTCGAAGTCGAACGGTTAAAATCCTCAGCGTTTCAATTTTAGACTAAATAAATTTTATTCCTTTAATTTGTGTTATCTATAATTTGGGATGTGGGTATAGGTACTGCCGCTCGGGGAACCATTTAATGGATAACCAGCCCCTCTGCCATAGGTTACCCCAAGTGGCTCGCTACATTTGATGACTTAGCAGGGCTTCCCAGATTCTCAGAGTATAGTTTGTTCGGTTCTAAGTGGTGGATCCATCTGCCCACCAGCTGCTTGGCAGGCAGGATAGGTATAGACTGGTTGAGGGAGACTTTTTGACTTCTCTAGCTGTCAGGGAATATCGCCTTGCACCGCAGTGGGAGGGATTGATTCAAACATTCGTTACTCCTGGAGTTACTGACCCCCAGATTTCTAATCACCCTTCATGCCCTTTTCCTTCCCAAAACTTCGCCTCCTTCCTTTCCTAAAAATACCCTTCACTCAGCATCCCCAAGGGTGACTATTTTAGAAGGGGAATTATTTTCCTCAGGGCCTACTACGTGGAACTAACGTAAAAAGAATATCACATTTAATTCAAATGAATAAAAAAAACATTTTATACGTATAATTAATTGACTGGTAAGTGGTTGAGTGGGCATAGCGCTTGGATCCCATCCGGGCGTCGCGTGTTCAATTCCTTGGCTGGCTAAGTCCTCCATTACAACACAAGCAACATTTTTCGGCTTTCTGTGGTGGTAGTAGGAGATTTTCAAACATTGTTGGGTTATTCGTAACCCGGGAATGTTCGTCTTTCTTTTTTTAATTTTTTAACAAAAAAAAAATGCGGCGCGTTCAAGAGTGGAAGATACTCCTAGTATCACCCTGGTAAAAGATCGTCATTCAAAAGCGATGCTTGAAATGACTTTAGCTATATTTGGTGACCAAATCTGAATAACCAGTACTTCCCAACCCAACTCTCCCCATCTCATTTTCCTGTTAATTGATTGCGGATTGTTCGAACTAAATATCATCTACCATAACCTAATGAATTAAATAATATTCACAGATATTTTGTATCACATGTAAAATGCGCTGATACACGCCCTCCCTTAAATCCCCTCGACCCTCCCCTTTCCCAGCCCCCTCGTGAGATAAATGAGTCCCGTCAAATACCTCTGGAATCATCTCGGCCGGCGGATGATTGGACCACGAACAATGCCGGGATCTGGGATGCTGGGAGGGGGATAGGCCGGCCGCATCAATGAGGCCGATTCCACAGAAGGTTCTCGATTCATAGGCACTCAAGTGGTGAACGGTTGAACCGGGAAGCGATTCGGCTTAACCGGGTTTAACTTAGATAACAGAAATTTTATAAAGATCCACGGATTTTTTTTAATAAGGTAAACCTCAGTCAACAAAGACGACCGGATGTACCTATTTTTTTAGAACATTAAGGACGTGTTAGGTCTCAGACATTCAAATGTAACAATGTCGTTAACGCCGTTACCCGAATTTCTACCGAATTCTTGCAAACCTCCCGTAAACATTTGAAGTTTTTAAGCTCCCAAAAAAAAAAAAATGTTATTTTTTAAGATGATATCTAGACATTCGTCGCGCCAAAACGCAAATTATTTAAAATTCCCTCGATAGAAAAAATATCGCAAAGTATGCTCCAAAAATTATTATAAATAAGTTTGTTTCAGTTATTTTACAAGTTATATGTATGAAATAATTCACAGTGTTTCTTTAACTACTGTTTAAGACAATCCCCGCGAGATTTTTGCTCTATTTTAAAAGTCATGTTTTATTCAACATTTTCACAATTTTCGCATCGATTTTATCGTTTTAGCTCCTTTAACAATCGTAATTACATATCACTCCATCTTCTTCTTTTTGTACGCGATTGCGGGGCCTTAAATGGGTCTTTTGGTTAAAAATGTAGAGAAATTTGAACAATTCATCAAATTTCAAAGCTACTTTTCAAGTTCTGTACAAGTTCTACTCAAGTTCAGTTTTCATATTATCATTGGCCAGTTATTTGAATTGAACTTTAAAATTGACCTGGATATGAATTGTTCAAATTCTGTGAAACAACCCATCTTAAGTCCGTTTCAGCTTTTGAACAAATTATGATCAACAAAAGAAGACAACTATCGCATGTTCCAAACTAAAAGCCCGGGTTGCCGCCACTGAAACTGAACTAACTTATTGCAATTTAATAGAAAACTGAAATCGGCGTTTAAAAGAATAACGCTGAATGGCCATTTGATGATAATATAACATCTGAATTTCTGTGAAACAACCCAACCAAGACGATTCACAGCGCTTAAAATAAAATTTATTTATTTTTATTTATTTATTTATAAGAATATTGTACATTGCTACAAAAATGTATATTTATTATCATTATTTCGATCTAGCTTTGAATCTTTAAAAAATATTGATGTAATTTTCGGAGTTCCCCAAGGCACCTACTTGGTCCCACTTCTTTTTAACTCATTTACCAACGATATCTCAAAGCATTTTATCACAGACGCTTATGGACAATTCACAGCACTTAAAATAAAATGTATATTTATTATCATTATTTCGCTCTAGCTTTGAATCTTTAAAAAATATTGATGTAATTTTCGGCGTTCCCCAAGGAACCCATTTGGTCCCACTTCTTTTTTACTTATTTACCAGCGATATCTCAAAGCATTTTATCAAGACGCTTCTGGCTTCTTATTGATATTGATAAATTCAATGATTGGTCTAATGTTAACTTCTTGGAACAAAATATTGATAAATGCAAAATTTTGTCATTTTTAGAGCCAATAAACCGATACAGTTTGATTACTAACTAAATGCTGTTTGTCTACTACTAAATAAATTGACTTCTACCTACATTGACTTACTCTACAGGGATTTCAATAAAAGGTGCTCCGAAGAATTAGCGTCATTGATTCCTTCGACATCGATGCACAGCCGGGAGACATGCAAAACGCGTTCCCTATACATTTGCACAGGGTCGAAACTTTTCACGTGAAAATATGTACTTTTTATTTAAATCAACGCCTACAATAAACGCATCTTTAAAACCACAGCATTACAAAATGATATTAACCAGGAAATCCGCCTAATCGAGAATTTTTCATCTGTTTCGTCAAATCGAGATCTGATGTACGGTTCCACCCCGTCCATGACTTGCGTTATTCCATGGTGTATGCACGCTATACCCACCAACTCCTCGCTCGCAGCTTACAGTTCTACAGTTCACCTTCTGGGTTCGGCTCGGTTCCGACTGAGGACTGAGGTAGGAACATTCCTCACGCGAGCCATACATCAATGTCGGCCAGAGGAGCCTCTCGCTTACCACGGGACTATCGGGCGGGTCGGGGGCCATTTTGTTACAATACTTTTTGATTATTACAAAAAAAACTTATCTTTTTCTCATATTGAAAAAAATAAAACTATTTTAGAACATCAGAAATTGGCAAACTGCTGATTTTTGAAGTGAAAACATCTTTAACAACGTCGTGTTTTGAAACTCGATGAAACGAAAAATAGCGACACTAAAAAAAGACAAACACATGCATCTATAGGATTTAGCCTGCGAGAGAATGAGACAGTATAATCAGTCACCACTTTGTGCAGTGATTCGTAGCCTATCGGTCTCCTCTTTGTGTGGTGCTTCGTAGCCTCCCCACTTTTGGCGACTACTGTGAATAGCACAATCTAATTTTTTCTTAAAGGAAAACAATCACTTTGTTTGTAACCACGATTTATTGATTTAATTTTTGTTTACCGACCGGTTTCGCTTAACTGATTAATGAGTTCTCTTCCTGCAGTGTAAAAAATCTACCTCCCGAAATAAGACCGGCATTTTACACAAAATTTAGGAAAGTTTTTAATTAATTCGAAAGATAAGGGCGAAAAACTAAGTCATTCCGGAATATATAAATTAGATTGTAATGATTGTTCATCATTTTATGTAGGTAAAACGATGCGTAATGTCAATATTAGAATCAAAGAGCATCTTAGAAACTTAAATAATAATGGATTTTCGGAATTCGCTAATCACCTTATTGATAAAGATCATACCTTCAATCAAAACACCGGTGTTAAGATTTTACACAGAAATGGTCATGGTAACAGGCTTAATAATTTAGAAGCACTCGAAATAAAGAAAGCCGTTAAAACAAAAACCCAAATCCTTAATAATCAGTTAAATGTGTCCAACAGTCCGATATTAGGAATATTTCCCAGAAACTAAAAAAACCCGTAGCCACTTTATTCCTTAATCACCTGTTCAAATGACGTTTTGTCCCGGTAGATATAATGTAATTATTCATTAGATATACCCGTCTCTTTCTCTCTATCACTATGTAGGATGTTAATTACACTCTCTCACTCTTACTTTATATTATGTTTTGTCTCTGTCTGTATGTATATATAAGCTCACACAATGTATTTTTTCATCAGTTTTAATTTATACCCTGAAGATGCTTGTATTAAGCGAAACCGGTCGGTAAACAAAAATTAAATCAATAAATCGTGGTTACAAACAAAGTGATTGTTTTCCTTTAATTAATATGTCAAACCACAAAGTGACTGCTTTCTACCAAAATACAAAAAATATTTTTTTCTTATTTACAACTGCATACGAGGAGGCCACGGAGAAAAAATCCCTCGGGACCTATCTATGTCATATTTGGGGATGCTGTGTGGAGGGTATTTTTATGGAAAGGAAGAAGTGAGCCTAGTTATTTTGTGGAATGGAGTGGAGACCCTTGTTGTAGTAGGGAGGACACGCAGGGACCGTAAGTGCAGACAATGTCTTGCCTTTTGTATAATGGATTTATAATTTGTTTTTGTGAATACCGCACAAGAGTATGTTGTGAGGCTGAAGGTAGTGGAGAGAGGAAGGAGATTGAGAAGAGGGAAATACCTGGCTATTCATACCTGGTCACCAAAGACGTCTAAAGCCATTTCGAGCAACTTTTCAATTCTGAATGGTGGTCTTACACTAGGGCGACACTGAGAGTATATTCCACTCTGGAACGTGCCGCAAATATACAATAAATCATTTTCAAACGAATTAATTGTGAAATAAAACAAATCAATCAAATAAAATTTACTAGCGCAGGCCGGGATTTGAACTCTGGATCGCTAATCGAGAGTCTTACTCCTCCACCACTGAGGACGTCAAATCCATTATGCCTATATCGTGTACGTAGAGCCGAGGCCGGGTAAGCCGAAGGTCCTGGATTCGAAACACAGAGGTGCCAATATCTTCTTTCTGATTTTTCTGTCTACAGATTTTCGATTGAGTTTCGCTAATATTGTCTTCATTTAATTAAATATTACAATTTGAGATTTTATTCACAAAGTTACAAATAGAAATAAATATATTATAATTTTTTTAATATCTACAGTTCCTAACAATTTAATTCATTCATCAAAAGAATTGGCTGCTTGACCATCTCAATCGTAGTTAACTGGCCGCATCATAGTTCCCCGCCCCTCCTCAAGGTCTGTGAGACCCGAGACAGCGGACTGAGGCCTGAGAGACCAGCCCAGTGAGCCCAGGATGGAAGGGTCCGGTATAATGAACCAGAACAGCTTTCTATAATCTTATTCCCCGCCTCATGATAGCCACAACACTGCGAGATGGTATTATGTCTACGTCTGTAGGACTGTTGAGGAATTTGATACTATAGAGCCGTTTTGCAGACATTCGCGATTTGTGCTTATATTTTCTATGTATAACTCAACATCGATTTTATTTCATTCAAAATTTGCTTTGATAAATACTTACATTCTAAAATGCTGAAACTCGTGATGATAAAATTATTAAAATTATGTCCTTTTTGTAATTATTTTTTGATCATAAGTATTTATAATTTTTCAATAATGTCTAAGCAAAATAAGAAGGTATATATTTTTTTAAATATATTAATTTGTAAGACCGTAAACAAATAGACAAACTGTTTAATAAGTATTTTCGCCACTAAACAAGGGCACGGATCTTTTTTTATGATTTTATTTCAACTAAAATTAAAATTATGAAAGTATCTTTCCCAAATAATTTATTGATTTATATTACTGCATGAAATTTGAAATGTATGTTGTATAATACAAAATTTTGTTTGAAAATTTAACAAATCTGCCAACGAGCTACTTATTTTTAGTAAAACCTTATTGTACTAAAAATAAACATATTTTCTCAAAATTGAAAACATATCTTTACTAGATAAAAGAACTATCTATCGAAACCAATTTATTCCCTCTTAAGTACTAATTAGTCAATTTAAGGGGGGGGGGGGGTTATTAATTTGTTTACCAGTGTGCATGCATTACTAACATGCGTTGCACTGTAACTCAAAGAAAGTATTTGTGTTCCCCTTCGGCGTTCCCTTCCCCTTCCGAGTTCTCATCCACCTTCTCCGTCTCTCCCTCCTGCGTTCCCCTACCGTGAACCCCACCCCCTCTCCTTCGTTCCTCTACCCCTCAGATTCTCCTCCTCCCGCCTCGCCGCTAAACTATACGAAATAAGCTTCTTTTCCAAAAAAACTCCCACGCCACTTATTGTAATTTTTATACAAATTTCATAACGCCAGAGCTCCCCACTTTATATACCCACCCTCGCGGATGTGCGCACAACAAATCACCAAAGATTCAACGCAATCGGATGAATGGTATAGGAAATAATATCACAATGCCAGAGCACACCATAATTTAAATTGCCGTTTATCACCAAAATACGCTTTGATGCGAAAAAGCGTATTTTATTTTATTTTGCGAAGCTCAGAGATAAATATTTAAATATCAATACAATAAAATCATAACTGAAAAGGTGTTTGTAAGTGGGAGATTTTGATATTTAAATCAGTTTTCATGGGCCCAACACTTCATATATTTTTCGGGGCTTATAAAAAGATTTATAAAAAGGCAAACATAATATATAATCTACTCGCAGTAATTAATTAAATAAAGCATCTAATATTTATAACCGATCGATATTTCAAACCAAAATTAACTGATTTTGTGTTGCTTAGTGAAATATTAACGTATTTAAATAAATGAAGACAATATAAGCGAAACTCAATCGAAAATCTGGAAACAGAAAAATCAGAAAAACATATTGACAACTCTGGGACACGAACCCAGGACCTCTTGCTTTCCGGGAAAACGCGCTAACCACTGCGCCACGGTGTCGATATGAAATTCGGTCATGTTTAACTGTACCATACTTTGACTAAGAACCACCTACACTATCTTCATTTTCTTTAACGCATATATTATTGGCAACTATCTTTATGTATGATTGCAAGATTCAAACCCGAACTAAATGCTCTCTAGATAGTGTCTGGATAAATCTTTATCCATTTTATTTAATATGCGACATCTATTGACTTTTCTGCAACTCTAGGATGAATATTTTATTTTTAATTTTTTTTAACTTTATGAGTAAAACCTCAATTGTAGTATTTAAATAAATGAAGACAATATAAGCGAAACTCAATCGAAAATCTGGAAACAGAAAAATCAGAAAAACATATTGACACCTATGTTTTTCTGATTTTTCTGTTTCCAGATTTTCGATTGAGTTTCGCTTATATTGTCTTCATTTATTTAAATTCTACAATTGAGGTTTTACTCATAAAGTTAAAAAAAAAATGAAATATTAACGTCTTTTTACCTAGGAATAGTAAAATTAAACAGTTTTTTCTTCTTTTTTTATACATAACTGAACTGCACCTGAAGCAATCTTTTGTACTTATTTAGTGAAAATTGAAGTACACTATTCATTGACTCGGCGTAATTATTCCCTCCATTAGTATTCAGGGCCATAATGAGGAGTGCATATATATGGTAATTAGTCCACGAATTTCTGCATTGAAATAAATCCCGACTTCTGGTATTACCCAGAGGAATCCGAAAGCTTACAAATGAAGCAATTCTGGACTATCAAATGCATCATTTGAAATTTTATAAATAAATACCAAGTCAGTGAAAATCATTCTGTCTGACAATTTAAGCATACTCAGATACCTGCAAGCAGTGATAAACAAAATTGCTTGAATACCCATTTTAAAACTTAGTAAGCGTTAAAAACTATCACGTAATCTTTCAATATCTTTTACTTAAATGCGTTATATGGTTTCCATGCGGGAAAATTGTGGGTACTCACGCAGTGGCGTAGCGTGGGGGGGGGGGGGCGACCCGCCCCGGGCGGCACTTTTAAGAGGGGCGGCAAATTTTCCCAATACATCCATAATATTATCTTGTTAGAGTAATACTAAGTTAAGCTGATAACTCGCAAACAGATTCACTCTTAATTAAAACCAGAATTGTGTTAAGAATGTATTAACGAATGAATTTCAGTTGTATATTCATCTGCTGATACATTTCGAAAGAGATCATTATTTTATTCGAAGTGCAGTTATAAAATTCTAGCTGGAGACTATGTACGGGCTGCCAGAATCAAAGGGACACCATTTTCATTTTCTGAGTGTAGTTTTAATTCGCCAAATACAAATTTAATTTGACCCGTCTAATCACAGGAGACGCTTATTGTCCCACACATTTAATTTTAAAATAAAATTGTGAAATTATGTCGCAGACATTAAACTTAAATACAAATTTGTGATTGCGATAAAAAGTTAAGATAGTTTTATTACATTTAAAAAAAAGGAATCTGCATTTAAAATTTTAAGTTTATTCTACATTAGGTACTTTAATTCAAGTATTCGCAGGGGTGTATTTTTGAGTCAATTCACACTTCCAATATCAAAATTTTAGTATTTAGAAACAATAATGTTCTAATTATAATAAACACGCGGAAAAATTACTTTATCTAGATTTTAGGACAATTTTGTTTTTTGCATGTAATTATTAACCCCACTAGGGTTCGCCTGTATCGGGGTTAATAATTTCACAATTAAATAAAAATAACATCGGTCATGCAAAACTGTTAAGTAAAAGCAAAATAATAAGATTTAAAAATAAAATGATAAACAGAGAAAATAATAAGTGATAAAAATATATGAATTAATAACAAAGTGTTGAGAGATCAGACAAAATGTTCTCATTCATTATATCATTAGTTTATACCATTTTAAACAACAGATAAAATTAAAAAAATATATGTCCTTAGGTTTTTTTTTTAAAATATGTGTAAAAAATAAAAAATGAAAAAAAAAAATAATGATTTATAAGCGATTACATTAGAGCGAATCTTTCTTATGCAATATTAAAGTGACTATCTAATAATTATGAAATAAATATGAAAGAAACCGTTTTGATCACAACATTATTGTTTTCATTCCATTTAAGTGACCGTTTTCATTAAAATATGATTGTATTTTATAGTGTAAGTGACACCTTAGAAATGCCATCCGTGTGATCTTTTAGTTTTGACAAAGTTATGGGATACGATAACCCATACATATTTATTTATTTATTGTTTCTTTACCTTTTTAATTTAGGTGTTATTGTTTAAATTGAAATTTTGAACTTCATTTTGACTTGAGATTAACAATTTTAATTTCGAAGGAAAACATTCTATAATTTATTGTGCAGTTATGAAATTCTGGTTGCAGACTATTTATTTAATGCCAGAATCGAAGAAAAACCATTTTCATGTTCTGAGTGTAGTTTTAATTCACCGTATACAAACTGGTATTGTGTTCAGAATACAACGATAAATTAAATAGCGAGTCGCAGATTCATCGTGTATCGAGTGAAATTTACATTTGAGCTACATAATGCTGGAAAATTCTGAGAAATTGATTGTAGCGTTTGTAACTATTATTTGGGGACTCTAACGCAGTATCAATCAATCAACTTTGGAGTAGAAGTTATAAACATGATTGCCGTTGAAAAATGGATTTCCATAAACAACTCCCCCCCCCCCCATTCCGCTTGAAGTACCCAAATAAGGGGGCGGCGAAATTTTCCTCCGCCCCCATGTTCTGAGTGTAGTTTAGTTAAGTGCCGCTAGAATCAAAGAAAAACCATTTTTTGTTCTGAGTGTAGTTTCGATAGACCGCATATTTAGTTTAATTTAAACCAGTTTTGTGTTATCAATATAACAATAAGTTGCCGATTCATCGTGTGCCGAGTGAAACTTTGCATTCTTCACAGTGATGAAGATGCGAAATTCTATTACAGGCATACCACTCTCGATTTGTGAGAGCAGTTATATATAAATTTGTAGAATAATTTATAAGCAGCGTGATTGTATTGGGAGAGTACTCGGCACATGAGATAATAAAAATAGGATTTCTACACCCCCCCCCCCCCTCCCCCCCGGCCGGCGCTCTGCGGAAGAAGTACCTGTGGGGGGCGGCAAAAATTTCCTCCGCCCCGGGCGGCCGAAACCCACGCTACGCCACTGTACTCACGTTGACTTCTAACAAAGGCAAAATACAACAGTTTAATGCACTTGATATCGTCGATATTTCTAGATAACCTAGTTATAAATCCCAACACTTGTGGCCTTCTTTTGTGACAAATTTCGTAAAATCTTTTATATGTTAACAAATGTGGTTAACATATAAAAGATTTTACGAAAAAATGATGCCTAAGTCGCTAATTTATGTTAACGTCTCAAGAGCGTTGATATCAATATATGTAGATCGCCGATATTTTATTGAAAAATCTGACCATTTGATATTTTGGGAAATTTAAGTAAAGTCTGAATTAATTATACCAAACGAATAATTTGTTGATATTAACTAAGTAACTAACCACGTTTCTCGCTGGCCTTGGCACACAATCTTTGATTCATTCACATTCATACATCGTCTCATACATACGCTTTTATTATTCTGACTCTTAACAAGTACTAATTTCTCACTCGGATGTCCCTGACTTCTTCCACCATTCATATTTGCGTCATATATTCTCCTTACACCCTTTTGCTCGTTCCCTCGCTCTACACGCCCAAACCATCTAAGCGTCCCTTATCTTGACGAATGATTATTGTTTTGAATGATTCTACAAAAATAGAGGACTTCTAAAAATTAATAAAAATACTGTCAATAGGTACTGTCGAACCAAATTGTGAATGTTATATTTTTTTGCACGTTAGAATTGCATGAACTTATGTAAGTTAATTTTCGTTGTCTCATATTTGTAAATAAAGTTATGGTTTGACTTGCAAAACATTGAAATACTGAAAGTTCAACACAATGCTGACATTAATCCATGCAAATAAATCATCGGATTAACCTACTTTAGTTGAACCATACGAATACTGTCATATGGATTAACCTTTTCCACTTAATCCGCACTCCACATGAATAGATTAATAGATTTTCTCCTGGTCTGAACCAAAAACAGGTCATGAAGAAATTTATTCTATTTTTGAAATTGTTTCTCGTTTACTTGAATAATTTTTTTAAGGTGAAAACTTCATAAGCACCGTTGTGATTTGAAACTCGATGAAAGGAAAAAGCGACACTAAAAAGTTAAGTATTCATGTTTCGCAGTGCAGTACTCAGATATGTTTTTTTAAAGTTTAAATAAAACATGTTTTGAATAAAGGTTTTGTATATTGAAAACTTGAAAGTCTTTAAATATTGTCGAAGTTCTAACCGAAACTTTTTTGTTTAACCAATAATTTTATTAACCAACTTGCAAAAACATGTGGGAATATAGGGGTTTCCCTATATTCCCACATATCCCAACATCTGTGTAATCTTCAGTGTCCTAAGATAATCCAATATGCCACTTGTATCACATTTTTTAATTTTTTTCCGGTTTAGGCAAATATTCTAAGACATTCGGTTTTTTTTTTAATCGTATTTTTGAAACCCTGGTGATTTTTTGTAAATTTCAATCCGAAAAATCAGACCATTTTTTATAAACCCGAAAGACGGGACATAATTTTATAGGTGCGAAAAAACGGTAATTACATAGCCAAAAATCATTTAAAAAAAAGAACGTTTTCCACAAGAAAGGGCACAGGAGAATAACGAGGCGTACCAAAAATATTACATCTCATAAATATTTTTTTCCTTGATCCATCTTATTGATTATAAATCATTATAATGTTCAACGTCTATATTACTAAATCCAATGTAATACACTTGTACTTGTAAATTATAATAATAATAATTATAAAATTTGATTTTGTTAAAATCAACACCACCACCATTATACCTCGAAAACACATGCAGTTAGCGTAAAATGTACGGGGTTCTCTTCATAACATCTGTCAAAAAATCAAACCAAATGATAAGTTCGCAGTGAACAAACAATAAATCTAGTGAATGTTAAATGTCAAATTCAAAAATTCGCCTGATATCAAAGTGTTGCCATATAAAACAAAATAAATCAGGGTGGAATTTAAAAAAATTAATACGAACATTTTCGGAGAGTGACATTTTCATATAGTGACGTCACGGGCCGAGATCAAGGATTTATATATGAATTTAAAATTAAAAAAAAAAAAACTGTACATTTCTAAAAAAATTTACTAACATTTTCGTAATCTTAGCAAAAAAATCTATCCACACGATTTTTTCCAAGTCGTTATGAAATCCATGCAAGTGGCCTATTCAAACTTTGCTGGATGGTTTTTAAAGCAACACACGACATGGAGCCGCCCTACCTGTCGGAACTGTGCATTCAAAACGATGTCAATACCAGGCAAGCAACCCTTCGATCAGCATCTTCAACAGCCATAGGTAGACTCTCAGTACCTACGCGCAATCCCAATACCAATTTCGGAGACCGGGCTTTTGCAGTGGCAGGCCTTACAGCTTGGAACAAACTCCCTTCATATTTGCGAAAGATCGAAAGCAAATCTGAGTTCAGAGCAAAGCTAAAAACTCATCTTTTCAAATTGTCATATCGAGAAAAATAACTTCATTTCTTCAGTAGTTTGTCTTTACACAGTCCATAATTTACTTAGATTGTTTTAAAATATTTAACTTTGATTGTTTTAAATTTTTTAAAACATAACTTACACTGACAGCACGGGCAGTAATCATAACAATATATGTTTGTAAGTGTAAATATGTATAATAGTCATAAATAATTATTTTTAAGACATAATAAATACGTAAGTAATAATACGGTTAGAGCAGTTTTATACTTTGTTTGTTATTTGTTTTTGGGGTGTTATGCCGTGTTGCATTACCTCCTCCTGTAGCCAACGTTTCGGACAGCGTTACAGTGTCCATCATCAGGGCAGATGTGTCCAAATGTGTGATGATGGACACTGCAACGCTGTCCGAAACGTTGGTTAAAGAAGGAGGTAGCGCAACACGGCATAACACCCCAAAAACAAATAACAAAAATACTTTTGGCCGTGAAAATCTAAAATCATACCAGTTTTGTACTCGATTATAAAAATAAGTATAGTTTTAAGTCACTAGTCATATAGGTCTTAGTTGTAAGTCATTAGTTACCAATCTTAGTAATAAGCCACTTGTAATATACATGTAGCATGGAGGGTGAAATATCACAAAAAACTATATGTACTCTCGATAATTCATGTATTAAATAAATAAATGTATAAATGAATTGTAAAGCGCCCTTGAGGTGATTTTCTCACGAAAATGACGCTAGAATCATTTGACAATTATTACTATTATTATTAAAAGTTATCTGATGAAGCGATACAGCCCTACTACTGAGAGCACAATTGTTACATCTTTTCTATTACATGCCTCTTTATCTATAACGATACAAAAAATCTATTAGTGGTACGCCTATACTCAAGCTCTTTGAGGCGGTTCACAAGATCAACTACTTCAATAGATAAACAAAGCCAGATGGACCGTTTTTGTAATGGGCGCAAATTTCCAGGCAGTAGATCGAGTAATGGATGCCGTCAAGTTTATGGCTACCACGCCCAACTGAAATGGTGCACTATGCAGAGAGAGGAATGAGAGATCACGTAAAGGGGAGATAGCCTAGAAAAGATCTTAGAAGATTCATACATTGGTGGTCCTTTCCAAAACATTTTTTGTAAGTTTTACCCAGACAATGCATTACACAATTTTCAGGAAATACGTGCCATCATCACCTGTTTTACTCTGTGGTGTATAGGATTATACATGGATCTTCAACATCCTTCAGTCATCAGTGATATGTAGTTTTAAGGTGTTTCAACAGATGTCAGTTAAGTAGTACCGACTATCTTCGTTCGTATCTAGAGCACGAACGGTTACGGAAATAGCCGATGATATATGACAGACAGTTGAGTTTCCACAGTTTTTGGTTTCCCAGCTTCAGAATAACTTAGAGCTTCCTGTAGTACGGACGTTTGGTTCAGTAAAATGTTCATTGTAAACCTTACGATAACTTAAATAAAGCAACTTGTATTCTCGGTATTTATTGGAGTTTTTCCGAATATATTTCAAGTGAGTTCATCACACACTCATAAAACTGCCATTAAAACATCGTTCCCAACTCCTTCCCCTCCCCATACCCTCCAACCTCACAAAATATCCCAATTAGGGATGCCATAGTATCACTGACTCCTGTTAGCAGGGAGCAGTTGACACTCTAGTGCGGTATTCACATAAAGAAGCAAACCTGTGTTTTAAGCTTCTCATTGACGACATTGAAGGAACCATTGCGTCCTGTACATTGAGTCACTCGAACAGGAAACACCTGTCATCGAATTTATGCAGTACCCGCTACCGTGCGTAAATTTCTAGTCGAACAAGAGAAGGTATTTGTATGCTGGACTGTTTGCCGCGTCAGAGACTTCATTGGCCTTACTGTCTGTGCTAAATGTCATATGATTGGTCACTCTTACAAATATTGTAGAGATACCAAACCAACATGTGGACACTGTGCCCAACAGAATCACACCGGTGAGGCTTGCCCAAATTCCACCACCAAACCAGTTTGCGCAACATGCACCAGATTTGGAAAACCTGCTGATCACTCAACTGGAGACAGGGACAACTGCCCGGCCTACATAGCTGCCCTCAAGAAAGACCTCACTACAATAGACTATGGAGTGTAATAGACATGAACGCAAGTGCTTAACTATCGATGAGTATACTCCTGTGAATAGCTGTCTTCGAATAATGTACATGAACGCGAGAAGCATCCGGAACAAACTTGATGAAATTGAAGAAAAACTCGGAGGATTACGCGATATTGTTCATGTCCTTGTCATCACTGAAACATGGCTTGATGTTGGAGAAGAAAAGTTTTTTGGATTAAAAGGCTACAATTGTGCGTTTGCTTCTCGCCCCAAGGAGGCAGGAGGTGGTGTAGCCATATATGTACTGGATTCTATGAAGTTCTCCATCATTGATAAATTTTCCAACGAAAATTCATTTTTAGGTATAAGTGTATGTAGCAAGGATAGGAAACCGGTTAACATTTATGCCATCTATCGGAAACCCAACCCTAATATACATGATTTCCTGACACATTTGGAAAAAATACTAGACAAAAGCAGACAAGATACATTAATACTCGGAGACTTTAATATTGACACTACCATAAACACATCCTCTTCTTTAAATTACCTCAACACCTTAGAAACATACAATTTCTCAATACAAAACAAATCATTTCCCACTAGAGTCACTAACACAAGCAGCACCCTCATAGATCACATCATATCAAATAGACTAAACATTCCAATTACCATATCGAACATAGATGACTCACTTAGTGACCATAACATTCTTATTATTGATTTCAAGAATAACCTAAAAAAATGGTCTAATAATAGGAACAAGCCACGCCTTACAAAACCTATCATCAACAATGTGGCAGTTAAATCTTATCTTGCAGCTAACAAATTTACCATCAACTCAACCAAACAAGAAGACAATTATAAAGATTTTAACGATTATGTCAAAAATGCAATAGAAGCAGGTAAAACGACACCTAAAGTGAAAATAGCTAATCGACAACATTTAAATACACCGTGGTTCGATTCTAAACTGAATTCGCTGATCAAAGAAAGAAACCAGCTTCACAAGCAGTGGAAACAAGACCCAGGAAATATGTCTCTTGTAGTCCATAAAAATAAACTGAGAAACTTAATAACTAATTATAGGAGAAGTTTGAAAAACAAATATTATGCCAATAGCCTTCAACAAAACCTGAATAACCCTAGAAAAACTTGGAAAACCATTAACTCAATTTTATCTAACCGTGCACATAAACCCTCCAACACCATCGAATCTCTCATCGTAAATAATTGTGAGCTTAGGGGACCCAGTGAAATAGCTTCAGCATTTAATGAATTTTTCTTATCAGTTGGAGAAAAGTTGGCAGCTGCCATTCCATCATTCCCGGATGACTGTAATACTATACAGGGTGTTAAGGGACGTACTTGACTTACTTTAACCAGTGATTCCTGACATTATTTGGAGTAAAAAATGTAAATGAAATTTTGGTCTCCGGTGACTTTTTTTGATGACTTTTTTTTTTGTTTTCAAAAATTTTTCCTCCAAATTCAAACAAAAAATAATTTCTTCCACATGTCATCACTGGTCACTCAGCCGAGTAACAAACCAACCCCTCACCCCGCCTCCAACTGTCCAACACCTTTAATTTTTTTATGTTTTTGTAGAAAAAATAAATAAAAAAAACATCAAAAATTTCACCGGAGACAAAAATTTCATTTACATTTTTTACTCCAAATAATGTCAGGAATCACTGGTTAAAGTAAGTCAAGTACGTCCCTTAACACCCTGTATATGTAGAAGCAAAGGCAAGTCAATCCTTATATATGGCTAGGACAAATAAGGCTGAGGTATTAAAGATCATCTCGAAACTTAGGTCGAATGCAGCGGCAGGTATCGATGGAGTAACCCCGTACATCCTTAAAACCTGTAAAGAAGAACTAGCTGAGCACCTAGCGCAACTTATCAATTCCTCCATAGGCTCGGGAGTATTCCCAAATCAATTAAAGCTAGCAAAAATTATACCAATTTATAAAGAAGGCTGCAAAAAATGTATTTCTAACTATCGCCCAATATCGGTTTTATCAGTATTTTCAAAGGTGTTCGAGACTATTATCAAGGATAGACTTCTAAAATACATCTCTAACAACAATATCCTAACACCACAGCAATATGGCTTTCGAAAAAACTCCAGTACCCAATGTGCCACCTTCGATTTCATCTCGAACATTCAGCAATACATAGACCAGGGCGAATATGTAGCAGCTATTTTTATAGATCTAAAAAAAGCCTTTGATACAGTAGATCATGAAATACTCCTACAAAAAATGGAACATTTGGGTATAGTCGGAAAATCTTTAAAGCTCCTCCGAAGTTACCTATCTGATAGATATTGTCTTGTCGACATCGAAGGGAACCTAAGCGGCTTTGGAAAAATCACATGTGGAGTGCCACAGGGCTCGATTCTAGGACCCCTACTTTTCTTACTATATATCAATGATATAACTAAATGCGGCATCTTGGGAAAACTTCAACTTTACGCTGATGATACTGTGATTTATTATCGTTGTAAAAATCTGAGGGAACTTGAATCTCTAATGAATAAAGATCTCGCAAAGCTAGCTAAATGGTTGCGGATAAATAAATTAAGCCTCAATGTCAAAAAAACTCACTATCTCACTTTCGGGAAAAAAGATTATATGACAATGAATATTACTCTTGGAAATGAAAAGCTCCAAAATGTACAAGTAACGAAATATTTAGGGTTATTCATAGATTCTAACCTATCGTGGAACTCCCATGTTGAATATGTTAAATCCAAAATTTCCCCGATAACTGGTGTACTCTATCGACTTCAAGATGTGCTCCCCACAGCTTTACTGCATGCCACATATTATGCTTTGATCCACTCTCACCTAAGTTATCTGGTTAGTATCTGGGGCACCATTACTAAGAAACAAATATCTGAAATACAAGTAATCCAAAATAGAGCCATAAGAAATATATACCATCTACCATGGGATACGCATGTCAAAGACATATACTCACTGACACAAATTCTTCCCTTTACCATTCTGCCAAAATATAGCATCACCACTGCCATCCTACAAATAATTCAACACTCGTCACACACCACCACTAAACCAGCCTTTAATTCCGATATACACCAGCACAAAACACGATCACAAAATCAAATACACCTATCGTCATCTACACACACAACTTGTGATGTATGTCTTTTCTCTACTCTCTTATATTTGTCTGTATTTTATTTACTCCTGGGCACTTGGCACCAGTCGTAATGTTTCGTCTTTTCATACTTATTTAACTCTCCTTTCATCGGCAAGACAGTTGTAATATTCTCGCCTTTTCTCTTGGCTCTGATCGATATTTAAATTCTTAAGGCTTTGCATATGTGTGGTAGGGATGGAAAATTCCTCCCCTACGTCACACAAGCCTTTATAAAATTGGACCCTTATTTCCTCTGATAACTACAGAAAGCTACTTAAAGCTCCCTTGTACTACATACCTTTAGCGATATATGTACTTAACTAATAAATACGTTATTTACGACTTTGAACGTAAATATTTTCGTATTTAGGTTGTAATTAAACTCCATCAAACGTTGTGTAATTTTTTGATTTATGATATAGAACTTTAATTACTTTAAATTTTGTGGTAACCCTCTTGATTCTAAACAGAGTGTTGAATTTCAAACTGTATTGGTCTCTCTCTTGCAAATTTAACCTTAAGTAATTTCTCTAAATGAACTAACTTCCCTTTTGACGTTTATTATGATTCCCTACATCCTAATGAATTCATGAATAAGCAATACTAATCGAAACTACACATGACTAATTGAACAGATAATTAAATATAACTCAAATGGTTAAATGTTAGTAAATTTGATTATGATTGTATCTCGTATCTGCTGGGCGCCCCTCCGTTTAGATTCGGCTGCTATAAGGTACATATAAAGATGGATTTAGTAGGTTAATGTAATTAGTTAATTGCATATTTGACGAACTCAGAATAACCCTTTTTCTGGCAAAATTTGGCTCCGGCCTCCATCAAGTAAGCAGGGTGATCAGAAGTCAACCCAAAATTCGCACAGTCTTTTGGCACGGTTCAATTGATTGATACCTAAGTTATCGCGTCCCAATGAACCTTCCTTTCGCCATCATGCACTGCCTTCAGGTCTTCCTCCAAGCCCAGATACCTCCAAATTCCTACTCCTCCAAAGTTTACTATTTACTTAGGGCGAACCGGTTTCGTCCTATATGCAATCATATACTCACGGGTTTGTGTGGAGTTACGGGTCGTGAATCCTCCCTCCACGTTCAAGAAATGAGACGAGAGTGACCCGACAGGCCTAAAGCACTAATTGTAAGTGAGTTCGTTTCATTCAATGAACAGTACATAAAAAGATATATATGTAAACATACGTTTTGGGAAGGTTTATAACTCGCAATGCGAAACTACTTGCAACGCATCCCGAGCTCGGATCTCGCCCATCAAATTCTGCGAAATTTTCAGATTGATACCGAATATATACGTAAGAATAGTGTGAAATATAAATATATATTAGTACATTAAGATCTTATCTGGCGATGTGTTCTGGAGATTCGCCATAACTCCAAGCTTTTGTTTGGTTTTGTTGACGGTTTTGTTTGAGAGATCCGCCATCTCTATGGTTTGATTAATGGTCCTTGTTACAGAAGCGAACACTGCCTTCTGTTGGTTGAACTGTATTTTTTTTTTTCTTTCCCTCCCCTCCAATGTTCAACTTTTGATAAACTCTTGCTATCCCGTGATTCTCAATTGAATCATGTAAATCCTCATTACCCCTTATTAAGCTATCCCGTGATTTTTCAACTGCTTCATCTAAGCCTTCATTACCCCTTATTAAGCTATCCCGTGATTTTTCAACTGCTTCATCTAAGCCTTCATTACCCCTTATTAAGCTATCCCGTGATTTATCAAATGTTTCATCTAAGCCTTCAATACCCCTTATTAAGCTATCCCGTGATTTATCAAATGTTTCATCTAAGCCTTCAATACACCTTTTTGAACTATCCCGTGATTTATCAAATGCTTCATCTAAGCCTTCAATACCCCTTATTAAGCTATCCCGTGATTTATCAAATGTTTCATCTAAGCCTTCAATACACCTTTTTGAACTATCCCGTGATTTATCAAATGCTTCATGTAAATCTTCAACACACCTTTTTGAACTGCTATAATAAATCTGTTAATTTTCAATTGCTTAGATCTGTAGATACCTCTTTACGTTCAAATTAAAAATAGTGTTTAATTTTTTTTTCTTTTGTTCCTAATAATTGCGCAATATAATAATTTTATCCCGTTCCTAGAAGTTAATACCTAAGTACGATATCCACTAATCAAGGTCATTTTTTTTTTTTCTTTTTACTGTATTCGAACTAGTGCCCCAGTGACCGAATTATTTTGTAAACAATTTGAGCTTTGTAAACATTCTCTACGGCCTCGTGACCTAGATTCAAGCGTATGAGGTATGTTTACTTTAGACATTCCGGAGACGTGTGAGATGACTCTAAAATTTTCTTTGTTCGATAATGATGTACTTAGCGCAATTGTCTAGTCTGATACCCGATTACGTATACATATTTATTCATTTATATATACTTTGTCTCAATAAATAATTTATAATATTGATATGTATATACATAAATTTTATGATTGAAATAATTTCTAATATCATAACTTATTTCAAATGCTCTGGATTTTCTGAAATTATATTAATACATACATAACATTAAATATAAAATATTGATTTGCAAATTTATCACACATAACTACTTTTAATAGTTATTGATGAATTCAGAGGTAGGAATCGATACCCTTTTCCTCTTTTTATATAAGTGTTTTTCTTTTTTTTTTTTTTTTTTTTATTATAATTTTTCTTGGGAACAAAAATTACATATATATATGTTTATATACTTACATATATAAATATATAAAACATACTTATTATACTTATAATATTTTAATATAGTTACATATCACATATTAAGCGAGTAATATCTTGGTCAAATAATTAATCCAAATACCAATGTTTGCTCCATTCCGCTTTCTCCTTGGAATCTGTAAAATTTTATAACGGAAAAGACTTACCCCTACCAAGGTTTTTTCCGACCGGGAAATACACGGTAACCTTGCTGCGATTTTCCTAAATTAATTTTTTATTTTCCTAAATTTAATTAAATCTTTTTGACTTCAATTTTTTTTTTTTTTCATTTAATCTAATTAATTAAAATGATGCATGAACTCTATCGTTCTAAACTGTATTTTATCTCAAAACTCGTTGGTTAGATAACTCTTTAAATGATAGTTACTTCACGATTAATTTAGAGATGGTAAATTGTTGTTAAATTAAATTTTTATCCCTCCGAAATTTTTATGTATTAATAAAATATTATTTTGTTTTATTATTATTATTTAAGATAATTAATTTAAATATTTATTATTTGTTAGAACACTTTCACTTAGATTGAACACACGTATTTAATTATAACTTCATCACGCTAAATTATCACATCACTTCAGTTATTTATTGCACTAATATTAAACGCGAAATTTCTAAGTTTAAAAATACGATATTAAGTGATTATAAAATCCGAATTTTCCACTAAAACAAATTGTATTTATCACGAGCACTTTTATTTTTCACAAGTAATTAATGCGTTGGCTTTAATTTTATTTTTCACTGACTCTAACTGCAAAGTATTTTTTTTTTTTTTTTTGACTAGAATGTGAAATTTTTCTAAGTATCAAAATAATTATCACTTAGAATTTTTCAAATTTAAATCACCCACCGTTTCGTCACGTTCCGCGAAGTTACAAACTTTTCGACCACGACCGTAGACTGTCCTCAACTGGCATTTGTCTAGACTTTTATACCCCTCTCAGGTCCAAAAGATCGTATCTGAATCTCCTATAATAAACCAATCTAATTACTATCAACTCGTAATTTCTTGAAACCTCTCCATTATTGTCGAATGCGGTCTCTTTGTACGTTTTGCGTTTGATACATTAAATTCTGTCTCGTACTTCCATACTTACAAGATCCGGATTTAGTAAGATCCATGTTTAATGGCCCAACTTCCTTTGTCCTGTTGTTCATACAAAATTAGCTTGAATTTAATAATTTTAAAGTTCTATTTTCATCTATTCCGTAACATGTCCGTGCGTACGGCATCTACCATATGTTCCAAATCTGTCCCCAAATTCGCCTATCAGAGATATCTTCATGTCGAAGTCTTTCTCGCAAATTGTTCATTTTTATTTTTTTATTTTTCCACGAGTTTTTCTGTATTCTATATGAACCTTTCCATTTAAAACCGAATTTTCTCTATTTACGTCGTATATTTGAATTTTCCATTCTTTCTCGAATTTTCTTTTATTCACGACACTCTTTCCATGAATTTCCTTATTTATTCTTACGCTATTGTTCATATCTCTATAGATTTTTATATTTCAAGCCGTATTTATTTTATTCACTGTTAATCTAAGATTTCCTTTGTTTTTCTCTGTCGTATCTCCTTTCCCCTCACTTCCCCGTACTTCCCTGATATAACCATATCGTTTTTTGATGTTTGCTGCCTCTTGGAAAATTTCATTTTCTATTTGTTATTAATAAATATATCATTTTTAACATCTTTATAGGAGATACCCCCACTTCGGCCCTTAAATTCCTGTCATTTTTATTGCTTCATAGAGATCGTCCCCCAAACTTTGTCCCGTTCTTACGCAAAATCCCATAAACCATATGCCTTGACAGTTGTATACATTAGTTCCTGTACCCACCTGGCAATAAATCCTTTTTTATTTCAGTGTCGTTAACTTTTACGAGAATTCTTTAATATAAATATTTCATAAGACCCATGATAATTTTTATTACCTTTTTAACGGCTAATCGTCCTTATCTAAACAATTTTCATGTTCGAATATTCCTTGTTTATCACAACAAAATACATCTGAAATCGACAACCATTGTAATGCCTCATTTTTTTATCTGCAATCGCGTACTATGTTACTCTATAACCTCCATTTTAATTACGTAAAATGACTCCTTTTCCTGAGTTTTTCTATCGCAATGTTTTCAGCATTTTCCACTCCCCTCCGTACTGCACTCTATCTTCTTCTCTAACACTTGTTACTGCTCTAGACATCTGAAATGTACCCTCGCCTATTCTTTAAAACTCTCATTTTTTTTTGACGTTTCCTCCCTAAATCTTTCATCGTAATATCCTAGCTCCGTCTAAAATTGATAACAATAATTTTCCATTGTTTTTTCAACATTTCCATTTCCTTTAGCACGTTTTCCCTCGAATCGATCATCTCCGGTCGTCACAAACAATCGTATTATAGATGGAAATCTCCCTAACATCTTACAATACGTTTTCGTCACTTGCTTTGCAATCTTTCACTTAAACTTTTGCATCGTGTTTACGTGTATCCTTTTTTTCCGCACCTTATATGCTTTAATGCGTTCGAGAACTAGGGTTTCTGATCCCTGGAACGTACCGGTTAATGATAACATTTCTTGGGGTCATCGTTCTTTTGTCCCTGAACAGATTATTTCTTCCCATGGAGTTTATTCACCTCTCGGTTTGGTGGGAACGTCAAACTCATTAATTACATTCCTAATTGCTAAGTCCAAAGGTCGTTCCTTTGTTCTAAAAATGGGTTCGGCCCTCTTCCCGTTGATAGGCTGAATTGGTTTTTAATCGCTTTTGCTGCAATTCAATTGGCTGTCAATATATCTCGGTCTAAAGTATATTGGGGAGTCCCTGTTTCTGATTATTTGTTGATACCATCTGTGATCCTTTCATCAATACTCGTCTCACTTTGTCTAATTATAGATCCCTACCGTAAATATGAATTCACTTTACTCTAATCCGATAGATGTCGTAGACGTGTCCGTTTTATAAGTAATTGATATTTTCTTTTTAAATTAAAGTGGGAAGCTACGATATTTCCTAATTTTCACTGTTGATCAATGCAATTCATCACAGTTCCCTCCTCTGAACTCAATTTGCTGTGGCTAACGTTGTATTTTATTTTAATGTCCTCTTCTTTTTTTTTTTTTTTTTTTTTTTTTTTTTTCGTTAGACACCGAAATTGTGTTCAAATTTAGACTAGCTATCTTCCCCTCCTCATTTGGTTATCCCCTATCTCTACTCCGTGTCATATTACTTCCTATCTCCCCCTCCTCATTTTGTTATCCCCTATCTTTTTCCGTATCCTATTACTTCCTATCTCCCCCTCCTCATTCTGTTATCCCCTATCTTTTTCCGTATCCTATTACTTCCTATCTCCCCCTCCTCATTCTGTTATCCCCTATCTCTTTTCCGTATCCTATTACTTCCTATCTCCCCCTCCTCATTCTGTTCGGATTGTTAACAATCTTGAATTTGAATCTCATTGTATTCTTTATTTTCTTTTCGCGTAGATTTTACTTTATGAAATTTTCTTTAATTTTGATAGATTCAAAATTAATTTCTTTTTGCTGGAACACGCCCCTCGACTCGCGTGTTTTGGTGGTCCCCAACCAAATTGGACTAAGACCTCCCTTACAATGATTTAAGTAAAGATTGTTTACAATCTCGCGGCCTTTCGAACAACTGAAAAGCGGGTGGTCTCTTGGTGTGCAATTAATTGTTTTTTGTTTTGTAAGTATGAATATTTTTGTGAAATGTGGGTTTTCGCACGATCTCACCCAATCCGACAATCAGTGGTATACATGTTTCATATAAATTTTCCAGCATTTTTTTTTTTCTTTATTTATTTAAACTTTATTTTATAATTCTTAATTTCTAATTGTAATTTCTTAATTCATCCAAAGTTGTTCTAGCCTAAGTGTTGTCCACTCTAATATTTAAATTTTTATAAATGTTCTTTATTATCCTCAAATTGGTTCAGCGTTCCTTTTTTTCTTTTTTTTTTTTTCGAAATCTAAAATATTTATACCTTAATTCAAATGTTACCTTTTTATCTCTATACTTAATGTCTACCCTATATCTATAGATAAACTTTCTTATTTCAATATTTCAAAAAAAAAAAATCCCTAGGCATTGTTTATTTTTCTTTCAAAATGTCCCTTTTGTGTGCCATATAATATCTCTAATTCTCTCCTTTTGAGTGTTCTTACTTATCTAACATTTTTTTTTTTTTTCTTTTTTTTCTCACTAACACATAAAAAAAAAGTAAAATTTTTTTTTCAACTAGAAAATCAAAATTAACGAATTTATTTGCCTTACTCTATTTCAATAATTGAATATGATTGTCGCTTATTAAGAACTTGTCCACTCACCCTCAAAGACTTAACGACGATCCGCCCCTCGCAAGCAATCTGATAATCTAATATTTTAGTAATTTTCTTTCTTCCCCCTCCCCAATTATAATGTACCCTAACATAATTTTATTTGTATTTCTCAATCGTTTATTTATTTATTAACATTTACAAATATTTGTAAACTTCGCACTCTATCCGTTGATTTCCACTAACTGTAAACCTGATTTTTGTTTCTTATTACTTGTGTAATATCTAGCTAAATGTAAAGCGCTATAATCTCCTTTTATCTCCCGAGTTGGCTGCGACCATTAGCTCCTTCCCGGCTGTAGTTATTGTAGAATTTTCTTTTGGTGAACTGTTAACTTCGGTGCACTTGCTGCAACTAGCGTTTTCGCCCACACTTTCAATTGCGTGTATCCTCCTTTTTATGGCGCGGTAACGGTCACGGTATTTGTCCTTCTTGCTGGATTCCTCCCCACTCCTCTTCTTCATGTTCCGTTCTTCTGGTGTACATACCATTGTATCTAGTTTTCGTAGAAACTCAGCGGCGACAATCTCATCTCCTGATTGCCCCGAAAACCATAGCGATTGAATTTCCTTCGGATAATGTCTCATAATTTCGTCAACTATGCCCAACGGTGTGTCAGTAATCTTTAAAGCCTTCGCTAGCTCCCAATAGTTTGCGAAATGAGTGAGCATGGATATATTTTTCTTGGCATCATATACCCCTTCTGCAAGACGACGGCGAACTTCATTTTTCTTTATGTCTCCCCAATAGGTAGCTAAAAAATCTCGTTCGAAATCTAACATAGTCTCCCATCGTTTATTGTACAATTTTGCCCACGATCTAGCTTCCCCTTTCAAATTTTCCCGTACGACGACTAATGGATCCGTTCGTTTCACTTTTCTAGTGTATTCTTTTAAATCTTCCAGGAAACTAATGGGATTTTGATCTCCACCGGAGAATGATGGTCGTTCCTGCTGTGGTAACATTTCCACTACTTGGAGAACGCTTTTCGGCGCACTATCCTCTCCTATCACCGCCACTGTTGCTGGGCTTTCCAATTGTTTCTCGAGTTCTTGCATCTTATTGACGAGCGGTGCCAAAGCTGCCTGAATTATTGTAGTTATATCTCCTATGTTTATTGTTGAAGTCTCGGTTGTGACATTTTCCCCGATTGCTGTCACTAAAGCCTGGGCTCGCCTACTTGTTCCACGTTTCCCAACCATTTTCTTTATTTTCCGAGTGTCGCCCGGTTAATGTTTATATTTTTATCTTATTAAGCGACAACCTTATAATCTCTATTTTAATTTCCTAAATCACCTTATGTAAATTATGTTGCCTTCCTTATTCTATTTATTTACTTATTTTTTTTTTTTTTCAATTTTCTCGTTTTTCTATATTTTTTTATTTTTCCTTTTACTTCGTTAACTTTTCTTGTTCCTTTTCCTCGGGTTTTTCCTGTAACATATCATGTGTGAGTCTCTCTTCACACTCTCGCTTATTTTCGCCCTGTTCCTCCGATTTTGTGTCGGTCTCCCCCTTTGGCTGAACGACTTCTATCATATCCTCGACTCGTAACTTAGACCTCTTTGAACGTCTAAATATCTCCCGTAATTCATCTCCCGACGGTATTTCTTTAGCTTCTAATTCCGTCGCATCCACTTTCCTTTTTTCCGCCATTTTTTGTTTAAAATTTTTAATGAATTTAACTCAATACCAACTATTTATTATAAATATACCTATATATATTTATAATTTATTTTATTTTTTTTTTTTTTTTTGGAACCTGTCCCCCTATAAAACACAATATTTTTAATTATTTATATTTGTTTGCATGATGATTGTAACCCAAATTAGATCAACTCTACCATCACTCTTCATTTCAATTAAATGTAGGTAATTGCAAAAAAACGGAATGAATATTGTTACTCCAATGTTAATGAATATCCCGTGATTTTCGTTCAACCAATAATTACTCATTGTTTAGAATGCCAACCATTCCTTCAAGTTCCGCAATACCTACGATATTTTCGCAAAATCTGTTTAGAGTTCGCAATACCTATCTTGATGTTATTTCGTCAAATCCCCTCCTTTTTTTGGTCCGAATGATCAAATGTTCCCTTAAATAGGTATATACCTATAAAACATTCGTCTGTGATATTAAAGCTCTCAACTCGACACTATCCCCAATCAAATATTTTATGTTATTTTTATTTTATGTTCCTTATCTTTTATGTTATGACTTTTTATGTGATAATCCTCACATACAAACCCACAACATTAACTATAAACAAAGGGTCACTTTATGTAGGTAAGTTCCCCCGTTTTTATCTGTAAAGTCTGTTTATTTTTTCCGTAACCGAGTGTTGATATCATTTTCGAGTTTGTTTATTCTACAATCTCTTAAAGCGATGCGCGTTACCCCCGATGTCACCTACTTCAAAATTTTTCGATGTTTTGTTATCACTTTCGATGCTTAGGTTATCAATCTTTCGATGCTTACAAACACCGCGGTATCTCGTATCAGATTGTTTACATTACGGTCATTAACATTCTGGATTCAGGAATGTCAATACCATTATTCTGTCAATTTATGGCCTGCCTTGAATAAACTGTTTACGCTTGTATCTGACCTACATTCTTTGTTATGATATTTATAATCTCATAAGCAATCAACAAATTCATGGTCACTTGATTTAAACTTTATCGACACTTTTATAAATTATTTTAAAACATGTAGAGTTTATTCGTTAACACTTTTTTTTTTTTTTTTTTTTTTTTTTTTTTTATATTTAAATGTATTGTTTATTTATTTATTTATATATTTTTTCCGTGTTTATTTAACGGCGCACTGTTCTGATTTTTATTTTATTTTTATTATCACTTCATTTAACATAACGTCCTACTTATTATTATTATTATTTTTTTTTCCACTTTTTGCAATAGATTGACCAATAAAAGTTTTTTTTTTTTTTCTAAAACAACTTGTAAAACTCTGATCTCCTGTCACGGCTGTGCAGTTGTGATGTTTGTCTTTTTTCTACTTTCTTATATTTGTCTGTATTTTATTTACTCCTGGGCACTTGCACCAGTTGTGATGTTTGTCTTTTCTCTCTCTTATATTTGTCTGTATTTTATTTACTCCTGGGCACTTGGCACCAGTCGTAATATTCTTCTTTTCTCTTGGCTCTGATCGATATTTAAATTCTTAAGGCTTTGCATATGTGTGACGTAGGGGAGGAATTTTCCATCCCTACCACACATATGCAAAGCCTTAAGAATTTAAATATCGATCAGAGCCAAGAGAAAAGAAGAATATTACGACTGGTGCCAAGTGCCCAGGAGTAAATAAAATACAGACAAATATAAGAGAGAGAAAAGACAAACATCACAACTAATCTGTAGATACCTCTTTACGTTCAAATTAAAAATAGTGTTTAATTTTTTTTTCTTTTGTTCCTAATAATTGCGCAATATAATAATTTTATCCCGTTCCTAGAAGTTAATACCTAAGTACGATATCCACTAATCAAGGTCATTTTTTTTTTTTCTTTTTACTGTATTCGAACTAGTGCCCCAGTGACCGAATTATTTTGTAAACAATTTGAGCTTTGTAAACATTCTCTACGGCCTCGTGACCTAGATTCAAGCGTATGAGGTATGTTTACTTTAGACATTCCGGAGACGTGTGAGATGACTCTAAAATTTTCTTTGTTCGATAATGATGTACTTAGCGCAATTGTCTAGTCTGATACCCGATTACGTATACATATTTATTCATTTATATATACTTTGTCTCAATAAATAATTTATAATATTGATATGTATATACATAAATTTTATGATTGAAATAATTTCTAATATCATAACTTATTTCAAATGCTCTGGATTTTCTGAAATTATATTAATACATACATAACATTAAATATAAAATATTGATTTGCAAATTTATCACACATAACTACTTTTAATAGTTATTGATGAATTCAGAGGTAGGAATCGATACCCTTTTCCTCTTTTTATATAAGTGTTTTTCTTTTTTTTTTTTTTTTTTTATTATAATTTTTCTTGGGAACAAAAATTACATATATATATGTTTATATACTTACATATATAAATATATAAAACATACTTATTATACTTATAATATTTTAATATAGTTACATATCACATATTAAGCGAGTAATATCTTGGTCAAATAATTAATCCAAATACCAATGTTTGCTCCATTCCGCTTTCTCCTTGGAATCTGTAAAATTTTATAACGGAAAAGACTTACCCCTACCAAGGTTTTTTCCGACCGGGAAATACACGGTAACCTTGCTGCGATTTTCCTAAATTAATTTTTTATTTTCCTAAATTTAATTAAATCTTTTTGACTTCAATTTTTTTTTTTTTTCATTTAATCTAATTAATTAAAATGATGCATGAACTCTATCGTTCTAAACTGTATTTTATCTCAAAACTCGTTGGTTAGATAACTCTTTAAATGATAGTTACTTCACGATTAATTTAGAGATGGTAAATTGTTGTTAAATTAAATTTTTATCCCTCCGAAATTTTTATGTATTAATAAAATATTATTTTGTTTTATTATTATTATTTAAGATAATTAATTTAAATATTTATTATTTGTTAGAACACTTTCACTTAGATTGAACACACGTATTTAATTATAACTTCATCACGCTAAATTATCACATCACTTCAGTTATTTATTGCACTAATATTAAACGCGAAATTTCTAAGTTTAAAAATACGATATTAAGTGATTATAAAATCCGAATTTTCCACTAAAACAAATTGTATTTATCACGAGCACTTTTATTTTTCACAAGTAATTAATGCGTTGGCTTTAATTTTATTTTTCACTGACTCTAACTGCAAAGTATTTTTTTTTTTTTTTTGACTAGAATGTGAAATTTTTCTAAGTATCAAAATAATTATCACTTAGAATTTTTCAAATTTAAATCACCCACCGTTTCGTCACGTTCCGCGAAGTTACAAACTTTTCGACCACGACCGTAGACTGTCCTCAACTGGCATTTGTCTAGACTTTTATACCCCTCTCAGGTCCAAAAGATCGTATCTGAATCTCCTATAATAAACCAATCTAATTACTATCAACTCGTAATTTCTTGAAACCTCTCCATTATTGTCGAATGCGGTCTCTTTGTACGTTTTGCGTTTGATACATTAAATTCTGTCTCGTACTTCCATACTTACAAGATCCGGATTTAGTAAGATCCATGTTTAATGGCCCAACTTCCTTTGTCCTGTTGTTCATACAAAATTAGCTTGAATTTAATAATTTTAAAGTTCTATTTTCATCTATTCCGTAACATGTCCGTGCGTACGGCATCTACCATATGTTCCAAATCTGTCCCCAAATTCGCCTATCAGAGATATCTTCATGTCGAAGTCTTTCTCGCAAATTGTTCATTTTTATTTTTTTATTTTTCCACGAGTTTTTCTGTATTCTATATGAACCTTTCCATTTAAAACCGAATTTTCTCTATTTACGTCGTATATTTGAATTTTCCATTCTTTCTCGAATTTTCTTTTATTCACGACACTCTTTCCATGATTTTCCTTATTTATTCTTACGCTATTGTTCATATCTCTATAGATTTTTATATTTCAAGCCGTATTTATTTTATTCACTGTTAATCTAAGATTTCCTTTGTTTTTCTCTGTCGTATCTCCTTTCCCCTCACTTCCCCGTACTTCCCTGATATAACCATATCGTTTTTTGATGTTTGCTGCCTCTTGGAAAATTTCATTTTCTATTTGTTATTAATAAATATATCATTTTTAACATCTTTATAGGAGATACCCCCACTTCGGCCCTTAAATTCCTGTCATTTTTATTGCTTCATAGAGATCGTCCCCCAAACTTTGTCCCGTTCTTACGCAAAATCCCATAAACCATATGCCTTGACAGTTGTATACATTAGTTCCTGTACCCACCTGGCAATAAATCCTTTTTTATTTCAGTGTCGTTAACTTTTACGAGAATTCTTTAATATAAATATTTCATAAGACCCATGATAATTTTTATTACCTTTTTAACGGCTAATCGTCCTTATCTAAACAATTTTCATGTTCGAATATTCCTTGTTTATCACAACAAAATACATCTGAAATCGACAACCATTGTAATGCCTCATTTTTTTATCTGCAATCGCGTACTATGTTACTCTATAACCTCCATTTTAATTACGTAAAATGACTCCTTTTCCTGAGTTTTTCTATCGCAATGTTTTCAGCATTTTCCACTCCCCTCCGTACTGCACTCTATCTTCTTCTCTAACACTTGTTACTGCTCTAGACATCTGAAATGTACCCTCGCCTATTCTTTAAAACTCTCATTTTTTTTTGACGTTTCCTCCCTAAATCTTTCATCGTAATATCCTAGCTCCGTCTAAAATTGATAACAATAATTTTCCATTGTTTTTTCAACATTTCCATTTCCTTTAGCACGTTTTCCCTCGAATCGATCATCTCCGGTCGTCACAAACAATCGTATTATAGATGGAAATCTCCCTAACATCTTACAATACGTTTTCGTCACTTGCTTTGCAATCTTTCACTTAAACTTTTGCATCGTGTTTACGTGTATCCTTTTTTTCCGCACCTTATATGCTTTAATGCGTTCGAGAACTAGGGTTTCTGATCCCTGGAACGTACCGGTTAATGATAACATTTCTTGGGGTCATCGTTCTTTTGTCCCTGAACAGATTATTTCTTCCCATGGAGTTTATTCACCTCTCGGTTTGGTGGGAACGTCAAACTCATTAATTACATTCCTAATTGCTAAGTCCAAAGGTCGTTCCTTTGTTCTAAAAATGGGTTCGGCCCTCTTCCCGTTGATAGGCTGAATTGGTTTTTAATCGCTTTTGCTGCAATTCAATTGGCTGTCAATATATCTCGGTCTAAAGTATATTGGGGAGTCCCTGTTTCTGATTATTTGTTGATACCATCTGTGATCCTTTCATCAATACTCGTCTCACTTTGTCTAATTATAGATCCCTACCGTAAATATGAATTCACTTTACTCTAATCCGATAGATGTCGTAGACGTGTCCGTTTTATAAGTAATTGATATTTTCTTTTTAAATTAAAGTGGGAAGCTACGATATTTCCTAATTTTCACTGTTGATCAATGCAATTCATCACAAACTAAATTTGGAATTAACTCCTTACAATACATCGCACATACGCAATACAACGCATTACCTAATGTCCTAAAACTACCAGAATCAAACAAAAAAATATTGGCAAAGGCTCTAAAAGGATATTTTCTCAGCAACTTTATTAACCAGTGACGAATTTATCTGTCTTCCTTTGTAACTCTTGTATATTCTTCAATTACCTGTATCAAGTGTGTCTAGTCCATTTAAAAATCTATGTATTGTTCATTGATTTCCGTGTTCTTATGTAAAAATAATTTTCCTTTAGAAGTATAATGTTGTCCTTCCCAAAATGAGTTTTATTAAACTCATTGGGAGTAATGTATTATAAATTTTATGTAATAATTTTGTAATATATTATCTCTAATAAAAAATAAAAAAAAAATAAATAAAAAATATTATTATAATGATATTTTATTACCATTGAGATTTTGTGTAGCATAGCGCTCAGTAAAAAAAAATATTTAACTTGAAATGGAACGAGTCTTTCGTTAAGGGCCAATTCTTACTTCACACAACGTTAGCTCAGTTTTGATTGGTGAAATCGACAGTAAAAAATACTGAATGCTCGAAATGTGTTTCGAATTATGTAATTGTGAACCATCTGCACTCGAGGACACAATAAAGACATTCTTACTCTGCGCCGAGCCGAGAGTCGCGATTTCTCCCATTACAACCGTCACCAAAGTGCTCGTAAATGTCATAAAGCCAGCTCTCATCACCGCGACTTACTTAACCCAGAAAACTAATGGATCAGCGATCCGCTGCTGTTGGGAGTGTTCACTGCATTCACCGCACTGTGCAGTGAATATTGTGCATTACTATGCAACGTGGCAACCACTCGAAGGGTCATTAATTTTATAGAAATGTCGCAATGTGTACATTATGACCTAATTTGTACGCCAACCATTTGCGAAGCCATATATAGATGTGGGCTAGAGCACAATCGCGATATTTGCATATTTACATGGATGCAATGGACAACCTTCTTTTGATAGCAATATGCTTTATTAGACTGGGGCTGAGAAATGTGGACTGATGCTACAAGATGTCGATATTCGAAATACACGAAATAATACATCCCAATTTGGCAGGCGGGACAATTTATTAGATAACCAACACCTCTGCCATAAGAAACCCCAAGAGATTTGTAACGCTTGGTGATGAAACAGGGGTGCCCGGGTTCACAGGGTGAGGTTTGTTCAGGTCAGCGAGCCCCTTTGACTTCTCCAGCCGGACTCTCTCGACCTATCGCTTTGCATCGCAGTGGGAGGGACGTATTTTTATTTTATTATTATTAAACAACAATTATTCCAATCATAGAACATTTATATTTAGAGCATTTAGGCAGGTGATTCTTCAATAATAGTTTTAAGGCGTTTAGAGAACAGTCACTTTCATCCAAACAGTTTGCAAGTTCATTTAACAGCACCACTCCCCTCGTCATTACGCTTTGCGACGTCTGTTCTGGCGTTCGGTACTTTAAATAAATCATGATGTCGACTTCGGCTGTAATGGTCTCTTGCTTTCCGCCTAATTTCTAGACTCATGGAATACATTTCCTCAAGTAAGTCAATGTGGTGCATGAACCTTGGATAGGTACCACGATCTCCAGATTCCTACACCATTTTCCTTCCCAGAACTTCCTCTCCATTCCTTTCTTTAAAATCCTCTATACAGCATCCTTAAAGATGATATACGCCCTGAAGGAAACTATTTTACTCAAGGCCTCCTACGTGGAATCGCGCGAATGTTTAAAAGCCGCTAAATGAGTTAATCCTAAGGGAACGTACCCATACTACGTGACTCGTTCAGGGGGGGGGGGTCTTCAAAATACCACGCTTGGTACAAATGAGCGACGGGGGGCTTAAGTTTTTAGTCACCGGGGGGGGGGGGGGGTTAAAAATTGCAAAAAGTTGGTCACGTAGTATGGGTACGTTCCCCAACTTACCTTGTCTCACAAAGCTATTTCAACTCTATTCAAATAGCAGCGTTGAAATCACTTCTTGTGACCGGGTCTTAAGTATTACAAAACATTTTCGTTATTCCTTAAAATCTCTATATGAATCCTGGAGATATTAAGTAAAAAAAAGTCAAAATTGCGCCCAACCTCCATTCGTGAAATTCGAAAGGAGTTTGTAGTGTAAAATATTTTTTCACAAGAACTTTATTAATAACTTGTAACTTGTCAAAGGAATTGGATCAATATGTACCTCATTTATAATATTAGAAATTTCAACACGTACGATCGTTCAAAGAAAAGGAAACTAACGATTTTTTGAAAAAATATCTTCCCTTAGTAACCAACGTATTTCAAATATATTTTTTGAAAGTTCTCTAAAAATATACAAAAAAATACTTTTACTTAGACTTACGAGAACATTCAGGACGAAAAATAAAAATACACGAAGTCAAAAAATTTAACAGAAAAAGCTATAAAATTTAAAAAGCTATAGCGGGACGAGAAATGTTAAATCGACCCGTCTTATATACAACGTCTACTAAAGAGCGTTCCTTATTTAATAACATGCAATTTTAGAAGGGTTTTTTACATAACAATTTTTCCCTACCGACAAAACACATGACCTCTAAGTCTATAACAGCCAGGTACTATTTTGAAATACCCACATGAGGTAAAAATTGGAAGGCGCATATGACGCCGTTCTATGGTATAAGGAACATTAACTTTAAATTCAGTAAATTTAAATGATTCATCTCCTCAAGATACATAAGAGTCTAGAAAATGATTTTTTTTTAATTTAAATTCGCTATAAAATAAAACTGTATACCTATCTATTTTACCTTTAAAATGAGCTGACCACATTTTAAATTTACATAGGTATTATTTTTAAATAACCGATTGCTTTTTGATCGATTTAATGTCAACAAAATATATTTCACATAATACCATACCAATAAACATGATGTCATAATCTAATAATATGAATTACATATTATGTTTATGTTCAAAAATACGAAAAATTTAATTAAATAAATAAGAATGAGTCCAGCCTCGTTGGTAACATAAAAAATGTGAAAAATCTAAAGCGTCTTTCAGTTTCATTGATGAAAAAGGTCTTGAATGTCGTCCGCTATTCCGCCAAGGCAACATAGGGTATATACTCTCTTTGTAACTCCTTGCAGAGTAAATGTTACTTTCGGTTTAGCCCTGATGATGACTATTCAGAATCGAAATGTGCTCTAACAATATTCAGTGGCCAGACCCGAATAGTCAGTTACTTCCCTAACCTTTCTCATCTAACTAAAAAAATATATTTTTTAGTATTTTACGCTTAATTTTTTTATAAATTAATGAACAATTTTAATTTAATTTTACTCAACCGAAACTATAGCAAAAGCTTCAATTTATCCGAAGAATATTTTTTGAATTTAATGGTATAAACCGATTCCTAGTAAAGATGACTCTAAAATAGTGATTTCCACGTTAAACTTCGCTAACTAAAATGAGCGCCAGTCAAACAGGGATGTCAGTAGAACACTTACATTATACTTTACACTAACTCTAATAACGGGGTTATGCTAATAACTAATAACGCTCGATTTCTAGATTTCTAAGCATTAAATTAGGGTCACGTATTGTATTGAGATTTCAGTTGCGGCGATGCGATGCTACGTGCAAAAGTGCAGAATTGCACGAACGCGGAGAAGGTGATTTTCTAGTTACACTGCTGATAGCTCCACTGTAATCTTTCACTCATAAAGTAGTAGATGCAGTAGAGACATTACAACGGAACTGTCAGCGGTAGTACCACGACATTAACCCCTCAGAAATCGGGCGTCTTTTTTTAAAAAGTCAAAATATTTCCGATCTGCAATAAAATCCAAATAAATGGAATATTTCTGAACATATCCTAAAACTAAAATCTGTTGGGAACTATGGTGAAATACGTTTACAAGTATCATTAGTAGAAATAAAAATGAAGCAAATTTTTGACATACATATTAATATTTTAATATAAACATAAAAAAAGTTTTAAAAATGGCTCACCTCGCATTTTTACTATCTATAGGCAAACACACACCTATTTAATTAAGCAAATGTATTATCCCATCACACATCCTAGATCAAACGTTATTATCCCATTGCGTTTTGGTCGTTTTATAAAAAAATTAATGAATAATTTATACATTTTTCTCAAATCGCTGTCGGAAACTTTGGTTTCATAGAGGTGCACATTTTTGTACAAATTTTGTGTGGTTAAACTCTAGATTTAGTTTTCTCTTTCTAAACCGTTAAGATCATATTTGTCAATTATAACTAACTAACTAACCATCACGCCGTTTCCCCGCAGGGGTAGGCAGAGAGGACGGACCGCCAAACAACTCGGTCTTGGCACACACTCTTTGCCTCACTCACATTCATACATCGTCTCATACATTCTCTTCTATTATTCTGACTTTTGACATGACCCGACTCAAGTATCTGATTCACTTGATCGTGCCATGTCTTCCTCGGGCGTCCCCGACTTCTTACAATCTTATCAATTATTATAAGCAATAATTGTCAGCCTGAAACACTCATTTACATTGAAAAATCTTCCGAGAAAATATACTTGCCGCCAACGGGACTTGAACCCGTGTCCTTCTGATTGCCGGTCGGATGCTCTGACCACTGAGCTATGGCGGCTTATCTAATACCCGCCAAATAATTCAATATATACTGATGTTTCATTCAACAATTACTGATTATTACATTTTTCCACCTGAAAACAACCAACTTTATTTTTGTGAGGGAGGTATTGTTAGTACTAAATCTCTCGCTAGGTGGCGTAGAGAAAAATTACGTCTACATTTTTTGGTGAAATACTTTTAACTTGTTAAATATTAATTATTATTTTTTATTTATAAACTAACGTTTAAGACAAGATTTTTATGCATAGCACAAAGGGTAACAATTATTATAAGCAATAATTGTCAGCCTGAAACACTCATTTACATTGAAAAATCTTCCGAGAAAAAATACTTGCCACCAACGGGACTTGAACCCGTGTCCTTCTGATTGCCGGTCGGACCACGGAGCTATGGCGGCTTATCTAATACCCGCCAAATAATTCAATATATACTTGCGTTTCTATGATATTTTATCGCTATGACAGTAAGGAAAATACAACGATATACATGAGACCTATGTCAGCTAAGACAAATTTGGTATAAAAATCTGCTAATAGAAGCAACTAATTTAATAAGAAGAGATTATAAAAAATATACACAAGATATAGCTGTAAGCGGTTAATTGGGTGATAGAAATGTAGGTGATCCAAAAACTCGGCGTAACTCGGTTATGAGTTATGGCGAACGTGGTTATAACGAGACGGGCTGTAACGCGATAAAAACCTCGATGTTTCATTTGCGCGATTCGTAGTAGATTAGTAGCCGAAATTTTTGGAGTAGGCAATAGTTGATTAATGTTTTTGATTGATCGCATCGGATTACGGCCAACTAATAAATCGAAACCATAGAGAACTGAAAAAATGCATAATTTTGTTCAAATTATTTTTCTTGTGGAATTCGCAGATAATTCAAAAATCTATCTTTACCTCATCTATTCATCACCAGATTTACGTGATCCGTTGCATAATTACGTCACTAGTACTCGAGCCAATTATTTATTCAACATTTCACAAGGTTACTTTCTATTATAATTAATGTAATATGACACTAAAATTAATTGAATAATTAACAAACTGCTGCTATACTAATTTTACTCTTGCCAAATTGCCAAGATCCTCATTATTGTGGCCGAGGCTCCCGACTAGCGATCCGAAGGTCAAGGGTTCAAATCCCGACGTCCACAAGAAATTTTTATTATTGATATGTGATATTTAACAATTTAATCATTTTAAAATATTATAAGATATATTTGCGGGCACTTTCTAGAGTGGAAGATACTCTCAGCAGTATCGCCCTGTTGTTAAAAAGTTGTTTGAAATGGCTTTGAAAAATCACGGGATCCTGTATTATAATTGAAGGATTTGTGAACCTCAAACTACAAAAATGTATTTATAAAAAAAAAAAACATTTTTTATTTTTTATAGTAATACCTCACAAGAGTTTCAGCTGCTCCCGTCTGGAGCCAGTGAGACAATGGCATCCCCAATGGGGGTATGTTGTGAGGCTGAAGGTAGTGGGGTGGGGAAGAGGAAGGTGGGGAAGTACCTGGCTATTCAGATCTGGTCACCAAATACGGCTAACGCCATTTCAAGCAACGTTTCAATTCTGAATGGTGGTCTTACACCAGGGCGATACTGAGAGTATCTTCTACTTTGGAACGTGCCGCAAATATACTATATATTATTTTAAATGAATAAATTGTGAAAAACACAAATTAATCAAATAAAATTTATTTGCCACGCCGGGATTCGATCCCGCGACCTTCGGAATGCTAGTCAAGCGCCTTACCGCTGCACTACGCCCGCCGTCAAAAAATAAACATTTTCAAGACGATCACAATTTACCTCTCGAATGAACACTTAGTATACTTTGAAAATTTCACTTCTGTCGAAAAGTTAAACAAAAGAAATACACATTTCAAATAAATAAATAATAATTAATTAAAATAAAACAAAAATTGGTTGGTACCTATTTCATCGCTTGTCTGAATTGTTCTCATATCCGGTTCCAATTCAAATCAAATTATACAGTTCATTGAGCCAAAGTTACAGACAGAATCACAACCTAAATTACTATTTTTAAATTGAGAAACGGTGAACTTTGCAGGTAATTTTACTATTGTTTTATTACAGCTTTATAAATCACCCTCACTTGAGAATAACCTACCCAAAAATAGAGCAATAAAATTAGCAAAGTGTTATTACGATTAATGTAACAATAATTTGTTGGTACTGCAGCAATAAATTACCATTATAAATCTTCAAATTTTTATTTAATTGCGTAAAATAACGTACAAAATACACCTCCTTTAAATTCCACGACCAAGAAACAGCAGCGAGAAGGCAACTCATCAAAGGGAACAAACTATTATCAGTACTTTAACTATAAACAAAGAAGGCAGTGTTCATGAGATGTAACTTTTGCGAAAGTTGTGTTATTTAGTTGTATTTTTTTTTTTTTTACAGTGAATACCGCACAAGAATCTCAACTGCTCCCGTCTGGATCCAGTGAGACTATGGCATCCCCAATTGGGGTATGTTGTGAGGCTGAAGGTAGTGGGGAGGGGAAGGAGGTGGGGAAGAGGAAAGTTGGGGAGTACCTGGCTATTCAGATCTGGTCACCAAACACGGCTAAAGCCATTTTCAAGCAACGTTTCAATTCTGAATGGTGGTCTTACACCAGGGCGATACTGATAGTATCTTTCACTCTGGAACATGCCGCAAATATACTATATATTATTTTAAATGAATTAATTGTGAAATAACACAAATTAATCAAATAAAATTTATTTGCGCATGCCGGGTTCGAACCCGCGACCTCCGGATTGTGAGTCAAGAGTTTTACCCACTGGACTACGGAGGTCATCAAATTTATTATTTAGTTGGGGAAAGCAAGGTTTGGATCGCAGCCAGAAATTAGAAAAGTTCTGCAACAAATCCCTCAGGATATACTGTATTTATATTTGAATTAATTAATTAAGTTCAGAGTGATTTTAATTAAGACATAAAAATAATGTAAATAAGAGTCTCTTCATCATAGTTGATAGCTTTTTAGTTCAAAGGAGGGCGTTTCATTTTTTTTGCGTACCCCTTGCGATTAAAAATGGCTTTGCTATTACTTAAAATAATTACTTTTGCTATTAGTTACTTTGGTCCGGTATATTGTGTACTTGGCTTGGTTGGAACGTCGAGCTTAGCGTGGCTTGGCACAAAATACGAACGTTTTTTTTTACATTAACTCCACATATGGAGGCCCTTAGGAACATATTGCAATCTGTTTGCTAAGATGGAAGAATCTATCAAACGAACCGCCCGTTTCTACACAGAGTCGAGGGTATTTTTCAGATATTTTGGAGCTTCAGACTTTTGGTGGCTGCCAAATTCAACCGTGGGGCGCACTTGTGATTTGTACAGGGTCAGAAGTTGTGTAGGTACTATTAAAGTATCTGCGGGCCCTGTACAGTGAGCCTAGTTTCTGGAAGGCTAATTAACTCTGGCTTCGATAGAGCTTCAAGCATATCAATGGAGGGCATGTTCGGAAGATTGCTTCCGTTAAAGGAGACTTAGCGAGGATCGAATTGATATACCGAACCTTTATAAGCCAACATAATATGATCAAACAACCATCAGGCGTGAAGCTTAATGCAATAACGTTATAATTCAATAAGGACAAATTCTGATCAAACGATGCGATACGACACCAAAGGCCAAATCCATTCAACTGCCTAATTGATGTAATGCCGAACGCGCTCGACTACCTATTGGAAAATACACTTCAGCGGTGTGAACAAGGCGATAATAATAATTAATGAATTGAAGTGTTTATACTATCATATATTTTAATACGATGCAAGCTTGGTATGGGGTCAAGACTAAAACACATAAAAAAACACAAAGGAATGACATTGATTTTGACTTAATTCAATACAAACATTTGACAGCTTTGTTTATTTACACACAACTTTATGAAGAATTTTAATTCTGTTGAAATTATTTTACTGACTCGACTGAAATTCGCGCCACGCCGCACAGTGGGCAGTGGATCGAATTTAGGAGACAAAACATATTTTCGGACAACTAACAATTAAGAAAAAAAAACTAACATGTTGTCAGATGACTGAAGCAAAATGTGCGGACTAATTTTGCTGATAGAAACAACTTTAGGATGGGTTGTTCAAAATTTTCTCAACAATTCATCAAATTTATTATATTAATTTGCAAGTTCTATGAAAGTTCTATTCTGTGACGCCTTCTTTCTAATTCAGTGACGCCCTGGGTGGGGGGAGAATTCTGCTTTTTTAATTCCGAACCAAAGTAAAAGCAGTACTTTTATGTATCTACATTTTTATTTAATGTATGTAAACTTAAATAAATAAATGGTAAAAAAGTGCTTGAAATTTAAAAAAAAAAGTTAATTAATCGTAATTGGATTTTGTGCAGTTAATTTAGTATTCCATTCCAATGTGCGCAATTAAAAAAATAGTCTACAACATCCTAGAACTACTCGATATTTGCGCTGGTTTTTTATGTTACGTTAGCGAGACGAAAAAAATAACAATAACCAAATAATCTGATCTATGATTTCAAAGTCTGCGAACTGTACAACTTGTTGTGGAATTCTGTTTGTACAATTCAATTTGGGAGGCGGGTATGGGTACCGCCGCCCCGGGAACCATTTATTGGATAACCAACACCTCTGCCATAGGCCACCTTGGTGACTTAGCAGGGGTGCCCGGGTTCATGGGGTGAGGTTTGTCCGGGTCTTGGCGGTAGTTGCATCTGCCCAACAGCTGCTTGGCAGACCGGATCGGGAGAGAATGGTTGAGGGAGTCCCCTTGACTTCTCCAGCCGTACTCTCTCGGAACATCGCCTTGCCCCGCAGTGGGAGGGATGGATTCATTTGTCCGTCACTCCTGGACACACTGACCCCCAGATTCCTACCGACCCCTAGCAACCTCTTCCTTCTCAAGACTTCCTCTCCTCCCTTTCCTAAAAAGACCCAATACACAGCATCCCCAAAGATGACACAGGTCCTGAGGGGAATTATTTTCCTCAAGTCCTCCTGTGTGGAGCTTGTAAAAAATAAAAGTACTAAAGTGAAAGGTAAAAAAAAGTACTAAAAAAACAAAAAAATAATTTTAAAGGATCTTCCTTTGAAGGGAAGCTTTGACATAAAATAATATATTTTTTTTACCTGAATACCGCTCAAGAGTCCTAACTGCTCCCGTCGGGAGCCAGTGGGACTATGGCATCCCCATTTGGGTTATGTTGTGAGGCTAAAGGTAGTGGGGAGGGAAAGGAGATAGGAAGAGGAAGGTGGGGAAGTACCTGGCTATTCAGATCTGGTCACCAAACACGGCTAAAACCATTTCAAGCAACGTTTCAATACTGAATGGTGGTCCTACACCAGGGTGATACTGAGAGTACGTATGTAGATAAGGAAAAGTGAAATAAGGAAGAAGAAGAAATGCGGATAACTCTACCTGTACCCGCCTAGAAAAATTGTATGAAATCTGTGTCTACGTCAAATGAAAGATCACTTGAAAAATCACATCTATAAGAGATGGAGCCACAAAATTCCAGTATGTAAATATATAATGTATTCCACCTTGTTTTTTTTAATATTTTTTAATTAATCTTTTTACACCAAATTAGTGACCACATAAAAAAAAAAATTTTGTGTCAATTATTTTGATACTTTATTTACAAATATTTAAGCCCACCCATGCCTTAGAATTTTAAACTCTTCTTCTTCTTGTGCCCTGTCCGTTCAACGGACGTTGGCTATCATGTTGGCTATGCGGACTTTGTTTACTGCGGCCCGGAACAGCTCCACGGTAGACTGGTCAAATCACTGTCTCAGGTTTTTCAGCCATGAGGTTCTCCTTCTTCCATCTTTCCCTGCATTATGAGACGCAGGATCTCATACTTCTCTGGATGTCTCATCACATGTCCAAGATATTGAAGTTTTCGGATTTTTATAGTTTTAATTACTTCCTTTTCTTTATTCATCCGAACCATAACATCTTCATTTGTAACCCTGTCCATCCAGCTCATTTTGAGTATTCTTCTGTAGATCCACATCTCGAACGCCTCAAGTCGCCTAATTAGTTCTTCAGTAAGCGTCCATGCTTCCATTCCATAAAATAATATCGAAAACACGTAGCATCTGACCATTCGCATTCGTAATCCTAGGTTGAGATCATGACTGCAGAACATTTTTTTCATGCGGATAAAGGTTGCACGAGCTTGCTCAATGCGGTATTTGATTTCAACTGAAGGATCCCATCTATCATTTACATTGCAGCCCAAGTACAAAATACTCTGTACCTTCTCTAGTTTTGTTCCAGCAATATAAAGATTTTCATCCAATGCGTTATTTTTGCTTGAGCATGTATTTTGTTCTATTTATATTCAGTTCTAGCCCAAATTTCTCACAAGTCTTCACTACTTGATTCAGCAAAAGTTGTAAATCCTCAATGTTACTTACAGCAATAAAAATTATTTAAAAAAAATAAGTTCTGGAAAAATAAATACTAAAAGATGGCGTAACCCCTAAGGCATCGAGCATATTTTGTCGGAAGGTTAAAATATTTCCGCTTTGCAATAAAATACAAATAAATTGAATGTTTCTGAACGCATCCGAAAACTAAAATCTAATTTTGAAAGGTGGTGAAATACTCTTTCTAATTTTATAATTCGAAATAAACATATAATTTTATTGAATGCAAACATAATAAAGTTTTTAAAATGGCTGATGAAGAAAAAAAGTACACATATATTTTATTAGACAAATAAAGGTATTATAAACGTAATCTTCAACGAATATTTTTTTGTGATTTCATGTAAAAATAATTTATAAACAAATTCCAAAGTTTCTTTTTTTTTTTTTTTTTTAAAAAATTGCGGTCAGAACTTTGGATTCAAAAAGGTGTACATTTGAATTATTTTGCGGTTAACTGTTAGATATGAATATAAAGCGTGGTGTTTTCTCTCTCTGACCCAGTTCAGACCATATTTCTAATCGTGATAGTAAGGGAAAAAGATTTCTATGAGACCTATAAGAGTTGTTCCGATAGAACAAATTAGCTTGCGGGGATAACTAGCATTCTAATTTATTTTATAAAAATAAGAAAGAAGTACTAGAACCAAAAGATAAAATATAAGTACTAAAAGAGGGCTTAATGACGTCACGAAAAAAGCTTCGCCTTTGAAAAGTCCCGCCACAAAGTAATTGTGCTCCACAAGAGTGTCTGTATTATAAGCCAGAAGAACAAAAGAAACAATAAAAGAAGCTATTTATATTTCATCTTGCTGTTTTATAAGAATGAAGAAATGATCTTTTTCGTTATTTGTTTTTGGGGTGTTATGCTGTGTTGCGCTACCTCCTTCTTTAGCCAACGTTTCGGACATCGTTGAGCTTTCTATTCCGTTCCGCGGCGATGACGCCACTACTTGTCACGATTATTTTGTACTGGTGAAAGTTAACCATTGTAATTTTTATTTATTTTATTTTATTTTTTCTTAAATTCTTACCATTGTGATTTCTAATTTTAGATTTCATTAAGAGATGGAGCCACTTCCGTCGGCGTCTCGCAAATGGACTTGCCCCTGGCTAGCATAAATACCACGTTTTAATGAACTTTCTATTCCGTTCTGCGGCGATGACGCCACTGCTTGTCACGATTATTTTGTACTGGTGAAAGTTAGTGGTGCTGGCGGCACGGTATCGCTTCGAAGTAAATAAGCACACACTTCACGACTAAAAATTACACATCTACCGGATCTGCCCTGATGATGGACACTGCAACGATGTCCGAAACGTTGGCTAAAGAAGGAGGTAGCGCAACACGGCATAACACCCCAAAAACAAATAACGAAAATGCTTTTGGCCGTGAAAATCTTAAAACTTATCTAAGAAATGATCTCTACATTATACGTGTGATGCACGTAACATAGACAGTGCAGCCACTGAGAGCTCCTTTCCTCTCTTTCTCAACTGACGACCAAATGCTTGTAAGAGTATACTACAATGTTTTTTAACGTTAGCTCCACACAGGAGGCGCTAATAAAAAATAATTTCCTCAGGGCCTATTTCATCTTTAGGAATGCTGTGTGTTTGGTCTTTTTGGGAAAGTAAAGAGAGAAAGTTCTGGGAAGGAAAATTGTATGGGGGGTGGGTAGGGGGCCGTTTAAGTATTACGTAACGCACTTGGGGGGGGGGTCTTGTGAAACGTTACCGTGCGTTACGAGGGGGGTTTTGAACAACGCGTTACGTAACATGTTTTTCTTTATTTAGATAAAAAAAACTAGGGAATTAAAATCTTCCAAGTTGGCAACCCTTTTCGTTTTCGAAATCTCTTGTTTATTTATTACTGCAAGCGCGATTAAAAAAAAGAAAAAAGGTATTTACGCGACTTTCCAGTACTTTGCGCAACTTAATTGTGACTTTCAGGTAAAAATTGTCACTTGGGCGTTGCGTAACGTTTAGGGGGGAAAGGGTACGGAAAAACATTACGGCGCGTTACACGGGGGGGAGGGGGGGTTAAAAAATCTTCAAAAATTACGTTACGTAATACTTGTGTCATCTTTGGGGGTGCTGTGTGGAGGGTCTTTTTAGGATAGGGAGGAGAGGAAGTCTTGGGAAGGAAGAGGTTACTAGGGGTCGGTAGGAATCTGGGGGTCAGTGTGTCCGGGAGTGACGAACGTATGAACCCATCCCTCCCACTGTGGCGCAAGGCAATGCTCCGAGAGAGCTTGCCGGAGAGGTCAAAAGGTCTCCATCAACAGTCTCTCCTGAGCCACGCAGTTGGTAGTCAATTTAAAAAATAATAATAAAAATCCTTCATTCAAATACGAGCTATATTAACCTACTAACAGAAAAAATATTTTCAATTTCAGATGAAGCTATCATGAGTCATGAGTTATCCTGTCCACCGCAAGAACACTTTTGTGGATAGTACATACCTAAGCACAGCACTCAACAGCAAAAAAAACCATTTTTTAGGATGACAACACTGTCATTCTAGTGTCTTCTACCGGCCGCTGTCAGAAAGGAAAAATTCTAAATTCATTCTTGGTTATTCACTGGTTTGGGCTGCTGTGTGCGTGGATTACTATCCTCATATTTTACCCTCCGGTAGAAATTTATTGTCGTATAATATAATTTATAATTTTAAATGTACCGGAGTCAGACAAACGCAAATTCAACTTATTATTTCAAAGCACCCGGGACATTCCCAAATAACCTGGAGGATCGGTGGTAAGTATCGATTCTCCACATTGTTATACTTTCTAGGATCTCCGGAAACCAGGTCCCACCAGCTGACTTTTTAAAATTGTTGGATGAAAAATATTGTTTAAATGTTGCACTTTTACATGCTTAAAATTTTAATAATATTATTTATTACATATTTTTAAAAAATTATCGAGAAAACATGTTTTTTTTTCTAACTTACGAAACCCATGTAACCCCTTAAAACTCTTGCTATCTCTATATCTCTCTTTTTTTTACATGAATACCGCACAAGAGTCCCAGCTGCTCCCGTCTAGAGCCGGTGGGACTATGGCATCCCCAATTGGGGTATGTTGTGAGGCTGAAGGCAGTGGGGAGGGGAAGGAGATAGAGAAGAGGAAGGTGGGGAAGTACCTGGCTATTCAGATCTGGTCACCAAACACGGCAGAAGCCATTTCAAGCAACGTTTCAATTCTGAATGGTGGTCTTACACCAGGGCGATACTGAGAGTATCTTCCACTCTGGAACGTGCCGCAAATATACTATATATTATTTTAAATTAATAAATTGTGAAAAACACAAATTAATCAAATAAAATTTATTTGCCACGTCGGGATTCGATCCCGCGACCTTCGGAATTTTACGTGATTTACTGCATAAGATAGCTCTTGCTAAAAATCACGTAAAATATTAAACAACTATAAAAGCGTTGCTCTATCCTACCCACTTTCTATTGGGCATGCTTGGTGTGAACCTTCTACGGGTCAGAAGGGATGCGCTCATTGTAACACATTTCTTCAGACTGATTCGTGGAAGGTTCGAAAACTCGGCTATCATGGAGAGCATTAGTTTCTATGTTCGATGGTTATCTCCGTCATCGACAGCATAGACTGTTTTATCTCCCGGCTTGCAGAACTAACTTGCCAATGGTTATGCCAGTCGGGAGAGCAATCTTGCTGTTGAACAGAATTAATTCGGATATCGACATATTTAGCATTTTTACATGCGACATTTTTAATGCTTATATAGTTTTATTTTGCCTACCATTTATATTTAATGTAATACTGTTACAAATATATTTTAAAAACGCATTAAAATTTTTAATTTTGTAATGTTTTTGAAAGAATAAATAAATTGAATTGAATTGAATTGCGTTTGAAACAATTATAGGAATATATTCTTGTTAGGGCAGAAATGCAAGAGAACGACGCCAGTGTCATAAAAGGAGGAGTTATCAGAGGTATATTTTACGTCTCCACAAAACGCAGTGTAGAGCAAAATGAACTTTTATGGATGCCTCTCGCACACACAAAGAGCAGAATGCTGACGTCAGTAGTGACGAGAAGACCTTGGCTCAAGCATGGATCCGTTTCGCCACCAAGGTGAGGTGATAGACGATAGACGTAGGTACGGAGCACATGTTCCATCATACTATTTAATTAGTAATGATTCTCCATGTATGGTGGGATTTCGCAATGCGCTGAAGGTATCATCAATTTTAATGGTAAAATGCTAAAACTATCAGCACTTTTTAAGAAAATTAACTTGGTACCTTTTAGGATTAGAAGATATTTCAGAATAATGCATACATACTTTATTTTAATTAAAATATAATTAACTTAATTACAAGAGATCGGAAGGATGATAGAGATATTGAAAGAAGGGTAAATGCAGGTAACTCCATTAACGGAGGACTGAATGCCATTGGCGCTAATAAAAAACTGTCAAAAAAAGCGAAGCAAGCAGTCCACAATGGAGTCCTGGTACCTACCCTGATGTATGGCAGTGAGGCATGGAACTGGCAGAGGAAAGATGAAAGTAAACTGAATGCCGTTGAAATGAGATCCCTGAGGCGAATGTATGTTCGTGTAAAAAATGTGGATATCCGAAAAGAATGTAAGGCTGATATAAGCATAATGAGTAAAATTAAGAAAGGGACCCTCAGATGGTTTGGGCATGTAGAGCGAATGAAAGAAGAAATAGTGTGAGAAGAATATACGACGCAAATGTGAATGGAAGAAGAAGTCGGGGACGCCCGAGGAAGACATGGCACGATCAAGTGAATCAGATACTTGAATCGGGTCACGTCAAAAGTCAGAATAATAGAAGCGTATGTATGAGAAGATGAATGAATGTGAGTGAGGCAAACAGTGAGTGCCAAGACCGAGTTGTTTGGCGATCCGTCCTCTCTGCTTACCCCTGCGGGAAATGGCGTGATGGTTAGTTAGTTAATTAACTTAACTGCTTTCTTTTGAAAGCTATTTTAATTTTTAATATAAGGCGGAGTTACTGTGGTGGGCGGCGTGATTTCGACTTTTATAAGAATCTAAATTTTATTCAGATATTGTTGAAATATTACACACATGATTTCGAAAACCCATCTCCATCCCCTTTTCCCACTCCTTAAAGGGAAATGTTGATACTTTTTTGATGAAATTTTGCACACTTGACTTTCAAAATAAGAGGAAAATTACTATCTGATTAAAAAAACTCTGCGTAAAGCCTGTGCAACGCCGGGGAGGTCAGCTAGTAATAAATATATCAACTTGTTTCAGAATCAATGGTTCCACCAGCGTACAAAGTATACTGAAAATTAAAATAAAATAAACATTTAATTAAATTAAGACAATATTAGCGAAAATCAATCGAAAATCTGGAGACAGAAAAATCAGAAAATATATTGGCACTTCTGGGACCTCTCGGACTTCTATTCTATTGGACCTATTGATAGAGCATTTGCCATGTAACAGGGTCTTGGATTTGTATCCCAGAGTTGCCCATATCTTTTTCTGTCTCCAGATTTTCGATGGAGTTTCGTTAATATTGTCTTCATTTAATTAAATACTACAATTTGAGGTTTTACTCATAAAGTTTAATATAAAAATAAATAAAATAAATGTTTTAAAATTTACTCAACTGACAAACTTTGAATGTACAGTAAATTGTTGTTCATCCGCTGTGTTACATTTAAAACATGTTTATTATTAAAGGGGTTAAACATAAAAGCACAGAGAAAACTATAAGAAAAGTGGTGGGAGAAAGTTATTAATTAAATGGGTATAATGCTTCGACTAGGTATTATGTAAAAATACTTAAATAATATGTGTTAAAAAACAATTATATTTTTAAACTTTTAAAAATTCCAATAGAATCAAAGAATATAATATTTTATCGGGGTTTTTTGGGGGTATTATGCCGTGTCTCGCTACCTCCGTCTATAACCAAAGTTTCTGACAGCGTAACACTGTCCATCATCAGTGCAGATAATAATCGTAAAATTCTTTTAAAATTATGTTAGTTCTATATTGTGTCCATGTTTTCCTTTCTTTATATTATACAATGTCACTAGATCTCCACTATAATTCTTTACTTTATAACAGATCTCTAGTGACCTAGACCTGGTAGTAAACACACGACAAACAAAACAAAGAAATACATAGAGATAACATTAAAAAATAAATATGTAAAGCGGTTGAAAATGCTAAAAGACAATGCAATTTATCAAGTGCTGAAAATGAGATTAAATACCTGAAGGCTGTGTCACGTGTATGAATATTTGATGGACTTGGAAAGGTCGACATGCGTCATGTTGATAACAATAATAATTGTGTAACAGTGGTGTTTACCTGTAACAAAAGAAAAATTTAAATAAATAAAGTGCTTTATCATTTACATACATTCTTATTTTTTTATGTCTTGATTAAAACAATAATGATATTTTTATTATAATCGAACAACGACATGAAACATACACAGTAAAAATAATAATAAATTTTACAATGTTTTCCTTCACTGACTGCAGTTATCATTTTGGGATCGGGTATGGGTACCGCCGCGTCGGAAATCATTTATTGGATAACCAACATCTCCGTCATAGATCGCCCAAGTGGTTCGCTACGTTTTGTGGTTAAGCAGGGGTGCCCGGGTTCATGGAGTGAGGTTTGTCCATGTCTTGGAGGCCAATTCGTCTGCCCACCTGCTGCCTGGCGGGCCGGATCGAGAGAGACTGGTTGAGGGTGGTCTTTTGACCTCTTCAGCCAGAATTCCTCGACCAATCGCCTTGCACCGCAGTTGGAGGGTTGGATTCATACATCCGTCACTCCTGAACAAACTGACCCCCAGATTCCTACCAACCCCTCATACCTATTTTCTTCCCAGAATTTCCTCTTCTTCCTTTCCTTAAAAAATCCCTTAATATAGCATAGCATACAGTGGAGTACATAGCATATTTATAGAAACGGAAGAAGAGGAAGATTCGAGAAACAAAAAAGGAATGGTGGGTGGGTAGTAATCTTAGGGTCAGTGTGTCCAGGAGTAACGAACGTTTGAATCCAACCCTCCTGCTGCGGTGCAAGGCGACGTTCCTAGAGAGTCCCGCTGGAGAAATTAAAAGGTTTCCCTCAACCGGTCTCTCTCACGATCCGGCCTGTCATGCAGTTGGTGGGCGCCGCCAAAATCCGGACAAATCTCACCCCGTGAATCCGGGAACCCCTGCTCAGTCACCAAACTTAGCGAACCACTTGGGATGACCTGTGGTAGAGGTGATGGTTATCCAATAAATTGAGTTAGTTACACAATTTAAGTGTGATAACAATTAATTTAAAAAAAACAGTCAAGTATTATTGTATTACTGATAATATCCTAGTATAATTATTTTAAAGAAGGTGTATCAGTCAACAATCGTAGCAGGTTAAAACAGGTCACGTCTAAAAATAAAGACGTGGCAAAAATAGTTCCGTTTTATAATCGCAATAAAAGATCGACCACACAATGAGTAATAAAGTGACTAATGAAATGCCGAGGAAGGCATTATCAACTCAAAAGTGTCCGTAAATAAATTTACTGGCTCAAGCGAATTTACTAGACAAGATTATAAATATCACCTTGTTGTTTTACGACGAAAATTTATGATGCGGTTTCAAAATTATTCATAACTTATTTTCTTAACGTCAATTTCGCTTAAAGCAGTGTTAGCAGACTGGTAGAATGAGGGATTTCCTTCTCAAAAAACGTTATTCAATAACACAAGTCTACAAAAAAATAAAACTTGAGAGCTGTTTTGGTTTTTTGTGTAATTCATATATTTTTGGGTGTGCTGAATGCGAAAATGACTTTCATTTTGTCACAGAACGTCACGTTTTCTGACAATGTAGGTATCTATGTTAAACAAGTTATCATCTTAAAATAAAAAATAAAAGATTAAAAAAATATATTTTATTTATAATTGCCTGACAAAACTTATTTTTTTACCAAAAAACATTGATTAGTAAGCACTAAACACATTTATTTTTCCGAGTGAGACTCCGTTTGGTACATTTTCGCTTGTAGGAAGCATCTGGAAGGCCTTTCCGGATCGTCCAACAGTAGTCTGCAATCATTGAGATGCTCCATCTTCCCTGGTATATTTTTTCCATCTCCTTAATATCTTGGTGAAATCGTTCGTTTTGCTCTTCACTCACATATCCTAAATATTCTAGAAAGTAGTCAAGGTGTGAATGAAGAAAATTTTCTTTTAAACGCATTAGGCAACCTAAAGCTTGAAATGCTTTTAACGATTTGTTTGTAGTTAGGGTCTTTCTTATTGCCTAAAAATTTCCTCCCCCCCTCCCTCGAACCCCCTGCCCGAGTTCCTCTCCCCTCTCCCGCATTCCATACATTCAGTCCCAGTACATTCAGTCTTCAGAGCTCGCGTGCCACTTATTGTAATTTTATTATACAAATTTCATAATGCCAGAGCTCACCAGTAGTATTATACGAACCTTGTCTTGACAATAACGAACACAAAAAAAAGAATTATCCAATTTGGTGCAGTCGTTCAAAAGTTATGTGCGTACATACATTTCTGCGATTCATTTTTATTTAATTAATTAATTTTTCGTAATTTCATGATGCCAGAGCTCACTATTGTATACAGAAACCATCGCGGGCATGCACACATCAAATCCCCAAAGTTTCATCTCAATCGGATAAACGGTTTAGCAATGAAATATTTATTGCCAGAGCTCACTATTGTATATACTACCTAAATCTTATATATATATTGCAAAATAATTGTTTTGCAAAATAACCTGACGTTCTGAAATTTTTTGAGTATTTTTCTTGTTTTCAGGACACCTAAATACATTGAAATCAGTTGAAAACATCCAGACAGCATTTTTGTTGTAGACCTGTGTAATTAATCGATTGCACAGAGTTGAAACAGTGTTTTGTAGAAATTTCATATTGTATTTTTGTGAATGTGTCCCAATTTTTGCGGCCCAAAATGCTTTGTGTGTTTTGGATTTTGGGATTCTAAAAATTAAAGAAAAAATCGTTCTCGTAAATTGATCACATTTGTAATATATTTTGTGAAATTATAACTTGTTATTAGGCCTAGGACTCTCGATGGGGTTTTTGCTTTATTGCTTGAAAAATGCCAGGGGCATGATGCATGATCGCATTCGGAATTTATTTTCGCAATCAATTCAAATCCGTATATTTTATATTAGGGTATGTCATACCCACCTCGCAGCTGGTGTAACAATTTTTCACCTCATTCACGCCGGATTAAAGAGAATACCTCACAAGAGTCCCAGTTGCTCCCGTCTGGAGCCAGTGAGACTATGGCATCCCCAATTGGAGTATGTTTGGAGGCTGAAGGTAGTGGGGAGGGGAAGAAGATGGAGAAGAGCATGGTGGGGAAGTACCTGGCTTTTCGGGTCCGTTCACCAAACACGGCTAAAGCCATTTCAAGCAACGCTGCAATTCTAAATGGTGGTCTTACACCAGGGTACTTCCACTCCGGAACGAGACGCAAATATACTATATATTATTATACATACAAACACTACTTAATTAAAACTGTCTGTCAGCGTTTCTCACTTTGACTATAATCAAATACAGATTAAAAGTATTAATTTCCTAATGCATAATATCCGGGATATATAATATGTTGTTTTGTATTTATAATAACCTACTCTTTGTACTTTTTTATGTGGTACTACAATTTTTATTGTTCTCCTTTATGAATTTTATATTTATATTTTTCTTTTTCTTTATCTATGTATATTCTGTATTCATATGTAAAATATTTGTAATTCTTTTGTAAAAGCCGCTATAATCGGCGTTAATAAATAAATAAATTAATCATTTGTGAAATAACAAAAATTAATCAAATAAAATTTATCTTCGTACGACCGGATTCGATCCCGCGACCATCGGATTGCGAGTCAAGAGCCTTACCCCTCGACCACGCAAAATCAAATATACGGCAACAAAAAATGAAAAGTTGACTTAAGAAACCAATATCGTAGTAACGTTAAAGCTCTTCATTGTAACTGTTTCTTTGATGTAACCCTCTATTATTGCATGTTTAACCAACACGGTGTCCCATTCAGTCATACAATACCGTCCACCGTCTTTAGATGCATTCGTCAAAGACACCGCGTTTCCGCCACAGACCGATTCCAGACCCAGACACGTTTCCTCTCCACTTTATGAGCCCCTAGCACCAGAATACATAACTATCAATACAGATAACAAGGCTGGAGGGTCTAAGGTACCGACACAAATAGGAAATAACCAATTTGGACAAGACGTCCTTTAGAAAAGTTTGTAAACAAGAGAATTGTTAAGGTTTCGAAAACCATTTAACCCCTCGGGCCTCGACCAAATACTAACATGTTATCCAGTATTGCTTCTATTGAAATCCTTATAATTTTGGTGTATAATAAAATACTGTTTTTAAAAGTAGAAGACTCTTTTAGATTTTGGTATCACAAATCGACGTATATATGCTACGTTTGGAGACTTAGCAGGTGAGCCCGATTTCATGGGGTGAGGATTGTACAGCTCTTGGCGGCGGATGCGTCTGCCCACCTACTGTGTGGTGGGCCGAATTTTGAGAGACAAGTTGAGGGAAACTTTTTTACCTCTCCAGCAGGACTCTCTAGACAAAATTTGCAAATTGAAAATTTAAACAAATATTCACAACAAATGTTCTTTCTTAGAATTATTTCAATTTTTTCGGGAGCGTCTATCGTAAACTTTTGCATGCAAACTGAAAGCGTAGATTTCTCTCTTTCTAATACTGTAATTAGGCATGCTCGATGCGTTTTGGATCTTCCCTGGCGTATATTTAGCTAGCTGCAATGAAATCATTGCTGAAGTTCGTAGGTTGCAAGTGATAAGTTAAGGAATTCGTTAAATTCACTGAATATAAGTTTCGTGAAAGAATTTTATGAATGTATTCTTTCAGTCTTTCAGAGGAGATTATAAATAATTCTTCCATCGGTTCCAAGATCCACGAGGCTCAAAATAATGCAGATTGCAGCTTCCCGGAATATGTTCAAGATAAAGTAATGAGGTCAATTCCGCGAATGCACATATTGCAAAAGCTGAAACGCCGAGCATGTGCATATATCTAACAGATAATAAACACATCGTGAGAAAGAAAATAAATAACTTAAAAGCTTTTCTAGATTGCGCATAATATACGACTTGGCATACTGACCCAAAAAATAAGAACACGGTGACTTACAGATAATAACAGTAGAATATAATCGAGTTTTCCGTGACAAAGCGTGACATTGAAATTGAAAAGCATATGGCTTATGGGGTAGTCTACATTAAATTTGAATGAGGTAAGATTACTTTCCTCGTCCTTGTCCTTCCATGTGTCCATTAGTTCCATAGAGTCCTTCAAACAAACCTACTAAAACATAATTCCTGGTTTGTTTTTAAAATACCTATAGTCATAGAACAAAGAACATAAATGCCTTGTGGACGTACCTCGTGATTAAAATAAATTTCTTTTCGTAATGATTAATTCACACGATTACAATATTACAATTTAGGAGGCGGGTACGGGTACCGCCGCCCCGGGAACTATTTATTGGATAACCAACACCTCTGCCATAGGTCACCCCAAGTGGTTCGCTACGTTTGGCGACTTAACAGGGATGCTCGGATTCATGGGGTTAGGTTTCTCCGAATCTTGGCGGCGGACGCGTCTGCCCACCAACTGCGTGTCAGGCGGGATCGGGAGAGACTGGTTGAGGGAGATCTATTGACCTCTCCAGCAGAACTCTCTCGGAACATTGCCTTGCACCATAGATACATTCGTCCTTCGTTCCTGGACATACTGACCCTCAGATTCTTACCAACCCCTCATACCTTTTTCCTTCCCAGAACTTCCTCTCCTTTCTTTCTCCTCAAAGACCCTCCACACAGCATCCCCAAAGATGATACAGGCCTTGAGGGGAATTATTGAAGTAAAACTTTTTTACGCACGCTTGACTTGGGGAGTAAGCTGGTGAATGCGTAACGAGAGCGTTACGAAAAGCGAGGAACGCGAATCTTTCTCTCACAACGTACCCATACTACGTGACACGTTTAGGGGGGGGGGGTCTTCAAAATGTCACGCTCGGTACAAATGAGCGGCGGCGGGCTTAGGATTTTGGTCACCGGGGGGGGGTTAAAAATTGCAAAAAGTTGGTTACGTAGTATGGGTACGTTCCGTTACACAGTGAAGGCCTGTATCACACTGTAGGAGCAAGAGAGACAGTGCGCGCGCACATTTTCTTTCTCTCTTCCTATCGTGTAGATGAGCAGAAGTTTTACTTCAGTTGTGTGGTCTAAAACACACTCGTTTTTTTTTCCTCAGGGCCTCCCGTGTGGAGCTAATGTAAAAAAAATTACAATTACATACATAAAACCCAAAATTAAATAGGAAAGATATCTACGATGTTAGGTAAGTGTAAATCAGAGAGAACGCGTGCTCAATGGGCTTTGTTTCCATTCAAAATTGTATGGAAGGCAAATCTGGTTTTTTATTTTTAATTTTTGGGACAAGAGGTCCCTGAGGTGTCAATATGTTTTTCTGATTTTTCTGTTTCCAGATTTTCGATTGAGTTTCGCTTATATTGTCTTCATTTATTTAAATATTACAATTTGAGGTTTTATTCATAAAGTTAAAAATTAAAAATAAAATATTCATCCTAGACTTGCAGAAAAGTCGATAGATGTCGCATAATAAATAAAATGGATAAAGATTTATCCAGACACTATCTAGAGAGCATTTAGTTCGGGTTTGAATCATGCAATCATACATAAAGATAGTTGCCAATAATATATGCGTTAAAGAAAATGAAGATAGTGTTGGTGGTTCTTAGTCGAAGTATGGTACAGTTAAACATGACCGAATTTCATATCGACACCGTGGCGCAGTGGTTAGCGCGTTTGCCCGGAAAGCAAGAGGTCCTGGGTTCGTGTCCCAGAGGTGTCAATATGTTTTTCTGATTTTTCTGTTTCCAGATTTTCGATTGAGTTTCGCTTATATTGTCTTCATTTATTTAAATATTACAATTTGAGGTTTTATTCATAAAGTTAAAAATTAAAAATAAAATATTCATCCTAGACTTGCAGAAAAGTCGATAGATGTCGCATAATAAATAAAATGGATAAAGATTTATCCAGACACTATCTAGAGAGCATTTAGTTCGGGTTTGAATCATGCAATCATACATAAAGATAGTTGCCAATAATATATGCGTTAAAGAAAATGAAGATAGTGTTGGTGGTTCTTAGTCGAAGTATGGTACAGTTAAACATGACCGAATTTCATATCGACACCGTGGCGCAGTGGTTAGCGCGTTTGCCCGGAAAGCAAGAGGTCCTGGGTTCGTGTCCCAGAGGTGTCAATATGTTTTTCTGATTTTTCTGTTTCCAGATTTTCGATTGAGTTTCGCTTATATTGTCTTCATTTATTTAAATCTGGTTTTCTTTTTGTGTCCTTTAGGGGTCAATGTGTCCACGAGTCACGGACGTATGAATCCATCCCTTCTTAATTAGTTTCTGACACAACGGTGCCTTTACCAAATCTTTCCAATCATAAAAACAATATTTGATTGTAACATTAAAAATATATGTAAATACCGAATGTGAAAGTGTTTAATTGTAAAATTTATCATTATAAAGTGACCATTTTTCAAATAAATTATACTGTACCTTTGAAATTGAACCCTGCTTGAAAATATCATTCTTTACAACTTCTAAACTCTCAGCGGAACAAAGATATGCAGGTGAGTCACGTGCCATGACTTTAACGTCACTCATTAACCCTTCGAATAATAAGAAAATAATTTTCTGTCAAATTTTGCCTATCAAGGTTTGCGCGCAAAATTGCTGGTTCTTCCCATGCATTTTAAATGTTCCTATTTATTGTTTTTTTTAACGCTTTTGCAAAAAAAAAATGTTCTAAAATTAAGATAAAATAATCTTTACGGTGTGTTTATTAGAAATCAACATTTTTGTTTCTAAATATTAAAATTTTAATATTGGAAATTTAAATTGGCTAAAAAATGCATCCCTGCGAATATTCGAATTTAAGTAATTAAAATAGAATAAACTTATAATTTAAAATACAGACTCCTTTTCTAAATAAAATTTGTAATAAAACTGTCACCTCACTTTTTATCACTTTCATACAACTTTATTTTAAAATTAAATGTGTGATACGTCACAAATTGGCGAAAAATTAAACCGTCACTTTTGATCGGGTTTGTAAAATATCTGAAAAACCTGGCTCATATAATTCTAAGACAACAAGAAGCATTATTTTATTCCATTTCTAACATAAAAGAAATCACAAATATTCGCATGACAGGAAGAGAGATATCTAACTTTTAATAATGCACTGTCGCTCTGGGACAATCTGGGTCTCCTGTTATTATAACGGCATATGATGTTTTGGCACAACTTGGGTCTCTTGTGATTAGACGGGTTAAGTGAGTAAGTAGGTACTAGACACGTTAACCAGTGTGTACTTAGCTTGATACTAAACGTTCCAAAGGTGTCGCCTTTACGACGTGAGTTACGGCTGTGACTTCTTGACATAAAACGTCATAAATACATCACGGGCTGGGTATGACTAACTTTGTGAAATAGCTTATAAAACTATCATACTACGAAATGTAGGCAGGTATATAGATCATTAAACCTGTGCATTTTTATAGCTATAATATAAACGTCCCTTGTTCCAACGTTCCAACTTTCTGACCCTTTTTTATTTTTTTTAAGTGAAAACTTCTTTAGCACCGTTGTGATTTGAAACTAGATGAAACGAAAGCGCAACAATAAAAAGAGACAAACACGTACTTCTATAGAATTTTACCTGCGAGAGAATGTGATGGTATAATCGGTCTCCTCTTTGTGCGGTGCTTCGTAGCCTCCCCACTCATGTCTACTTTAGTTTTCTGAAAGTTTCACTTCTACCCTGTGTGAATTGCACACTCTGTTTTTGAAGTGAAAACTTATTTAGCACCGTTGTGATTTGAAACTCGATGAAACTAAAAATAGCGACACTAAAAAGAGACAAAAAATATACATCTACAGGATTTAGCCTGCGAGATAATGAAATAGTATAAACGGTCTTTGTGTTCCTCTTTGTGCTGTGCTTCGTAGCCTACCGGTCTCTTCTTTGTGCGGTGCTTTGTAGCCTCCCCACTCTTGTCTACTTAGTTTTCTAAAGGTTTCACTTCTACCGCGTGTGAATCGCACAATCTATTTTTGAGGTGAAAACTTCTTTAGCACCGTTGCTATTTGAAATTCGATGAATAGCAAAATAGCGACACTAAAAAGAGACAAACACGTACATCCATAAGCTTTAGGTTGCGATAAAATGAGATAGTATAATCGGTCTCCTCTTTGTGCGGTGCTTTGTAGCCTTCACAATCTTGTCTACTTTAGGTTTCTAACGAGAGTGAATTGCAAACTTTGATTACATTAGCTTCACACGGTCTGCCCTGAGAAAAATAATACCCCTTAGGCCTAGTCGTCTTTGGGGATGCTGGGTGAAGGGTATTTTTAGGAGAGGAAGGGGAAGTTCTGGAAAGTAAAAAGGCACACATGGTGAGTAGGAATTTAGAGGTCAGTGACGGACATTTGAATCCATCCCTCCCACTGCGGTGCGATGTTCCGAGAGGTCAAAAGGTCTTCCTTGCATATGATCCGGCCAGAGAACTAGTGGGATCGGTAGTAGATATCCGCCCCCAAAACCAGGACAAACCTCACCCCATGAACCCGGGCAACCCTGCTAAGTCACCAAACGCAGCGAAACACTTGAGATAATTTCCGGGGCGGCGATAACCACACCCGCCTTCAAAATTTAATTAAAAAAACACACATTTTGCCAACAATTATTTTTTAGAGAGAAGGCACAAATTGTTGACATTGTTGACTTGCAAACTTATTTTCCGTTGGCAGAATGCAAAAAGGTTATCTGGTGAAGATAATATGACTTTGTATGTAGACTTATTTATAGTTAAAAGGTTGTCAAACCGCAAAGAGGAAGTTGAATATCCGTTCGCATCGCAAACCGAACGCTTTTATTTGGTAATTAGTTTAACAATCTGTTAGGCTAGCGCCACACTTGACGGAAATTCCGTCGCGTAACTTCCGCGACGGAACGCCAATACATGTAATTGCATATAAATTACAAATAGCGGGCACTTATCTTACGCTCTTCCGCGCACCGATCTTCCGTCGGCGGAAGAGCGGCAACGTCGCATTCCAAGTATTTGTATGCATCGCGCCAAATTCGGAGGATAACACGCGGCGACGACGCACGCACAGGATGTTCGACACTGAGCGTTTTATTATCGAAGTGCAAAATAGAGTTTGCCTTTGGGACTCTAGAGAAAGGCCGGATGAAACGAAAACGAGCATGGGAAGAGATTGCCAAATTATTGTACGACAATTGGAACAGTGAAATAGAAATAAAACAGCGAGAAATTGGTGAGTTTATCACTTTGTTAATTTGCCATAGGTATAAGTAATTATAAGTACTCGAATGCATGTACAAATTGGAACTAACATTAATAACTAATAACAATAACTATGTATATCAGTCACCCTATTTTTTGAATCATGGTCGCGCTCGGGAAGTTAATTCTGATCGATATTGCCATATGTTCATGACTTTTCTGGCTACAGAAAGGCAAAATCAGATCGGTTACAACTGCAACACATTTTTCCAACAAGATGGAGCCACTTCTCATATTACAAATGACTCCCTAGATGCTCTTCACGAATTATTCCCTGAAAGAGTACTAAGTCGCCGAGGAGACATCTACTGGCCACTGAGAAGCCCAGATGAGTATTTATGGGATGAACCCAATATTAACGCTTTCTTTTTCTTTCTTCTTCTAATGCCTCATAAATAGCTATCACTTCTATCAGATCCATTACGACCACACTGTATAAGCGTTGGCAGTCGACTGATAATCCGCCACTGAATATTCAGTGTGGCTGCAACGATGACAACGGATTGACTCCCGCGGAAGTTCCGCGACGGAATTTCCGTCAAGTGTGGCGCTAGCCTTAAAGTTAGAAATCAGCACCTTGCGACGGCCTTGAGAATTATAATAATTGAGAGTGATGCAAAAACATTAATCATGACTTGAGCGCAATTCTTTTTTATATCCATCGTAGACATGGACATGATAAATATACCTAATTATTGATTATGATTAGATAATATTTTTTGTCATTTTTGTCAATCTAATTTTTCAAATCTAGATTTATGAGAAAAGACGGTCGCCGAGAAATTTGAGATGGTATGGACACATAAGACGGAGACCATCAGACCACACAGCGAAGCAGGCAATGTCTATGGAGCTTCATCGACAGTCATCCAGAGGAAGACCGAAGAACTCCTGGATGACTCAATGCTCCAAAATACTTCAGAGAAACGGCCTGGATGAAGGCGATACTCAGAACAGAAGAAATCACAACCTGAGAACGAGAAGAGCCGACCCCAACAGCCTACCTAGGCAATGAGTTGGGACAGCTCAAGGAAAGACGGTCGCCAAGAAATTTGAATAAAAGGTATTTTACCAAACGTCGCGCCGTTGATTGCTGAAAAAAGTCGCTATCACCTCACTGAATACCATACTGAAAATACCTAAATAAAATCGTAAAAATCGAGGTATGTCGATTTTTAAGATTTGTTTTACCAACCGTATAACAAGATTTTTTTTTTAAATAAATTGTCTAGTTTGTACCTATAGGTACGGAACGTCTGTTGTTGGCGTTCAAACCAAACTATTTTAAGGATTTTTGGAGAGTCCTAACTCCTATAAGAAGTGACTTATCAAATAAAGAAAAACGTACCGACAAGTTCGTGGTCGATATATACGTTATATCAAAAAATATACGCACTAGCATCAAAATCTAAAAAGCAATCAGGGGAATACGTTTGAATGGACAAAACGCCGCCCGGTTTCCTCTGAACAACATTATCCTCAACTAATTTTCTCCAAATTGTTGGCCCTTTTTTCTTCTGTTATACCTACAAATTAAATTGATAATAGTAAATAGATTAAATATAGGGAAATAGCGGAAACACTCCAGCAGCTGAATTCAGTTTAAAATCATAGATATACCATCATTAGGCGTTTTTTATATTCTCACGGTTACGGCACGGCACAAATAGGGCAATAAACACAGTGAGAATATGAAACACACAATGCGTTTATCTCTATTTCCTCCAAAATACTACTGTAATACCCACATGTGTATGTGACCAGCAATGGGACGGAATTAGCAGCCTAGCAGAAATAGAAGAAGAGGAAGAGTTTGCGGTTGCGACGGCAAGCTGAGTCCCGTTTATGGAGGGAGAGTAAAACAGAACGGAACCGCGAGTTATGTCAAATTGGGTTGAAATCATCAATAAACCGTGATATACAGATTACAGACTATTATTTGACACTTTCCTGCACACCTAGTTATTTAATGTTACATATCAGAAGTGGGATGGAATCAATGTGCCGCGGAAACGATGATTTTAGCATCGCGTCTTGGTCCGCCGTTATGTTGACAAAACAAAAATGAATAAAGTGGTTCGATTCAATTCTGTAAATGTGACTACCACGTGTCGAGTGGGTGTATTCTCCCGTGAACTTCTGGACTATGATAGCAATGGACATAGTTGGTACGACTCCGTTATCGCAAATTTATCTCAGTTTTCGCGTACGGGAATAGGTACTAAAATGACGAATACTCGCGCAACAGGCTTTATGGTGTTAGTTTTAAACAAAAACGGTGCCTCCAAGAAATATTGAGTAAAATCAGTGATTGTGTGACGTTTTGCACCGTAAAGAGATACCGTAAATTTCACCCGAAATACCTAACGTGGAAAACAACAAAAATACAGACGCTCGCCGGACAGCTGTTCGCTGGCGCGGCGGCCATCTTGCCAAACATTTATCGAGTCGAGTGCTGCCAGACATGAGAATAAACAAAGCGGTGGTTAGGTATCTATCCATTTTCAAAGTGTACCTTTCAAAATAATTCGTACAAACTGAAGTGCCTTTGGATTTCGAGAAAAGTAAATAATCTGGACTTTTTAAAATTAAGAATTACCTTCAAAATAATCGGAAGAAATATCATAATGACCAAATCATCATTTACAGTGCCAAGTTAATGCTGACTGAGTGTGTTGACATCCGAGGAAATGTTGCTGGCTTCCCATGGGCATTCAGACACAATTGAGAGACTTTAGATACACAGAGACGCCTACATAGCCAACACCTAAGGATATCAATTCGGAGAATCAGCTTATTTCTCATTGCGGTATCTGAATGAGTACTTCGACAAATTTCTCACGGTCTTGGATGGTCTCAGTGATGTTTCAAGCTGTTCATCTGAAAAAAAAAAAACGAGACCACTTGGCTCGGGATTGCCACCTTAGACAGCAGCCGTTGGAGAAATGCTCTTAATCTTGAAGCGATATTAAATTATAAATGTTCCACTTACCGATGAGGGAAATTTGGATTAGAAAAAATACGAAACAGTGTGTATTGCAAGTGCTGACGAAATCTAGGAGAACATCATGAACACATAATGAAACAAATGACAATACTCAAATTAGAGCTATGAGCATTATGAGGAAGAAAAATTGAAAACCTGCAGCACAAGTCACATAAGACGAGGAAAAGCAATGAAATCAGACTCTTCTTCAGAAAAAAAAACAGAGTCAAAAGTCGTTGATGTACGGAGCAATGATGTTTGGCGAATTACCAAAGGTAAAAGCGATGCTAAAGACATCGCGATGAATTGAGAAATTTTATAAGATCTTCCGGGACCTAACAAAATCTGATTAATCCCGACTGGGTGCTTGTAGAGATTGGTGACAGGAATTTGCTGATAGGAAAAAGGGATATTTTGGAAAGATGGGAGAATTATTTCTGAACTTTTCAAACCATACCAATAATGAACACCGTAAATAGGAGGAAATGGTTCACCACTCCCGCTGAGGAGTTCGCGGAGAAGTCCACTGTGCTTGGAGTAAAGCAGGCACCGAGATGACTGAAAAATTCTCGTAATAAAGCACCAGGAACAGAAGTGATAACAAATGAACTGATCGAAACCGGTGGTCCAACGCTAGAAGTGCATATTCACAGACTATTTAACGAAAACTGGCAAAATCAAATACTGCCAGAGGAATTAAAAATAGAAATTATTGTGACCATTCATAAAAGGGGAGACAAGACCAAGTGCGAGAACCATAGAGGAATAACAATTCACAAAATCACATACGAAGTCTTCTCCTGTTTACTCTACTGCAGGCTATTGATATAATGTGGTGAAGATATCAGGTGAATATTGATGTGGCTTCAGATGCCAAAAGATCCAACATTGATCACACTAATTTCACAAGGGTATATGAATATAATATGACTCTACTACCTGTCCATATACTTCAAACTGCACTAACTAAAAATAAAAATGGGTAATTCCTAAAATAAGGAGACTTGAGGCGTTCGAGATGTAGATCTACAGAAGAATATTCAAAATAAGTTGGATGGACTGAGTTACGAATGAAGTTATTATGGTTCGGATGAATAAAGAAAAATAAGTTATTAAAACAATAAAAATCCGAAACTTCATTATATAGGAGATGTGATGAGACAGAGAAATATGAGATCTTGCATCTCATAATGCAGGGAAAAGATTGCCGGAAGACGGGGCCCTGGAAGAAGGAGAACATCATGGCTGAAAAACTTGAGACCGTGGTTTGGCCAGTCTGATGTAGAGCTGTTCCGGACCGCAGTAAAGTCCACATAACCAATATGATAGCCAATGTCAGTTGAACGGACAAGGCAGGAGAGGAAGATGAATCCCTTAAAACTAGTCTGACTAAATCTAATACAGTCATAAATGTATAAAGCGGGTTATCGGAGAACATCGAAATCGAGTCAGGATGAGATACGCTATCTACGGTGATTCTTAATATGGTGGTGAGACCAACACACGTAAAGTAAATTTAATGGGCTGAATAAATTAAAATACATCAGAGATAATGTGAGATAATATGTCAATCACATAGTAATTACCAGCAGATCAAACAGATAATAATCCAGCGTAGCCCACCTCAAAACCCGAAGCTGAACAATTGAGACCAAAAATAAAAACATCGAAACTAAGTACGTAAATGACAAGCACGTGTGAGTAAGAGACAATCCGGGATTTGTAGGCCAGCAGGTCTCAAAGACTGCAATGATCTGAAAGGAAAGGATGCGAGATGGTAGGACGCCAAAATATATGACCAAGGGGTTGCCCCAGTGGAAGTGACCCAGAAGTGAGTGGCGAGGGACCACAGCCGGTGGAGGATATTTGTGGGAGAAGCCAAATCCCAACCTGGAATGTAGCGTCAAAATGACGATGTTGACGCATAGAAAAAAGGAAGGAAAACCAGTTCAACAAAATTGGGAGACTTCACTAAAAGAGTCAATTTTCCGTATGGTTGTCCTTATAAAGTGACCGATAGATACAAGATAAAGATATGTCACGTTGGTGGCGATTGTATGTCACCTTAACCCAGGTGTCGAGCAATACTATTTTATTATATTATGTCACGTTGGTGGCGACTGTATGTCACATTGGTGGCGATTGTATGTCACCTTAACTCAGGTGTCGAGCAATACTATTTTATTATATTATGTCACGTTGGTGGCGATTGTATGTCACATTGGTGGCGATTGTATGTCACCTAAACTCAGGTGTCGAGCAATACTATTTTATTATGTCACGTTGGTGGCGATTGTATGTCACCTTGACTCTGGTGTCGAGCAATACTATTTTATTATGTCACGTTGGTGGCGATTGTACGTCACCTTAACTCAGGTGTCGAGCAACACTATTTTATTATATTATGTCACGTTGGTGGCGACTGTATGTCACATTGGTGGCGATTGTATGTCACCTTTACTCAGGTGTCGAGCAATACTATTTTATTATACTATGTCACGTTGGTGGCGACTGTATGTCACATTGGTGGCGATTGTATGTCACCTTTACTCAGGTGTCGAGCAATACTATTTTATTATACTATGTCACGTTGGTGGCGATTGTATGTCACATTGGTGGCGATTGTATGTCACCTTAACTCAGGTGTCGAGCAATACTATTTTATTATATTATGTCACGTTGGTGGCGACTGTATGTCACATTGGTGGCGATTGTATGTCACCTTAACTCAGGTGTCGAGCAATACTATTTTATTATATTATGTCACGTTGGTGGCGATTGTATGTCACATTGGTGGCGATTGTATGTCACCTTAACTCAGGTGTCGAGCAATACTATTTTATTATGTCACGTTGGTGGCGATTGTATGTCACCTTGACTCTGGTGTCGAGCAATACTATTTTATTATATTATGTCACGTTGGTGGCGACTGTATGTCACATTGGTGGCGATTGTATGTCACCTTTACTCAGGTGTCGAGCAATACTATTTTTTTATACTATGTCACGTTGGTGGCGATTGTATGTCACATTGGTGGCGATTGTATGTCACCTTAACTCAGGTGTCGAGCAATACTATTTTATTATATTATGTCACGTTGGTGGCGACTGTATGTCACATTGGTGGCGATTGTATGTCACCTATTTCAGGTGTCGAGCAAAACTATTTTATTATATTATGTCACGTTGGTGGCGATTGTATGTCACATTGGTGGCGATTGTATGTCACCTTAACTCAGGTGTCGAGCAATACTATTTTATTATGTCACGTTGGTGGCGATTGTATGTCACCTTAACTCAGGTGTCGGCTATACAATTTTATTATGTCACGTTGGTGGCGATTGTATGTCACCTTAACTCAGGTGTCGAGCAATACTATTTTATTATATTATGTCACATTGGTGGCGATTGTATGTCACCTTAACTCAGGTGTCGAGCAATACTATTCTATTATGTCACGTTGGTGGCGATTGTATGTCACCTTAACTCAGGTGTCGAGCAATATTATTTTATTATATTATGTAACGTTGGTGGCGACTGTATGTCACATTGGTGGCGATTGTATGTCACCTTAACTCAGGTGTCGAGCAATACTATTTTATTATGTCACGTTGGTGGCGATTGTATGTCACCTTAACTCAGGTGTCGAGCAATACTATTCTATTATGTCACGTTGGTGGCGATTGTATGTCACCTTAACTCAGGTGTCGAGCAATATTATTTTATTATATTATGTAACGTTGGTGGCGACTGTATGTCACATTGGTGGCGATTGTATGTCACCTTAACTCAGGTGTCGAGCAATACTATTTTATTATGTCACGTTGGTGGCGATTGTATGTCACCTTAACTCAGGTGTCGAGCAATACTATTTGATGTTATTATGTCACATTGGTGGCGAGTAATGTCACATTAGTGGCAAACGGTTTTATGTTTGTATGCTTCTAGAATTATTATGGCACAGAGATAGAGCCGTGAGGACACGACTACTAATCAGGATGGACGAGTGTAATACCCACATGTGTATGTGACCAGCAATGGGACGGAATTAGCAGCCTAGCAGAAATAGAAGAAGAGGAAGAGTTTGCGGTTGCGACGGCAAGCTGAGTCCCGTTTATGGAGGGAGAGTAAAACAGAACGGAACCGCGAGTTATGTCAAATTGGGTTGAAATCATCAATAAACCGTGATATACAGATTACAGACTATTATTTGACACTTTCCTGCACACCTAGTTATTTAATGTTACACTACTTTTCTTTTCCTTTGGAGGAAACAGACGTACGTGCGTTGTATGTCTTATCTTTTGTCTCACTATTATTTAATGTGTAAGAAAAAGCTGCAGCATTGTTGTGATAAGGAACGTATGTTTATTTAGAAAAATGAAACGATACAAATATAAATGTACCGTGTGGGAATTAAAAAAGGAATCAAAACGCGATCCTTATAATTCTGCCCCGCCGAGATCTCTTTGTAACCTCTATTTCTGTTACATCCGTCATTTATGAGAAAAAGGTTCGATGTACCTTAATTATTTACAATCTTCGTACGTATTAATAACCTCTTTGCAACCTTGAGGAGATTAAATCTACTCAGCACGGACGCTAAATCGATGGAATGTATGGTGTTTGTTAGTACACTATTACAAGTATATACAGGGTGTTAAGGGACGTACTTGACTTTCGTTAACCAGTGATTCCTGACATTATTTGGAGTAAGAAATGTTAATGAAATTTTGTTCTCCGGTGACTTTTTTTGACGACTTTTTTTTTTTTTTCAAAAATTTTTTCTTCAAAATCAAACAAAAAAAATTTTCTTCCACATGTCGTCACTGGTCATACAGCCAGGTGTCCGACGAATCCCTTAGCCCGCCTCCAACTGTTCAACAACTACCATTTTTTTATGTTTTTGTAGAAAAAAAAAAAATGTCACCGGAGACCAAAATTTCATTTACATTTTTTACTCCAAATAATGTCAGGAATCACTGGTTAAAGTAAGTCAAGTACGTCCCTTAACACCCTGTATAATTATTGACTAGATAGCCGGCGATCCGGGCGATGCCCGGTCTTTACAGAGTTTTCGAAATCAAATGAAGACAGTGACCTTCCCCTTGTTGCGAAGGTGACATGTGCAAAATTTCATCAACCCCGGCATAAAACTGTAGATTTGCATACAAATCAAATCCACACCGCCCGCTTGCCAGTCCGTTCGTCCACCACATACAGACATTCTCCTTTATATATTTCAACTAATTTACACAAAAACTTGACAAATTATATACCTAAACCGTCCCCACGAATCACTCGTTGAGTAGTTTTTGAGTTTATCGCGAACAGACAGTCAGACGCGGCGGAGGTCTTTAATTTATAATATGTAGAGAAGAGATGTGGGTTGGACATTGAATCAATATTTTTGGCAAAGCCCACAATCATTTCTGGAGTGATAAATTAGTAATGTGTACAAATAGATTGTTTTAGCAATTAAGTGGGTTACTTAAAGTGATTAACATTGAACTAATTTTAGTTTGATTTTATTCATCGACGTTTAGTAAATCAAAGTCACTAATATATCAATGTTTTTAGCGTCCTTTAAATTCCTGAATGTTCGGCAAATATTGTGGGGGTGGTCTGCATTAAAGATAACCGAATATTTACCCTCTTATTTAAAAACGAATTACACTTTTTTTCATAACTGATAAACAATCATTTACCACACATTAAAGGTTGTTTATCAGTTGGGTAAAATTTAAAAAAAAAAGTTTATTAGTGAGACCCTTTGAATACTGAGCGAAAGGAAGAATTGCACCTCAGGCTGATAATATCTTAATAAAATCGTCAAAATTGAGGTTTTGCATTCCTCTTTCTCCTCCAAACCTGAACCTATTTTTTTATTAACTTTATTATACTCTATGTCTGCAAGTTTTGATTGTAGTTTGAACACTGAACCTAGATTGATGGCATTAAAACCAGGCAATTTTAACGATTTTTGGAGGGTCTTTACTCCTTAGAAGTAACTTTTCAAAAAAAGCAAAACGTACTGACACGCTGGTGGCCGTTTTATCTGTATTACATTAAAAAAATATTTGCACTTTTTCAAAAGAATTCGTTTGTATCGAAAAAACGCTGCACGGTTTCTTCTTAGGGGGCATACATTAATTACGTGAATTCAAAGGGAGGGGGGAGGGGTCCAGTAAAATCTGAAAATAATATACGAAATTACCCAAATTTATCTCACCAAGGGGGGGGGGTCTAGATTGGAAGAAAAATTGCTCACGTAATTAATGTATGCCCTTGTATCGGGCCATATCAAGAGTCAGAATAACAGAATTGGCAACGAAAAACAAGGAGTGTGTGCCAAGACAGAAATGTGTGGCGTTCTATCCTCTCTTGACGCGATGGTTAGTTGGAAGTATTAAGTAAGGCGAATAATTTAATTCAATTTCCTTTTCATAGTCCATTGGTGTATTATGTACCGACAAAAATTTTCCGTTTATTTCATAAAGATTTTCTTTCTAGGTTCGGAAACGTCCTTGAGCTGAAATCTCACGAAAATGGGGAATAAAAAATTGCAGTAATTTTATTATTATTATTAAAGAGGTTGTCTTGATGTAACAAATAATGCTTAATTTTATCCCCTAAGATGAAGAGCTCACGGGGCACATTAAAAAAGTCCATAAAAATAAAGTTTATGGATAAATCCGGGACTTATGGGCCGCTGTTAACTTAACATATTATAGCCGCTGGAGACATAAATAATATTCATAAATAACGCGATAACATTGAACACGGCATATACTCCCCCCATACTCTATTATTCTTATTTATTTTTATTTTTTTTATTTCATAAAATTTATTAGTTACACATATTTTTTGTTTTTGGCTACCACACTAGGCCCGTGTTGTGGTAGTCGTACATATAATATTTTAAATACGATTTAATAAATACTATTTTATTAAAACAGACGATTAAACATACTAAATAAAAATTAAGAAATACTTAAAGTAAGTGAAAAATAAAGAGAAAAAAAACATATATAAAGAAAAATAGAAATAAAAATGAAAATTCAAAATTTGAAATACATAAACTAATAAATAAAGATTGTGTTAAGAATTCAAGTGTTCTATACAAATATATAAATTAAAACATATAGGTATATAAATTAAAATTAAAACATAAGTAAAATTAAGTGAAAAACTAAGAGAAAAAAAATAATAACATTTTAAAGAAAAATAGAAATAAAAACGAAAATAAAAAATGCGCATAAGGTCAACATAAAATACAAAACCACGCCGAAGGTATATAGGTAAACCAGCCTAACGATCGGCTTGTCTTTCTCGATCCTGACCACCACACGGCAGGTAGACCTGGACTAACCTCACCCCATGAACCCGCGCACCCTTGCTAAGTCACCAAATGTAGCGAACGACTTGGGGTGACCTGTGGCAGAGATGTTGGTTATTACAGATTTTTGGAGGGTCCTAACTCCTATAAGAAGTAACGTAGGAAAAAAAGCAAAACGTACCGGAAAGCCAGCGGTATCTATATTGTATTAAAAAAATATATTTGTAGTAGTAACGAGAGGAATTGGGGAATTTGTTTGAATGGAAAAAACGCCGCCCGGTTTCCTCCGAGTTTCCAGTAGTTTAGACGATTTTTTCACCTTCAAAACCACCGAATTTCTTCACTCCTGGAAATTTTAATCATTCAGAATGTTGGACGTCAATCGTAAACGATGAAAGACTATTACTATATTCAATTAAAGAATTAATAAATAAAAAATATAGCACTTAAAGAATTCCTTGTTATACACAAAAAGATTTTTTTAAAGAAACACAAACGCACACAATACCCGGGTTACGAATAATTTAATTTGGGAGGCGGGAATGGGTACCGCCGGCCGGGGAACCTTTATTGGATAACCGACACCTCTGCCATAGGTCACCCCAAATGGTTCGCTACGTTTGGCGATTTAGCAGGGGTGCCCGGGTTCATGGGGTGAGGTTTGTCTAGGTCTTGAAGGCGGATGACCAGGACATACTGAACCCAAGATTCCTACCCACCCCTTAAACCCCTTTCCTTCCCAGAACTCTCCTCTCCTTCCTTTCCTTGAAAAAACCCCTCCACACAGCATCATAGGTGAGCATAAAGATGACATAGGCCCTGAGGGAAATTATGTTCCTCAGGGCCTACTGTGTGGAGCTCATGTAAAAAAAATAAAATCCAACAATGTTTGAAAATCTCCTACTACCATCATAGAAAGCGGAAAATGTTGCTTGTGTCGATGGAGGACACCCAAACGCGATGCCAACTCGGCCACCGACCGGTCATTGTATATAAGTAACCAAATATTTTTGTCCTACAAAAAGTTTCAAAAATCGATATCTAGATTGTGTTTTTCACACTAAACTAAGTGTATCACATTAAAATAGTGGATCGTTTTCCTATTAATAAATAATTACAGTGAGAACAGATATATTATAAGATTGAATTTAAAAACAAAATCTTGAAATTAACATGACAAGTGATATTTGAATTTGAAACCATTTGAATTTGAATTTGAATTTGAAGTTTGAAGTCAAGTGACATTTGAAGCCATAGACAAAAAGTTAACAGAATATTCTACCATTCTAACATCTACCTACATCTAATAATAATCCATAATATTATAATGGAACAAGAAAACTCTGCCCAACAATTCCTGGCAAAGGCAACCTCTATTTTAAACCTATTAAATATCATCATAATGGACACATCTAACAAATTCACCAAGGAACAAATAGCGAAACTCGCCCCTAAATTCACCGATCTATTGGGTAATGTCGGTCAAATGGGTGTAAAGTTAGGGAGAATTGAAGACCTACAAATATATGTCTTCTAATCAAACACCCGAAAATGGGAACAGAACGTATAGTTCGATTACGTCCAACCAAGTCCTCCCGAAATATCCACCGAACACAAGAAATAATGCCCCTATACTTCCTGCGAGACCAGCCGTACTTATCTTCCCCAAAGATGACAAGTCACTTCCTTCCAGCAGTACTCTTGAAACTCTCAAAACCTCAACTAACCCATCATCTTTGGGAATTACAATCACGGGGTTACGAGAAATAAGGAACGGAGGTGTAGTCGTGCATCCAAGTACCGATGCAGAGGCCATAAAACTTGCCAATGCACCGACCCTATCGGATGCTGGTCTGAAAGCAGCAGTTTCTTCACATAAACTTCCTCGGATAGCTATCCATGGTCTACCTCAAGTTGTGCCCCTCGAGAACATTATCTTGGCAATCCACCAGCAAACACACGAAGAAACCGGTCTACAAATTAATGAATTGAAAGATAAATTGCAGTTCTCTCACAAAGTAGGACCTCGTACCGGATCGTGCACTCATGTCTTCAGAGTTCCTCCTTCTGTTCGTCACTCCCTCATTCGCTTCTCTAAACTGGCTATGGACTGGCAAATACACACCGTAAGGGATTGGATCGACAGTCTAAAATGTGGACACTGTCAACTTTATGGCCATACGGCGTCGAAATGTAACGCAGACATGCCTACATGTTCTCACTGTGGAAAACCTGGACACAATCGAGATGCTTGCCCGACTCCTGAAAAGCCACCAGCATGTGCTACCTGCAAGTTCTTCAGAAAACCGTCCACACACAACACTGGCTCCCCTGACTGTCCTGCCCGCCAAGCCGCTGAGAGACGCGAATTATCTCGAGTCAATTTTTTAGGCTGAATCAGAATCGACACCTTATTAATACTAACTTTTCCACCTATTATCAAAATATTCGTGGTCTCAATACTAAGCTAAACTCCTTTAGATGCTCCATAAATTTATGCCCTTATGATTTTTTATGTTTTACCGAAACATGGCTATCAGACAATATTGCTTCAACAGAACTTGGACTCCATGACTACATTATTTTTCGCTGTGACCGCTCTTCCTCTTCTAACAAGTGTAGAGGAGGTGGGGTAATGATATGTATTAAAAAAAAATACTCTTGCCACATTCTTGAATCGTCTAATAATGTATCTGAACAATTATTTATTTGTGTTCTACTTGGTTCCAAGAAACTTGTCATTGGTTGTGTATACATTCCCCCCTCCTCTTCAATAGAAATCTATAAGTCACATACTGAAGCAGTTGAGCGTGTTTCCATAAAGGCCGATTCCTTACTTATTTGTGGTGATTATAATCTTCCTAAAATAGTGTGGCTTAATGATAGTCATGGTGTGAAAACTCCTAATAATGTTTCCCTTCATGCTTCCATAATAGTAAATTTCTTTGCCTTCCTGAATATGTACCAATTAAACTCGATCAATAACTGTGGAGGTTACTGTCTTGATCTAATATTTACCAATATGCCTAGCGTTTGTGTATGTGAAGCTACTGACTCAATATTACCAATAGATAAATATCATCCACCACTCGATATTAACTTCACTAATCCTTTCAAAAGTGACACTCTGAAATCAGCAGTTACATTCCACTACAAATTTAACAAAGGTGATTATACTGGCATGAATAGGTACCTTGCCCAATATGACTGGGCAGGTATGTTATCAAACAACAATATTAACGATGCTGTATTTAAATTCAACGAATGTATAACTCATGCTATAGATTTGTTCGTTCCAAGGGGAACTTTTTCCCAGCCTAAATTTCCTATTTGGTTCAGTATGAAACTAAAGCATTTGATTATGGAAAAAAAGAAAACACACAAGTTATTCAAATTAACGAACAACTTAGCGCTTTATCAAAAATTTTCTCAGTTAAGAGAATTATCCAAAATTGAATCTAACTTGTGTTATAAATCTTATATTGAACTCACTGAGACAAAATTAAATCTTAACCCTAAACAATTTTGGAAATTTATTAAACAAAAACGTATTGATAACGATCTCCCTTCAAGTTTATTTTTTAATGATACTCACGCCACCAACGATCTCGATATTGCCAACCTTTTTGCTGAACATTTCTCCTCTGTCTATACTGATAACATATGCACCATCCCTCCACTTAAATATGCTAATACTATTGACCTTAATAATTGCGAAATCACACTTGTAGATGTTTTCAATTACTTAAAAAATCTTCCCAGCAAAACAAGCACTGGTCCTGATGGTATACCTGAAATATTATTGAAAGAATGTAAATCTGTTGTATCTAAGCCAATTTGTTTATTATATAACTTATCATTATCATCTGCCACTTTTCCGGATTCCTGGAAGGTTTCCTATATACGACCTATTTTTAAATCGGGTAATAGGTCGAACGTAGAAAACTATAGACCTATATCGATGTTATCTCATATTCCTAAAATCTTTGAATCTATAATCACAAAAAAAATAACACCTATTTTCAAAAATGTGCTGATTGAGGAACAGCATGGCTTTAGATCTGCTAAATCTACCACTACAAACTTACTCTCCTTCACCAACACCGTAATCAATGGCCTAGAAGATAAATCACAAGTAGATGTTCTATATACCGACTTTTCTAAAGCTTTTGACAAAGTAAAACACGCTATCCTCATGGCCAAGCTATATGCTATAGGAAACCCATTGCTATCTTTCTTTAATTCTTATTTAAGCAATAGAAAACAAAGAGTTAAAATAAATAACATTGAGTCTATTATTATTGAAGTAACATCCGGCGTACCGCAAGGAGCACATTTAGCCCCGCTTCTCTTCAACTTGTTTATAAATGACATTATTCGTATTTTCTCTCACACACGCTTTTGGCTTTTTGCTGATGACAATAAGATCCTAAAAATAATCAAAAACTACCATGACTGCCTTCTTTTCCAATCAGATATTGACTCTTTCAATGACTGGTGTAAAATTAATTGCTTGGAACTAAATGTCGATAAGTGCAAAATTATGTCCTTCTACAGATCTAAAAATCCGATTGTTTTCGAATACAAATTAAATAATAATTGCCTAACAACTGTTCAATCTATTAAAGATCTTGGTGTCTCTCTTGATAGCAAGCTTTCTTTCCGGGAACATATAAATACGATTGTTAATAAATCTCTCAAACTACTTGGTTTTATCACTAGAACCACTTCTGACTTCAAAAACATAAATACCCTAAGAACTCTTTACTGCTCCTTGGTTCGCCCCCATCTTGAATATGCTTGTATTATATGGTCTCCTTTTTATGCTGTCCATATTCGTCATATTGAATCCGTTCAACATCGGTTCCTAAAGGGAATTGCTTGGAGGCTAGGATTAGAGCGAGGCAATTACTCGTATGCTGAAATTGAACAAACTCTAAACCTTTCTCCTTTAGAAGACCGTCGGATAAAATCTGATCTCATTTGTTTCTTCAAAATTATTAACTGTTTAATCGACTCGCCTACATTACTACAACTCATCACATTTAATATACCTTCTCGTAGACTCAGAAATAAAGACCTGCTTTTCCTCAATCAGCACTCGACTAACTATGGTTATAACTCACCACTGTCCAGAATGTGTAGACTGGTCAACTCACGTCAAGACCTTGATTTTTTTGGTATTAGCTTAAATGATTTCTGTCGCTCTTTAAACAAATGAAGATATGTAATATTCACCCTAATTTTTGCAAGGTCTTGACGTGACTTGACACTTATTTTTCTTCTATTTTCACTGTTTGTCTTTGCTTTCATGTACCATCCGAATCCTTACATTGTTCATTTCTATACTTCGTGATACTTTGTTTTAAATTGGACGTAAGTCCGTAAATAAATAAATAAATAAATAAATATAACAAAACTATGTGTTAACAAGTAACAATCCTTAATTTTATATAATTATATATTCATATTTCGACTACCGACCATAATACGGGTATTCAAAAAACCTGTAAAAACTACATAAAAAGTTGTATATGAATAAAGAAAGAAAAAAAAATTATACAATAACAAATAATTTATTTAAGAAAAAGGCTTTTAAAACATCAATGGCTTCGCGCATGCTGTATACAATATACGAATGAAAATATTAGTAAACATAAGAGAATTTGCAGTAAAATGTTAATAAATAAAGCACTGCCAATGCCAATATACTCGTAAACAAGCATTAATAATTCAACTTCGTTCAAGGTGGGGTCACTTTCGGCGAAATACCAAACGTATTAAAATTTAGGTAGGTACCTGTGATCTTTAACCGATAACAACAAAGGCGATGAAAGGTCAATCGGAATGCGCGAACTACGGACGATCTTGACCTGACCTTCACGAGAATAATAGACCCGTCAAAAATATCCTCATACAACTTATTGGCGTACAGACAATCGATGCAGAACAAAGGTTCTATGGCCTGAAATTAGTGTTGTTTGTTTCTTTTGGGTTAAGGTTGATGATCAATTCAACAAAATCTAAGGCTCTTTTTGTGTGTCGATGAAAGCCTGTTATGAAAATAATTAGAATGCCCAAGTAATTAATTATTTTCCTGTTCTAAATTACCCCAGGATTATTAATATTTGTTTACATTAATAACTCCAATTATTTTACTGGCCACTAATAGTTTCACCTTTTCTCCGATTAGTTAAACTTTCGAACGACAGGGGGTTCTTTATCGATTTCCGCCACTTTTTGGATTCGCGTCTTAAGGGCAGGACGTGAATCCGACAGTCAACAATGTGGATTTAAATTTAATATGGAAATTGTTTAATCGGCGGGTTTATCAGTTTTAATTTAACATGTGAACGATAAGTTTATTTAATTCTCAGCCGGTACAATGTGATCGCGACTGTAGAACCTTTGTTTTCCGGGTATTCTTGTGTAAAATCCCGATGTGCTAAAATGGCGGCTTGACCGAGCAAGTTTATTATAATCATCGATTATATACACCATCCGTCATCCGACGAGATGAATCACTATTAATACAACGGCACACAACCCGTCCGCTTATTCCACGACGCATATTTCTGCAACCTGATGGGACTTGTACTGCAACAACCACATAATGGAGGACGCCATGGGCATGGCGTTCCCATACTTAACAATCACCTAAGATGGATGGAGAAGCTCGCAGACCTGGCGGTGATGCTACGTGAGGGAGTTAGGGTCTCCTCACTAGGCATCCGGGATCGTCGCATCAAACGTAATACGTTTTAGCTAGTAGCTCTTTATAGGAATGGTCCACAGGTACGCATATACTTTCAATATATATATATCTTTGTTTTAAATACACTCTTTTATTCATATTTCCAAGTTTCACAACATTGATAAAAATAACAGTGCCCACGCTCTGATGGGGGTAACACATGCCTACCGACTACGCAGTTCAGCATATCTCGTACCAACGAGATTTGGCGTCCAAGATCCCATGGGATTAAAGCTGATAACTGTGTACCTTTATGTATAACCCTGTAACTATAACATCTAATACACCCACTCAATAAGAGGTGTATATGTCATGATAACATGACCACATAGTAGGTACAACACAACACAACACAAACACATCCAGTGTTATACCCTTATATTAAATACCCTTTAGATAACCCCATTCAACCCCACTTCAATCGTTTTGATAACAAGCCATCCATCTGTGTTTTTATTGGGAACTAAACCACATTCATGGTAGTGGGCAAAGATGTATTCTACCGCAAGCGCAGCACTGTCGATAGTCAAGGAAATCAAGCCGATTCTAATCAAAAATCGTTTACAAAGCCTATATCTAAGGGAAACATGCCGAACTCGCGTCCAAGGTATGTACAAGGTTGTGAGTTGGTGAGTTGTGGTTTGCTTCTGCGACTCGTTCTTGAGTTATATGACAGGCCCTGAGGGAAATTATATTCCTTTTAAAAAAATATACCTATATAAACATACCTATATAAGGTACGTAGCATAGGTGTATTAATTAATGGTTAGCTTTTATAATATTGTTCAAATCTAACCTACATATATAGAGACCACACTAGACTAGACCAGCGATTCCTAGAGTAGGTATTCAGCGGAACCCTAGGATTCACGATTCATCCTAGATCACGACACAAGCAATATGTTCCGCTTACTGTGGTGGTAGTAGGAGATTTTCAAATATTATCAAGTTATTTGTAACCCGGAAATGTTTCAATCTAAAAAAAAAAAAGAATTACATTCCTGGGAAAAACCATAATATTACTGGCACTTATATTTTAGCTATCCGCTTTTTACATTATTAACTCAACACAGAGATGCTGTATGGCGGGTCATTTTAAGGAAATGAAGGAGGAAGGAAAAACGCATGAGGGGTGGGTAAGAACCTGAGGATCAGTGTGTCCAGGAGTCACGTATGAATGTATCCGTCCTTCTGTGATGCTTGGGTCGAGAGAGTCCAACCCGAGAGGTAAAAAGGTTTCCCTCAACCAAACTCTCCCGAACCGACCCATTTATGCAGCTGGTGGGTAGACGCATTCACAGTCTCGTCTTTATATTATAAATATAAGTTGAAAACAATAGGTATATTTTTGGATATAAAAATACTTATTATAATCGGTAGGTTCGCACAGATTGGAATTCTGCGTAGGAAATAAAATATGTATTTTAAATTGTTCACAAGTCATTAACGCAAAACCTTATCGAACGTGAAATAAAATCAGACTATTTGATATTGTCGATAGCAAACTTTTTATACGCCGCGTTTCCCGGTTAATTATATTAAGCAAAAAAATGCCACTTCGATAACAAGTAAGGAAATTATAGATTAAAAAAATGAATATACTTAATTATTATAATGAGCGGGTAGGGCGTAACATTTACTGGAATAGAATTTGTAAGAAATAAGTGGGTACACTACCTTATATTGATTTTTTCCATGACCTTGGCATTATAAACATACTATTTTTATTAGAAGGCTTTGCCCGAGTTAAAAACGTTAAAATAGTTTAAATCGTTTTGTATAATAATTAATTAGATTATTTTATAATGGAAAAATTCAAAAACTTACATATTTTGTCAGAGCTTTTCAAAGCTCCATTCATAATGTATTTTCATCATAACTTTATTCCACTCAATTTATTTGCGACGGTAACCGGTTTCAGCCTGTTAAGGCCATCTTCAGACTGGTACAATTGATTCTTAAACTACGTTTTGAATACATAATTTGTTGCTATGTCGTCTTTGACGACTGAACTAACTTATATTTCAATATCTTTGGAACTAACTAACTAACCATCACGCCGTTTCCCCGCAGGGGTAGGCAGAGGAAGGACCACCAAACCACTCAGTCTTGGCACACACTCCTTGCCTTGTTCACATTCATACATCGTCTCATACATGCTCTTCTATTATTCTGACTCTTGTCAGGAGTCATGACCCGACACAAGGATCTGATTCACTTGGTCGTGCCATGTCTTCCTCGGACGTCCCTGACCTCTTCTACCATTCACGTTTGCGTCACATCCTTACCTCCTTTATTCGTTCTACATGTCCAAATCATCTGATGATTGACATTGACGATTAAATTTTTAGTTATTTGGTTACTGTCAGTAGGCATACATCACGATGGAAATGACCAAGCGTGGACGTGGACAATACAATAGATTGAAAATAAATTACTGCAAGAAAAATACTAACACCAGAGCTCACCGTTCGAGAGTTTTCACAAAACAAAATATTTGGTTTTACAGTTAACAAAAAAAATAATTTTTCCAGACGTTCTTCGTTTTTCGTTCTTCGTTCCAGTCATTGTACACCTAGTGAAGATTTCGCAAACATAATATTCATAATAAAGACATTTAATGTTATTCCATAATGTTACGTTTTAACGGCTTCTTTCTATTTCAGTACTTTCTGTCACCTGCATCGCTAATTTATGAGGACATCAAAGTATCGCGGGGGTTGTGGTTAACCCGGGTAATATTCGTTAAGCAGCTGAAATTATGCGTCGTAAATGGCTCAGTGTTAAACTTGAGATTTGGCTCACCTGGTTATAGCGCTACTTGGTAAGGAATTATTATTTTCTGGAAGGATTAGTTCCAAGCTACAAGAGATTGCTACAAATTCCTGTAATTTGGAATGCTATAAAAACTAAATAAATCGATACTATGTTCTATGTTGAACTTCTTATCAAATTTAAAGATTAAACAAGAACATCACGTAAGGTAATCGAATATTAAACAGGATCTATACGAAACAATAATAGACATTACATTATATTGCTAGAACTCGGAATTCTGGGATTAACTATCATATGTTATATTCTTTCAATATCTGTATAATTTTGTGTTATTTTGTTAATTTGTATAGTTGTTGTTAACCTCAACACAGACTTGTCCTAAAGAGGTGACAAATTTTATTGTAAACATTTTACCTGCAGTGTAATAAATAAATAAATAAAAAATGTATTCCTCGTTGCCCAGAATACTACTAATGGAGCGAAATAATTATACCAATTTTATGGACTTCTTCATTTTTCACTAATAAAACAAACACAAAATGTTGTTACTGAAGCAGTTATCCGATTATTTTATTATATTATATTATATCATATAATATTATAAAGGCGAAAGTGTGTATGGATTTATGGATATGGATGTCTGGATGTACGTTACTCTTTCACGCAAAAACTACTGAAAAGATTTTAAAAATTCTTTCACTAATAGAAAGCTACATTATTTGCGAGTACTATAGGCTACACATATATATATTGGTAAGCTCTGGCTTTATGAAAGTATTTATTATACGTTTATTTCCCAGACGAAAAGCAAAGCGTTGCTAAGTAATTGTTGGACGTGCGCTGTCATTCTGTTATTTGTTTAGATTACTATGGAGAACCCTTTGATAGTTAAAATTTACTGCGCCTTTTCGATTGTGCGGGGAGTGTGAGGTGGTTTAGGGGGGGGGGGGGGGTTAATGGGGGGAGGGGGGCGTGTGGCGTGTGAGAAGCCGGGGGCAAAAGCTAGTGTACAATAAATACTGTACAATTTTTACTTTCCACATGTAAAAGCCTCTACAAACGACATCAATAAATAAATAAAATATTGTATATTATAAAAATAAACGTATTTTTTTCAATGTTTCTGGTTTTCACTGTTCAACAGCTTTTTCTTGTTTTTTCAATGGATCGATTCGGCCTTTGGGACCGATTTATGTTACGTTATTTTTAGTTGAAGATAATATTAGTGCTGTGCAAATCGGTAGTGTTTATTTCGGTTTTTTAAATCTACGTCGTTATGTATTTAGCACGTGCAAATTATGTATTAAAAACCCACCCATTATTATTTTTTGTTTTATTATATGCCATCTCCAGTTCAAAAACTGATATCTTCTGTCTCTTTATTGTACAACGTTATACTTCACCTTTACACCGAGGTACCATGTGTAATACCCATTTATGTTATCTAAATCTAAACACTGTTTTTGCCACCAATATGCACTAAATCATAGAAAAATGTCAAAATGTGTAAAGGTCCACAAAGACATCGATGATTATTTAATAAATAAATAAATATTGTTAATTTTCTATTTGAAATATGAAAAAGACAAAAATTACATAAAATAAATAGGACCCACTGGCCGAGACGATTAAGGCGGTATACAACCCTAAATCATATTTGTTAGCTCAAAACTCACATTTTAATCATTTCCGGCGAATTCGTAACTATAATAACTTTTTTTATTTCCATGCCGCACAAGGAATGCGAGTTATTTATATTAATTGTTTTTGTGTTTAATTCGTAGAACTCCATTTTAATTTTTAGAAATTTAATTAAAATTAAATTTGATAATGTTATTATCGAGTTCTGCAAGTATTTTAGAATGTATTTTAGTTACAGCTGTTTCGATCTGTAAGGTCATTTTCAAACTGTGGTGAAGCCACTTACGGACGACCTATTTATTGTATTTTTAAAAGTGAAATTTTGAAGGTGTCTAAATTGATTTATTACTGGTTAAACCAGATTTTATTTTTCCAGACGGTGAATTAATAACTTCGGAGAACAACATGGAGACACATTTTAAAAATTTGTAACACGTTCCTTAGAATTAATTAAAATGAACGCGGCAGAAAGGTTGAATCTCCAGGCTTGCTAGGGTGAATTCGACCGTACGTTCGTATAATACGCCGTGCCGCGGCGTATATTTGTTTACACGCTTTCTTCACACGTTAAGATTCCCACATTATTTTTCTTCTTCTTCTTTTCTATGATACGGCAAATTCGACAGAAGGTTTGTCCAATACACAAGTCGCGAGTCGCAATTTGTATACGCGGTTTCTTTACTTACGTCGTTAAGATTCTGAATATATTTTAGGGTATACGCTGCATGTTCCGGTAAGATAAGATATCTTGGGATCGATTCCCAGTTGCGACCGTCACCTTTTTATTTTTCTTTATCTTGTTCTGTTTAATTTTTTTTTCAGATTTATTAGTATTATCTTCTATATTAACTTTTAAATTAAATTAATTAAACAATCACAGGAAGGTATTTAACATAACGTGTTCATTGCTTGATATGGTTCACTCTCGGGTTATCTAAATACTGGAAGATAAATAAACAAATGAATTACCCGCCATTAAGTGTGATTTAATGACTGAACGAGCCATTGAAGGGGTCCCCAATTAACCTCTTCACATTATCGTATTTAAATAAATTAATTCAGAAGAGAAATAAATATACCGTGAATAAAATCGATATAATTACAAATAATAATATCATTAGCGATGAAGACATATTACACCTAAATAATTAGTGGCAAACATTTGAAAAAAAAATCAATCACATTTTTACTATAATACATCTAGTTTCCTCCATTTATCCTAGGCATGGAACAACAAGACGTACAGCGCCATGTCTCGGGCCGGCTAGCAGCCAATTTCGGAGAAATACGTGTGTGTGCGATAGAATTAAATCTATGTCGGGAAGTGGGTTAAGATAGTATATCGATCGTCCAGTTCATTAGTCAAGTGTACCCTCTGGTGATCGGACAACTCAGAATGAATTCAACTCAACGCCTCCTTTGAAGTCACGAAAAAAATGTATAATTTATTTTTTTTAAATATTTTCAAGGCCAAAAGTATTTTTGTTATTTTGTTTTTGGGGTGTTATGCCGTGTTGCGCTAGATCTTTCTAAACCAAAGTTTCGGACAGCGTTACAGTATCCATCATCAGGGAGATGTGTCGAGTGATGTGATGAGTGACAGTGATGAGTGATGAGTCACATCTCCCTGATGATGGACACTGTAACGCTCTCCGAAACGTTGGCTAAAGAAGGAGGTAGCGCAACACGGCGTAACACCCCGAAAACAAATAACGAAAAAAAGTATAAAAAATTGGTCAAACAGGTTACGTTAGTTAGGTTGTGGGCTATTTTTAAATTTTTTAATAGCTTTTAATGACTTTTCAAAGAGGAGTTTAGTTGATTCTGTGTTGGCAAGGAACCATATTTAATATGTAAAACACAGAGATGTGTAAATAATATTTGATTCATGGCAAGCATTCGAATATTGTTTACCTCATTATCTCAAAACCTAGAACATATTTGGAGATATCTGACGAATCGACTGGTCGATCGATATATTTAAATTCTTCTTCTTCTTCTTGGTACGCCCTACAGGTCCCCCCGACGTTGAAGATCACTCTGGAAAATGTCTCTCTGTCTTGCGCTGCCCAGAATAGTTCCTCCACACTTCTAATGCCGGTCCACTGTCGTACATTTCGCAGCCAAGACATTTGTCTTCCACCAGGCCGTCGGCGACCCTCTACCTTGCCTTTCAATATTAATTGGAGCAAGTGATACTCCTCCCCTCGAAGTATGTGACCCGAATATGAAATCTTTCTGACTTTTATCAATGTAAGCAGTTCTCTATCTGCTCTAGCCCGCCTGAGAATTTCTGTGTTGGTGATCATGTCAGTCCATGGGACCATGAGCATTCTCCGGTGAAGCTACATTTCAAAAGACTCTAACCCGTTCATTATTTACTTTCAAGGTCTATGTCTCACATCCATACAGTAAGACCGACCACACATAACATTTTAATATTCTCTGCCTTAGTTTTAAATTGATATTGTCATTGCAGAAGAGTAATTTCATTTTACTGCATGCAGTTCTTGCTGCATCAATTCTGCACCTAACCTCTACATCTGGGTCAAGAGTCTCCGTGAGAATACTGCCGAGGTATCTAAATCTTTCCACCTTTTCGACATTGCAACCATTTAACTGTATCACTTAAATAAACAGACTAAATATTATACATAATTGTAATTTTATCTTTGAACAAATACGCTCCGAATTTTTAGCTGTAAAGTTATACATCAAACTCCCCACCTAGTATCGATCAAATTACATCGATTAATTATAAATAACCACATTAAGGACGGGTTGTTTCAAAGAATTTAAACAATTCATCAAATTTCAGGATTAATATTTAAGTTCCGTGAAAGTCCGATTCTAGTTCTGTTATTTATTATCCAAGTACTGTGAACAAAGATATTGACGTATAAGGAGATGGGCTATCGGCAGTTTTTACTGGGTGGGACTGTGCTTCTTGGTGTCACCGATATTTTTAACCAATACTAGGTACTTACTGCACACGTTAAAAAGATCAACTAAATGAACCAATTCTTTCCGTATTCAAACTACTGCACACCTTTAAAAGATCAACTAAATGCGGTAATCAAACTAGGATCTTTAGACCGTACTTCCGCCGAAAGTCGGGCGGACATCATAGGATATCTCCTTATATTTCAATATCTTTGACTGTGAATCGATAGACCCAGGATGAAATAATATCGTAACTGGAATAGAACTTTCACAAACCTTGAACAATAGATTTGAAATTTCTGTGAAATAATCCAAATCTTGGGTGGTTAAGGGTCATTGAAGTTAGTCAGTAAGTATCTAAATTTAAAAAAATATTGAAGGTTAAAATAGAAAATACCCTACCCAAATCACGAAGTTGAACTATTAGGTACGAGTATTAACTAGTGAGGAAGACTAAGTATATATTATGTATCTATTTCTAAACCACTAAACCACCGAGGTCGTCAGATAGCATGACAGAAAACATTTTCCTTAAGGCCTGTTAAAGTATAAAAAATAACAAAAATACACGTGCGGCTATTTTTGTCGTCTAAATTCTAAATAACAATAACGCTATCTTTCGCAACGAGAAATACCGCCAAATGGCTATAATTTCGCCCTGCCTTGTAGCGTGTATTGTAAATGTACTAATATCAAAGTTGACCGTGTGGGTCGGCTCGCCTCGCCGAATGGCCCGGGCAATTACGGGGATTTATGATTCCTTTACGTCACCCAGGGTGGATTTATGGAGCTTTGACGTCACAATATACCCTGTCGATTTATTATACGGATGTATCGACCTACATATATTGGTACAAAAACACCTACAGAATATTATATTCAAATAAATAATAATAAATAATAATAAAAAATACTGATATCGCTTTACAAAGCAATAAATTATTTATGAATAAATGAAACAATGTTACTTTGATAATATGAATGTTACTTTGTTTGAACCACTTGTATTTTGAGTAAAGCCAACCGGTTTCGGAACGACCGTTCCTTCTTCAGGGCAAACGTATACTGATTTATAAAATTTAAAATTTATTTATAAAATCAGTATACGTTTGCCCTGAAGAAGGAACGGTCGTTCCGAAACCGGTCGACTTTACACAAAATACAAGTGGTTCAAACAAAGTAACATTGTTTCATTTATCTATAATGGATAGGATAACCACAAAGTTTTAGCTACATTTAAAAGTAATAAATTATTTATTTAGAATTAGCGAGTACCCGGCATTCGCTGCAATGCCATCCAAATAAATGTCTCTGCTGCGTGTCCTTTCCCATGCGTCCCCGTGACTCCTTTTCCTCCCGTGTTCCTCTTCTACCTCCCCCGTCTTCCACCCGTCCACTCCCCTCCTATACCCGTTTCCCTTCCGTATTCCTCTTCCACCTTCCCTGCCTTCCTCCCCACTCGCGAATCCCCCTCCCCTTCCATACCTGCCGCTAAACTACACGAAATACACACATTTTTCAAACAACTCGCGCGCGACCAATCGCAACTTTTTTATGCAAATTAATAACGCCAGAGCTCACCAGTAGATTTAGATTAAGGGTCATAGAACAATCATCCCGATGCATATATTTTGTAAATACTTTTATTACAACTCTCTATCTCTCTCTCTCCGATGGCGCTACAGCTCATATCGAGCCTTGTCCTCCAACTCCAACTCCTCCTTTCCTCAGCGACTGACTTCCAGTTTGTTACCTGGAGAAGCTGTGCTGCATCCCCTCTTACCTCGTCTTCCCACCTCAGTCTGGGTCTTCCCATTTTTGTCTTTCCTCCTGGCTGTCCAGTTAAAATTCTTTTTGGGACGCGTGTATCCGGCATTCTCTGTACATGCCCAGCCCATCTCAACCTGAGGAGTATCATATGGGCTGAGAGGCTAGGGGCCTATTATACATCATACAGTTCTTTGTTGTGCTGGATGCGCCACTGTTCGCCCTCTTTCACGGGTCCACATATTACAACATCTAGTTACAATCATATTTTTATCTCAAGATAAAGGAACATCACATTAACACTCGATTTAAAAAAAAAAGTGTAACTTCTACGTGTATATTCTAAAGAAAATCTCATTATTGGCACACGTAGAGAGTACCCCCATTAAGATGGGGCCTTGTTATGTTATCTGATCCAGAATGTTGATCATCACCGTGTAATTTTCCCGAAGTATTCAGTCTCAGAACTCTGAGATCCGTGACATGGTGTAGCACAAATGAGTGGTACAGAGCCAAAGAACCGCCTATACAACAAATTGTGGGACTGAGATAATTAGTGCCAAAGCTCAAAGGTTATAATACAATTAATACAATGTTACTAATTAATCTGTGTATTTTAATGATACATTTGAAGGATGTTATTGGTATACAAGCATTCATGTTGGCGATGTATTTTATACTTGAGATAATTTGAGTCGAATGTCAAAAGCTTTTTTTTGTAATATACCATTTTACGACTTAATATTGTAATTGAAACATTTTGCGACTTAATACCAATTAATTCCCACGATTTCCGCACAAAACAATAATTAAAAACTGAGATAATTGATTTCAAAGTTCACAGGTTATAAATTTAATAATATATTAAATAGTTGTTTTTATGTAAATTCAAATCACTAAGAAATAGTAAGTAGACGAATTCGAATTCTCTTTGGTCAAAATACTTTAAAAATAACATTTGTACAGTAAAGTTGTGGACAGTTCAAAGCTCATTTCGTGATGGAAATGACGTTGGGAGCTTAAAATAGTTGCGTTGACCGCCTGAACTGACCGTTTTAGTGTTTTTGCTGCAATCGGTATTCAGATTTCAAAGGTATAGTTAGAATATATATAAATCAAGACCTGTGAAAATCAAGAGACATTAGGTCTTGATTTCTGGACCGCACAGACACGCGAAAGCGATCAGTATGAGATAAAACTCAAGACATAAGGCCTCTGAAGATGGATAGTGAGATCTGTTAAAAAGTCCTTTTAAGGACTACGTTACGCGGGTAAACCGAGAAAATTATTCTACATCTTACTTATACCCGTGAAAACATTAACCATAACATATATATATATTTTTTTTTGTTCTATAAATTTCACACACAAGGTTCAAAAAAATTTCCCCAAGGGCCTATTTCATCTTTGGGGATGCTGTGTGGAAGGTATTTTTAAGGAAAGGAAGTAGATGACACTCTAAGAGGGGTGCGTAGGAAACTGCGGCTCTTCAGTGTGTCCAGGTCATTCGCCGACAATATTTAGACAAACCTCACCCGAAAAACCTGGGTATCCCTTTGACGTCAGAAAATGCAGCGAACCTCTTGGGGTTACTTATGGCAGAGGTGTTAGTTATCCAATTAATGGTTCCCGGGCGGCGATACCGATTCCCGCCTCCCAAAAGGTATGATTAGCACTGCACTAAATTACATAATAATATTATCAAAGTTTTTTACAAATTCGTTGTGCAGGCGACTTCGGTTCTGGACCACTCAAACATCAATCTAGCTTGTAGATGACAGCAAGCATCTACAACATAACACAGCAAGAGTATCTGAGACGTTAGCGAAACGGATAACGGATTGCCATCATTCTATGGTCGTTATTCCGATAAAGGCCCGTGCGCGCGTATTAGCGGAACCAGCGATAAGGGATGGGAAGAAGGATGAGGGTTGGGGATGATGTTTGCCACCGTTAAGGAGATGGATTAAGTCACTGATTGGTTAAAGGGTGGCGGATGCCCTTCTCGGGGTTGAGAGGATACACGGGGCGCAAATTGGCTGGCTGCGGTGGCAAATTGAAATTAACGAACTACGTCTTTGGGAATTCATCGAAAACTAATCAACTTACACATTATGTAGTGGGTTTGATTATTCCTAGTAATATGGGTGTACGTTTTGATAATGAACTTTGACTGCTTCTCACACAAAAGTAGTAAATATTACAACGTTCATGAGACTAATGCCAAACGATATTACATAGAGAAAAACTAATCTTAAACTGTGCATTCTGTGAACATTTTTAAGTGGATTATTAACAACCAAGATTTCTACAATTTTTAATTTTATATACTTTTTCATGTTAAGACGCCGCTACCCGAATTTATACCGATTTCTTGCAAACCTCCATTAAACATTTGAAGTTTTTAAGCTCTATCTAGACATTCGTCGCGCCGAAGCGCAAATTAAATAAAATTCCCTCGATAGAAAAAAAATCGCAAAGTATGATCCAAAATTTATTATAAAAACGTTTGTTTCAGTTATTTTACAAGTTATATGTATGAAATAATTCACAGTGTTTCTTTAAGTGCTGTTTACGACAATCCCCGCGAGGATTTTGCACTATTTCAAACGAGTCGTGTTTTATTAAACATTTTCAAAATTTTCGCATCGATTTTATCGTTTTAAATATTAGCGCGCTTCTCTAACATTCGTAATTACATATCTTTCCATCTTTTTTTTGTGCGCGGTTGCGGGACCTTAATAACCCGTAAATGACCCAAAATAATAAATAAATAAATCAATAAAAAACAATATTAATATTGGGGCCTTGTGAGATTTATTCGTCGATGTTTGATAATGGCGATGCGCGTAGTGTAACATTCGAAATCACGTCGCTAACAATAACACTTCTTATATATATGGCGATAAGATTTAAAATCGCGATCTACAACAGGTGCCTGTTTTGATCTACACAAGAAAAAAAACATCGCTAAAAACCGTGGTGTATTCTATTTGTTCATGCAAAAATATTAAAATGTTTTCCAATAATTTTTTTAAGCACATAATTTTCCACAATGTACCTACAATAAAAACAAAACCCAAAAGCGTGTTTTATTTTATTATGCGAAGTAAGTACCAATATTTTAAAAAATTACGATTATTTTCTAAAGAATTTAATTTTTAACATTATGCAATAAAATCGTAACCGAAAAGAGGTTAGTGGGAGATTTTGAACATTAAAGCAGTTTTTAAAGGCCTGAAGTTATTTTTTTGAGCTTATAAAAACACTTACCTAACTACTTATAATCGATTATTTCAAATGGCAATATATATTCTACACGCAGAATTCAATTAAGACGTCAATATACCCTAAAACATATTCAGAATCTTAACGTCGTAAGTAAAGAAGCCGAGTATATAAATTGCGGAACCACTGTCGAATTTACCCTATCAAAGAAAAGAAGAAGAAAAATAATGTGGGAATCTTAACGACGTAAGTGAAGAAAGCGAATAAACAAATATACGCCCGCGGCATGGCGTAGTGGACGAACGTATGGTCGAATTTGCCCTAGCGGGCCTGGAGATTCGACCTTTCCGCCGCGTTCATTTTAATTAATTCTGAAGAACGTGTTACAAATATTTAGGATGTTTCTAAAAGTTTCCCCCCCGAAGTTATTAATTGATCATCTAGAAAAATAAAATCTGGTGCTTACCTCTAACTTTATAGTTAAAAACGGGTTATAAAGTTTTAAAATCGTTGTACGTAAAATATATTAATGGTAAGGTATTGTTTTTATTAATCTTAAATATAAAAACCTATTTCCTCAGGGGTCTGTTGGAATAAAAAAGGTATTATAGTTACGAATTCGCCGGAAATTATTAAAATGTGAGTTTTGAGCAAACAAAAATTTATTAGGGTTGTGTACCGCCAGCATCTAACATATTTCTAAAGCGAGCCCTAAACGTTCAATATTTATTGTGATCCGCAGATATTTATCAAATAACGTAATATTTATTTAATCTGCAGACTAGAGAGTATTGACGAATCACAACATGGATCACAGATGCCTAGATTCCTGAATTCCGTATCGTGAACCCAAGTACCGTGATAAATAAGGAATTTAGAAATCCTGTAATCCATTTTGTGCTTCGTCAATACGCTGGGTGGACACGAACAATAAATATCACGACATATGATAAATATCTGCGGATCCCAATAATTATTGAACGTCTAGGGTAGCACTCCAATCCGTATTTGTTGATCGTGATCCATAAATACGGATCCATAATATATGGATCACGATCCACATAATATATGGTATACTCTTAGAGAAAGAATAACCTCGCCCAGTTTAATGTTTCAAATCCCCAGTATTGTCTGACTTTGAATAAAAGGATTGAAACATCATCACCGATGGATCGAAAAAATAATCTTTTTCAATGGAAGCAATCTTTAATCGAGACTTCCGCAAGTAACTAGTTAAATATCACACACAATTTATTAATGGCAATATTCGTGTAGACAAGCCTTTTTTTGTCAGCTGAATGTGGTCAACAAGTCGAGTTGTACAATGTTCACCATCAAAAAAATTATCGAAAAAACTATTTGGAAACCACTAAATCCACAATTATTAATATCAACATCATAAAACAAACTTTTATTTCACAAGTCGTGCAAAAAACATTTCAACGATACTACACAAAAAAACCACCAGGAAACTACTTTTAAAAAAACAAAAAGTAATTTAAATAAGCCAAAAAACGATATTAAATTTTTAGCTCATCCGACATTGTTCTTCGGGACCGTCCAGGGTGTGTTAACCGTAAATCTCACAGCTGGTGGAGAACGTTATATTTTTTTAATTATCTAAGAAGGCGTTGAATCGACAAGAAAGAGTTAGAAATAATAAAAAATGTTTTTTTTTTTTACTTTAACTCCACACAGGAGGCCCTGAGGAAAATAACTTCCCTCGGGGCCTATGTCATCTTTGAAGATGCTGTGTGGAGGGTCTTTTTGAGGAAAGGAAGGAGTGAACACGGGTCTTGAAGAGACCCATGTTGTAGGAGGGAGGAAACACAGAGGCCGGCAAATCGTTCAACAGCCGAGCCGTTGAACTCAAGAGCGAGTCATAGAAACGACCTGTTCTCATGTGACTAATGTCAACCGTGTACAAATGTTGGGCGCGTGTTTGGCGTGTTTCCCGACTATGTACCGGTGCCAAGGGGATCAATGACGTTAGTTCCTCGGAGCATCTTCCATTGTAATACCGGTAGAACAAGGACAGCATTCCCACCTGACGCCTGTGCTCTAAAGATTGCAGTCCGTCTGTTAAGATGGGAGAATCTATCAAACGGACCGCCCGTTACTGCACAGAGTCAAGGGTTTTTTTAGGTATTTTGGAGCTCCAGATCAGAGGTGGCTGCCAAATTCAACCGTGGGGCGCACTTGCGATTTGTACAGGGTTAGCAGTTGTGTACTATTAAAGTATCTGCGGGCCCTGTACAGTACGCCCAGTTTCTGAGAGGCTGAGTCTGAGTTGAAGAATTTACAAGCATAAAACTATAAACACAATTAATTTGGTAGGCGGTATGGGAACCGCCGCTCCAGGAACCATTGATTGGCTAAACAACACCACTGCCATAGGTCACCTCAAGTGGTTCGCTACGTTTGGTGACTCAGTAGGGGTGCGCGGGTTCATGGAGTGACGTTTGTCCGGGTCTTAGCGGCGGATGCATCTGCCCACCAACCTTTGGGAGACCGTTTGATCTCTCCAGCAGGCATCTCTCGGAACATAATCTTGTACCGTAGTGTGAGGGATGGAATCATTCGTCCTGGACACACTGACCCTCAAATTCCTACATAAACCTTTTTCCTTCCCATAACATCCTCTCCGTCCTTTTCTAAAAAAGAGCCTCTACACAGCATCCCCAAAGATGACGTAAGCTCTGAGGGGAATTATTTTCTTCAGCGCTTCCTGTGAGGAGAATTAATTTGTATACATCTCGACTAATTTCAGCTCGCTACGTTATTTAATATATCATTGATCATATTTGTAAAGGCGGACTGACAGATAATACTGTTATATTTTTAATATCATCAGAATACTCAATTAAATAAGTCAAAAAGTGATTTATGTTTGAAAAGTTGACTGTGAATATATTATGTGGGAAGATGGACACATCGAAGTGATTTAAAATCAAACTAGTTTCTTTATTAAGGTAGTTAAAATGTCGACGAGGGACCGGAAACAGTTTGATGTATGAATATTTAGATAAAGTGTCAACACGGAAATATATTACTATAATATCATAATATTAAAAAACGACAACAAAAACACCACGCATGTTTTTTGATACCTCAAAGTCCCAACTGCCCGGAACCGATGGATCGATGGAATCCACGATTCGTGGAATGTTGTGATTTCGAAGAAAGTGGAGTGAAAAAGAAGATTGAAAAAGTCGAAGGCTGGAAAGAGTCCTGCTATTCAGGTCTAGTCACTAACGCTAGATTTCAAGCTTTGTTATGTTTCAATTCTGAACGGTGGTCAGGCGATATTGTGAACAACTTCTAATCTGGAACTCAAAATATCGTTCCATGAGCATAAATTTATTCTTAAATCATTATAAAACTTCACTTCATAGCACGACGTAATTAATATAAATCGGTCAAATTAAATTACAAAAAAATCTCTTTTTTACATTAACTCCACAGAGGAGGCCCTGAGGAAAATAATTCCTCCTCAAGGCTTGTCATCTTTGGGAATGCTGTGTGGAGGGTCAATTTAGAAAAGGAAGGAGTAGAAATTCTGGGAAGGAAAAAGGTAGGAATCTAGGGATCAGTGTGCACAGGAGTAACCGACGTATGAATCCAACTCTTATACTGCGAAGCAAAGCGATGTTCCTGCTGGAGAGATCAAAAGGTCTCTCTCAACCAGTCTTTCCTGACCCGGCCTGCTGCGCAGCTAGTGGGCAGGACGCGGACAAATCTCACCCCCATGAACCCGGGCACCCCATCTAAGTCACTAAACGTAGCTAACCACTTGGGGTGACTTGTGGCAGAGGTGTTGGTTATCCAATAAATGGTTCTCAGAACGGCGGTACTCACACCTGCCTCCCAAATTGAAAACTTACACAAAATCACCAGTTTGTCCAACCTATATATTCTGGACAAAGATAAATACTAACCATAATTTTTTTTTTAATATGTTTTATTTTATTTCCGCTACTATAGTAATTACTTACATTATAACATAATCATATAACTGTTTTTTCCTCATTACTTATTTTATTCACAGAAGGTTTCTTCGACTGGTCATAGCCGTTATTTTTATTTTTCTTTTACTAACACTATTATCTCTTTTTGATGTTACCTATTTCAGAAGAATTATTCCACGGGCTGCTACTTCTATTTATCTTTTGTATAATGTTAATGTAAGTACTTGCATACTGCTTACTAACCCCGTATACATGGACATTGAAGGGTCTAGAGTCGTTCAAATAAATGTAGCTTCGTTCAAAAAAAGTAGAGTCTTGACGTGTGCGGTGAAGGAGGAAACCATATGTTTCCTTATAACGCCGTTGGGAAAGTGGTGGGTCCCCTCCAATAACCATAATTAGTTGAGTGTTGTTTGAGGAAGAGCAGTTCATTATTTCGAAGTCTACGGGAGAGGATATTCAAATGAGTTGTAGTAAAGTAGGCGAATCTTTAATATAATTAATAACTTTGAAAGGAACAAATGAGATTAAATTTCTACGGTATTTTGAAGAAGAAACGATCAATTTCATCATAATATGCCTCCCAAATAGAAGAAATTCAATGATACATTTAATTCTCGACAGGCCAAAATGCCAAACGTTGTAGCAGGTAGCTACTGGATGGTTCCGCATTGTGTCAACTACGCATTTTTATTCCCGTCGGTGGCACGCCTGAGTTTCGGGGTTCGATAGTTCGAGTTCTAACCGCAACCGTGAGTTGGTGTGGAGAGCCGGTGCTGAGAAGGTGGTCGTGCCCTGCGCACGCAGCTTGGTGGTTTCTGGAAACTTCTATCGCGTGTGAGAAAAATGAATATTAATATTATTTAGATTATGGTCACTGTTATAAAATATGTCAGGATGTTTTCCCTGGCTGGCGCCCTGGTAATTTAAATTCTCCATAGCTTTGATGGCATAGACTTCTTTCTGTTTGCAATTTAAATCTTTTAACCTCTATCAGGTTCTAACCTGACACGCTTTGAGAATTATGTTTCTTGCTCTACCTGATTTCTTAATGATGCTTATCAATAAATGTCCTTTTTCAACAGCAGACTTATTATTTTATTGAATAATGTTGTTTTGGTTCCTTCTTGCCGGTGCGAGTTGTAGGTAGTTTCTACACATTCTTATCACGCACGCGATAATGTTACAACGTGACGTCCGTAATCGTGGGGGTTGGCTGATGACCCCATGCATTTTTTTTCTAAACTTTTAAACCAAAGAAAACACTTTTTCTTTTTTTGACATTTTTTTCTTATTTACGTTTTTTTTTGTTATTTGTCCATTTATTGGGCAGGGAATATTACCTACCTATATTTGACAAAATATTTTTTCTTGCGATCAACGATTTTTTGACATTTTTTTTTAAATGGCATATTATGTATTAATCCTTTGCGCAGGAATACCTAAAATACTAAAAACATATTTCATGTACTTAAGTAGATATAAGAAGGATAGTTATTTTGGGGTCTACCTTCGGCCCCAGTTGGCTGCGGGAGAGTTAACGACTTTACAAGGAAGGCATCAATAACATTCCACACATTGTAAGAAATATGGACTGTTCGTGTTTGTTTCATTCACAAAAGAGGTCAAGAACGAGTTGGAGAACCATCACATGAAATAAAATCATCCAAGGTTAAGATAACTACTTAAATTTCGATGAAAACGTAATTATTTCTTAATACTACCTCGATATAATGTAATCGTGTATATAAAAATAATAATTATTATAATAATAAACAGTTTGATTTGAAGTGGCTCACCGCGACATCGAGCCATGTTTCGTGGAGAAAAACCACACACTTTCTCGTCTTGACATACTTTAATGAGAATATTTAAAGTGCAATATATTTCGAGACGCGTGACGGCGTGATGAATGGGTCAATCGATGCTCGAGACAGCTACTGTGATTCATCCTACTTGAAATGGCACTTACAGACATTGGGATGACTAAATATTATTTACATCGAATATATTATAGAATGGAAGCAGTTATATCATAAGTCATAAGTAATATATTCTGTCTGCACGCATACCTGACATTATTAACTAAGAAACAAAATTGCTCAGTTTCATCGGGTATTTTGAACTTAAGGTTAAACGTCACATACGTTATAATCTACGCATTCACAGATGGCGCCAATTAAATTATTTTAGGTTTTTAATAGTTTTTGCACATTTTGCTTTAAAATATTGAGGTGAATTAATTGTTTGCGCCCATACATATTTAATATGAATATAAATAAATAGTTTTGTCCATAAACAGACCCAAATCTTTCAAGAAAGGCTGAAAAATACAATATTGGATTGAGTCGCCGATACAAAATTGAATTTTTCAGCCTCTCTTGAAAGATTTGGGTTTGTTTATGGACAAAACTATTTATTTATATTCATATCGAATATGTACGGGCGCAAACAATTAATTCACCTTAATATTTTAAAGCGTAATGTGCAAAAAGAATTAAAAACCGAAAATAATTTAATTGGCGCCATCTGTGAATGCGTAGATTATAACGTATGTGACGTTTAACCTTAACCTTTGGACTACACAGTAAGTTAGGAAGGGATGTTTCACAGAATTTGTACAATTGATCAAATTTCAAAGGTAAGGTGATGTACTACTAAGTAATGTAAAATCGTTTGTTTTGGGTTTGAAAATTAGATCGCTTAGAAATATTGTAGATGCTTTAAATACTGCGAGTAGAACACACATTCGCCTTTGAAATAATCGGGTATTTTTTTACATAGTACCAGGCCGATGAAAACTTTTTACATAGTACCAGGCCGATGAAAACTTTTTCAAAATTCAAAGTCTCGTACTTACGAACGCGTTTTCGGTTGAAGTTTTATTGCATAATGTGGAAAATTCAAATCTTTAGAAAATGATCGTAAAACATGTAAATATTTGTGCCTCAACTTCACAAAATAAAACAAAACACGCTTCTTGGCAATGTTTTTTTCTTAAATAAATCAAAGCAGGCGGCTGGTGTTAAACGAGAATTTAAACATTATCGCCATCTAAATACAAGGAGTGTTTTTGTTAGCGGCCTGTTACCACGATGTGGTGAATCGCTTTAATTTTCAAGTTCGTGAATGTCCTATTATTATCCAAGTACAGTGGACCCGCGGTAATCCGAACCCTGTCTAATCCGGCGCCCCCTGTAATCCGACACGACTATCACTGTTGATTGTACATAAAATTTCGGCAAATCTTCTCTAATATAATTTATTTATTTATTTATTGTTTGTTTGTAAATATTACATAATACAATATAATGAACTTAAAATGTCCAACTAGGCAATTGCCCGTTTTAGGACATTCCAATATAATAATGTTTTTACATGTAAATTATAGAAAGTTATAGTGTTGACTATTCTGTTTGTAAAATAATACATATGTATATTCATATTCTAGAATATTTTCAGTTATACCATTATAAAATATATGGTTAAGGGGCATTAACATCTATTAAACAATTAAATGGTATCTATTAAAAGAAAAGAAAAAAAGCTGAATGAATTTTTTTACTATTGTTTAGCTGACATAATAAACTAAAGTAATATTAATAGATAAAACAAGAAAAATGAATTTGAAAATGAAAATGAATGAAGAAATTCTGTTGGTAAAATAATACATATATATATATATATATATTCATAAAACTAGTATACTTTCAGTTACACCACGATATTTTTTTACTATTGTTTAGTTGACATAATAAACTAAAGAAATGTTAATAGATAAAACAAGAAAAATGAAAAATAAAAACTGAAAGTAAAGAAGGAACTTTTCCTTTAAGGAAAAATATCACGCGGAATTGAGCAATTTTCGAATAATGCATGATTGGACAGGTTGTAACTTGTATGCGCCACCACTATTGTGCTCGAAGCGTATTGTTTCAGTTCATTTGTAATTTGTCGGATTACGAAGTACTCTTATTTCAAAAAATTCTGGACTATAAAGGGTCTTAGGCGGTACTCTATAATACGACATCGCCCTGCAAAACGTTTGTCGGATTACCGCGGGTCCACTGCACTGTGAAACAACCGACCCACGATGAATACATAGAATTTGAACATTCCTTTAATTTTAGCTTTGATAAATTGGTCCAATTCTATAAAACCAGTCTTTTACAAATTCTGTTCTGATGATATTTATAGTGTCTACTAAAACATAAAAAAATGTTGTAATGCTTTTTGTTTATAGGTACTTATTTGTGTATAAATGTTTGTCTTTTGAGATTTTAAATTTTATCCAGACGAAGGAACCATTGTTTCGAAACATGTTGATAATTTTGATTAAATAAGTGATGCACACAAAGTGATTTTTTTTCATTTAATTAAAATGACACCACAAAGTGAATTTGCGAATATTGAGGAAGACATTATATTTTCTTTAAGCACTAGAATAATTTCAACTGTCAACAAATTTCGGAAAAACCATCTCATCATTAGGGCTACAGATTATACCCACAGAAATATTAAAAAAGTTATATTATTGCTTAAAATAGTAATTAATATTATATAATATAAATATATAGCGCCCTTGAGGTGATTTTTCACAAAAACGAAATATTATTAATTTACGCACCAGATTTAAATGTCCGGGTTTAATTTTCCCCACAGGAAAAACTAAACCCTTTCACACACTTCCCAAATGATCATCTGGTCAATACACGTTAGGCAATTGCACTATATGTATTATAATTACAAAACAATACAAGAACAACATGTCAACCTACCAGAGACCAGATGGGAAAAAAATTCACCGACTCCAGATATTTTCATATCAGAGGGTTCGGCTCTGTGGAATTCCTAATTGAACCTATAAATCCTACTGATCCCTCAATATAAATATTTAAAAAATCTTTTGTAATCCTACATGTATTTAAAATTACCGATTTTTGCATTTTTATGTATAAATTCTTTGACAAATCTAATACGCCTAAATTTTGAATCAGAGACCTAGGTATAATGCCAGTAGCCGAAATAACAAATGGTAATATTTTTATATTCCGAGAATGCCAAATTCTATTAATCTCATTTCCTAAATCTGTGTATTTTCTAATTTTTTCAGAAACAGTTTTTTGAATATTACAGGAATTTGGAATAGCTACATCAATGATATAAGTTATTTTTTTAATTTTGTCATGTAAAACTATATCAGGTCTATTATGACTAATTGTTCTGTCTGTTAGTATAGTTTTATCATAATATATTTTATAAAATTCATTTTCTAAAAATGAATTTGGTTCATATTCATAATATGGTACTATATTACGGCAGTCAATCAAGTTATGTTTAATTACCAAACTTTGGTGGATTATTTTTAAAACCTGATTGTGCCTAAATGTATACTCGGACGGCGCTAATATAGAACATCCCGATATAATATGTTCTATAGTTTCCGGAAAAGCCAAACATTTTCTACATAAATCATCAATTTGATTTATATCTTTGATTATATGCTTCCTATAATTTTTAGTATTAATGACTCTATCTTGAATGGCAAGCATAAATCCTTCTATTTCTGCGCTCAACTCTCCAATACTCAACCATTTGTTTGACGAAAGTTTGTCAACATACGTTTGGTTGAGATAATTGAAGTGTTTTGCATGAATAATTTTATTTGACCAGGAATCTAATAATTCCTGGTTAGTATTTATAAGAATGTTGGCATTCTCGTCATATAAATTTAGAGGTGTAATGTTTCTATCTGCCTTACAAATTATTTTGTGCATTTCTGAGCTATTAGCTTTCCTATGGAAAAAATTTCTAAGCATTTCTACCTGATTGTGTTTCAAAGATGTTATTTTGACTATACCTCTACCTCCTAAATTTCTAGGTAAATTAATTCGTTCTATAGCTGAATTTGGATGATGGCAATTAAACTTTGTTAACGTAGTTCTAATTAATCGTTCTAAACTATCTAAATCTGTATTGGACCATTTAATTATGCCAAATGAGTACGTTAATAAAGGTATTGCCCAAGTATTTATTGCTTTTACTAAATTTTTAGCAGATAGATTGCATTTTAAAATTTTTCTGATCCTAGTTTGAAATTTAATCCTAATATCATTTTTAATACTAGTGTGATCTAATCTATTCGATTGCGGGTATCCTAAATATTTATAAACCTCATCCCCTTTCATACTTTTAATTTTGAAATTTCTAAATATACCCTCGTCTCCATCTACAATTTTGCCTTTCTCTATATGGATCGTTTTACATTTATCTAAACCAAAAGTCATTTTAATATCATCTGAAAAAATTTTAACTACCTTAATCATTTTTTCTAAATTTGATTCAGAATTTGAAAATAATTTTATATCATCCATATATAATAGATGTGAAACTATACTACTCTCTCTTGTATTACCCTTAATTTTTATTCCAAACTTGCTTTTAATTAACATTTTAGACATAGGATTCAATGCTAAGCAAAACCAAAGAGGACTCAATGAGTCTCCTTGAAAAATCCCTCTTTTTATTGAAATGCCCGGTACTACTATTTTCTTACCTTTTAAATTTACTAGTAAATCTGTATTCCAAAAGGACATAATATTTTTCAAAAAGCTAATTATAATTGGGTTAACTTTATATATTTTTAATATTTTGATTAGCCACGAGTGCGGGACACTATCAAAAGCTTTTTGATAATCTATATAACAAGTATGTAAATTACGCTTTTGATTTTGAATTTGTTTTAAAATTACAGAATCAATAACTAATTGTTCTTTACATCCCATATGTTTTCTGCGACAACCTTTTTGTTGTTCAGATAAAATATTTTTTTCATCCAAATGAGTATATATTAAATCTGTCAAGCAAGAGGTTAAAATTTTGTATATTGTCGGTAGACATGTAATGGGTCTATATTGAGAGGGATTATTAATATTTTCGCTTTTAGGTAACATATAAGTAATGCCCTTAGTTAGAAAATTAGGAAAATTTTGAGGTTGTTTGACAAGTTTTGAAAGATTTTTTGCAAAAAGAGGATGTAAAGTAGTTAGACGTTTGTACCAAAAATTATGTATCCAATCGCAACCCGTGGCTTTCCAATTATGAGTATTTTTTATAATTTTGGCTAACAATTCAACCGATATATCAGAAAAACTCATTTGTTCAATGTCTGAACAATTGAGTTCTTCATTTTCTATCCATGAACCTGCCTCATTATGTTTTATATCTTTACTCCAAATGTTTGTCCAAAAATCGCGCATATCTGATTCAGATGGCAACGGAATATTATTATTCGAAATAATATTTTGTTTATCATCAAGTTTGGAATAAAATATTTTCTCATTTTTTTGAAATAATCTATTATTATTTCTTTTATTATACGTATAATTATATCTTTTTAATCTACTAGCTTTTACACCTAATTTTTGTTTTAATAAATCTAATAAATCATTGATTATATTTTCATTATTATTACTACCAATGTTATAACCAAATTTTCTCCCAATTTCATCTACATGTCTCAAAATATTTCTACTTCTATTCCCATTTTTATATTCAATTACTCTAGCTATACTACTTCTTAAAAATACTACATCATTTTCTATTCTAATCTGCCATTCTGGTTTACTATAATTATATGATCTATCATCAGAGGATGTTAATTTAACTCCTAACCTAGTACATATAGTGATAGCACTAGCGTACACTAACGTATGAAGATCTAAAAAACTAATATCGTCAAATATTATTTTTGGTAAAATTAAATTATTTAATTCAGAAATTAATTTAGATAATTTTTTTGACGTATGCAATTTTGGTAATTTTGGTCTAACTGTGGGCTCTATATCTATATATCTATTTATATTATTATGAAGCAAGTTAGCTAATTCTATTACATTATCATCTAGTAAGTTTAAATTTGCAATGTTGATTTCCCTAAGATTATGAATAGCGTCTAAGTTATTTGAATCTACTGTAATATCATTAGATTCTTCTACTAGAATATTATCTAAACTGTCTTCATTCAATGTATCTAATATAACATTACTACGCATATTAATTTGTTCTAAATTATTCTCTAATTGCAATCTATCTCCTATTTCCTTTTTTATCTGATTTAATGTTACTACAGGGATTAAATTATTTTTGAAAATTGCCCTTTTTTGGTCAGCTAATCTTTGTTCGTTTACTTGGGCAACCGGATAATTTTGTGAGAAAAGTTATATTATTATCCAAATATTATTATTATATATTATATTAATATTATAAAAGTTATATTATTACTTATTCGGAAACTTGTCGATAATTAAAATATTTATGTTTAGTGATTGAGAGAAAGTATGTGTTTTAAATTGTAAGATTTCTGTCTCTTAGGTTTGTGGTCGTACGGTCTGATTCACATTAATGACATAGCATTTAGAGTTAGGTATTTATTCTACGTAAAAACTACCATAGGTGTAATAATTTTAAGAGCACATATGAAGATAGGTTATCCAAACCAAGGTAGGGTAGAGGGGTGATGGATGAAAAACTTTTACTTTAACTATGTGTAGTAATATTTCTTTCGTATTTATGGATAATATGTTTATACTAGATGTTGTATGATCTATCTAGTTATAAAATTAAATTTATTGGATGGTTACAACCCGTACAGGTAAGCTACAATAACCACTTAAAGACGTAACCACGGAAATCTGTTTCAATTATCCCCATAGTGTGGACGAGTAAAACAGTACGTGGGGATAATTGAAACACTCTAAATATCTTTGGAATAATTGGAGTAATTTTAATCAATGTCAAACATTTTCTTTATTATAAGAGTAATCAATGAGATCATGAATACTGATTAAACTTATTGCAAGTATTTTAAAAACCATGAACGTAAATGTCTTTGAAATGAAAAAACTTTAAACATTTTTTTATTATTTGTATTTAAGTGCTCTTAGTTATACTAACTATGAGTATTTGGCATATTCAACATAGTTTTACAGCGATATTATTATCCTGGAGGAGAATAGAACGGTATTAAAAATAAGTTTTTCGCTTTCATACAAAAGTGCTTGTTTCAACCATCACACTGTTTCAATCATAACAATGTTGAATTTACCTCTGACTCGAGAGCATTTTTTCTGTGTAAAATTCAGCAACTTTAAGAAGTCGAAAAAATAGAAATTAACTGAATTTGTGGTTTGTGATGTGACATCATTATACAAAATATCGGAATATTTTTTAACAAAAAACTTTAAATATTTGGTTAAGGGGCATTAACATCCATTAAACAATTAAATAGTATCTATTAAAAGAAAAGAAAAAGCTGAATGTGCAATTCACATTCGGTAGAAGTGAAACATACAGAAAACTAAAGTAGACAAGAGTAGGGAGACTACGAAGCACTTTTTTTATCAATGTAAAGGATTTTTTTTCATATTTTTGTCGTCGGATTCCAGTGCACCTGGAAAAAAATTTAACCAAAATCGTAACAGAAATACAGAATTTAAGCAATTGCAAGAGTATGTACCTACCCATCACAAATGATTCAATGAGGTTGATTATTTTAAAAAAATAAGAAAGGATAGGGCCTTTACCGGTGCACTCACCCAAGTACGAAATTATTAAAGCAACCAACCTATTGAGTGAATATCCTTTAAAACAAGTATGGGTATGTTCGTAGGTAATTACAAAGAACTAACCAAATGACTGCCTCAAAACAGGCTAGCCCAGTGAGGCCGGTTACGTGTAACCTAAACTTATAACTATAAATCTCTAATATTTAAATATTATCTACTGTTCATGTGTATATTTTTTTCTCTCTTGTTAACTTTTGTACTTACATAATTGATAAAACAATGTATACTATAAACGTAGATTTTTTAGTTCTAAATGTAAAAAAAATCAATAAATCACGTGAGGGCGTTTAATGTAGAATGTGGTCGTATGAGATCGACTTCATCATCCACTTTCAAGATCACAGAATTACATCTAGTGGAAAGACTTAATGATTTGAATTTCAGACCTTTTTCTATTATAACTTTTAAATTTTCTCTCAGTGTGGACGATTGAAACATGGTTATGATTGAAAGGTTGCAATCATCCCCATACAAGTTGTTTCAAACATTCCCACGCTGCATTTCTTGCTTCAAAGCCAAAAATAAGCCTTTTAAATAGAAATGAACGCCACGCAAATTCATTATAAAAATTCTAAAATAGATAAAGGAGAGAATGTAATTAAACAATTCGTCAAGCTGCGATAAACAAAAATGTCGTAAATATTTACTTTTTAGTGCGAAATCCAATAATGTCCCCTATGCACGATTGAGTCACTCGCCGGCTAGTGCGCTTTTGTAGACACGTCCCAACAGACCTGACGGAGTTTCGAGTGTTATATCACACTCTTAGGTATTATAGTTTTCGAGTAAATTGAAATGTTTCAATCATAACCTGTTTCAATCGTCCCCACTCTACCCTACTTTATTTATAGGTTATTTATTACACATTTAAAGTAAGGCGTGTTTGGGATGAAACACCACAAAACTGCGCAATAACAATGCCATATTAAGAATACTAAAATCCCACTCCACCCAACGTTCATACGTTCATAATAAATTCAGATAGCAACATCCGGATGTGTAAAGGTAATAAAACATTGATGTTGAACTTTAAAGGTGTCATTAGTGAATATCGGATGAAAGCACGTATCAGGAAAACATAAAGACGAGGAAGTAAATATCACAACAAAGGAAAAGCTTACTGCATAAACAATAACATTGCACAATGCACATTGTTGCATCTCTCCTTAAGAGGAACAGCGGCTGCGAGGCCTTTTTTATACAAAACTTAATTTTGGATTTGAGACCAAAATACCAAACCAAACTGAATATATTTAGTATGGATACGTTGCTTTGTTTATTTATGTTTTTAATTACAAAATATAGATAGATAAACTAACTTGGTGCAGTCGTTCGGAAGTTATGTGCGTACATACATTTCGGCGATTCATTTTTAGAGATAGATATTAACTACGACGCCAATATCGTTTCCACTGTCGTTTGCAATAACTCGATTTTGTTAGGGACAGAAAACGTAGGATAAATAATTTCATAACGCCAGAGCTTACCAATATATTATGCAGCCTATATTACTCGTAGTAGTAATAATGTAGCTTTCAATTAGCGAAAGAATTTTTAAAATCCATTCAGTATTTTTCGCGTGAAAGAGTAACAAGAACATGTATACATCCATACAAACTTTCGCCTCTATAATATTAGTACAATAAATGAACCAATTTTCACATTTTGGAGAAAACTTTGGCAATTATTTGCGAGTTAATGATTAATTATTTAAAAAAAATAATTTTGCTTTACATACGAGTACTATTGAAATATAGAATAAAAATAATAAAAAATCATTTTAATGGGCGTAAATGAAAATTAAAAACGACCGACTTTCACAAATTTGTAAAACATAAATTAAAATTACTATAACTATACTTATATTACTTACAAAAAATAAAATTAGGCAAAGAAAAGCTTGTCTTGTGATGTTTAATGTTTTCATTGATTTTTCATGATGTTAACTCAGTAGGTAGCGTAAAATCATTTGTTTGATAATTTTAAGTCACAAAAAATGCCAAAGTTTCCAATAAAATCATGAAAAAGTGATTTTTTTGTAATTACGTATATTTTATAATTTAAAATAAAAATAACACATTTCAATACTAGATATTTGCCATGCCTTTTGATTAAAAAAATAATTTTTCAGTTTGGTTAAGTATTTTGGCCTCAAATCCAAAATTAAATTTTGTATGAAAATGGCTGCGCAGCCGTTCCTCTTAATGTCAAGCTCGCTACTTGAGACATAGCGTGATTGTCAATTAATCAATATTTGTATTGAGACATTAACTCTTCATTCATATCGAATAACAATAAGTAAAAAAATATAAGTAAACTGCATTGATGTTGACAATGCAATATTAAAGCAATCATTGCTTTGGTGAGATTTGCATACAAATTCACTGGCGTTTGATTGCACATAATTGAGATACAAGGGGGGATGTCTTTAGTATACTAACAACGTATGGTTTTACACAATACAAAAAATTGTTACGAGTTAACAATTCATTGTTTCGTATGGCATTTAGCACGCGGTTAGCTACACGAAATAGAAATGACTCCAATGTAACACTAGATCTAGTCAACTTACACAATCGGTAACAATATCATATATTTTAGATGTAATATTAAATATGTATTGTATAACCCAGTGGAATTCCGTTACACTTATTAATTGTAATTTAAAAATCTTATTCGAATGTTGGGTTTAAAGACAACATAAACAGGGTGTTAAGGGACGTGCCTGATAAACTTAATTTATAACCTGTGATTCATGACCTTATTTCGAGTTAAAAAATAAAATGAAAGTTTGGTTTCATGTGACATTGTTTTTTAATAAAAAAATATCATTTCACATGTTGTCCCTGGTCACTCATCTGAGTGTCCACACTAAACCCCACCCCGACTCTAAATGTCCAATATCTGCGGATTTTTAATGTTTTTAGGTGTTAACAAAAGAAGAAAAAAAAGGTCAAAATACGAGTAGATTCCACATTTTTTACCCAAAATAAGGTTCGGAAACACTAGTAAATTGTAAAAGTCAGATACATCTCTTCATACCTTGTATAATTTAATTAACTAACCATCACGCCGTTAGGCAGTAGTTGAGGTGTAGTAAGAGAGGACGGACCGCCAAACAACTCGATCTTGGAGCACACTCCTTGCCTCATTCACATTCATTATCGCTCTTAGCTCTACAACCCCTGGTGGGTCTTGGACTAGGGATGTCGAAAGTGAAAAAAAAATCGATATATCGATGTATCGATATTTATTAAAATATCAATATCGACGTCGATATATCGAGGAAAAAATATCGATATATCGGTCAAATTTTCAAGAGATTTTGCGTTTTTAAAATAATAGTGTATTCAGCTCAATATTATCAATAGTAATTTTTGTACACAATTTGCTTTTTTTAATGTACAAAAATCTCAATGAAAATGAAGGTATTTTTATCACTATTCATTTCTATTACGTAATAATTACAAAAATATCAAAAACTAAAAAGCTGTCTTCTAACTTATATGTAAACTGAGATGCATACAAAGTTTGTATGCGTCTCAGTAACATTCTATTGGCGTATTAATCTGTCAAAAAGGACTTCGTGTTTGGAACAAGGTAAAGTCAATAATCATAGACAATTGGGAGCCAACACATAGCAGTGGCTTAGAAAAAAAATGGCGAAAAATAGCATACATTTCTATGTATGTACCTACATACATGAGATAGTATTGGTGATCACAAATACTAATGCAAAGACAATAGATTTATAAGCTATTAATAGTTAAAATTTCAACCGCCAGATGTCATGACCCAATACAGTTACTTTTTTCCGTTCGTTCCTATACGGTTTTGGATTCTAGTGACTTTAAATACATAAATTTAAAAATATATCGTTTTTGATACAATTTTCGATATTGGATATTTTGTATCGATATATCGGATCAAAATATATCGGCTAAAAATATCGATATTTTGTATTAAAAATATCGATATTTCGATACATCGATATTTTTTCAACAAGGCCTATCTTGGACTTTTCAAAAGTCTTCCTCCACTCATCTCGATTTAGTTCCAGCTCTCTCCAGTTTAGAAGCTCCAGGGCAGATAGATATATCTTAATCTTGGTATTCCCAGGCTCCTTCGTCCTATCGTTCTTGAGATCAGCAGGGACTTTGGTGCTTGATGCTCGGTCATTCTCTGTAAATGACCCAGCCACCGAAGTCTGGGTTTTATAAATTTTGTGATGTTTAGATCCTTAAACACATTATATAGCTCATTGTTGTAACGTCTGCGCCAAGACCCATTTTCTAAAAGCGGTCCGAAGATACGCCTCAAAATTTTCCTTTCAAAAACGTCCAGTGCTCGCTCATTCCTCTTAAGTTGGTACCCAAGTCTCAGCTGCGTATGTGAGTACTGGTCTGATAAGTGTTTTGTTCACTAATATCACATTCATACATACTCTTCTATTATTCTGACTCTCGAGATGGCCCGACACTATCTGATTCACTTAATTTCTTCCTCGGTCGTCCCCGATTTCTTCAACCATTCACATTTGCGTCATACGAGTATGTTCTACTTACATTATTACTTTCTTCGTTCATTCGCTCTACATGCCCAAACCATGACCTTATCTCACTCATTACGCCTCAATGCAATCTTGCAATCTTTGCGGATCTCCACATGTCTCACATATGATGATCATACGCTTCAGGGATCTCATTTCTACAGCATTCAGTCTAATTTCATCCTTCCTCTGCCAGTTCCATGCCTCACTGCCACACATCAGGGTAGGTACCAGCACTCCATTTATTTATGTATAATTTAATGGATATTATACACAGGCCCCTTTAGGTATCATAATGCAAGCAGCAAACATCGTGCAGATTAGCACGTACGAAACATTGTGCCATCACATAGTTTCAAATAAACCAACATATACAATACATTATATCTAGCCAGATCAGATCGACATGGGTTGGATGTTATTAAGCATTTAAACTGTTAGCCTGGGGCAGGTAAAACCGGTAACGTAAAATACAACACGATATTGACCATTCAGTGCCTACCTAAACAAGTACGAAGCACACATATATAAACGTGGAAACAGGTTTATAAATAATATTAATTCCTAAGTACGAACAGCATCTCATGGAGGCTTTTTAGGAAACTCATTTTAGAATTGTAGTAAGTAGAACTGGTGTATGTAAAGGTTTAGGAAGGTAATTGTAAAGGTTTAAATAACGGTGGTAATGAGGTCGTGAGTATTAGAAGTGGGATAAACCGCAAGGTACGAAGAATCTAGGACTCGGGTCGCCATGGTAACCGCGAATATAATCTTGGTTTGACCTGAAACAGCTTACCAATTAATATCGTTGGTGTTTTTGTTGTTGTTAATTTAAGCTGAAAAGAAGATTTTTAAGGCGCTTTCAAATGGGGTTTAAAGACATATCTTCCTGTTACATGCGTTGTTTACGAGAAAGAGGGAGAAGTTATAGCAGAGCGATTGTAAAATTATACACTTTTTCAAAAAGCACTGTGAATTTGGTGTTAACAATTTAAGTACTTACAGACCATGGAATAAATAAACACAAGAAAGGCCTTGTGGGCGTGTTTCAAATATTTATTTTATTCAGGTTCTCCATAAAACAGTTATACACTAAAAAATATGGAGAAGATTACATTGTTTTTTTTTTTAAAGTGCATGGGGGCAGTTTAACTATGTTGTGACGTATGTCAAGAGATAGTTACTGAATACTCTGTAGGTATGTCTATACAGGACGCAGAGCTAGAAACGACCCGTTACCATATTCAAATGGGATGGAGATCCACAATGCCAGGCCAATGTAGGTGACGCAGAGCTAGAAACGACCCGTTACCATATTCAAATGGGATGGAGATCCACAATGCCAGGCCAATGTAGGTGACGCAGAGCTAGAAACGACCCGTTACCATATTCACATGGGATGGAGATCCACAATGCCAGGCCAATGTAGGTGACGCAGAGCTAGAAACGACCCGTTACCATATTCAAATTGGATGGAGATCCAAAATGCCAGGCCAATGTAGGTGACGCAGAGCTAGAAACGACCCATTACCATATTCAAATGGGATGGAGATCCACAATGCCAGGCCAATGTAGGTGACGCAGAGCTAGAAACGACCCGTTACCATATTCAAATGGGATGGAGATCCACCATGCCAGGCCAATGTATGTGACGCAGAGCTAGAAATGACCCGTTACCATATTCACATGGGATGGAGATCCACAATGCCAGGCCAATGTAGGTGACGCAGAGCTAGAAACGACCCGTTACCATATTCAAATGGGATGGAGATCCACAATGTCAGGCCAATGTAGGTGACGCAGAGCTAGAAATGACCCGTTACCATATTCAAATGTCAGGCGAATGTAGGTGAGACAGAGCATTGGGCTACTGGGCTAAATGGAACATTTGTTCCCATTGAAATTCATGTGGAAGGCACTTCAGTTATTCTTACTTATTCTATGATTCAGACGAAGATTTTATCTTGGATTTTCGAAAGGACCAAAATGATTAATTTCAGAATCCCTATGGGGGCATACATTAATTACGTGAGCTTAAAAGGAGGTGGGGGGTCCAGCAAAATCTCACATTACTTGAAAATAATACACGAAGTGGCCCAAATTTATCTCACCAAGGGGGGGGGGGTCTAGATTGGACAAAAAACTGTTCACGTAATTAATGTAAGCCCCTATTGACAAAATTGGTGTGAAGATTTTTGCAGATGGCAAACATTTCAATGACGTTTGAAATTGACAATCAAAAATACATCTGATTATAAAATTCTAAGCCAGTGTTTCGATTCAACAAATTTGGCATTCCCGACAGCATCAAATATCAATAGCGACGACAAGTCTAGCGGTCGGTTGGCTAGAAAATAGTTTGGCATTAACAGCAACCGCAGAATAAATAATTTATCTCTTGCACACCGCATTACGTACAACATACGATTTCACATCAGACTTGGAAATTTTCAAACGGGCTGTTTACCGCAAAATCACAGCAAACACCACACACGAGAGAGTTTGTAACAACTCAACAATGCGACAACAACGGATGAAAGTGAGATATAATTATTTCCCACAAAGGTTCATATTCCTAACAATGGATCGATTCAAAATTATAAATTTAATCTCGTTCGCCGCTCTTGTTTGCCAGAGTTACGAAAGAAATTACCAACAAGTTTAACACAAAAGCGTGTGAAAAACTTGAGAATAACGTAGAAAAAAAAATCTCGTTACCTAACGCCATTATTTCGAAACATTGTAATAAATAAGTAAGAAGTTGCACAATCGTAACAATTTGGCGCGTTAAATACTTTGACCCGCGAATTAAATGAGCAACGAAATAGAAGAATCACTAAATCATGAACCACTAAATCATGAACCAGTAAAAATTATTTAGTGATGTATTTATCGCCAACCGCTTTAGCTTATTCAGGGCAGAACAGTCGATTTGGAAGGCTGGTATGGATACCACTTCTCCGGGAACAATTTAAAGGATAACCAACACCCCGTGATGCACATTGGAAGCCTTATGGGGTGAGGTTTGTCCAGGTCTTGGCGGCGGTTGCGTCTGCTCACCTACTTACTGCGTGGCGGGCCGGATCGAGAGACTGATTGGGGGAGGCCTTCTGACCTTTCCAGGATAAAGACTCTCTCGCCTCCTCGCACCGCAGTGGGAGGGATGGATTCATACATCCGTCACTCCTTTTTTTTTTTTTTTTACAGTGTATACCGCACAAGAATCTCAACTGCTCCCGTCTGGAGCCAGTGAGACTATGGCATACCCATTTGGGGTATGTTGTGAGGCTGAAGGTAGTGGGGAGGGGAAGGAGGTGGGGAAGAGGAAGGTTGGGAAGTACCTGGCTATTCAGATCTGGTCACCAAACACGGCTAAAGCCATTTTCAAGCAACTTTTCAATTCTGAATGGTTGTCTTACACCAGGGCGATACTGATAGTATCTTCCACTCTGGAACATGCCGCAAATATACTATATATGTTTTTTAATTAATTAATTGTGAAATAATACAAATTAATCAAATAAAATTTATTTGCGCATGCCGGGTTCGAACCCGCGACCTCCGGATTGTGAGTCAAGAGTCTTACCCACTGGACTATGGAGGTCGTCCTAGATGCATTGACCCCAGTTTTCTACCTACAACATATTTTTCCTTCCCAGAACTTTCTCTCCTTTCTTTCCATAAAAATACCCTCCACACAGCACCCCCAAAGACGACAAAGGACCTGAGGGATTTTTTCCGTATTTTGAATAAAAATGTTAAGTCCTTTATTTTTCGTCTGTCTTCTAGTGTGTGTATTTTTAGAATATTTAATAATAAATTATATTTTAAGTCTTCTAATGGGATATTTAATTTAAAATTTATAAAAAGCAGAAATTTTTTTTGGTATTAGCTCAATGTTATTAATGTGAATTTTGTAAGATGGAGACCAAACTACCGAGTTTTATTCCATTAGGCTTCTAACTAGAGATACATATAATAATTTAATGGCTTGTTTAATGGTTAGGTATTGAAAATGTTTTCGTCAACATAAAAATTAAATAAAAAACCTTTATTATCATAATATTTTGTCCAGAATTATTCAAATAGTTACCGGAAAACTCAACAAGTCATTAAAAGTGATGAAAAAACTTGGTTAAACAGGTTTTTCAACACTTTTAATGTATTTTCAAAGGGGTGTTGAAATGCCAATTTGTTGAGTTGTCATGGAACCGATCGAATAACCTGCACCAACTAACGATGCGCATTGGTATATTGACAAAGAAATCAAACCATCGATGTACAATACCTTGATCGATGAATCTAAGTCACTATAAGCTTATATCAAGGCTAATTAAAACGTTGGAACAAATCGAAAACGGTAATGCTTAGTGAAAACAAATTAGAAAGGAATTGAGGACACACGGCAGGCCGTTTTCTCCTTGGCGAGGTTTATATGGGTCCCTTCATCAGCTGGCGAATGCGGAGAAAGTTTATTAAAGGTCGAAGAAGATTGACAACATTCATTATAATAAGAAAAATAAAATCTCCCTTTAGGAAGTAAAGAGTAATTTTCTACTTAAAATCAACCACAACACTCCAAATCACAATAAACCAGCATTCACTAACATTAATACGGATGTCAATGTGAACACAAAATATCGGATAAAATCTTTGAACTATATTGCCTACACATTATACAGGGTGTTTAGGAACGTACCTGATTTAGTTTAACCAGTGAATCCTGACATTATCTGGAGTAAAAATATAAATAAAAATTTTGGTGTTTTTTCTTCAGCTTCAAACATCAAGGTCGAGAGAGTCTGGCTGGAGTGATCAAAAGGTCTCCCTCAACCAGCTCTCCTGATCCGGGCACGCAGCAGGCGGGCAAATCCATCCGCCGCCAAGACCCAGACAAACCATGAAACTTGGCACCCCGCTATGTAGCAAACCACTTAGGGCGACCTACGGCAGGGGTGTTAGTTATCCGGCTCGTTGGCTAGCCGTTAAAAACCCGCTCCGCAGGTTTTTGGTGCTAGGCCCTGCGGGCGGCTTTCGCTTCGGCTTCGCCCAAATTGAGTGTACGTAACCATTTTATAAATCCGATAAGAACAGGTTCCAAAATTGCCACTTCCTCGGATCCACTATGAACCAGTAACTGAGTGACAACTTGTGATAGAGTTAAAGTAACCGTGACAGGCAATGCCGCCATATGTAATCTCTCCATATCCGGAAAGATACTTAAATTCTATATATCCGTAGTATATATACCTAGGGAAGAAACGAACACACGCGAGCTGCTGATGGAAGTAGCGAAATCTTGTGTCGAATTCTTGAAATAAAAACCGAATTATAGCAGCAGCTTTTTGTGATATTCCACGAACACAGATGTTATTTGTGGGACGGCGCGTATGGGTGGCGTCCGACATGCACTCTTAGCTATGTTCTGAAATTCAACCACGCAGACGCAAGCCTATTAATACTGTTTGATTCTTGCCTTGCAAAAAATAAAACACTTTGCTCACGTTTTTCTGCCTAAAACGTTGATAATGCTCGTTTCATAAGTATAAGTAGTCAAGTGTATACCTCTCACATTCATTAAACGCCTTCCTCGTAAAGGCAATAGAATTAATTGATGTAATGTAGGTAGGCTTTTTGAGGAAGCGGCGAGAAAAGCAATTTCCTAAAGGTATCATTTTACGTGGAAAACGCTTCGAAAGTATTTGAGCGGAACACCTTAAGAAAGTAAGGAAGTACTTCCGTAATACAGTAATAATAAAGCAGCGACATCTCGAATTTTAAATTAGTCAGAAGAACTGCTGAGAGCGAATTACCTCTATACTTATTGTAATTAGAAATAAGAAAGCGAAACTCGAAACATTGCAAGAAATTATTGTCTTTTGCTAGCTTCTCTTACTATGGTAGTTGTAATTTGTTGGTTGGGAAAATATACGAGTTTTTTCACTCTTAACACCTCAGGCCTCGGGCCTATTTTGTCGGAAGGTCAAAATATTTCTGCTGTGTAATAAAATCCAAATAAATGGAATATTTCTGAACGTATTCTAAAACTAAAAACTGTTTTTGAAAGGTGATGAAATAATCTTTTAAATATAAAATTTGACAAGCAAAAAAAAAGTCTTTAAAATAGTTCACCTTACTTTTCTAACTAAAATTACTTATTATTTATTGGATTATCAACACCTCTGCTATAGGTCACCCCAATTGTTCGCTACCTTTGGTGATTTAGCTGGGGTGCCTGGGTTCATGGGGTGAGGTTTGTTCGGATTTTGGCGGAGGATGCGTCTGCCCACCAACTGCGCCGGATCGGGAGAGATTGTAGACCTCTCGGACCCTCGGAACATCGCTTTACCCGCAGTGAGGGGGATTGATTCATACGTCCGTCACTCCTGGACACACTGACCCCCAGATTCCTACCCACCCATAAAGCCTTTTTCCTTCCCACGACTTCCTCTCCTTCTTTTCCCTAAAATTACTTTCCTCTGGGCTTCCTGTAAGGAGCTAATGTAAAAAAAACTCGTTTTCTATCGTTCCTCGTAAAAAAAATTCCCAAAGTTTAAGATTTGAAAGCAATGTATGTTTTCTCTTTCTAACATAGTTTGTATTACATTTTTAACCATAATAGTACCCAAGGGAGCCACAACGATTTCTATGAGACCTATATGAGTTGTTGCAACAAGAATAAAACTAGTTGTCTTATATTATACCGTATATATACCGTCACATAGAGGTAATTATAAGGTTTATTATTAAAATTATGAATGATGTTACATATTAAATCGATATTATTACTTTAAATGAATATATATATGAATTTATATAATTGAAAAGGTTTGTGATTACTGATATTTTATTTTGGTAATGTTGGGTTATTCCCTCCTTGTTGCTTAGGTATAATCAACAAGGAGGATAGGAGTATAATCAACAAGGAAATATAATACCTAAGTGGAAGAAAGTACAAAAGTGTTTTAATTTCAAATTCCAATAGAATGGAATTCCACCACGCATTAACAGTTCAAAAACTAGACGTGTTAATTGTGTTTATAGGTAATAATTTTCGGAGCATACTTTGCTATTTTTTCTATCGAAGGAATTTTATATAATTTGCGTTTCGGCGTGGAACGCGTCTAGATATTATCTTCAAAAATAACATATATTTTTTAAAGAGCTTAAAAACATCAAATGTTTAAGGGAGATATGTAAGAAATCGGTAGAAATTCGGGTAGCGGCGGCGGCTTTACACATTTAGCTGCAAAAAAATAATGTACGACTGTTTCTAAGGTTCAATAAGGAAAAAAGATTTCAAAAACAAATCACAGAAATAATATCGAAATCTTCTCGAAGCTAAAAAATTATCAACATATGTAAAATTGTCAATTCAACCAGATTCAAATGTTTTACAAATTATGAGCGTTAATCGACATCCATAAACACTAGACTAAAGTTCAGTAGGCAGATTGGTACATGTGTCACCAGGGTGATACTTTAAATTCTGTTCACATTAGCCAATGGCCTGTGACACAGATTTTAGCGATTCACGAATAATCAATAGATTTCAGGCCGTTTCGTCTCGAAAAATCGTCCATGTTTGCAAATCAAAGAGACCTGTATAAATGTTAAAATGTAGCATCTATGTATAATTAATCTTCTATGTATTCCACATAGCAGACCGGTGGCTCGCATAGCATGACACGAGGTACGGTGTTGTTAAATAACGCTTCCAAAACTGTGGACATCTTTAACAGTAGCCTTGAAGAATTCAAGAGGCATTTAAGTGCTACTCATTACCGGCTATAACATTATGTTATCTCATGTTACTATTTAAGGTTTATTTTATTTACCCATAAAGGTGTAGTTTGTGTCACATGTGTATTGTGAATGTACAAACAGTCTGTAATACACAATTTTAAAAAAAATCTCATAAATAATAAGCTAAACGCAAGTAAAATAAACGACAGAATGATAGACTAATAACTTTGAAAGCCTGCGTACATATAATTTGGGAGGCGGACATGGGTACCGCCGAATTAGGAACCATTTATTGGACGACCAACACCTCTGCCATAGGTCACCCAAAGTGGTTCGCTACGTTTAGTGTGTTATTGGGGGTGCCCGGGTTCGTGGGGTTAGATATGTTAAGGTTAGGTCTTGGAAGCGGGTGCGTCCGCCCACCTTCAGCGTGGCGAGCTGGATAGAGAGACTAGTTGAGGGAGACCTTTTGACCTCTTCAGCCGGTCGGAGATGGATTCATACGTCCGTCCCTCTTGGACACACTGACCCCCAGATTCCTACCCACCCCTCATACTATTTCCTTCCCAGAACTTTCTTTCCTTCCTTTTATTAAAGACTCTCTACAGGACCTTTGTCGACAGGTGTGGTGTAGGGGTAAGGCCCTTGACTCGCAATCCGAAGGTCGCGGGATTGAATCCCGGCGTGGGCAAATAACTTATTTGATTAATTTGTGTTATTTCACAATCAATTCATAATTACATAGCATAAAATGAAGCCACTCAAAATGTATGTGCGCATTGATCTTTTAAACTACGCAACGGATTTTCATGCGGTTTTCACCAATAGAGTGATTCAAGAGGAAGGTTTAGGGAATGTACCCATAGTACGTGACCTGTTCAGGGGGGGGTCTTCAAAATACCACGCTTGGTACAAATGAGCGGCGAGTTGCTTAGGTTTTTGGTCACCGGGGGGGGGGAGGGTTAAAAATTGCAAAAAGTTGGTCACGTAGTATGGGTACGTTCCCTTATATGTATAATACATGCTTATTATAGTAGAGAAAAGCCGAGAAATTCAAATATTCAATTCAGGCAGCGGGCAGCAGGTGGTGTGGATTTCATAAAGGTTGGGTAATGGCGTTGGGTTTCGTTAGCCACAGCAACGTATGGCCGGGTGTGCTAGTTTAAAATAATACATAGTATATTTGCGGCACGTTCCGGAGTGGAAGATACTCTCAGAATCGCCCAGGTGTAAGATCACCATTCAGAATTGAAACGTTACTTGAAATGGCTTTAGCCGTGTTCGGTGACCAGATCTGAATAGCCAGGTACTTCCCCACCTTCCTTTTCCCTCATCTTCTCCCCTCCCCACTACCTTCAACCTCACAACATACCACAATTGGGAATGTCTCACTGGCTCCAGACGGGAGCAGCTGGGACTCTTGTGAGGTATTGATATAAAATAAAACTCAGCATCCCCTAAGATGACATAGGCCGTGAGGTAAATAATTTCCGTAAGGCCTGCTGTGTGGAGCTAAGGGGGCATACATTAATTACGTGAGCAGTTTTTCTTCCAATCTAGACCCAATCAAATACCCCCCCCCCCCTGTCAGATTTTGCTGGACCCACCCCCTTTTGAGCTCACGTAATCAATGTATGCCCCCTAATGTAAAAAAATGGTTATACGAACGAGGAGCGGGTGAAGAAAACATGAAAAAATTATATCTAATTAATTATCAAATTGCGCATCGATGCCCGATCAAAAAATTATGATAAAAAGGAAGATATTTAAAAAAAGTTTACACCACTTATTTAATCAAAATGATCAACATGGTTTCGAAACCAAGGGTTTCATCGTTTCTTTTATGACGGTATACAAAGTGATTTGCTTTCGTTTAATTAAAATGACACCGCAAAGTGAAGTTGTGATTATTGAAGAAGTATAAATGTTAATTTCCGTTCAATTAATCTATTTATACCATCATGGTTCTAGAATCACCTGAGATTAACACGTAATTAATTGATCCGAACAAATCGCAGGTGAGTAAAACATTGATGATTCAATAATGCGATCTAATTTAAAACCGACATTAAATGGTTTATTGAACCGAGGTAACTGCACTCTCAATACAACAAAACTAATCCAACACAAGTGGAAGTATTAAATGTTCCTGCTTGTGGAATGGTTAGTTTGTGTTCGAGATTAGAAACCAAACTTCGGAACACGGAAATTATAATACCGAAGTTATGCTAATCGGATCGAAGTGTATTTCGGTTCGAGTTTAACATTACAGACTATTACAGAGTTTCGAATGTACGATACGTGAAACTAATCGGAATATTATGGATGAAGAATTACTCAATTTTGTAAGTTATGTAGAGTCACGTGGGGTAACCGTACGCAGTTTTTACATTGGGATTTTTGTATTAAAACGCTTTAGGTATTTGGCTCATTTTTTTTTGTTTATTGATATGATTGATCATTAAGGCATCTCAAACAAGCATAAAAACCTTATGTAGTTCATAAATCAAAAAGTCGTATAAAAATGTTTACATGCATGTCGATTACGAAAGCTTACCCCACGTGCGGGGTAAGTATTCGCATACCGTAGAGAAGTGTTCAAATCAGATTAGTGGTTATCTTTAATAGAATTATCGCTTTGTACCCGTGTAACTGACAATATTTTATCAAAAATTATCATAGACCACATCGCTCTGACCCAGTTGGTTACACAATAGCACACATCGGTAAGCAAACATGTCGATGGCAGATGACAAAATTTAAGAAAAAGCACGAAAAACAGTAATTTACCTACCAATTTTTATTTTCAAATTAGGATTCACTGTACTCATATCCTGCTTCAATGCGACCCAAAACCCTACTGAATTAAGGAACGTGCGGGCGCGAAACAGGCACGACCACCTCGGAAACATCATTGCGAACACTTACACTCTGCGTACGATTACCCCACGTGACTCTATCAACTTATGTGATATTATGTTTATTGAGACTGAGAAGGTTGATTTAGCAGGTAATTTATGGATTACAACTTTTACAGTTGTGTAATAAATTTAAATGAAAATATGTGGTAATCTGGAAACCAGTATGACGCAGCGAGAAGCACATACTAATAAAAACAAAGTTTTACAAGCTGGACACACATTTGGCTTAAGACGCCGCTACCCGAATTTCTACCGATTTTTTGCAAACCTCCTTTAAACATTTGAAGTTTTAAGCTCTTAAAAAATATGCTATTTTTGTAGATAGTATCTAGACATTCGTCGCGCCGAAACGCAAATTATATAAAATTCCCTCAATAGAAAAAAATTGCAACGTGTGCTCCAAAAATTATTATAAACACGTTTGTTTCAGTTAGTTTACAAGTTATATGTATGAAAAATGCACAGTGTTTCTTTAATGCTGTTTAAGACAACCCACGCGAGATTGTTGCTCTATTTTAAACGAGTCGTGTTTTATTAAACATTTTCACAATTTTCGCATCGATTTTGTTGCTTCAAATACTAGCGCGCTCCTCTCACGTTCGAAATTTCATATCTCTCCATCTTCTTCTTTTCGAACCCGGTTGCGGAGCATTAAGCCGCGGCATTCCGAATTTCTACCGTTTTAAAACATATTTCTCTTGAATACTAAGTTTTTGAATTTCTAAAAAAATATAAGTCTTCTTTGAAGATAAAATCTATAGGTACATTTGCCACACCGAAACGGTAATTATATATAATTACCCCGATAGAAAAAAATGGCAAAGAATGTTTCAAATTACATGTATGAAAAAAAAGTGTTCTCTACGAGATTATTGCTTTATTTTAAACGAGTCGTGTTTTATTAAAGACTTTCACTATTTTTGCTTAATTATTATTGTTGTTAATATTAGCGCGCTCCCTCTAACATTTGTATTTATATATCTCCATTTCTTCTTCTTTTTGTTCGCTTACTACCGCGCCTTCAGGCGAAGCTTAACGTGAAGTTGGTATTTTAGATTAATCTTTACTACAAATTGGTTTACATTATTAACGCCCAAATTATATGCTTTGGATATATTGAAGCTTTTCCTAAAGTTTAGCTTGAGTACACAAATTATATGCTTTGGATATGCCCAAATTATATCCTTTGGATATATTGAAGCTTTTCCTAAAGTTTAGCTTAAGTACACAAATTATATGCTTTGGATATGCCCAAATTATATGCTTTGGATATATTGAAGCTTTTCCTAAAGTTTAGCTTGAGTAACACAATTTCTTCTCTAAAATCAAATGTTTCTTCGGGGGAGGACTTAATCACAACCAATGCAATAAAATATCTCTGAAAAGAACTTGTCGTACCTCTAACATACTTAGTCAACCTGTCTATAACTAAAAGCATATTCCCTACGGCTCTCAAAAAAGCTACTGTTATACCAATTTTTAAACAAGGATGTAAAAATGACAAACAATTACCGACCAATAAGCCTACTCAACACATTTTCAAAAATATTGGAGAGAATATTAAAAAAAACAACTCTTATCCTACTTAGAAGACAATAAAATATTATCGGAAACACAGTATGGTTTTAGGGAGAACGTAAGTACTAGTGACACCATAGAAAAAAATACAGATATGATCACTAAAAGTTTAGACAGTGGAGAAAAAACTTTGGCAATCTTCATAGACTTAAAAAAGGCTTTCGATACAATAAACCACAAAATACTTTTTGCTAAACTTACAAAAATTGGTATGACAAATACAACACTAAACTTGCTAAAAAGCTATATGATGGAGCGTACACAGAGCGTTCAAATTAATAAGAGAAAAAGCGAACCTCTCCTAATCAACCATGGCGTACCACAAGGAAGCGTACTAGGACCAATATTGTTTTTGATATACATCAATGATATCTGTAACCTAGAAACAAGAGGAAAAATTATTAGTTTTGCTGATGACACAGTAATTTTATTTAACGAAAAAGATTGGATAAATACTTACTAAATTAAAAAACTAACCAGGTACATATACTTCTTTAGAAACATTTCGTAATATCCTCAACATAAACGATATTAAAAAGTATACTATGCTTTGTGTCAATCACAAATCGAGTACGGTATAACTGGATGGGGGTCTGTCTTGAGCACTCACACAAAGCGACTCAATATAGCCCAAAAAGGAGTACTAAAGACAATATTGAAAGTTCCGCTTAGAACTACGACGGAAGAAATATTTAATAACTTTCAAGTCTTCAATGTACAGAAACTTTATTCAAAAAATATTTTATTTAAGTAAACTGAAAAAAAAAACATATATGTATACTCCACTGCCCAACATAAATACTCAACCAGGGCAGTAAGCAATAACATCCTGGTTACTGAACACATCTTTTGGACAGAGAAATAATAAATTCCATGCTATGAAATTATACAATGCTCTACCAGATCAAATCAAAAATATAAAGGAAATGAATATATTTAAAACAAAAGTAAAAACATGGGTGAGAGATCAAAGTGATAATAAAATTACAAACATAATGAAGACGATATAAAGACAATCCATAACCAAATACAAATATTTTAAAAAACTACAGGCCACCTCAGAAAAGGAAAGCCTAGTGAGGAGGTCTGTGAAAAAAAAAAGAATCTATACTTATACTATACATTATACATACATGTACAAACCCTGCTATTGAAACTAATAATAAATAAATAAAGTAGAATTAAAATAAAATATAACCGCAAACTAAAATTGGTATTTTATCAATAGAAACGTATGAACGCATATAAGACACAACTCTAAAAAATACAATATTATGGCTTAGATTATCTGTGATAGTTTCCCTTGATTAACTTTTTATCTATGGGAACGTACCCATACTACGGGACCAACTTTTTGCAATTTTTAACCCCCCCCCCCCCCCCGGTGACCAAAACCCTAAGCAACCCGCCGCTCATTTGTATGGAGCGTGACATTTTGAAGACCCCCCCCCCCCCCTAAACGTGTCACGTAGTATGGGTACGTTCCCTATCTTGAAAAATTATTTTAAAAATAAATAAAAACCAATTATAAGACATACTAAGAAAATACACATTTTTGGATTGTGGCTTTCTCAACTACTTGTGTTACATAAAGGATATTGTAGCAAGGTGTGTGGATTTTTTTACAAGGATTTTATCTATGGTTTCGGTGTGTGGCACACCATGGCCATTTGGTTCATTGGCTCTGCCGTGTGAAATTCAGAATGAAATTCGTAAGCGACAGTTCCTAAAATATTAAATGAAACTCGTAATACGTGAAAAAAAAGTTAAATAACTGCTCAACATTGTAATAATTTACATTTTTTCCGCCTTACATAGAGGATTATTCGATACAGTCACGTAACAGAACAAATCAGTAATAATGTCTTGGTTACTTCTGGGTACTACCGGTGCCTACTTTCCAATTATTTCATTCCCAGTAAAAATTTAATAACGGCAAGTACCTACTTATACGACATACACATAATTGACAAATCGGAACATATTAGTACGCAGCCATGAACTATTCTCTAATGTGTGTAACAGAATTTATTATAGCGAAGATAATACTCAGCATAATTTGATGCAAAGATTTTAAGGCGAACCACCAAGAAGTAATTAAAAATTATTTGTTTGAAAATTTGATCGCTTAGAAATATTTCAGATGCATTATTAAATTCTGCAAGTAACACTTTTTGTAAGTCCCGAAAAAATAAAGTATCACACCTTTAAAATTAAACACTTCTTTAAAGTTAACAATTTCCTCCTTACGAACGCCTTTTCGATTATGGTTTTATCGTATAACGTGACAAATTCGGTTCTTTAGAACATGATCGAAAAAAATTTCGATACTTTTTTAACATTAACTCCACACAGGAGGCCTTGAGGAAAATAGTTTCCCTCAGGGCCTATGTCATCTGGGAAGCTGTGTGGAGGGTCTTTTTAAGGAGAGGAAGGAATGAACATTGGTCTTGAAGAGACCCATGTTGTAGGAAGGCGGAAACAAAGAGGCCGGCAAATCATTCCACAGCCGAGCTGTTGAACATAAGAAAGAGTCGAAGAAACGACCCGTTCTCACGTGACAAATGTCAACCGTGTACAAATGTTGGGCACGCGTTTGGCGTGTTTCCCGACTATGCACCGGTGCCGAAGGGATCAATGATGCTAGTTCCTCGGAGCATCTTCCATTGTAATACCGGTAGAACAAGGTTAGCATTCCCACTCGACGCCTGTGCTCTAAAGATTGCAATCCGTCTGTTAAGATGGGAGAATCTATCAAACGGACCGCCCGTTTCTGCACAGAGTCGAGGGTATTTTTCAGGTATTTTGGAGCTCCAGACCAGAGGTGGCTGCCAAATTCAACCGTGGGGCGCACTTGCGATTTGTACAGCGTTAGCAGTTGTGCACTATTAAAGTATCTGTGGGCCCTATACAGTACGCCCAGTTTCTGAGAGGCTAACTTTACTCTGGCTTCGATGGAGCCCCCATACCTGAGCTGGTCACTTAGGGTTACACCAAGCATATCAATGGAGGGCCTGTTCGGAAGATTGCTTCCGTTGAAAGAGACTAGATTTTCATTTCGATCCCTTTTGGACGTAATCAGACAAGATTGGGTCTTTGAAACATTAAATTCAACGAGATTATTTTTACCCCAAGAGAAAACACTCTCGAGGTAACCGTCCATTCTTTGCTTCAAAGCCATACGAGCTGTTGGAGTTTGAGAGTCCTTTGGGGGCTTGTCAAACAAAAGGCTATCATGAACTGTACTGTCATCCGCGTAACAATGAATTGGCGCACATGACAAAAGGTCGTTGATGTGCAACAAAAACAAAGTCGGAGACAGAACCGATCCCTGTGGGACGCCAGCATTTATCGAGTGAGAGGAAGAGGTGAAACCATCGGCTACAAGGATGCGGGAAGTTTGAGGACAAGTCCTCGGTGCCAAACCCGGTCAAAGGCCTTGGAAATGTCCAGTGCAAACGTTTGGGTCTCACCGAAACGTTCCAGACATCGCCCCCAAACATGCGTCACATATGCGAGAAGATCACCGCACGAGCGGTTCCGCCGGAATCCGTATTGATGGTCGTTAATAATTTTGTTCTTCTATTATTATTATTTTAATTATTTATTAACCAAGATAATATTAAAATATACGCAATACACATTTTTTTAGTTTATGCCACGTCACTAGGCTGAGCCTATTCCGAGGTGGCAGGAATTTAATCTAACTTTGAAATCTTAATCTTGGAAGAATTTTTTAAAAATTTAAATTCGAATAGATAAATAAGATTGAAAAAATTAAAAGAAAAGAAAAAGAAAAGCGATGAGAAAAATGGTTAAAAGCTGAAAGAAATAATAAAGATAACAAATAAATCGAGAGGAAAAGAGAAAAGAGGCGTGGGTTGTTATATTGTGGAAGTTGTCTGCCCGCAGTGTACAATGCCTTTGTTATTTGTGCCTGAACTTAGAAAAAAAAATTAAACTTTTCTTGCTTGCATAAATCAAATTAGGCGGCTGGAATTAAGCGGAAATTTAAACCTTATCGCCATTTACATAAGGAATGTTATCGTTAGCGGCCCGATTCTAAATGTTACACAATGTGGTTGATTGCCTCAACCATAATATTATTAGTAAATAATAAAAAATAATTAATAATTATGAGAATAAAAAAATCTAAATAACCATCGAGCCATTCTGCATTCTGCCAATTGCCAATGAATATTGCCCTGGTTAAAGACCACCATTCATAATCGAAACGTTTCTTGAAATGGCATTAGTCTTGTATATTTTAAGATTTTCACGGCCAAAACCATTTTTGTTGTTTGTTTTTGGGGTGTTAGGCCGTGTTGCGCTACTTCCATCTTTAGCCAACGATGTCCGAAACGTTGGCTAAAGAAGGAGGTAGCGCAACACGGCATAACACCCCAAAAACAAATAACGAAAAGGCTTTAGTCTTGTTTGTATCTTTTGAGGATATGGGAAAAGTTCCCATATGGAATCAGCCGTCAAATTTGACTAATTTTCTAAGACTTTCAATTGCTTTTTCAATAAGTACCGTGGGCCGACGACAGTCGAAGTTTAAAACACGAAATACTGTAAGTATACATTTTTATGTAAAATGTGTGTATTTCATATAGTTAAGCGGGAGGGAGGGGGAGGGGAATCCGGGATCGGGGAAGGGAATGAAGGTTGGGGGGCGGGGGTTTATCCAAAAGCTCTTTCAATTAAAAAACAAACATTTTTTTTCTTTGAGTGGCATTGTCACGCATGCCGGGTAATCGCTAGTCTAATAAATAAAAATAACTAACTAACTAACTAACCATCACGCCGTTTCCCCGCAGGGGTAGGCAGAGAGGACGGACCGCCAAACATCCCGGTCTTGGCACACATTCCTTGCCTCGTTTACATTCATACAACGTCTCATACATTCTCTCTCTTGACATGGCCCGACTCAAGTATCTGATTCACTTGGTCGTGCCATGTCTTTCTTGGGCGTCCTCGACTTCTTCTACCATTCACATCTGCGTCATATATTCTCCTTACACTCCTTTCCTCGTTCATTCGCTCTACATGCCCAAACCATCGGAGCGTTCCTTTCTTGATCTTACTCATCACGCTTACATCAGCATTGCATTCTTTGCAGATTTCAACATTTCTCACACGATCATACATGCTTTTACCATGTATAATCCTGTGAGTGAGTGAATAAATATAATAAAAACAAAAATGTCAAAATTAAATGAAAATTGTATTACTACCTACCAAGAATGATGATATTCCGTCATTTGAAGGCAGGTAGTAAAAGCAATCTCAATGTAACGAGCCTCTCGGGGCACCTTCAATATTTTGATGAGCCAAAGCAGTAAAAGTGGCGAAACAAATTTACCTTGAATATTTAACAACCGATATAATGATTCTCCAAGGAATACTAGACGATAAAAACAATATATATGTCGGAAACTAGTTATGTACTGCAAACAAGATTACCGATAGTGAAAAAAGAAACCAGTAGTGCAGGAGAGGAAGGAGTGAACGTGGGTCTTTTAGGACGGAGGAAACGATATGTTCTCAAGTGATAACTGTCAACCGTGTACATAATATGTTGGGCGTGTTTCCCGACTCTTCAGCGGTGACGAGGGATCGATGACGCTAGTTCCTCGGTAGTTCATCTTCCATTGAAATACCGGTAGAACAAGGACACCATTCCCACCTGATGTCTGTGCTCTAAGGATTGCAATCCGTTTGTTAAGATAGGAGACTCTGTGAAACGTACCGTCCGTTTCTGCAGAGAGTCGAGGCTTTTTTCGGTGACCGGACAACTCAGAATAAAACCAACTCAGAAGCACCTCAGAAAGGTAATTAAGAGTGATGATAAAAAAATGGTTAAATAGGTTAAGTTAGGTTAGGGTTACCGGCTATTTTAAAATTATTTTTTCAAAGCTTTTAATGACCTTTCTGAGGTGTTTCTGAGTTGGCATGGAACCGGTTTTTTCAGATATTTTAGGAGATTAGAGGTGGCTGCCAAATTCAACCGTAGGGCGCACTTGCGATTTGTACAAGGTTAGCAGTTCAATTCAATATATTTTGAGGAAATATTGATTTTTGACAAAGCTCCCCACTCCAGCCCGGTGCTTTACGCGAGCATAAAATTTTTAAATGGAACTCGTATATGTTTTGGTCTGGTCAGAGCAAAATTTTTCGCTAACATTAAAAAAAACATTCCTTCGAATTTTAACATGGAATCATAAAAACTTATTAGAGTGTTATACAGTCAATGAATTAACCTGAATTTTACCGTTTATCTTATTGTAGGATTTATAAAAAAAAATATTTAAAGAAATCGTAAAGCCGTATCCGTGAAATCGTATCCGTGCGAATCCTGCGTGCTGTTATATTGAAACTGCGGTGAGGGGTACTTATTCGAGTCAACGTAGAATGTTTTCGATATCTGTATGTTGTCTGTGGTATACTTGATAATGAAAGGTGCACATTTATGGAAAAAGAGAATTATTTTAACCGTAAACAGCTGTTCAAAAATTCGACGTAAAAAAATATTTAAAAAAAAGTCTAATCTAAAATACTCGACATATTTCGGATTTGCGACATAATATGTGGTCATAATAGATATGGCCTGTTAGCCTGAGTAGCTGTAAAATAACTTAGGTACCAGGTGTATTTTGCTTCTGAATTCACGGACACTCTTCATGATTCCTTTACATTTACCGCTTGGATTTATTTGTTATGATTTATGTGTTTTATGTTTCTGTAATATGTCATTTCTCTGATTTTATTATATATTATGAGTTATATGTTATATTTTACATTTGCGTTGTGTTATTTTGTTAATTATATTTTCAAAAATGTATATAATTGCTTTGCGATTTGTTTTGTTTATAATTACTATACTACCTGTTAATTTGTGCCATGTTCCTTGTTTTGTTTTGTTTGCCTTTAACTATTTCAATGTTTTTTTTTTTTGGATGAACTGAACTTCAAATTTTTTTTTTCTCCCTATCCCCATATGGGGGTGTACTGGACCTCGTCCGTGCTTCATCTTTAGTTACATTATTAATTTTGCAGATCCTTCTCAAATCTATCTGCGCCTCCCCCAATGACATGTGCAGCTTGAGGTTTGATCAGACGACCTTGACTGTCCTTTGTCTTGCCTCTGACTACCCAACGCTGAATTTTCTTTTAGTCTTCGGGTATTTTACCCCAAATATTCAGTTAACATTCTTTGAGGCTTCACTGAGTGGTTGGCTAAGGGACACGGAAGCTAAGTGTAGTTTATGGTCAGACCGAAAGCCATTCACATTTTTTGTTGGTACTTGCCAATTGATTTGAGATTTATTGTATTACTTATGTTCTCTATTTTATGCAGGTGCTTGCAGGTTTTTTACAGATGCAATGCCGCTTCATGGAGCCTCATGAATGAGTTTTTCTTTTGCCCTGTTTAATTTATCTTTGTCTTACTAACCTATTTTTTTGCATTTTGTTTTTCCTGTTAAGCACTTGCATACTGCTTACTAACAACGTACGCATGGACACTGGAGGTCTAGATTCGTTCAAAAATAAATAAATGTAGCTTCGTTTAACAAAAAAATTAGAATCTTGCGAGAGCCTTGAAGGAGTAACCATCTGTTACTTATACCAGGGCGGGTAAGAGGTGGATTACCTCCACTGGTCATAATAGATAAAGTATTCAATAGCTTCGTTTTGAAATAAATTGCTGGCCGGGGAAATGTTTTAAATAATTACAATAAATTTTTTACGAATGGTAGGAAAACGCAGTCCAATTTTGGACCGCTATCAATCGCTGAATAATAAAAGTGGTCCATTTTACGACCATAATCGCTCCAGAGGTTATCAGACTATTTTAGATTGATTTTCGACATTCCTCATCGCTCGATGATTATATAATAGTCCATACGAATAAAATTATGCAATTTACGTGAGATTATGTAAATTTCGGTGAGATGCAAATACTTACGTAAACGTCAAGTTTAGCATATGACTTCAAGCCCCTTGCAGTCTTAAAACTGAACAATTCTACGGCTCATCAAGGCTTAAGCCGCCGCCACGCGAATTTCTACCGATTTCTTACGTATCTCCCTGAAACATTTGAAGTTTTTAAGCTCTTAAAAAAATATATCTTATTTTTAAAGATAATATCTAGACGCGTTCCACGCCGAAACGCAAATTATATAAAATTACCTCGATAGAAAAAAATTGCAAAGAATGCTCCGAAAATTATTATAAACACGTTTGTTTCATTTATTTTACAAGTTATAGTTGTGAAAAAATTCACAATGTTTCTTTAAATGATACTTAAGATACCTTCCATGAGATTTTTGCTCTATTTTAAACGAGTCGTGTTTTATTAAACATTTTCACAATTTTCGCATCGATTTTGTCGCTCTAAATACTAGCGCGCTCTTCTAACATTCGTAATTTCATACCTCTCCATCTTACTCTTTTTGAGCCCGGTTGCGGCGCCTTAAGCAAACGATTTAGCCCGCTTAAATTTGAGGAATGTCGTACATAGCGAGGATACGGTCTTGCTGATATACACCCGGGTTCATGGGGTGAGGTTTGTCCAGGTCTAGGACCCTAGGTCCCAGAACTCTCCTCTCCCTCCTTTCCTTAAAAAAACCCTCCACACTGCATCCCCAAAGATGACATAGGCCCTAATGGAAACTATTTTCCTCAGGGCCTCCTGCGTGGAGCTCATGTAAAAAAAAAATACCGGGCCATAGTAAAATATATCAATCATTACGCTATTTACACCAAGCATTTCATGTGTAATTGTGTAAACACCGTTAACTAAGCAAGTATGTACTTAAAACATAGCTCACATTATTTGGCAGGTATTCGTTTTAAAACGAGCGTTTTTTCCGCGAAATTTTCGCGAGTTTAAAAACACGAACAAAGCGCGCGAGTTTTATTATTTCGATGGGAAAACTTTTTATGGCCTTCATATTTCACAAAACTGATCCCCGCCGCGGTGGGATCTGGAAAGGGGTGGATAACTGTAATGTCTTACATTCAGAGAAATATAATTTAGCTTTCTCCGAAACTGATCAATTATTATGGAAAATCGATAATAATTAATTGACAAACTATTAGCGCAATTATTAAAAATTATTTTCGTTATTTATTGTTGGGGTGTTATGCCGTGATTCGCTCCCTCCTTCTTTAGCCAACGTTTCGGACAGCGTTACAGTGTCTTAAGTGTCTATCGTTAGCTAAAGAAGGAGGTAGCGCAACACCCCAAAACATGTAAGAAAAAATAAATAACATTTGGCCGTGAAAACGTAAAATCATATCATTATAAAATTATAAAATGGAGGAAATGAACTGCCATATTACCCCCACGTGAAAATGCCATTGTTCAACTGGCACCGGGTAGATGTGACTTATGACTGAGTGAAAAAAAAACTAGGTTAAATAGTTGACATTAGGTTAGGTTATGGGCTATTTTCGCTATTTTCATTACTTTGTAAATGAATTTTTAAAGACGTGTTGAAATGTTGTTTGTTGAGTTGTCACGGAACTATAAAAAATGTATTATTTGATCATAAAGAAATCTTGTAATTGTGCTGAAACCCCAATTCAAGAGCCTCCGTGGTAAAGGGATAAGGCTCTCGATCACGTTGCACGTCCGAATTCCGGCGTCCCTAATTAATTTGTGTTATTTCACGACTAATTCATCAAAATATCGCAGGATCAGCACGTACCCGAAGGATTTTAAGTAGCGATTCTTGTACATACGGAGTTGAAAACGAGTACGTCATTTTGTCAAATAGCGATTCCCGAGAGTATTTGGAATTTAAAACACATATGTCATTTTGTCAAATATGCTGAGGAATCGATGGTTAATATTCTTCGGGTACGTTCTGTCACACCCTCTACAGTATATTTATGGCAGAGCGGAGGTATCGTCCGGATAACCACCACAATTGAAGCGTTGTCTGAAACGGCTACAGCCGTGTTTGGTGACCAAATCTGATTAGCGAGGTACTTGCCCACTTTGTTCTCCTCCCCCCAAAACCTTCAGCCAAATACCATACCCCATAATCTCACTGGCTCCAGGCGTTTGGGAGCAGTTGTGACTCTTCACAGTTTTTACATTTAACCGCTTAAGGACTACCCCGACATTCTCGGGCAAACTTAGTACTAATATAGAAAAATGTGTTTATTCCGTTTTTTTAATAAATAACGAAAGGGTAAAAAAACCAAAAGATGGAAATGAAAATTAAATAACTCCACGGAATCATGGCTCCCTGTCTGACCAAGAAATTTGCGTGGAATTAATAGGAGTAAATTCCGAAACACTCAGTTCGCCCCCGATAAGAATAAAACTTCTTGGGGAACCATAAATTAGGTTTAATAAATTCTCGGATACACTTTCCAGCCAACATCCAACAAACGACAGCAAACCAGCCACCGGCCAGGAGCTAACAGACAGGCAGTGAGCCACAGACTTATACGAGTATAAACATTACTGCTAGTTTTATTTTTGAGGAAGTCTGTTGTATAGGATTTAGGGTGGGTTTAAAAATCCCCAGTTTTAATTTATTTAACAATCACAATGTTAGAAGAAATGTAGACTGGGTGGGCTTTTTTATAGTATGGTGGTGGTGTATGCATTTCAATTTGAGCCACTGCCCGGTTAGCTAAGGATCCGGAGTTCAAAACCTGGCAGCGGCAACAAGGAGTTTTCTAGTGTTTTTCACTTAATACTCAAATTATAACAACTTCTAAATTTTGTCCGGACGTTGAAGCTATGGAGCTAGCGAAAGGAAGCGAATAGTCCCCCAAGAAATGTGGTGCTGGAGAAAAATGCTAAGGATTCTATGGACAATTTGGGAGGCGGGAATGGGTACCGCCGCCCCGGGAACCTTTATTGGATAACCAACACCTCTGCCATAGGTCACCCCAAGTGGTTCGCTACGTTTGGTGATTTAGCAGGGGTGCCCGGATTCATGGGGTGAGGTTTGTCTAGGTCTTGGAGGCGGATAACCAGGACACACTGAACCCCAGATTCCTACCCACCCCTTAAACCTTTTTCCTTCCAAGAACTCTCCTCTCCTTCCTTCCCTTAAACAAACCCCTCCACACAGCATGCCCAAAGATGACACAGGCCCTGAAGGAAATTATTTTTCTCAGGGCCTCCCGTGTGGAGCTCATGTAAAAAAAAAAAGAAAAAAAGCCAGACGCACAAATGCGTCCATTCTGGAAGAGCTAGGTATTTACTATTTATGATACTTTCGACACATTTCTGTTTTTATGTAAATAACGCACAAGAGTCGCAAATGCTTCCGTTTGCAGCCAGTTAGACTTAGACTATGGCACCCCCAGTTGGGGGTATGTTGTGAAGCTGAAGGTATTGGGGTGGAGAAGGAGATGGGGAAGTAACTGGCTATTCAGATCTCAATTCAGGCAACGTTTTAATTCTGAATGGTGGTCTTACACCAGGGCTATATATACTGAGAGTATCTTACACTTTGGAACGTGCCTCAAATATTCCACATATTATTTATTTTTTTATTTTTTATTTATTTGTTTGTTTATTTAGCACAGCAATATACATTTATATACATAATTTATTAAATTTTGACTGCCCAACTAGGAGTATTATCCCGTTTTAGGACAGTCAAATAATTATGGGTATGAACATGTGGATAAAAAAGGAAATAAAAATAAGAGAAAGAATATAAAATAAAATAATAAAAAAAAGTTTAAACATAGTACCTAACTGTTATTTGTTTAGCATAGCAAAAGAAAAAAAAAGAGATGAGAAAGAATAAAATAAAAATGAAATAACCAATTAAAACATAAAACAGTCGTGGATTGTTTAGCATAGTTGTTGAAATGGTAATAATAATAAATAAACATTTATTTACAAGCAAATGATTAAAATATAAGGTGGTAACTGGGGTTTGCATTTCATATTATAGTCCTACGAACACATTTTGCATAGTGAGAACTAGAAAGAGAACAGAAACAATAAAGTAAAATAAAATAAACAAATAATGCTTGATTATTACTGCAGTTTGCTAAGCATAAATATTAAAATAATAATAAAATAATAGGTATATATATACTTATAACTGGTGTTTACATTGCATATTATAAGCCTACATACATATTTTGTATAAATATGAATAAAAAAGAGAAGAGATAGAATTAAATAAAATATGCAATTAACATAAGATTGACAGCTGTTTTCTAATTTAAAAGTAATAGGTAGGTTCATACAGATAGGTAGATAGGTAGATACACATAATAATATAGATTAGAAGAAAAGGGTATCTTAGGATATCTACTTAGTTCATTTTTGTTGGAATTTTTGTTGTTGTTTTTGGTTTGTGTTTGATTTTATTTTTTATGTAGTAAAAGTTCACTCTCCTTTCTCCCTAATTGTTGAAACCAAGTAGTGGTCAATTTACGAAGAACACCTGTGCTTTCCTTTTTCCAAGCATCAGGCATGAAGTTGTATAGTTTTGGACCTAAGAAAGTGAAGTGTCTTTGAGCGAGAGATGTTTTGGTTGTGAGTGTTACAATTGGATTTCTCCGTGAGTGTCGGGTGTTGTGAGAGTGGTTAATAGATGGGTAGAGGTGGCGTTGTTTATGGGTGTTTAAAATTAATTTTCTCATGTACAGTTGTCTAACATCCAGAACTTCTAAGTCTTCAAATAGTGCATCACTGTGATATCTAAATGGTTTTTTAAGGATTACCCTTAGTAGTGATTTTTGAGCTTTTGATAGTTTGTCCAAAACAGTTTTTACACATCCACCCCAACCTAAGGATGCATAGTCTAGAAGTGACCCGCACATAGCATCATAAATGAGTTTCAATTCTTTTTTACGTAAGATATTTCTGATTGTCATAAACATGTACGTGAGCTTTCTAACCTTTGTGGTGACTAGGTCCACGTGACCGTCCCATCTAAGGTATTTGTCTAATACAACACCAAGGTATTTTATATTGTCCACGCATTCTAATTTATAGCAAGTACAGGTAGTTGAGTCAGTGCATTTATGTACAAAAATATTATATGCTTCCTTGGGTTGGCCGGCTTCTGTCGCACTAAATCGTATAAATTTTGTTTTTTCCGAATTGAGTGTTAACAGATTACTGTCTAACCAAAGTTTTAGCTCTTTTATTCCATCTTCTGCTTTGCAATGTACATCGTGCCATGTTCTTCCTTCAAATATTAAGACAGTATCATCTGCAAATGTTATAATGTGATTGGAAAAATTGCTATTGCATAGGTCCTAAGGTGCTTCCTTGGGGTACACCAAATTCTACAAGGGCCGGATCACTAAAAGTATCATTAATTTTGACTTTTTGGTATCTGTTAGCTAAGTAACTACCCATCCATTTGTGTAGCTGTCCCTGAATACCTATAGCCTTTAGTTTTTTTAGAAGTATTTTATGCGTATATTTAAATGAATGAATTATGAAATGAAAAAAATTAATAAAATAAAATATATTTGCGCACGCCAGGATTTCAACACGCGACCTTCGGATTGTTAGTCGAGAGCCTTACCCCTCGACCACGGAGGCCGTCAACAAGTCAACAACTTGCAAAACTGAGGACTCCAACCTAGAGAAACTCATGGAAACTGGCAAAGTGTTTGGTAGAAGATGTTCTGGAGTCACCAATTATCACTGTCGTCCGGTACTTCAGTGTCCTTGGCTCACCACGCAAAGCAGAACCACGAGAGGTGCAGGAGCCTTGTTCACCATGGAAATTGGAGAGGGGGTCATGATCCTCAGCAAAGAGGAACAGATTCAAGAAGATCCCTTAAAAAAAAATGGGGACTGCAATATGTGAACGTGGATAGCGTTAAGGGCCCGCAACCCGAATTTCTACCGATTTATTACATATCTCCCTTAAACACGGTAAGTTTTAAAGCTCTTAAAAAAATATATGTTATTCTTAAAGATAATATCTAGACTTTGCCCGTGCCGAAACGCAAATTGTATAAAATTCCCTAGATAGAAAAAAATCGCAAAGTATGCTCCAAAAATTATTATTAACACGTTTTTTTCAGTTATTTTACAAGTTTACATGTATGAAAAAATTCACAGTGTTTCTTTAAATGCTGTTTAAGATAATGCACGCGAGATTTTTGCTCTATTTTAAACGAGTCGTGTTTTATTAAACATTTTCGCAATTTTCGCATCGATTTTGTCGCTGTAAATGTTAGCGCTCTCCTCTAACATTCGTAATTTCCTATTTCTCCATCTTCTTCTTTTCGGGCCCGGTTGCAGAGCCTTAATGAAGACCCTCAGTACCTACCCATAACTCTCCGGTTGGTGGCCGAGTTGTCCAAAGCGATGGGTTTCCACCCAGGCACCACGGGTTCAATCCTCTGCAAACTAAGTCCTCCTTTATTGTTCAAGCAATGTTATGCGCTCAAAAGGGCTACATGTGAGAAGGAAAACAACGTAACCAGGGAATCTCTATATTTATTTTTGAAAAAATCTTACATATTTATTGTTAAGGTTATTATCATTTTATTACTCTACACAGGACGCCCTGAGGAAAATAATTTCCCTCAGGGCCTGTGTCATCTTTGGGGATGCTGTGTGGTGGGTCTTTTTGTGGAAAGTTAGAAGTGAACCTGGGCCTTGAAAAAACTCGTGTTGTAGAAGGGTGGAAACTGGAAACACAGAAGCCGGCAAATCGTATATCCATGAGTGGCACGCGGATGTGTTTTATGCAAATACAATGCAATTTTATGTAAATGCCTTCAATAATTACGGGAATACCTCAAAATTACGTTATTAGAATATTTATGTTTCGCGAGAAATTCACATAACTTTATTCATATAGAATAAATTAATCATTACGACATAAACAAACGCGTAGCCATCGATAAATAAAGTATGATTAATTTTAATGATTATACTTAAAAAATAATTAACAAGTTATCAACACTGTTTTTCTCCTTCATATAACATCCGGCCAGCATTAAAAAATACTTTACTACATACCTTGTACTATAAGAAGAAGCCACAAGCCAAAAATATATGCATTCTTAACATGCTTTATTCGCCACGAATATAGGAAGTATGCATAAAAATCGCTTAGCAAACGGAGTCTAGACGTCTAGAGGTTACTATTTCAAGCATATTTTGTGAATTATTTTATAAGACTGAAACTGTCAACGAGTTTGTATATCTCGGTACTATGGTGACAAATGACAACAATGTATCCAGCGAAATCAAAAGAAGAATAGTAGCTGCAAATCGATACTACTTTGGGCTACAGAAGCATATGAAATCTCGCCACCTTACCAGAAGAACTAAAGTCCTGCTTTACAAGACCCTTATACGACCTGTTCTTATGTATGGTTCGGAATGCTGGACAATCAGTAAGGGTGATGAAGGAGCCCTAGAAAGTTTTGAAAGGAAGGTGCTGCGAAGGATTTACGGCCCAGTCTGTGATAATGGAGAATGGCATATCAGATACAACCAGGAGCTATACGATCTTTACGAGGACCCTAATATCTCCAAGGAAATCAAAACTGGAAGACTCAGGTGGGCTGGACATATCCAGAGAATGAGCGAAGGAGATATTCCAAAGCGAATTATGGATGGTGCACCTGGGGGTCGGAGAAGAGTTGGAAGACCAAAGCTTCGATGGCTGGATGGAGTGGTGAAGGATGCAAGCACAATCGGCATCCGAAACTGGCGCAACGCAGCACAACACCGACAGTCATGGAGGCAGGCTCTGCTGGAGGCCAAGACCCGACCTGGGTTGTAGAGCCACAGATGATGATGATGATTTTATAAGACAGAAAAAGAGTTAATCAATGTAAACTGTCATAGATAATTTTAGCCGTATTTCATACATTTCGAATGAAAAAATTATTTTTTTTTTTAGAAGTTTACACTTGTATTTTTTATAAAGTAATTTAACAACTTTATTTGAAGTAATTCTACCCAATGGAAACGGTAGGAAAAGCTTCATTTGGTCCGAAGATTTTTTTTTGTATTTAGATCGATTTGAAGTAAAGATTAATCTAAATGGTGATTGAGAATTAAGGGCCTTTAACCAGCCAGCGGCCGAAAATCCACATTTCGATGAAAGATGTTCTTACGATCGTACAGGGCGGTTCCAATGAGAAAGATTAATTATTCTCCGTTAGCTTTTTTAAATTATAACGCATTATCGATTTTATTTCATTCCAAATTTGCTTTAATTTATACCTACATCCAAAAATGCTGAAAGGCGTGATGATAAAACTATTAAAATTATGTACTTTTTGTAATTATGTTTTGATCATAAGTATTTAACATTTTTCAATAATGTCTAATCAAAATAAGAATATAAAAAAAATCTTAAATATATTAATTTGTGATAGACCGTAAATAGAGAAATTTTCGTCATAAATAAGTGCTCGGATATATTTTTTAATGATTTTATTTAAACTAAAATTAAAAATTTGAAACATGCGTTTACTTCGTGGAAAAGAGTCAATACGTCTAAAATTTGATTAAAAAATGACATAATTCCGTTTTTCTCTGATTATACCCTATTAAATTACGCAGACACGCCTTCCAATGCTGCTCAACCAGGTTGCGACCCTGCCTTTACGGCGTAGATTGTGTAGTAACATTGAAATAAAAAATAAAAAAAACGATTGTGGTATAATCATCAATGTTACTTTGTTGGTAAAATTCTCTAAAACTGTATGTTTTCCTGCCAGAAACCCAGTCAAATCTCTGTTTCATGCTTTAGCCATAAAACGATATCCCTAAACCCAACGAGACATCAACTATCACCGTAAAGAACGTCGAATTAGGCCATTTCTAATTCCGTAATCACAGCTCCAGGTTTAGTGCCTGATTTTAGCGCGTTTTAAAACAGCCTGCCTCGTTAAACCCGTCCGCCGTTGACCCTATAGCCAAATAAAATACAATGGAATTTACAGCGCCATACATTACGGCATAATAATTTTTAAATTTACCACAAAGCTAGCGTCCGAAACGAGGGTCTGTTAATACTAGAGGATGAGTTCCACTGGTCAGCGGAGAAATTTAATATTTTATAAATTTCGACAATAAAGCAGAAATCTATGTCATGAAAATTGCACAGGTTTCTTGTCTGAAAATTCTACGACAATCAGTTCGCTACATCATTTTAATCACGGGATATGGATATGAGAAATTATTAATTCAATTTGGGAGGCGGGTATGTGTACTAGAGATGAAACGGATAGTTGTTCGGCCGGATCCGTATATCCGGCGAGCTGCAAGGCCGGATATTCGGCCATTGTCTCGTTGCATGTCGTGACGAGTTTAGCGCCGCACAGGTGCGGCGAACGCGGACAGATCAAATCGGGCGGTTTCGGTTGCCATCGTGAGTATTCGTGAGTGATCGCGTGAGTGTGTGATTGAATAGCGAAAATTAAATTAGTTGTTTACTTGCTGCGTCATCTGACTGAACTGAATCATGTCATCAGTGAATAAAAGATCTATTTGGCAATATTTCGCATTAACAGTGTAAGTTTTTACTAGTTTAGATATTTACTATTTATGTATTTATCATTAGAGTGAATATCTCGGAATAAAATTTTAGTTTTTTGAAAGGCCTTCAGGCATTTTTGTAACTTTTTCGACTTTAAATAAAAGCCGTCATAATTATAAGCCATTTTATTGATATTTACTAAGATTAATGTATTGCATTTTATTATAGGAAATTGTCGTAGTTTTTGAATATCCGGTATCCGGCCGGATAGTAAATTTAGGCCGGATAGCTACCGAAAATCCGTTTCATCTCTAATGTTTACCACCGCCCCGGGAACAATTATGTTGGTTAACCAACACCCCTGCCATAGTCATCCCAAGTGGTTCGCTACGTTTGGTGAATATATGGTAAAACATTTAAATATTTTATGTTTTTTCGTGAATAAATCAAAACAGGCGGCTGTTGTGAAATGGGAATTTAAACCTTATCGCCATCTACATAAAGACTGTTACTGTTAGCGGCCTGCTCCCGAATTTTACACGACGTGGTGCATCACCTTAAGACTCCACAATATTAATTTTATATCTCTAAAATTCAACTTTGTTTCTTTGAAAGCAGAAATGGGACATGGTAAAAACACGCTACCTTTTGATCTAAATAATTAAATAAAAATTAATGCAGGTTCGATCGTAGTATTTAATTGGCTTAATAAAGTAAATAAATAAATGAGCATGTAAAAAATATATAACTTTGCAATATTCTATAACACATAACCATGAAAAATCCAATCAAAATCGCGGGACATGTACGCCCGGACGGTTTACACCTGGCGTTAGTTTATTGTAAGGTATTTTGGTTTGTGGCCAGTGGTGACAGCAATAGAATATAATATGACACTAACAATAATATTTCATATTTTTAACACTAAACCGTCGTCATATTCGTACACAGTGCCATCACAGTGTTATGGTCCCAAGCTGTAAAGTTCGGGAGAAGTGTGACCGCCCTCCGCCCTCCGCCCCCCGCCCCACGACCCCAGCTGGTTTTATTGCACTTTTATTACATCCCCTAAATTGAATTTGTTTTCATTAGCGCCCACTGGACGCCGCCGCCTGATTTACAACCTACGCCTCCACCCCCTCTTCTCCGCACACCACGGACCTTCACCAATTAAACTCTACTCAACTCTAGGGATAAAACAAGCATTTACGATTTGCAAGAATTAGAATTTTAACAACAGATTAGCTTATGAATTTATTGTAAACGAGTTTAATTATGGCAAGGAATTCTGTTTGAAATTCAACTTTTACGTATGATTACTAATTATTACCTATGAAATTGGATTTTTTTTAATGTGGATACTTCACCAGAGTCCCAGCTGCTCCCGTCTGGAGACAATGAAACTATTGGGTTATGTTGTGAGCCTGAAAGTAGTGGGGAGGCGAAGGAGATGGGGAAGAGAAAGGTGGGGAAATACCTGGCTATTCAGATCTGGTCACCAAACACGGCTAAAGCCATTTCAAGCAACGTTTCAATTCTGAATGGTGGTCTTACATTATGGCGATACTGAGAGTATCTTTCACTCTGGAACGTGCCGCAAATAAAATGTATATTATTTTTAATCCATTAGGTAATTGTGAAATAACACAAATTGATTAAATAAAATTTATTTGCGCACGCCGGGGTTCGATCTCGCGACCTTCAGATTGCGAGTCAAGAACCTTACCCCACGACCAAGAGCCTTGCCATACCCCTCGATGCATCAAAGCAATATTTTATGTAGGCCTGATGAACAAAGAAACCAGTGGAAGGATAATATATAATAATGACTGAATGGTTGAATAAGTCGGGGACGCCCGAGGTAGAGATGGCACTATCACTTGAGAGAGGCCATGTCAAGAGTCAGAACAACAGAATGGTATGCATGAGACGATGTATGAACGTGAATGAGGCAAGGAGTATATAAGCCAAGACCAAGTTCGGCGGTCAATAACCTCTGTCTGCCCTTGCGGGGAAAAGGTGTAATGGTTAGTTGAGCTTTGGTTTCTTACAATGTCTGAATAAAGAAAAGACGGAACATGAAATGATGTAATTGCCACATATTTTACACATTTAGTCATAAAATGCGAGAACTATAAAGCAAAGGTCAAGACGTGTTCAACTCAAAGTCTGTGAGTCACAGACCCTATTCAAAGCATCTACCTATAAAATTTCTAATAGATCAAATTTTCAAACCGAAAACATTTTTTTTCCTCACCATAAAGACACAATGCTCTTGTGTTTGGTGAGGGAATTCTAGCTCAATTAGTAAACAAAAAGATCGTGTAAGTTAGTAATAACGGCTATTGTAAGTTAGACGTGGGCAGAATGATTCCTAGGAGTGAATCGATTCAGTCTGATTCCCCTATCCTTTTGAATTGATTCCTTTTATTCATTCCTTTAATTCAATTAAATCCCCAAAAAAAAAAAAAAAAAGGAGGCTAACACCGCCCAGCAGGAGACCGGGAGGCCATGGAGCACCGCACAAAGAGGAGACTGATATGCTACGAAGCACCGCACAAAGAGGAGAACGATTATTCTATCTCATTATCTCGCAGGCTAAAACCTATAGATTAATGTGTTTGTCCCTTTTAGTGTCGCTTTTTCGCTTCATCGAATTTAAAATCACAATGAGTGGGGAGGCTACGAAGCACCGCACAAAGAGGAGACCAATAGGCTACGAAGCACCGCACAAAGAGGAGACCAATAGGCTACGAAGCACCGCATAAAGAGGAGACCAAGAGGCTACGAAGCACCACACAAAGAGTAGACCGATTATTCTATCTCATTATCTCGCAGGCTAAATCCTATAGATGTATGTGGTTGTCTTTTTTTAGTGACGTTATTTTTCGTATGTAAAATGTATTTATAGCTATCAATTAAATCTTAAAATTTAACAGGTTTTTGTTTCACCCTTAAAGTTTTATTAATTTTATTTTATTTATTAAAATCAAAAATTTTCCACTTCACGTTATCTAATATAATCATGCATTTTAACATTAAGTTGAGTATTTAGCTAAAGAGTATTTGTCTAAAGAGTAGACAGCTAACCACAGCTGATTGGCCTTATAATATCTGCAAATTTACATATTATATCTACCCAAGATCTACGTATAAAAATAGGTAGGTACTTGTATTCCGATATCTTTTGTACGTACCAAAAAACCGATAATAAGTGCATCATTTTAGCTTCTCACTTTTCTAGCTGATGTTCGGATTGAAAGTCGAAAGTTTTCGACTAGCTATGTAATGAAATTAACGGCTTGGCGCGCGGAGGAATAGATGAACCGCACGGACGGATTAAGGGCTGGCATTGAGGAATGAATTAGTAATTTTTGACTACTGTTTTGTGTCTTACCCCGCAGTGACTTGATTAACTCGCGAGCTGTGGACCTAGGACAGAGTTGCGTTTCGGATTCGGACAGATCTGAGATTTGACTCGAACGATGACATCTGTCGTCATTTCTGGGTCTGTGAATTACGTGGGACGACGACGTCACAAGTGAAAAAGACCTTTGTTTTAATTCCTGAATAAAACACTTCGGACATACTCTCGATAGCGATAGACTAGATACCTGGGACGCGGACATGGAACCGGACCTGGGACGGCGGGAACCTTAGGACCATCTCGGGACTATTGATTACGACAAATGATTAATTCCTTGCGTGAAAGAGATGCTCTGACAACTCAGCTGAATCACGGCCGCGTTTTGGGATGATTTTTATGATGTTCGGGTGTTGACGGCGCGGCGTTAGCGGAATACGAGTCGTTCACAATACCTACCGTCCGTCGACCACTTCGCGGTGCGCCGCAAATTGAATAATATTTAAATACCTATGAAACATTATAATATTTAAATCGTTTACGGAACACATTATTCATTGAAATAATTTAACAGTAAAATAAATGGAAATAAAAAATGTATGGTATCGTTAAAAATTGTAGGAGGCCAAAAGTAAGGAATGAAGAATCAATTCCTTTTGAAATTGAGAATCAGATCGAGTGTGTCACAATATTGAATTTATTCATTTAATTCGGTCATTCAATTTTGCCCACGTCTATTGTAAGTAATAAGTATGAGGCGGATAGTGGCGGCAAAACGTAAAATATTACTAATAAGTAAGGTTAGAAAATCATGATAAGTTTAAAAAATCATAATACAAAATAAAAAAATCATTATAAATTAATGAATCATGTAAGTTAGCAAGAAAAATTATTGTAATTAATAAGTAAAGGATATGTAAGAAAGAACGCAAGATTTATACAATAGTAGACTTAAAGATATAGAAACTAAGAAATGCGAGAGAAAGAAGGAATGAACGATTTATAAAATAGCAGACTTTAAGACATAAAAAGTAAACATATTTGGGACTTTTATAGCAGTTTAAGGTAATTTTTTAATTTGTGCTTAAATTTCTGCATATTTTCGATAGTTTTTAATTTTAATGGGAGGTTGTTATAATAGATTATGCCTAGATAAAGATAGGAATTTTGAATGTGCTTAGTATTAAATTTTGGGATTTTAATAGTTTTAAAGTTACAAGTATTTATGATTTTGCATTACTTCGTATTGCATTGCCTTGATACTTTTTGGTTCTAGTCCATCGCATATCGATTTCCCATTTGAATTACATAGATGAAGAAACCCTGTTTCGTACTAAAAATTTAAGGCGATGCACCGCGTCGTGTAAAATTCTGGATCAGGCCGCTAACAATTGCACTTGAAGTGAAACATCACAAAACTGCGCTATATAAATTCTACGTTATTATTATTATTATTAACAATAACACTTCTTATGTAAATGGCGATAAGGTTCAAATTCCAGTTTAATCAAGAAAAATACATCGCCAAAAAGCGTGGTTTATTTTATTTTGCGAAGATCATGCCCAAATATTTAAATGTTTCACGATCAAGTGATCTAATTTTAAAACCTAAATCACACGATTTTGCATAGATTGGTAGTAGATCTCCTTAAGAGGAAACACGTTCGCCAAAATATTTGTAAATCAATATATATTTTTTTAAATTTGCACAGTATGTATTATATAAATACGTTCGTATGGACAAAACACCGTCCAGTTTTATCATACTTTTTGGTTCTGGCCCATTTAGCACGCGCTCACACCTTTTGCCTGATATCGTATATTGCCAATTCCACTTTAATTTGTTGGATGATAAAACACAGTTTTGTATTGTAATATTAAGGGACGATTGGTGCGACTTTTGAATCACGAAATACGTCCACAGGCATTCAAGGCATGCCTTGAATTCTTTATTATATGTTTGCATTCAAGCATAATTAAAGTGTGTACGTGATAAACAGCTATACGAGGGACAGTGTAATCTAATGAAAGAAATGCATGCGCTTCAAGAGAACATAATACATATATTACTATTATAAGATAAGGTCACGGTGGGATTACCCGGTAGGAGGAAGGAGGAAGTAGAAAGATAAAAGAAAAATAATAATACATTATATTACAGCAGTCAGGGGCCCATCAAACAAACTCCAAATGTCAAGGAGATCCGGTTGTGAAGACCGTCTTACAAGGAGCACAAAAAAGTTACTTAATTATAATTTCACTCACGATTTTGACCAATATAAAATGTCGCAAACCACCGAAGAGATAAACTGATAGATTTTTAGATTTTTTGTGGGCGTGGACGTGTGCCCGAAGTAAAGCCAACATAATTTATTCTTTTAGTGAAATTGTTTTTTTTTAGATAATCAATTATTTCATTGGCCTATGTGGAATCGATATGTCATGGCAAAAACAGTTTTCTTTCAAATAGATATAAAAAACTAACTAGGCGGAAATTTGGTACGTGTACCGCCGCCCTGGGAACCATTTATTGGACAACCAACACCTTTGCCTTAGGTCCAAGTGGTTCTCTACGTTTGGTGACCAGTAGAGTTGCGCTAGTTCATAAGGTTCGGATCTTAGCGGATGTATGTGTCCACCAGCTGTGTGGCAAGTGGCAAGCCGGATCGGGAGAGACTGGTTGAGGGAGACCTTTTGACCCCTCCAGCTGGACTCTCTTGGAACATCGCCTTGCACCGCGGTGGGAGGAATGTATTCATACGTCCGTCACTCCTGGAGAAACTGACTCCCAGATTCTTACCCACCCCTCACAACTTTTTCCTTCCCAGAACTTCATCTCCTCCCTTTTATCAAAAGACCCTCGACACAGCATCCTCAAAGATGATAGATGCCCCGAACGGAATTATTTTCCTCAGGGCCTCCTCCTGCGTGGAGCTAATCTAAAGACGGAGTTATAACAGGACTTCGTTACGCTCAGTCAAAAACAGATTAGATATAAAGTGTTGAATTATGTAAAAATATCGGGCTGAAATGGCATTGAGGAACTTAAGTTTATTTATTGTTGTTTGACAGCAGACTGCTGCTGTGGATTTGGGCCAGCCTGGATTGGATCTGTCGGACCACAATTCAAAATATTTCACAACTCGTTTAGCTTCTCCAATATCTTCAGCTTTACCTCAAGCCAAAGGATTAACTAAGTACTTGTCTATTCTACGATGTCATCTTTAGAAGAAGCTTTACCAAGTAACCACATCAAGCATGTATTAAATTTTTTTAGCATTAGTTTTATCATATCAAGCATGTTTTTTTAAGTTTTAAAAGATTAACGTAAAGCACGTTTTGGTAGCATAGTTAATCAAATCGAGCTTGTTTTTGTAGCTTTTAAAGGTAATCACACCAAGCTTGTATTTGTAGCATGGGTAATCACGACAAACATGCTACAAACATCACATCAAGCATATTTTTGTAGCACAGTTGACCACATAAGCATGTTTGTGTAGCTTCTAGAAGTAATCACATCAAGTATGTTTTTGTAGCACAGTTGACCACATAAGCATGTTTGTGTAGCTTCTAGAAGTAATCACATCAAGTATGTTTTTTGCAGCATTAGTTTTGTCAAATCAAGCATGTTTTTGTAGCTTTTAAAAGTGATCACAACAAGCTTGTTTATGGCCCGGCGCAAATTGAGCCCAGTCCACGCACAGTTCTCGCACAGCACACGCGTGGTTATTTTGTAGAACATGGTTTCTGTTGGAGCGGCGCATATTAAACACATTCCACCGGCCAGTCTAGTCCCAAGCTTCGTCGCGCGTGGGCGTGTTGTGCTTTCGACACAGTTTCGTGGATCGTGTGTCCCTAGTTTTGTCCCTTTTGTGGGGTGATAATGCAAATTGACTATTTCCAAAATGGGCTAAATTGAGTTTATATATGCAGTCAGACTAATACAAGGCCAAGGAATCGAATGACATCATTATTTTTACGATAAAATAACGAAATCCTCCTCAAAACGCACTATTTTAATTATTTCATGAACCTCACTAAACTGACTTCTGTTTAACCTAAACGATTCTTTAAACACACCATCTGGAACTTCACTGGATAACTTAAACTCCCCATGACCCTCTCTTTTTCGTAAATACTCATTCGTTTTACTTTTTTTTAGTAGGTGCAATATGAATCTTTCGTCATCCTCAGACTCAGATTGTAAATCGACAAGAAGTTGTTGCCTTGCTGTCATCTTGCATACTGCGAGAAGTGGGTTGGGTATGGTGTGGGTGTGGGCTGTGTTAAATATGCGCTACTATTAAAAAAACGTGTACGTAGTCTGGGTTTCGGTCACGCGGTGCTATGCGTGGACATGCGTGGACTGGGCTCAATTCGCGCCAGGGCTAAATCGAGTGTGTAATCCACGTAAAGCAGGTTTTTGTAGCAAAGTTAATCACAATAAGCCTGTTAATTAACACACAAAAACAGATCGAGTATGTTTTTGTAGCTTCTATAAGTAATCACACCAGGCTTGTTTGTGTAGTATGGGTAATCACGTCAAGCACGATTTTGTAGTATAGTTAATCACATCAAGCATGTTTGTGTGGCATGCTTTAACACGTCAAACAAGATTCCGTAGCATAGTTAATCACATCAAGCATGTTTTTGTAGCTTTTAAAAATAATCACACAAAGCTTATTTTAGTCGCATGGGTAATCACGTAAAGCAAGTTTTTATAGCAGAGTCAAAAAAATTTTAACACAGGAAAACAGATCAAGCACGTTTTTGTAGCTGAGGTGTAAAAGTGTTTTCGGTGTAGCACAGGTTGTGTAAAACATCTATGAAATACTGAATACAGATTTAGAAACATATTTCCCCGAAAATTCAAGAAAATCTGAAAAAACACATTTTGCTAATAAGACCTAAAAAAGATCAAGGGTCCGTGTAAGACTGGCCCGGGCAACTTCCTCCAAGTACGCTCTGACAAATACCCTAATTTACGTCATTAATTGTCAGTGGGGGAAGGTAGGGGAAGGAGCGGAGGATGGAAAAGGTGAGGGATATTTTAGAAAGAAAGCTTCTAAAGACTACTTGTGCACCCTTCAAGGCTGCCGTACCTACTATATAGACAAACCACTGGAAGATCCGTTGCAACCTTTCCCTCTTTCTTATAATTGAGAAGGAACTTATACTTGCATTTACTACCTGACGATCTCCTCACTTAGAGCAACTTTGTAATGCATTATAATATGTGTGTATTGTGTATGTATATGTGGGTGTGTGTACACATATTGATTTTGATCCTTCTTGTTTTATGTACTTGAAATTTAATTTATTATTACAATTATTACTTATTGATTGTTACTTATTCCTTGTTTGACTTATCGTCACAAAAATAATGTTGAGATGAATGGTGTGCTCACCTATAATTAGAATCATCATTTTTACAATAAATATGTGATGTATTCTGTTAGAAAATAAATAAATAATAGTTACAAAATCATTTAGATGTTACAACGGAGCTCTCAGCGGCAGAATCACAGCATTCCGCTGGTAGATCCGTTCTAACCTCTCCTTCTTTCTCATAAGCAACCCATGTAACAGAAACATAGATTGCAATGAATCTTTCAGCGGTAGGACCACTGATAGCATACCGCCAGTAGAATCGTTGTAACCTCTCTTTCATTCTCGTAAACCACGAATGTAACAGAAAGAAAGGTTATAACGGAGCTCTCTCCAGAATACCATTAGCAGGTTCGTTGTTTTTTTGGTTTCATGACAACTCAATAGAGTGGCAAATGAGTGAAATAAATAAAAATCAAAACACGTTTGAAAAGTGATATAAAGTTATTAAAAGTAATGGAAAAAAATAAACCATTACCTAATATAGTTGATGTTAATAAACGCCCGGGTTACCGGCAACTTTAAAAAAGTTTTTTCATCACTTTTCATGTCTATGTCACCTTTTTAAAGGCGTTGAATTGTCGCTGAGTTGAGTTGTCCGGTAACAATTTTTTTTTTACCTCTCCCTCTAAAATTAAAAAAAGTGAAACTGCACAAGAGCGCCAACTCCTCTGAACAGTCTGGAACCAGTGAGACCATGGCATCCCCAGTTGGGGTATGTTGTGAGGCTGAAGGAAGTGGGGAGTTGAAGGAGATGAGGCAGAGGTAGGTGGGAAAGTGCCTGGCTATTCAAATCTGGTCACAAAACACGGCCAAAGCCATTTCAACCAAAGTTTCAATTCTAAATGGAGGTCTTAAGGCTCTGCAACCGGGCCCGAAAAGAAGAAGATGGAGAGATACGAAATTACGAATGTTAGGGGAGAGCGCTAACATTTACAGCGACAAAATCGATGCGAAAATGTTTAATAAAACACGACTCGTTTAAAATAGAGCAAAAATCTCGCAGGCATTATCTTAAACAGCATTTAAAGAAACACTGTGAATTTTTTCATAAAATAACTGAAACAAAAATAATAATTTTTGGAGATAACTTTGCGATTTTTTTCTATCGAGGGAATGTTATTAAATTTGCGTTTCGGCGCGGGCAATGTCTAGATATTATCTTCAATAATAACATATATTTTTTTAACAGCTTGTAGCGGAAGGCAGCGAACGAATTTAATAGCCTTATAAATGTTTTGTTGAACGGGCAACATTAGAAACCCGGCACTAGAACCACGGCGAACTGGCCGACCATTCTGTTTCCACGGCCCGGTTGTCGAGTCGCATTTGTGCGCTGCCTTCTTCGTATAATAAAAATCCTTCTGATAAATTGTAATAATAACCTGTGTCGGTTTGGGAAATAAATGCAAGTCCAACGTTTGTCATTCTATTTATTAAAATATACCGACCACCTTATTGGCAACGGAGCTGAAGCCCACGTAAGTATTATGGCAGGAATATCACCCATTCCTTACCGCCAAAAGCTTTAAAACTTATCGTGTTTAAGCGAAATATGTAATAAATCGGTACAAATCCGGGTTGCGGGCCCTTAAACCAGGCGATATTAAGAGTATCTTCCGCTCTGGAACGTGCCGTAAATACATTATCGAATAAGTACTCGTAATTGTGAAATAACACAATTTGATTTGAACCCGCGACCTCCGGCTTGCTAGTCGAGAGCCTTACCCCTCGCCCACTATGGAGACCGTTAAACATAAACAACATAAGGACGTCATAACAGAGCTCTCGGTGGCAAGACCACAGGTGCTATACTAGAATATTCTCCCTTTTTCTTTGAGGGGTGAAAAATGTCCAACATAATATGTAGCCTTCGACGGAAACGTATTGCTCTCATTAGCGCGGCGGAATGGCAGAGAGGTGGGTAGGCAGGGTGTCGGGGAGAGGGGTGGTGTTTCCCAGCACGAGTAAAGTACATATTATCATAACACCCCATCTCCTAGGGAGACAGGTATTTGAGGGCGCTAGATTGACATTATTACAGTTCATAATAAATATTATTATTACATACTTTTATACAAATTAGACAATTGGCTCAATGGATGCACCACACTTAACAAAGCTAAAAACAGCGTTCCAAGTACCAAATCGTTCGTTACACGAGGCTTCCAGAGTTATTCTATGTTTATTAATGTAAAATTGTATGAAAGTTATTAAAAAAAATATTTTTACAGAACATTTTTTTGTTATTTGGCTTAAAAGGTACGGATGCGCGAGAGCATGTATGAGACGATGTATGAACGTAAACGAGGCAAGGAGTGTGTGCCAAAACCGAGTTGTTTCCGTCCTCTCTGCCTATCCCCTGCGGGGAAACGGTGTGATGGTTAATTAGTTTTATTTTTATTTTATTTTATTTACATATGCATATATATTACAATACATTACAATGTGATCATTTGTCTGTCCAACTGGGCAGAATACCCGTTTCAGGACAGCCAAATTGTATATTTAGTTCATAATATTCTTAACAAAGGAATAGTTTCGTTCAAGGTATCAAGGGAATTTGCTTCTGTCAAGACAACTTTTGAGAACACTAAGAATTGTATATAATTAAGGGATGGTTTCTTTATGTCTTTAAAAGAATCGCAAAGATGTGATTTTTTTCAAGGTCAATTTATTAATGTTCTATGAGTGTTTTCTTTAGTGAGATCACAAGTAGGAGATTCTTTTAGAGAACATTTACAATTGCATAATCAGAATTTACACATTTATAAACCAATATTTGACATATGAATTCACAATGTATTTATAACTGTTTAATTTTAAAGTACTATAATTTTTAGAATTTCTTAAATAGTAGAAATTACACAATTATAATCTAAATATATGACAAATGATTTTTCAAGCTCGTTTTGGAGAACATTAATTTATTTAGTTGTTTTTAGTTACAAAAATTAAGACTTGTACGAAACGGGTGGCGCATCCGTTTCCTTTTTAATGTTCAGATTAATTTGTGTAAAGAATCGTAGAACACTTAAAATTCAAATGTGCACAATAATGAAAAAAATGAAGCACCGTGTATCTGGAGCTATTATTTTATAAAATAAGATGGCTCACACACGAAGACATCTCGCTTCCGAAAACAAGATAGAGATCTGAGCCGGTTGGTTGTCCGAGCAAGAAAAAGCGAACCGATTTGCGAACAAATCGCCGCCTCGTTAGGGGGCGGGTATCGGAAGCGCAGATCTGTGAAGGGATTAGGAGGTTGGTTGAAAGAGGGTGGAGTATGGGAGGGCAGAGGGAGGTGTAGATTCGGTAGTTTCAGCAAAAAATACACTACAAGTCTGGGACATTATGCGTAGTATCGTCATTTCTTGTTTATTATAGGGAGTTAGCAACTTGAATTATTCTGTTTTTGGAGTGCTAGGTGTACTCAGTATTCTGGAGAAGGACCACCATTCCATCACTTCCACTCCATCAGCCTCACAACATACCTACTTCCAGTGGCGTAGCTAGCATGGGTGGCACCCGGGGCGGATGTCACCCCGGGTGACTTGAGAAATTAAAAACGCTAATATCGATTTCATAAAATTGGTCCATCCTGGGGGGGGCGAGGGAATTTCTCCACAAATATAGGCTACGTTCGCCTATAAAAAGACCGAGCGGCACAAAATTCGGGGCACTCCACGGGGAGCCATAGAGCTATGAAAATATAAATAACAGACCGTGTTCATGTGTACAAATATTTGGTGACAATAACCTTCGTAAAAAAAAATTCCACGGTCGAGTGTCACCCCCGTCGGGTGGCACCCGTAGCGGACCGCATCCCCTCCCCCGCCTCCCTCGCTACGTAACTGCCTACCTCAATTGGGGATATCGTTGATTGGAGGACTGCAGTTGGGACTCCTGTGCGGTATGCCGGCGCCTGACATGTTCAAAGAAGTGATCACTTCTTTGAAGACTTTGCTCACACATTTGGTCACATATTGTTGTATTTGCCAGATATGTGTTCAAAGATTTGATCACTCCTTTGAGCTCACAGTTTTCAAATAGACTTCACAAAACATGGACGACGATTTGGTCGACACAGTTTTTTGTTTCGATGTTATTTCGATTTGTATGCCCTTTACGTTTCAGGTCCCATATATCTGGCTCTCCTTGCATCAACTCAATAAACTCTAAAACGCTCTCATTATTCCACTCCATCGTTAGTTCGTTTGGTTGTTTACGCACAACATCTCTCCACGGCGAGGCTCTTGCAACTGGGCTTTGCGCAGTGCGGCAGGCACACAAACATTTGGACTTTGATCCCTTTGATGTGCGCTAAAAAACCGACAATGAACGGCAAAGCGCACTTAAGTGATCAAATATGTGACAACAGTATAAAATGCCCGTGCCATACTTGTGAACACTTATTTGATCACTTCTTTGAACTCATGTCTGGCGCCGGCAGTACACATATCACACATCCTGTAGAAAAGGGTCGAAAGTCAACATTTTATGTTTATCTCTGAAGCTAAAGCTTTACTGAGCGATTGTGATTATCTATGCCCACGAAAACCGTAATTTAGTTAGATCACTCTGTCTCCGAGAGAGGTCGCTAGTGTCTATTTTCGACGGGACTGCTTGTTTCATCAATCATAATTTTTTTCGCACTACTGTAAAATTTTCTTTTTTTGACTAAAGATCCTTTTCTACGGGATGTACTTATTTCATTTGAATTCATAAAACCGACCGCCCGGTTATAAAATCAGATATAACCCTTTCCAGATCATAAGACAAAAACACAAAAGTCTGTTAATTGTGATACATTTATTATGTTATGTCTTGATATTTCGTAAGGCGTTAAACTAATCAACTAAAAAAATAAACAAATATATAGAAAACAAAAACAAGCAACGAATTATTAGCTTTTCAAACAATCGCGGGTGCAACATCAAATTATCGCGGGTGCAACTCGTCTAGTTTAAGTGTATATAAACATCCATAAACCCTGATAGAGGAAAGAAATAAGAAATCCAACAATGCTTAATACTAATCAGTACACTCCTCGGTCATTAATGTTAATTATTTCTTTTCGGTTACGTCAAAATTCGCCAAAAATTCTGTGAACATATTACATCCATCGATCCTTTTCAAAAACGAAAATTGTTTTTTTTGTCTTATTTTGTAGAATTCTTTTTTATATTTTGTAATTTGTAAGAGGTTAAAGATTTTTATCATCCCAATCACTTTCTGTTTCAGTGGTGGTTTTCGGAGATTTCGCCGTCTTCAGATTGAAAGAAAGGTTTTGATTGAATGCCTGATTTATTTTTCAGCCCTTCCTATTTATCATCCAACGTGACCGTCTTTTTTTTAACTGCTTTTTTTAATATAAAGAAGATGTTTCACAGAGACTGCGTGCCAAATCATAGAATTTCTATAAAAAAGCTGAATATAATATAAACAAACACACCTATTAAATATAAATCACTAGTAATACACAGCATATATTATTATTGAAGGCATAAAAAACAATAAAATATATGATAAATCAAACAATAAGGGTAGTTGTCAAAGAGTTGCACGCGCGATTCTAACAACACAATCGCGGGTGCAACCAATTTGAGTCAACGTTTATTTCAATTCAGCCAGCACTATACTCTTAAAAACGTTTTATTCAAGTTTGCCTGTGATTTATTCTTACTTCAAAGTTTCAAAGTTTGGCGACCAGATCTGAATAGCCAGGTACTTCCCCACCTTCATCTTCCCTATCTCCTTCCCCCCCCCCCCCACTACCTTCAGCCTCACAACATACCCCAATTGGGGATGCCATAGTCCCACTGGCTTCAGACGGGAGCAGCTGGGACTCTTGTGCGGTATTCATGTAAAAAAAAAAAAATAAGACAAAACAATAACTTTCAAAATAAAATATAATATAAAACAGGAGAGAGGTAGGTACCTACCTAGGTTGGTAGTTTTTGCGAGGAAGACATTGTTAGTGTTAAATCCCTCGCTAGGTGGCGTCGAGACAAATTATGTCTGCACTAAACACTAGTATATATTGAATTATTTGGCGGGTATTTGATAAGCCCCCATAGCTCAGTGGTCAGAGCATCCGACCGGCAATCAGAAGGACACGGGTTCAAGTCCCGTTGGCGGCAAGTATCTTTTCTCGGAAGATTTTTCAATGTAAATGAGTGTTTCAGGCTGACAATTACTGCTTATAATAATTGTTACCCTTTGTGCTATGCATAAAAATCTTGTCTAAACGTTAGTTTATAAATTAAAAAAATAATAATTAATATTTAACAAGTTTAAGTATTTCCCCAATAAATGCAGACATAATTTGTCTCGACGCCACCTAGCGAGGGATTTAACACTAACAATGTCTTCCTCGCAAAAATAAAGTTGGTTGTTTTCAGGTGGAAAAAATATAATAAGCAGTAATTGTTGAATGAAACACTAGTATATATTGAATTATTTGGCGGGTATTTGATAAGCCCCCATAGCTCAGTGGTCAGAGCATCCGACCGGCAATCAGAAGGACACGGGTTCAAGTCCCGTTGGCGGCAAGTATCTTTTCTCGGAAGATTTTTCAATGTAAATGAGTGTTTCAGGCTGACAATTACTGCTTATAATAATTGTTACCCTTTGTGCTATGCATAAAAATCTTGTCTAAACGTTAGTTTATAAATTAAAAAAATAATAATTAATATTTAACAAGTTTAAGTATTTCCCCAATAAATGCAGACATAATTTGTCTCGACGCCACCTAGCGAGGGATTTAACACTAACAATGTCTTCCTCGCAAAAATAAAGTTGGTTGTTTTCAGGTGGAAAAAATATAATAAGCAGTAATTGTTGAATGAAACACTAGTATATATTGAATTATTTGGCGGGTATTTGATAAGCCCCCATAGCTCAGTGGTCAGAGCATCCGACCGGCAATCAGAAGGACACGGGTTCAAGTCCCGTTGGCGGCAAGTATCTTTTCTCGGAAGATTTTTCAATGTAAATGAGTGTTTCAGGCTGACAATTACTGCTTATAATAATTGTTACCCTTTGTGCTATGCATAAAAATCTTGTCTAAACGTTAGTTTATAAATTAAAAAAATAATAATTAATATTTAACAAGTTTAAGTATTTCCCCAATAAATGCAGACATAATTTGTCTCGACGCCACCTAGCGAGGGATTTAACACTAACAATGTCTTCCTCGCAAAAATAAAGTTGGTTGTTTTCAGGTGGAAAAAATATAATAAGCAGTAATTGTTGAATGAAACACTAGTATATATTGAATTATTTGGCGGGTATTTGATAAGCCCCCATAGCTCAGTGGTCAGAGCATCCGACCGGCAATCAGAAGGACACGGGTTCAAGTCCCGTTGGCGGCAAGTATCTTTTCTCGGAAGATTTTTCAATGTAAATGAGTGTTTCAGGCTGACAATTATTGCTTATAATAATTGTTACCCTTTGTGCTATGCATAAAAATCTTGTCTAAACGTTAGTTTATAAATTAAAAAAATAATAATTAATAAAAGTACAATAAGAAGAAAACCGAAACCAAATAATTGCCGGAAACTTGAGAACATGGCTTATTTTATTACTTATTACAGTAGGTACCTATATTGAAAATAGGTTAGGATTCATGAATGGAATGATTTTTTTTGTTGAAAGAATAGATAATACATAATATAACCAACAAACAAGTCCTGCTAAGCCAACTGAATTGGCTTGTCAACAGGTGCTTATATTTTAGTTTCATATACTTACATTTTTTAAATTTAAAATTTACATCTTATATCTGCAATATAAATATTTTTTTCCGATAGCCAATTTTTCACCATATATTTAACCTTACTCATAGAATTACATTTCTTTAAAGTGTCAGATAATAAATTAAATATCTTCAGTATAATGTATTCAAACGTTCTCTGTCCGTACTAATAGAATTTTGGAACTATTTAACCCGTCGTTGCGCGTGAATCTAATGCTGTATTTATGTTCTAATTTCTTTTTAAATAATTTTCTTTTTAAAGCCCCTTAAACACCACTTAACAAAATTCCACGAATTATTAAAGTGAAGTACCTAATCAATACTCAAGGGCAAAAATCTAAGTTTAAAATAGAATCAAGATTACATTGAGAAGAATGACGTTACTATGTGATGATGAATTGCCACCGTTTAGTCTTGGCTGGCATTGCTCTTACGGCGTGATACACTTTATAAATAAATAATCCATAATGTATGAGATAATCGAGTAGATAAGATGCATTAAAGGCGCCTTTATATTTATTCTTCTACCTGTTACAACATCCAGTTATGCAATCGTTGGCTGCCGACACCCAACGCCGAGTTTAGTAATGAAATAATAACCACTAAATAATATAATGGATTAGGTACCTACCTGTGAATTATTAAATCAAGGAATAAAGTTCTTTTTCCTTCTTTCATTGATGTTTTCGTGGGACTAAGTAGGTACCTACCTAGTCACAGCTGACTTTTTCTTACAAAACTTAAATTTGGATTGGAGACCAAAATACATACCCGGACATAAATAGGCCCTCCATTGATATGCTTGGTGTAACTCTAAGTGACCAGCTCAGATATGGGGGCTCCATCGAAGCCAGTGTAAAGTTAGCCTCTCAAAAACTGGGCGTACTGTACAGGGCCCGCAGATACTTTAATAGTACACAACTGCTAACCCTGTACAAATCACAAGTACGCCCCACGGTTGAATTTGGCAGCCACCTCTGGTCTGGAGCTCCAAAATACTTGAAAAAACTCACGACTCTGTGCAGAAACGGGCGGTCCGTCGGATAGGTTCTCCTAATTTAACAGACGGATTGCAATCTTTAGAGCACAGACGTCGGGTGGGAATGCTATCCTTGTTCTACCGGTATTTCAATGGAAGATGCTCTGAGGAACTAACGTCATTGATCCCTTCGGCACCGAAACAGGCCAAACGCGTGCGCAAGACATGTATGTACACGGTTGACTTTTGTCATATGAGAACAGGTCGCTTCTTCGACTCGTACTTGTGTTCAACAGCTCCGCTGTGGAACGCTTTGCCAGCCTTTGTGTTTCCTCCTTCCTACAACATGGGTCTCTTCAAGACCAATGGTCATTCCTTCCTCTCCTCAAAAAAACCCTCCACACAGCATCTCAGATGACATAGGCCCTGAGGGAAATTATTTTCTTCAGGACCTCCTGTGTGGAGTGGAGTATATGTAAAAAAAAAAAAAAACAAACAAACAAACTTAAGTTATTTTTTAATCAAAAGCCTAGGTATAGCAAATATCGGTTCACGACGAGTTAATCGAAAACGAATTCAAATAAAATCAATTCATCGAAAACCAATTCATCGAATGATCAATTCATCGAATCACCAATTCAGCGAAAAAATATATTATGTTGATATTTAAGAGAAATGCCGAGCGGACCGAGAAGTTAAAAAAGCATTGGTCCAACCTAAACTAACCTAACCTAACATAACCTATTTAACCAATTTTTAAATATTTTTTTATCATCACTCTTAATGACCTTTCTGAGTTGTGTATGAGTTCGTTTCTTTATGAGTTGGCTGGTCACCGTTCCATAGATATCCCTTTTTTGCAGTATCAGACAATCGGAAATCGAAGAGATATCGAACCTATAAATTTTACATTGTCACTACGAAACTGACAGTTGCTAAACACATTTAACTCAGTTAAACAGACCTTTTTGGGTATTTAATTTTGACAGCTCTAATATCTACAAAAAAAATGTTTTCGGTGATTTGGCGATTCGATGAATTGATCATTCGATGAATCGATTTTTGATGAATTGATTTTCGATGAACTCGTTTTCGATGAATTTGCTTTCGATGAATTGATTTTCGATGAACTCGTCAGTTACCCAAATATCTAGAACGGATACGTGTTACATTATTTATTCGTGTTTTAAATTATAAAATACTAGCAGACCCAGCTACACGTTGCTGTGGCTAACGAAACACAACGCCATTAGCTAGGTAGGTACCCAATCTTTATAAAATCCACACCACCCACTTGCCAGCTGCCCGCTGCCTGAATTGAGTATTTCAATTTCTCTGCTTTTCTCTACTATAATAAGCATGTATTATACATATAAACCTTCCTCTTGAATCACTCTAGGTATCTATTGGTGAAAACCGCGTGAAAATCCGTTGCGTACTTTAAAAGATCTATGCGCACATACATTTTGAGCGACTTCATTTTATACTAGGTACGTAATGATGATAATGATAAGCCATAAACGAATTGAATTTTTCATGATTTAAAATCCTAATTTACATTCGCTAAAAACCTTTCCGATAAATACCGACCTAACCCTGGCCGAAGGACGATTAAAACCTGAGTTCACCCATCCAAGTACCGTCTCTAATTTATTTAAATTAACTTTCATCACGGTTGACTGATACACACAGCAAGTTTATTGATTATTGAACCTTTACCAATGTCCATGAATTAAAATAATGATTTTCAAAGGTATGTGGGTTTACCCCCTTCCTTGTGAATTTTACACTATGGTAGGTATTTATTTATCAGTTGTGTACAATTTAAAACATGTCTATTAGTAAGGCCTTTGGGGGCATAGATTAATTACGTGAGCAATCTCGACCCCTCCCCCCACCCCCCTTGGTGAGATAAATTTGGGCCACTTATTCTTTTCAAGTAACGTGAGATTTTGCTGAACCCCCCCCCCCTCTTTGAGCTCACGTAGCCCCCTTTGTTCAAGAAGCGTAAAAAACTTGCCTGCAAATCTATAACTTGTTACAGAATGCAGTCAACAGCTGTTTGTTTTTAAATTAATTTAAAAAGGAAAAATGAATCGATGTTTTGCAAACTTAAGTACCTACCTATTAAGTCAAGTGTTTTTTTATTCAGTTCTTCGCTAGATGAAAAAAATGTTAAATGCGCTACTAGGGAAACCTCAATTACAATAATTAATATGTACTATTTTATTTTGAACATGTCATGGATCTTGAGGCATTTAAAAATATGGCACCTTGTCTTTTTAAAGCGGGAAATGATGTCGCGAGATGAAAATGGTTCCATTATCTGATAAACTCCCGAGAGATGGAGAGCTGTGCAAATTTCGGTAAACATTTAGGTAGGTACCTAATCGCCGCACTTAGGCATAGATTATGGAAATTACACTTTGTTTCAACTTAATTACTACAATACACAACATATATTGGAAAGATTTTGCTGTCGTTTGTTGATAGCGTAATGTTTCATTTGCGAGTTGTGCCGATAACATAAACAGGAACTACAATTATTGTTTATAAATTCTCTACAACATGTTTTCCTATAATTCGCAGTGCGGGCCCAAGACTGGAGTGACAATGATAGATACGGCCCTGTTCCCTAGTAGAACGGAAAAAATCTTTAAATAAAAGAATTTCTGTACGATTTGTTGAATAATTATTTGTAACTGATCAAATTTCATTAATTTGTTGTTATGCCATGCATTATGATTTGCATAAACTTCAAAAGAAAAGAAAATTATTTTGATAAAATTATCATCTTTGTCGCTGACATAATATTGAAATGATATTTTTAACAAGGGAATTCCATACATTTGCAGCCTGAACCATCTGAAGATATTTCTCAAAGAAAAACTATTTTTAATATTATGTAGGACCTGAACATTTTTTGTCAGCAAACACTAGAAATTTCAATTCAAACAAGCCAATGTAAATATTTTGTTTCGGTGTCAAATATTTACATTGACACACTAATGAAAAGTACAAGTATAGCGCTGTATCTCATCAATGACTAAGAATTATTTAGTAATACCTCCGCTACAATCATTATTTCAGTTAAAAGCATCCGTGAGCAGTGAATTATCCAACCTTTCTCTCTCCGTTCTCCGTTCATCGCAAGAACCAAGAACACAAGAACAAACAAACTTTCCCTCTAGCGATATGGAAGTCCCACAACGAAATGAAGAGTTCGAAGAATTCTTCAGCGAGGGTTATTTAAGAATAGATTTCTGTAAGTAACCAATGTAAAAACATTTCGACCTCCTCTCCTCAACGAATTAATCTAGGGTACCTATAATATAAGTAGGTCGAAATAGACTTCTTGTAGCAATTTAGAGGGAGGGGCGAAAGATTCAATGAAACGTACCTTATCTGCGGGAATGCTCTTGGATGCCATGTCGAATGCTGTCCAGGTTGTATTCCAAAGTCAGGAGATGGTGCGAAGTCGATAAATTCACACGATAAATGAACCTTCACAGCTGTGACAGCCAAACCACAACACAATAACACGGCTCGTTTTCGTCACTTTTCCACCACCATGGAGCACACACTAAAAAGGGAACACTGAAAAACTGTAGACCACATCGTAGTAATTATGATTTAACACATTTTAAATCTAGGATACACGATGGAACTCCCAAATTTTCACAATAAGACACAAACACGGCGACTGTCAGAAGCAAGCGCGTAAAATGGCGATAGAAACACCCCCACTCCAAACAACTTGAGTTACGACTCCACCGCCGAATGCACCCAGTCTCATACTAAAGTTTAGTTCGGCATTGTGGCGGCAGGGTGCACTGCGGTACGATCATAGGGCATAGACACTTGCAAATGGAATATATCATGGACAAAGGTAACGTTTACAATTAGCCATGAAATGTAAAACACATATGCCTTTTGCGTCAACATCAATTAGATTTTTATTACCCTCGACTAGTTATGCACTATTTGAGGTGAAAAAGAACCGCATTGTCGACGTTAGCCTTTATTATGACAAAACATAAAAGCTTTATCTACAAGCCGGCTTTAGAATGTCTCTTTTGTATCGCCTTTGAAAGATTTATTGATGTTCATTTTCCATTGCCAGCTGCATTTTTTTATTCCTTGGTAATTCTCTACGTGTTGTTTTAATTTCGATTCATAATCTACGAGTTTTTATTCTAAAACTGCATTTTCTAAATCGATGAACACGTATCTTTAATTATCTTGACGATATGTACTACCAGTAGCGTTTTATGAAAATAATTATTATAACCACTACCGGATTGTAGTATCTCCTCTAATCTGAAACGTTCTTAAATTTAATGCGAATTATCATTGCGTAAACGCTATCTTCAATAAATTATTAACTCACGCGATGTATTAGATCAACGATACTCAACCTTTTTTCTCTTCGGGCCACATACATGTATTTGTAAAGTTACGCGGGCCGCAACACTATACTGGTATGACGAAAAAAAATCATCAACCCCCCCCCCCCAACATTTTTTCGATTTAATTTTGAAGACACTCCGCCATTAATAATCTCCCTCTCCCCACTCCACTCCCCCCTTCCCCGTCCCGCGACTCCCCCTCCCAAGTTCACCTCCCCCTCCCCTTTCCCTGGTTTCACTCCAACCCTCCCGCACTCCATACATTCAGTTTTCAAATAGCTCGTGTGCCACCTATTCAATTTTTTTTTTACAAATTTCATAACGTCAGAGCTCACCAGTGGTTTTATATAAACCTTGTCCTGACAATAACGAACACAAAAAAAAGAATCATCCAATTTGGTGCAGTCGTTAGGAAGTTATGCGCTTAGCAACACATTCAGAGATTCATATTTATATTATAGATTTGCGCGCGTACTTGTGTGTCAAATATTTGTTTTTTGGGATTAAATCTAGCGTGTGTAAATAGCAACACTCTTACACATCTGCCCTGATGATGGACACTGTAACGCTGTCCGAAACGTTGGCTAAAGACGGAGGTAGCGCAACACGGTATAACACCCCAAAAACAAATAACAAAAAAAACCTTTTGGCCGTGAATATCTAAACAAGTATCTTACTCTTGTACCAGATCGTGTGGACCATAATGACAATCCTTTTCGGGTGTCACTGTCTGTGGCCTGTGCCTCAAAGTCGAAACGAATCTCAAGATTATAAATCGAATCGAATCGAATATTCGAAATTTAGAATGATAGTTTTTTTTTAAATCAAGTTCCTGATGGTAAAGTGGTTAGGGCCGCACACAAAAGCTTGGCGGGCCGCATGCGGCCCGCGGGCCGCAGGTTGAGTATCGTTGTATTAGATTATCAAACATGACTAATTAACTTTCGATGAAAACAATGCACTTACCGCTATTTCTTTCAGTTGGAAAAAATTACTTACCGAATTACTATGAGCGCTGTGAATATTTTATTCCAATAAGCAACGTCAATTTTGTGCCTAAATTTTTTTTTTTTAAATGCCGTATCCAAATGGGTATTCCAACGATTCGTAACGGCTTATTGTAACGGTTTCTTAATTACTAAATGAAAGACGACATTATTTTACGTATCAGGTAAATGAATTTAATCGAAATGAAAAGTTGTTTCATAATATTATAATGTACAGAATAAACCATCACCATTGTCTGAAAATTTTTTGAGGCGGTCGTCCCATGGGTCGGTAAAGAATCAACAAAAATCGAGTGCTGTAAAGTGTGGATATGTTGGGCAAAGTAAATTTCTGGCAACAGTTACTGACCCGTGGGACGACTGCTTGTCTTAAGACTTTTAGTCTTTGATATTAAAAATCTAAGCTTTTAGGAAAATGCATAGATTCATAACTGTCATTTCACTTTTGACATTTTACTTGAAACAACCTCGATGCTCGAAGTGTTGGATTTTGTCTGCCTCGGAAAAACATTTAAGTTAGCACCCTCTAAAAAGCAGCTTAGTTATTCTATTTTAACTACACCTTTCTAGAACTCGTTCGTACCCGTTTTGTGCAAGGACTTATATATTTTTTATTAAAATGCAGTATTCAGCTAGCAAGCATTATATTTCTTTTTAAAAATCTCAGTTTAATCAAATTAAGTAATGATCCAAAAAAATATCAATTATTTTGAATCAAACTTATTAAAAATATCACAGATTGTTTACACTAACACAGATAAAAATATATATTATTGAAAATAATATTATAATATTGGTGAGAATTAATTTATATCTTTTGCATACTGTTCAAATATTGTTTATAATAAAATACAATAACAGAAAATATAACAAAACTAAATAAAAAAAAGTTTTAAAAAATCTACAAATTATAAGGATATATTGATAAAAAATTATTATATTACAGCATGAATATAATATATGAAATAATACTAATGATTTCTTTTGTAAAATGCTTCCAATTTCAATCACCATACAATTTTCTCCTTGCATTCATTCGTCTTTCTTTACATTAAATTACTTCAAAAAGATAAGTTTCATAACATTCTGAAGACAATAATAGTATAAATTTAATCCTAGGTAAATTCGAAATGTTTTGTAATGAGGGAAATTATAAGACATTGAAACGAAAAAGATTCATAAGAGAGTATTCATTAGCATCAAATCACTAGAACATTTACGAAAGTTCTTTTTACTGTACGAAATTCTTAACCATAACAGTTAGCTTAAAACCAATAGATTTGCATTTTACAATTAAGAAAAAATGACTAGACCTGAACATAAACTTTTCTAATAAATTACGGAATTTAAAACAGAAGTCAATTATTTTTAAGATATTATTATTTGATAATATATTAAAACTTTTTCCACCTAATTTATTTGTGACTAACCGGTTTTAGCCTGTTAGGGCCATATTCAGAATATTGTTTCTCAAACTACAGTTTATTATACATAACATACGGGGGAACAAGATTATAATCCTTGTTAACCCTCTCCCATATCTTATGTTTATAAAACGAAATTCAAGAAATAATTGTACCAGTCTGAAACCGGTTACGGCCACAAATTGAGTGGAAAAAGTTTAAAATTGTTTCAATATATTATATTAGAATTCCACCACGAATTGTCAGTATCAAAAATAGAAATATTATTATTATTTGGGTAAAATTTCAGAATTGCTGGTCAAAATTAATACAAGTCAAAGCAATTTTTTTTTTAAACTTTGACAAAAGATGGAAAAATGCATCTTTTACCATCTACTCCGACATAAATAGTTGTCTTTTATAGCATTTAAGTTGAATCGAAGAGTTATTTCAAGAAAATATTTATGTTAAGCGTGTCCAGTTATTCTGAATGATACTCATTGTTTATCATAATTTTATAAACAGGTTTTATTAGTAACAAATTTAAGTCATTTTCCGTGAAAATTATTTATGAGCTAACGTACCTAAATAATATGATGGCAAATTCAATGTAATCAGTCTACTAATTTTACACAAATTGTAAAAGAAGTTGTAATACAAAACATATTACATTCTTCTTAGTGAACACCCTGTGGTTCAATAGTATACATAAATTAAAACAATTACTTCAGCTGAAAGTGATTGTTTCTTCTATGCATGATGTGATTGTAATTATAAGTACAAATAAAAGAAACAATAAAAATAATGATCAGTTAAAAACATGTATATATACAACCAAGGCATTAACAAAATAACTTTTTAGCCTATACTAATATTACTTACCTTTTTCTTTCTTCGATTACCAAAAACAATATAAATATGGTGCAGATGTATGTATTAATTTACAGGATCGTATCTTTGTGACCTACTTTGAAAAACAACCACATGAATAATGTTGAAAATTTTTCAGTAAGCTTTTAGAATCGCTGGCCACGCTTAGTACAAATACATCAAAACAAAAACCAAAACATGCCAAACTGTTAAAGTTTTGAAACTTTAATGCAGTATTTTCCATCTCCCCTGTATTGACCGGTCTTAAAAAAATATATTCATAATAAGTGTGTTAAGTTATCCTCAGATATTACCAAATTTTCTTCAATAAAACAAAATAAAATAACCTATAACTATAAAAATAAACTAGGCGTAAACTTAGGGAAGAAAACCATTACAGTGGACCCGCGGTAATCCGGCCCCTGGCTAATCCGGCACCCCCTGTAATCCGACACATCGAGATCAGATTATTATTCAGTTTGTCAAGCAAAATTACAAGAAAAACCTACTTCCGAGAGCCGTATCTAAGGACCAGCCTATAGAAAAAACGTTAAAAGAACCCAAAATGAAAGATTGGGTTTTTGCTCTTTGTCAATCTTGGAATGCATTGCCCCCAGAAACACAGATTACTTCAGGAGATTTGGTGTATGTAGTATGATTCGTAGTTCAAATAGATTCTTTGATTTGTAATTTGTCGGATCACAAGGTACTCTTATTCAAAAAATTCCGGACTCTAGAGGGTCTTAGGCAGTACTCTATAATCTGAGAAATTCAATAATCCAACATCATCCTGCAAAACGTTTGTCGGATTACCGCGGGTCCACTGTATTTCAAAATTCTAAGGAACACATATTATGTAGTAGTACTATTTTATGAAATATTTTTTTTAAGGTTAACATCATTTTAACAACCGATTGACTACAGACCACTAAACATAAAGAGAGGCATTTCCTTTATATTATAAATCCTACGTTTTACTCCCCAGGTTAGAAGACAAGATGAAATAATGTAGAGTAAATAAAAAAAAAATTGTTGAATGTAATAGAAGATGCAATGATTACATTTTTCGACAAACATTTTTATGCCAACACCTGTTGACTTTCTGCATTTCGACAATAATATTATTTATGGTGATAGTGTGTGATGTTAATCGACAAAATGTTATTAATAGACATCAGATTAAATGCAAACAATGTCATAATATATGCGTAAAGTACATATTAGCCTACATCTAGACTCTTTTTATTTTAAATTTCCGTTTTTTATAATTTGTAAGATGATAAAAGAATATTTATGGACCATCATTATTTATAATATTATTATATACATGTATTATATTCTGAAGAATAAATTTAGGCGAATGATGTAAAAGGCTTAAATATACACTAACAACCAAAAAGGCTCCAAAATAAATATAATCCGATGTCTACTTATAAACAATAAATTACGAAGTACAGTGTAAGTAAATTACAAAAATTGTGAATGGGCACAAATTTATATGAATAAACATGATAAAATATATATATTTTTTAAATTTTTGTGATTTACATTGTATAATAAGAGATGATTAGTTAGAACGTGATTAATTTACTAAAAAAAAAAACTGTTCGAAAGCTTTAAAATTTATAAAGTTATACAAATATTAGAAAATTTTGTAGAAAAGTTACAGAATTATTATTGTCAGCAAGTATGTGGGTTGTTCTTCTTTTTAACCTACATAATTTTACCACTGTCACATTTACACCTAAAGTGAGGAATTTGTTTTTTCCAATTCTCTCTGGAACTCAGTGGGGAAATTATAGCAAGGGGGGAAGGAGGCCGAAAATGCCTAACGGGGGTGACAAACACGAGCTGCGTGTTTACCTATTTCGAATGACAACCAACGTGACAGAATTAACGTACGTAGGAGTTATAGGACATAGAAGTTGTAGGAGACAAGTTTTCAAGATTTTTAAAAATATTTTATTAAACATCATAAAAAATAATAATCGCTGTTACTTGATAGGTTCTACCCTTTGGAGTTAAAAAATAGTTTTATATTTTAGGTCATATCATTTTTTGTAACATTATAGAATATACGCAAGTCGAGGTGGCAGGAGAAAACTGTGATTTGTATGAAATACATTTATATCACGAGGAGTTACAACTCTGCAATTTTTACTACAAAAATTAAACACATAAATGCACACAGTCGTTAGGTCTTTAGTACAGTAGATTTTAAAGTAATTATAAAATAATAATATCGGTTATTCTGTTGAATTTTTCTCCACTAACTGGTGGAGACAACTTTATGTAGGTTAAAAAGAACAACAACTCGCGTACATATTAGGATTTCCGAGGTTTATTTAATTAAAATAGTTGTAATTAATATAAAATAAAGTAAACTTTATACCATTTTTATTTTTTAGATCGGATCGGTTTCAACCTCTTACGGTCATCTTCAGACTGATTTAAAGACGACTGTAAATGTTTTAATAATACCATGTTGGAATTTCCACCGCGAACTAACAGTTTTAAAAGAAAAAAATTTACAATGATGGTAGACTATTGACACAATGTAAAGACCTGATTTAAAATAAATAGTGGACTATTGAGATGGACAGATAAATGCCCACCACCGAAATTCAGATTCAACAATTAATTTTTTTTATTTAGTAGCGTTGACTTACGATCATATATATGTACAAGCTGATGGAGGAATTTGGGGATACAAGAAAATTATTGATGAAATTTAGAGATAAATGGTAAAAAAAATGGACAGATGGAGTACAGGAAGTAATGTAAGACGGAATGCTGCTGGTAAAGAAATAATATCATTTCACAAGGTAATAGCTATTATCGTACAAAACAAATAAATTACTAATCTTCTAATAAAAGTTTGTTTTGAGAAACTAGGCAATGTTTGCAGAGATACATACAGTCCAATCACAAATTTATAGGTAAAGAAAGCACTTTCAAAAGTGAATTTCGTATAAAATTCATTCAAAAGAATGACATCTCCGTGAACGTTCACCTATTCTGCTTTTCCACAACACAATGATAATTTAAAAAATAATATTAACGAAAACAAAAATGCACATAAATGTAGAGGTAGATAAAGTTATGCCTAATGGACAATAATTTAGGTAAAGTTTCACAGAAGATATAAAAAAAATTGTTTATTATTTTGCCTATTTCATTCTAGTTAAATTTGGGAAAGGGTACTAAAGTATGTTACTATATCGGCAGATCTTCTACTTTACAAGAAGAGCCAAGTTTGAAATAAATTTTATTTCATCGAAAATTATTCTGAAATTTTAACATTTTTTTTAATAGTACAGTTGTAATACAATAATTTGATTGTTTCAGTATTAATTTATGACAAAATTGTGAAAAAATAAACTTCAAAGTTGGCTTCCATAAATTATTGGAGGTAGAGCAGGTTGAATGTTTAAACAGGTTTTGTTCTGTAAAAATATGTATGATACAGAATTGGACAAATCTTACCATAATCTTATAATTGTTAGTTCTTTTAATCCACAGAATATAACCTAATGCTAAAGTTCTTATATCTACTGGAGTCTGCTATCTGCAACTGCTCGACGTCTCGTTCTGTAGATTTTGCAGCCGCATTCTCCTTTTTAAGACTACTTATATTATATTATCTTAACTTAAATACTTCTTTTTCCAAAACCAAAAAACACTTGTTTTGGGATGTATTATATCACAATAAACCTTCTTTCAGATTCCCACACGATAAGCTAAGTTATATTGACAGAGGTATTTTTCACACTAACTACTTTTGCAAGCAGGCAAGCGAGTACAATTCACAAACGCTGCAAACCTGTGCATGCCCCGTGAAAAGAAGGAAAATAAATTGCAGAAAAAAAGTATTTATTTGAGAAATTAACACTTTTCCTCTCGTGAAGCAATTGAGGTTAATCTTCTTTTCTTGGCACATGCAAAGCACAGTGTGGATTGCTTTCAAGATTGATTGTGAGGGTTTGCACGGATCAAATTAGTAACAAAACCAAATTTATTGTAACACTTGTGGTTATTTTTTTAAAGAATGAGGTTATCTAATAAGCTAATACTTACAGTAAAATTAGTTTCTCAATACCTCCAAAAAATATGAGATGAAGTTAAAATGTTTGCAATGGTGGACAAGGTACAGTAAAATTTTCGGCAGACCGCAAACATCAAGATTTTGACAGCTTGTATCTTTGGAAAGTACTATTTGGTATTTTCCAAAAATTCAAAAAGTTCTGTCTTAGCATGCTCTAATCAATATGATACATTAGTTAATATGAGACAACCTCATTATCACAAAATGTTTTATCTTGAAAATTACCTTACGACTTGACCTATAAGGGGAATCTGACTTGACTAGAAAATGTTTTATAAAGGTGATAAAATGCATATTATATACTTTTACACGAGTAATGTTTTTGCATGGTAAACGGAAAGAATTATTACCCATAAAGATTATGTGGGCATGTTATTACAGAGATAACTATATAATGAAAGAGAATACAAATGGTGAAAACCTAATCTTTCACAAATCCTCAAACATTGGGAGTGACAGGCGACGGGAATGACCACCAAAAAATGAATGGCTACCACTGCTTTAGCCACACCACAGTTTACAAAAAACCAGTTCCAAGTGATCATTTGGAGGCATCACATATTTTAACAGCGTAAAACAGGGACTGTTTTACAACTGTCAATCTAGTAGATATTATGTCTGATAAGAACTCGTAATGTATATATCATCAAACACCTGACAATAATAATACGTCTAACTCCAGTAAAACATTGGCAGTATTTACCCAACTCTGGCCACTAGAGGCGCTAGTGTAGCATGTTAACGTTACTTCCAGACAATGGTGGCAAATAAAATAAATTTATATTTATAGTACTTAGTGGCGGCATAGGCGCCCGCAGGGGGGGGGGGGCAAGGGGGGGCACTTGCCCCCCCCTGGATTGATTGAAAATAGTCAGATTCTCTAATTAACTGAAGCCAACAGTACACAATTTAACTTAGCGTTGCTACATCCTTTGAAACTTTGCAAACTGAATCGTCAACAGTTTAAGGATATACTCGTAATGTCTACTATTAATCAGGTATACCACATTGATAATTATCATGCAAAATGATAATTTTGAAGCTGAAGCCTTGAGTTGCCAAGATTTCATTGACTTGTTACATTTTACAAAGTTTTATCCGAGTGTCAGGTATGCCTTACTAGTTTTGCTAACATTACCAGCAACAACATGTACGGTGGAGCGATCATTCAGCACATTACGTCGTGTAAAAACATGGCCTAGGCTTAGATCTACAACGTCAGATGAACGTCTGTCTTTAAAGGTACACAGAGACAAAGCGAATTGCAAGAAAAAAGACTTTATGGACAAAATTGTAGAAATGTTTGGTAGCGATAACAGACGACTTCAGTTCTTGTTTAGAATAAGTTTTGTTTTAAATTTATGCTGTAATATTTTTTGTTATATACATATATTGTGATAATAAAAAAAATATTGTTACAGTATGCCCTTCATTACTTACAGTGTCGTGTCCATTCGTTCGCCATGCAAATACGCTCCAGTAAATTAAAACATTACTAAAAATATTTTGCCCCCCCCTAGAAAATTTTCTGCAGGCGCCCATGAGTGGCGGTGTTTTGAGCTTTCTTGAAGTAGAATACTGCCAGCAGAATTATTGTCAGAAGTTGGAGGTATTGTCTCTATACTAGGATATTTGATATCATTCAGTAATTGTTAAAGAAAAAAAAAAAAACTACCTACATGACAATATCGAACCTGTTCTGGCAGAAAATCAATGATAGAGTTAACATTTTCTGTCAAAACAGGGAATATGTATATTTTTCACATCTGCCATTACGTTTAAAACTAATCTAGTAGAATATTTAAATATGATTGATTAATATTATTTAACAAGGTCATGTAAAAAGATGTATATTTGAAATGCTGTTAATTCAAAGCTTTAAAATGAGAGACAGAAATCAAACAAAACAAAAAAAGTTGCATTTCAAAGAAGAAGCCTTTTGACAAGACCTAAAATATATTGAGCCATTTATAAGTGTAAAATTTATATAAAAACAATTAATGATAATGAAGAACAGAAGTAAATTTTACACTTATAAAGGAACGCATGGTACAAAATCTACATTAAAAATTTGTACAGATTTTCTAAACTTACACCACAATTGAGGGCCTCGGAACAAAAACAAGATTCAGAGTTTTTTAGGTTTTTGAGTTCTACACCTGTTGACAGGCGGGATGTCAAAAATAGCAGAATTATTTTTGAAAATACATTGTGTCCACAAAGTAGTGGTACAATTGGGTAACTGTAAAAACAAATATGTGAAACATCACCACCCAAAACATTTTGTTTTCGATCTGTACATTTAATTTAATATTTTTTCGGGTCTACGCTTCAAAACATATTAAAAGAAAATAAACAGCTTGACACTATATCCCTGTAGTGACTGATAATGTTCAAATTCAAACTAAAAAATATCAACTTTGGACTCCATTTCAATTTATTCGAAAACGAAAGCTCAAGTAAAAAATCAACTCTAAATATGATGAAGAATCACCAATTTCCCAATTGAACCAATAATTTCCGGACACCATGTGCATGTTAAAAAGGGGGTTGAATCCCATTATCTTTAACCATTAATGAGCTGTGATTTTTGAGTTCCTATATTTCAACAGTGCGTAGAAATTGAAACACAAAAAATTACCTGTTTTTCCAGTGAGGTCTTGAACTGCCATAACATATTATTTTAATAACCAAAAAGCAAAATTTTTAAATCTTTTAAAGTGGATAAACAAGCATATTTTTAAATTGGTGTAAATTTAGAAAATCTGACAGTAAATCAATAATTTTAAAAGTAATATGTATAGGAAGCAGAAAGATAATAATACAAGGATCTAAAATAACAGGGTATTTACATAATACGTAATATGTGAAAAGGAACATGGATTGAAAAGGAATATTGGGGGAAAGAGTTTACACAATATAAAAAGATTGGGTACATAAAAATATATGCACCACAAACTCTTCTCGAATCTATTTTTTTTTAATAAACATAACTGGGTCATTTTAAAGAAAAACCCTTTATTTTCCACAAGGTTTAGCGCTAGAAGTTAATTTCAATAAATGAATTTATTTTTAGTAAAACAAATATTAATAAATTATTTTTTAAAATTTCCATCGCAGTAAAAGTTTATCGTGCAATATCATTGATTCATACTTGCAAATAAAAATCACGATTTTGAAACAAAGATACATATTTCATAAATTTGTGTTAAACATCAATTAATCACGAAAATGTCAGCAAAGCTGGTTCATTTCTTGGTATACATTAACCACTGGAGCGATTTTTGCCATATATTGCTTTTCGGATAAAAAAGGTATATCGCCTTGATTCGGCATTTAAAAAAAAAAATATTTGTAGCTCCCACATTTGTTATTTTGGACTTAAAATGAAGCTATTGAAATACTTTACCTATTATGACCATAGATGTCGCAAATCCGAACTTTGTAGACTATTTTATAACGATGATAAAAATAATTCTTTTCATGCAGAAATTCTGATCAAGAGTTTACGGTTAAAATTAAGCCCTTTTTCCACAGATATGCACCTTTCATTATCAAGTATACCAGACAATATACAGAAATCGAAAATATTCTATGTTGAATAAGTATCTTTACCTCTTATTTGCCAGAGACGCGCGCGTATTGTGTGCATGCGCAAAATAAATATTTCGAAAAAAATTTGTTTGTCTGCGATTTTGACGTTCTATGTACAGAATTTGTATGAAGAACAAGGTCAGAATAGCTTGCGCCAACATTTCCCCATAAGTTGAGTAAAAATTTCATTCACCTAGCAACCCCAGTTTTATTTGTGGCATCAAAATGTCAAATTTGCCGCGAATTTTATCTGTAAAGTCGATGCGTGTTGCTTGACAAAAAAATTGTAAAACCTATCAATTAACGTAAGTAATGTTGTTTTGGTACATAGTTTATTGTTCTAGGAATGTGTTTCGGTCAATAAAATATACGATAGCTCAAAATTAATCCACAAAACATTCAAGTCAAAATTCTAAGTGGTGCTTTTTTAGTGAATTTTCATGAAAGGGCCTGGCATTTAACAGGTTAAGTACTTGAATAAGTACCTCTCACGGTAGTTTCAAAGTAACTACCACGCAGGATTCGGGCGGTTATAAATTTTAAGATTATTTTATAAATCCTACAAATTTGAGATAAACGGTAAAATACAGGTTAATTCATTGGCTATTATATAGCACTATAATATGTTTTTATGTCTCCATGTTAAAATTCGAAGGAATGATTTTTTTAATGTTGGTGAAAAAAAAAAAAAAGATTTTCTGAAAATGTCGAACGGAGAAAAAAATTATAAAATGCGCTGGCGCTCGCTCCAGTGGTTAAATAAATGGATAATCATAATAAAATGATTTTCTTATTTTTACAGTATTCCAAATAAACATGTTTTACAAAGAAATGATAGAAAAAAAATAATACAATAACAAGCAATTAAAATCCTTGATAAGATGACCTATACTGTGAGATGGAAGTCATTAATTGTTAATTATGATATGTTAAAAGATAATTAGAGATATTTACGATTGAACTATGGGTACATTCAGACTTTTGAGGTTATGGTACATACTTGATTCTGGAGTTATAATTGGGAAAAGGATTAAAGTTGGGTAAGAATTGAGGTTTGAATACAAAAAAAGAAGGCGCGCTTATATAAAACAGACATATTATGTACAAGTTGCAAGGTGACCATAATAATAATTCTTTACACAATATATATATTTTTTTAAATGTTCCCGGGTTACGAATAACCCGAAAATATTTGAAAATCTGCTGCTACCACCACATTAAGCGGAAAATGTCGCTTGTGTCGTGATAGAGGACTTCGCCAGCCGAGGAATCGAAGACGCGACGCCTTGGTGGGATCCAAACGCGATGCCAACTCAGCCACTGACCGGAATATTGATAATCAACTTGCAACATGTCGAATAGTATACAATTCATAAATACTATCAAAACATCTAAAAAAAATGCACGCAAGAATAAATACATTAAAATTTGGTATTTTAAAAAACTTCATCAGTGTAGCGAGAGAAGAATGCTTCGAAGTAAAATATTACATGAAAATTTTTTAGGTTTATTGTCTTTGTGAATAAATATTCATATTATTATTATTATAAATTATAAACTTTGTTTATCTCCTTATTTTTATAGATTGTTTAACCTGTTATTTGCCGGAGATGCGCGAATGTGCGCGGTGCGTGCGCATGCATGCAGAAAAAATTTCAAAAAAATAATTTTTTAATGCAATTTTGACCCTTCTGTGTACAGAATTTGTAAGAAGGACAAGGTCAGAATCGCTTGCGTCAACATCATCGATGGTGTAGCCACGAGTTTCATTCACCTGGCGACTCCAGAATATTTTTAAATGATTGATCTGTGGAATCGAAATGTCAAATTAGCCGCGATTCGAACTATCAAAGTCTGTTGCGTGATACTTGGACAAAAACATCGTAAAACCTATCAATTTAGCAAATTAACGCAAGTAATGTTGTTTTGATATATAGTTTAATGTTCTAGGAATGTGTTTCGGTAAATAAAATATACAATAGCTCAAAATTAATCCACAAAACATTCAATTCAAAGTGATGCTTTGCATAATTTCCTTGCTTCAGGGCAAGGCCCGTCACAGGTTAATAAAAAACAGTGAATAAAACAAAGTTTACAAAAATTGCATTATTATATAATATAATTCTGCTATCATAAATTATTTCGACAGTCCCAAAGAACAATGTCAGATCTGATAAAATTTGAAAATGGTTTTGACGGCATATTTTAATTTCATTTTGACGATTTAAAAGATTGTATTTTTGGAATTTCGTACGAAATGCAAAATATCAAAACAACACTATTTCTTGATCTCAAACACAGTAAAAATGCAGAAATGAAACTTAAAACAGCTCTACTGCAAATCCACAAAAATGGCACATCCGACATTGTTCTTCGCGACTGTCGATTTATAACAGCGGAATATGTATTTTTTAATACAACAAAAATTCACAACTAACAAAAATCGTTACGTTGATTGTTAATAAGGCTTGCGGTTATGATTTGGAAGAATAAAAAATTCTATGGATCAGTAGATAAACATACAAAATTCTCAAAACATTCTTCGTCGCAGAAATGAAGTGTTGAAAAAAAAGTCGCTGGCAATTTCCCTTATGTGATACACATTAATTTTATCAAAGTTGAAGAAGTAATATTATGCATCTATTATTCTGTTGTATGTTGAAATGAACTGCAGAAGATTAGGAATGTATCATATAACAGATATTGCTTCAACAAAGACAGTAAAGAAGTTTTTTTAAATTGCCTTAAATTATTTAAACTTTTCCAGGGGGTTGTATTTAGTCAAATTTGTAAATGATGCCATTAGATTGGATCATGACTGGGTGTGCAGAGTTAAAAGCTAATAACTACTTCCTTCGTGCACCGACCTATTATAAATAGTGCTCAATATCACATCACAAGTGTGTGCTAAAAGTGCCGCTTTATCGGAGCAAGGTTAATGATTTATAATTAAAGACAAGTTGTTTCATAGAAATATTAAAAAAAAATCAGGAGTGTTAATGGCAAACTTTTAAATGCAAGTATAAAGCTGAGTGTTCTCTCCTTCTAACACTGTTTAAATCATATATCTCACCGTAATACAAAATGAGATAGCAAGACTTTTATGAGCCCGTGTCAGGCTGGGGACAAATGTCTCCGAAAAAGACTATGTGTATTTGACATCTGAACAAACACATCTCCCAAAATTGTTGTAGGGGTTAGTTAAACATTGTTAATAATTTAAAATAACCAGTGTGTTGACTAACAAATACTAACCAGTCGAATATATAACCACATATTATAATATATAGAATGGCAGAAATATTTATAAAATACTGTTTTTTCATAATATTAAATAAAATAATATAACTGAGATGAAGATGCATAAATGGTTGTTTGCAAAAATAACAGTTATTGTGAAATCATTCAATTCATGAGTTCTCAACGTGGGCGATAACGCCCCCTTGTGGGTGTCAACTTTCAGGGGGGCAGTGGAAGACGCAGAGAAAATTAAGGGGCGTTGAGATGGCACAGTGAAGGCGTGGACAGGTAAAAAAATATGGTCTTAAAAAGGCAAAAAAAACACGCAAATCACGTACTAATAATATTATAATTTATTTATAATATTATATCTTACGTGTATTATTATTATTAATAATTGAAACTATATCATGAATACAAGTGGGAAGAAGGTAGCAACCAGGTACTTAAAATACAATTGCCTTTTAACTTGATAAACAAAAAGGTACAACAAATAATTGAATTTATTTTCGATTTTTAACTTTATGAGTAAAATATCAAATTATTATAATATTTCATTAAATGAAGACAATATTAGCGAAACTCAATGGGAAATGTGGAGGCAGAAAAATCAGAAAAAGATATTGACACCTCTAGGACTCAAACCCAGAACCCTTTGCTTACATGTAAGCAAAGAGTTCTGGGTTCAAGTCTCAGAGGTGCCAATATCTCTTTCTGTCTCCACATTTTTGATTGAGTTATATTGCTATATGTTTGCTAATATTGTCTTCATTTAATTAAATATGATAATAATTTAATAAATTTTTAATTGAATTATTGATTCCGTGGCCCATTCCCTTACCTCCCATTCCCCCATTTTTTTTTTTTTTTTACATGAGCTCCACACAGGAGGCCCTGAGGAAAATTATTTCCCTCAGGACCTATGTTATCTTTGAGGATGCTGAGTGGAGGGTTTTTTAAAGGAAAGGAAGGAGAGGAGAGTTCTGGGAAGGAAAAAGGTTTAAGGGGTGGGTAGGAATCTGGGGTTCAGTGGGTTCTAGTCATCCGCCTCCAAGACCTAGACAAACCTCACCCCATGAACCCGGGCACCCCTGCTAAATCACCAAACGTAGCGAACCACTTTGGGTGACCTATGGCAGAGGTGTTGGTTATCCAATAAAGTTTCCCGGGGCGGCGGTACCCATTCCCGCCTCCCAAATCATAATCATTGGGGGGTTCTAGAAAAAATTGTATTCTCAAATTGGGTGATGGGCAAAAAAAGGTTGAGAACCTAAGGATTAATTGATTTTCTTTTACCGAAAACAAAATAGAAATCTCATCTCAGTCAAGGTACACTAAATAAAGACTTGTCAATTTATTACTTACTAATAATACCCAGGACCTAAAAAAATACTTATAAGATAAACGATGCAGAAAGTTAGGGTTAATTAAATATAAGTACATATAGTGGTTATAAAAGTCACCAGCATTGAAAACACCCTGACCCAATTTTTTTAATTTAATATTTGCATTCATAAATCAGACGAAAAGAACTTCATCAAACTCTTTTTTATTTTCATTTTCACTGCTATTTCCAAAACAAAATAAATATGCAAGGTGTTAAGGGATTTACTTCACTTACTTAACCAGTGATTCTTGACACTTTTTGGACAGAACAAAATGTTAATTTATCAAAAACAAACAAAAAATCTATCACTTGTCATCACTGGAGTAACCACCCAACTCTAAAGCATCGATGACATTGAGCCAGTTTACAAGCTACTATCTGGGAAATTCACAATCTGTTAGTAAACTCGCACAGTGTACCTAATCGTATTACTATCCAACTAGCAGATTGTGGATAATCTACGAAAAAAAGTTGAAAGGTGGTCAACTTTACTCGATATTCGCCCAAGATGGCGGCCTACCAACAGCTGATTTCGTAATTGTCAGAATTAGTTCGCGCGGGAGCCGTTATTTTCGCTACTGGCTAGCATGTGGAGCTAGCAACAACCTCAAGTTTTTTATAAAATGTTGACCGAATTGGTTCGCACGGGAGTCATTATTTTAGCTGCTACTGAGCGAGTGACAGTTTTGTGTGTCATCATGACAATATCACTCGCCGATTCATCCGCTTTTAAACTTACCGGCTGGTAGCTTGTAAACTCGCTCAATGTAATCGAAGTTTAACCATCCAAAACCTACAGATTTTATTGTTTGTTTTTAGTTAAAAAAAAAAAAAACAAAAATATCGCAAGAGGCCAAAAGTGCATTTGCATTTTTTACCTCAAGTAATACCAGGAACTGCAAAGTTAAGCACGCCCCTAAACAATCTGTATATTAATACACGCAATACAAAATGAAAATATTAAGAGATTGCTGTTCTTTGTGAATGAAGTTCGGAATTGTTTCAAGAAACTTATTTGTACATAGATTGTTTTGAAAATGATTCACGCTCTCAATGAACAGAACAAAATGAAAATTATAAGTCAGAGTAATTGTTTTCCATGTATTATCACTTTTTTTTAGCAGCCAACTTTAATCTATCAGAGAATAGTTTCTGCTAAAATAGTGTGCCTAGTGACTTTTATTTGTATGACCACAGAGTTACGCAAATACCTTCATTCTATCTACATTCAATTATATGCACCTCTAAAGTGCCTTTTATCATAATATCGGAACTTCTTTTCAAGAGCTAACAAAAAACATTTTATTTTAGTTCAGCACTCATTGTTACGCAGTCCAATACTCAAAAAATCAGACTATTTCATAGGAAAAAAAAAGACCTGTAAAGGGTCGGCAGTCGTATTTAACATATCAGAGTCAACGAAACACCAAATTAATTCTATCTATGAAAGGAAGGAGACGAGTCAAAATGAACAAATATTGCATTTATTATTTCTGTAATAATAGGTTATACCCATTATTAAAACATGGTGTCTGGAAACTCACAGTACAAGCGTGGAAACTGGTAAATCTACATCTAGAAAATCCAATATTTTTTTCGATCTGAGCAAATCAATTAAAAAAAATAAAACTTTTTTCAAGTTAAAAAAGTTTTGGAGTCGGGTTTACGCTATGCCGCATTTTAAAAGACATTTCAACAGCCGACATTAAAACCACAGACTGGTTTTTTTCAAATTTGACATAAAGAATTGTAACTTTTATGTTTATTTTTGATTTACTTGAAACGAAAGCTCAAATCAAAAAAAAATTATGCAACCAAAATCAATTCCAACCAACAACCTTCTACTATGAATTTTTCGGACACCATGTATATCGATTGTCCAGTTGATTAGTCAGACATCCCCAAATAATAACAGCGGAAGCATAACGCTATAATGACCTTTTTGAAATTGTCTACTAGTAACCCAGAAAACATCAAGTTTTTCTGCATTATAATTGATTCAGTGGTTTTTATATTGTGTTGGTGAGTATTGTACCGGATAAAGGGTACACTTTTATATATAACTGCATACTCAACTCAAATTTCTATTTTTCAGAGATGTCTGAACAATCAACTGGATTATCGATATGTATTTACATTCTCCATGGGTTGTGTGGGATTTTACTAACTTTCCCCACATTGGCGTGCTTTTCAAATGTTGAATTGTATTAGATGACATTTTCTTCAATGAAAACACTTCTATTTTCATTGCAATATGCGCTTAAATCTAAACGCAATCTTTTGACTTTTCTTCTTCCGTTCATACAGAATTATATTTAGGAGATTGAAAACACGTAGAGCTAGTGAAACTAGCCATTTATATAAAAGTACACAGCAATATGCATCAGAATAATCTTATACATGATAGCCATGTAATGGAATTAAAAAAAAAATCACAGGTTAGGTTTGAATTTACAAAAGACATTGGTTCTTCTTTCAAAATAATAAAAGTGGCAAAAGTGTAGATGTAACACTCAACACTTCATACAATATGAATTTTTTTTTATCACATTTTTTTGCTTGTTTAGTTTATAAAACTTCACATTTTTTTGAAACTATTATTTTTAAATACAATGCTTTCAGTTTCGCTAGGTATAAATTTAAATTAGGAAAGCATTGCCAAAATTTTGACATTTGACAACGCTTATGAAAAGCGAAATAACTATCACATGTGTAATAAAATATACCTAGCAAAACCAAAAATATAATTTTTTTATAAATGTAATTGAATACATTTTTAAGTAAGTCTCATCACACAGCCATAATAATTTACAGATAAGGAACATATTATTATGTATACAAAATATGAGGTGAAAACACCAAAATCTAAAAAATACAATAGTAAAATACAATGAGATTGGTTTTATAATTTTTATAAGTTTACTCACTAAAATACATCAAAGAAAACTAATACAATAAGTAAAATGAAATCTTCTTTCTTCTTTTTGGAGTTGCCGCTTCCGTACAGAACATCTTCCCTTCGAGCTCAATTCATACGTACACTGACTAAATCTATGGGTTACATTTGTAACTTCTAGTACACATCAATGGTTACGCAAGTAACGACACTAATGAATATTATGAGTAAGAACCTCAATAAAAAAAAGTTTTTAAATCCGTGTTTACTTAAGCTTTAAAAGGTCCAAAAAAAGGACACAACTTTGGAGAGCGTTAAATAATAATAAAGCATTAAAAAAAAGATTATCATTGTTCATTACAAAGAGACTCTTGAAAAATTTTAAGAATCAGTGAGATAAAAACATATCGCGTTTTATGAAAGCGAAGAAGATATTGTTCAACTTAAATATAATGGTAGTCAAAATGATATTTATAAGTTTGTACAGCGCCCTTGAGGTGATTTTTCACAAAAACGGCGCTATATAAATCATCGAAATATTATTATTAAATCAAATGGAATAATATGCGTGACCGCACAAAAAAAAGGTTTTTGAAAATAAACAAAATCCGCCATAGTAAAAAAAATAGAATATTTTTTCTAAGGTCGAAACGGTCAAAGATTTTTGCAATGTTTGCATAATTTCTTATACGAAAATGATAAAACAAAAAAAATTGATGCGTCATCACAAGTCAGAAATTGGCACACAAAGTGGGTTCAAAATAATCGGCGATTAGTGAAAATCATCGGAAAAGCACTGAATTGATAATGTCAATGTACGTGGGTGGGTCACACAAACACTGCTGGATTTCACTTGAATGTTCACTGATCTTCTGTCAATCTTTGGATGATTTGCAACACTACGACAATAATAGTAACACATTTCGCGATGTGTAGTAACCTTTATTACAAAACACTTCAGGCTGTGGAAGCAAATATTAAAAGTGGAGAAAAGTGTGCATCACAATATACCAGTTAATTATCCAAGAAGGTGGTTCTATACAATCTAATGCTTGGATCCAACAATTTCACTTAATTTCCGATACCCGATGTGATCTTAAATTGCACTAAATATATATCCGATGTTATCTTAAATTGCATTGAATATTTAGTAGATGTACCATGAACTGTGGTAGAAAATAGCAAACTAAAATAATGACTACTTTGAAATAACTGAAGATCTAAGAATTTAACCATATTTTTCATTTGTCAAATCCATAGTAGCGGCGCAAAAATAGATACATAACTATTTTTTCAAAGCCGTAGAAAATATATTGAAAAGAGATGTCATTTCTTAAAAACCGTAGAAATGATTTGTAGACAGACAGGCGTGTCACGTTGTTTAGTGTCGGGATCGGTGTTCTCCCCTATCACGTTCTCTTTCGGCCGGGGGCTCTCTTTCCCTTTCGCGTGCCCCTCCGCCACGTTCTCGGTAGCGGTCCTCGTAGTAGCCCCCTAGGCCTCCGCTGGATGAGACTCCGGAGCGGGACTTGGAGACGGACTCTGAGATCACGGGGGCCTCACCGGCACTGGGCTCCACTGGAGACTTGCGAGGTCTAAAGGAAGAAAGAATATCATGAGAATAATTTTATGGTTATAACACTTTCTTAGACCTAATTGTTGCATTTAATTTATTGCAATTTAGAATTTTTAATAGAGGTAACTTTCAATAATGGGCTTTGCTAACCGCCGATTCTCTCAGTCAAGTAAAGGGTCAGAAGAGACTGTTCTCCTTTCCGGCTTGACCAATGGTAGGTAGCTTTACTCTGCTGATCATGAACAACCTATACATATTTTCATAAAATAAATTTGAATTTTATATAGTCCCTGCCTATTATGTTTGTATTGTTTTATGTTTATATATGTTTGTATCAAGTTTATTATGTAAGCACTTGCAAACTGCTCACTAATAACGTTTGCAGGGAAATTGGAGGTCTAGATTCGTTCTAACTAAATGTAGCTTCGTTCTTTCAAAAAAATTAGAGTCCTTGCGAGAGCCTTGAAGGAGTAACCATATACCATACGACCGGTCAGTGGTTGAGTGGGCATATCGCTTGGGTCCCACCCGAGCGTCGCGTGTTCGATTCCTCGACTGGCTAAGTCCTCCATCACAACACAAGCAACATTTTCGGCTTTCTGTGGTGGTAGTAGGAGATTTTCAAACATTGTTGGGTTATTCGTAACCCGGGAATGTTTGTCTTTCTTTTTAAAAAAAAATTAAAAAATATGGTACTTATACCAGGGCGGGTAAATGCTGGATAATCTCCAGTCCCTGCCTAAGGCTAAGTTCAGACCATCTGAATAACTTTCCACACGCCAGGATCAATTAAATTACAAATTCTAACATTCCAAGGCTGGAAAGATAGAGCAGCTTACCTGAATCACCATGTCTCACTCTAACTATAATGTGCTGCTAAGTATTAAATTATTATCATGCAGTACCTTTCTTCTCGGCTATGGCCCCTGTAATGATCTGTTCGGTCTCCCCTGGAGCGAGATCGTTCCCTCTCCCTCTCACGGTAATTATCCCGATAATACCTGAAAGAGATGAGAAGAGTTTGTGAATAAGCATTCGACAAAATTGATACCGGAAACGGTAAAATCATAAACCGTGCCTTTAAAGGATAACATGACAATTCCAAAAATCTTTGCAATATCAGGGGCATGCAGTTTAAGCTGTAAAATTGTGCAGGCTCCAAGAAATTAAAAATTAATATTGCTAATTTTTTGTTGCGGAAAAGCTCAGCTTCACAAGCTGAATGCCCCTGGTCTATTACCCAAAATTTTGTCAGTGAGCGTATTTTGAAAATAAGAGGTAAATGACAGTGATAAAGGGGGTTAAAAGGGAGTAATAGAGAGGCATATGACATTTTGTTAATTTTTACTAAGCGTTTGTTGTAGTAAAAATTAACAAAATGTCATATGCCTAGGTTGTAAGACTCACCTTGACATATTAATAAAAATAAAAAAAAACAAACATTTATACGCTCAGCTAACAAATTGTCTATGCCAAAAATCACAACCAAGTCTTGAAAAACTAGGTAGGAACTGAAAATGCAAGTCATGTTTTTAAATGAATGTTGAGTATTTTGGAACAAGATGGTTAAAATACATGAAAGTTGAGTATTTTGGAACAAGAGGGTTAAACTATTTGAAAGTTGAGTATTTTGGAAAAAGAGGGTTAAAACTGTATGAAAGTTGAGTATTTTGGAACAAGAGGGTCAAACTATGTACTACTCAATATAAATAACACAAACACCAGTAACGGCCATTGTTCCCAACTTTTTAATCAATCAATCTGAGTCTCCGATCAGCTAAGTGATTTGTTCAATAATGCTCGATTCACCTTTTGGACGGGGAGTTGCATTGGGAAGAGCGTTTTTGTGCATTTGAGGAGTGTTGAGCCAAAATTTCAGCTCAACAATTGATCAGTAAGATTGGGAACAACGGACGTAAATATCACAAACTAATACTATCTCTCAAATTTTGAGCAAAAAATAATACAATACGTGACTTTAACACGTGTTTCAGTTACAATAAAAAACTTGAAAATATTTGATAAATATCACAACAACCAGCCTTAGCACAGCTGAGCTTTGTATTGTAACTGTTGACGTGACAATAATCTTATTTATCAATGATTAATGAAAACACAGAGGGTGGAATCACTTTGGCAAATGTGGAATACTCACGGATCCCTCTCACGCTCCCTGTCCCGTTCTCTCGAACGTTCCCTGAATCTGAAAGGGCAATATCAAACGTCAGTTTGGACGTGACTCGAAACTAACAACCATTACCTAACCTAACCATTTGAACAAATTGAAAAAGGGAAACAAACTTAAAAGGAGAGGGTTAGTTAGGTTGCAAAACAAATGATATAGGGGAAAGAATAGAAAATGGAATCTATTGGAGTATTAACTTCTTATTGGCCGGTGGAACAAATTTCATTTTTTTTATGCGATTTTGACCCTTATGTATAAAGAATTTGTATGAAGGACAAGGTCAGAATCGCTTGCGCCTATATCATTCATGATATAGCTAAAAGTTTCATTCACCTGACGACACCAGAATATTTTCAAATGATTTATCTGTGGAATTTGGATGTCAAATTTTGCCGAGATTCAAACTGTCAAAGTCCTATGCTTGATACTTGTTGACAAAAACATTGTAAAACCTATTAAGTTACCAAATTAACGCAAGTAATGCTGTTTTGATTCATAGATTATTGTTCAAAGAATGTGTTTCGGTAAATAAAATATACGATAGCTCAAAATTAATCCACAAAACATTAACTTTAAAGTGACGCTTTGCATAATTTCCTTGTTTCAGGGCATGGTCCCCTACAGGTTAACCTGTAATCGGCCGGAGAAGCGTGGGCGCGCACAGCTTGTGCGCATGCGCGAAAAAATATTTCGAAATAAATATGTTTGTCTGCGATTTTGACCCTTATATGTACAGAATTTGTATGAAGAACAAGGTCAGAATCGCTTGCGCCAACATTACCCCATAAGATGGGTAAAAATTTCATTCACCTTGCAACCCCAGAATATTAAAGATTTTATCTGTGGCATGAAAATGTCAAATTTGCCGCGAATTATATCTGCCAGATCGATGCGCGTTGCTCGACTAAAACATCATAAAACCTATTAATTTACGTAATTAACGCAAGTAATGTTGTTTTGGTACATAGCTTATTGTTCTAGGAATGTGTTTCGGTCAATAAAATATACGATAGCTCAAAATTAATGCACAAACCATTCAATTCAAAATTGTGTTTTGTTACGAAATTTCCACATTTTTCCTGGATTTTGCTGGCCTTTGACAGGTTAATGCAAAATTGTAAGCCACCGGAAATGAACTCAGAGATAACACATCGATCAAAAAGATTTAGGACTTTAGGAAAGTCACAGGGAGAGGGAGCCAGATCAGGCGAATTCGAAGGCTGCTGGATAGTATTTGCATTGTTTTTGGTCAAAAATTCATGGATAAGAATAGAATTGTGCGACGGTGTTATTGTGGTGCAAAATTGATGGCATTTTCAGGGGGGGGGGAAAGGGTTTAGATTGGAAGAAAAACTGCTCACATAATTAACGTAAGCCCTCTATGCTAATCAGAAGATGGAAAATTTATTATGAAGGGCAGGGTGTTCCACTGGAAGTGTGACGTGGAATGAATGCATGAAGGAAGATTTAGAAAAAAAAGAAGTTGATGCTGCACAAAGGTCCCAACGGTTCTGAACCTATGGCATAAGTTAGTAGGGATAGGAAGGAGATGGGAAGAAACATTTATTTGTGAATGAGAACAAATCCCACCCACCAACTTAATTATAGCAAAACTTACGGCCGTTGTTCCCAATCTTACTGATCAACTGTTGAGCCGAAATTCAGGCTCAACACTCCTCAAATGTGCTCTTCTCAATGCACCTCTCAACCAACACACAAATTTAATGTTAATAAAAAAATCATTTAGTTGATTTGAGATTCAGATTGATCGAACAAAATTATGGGAACAAGGGCTATTATTGAGAAATTAGACATGAGCTTATCAGCAGCTAACTAGAAAAGGAACAGTGTAAGGGTAATAATTGTTTCAGAAATCTTTACATGCAGTTTGCTGATCATCACTTCAGAAATAGAGCCCAATTTGTGAAAATTAAAGAGTTTTTAATATACCTTTAGCTCCCATCTGCAATTACCTTCATAGAGCTATGTTCCAATTAAATTAAAACACTGTGCAAAGTTTAGAAATAATGTGGAAAGTATATTTTTAGAAGCAGAGAGGTGTGAAATCAACTGATCTGTGTAAACAATACCTGAACAAGTTTTAGAATGTACAATCTATTTGTCAACTTCCCACATTTTGTTAATAATTACAGTTTGGCAGCAAACTCAAAATAATTTCAAATTATTACAGACAGCACAAACAATGGACGAAGAAGCATGTGACAGTAAAAATGAAGCCCTACTCAACTCTTAATTGAGGCGCTCAGTGGAAGAGTGGCTCAACCCACATCAGCAAAAACATCATATTTTCGTCATAACTATGAAGCCCAATTTTCACCAATTTCAAAGGATCTAAAAACTAAAATTGGGCCACTGTGGTTTCATAGAAATGACAAAAATGTATAATAAACTAGCTGTTTCCCGGCATGTGTTGCTATGCCATTTAACCTTTTCCCCGCGTTGAACTACTCCATTTGTTCAATACCCATACGCGGTACATGTATATGTCATATTTCAAATACCTATCCATCCAATTTTATGTCAAATTACAGCATATTATGGCATGATTTATCATACTATATAAACAGATGAGATTATTATCTGCAATTTGAAACCAAATCGTCATCTGTAAACACTCCTAGATGATTATAAAAACAAAAACATTAAATTCCATACAAAAACGTCCCCTTGTTATCTTAAAGACGGCGCCATTTATCCGCGTGCTTGTACTCAGGACACTGCGTTGATAGACACAAGTGGTACCTCAATCACTTATTATTATTAATTCGTATAAACAAGTTCTAAAACTTCTGATGACACTAAAATTAATAAATTTTTTATGTAAATTCAAAATCACAGTTTCACAACATAAACAAATGTGTGCGAATACGTGCGATCTCCACAATAAATGTTATCGACGCTTGTCCAATTTGGTCAGTCGGAATCGAATGCATGCGCGTGCGCAAACTACTAGCGCCATCTGTGGAGTAAATTGAAAACTATACACTCAAAGGCACGAGGACACATTCACTTGATTATAGATGTTTTTTACGAAATACAATTTTACTTTCGAAATATGCCTGAAGATGTCAGCATCGTGATAGTTACACGAATGTCCTAGCGAGCGGGAAAAAATACTGTGACATAGTAGCGCTGTGATATCGGCAGTCGAAGTTAGCGTAACAAGGGCTGATACGGGCGCGTGTGAGGCATGGCTTTGGCCGTATCAACTGTTGTTACGATCGCATGGAAAAAGTTAATAAAGAAATTGTTTCTCCCTGAGTGTCCTTTCCCATTCATCTCGTTCTCTTTCCGCCTCCCCTTCTTCTCCTGCCTCCTCTTCACCTCTAGCGTTCCCACTCCATCACCTCCACCTTCGATATTTTGCAGCAAAAAAATAAATGTCCGGCACATTTTGGGCCTAAAGTTAGCTGCGTTCCATTTTACGATTATTCAAGGTGTCAAAACCATAATACTTTTGACGTAAAAATAACTTTTTTTTTTTGAATTTTTATGGCTCACCCTTCAAGCTCTGGCCATCCTATAAAGTACGGAGAAGGGGAAGGTGAATTTATTTATTAATTTTATTTTAATGGGCAAATTCCAAAATTATATGGAAGATCGGATAAATGATTTTCAATTTTTTTTTGGTTGTCCCCCTTACAAATGTTCTCTGTTCTATCAAGCCTTATCTAAAATTGCCTCCCCTTCATTCAACATCTCGCTCTTCTAAAGCTGAAGTTTCTTTGTAATTTAAAATATCAGAATATTGCGTAAAAATTTGCATCATTCGCCCAAAAAAATTATTACAAATTTCGCAATATCACAAATGCGATATTTTCAGATCTCTACCAATACATAAGTTCACGATTATCAAAGTTTGAGACAGTCAAATTTAACAATAAAAACACTTTTACAATCAAATTGAATTCTAACCTTTCGCGCTCTTCACGTTCGCGACTCCTGTCCCTGTAACTGCGTGACGCAGAGCGCTCCCTGCGCGCCGCGCGACGGTGTACGCGGTCCCGGGACCTAGAGCGTTCGCGCCGCGATGCAGATCCATAACTTTTTGTTTCCACGCCATGCAGGGTGTCTTGCAGCGAGGAGATCAGGATCTTGCAGCGGTCGTCGTTTGCAACCTGAAATTACAGAGGTTCGGTTAAAAAAACAAATGGCTATTAAATACTTGAGTCATGCCATAACAGAAGAGTATGTATGAATGTGATTAGCTTCGTCCAAACTCCCAGAGGCGTGTGATGTGAGGGCTAGACAAGTGTGAACAAGCAATAGAAGGCAGTTTGTTGACAAGTTCTCGGTGCCAAATCCGGTATAAAAAAAAAAAAAAAAAAAAAGGCCTTGGAAATGACTAGTGCAACCGTTTGGGTCTCACTGAAACGTTCCAGGTACCGCCCCTAAACATGGTCAAACATTCTATCTCCTTGGACAGAACTGACGTGATCGCTATGGGGCGGTCTCTTCTCTCTGCCTACCCATGCGGAGATGGCATAATGGTTAGTTAGGTAGTTGGACATGCAGATATTTTATCACATTATAGAAGTACAAAAAGATATTTTGCAAAGCTGTAGTGGGAACAAATATCAGGAATTGAGTAGATTAATTTGAATATTGACAAAATAAAGGTGGATATTTCTCGCAGAAACAATTTATACCAGTCCTAGCGAGAGATTGTAAGTGTCGTCATCATTCTAATACCTTCCATCTCTTTCGTTTTCAAGCAAGATGCATGAGAAGAAAGAGGACGAACAATGCTGGGACGAGTTGGAAACCAAATTGGAGAGATTGCTGAAGTATGCCAGAAAAGGTACGTCTGGAGACACCTTGAAAAGGACGAGCGGAAGAAAATGTATGTATAAAATAATCATCCTCCTCACCTTGCTCTGTTTGATGAGTGAGATAGCGGTGACGAGCGTCTCGATAGCGCTGGCGTACTCTCCGGCGGCGGCATCCGACACGGCGCGAGCGATGGCACTGCTGGACACGGTGCGGTTCCTGCCCATTACCTCTTCAAACTCCTGCTCCGACATGAGCGGAGGGGCTTCCACGCGGCCCTCATAGCCCCCCTGGAAATACAAAAACAAGTGTGTTAGATTGCTTTACAGTTATTTTAATAATTTTCACATATCCAAACAGCAACTTAATTTTATTCTAAACATTTTTAATTTTATTATTTTTAACAGTTTCAAATAACTATTTATTTTGAGAAACCAAAACTATTTCAGTTATTTAAAAAAACTAGTGGTCACCCAATGGTTGACCATTTCGAACATAATTAATTTAATTTTTTTATTGATTTTTTATACATAATTTAAAAAAAATATTAGCATTCTGCACTCCTCCTCTATATAAACTATAAGTGTGCGAAATTTCATACTCCTCCGTCCATGCAATTTTAGTAAAAAGGGGTACAAAGTTTTTGCTCCACGTATTAATACACCGATTAACTGAAAAGCCCACCTCTAGTTTTGAACTAAACTGCATATTGTAATAATAAAATTAAAATGTAATTCTTTATGTCTAACTCGCATTAGCTGTCGATATGAACAATCAAAATATGTGGCTTTTGGCACATAACATGCGCTAAAGGCTCGATGACACAGAGCGAGTTTACAAGCTACTATCTACTAAGTTTAAAAGCGGGTAAATCAGCAAGTGAGATTGTCATGATGACACACAAAACTGTCCACTCGCCCAGTAGCTAGGAAACTGAGGTCGCTGATAGCGCCAGTAACAAGAATAACGACGCCTGCGAGAACTAATTCTGTGATGTTTGACAGTCGAAATCAGCTGTTTATTGGCAACCATCTTGAAAAACATAAATAAACCAATCACGAGCAAGCGTGTAGCGAGTAAAGTTGACGACCTTTCAACTTTTTTCGTAGATTGTCAACAATCTGCTAGTTAGCAGTAACACGATGACACTGAGCGAGTTTACGAACAGATAGTGAATTTCCCAGATAGTAGCTTGTAAACTCGCTCTGTGTCATCGATGCTTAAGATATAGAGGGCTTCTCTGTCTATATACAGAAGTAGTTTGTAAAACAGTGTCATCGACGATCTTGCATAAAAATCTATCTTCTCACATGTCTTGTGTGAAAACGAAAAAGACAGACTGTGTAGAATGATGACGCTACGTATGACCTCTCTCCGGGACTACCATATTTGGAAATATTCAGGGATTCGTAGAAGACCTATTATTTTATTTTTTGTTAGCAGAATTATAAATAATTAAAGTCATGGCTACATACGGGAGGACGCTGATATGCATGTGCTGGTCGGTGGTAGGGCTGCGGCGCGATCTGTGGGGCGACGGGCGCTTGCTGGGGGGGCACCCCCACCACTGACACCGCTCCGCCCACTCCCGCTGCTCCGGCGAAGAAGGCGGGGTTCACATGGGGGGCTGGCTGACCACCTACCACACCTGAAATGATAAAGAATACATTATTAAGTAATACGGAGAGATTGGACAAGAAACTCGGTGGAACATATAGGTAAAATGTCATGAAAATAAGTTACAGTATATATCGATGGTATTAAAGCACACTTGTTACATGTCCAGAATAGTTAGTTCGATAGAAACACATTTGAATGTTTATAATGTGAACAAATTTTGTCATTATCATATCAACGGTGGAAATTTTAAATTCGTTAAGGACAAGAGAAATGCAATGAGTAATTGACACAATCAAAAATGGAAGCATTGTTTCCCTCAGGAAATTAGATAATAATGTATAATGTAATTTTACAACTTCCAAAATTTCATTAATCAATCTCCTTAATGGTATTGTGAAGAAAACTCACCTGGAGGCACATGCTGTGGCGGAGGCCCACGAGGCGGCTGCTGCGGGGCGAAGTGATGCGAGGGTGGGGGCTGCTGCTGGGGCGGGGGGCGCGGGCCGGTCCAGTCGGGCCCGCCACGGGGGCTGCCTCGCACTTCGGGACCACGGCCTCCCGGACCACCTGGGAACTGGAAACAAATAAAATAATATTAATTAAATTGATTTATATTCGCAGCAGTATTGACTAAGATTAGTTCCCAGTTCCGCCAGACCAAACATACATCTTGGCGGGCCATTTGATTAATTATATACACGGCGTCTGGAAACTATTGGGACAAGTGAGAAACTGCGCGAACTGGTAAATCTACATCAAACAGAGAACCCAAAAAAACATTTGTTTATATTTAGATGTTTTTGGGCACTAAAAAATCTTTTGGAGCCTAGTTTATAGTGTCCGACCGAAACTAGTTTTTACGGCCGAAACCGAAACTGAGTTTCGGCTTCGGTCTCAGGTTCGGTTGAAACCGAAACTTCCATATAAGGTCACGCTTTTGTGGAAAAAAAATAGAGCAATCTTAATCAATCAGCCTTTATTTTTAAATCATATGTTAATCATTCAGACTCCGATATTTGAACTAAGAATAAACACAACATAATTATCACTCCTTATTTCAAATAAATTATTTTAGCTTTTCGAAGTCGTAATCGTAAATCGCTTCGTAAATAATATAAAAAAAGAAATAGTAGGTATTATCTATTTGAACATTATTAGCAAATAACATAAAATAAAAGGTAGAAAACAAAATTACTTTTTTTTTTTAAAACCTAATTTATTTAGGTACACTAAACAAAAAATACTCTTTCATATTAAGAACAAAATAATTTGGAGGCGGGAATGGGTACCGCCGCCCCGGGAACCTTTATTGGATAACCAACACCTCTGCCATAGGTCACCTCAAGTGGTTCGCTACATTTGGTGATTTAGCAGGGGTGCCCGAGTTCATGGGATGATATTTGTCTAGCCCCAAATTCCTACCTACCCCTTTTTCTTCCCAGAACTCTCCTCTTCTTCCTTTCCCTAAAAAAACCCTCCACACAGCATCCGCAAAGATGACATAGGTTCTAAGGGAAATTATTTTCCTCAGGGCCTATCATGAACTAAATCATTTCAATAGCGAAATAAAACTTACCTATTTCGAAATAATGTTAAGCATAAACACCTCCAATTTCCCAACAAATATACCAAATACCGCAAAGTTCGCGGAGCGAACACAAACAAGTGAATCAAGTCCTAACTCTAAGAGCGCGGACGCAGCAAAATGACACTTTGTGGCTCGCAGTTCAGTGCACCGAACATGTCCGATTGCAGAACGAAACCTCCCGAATTCAGTTTCGGTTTCGGCCGTAGTTTCGGCTGAATGGCGGCCGAAACCCAAAGTTCGGTCGGACACTACTAGTTTATGGTACTGACACACAAGCTCATAAATGAGCATGCTTTCCCCTCCCACCTGGCGACTCAATAAGCAGGTTCACAAATCAACAGCCGATTAGTAAGTTGATCCCTACAAAAATCATTAAAATTGCTTGGTCGAACTTTAAAAACCATTTTAACCGGTCAAATGCCAGGCCATTTCGCGGAAATTCGCGGAACTTCGCAAAAAAACACTAAAAAACCACCACTTTGAATTTTGAATTGAATGTTTTGTTGATAAATTTTGAGCTATTGTATATTTTATTAACTGAAACACGTTTACAACACAATAAACTATCTACCAAAACCACATTGCTTGCATTTATTACGTAAATTAATAGGTTTTATGATGTTTTATTCGCGATACATGCATTAATTGCGACCGTTAAATTCGCGGCAAATTCTGACAGCCGATTGTCATAGAAGAAATCGTTTAAAAAATATTCCAGGGTGACAAGGTGAATGAAACTTGTAGCGTCTCCGAGAGTAATGATGGCGCAAGCGATTCTGACACTGTTCTTCATACAAATCGTGTACATAGAAGGGCCAAAATCGTAGACCAAAAGTTTTTTGTCGGAAGTATTATTCAAATATTTGAATTATTTTCTCGCGCATGCGCATATGACGCGCGCGCCGGCGCGTCTCCGGCCTGTCACCGGTTAAGTGTGTCACGCCCAAATCAGCATGTTCACAAATCAATCGGCCGTTGATTTGTTAGCATGCTCATTGATTCGCAGACGGAAGGGGAAATGAGCATGTGTGTCAGTACCATTAGTAGCAAGAGAGCATGCTACTAATGAGCATGCCTGTCAGTACCATAAAGCTTCAACGCATTTTAAAAGACAATAAACAGCTGATACTAACCCCGCAGTTACAGATTCTTTTCAAATTTGACCAATTTTTTTTTAACTTTAGACTCAATTTGCTCGAAAACAAATGCTCTAATAAATTTTTTTTTGACTACATTTGTACACGGTTGACCATGAGAATGGTTTGTTTTTATGACTTATTCGAGTGCCAAACAGCTTGGCTGTGAAAACATAAGCCTGAAGGTGCATCGACGAAACGATTGGCTGCTTTTAAAATTCCTACAGTAACGGCGTGCAAGTTTTCATTTCTTTAATACAAGGGAAGGAGATGTATTATAATGATTACATTTTTCCTAAGGGGGAAGCTAACATACATTGATTGTCTTTATTATTATTTAAAGTGTAAGAAACAGATGCAGCATTATTGTGGTAAATAAAGAAAATTTTATGATTTTTTTGAACCGTCGCCGTGGGAATATATAATTTGGTACATAATAATTATATATAATAATTAATTTGGTTCTTACATAGGGTGGCCCTTGTTGGTGGTGCTGATCCGGTGGGCGCTGCATGGACGGGTGGTGGTGCTGGTTGGGTCCCTGCGGCACCGGGGGGCGCGGGGGTCCCCCTGGGGGACCGCCCGGGCGGGGTGGGCCTCCCCACTGCTGGGGCGGAGGTTGGAAGCGCGGGCCACCGCCACCCTGCATTGGTGGGCCCTAGGAACAAAAATGAATGTTCATTTTAATGGGTTGCTTTCCTGGCAACTTGGGTCGGACCACATCAGAATAACAGAAGAGTATGCTAATTCCTAAACTAACTGACCATCACGTCGTTTCTCCGCAGGGGTATGAAGAGGGGACGGATCCTTGCCTCGTTCACATTCACACATGCTGTTTTTTATTCTGACTCTTGACATGGCTTGACCGAAGTATCTGATTCACTTGGTCATGCCATATCGTCCTCGGGAATCCACTTCTTCATTCTGTCATTCATATTTGCGTCACATTTTCTCCTTACACTCCTTTCCTTGTTCATTTGCTCTACATGCCCAAACCATCTGAGCCTCCCTTTCTTAATCTTACTCATTACGTTTCCATCAGCCTTGCATTCTTTGCGGATCTCCACATTTCTCACACGATCATACACGGTTTTACAACACACACACCTCAGGGATCTCATTTCCTAATCGAACGTTAATAGCCTTGCGTCTGCGTGGTTGAATTTAAGAATCCGGCTTCCAACACATGTCTGCTGCCGCGCCTTATCCGTCACACCATATAAACATCCATGTACATGGATTTTCAGACAAAACTACTATTGTAATTCGGTTTCTAATTCAAGAATTCGTCACAAGATAACGCCACTTTCGTCGGCAAGACGCAAATGGATGTGCCCTTCCTAAGTATAAGTTCTACGAATTTGTGAACCTGGAGTATCTCCCAGATTTCGAAAGATTGACGGTAATACTCATTTGTATCAAGCGGCGGTATATTACATTTACAAATGACGTGATCGCCCGTCCCGGTTACTTTTTTGCGATGACTAGCCATCACTGGTTGACACGTTGACAGTGGATATGAGGAACTGGCTAATTTTGGAAGTAGTTCCTATGGGATTTACAAAATGATTACCAACACTAACTGGGCGAAGCCGAACCAAAAGCCGCCCGCTGGGCCTAGCAATAAAAACCTGCGGAGCAGATAGAATTTACCATAATAATTTAATTATCTAATTACTAATATACAATTTACCATAAAATAGTCCCTAGACTAACCTGCATGGGCATCCTTTGCTGCTGATGATGCGGAGGGGGTGGTCCCCTCATATTCTGTTGATGAGGAGGTGGCATCATCATTCTCTGTCCGCCAGGTCCCATATTCCCACCAGGTCCCATGGGGCCGCCTGGTCCCATTGGGCCACCCATCGGGCCATTAGGTCCCATCGGGCCGTTGGGTCCCATTGGCCCGTTGGGTCCCATCGGGCCATTAGGTCCCATTGGACCGTTGGGTCCCATTGGGCCGTTGGGTCCCATTGGGCCATTAGGTCCCATGGGGCCACCGGGACCCATGCCTCCTGGGCCCATTGGACCGCCTGGGCCCATACCTCCAGGGCCCATAGGGCCAGGACCCATTCCGCCGCCAGGTCCCATGCCGTTATTTGGTCCGTAGAAGTGATCTAAAAGAAAATACGAATTTTATATTCAATCGGTTTTTACACCACTTGAGAGATGGCTATCCAAATTTGGGAAGGTGAATATTTATGAATTATTAATTTTTTTTAAATGTTTTTAAAGAACTTATAAATATGGGATAAACAGTTAAATCTAGGTGGATTCATTGGCTTTAAACCACACTAAGCAGTTTACCTGTTTTCATATTAATATTTGGATGCATGATATTAATAAAATCAAATGGCCAAAATGAAAATTGAACACCCATCACTCACATGGTTGATAACTGAATATTCGGCAGGTCCAAAGAATTAAAAAATAACCCCATTTTAGATAAAGAGAATGTAAAAGCACTCTCCTGTTATATAATTAAAATAAAAACATATTTTATTCATTTGTTTATTTTTGCTTACGACACAATAAACACAATTACAATCTAGTTTTCCTGGCCAGCAGCTTTTTATTAGTAAGAGAAACAGTGAAAAATAAAAGCAAATGAATAGTAATTTTCTTAAAATTAAATGATGTATCTATTTAACCTTTTATTTGCCGGAGACGTGCCGGCGCGCGCGTATTGTGCGCATGCGCGAGAAAATAATTCATAAAAAATTTGAACAAAAAATGTTTGTCTGCGATTTTGGCCCTTCTATGTACAGAATTTGTATGAAGAACAAGGTCAGAATCGCTTGCGCCAACATTACCCCATATGATGGGTAAAAATTTCATTCACCTTGCAACCCCAGAATATTTTTAAACGATTTTATCTGTGACATAGAAACGTCATTTTTGCCGTGAATTTTAGCTGTCAAAATTGGTGCATGTTCCTCGACTAAAACATCGTAAAACCTATTAATTTACGTAATTAATGCAAGTAATGTTGTTTTGGTACATAGTTTATTGTTCTAGGGATGTGTTTCGGTCAATAAAATATATGATAGCTCAAAATTAATCCACAAAACATTCAATTCAAAATTCAAAATCGTGTTTTGTTACGAAATTTCCGTATTTTTCCTGGAATTTGCTGGCCTTTGACGGGTTAACAGTAAAGTATGAAAAAAATACTTTCAGGTTACAAATAACCTAAAAAATATTAGAACTCAATTTCTACGACAAAAAAATAATTGATTCAAATCATCCATTCACTGCATTCAGATGTGGGGTCAAATTCAAAGGTGAATTCAAATGAAATTTTTTGGAACTTGAGCCTTATTTGTATCCGAATGTCATTGGGAGTTAATTATTAATATTTTATCTAATAATACATACACTAATGAATGGCAGTTGAACAGAAATAGGCACCGGCTTCTTAGTTTGGAAATGTTGAAAGATTGTTGAAATAAAACACTTTATATTCATATGGCAGAGGTCAGCAGGAAAGAACTAGTTTTGTATGCAAATCTTTGAATTTGATTTAGAGATGAAAAATATATAATATAATGCGATTTTAACGAGAACTTAAAACATAAAGCAAGACTAATAAATGAAAATTAAATCAGTTTATTCCAGTTTGACATACAATACATTATTGGGAATGCTTGACAAAATGAACACCACTGTGCATGAATAATTCTTATAGATAGGTTCTGAAGTCCATAACCGTAATATGTATCTCATTTTTTTATGCATTTTCTTTTTCAATCTCACGTCGAGCACATCACGAAGGCTTTGAAAATGTTGGGATTTATACTTTAACCGGTGACATGCCGGAGACGCGCCGGCGCGCGCGTCATATGCGCACGCGCGAGAAAATAATTCAAATATTTGAATAATACTTTTGGTCTGCGACAAAAAACTTTTGGTCTGCGATTTTGACCCTTCTATGTACAGAATTTGTATGAAGAACAGTGTCAGAATCGCTTGCGCCATCATTACTCTAGGTGATGCTAAAAGTTTCATTCACCTTGTCACCCTGGAATATTTTTAAAACGATTTCATCCATGACAATGCGCTGTCATAAATTGCTGCGAATTTAACGGTCGCAATAAATGCGTGTATCGCGAATAAAACATCATAAAACCTATTAATTTACGTAATAAATGCAAGTGATGTGGTTTTGGTAGATAGTTTATTGTTTTGTGAACGTGTTTCAGTCAATAAAATATACAATAGCTCAAAATTTATCAACAAAACATTCAATTCAAAGTTCATAATGGTGCTTTTATAGTGTTTTTTGTGAAGTTTCGCGAATTTCCGCGAAATGGCCTGGCCTTAGACCGGTTAAGAGTAAGTTCAAAATCGACAAATATTTAAAACTCTCCACATATCCTATGTCAGAAGCCACCCGGAGTATGCTTCTACAGTGTGGAACACTCATTGTTCTACACACAAAGTAAATCTAGAAAGAGTTCAGAAAAAGTTTATGAAAAATGTCTCTTATCGCATGCGAAATGATGAAAACTATGTCCCCATAAACCTTAAATCTCTTGATCAATGCCGAGATATCAGAGACCTTTTAATGCTCTATAAGATTATTCATAACTTCATTGATAGCCCATACTTACTACAAAATATTAATTTCAGATTTCCATTAACCTGTCAAAGGCCCGCAAATTCCAGGAAAAATACGAAAATTTCGTAACAAAACACGACTTTGAATTAAATGTTTTGTTGATTAATTTTGAGCTATCGTATATTTCATTGACTGAAATACGTTCCTAGAACAATAAACTATGCACCAAAACAACATTACTTGCGTTAATTACGTAAATTAATAGGTTTTATGATGTTTTAGTCGAGGAACACGCGTCAAAACTGACAGCTTCAATTTGCGCCAAAAATGACATTTCGATTCCACAGATAAAAATAATCTGGTGTTGTCAGATGAATGAAACTAGTGGCTATATCATCAATGATGTTGGCGCAAGCGATTCTGACCTTGTTTTCATACAAATTCTGTACATAGAAGGGTCAAAATCGCGGTCAAACTTTTTTATTTCGAAATATTTTTTTCGCGCATGCGCAAAAGCTGCGCGCAAATGAGTGTCTCCGGCCGTTTACAGGTTAACCAGTCAAAGGCCATAAAAAACACGGAAATTTCGAAAATTAGAACAATAAACTATGTACCAAAACAACATTATTTGCATTAATTACGTAAATTGATAGGTTTTACGATGTTTTCGTCAAGTAACACGCATCCACTTTGACAGACAGAATCGTGGAAAATTTGACATTTTGATGCCACAGATAAAATCATTTAAAAATATTCTGGAGTTGCAAGGTGAATGAAATTTTTGCCCATCTTATGGGTAAATGTTGGCGCAAGCGATTCTGACCTTGTCCTTGATACAAATTCCATACATAGAAGGGTTAAAATCGCAGACAAACATATTTTTTTCGAAAATTGTTCTACACGCATGCATACAAACTGCGCGCATCCGGAAAATAAGAGGTTAACTAAAAAAATTATTATTTCACTGATTTTTTTATTTCTCTTTTTTTTTTTTTAGTTCACAACATTTCCTCTTTTACTTTTAGCAGTTCAAATTTAAATAAAATCACTTCCTGAAAGATATTATTGATATCCATTAAAATTTCAATGTAAACCTCCGAAAAATTTCACCAAATACTTTTTGTAGATTGAAGTAAGAAGATGCACTTTATCAGAATTGTTTATATCAGCCCCCCTAGCATGGTCGATCGATACAGGTTTTATAAAAAAATGTCAGTAACTTGAAATCACTCCCGAGCACGACTGCAGGCCACTAACGAAGAAATAACAGTTCACGTAAAATAAATTAGGAACCCTTAGTCGTTGAGAACTATTGTCTGTTCGTTAGCGGCCTGCAGTCACGCTCGGGAGCGATGACAAGTTACCGACATTTTCGATAAAACCTGTATCGATCGACCATGCTAGGACCCCAGGTATAGGTATTGTTGTGTATTTTTGTATTATGGTTCTAAATTTCAATTTCTCGTTATTTTATTGGTCAATGACGTACATATTCTTATCACTGTCGTATATGAATTTATGAAGACTGTTTATAACGTTAATAAATAAAATAAATTTGTAAATACTGGGACCAGCATTCTCCAGTACTACAACTTATTAAAAGACTTGGGTTCTTTAAATCACAGTGACTGTTTTTTTTTTTTTTTTTACATTAACTCCACACAGGAGGCCCTGAGAAAAATAATTTCCCTCTGGGCCTATGTCATCTGGGATGCTGTGTGGAGTGCACATCATATATATCATTATACTACGGAGGACAAACGTCATTCCTGATCGAAAGCTAGGATTTTGTCGGGGAAGCTCTTGAATTATAATGACCCCGCACATCTACCTTCGGCAAAACCAGGTAACGAGACCATGTGACCCGACCATAAAATCATTAAAAAATATTCTGGGGTTGCAAGGTGAATGAAATTTATACGTATCTCACAGAGTAATGTTGGCGCAAGCGATTCTGACCCTGTTCTCATACAAATTCTGTACATAGAAAGGCCAAAATCGCAGACAAACAGCTTTTGGTCGAAAACTTTATTCAAATTTTCGAATTATTTTCTCACATATGCGCATAATACGCGCGTCTCCGGCCCATTAGAGGTTAAACCCTTTTCCTTCCCAGAACTCTCCTCTCCTCCCTTTCCTTAAAAAAACCCTCTACACAGCATCATAGGTGAGCATAAAGATGACATAGGCCCTGAGGGAAATTATGTTCCTCAGGGCCTCCTGTGTGGAGCTCATGAAAAAAAAAATGGATTAAAAATTGAAGAAATTGTTGGAGAAGAACAAATTGTAGTTCATTTTCTTTATGTGAATATCGCACAAGAGTTCCAACTGCTCCCAACAACCTGGAGCCACGGTACTATGACATCGCCAATTGGGGTATGTTTTAGGATTGAAGGAAGTGGGAAGGGGAGGAGATGGGTAAGAGGAAGGCAGGGAAGTACCTGGCTATTTTAGATCTGGACACCAAATAATTCAATTCCAAATGACGGTCTTTCACCAGAGCGATACTGAGAATGTCTTTCAATATGGAATGAACTGTAAAAGATTAATCAGTGTATTAAATATTTACCTGGGTGGTGTTGGTGGGGAGGTCCCTGAGGCCCTCTGCCCCCCATGCCCCCACCCATTCCCCCTCCCATGCCACCTCCCATTCCACCGCCCATGCGCCCATCACCGCCCCCTCCACCTCCTCCCTGGTTAGGGTTGGCTGGTGCAGGCCTGGTCTTCGATTGGCTCTCAAACTGGTTCAGGGCCTGGAATTAATAATTGGAACAAGTTTAAGTCTACTTGTGGAATAAATCTCCTATCTTAACAAAAGTATTGCAATCTTTAGAGTACACGTGTCAGGCAGGTATGCTGTCCTTGTTCTACCGGTATTACAATGGAAGATGCTCCGTGGAAATAGTGCCATTGATCCCTACGGCACCGGTGCTTAGTCGAGAAACAAACAAAATGCACGTCCAACATGTGCACGGTTGACATTAGTCAAAGAGAATGGGTCGCTGCTACAACTTGTTCTTGACTTCAACAGCAAAAAGACCCACCGCACAGCATCTTCTAAGATGACATAGGCCCTGAGGGAAATTATTTTCCTCAGGGCAGTCTGTGTGGAGTAAATGTAAAAAAAGTTAGTACTATGCGTATAAAAAAAAAATTATGCCAATGTCCCGTGTTGATGAAAAAAGGCTCCAGATACTTGGGGAGCCATGCTGTGGAACCAGCAAATGTAGCCCAATACCCAATGACAAAGCTGGTGGATTTAATTAAAAATGAATTAAAACCGGCAGTGCTAAAATACGAGGGTAGTCTGAAAAGTTTCCGACCTGAACATGAAGATGGCAGCACTCGTCAAGAAAAGCTAGTGAATGTAGTTGTGCATCTTTTGACAGTTACTCACCAAAGTTTCGGCCATTTTGGACACGCAGTTTTTAGTTGACAGTCGTTTGAGTGAGTCGATGTGTGTTTTTGTGAAAATGGAAAAAATTGAGTATCGAGCTGTTATAAAATTTTTGTTTTTGAAAGGCAATACACCTATGCAAATCAAAGATGAGTTGGACTCTGTGCATGGGAACTCTGCACCATCATTTACCACAGTGAAATTTTGGACAGCTGAATTTAAACGTGGCCGTAAGAGCTTGGGAGACGATGAATATTCGGAACGACCAAAAACTGCAACTACTGACGATAACATTGCTAAACTTCACCAAGTAGTGTTAGACGACCGCCGAATTAAAGTGAGAGAGATAGCAGAGGTTATGAAAATGTCCAAAGAACGTTTCTGTCACATATTAAATCAAGATTTAGACATGAGAAACCTGTCCGCGCGTTGGGTGCCGCGTTTGATTACGTTAGACCAAAAATCCTGTTTCACCAAGACAACGCGCCGTCTCACACCTCAGCGGTTGTCATGGCAAAAATCCACGAATTACGGTTTGAACTGCCTTACTCACCAGATCTAGCCCCAAGCGACTTCCTTTTGTTCCCTTACCTAAAAACTGCGCAAAAAACAAAAATTAACAGTTTGCCACTCAATTTTTTTCCATTGTCACAAAAACACACACATCGACTCACTCAAACGACTGTCAACTAAAAACTGCGAGTCCAAAATGGCCGAAACTGTGGTGAGTAACTGTCAAAAGATGCTCAACTACATTCACTAGCTTTTATTAAAGAGTGCTGCCATCTTTATGTTCAGGTCGGAAACTTTTCAGACCACCCTCGTATTTTGTTAACCCGCCGTTTGCCGCTCGTGCACCGGTGTGTCATGAACAAAAAAAAAAAAAATTTTTACACGCGATTTAGACCCATATGTATAAAGTGTATAAAGAACAAGGTTGGAATCGCTAGCTCTATTCTCGCCCTATACTATGGCGAAACCTGCTTTGCACCTAGTCCCTCGGAATAATTTATAAAAAATAATCTATGGAACTATGGCGTCACTTTTCAACGGCTATTTCGAGCGCTAGGATTCCGGGTCATTTTTTGCGGTGCAGCTAGCAGTGAAAACTCCATAAACTCGGATTTTATCAGAAAAACGTAAGTAATGTTGTTATTATACGTACTTTATTGTCATATGTATGTGTTGTGGTAAAAATAATATATCATATCTCAAAATAAACCGACGAAATACGACATCAAAGTGACAGCATCTTTTGGTTTGAAATATTTTGCGTTTAGTATTTCAGTTTGTTAGTGATAATATCATTTATTTGGCAATATTTAGTATTTCATTTTGTAGAAAAATCAATCGAAATTATATATCAAAGTCTTAGTTTTGTTCGCATTTCGTTTAGAATTTACAAAAAATAAAATTCCTGGCCGGGACGCCAACATATTTACGCGGGTAAAAAGCGTCACCTTTCTAGAACAATATTTACGTCAATATTCAATAATATTATAAAGTTTCTTCGTAATTATTTAGAGAAATCTATCGGGATTATGTTTCAAAGCCTTTGTTTCGTAAATATTTAGCCGAAATATTATAAATAAATGCATTCTCAACGCCTGTCGTACTCACGCACACATTGATATTTCTTTACATGTGTGTGTGAGGCCTCCTGCCGTGATTTTTCGAACATTTGATTTTGTCAGTGCTTCCATCTGTTGGTCCGATCCGAGAAACGCAATTTCGTATGAAACGGTACAGGTGGCGTGAAACTTTATTATTTATTATTTTTCAATGTTTTATGAAAAATAGTAATGAATATCAAAAAAAATTGATCAGATAGGGTGTGCTAAAATTTTTTTTTTGTTTATTTTTATATTACGGAAAAAACTTTTCTGCAAAATTATAAATACAAGCGTTTTGATGATTATATTATGTGATGGTGATAATCATGATTGAAGAAGAAGATAATAATAATCTAAAGGAAAATATGAAAGAGAACAAGACACATTCTTTCATATTTTCGTTTGGATTATTATTTTTATATTCTTCTTCAATGATATATGTATTACATTGATGGGAATAACCTTCAAAAGTTATAAAAAGAGAGTTTTCTTATAAAATTGAATAAACATGATTGTTTGTATTGTTGTAGAATGGCCGAGCAGTTTGATTTTGACGAGCAGCACGACCTTGAGGGCACCGGAGAAGAACAAGCGGTCCTCGCGACGGTATGTTGTCTATTAGTATGAGTTCATCCTTTCATCCAAAATTGAAAGACATAGTGTAACAATAAATATTTATAGTTTCAGATGCCGGGTTTGAAGCGAAGGAGGGACGACGGCGAGACAGGGAGCGTGTCGCCATTTGTTGTGTTTATATGTTTTTTTTTCGATGCAACATTTGAATAAAAAAATTTACTGAAACAAGTGCATTGTGCATCTTTGCATTGGTATGTTTTTGTTATTATAAATAATTATATTTTGTTATTTTAAAAATGTATATTTTGTTATTTTAAAAATGTATATTTTGTTATTATAAAAATGTATATTTTGTTATTATAAAAATGGATATTTTGTTATTATAAAAATGTATGATGTGTATTTTCATTGTATGTGAAATTGAAATAAATATAATTAGAAAATATTATTATTTTTATTTTCATGTTTTTTGTGTCACTTTGTACCTTTGAAGCTCATCTGTATAGGGAGCGGCGGCCATGTTGGATTACACCAATGTCAAAACATGGCTAAAGTTGGTAAAGTATACTGTACATTCTTTCATTGTTTTTGATATAAATTCATTGTGGAAAAAATAAGTTTGAGATATCATCAGAAAGATCATTTTATCTACATTATTTTCGTGTAATTTTCAAAATATTTCGCAAACGAAATGTCCTAAATATTCAGTTCGTAAGATTCTCCTAGAAATGTCAAATTTTTTACGTCATAATGACTAATTATATTTTTAGCATTATTTGTTTACGGGTTTCTATTACAAAATAATATTATTAGTAACAACAATTGTATAAACTATCAAAATATGAAAGAATTGTTATCATAAACTGAAGAAATCAGACCCAAAAAAATGCGAAAGTGTACACTTGGTTTTCGAATTTTTCTTGAAAAGATGAAAATATTTTACTTTTTCAAAGAAGTACCAATGTCATAACTTCTTCAAAAACACCTCTAGATTATTTTTTTTCACGTAGGGTGTTTATTCAGGTTTGTGTAGAAATAAAAAAAACAGTTCATTTTTGTATAAATATATTTTTTTACCATTTGTTTCCGGAATGGGAAAATTTTTACATCATTTTTTTGTTAAAGTTAGCTATTCTAGGAAAACTTGTAATGATATTATAATGTAATAAATATGAATAATAAGATACATTATCTGGCAAACAGAATTAAAAAAAAAATAAATAAACATTTTTTATACTGATTATAAGCAAAAGTGTCAGGGAGGAAATTTCTGCGTGATTTTTCCAAATAGCCTGGCCTTCAAGGGGTTAATAATTAAATAATTTGGTGATATTTTTTTGTTGTTTTTTCCTATATTTTAGAAGAAATAACGTTAGGTCTACAAGGGCCCGAACTAATAGCTAAAATTCAATAAAAAAGAAAGAGCATGCAAAGCTAGTTACACCCAGTGGCGGCTCATGACTTTTGGGTGTGCTAATATTATTAAAAATGGCATTATTGATGTCATTGTAACCGATTTTTTGTTTTTGTTTTTTGAAAATCTGTTTTTTGTATGAAAAATTTCAGGAAATTAAAGTTTCGCCGTGAGCCGCACGGATTTTCTGAAAATCTTCAGACAAAAAATCAATAATGCCATTTTTAATAATATTAGCACTCAAGCATAGTCAAGAGTCACGAGTCGCCACTGGGTGTAACTAGCTTTGCATGTTATGCCCCAATTGGAAAATGAAAATCAACAATTTATTCACTCAAGATAGTGAGGAAAGAATTCTGAAATCGATAAGCTTGTCATACTCCACCTCAGGTTTAATTTTTTATTTAAAAAATTAGATTTAGCTTTACGAAAAGTGAGTATTATGTCAGAGGAGGTGAGAAAATATGCATTTTAATTTAGTCAAAATTAATTCACTTACGCAAAGTGTTCGACGCCATTATTGGCCAAGTGAAGCAGAGGACTACAACTTTATTCTGAAATTTATGTACATACAGTGAAATCTTCTTTCGAAGATTTCCAAGGGACCGGAAAAAACAAACTTCTTAACCCCTCTGAATTTTCGCGAATATTCGCTTGTGATGTCTCAAACGAAATGACATTTTACGAAAACTTTGTGTTATTACCGCTTCACAATTAAAGCTCTATAAATGAAACATTTCTGAACGTAGCCGAATAGTAAAAACTGTTTTAGAAAGGTTACAAAATAAGCTTTCAAATTGTTATATTACAAATAAATATTAAAATTTAGAACGCAAACATTAAAAAAATGTAAAAATGACTCATGTGATGTTTTTATATGAAAATGGTACTAAAATCACAGATTATGTAAACAACAATAATTATTCTATTGTATAAATGCATAATAAACACTTTTGTCACCTCACTTTTTTATCATTTCATATAAAAATATTTAATAAAAATTAACAATGTCGAGCGCGGTCGAGCCGCCCGTAGGAAATTTGGCGGCTAAAAATATATGTCATGTATTTCTATGGACAACTGATAGGGATGTACAGCTTGATCCACTATCGACCTTTTACTTTTTATTTTAGGAATGTCACTAAAACAATAACGGAGTTAGAAAGATTTCTATGGAGACACACGCGTTGACATATAAACACGCTTATTGTACTTGACTGCTATTGTATTTTTAAGGCATATATCTGCTTACGTTGCTGACTGGTTAAGCAGGAAAACGGGAAAAATTAGGCCTTTTTTGGGCGAGGGACCGAAAAAACCAAACTTCTTAACATCTAATGGGCCGGAGACGCGCGGGTATTATGCGCATGCGCGAGAAAATAATTCGAAAATTTGAATAAAATTTTCGACCAAAAACTGTTTGACTGCGATTTTGGCCCTTCTACGTACAGAATTTGTATGAAGAACAGGGTCAGAATCTCTTGCGCCAACATTACTCTGTGAGATGCGTGTAAATTTCATTCACCTTGCAACCCCAGAATATTTAACAATTTTATCTATGATATAGAAATGTCATTTTTGCCGCGATTTGTAATTGTCAAAATTTATGCGTGTTTCTTGACTAAAACATCGTAAAACCTATTAATTTACGTAATTAACGCAAGTAATATTGTTTTGGTACATAGTTTATTGTTCTAGGAACGTGTTTCAGTCAATAAAATATACAATAGCTCAAAATTAATCGACAAAACTTTCAATTCAAAATTCAAAGCGGTGCTTTTTGAGTGAAATTTCGTGAAATGGCGTGGCCACCCAGAGGTTAAGCCACGAAACTTCAGAGAGAACTTCTTAAGAGGGTTTCACTGTATTTTCAAATATACACATGGTCTGAAAGGGACTGGGCACTGTCAATGGAATAGGGTGAAACATGGGTGAATCCCTTGTGAATTACGTTGATAGTACAACGTAATTCACAAGGCGGGTCATGTCAAAAGTCAGAATAATAGAAGAGTATGTATGAGATGATATATTTATTTATTTATTTATTTATTTCAAAACATACGGCACAACATGTGCCATTTACATAATTATATTTATATATATTATAATACAATAACATAAGAAAGTGACATATAAATGTAAAGTTAAATATAAAAACAAAGGGTAAAAGAAAGGAGTTAAGGTAATGAGTAGTAAATAGAATTATGATGTATAAAATGAAAGTATAAAGTAAAAGTGTAAACTATAAAATATAAAGTATAATGTAAAAGTAAAAAGTTAAGATAAAAAGTTGAAAGGCAGGAAATAATATAAACTATAAGTTACCTTTGTAAATAATATAAAGTACAAAAGTTATAAATATAAAAAAAGTATGACAAGTAAACAGTAAGAAATGCTCTTAGGAGCCAAATATTGAAGATAACCAAAATTTAAAAAAAAAAAATATAATAAATAAAAGGAAGGTATTACGGAGTATACAAAGCGATATGAAAAATAGGTACCTATGATATGTTTCTAAGCCATAGGTATTAGAGTGCATACTGGTAGGTATATGGATAAGAATGAAGCAAGGAGTGTGTTCCGAGACAGAGTTATGTGGCAGTTTATCTTCTGTCTTCGCTTGCAGCAAAACGACCAGTTAGTTAGTTAGTAAATTACCTGTTTGCTGGGTACGGTGACCACTGGACTTTGCCCGTGCAGTTCCTTCTTGGGCAGTCTGTCGAGGCACATCCTCAACGACTGCTCGGAGCCCACGGAGATAACGCAGAAGCCCTTGGACTGGCCGTTGGCGCGGTTCTCAAAGAACTTCACATCCACAAAGTCGCTGACTCCAACATCTGCCACCGCGTTGGCTATGTCCACGTTTGTTGTCCACTGGAAATAAAATACATTAATGGTTCAGTATTATGTATATACAGAATAATTTCCTTTGTCAGTACGTCTGTCAGTAACATCAATAGCCTTTTGAACTCACCGGTAAGTCGGGGCAATACGTCGACAGTAATTCTTTTTAATTTATAGAGCAATATCCAAGTAAGTTATAACATTGTAACACCATAGTTATGGTTTATAAATTTGGTCAGTAGACAAACATGAAATTATTTTATCACGATTAGCTGTCAGTTAACAGTCAAAACTTTAATCAAAAGCAAATTTCCTTTTTTATTTACAGTAGTCTTTTAATTTCACGGAAAACTTTTGAAATCACTGGACATACTTAACCCTTAACCGCCTACCACCGGCCTCGGGACCGCAATTTATTTTTTTCGATGTGTGTGTGTGTCGTCCGGCAGAGCGCGACTATGTACCTTTTCTACACATCGCACAATATCGCACTTGTGCTCGGCGAGTGTAGATGTGGGCGCGTCTGACCTGGGTAGGTCAAAGTTTCACACCAGCAGTCTGTGTGACCGCACGTAGGTGGTTGTGTGATTTTTGTATTTACTTATTTTTGTTGTTTTAGTATCAAAATGAATAAAAACGATGAAAATATTCACTGATTTCATTAATTTTATATTAATTCCCGAAGAAATAACAGCTTACTAGATTGCACATGGAGCGTTGAGAAAAAAATGATCATGTTCAGAGGAAAATTAAAAATTCTATTCGCCATATTCTACAGATCAGGGAAGAATTACGGACCACTTCTGATGCAGAAAAATTAAAAATTGGAAAAACGTGTTTCACATGTGATCCAAAAAAAATGTAAGAAGGCTTACTTATGTTTTTTGTGCAAGGTACCTATTTGTTTGGAGTGTTCGAAAAAAATGTGCTGTAACTGCCGCGAAAAATTGTAAATGTTTAGGCGTTGCAATTTTTAAAATTTTTTTTTTTGTTTGATTTTAAAATTAGTTTATTCAATTTATAAAAAATAATACAAAGAAGTCAAAATTTTAAGTTCCTAATTAGTGATGCAACGAATACTAATATTATTATTCGCCGAATAGTAGACATTTACCGAATATTCGTATTCGACGAATATGAATACTATATAAAAAACTTTTGAATTAATAAATTGTCACAGAAATGTCAAAATGTCTATGGATTTTGTGGCACTGTACTATGAATCTCGAATTTTTCATTTAATACGCGTTCTTTCTCTTAGTAGTTTCAGTATTTGACAGTCGATAGCTTTCAACGGCTGGCAACATCAAAACTGAAAAAAGAAATCGCCTATCACCAGCGAATCTATAGATGTTATGTTTTCTGAATAAAAATTTGACAGTTGTAAATTTTAATTATTAGTACCTATAATAAAACAAACAGAACAAGGTTAAATAAATGAGTGTTTAACAATTATTATAAGCAATAATTGTCAGCCTGAAACACTCATTTACATTGAAAAATCTTCCGAGAAAAGATACTTGCCGCCAACGGGACTTGAACCCGTGTCCTTTCGATTGCCGGTCGAATGCTCTGACCACTGAGCTATGGCGGCTTATCAAATACCCGCCAAATAATTCAATATATACTAGTGTTTCATTCAACAATTACTGCTTGTTATATTTTTTTTTTTTTTCCACCTGAAAACAACCAACTTGATTTTTGCAAGGAAGACATTGTTAGTGTTAAATCCCTCGCTAGGTGGCGTCGAGACAAATTATGTCTGCATTTATTGGGGAAATACTTAAACTTGTTAAATATTTATTATTATTCTTTTTTTAAATTTATAAACTAACGTTTAGACAAGATTTTTATGCATAGCACAAAGGGTAACAATTATTACAAGCAATAATTGTCAGCCTGAAACACTCATTTACATTGAAAAATCTTCCGAGAAAAGATACTTGCCGCTAACGGGACTTGAACCCGTGTCCTTCCGATTGCCGGTCGAATGCTCTGACCACTGAGCTATGGCGGCTTATCAAATACCCGCCAAATAATTCAATATATACTAGTGTTTCATTCAACAATTACTGCTTGTTATATTTTTTTTTTTTCCACCTGAAAACAACCAACTTTATTTTTGCAAGGAAGACATTGTTAGTGTTAAATCCCTCGCTAGGTGGCGTCGAGACAAATTATGTCTGCATTTATTGGGGAAATACTTAAGCCGCCATAGCTCAGTGGTCAGAGCATTCGACCGGCAATCGGAAGGACACGGGTTCAAGTCCCGTTGGCGGCAAGTATCTTTTCTCGGAAGATTTTTCAATGTAAATGAGTGTTTCAGGCTGACAATTATTGCTTGTAATAATTGTTACCCTTTGTGCTATGCATAAAAATCTTGTCTAAACGTTAGTTTATAAATTTAAAAAAAGAATAATAATTAATATTTAACAAGTTTAAAATTAGTTTATTCAATTTATAAAAAATAATACAAAGAAGTCAAAATTTTAAGTTCCTAATTAGTGATGCAACGAATACTAATATTATTATTCGCCGAATAGTAGACATTTACCGAATATTCGTATTCGACGAATATGAATACTATATAAAAAACTTTTGAATTAATAAATTGTCACAGAAATGTCAAAATGTCTATGGATTTTGTGGCACTGTACTATGAATCTCGAATTTTTCATTTAATACGCGTTCTTTCTCTTAGTAGTTTCAGTATTTGACAGTCGATAGCTTTCAACGGCTGGCAACATCAAAACTGAAAAAAGAAATCGCCTATCACCAGCGAATCTATAGATGTTATGTTTTCTGAATAAAAATTTGACAGTTGTAAATTTTAATTATTAGTACCTATAATAAAACAAACAGAACAAGGTTAAATAAATGAGTGTTTAACAATTATTATAAGCAATAATTGTCAGCCTGAAACACTCATTTACATTGAAAAATCTTCCGAGAAAAGATACTTGCCGCCAACGGGACTTGAACCCGTGTCCTTCCGATTGCCGGTCGAATGCTCTGACCACTGAGCTATGGCGGCTTATCAAATACCCGCCAAATAATTCAATATATACTAGTGTTTCATTCAACAATTACTGCTTGTTATATATTTTTTTTTTTTCCACCTGAAAACAATCAACTTTATTTTTGCAAGGAAGACATTGTTAGTGTTAAATCCCTCGCTAGGTGGCGTCGAGACAAATTATGTCTGCATTTATTGGGGAAATACTTAAACATGTTAAATATTAATTATTATTCTTTTTTTAAATTTATAAACTAACGTTTAGACAAGATTTTTATGCATAGCACAAAGGGTAACAATTATTACAAGCAATAATTGTCAGCCTGAAACACTCATTTACATTGAAAAATCTTCCGAGAAAAGATACTTGCCGCCAACGGGACTTGAACCCGTGTCCTTCCGATTGCCGGTCGAATGCTCTGACCACTGAGCTATGGCGTGTTTCAGGCTGACAATTATTGCTTGTAATAATTGTTACCCTTTGTGCTATGCATAAAAATCTTGTCTAAACGTTAGTTTATAAATTAAAAAAAAGAATAATAAATGAGTGTTTTATTACTCTGCCAAGTTATTCGTATTCGCCGGATAGTAGGTTTGATATTCGTATTCGTAAAAGTAGTATTCGTTGCATCACTATTCCTAATGCTACAGATCTCGTTTTCTTAGAACGGTGTGTTTTTATGATAAAACTGTTGTTTTATAAAGACTTTAAGAATAGTTCAAATGTTTAAAGTTAATTTTGTTATTTTTGTTTCTTAAATAAAGTTCTACATAAACAAATATTTAATTCAATCAGCTGTTTTGTTGTTTCAATAGATTCAAAAATTAAAAGTAATAATATACCAGTGGTCTCACAGACCGCACGTAGGTGGTTAAGGGACGAAATTAGGTAGTAGAAAAAACCTCTCGATTCACCTTAATTATAGTACACGCCAAACATTAAGACCTGCCTGATGTTGATCAGAAATTGTCGCAATAGGCAAATTTAAGGTCAGAAAAGTGTCATGCGCCCTCCCACCCATGCCCTTCTCTGTCACAAGTATGTTTTTACGCATCTTTCTCGTTCGCTTACGTTCATTGTAAAGTCAGTAAGGGCGTGAGAATGGATCGTACCGTTTTCAGGCCGGTCTAAAAATTTCAATTACATAAAGTGAAAATTCACTTTTGTTGTATTATATGTCAGCCATTTACAATAATTTCTGTAATTTTGTTATGTTAGTATTCCTGATACTATATGAGGAACTAGATGCTAGATCGTAGCCGACTTCGGCTATTTTTCAAATGACAGGTAATTTGAAAGATAATGACACGTTTTATCTTGTAATCTATACGTAACTATAATAGGTAAGCACTTTGGTGGAATTCTGGAATTAGAAAATAATTAAAAAAAAAAAACGATATGAAATAGAGAATTTACAATATATATACAAAGCAATGACAAGAGAACAAAATTAGCAACAGTTAAATTAATAACAGTTCTGTTGGCACAGGATAATAATAAGACAATAACAGTGCCATTGTAGTACAGGAAAAAAATGGTACGAATGAATGTGAATGGTATGAAATAACAGAATGAACGGTGGAATGCTGTAGTATCAGGAATACCAACGTAACAAAATGACTGAAATTAATATAAATTGCCAAAATCTCACACGACGAAAGCATATTTTCATTTCACACAATTGAAATTTTTTTGCAATATTTTCCATCGCCCGAATGCAAATATTTGTCTTTTATAGTAAGTAAGTTTTTTAAAAAGGTTTTTTCATATTATGCATGTCCATTGATTTTTAACATTTACCGATTTTATGAACCACATGTTTCTGATGTTTTAAATTTAATAGCTCAATGAATTCCAATTAAAAAAAAATTTGAACCACACCTAATACTGTAAAATAGTTATAACACCACCAACTTCTGACATTTTCCATACTTTCCAATGGCAGCATTCTACACTAGCGCCGCCTGGCGGCGCGAGTTGTGCAGATTGGCTTTTGTGCATTTTTATTTTGCCATGCTGTACTAGTGCCTCTAGCGACCAGAGTTGCCAGCCAATATTTCACTGGAGTATTATTAATATTCTAGGGTATTTGACCAAACTCACGCAACACAGCTATTGCTTCATCACCGATTGAACGGAGAGGCCACATGATCCGGTTAGCCTATCAGGCCGGGGACCTAATTTAATCGCCATAAACCTTGATGTCAAAACACCCTAACATGATACAGATTTCCATTGGGTCAGGCGAAACTGAAGGTAAAACTGATCATGATATGGGGGGCCTTTACAGCAGAATTGCTTTTCCTGTGATAATATTCGAAATATGTAGCCGGGAATTGAATTTGAAGACTACAAATAGAAATGACATTTGAATTACTAAATAATGCTGTTTAAATTTGCCAAATAATATTTTTGTGTGCGCTGTCAGTTTTGTCTCACTGTAAAATACATGAAACTCTATATTTGGAAACTCGGACAAGTTCAATTGGTAATTTTTCGGGATTAGTGTCCATGGCTATTACGAATAATTTTTAGAAAAAAACTTTAGATTCGCCTTAATCACTATAAAAGGAAACTTTTTGCATCACGGCTGGCGGAAAATAATGCATTTTAATTTTCAATGTCGTTAAATAAAATTTCACTTCGCGAACCGACACTACGACAGCCCGCCCGCTGCCGCCCGCCATTTTGTCACATACACAAGCCCGCTACACAAACCCTGCGTAGCCAAACAAACCATTCAAAAACGTAGGTTGTTATATAAAGTAAAGATAACATATACAAGTGAAATTTTATTTAACGACATTGAAAATTAAAATGCATGGTAATTATCGGTTCGGACTGGCCACGCTTATTACGAATAATTTTTAGAAAAAAACTTTAGATTCGCCTTAATTACTATAAAAGGAAACTTTTTGGCTTTGGGGCGGCGGAAAATAATGCATTTTAATTTTCAATTGCATAAAACCAAAATTCACTTCGCGAACCGACGCAGCGAAAATCCGCGGCCGTAGCTGTCACTTGCTGTCACTGTTATGGACTGTAGCTGACTTCGTGGGATACCTACATGAAATACCGCGAATCACAAACCATGTTACACAAACCTAGCGTAGCCGCTAAGCCACTTGAAAACTGGGATGTTTTTCTTGCCTTGACGCGAGTAGGCGTTATAAAGGGGCACTTTCTTTTGTATCACAAACCATGTTACACAAACAAGCCCGCTAGACAAATTTCATAATTACGCGCCTTATCCCACGAAGTCGGCTACAGTCGTATTAGCTCTTGTTAATTTATCAAGGATACCAACATCACAGTGACATGTACGGCCGCGGATTTTCGCTGTGTCAGTCGCGAAGCGAACTTTGGTTTTATGCAATTGAAAATTAAAATGCATTATTTTCCGCCGCCCCAAAGCCAAAAAGTTTTTTTCTAAAAATTATTCGTAATAAGCGTGGCCAGTCCGAACCGATATTTACCAAATGCATTTATTTTCCGCCAGCCGTGATGCAAAAAGTTTCCTTTTATAGTGATTAAGGCGAATCTAAAGTTTTTTTTCTAAAAATTATTCGTAATAACCATGGACACTAATCCCGAAAATATACCGTAAAATGTTTGAAACGGTAGCATAGAATGTTATTGCACGTTTTAATTAATAATACATGGTGAAAGTATTCCATTTACTATCTAAAGTGCTTGTTGAGCACCTAAACCACAATAAAATGTGCACTATCAGATTAGAAAAGCAAACAATATACAATAATTGAAAATATTTTAGCTTACATTTTGTACGTGCGAGTTTGCTTTCTAGGAGGTAATGGTAAAACAAACAGTTCCCGCCGATAAAAATTAAGCGACATTTGTAAAGGATACAGTAAAGGTATAATTACCCATGTAAGGTTTCCCACATATAACTGGTGACGCCTGCCAATGTGTCCGTGGTGACCATGACCAGAATTATTGTGATAACTTCCTCCGCCATTTGTTTCCTCTGACGGGCGACGTTGAGTGGCCGGTTGATTTCCATTATCTCCGTCTTCTGGTTTTACTAACACATCGTCGTATAAGTCCACATCTTCCCCGCCAAATTCGTCCTGGAACACAACGAATATATGAAGTTTTCCTGAATGTCGCCCCAAATTAAAAACAGCATAAATTAAAGTTAATTTACACAAACATCCGGCATTGGCGTAAAGCATGTCAAATTAACATTCCCGCGGGGTCATTTTGAATACGATGAAAACGCATTTAATTATGGTTTCAAGTCAAAATTGGAATGATTTCAAATGAGTAATTGTTTTAGTTAACAAAATATAGTAACAAAATGCATAAATAATACATACTACCTGTGCAAAATCAGTTTTAACGTCGTCGGCGTATAAATCTATATCTACCCCGTCCGCCATTTTCAACAACACATAAAAACGACGAGCTAGAAAACTTTTGGCAAGGCCAAGACCATAGATTTATAGATATGCAAGATGGCATATGTACGGAATGCTTAGATATTACTCAAGTAGTGATGGGCATAATCGAAAAATTCTAAGATTGATTGATTCCATTCATCAGAATAATCGAATAACGTTTGGAAGAAAGAAGTTCTCTGGAGCAGTGTCTTCGGTCAGAGGCAATAAAATTTTATGAGTCAGAAAATTACTGAACACCCTAACATAAAAGTATTATGCTTTATTAATTTAAATACAATACAGGATGAGTATGAGCCAGAGTCATCCCAGTGGATCGGTATCAGCACCGAATCAACAAAATCCGGCGACCCTGCGCAGAAAATTAAAGTTCACTACGGTTTGAAGCGCCACAATCCGCAATCGTGAGAACTTTCTGCACAGTATTTCCAGTTTTTGTCGACTCGCTACATAACATACCGACCAAGTGGGACGGCGGGCTTTATCATCAGTCTCGGTGCAGCCTGATATTAATTTTAATACTTCAATAAATCGGATTTACTTGAGACTAAACATGATCCTCGTGAAATTCAAAACCTTAAAAAAAATAACTGAATAAGGAACTCCAGTAAAAATTTTATTGCTGTAAAAAAAATGTTCTTACAGACTAATAAACGCTGATCCTGAATACATAAGTTTTATTAAATAATATTAAACGTAGAGTTTTTAAAAAAATATTAAAAAGTCCATTTTTAATCGTGTCATTGAAACACACTGTCAAGTTGGTATTATTGAATGTTTTTATTGCTGACGTCATTGCTCACCATAATTTTCAAGTCATTGTATTGAGATGTATGATACAAGCCATCGTATTAACAACGTTTCATCTTATTCGTTTATTTACATACTGTTTATGGAGATTTAGTTGTTGTGTTTACTGAAATATTATTTAGGTCTAAATAATTCAGTTTCAAAAATAGAGGTATCTTTTAGTTTATCTCTTTTATTTAAAATATAAAACTATTGTGCAAAAAAATCGTAATGTTAGTTCCACGGCCTATCTCCTAATGTTATCTCCCACACGCACTCTTTGGAGCGACCGAATCCCGCGCCACTTCAGGCCGCCGCGTAAAGACCGATAGATTAACGGCGCAGTTCACTGAAGGGCTCTACACACGGAACTGCATGCTGGCATGCAGGCAGTGCCTGCAGAGAGCGTGGGTTTGAGCGAACTAGCGCTGTCTCGTTTGAACGAGACGCATGCAGTGTCGTGTGTAGAGCCCATGAGAGACTTTTCTGCGCGGCGGCCTGAAGTGGCGCGGGACTCGGTCGCATCGAAGCGTGCGTGTGGGAGATTCGTGCTATTCTTCGATTTCCGTAATATTGATTACGATTCATGAAACTAAAAAAATAATAATTTCAAACAATTTTTATACGACTCTCTCGTAATAATATTGAAAAATAAAATCTAATATTAATAATATAATATATAAGAGAAAGGCAAATTTGTAGAAGGAAACGAGGGTATATTTAGAAATTTCAAAATTAAAAGTATGAAAGGGGATGAGGTTTATAAATATTTAGGATACCCGCAATCGAATAGATTAGATCATACTAGTATTAAAAATGATATTAGGATTAAATTTAGTAAAAGCAATGAATACTTGGGCAATACCTCTATTAACGTACTCATTTGGCTCAAAATAACATCTTTGAAACACAATCAGGTAGAAATGCTAAGAATTTTTTTCGATAGGAATGCTAATAGCTCAGAAATGCACAAAATAATTTGCAAGGCAGATAGAAACATTACACATTTAAATTTATGTGACGAGGATGCCAACATTCTTATAAATACTAACCAGGAATTATTAGATTCCTGGTCAAATAAAATTATTCACGCAAAACACTTCGATTATCTCAACCAAACGTACGTTGACAAACTTTCGTCAAACAAATGGTTGAGTCTTGGAGAGCTGAGCACAGAAATAGAAGGATTTATGCTTGCCATTCAAGATAGAGTCATTAATACTAAAATTTATAGGAAGCATGTAATCAAAGATATAAATCAAATTGATGATTTATGTAGAAAATGTTTGGCTTTTCCGGAACCTGTAAGTAATAAGGATGTTCTGAATTAGCGCCGTCCGAGTATACATTTGGGCACAATCAGGTTTTAAAAATAATTCACCAAAGTTTGGTAATTAAACATAACTTGATTGACTGCCGTAATACAGTACCTTAATATTATGAATATGAACCAAATTCATTTTTAGAAAATGAATTTTATAAAATATATTATGATAAAACTATACTAACAGACAGAAAAATTAGTCATAATAGACCTGATATAGTTTTACGTGACAAAAAAAAAACTTATATCATTGATGTCGCTATTCCAAATTCCTGTAATATTCAAAAATCAGTTTCTGAAAAAATAAGAAAATATACAGATTTAGGAAATAAGATTAAAAGAATTTGGCATTCTCAGACTATAAAAATATTACCATTTGTTATTTCGGCTAGTGGCATAATACCTAGATCTCTCGTTAAAAATTTAGGCATATTAGATTTGTCAAAGAATTTATATATAAAAATACGAAAATCAATAATTTTATATACATATAGGATTACGAAAGAATTTTAAATATTTATATTGAGGGATCAGTAGGATTTATAGGTCCAATTAGGAATTCCACCGAGCCGAACCCTCTGATGTGAAAATATCTGGAGTCGGTGAATTATTTTCCCATTTGGTCTCTTTGACATGTTGTTCTTGTATTATTTTGTATTTATTACACTTATATAGTGCAATTGCATAACGTGGATTGACTAGATGATCATGTGTGGAAAAGTGTGTGAAAGGGTAAAGTTTTTCCCGTGGGAAAGATTTAACCCGGACATAAAATCTGAAGTGTCAATAAATAATATAATAAATATAATATAGTAAATAAAAAAATCCACCTAAATAATGTTTTTACTTATTGAATAGTTTCATAGCTTTTTCTATATAACTGTCTTACAAAACGACAACACCTGTTGAAAATAAAAAAAAAAAATTTGGTGAGTGATGACGTCACACGATTCGGGGATCCCGGAAAACCACCGTATGTAAGGTGAATCGTGTGACGTCATCATTATTAATAAAAAAATTGTACTGGAGTTCCTTATTGCCTATCCAATTCACTTCGTTAGCAATTGCTTTCGTCTTGTACCCCTTAAGCGTCGATGACACAGGGCGAGTTTACAAGCTACTATCTGGGATTTTCACTATCTGTTAGTAAACTCGCTCAGTGTCATCGTGATACTTGTTAACTAGCAGTGACTAGCAAATTGTTGACAATCTACGAAAAAAAGTTGAAAGGTGGTCAACTTACACGCTTACCCGCCTACACGCTTGTTCCGCTTGCTCGTGATTGGTTTATTTATGTTTCCAACGTAGCTTCCGATAAACAGCTGATTTCGACTGTCAAACATCTGAAGAATTAGTTCACGCAGGCGTCGTTATTCTTGTTACTGGCGCTAGCAGCAACCTCAGTTTCCTACGCTTCTGAGCGAGTGGACAGTTTTGTGTGTCATCATGACAATCTCAAACTTAGTATATAGTAGCTTGTAAACTCGCCCTGTGTCATCTACGCTTAGAGCCATATATGTCATCTTTGAATATGCTGTGTGGAAGTTTTTTTAAGGGAAAGGATGGAGAGGAAGTTCTAGGAAGAAAAAAGTATGAGGGGTGGTAGAAATCTGGGGATCAATGTGTTGGTCAGGAGTGACCGTATGAATCCATCCCTCCCACGGCGGCACAAGGTCGGAGAGGTCAAAAGGCCTCCCTCAACCAGTTTCTTGCGATCCGGCCGCCATACACTAGTTGAGCATAGCATCCGCCACCAAGTCCTACACAAACCTCACCCCATGAACCCGGTCACTATTACAATTTGGGGTGACCAGAAAAATGGTTCCCGGGGCGGCGGTACCCATACCCGCCTTTCAAATTGAAAATATGGGGAAAATAAAAAATCTGAAATGTTTTTCATGGTTTTATTTCACTTTGAACATATAAATCACCAGTTTATTTTTTATCATACATAAAAATATGCTTGAAATGCCAATAACATAATATTATATCCATAATAATATTACAATAACCATTGTTTTATCATAATAACGAAAAAATCCTTGTAAGATTTATGTTAGTAATATCATAATATATATAAAGGTAATATTATTTCTTATGCAGTCATACCCAGGGCTACGATCAGCCCTCGCAACCTCCAGTTATATGTAATAATGTATAAGTACTTAGATTAAATAACATGCAAATATGCCTTAACAATCCAACACCCCCAGTATTTTTTTTTGTTTTTTTCCTCATATCTTTCAATCTCTTGTCTTTATTTTGTAAATTATTTTTTTAAAAGGAGGCATTATAATAACGAATGTTCTCAGTTACTATCAATTTGAGACGCTTCTACTTCACGCGTTTTCACAAAGTTTCTGTGCAAATTTATAGTTTTGAATTTTTTAAAACAGTTTTTAACAGAAATCGCATGTACAAAAATACGTTGGCAAAATATCTGTATAACGGACTGAATTTTGTAGGGTATCTATATATGGAAAGTTAACAAGGACACGCTACAAAGGCTTTAAATATACTATTAAATTGGGCTGCTAACAATTGTATCAAATACTAATAAAAATAAAACTCAATAAAAACTCGAGTAAGAAATTATTCAATCAATATTTCCCTCTAAAGTTTGTCACTTTCATTTTCTCCGCCAGATGGCATTGCTCGATGAGTTTTTTCAGGTATGGCAACATTTTTTCAAAAGTGAAAAACACAAAAATAATACAATAAATATAATTATTTTGGTAGTATGTATGCAGAACGTGTGTAGGTAATATTTATCATAATATGAAAAATTATATTATTAGAACATGAAAGATGTTCTTTTAATTGAAAATGTCTTAATATTTAGCATTTTTGATAAATATGATTAAAAAATAACAGTTTATTAATATTTTTCCTCGCAAACAAATTTAATATATTTTTAATAAAATCCTCAGCTATATTTTTGTTGTGTAAACTGGTAATTCATTAATTTAAATTCTTAAAAATATGTACTTTCATGATATACACTATTAAACCTTAGTTTTAAATTTACAAAACATTGAATATTATCAACTATATTTTAACAAAGAAAGTGATAATACAATAATTAATAGCCACATAGAGTGTAATATTTGTGTATAATATAGGCTATAAAAAATAGGTGATAAAAATAGAATAAAGAATAACGTAAGAAATGTGATTTTAGCGAGTTTTGGGATGGAAAAGTCTGACCATTTTTTGCTAAATTTGAAATAAAGAAATTAATTCGTTTTATAAGTATGAAATTTTCATTTTGATTTGACAATACACAATGTCAGGCAGTGAAAATGGGCTAGAACAAAGATATTGAAATACAAATATCTTTGGCTAGAACCAAAAGGTAGGTAGGTACTAAAGTCAGTAGAGACATAGGTTTTCAATTAAAAAAAAAACGCATTATTTCATATAGTTTGCATGAGGCCTCCGTGGTCGAGGGGTAATAACGGATTCAAACGGTTCAATTTTAGTTGAACAACTCGACACTTACCGTATTGTCACGTGTGAACAGTCTTTCAACAAAGTTGAACAAGTTTTTTCAAACAATTTTTGATGTTCAATCAAAGTTGATCAACTAAAACTGAATCGTCTGAACCCGCTATAAGGCTCTCGACTAGCAATCCGATGGTCGCGGGTTTGAATGCCGGCGTGCACAAATAAATTGTATTTTATTGATTTGTGTTGTTACACAATTTATTCGTTTAAAATGATGTGTAGTATATGTGCGGCACGTTCCAGAGTGGAAGATACTCTCAGTATCGCCCTAATGTTTGACGACCTCCGTAGTCCAGTGGGTAAGACTCTTGACTCACAATCCGGAGGTCGCGGGTTCGAACCCGGCATGCGCAAATAAATTTTATTGGATTAATTTGTGTTATTTCACAATTAATTCATTTAAAATAATATATAGTATATTTGCGGCATGTTCCAGAGTGGAAGATACTATCAGTATGGCCCTGGTGTAAGACCACCATTCAGAATTGAAACGTTGCTTGAAAATGGCTTTAGCCGTGTTTGGTGACCAGATCTGAATAGCCAGGTACTTCCCAACCTTCCTCTTCCTCACCTCCTTCCACTCCCCACTACCCTCAGCCTCACAACATACCCCGATTGGGGATGCCATAATCTCACTGGCTCCAGACGGGAGCAGTTGAGATTCTTGTGCGGTATTCACTGTAAAAAAAAAATGTAAGGCCGTCTTTCAGAATTGAAACGTTTGAAATGGCTTTAGTCGTGTTTGTGAGCAGTTCTGAGTAGCGGGGTACTTTCCCACCCCAATCTTCCCAGAATTCTTCCCCTCCCCATTATCTTCAGCCTCACAACGTACAAATTGGGGATGCCATAGTCTCACTGGTTCCAGATGGGATCAGTTGGGATTCTTCTGCGGTATTCACTGCGGATGCCTACTTTTGTCATGGAATCACAGAAAACGTTTGTAAGTATAGTGGGTTTGGCTTGGCATGAAACTAAGAAGTGACCAGAAAGATAAGAATTTAGGTGCAAGAAACGAAAAAAAATACAGAAAATTATATTGCATTAGTTTACATTTACATTTTGAGCATTGTAGGTCAATTTCATAAAAATGTAATAATTTTTTTACATGATGTCATTTTAAAAATAAAAAAAATGTTAATAAAAGCGTTCTAAGTACCTACCTAACATAATAACAAAATAATAATTGCTGACAGTTACACTTAAAACATTTATGTAAGTAATAATAGTAGAGGGAAAACAAAATCGACCTAAGTAGCTTGATGTCTATGATTCCAGGCATTGGGTCTGGAATCTTTACCACCATAGGTTCGCAATGTTTTTTGATAATCAATTAGCCATAAAACGGTAATACAAAATAACAATAAGTAAATTCCAAAGAGAAAATTTAAAATCATTTCAGGAAAGTAGGTACCTACTAAAAATATGCAGCAGCCTCTATGAAATGTACATCAAAGCAATGTTTTTTATAGTTTAATATTTTTTAGACATTTTTCTCTCGTAAAGGTACTGACATATTTCTAAAATCTTATACTTTTGATTAAATGTAATTGACCCTTAAAAATATAAAGACATGATATATCCTAAGTATCTTCTCTTCTTCTCGTTATAAAATGGCTTACAGAAAAAATGATATTAAAATATCAAAAATTAGTTCAGATTGGGCAAAAAATTGTGTACGAATTTTTAGTATTCTAACACGAAGTATTTAAAAAAATATTTACAGAAACGAATCATAGATTTCTCTTTAATGGAAAAAAACTTGAAGTGTGTTTGTTTATGGTAGAAAGGAAGGGACGGATTTACCGGTAATCTGAAGATAACCGATTTTATGCTTTTGAAAACTGTTTATGTATTATGTTATTAGGAATATTCGCGCATTAAGTTGAGATATTTAATGGAGTTAGGTAAAATAATGGCACAAAATACAAAACATTTTCAGCCATGTAAAAAGAGAAGTTCGTTAAATCCGCCCTGCAGAAAACAGATACAATTTTGAAGTGATAAAGATCCAAAATATTAATCTTAAAGCCATAAAGATTTGAAGACAAAGATTCACATTTATGTATTTAAAATATATTGATTTATTGAAACATATATACTATTATTTTATGTTTAAATCCGCCCTGCAGAAAACAGATATAATTTTGAAGTGATAAAGATCCAAAATATTAATCTTAGAGCCATAAAGATTTGAAGACAAAGACTCACATTTATGTATTTAAAATATATTTATTTATTGAAACATATATACTATTATTTTATGGTTAAATCCGCCCTGCAGAAAACAGATACAATTTTGAAGTGATAAAGATCCAAAATATTTATCTTAAAGCCATAAAGATTTGAAGACAAAGACTCACATTTATGTATTTAAAATTAATATATTGATTTATTGAAACATATATACTATTATTTTATTTCATTATTTTGAACTCAAATTAACCGATTTATTGTCAGGATAATTTTTGAGGGTGAATATGTACCTAGGTACTGCAATATAGTGTTTTGGAATTATCCAGCTTATGATATTTAAAAAAAATAGTGCAGTTTTCTCTGAGTAACCTAGTAGAACTCAGCTTAAGTGAGTTCTAACATATTGTCCAACCACGGAGATCGTTCCTAATCAAACAAGAAATACACTTATCTTTGATACATACTAAAGAATTCTTTACAATTGTTATGTCATTATTAAAAATACACATTGGCAAATAGAAAGTTTCAACTACACATTATTTACAAAATTACTTGAAAATTAATTTTTATGTAATAATATATCGAACGAAGCATTTTTTTGTTGGAAATAATGAATTAACAAAATAAAGATACAATCACAGACTCACATTTGGTTAAAGATAATAATTTAAGAAGCTTAGCACAATAAATAAACAGAGTACCTAATACACACGCATCACATTAGTGATATACATATAAATATTAATCTTCCAATATAAAACTAAATACATATTGTTTTTATTTACAACAGTTATATTTTCATTAAGATGTTTAATTATGAGCAGCTTGGTGCAAAAGTACATTCAGTGCACGAATTTTGGAAGTTTTCTTTTTACGCTCTTAGCAAATACAGCAGAATGCTCAATATATCCGCGTCCATCCTTTTAAATAAATTAATGTCGATTCCACTTCACATCTTTCGAAGAATATTCAACCATGAGACAAACTTGCCTAGAAACATTCCTCTCAACACTCTATTATGACTTATGACACTCCAAAAGTTAACAAAAGGTGTCTGAAATGGTAGAAAAATGTTGAAGGACATTAACCTTTCTGTATATGTGTTTTTAAGGACTGCTTACAAGTGTTTTTATGAAAATTGATGTCCAATTGTTAATTAATACTACTTGACAGGTAATATAATATGTTCGAGATGGTGAAACTATTCCGAACGACTTTAATCTTTCTGAATCAGTTTTTCAAAAGAATAAGTATTTTTACTTGAACATGTCCAATTAGTCAACATTGACCATTTGAGACAGTGGAGAATCTTGAAGGATTTCAACCCATCTGAATGTGTCATTGATGTTGGATGTCTAATTAACAATTATTTGACGGTCCTTAATACAATCGACGTAACGTGTTTGAGACTATAACAACTATATATACCCCTCTTGATAATTATAAAAAAGGAATTACCTTTTTTACTTGAATGGATGTCCATTTAGTTGACAGTCGATAACAGTCAACATTAGGTGTCCGAGACAGTGGAGACGACACTAGAAGGACAATAACCCATTTGAATCTATTTTTTATGGACTAGGCAGTTTTACTGAACTAATGAACGTAGTTGATATCACAACAGCAAGTATTAGGTTTTTGAGACAATGAAGACATTGAAGGACGTGAACTGAAACTATGTTTAAGGACTGACTAGTTTGAATTAGGTCTGTGCAACAGTGGAGATTGCCTTGAAGAATTTTTACACTTCTGAATCAATTTTATTAAAGAATTACACATTTTAATTAGAACGTACGTCAATTCGTTACAATTGTTCGATTAGCGCTACTCTTCAATATGTAGAAATAGGTACAAAAAATCAAGTATAACGACTTAGCAACTGCAATATTCCATAAATAACCTCATTTCTTCTATTTCACAACAAGCACAGATCGAAAATGTCATTTTATAAAGTTGGCCACTGCAACTTGAGCAATAAATCGAATCTAAAAGATATCTTTGCGTTGCAAGAAACAGTTTTTTCTTTTAAAGAGACCTTACATGATAATAAAAGCAATGAGTAATTTGGATTTTGTAGTTCTGTGAACATCTTAATTTTACAACCATTGCTGTATTCCTAACAAATAATACTTCAATAATGAAAAAAACAAACCAAAAAATCATCTACCAGTAGTTTTTTCAATAAATATTTTGAGTGGCGTAGGTACAAATGTAGATGCAATAGAAGATACTTTTCAAATATATATATATAAATATTTATTTTATATTATTCATACTCTGAAAGCCATGACTCCAGTTACAATACTGTAATTAAAGCTTTTGGCATAATGTATCTAAAATAAAGTATGTTGTTTCTTTGAAAAATTGTTATCTTATTATATCATCTAATCATTGATAAAAAAATATGTGATACGTTTTTCTTGCCAGTCGCATAATAACTTTATAGACTCTTAGAGTGTCGACAGCGGCTACGATGAAAGACTTCACTACTACTTCTTTCCTACTTTCAACGGGAGGCAAGAAGATGGCTTCATCTTTTAAAATACCTCTGGGCTCAACCATTGGCAAGTTTCGCTAAAGCTTCCCACGTTTCTCTAATAAATGTTTAAGTTTGAGTCAAAAAGATTAGACGATCCAACTGTGTTGATTTGTCTCTTCACCTGAAAAAGAAAAGAAAATAAATCAATGCGACACAAATTCTACAAAAAAACGTTGATTAAAGAAGAACACAAGAAAGTGGCGTGGCCATTTTTCAAGATTAAAAGTATGGCAAATCAGTTCTTAAATTTCAAATACAGTACTGTGTTACTTCATCATTATTAAATTCAAATGGACGGCGATGTACGATGTCAGGCAAGTGTAGGGCTGAGAGTACACGAGCTGCTACAAGCAGTCAATTATGACGGCTTCAAGCAGTTACTCCTAAATTCACGGCAGTCAGCAAATATCGAAGGAGTTTTTATTTATGAGGACTGCTGATCGCTACACAGCCATTGTAGTAGCAGTAGATATTGGCAGCTTTTAGCAGTTCACGTATTCGAGGACTAAGAGAGACGGAGCATTATTACAATTAGACCACGAGTTGAATTTGAATAGATACAGATTTTTAATGTCAATGTACTTGAGCTATTTGACAATACAAAATATTATGTTGACTGATGATGTACTCAAGCTGGGACGAAAAGGTTTATTGGTGCCTGAGTTTCACTGCAAATTTTGTTGTCAGAAGCCAGAAGCCGCAAGTCTTTTTCATCTCCGCCAGCGTCCGTCTGCAGCTATTCAGTCATGATTCTATTTTGATTTTTGATTTAAACTCATTAAAAATAATTAAGTGCCATTATAAGTATCCCAACCTGCCATTCAAGCAGCTCAGGCTCACGGGGTGCTCCGCTCCTCCGGACCCGTTGGGCACACCGTTCTGGACGCTCTCGGCCAGCGGGTACCACTGGGCCACGGGCTTGCGCGGATTGTCCATCATTTCCAGCCAGTGGTCACGCCCCACGCCTATGTAGCTGGAGCCGATGGCTGTGCAGCCCATCAGCTCATTGGAACCGATCCTGGAGGAAGGAAGTAACTTATATTAATGGCAAATTAAAATTTTATGGAATGGCCTATATAACCTAAACCTAGCGACCTGAAAATAGTTAGACCTGGAATATAGAAGAAAGAGACAGGAGAAGAAGAGAAGAGGAGAAGAAGAGAAGAGGAAAAGAAGAGAAGAAGAAGAGGAAAAGAAGAGGAGAAAAAGAGGAAAAGAGGAGAAGAAGAGGAGAAGAAGAGAAAAAAGAGAAGAAGAGGGAAAGAAGAAGAGAAGAAGTGAAGTAGATAAGATTAATGGTAACAACAGTCATTTTAAAGTGGTCACAGACGGTCTAAACCTCAAACAAGCCAGACTACTGTTCGGATATAAACTCATTCTCATTGAAGAAGTTAGCAGGACTATGTACAGGACAGCCAACTTAGGAGATATCAATCTTTTAGAGGGTGGAAAGCAGTGTTATAAAAAAAGTTGACTAGCTTTGAAAAAACAAATAGGCAGGAAATATTTTTTACCTGTCATAGTCTATAACTTTAACCAGTAGGCTGACTTCTTCCACGTTGTCGGAGGGAACGTCAAACACCAGGGCTTCATTGTACACAGGGCAGAGGGTATTCTTCTTCACAGTGGTCTTCTTTTTTTTGATCCTCTTGCCCTGGCAGATTAGGTACACCTTTACGTAAGGGTCTGAAATAAAAGAGAATGACATCTTTAGTACTCTAACCAAAAAGTTGACTCATCAGGATATCAATTATGATGTTCCTCTTTGATATCGAAGTTGGAGTTCACAAGTTTAGTATAATTTATGTCCCTTCACTGTCTTCGTTCTTATTACTGTGGTTGAAATTATTATTTTTTCTACCTAGTATCTACCCTCTCATTTGTCGACTTTGAACAATTTTTTATTTTTATTGTATTTCCTAAGATTTTTTTGGATCTGCAGGTTAAGAATATACAGAAGTAAGAAAGGGTTGATATTATTCGATAAAAAAAATTAAAATGAGATAATTTCAAAAATTTTAAAAATTTATATCACATTTAACTTCCCATATATATATAGAATTTTTCATTAGAAACTTTGATTAATTCAAAGGATAAAGAAAATAATTTACGCCATCTGGCATTTATAAGCTTAAATGTAATGAAAATGGCAAGAAATGTACGAACAAAGTTGGTTGAACAAGGTTGGTTAAATGTAATGAAAATGGCAAGAAATGTTCAAACAAGGTTGGTTTAACACTTGAGGTGCCTACACAGTGTAGGTTTTTCAGAATTTGCAACCTACGTAATAGATAAAAATCACGTCTTATAAAATAGGTAATATCTAGAGGTTCTTGAGATAAAAAAAATCATTAAAAATAAATAATAACAATTTACTAAATAAACAATTAGATTTGTGAAATAGCCCCATTTTAAACATATTTCCCTTCCCTGTACCTACTTTTACCTCCTCTCTATTATATAAACAATTTTCAATTTGAGGGACAATATTTTCAATTTGAGGGACAAATATATAAAGAAATTCAAGGGGCCTCGATGGGCTCACCCCTCAGCCCGGTAATCGCTAATATTTAAATGATGTACTTTGAAATAAAGGCATTAGAGAGCGCCCCTTTGAAACCTTCACTATGGCGTCGCTATGTGGATGATACCTTCATTATTTGGCAACACGGAATTGTAGAATTAAATAACTTTCTTATTCATTTGAATAGTATCCATGAAGATATTAAATTTACCATGGAAATTGAAGAAAATGATTGTCTCCCATTTCTCGATATTTTAGTTAAAAAGAAAAAGAACGGCAGCCTTGGCCATACCGTATATCGTAAACCAAAACATACAAATAGATACTTAAACGCCAACTCAAATCATAACCCATCTCAGTTGTCATCAGTTATAAATGCCCTAGTTACCCGGTCAAAACGACTAGCGGTCAAAGATCATATTCATGAAGAACTAGGTCTTCTTAGTAGTGCTCTTCAAGCAAACGGCTTCTCCAAATGTTTAATAGACAAATCCATAAATAAACGCAAAAAAACTATTCCTGAAACGGAAGAAGAACCCCTTTCTATAGCAATTCTCCCATTCATCAAAGGCTCGACAGATAAAATCAGTCGAATCCTCAAAAGCAATAAAATCAAAACTATTTATAAATCAGAAAATAAAATCTCGTCTCTATTAAGAAGTCCGAAGGACCACATTCCACTTGAGTCACATGGTATTTATAAAATACCTTGTGGAGCATGTGAAAAGGTGTATATTGGACGTTGCAATAGAAAAATATCATGTAGAATTGCAGAACAATATAATAATAATAATAATACTGATTTATTGTCTTCATTTCTTAATAACAAATAGAGATAATGATATCCTCACTGTAATCTCCCGTGCTGAGGATTTCACTTATAAACGCTTAACTTCATCCATAGTTCAACACGTCCTTAATGAAGGTCATAAAATAGACTTTAATAATACAACAACAATAGCTAGCATATACAATGAACTAAAGAGAATTTACTGCAAAGCAATAGAAATAAGCATTATAAACATAAAAATAATATGAATACTAGAAATGACTCAATCAGAATTCCCAACACCTGGAAAGTCTTATCGATGAAAATCCCCCAAAAACGGCATTTCCAAAATTACCAGTAGTGTCTCCAATTAGCTTAACCAATCACCAGTACTACTGCCAGCCCCGCCCCCCACCCCCTCCACCATCAATCACCTGCAACCCGGGTACTTCGTTCTAGACATAAGAAGTGACTTGCACTCACTTAAAATTTAGCTTTTGGACCGAACAGATATGCGAAAGCTATCAATTTGAGACAAAAACTCAAGACATAAGGCCTCTGAAGATGGACAGGGTGATCTGTCCGAAACGTCGGGAGTTAAAAAGTCCTTTTAAGGACTACGTTATGCGGGTAAACCGAGAAAATTGTTCTACATATATATATATATATATATATATATATATATATAATAATAAAAGAGTATTCAAACAAAGTTATGATATTGTTATTATTATACTCGTATTAGGAAAGGGATGTTGAGATCGTTTGAACACTAGATAGAAAATAGCTTCGTAAGATATGTGAAATATTATAAAGCTCAATTGGATAGAAAAAGAAATTTGGTACTTCCCAGGGAGAAATGGTCAGAATAACAGAACATTAGTTTATTTACGTGACGGTATTGTTCAAGTAAGGAGAAACCATAACAACATTTCAACATGCGGTGTTCCAGCTTTCTCGTTCTGTATTTAATGGCGTTATGTTGAATAGTTACTTACTTATCGTGTCGACAAGACCAAAACAATAATGATTCACCAGTCACAGATGACCAAATATTGGATTGAAAAACATTTTACGGCGTCCTTTTTCCTTATTTTGCGAGCACTTCATTACCCATGGTAAAAGTAACTTTATAATAATGTAGGTCCTACACAGTTTACGCACCATCTGCCGTTTACAAACACAGAAAAACACTTTAATTTACTAGAACCTTTTTAAAACAAGATTGCTCGTTCCGGCTGTTGTTCAACGCGTCGCACATATAAACAATGAATTTATTTTTTTCTTGAAAATGGATTAGAATGGCTGAAACATGTTCCTTTAACCAGTGTATCGTACAGCGGTTTCCGTAAATCTGTTTTTCCAAACCAAATTCCGGAAATTCATATACGTCTTCATAAATAAACATTCAGGTGCCAGCGTATGTGTTTTTGAACCATTAGCTTATTAAATTATTTACTATTTCTTAATATGATGTTTACATTTCACTTTTGAACCTCACTAGGACAAGCCCATATTGAGGTTGAATGTTTTGAGAATAGATACATAGTCTTGTTTAGTATCTTTTCTTGTTTCGGGATTACGAATTATTACTACTTCACTAGCCCGAAATAATAAATTTGACATAATATATAGATATGTACTTCTGATAAATTAAATATGCCTGTTCTCTGTCTCTCCATATCCTCAATATCCTGTCTTGTCGGCGAATGCATCTGCTAAATTACTGCATGGCGAGCCGGATCAAGAGGGGCTGGTTTGGAGGGGTCTTTTGACCTCTCCATTCGTACTCTCTCGACCCATCACCTTGCACCGCGGTGGGTGGGATGGACTCATACGTCCTATAGACCCCCGGATTCCTCTCCACCACTCATACATTTTTCTTGATTATTAACTATACAATTGTCGGCTTTTAGAGTCGATCCCAACAGCCTGCCTATAGGCAATGAGGGGACAGTGCAAGGAAGAAAAAGACTCGTACATTTTTCCTTCCCGGAACTTACTCTGCTTCCCTGACTTAAAAAGACCCTCCTCACAGTCTCCCGAAAGATGTCATTGGCCCTTAGTGAAATTATTTTCCTCAGGGCCACCTGTCTAAAGCTAAAATAAAACAATGTCCTCAAGCAATCTATGATGATATCATATGATTCTGATAACATGTGTGTAAGATTTAATAGATGGAAATCTGTTTTTGCGGAAATTAGAACCTCAGATGTGGTAATCAGTTCCTACGATTTTGGCTTTTTTTTTAAAGTTAAAAAAAGCTGAAAATTTTTCGAGAGTATACCCACTCCAACGGATAAGTATCACACTTCCCTGTTTCTCCACTTCATCGATGTCCTTCCAGTCGTGCCCGAGATAATCATATTTTTAAGTGTGTAGTGGAATTAAAAATAGGAAACCCGTTGTTGTACAACGTATTGAACAAAATACATTTTTCAATTTGCTGCAAAAGTAAATAATTCTACCACCAGCAATCCAACACCAAATGAAAACCGCTGTACTACATCTCTCCATAACCTGAATGTCATTCAGATCGTCTGTGATAACGTGAAGATTTATTGTTGGAAACCCGTTGTTACTGAAAACGGATAGAGAGATGTTCATTTGTGAACTAATATCGCTTTTAAACCACCTCAACACCCGTCGCAGATGCTCCGTGCATCCCTACTAAAAAAAACATATTTTTACCTCTCCCCACACTGAACGTCTTCAGGTCATCTACCATAACAAGAAGATTTTTTGTTGGAAACCCGTTGTTACGTAGATATGTTCATTTGTAAACTAATATCGCTCTTTTTGTCCACACAACATCTGTTGCAGTTACTCCATGCACCCCTACTGAAAAAACAATTTTTGTGGAAACCCGTTTTTACAGAAATTTTTGACACCACCGCCTTTGTCCCGAGAGTAATCTAATCGAGCGTGGTCGCGTACCACTTTGCTTGTTTCGTAACAAACGGGCCGGTTTAACAAGTATAAATTTTCAACACGTGTGGCCTATCAATTATCCTCCGGGAGACTGCGATCGATCGATAATAAATATCCAATAACAAGGTTAAAAAATACACGCAGGATGTTTTTGAAGGAAATTAAATTATGTATCGAGCTTTCCACTTATACCGCAGCGTTACGTTACACAATTATTACAAGTGCACAAAACTTATCACTTCAAACGTAAAACAAAATTACGTCACTAATTTCTAAAGGAATTATTTGCAAATAAAGGTAATGTTGAGGCGAGTATACGCATCTCCCTCTAACATGTGTTTCCTCGTTCCTCCACTTAATCTGTTACGCAAGTACCTTCCCTTCTCTGATAGTGTGTGGCCAATATACCCACGTTGGTGATGTTTACAATAATACATTATAGTACAATCTGTCCGTTAAAGCAGCCTGTGCAATGATCACCATTGTGATCTCGTGCCTTTAATATCTACCCTGTTAAATAAGTCTATGCAATGTAAACTATAATGATCTCTCAGTGAATTTAATATCGACTCTGTTAGAAGCTTGTGCAATTGCCAACCATAGTGATCTCGAAGTGCTTTTGATATCGAAGCCTACGCAAAGGTCAAAGGTCCTATCAAAGGTTTAGATTTCTCAGTGTATTTAAAATCGACTCCGTTAGAAGCCTGTGCTCAATGGTCAACCGTGAGATCTCTAAGTGCATTTTGTATCGAGTCCTTTAAGAAAACCGGTGCAGTGAACACATGCAAATGGATTCGCTGAGAATATACTATGTGACTACAGGTAATGTAATGATTCGATCCCGCGACCTTCGGATTGCGAGTCAAGTGCCTTGCCGCTAGATCACGCCGGCCGTCAAGTTAGATGACACAATCAACAAAAATAAAGTCAGAAGTTCATGTTTGTGTTGATGGATGACAATATTGATTCAAACCACAAATCTGTTAGTTTTTGAAATTGTTTTGTGATTGAAAATATTTACCATCCTGGTATCATGTATAATTTGCGCTTATGAACCCAGCCCTGAACACACTTCCATTATGGTGAATACCATGGAACTATACAAGTACCTAAATAAACAAAAAATATTATTATTCAACTTAAAATGCAAACACACTAGTGAGATAACACAGATAATAATAAAATTTTGTTTATGTCCTTCATAAAAGGATCCAATTAAATTTTATTGTGGTGAATGACTTAGCTTACAAAAAATTTAATGAGTAAATCTCTAACATCAGCTTGTTTAGTGTTGCTCTGTTTCGAAATTGTAGTATTAGCTCAGCTAAAGGCTAGAGCAGAGCCCCGGCAAGTCCTGGGTTTAACTCCTAGATACGACCGCATCTTTTTATGATTTTACTGTTTCAGATGTGTCGCTAATATTTAATATTGTCTTAAATATTTAAACATTTATTTATCACATCACGCTTAAAAAATAACAATGTCTTCATTTAAAAAAATATATTTTATAGTTCAATCAGAAATAGTATTATGCCGTGTTACTTCCTTCTTTAGCCAACGTTTTGAACAACGTTAGAGTGTCCATCATCAGGGCAGATGTGTAACGATAGTGGTAAAGTGTATTTGTAAGTACGTAGATGCGAAACCGTTTTGCCAGATCTACTCCTCTACGAGCCGGCATTGGTGTAGCCGTCAATTACTGGGTACCAAGAACTATTGCGCTTAGCTCCGTCGCGCGTCGTCTCAATCAATGATAATGGGTTTTTTGTGTATTTCAATTGCATCCGTAATTAGGCGTGCTCTATGATTTTTTTAGTTTTCCCAGGACTTCAGGAACAAATCCAGAGTAATGGCCGGTGGCAATTAAATGTTCGGCGATTGCCGATTTGTCAGGGTGGGCGAGTTTACACGCTCGAAAGTGTTCTGATATCATTTTGGAGATCGTCTCTGTCTGGCCTACATAAACTTTGTCACATCCGGAAGAGCTGAGTTTATACACTCCATGTGTTTCAAGTGGAAACTTAGTCTTTGCCGTAGGTCTTGAATTTTTGTCCAGGTTCCGGAGACAGTCTTGATGCTCTCTTTTCTCAGTAGCCTGACAATTCTGTCTGTCCCATCGTGAACATTAGGTAGGGTGCGTAGCCTCTTGACTTTTGTTCAATTCTGTCTTCGTTTGAGGTAGATTTGGTTCTTATGATTTGCCTTATCTACCTTGCTGGGTAACCGTTACTGGACAACACGACGTAATACCCCAAAAATAAATAACGATAATACTCTTGGCCGTGAAAATCCAAAAACATGTTTATTAAAAAGAAAAATTATATATCAGTTCACCAAACAATATTTTTACTCGTAATTAAAAAAATGTATAATCATCGTGATCCCCATCCCCGAGGAGACGGAAAGAAACAAACAGAAACCCGAAAACAATAGCCACCAAAGCGAGGGCTTAGTTCCATTTTAGTCCCCGTGTTCGGTGACACTGTCAAAGGGGAATTTTCCATTTTCCACCGGGGGGCGCCGGCCGCGCCGGTTGGCCCCGTTAAGCGTCTGAGAAGAAAGCGACGGGCTTCGCAGTAATGCAGGTTTTCCGTCGGGGTCTTAGTGCAGGGCTGGATCTTACGTGCGTGCGATTGAGCCTGTAACCAGGACGCCATTGGCAAAAAGGCGCGGAGGGCTTCTTAAAAAATAAGCTGGAAATCATACAAGTCTAAACCTATTGAATGGCAGTGAGGCATTCTGGAAGAGGAAGGATGAAAGAATACTGAATGGTATTGAAATGAGTACCCTGAGGCGAACGTCTAGTCAAACCATCTACAACCGTGTGAAAAATGTGGAGATGTTCTAAGAATGATAGGCTGACGTAAGGGTAATGAGAAGGATTAAGAAAAGAACAACTTCAATTAAAGACTTGGACGTGACACTTGACTCGTCCAAGTCTTTAATTGATCTATCCAAAGGAAAGGAACTTGTGAATTTTATTGACGGTCCGCATATAGGCAACTCGTTAAAGACCAGTTGTCAAGGGCGACGCGGTGGCTAGGAGTGCTCGTCGCCGCGGCCGTCGCGTTTCAGTTGCCTTGTTGACAGATTGCCATGGTAGCGGATCACGTCATGTAAAATTTTCGAATAATTTGCGATATGTCAGTTCACAAAAATATCGATTTTGGTCAGGAGGTTGATAAATTGAGCTAAGCCGTAAATTGAGTTGCCAACCAGTTTTCGGTTTCTCCATGAGCAAAGACCCTAGTATTTAAAAAAAAATTATTTCTTTTTATTGAGGAAACAGTCATACAGTAAAATAATTTTATAACGAGAAAATTCATATGTTGTAGACTAATTAAGTTCCATTATGTTAAATATTGGTTTAGTATTTTTACCTACTCAACTTATTAAATTATTAGTAAAGTTGAGTAGGTAAAAATTGTTATAAATAAATAAAAATTAAGTATAACAAATTGTTTTAAAAATGTAGAATTAACCTAACCTAATAAAGTGGGCTATCTAACATTTTTACAGTTTTGGGTTTTAATAATCAAATGTTCTTTACCATGACCTTTATCACGAATCCGTTTTTTAGTAGTTAGCCGCTTAACTAACCAAATAAACCATTTCTCTGACAAGAATAGCTTAACAAGCAAAAAATTACGAATTCTACACATTTACAAAACGTGTAATTTGAATACTTACTACAAAAACATATATTAGGGGCAATAAAATGGTTTTTCATGAGGATTTTTTGTGGAGGCCAAAAACCCGGCAGAGCACGTCCTTTGTTCGGCCCTGCCTCCATTGTTGGTAGTGTTATTATTCGCCGGGTAATCTAGGGTGCCATTACGGGCCTCGGATCCTGGGGAAGAATAGGACGCGGGACTCTGACATATTCTCTCACAGGCCATTGTGCCCGTGTTTTGGTGACGGATGGACAAAGTGGGACGAAGGAGCATTAGAGCAAAGCGATGGATCAAACAGGGGAAGACGTAACAAATATTAGACACGTTCAAACGTAGCACAGAGGCTTGCCGCGATATTATAGCGTAGCGATGCGCGAATTTAACTTTGAAATAGAAGGTTGAGAGTTGATTCCCACCGGAATCTGAAAATTAGTTGTGATGAATTTTTTTCAATTCATTAAATTTTTAATGTTGATTAATAATTTTAGTGGACCTAATAAAAAAGTTTACAGAACTATAAAACAGTGTTTTATTTTGTTATAATTCTAAATGCACATTATTTAAAAATAACACAAGGCATATTTATATACATTTTTTATATTGACAAATAAAATTAAACCAGAAACGATATTTTGTTCGATTTAGTTTGTAAGGCGTTGTTGACGTCACGCCGCCAAACATCGGTGACAACCGTTTTACCAGCCAGTAGAGTTTATATGATAATAATAATTGGATAATTGTAGAGCGCCGTTCTTGTGAAAAATTACCTCAAGGATTCTGTACACCGTATTGACGTTGCTGCCAAACAGTTTAGGAATGTACGGTAATGACCGAACAGTTTAGGATTTTTTTTTACATTAGCTCAACACAGGAGGCCCTGAGGAAAATAATTCCACTCAGGGCCTACGTCATCCTTGGGGATGCTGTGTGGAGGGTATTTTTGAGAAAAGGAAGGAGAGGAAGTTCTGGGAAGGAAAAGGGTATTAGGAGTGTGTAGGAATCTGGGTGTCAATGTGTCTAGGAATGACAGACGTATGAATCCATCCCTCCCACTGCGATGCAAGGCGATGTTCCGAGAGAGAACGGCTGTAGAAGTCAAAGGGACTTCCTCAACCATTCTCTCCCGATCCGCCCTGCCAGGCAACTGATAAATCTCCCCCCGTGAACCCGGGCATCCCTGCTAATTCACCAAACGTAGATAACCAATTAGGGTGACCTATGGCAGAGGTGTGTTAGGTTTTAGATACTTTTTAAAACCAGTAATGTTTATTAATGAATACTATTATGGAGATTTGATAATATATTTAGTAAGAAGATCAGAAATAGAAAAAAGCTTTAAATCTTCCACAAGTTCCTGATTTGGAAAAAAAAAAGTAACAGATACGCGTAAATAATTCGACGACGAGTCGTCCGAGTGGTAAGCTCCTCGGCCCGGGACTTCTTGGCTGCTTGGACGTGGCTTTATAACCCGACGACGACAAATGATTAAGAGGGCATAACCAGACCATGAACCATGAACCATGAAGAAAGAATGAATGTATTTAAAAAGAAATGTTATGCTTACGTAAAAATATTTAAATTTATCAAATGAAATGTTACATTGTGCTTATTAGTTTATATTCATGTAGTATAAACTAACTCAATAAATAAAAAAAAAACAAAACCAGAAATATGTCATTTTTAAATCAGATTTTAGACGTATTGACTCTTTTCCACAAAAAATTATAAATGGATTTCGAAAGATTGTTCTTTTATCTAGCATTCGCATGTTAGCATTATAAGGTTCTACCATATGTAGGTCGTTGGCAGATTTGTTAAATTTTCAAAAAAGATTTTGTATTATACCACACACATTTCAAATCATATAATCATGCAGTAAAATAAATCAATACATTATATGGGTATGGCATGTATTAGAATTTTAATTTAAATAAAATCATAAAAAAATATATACGTACATGTGTTTCTTGACGAAAATTGGTCCGTTTGTGTATTTATTTGCGCACTTACAAACTAATATATTTCAGATTTTTTTAACATTCTTATTTAACTTAGACATTATTGAAAAATGGTAAATATGTAATATAATCAAAAAATAATTACAAAAAGTACATAATTTTAATAGTTTTATCATCACGCCTTTCAGCATTTTTGGATGTAGGTATAAATTAAAGCAACTTTGGAATGAAATTAAATCGATATTGAGTTATAATTTTAAAAAGCTGGTACGGAGAATACTTAATCTTTCTCATTGGAACCGCCCTGTATGGTCGTAAGAACAACTTTCGACGAAATGTGGATTTTCGGCCGCTGGCTGGTTAAACGCTCTTAATTATTACGGTTTTCTTTAAGTGCTTAAAGAAAGAAAACATATTCGCCATATTTGCGCCTCGTCTCGTCCGAAGTGGACGAGAGACCACATTTCAGAGCTGCTTTAATGTGTACAGTGTACAGTCTAAAGCTATAAGTAACCGTATCTGGATAGTCAGACACTTACTTCTCTAAATTTTGGCTTTGGGCGCTGAAATATGAAATAAAAAGTATTGCATAAAAAACTGGCAAAAGGAAAACTTTTATTCTTTAAAATCTGAAAAATCTTTTGTTACATAACGAGCCCGGCCATATGGGGTCAGACAGTTTGAGTTTGAATTTGGAACCCTCATTGTCCGCCATCTTGGGTGTAAAAGTTTTTAACCCTTAATTCAATTCTTTGTACTTCGTTTCCTTACCGTCCAGGAAAGCACGAGTAGATGCAAATATACGTCGCCATTTAGTTTTCATTGGTACTTCATTTTCGATATTACGTAAGTAAAATAAAAACTTACAATAGTATATCAATGATTTTATTTTTTATTATCTAAAAATATTAAAATAATGAAGAAATTTTTATTTTATTTTTATGTTGATCAATAACTTTTCTGTAACGATTCAAAATGTGTCAATTTCGATTTGCCTCCAAAACGATTCGTTCGTTTTTATTCGTGAATTCGGCATCGCTGACGCCACGTCAGGCAACGTTGGTGACAGCTGTCTTACCAGCCAGTGGCGGTTTCTATGACACAATGACGTTGTAGACCATTGAAAAAAAATCAGAATCGGAAAAATAAACTTTAAATCTTCCATTTTTAACGGCAGTTTGTGAAAATAACCAATTTTCGCTATTCAAAAAATAAGTCAAAAAATATTATTTGATGTTTGAAACTCGTTAAATATTTATAATAACTTCGTATATAGGACTGCATTGATATTTAGCTACAATTTAAAAGCCATACACAGCAGATTTTTAGGTCAACGCAACAATGTCCACCATGAACTGTGAGTTTAAAAATATCAATTTAACCAGCTAAGCAAAAATTATATATATGTAAATATTATATGCAAAATACAAATATTTATATTTACATTTCATATCATCTTAAAATGTTAACGAAAAAAAAGTTAAACAATAAAATGATGCATCCCAATATTCCTCTTTCCATATCTTGTAATGTTCAAAAAGAAAAGAAAGTGTTCTGAAACTTGGGCAAAAACACGTGTTATGAAAATAATTAGAATGCCCAAGTAATTAATTATTTTCCTGTTCTAAATTACCCCAGGATTATTTATATTTGTTTACATTAATAACTCCAATTCATTATTTGATCAGGATTCGAATTTTGACAGTTGAAAAACACTGTTGCGTTTTTTTTCGTTTTAATACGAAAAATCGAATTTTTGGCATTTAGTCAGTTTTATTTTTAGTTTTTTGTCCTCTTTTGAGTTCGTTTATTGCTGACCAAGTCCAGTAAGTGTTATTTTATTTTTGTTTTATATCCTTTTGCCCCAATGGCCTTTGCCATGGGGAAGAAACCCCCTGATCCCGCTCCCCCTGACCCTTCAAATTTTGACATTGGTAGTGAGGTAGAAATAACAGACCTTCAAGTTCCATCCTCTACTCCAAAAAAGAGGAAAGTTTGCGACCTTCCAAAAACTGATTCTTCGCAGGTCTCAGTTCCTGTAGCTTCTCCTCTTTCTTTGTATCCGACTTCAGCAAAAGCTCCCTTCATAGTTTATGTTCAAAACAACTCTCCTGGCCACTCTTTACATCCCCTTGAATTTGGTAAATTCATTGGAAAAAAACCACTTGGCATTTCCCCAGGTGGTATCCGATCAGAGGGCAGATTTCGCATTTGTGTTGAGTTCACATCCGCGTTGAATGCCAATAAATTCATAAATTCCATCGACTCCCTCTCTGCAAAAAAATTTAAAGCCTATATCCCTTCTTTCAATATCTCTCGCTTGGGTCTCGTTAGAGGTATTCCTGTAGACCTATCTGAAGAAGAGCTTATCTCGGAACTCATTATTCCAGCATCTTCGGGAAAAGTTATTAAGACTAGGCGTCTTAATTTCAAAGATCGATCATCTGAGTCTGTAGTTTGGAAACCCTCTCAAACTGTAGTTCTGACATTTGAAGGACAGTCCCTTCCCTCTCACGTTTATTTATTTCACAACTCTCTCCCGGTGGAAATTTATTCGTACCCAACAATCCAATGCTTTAATTGTTGTCGGTTTGGCCATTCTAAGCAATCATGCCGCTCCTCTCCCCGCTGCTTTAAATGCGCAGAAAATCATTTAGCAGACCAATGCTCCTCCCCTTCCAATTCCCCCACTTGCGTCAATTGTTCAGGCTCGCACACAGCCACTCATCCATCCTGCCCCGAACTTTCTCGCCAAAAAAACATAAAAAGTTATATGGCCTCCAATAGCGTTTCATACTTCTATGCCTCCAAATTAATAGCTCCTTCTAAAAATCTTTTGCTGAAGTTGCCTCTCAACCCCAAATTAGTGCTCCTTCAAACTTGTCTTACAAGAAAACTGTAATGACAAAACAAGCTTCTCGTCCAATTAAAACCCCTGGATATGATCAATTTGGCCATAACTCCCAGCTCTTGTTCCCAAATGGTAACATCAGCTCTCTTTTTCCTCAAAACCCCGTCTTTTCTAACTCAAATTCAACTAACAGCAGTGCTTTCAATCCTGATCTAAATGCAAATTCCATAAACAACAATACTTCTAATGACAATTCTTCTTTTATTCAAACTCTTCTCATGCTACTTATCTCTGTTATTAACAATAATAATTCTCTACCGTCCAACGCTGCCTCGTTACTCTCCTCTTTGTATTCTCTTCTTCCCAATGGTTGCCCCAACAGCAGCATTTCTGCAGTGGAATTGTAGAAGCGCCACCTCCAATAAGGATGACCTCGTCCGCCTTCTACATTTACACTCTATATCGATTGCTGCCGTCTCTGAGACTTGGTTCAAGCCATCTCAACTCTTCAAGGTGAGTGGCTATCAATGTCTGCGGGACGACCGCATTGATGGGAAGGGTGGTGCAGCCCTTTTCATCAAAAACTCTCTCCCCTTCTCCCCTATTTCCATTAAACCCCCAAATTCATCCTTCCAATTAGTGGCAGCCACTGTCTCCAATATTACATTTGTATCTCTCTATATTCCTCCTTCTACCCCATTTGACCTTCCACTGTGGGTTCACATGCTTAGCAAAATTTCTTCTCCCTTGGTCATTTTGGGTGATTTCAATGCCCACTCCCCACTCTGGGGTTCTTCTTCCTCGGATCCCTCAGGTATCAAATTAATTGAACTTTTGGACTCCTTGAACATATGTCTCCTAAATGACGGATCCTCAACAAGGTTTAGTCACCCTGGACAGAATCCTAGTGGGGTGGACATATCCCTCTGTTCCCCGAGTATCTATCCTCTAATCTCCTGGCGAATTTCTTCAGATCCCTGCGGCAGTGACCACTATCCCATTATTTTGAATTTGGCTCAACGGTTGGATACCAATCACTTTAAAAGTAAGCCCAAATTTATTACAAAAAAAGCGGATTGGTCCCGTTTCAGAGACTCTATCCAGGATCTTTCCCTCTCCCTGCCTTCCCCTTCTTCTGATAATTGCACCTCCTCTTATAAATCTTGGAATGATTCCATTCTAAAATCGGCTGACAAGTCTATCCCCAAATCATCTCCTATAGGCTCGAAGGCTCGCCCTCCCCCTTGGTGGGATGAGGAATGCCTTAGAGTGCTGAAGGAGAGGAAAGCGGCCAATAAGACATACTGCCAACAGATGACTATGAATAATTACATCTCAGCCAAGAATGCCCAAGCTGTTGCTAAACGCACATTCCATTTCAAAAAAAAAACAGCTGGCGTAATTTCTGTACCAATATATCCCCTGCTACTCCAGCAGGGGAGGTTTGGTCCATGATTCGCAGGTTTAGATCTTCCTTTTCCCTGCCAAAGCCATCTCGTAATTCTGCTATTTGGATTGATGACTTTGTTAATAAAATAGCTCCCCCTTATGTCCCTAATTTTGATGAACTTCCTTCTTTGCCTTTCACTTTAAAATCTTCTTCATGGTTAGATGCTCCATTTTCCTTTGATGAGTTAAAAAGAGCCATTGAAATCCTCAATGACTCAGCTCTGGGCAAGGATGAAATCCTGAATATATTCATCCGTCATTCTGATGACAATTCTCTTACCTACTTTCTCTCTCTCATCAATGTCTTTCTGGATTCTGGCATTATTCCCCCAGACTGGAAAATTCAAAATATCATTCCCATTTTCAAAAGTGGCAAAGATCCAAGCATAGGTTCGAGCTACAGACCTATCGCCCTCTCTTCTACTCTTTGCAAAGTATCTGAAAGAATGATTAAGAATAGATTGGACTGGTTCGTAGAAAAAAATCAAATTCTTTCCCCTTCCCAGTTTGGATTTAGAAAGGGTAAAAGTACCCTTGACAACCTTTCCTCTCTTGTTACAGATATCAAATTAGCATTATCTAAAAATGAATATTGCATTGCAGTGTTTCTAGACATCTGTGGAGCATATGACAATGTTCATATTCCCATCCTGAAAGAAAAGTTACTGGCAATAGGTATTCCGCCCAAATTAGTAAAATTCATTGTCAATTTGCTCTCCCAGAGAACTATTTTTGTAGATGGGTCTGAATCCCCTCCCCACATTAGACACATTTTCAAAGGTCTCCCGCAAGGGTCAGTCTTAAGCCCGATCCTGTACAATATTTACACATATGATCTAGAAAAATCTATTCAATTCTTGTGCAACATACTCCAATATGCCGATGACTTGACTTTCTACAAAATATCCCGTAATATTTTTATCGCAGCATCAGCAATCAACAATGCTCTTAGAAAACTTTTGGCGTGGTTAAATATTAATGGCCTTGAACTTTCCCCCTCCAAAAGCAAAGTTGTCATCTTCACTCGTCGTCGAAAGCTCCCAGACATTCAGGTGAGATTTGGCGATGAAATCATCCCTATCTCTAAAGAAGTTAAGTTCCTGGGAATGTTTTTAGACTCAAAGCTTACTTGGAATTCTCACATAAATCATGTCATCATGAAATGCGAAAGCAACATCAATCCCCTTAGATTTCTGTCCGGAGTGTGGTGGAGATCACACCCATCATCTTTAAAACTTCTGTACAATGCTCTCATCCGAAGCCATCTTGATTACGGATCTTGTCTGTTTGATCCAATGTCCACTTCAAATTCGCTTAAATTAGATAAAATTCAGTCTAAATCTCTTCGGCTTATCTTAGGAGCCATGAAATCTTCCCCAATCAACGCAATGCAAGTTGAATGCTGCGAACCTCCCTTAAATATAAGAAGGCGATGCCTAGCAGAAAAATATATTTTCAAAACATGCTCAATAACTTCTCATCCCCTGATTCCCAAACTTCAATTGTTAAAGTATGAGGTTAATTTGAATCCATTTTGGAAAAAACATTCCCCTCCCCTTCTCTATAATTGCTTCAACACTTTCCTGGATGTTTCCACAATCTCCTATCGCAATGAATCTCTCCCCTTATACTCTTATCCCTATAAAAGTCTTACTTTCTATCCAAAGGTGCACCAATTTATAGGAATATGTAAAAAAAATATTAAAAACTCAGTTCAATCCAATAATGCAGAATTCAACAAAATTATTGAAAATAACTGGCCAAATTATATAAAATTTTTCACAGATGGTTCCAAATTCAGTTCGGACTCCCATTGTGGGGCCAGTGTCTATGCTCCTCACAGGAAATTGTGTTTCCCACACAGACTTCCCAAAGAATGTTCCATTTTCTCTGCTGAATGCATAGCTATCATAGAAGCTTTACATCTCGTCAAATCTCTCAACATTAGAAATGCCCTCATCCTTTCAGACTCACTTAGCTCATTACAAAAAATAAGCGCATCCCCTCTCAATTCCATTAGTGACTCTCTTACCTGCTCTATCAGAGACCTCCTGCATTCCTTATCGCTGGCTCACGTGTCAGTGGTCTTGGCCTGGATCCCAGGACACCTTGGTATTGTTGGAAATGAAATGGCTGATTCTATTGCTAAGGAATCCACTGTTCATGGTCCATTAAATAGCATTCCTATTCCTGTTAGAGACTATTTTCCTATTCTAAAAAATAAGTTACAACGCCAATGGTCCTCTGAATGGAAATCATCCTCTCTGTTAAAAGGTCACCAGTACTCTTTAATTCAACCTTCTATTCCTGTCAAGCCCTGGTTTCACAAATACACTTCCATGCCTAAAAAATACATCTCTTCCATTATTCGAATGCGTTTAGGTCATACTTGTTGTCTTAGCCATCTCGCCAGATTCCACATAGTCAATTCGCCTTATTGTGATTGTGGTTCAGAGGATACTTTAGACCATAATTTTTTTGAGTGTCCTATCAATGACCAATTTCCAAACTTCATACCTGAATTGTTAAAACTTAAAATTGAATTCCCTACCAGTGTACCCTGCCTTCTTAGTCTCAACTCTCCTGAAATTCACTATTTGTTAGCAAAATTTATTTACAAAAATGGCCTCAACATTTAAGCATCAATCAGATTTCTCTCTCTTGCATACGTATACATTTGTTTCTAGCTGTGTTATTATGTACAGTTGTACAGGTTCCTTTTTTTGGGAATCTGTACATCTTCCTACTCTACAATTTTGTAATGACTATTAATACCAACTCTGTGTGTTACTCTGTATGAAAATGGAAGTATGGAATATGTACAGGTTACTATTTTTGGGAACCTGTACATCTTCCTACTCTTCAATTTTGTAATTATTATTAATGCCAACTCTGTGTGTTACTCTGTGAGTACAGTTGTATAGGTTCCTATTTTTGGGAACCTGTACATCTTCCTACTCTACAATTTTGCAATTACTACTAATACCAACTCTGTATGTTAGTACAACTTGTATAATCTTATGAATATTTGTCTTGGCCCATTGTCTATAAGTATTTGCTAATATAATTTATCTATTCCATGTAAAAAACTGATATAGTAACTAATTTTTAAAAAATATGAAAATGTAACTAATTTTAAAAAACTGATAATGTACCTAATTTAAAAAAATCTGAAAATGTTAATAATTTTAAAAAATTGATAATGTAACTAATTTACAAAAAAACTGGAAATGTAAATAATTTAAAAAATATGTAACTTACTTTAATAAATGGCCAAGATCACCCTTAATGGGTGAAAGCCAAATAAACAATTTAAAAAAAAAAAAAATAACTCCAATTATTTTACTGGCCACTTATGGTTTCACCTTTTCTCCGATTAGTTAAACATTCAAACGACAGGGGGTTCTTCATCGATTTCCGTTACTTTTTGGATTCGCGTCTTATGGGCAGGACGTGAATCCGACAGTCAACAAGTGGATTTAAATTTAATATGGAAATTATTTAATCGACGGGTTTTTCAGTTTAATTTAATATGTGAACGATAAGTTTCTTAAATTCTCAGCCGGTACAATGTGATCGCGACTGTAGAACCTTTATATTCCGGGTACTCTTGTGTGGCGGCTTGGCCGAGCAAGTTTATTATAATCACCGATTATATACACCATCCGTCATCCGACGAGATGAATCACCATTAATTCAACGGCACACAACCCGTCCGCTTATTCCACGCCGTATATTTCTGCAACCTGGTGGGACTGGTACTGCAACAACCACATAATAGAGGACGCCATGGGCATGGCGTTCCCATATTTAACAATCACCTAAGATGGAGGGAGAAGCTCGCAAACCTGGCGCTGATGCAACGTGAGGGAGATAGGGTCCCCTCACTGTGCAATACTAGGCATCATGAATCGTCACATCAAACATAATAGGTTTTAGCTAGTAGCTCTTCATAGGAATGGTCCACAGGTATGCATATACTTTTATATATAAATCCCATCCCGTCCAAGATCCCATGGGATTAAAGCTGATAACTGTGTACCTTTATGTATAACCCTGTAACTATAACATCTAATACACCAACTCAATAAGAGGTGTATATGTCATGATAAAATGACCATAACGTAGGTACAACACAATACACAAACACATCCAGTGTCATTCCCTTATATTAAATACCCTTTAGACAACCCCATTCAACCCCTATACAATCTGTACTATAACAAAGTACCCAACTACTCCTATTCTACCATGAAATATAACATGACCCCAACCCCTTTCCCCTATCGTAACACACGGTAATGAAAATTGTCATGAAAATAAGTTTAAATTTTTTATTTATTTTTTTTTTAAATTTTTAACTTAATGAGTAAAACCTCAAATTGTAATATTTAAATAAATGAAGACAATATAAGCGAAACTCAATCGAAAATCTGGAAACAGAAAAATCAGAAAAACATATTGCCCCCTCTGGGACTCGAACCCAGGACCTCTTGCTTTCCGGGCAAACGCGCTAACCACTGCGCCACGGTGTCGATGCGCCGTGACACCGTAGCGCGTTTGCCCGGAAAGCAAGAGGTCCTGGGTTCGAGTCCCAGAGGTGTCAATATGTTTTTCTGATTTTTCTGTTTCCAGATTTTCGATTGAGTTTCGCTTATATTGTCTTCATTTATTTAAATATTACAATTTTTTTATTGTTCAAATTTAATTTAGGATCAACTTATTGAAGCTTGTAAGTATGACCTATGTGGTCAAGTGCACGCAGCAATCGTAGCAATCCGAAGGGCGTGCATCAAAATCCTGGCGTGCGCAAGTACGAGTAATTTTAAATTGATTGAATTGCGTTATTTAACGATTTAATCGTTTAAAATAATACAAGGTGTATTTGCGGCACGTTCCAGAGGGGAATATACTGTGTAAGACCACCATTCAGAATTGAAACGTTGCTTGAAATGTTTGGTGACCAGATTTGAATAGCCAGGAACTTTCCCACCTTCCTCTTCCATCTCTTCCTCCCTGATCCTTCAGCCTCACAACATACCCTATTTGGGGATGCCATAGTATCACTGGTAACAGGCGGTTGGGAGCAGTTGGGAATCTTGTGCGGTAAGCGCATAAAAAAATAATAAAAACGTACACTATTTTTTACATAAAACATCGCTCGAACGCGTATGCGAAATCCAGCATTAGCTTTCAAAATAAATAAATTGAGTACCTATACAAAAAAATAATAATTCGGTAATTAAAATGACATACATCATTTTTTTTTTTTTTTTTTTTTTTTTTTTTAAAAAGAAAGACAAACATTCCCGGGTTACGAATAACCCAACAATGTTTGAAAATCTCCTACTACCACCACAGAAAGCCGAAAATGTTGCTTGTGTTGTGATGGAGGACTTAGCCAGCCGAGGAATCGAACACGCGACGCCCGGGTGGGATCCAAGCACTGTGCCCACTCAACCACTGACCGGTCAAATTCATAAGGTCTGCACACATCGGGTACCATCCGTGCGATGTGCGTCGTCAGCCATTTACGCGATACGTCAGTCAACAAAGGAGGCTTTTAATGAATACGGTGAGTGTGAGCAGTGTTTTCACTGGCAGAGGTCAATGACACGCGAAACAAGGTCGCACGCAAGGGGAGGGTGAATGGGCCGTGGGAGTAAATGGGTTAAATATTATTGGTGTGATAAATTTTCTTGTTGTTTAAAACTTCTTGAATGATAATGTTTTATGGGAGCAAAATGCAGGAAATTAAAAGACAAGAATTTTAACTCAATGAATTTAACACGGATTATTTTCAAACCAGATCCCCAGGGATTGTATCACACTTGAGAATCTTGTGCGAAAGTTAAATCATAAATGTATCTATCTACGTGTGTGAAATGTTGATGTTTAATAATATTAAAATTTACATTATTACTTTAGCAAAGTCCTGTATTAATTCAGAATACTTGAGCGTTTTGCATTTTGTATTTCTGAAAAATTATTTGTTATGTCCCGGTTCCGGTTAAAGATGGTGGCCTTAGTAACCGGTCGTGCGCCGTGCGCCAATGTGATTTTGGTTTGAAAACACATATTTGTCTTTGAAATAATCAAGTATTTTTTTTCGTTATTTGTTTTTGGGGTGTTATGCCGTGTTGCGCTACCTCCTTCTTTAGCCAACGTTTCGGACATCGTAGCAGTGTCCATCATCAGGGCAGATCCGGCAGATCCGGTAGATGTGTAGATGGGTAGATCTGCCGGATCTGATGATGGACACTGCAACGATATCGTGTCCATCATCAGGGCAGATCCGGCAGATCCGGTAGATGTGTAGATCGGTAGATCTGCCGGATCTGATGATGGACACTGCAACGATGTCGTGTCCATCATCAGAGCAGATCCGGCAGATCCGGTAGATGTGTAGATGGGTAGATCTGCCGGATCTGATGATGGACACTGCAACGATGTCGTGTCCACCATAAGGGCAGATCCGGCAGATCCGGTAGATGTGTAGATGGGTAGATCTGCCGGATCTGATGATGGACACTGCAACGATGTCGTGTCAACGATTTGTTTTGGCGGATATTGGTACCGCCTCGCCGCCCCGGGAACCATTTATTGGATAACCAAAACCTCTGCTATATGTCACCCCAGGTAGATCCCTATGTTTAGTGTCTTAACAGGGGTACTCGGGTTTGTCAAAGTTTTGGCGGTCGATGTGTCTGCCCACTTGCTGCGTGGCGGGCCGGTTCGAGAGAGGCTGGTTGAGGAGGTCTTTTGACTTCACCAGCCAGAATCCCTCGACCTATCGCCCATCATCACAGTTGAAGGGATGGATTCATTCGTCCGTCACTCCTGGATACACTGACCCCCAGATTCCTACCAACCCCTCATACCTACCCCATAATAGATCCTAGAACTTCCTCTTTTGCCTTTCCCTAAAAAAATCCTCTTCACAGCATCCCTTAAGATGTCATAGGCCTTGGGGGAAATTATTTAATTATTATACAGGGCCCTAACTGCGTGGAGATAATGCCATAAAAAAACATATTTCTTCCCATGATAAAGGGGAGATAGAATAAGTTACATGAGACCTATGTAAGCTGGATCAAACTGTTAAGCCATTCTTTCAGCAATTATAAAGGTGAACAATTAATAATGAAAAAAGTCGGGCACTTTAACGTAATCTGTCTATTTTTCTCTCTTCTCTATTATCTCCTTCCACTCTCCTCGCCTTAACAAAACAACTAATGCTCAGCTTTGCAATATGCAATATTAATAATGAATTGGTTCACAAGTGACAAGAAGAGAAAACGAGGTAGACCATTTAGACGGTGGGTTGACGACATCAAAGCCTGAAAGCCATAGCAGGTGGTACATGGACAAGAGTTGCTAATGGTAGAGAGAAATGGCGACACTTGGAGGAGGCCGTTGTCAACTAGTGACATACAGAGAGGGAGTCGATGCATGATAAGGGTTATAAATGTGAAAAGTTTATTATAAATAATGTAATATAATTTACTGTAATAAAGGCTATTATTATTAATATTATTTTTATAATGCTCTGCTTTGCAATATGCATACATATTCGATACTAAAGTATTGAATATTAAGTTTAGCAAACCTTATTATTTTGGATTGACAGCTGTCTGAAAGGACGTCGTATAATATATCACAATATGTTTGGGGTAACGACACATACAAGCCAAAGTAATTGGGGTTTTCAGAAATGATAATAACCCCCTCAATAGTGTTTTTAATGGTTATACGAGTTTCGGGCTGAACCCAAAACCTTGTGTAGAGCACAACATATTAGAAAAATGGGTCTTTAGAGAATATGGAAAAAATATTTACAGTATCTTCTGATAAATTTATTTCTCGACCGTTTTATTATTGCTATCCCTAGATGGTTAATAAAATTTTATTCTATTCGGCATCAGTGTAATAATAGAAAACCTAACCTGCCCAAAACAGCGATCATGCCGAAATAATTTTTAATAAATTGATTTTTTTTTTGTAGCAGCAAAAGAAAAACGTGGAAAATAAATTAGTATAATGCTAAGAAATTTTTAAATTTAGAGTCTTTTGAAATGTGGCTTCACCGGAGAATGCTCAAATTTCCATTGACCGACAAGACCACAGAACTTCTCAGGCGGGCTAGAGCAGATAGAGAACTACTCTAATTTGTAAAAGTCAGGAAAATTTCATATCTGGTTCACATACTTCGAGGCAAGAAATATCACTTGCTTATTTATATTTATAATTGATATTAAAAGGCAAGATAGAGGGTCACCGAGGGCCTGGCAGGAGACATTTGTCTCTTGCCTTGGCTGCGAAATGTACGAGAGTGGATCGGTATTAGAAATGTGGAGGAGCTATTCCGGGCAGCGGAAGATAGAGATACATTTACCAGAGTGATCGCCAACGTCGTGAGAAGAAGTGGTAAGAAATTTGAGGCTAGTACAAGTTATATATAATATAATACACGAAACATGATCCAATTCAAAAGTAGGTACCCTCTTTTCCAAGTAAATAATGCAGGCACATTTTACGACCGACCTGTATTCAGCACACGGGCTTAAATTGAAGCGTAGTGGAAGAAATACTTTCTATTTTATTATCCGCTTGCTTAGTAAAATATTTATACGTAAGAAAATATTCACCTTCATAAACAAAACCAATAAAAAACTCATTAGATTCAAGGGCTTTTATCTGGAGCAACTTTCGTCAAAAGCGACCCCTATAAAATAGACACAATAATAATAATTTGTTTCGATAGATGGCGTTAGTATTCACTTTCCAAAATGGCAGAAAATTCATCTCGTAATGTATATTTATGTAACTGAAAATCTATTTTTTTTAGATACGGTGTGATTTTGAACCAGAGTGAATGCACCAGCCAGAAGTAATAATTTCCCGGTGCGATTAGAACTCCAGGGACACTGCAATTTGACGATGGGAAGGAGGTTGGGCTTTAATCTGGCTGTAGAGTACCTACTTAATTTTCAAAGGGATCAGAGAGGAACGGTTAGACGGTATTTTTTGATACAAAACTTATATTTGGATTTCAGGTAAAAATACCTAACCCAACTGAATAATATTTTTTTAAATAAAAAGGTATAGCTAAAATATAGTAAGGATTTGTGTAACTTTATTTGTACGTGTTTAAAATAAATACGTATTAAAGAGGACATTAAAGAAATCGTTTCTTTAATGATTGGCAATTATTTGTAAGTTAGTGATAATTATTTTATAACAATTTTTTTTATTTATTATAAGAATATTAAGAAATATAAAATAAAAAAAATAAACATCAGTGTAAATTTAAATTCAATTTAAATTTCGACCAAAAAAGGGCTTTTTATAGGATGTTTCATTAAAATTTTATTTTTATTATAATAACACAGTAAAGCTACTACTGGTAAGATGATTTTTTTTTAATAATCATAATTTGAACACAAAAATGCCAAAGTTGCCTGTAAAATCAAAATTTAAGTTTCGTATTAAAAAGATCCCGAAGTCATTCCTTTTAACCCTTGGAAAATCACGACATAGTACTCCTTAGTGTCCAGAGGTTAAACCTCAATCCTCGCGCGCCATACGCCGCGGTCGGCTGACTTTTCTCTCTAATATTATAAATAAATATAATAATACAATGAATAAATATTAAAATTTTCTTGAGTTTTATTATGTTTTCCAGCTAAATAAGCGTATTTCACTATAAAAGTAAGTCATACGAGACTTTCTGAAAAAAAAAAGTAATAATTTAAAAATTTCCCAATAAGAGAAATTATAACTCCCATTTATAAAACAGACTGTCCTAAAGACCCACAAAATTACCGCCCGATTTCCCTTCTATCAAATATATCAAAAATATATGAGAAAATTGTAAAAAAACAAATTTGGACATTCTTAGATGAAAATAAAATAATTAATGATAATCAATTCAGCTTCAAAAAAAATACAAGTACTCACGACGCGATAGCAAAAATAACCAACTATTTATATACGGCCCTAGATTCCGATAAAAAATGTATCGGAATATTTATAGACTTGAAAAAAGATTTCGACAGCATATCACATAAAAAATTAATAAATAAATTAAAATCTATAGGAATTAATGGGAAAGTTTTAGCATGGATAGCTAGTTATTTACATGAAAGACCACAACAAGTAAAATTACTAAATCAAGTCAGCGATTCAAAATATAGCGATTTTTCAATACCCCAAGGTACAGTTTTGGGACCATTGTTATTTATTATATATGTCAATGATATATTCAATATTTCTAAATATGGAGACATTGTCTCCTACGCTGACGACACAGTCCTACTACTAAAAGCAAACACCTGGTCTGAATTAAACAAAATGGCAAATACAGATATCAATGCACTAAAATTATGGTTTGATAAAAACCTGCTGACTTTAAATTCTAAAAAAACCTATTATTTGCCATTTTTCATTAAAAAACAAGAAACACCTAAAGAAATAAACTTAATAATCCACTCTGTGACAAATACAGAAAACCACAAATGTAATATATCATGTTCAAAAATAGAAAGCAAAACTGATATTAAGTACCTGGGCATAACAATAGACCAGCGTTTAAAATGGTCTCCACACATAAATATTCTGAACAACAAAATAAGGAAACTAACATATATATTTAGATGTTTAAGAGATATTTTAAACGAAAAATTACTTAGAACCACATACTTCGCTTTCTGTCAATCAATTATACAATACGGCATTATAGGATGGGGCGGTACATATACAAATCAAACACAAACAATTTACATATCACAAAAACTAATAATAAAAACAATTTTAAAAAAACCCTACTCATATTCGTCAGAACTTTTATTCAAACAATTTAAAGTCAGAAAATTAAGTGCATTATACTTTTATCATGCAACATTACAAATTTATAAAGATAATATTAAAAATCAAGTTGCACCATTTAAAAATAACAGAAGTCTTAGACAAACATCAATACTTCCCACTCCAAAATGTAAAAAAAAATTGGACAATTGAGTCATAAATATCTAGGAGCAAAATTTTTTAATTCATTAGCAGAAAAAATTAGAAACATGAATACCAATATAAAAAAATTTAAAACTCACCTTAAAAATTATACTGAAAACTTTGTTTAAATGGTAAGTTAAATGTGATATAAATAAACTAAATTATATAAAAAAAAGCAATACAATAACACCCCCCCATACACACAAGCCTTGCTTAATTATGGGGGTACATCAAATATATCTACTATGTAATTAATTACTGTATAAAATTTATTTGTAATTTATGTACCTTTTATTACTAATAAAAAAAAAAAAAATAAATAAAAAAATAAAATAAAAAAAAAATAAAATGAAAATTGAAATTACGGCATTTGACATAGAATTTTGCCACACGCATTTTTCTCATATGAAATAAACATATTTGCAAGTGACGAAATGACAAGCCATAATAACATAATAAAAAAAAAATCCTGCCAAGTGAATAAAATATATTTTAGTATGCTGAATATAATAGTTTAAAATATAAGGCATAAAATCGAGCGGCCAGCTACTATCAATTCCACGGTGGATTTGCCGGCATTCGACAAATAATACAAACGTCCGAAATCCACGGAGAAATCTGACAAGAATTATCACTGATACTTTTTTAATTCTTTAAAACTTTGACCACCGTTACATTAACACATAAGCGTGAATCTAGTAAAAAACAACTCGTTCAACGTCCAGAATACAATTTTATTCATCCATGGTTGTAAATTAAAAAAAATAAAAATAATATATATTCATAATCTAAATTACAGGCATCGATCAGTCAACATATTTACTCCATGATCGACCAGCTGGTATTGGAAACCCTTGATTTAAGATAAAAAAGGGATGGATTGGGATGCTTGGGACCAAAAAATAAATTGCCATTGGCCTTTTCGTTTGCCGTTCATCTTTTTTCTCATCTATTCTATTTATTTTGACGATTCGCTGATTGTCTAACACGTTTTGTTAATCACAAAAATAATACCTCCGTGGTCGAGGGGAAAGGCTCTTGACCCTCTTGACTACGAATCCCGACTAGAATAGCGGGTTCAAATACCGGGGTGTGCAAGTAAATTTTACTTTTTTAATTTCATTTTAAATATTAGGTATATAGTATACTAGCAGATCCAGCCACACGTTGCTGTGGCTAACGAAACACAAAGCCCCAACATTACCCAACCTTTATAACCAACGTCATCTGTTATATCAAATCCTCACCGCTCGCTTGCCAGCCCGCTCCCTTTATTTACATATTTCAACCAATTTACACAAAACCTTGAAAAATTATATACCTAAACCTTCCTCATGAATAACTCTATCCATTGGTGAAAAGCGCACGAAAATCAGTTGCAATCCGTTTAAAAGATCTAAGCGCACAGACAGCAAGAGCGACTTAATTTTATACAATTTGGGAGGCGGGAATGGGTACCGCCGCCCCGGGAACCTTTATTGGATAACCAACACCTCTACCATAGGTCACCTCAAGTGGTTCGCTACGTTTGGTGATTTAGCAGGGGTGCCCGGATTCATGGGGTAAGGTTTGTCTAGGTCTTGGAGGCGGATGACCAGGACATACTGAACCCCAGATTCCTACCCACCCCTTAACCCCTATACCTTCCCAGAACTCTCCTCTCCTTTCTTTCCTTAAAAAAACCCTCCATACAGCATCCCCAAAGATGACATAGGCCCTGAGGGAAATTATTTTCCTCAGGGCCTCCTGTGTGGAGCTCATGTAAAAAAGATTTGCGCCACGTTCCAGAATGGAAGATACTCTCAGTATCGCCATGGTGAAAGACCACTATTCAATATTAAAACGACGTTGCTTGAAATGGTTCGATCGGATATCGGATCAGAATCGATCAGATGTGTGTGGACCGTGTGTGGATAGTTTGATCAGAGTATCGGACCCGACTATCGTATGTAAAAATCTGACATCTCTTGCCGGTCTAAACAGGAGTTATGACTCATCAAAAACACGTGATCGGAGAACTCTAGCGTAATGGAATTTGGACAACTCCTTCTATTATATGATGTAATTGATGTGTATACTAGGGGTTGTAATTGATGTGTAGACAGGTGGTCCGGCCGACAGTTAGTTCGGCCGACATTTGGTCCGGCGACAATTAGTCTGGCCGAAAGTTTAGAAGATATTTTCTTCAAGTAACTATGCAAAGAGGATATACGGCCGTACAACCAAAGTCGATATACTTATATCTGAAGGCATCTTGAGTGAAAATCCGCTGTAAAAATATTTTTACTAATAATTTCGACTCTCCGAAGTAGCAGTGCTATTCGTCAGTATTCATTCAGAATTGTAACCTTACTTGAAATGGCTTTTGCCGTGTTTGATGACTATATCTGAATAGCCACAATATAACATTTTCCACATCTCCTTCCCCTCCCCACTACCTTCAGCATCACACCTTACCAAAATTGGGGATGTAATAGTCTCACTGGCTCGAGACGGTTGGGAGCAGTTGGGACTCTTGTGTTATATTCAGATATAAAAGTTAAATTATATGCAAGTAGGAATCTTTAGCGTCCTTTTTTGCTAAGCCAACTACAAGTATAAGTATGTCGTATTTTGTGATTGCCGCATGCTACTTTGGAGACTCTAAATTATTGGTAAAAATATTTTTACAGTGGATTTTCACTCAAGATGCCTTAAGATATAAGTATATCGACTTTGGTTGTACGGCCGTATATCCTCTTTGCATAGTTACTTGAAGAAAATATCTTCTAAACTTTCGGCCGGACTAACTGTCGCCGGACCAAATGTCGGCCGAACTAACTGTCAGCCGGACCAACTGTCTAAGTAGATATAAGTATATCGACTTTGGTTGTACGGCCGTATATCCTCTTTGCATACTTACTTGAAGAAAACATCTTCTAAACTTGTACGGCCGGACCAATTGTCACCGGACCAATTGTTGCCGGACCAACTGTCGCCGGACCTAATGTCGGCCGAACGAACTGTCGGCCGGACCAACTGTCGTCGGACCAACTTTCACCGGACCTACTGTCGCCGGACCAATTGTCGGGTCATCATACTAGGTGTGTTGCCTTTGAAATGATAATTTTTTAACAATAAAAAAAATAAACACTAGACTCCAAATTTTGGACACCGAGATTTCGTTTACATTTTTTTTCTCCCAATAATGTCAGGAATAACTGCTTAAAGTATGCAAATAGAAGTGCGTTCATTAACACCCTGCGTATATAAATGTCGATGGATAGAAATGACTGATTCTATACTAGAAATATTATACGTAATTTTTTTTAAATGTCAATCCAAATTTACATAAAAATGGTAAAATTAAAAAAAATAAATTATTTAAACTTTTTAAGACACGGCAAAATTAACCTTATACACCTAAAATTAATTTAGAAATAAAACTTTGTTTAGAAATAGAACATGGTAAAAACGCACTACCCTTTAATCTAAATAATTAATTAAAAATGTATTCACGTTGGGCAGTTTGGTTTAACTGACTAAATAAAGTAAATTATTTAATTTGGATGTTTAAAATAATACAGTTTTCAAATATACTATAATACATAACTGTGAAAAAGATGTCAAAAGGGCACTGTAAGAACTTTGGCGAAAAGGCCAACCAACTATTTTATTACACACTCCAAAGTTTTGTATCACAGCTTCTCATGAATTTTTAGAGAAAGTTTTTTTCTTTGGTGAAAAATTGTTAAATCATAATTTACAGTTTACGCGCAAATGCACGTCTGAGATAAGAGGTCACGAAATGTAATACACTTTTTAAGTAAGGTCAAATGCGTGAACTTTCAAAAAAGTTAAATTGACTGGGCAAGTACTTTTTAAGCAATTTATCTCACTTTCTGTGATAAACAAAACTATTATTAAAATTACTAATTTCAGTTGCGAGAATTTTGTCTTACTCACATCCCATATCCCACATTCAAAAACTACACACAACATTTATTTCTCAGAAGGACGTGCACAAAAAACAATAATATCTTTTTAGATTTAGATGCTGATAGTTTTCATTTGTCTTAGGGTAAATTAACTAAATGTTTATTAGAAAAAAAAATTGATCTTGTTTATCTTCGAATATTATCTATGTTGAAAATAATAATAATAATATATCTTTATTGAACGAACGAAATTTGCAAGATTATAACTAAAAAGTACATATTCAGTGATAATGTTTACAGTGGTTTAAAATTACATATAAGTACAAAAGGATACCAACAGAAAAAAATATAAATATGAACAGTAGATAAATGAAGAATATAAAATACTTATAAATTTAGGTTTTTCAGTAATCCGCCTCACTAGGCTAGCCTGTGTTGAGGCAGTAATTTTTAAATCAATTTATAATACTTATAAACATAACTACACTTTTATTAAAAAGTAATCAGATAATTGATTGGTTACATTAATAATATATATGTATAAATATGTATTATTTTTATATAGGCAGGTAATTATTTAATCTGGCTTAAATATTTTTTTAAATTTTAAATTTTTCCTTTTTTTCGGTTTTAAATAAATTGGAAGTGCGAAAAACTCTTAAGTACTTTGACGAAATATTTTCTGCTATCATATGTTGATAATTTGATTGAAACATTGATCTGTCGCTGTTCACTGTATACTATGAGTATACCTATTATGTACAGTATTTATTTCAGTGTTTTATTTGCCATATCCATAAAACCCATCCTTTCAACAAACTTCCTTAGGACTGGTTGTTTAAAAAAATAAAGTTCTGTGATTATAGGCCAGTGAAACTGAAATGAAACTGAAACTGAACATGAAACTGAAAAATCACAGAACTTGAATAAAACTTACTCAGAAGTGAAAATTAACTTCAAATATTTGATGAATTCCGCAAATTTTTTGAAACAACCCATCCTTAGTATTCACAATTATCAAAGTAAGTATTCACAATTATCGTCAGGAAAACACACGTCACATACTGTCTTCGTTTGTTTGTTTTAGAGCAACAGTCACCTCGAATCGTTGTACTTGACCTGGGAATTCCAGACGGAAAAGGCTGCGCCAATTTAATGAGGCCAAAGCGCGAGATTCGAGGTTTCTCTACACTTCTCCCGCTTCACATATGTAGACATCTGCTTTAATGGATCTTCAGGAGACTCGACAGTTGTTCCCCGACAGACAGCCCCCCGAATTTTGCTTTTTTCTGCCTTATTTACCAATTTCAAACCTAAAATCGACATCAAAAATACCGTTAGTAATAAGTTGGCATGGATATAAAACGACTTAATTTACAGTGTCGATGTTTTGTACACTGGAATAAACAGTATACAGACAAATCATTTTTCCTTAATGGATTTGAATGAAAATATATTTTATATTTTACTAGCTGGGGTAACCGGCTTCGCTCAGGACAACCTTCTAGAACTTTCCAGAACCTTCTAGACTCACCGACACACTTCGCCACTCTGAAAAATTCTAGAGCTTTCTCTTTCCATAACTTCCTAGAGCAATGGTTTTTAACCTTGTTTTAGTGGTTCTTAACCCCTACCAGTTTCATATGAGCATTCACCGAAACCTTCTTAATTGGAAAAATAAAATTTATATTTGTCTATGTGTAAAATAAGGACGTGTCTTGACCTCCGCCGAACCCGCGAGACTGACTCACCGAACCCAGGTTAAGAACCACTGTCCTAGAGCATAAGCGAATCTTCCAGAACGTTCTGGAACCTTCTAGACGCCCTGACGTCGTCCGCCACTCTTTCCAAAACTTTCTACAGCTTTCGAACCTTTCAGAACTTTCCGGAAGACTGTTCTTTAAATGTATAAAGGGCCAAAATTTCAGCCCTTATATCTTCAAAAGCACGCTTTTTTAGGTAAAAAGGAAACCGTCATCCTGGAGATAGAGATCTACCACATCATATAACCGGCACTCGTTTCTGAGTTTTTGGGGGACGCACGTTTTTACTTTCTTTTATAATATATATTGATTATTCAATGGTACTTCTCTTAACACTTCTTCGGCAACATTTAGTTATATTTTGTGTAATTAGGTATACAGTATTTTCCCCAAACCGAGTGCATATTGTGTATTAGTATGCCGGGAGTCCAATCGTCGGGTGATCAACTGTCATGGAACCAAATATTCTAGTTTCAATCTCTTAGCCAAAAAGCATTGTCAAGGAATTTGCAATAATTTGAGACCAATTATATATTATTATTAGGGAGAAGATATTATATTCCTTCATCCCGAATATATTGAGTATCAAATCGATATAAAGTTATAAACACCTACCTTCGTTACTATGACGATGAGCTACGTACGTTTGATGAAAACACTGACAATTTAATCAAAATATTTTTTCAATGCTTAATTAAAAACGATACTGTTCACGAGCGAATTAAGTGACGGGGAATTTATTAAAACCCCTTCCAATACTAACACTCCTGTAATATGAAATTTGATAATCTGTCATTTCTGTTAGCTTTGTAATTATAATGAAAATATTATTGAGAGAGTTCGAGGAAAGACGTTTGTAAAGTGAGACCTTTCATCCGATATAAATTAATTATTTTTTTAAACAATTATAAGCAGAAACTTATTGATGATTTCATAAAATTTTTCGACGACGCGACGTTCGAATTTAAAAAAAAATCTAAACACTGACGGCTCTCGATTAGCAATCTGGAGGCCACGGATTCAAACCCCGGCGCGTGCTACTAAAATTTATTTGATTAATTTGTATTTTTACAATTTAATCATTTATGATAATTATATTTGCGGTAAGTTCTAGGATGGAAGGTGCTCTCAGTATTGCCTTGGTGCCACCATTCAGAAACGAAACGTTGCTTTAAATGGCTTTAGCCATGTTTGATGACTAGACCTGAATACCCCCAACCCCACGCATGAGCCCCCGAGGAAAACAATTTCCCTTCATGGCCTATTTTACTTTAGGGATGTTGGATGGACGGTCTTTTTAAGTGAAGGAAGGAGAGGAAGTTCTGGGAAGGAAAAATTTATGATGGGTGGGTAGGAATCTGAGGGTCGGTATGTCAAGGAGTGAGGTATACATTCATTCCTCCCACCGCGATGCAAGGCGGGGGTCAGAGAATCCGGCTGAAGAGGTTGAAGGCCCTCATTCGGCCTCTCCCGATCCGGCCCACCAGGCAGCTGGTGGGCAGACGCATCCACCAACAAGATATTGACAAAACTCACCCTGTGAACCCGGGCAGCCAAACGTAGCTAACCACTTGGGGTGGCCTGTGGCGGAGGTATTGGTTATATAATGAATGATTCCCGGGGCGGCGGGACCCATACCCGCCCCCTTAAAATTGTTTCAGCCTCAGAAAATACTCCAATTGAGGATGCCATAGGCGCACTAGCTCCAGGGGGTTTGGAGCAGTTGGATTTTTGTGCGGTATTCATATAATTTTATTTTAATTTCCGATTTTTTTTTCTTTTTGTTGAACTTTTTCGTTATTGTTTTTTTTTTTAACCTAAAACATTTAAAAAATTCAAACAGTTATTAAGGACGGGGAGGAGAGTTGGGCGGTCACTCGACCAAAATACAGCCTACAATTTTATTCAAATTAAGCCCAACAATCACTCCTTAAAATTTTCGGGTACGTCCTGATGCACCCTGTATATTTAGAGCGCTTGTAAACATTTTCATATTTGCCACATGGAGTAAATTTTTATAGGTAGGAAATTAATTACATTGAGTTAATTTAATTAGTGGTGTGGAAATTTATGACACGTGTATTTTATAATACGATCGTGTTTTATGCTCGTGTATGTCAAAAACAAACTATAAATAGTGGTTTAGTATAAGATGTGACCAGATATGAATAGCCAGGTACTTTCCCACCTTCCTCTTTCCCATCTCCTTCCCATCGTCACTTTCTTCGGCCTCACAACATACCCCAATTGGGGATGTCATAGTCTCACTGGCTACAGACAGGAGCAGCTGGGACTATTTTATTTTATTTATTTTTTATTTATTTTATTTATTAACAAACAGTACATTTTTTATTTTTTTTATTTAGTAACTATATAATATTTTTAACATTTTTATATGAAACATGTTAGTTAGATGTATACATAAAATAGAAAATATATTCGTAGTCCTCCTCACTAGAAGATCCTGTGCTGAGGGGGACTATGCTTTGGATAAGTTTTTCAGCGACTTCTATGGTTTAACTTCATTGTTTCGATAAGGTTTTCCGATAAGATAATTTGGTTAAAAAAATTTACAATTAATAAGTATATTACGTGGCGGGTACCTATTATGTGTTTCATTGTAGTGTCTTATTTATGGTATGCGTATTAAGTAATTACCAGGTGTGTGTGTGAGAGTAAGTGCGTATGTATGTATGTATGTATGCGCATTGAACAAATTATAATATTGACGTGATGCTCTTTTTAAATTTGGGCAGTGAATCGGAGAAAATGTCGATGTTAGAATTTAGACCAATAATATTGAACATATTATGAAGAGCACGATTGATTGATGCTGTTAGATGCTGCATTTGTTTTAAAAGAAGAAGATGGAGAGATACGAAATTACGAATGTTAGAGGAGAGCGCTAACATTTACGGCGACAAAATCGATGCGAAAATTGCGAAAATGTTTAATAAAACACGACTCGTTTATAATAGAGCATTAATCTCGCGGGCATTATCTTAAAAAGCATTTAAAGAAACATTGTGATTTTTTTCACACATATAACTTGTAAAATAACTGAAACAAACGTGTTAATAATAATTTTTGGAGCATACTTTGCGATTTTTTTCTATTTTTTTCGAGGGAATTTTATATAATTTGCGTTTCGGCGCGGGCAAAGTCTAGATATTATCTTCAAGAATAACATTTATTTTTTAAGAGCTTTAAAACTTACAGTGTTTAAGGGAAATATGTAATAAATCGGTACAAATCCGGGTTGCGGGCCCTTAAGCGTGTGGAATAGTTCTGCATGGCGTGTACGTCTTAATGGTATGTTAAAATTAACTAGGGAAAGAAGTTCGGTAAAGTCAATGTTATTATTTAAAATTTTGTGTATAAATGTCAAATCAGCTAATGCTCGCCTTTGTTGCAAAGTTTGAAATGTGCATTCAAAGTTATTGTTGAATTTGAAGGTAAGATATTTTATAAATTTGTTTTGAATATGTTCTATGCTATCTATGTATACTTTGTATTTATTATATTTCTTGTGAGGTTTTCACGTAAAAGAAGGCAAACAGAAAAGAGCATAGGCCCGGAGGGGAAATATTTTCGTCAGGGCTTCCTGTGTGGAAGTAATGTAAAACAAAAAATCAGTCTTTGAATTCCATTGTATGTCTAAAAACTTCCCAGAACTCTCCTCTACTTCCTTTCCTTAAAAAAACCCTCCACACATCATCCCCAAAGATGACATAGGCCCTGAGGGAAATTATTTTCCTCAGGGCCTACTGTGTGGAGCTCAAGTAAAAAAAAAGCAAAATTAAAACTTCTAATGCAATACATTTATTGTGAAAATCCAAACCAAGCACGAGATTGCTTTCTAGGAAATCACTTCATCTAAATTCAAAAATGTTCACTTTCCAAATTTTTTATTTTTTTATTTTTATTATATTGAGTTAGTTTATACTACATGAATATAAACTAATAAGCACAATGTAACATTTCATTTGATAAATTTAAATATTTTTACAGTAAGCATAACATTTCTTTTTAAATACATTCATTCGTTCTTCACTCTTCATACTTTCAGGCATTTCATCATACATCTTTAGTCCTCTGTACATTAGGCAGTTCTGTGATTTTGATTTCTTCATTTGTGGCAATCTAACTCTGTTTATGTTTCTTGTTTCGTAATTATGAAAGTCTCTATTAAAAACAATTTCATCCTTAAAGTATTTTGGCATTTGGTTTTTCATAATTTTATGCACAAAAATTAACACATTAAATAGTAGTCTCTTTTTTATTGGAATCCAATAGGGTACATGCAGTATATGTAATATAGGGTTTTCAATACATTTAATATATGTAAAAAAAATAACTAAACTCGAATATCGTACTTAAAATCCCCTCAAAAATTATTAAATTAATTAATTCACTTTTAAAATTGTATAAAAATTCAAATACCAAAAACGAGTCATGATTGACTGGCTACATTGTGACGTCACAACGCACCCACTGAGTCCCACGTGAAGTTGTTTTTGTTCTAGTTGCTGGTTTGAATAAGTTTGAAAGTCATAATCATTTAGTTACGCATCTTAAACCCATTCGTTTGTATAAAACATATATTGTAAATACATATTATCATGACAGACAGTGGTTTTCTACAAGGACAATCTGATAATTTGCCAAAAATCGACGCGATTATGATGACAGTTTTTTAATGCACCTTTTCATCGCATAACAACCGCTTTTTACACATAATAACATCATTTGGGACGTTTGTAAATAGTTTGTTTGGTGTTTAAGATGTTGTATTTGTACACTTTAGTACAATACAGTATTTATAAACGGTATTTACGGACATTTTCTTCTAAAAACAAATGATCAACTGAAGACTGGTTATTTGATTATGACAAATGTCAGCTGTCAAGAAGTGCAAAGTGACGTCACAAGACAAAACCGCGCGAAGAAGGCGTTTTAGCCCGAATTTGAAATGTGAATATTCAAAACGTTGTTGAAGGACTATTCCTATCGTAAAAAAAATATTTTTTGTATATTCCACTTTTTAATTTTTTTCTCTAATTTTTGGTAAAAAAACAAAAAAAAGTGATTGTACCCTATTTAGCTCCTCTCTCATTTGGTTTAAACGTATGTTAAAACGACTGTGTACATGTAAGACTAAGACCTAGAATTACACCTGAATCTATGTAATTAGGTCCTGCACCAGATAACAACGCTTCCGCAAACTTTCAGTTCCAATTAACTTGCTTTCTGCCCTTTGAGAAACTAATTACCTTGGCAGTGTTAGTAGTTACATTCCTAGTTATTAACAAATGATTACGGTGAACACTACTAAAGACAATATAGTTAAAAACATACGAGTATTAGGTGTATATTATAGGTAGGTAATTTGCTGCAAAAAGATACTTTAACGAATAATGATTAATGTAGTGTTTGTAAATAAATCGATTATCCGGTTGATTATTATACTAAATTTTGAGATAATGAGTAAAACAATATTCAACTGCCCACCAATCAAATATTATTTATAAGTGTTTGTGTTTTACGTATTAAATACTAGCCGACCCGGGAACGCGTTGCTGTGGCTAACAAACGCAACGCCATCTACTGGTTGGTTAGCCAACCTTTATAACCATCGCCATCTGTCAATTTGCATACAAATCAAATTCACACCGCCCGCTTGCCAGCCGGCTTCCTTTATATATTATTTAACTCAAACAATATACACAAAACCTTGATAAATTATATTTCTAAACCTTCTTTATGAATTACTCCGTCTATTGGTGAGAACCGCCTGAAAATCCGTTCATTAGTTTTCGAGTTTATCGTGAACAGACAGACAGACCCCAATCATTTTTGATAACGTCTAAAAGGGATCGAAATGAAAATCTAGTCTCCTTCAACGGAAGCAATCTTCCGAACAGGACCTCCATCGATATGCTTGGTGTAACTCTAAGTGACCAGCTCAGGTACGGGGGCTACATCGAAACTAGAGTTAAGTTAGCCTCTCAGAAACTGGGCGTACTGTACAGGGCCCGCAGATACTTTAATAGTACACAACTGCTAACCCTGTACAAATCGCAAGTGCGCCCCACGGTTGAATTTGGCAGCCACCTCTGGTCTGGAGCTCCAAAATACCTTAAAAAACCCTTGACTCTGTGCAGAAACGGGCAGTCCGTTTGATAGATTCTCCCATCTTAACAGATGGATTGCAATCTTTAGAGCACAGGCGTCAGGTGGGAATGCTGTCCTTGTTCTACCGGTATTACAATGGAAGATGCTCCGAGGAACTAGCGTCATTGATCCCCTCGGCACCGGTGCATAGTCGGGAAACACGCCAAACACGCGCCCAACATTTGTACACGGTTGACATTAGTCACATGAGAACGGGTCGTTTCTATGATTCGTTCTTGAGTTCAACGGCTCGGCTGTGGAACGATTTGCCGGCCGCTGTGTTTCCTCCCTTCTACAACATAGGTCTCTTCAAGACCCGTGTTCACTCCTTCCTTTCCTCAAAAAGACCCTCCACATAGCATCTTCAAAGATGACATGGGCCCTGAGGGAAGTTATTTTCCTGTGGAGTTGTGGAATGTAAAAAAAAAGACAGACGCGTCGGAGGACTTTAATTTATAATGTGTAGATAGATTAAATATTCTATACATAATGCCGGGAAGCGTACCGGTTAGTATGACATTTTGAAAGTAACCCGGAAAACATCATTTTTTTATACAAGTTTTTCTTCATTGACTTGGTCGGTGGTGTTGTACCAGATAGAAGGTACACTATTTCACATAACTGTTTACTCAATTCAAAATCGATTTTTATGGGACGTCTGACTAATCAATTGGACAATCGATATATGTAGTTTTAATGTCTCCCAACAGATGTCGTTACAGTCTGCTGTATCACATCAGACATACAGGATTTAACAAAATGTCCCTGACCCTGAAGGATTTTAAGGAGTAAAAAATGTGGATATCTTTTTGCTATCCTGTGATGTTGTTTTTTTTCAATTACAACTAATAAAAATATTTTTCCTTCACACGTGGTAACTGAATAGTTGGGTCACGTGATCACTCCGATCCCGTTGCGGCGTGTAGGAGTATGATTAGTGGCGATGCATGTTTAAAAAAAAATGTTTTTGTTTTTAATAGAAAAAGAATATCATCGGACAGCAAAATGACATCTACTTACGTATTATTTTTATTTTATTTTTTATTCCAGTTAAAAGAAAATTACATTTTCACTCATTTAAATAGAAATAATTATACACATTAAGATAAAATAAATATTTCAATACAGCGCTATTCTATTTCATTATTTTGTTTATCAAGAATAAATATAAATAATTGTTTTTTAAATTTACCCAGCTTCTTTTCGTTTTTAATGTCATTTGGGAGGCAATTATATAAGTTGCCCCCCTCGTAACCAATGGATTGTTTACCATAGTTAGTGTGGATGGTATTTAAATGTATGTTATCGCGTTGTCGTGTAAAGTGTTTATGTATTTGGGACGTTTTAATGAATTCTGTGTTTGTGTGTACGAGATATTATATATTAATATTTTGTATTTTATATATAAGGAGACATGTATTGTATTCATATAGTTTTCTTAATGTTAATAGTTTTGTTTCCATATATAATTTTTTTGTGGATGTTCTGGGCTTGTAATTAAATAGTTTTTTGATTACCTTGTAATTCATTTATGTGTGTTTCACATGCGTTTCCCCAGATTTCAATCAAATAATTTAAATGTGATTGTACGAGACTATAATATAAACCTATTTTTAATTTATTTGGCAACAGATATGATAGCCGGCTAAATACGCTAATTAAGGGGATGATTTTATCTTTAATACCTAGTATGTGTTGTTTAAGTGTCAAATGCTGATCAATTCACAACCCAAGATATTTTTCCTGGATCAGGTTTTGCAAGTCGTTGTTTTCAATTTTTAAGGGTACATGAGGAGGAATTATTTTACGGGTTGAGCTTAAGATCATGTAACCTGTTTTTTTAACATTCATTGTTAAAACATTTGATTGGAGCCAACTATTGATTTTTTCTAGATCTGTTTGTGCATTTTCTAGTAAGATATCTAAATCTTTACCCCAGTAGAAAATTGTTGTATCATCTGCGTATAAAAAGATTTCACCATTTAAAATTAATTGCGAAATATCATTGATGTAAATTTGAAACAGTAGTGGACCTAGTATGGACCCCTGTGGAACTCCATAGTTTATTGGAACGTAGTTGCTATTTTGATTGTTAATGCTAACGAATTGCTTTCTATTGCTAAGATATGATTTGAGTATATTGAGAGCAGGACCAACTACATATAAATATATTCAGGAATGGCTGGTAAAAATACTTCGGGTACGTGCTGTTACATCCTGTATTTATGTACATCTCATGTAGTTTGCCAGACTGGGATTGCACTATCCCCTGCCATTGCACTGCCCTTTGTGTCATTTCTTAATCAAATGCCACAATAAACTTACCTCTTTTTAAAAATTATTTCCTATGTACCTACAACTAATATTTTGTGACATGTAATATGTATTTATGGTATATTTATACTGTTAATAAATAAATAAATCCTCCTAACAAATTACAAACTCCAGACAGCTGGGAGCAGTTGGGACTCTTGTACCGTATTCACAACAACAATAACAAAAAACACTTTGAAAACATCCAAGCACAGATTTTTTGTTATGTATAATATTAATACCATGATTTGTGTTCCACGGAAATTATTAGTTCTGGAATACGGAGTGATTTACTAGCCTCTATTTGTTCTTTCATCACAATCTGAAAAAACTCCCTACCTATTCAATAATGGGAAAGCCGTCCGATAGATTTCTAAGAGAGTTAATATAATATACCAAAAAAGGTTTTGGCGTATTCCTTCCTTCCACAAAACAAGAATTATATGTTTCGCAGATATTTGCTATAAAACAGTGCCGGAAAACCAATACAGTCATTGACATTGATTACTTCATAAGAAAGAGAAAATAAGACGAGATTGAATGTTTTTTGGATGTTTCTAGAGATTCTGAAATAACAAACGAACCCTATTTTTACAACTTATTCCATAATTCTGCGCACTTCGGCATTTAATGAATAATGCAGGTGGATATACAGAATTGCATATTTTGAAATAAACTAAAGTGTACCTACATTTTTAATACTTGTTCCATGGCTCTAAATATTTATAACTTGTTGGTGAGACATGCTTTGCAATGCCATATTCAAAGAAATACGTTATTTTCTAGATAAATGAAACAATTTAACTTTGTTTGAACCACTTTTATATTTAAGTAAATCTGACCGGTTTCAGAACGACCGCTCCTTCTTCAGGGCAAATGTATACTGATTAAACAGTTTTGAAATATGGATGGGAACAATGCATTATTATGGTAGGGGTGGAGTCGTTGCTAGGTATTAATGAACGTTAAGATAACTTAGAAGCCTTGGAAATAAAAAATAATGAATCTATTATCAACAAACAAAAAATATTGTCTTATAGCCCAATCATGGATATGTTCCCCTACCCACCCACTCTTCATTAATACCTAACAACGACTCCACCCCTACCATAATAATACATTGTTGCCATCCGTATTTCAAAACTGTCAAATCAGTATACATTTGCCCTGAAGAAGGAACGGTCGTTCTGAAACCGGTCGGATTTACTCAAATATAAAAGTAGTTCAAACAAAGTTAAATTGTTTCATTTATCTATAATGGATAACCACAAAGTTATAGCTACATTCAAAAGTACATTATTTTCTCCCTGAATCACCTTTTCCAAGCGTCCCCGTCCCCCCTCCCGCGTTCTTTTCCTAGCTAGCTTTATAAATTATAGCCTATATATTATTCTGATGTTTGAGCTATATTATTGTTTCATTAAAATCCATTCGCTAGTTTTGCGTGGAAGAGTAACAAAATCACCTACATCTATGCAATCTTTCGCGTTTACAATATTAGTAAGATGTGCACTAATATCGAATGCACGGCAAATGGCAGATGATCTATATTGGATGTAAAATAATTCAAACCAGTAATTGTGATCTGCCTGTTTTCATGTTATTGATAAATTGATATTCTGAAAGGAAAATTCAAGAAAGAAAATTCTTCTTTGACGGCATAATTAATTCATGAAATGTCTCGCTGCAGGAAGAAATAGTCTGCCTGCCCATACTACATGGATAGACGAGGACTATTGCAGAAAGGAATTTATTTCAGATCAGTGCAGGCTTTCAAATGTATGTAAGTTTAGGCAATTCTTGTCGATGACTCAATTCTTGAGAATGCCGCGTAGATAATGAATTATTTGTTATATTTATTAGGACATAATTTGGAGATTTTTAGAGCTATTTATGCGCTCCAGCACCTCTTGTCCCCTAATCAAATAAATGAAAAACAAAAATAAACTTGTTTACTTGTAATTTAACATTATAGTAACTATGTCTTTCCTAGTGTTACATTCCAACAACATATTATATATGTACACCAAGACATTCATTATACAGGGTGTTAAGGGACGTACATGACTTACTTTAACCAGTGATTCCTGACATTATTTGGAGTAAAAAATGTAAATGAAATTTTGGTCTCCGGTGACATTTTCGATGTTTTTTTTTTTTTTTCTACAAAAACATTAAAAAATGGTAGTTGTTGAACAGTTGGAGGCGGGGTAAGGGGTTCGTCGGACACCCGGCTGAGTGACCAGTGACGACATGCGGAAGAAATTTTTTTTTGTTTGATTTTGAAGAAAAAATTTTTGAAAAAAAAAAAAGTCATCAAAAAAAGTCACCGGAGACCAAAACTTCATTTACATTTTTTACTCCAAATAATATCAGGAATCACTGGGCAAAGTAAGTAAAGTACGTCCCTTAACACCCTGTATGAACCTAGAGTAGAATAATATGCCTCAGGCAATAACCAGCGTCTGCGTGTTGCCGGCAGCCTTTGCTTTGACAATGATTTAGCTGGGTACACGATATGTCTGAAATTAGATAGTGTTGGTGACATTGGCGTAACTGTAAACTCCCAGCCCCCAGGCGAACTTTGAGAACGACCCCCCAACCCTTGGATAACGAATATCAATAATTGAATATTGTTTTATATGTAAGGAATTAGAGCAGAACATTGAACTGTAATACTAAGTACTGGCTTCCTCTTTCGGGAATTCATATCGGGAGCGTTGACATTATGCGGAAGAAATAACTTTTCAAGAACTGATTTGGTGTGCTAATCGCTCCATCATTGTTTCATGATAGAAATATTCTGAAAATTTTTGGATACGGTACCCATTCAATAAAGCGAGTTATATGATTTCAAATATTATCAACATTTACTAGTTCTGAATGTTAATTTCAATGCTTATAAATATTAACATTTTTTAATAAGTGGGTACATTATTTAAAAGCATTGTTTCATCATTTTTCGTTAGTCCATTTTTAAACATAATATTTCCTCTCTTACCGCTGATTTTTTAATTTCGCTCCCTAATACAACTGCCTTTTTGCTTACACACTGTTAGTTCTTAGTGTATAAGTACTATACAGTGATGTTTGCATTATATAATAGATTTTTAAAGTCGTCTAAATATAGGTGAGTTTTTTTGTGAATACCGCAAACAGTCTCAACTGCTCGCTCCCGCCTGGAGCCAGTGAGACCATGGCATCCCGATTGAGGTATGTTTTGATGCTGAAAGTAGTGGGGAGGGGAAGGAGACGGGGAAGACGAAGGTGGAAAATTATCTGGCTATTCAGGTATGGTCACCAAACACGGCTAAAGACATTTCAAACAACGTTTCAATTTTTAATGGTGGTCTTACAGCAGGGCGATATTAAGAGTATCTTTCGCTCTGGAACGTACCCCAAATACTTTTTTTTTAGTATTTATTTAGATTTATGCAAAAAATTTTCATACATCTAGTAAGAAAATATATACAAATACAATTTAGATATACATTTACATTTCTACAAATACATTTTAAGAGAAAAAAATTACTACACAAAAATACATTTTAAGGAAAACAGATACTAAAATAACATAGGTAAGATTGTTACAAATCAAAACACATTCTTGGCGTATAATGCACATATCCTACGAAAAGTGCTAAGACTTGAGACTTTTTTTTTTTTTATTTATTTTTTTTATTCCAGTTAAAAGAAAATTACATTTTCACTCATTTAACTAGAAATAATTATACAAATTAAAATAAAGTAAATATTTCAATACAGCGCTATTCAACATCATTATTTTGTTTTTCAAGAATAAATATTAATAATTTTTTTTTAAATTTACCCAGCTTCTTTTCGTTTTTAATGTCGTTTGGAAGGCAATTATATAAGTTGCCTCCCTCGTAACCAATGGATTGTTTACCATAGTTAGTGTGGATGGTGTTTAAATGTATGTTATCGTGTTGTCTCGTAAAGTGTTTGTGTACTTGGGACGTTTTAATGAATTCTGTGTTTGTGTGTACGAGTTTATTGTTTATTTTGTATATAAGGAGACATGTATTGTATTCATATAGTTTTCTTAATGTTAGTAGTTTTGTTTCCATATATATTTTTTTTGTGGGTGTTCTGGGCTTGTAGTTAAATAGTTTTTTGATTACCTTGTTTTGTATTACCTGTAATTCATTTATGTATGTTTCACATGCGTTTCCCCAGATTTCAATCAAGTAATTTAAATGTGAGTGTACGAGACTATAATATAAACCTTTTTTAAATTTATTTGGCAACAGATATGATATCCGGCTAAATACGCTAATTAAAGGGATGATTTTATCTTTAATACCTTGTATATGTTGTTTAAATGTCAAATGCTGATCAATGCACAGCCCAAGATATTTTTCCTGGATCAGGATTTGAAGTTCATTGTTTTCAATTTTTAAGGGTACATGAGGAGGAACTATTTTACGGGGTGAGTTTAAGATCATGTATCCTGTTTTTTTAACATTCATTGTTAACATATTTGATTGGAGCCAACTGTTGATTTTTTCTAGATCTGTTTGTGCATTTTCTAGTAAAATATCTAAATCTTTACCCAAGTAAAAAATTGCTGTATCATCTGCATATAAAAAGATTTCACCATTTAAAATTAATTGCGAAATATCATTTATGTAAATTTGGAACAGTAGTGGACCTAGTATGGACCCCTGCGGAACTCCATAGTTTATTGGAACGTATTTGCTATTTTGATTGTTAATGCTAACAAATTGCTTTCTATTGCTAAGATATGATTTAAGTAGATTAAGAGCAGGACCAACTACACCAATTTTCTTGAGTTTCTTGAGAAGTATGTCGTGACTAACTGTATCAAAGGCTTTTTGAAGGTCAACTAATATAGATAAAATATAATTTCCACCATCAATGCCGCTTCTAAGTTTACTGATTAAGTCATTTATTGCTCCTAGTGTGTTCGATTTTTTCCTAAAGCCGTATTGTTTTTTATATAAGAATGATTTTTTTAGCAGAAAATTGTTTAATCTTTCGTAAATTACACGTTCAAAAATTTTAGATAAAATTGGTAAGATTGAGATGGGTCTGTAGTTTGAGGTATTTGTTTTGGACCCACCTTTGTGAATTGGTATCACCTTAGCAATTTTACAGCTATCGGGAAAAGTTCCTTCTTTGAAACATTGATTGATTAATTTTGTTAGAGTAGGAATCAATTCTGTGGAGATACTTAGCACTGTTTTATATGTGAGTGAATCGTAACCTGCACTTGCATTTGGTTTTAGAGATTTTAATATTTGACTTATTTCTAACTCCGTAGTGGGCTGAAGATATAAAGATTCAATGCTGTCATGCACTAACGTTATTTCATTGGCTGGATTGTGTTTGACTTTACCACGTATATTATCAGCTAGGGAGGAGCCAATGTTGCAAAAGAAATTATTAAATTGGTCGCATATCTCTACATTGTTAGTGATTATTTCATCATTAATGATTAATTTATTACAAACATTTCTTGAGGTGTAAGATTGGTTCTTAAGAATATTATTAATTAAGTTCCAAGATTTTTTACTGTTATTTTCGCATTTTTTAAAGAGATTACTGTAGTGTGTTTGTTTTAAGTTTCGTTTTTTTGTAGTGATATTATTTCTTATTTTTAAAAATTCTGCTTTTAGTAATGTGTTATTTGGTTGTTTTTTTAGTTTCAGATGTAATTTATTTCTTTTATTGATTAATTTTATAAGGTCTTTGGTTATCCAGTCTGGGTTATTTATGTTTTTGGTTTTAATTTTTGTGGTACTATTAGAATTAATTTTTGTTGTCAGGTAATTTACAAGATTATCATAATTTAACATCGAGTTGTCATTCAAATTTAAATGAAAAGGATTTTGCATGACATCATTCTTTAGATTATCAAGATTAATATGTGTGTATTTTTGGGACGATTTTAAAGATGTGTTTTTAACATATGTGTGAATTACATCAAGGAGTAGTATATTGTGATCAGATATGGAATTATCACAATTCGTAAGTGAATATGATAGTTTTGTATCTGTAAGTATATGATCTATGATTGTGTTTGTATTTTCTGTGATGCGTGTGGCATGTTTTTTGTTTATTTTGTTCAAAATAGTGTAATTATTAAATCTAATTGTATTCGTATATTTACAAGTATGTGCGTTGGTTGAGTCAAGCAGATTTATGTTGAAGTCTCCAAATACAATACCTCTTTTATACGATTCGAGATGAGAGGACAGTGTTTCCAGGAAGTCTTTGAAAACAGTATTTGGTTTTTTATACACTAAACCTATTTTTAAATTGAGTTTGTTTACATGAAGCCATAGAAAATTGTTGTCGGGGTCACTAGTGTTATTAATCACATTGTATTCCAGAGAATCTTTTATAAATATAGAGACTCCGCCACCAGCTCCCTGCGGCCGGCAAGATGCTTCGTGTTTGTATCCTTCTAGGTTGACGTACTTTAGGTCCGCTTCTTTGAGCCAGGTCTCACACAGGAGGATAATGTTGAAGTTCGATATCGTGGATTTTAGTAGGCATTTGATGTCATCTAGTTTACCTTTCAAGCTTCTCACATTTAGGTACATAAAGGACATTGAGGTTTTTCCTTTTGATGTGCTCGGATGTTTGTGACGTGATATATTTTTTATTCTAATGTGTTTTTGTAGTTTTTCTGCAATATTTTTATGATCAGAAAGATTCTGGGTATGATTAAAGATTCCCACTTCTGTGTCAATCAGGTCCTGGAATTGTGAAAAAAAAACTTCCTTTACGGCATTCGGCAGGATGTTTGTTATAAAGTTTTTGCCCTTTACGAAACGCGCTATTTTGTGTGCACGAAAGTTTAGTTTCGGGAAGCCTAAAGTCTCCGCGTATTCTCGTAGGATAATTGTGAACATTTTCTTGAAACATAATATTACTCTGAAGATAATTTGGGAGCATATAATTTTAATAAATTTAACTACATATTATTTAAATAAATTATTTGTGAAATATCACAAATTAATCAAGTAGAACTTATTTGCGCATACCGGGATTTGAACCCGCGATCTTCCGATTTCCAGTCAAGAATCTTACCCTCGACCACGGAGGCCGTGAATAGGTACCGATGTATAATTACTTATTTAATTAAATGAAGACATTATAGAAACTCAATCGAAAATCTGGAAACAGAAAAATCAGAAAAAGGTATTGACACCTCTGGGACTTAAACCCAGGATCTCTTACCACTTACCACTTACCTCTTACTTAGGACCACGGTGCCGATATCATGTTCGGTCATTTTTAACTGTATCATTCTTCGACTAAGAACCACCCACATTATCTTCATTTTCTCAACGCATATATTATTGGCTATTATCTTTGTGTATGATTGCAAGATTCAAACCCGAACTAAATGCTCTCTAGATAGTGTCTGGATAAATCTTTATCCATGTCTTCATTTAATTAAACATGTATTACAATTTGAGGTTTTACTCATAAAGTTAAAATAAAAATAAAGTATAATTACTTGTTTGTATATCTAGATAATTTATGGAAATTAAAGGAATTCACTCACACTTCAATATTATCCTTTTAACTACATACAGGCTGTTAAGAGACGTACTTGACTTACTTTAACCAGTGATTCCTGACATTATTTGGAGTAAAAAATGTAAATGAAATTTTGGTCTCCGGTGACTTTTTTGATGACCTTTTTTATTTTCAAATTTTTTTTCTTCAAAATCAAAAAAAAAAATCTTCCGCATGACGTCACTGGTCACTCAGCCTGGTGTCCGACGAACCCCTTACTCTGCCTCCAACTGTTCAACAACTACCATTTTTTATGTTTTTGTAGAAAAAAAAACACATCAAAAATGTCACCGGAGACCAAAATTTCATTTTACGTTTTGTACTCCAAATAATGTGAGGAATCACTGGTTAAAGTAAGTCAAGTACGTCCCTTAACACCCTGTATATTCCATACTTTCAAAATTATCGTCATGGCTAATAGTAGATATTGTAGTGTTCTACGGAGACGTCACGGTGCGGTGTGTGAGAGAGATGCAAGAAAATGATTACTTTTCACTTGGAGGAAACAGACCTACGTACATTGCGTATATAATCTTTTGAAAGAGCTGCAGCATTGTCGTTATAAGGAACGTATGTTTATTGCCTTTTTTATGCCGTCACGGTACCGTAATCGTGGATCGTCACGGTAACAATAAAAACACTCAATGAAAGGACCCCAAGCAACTGCCCTGATAGTTGATACGCCACTGTTTGAAGACACACAATACCATCTCCTGTAATTTACCCCAGTTATTCGAAGACACGAGAAATAGTTTGCGCAATTTTTAAAGCTAAAAATGTTAAGCCAACAATTTTTCTGCGACAAGTTACCATAACCCAGCTTATTTTGAGTAATACTATTTTTACGAGTGCAAATTAATTTAATGTCAGGCGAAGTTTACTAACTTTATAAGTTTGAACACGACAACGTCCTTCAACGTACATGCTAAGTTTATTGCATAATTGATTCGTATCATTGTCAAATACAGGGAGGAAGGGGGAGGCTTAGAGGGTTCAACCCCCCCCCCCGCCATCGACCTTAGTATTCCGTAGGAAAAAATATAATAGGCCAACTCTCTACATTCCTTGTAAATACACTAAACCTACACAGGAAACTCTGAGTACTTGATACTTCAGTTCCAATACTTTTTATCCAAACAGTTAGATTTAGCTTTATTATTACGAAAAGTGAGTATTTATGTCGGGGAGACCAAAAAATATGTATTTAACATTTTAATTTTGTTAAAATTAATTTACTCGCGCGGTAACGCCATGTTTATTCATCGTTTTTATTTTAACATTTCATCAATGCTGCCAATCATAGAAAAAATATTTTTGCGTAAAGCAAAGTGAATGCATCATTGACAAGTTTGTACCTGTACTTATAACAGTAGAACATGGAAAGAAATGTATTAAAATAATTACACAAACCCGCTAGACAAACCCTGCTTTGCCAACAAACCATTAAAAACCTGGGATGTTTTTTAATAGTATGATGAAATGCGAGTTTATTTTAGAGAATTTATTTTATAAGATTGGTACTTCTGAAAAATGTCATATTTGATTGTCTATTAGTTAAAAAAGGAATATTCCGTATTATCTGTGCATCAAACTTCGACAACACGAACGTTCCGTATTATCCGTGAGGTGGACTAACTGCATATTTACCAATATTATAGTATACTGGCTGACATCCGGCATGCGTTGCAATGCCATTCAAAGAAATACGTTGTTTCTCCCTGCATGTTAATTCTCATGCGTCCATTTCCCTCCCGCATCCCCTTCCCATCCTGCGTTCCCCTTCCACCTTTCCCGCCTTCCCCGACCCTCGTCTCCCTTCCCGCGAACCTTACCTCCTTCGTTACTCTTCCCCTCCTGCCTTCCCTCCTTGCGAAATATGAAATACATACATTTCCAAACCTCTGGTGCAATATCTGTAGTATTTTTTTATACAAATTTCATAATGCCAAAGCTTACCATTATATATAGAAACACTCTTCTGCTAAAATACATAATTATTTACAATATTCTCTAAAAAAAATGAGCCAATCCATCGATTACTTGTCGAGATTTGCGGACACAAACACACGTAACCAAAATTTATATATATAGATTATTTAAGTGTCGTGAGTTGAATTCCTCGGCTGGTTAATAATAATAATATTTGGGTAATTTATATAGCGCCGTTTTCGGGATAATCACCTGAATGGCGCTGTACAAATAAATATATAAAATAATTAATATTACTTTTTTTTTACATTAACTCCGCACAGGAAGCCCTGAGGAAAACAATTTCCCTCAGGGCCTATGTCATCTGGGATGCTGTGTGGAGGGTCTTTTTGAGGAGAGGAAGGAATGAACATTGGTCTTGAAGAGACTCATGTTGTAGGAAGGAGGAAACATAGAGACCGGCAAATCATTCCACAGCCGAGCTGTTGAACACAAGAACGAGTCGAAGAAACGACCCGTTCTCATGTGACAAATGTCAACCGTGTACAAATGTAAGGCACGCTTTTGGCGTGTTTCCCGACTATGCACCGGTGCCGAAGGGATCAATGATGCTAGTTCCTCGGAGCATCTTCCATTGTAATACCGGTAGAACAAGGATAGCATTCCCACCCGACGCCTGTACTCTAAAGATTGCAATCCGTCTGTTAAGATGGGAGAATCTATCAAACGGACCGCCCGTTTCTGCACAGAGTCGAGGGTATTTTTCAGATATTTTGGAGCTCCAGACCAGAGGTGGTTGCCAAATTCAACCGTGGGGCCCACTTGCGATTTGTACAGGGTTAGCAGTTGTGACTTACAACTAAGATTTACAATTATAACTAGTGACTTACATCTGAGACTTATAGATAGTGACTTATATTACTGGCTTACAATTAAGATTTACAACTACAACTAAGGTTAAGTCCTCCATCCTTACACGGACAACATTTTCCGCTTTCCGTTTTCAAATATTGTCCAGTTATTCGTAGCACGAGAAAAAGGAAGTAAAAAAAGGTGCTTCACTTTACGCTACAATTTGGGAGGCGAGTATGGGTACCACCGCTCCGGGAACTACATATTGAATAACCCACACCTCTGCCATAGGTCATCCAAGTGTTTCGCTGCGTTTGGTAACATTGCAGGGGTGCCCGGGTTAATGCGGTGAGGTTTGTTTAGGACTATAGGTGGAGATACTGGTTGAGGGAGTTTTTTTGACCTCTTCAGCCGGACTCTATCGTCCCATCGCCTTGCACCGCAGTTGGATGGTCATCCAGCTGGTGGCGTCTAGTTCTCGTCGTCACACACGTTGGTCATCAAAGGCGGTTAAGTATGAAGCCGTCACAAAGGGATTATTCCGTATTTGAGATAATCGCGCTTAAAGCGAAAATAGCAACATTAATGTACCGGACGAATACGGATCGCGTCAATAAACTACGGTTACAGGTTTCGTAAAAAACATCCCGCGTGTACTACAAGAATGCACTCGCGGCCATTTGCGGGGCAAACGTAATCATAGATTTACGTGAAACACATTATCAACTCCAGCTGACCTTGTCGGTCCTTTGCGATTCCCAATTTAATAAATTAAAACATGGTAGACCCAAATAACTTCCCGGAAGCGAACCGGCCCAAGGAACGCTCCGTCGAGAAGTGACATCAAACCCCCCGTATTCGACTCTTGTCCAAAACTATCAATATCCGGTGTTCCCAGCACTAATAGTCAAAGACAATTTATATTAATTAATTTGACGGTACTTGTTTACATTAGGCATTAATATAATAATAGGACAAGTACCGGTTAGTTATTTCATAACACAACATCCTCTAAGATGACATAGGTCCTGAGGGAAATTATTTTCGTAAGGGCCTCTTACGTGGAGCTAATGTAAAAACAAAAAAATGTATGTTACGAAACGAATGCATTAGAATTATTCGTGTGTAAGAAACATTAAACCATTTTCACAATCCAGCGTTTTAAACTTTGTCATTAACCGTACATGTTTTCCTTTTCTAAACGGAGTATTTTGTAATTCTACGTGTGTAGAAAGCATTAATTTCTTATCAACATTGTTTTTAAATTTCGCCGGAAACCGCAGCAAACAGTAATTAGAGAGTCCCTCTGCACAGGACAGCAGGATAAACACAGTTTATTCCTAGGAGGTTAAATAGAAAAATAAAGACCAGAAACTAGTCGGAAAGGGGTTACACTTTGGCTATAGAAAACCTCAAACTACTCTCAAAGTACTTACATTTAATGTATACAAAATACACTTAAGAGGGTATTACCAGAGAAAACCAGAAATATGTCATTTTTACAGCAGATTTTAGACGTATTGACTCTTTTCCACAAAAAATTACAAATGGCTTTCGAAAGATTGTTCTTTTATCTACCATTCTTATGTTTTAAATTTTGAGAAAAAATGTTTATTTTTAGTATAATAAGGTAATGCCATAGGTCGTTTGCAGATTTGTTAAATTTTCTAAAAAGATTTTATATTATATCACACCCATTTCAAATCACATAGTCATGCAGTAAAATAAATCAATACATTATCTGGGTACCGCATGTTTTAGAATTTTAAATTTAGTTTAAATAAAATCATAAAAAATATAAATACGTACATGTGTTTCTTGACGAAAATTGGTCCGTTTTTGAATTTATTTGCGCACTTGCAAACTAATATATTTCAGATTTTTTTAACATTCTTATTTAACTTAGACATTATTGAAAAATTTTAATTACTTATAATCAAAAAATAATAACAAAAAGTACATTATTTTAATACTTTTATCATCACGGTCAGCAGCTTTGTTTTGTCTTTATTTATCTTCATGTTGTAATTGTTTTGAAGAATGCTTTGCATGGTTGTTGAGGTCTCTTGCAGTTCTTCTTCGCTTTCAGCAACCAAAGCAATATCGTCAGCAAACCTTATCATATCCACCTTTTGCCCGTGTATCTTTACACCTTTTCTGTGATTCATTCTCTCTCTCAAGTCATCAATCACACTGACAATCAAAGCTGCAAAGTATTTACTTCTATGGAATATAAATACTTTCTATGGAAATATATAATTTGAGTCCTAATACTACATAATACGTAGGATTTGAGTCATAATACTCAAAATGCAACTAAATCATAAAGATGAAAGTTCATGGTACATCTTTCTGCTTCTAAGATACGAGTAGTTGTTGCATCCGTGTACATATTTGAAAATCCAATTTTTCTTCGTAACAGGACCTGTACCTATCTGCCATTGATAAACATGATAATTTACTTCAAGTCTGCATCAAAAACTCATTTCTTCAAATTTTGGATTTGCATCCGTATGCTTTTCGGGTACACTGTGCAAGAACTGGTAGCTTAAATTATAAGCTACCGGTTCTTGTACAATATAAAATTTATCATATCCAACTGTCATAATCCACAATACTTACCGATCTTTATTATACATGATTCTCTCGGTACTAAATTATTTATTTTGGTCTTTTACTAATTATTTATTTTTGTCTTTTACTTTTTTGAAGTGAAAACTTCTTTAGCACAGTTGTGATTTGAAACTTGATGAAATGAAAAAGCGACACTAAATAGTGACTGTATGAGACCACTTATTTGTTCCATACAAATACTATAAACAATAGGGCGCTGGACTCCGATCGTCACTTCGGTTTCGGGAGATAATAACAACTCAGAGACTTCTTGGGTAATGATAAATTATTTATTTTCAGACGGTTTTTGTACTAATTTTTGCGTACACCTGTTTTGAAGGAAAACGTAAACATGTTTTCATTTCTGCACCTTCTGTTTATCTGGATTATCCCAGGTGTTTCGAAGCAGGTGTCCGGTATATTAGTTTGCTATTTTGAATAACAAACTGGTTTGGAAACGAAGTGTTTTCTTGCATGAGTTGACCTCATTTCTCCAGGTGCGTGAGCGCACCTGTTGTTTGTGATAATGCAAGGAGTTTTGGTTTTTGAATAACACGTGCAGTTTTTCATGTAACATTTCGCAAGAATTTGTCAATATGTTGTTTACTCTTCTCTGAACAGGTGGTAGGCAATAATATTTTAAAGGAACACGTGCGGTGACCAGCTGCAAATCTTCACGTAAACAAGATCTGGTGCATCAAGACGTCTGTTACAGTGACAAACACATACATCTTCAGGATTTAGCCTGCTAGAGAATGAGATAGAATAATCGGTCTACTCTTTCTGCGGTGCTCCGTCCCCAATCTTGCCTACCTGAGTTTTTTTGAAGGTTTCATTTCTACCGCATGTGAACTGCACACAAATTTAAAAATATTTTTATATTCAATACATTTTGTAATTTTCATCCCTTTTATTAGAAATTTTATAGTTTATACAATTCACATTCAATTAATTTATTTCTTATCTTTTTTACTTTATATTTTTTAGTTAATACTTTTGTCTTTACTTTACACTTAAAACTGTTATATTCTTTAAGTTGCTGTAATATTCATAATTATGTTAATTTATTTATGTTAATGGCACATGTTGTGCCGTGTACTTGGAAATAAATAAACATGAAAGTAATGTTTTTCGTTTTAATTATTTTCTTGAAATTTTAACTCATTTGCCACGACTACGTGTTGATAAGTTTATCCATAAGTTTAATTATTAATTGTGTTTGTGTTTATAAAAGCTGATGTCACGTGCACAATGCATTGCGGACAAAGATATTCAAATTTGATTGTGGACTATCGTCTCCACTCGAGCGGCAGCGCAATTTAAACTTTTTCCTCCAATTCCTCGTGATTTTTTTGAATATTTACCACCCACATAAAAAAATCATACCTCCGAATTTTGATATGGAGACATGCAAACTGATTATAATTACGTATAGCCAATGCATTCAACTATCTTTTGTCGATCATCCCATATTCGTAGGATTTAATTTTTTTTTTAAATTAGTCGCTCTAATGGATAATTAGTTTATCATTGAAGAAGAAGATAACAATAATAATCTAAACGAAAATATGAAAGAGAACAAGACACAGAAAAACAGAAAAAAGTCAATGGTCGCAACTGGGACTCGAACTCAGACCTCTCGTCTAACCGGGAAGTGCGCGTTAACCAATTTTTCTATTGCCACCTTCTCTCAAACCGTCATAATTGCCAATCTCATATTTAAAACTTTTAGAATAAACAATATTATCTTCAACTAATTGTTAACGAAATTATTAGTGAAATTGGTTAACGCGCACGTCCCGGTTAGACGAGAGGTCTGGGTTCGAGTCCCCGTTGCGACCATTATCTTTTTTCTATGTCTTGTTCTCTTTCATATTTTCGTTTAGATTATTATTGTTATCTTCTTCTTCAATGATATATTACGTTGATGGGAATAACTTTCAAAAGTTATAAAAGAGAGTTTTTCTTATAAAAAATTGATAATTACTTTCATTATTAAGATGATAACAAAAATATTTCATAATATACCCTTTTATAGATAGTGCGAGTTTTATTATTTTAGGAAAGTATGAGTATCTAAATAGTTTTGTCAACAAACAAACTAGAATCTTTCAATAAAGGCTATCAATTACAATATTGTGTCGGTGATTTAATCCAATATTGTATTTGATAGCCTTTCTTGAAAGATTTGAATTTGTTTTCTAGACAAAAGTATTCATTCATACTGATATTGCGTGTGTACGGGCACAAAAAATTATTTCAACTTAATATTTTAAAGCGTAACTTTTAAAAAGCGTTTTTCTCTATGAGAAAGAATTTTGTAAGTATGAAATATTTCATAGGAATTATCTGTCCATAGGTGCGTTCTGAATTCCGCTCCTGTGAACGGATTTTCACACCGGGCGGATTCCTGAGCGTTGATTCCTATCGTCTTTGCTACCGTTTGGGAGTTCACGGTTCATATGCTTCTTAGAGAAACCACCACTTTCTTGAAGATTGAATATATAATGAGAACACCTGCACATCAAATTATTTACACTTTGGGGTGATCAGACTTCACCCCTAAAGAGCGCATTCGCAAACAGATAACGACGAAAAGGTGTGCTCTCGCATGTGAATGTTGGTGTTTTTTGTCGAAAACCTTAATGCGCGTCACGTAGCATTGGTTTCCGGTAAACACTTCACCATACTCAAATAAAGACACTGAGAGGCTTTTGTGTGTCCAGGTTTTTAAATACAAGGCCTAAACGAAACAAAATAAAACAACAATTTAATTCGTTTTCTGTTTGTTTTAAGTTTTGATTTGGTAATAGTGAAATGTAGAACAAACAGTCAGGCATCTTGCAATATTTTTCTCAAATTTAAAATGATAATTCATGACTCATTAGGTAATGATGTAAATTAAAATTCGAACCTAGAATAGTTGAGTTGATATAAAAATCCGGACCAAAAGCGCTGTTAAAATTTCAAGATGCCAGAGCTCATGACTCGATTGCTTTTGCGTCTTCAAACGAACGCTTTTCTGCACTATTTTAAGTTCCTGCTGAACATTATGTTGAAAGGAGATATTATTTATCTGTAATATAATTCGACTGATCTAATTTATGTTTATATTAAATAATTCACGGCCATCTTGATACTTCATTGTGTCTCAGCAATAATGGAATAATGTTTCCAATTCCCATTGTTTAAGACCCCATAATATGTTTCACCGGAATACATTTCAAAAAAATATCGCCTATTTTAGCTCTCAGACCCAAATGTGTCGACAGTAATATACTAGTAAAAAGACAGAGTCACTAGGTATTGGACAGGTAGGGTCGTTGTGAGGGATTGGACGGTTCCTCGGCAACAGTGTTTGTTTGATATGGTTTTAGATTTTTACGGCCAAAAGTATTTTCGTTTTGTCCGAAACGTTGGCCAAAAGAGAAGGTAGCGCAACACGGCATAACACCCCAAATACAAATAACAAAAAAGTGTTTGTTTAGTTTTGAAGAGAAAAAACATTAAAAAGTTGCTGTTTTTACGCTTGCCACTACACCATCTCTTTCCCCCGTACAGCGCCATCCTGCTCACCCAAAACTAGGCGAACCAGGCTGCGCAGATGCCTTCTGCGCATTTCCTACTCTCGAGTCGCTACATAAACCTCGCCCCGCAACAAGGAATGGTCTATATAAAGAGCTGCGAGCCCTAAATTAAACCAGTTCGTCTGTAGCTCGCTCTTGACTAGTACGCTCTCTTAGTTGCGCTTCGTCCTTTGGCACGACCCTCTAAGGAGTATTCTACTACCATAAGTAAGCACCAACCAGACCCCGACTGCTGCCTTAGTTGCGCTTCGTTCTATGGTACGACCCTCTAAGCAGAACCACAGTCAGTTTTGTAGTTCCCAAAGACTAAACAGCAAGGTTCCCTACGATCCCTTGCTCAGTTAATTATTATTATTGTGAATTGATACATTGTGACTATTTTTACTTTATGTGATCTGTGAACTTACTTTAAATAAATAACATTTTACCAACAATTGTGTTATAATTTATATTTTTTACTCCAAATAATGTCATTAATAACTGGTAAGTAAAGTACGTCACTTAAAACCCTGTAAATTATTATTACTCGTATATTATTTATTTAAAATAATTAATATTTTTTGTAAGTGCAGAGAGGATATTTAATGTGGCTATGTGGTAGGTACAAGCCCAACAGAGTTTAGGTCCAAACTAAAAACCTGCCTTTTTTGGGTTCTCATACCCTTAATTTAAATATACCTATCTGAGAGTATCATACTTGTATTGCCTGTGATATATCTTAATCAAACTTTTCTTACTGAATTAAAATTATTCAAGTCCTTACATATCAATCTGTCTCTTGACGAATCACATTTGACGACCTCCGTAGTACAGTGGGTAAGACTCTTGACTCACAATCCGGAGGTCGCGGGTTCGAACCCGGCATGCGAAAATAAATTTTATTTGATTAATTTGTGTTATTTCACAATTAATTCATTTAAAACAATATATAGTATATTTGCGGCATGTTCCAGAGTGGAAGATACTATCAGTATCGCCCTGGTGTAAGACCACCATTCAGAATTGAAACGTTGCTTGGAAATGGCTTTAGCCGTGTTTAGTGACCAGATCTGAATAGCCAGGTACTTCCCAACCTTCCTCTTCCCCACCTCCTTCCCCTCCCCACTACCTTCAGCCTCACAACATACCCCAATTGGGGATGCCATAGTCTAACTGGCTCCAGACGGGAGCAGTTGAGATTCTTGTGCGGTATTCACTGTAAAAAAAAAAAAATTTAGGAAGATCAAATCCTTGTAGGTACTACTGCACCACCCACCATTAAATGTTGGTTTTACTTTCCAAAATACACCAATTAAAGAATATATTACATATTAATATTAAAATATTTATCAGGATTAAATAACATGTTCACAATTATGTCCTCTGCGTGCGAACTCCATCTAAATTGCTTTAAATTGACAATATACAATGTTAATTTCAAGCGACCTCCCAGGTAAGTATTTTTTATTTATTTTTTATTATTTAATAAATGTTTACATGATAGGTACATTGTTGGTATTTTTTGACTACCACACTAGGCTATTGCCCGTGTTGTGGTAGTGTGGTAGTATGGTCCGGTATTCATTCATTTTAAGGCAGCATCGCGTTCATTGGTCAAAACATTGTACATATATTTTCGTATCGGTGATCAATTAACCGGTGTATGCAATTTTTAGCCATAAGTTGTTTTTAATTGTTTGTCTAGCTTGTAGTTTTCTAGATTTTAGAAATGTATTATATGTTTGTACAGCGCCCTTGAGGTGATTTTTCACAAAAACGGCGCTATATAAATCATCCGAATATTAAGACAAATGTGGCTTTAACATGAGTTAAATCTATAATAACTAACAACTCTGCCATAACACCGCACCACTTGTGGTGACAAGTGGTGCGGTACGTTCGGTGACTTTGGAGCGGTGCCCGGATTCATGGAGCGAGGTTTATCAAGGTTTTGCCTGCTCACCTGCTGCGTGGCGGGCCGGATCGAGAAAGACTCATTGAGGAGGCCTTTTCACCTCATAGGGCAAAATACCTCGACATGTCGCCTTGCACCGCAGTTGAAGGGTTGCATTCATTCGTCCGTCACTCCTGGACACACTGGTCCCCAGATTCCTACCCAACCCTCATACCTATTTCCTTCCCAGAACTTAATCTTTTTCTTTTCCTTAAAAACCCTCCACACAGCAACTCCTAATTTGAGATAGGCCCTAAGGGAAATTATTTTCCTCATGACTCTGTGTGGAACTAATGAAAGAAAAAATAATAGATATCAAAATTGGATTAATAAGCCTTTTCAGTGACATCGGAAAACAGGCCCTCATTCATGTTGTATTGTGTTGAATATAATAACACGATTGTAATTGGAATATCATTTATTAAACCAGCCGTGCTGACTGACAGTTCGCAAGTGCCAAGACAACCTATGAAAGTAGTCATAGACAATAATATAAGATCATAGATACTAATACCAACATCCCTCTTTTCCTAATAAAGAAAAACAAGTATAACAACAGAAACAATACATATATAAAATTTTATCTTTACATTATTCATGACATATTAATAAACCATACAAGTGAAATAAAACAGTATATTACTCATTGTGCCAATCTTACATCGAATACGGAATCTAGTCTGGGGTAATGCATATTCCAATGCCCTTGATCCCATCATGAAAGCACAAAAACTAATCATAAAAATAATTCTTAAAATGTCGCTTATTACCAGCACTGATACTATCTTCAATTCTTTCAACGTTATGGACATAAAACAGCTCTACTCAAGATCCATATTACTTAATTTACACAAAAACAACAAAACACCATACAAAGCTACACAAACAATACACAATACCGAGCCAAAAACAACGAACTTCTCCAAACTCCTTTTTTCAAAACCACCTTCGGGCAAAGACACTCTAAATACATAGCTTGCAAACTATACAATACACTACCAACTACGATCAGACAAAGTGACTCCTTTACAAAATTCAAACAAGATATTAAAAAATGGATTATAAGTATTGGACGCCACACTATCACAAATATCTGTAAAATAAATCACACATAGACATAAATAACTATTCACATACAACCTAACCCATATAAAACAAATGAAAATAATGGAATCCTTTCAAATTTAACCTATAAATAGACCAGGCAGAAATTATTTCATTACTCCATCTCCAACATTTATAAAATAACTTTCTTTAAAAGATTTACCACCCTTCCAATCACCCTTCCAACTATATCCTTGTAACTACTATATTCATTTATGTACGCCTGTCTCGACACAGGTATACCCTAGTGAGACAGGCATACAAATAAAACTATTGTAAATATATTTTATTATAGATAAATAAAAAAAAAATAAAATTATAATCAGATGGATTATATCTATCAGGTTTATTGACAGTTCTGCCCGAACGGGTTCGAATGCTTGTCTCATTGCTTGCCATCTCATTAGAAGTTATAGGACCAGAATAAAACGGAATGGAAAGAAAATCATTGTCAAAACGTACACCTTCCTTCGATGAACTATTTCGATTACGCGGTGCTGATGATTCCTGACGTGACCTGTCTAAATTCAAGTGTTTCCTATTCCTGCGGTATCTTGAACCATCAGGAGTTTCCACGATATATGACCTTGGGCATCCTTTCTACTACAGTAGCTGGCGACCATGAACTTGACACATTTTTTTAAATACCAACAATTCAGATTTATGCGAGCATTATATTTAATAATCATTTACCTCAATCCGATTTTGGATGAACGTTAGTAATACTAACGCCGCTTTCTTTATTATTACAATTATAATTTCACGGAAATTCTTTCAGGTTTTTCCTCGTCGAAGAATTATTTTCAAACTCCCCTATCATAATTACCGTTGTAATATGAACACCAAACACAAGCAGAAAAATGATTTTCCGCTGCAAACTTTCAGATCGCCTCCAAGTTGAAAATTTTTCCAAGTTGAAAAGAAACACAAGTCGATACGCTCAAACCGAGCCTTCCGCAACAATACATGGGGTGGGTACTACATACTTGGCTGTATCCAGGGTTATACGGGTATATTCCCCCCAGAATACAGCCTGGATTGGGGGGAGTTCGGGGTGGAGATTATTCCCCCTTCATAGCAGGGTGGCGTAAGAAATAAGGGATGGGAGATGATAAATCATGAGTCTGTTTGCTCAGCCACCTGTTGTGGCTCTGAAAGGGGTGTGTTTTTCACAAGTAGCGTTTGTGGCCATAAGGCTTACATGTTGCGAGGGTATTATTTAGACATAGTGAAGAATTAAGGGAGGAAAGATTATAGACACTTAAAGAGCATTAAATCGACTGATAGATGTATTTTAATGAAGCAATATATGTCATGAACCACTATCGCGACTTCAGTTTTTTTAAATATTAGCTCCACACAGGAGGCCCCGAGGAAAATATTTCCCCTCAGGGCCTATGTCATCTTTGGGGGTGCTGCGTGGAGGGTCGTTTTAGGAAAGGAAGGAGAGGAAGTTAAGAGAGGGAAAAGGGTATGAGGAATGGGTAGGAATCTGGGGTCAGTGTATTCAGGACTGACGTATGATGTGACCATAGGCCTGCCATGCAGCTGGTGGGTAGACGCATCCGCGCTATGACTCGGACAAACCTAACCCAATGAACACGGGCACCAAACGCAGTTTACCTAACTTAGCTAACCTATGGCAGAGGTGTTGGTTGTCCAATAAATGGTTCCAGGGGCGGCGGTACCCGTAACCGCTTCCCAAATTGGATTACAAAACATACTATCACTTATGTGAATACAGCACAATAGTCTTAGCTGCTCCAAAACTTCCTGGAGGAAGTGAGGCTATGGAATCCCCCATTAGGTGTTGTGAGATAGTTCTGGGGAGGGAGAGATGGGAAAGAGGAAGGTTGGGAAGTACCTGGCTATTCAGGTCTATTCATCAAGCATGGCTAAAGCCAATTCAAGAAATGTTTTAATTCTGAATGGTGGTGATACTAGAGTATCTTCCCAGGATTGGACCAGGGCGATACTGAGAGTATCTTCCATCCTGGAACGTGCCGCAAATATACTATATATTTCTTAATATATAAATTGTGAAATAATACAAATTAATCAATTAAAATTTACTTGCGCATGCCGGGATTTGTAGAGAGCCTTACCCCTTGACCATAAAGGCCGTTAAGGGTATGTTCTAAACTCTACGATCAGAATACAATGTCGCCGCACCATAATAAGTAATAAAGTTGTTTATATTTCATGTAAGGCTTCAATTTGAGGCTAAGGCCATTTATCCACGATACATTGAGAGTTGGGAGGGGCAAATTGTTATTTTTTCACCCCGACGATGTTAACATTGTATTAGATATGTTGTTAGGATAGACGGGAAATAATTTTGTTTTGATGCCGCTCAAGAATTCAAATTAACAAGAGATAGTGCAACTATGTTTTGTATTTGGGGAATGCTATATGACTTTAGGAATCCAGGAGGGTGGGTAGGAAATGGGCAAGGGGAAGGTTTGGAACTTCATGGTGTTTATCTATTTTATTTATTTGCTCAAACAATGAGTTAAAGATTACCACAACACGGGCATTAGCCTAGTGTGGTAGCCAAAAAAAAAACAAAAAATCTGTAACCAATAACTAACTAACTAACCGTCACGCCGTTTCCCCGCAGGGGTAGGCAGAGAGGACAGACCGCCAAACATCCCGGTCTTGGCACACAATCCTTGCCTCGTTTACATTCATACAAATAAAATTTTATTAAATAAAAAACAAATTACAACCAAGAGTGATTTGTTTCTGAAATGTGGCCTTTTACCTAACCGCTATACCTATACAGTTCTGTATTTCAATCCGTTTTGAGAATTTTGGAAGAAAACCGCAAAATTAAAAGGATCCTGGGAAAAAAAAACAAACTCACAGTTCTAACAAGGGAGCCATATCAGGTACGAGGGATCATCGAAGCCAGAGTTAAGTTAGCCTCTCAGAAACTAAACGTTCTGTACAGCGCCCGTAGATACTTTAATAGTTCACATCTGCTAACACTGTACAAATCTCTCGTACGCCCCACGGTTGAATTTGGCAGTCACCTCTGGTCTGGAGCCCCAAAATACCTAAAAAAATGCCTCGGCTCTATGCAGAAACGGGCGGTCCGTTTGACAGATTCTCCTATCTTAACAAACGGATTGCGATCTTTAGAGCACAGGCATCGGGTGGGAATGCTGTCTTTGTTCTACCGGTATTTCAATGGAATATGCTCCGATAAACTAGTGTCATTGATTACTTCAGCACCGGTGCACAGTCGGGAACTTCAAACGCGCGCCCAGCATTTGTACACGGTTGACATTTGTCACAGTTGTTTCTACGAATCGTTCTTGAGTTAAACAACGGCTGTGGAACGATTTGCCGGCCTCTGCATTTCCCCCCTCCTACAAAATGTCCCCTTCCTTCACTCCTTACTTTCCACAAAAAGGCCCTCCAGACAGTATCTCTAACCCTGAATGTAATTAACAAGGAATAAAAACAGCGAAAACCTTTCCATTGAGATAAAATCAACAACACGTGTTTTTACATGCAAACTAAAAAAGTAGGATAATATAACACTTGACAGTTCATTCCAAAAACCAATTATTTTTGACAATAATTGTCTGAGTTCCCGGAATGACCTGTTTCATTTACACGTTAATCAAAATACATAACACATTGTATTGCTCTCACGCAAAGCAAACTAACTCAACCTGATAAACATTTTACCTGACCTACAGAACCTTGGTAGCCGGAGCAATGAATATCTATGTACATTGTTGTACTGAAGGCTTATTGCAAATGTGGAGATTTGTATATTAATACCCCAAGGATTTCACCTGGGACCGTTACTATTCACAATTTTCATCAACGACATTATAAAATGCTTTAATTATGCAAATGTTCTACTCTTCGCGGATGATATGAAAATATATCTTCCGATTAACTCTATCATTGACTGCATTAAATTACAAGAAGATCTTTATAGGCTTAATGACTATTGTATAATTAATAAACTCAACATGAACACTTCTAAATGTTATGTGATTACCTTCACTAGAAATAAAATTAAATTTGACCATAACTACCATATAGCCAGCCAATCACTCAAAAGGGTTACTCAAATTCGTGATTTAGGTGTTCTACTTGATAGTAAACTTACATTCGAGGCACATATTAATATGATTGTGAAGAAAGCCCTTAGAATGTTAGGATTCTTATTCCGTATTGGAAAAGAATTCAAGAACATCCAAACACTTAAAATATTGTATTTTTCATATGTTCGCAGTCATCTTGAATTCGCTTCTCAAATATGGAATCCTCAATATAATATTTATATTAAACGCATTGAAGCCATCCAAAGAAAATTTGTTCATCATTTAAATTTCAAGTTTAATATTGGTTATCATAACATTAACAGCTTGCAGGACCCTTATGGACTTAAATCATTAAAAATTAGAAGAGACTCCGCAGATATAATATATCTTCATAAAATTATCAATGGTTTTATTGATTGTTCACCCCTTTTGGCTGAGATTAATTTTAGAGTCCCCTCCGTTAGAACCAGAGAAAAATCAATTTTTCATCTTCAAAAATGTTCTACTAATCTCAGACAAAATGCTTTTATATTCAGAACATGTAATGTATTTGATAAGAATTTTAATGATATAGACATATTCTCATGTAATTTAAGTACCTTAAAAAAGTATGTCATAGTCAACATTAAATAATTTTTTGACCGTATTGCAAGTTACCATGTTATTGCTTTGAATCCTTTCCAGTCAGTTGCATACATGTCATTCGACTTACTATTGTATTTACTCAGTTGTTGGTATGTACAATGTACATATTATTATTATTGGTGTTGTGAAGTGAGAACAAATTTCTGACTCCTACTTCATGTTTGAAATTTTGTAAGCAGATTATTACAGTTTATATTGTGTTTTTATATCTTTTTTTGAATAATTTTCAGGGTTATATTTTTGTTAAGTTCTTATGAGTACAGGACCCTTACTTTTTGTTTTACTTTTTAATTATAATTTTAATTATGTGAAAATCTATCATTGGGTATTATGTATATTATTAATTTTATTATTACAAATGTAAAATATCTGTTGATTTTCCAAAATAAATAAAATAAAATAAATAAATAAAATAAATAATACAATGCACAACCATAGACATCCAAATGGATAGACAAGCAGTTACAGATGAGGGGTAAAACCAAACTATGGAGGGCGAAGAGGGGAAAGATGACTGTGATTCGTTATATAATCAATCTGACAGTAAATAGGTATCTCGCATTACAATATCACCATTTAGTTCTTAAAAGCAAAATCTGCTTTGAATGAATATACCTTTTTACATGGGAGCGCGAATTGCTTGCCACGATAATAACATATTTGCTAAGGCCAAATGCTCGCCCCAATACACATAGCAATATTTTGTTGCCGTGTTTAGTTAAAACACTATTACAAATGTTTCATAATTTACTTACCCCTGTAACCAGCGACGAGCACACTGAAGAACCCCCCACATTCGCTATGTGCACATTGATATGTAGATATATTGTATAGCATACGCTACCGTTTTGGCGTTGTATTTCGTTAAATTTATGGATGTTACCTTCTAGCTGTTCACGGCAAGAATGATGACGTCACACATTTTAGATTCAAGCGAGGCTCTATCCCCTCCCCATGGAGCGAGCCGGTTCCAAGGAGGAGCTCCAGCCGGCGCCATGTGGGGGGGGGGGGGGGAAATAATACGTTTTTATCACATAGGGCAGGTCCATATATTTCATATGTCCGTGTGCACGACAAAGAATTACAATTTTATGTTCTTACTTACATACCACTGCGTATATTTTTCTGCTAGAACGTGATTCTGATGGCAATATCTTAATATTTAATCGACAATATAATCCATAGATTATCAACATCTTTTTACCAGCAGTCCTTATTGGAGTGCTAGTACCTCCCCTGATGTATGGCAGAGACTGGTAGATGAATGAAGAAAGTAAACTGAATGCTGTGGAAATGAGATCCCCGAGGAGTTTGTGTGGTAGGTAATACCATGTATGATCGTGTGATAAATGTGGCAATCCGCAAATAATGCGAGGCTGATGTAAGCGCAATGATTAGGATTAAGAAAGGGACGATCGGATGGTTTTGGGCGTGTAGAGCGAATGATAAAAAAAGGAGTGTAAGGAAAATATATGACACAAATGTAAGTTGTAGAAGAAGTTGAGATATTGAGTTCAGATATTGCTTTGGAGGCTAAATGTTCAGTAAAAGAATTGGATTAATTAGGTGCTTGAACTTTATTGAGCCAGTGAAGACGCACAGTGTTGTCACTTTCATACAAATGAACTAAATGGATGCTAAATAAGCACTCTTGATTTCCTGAATTACGACGTCATGGGGGTGATGTCAATGTGAAAATGGCTGTGATTAATGACAATTATTTTCTTAACAAATGTCTTTAACTTGTATGTGTTTGTCGAAGAAAAAACACCTTCCTGAGAATGCGTAATAATACGTTAAGTAAATTTTGAAAAGTTCATTGCGATTGGTGAAAATGGTTAAAAAGTCGAATTGTGTCTAAAGTAAATATTTATTTTTGATAACTTGTATAAGAACAAAACGTCAATAAAGAATGAATGTAAAAAATTGTACAAATCGTGCGACATAAGTCAAACCATGTTGTCTACAATAAATACAAATAATATATCTATAAACCACATTTCCTACAAAAAAAAAACCATATCAATACAAAACATTGTAAAAGCAGATGTTATGTAGTTTACCGTATTGTATTATATTATACTCATGTTTTTATAAGTATTCCAACTTTTATTTTAAAATTTAAAAAGTTTTTTTTGTTCAAACACAATTTTCCATCTCACATGAGTGTTAAATACACTAAAAATATGTGTACACTACCTAACAGGGGAACTACGGTATCCCCATTGGGTTATATTGTGAGGCAGAAGGAAGCAAGGAAGATAATGATATGAAAAAGAGAATGTATATAAGGTTAGGTTATTCAGATCTGGTCACTAAACACATCTTCTATAGCCACGTCAAAATTCGTTTCTGAATTGTAATATCTCACCTTGATAGTATCTACCACTCGATAGTCAAAGCAGAAAATTTTACGCAAAATTTTTTTATGCAAATATTATTACGCAAGGAGTATTTTCTTTTGTTCTCCCCCCAGGAAGGTCTAATTTGAATTGTATTTACCGACCCTTAGAACAACGCATCGTTTGGTTTCTGATATGAATCGATAGAACAAACTTCAAACCTCCATTCTGTACAGTAACCCACTCACCTCCCCTCGGAAAATCAACGTTTGCTTGATTCTGTTTAAGATAATATTTGTCTGCGAATGTTAAAGGGCTTCATTCCAAAGACGGAAGAACCGGAGAACGTGTAACAATAGGCCACTTGCAAGGACTTAATAACGACTAGGAAAAAATTGTGTGGATAGATTTTTTTACTAAGATTACGAAAATGTTAGTAAAATTTTTAGAAATGTACAGTAAAAAAATCCATTATTTGGGCTCGTGACGTCACTACATGAAAATGTCCCGTCTCCGAAAATGTTCCTATTAATTTTATAAAATTCCACACTGATTTTTTTTTTTTTATATGGCATCACTTTGATTTCAGGCGAATTTTTGAATTTGACGTTTAACGTTCACTAGATTTATTGTTTGTTCTCTGCGAACGTATCATTTGGTTTGATTTTTTGACAGATGTTATGAAGAGAACCCCGTACATTTTACGTTGTCCGTACGTGTTTTAGAAGTATAATGATAATGGTGCGGATTTTAACAAACTCAAATTTTATAAATAATAATATAATTTTACAATAATTATGTAATTTTTTCTCAAATTTTTTCTCATGCAAAAATCGGTAATTTTAAATACATAACTAACTAACCATCACGCCGTTTCCCCGCAGGGGTAGGCAGAGAGGACGGACCGCCAAACAACTCGGTCTTGGCACACACTCTTTGCCTCACTCACATTCATACATCGTCTCATACATACTCTTCTATTATTCTGACTTTTGACATGGCCCGTCTCAAGTATCTGATTTACTTGATCGTGATGTCTTCCTCGGGCGTCCCCGACTTCTTCTACCATTCACATTTGCATCATATATTCTTTTAACACTACTTTCTTCGTTCATTCGCTCTACGTACCCAACCCATCTGAGGGTCCCTTTCTTAATTTTGCTCATTATATACATGTAGGATTACAAAAGATTTTTTAAATATTTATATTGAGGGATCAGTAGGATTTATAGGTTCAATTAGGAATTCCACAGAGCCGAACCCTCTGATATGAAAATATCTGGAGTCGGTGAATTATTTTCCCATCTGGTCTCTGGTAGGTTGACATGTTGTTCTTGTATTGTTTTGTAATTATAATACTTATATAGTGCAATTGCATAACGTGGATTGACCAGATGATCATTTGGGAAGTGTGTGAAAGGGTTTAGTTTTTCCTGTGGAGAAAATTAAACCCGGACATTTAAATCTGGTGCGTTAAAATAATATTCTTATTGTTATTATAATTTACATGTACAAGTATATTACATTTGATTTAGTAATATAGACGTTGAACATTATAATGATTTATGATCATTAAGATGGATCAAGGAAAAAATATTTATTAGATTTAATATTTTTGGTACGCCTCGTTATTCTCCTGTGTCATTCGTGTGGAAAACGTTTTTTTTTAAAATGATTTTCGGCTATGTAATTATCGTTTTTTCGCACCTATAAAATTATGTCCCGTCTTTCCGGTTTATAAAAAATGGTCTGATTTTTCGGATTGAAATTTTCGAAAAATCGCCAGGGTTTCAAAAATACGATTAAAAAAAATATATACAGAATGTCTTATAGTGTTTGCCTAAACCGGATTTTTAAAAAATGTTATGCAAGTGGCCTATTATCGAAGAATCGACTCGACAGTTAATCTCTGATAGTTGATCCTTTGGATAGTTTACTCCCCGAGTAGTTGTTCCCTTTACCAATTAATCCCCCAGACAATTTATCCACCAAAGTTTCTTGAAGTATTTATATTCTTCTTCTTCTTCCTTGCACTGTCCCAACGCATTGCCTAGGTAGGCTGTTGGGGTCGGCTCAGGTTGTTATATCTTCTGTTCTGGAGTTTCTCTGAAGAATTTTGGAGCATTGAGTCATCCAGGAGTTCTTCGGTCTTCCTCTGGATGACTGTCGATGAAGCTCCATAGACATTGCCTGTCTCACTGTGTGGTCTGATGGTCTCCGTCTTATTTATATTCGTATTTGAAGTATTTATATTCGTACGTTAATATTATATTTAAATAGGGGGTCGTCCATTAATCACGTGAGGCTCGAAAGGGGGGGGGGGGAGGGTTCGGGAAAAATCACGTAATATCACGAGGGGGGGGGGGGTATAATGAGATATCACGTGCATTTATTTTTCGTGATAATATTCTGAAAATTTCAAAATACTTTGTACTAAAAAAGTGCACGTGATTTGGGGGGGAGGGGTTTAGTCTAAAATCCCACCACATATCACCAAGGGGCCGAAAATCCACATTTCGTCGAAAGTTGTTCTTACGATCGTGCAGGGCGGTTACAATGAGAAAGATTAATTATTCTCCGTACCAGCTTTTCAAAATTATAACTCAATATCAATTTTATTTCATTCCAAATTTGTTTTAATTTATACCTACATCCAAAAACGCTGAAAGACGTGATGATAAAACTATTAAAATAATGTACTTTTTGTAATTATTTTTTGATCATAAGTATTTATCATTTTTCAATAATGTTTAAGTTAAATAAGAATGTTAAAAAATCTGAAATATATTAGTTTGTAAGTGCGCAAATAAAATACACAAAAGGACCAATTTTCGTCAAGAAACACATGTACGTATATATTTTTTAATGATTTTATTTAAACTAAAATTAAAATTCTAAAACATGCGATACCCAGATAATATATTGATTTATTTTACTGCATGATTATATGATTTGAAATGGGTGTGGTATAATACAAAATCTTCTTTGAAAATTTAACAAATCTGCCAACGACCTAAGGTACAACTTTATTATACTATTTTTTTTTCTCAAAATTTAAAACATGCTAGATATGATTTGACATGACATGACATTTATAATTTTTTGTGGAAAAGAGTACACGTCTAAAATCTGATTTAAAAATTACATATTTCTGGTTTTCTCTGGTAATAACACTCTTAGCGATTTGAAAACACGAATTTTAAATGTAATATCTCTAGGTATTTATAAAATTCACGGACGATGGAATGAACGAATATTAAAATACATTGAAATAATGAGTAATAAATTTTCCGAGGGGTCAACTGACCGGGGGATCAACCTTCCGGGGAATAAACTCTCGGGGGATCTAGCGTCAGGGAAGTTAAAAGTTATATAATTTATATTAATTAGTAGAAAAACACTGTAAATACTTCAAAGCACTCTTGTTAATACAATTAACTTATTGCAACATTTTTTACAATGCTGAAAGAAATTTTTGATCGCTTCACATATATTTTTAGTTTATTTATGGTGGTTTTTCACAATTTTACAATTACCTTTCTCATGTTTTGAAGGCTAATTGTGCGAAATTGCACCAATCTCGAAATAAAACTGGAGATTTGAGTAAAGATCAAATCCACGCCAACACTGTATTAATCGATTCTCTTCTTTATAATAAATATGTGTACTTATTAGTGACCGACCGTAGGGTCGGTTTCGGTTTCGGTTTCGGCAAGTTTCAGCAAAAAAAATCGAGTTTTGGCATCAGTTTCGGTTTTATCGCGCGTCGTTCGGCTGACTTCGGGTGAGTTCGTGGCTTGTGTGTCACCCGCCATTATCAGCTGAGTTCACATCAGCCGGTAAAAATGCTGCATCAACCGGTTAAAATACTCTATTAATGAGGTCCTTCCTTTATAATGTAAGAGTTGATTTTTAACAAATTTTTGTTTCAAGGAGTTGTTATAAAAATATTTGTTTATTTTACAGATAATTTTAAATAAATAATTATTTTTTCACACTCCAGTTTTAGCTTTTTTATTTCATTTAACACGTATAATAAGAATGTTGTGATTGTAAACGTAATTAAAATATAAATACTAAATTAATGAGGTCCTTCCTCTATAATGTAATTATTATATATTATTTTTTTATTGACAAATTTTTGTTCCAAGAAGTAGTTAACATGTTTTGTTAATTTTTATAATTTTTGTTTGTTTTATAGCAGTAATATAAAAAATTACATATTTTTTAATATACTTCAATTATTATTTTTTTTATTTCATTTAACACCTGTTAACTGTCTGTATATGTATAAAAAAATAACCCGAATAGATTAGAATAATAGATTTTTTAACATTACTAAAAAAAAATCGGTTTCGGTTTCGGTTTCGGCCGACACTGAGACAGATACCGAAGATTCGGTTTCGGTCAGACACTACTACTTATACATATACACTAACTGAAGCAGAAGGCGTTACCCGGACTTTATTCTGTTTTAAGGGGTCGAAAAAGGGGATGGTTAGTTTTAACAAATCTTACATAAATAGTAGCCTTCTTCGTCTTTTGAAGGTAAAGTGTGCAAAATTTCATCAACCTCCCAACAAAACTGTAGATCTGTATGCAAATAAAATCCACACCGCCCGCACGCCACTAACCAACAAACGATCAGTTTTATGTATTAGATGATGGTGATAAATTGAAATCATCTTTTGAGAGTCACCAACCCTCTCACTTGTGGTAATGAGAGAGTGAGAGTAAACTGCGGTTGAATTCCACAGGTTTCTAAAAAAACAATAAAACTTCAAATTCCACGAATCCATTATTAAAAATTATTTATTCAAAACCAGCTGACTTGGAATTTACAATTTGATGTTGTGGCTGACAGATTATGCAGATTTTCTCCTATTCAGCGGAAAACGTTATTCTTATTGCCTACGAAGCTGTATTGTATTAAACACTGTATTGCGAAGATTTCAAACACTTATTAACACTATTATTGCCTTTCTTGCAAACGGAAAACTTAATAACAGCATAGTATTTGAATTTCATAAATAAAAGTCGTGATTTCACCTCTCATTTTCATACTATTACGAAATCCATGAAAAATACAGTGTTTTCCTTGCCTTAGTTTTTCGTTTCATTCTCATCGCTGTTTCTCTTCTCATAAATTTTTATAGACAAAGATTTTTTTCATATCCACGTGATAATCATTTCTACCAATATATTACATTATTTCCCTCGGCAGGAATATCTTGTCCGGGATATCTTTGAATTTCAGATTTGAATTGAATTTCATCCGGTAAAGAGAAAGACAACGATAGCAGGATTTATAAAAAAAAACCCTTTTTAAAATGCTTCCTTATAATAAAGGAATAAAAAAGGTATTCAAAGAATAAACCTGCCTGGCGTTCGAGAGGTTCTTCAATTCTTAAGGGTTAAAAGTTTTACCTACTTTAAAATGATTATTTCGTTGATTTATTTGTCTAATACTAATATTTTTCAGATTACGACAGTGATGAAATCCTACACAAAACAACGGTCAAAGGCTGTAGGAAAATCACTTTCTAATTGTTGCCCTTATCTACTTATCCATTATCTCTATAATATGTGTAAATATGAATATGTACATGTTTGTGTGTGTGTACACATACATATATATTTTTTTCCTTTTTTGAAGTAAAAATTTCCTTAGCACCGTTTTATTTTGAAACTCGATGAAACGAAAAATAAAAACTAAAAAGAGACAAACACATACATCTATAGGATTTGACTGGCGAGAGAATGAGAGTATAATCGGTCTCCTCTCAGTGCGGTGCTTCGGAGCCTCCCCACTCTTATCTACTTTAGTTTTCTAAAGGTTTCACTTCTACCGCGTGTGAATTGCACTCTATGATTATTTATTATTTTATTTTACATTAGCTCCACCCTGGAGGCCCTGAGTAAAACAACTTCCCTCGGGACCTATCTATGTCATCTTTGGGGATGCTGTGTGGAGAGTTTTTAGGGAAAGGAAGGAGATGAAGTTCTGAGAATTAATAAGGTATGAGTAGGACTCTGGGGATCAATGTGTTCAGGGGTGACCTACGTATGAATCCATTCCTCCCACAGCGGAGCAAGGTGATGGGTCGAGAGGGTCCTGGCTGGAGAGGTCTAGGATAGGTCTTCCTCAATCCTTCCAGATACGGCCCGCCACGCAGTAGGTGGGCAAACGTATTCGCCGCTAAGACCTAGACCAATCCCATGAACCCAGGCACCCCTTCAAACGTAGCGAACCATTTGGGATGACACATGCCAGGGGTGTTGGTTATCCAATAAATGGTTCTCGGGGCGGCGGTACCCAAATTGCATGACAGATTAAGCCACCGCTACCCGAATTTCTACCGATTTCTTACATATTTCCCTTAAACATTTTAAGTTTTTAAGCTCTTAAAAAATATATGTTATTTTTGTAGATAATATCTAGAAGCGTTCCACGCCGAAACGCAAATTATATTAAATTCCCTCGATAGAAAAAAATCGGAAAGTATGCTCCGAAAATTATTATAAACACGTTTGTTTCAGTTATTTTACAAGTTATAGTTGTGAAAAAATTCACAATGTTTCTTTAAATAATACTTAAGATACCTTTATGCAGAATATTTATTTAACATTTTAAACAAAATAAAATCAAAGAATAGTTCAGATGGATTAACTATTAGTAAAATAAGAGATGCTTTTCCAGTAATTGGATCTACTCTATTAAATATTATCAATGAGACGATTGAAGAAGGAAAATTTCCACAGTCATGGAAACTATCTACTATTATACCGGTTCCAAAGGTTAAAAATACCAGAAAATGTGAAGAATTTCGAAAATATGAACAGATTCTTGAAGTTATAATAAAAGAACAAATTTTGCAATATCTAGATAAACACGATATTTTATACCAAGAGCAATCAGGGTTCAGATCTAATAACTCATGTGAAACAGCATTAAACGTAATTGTCGAAGAATGGAAGGAAGGAATGAATAAAAAAGCGGAAAGCCCGTGTTCCGCTTCTTACAAAGAAGCGGAACACGGGCTTAGTCTCCTGCAAACCTGGCTTAAAAGAAATTCCCTCACGCTTAATGTTAATAAAACAAAATATCTTACATTTTCTATAACAGCCAGAGGGCAGCCGTCGGAGGACTTAAATCTCAAATTACACACATGCCAAGGAATTTATCAACAAAATCTAGGCTTATCATGCCTCTGTCCCACTATAGCACACTCCAAAAGCATCAAATATCTTGGAATTGAGATTGATGATAATCTCCGATGGAACTCACAAATTGACGTAATTACAAAAAAACTAACCAGGTACATATACTTCTTTAGAAACATTCGTAATATCCTCAACATAAACGATATTAAAAAAGTATACTATGCTTTGTGTCAATCACAAATAGAGTACGGTATAACTGGATGGGGGTCTGCCTTGAGCACTCACACAGAGCGACTCAATATAGCCCAAAAAGGAGTACTAAAGACAATACTGAAAGTTCCGCTTAGAACTCGGACGGAAGAAATATTTAATAACTTTCAAGTCTTCAATGTACAGAAACTTTATTCAAAAAATATTTTATTTAAACTGAAAAAAAACATATATGTATACTCCACTGCCCAACATAAATACTCAACCAGGGCAGTAAGCAATAACATCCTGGTTACTCCCAGTTTGAACACATCTTTTGGACAGAGAAATAATAAATTCCATGCTATGAAATTATACAATGCTCTACCAGATCAAATCAAAAATATAAAGGAAATGAATATATTTAAAACAAAAGTAAAAACATGGCTGAGAGATCAAAGTGATAATAAAATTACAAACATCATGAAGATGATATAAAGGCAATCCATAACCAAATACAAATATTAAAAAAAAAACTACAGGCCACCTCAGAACAGGAAATCCTAGTGAGGAGGTCTGTGAAAAAAAAAAGAATCTATACTTATACTATACATTATACATACATGTACAAACCTTGCTATTGAAACTAATAATAAATAAATAAATAAATAAATAAATAATAATAAATTTATCTTAGCAATATTTTTGGATTTTCAAAGGGCATTCGAAACTATAGATCGAGACATACTAATAAGAAAGCTTAAAGAAATTGGTTTCTCATCTGTAGCCATTAAATTAATACAAGAGTATTTGAGAGACAGAAAGCAGGTAACAAAAATAAATAATCAATTTTCAAAACCAATGGAAAATAAGTTAGGAGTACCACAGGGATCGGTCCTTGGACCTCTATTGTTCATACTCTATATTAATGACATGGTGAAAATATTTTCAAAATGCAAAGTACGACTATTTGCCGATGATACACTAATATACCTAATTGGAGATAACTATGAAGAACTAATACACATTTTAAATAATGAACTAAATGATGTATCAAGATGGCTAAAAATAAATAAGCTTAAATTAAATACAAAAAAAAAACAAAATGTATGGTGATTGGATACAAGAAGACATCCAGTGAAAGCAAAATTAAAATTGATGGTGAAATTATTGAAAATGTTACTGAAATGAAACACTTAGGAGTTATATTAGATTCGAAACTAAACTTCAATAGACATGCTGAATACACCCAAAAGAAAATTGGCAAAAAGATATCTTTTTTTGGAAGAATTCGGCCAAAAATTTCTAGAAAAACAGCAATCACCATATACAATTCAATAATTGCTCCACACTTCAACTACTGCTCAAGTATACTTTTCCTATGTAACGAAAGAGAACAAAATAAGTTACAAATTCTCCAAAACAGGGCAATGAGAATAATTCTTCGACGAAACAGATTTTCAAAAATAATTAAAATGTTAAAGGAACTAAATTGGTTGACCGTGAAACATATGCTGACCTTGAACACGATGGTATTTATTCACAAAATATTGAACAACACGTTACCAAAATACTTCTCAAATAAAATTTTATACAATAAAGACATTCACAGATATAACACAAGGACGTGCAAGGAAATTAGGCTACAAAAAAAGGACAAAGCGAATACGCAGAACAGTCTACTGTACAAGGGAATGAAGTTGTATAACACACTACCAGAAACTTTAAAGTCCACACCAATTGCAAAGTTCAAGATGTATTGTAGGAGCTACATAAAACTTGAAAAAATATAGTGAATATGAAATATTATTATCAATTAGAAATTTGTAAACTTAAATGTACAAATTACTAAAATAAAATAATTATTATTATTATTCCACGAGATTTTTGCTCTATTTTAAACGAGTTGTGTTTTATATTTTTGAATGTAGCTATTACTTTGTGGTTATCCATTATAGAAAAATGAAACAATACAACTTTGTATAAACCACTTATATGATGTGCAAATCAATAATTTTTCTGAGTTCGCTAACCATATCATTGAAAATAACCACAGTTTTGAAAAAAACACAGGGATAAATATTCTTCATATTAATCATAAAGGAAAACGTTTAGATAACTTAGAAGCTTTGGAAATTAAAAAATCCCTTAAAAATAATGAATCTATCATCGACAAACAAAAAATATTGCCATATAGCCCAATCATGGATTTGTTCCCCTACCCACCCACTCTACACTAATACCTACCCACCCAATCTACATTATTAACTAACAACGGCTCCACCCCTACCACAATAAAACATTGTTCTAAACTGTCAAATTAATGTCAATAAGCTTTCCCTGACGAAGGAACGTTTGTTCCGAAACCGGTCGGATTTGAACATCATATAAGTGGTTTATACAAAGTTGTATTGTTTCATTTTTCTGAGTTGTGTTTTATTTAACGCTTTTGCAATTTTCGCATCGATTTTATCGCTTTAAATATTAGCGCGCTCCTCTAACATTCGTAATTACATATCTCTCCATCGTCTTCTTTTCGAGCGCGGATGCGGCGCCTTAATGTTAGTGTTCGTAAGTAAAAACACTCGTGCAGCATCTTCCTAACCAAGCGGACAAACTGTGTAATGTTTTGTTAGTTCACTTTTTACGTTATTATCCAATTTGTCGATTTTTTAGCTTCATTCAACCAAAATCCTAGCTATCTTAAAAAGACGGAAAGATATAACCATTTCCTCAAAGCTAATGCTTTACCCCAACCTACCCCATAAAGTAAATGTAAGTAAAACGAGTTTCCCTGACAAATTAAGTGGGACTGCAGTCGAGATGCGAACAAGAAGAAAAATAGGGAGAGAGGGGAGCCGCGTGAGAAATGAAGATAAGGGAGAGAGTAATGCGAGTTGGCAGGAGCATTACAGTAATGAGAGAAATCTCCGATTGTTTAGGTTTAGTGGTATAAAATGTTTGTCACAAGTGTCTCAAGCGTGCAATGTTTGTCTCAAGCGCAGTTTTTTTTTAGTTAGAGGACTTGTGTTGTGATTTTTTTACCTTTCAGGCTTTTAAATTTTTTTATATACAAGTCCCAGTTCCCGGGTGCGAATGCCGTCCTTGTTTTATTGGCATTTCAATGGGAGGTGCTCTGAGTAATTAGCGTCTACGGCTCCGATGCAGAGTCAAAATTTCAAAATCTAATCCTGAAAAAGGTGAGGTTTGTCTAGGTCTTGGCGGCGTATGCGTTTGATCACATACCGCATGGCGCGCTGGACCGGGTGAGACTGGTTGAGGAAGACTTTTTTTATTTCTCCTGCCCGACTCTCCTGACCTGATTTTCGGCTATGTAATTATCGTTTTTTCGCACCTATAAATTTATGTCCCGTCTTTCCGGTTTACAAAAAATGGTCTGATTTTTCGGAAAGAAATTTTTGAAAAATCCCCAGGGTTTCAAAAATACGATAAAAAAAATACAGAATGTCTTAGAATATTTGCCTAAACCGGAAAATTAATAAAAAAAATGTGATGCAAGTGGCCTATTAGAGTTAAAAAAACTAAAGGTGACCCATTTATAAAACCTTTATATGTTTTCATTCTGAATTTCTACATCTCAAAAATTGAATATATATTTCGAATTATACAATTTGAAAGCGTATTTTATCACCTTTCAACGACAATATTTTATTTAATTAAATGAAGACAATAGTAGCGAAACTCAATCGAAAAGATACTGGCTCCTCTGGGACTCGAACCCAGGACCCTTTCCTTACATGGCAGGTGCTCTACCAACTGAATAAAATACAATATTTAAGTTTTCAGATGCGTTCAGAAATATTACATTTAGTTGGATTTTATCGCAAAGCGGATATATTTTGACCTTCAACAAACAGGCCTGATTAAGCCAATGTTTCACACGATTGACGGTCCCACTACGGAAACCCTTGCAGTTTGCAGTACCCACCGTATCTTACATATAAAAATTAATCGCTAAATGTGTTGCTAAGCGCAAATCTCGAGAGCAGCTGAACCGATTTAGCTAATTCTTTTTTTAGAATATTCCTTGAAGTACGAGCATGGTTCTTTCGGAGGGAAAAATTAAGAAAATTGCGCAGAAAATTGGATAATTTCAGAAAACCTAACGACTATCGCACGTTTGATAGTTCGCGTGTTTGAGAATGACATTTTAAATCAGGATTCTATTTTCGAAAATCTTTAAGTTGATAAATTTATTTAAAGTAGGTACTCCCCTAATAGTTTGATTAGAATCAAGAATTTTAGATATTTTAAATAGGTACCTGTGTTAGGTACCAAACTTAATATACATGAAAAATGGAAATTTGAATAAAAATTGTAAAAGGTGGTACGCGGTCTGTTTAAAACTGAATGTACTGGGATTGAATATATGGAACGTGGGAGGAGGGTTGGCTGGCCGAGGGAGCGGGAAAGGGAAGAGAGAAGGCGGGGAAGCTGGAAGGGGAACGCCGGAGGGGAAGGGGACGTGTGAGGGGGGAGGGGAACTCGGGAGGGGGGTTCGCGGGATGTTGGAAGGGGAGGGGGAGTGGAGTGGGGAGAGGGAAGGTGGAGGTGACGGAGTGGGAACGCGAGAGGGGAAGAGGACGCAGGAGAAGGCGGAAGGGGAACGGGACGAATGGGAAAGGACACTCAGGGAGAAACAATTTCTTTATTAAATGGCAAAGCAACGCATGCCGGGACTAGCTAGTATTTAATAAAGTTTGATATTTAATAGTATATTAGGGATACCGTGTCTCATTAATAAGGGATGCGCCGGTCAATACTTGGAAAAACCCTTTAAAGCCGGCGCATCAGGAAGTTTTGAGTGTTGACCCTTAGTTAGTTAGTCCCTATTAACGCTAATAGGGTGCTGATGAATTCCAGTAGGCTTTGAAATTAGACGAGCTCAATAACTTTACAGCCTTCGTGGAAGTTTTGGTTCAAATTCAAATAAATGGCCGGTACTTAATGCTGCTTTATAAGCGTTTCAAAAATGAAGAAAACGTTTACCGAAGTTTCTTTTGTTTTTTTTTTACATTAGCTCCACATAGATGGCTACGGAGGATAGGAAACAAAAACCAAATGAGAAATAAAAATACCCATGTCATCTTTGGGAATGCTGTGTGGAGGGTTTTTTAAGATAAATGAATTACAGGAAAGTTTTAAGATTTTCACGGCCAAAAGCATTTTCGTTATTTGTTTTTGGGGTGTTATGCCGTGTTGCGCTACCTCCTTCTTTAGCCAACGTTTCGGACATCGTTGCAGTGTCCATCATCAGGGCAGATCCGGTACCGTGAAGTGTGTGCTTATTTACTTCGAAGCGATACCGTGTCGCCAGCACCACTAACTTACACCAGTACAAAATAATCGTGACAAGCAGTGGCGTCATCGCCGCGGAACGGAATAGAAAGTTCATTAAAACGTGGTATTTATGCTAGCCAGGGGCAAGTCCGTTTGCGAGATGCCGACGGAAGTGGCTCCATCTCTTAATGAAATCTAAAATTAGAAATCACAATGGTATCGCTTCGAAGTAAATAAGCACACACTTCACGACTAAAAATTACACATCTACCGGATCTGCCAGATCTGCCCTGATGATGGACACTGCAACGATGTCCGAAACGTTGGCTAAAGAAGGAGGTAGCGCAACACGGCATAACACCCCAAAAACAAATAACGAGAATTACAGGAAGTTTTGGGAAGGAAGGAACAACAGTATAACCTTATTGTAATAAAAGGATAAAATAACAATCTTTTAAAATCAATTTACATTTTCTTGTACAAAAGAGTCGATGTGTCTAGAATTTGATTTAAAAACGACATATTTCAGGATGTGTCTGGCATTTCCCTCTTAAACTTTCTTCAAAACGAAACTTATTGAATATATTCTAGCAATTTATGTTCACATCCGTATGGCCGTGTTTCAATATATTCGTCTTACATTCATATGGCCATGAGAGGTTTAAATTGTTTGAATCATATCCAGACGAAACAATATTTCTGCAGTTCAAAAAGAATTTGCAAACGCGTAGTTCTTATTTTCTGTGCAAGTGCCCTCTGGCGTCCAGTTTTGAGCATATCCTTCCTCATAGATACGGATAAAGAAGTATCTGGAGGTCTAGCATGGTCGATCGATAAAAGCTACAACAATACAATATTGACCAAATTGGTCAACTATGGTCAGTTATCAATACTTGCACTCACGGTCAACAATTGGCAAAAGATATTCCGTACATATATTGGTACATTTTAGCCCGGCAAATTCGGGCCATTCGTTATGCAAAATAACGGGCTAATTAATGAACGGAGCTAACTAATTCTTAGCTAATGGAGTTCTTAGAATTGAAAGAAGTCGTACACGCAATCCATTGACTTAGTGCGTTTTAAGACTCCATAAATTTATTCCGTTCGATCATTGAGAACCGAAAATGGTTAAAATATGAATAAAGACCTCATTAAGTAATTAACTCTCGTTTAGTGTCAAAAAGTAAATGAGGACTGCCAAAGCGTATTTAGATTAGTATTTCAATTTATCAGTATCATAATAGCAGGAAATGTGTGTGTAGTAATGTAAATGTAATGCACTCGCTTCGATGTAAAATGCACTAACGCTGGGGTAATGTTTCTTCATATTGAATTTCGTTCTTTTGTATCAACTTTGTTTCATTTTGCAATATTACTTCTTTGTCTGAAGTTTTGCATATTATCTTGCTTGGAAATTTCCTTACTTCCTTTATTTTCTTCATCTCGTTTATATTCTCATACTCCATCTAGTTGTTAACTGCCTTCATTAAGGCAAAACTTAAGTGAAATCACTATTTTAGATTCATCTTTAATACGAATTGGTTTATATTATGAATACCAAAAATATGCTTTGTATAAACTTAAGCTTTTTCTGTCGTTTCGTTTGACTAGAACTAAAACAAATTTTTTGAATGTAGCTATTACTTTGTGGTTATCCATTATAATAAAATGAAACAATGCAACTTTGTATAAACCACTTATAAAATGTGCAAATCCGACCGGCTTTTTTTTTTTTGACGAAGTAACGTTTGTTCCGAAACCGGTCGGATTTGCACATTTTATAAGTGGTTTATACAAAGTTGCATTGTTTCATTTTATTAAAATAAAATTGTTAATTATTTTATAAATGAATATAAGCAGAAAGTAATAAAAATGTATTTTATCATCAGAAATGTATGAAAAACTATAAAACATAACTTTCTAAAAATACCATTTTATGGATAAAATTACTTGTAACAGTTTCCCTTGATTAACTTTTTATCTGCCTTATAAAATTATTCACAAAATAAATAAAAAACTACTTTGTCGTCAAAATCGACTGTTTCTTTGAGATTGCTGTGCCTAGTACTTATATTGGTGGTGATTTAAGTCACACTAAGAATGTAAACATTTTTTCTTCAATTTGCTTGTATTTCTCTTGATGTTTAATATTGAAACAGCTCTGTGATTTATTTCCCACTCCGAGGTCTTTTCTAAAATATTAATATCTCAGTTTGTGAAGAAAAGGTGGACAAGAGTTAAAGTGTTGCAGCCTACCTGAGGAACCAGTGATGTCCATGGCCTTGAGATTCCTTCCCTTGATGATGGTGAGGGTGAGTCTCCCAGCAGTGGGGAGGTAGCACAGGGACAGCATCAACTCTCCCAGCTGGACCTTCTCCTGAGGAAGAAAACAGTGGATGATTTAAAATGGCTTTTCAATATTGGGTATTAACCATGTTATTACTTTAATAAAATATGTACAACTGTTTGATACGTTTAAAAAAAAAATATTTCAAATTTTTAAACTTTATGAGTAAAATCTCAAATTATAATATTTAATTAAATGAAGACAATATTAGCGAAACTCAATCGAAAATCTGGAGACAGAAAAATCAGAAAAATATATTGGCTCCGCTGGGACACAAACCCAGGACCCTTTGCTTACATGGCAAGTGCTCTACCGATTGAGCTACGGAACCCATATCAAATTCGGTCACTTTTAACTGTATCGTGCTTCAACTAAGAACTACCAACATTATATTCATTTTCTTAACGCACATATTATTGGCTGCTATCTTTATACATGATTGCAAGAATTCAAATGCTATCTAGATTTTTATTGATTTTATTTTTAATACGCGACATCCATTGACTTTTCTGCAAGTCTAGGATGAATATTTATTTTAATTTTTTAAACTTTATTAATAAAATCTCAAATTACAATATTTAATTAAATAAAGACTGGAGACTGGAGACTGCAGAAAATCTGGAGACAGAAAAAGATATTGGCTCCGCTGGGACACGATGTCCCAGCGATGTCCGATGTCTCAGAGGAGCCAATATCTTTTTCTGATTTTTCTGTCTCCAGATTTTCGATCGAGTTTCGCTATTGTCTTCATTTAATTAAATAAAAAAAATAATTGTTGAAAATTTTACGTGTATCCTAATTTTTCTTCCGATAATACAGGGGTCTATTTATTATATAACTAACAAAACTGCCTAATTTGAACACTGTAGCATAACTGTTCATTACCGTATTATTTTATCTATATCGTAGGATATTATGTATTTAATCTTCTTCTTCATCTCTTAAAACAGTATTATAGTCTGCAAACTCCAATTAAACCGCGATTCGAACATTTCACATAGGCATACCCGCCGCCACGTGCAAGTGGAAATAACCGAATGATAATAACGAAATGATAACGAACGATAAATACCGAAATGAAAATCTAGTATCTTTCAACGGAAGCAATCTTCCGAACAGGCCCTCCATTGATATGCTTGGTGTAACCCTAAATGACCAGCTCAGGTATGGGGGCTCCATCGAAGCCAGAGTAAAGTTAGCCTCCCAAAAACTGGGCGTACTGTACAGGGCCCGCAGATACTCTAATAGTACACAACTGCTAACCCTTCACAAATCACAAGTGCGCCCCACAGTTGAATTTGGCAGCCACCTCTGGTCTGGAGATCAAAAATACCTGAAAAATACCCTCGACTCTGCGCAGAAACGTGCGGTCCGTTTTATAGATTCTACCATCTTAACAGACGGATTGCAATCTTTAGAGCACAGGCGTCGGGTGGGAATGCTGTCCCTGTTCTACCAGTATTACAATATAAGATGCTCCGAGGAACTAGCGTCATTGATCCCTTCGGCACCTGTGCATAGTCGGGAAACACGCCAAACGCGTGCCCAACATTTGTACACGGTTGACATTTGTCACATGAGAACGGGTCGTTTCTTCGATTCGTTCTTGTGTTCAACAGCTCGGCTGTGGAACGATTTGCGGCCTCTGTGTTTCCTCCTTTCTACAACATGGGTCTCTTCAAGACCAATGTTCATTCCTTCCTCTCCTCAAAAATACCCTCCACACAGCATCCCAGATGACATAGGCGCTGAGGGAAATTATTTTCCTCAGGGCCTCCTGTGTGGAGTTAATGTAAAAAAAAAAAACATCTCAGAAATCATCCGAAAACCGCACGTCACGACACGTGCCCTGGCCACGCGCGTTGTGATAGTAGAAAGTTCACCTACTTACTCCAAATTTAAAATCCCAATTTCATTGGGGTAAAAAAATAATAGAAATCTAAAAATAGTTTTTGAATATCGAGTATTTTAAGAAGATACTTACGTAGAATAAAAATCTACCTAACACCAAAAACATTTTAAGTCCACGGAATGTACGGGTAATTGAAATGAGAACGGGTTCGACGACTTTTCGCATAGTTTGTACAATCTCATGAATCTCATGATTTTATTCAGCTGAGTTCAGCATGACCAAGATATTAACCCCTGACTCTGGAGACATAAACGTTTACGACTTTAACAGAACTAATTAATTAACTCCATTTTGTGTAAATAAATTCGACGGTTTTGAGGTGAAGACTTTGTCAAGTTCAACGTTAAAGAGAAGTAGAGAGATAAAAGGGTGAAAATAATAAGGGTGAGTGTTGAAAAATCTCGATGCCGTGTACCGGCAAAAATGTTAGTGTTGGTTTGAGCTTTCTATGTAAGACGGAGACAAAGTAATATACCAATTTAAGACTCCGCAACCGGGCCCGAAAAGAAGAAGATGGAGAGATACGAAATTACGAATGTTAGAGGAGAGCGCTAACATTCACAGCAACAAAATCGATGAGAAAATTGCGAAAATGTTTAATAAAACACGACTCGTTTAAAATACAACAAAAATCTCGCGGGCATTGTCTTAAACAGTATTTAAAGAAACACGGTGATATTTGTCATACATATAACTTGTAAAATAATTGAAACAAACTTGTTTGTAATAATTTTTGGAGCATACTTTGCGATTTTTTTCTGTCGAGGGAATTTTATATAATTTGCGTTTCAATGTCTACATATTGTCTTTAAGAGTAACATATTTTTTTAAGAGTTTTAAAACTTAACGTGTTTAAGGGAGATATGTAAGAAATCGATAGTAATTCGGGTAGCGGGCCCTTAAGAGGCGAGTTTGGCTACCGCCGCCCTGGGAACCATTTACTGGATAACCAACACCTCTGTCATAGGTCACCTCAAGTGTTCGCTACGTTTGGTGACTTAGGTTTATAGGGACGCGTTTATAGGGTGAGGTTTGTTCGGAACATGGTGGCGTGGCTGACTGGTGAAGGGAGACCTTTTGACATCTTCAGCAGGACTCTTCCTAATCACTGCCTCGCACTGCAATGGGAGGGATAGATTCGTCCGTCACACTGACACCCAGATTACTACCCACTCCTCACACCATTTTCCTTCCCAGAACTTCCTCTCCTTCCTTTCCTAAAAAGACCCTCCAAATAAAAAAAGGATACCCAAAATTGATGCAGGCCCAGAGCGGAAATATTTTCTTTGGGCCTCTTGTGTGGAGCTAACGAAAAAAAACGGCTGGTCGCTTAGCGACTTTTTGGAGCGCAGTCGGTTTCTGCCATGCTGTTGACATTGTTTTAATCAACTGCATAACAGTCTATATAATTTAATATGTATAGATGACATTAGACTGGTAAAAGATGTTATCTAGTGAAGGTGTTACAAGCAAATGTATAATCGGGGAGACCCACCTATTTTCCGCCCCGTTATAAGTAACAAAAGATTATTTCTTCAAATTTTGCAAATTCACTTTGTGGCACCATTTTATTAATGAAATAATTAAAATCAATTTGTTTTTACCACGATAATGATATTTAAAAAATCAACATGTTTCGAGAAGTTGTGGGGGGGGGGGGGGGGGGGGGAGAGGGTGAAAGTGATGAAGAGAACATCGTTTCGTGATTTTTTAAGTAAAGATTATCGTGGTAAAAACAAAGTGTTTTTAATTACTCCAGATCCTCGAGTGTCCCTGCTCATAATAAAAGTACTGAAGAGTAGAAAGTATGGAAAAGTAGTAAAAGTAGCTCCGCATGGAAGATGGATATGTATTTGACAATGTATGTAAGTACCCAGTGAAAACCGCATTATCACTTAATGTTTGAAAATACACAATATTATTGTAAATGCCATACGTCTATTTTTTAAACGATTTGCCGGCCTTGTGATTCCTGCCTCGTACAATAGTTTCACCCCTTCCTTTCCTCAAATAGACCCTGCACACAGTGTTCCCAAAGATGACATAGACCCTGAGGGAAATTATTTTTCTTAGGGCCTCGTGTTCGAAGTTGTTGAAAAAAAAATAACAGTGATGTGAGTAAAAGATAGGATATTTAGTTAAAATAACCTCAGGTGGCGCAGGTCGAGGATCTTGCCGTTTCCTGATGGAGGAGGTAAGGCACAAACAATATCAAATATTGGTTTATAAATGTGTAAATTCTGATTATGCAATTGTAAATGTTCTCTAAAATGGCCTGGAAAGAATCTCCTACTTGTGATCTCACTAAAGAGAACACTCATAGAACATTAATAAATGCATTCACTCTGAATTCTCAAAAGTTGTCTTGACAGAAGCAAATTCCCTTGATATCTTGAACGAAACTATTCCTTTGTTAAGAATATTATGAACTAAATATACAATTTAGCTGTCCTGAAACGGGTATTCTGCCCAGTTGGACAGACAAATGATCACATTGTAATGTATTGTAAAATATATGCATATGTAAATAAAATAAATAAATAAATAAATATAAGTTCACAACGGACTACCACATCCTCATTGACAATGTATACCATCGACTCTAAAAATAAATAAAAAGAAATCTTCTTGAAGGTCTAAAACCTAAAATGAAAACGAATCAAAATAGACTCTACATATTTTTTATTTGGCCTGGAGTCAGTGCGCAAATCCATTTGGGGTATGTTGTTTGGCTGAAGGTAATGGGGAAGAGAAAGAGATGGGCAAGAGGAAGGTAAGGAACTGCCTGATTTTCGTAACCAGATTCAGATCTGGTCACCAAACACGGCTAAAGTCATTTCAAGCAACAGCATTTCAATTCTGAATGGTGGTATTACACCAGGGCGATACCAAAGGTATCTTCCACTCTGGGACGTGCTCAAATATACCTTATATTACTCGTATATTGTGAAATAACACAATTCATTCAAATAAAATTTACTTGCGAACGCCGGGATATGAACCCGCGATTACTAGTAGGGAGCAGACATGTTTTTCGAATTCACTTTTTTTCATCAATTGTTCGAATTTCAGTTGTTCGAAAGACAAATTTTTCGAAAAGCAATTAGCCGAAAGACATATTTTTCGATTTTGTTAATCAACTTTTAAAATATATATTTCACTTGCTTTTGACTAACGAGATACTGTTAGGTTAGGTAAGGTTAGTTGATATTGTCCATCCTATAATAAAGTACTCTTGTACGTACTGTATACATACTTATATCAATTCGAAAAACTGGTGTTTCGGTCAATTAATGTTCGAAAAATATGTTTTCGAAAAATTGCATTTCGAACAATTGAATTCGAATAATTGATTTAGAAAAATTGAAATAGGAACTCCAGTCCATTTTTTTTAATGAATGTCCTTCGAACTTAAATAACTACATATTTTTTTATTATCTTTAGAGTTAGTATTGATAGTTAAAATAATTGTCAAAGTTTTAATTTTTAAAGATCCCCCGAAAACCACCGTATGTGTAGTGAATCGGGTGACGTCATCACTCCCGAAAAGTTACTATAAGATCGGTCAATCAGCTGCTCAACTGGCGCCATTTTGAAATTAAGAGTTCGAAGTATTCTCCCGAGAGTTGCTACTAGAGTTACTATGTTTTTTGTGCAGTAGCTTTTGTATATATCTTCAATAATAGAGATAAACTAATACGAGATACCTTTATTTTTGAAACTGAATTATTTAGGCCTAAATCAACAATTAAATCTCTTTAAACAGTATGTAAATAAACGAATAAGATGACACGTTGTTAATACGATGGCTTGTGTCATACCTACATTCCCATACAATGACTTTACGGTGACCAGTGACGTCACCACTAAACGTTTTAATGATACCAACTTGACGGCGTGTTTCTATGACCCGATTAAAAATGGACTTTTTAATATTTTTTTAAAAGCTCTGCTCTGTTTAATATTATTTAACAAATCTTATATATTTACAATCAGCGTTTATTGGTCTATATCTATATGAACATATTTTTTTAAAGCCATAATATTTTTCACTGGAGTTCCTTATTCGGTCAATTTACCTAGACCTTTACTAGTAGAAAGCCTTACCTCTCGATCACGGAGACCGACAGCATATGAACATTGACCAATTATAACACAGAATCCTACAGAAATACGAGTAATTACACGGTATTACATAACATACTAAAGTCTCAGTGCTATTTCAAAACAGGCTACAGATTTCCTCCCGACATTTCCCAAAAAGCTTTTGAACATTACCCGAGTCTTGCCTCCGTTTCCAACTCGCCGGGTTCGTTATACAAAATGGACATTGGACGGATATTATTTAACGTCTAGTGCGAGTAGGTACTTCGGTTCTTGTTCGTAAGTTACGTCTAAAGCACTCTGCGGGTACTCTCTACTCTATGGACACACTGCAAAAACTAAGTTCCTACCTAGATCCTAACAGTAACGGCGATGCTTATTTTAAAGGTGTTGCCATAAGTGTATCTATACAAACGATGTTCAAAGTTATTACATAAGTAAGCAGGGTTCGTAGAAAATGCGGGTAGAGCGATGATTGGCTAAAAATTCGTGACGTAGCTTGAAGTCCATGTTCCATTGGGAGGTTTGAATAAACTGCAATACAATTGGCAGTGCTTTGCTTCAAGGTACGTCACGAAATTTCGAAAGTGAACGGACGAGGTTTTTTTCGAAAAAGGTCCGTATGAGCTTACCTTGTTAAACACATTTTCTGTGAACCTTGATAAGTTGGCAAGATATTGGCAAGAACTATAGATAGATACATTACTTCGGTACCTACGCAGGTAATCTAATCAAAATAAACCTTTTAAGTAGGAATATCGTTTGGTTTTGAAATAAGAATATGCTTAGTTCCTACCGGGATGTTATTTATCCAATTCCTACCTCTCCCTAACCATCACCTTGCTGGAAAAGTTTTTGAAATTTGGAACAATGGCAAGAAAAATAGTGAAAATTCGAGTGCATTTGTTTTGAAAAAAGAAGAACACTTTGAACTACATTAGAAGCTTTGATTATATAAATGTCTAGATATAGCGCTCAAGTGACGAAGCGCCAAAAAAAATATCTGCCAAAGGTTGGCATATAAGCTCGGCCTGTCCGCTCAGTGGCGACACTATCGTTGTACGGTAAACACGTGTTGTGTGACATTTGAAAATGACGATTTGCGCTATATCAGTGTGCAGGAATTACATAGGACGATTGAAAACAACTAAAAATGTTACCTATCATAGGGTTAGTAACCTTTAAATAACCATTTAGTTAAAGAAACAATTCAGTTTTAATAGTGTAATTTGGTCTTAGGACAACGCCAATTGACGCCATGTTTTGACGCCATGTTTACAGGGTTGCCTGTTCTTCAAATTAAATTTTCCCGATAATTATTTAGAAGTAAAAACCGATCATATTTACGGTCTTCTGCATCAAGTTAATTTGATAAGATTGGTCGTGGAAAAATATTTGGCCTTAAGATATCACTATAAGACAAAATTGGATAATATTAACCGGGATGTAAAATCTATACGAAAACTGTTTAAAAAACAAATTCAAATGGAAGGTCATTAAGAATAAATAATAACTATCGATAGCTTTAGTTTTAAAAAGTTGCATTGTCTTTTTTAGTGTGACATGTTTAGTGTGACATGTTAGTGTTACCCGGCGATGTACTGTATACTGATTGGTGGACAACAGTTCTGCATCGAATACAGAGGTTTGAAACCATGTTTCAGTTAGAGCAATAACTTCAGTATTTTGTGAAATAACATTGTTCGAAAATTCACCTATTTTCGTATTTAAACCACGAACATTTTGGTATTTAAAAGATAGTTTTGCCATATTTAGGTAGGTATAGATTTACCTGGATGTGGGCCACCTTCTTTATTTGATGTTGATAAAAATTTAAATTTAGACACAGCGATACCTACCGGCTAGTTGGCAGCGTCTAGGAGTGAATCTTTGTTATTTTCCGTATTTCTTATTTATTTGTTAAAAATAATCAAATAAAAATAAATCTCTTTTAACAATGATTTTCTTTTCATTTATTTCATTATATGTAGAAAACATCTTATACTTAAATGAATTCAAAATTAAAAGAATTATAGGTCCCGCAAAATCGAAACATATTTTTTACCCACTTTTATGGGAAATACTCGGGAGCTGGTATCACTCAACACGCCTACAGTGACGTTAGGCGCTTAACGTCAACAATATAAGTTACGCATACTTGTGTGCGTGTCACGCACACAAGTGTTTCAAATCTGGCCTGTTCTTTTTGTCGGAATTATAGCGCAACACTCTATCTAGACATTTATATAATCAAAGATTGGAAGCAAGTTGTTGGTGTTTTTCAATTTTACAATCTCGTTTTTAAGTAAAATAAAGGAGATTGACCATCTCAGAAGCAAACAGTATCGTATTATTGTTGCGATATCATCTCGAGGTGTAGCGGTGGAGCTATTTAACTTTATCGCAGAGATACAGTGGTAAGTTATTGGTGATCCCCTTTACTTGCATACTTTATTTTTCCAACACTACGCTACACATATTATCACCCAATTCCAGCAAACACCATTTCGTCTAACCACTTGTGGTGAATTATAGAAGGGGTGTTGTTATCCAATAAATGGTTTCTGGGGCGGCGGTCTTCACACTCGCCTCCCAAATTGAGTGTTTACGGAATGTGGCTTCGACAAAACTTGTTCAAGATACAACACGGCAGAACAAATGTTCTAGCACTAACTAAAATCTTTTTGGTATTTCCATCTTTCTAACTGTTACGAACGTTAAGAGGGAATAACCAGACAAAACCGGAAATATGTTATTTTTAATTAAATTTTAGACTATTGACTCTTTTCCAGAAAAAAAAAAAATTGATTTCGAAGGACTGTTCTTTTATCTAGAAAAGCTATGTTTTAAATTTTGAGAAAATTTATTTATTTTTAGTACAACAAGGTTTTACCGTAGGTCGTTGGCAGATTGGTTAAATTTTCAAACAAAATTTTGTATTATGCAACATAAATTTCAAATCATATAATCACTCAGCAAAATATATCAATAAATTATTTGGGAAAGTTACTTTTCAGAATTTTAATTTTAGTTCAAATAAATACATAAAAAAATATCCGCGCCCTTGCTTTGTGCCGAACATACGTCAGTTTGATACGTTTTAAGATTTTCACGGTCAAAAGTATTATCGTTATTTTTTTTGGGGTGTTATGCCGTATTGCGATACCTCCTTCTTTAGCCAATGTTTCGGACATCGTTGCAGTGTCCATCATCAGGGCAGATCCGTTAGATGTGTAATTTTTAGTGGTGAAATGTGTGCTTATTTAATTCGAAGCGATACCGTGTCGCCAGCTCCACTAACTTTCACCGGTACAAAATAACCGTGACAACCAGAGGAATCATTGCCGCGGAACGGAATAGAAAGTTCACTAAATCGTGGTATTTATGCTAGCCTGGGGCAAGTCCGTTTGCGAGTTGCCGACGGAAATGGCTCCATCTCTTAACGAATTCAAAAATAAGAAATCATAACGGTAAGAATGTGAACGTTCACAATGTGACAGACAGAATTGACAGGCTGTTGAGAAAAGATAGCATCAAGACTGTCTTCGGTGCCACAACTAAAATTCAAGACCTACTGAGGTCTGCAAAGACTAAGTTTCCTCTGGAATTAATCTTTCTCATCGGAACACTTGCAAGTGTGTACAATCGCAAGATCACCGTTCGACGAAATTTAAATTCTCGGCCGCTGGTTAATGGCTCTTAAAATAAGAAAACTCGTACCATATATGGATTATTAATCGGTAGTAACTACACAAATTGAAATAAATGAAACAACAATAATGTAGCGGTCACTTAACCCGCTCTGATAAAATCTACCGCTGCGCCACTGGACTTTATGGAACGCGCGAGAATTACTACGGCATACCTACCTTATCTACAAACAGCGGTTAATAATATCGCCACCGCCTAGAAAGGTCTCGAGATTGCACCGTACAATATCTGTACGGCGCCGAACATTCTCGTCAACTGCCGAGTGGCACGCATTACCTACCGTGAGAGTAATTACTCGCCGCGGCTATATAAGCAGCAGATCCGCTCGCCCGCTCCAGTCAGTCAGTACTTAGTCTCAAGTCTGGTTCCCATTCATCGGTCGAGTAAGCAACACAGTCCGATCAGTGCCGCTACGCCATATCGGCCCACGCGGGCTGCCCGTCTCGCAACAAGTGAATAACGTTTGTCCAGTGTGACTCCAGGAACATTTTCAATACCTTCGAGGATTCCTTCTCCAACCACCATCCGCTGTCCGGCCCATTCGCGTCTCGACATGAGATGTCTCCGTCCGCAGCACATAAAGCCCGCCGTGTTTTCTGCTTGGGATGCAACCCGTTCTCTGGCAAATCGAAACCCATCGCGTTCCGCTGCCAGAGATCATCCTCATCGCCTCTCAAGATTCCTTCCTGCGTCACGTCTGTGAGCCGACTCAAAGGACACACAGCTGCCATATCTCGTCAGCACGACGACGATCAACCGCCTGGACCAAGGTCACTTCTACACCGCCATGGTGTAGAGCAACACGCCGGCTCCCTGAAGACCAGTGATCTTCCCCGCCGTAGTCTCCGACCATCTTCACGCATCAGCAACGCAGCTTCGACCCTCGCTACGTAGCTCAATAAAGACTGACTCATTACATACCACGACGACTTTTATTTCTCGCCCCGTCTCTGCCGATCTGGCCCTCGTCCCTCAATAATAATGTGGTTTTATGAAGGGTAGATATGAATAAATTAATAAAAAAAATATGCTTCAGCGTTTTGTACCGTCACGGTATCGTCTCTTTGTTTATTCAAAAATATTTTACTGGATACCTTTTACAAACAAACTAAAAGGAAAGTAAGCTCTTTATTATTTTAACAAAGCGTCTGAATTTTAATTACTTAAATATTTCTGCTTGCTCGCTTTCATCTGAGACTAACATTATAGAAAATAAAACATTTGTTTTAAAATGTTTAGAACATTATTCTAAGTTAACTGATGTGGAAATACGCTGGGACAACACTAGCCATGTTGTAGAAATGAGCAAAGCCAACATTGGAGTAGAATAGACCACAATATAAGAACAAAACGCTTGGCAACACGTGACGATGAGTTAACCTTCCTCAGGGGACAAGATACGGCTTGATGGTTCTACTGTACCATAGATAATTAATCGCTCTGTGTATTTCCTATAGTTCTCATGAAACACGTTTAATTTAGGTTTAATTTTGCAATTAAATTTGAGTGCGATTGTTATGTTTTCATGTGGCTAATGATCCGACGACACTAGCTGTAGTGTTGCCTCAGTTTTTTGAAGTAAAAAACTTCTTTAGCACCGTTGTTATTTGAAACTCGATGAAACGAAAAATAGCGACACTAAAAAGACAAACACATACAACTATAGGATTTAGCCTGTGAGAGAATGAGATAGAGTGATCGGTATCCTCTTTGTGCGGTGCTTCGTAGTCTCCCCATTATTGTCTACTTTAGTTTTCTGAAGGTTTTGCTTCTACCCTTTTGCGATCTGCATACTTTTAGTTATTTTTTCCACTGAGCCTTCTTTGTGGAGCAAAATTAAAAAAAAAAACAAACTATTTTCACCTTTTTAAAATTAAATTTACACAAGTGGCTATTAGGGAAACAACATACCTCAGGGACCGTGTTATCTTTGGGGATGCTGTGTGGAGGGTAATTCTAAGAAAAGAAGGAAAGGAAGATCTGGACAAATATATGAGGGGTGGGTAGGAATCTAGGGGTCAACGTATCCAGGAGTGACGGACGTATAAATCCGCCCCTTTCCCTGCGGTGCAAAGCGATGCGCCATGGATCGAGAGAATTCGGATGGAGAGGTCGATGGGTCTGGTGGGCAGAAGTGTCCACAAACCTCACCCCATGAACTCAGGCACCCCGCCAAGTCACCAAACGTAGCGAACCACCCACTTGGTGTGACCTATGTCCGAGGTAATGGATACCCGTACCCGCCTCCCAAATTGAGAACAATGAGAAGATTTTTTATATATTATTTTTCAATGATTAATATATTATTTTCGCTTTCAACACGCAGGGTCAATGGGGGAAATAATTTCTTTAGGGAATAATCTTTGGGGACGCTGTGTGGGGATCTTTTTGAAATGTGGTGTATGGAGCTGCACTTTATAATAAAAGTTATATTAGAACACCATTTCCATTGTATAAAAATATTACTGTAGTCTATTTAATTTTATTTTGTGGCTTTAAGGATAATAAAAGTAACAAACCATTAAATATGCGAGTGTTTTTTTCTAAGACCTCCTCACTAGGGAGTTATGTTTTGAGGCGACAAGGATTCATTTTTTATACTGCCAAATTTATGTATTCTATGAAGTTTTTAGTACTCTTTTAATGGGTCTTTTGTATTCATTCTTCTCTTACATATTCTTAACTCTGGGGAAGGAATTTGTAAACTTTTGTCGGAAAATACTTACTCGGTTTAAAGAAATAGGGATTACATTTTTGTTTTTTTTTTACAATAGATCCGTCCACAAAGGAGACCCAGAGGAAAATAATTTCCCTCAGGGCCTAAGTCATCTTTGGGGATGTTATGAAGCGGATGTTCTAAATGTGCAAAATATTAGATCCTTACATATGAAATTGGCGTTTTGTATGGGAGGAACATAAAGTCGATTTTTTTTTAAATATAATATATTTATTTAATCAAAGTATGTACCATTGCTATCTATGCACTTTTGCCATCTCATAGGTAGTTCATCGATCCCTTTACTAAAAAAACCATTCGGACGGGAATCAATAAAATCTTTGAAGGCGGTTTGGACTGCCTCATCGAGTTGAATTTTTTCCCTTGCAAGAAGTTATCCAAATTTCGAAAAAATGGTAATCTGTTGGGGCAAGGTCCGGAGAGTATGGTGGATGTCTTAGACATTCCAATTGAAGCTCCTCTAATTTGGTAGCCGTCCGTTGTGCAGTGTGTGGTCTAGCGGTCAACGCGCGTTTGTTGATTTGCTTCACTCAATTCGTGAGGTACCCACCTTTCAAGCTTTTTCACCTTCCCAATTTGCTTCAAGTGGATTAAAACAGTTTTATCACTAACACCGCAGCCTGCAGCTAACTCGGACGTGGTTTGCGATGGATCCGCTTCCACAATAGCCTTCAATTTTTCATTATCAACTTTGGTCTCCGGCCGTCCACGGAGCTTGTTCTGCAGCTCGAAATTTCCAGAACGAAAACGTTGGAACCACAAACACACTGTGTTTTATTTTGCGGCACCATTGCCATACACATCATTAATCCTTCGAGTCGTTTCTGCAGCACTGGTGCCACGGTGGAACTCGTACTCGTAAATAACGCGATATTTCAAGTTTTCCATTTTGTAAACTAAGTGACGCAAAGAAAAAAAAAACAATTAAGGAAAAAACAAATGAATTATAATTTTCGAAACACAAATACATGAGTAAATAGCTGTATAAATTAGAATTTGGAATTCCTAACCAAAGAGAAGATATTTGAGATCAAAGTTGCCAGTACGGAAAAACGCCAATTTCATATGTAAGGACCTTATATAAACAATAACACAGTTACATAATATGTACACCTCACACGGCACCTCACTAATAGGATACACTGACCCCCAGATTCCTACCCATACCCGTACCTTTTCTTCTACCTAACCTTCATTTCCCTAAAAAGACCCTGCGCACAGCATCCCCAAATATGTCATAGGCCCTGAGGGATTTTTTCTCGGTTGCCTCCTGTGTGAAGTCCATGTAAAACAGGATCCCTCAAGGTCCATGTCATATTTAGGGATGCTGTTAGATCTGGGAAGGAAAAAGATATGAGGAGTTGGTAGGAATCTAATGATTTCATACATCCATCCTACCGCGGTGCAAGGCAATGGGTCGAGAGAGTCCGGCTGGAGAGGTCGAAAGGACTCCATCAAACAGTCTCTCCCGATCCGGCCCTCTATGCAGTAGGTGGGCAAACGCATCCTCAGCCAAGAACTAGACAATCCTCACCTCATGAAACCGGGCAGCCCTGTTAAGTCGTCAAACGTAGCGAAGCACTTGGGGTGGCAATTTTGCTCAGAAATTCGTTTTTGGTTAATTTTTATCATGAATGCGCTGTTTTTTAATTATTTTTTTAGCAATGTAATTGGTAAAATAATGACAACGTGGTATGAAAAGTGTCTCATTAATTAACCAACCGTTAATATTTTACTTTATTTTCAACCAAGTTCCACAGTAGATACTCTCAGTATCGCCCTTGTGAAATACCACTATCAAAAATCGAAGTTGCTTGAAATGACTTTAACCTAGTTTTGTGACCAGATCTGAAGAGTCACGAACTTCCAGACCTTCATCTACTACAGCTCCTAACATTTCCCACTACCTTTACATTCACAACATACCCCAATGAAGGATGCATAGTCCCAATGATAATGGGGATCTTAGGAAGAGAATCTTCGTATCAATTGTGATTGTATGACCCAGGACGGCCAGGACACACATGGTTTCAATCTCAGCAAATTAGTTTAACTGGCTATAAATCAATTTAGACACCTCCGAAAATTGACATTTAGATTTGTATAAATAAGGCGTCTCAAAGTGGTTTGGAAGCCGAAACAGCTGTAACAAAAATAAAAACTAAAATACTTGCAGAACTTGATAATTAAAGAGTTCCACGGATTAAAAACCAACACAATTAATAAAATCAATCTCATCAAATGACTACAACATAAATAAAAAAATCTTTTTACTAAAGACACGAGTTTCGTTATTTTCAGTCTATTGAATAGTTCTAAGGGCCATTAGGGAACAGTTCATCATCTAATAAAGGCAACTAGCCAAATGACATGAGGAAGGGTCCGTTGTAAGGGTAGAGAATACCCGGTTCACAGTTTAGGGTAGGAAAAGGTACTCCGGGTTCGTCTAATTCGTCGGTCAAGGTGAGATACACCAGGTTCATCAATCTCGCTTTGTCGCTAATTTGGAAAGGCGGAAACAGGATATATCCTCCGTAGACAAACAGGGAAACATACTTACGCAGAAGTTAATTAAGTAAGAAGCAAACTGGAGTATTCTAGATGTGTATGGAATCTGCACCAAACAAACAAGTACATTCTCGTAGGTATATAAATATTCCGGAAGAAATACAGAAAAAATGAGCAAAAGTATTACTATTGGGTCCATGGCATTGCCAATTTAAGGTATGTTGTACACTGTACAGTAATGCGTGTTTTCATCCCGCGACAAATATCCCTGACAAAATTTCTTCCGACAAAATATTCTATGGACAACACATCCCTTATCAAAATATCCACTAAAACTTAACCTAACATAACCCAACCTAACAAAAAATGGGACAAAAATAATAAAGACGTCCTTTAAAGGCAATAAATTATAATATAATAATACTATTTTTGAACTATAATTATAGTTCGAAAATAACAAAATGGGACGAAAATAATACAGATAATAATTTACTGTCTTTACAGGATGTCTGTATTATTTTTGTCCCATTTTTTGTTAGGTTAGGTTAGGTTAGGTTAAGTTTTGGTAGATACTTTGTTGGCGTTAGGTTAAGTTTTAGTAGATATTTTGTTGGGGGATGTTTTGTCCGTAGGATATTCTGTCGGAGGATTTCTTGTCGCGGGATGAAAAGTCGTAGAACCGTCATGTTGTACGGCTGAAGAAACTGAGATGGGGAGGAGATAAAAAGTGGAAGGTTGGGAAGTACTTTCCCCTACAAACAAAACAAAACTAAAGCCAGTCAAGCAATGTTATATTTTATTTTATTATTCTGAATGGTGATTTTAAACCAGGACGATGTTGAATGCTTGCAGAATCTGTAAATTAGTAGTTCCTTGGGTTTCAGTTTAGTTTATCTTTTATTTTTTATGTGACACTCTACAAAAACGCTACTGTCTGTACCGTGTTAGGACAGTGGAACTACAAGGTGGGGCAAAAGTAATCACCCTATTGAAAAACGCTATAACTTTTGCAAATGGCGCCAAATGTCAATTCGGTTTTGACATTTCTGCAGTAAACAAACGCAGAATACAAATCGACAATCCATGAATCAGTTTACTCCGCAAGAACATGGAATAATTGTTTCCATTTTTTTGCGCAACAATTCGTCGGTTGTGTTTGCGCAGTGCGAATTTTGTCGCAGATTTCCTGGCCGTCCGACACCAACTGAACAAACACTGCGGCGTTTGGCCACTCGCCTTGAAGAGACTGGGACAACATGAGATATTCTCAAGGCTGGCCGACCCCGGAGCAGTCGTTCTGCTGAGAATATCGCTGTTGCCCAAGCGTTGAGCCCGGAAAATCGACCAGACGACGTGGGCATTAGCCGGCGGTCCCTACGCAGAATTTTGGTGAAAGATTTGAAGATGTTCCCTCACAAAGTGCAGACAGTGCATCAGCTGTAAGCTGTTGACCGCCAAACGCTTATAACCTACGCTAAAGCCATCTTGAATCTCAACGAAGAGGTGGACGATTTTTCATCGAAAATTATCATGAGCGATGAAGCTCATTTCCATCTTAGCGGTTACGTGAATAAACAAAATAACCGTTTCTGGGGAACTGAAAATATGTATCACTCACGAAGAGCCATTGCACCCGCTCAAAGTTACCGCGTGGTGCGCTGTTTACGCTGGAGGAGTCTTCGGGCCATTTTTTTTTGAGAACTTGGCGAGCCAAACGACGACTGTGGACGGCGCGCGCTACAGAGCCATGATTACCGAGTTTTTTCTTCCTTAATTGGATGAATTGGGACTGGAGAACATGTGCTTAAACGGGACGGTGCAACGGCGGACACTGCTCGAGCAGCAACCGATATTCTGAAGGAAGCATTTCCGGGTCGCTTAATCTCTCGTTTTGGTGATTTGCACTGGCCGGCCAGATCAACCGATTTAACCGTTCCAGACTTCTTTTTATGGGGTTTTTTGAAGTCGCGGGTTTGCGTCAACAAGCCTCAGACTCTTGAAGCCCTTAAGGAGAATAAAAAAAAAAAAATAAGTAAGAGTGATGTAAAATGCCATAAAACGGGCCCGTATGGTCATCAACTCTGGCGGCGGCCACTTGGCCGATATCATTTTCTCGACTTGATGGAATAAATTCTAATGGATTAAATAAACAAATTTCACAAGAAGAACCAAATTTTTCATTAAAACAAAAAATACAGCAAAAGAATATCGGGTGATTACTTTTGCCCCACCTTGTATTTCTGTATGAACACGCAAAAACATACATCGAACAACAGGGAATATGTAAGTCTAATGTTTGGTTAAATTAGTTTATTTTTCTCTTTTTTTCATGGTGGAAATGATGTTGCGAGCTGAAATTAGTTGGATTGACCTATACACAGGGTGTTAAGGCGCCGCACCCGCGCGCAAAAAGAAGAAGATGGAGAGATATGTAATTACGAATGTTAGAGGGGCGCGCTAATATTTAAAGCGATAAAATCGATGCGAAAATTGCGAAAATGTTTAATAAAACACGACTCATTTAAAATAGAGCAAAAATCTCGTAAAATAACTGAAACAAACGTGTTTATAATAATTTTCAGAGCATACTTTGCGATTTTTTTTATATCGAGGGAATTTTATATAATTTGCGTTTCGGCGTGGAATGCGTCTACATGCGAAGGAGCTTAAAAACTTCAAATGTTTAAGGGAGATATGTAAGAAATCGATAGAAATTCGGGTAGCGGCGCCTTGAGGGTACTTGACTTACAACCAGTGATTCCTGATATTATTCCAGAGTGGAAGATACTATCAGTATCGCCCTGGTGTAAGACCACCATTCAGAATTGAAACGTTGCTTGAAAATGGCTTTAGCCGTGTTTAGTGACCAGATCTGAATAGCAAGGTACTTCCCAACCTTCCTCTTCCCCACCTCTTTCCCCTCCCCACTACCTTCAGCCTCACAACATACCCCCAATTGGGGATGCCATAGTCTCACTGGCTCCAGACGGGAGCAGTTGAGATTCTTGTGCGGTATTCACTGTAAAAAAAAAAAATATATATTTTTTATTTGGCATGAAAAAAGTAATGCAATTTTGTTCTCCAGTGACATTCCTTACTCTTTTAACATTTTTTACTCCAAATGACGTCAGTAATCACAGGTTAAATAAGTCAAGTACGCCTCCGAACATCCGGTAGAATATAATATATACCAAAAGGAAAGCTGGTACAGAGTTTTGAGTGAACTAAAAAACATCTTGACCACTTTATAGTTACATGGTGTACGGAAATTTGAGTACAATGAGAAAATTGGTTAATCTACATCACATTATTTGTAGCCGAACTTGTGGTATAACTTTATGGTTGAAGAATTGAAGAAAGTTGAAAAAAAAATTGAAATGCCCAGATCAAAAAACAAGTTTTTTTAGCTTTTTATATATTCACCAGTTAACCACGTTTTCATTATATCTCTGGTTTATTGTTCTCAAATTACATTTATCTCTTTCATAGCACATTACTCTAACCTCAAACTATTCATTACCTTTCCCTAAGACCTTTGTTTCCCTAGTGTGTTACTCCACCGGATTTCCATTCTAAACTGATTTTTACCATGAATAATCCACCTGTCAAAACCCTCCTCACATACGTTATTATTAGGTCCTTACATATGAAATTTGCGTTTTGAATGGAGGAACATAAAGTCGATTTTTTAAAATATAATATATTTATTGCTATCTATGCACTTGTGCCATCTCATAGGTAGTTCATCGATCCCTTTACTAAAAAAACCATTCGGACGGGAATCAATAAAATCTTTGAAGGCGGTTGGACTGCCCCATCGGAGTTGAATTTTTTCCCGTGCAAGAAGTTATCCAAATTTCGAAAAAAATGGTAATCTGTTGGGGCAAGTTCCGGAGAGTACGGTGGATGTATTAGACATTCCAATTGAAGCTCCTCTAATTTGGTAGCCGTCTGTTGTGCAGTGTGTGGTCTAGCGGTCAACGCGCGTTTGTTGATTTGCTTCACTCAATTCGCGAGATACCCACCTTTCAAGCTTTTTCACCTTCCCAATTTGCTTCAAGTGGATTAAAACAGTTTTATCACTAACACCGCAGCCTGCAGCTAACTCGGACGTGGTTTGCGATGGAACCGCTTCCACAATAGCCTTCAATTCTAACGCGATATTTCAAGTTTTCCATTTTGTAAACTAAGAAAAAAACAATTAAGGAAAAAACAAATGAATTATAATTTTCGAAACACAAAATACACGAGTAAATAGGTGTATAAATTTGAATTTGGAATTCCTAACCAAAGAGAAGATATTTGAGATCAAAGTTGCCAGTACGGCAAAACGCCAATTTCATATGTAAGGACCTAATATACTCATTTAAATGCGTAGAAAAATATTACACCAATATACCTACTTGTACAATCATTCGGTTCATTGTTTAGTTCTAGTTCTTTTTATGTGAGACGGACATATGTCAATGCATAGGAAGTACGTCGCCAACCAGTTGGGCAGTATTGTGAGGAGGGTTAAGGTAGGGGCTGTAGGAAGGGATTAATGTGGGTCTTGAAAAAAGAGGAAAACAGATGCCGGTTCGCCAGATGCCTGTTTGTCAGTTCGTTCCATACACGAAAATGAATCGAAGGAACGACCCGTTCTCATGAGACCAATTTTTACTGTGAGCTATTCCGTGTGTCCGACGAGTCAAATTACGAAATATTATGTACGTCTAGTTAGTTAGTAAAAACGCTTAATTAAAAATGGAAAAGCATAGACTCTTGAAAAATTACGAAGTCTGACTTTCCTTGTCAAGATTAACAAAAGAAAATTAAACAAAATAAAAAACATTTCAAATAAAGAATAGGCCACTTGCATCACATTTTTTTTAATTTTTCGGTTTAGGCAAATATTCTAAGACATTCCATATTTTTTTTATTTTTTTTAATCGTATTTTTGAAACCCTGGCGACTTTTTGAAAATTTAAATCCGAAAAATAAGACCATTTTTTATAAACCGGAAAGACGGGACATTTTTTTTTTTTTTTTTTTTTACATTAACTCCACACAGGAGGCCCTGAGGAAAATAATTTCCCTCAGGGCCTATGTCATCTGGGATGCTGTGTGGAGGGTCTTTTTGAGGAGAGGAAGGAATGAACATTGGTCTTGAAGAGACCCATGTTGTAGGAAGGAGGAAACACAGAGGCCGGCAAATCATTCCACAGCCGAGCTGTTGAACATAAGAACGAGTCGAAGAAACGACCCGTTCTCATGTGACTAATGTCAACTGTGTACAAATGTTGGGCACGCGTTTGGCGTGTTTCCCGACTATGCACCGGTGCCGAAGGGATCAATGATGCTAGTTCCTCGGAGCATCTTCCATTGTAATACCGGTAGAACAAGGATAGCATTCCCACCCGACGCCTGTGCTCTAAAGATTGCAATCCGTCTGTTAAGATGGGAGAATCTATCAAACGGACCGCCCGTTTCTGCACAGAGTCGAGGGTATTTTTCAGGTATTTTGGAGCTCCAGACCAGAGGTGGCTGCCAAATTCAACCGTGGGGCGCACTTGCGATTTGTACAGGGTTAGCAGTTGTGTACTTTTAAAGTATCTGCGGGCCCTGTACAGTACGCCCAGTTCTTGGGACATAATTTTATAGGTGCGAAAAAACGATAATTACATAGCCGTAAATCATTTTGAAAAAAGAACGTTTTCCACACGAATAACACAGGAGAATAACGAGGCATACCAAAAATATAAAATCTCATAAATATTTTTTTCCTTGATCCATCTTATTGATCATAAATCATTATAATGTACAACGTCTATATTACTAAATCAAATGTAATATACTTGAACTTGTAAATTGTAATAATAATAAGAATATTATAAAATTTGATTTTGTTAAAATACGCACCATTATCATTATACCTCTAAAACACGTACGGACAACGTAAATTGTACGGGGTTCTCGTCATAACATCTGTCAAAAAATCAAACCAAATGATACGTTCGCAGAGAACAAACAATAAATCTAGTGAACGTTAAATGTCAAATTCAAAAATTCGCCTAAAATCAAAGTGATGCCATACAAAAAAAATAAATCAGTGTGGAATTTTATAAAAATAATAGGAACATTTTCGGCGACAGGACATTTTCATGTAGTGACGTCACAAGCCTAAATAATGGATTTATTTATTTAAAAATAAAAAAAACTGTGCATTTCTAAAAATTTTTACTAACATTTTCTTAATCTTAGTAAAAAAATCTATCCACAAGTGGCCTATTAAAATAATTTAATAGTAAAAAAAAGGGTGGCCACTTTAACGCTTGTTTGAATTCTTGACACCTGATCATACTCTTATATAATTTTGAAAATGCCACTGAAATTCAAAACAAATTCTGAAGAGTTCTGATTTTAGATTTATTACGGTCAAAAGTATTTTAGTTATTGATTTTTGCGGTGTTATGCCGTGTTGCGCTCCCTTAGCCAACGTTTCGAATAGCGTTATTGTGTCCATCATCAGGGCACACACTGTAACGCTGTCCGAAACGTTGGCTACACCCCAAAAATAAACAACGAAAAAAATCCGAGTTCATTTAACTAGAGTTATAATCACAAGGTTTGGGCATGTAGAGCAAATGAACGAGGAAAGGAGTGTAAGGAGAATATATGACTCAAATGTGAATGGTAGAAGAAGTCGGGGACGCCCGAGGAAGACATGGCACGACCAAGTGAATCAGCTTGCGTCTGAGAAAATAATATTGCCGATCATTATATCACTGCTATTAATATAAAATCTCATAAACGTCAGGTAGACTTTTCAAATAAGTATATTAAAATCATCTCAAAAAAGGTTATTGATCGGTATATCAAAGATTATAACTGGAGTAAACTTATAGAGGAGAGGGATTGTATTTCATTATATGAAAAAATAAAATCTTTATTTAACAATTTTTACAAGAGTAGTTCTAAAACGATAGTGCAAAAACCGAATACACGACCTTATGCAATAAATGAATGGGTAAGCAGTGAATTATTATGTCATATAAATAAAAGGGATAACTTTATAAAAAATGGAAAAGTACACCAACAAACAAAACATATGAAACAGAATATAAAAAAACACGAAACCTTGTCAATAAACTCATAAATAAAGATAAAACGAACTACTATAATAATAAATTTAAAAACTGTTTTAATGATACTAAAAAAACCTGGGACGAGATAAATAATATTTTAGGACGTAAACGCAAAAACGATTGTGATCAAACTATAACACGATATATGTTAAAAGATAGAACTGAGGATTCTGTGTCAATGATTTTGTGAATTACTTCTCGGATAGCACCAGCAACATGTTACATAAATGCAATCACAAAGCTACTAATATAGTACTGGAAGAACTACCTCACAGTTTATATATACCAAGAGCTACTATAACCGATATTGAAAACATTGTTAAAAAAAATTAAAAACTCTAAAAGCACAGGTATTGACAATATAAGAATGTTTGATTTAAAAAGAAATATAAAAACTCTTGGGCCAATAATTACTCATTTAATAAATATGATAATAAATCAATCAAAAACTCCACAAGAATTTAAATGTAGCATTACTAGACCAATATTTAAAGGTGGAAAACACATTGAACTGGGAAATTATAGGCCTATTAGTATTCTACCAGCATTAGAAAAAATTCTTGAAAAATTTTTATCAAATAAATTAAATAATTATATTGAAAAATTCTCTATCATTGATCCAAGTCAATATGGTTTCCAAAGAAAAAAAAATACTGAAAAACTACTGCAAGATTTTTCCAATTACGTAAATAACCAATTGAATAATAAATTACATGTTATTGTTTTATTTATTGATAACTCTAAAGCTTTTGACACAATTAACTCAAAAAAACTGCTTAAAACTCTAGAAAAAATTGGAATAAGAGGAAATGTGTTAAATTTATTTAAAGATTATCTTAGAGATAGAAAAATATGTATCAAAATAAATAATACTTTTAGTAAAACAAAAAATGTATCTGCAGGAGTTCCACAAGGTTCCATATTAGGACCTACACTATATATAATTTATGTAACCATAATGAAAAAACTTTTCTCTTTTGTGAAACAATTTGTATTCGCAGATGATACGGCATTGGTCATATCACATAAAGATCTAAAAATTGCAATTGAACTCATGCAAATTGACTTTAATCAACTCTGTAAATGGTCACATGATGCAGGATGTCACAATGCATGTCACAATAAATGCTAAAAAAACCAAAGTAATGCATATAAGATCACCTAATGCCAAATTTCAATTTAATCCTAATATTATATCTCATAATTTTATTTATCTCATATTTTAATTGCATTCATAAAAATATTCCAACTAATTGTAAATGTGAAAGCTTAGAATTAGTTTCGGAATACGTGTATCTTGGTGTTACTGTAGATTGTTTTTTTAAATGGGACAAACATATAAAAAAAACCTGTAAAAGACTCAGATCGATTGCTGGCAGAATGTACACATTAAATTTTTTCCTATCAATTGAAACACTTAAAATAATTTATATGTCACTAGCAGAATCTATTATAAGACATGGATTAACAATATGGGGAAATACTTCTATAACCAATCTGAAACAAGTGCAAGTTGTACAAAACGCAATTGTAAAATTATTGGTCGTCCCTAATATTTTCAAACAGAGACAAAATAAACCGTTGCTGTTTCAGAGTGCCAAAATTTTACCTGTTAAGGCAATACTTTGGCACAAAATTATAATTCAACATATATTTACCCCGCAGCATAAAGAGAAATTAGAACATAAATACAGCACTAGATTCACGCGTAACGACGGGTTAATAGTTCCGAAATTTAACAATAAGTACGGAGAGAGAACGTTTGAATATATCATACCGAAGATATTTAATTTATTACCTGACACTATAAAGCAATGTAATTCTATGAATAAGGTTAAATATATGGTGAAAAATTGGCTATCGGAAAAAAAAGATTTATATTGATTTTGATATGTATGAAAAAATGTTGTATCTGTAGATATAAGATGTAAATTTTAAATTTAAAAAATGTATAAATATGTAACTAAAATATAAGCACCTGTTGACAAGCCGATTCAATTGGCTTAGCAGGACTTGTTTGTTGATTATATTATGTATTATCTATTATTTCAATAAAAAAAATAAAAAAAAGAAAAAAAAGATACTTGAGTTGGGCCATGTGAAGAGTCGGAATAATAGAAGAGCGTGTAAGAGGATGTTCACGGAGGGGCGAGTTCCTGGCTTTGCAGCCCTTATTTAGATCCAGGGTGGCAGGAATTAGGGAAAGGATAACCAGCTCTGGAAACATCCTCGTCATGGAAGCCCGCCTCAGTCCATCATCCAGTATTGATGCACACTGGAGAAAAATACTGGCTCCTTACGTGCTCACAGAATCCTGAAAGCTTAATATTATTATTTCTTTTGTTTTCCTTTTACTACTATTAGCTTATTATCTTTTTTTGTTTCGTGTACATTCATATCCACCTTCTTTTCTTTTTTTCCTTTCAAATACTTTGTACATGTATATGTATATTATACCCTTATGGAATGTGTGGGATTGCACTCTCCTCCCCACATAATGGAATAAACACTTATTTATTTAATTATTATTTTTAATTTATAAACTAACGTTTAGACAAGATTTTTATGCATAGCACAAAGGGTAAAAATTATTATAAGCAATAATTATCAGCCTGAAACACTCATCAACATTGAAAAATCTTCCGAGAAAAGATACTTGCCGCCAACGGGATTTGAACCCGTGTCCTTCTGATTGCCGGTCAGCTGCTCTTGACCACTGAGCTATGGGGGCTTATCAAATACCCGCCAAATAATTCAATATATACTAGTGTTTCATTCAACAATTACTGCTTATTATATTTCAGCTGAGCAGCTGACCGCCAATCAGAAGGACACGGGTTCAAGTCCCGTTGGCGGCAAGTATCTTTTCTCGGAAGATTTTTCAATGTTGATGAGTGTTTCAGGCTGATAATTATTGCTTATAATAATTGTTACTTATTTATTTATTTTATTATTATTTATGAGACGATGTATGAATGTGAACGAGGCAAGGAGTGTGTGCCAAGATCGAGTTGTTTGGCGGTTCGTCCTCTCTGCCTACCCCTGCGGGGAAAGGGCGTGATGGTTAGTTATTTTAGTTAATTAGTTAGTTATAATCACTGACAGAACAATAGTTTGAAATTTGTATGTTTGATGAGTTATTGTAAAAATACTTTGTCAGCGAAATACTGAGGACAAAAAAAAAAGATTTATTTTATTAAAGAATCCAAATCATGAGACGATGTATGAATGATGGTTAGTTAGTTATTTAGTTAATACAGATAATATGATTTATGCATTAAACCGCTTACTCGTTAATACGGAATACTTTTTATCCAAACAGTTAGATTGAGCTTTATTATTACGAAAAGTGAGTATTTATGTCGGGGGAGACCAAAAAACATGCAAAAATATACATTTAACATTTTAATTTTGTTAAAATTAATTCACTCGCGCGGTAACGCCATGTTTATTCATCAAACATTTCATAGACTTTTAACATTTCATAGACATTTCCACCAATGCTGCCAATCATAGAAAAAATATTTTTGCGTAAAACAAAGTGAATGCATCATTGACAAGTTTGTACCTGTATTTATAACAGTAGAACATAGAAAGAAATGTATTAAAATAATTACACAAACCCGCTAGACAAACCCTCCTCTGCCAACAATCCATTCAAACCCTGGGATGTTTTTTAAAAGTATGATGAAAAGCGAGTTTATTTTAGAGAATTTATTTTATAAGATTGGTACTTCCGACGAATGTTATATTTGATTGTATATTAGTGATACTATCTTCAATTCCTTCAACGTTATGGACATAAAACAGCTCTACTCAAGATCCATATTACTTAATTTACACAAAAACAACAAAACACCATACAAAGCTACACAAACAATACACAATACCCGAGCCAAAAACAACGAACTTCTCCAAACTCCTTTTTTCAAAACCACCTTCGGGCAAAGACACACTAAATACATAGCTTGCATACTATACAATACACTACCAACTACGATCAGACAAAGTGACTCCTTTACAAAATTCAAACACGATATTAAATAATGGATTATAAGTATTGGACGCCACACTATCACAAATATCTGTAAAATAAATCACACATAGACAGAAATAACTATTCACATACAACCTAACCCATATAAAACAAATGAAAATAATGGAATCCTGTCAAATTTAACCTATAAATAGATTGGGCAGAATTTATTTCATTACTTCATCTCCAACATTTATAAAATAACTCTCTTTAAAAGATTTACCACCCTTCCAATCACCCTTCTGTTCTAATTCTATTCATAATATGTATTTTACCTGAAATATCCTTGTAACTACTATATTCATTTATATACCTGTACGCCTGTCTCGACACAGGTATACCCTAGTGAGACAGGCATTCAAATAAAACCATTGTAAATATATTTTATTATAGATAAATAAATAAATAAAAAAGTTAAAAAAGGAACATTCCGTATTATCCGTGAGGTGGACTAACTGCTGTACTGACAAAAACTGGGCGTACTGTACAGGGCCCGCAGATACTTTAATAGTACACAACTGCTAACCCTGTACAAATCGCAAGTGCGCCCCACGGTTGAATTTGGCAGCCACCTCTGGTCTGGAGCTCCAAAATACCTGAAAAATACCCTCGACTCTGTGCAGAAACGGGCGGTCCGTTTGATAGATTCTCCCATCTTAACAGACGGATTGCAATCTTTAGAGCACAGGCGTCGGGTGGGAATGCTATCCTTATTCTACCGGTATTACAATGGAAGATGCTCCGAGGAACTAGCATCATTGATCCCTTCGGCACCGGTGCATAGTCGGGAAACACGCCAAACGCGTGCCCAACATTTGTACACAGTTGACATTTGTCACATGAGAACGGGTCGTTTCTTCGACTCGTTCTTGTGTTCAACAGCTCGGCTGTGGAATGATTTGCCGGCCTCTGTGTTTCATCCTTCCTACAACATGGGTCTCTTCAAGACCAATGTTCATTCCTTCCTCTCCTCAAAAAGACCTTCCACACAGCATCCCAGATGACATAGGCCCTGAGGGAAATTATTTTCCTCAGGGCCTCCTGTGTGGAGTTAATGTAAAAAAAAAAAACTGCATATTTACCTAGAGAATAAATACCAAACAAAAAATTAAAACTTCTGCCCTACGGCGCTCAAGAATCTTTTTCATCAAAAACACAGGATTTCTGTTTTTCAGAAACATATTATTATTTTATGAAAAAGGATTTAAGGATTTAAGATTTACTGAAAGTTTCATCAGAATATTTTACGGTTAAATAAATGCGATGAAGATTAATATTGTAGTTTTAAAAGGCTTTGTGAGTGAAGTCTAGACAAGGCAAGATGTTGTTTTGCTTTGAAGAGTTTTATATCACATGTAATGCTGGGGACTTAAAGAGATGCCAGCAAAGCGGACAGAATGGGGAAAATCAAGACAATAAGCCGACTTACCCTGTTTTCTTCCTTCGCTTGTCTAAATTTCGCTGTTTCATCACATTAACCACCAAGTTCTTCAAACTCGCGAGCTCACAATGGTTTATTTTATCTGTTTTGACATGGTCGAACGTAATCTAAATCGTAAAATCTGAACGTACTTAAAAAAAATGTTAAAATCTGGGTAAAAAATAATTTGGAACTGAATAAGTTTTTTCTGTAATTCAATCAGCTTCTAAAATGTGGAGTCTTTCTGAATATTTAGAATAAAAACATGTATATATATATATATATACATGTGTATGTACATGTGTATTTAAGTATGGGTGTAAATGTGTGTTTATTTTAGATATATTTTTTAATTTTTATACTCGTATGAAGTCAATCATGTTGATCACTGTAGACACTATGCATATATATTTTAATTTGTGTGTTTATCTTACATATATTTTTAAATTTTTAAACTCCTACGAAGTCATTCATGTTGATCACTGTAGACTCTATGCTTATATATATATTTTTTATTTTTTTATAATTTTATTTTAACTACCACTGTAATCCACATAATATAATACCCACACACAGGCTTCGCCTTTGTGGGATTTTTTTTTGTTACTTACATTTTTTGTTATTATGTATTTACCCATATGTAAATGTATCAAAAAAACTTTGCTAATAAAAAAAAAAAAAAAAAAAAATCACGTATAAACACGCTCTGCAATCAACACTCACAATATGTGTCGACTGGAAGATTATTATCATAAATGGTAAATTTTTGGGATTAGTGTCCATGGCTATTACGAATAATTTTTAGAAAAAAACTTTAGATTCGCCTTAATCACTGTAAAAGGAAACTTTTTGCATCACGGCCGGCGGAAAATAATACATTTTAATTTTCAATGTCGTTAAACAAATTTTCGCTTCGCGAACCGATACTACGACAGCCCGCCCGCCATTTTGTCACTGTTATGTCGGTATCCCAACCTGATACAAAACAAGAGCAGCTACGATTGTAGCCGACTTCGTGGGATATATGTATGATAAGGCCCGTAATAATGAAATTTGTCTAGCGGGCTTGTGTATGTTATCATTACTTTAAAAAACAGCCTACGTTTTTAAATGGTTTGTCTGGCAAAGCAGGGTTTGTCTAGCGGGATTGTGTATGTTATCTTTACTTTAAAAAACAGCCTACGTTTTTGAATGGTTTGTCTGGCAAAGCAGGGTTTGTGTAGCGGGCTTATGTATATTATCTTTATTTAAAAAAACATCCCTGGATTTGAATGGTTTACAGTGACAAAATGGCGGGCGGGCTGTCGTAGTATCGGTTCGCGAAGTGAAATTTTATTTAACGAAATTGAAAATTAAAATGCATTATTTTCCGCCAGCCGTGATGCTAAAAGTTTCCTTTTATAGTAACTAAGGCGAATCTAAAGTTTTTTTCTAAAAATTATTCGTAATAGCCATGATGAACACTAATCCCAAAAAATTACCACATAAATATACAAACCACCCACATTATTAATTTTCAACTGAACACGATAACACATGATTGTATTTAGTCGGCATAAGGTAGGTAGGGAAAAAAAATTGTGGGTAGGAATTACAATTTAGGAAAATGGTAAAAGGTGTGTCGTTTGTATATTTATGGGTACTAGGGTGAATGCTAGGTACCGACATGAACACATATGAAATAAATCTCTTCAAAATTTTTTTTTAGATATTGTTTCATAGTTAATGCCCAAAAAACACAAAAATTGTAAGCATTACGATCTTACTTGAAGGCACTGAACAGAAACTCCATAGAAATGTGTTCTGTAACATGCTCTAAAAAGCGTTTATTAAAAATCTTCCTTCTCACACATCGTGTATGAAAAATAAAAAATAGAGTGTGCAATTCACACGCGGAGAAGCGAAACTTTATCAAAACGATCTCAATCAACAGGAGTCTCAAAAAGTGACACCATAGTCAAAGCTGCCAACGAGCACAGTTTGACTCTTCATAGGCACTCTTTATTTTTTTTATTTATTTCATTATTTTCATATTACATTTGGTTATTGCCCATCTCACTAGGTGTGAAATGCCTGTGTTGAGATGGCAATTTACAGAGTGGTTATCTAAGATAGTAATATTATGAAAATGACAGGTTAATATAAAATCTTTTTTTTTCTTTAAATATAAAATTCAAGTATGTTACATATATATATATATAGAAGACTGCAATAGGTACATGGTTACATATATACAGACAGTAGGTATAAAGGTAAGTATGTTATTAAATACTCGTGATGGATATGTTTATTCACTTTTGGTTTGCGTGTTTCTAATTTCAGGAGGTAGAGAATTAAACAGCTTTGTTGCAGATATGATTTTAGATTTTCACGGCCAAAAGTATTTTTGTTGTTTGTTTTTGGGGTGTTATGCCGTGTTACGCTACCTCCTCCTTTAGCCAACGTTTCGGACAGCGTTACAGTGTCCATCATCAGGGCAGATGTGTAAATGTTAGTGGTTAAATGTGTGCTTAAGTACTTCGAAGCGATACCGTGTTGCCAGCTTCACTCCACTGCGAGCTGGAATTACAGTAAACTTGAAGATGGTTTTCTGCATTTAGCTTTGGTGTAGCCGTCAATTACCGGATACCAAGAACTATTGAGCTTGAATTCTAAAAATTTCGGTCCAAAATAGGTTAAGGTTTATGGTAGATTTGGGCCTGGCGTATAATTTGATTTGATTGACTATGTTACTATCTACTCGATTATTCACAATGTTATGCGTCATTTTCGTTTCTCTTCCGGTGCTTAAGAAGTTGCACTTCAAAAAGACAGAAGATTCCAACATGTCGAATGTCTTTTTCGTTTGAGACCAACTTTCACCGGGAAACGCCAAGAATGTTTCGCCGGAGGGTAGATAGTTTTCGTATGAAAATTAACTATCTAATTAACCTGTTGCGATATTGTTTTGCAGCTGTAAGCAGCATTAACTTTCTTTTCCGCTGCTGTTTACCAGCTGTTTTTGGTTTTGAATTCGTAACGCACCCGCCAGCGACTTCGAAAAAAGTGCACACCATAGAAACGTCGAAACCCACCACATTCAAGAACACTAATAAATGAAACATTCGACATAGTTCGTCGAGACGACGCGACGTGTAATTTTTCTTTCGCAGAAGGCGCATAACGCATAACTAATAACCCTTGATCGCTATTTGAGAATTGAACCCCTGTGGTCTTACTTGAGAGGATTTGAATTCAGCTTATTTCCAGACAAAAGGATTATGAATTCTGACAGACCAATTCGGAGATATATTCAAGAATTATTTATATTGTTTCAAATAATTCGACATAAATGTATTTATAATACCTGCGATGTAAAATGGTTAAGCTTTATAAAGCTCTCACATTGATCATATTTTATTCAGAATACTTAAATTTATAAAAACTGTCGAGTTCCTGGCATGCGTTGCAATGTCACTTTAATAAATGAAATTTTGTGGTTAACTTTTAGATTTGAATACAACAGCGTGGTGTTTTTTCTTTCTAACATTTGGGAGGCGGGCATGGTTACCGCCGCAATGGAAACCATTTATTGGATAACCAACACCATTGCCCAAGTGGTTCATAAGGTGAGGTTTGTCCGGGTCTTGGCGATGGATGCGTCGGCCCACCAGCTGTATGGTAGGCTGGATCGGGAGAGAATGGTTAATCCCTTTGACTTCGCCAACCGTACTCTCTGGGAACATGGCCTTGCATCATAGTGGGAGGGATTTATTTATACGTCCGTCACTCCTGGACACACTGACCTCCAGATTCCTACCCACCTCTCTTACCTATTTCCTTCCCTGAATTTCCTCTCCTTCCTTTTCTTAAAAAACCCTCCACCCAGCATTCAATGCATGCCCGGGTTCATAGGGTAAGGTTTTGGCGGCCAATGCGTTTTAATACCTACTGCGTGGCGGGCCGGATCGGGACAGATTATTTGAGGGACACCTACCCAAGGACCTAAACTAATACCCATTGCAGTTGGAGGGATGGATTCGTACGTCCGTCACCGAATACGCATTGACCCCAAGATTAATATCCACCACTCATACCTTTTTTCTTCCCAGAACTTCCTCTCCTTCCTTTCTTTAAAAATATCCTCCACACAGCATCCCCGAAGATGACATTGGCCCTGAGGGAAATTATTTTCCTCGGGGCCTCTTGTATGGGGTTAATGTAAAAAAAAGAGTTCCCGGCATGCGTTGCATGGGCACTTAATTAATTTTTTTTTTGTTTATATATTAGATTTGAACAAAAAGCGTGGTGTTTTTTTTCTTTCTAACATCGCTTAGATAATATTTCTAACCAAGATAGTAAGCGAGACACAACAGTTGTTGCTATGAGACCTATATGAGTTGTTTCGAAAAGCAAACCAATTAGCCTGAGGGTAACCTCTAATGAATGCTTCCCTTAAAACCGTCTGCTTTCCAGACCCCAAACACGCGTAATTCTCGACATTACAGGCACAGGCGGAAAACGTACCCTGTTTGTATTGTGTTTGTAAAGTCCGCGTAGATCCTTGTTTGTAGTTTAACCATGACATTGAGGTGTATACAGGGTTCGTCTTTGAAAAGACCGATCTTTGTTAGCCGTAGCAATGTCATCTGAGCGAATGTCTGTCAGATCTTTGCCTTTGTGAATTAGGAAGACCTACAAATCTAGAGGTCGCGGGTTCAGATCCCGGAGTTAATTCATATGTAATATATTTGCGGCACATTCCAGAACGGAAGATGCTAAGAGTATCACCCCGGTGAAAGACCACCATTCAGAATTATAATGTTGCTTGAAATGGCTTTAGTCGTGTTTGGTGACCAGATCTTTAAAGCCTTGTACTTTCTCACCTTCATCCTCCCCATATCCTTTATTTTCAGCCTAAAAACATATCTTAATTATTGGGGATGCCGTAGTCTCACTGGTTCCAGACGGCTGTGAGCAGTTGGGACTCTTGGCGGGGTTCACATAAGAAAAGAATTACATCAAAATATTTTAGAAAAGTAAATAAGTGAACAATAACAATGAAACGCTTTTAGATTTTCACGGACAAAAGTATTTTCTTTATTTGTTTTTGGGGTGTTATGCCGTGTTGCGCTACCTCCTTCTTAAGCCAACGTTTCGGAGAGCGTTGGCTAAAGAAGGAGGTAGCGCAACACAGCATAACACCCCAAAAACCAATAACGAAAAAACAATAACTATATTCAATAATTATAGATTTTATTTAAGTCTTTCATCTGGGAGGCGGGTATGGGTACCGGGAACCATTTATTGGATAACCAAAATCCTTGCCTTTGGGTGATCTCAAAGTGGAGACACAGCAGGGGTGCACGGGTTCATGGGATAAGGTTTGTCTATATCTTGGCGGCGAATGCGTTGAGACTGGTTGAAGGAGACCTAACTCTCTCGACCTGCAGGCCGTTGCACAGCAGGGGGGAATTGGATTCATACTTCCATCTCTCCTTAACACATTGACCCTCAGATTCCCACCCCCTCATACATTTTTCTTTCCCAGAACTTCCTCTCCTTTCTTTTCCTAAAAAGACCTCCCACACAGCATTCCCAAAGTTGACATAGGCCCTGACGGATTTTTTCCTCAGAGCCTCGTGGAAATGTGAAAAAAGCTAGCGTATGACATTAAAAAAGAAAACCACACAACCGAATAGATAATATAAAAAAATTAGAAGATCGTTTAAAATGTATTTCATTTGTTTAAATCGAGAATCGAGATGGGAAATGACCGATGAAGCGGTTTTATTTTAAATGGAGTTTGAATGCCCGAACTATTTGCAAATATCCGTTATGATCGACAATGATCACCGTTAAATTTGCAAATTGTTTGGGGAACTGAACTTGAAATTGGGTATCCGTTGGGTCAGAAAGTAAAGGTATTCAAAATATCATTTCATCAGGGCCTTCTGAAGCCCTTCATCAGGGCCTTCTGAAGCCCTTCATCAGGTATTGTTCGGAATTTCTGAAGAATTTAACAAATGAGGAAAATGCTTTTATCTGCTTTCACTTTATTTGGAAAATATTAAGAATTCGATAGATTAATAATAATAATAATAATAATAATATTTATTTCACATAAAATTATACAATGAAACATATATGGAAACTTTGACTAGCCAACTAGGAATGGATCCTGTTTTAGGCCAGTCAAATTGACAAATTTAGTTCATATCATAATTTCATATTACATTGATTAATTATATAAACATATTATTTATTGAATGAAACAAGTGTTACGATTGAATTCCTCGTAGAAGCTTTAGTTAATAACTACAATTTTGAACTCATAAAAAAAAGAAGAATAAGCGAAGAGAAAAAACAATGTCTTAAAGTACAAATTTAGTTTTGAATGCTTGTTTAACAATAGATAAATGTTTGGTCATTTAAATCGCTTGCAAAAATTGAGAATCGAGACATTCTTCAAGCGTGATGACAATATCCATATTATAATTAACGTGGATGTTTAAAAGTGATTACAAAAAATAATTATAATTATAATTAACGTGAGTGACGTATCCCTTAACTTTACGAGCGGGTGCAGAAACTCAAAAAGAATGTGACTCGAAAAGGATGCAGCAAATGAATAAAAACAATTTGTATATAAATATTTCATAAGTTAGCTAGTGTATAAATAGTGACATGACAGAGTGGTTGATAACAAATTGTATTTATTTCCCTTTCCTTGCTTCATTTTTTCATCCTACTAAGATATTTTCCCTAAGAGCACTTAATATAAAATAAACCTGTAAAGTAAATAAAATAAAACCTGTAAAGTAAGTAAGATTAAAATCAGGATTTTATTATAAATTTTGTTTGTATGTTATCCATTTTTAAGGGAAGGTGGTTAAGCTAAGAGAAGTGGATAGAAAAGGGAGAAGTGGAAGATGAAGGTTGGAAGGTAGGTGTAATATGTTACATGTAAATAGCGCCGTAAAAACATCAGAAAAATTATTAAGATCTTGATACCGTGTGAAAGGCTAAGTTATTATTTAGTGCAAATTTAAAAATGTAATTTTTTACACTAACTCCACACAGTCAGCCCTGTCATGTCGTGTCAGCATTTACGATGTTGTGTGGTTGGTATTTTTAAAGAAAGGAAAGGAGAGGAAGTTCTGGAAAAGAAAACGATTTGAGGGGTGGATAGAAATATGAGGTTCTGTGTGTCCAGCCAATGTTAAAGGTATTTTTAAAGTTCATTTTAGGTTTGACATTGGTAGGAATTTCACAAAAAATTATAATTTTATAATACTTTTAATTTCTGGGAGCCAATTGTCCGGTCATTACGATTACTACATCTTTGTATGATCTACCATACACACTTAGTATACATAGGTTTCTACCACTGTACGAAAAGTTGGTTAGGCTAAATTTATAGTATTAAAATATGTAATTCAATCATGTAGTCTCAATTAATGCATAATGGAGGGTATGACCGATGGGACAAACTCTAGGGGACGCTCACGCCGAGAGTACCTGGAGGACCTGCTGGTGGACGTGCGCTGCTCATCATATGCAGATTTCAAAAGAGCCGCCCAAAACAGGGAAGAGTGGAAGAGACGAATAGAGGAAATTGCTGCAAACCAATCCCAGGATTGAAACCAGAGAGAGAGAGAGAGAGTTTCAATTAGTTTCCTCAACAGATTTTCACTCAGACAGAAAACACCTGCAAATGTTATAAGACCGTGAAATGAAAGTCCTTTATAAATAATAAAGCAATTTGATAAGGGTTGGTAGTTGTATTAAAGAAAGCTCGGAGGTTCTACTATCAATACAAAGAGGGTTACAGTAATAAATAATATTGCCAGGTACCTGAAAGTTTCCTCTTGAAATCTATTATTATTTATCTGTTTATTTAAGTCTTATTGTGGAGTTGCCATTATAAAAGAAAACAGCAATTGAGGATAATAAATTGTTTTCAAAAGTGCTTTATATTGTAAATGGGATGGAATTGTGTTTTCATGAAAACCCAATCATGAGGTTCTTACTCATGAGGAGATAATACAAATATTGTAAAATAAAATTTATTTTGGTTCAGCACAAAGATATTGAAATATAAGGTTCAGCAGAAATTCCCTACTAACGAAGAACCGCAAAGCATTTTATTTCTCCCTTCTATCATGAAGCAGATGGCTTGGTGCGAACCTGATACCTTGAACCATTGGGTACAAACAGGTCAAAATTAATTATTCTATTTTTTTGCCTTTTGCCCAATTACCTTCCGCCAGCTTAAGACATTCTTAATGTTGAATAAGTGAGAAGATGGGTAAGGGAATTGCCTGACTTGTGTTCTGTTATATTCTCTCCAGAGAATATCTTCACGGCATCCCAGTACTTATAATGAGACTTGAATTCTTAAGTACTTATTAATCTAATAAAATACAGGAGCTTGATTGAAATACTTAGGTTCTTAATAACACGGTGACACTTTATTGCCTTACTGCAATTATAATTATACTTCTGAGGACTAACGCCCTTTCACGCTGAAGGCTAGTTTTGGTCTGAAGAGCTCCTGAAAACTTAAAGACTTCGTAAATCTACCTTCAGTCACCTTCGGCATAATTCGGCAACGAGACCATATGACCCGAAGAGCCCATAGACTATTATGGTGAAGTAATACCAAATATATTGAAATATAAGAGATGTGCTATCTGGAGTTTTTACTATAGGTGGGACTGCGTTTCCGGGTGTCGGCGATATTGCTTGGCAATTAACGAATAAACTAAATGAACGAATAATTAACCATATTGTTAACCGATACTAATGCACACCTTCGTCGAAATGAACAAATTCTCTAAATACATAGCATGCAAACTATACAATACACTACCAACTACGATCAGACAAAGTGACTCCTTTACAAAATTCAAACAAGATATTAAAAAATGGATTATAAGTATTGGACGCCACACTATCACAAATATCTGTAAAATAAATCACACATAGACATAAATAACTATTCACATACAACCTAACCCATATAAAACAAATGAAAATAATGGAATCCTGTCAAATTTAACCTATAAATAGACTAGGCAGAATTGATTTCATTACTCCATCTCCAACATTTATTAAATAACTCTCTTTAAAAGATTTATTACCCTTCCAATCACCCTTCTGTTTTAATTCTATTCATAATATGTATCTTACCTGAAATATCCTTGTAATTACTATATTCATTTATACGCCTGTCTCGACACAGGTATACCCTCGTGAGACAGGCATACAAATAAAACCATTGTAAACATATTTTATTATAGAAAAAAAAAAAAAAAAAAATTCTTTTCGTATGCAAACTACTCCGATTAGGTAGTAGACCGCCGACAGTCGCGCGGACATCATCTCTTTTGTATTTGAATATCTCTTGAGTAATACCAATATATTTTAATACAAGTGTAGGTAAGTTCGTACTTAAGTATTTAAAATTGATTTACAAAATTACTGCCTCAACACAGGCTAGCCTATTGAGGCGGGTTATAAGAATCTTCAACTATATAATTAATTATAAATTTGTATTCGGTTCATTCGTATATTATTTTCTGTTTCTTAGCTTTTTGCACTAATTTAATCTATAAACCATTGCAAACTACACTGAACAATCTGAACATGTACTTTCTTAGTTATAAATATTGCAAATTTCATTAAGTAAATATATATTATTATATTTTTGAATGTAGCTATTACTTTGTGGTTATCCATTATAGAAAAATGAAACAATACAACTTTGTATAAACCACTTATATAATGTGCAAATCCGACCGGTTTCGGAACAAACGTTCCTTCGTCAGTAATAATTCTTCTTACTAATACCTACCCACCCAATCTACATTATTAACTAACAACGGCTCCACCCCTACCATAATAAAACATTGTTCGAAACTGTCAAATTAGTATAAGCTTTCCCTGTCGAAGGAACGTTTGTTCCGAAACCGGTCGGATTTGCACATTATATAAGTGGTTTATACAAAGTTGTATTGTTTCATTTTTTTTAAATATTATTATGATTATTATATACTAGATCGTAAACTATTACAATACGAGTACATTTCATTGACTATTCATATCTGGCTAGAAAACACGAAAAATATTAAAAACACAAATTTTAGTTATCTTCAAACGCTGTCTTATAACTTTTATTTTGAAGTGTGAAATTGTTTTCTTAGGCAGAAAACCTCCTTAACGATATTTCATAGCGTATTTTCCAGTTTTTTAAGAATTTTAAGGTAAAGAAATTATCACAACATTTTTCACGTCATCAGCATTAAAACATTAATCAATTTAAAATATTTATTAATGAACATATTTTTTATCTTGATTTTAAATAACAAAAATAAGCAAATAGAAGCGACTCTTTTTCATATCAGTGTTTTCGCCAGATTTGATTTAAGAGCGTTTAACCAGCCAGCGGACGAAAATCCACATTTCGTCGAAAGTTGTTCTTCCGATCGTGCAGGACGGTTACAATGAGAAAGATTAATTATTCTCCGTACCAGCTTTTTAAAATTATAACTCAATATCGAATTTATTTCAATCCAAATTAGCTTTAATTTATACCTTCATCCAAAAATGCTGAAAGGCGTGATGATAAAACTATTAAAATAGTGTACTTTTTGTAGTTATTTTTTGATTATAAGTATTTATCATTTTTCAATAATGTCTAAATTTAATAAGAATGTTAAAAAAATCTGAAATATATTAGTTTGTAAGTGCGCAAATAAATACACAAATGGACCAATTTTCGTCAAGAAACACATGTACGTACATATTTTTTAATGATTTTATTGAAATTAAAATTAAAATTCTAATACATAACTTTGCTAGATAATGTATTGATTTATTTTACTGCATGATTACATTATTTGAAATGGGTGTGGTATAATACAAAAACTTTTTTGAAAATTTAACAAATCTGCCAACGACCTATGGAATAACCTTATTTTACTAAAAATTAAAAAAAATCTAAAAATTTATTACATACGAATGCTAGATTAAAGAACAATCTTTCGAAATCCATTTATAATTTTTTGTGGAAAAGAGTCAATACGTCTACAAACTTTTTTGAAAATGACGTATTTCAGGCTTTCTCTGGTAATGCCCTCTTAACTCTCTCTTTTGATTTAACCTTGTCAGCAAACCAGGTCACCCCGAATTTCTTCCATCATCTTATTCCACTTCGTAAAATAGAAAGATAATTTCCCCGGTTCAACTTTGCTGAAGAGTTATATCGTATTAATTAATTATGTAAGTGACTCCATTATGTTAAACAACTGTACCAAGTTGGGAAATAATTTTATTAAATTAATTTATATTGCTGTCTAAGTGTCAAAAAAACAAGACGGGGCGTATAAATTGTTAATTATTATTGTTAATAACAGAAAAAAGTGAACACAGCGATGAATTTTTTTTTTTTTTTTTTTTTTTATTGTTTGTTAAATCCTATTAAAATTAATAGAGACGACGGAGCTAAGCTCAATAGTTCTTGGTATCCGGTAATTGACGGCTACACCAAAGCTAAATGCAGAAAACCATCTTCAAGTTTACTGTAATTCCAGCTCGCAGTGGAGTGGAGCTGGCAACACGGTATTGCTTCGAAGTACTTAAGCACACATTTTACCACTAACATTTACACATCTGCCCTGATGATGGACACTGTAACGCTGTCCGAAACGTTGGCTAAAGAAGGAGGGGGTAGCGTAACACGGCATAACACCCCCAAAACAAACAACCAAAATACTTTTGGCCGTGAAAATCTAAAATCATATCATAGCGATGAAATATTAAATTACATATTTCAAGTACGTTTTCAGATTTTCACGGCCAAAAGTATTTTCCTTATTTGTTTTTGGGAGGTTATGCCATGTTGCACTGCTCCTCACTTTAGCCAACGTTTCGGACAGCATTGCTGGGTCCATCATCAGGCCAGATCAGGCAGATCCGGTAGATTACACATTTCAAGGTTGACTCTAGCTTTACTTTAAGGGCGTTTAACCAGCCAGCGGCCGAGAATCCAAATTTCGTCGAAAGATGTTCTTACGATCCTACAGGGCGTTTCCAACGAGAAAGATTAACTATTCTACTTACCAGGTTTTTAAAATTATAACTCAATATCGATTTAATTTCATTCAAAATTTGCTTTAATTTATGCCTACATCCAAAAATGCTGAACGGCGTGATGATAAAACTATTAAAATTTTGCACTTTTTGTAATTATTTATAATTTTTCAATAATTTCTAAGCAAAATAAGAATGTCATAAAATCTTAAATATATTAGTTTGTAAGACTCTTAAATAAAAAGACAAACTGAAGTATTTTCGTCACAAAATACGTGCGCGGATCTTTTTTTGAAAGATTTTTTAAAAACTAAAATGAAAATTCTGAAACATAGTTTTCCCATATAATTTATTGATTTATTTTACTGCATGATTATATGATTTGAAATGTGTGTTGTATAATACAAAATTTTGTTTGAAAATTTAACAAATCTGCCAACATAGTACCTTATTATACTAAAAATAATAATTTTCTCTCAAAATTTAAAACAAACCTTTACTAGATAAAAGAATAATCTTTCGAAATCAATTTATCATTTTTTGTGAAAAAGAGTCAATAAGTCTAAAATTTGAATATGCTACGGATAATTAGAAGCTTTTACTAGGTTTTCTATGTATTGGAATTACAATAAAATTATTATTTACGTAACAAAAAATATAAGCGTAAACCACCAAAAAAAAAATGTTTCTTCATGACTTAACTATGAAGTAATACAAGAAACATTTTTTTAAAAAATACCCCTTTATGGCTAAGACTATTTTTGAGGTTTTCCATGTTCTAACTTTTTTTCATTCTTATAAACTTATGCACAAAATAAATAAAAACCACTTTTTCGCTTACTAGCCTCGTGCAACAAGACGCCCGATTTTAAAAATTTTCAGGCATGAGATTCGAAACATTTCTAGCGGTTATATTCCTCTTAAGAAAGGGAGGCTCAGATAGTTTGGGCATGTAGAGCGAATGAACGAGGTAAGGAGATAACGTGTAAGGAGAATATTTGACGCAAATATGAATGGCAGAATGAAAAAGTCGGAGACGCTCGAGGACGACATGGCGTGACCAAGTAAATCAGATACTTGAGTCGGGCCATGTCAAGAGTCAGAATAAAGAAGAGCATGTATGAGATGATGTGTGAATGTGAACGAGGCAAGAAGTGTGTGCCAAGTCCGATTTGTTTGGCGGTCCGTCCTGAAACGGCGTGATGGTTAGTTAGTTTAGGAATTAGTTCTTACATAGTTTAGTTTAATTAATAATTAGTTTATTTACATAATTAGTTCTCTTTTATTATTCTGATCCGTTTTGTTATTATTATTATTATTGAAAAAAAAAGTTTATTCATGACTTAACTATGAAGTAATTACAAGAAACAATTTCTAAAAACTACCCCTTTATGGCTAAGACTATTTTTGAGGTTTTCCATGTTCTAACTTTTTTTCGTTCTTATAAAATTATGCACAAAATAAATCAAAACCACTTTTTCGCTTACTTGCCTAGTGCAAATAAGACGCTCGATTTTAAAATTTTGCAGGCATGAGATTCGAAATATTTCTAGCGTTTATATTCCTCTTAAGAGTGCCGTTGTAGGTTGCAACATTCGTACTTGCGCCGTTTACGAGAAGGAGTGAAAGGTTTTAACGGAAATATAAAAGGGATGCCTTTAATTATTATAAGCAATAATTATCAGCCTGAAACACTCATCCACATTGAAAAATCTTCCGAGAAAAGATACATGACGCCAACGGGACTTGAAACCGTGCCCTTCTGATTGCCGGTCAGCTGCTCTCCCAATTGAGCTATGGCGGCTTATCTTATACCCGCCAAATGATTCAATATATACTAGTGTTTCATTCAACAATTACTGCTTATTATATTTTTTCCACCTGAAAACAACCAACTTTATTAATATTTGACAAGTTTAAGTATTTCTCGAATAAATGAAGACATTATTTGTCTCGACGCCTAACACTATTTGTCTGACGATTTAACACTAACAGTGTCTCTCTCGCAAAAAATAAAGTTGGTTGTTTTCAGGTGGAAAAAATATAATAAGCAGTAATTGTAGAATGAAACACTAGTATATATTGAATCATTTGGCGGGTATAAGATAAGCCGCCATAGCTCAATTGGGAGAGCAGCTGACCGGCAATCAGAAGGGCACGGGTTCAAGTCCCGTTGGCGTCATGTATCTTTTCTCTGAAGATTTTTCAATGTGGATGAGTGTTTCAGGCTGATAATTATTGCTTATAATAATTGTTACCCTTTGTGCTATGCATAAAAATCTTGTCTTAAACGTTAGTTTAACAATTAAAAATATTAATTGGTATGCCTTTACATTACACTACATTATTTCATTACATTTATTTATATTACTTATTATCATATTAATTATTTTGGTGACATGTTCACGTTCAGAGTCCTCCCCTTTTCAGGCGATTATTTATCAACATCTGTTGAGAATCGATAAACTGATAATTGAAAATTTGTTGTAATACTGTGATCACCCGTTTATCGCTTCTTTGTGTACAGAAAGGTGATAATATATTATCTCTTGTGTTATCTTTAATAAGACAAAAAGGCAAAATCAAGTGTATATCATGCGTCGAGAAAATGAAGATAATGTGGATGGTTCTTAGTCGAAGTATGTATGATTCGATACGTTTTAAGATTTTCACGGCCAAAAGCATTTTCGTTATTTGTTTTTGGGGTGTTATGCCGTATTGCGCTACCTCCTTCTTTAGCCAACGTTTCGGACATCGTTGCAGTGTCCATCATCAGGGCAGGTCCGGCAGATCTACCGGATCTACCGGATCTGCCGGATCTGCCCTGATGATGGATCTGCCCTGCAACGATGTCGGAAACGTTGGCTAAAGAAGGAGGTAGCGCAATACGGCATAACACCCCAAAAACAAATAACGAATATGTATGACTCACTTAAAAATTACCGAATCGGATATCGACACCTTGGCGCCGTGAAAAGGTCCTGGGTTCGAGTCCCAGTGGGGCAAATATCTTTTGCTGATTTTTCCGTTTCTAATATTGTCTTCATTTAATTAATTATTTTAATATTTCGCATCAAATACCAGACACCTACGAGTATATAATTATTCAATATTCTTTCAGTTTTGCCTTAAGATTGATGGGAAGATAAATTAATTAGAAGTGTAGCAACCACGCATTGTTGCTACGTCACGTATTGGATTACGCCCGAAACGATCGATATGTGGCGAGTCAACTTAACTACCTGCGCTGTGAGAAGTACTTACTTGAGAAGTACTTACTTAAGAATTCAAATTCAAGCAATTCAAATTCCAATTCTTTTGAACAGCAAGCTGAAACAAATGGTACCTATTCTTATTTTATTTTTTAGTCTGTCACACTCCATATGTTGTTAACATTGTGAAAATTTTAATGGCACATATAAAAAAACTATCAACCGATGATTCTAGAGTTTTCTTTTAACTGTGTTTACGTAGCACGTACCATTGCTACAGAAGTTTTATTAATCAGCTTTCTGGTGACTTAAGTCGGAAAATATTACTTGAGATGAATGTTAATTTCTACTGAGGTAGTGTCTTTTCTTCGGGATCAAATTTGGACTTAAACTTTAATTATTTAATGCTGAGTTGTTGATATATTATGAAAGAAAATGCCCATTTTCGGATTAATTTAATTAACTTTTTTAGTAATTACAAATTTAGTAATTTATTCGTTATATTTAAATCTTAGTTAGAGATCCAAACTAGATATTATTCATATTAACAGTATAATAACAGGGAAGATTGGATGCGGTTGAGTGGTTACGATCTTCGGCTACGAATCCGAAGGTCGTGGGTTCAAGTAACTTTTATTTGATTAATTTGTGTTATTCCACAATTTGTACATTTACGAATAACATTTTGTATATTTGCGTTGTAGATACTTTTAGTATCGACCTGATGACAGACCATCATTCAGAATCAAAACATTGCTTTTCGACCAGATCGGAATAGCCCACCTTTCATTAATTCATCTCCTTCCACTCCCCACTAAGCTTCACAACATACATAATTTGGGGAATCCATAGTTTCACTGGCCCCAGATGTTTGGGAGCAGTTGGGACACTTGTCGGGGTCTTGAATAAAAAATAATAGGTTTTACAATTTAAAAAAAGCAAGTTCTGGTCTCATCAGAATGGCATTCAGTATTGAACAAGGAAAGACATTTTGTCACGTGAGCACGGGTTGTTTCCACGACACGTTTTTGAATTCAACAGCTCGGCTGTACAACGATTTGCTAGGCATTGCGATTTTTTATTTAATATAAACTTCACTACATCAAAAAATAGTTAAAAAACATTCATCTAGTCTCCATTGATATGCTTGGTGTAACCCTAAGTGACCAGCTCAGGTATGGGGGCTCCATCGAAGCCAGAGTAAAGTTAGCCTCCCAGAAACTGGTCGTACTGTATAAGGCCCGCAGATACTTTAATAGTACACAACTGCTAACCCTGTACAAATCACAAGTGCACCCCACGGTTGAATTTGGCAGCCACCTCTGGTCTGGAGCTCCAAAATACCTGAAAAATACCCTCGACTCTGTGCAGAAACGGGCAGTCCGTTTTATAGATTCTCCCATCTTAACAGACGGATTGCAATCTTTAGAGCACAGGCGTCGGGTGGGAATGCTATCCTTGTTCTACCGGTATTACAATGGAAGATGCTCCGAGGAACTAGCATCATTGATCCCTTCGGCACCGGTGCATAGTCGGGAAACACGCCAAACGCGTGCCCAACATTTGTACACGGTTGACATTTGTCACATGAGAACGGGTCGTTTCTTCGACTCGTTCTTATGTTCAACAGCTCGGCTGTGGAATGATTTGCCGGCCTCTGTGTTTCCTCCTTCCTACAACATAGGTCTCTTCAAGACCAATGTTCATTCCTTCCTCTCCTCAAAAAGACCCTCCACACAGCATCCCAGATGACATAGGCCCTGAGGGAAATTATTTTCCTCAAGACCTCTTGTGTGGAGTTAATGTAAAAAAAATAAAAAATTCCGCAAACTTCTGCATCAAAATTAATTCCTACCTGAATGCCATAAAATTAGACGACTAAAATTAATTTTGGATTTGAGGTCAAAATATACAACCAAACTGAATATAAAATTTTTTTAATCAAAAGTTATATTATATATTTTTTATCAGTCAAATGTAATTATTAAAAATTGGCAATTTGGAAGAATTTGGCTTTCTCAGACTATAAAAATATTACCATTTGTTATTTCGGTTACTGGCATTATACCTAGCTCTCTCATTCAAAATTTAGGTATATTTGATTTTTCAAAGAATTTATATATAAAAATGCAAAAACTCATTCGTCATTTTAAATACATGTAGGATTACAAAAGATTTTTTAAATATTTATATTGAAAGATCAGTAGGATTTATAGATCCAATTAGGAGTTCCACCGAGCCGAACCCTCTGATATGAAAATATCTGGAGTTGTTATTTTCCCATTTGGTCTCTGGTAGGTTGACATGTTGTTCTTGTATTATTTTGTATTTATTATACTTATATAGTGCAATTGCATGCGTGGATTGACTAGATCAGGGTTTCCCAACCTTTTTTTCTCCGAGCCTCCCCGAACCAAAAAAAATATTTTCATGGCCCCCTTAGTTAAGTTTCAACAAAAATAAGAAACACATTTTTTTATATTAACTAAATAATTTATTTGAATTTCAAATAGGTACCATGCAGATACAATATATTTATTTATTATGGAATTTTAATAGAAGAGTAGGTACACTTTTAATAAAAAATAATGTACATTTAGATGATGTAATAATTTGCGTACATGTTCATGTTCAAATATCTTAATGCCACTCTTCCATGGAAGCATTAGCTTGCGTCTATAATCATTACCATAACCAGCGCTCTTGAGGCGATTTTTCGCAAAAACAGCGCTATATAAGTTGTCCAAATTTATTATTATTATTAATTACTTTTACATTTACATTTCTTAGTTTTCTTTAATTATACATATTATTATTTTTTATTTATTTAAATTATATTTTTGTAATTAGATAATGTCTAACAACTTTCTAAGTAATTTTAGAACTAATAAATAAAAACTTTTAAAGTACTAATGAGATACTTGAGGTTGCATGCTCTGTACAAGTTGGTCGATTCTGGGTTCAGTCTTTGCTAGAGCTATGGTTAAATCGATTAGTTAATCGTTAAGCGTTAAATAGATTTTTTTCGGAAATGCAAACGTACTTATTACGCCCCCCTATCATTTCTCTACGCCCCCTTAGGGGGGCGTGCCCCCCTGGTTGGGAAGTCCTGGACTAGATGATCATTTGTGGAAAAATGTGTGAAAGGGTTAAGTTTTTCCCGTGGGAAAGATTTAACTCGGACATAAAATCTGAAGCCTTTATATATCTTGTAAACAAAGGGTCCTGGATTCGAGTCCCAGAGGTGCCAATATCTTTTTCTGATTTTTCTGTCCACACATTTTCGATCGATTGATATCTTGCCTTATGTACTGTGTGAATATAATGAAAATTAAATAATATATAAATATCGAAAATATTTTTTTTTTTTGTAATAATTTTAATTTAAATACTAAAAATTTCTGTTCCAACGTAAAAGGATTATGTGAAATTTAAATTTACACCCATCAAACTTCTTTCTTTTAATAATTTTTATTTTTTGTTTTATATTTCACTACGTTTTTACAATTAATATAGTAAAATTATTTTTTTAAGTGTTTGTCGTTTACTCAAAAACAATTGATCAATTTGCCTCTAAAATTATAAATTTTAAAATCTTAAAACATATAAAATAAAATACAAAGGCTAAAAAATCAAACAAACATGCATTTTTCATTGTTATGTCACACCGCGCATCGGACTCAATTGGAAGAAGACGTTAAGCCTTAACGGTTAAGGGGAAGATTATGAAGTACATACCTGGCTATTAAGTCCAACTAATTCAACTTATCTAAAGTCAAATCAGGCAGCCCTTCGGCACTGCAAATAAATTTTGCTCTGGAGCACGAAACATAATATTGGAAGTTTCCTTTTGCTTAGCTAGGTTTTCAAGTAGCAACCTCCGGGGTTGGAGGCAATTATGATATTTAGCCTTCAAAATATAACTTTGTTACAAAACTTCGTCTATTCCAAATACTTCATTCCTTAATAAAGCTCAATAAATGTCTATCTTAAAATTCACCGCTTTCGCAAAAAGAGATGAAATTCAACAAAAAAATATAAACAGAACGATCAAAGTAATGAAAACAATGTTACGTAAATTAGTAAATGTACCCTCGGACCCTTAAAACGGGATCATCCTTGCATTGCGTAGGAGGCGCTGCTCCAACCCTGACCTAGTTTCAGACATTCCTTGAAAGCCTTAACCCGGCCGACATCCCTAGGGAGCTGCAAGGGCTCAGCTGGGGGATGAAATGGGATTATTAAATAAATTAATCGATTAAGATTTCAGCTATTTGGAAAATTCATTCCATCTTGTTAAGGTCGACGATTGGGGAAAGAATTTTAGTAAAAGTTTTAGGGAAGTTTTTAAAGTATTACAATATGTTAAGAAAAGGGTAAATATTAAAGCTTGCGTCACGAATGTTGTTGATGGCGATTATATATACCTAGATTATATATAGCATAATAAGTTACATTCCGAATTTCTACCATTTTATGGCGTATTTATCTTGAACATTTTAAGTTTCACAGTATTTAAATTTTTTTATTATTTTTTATTTATTTATTTATCTACATAAGGTATGTTTACATTATATTATTCGATACCTGTCTTACAAAGGTATACCTGTGTTGAGACAGGCGTAGAGGTACATAAACGAATATCATACATAAGAATATCATAAGAATATTTAAGGTTAAATACATATTAATTTGAATACAATTAAAGCAGAAAGATGATTGAAAGTGTGGGTAAATACCATGAAGAGAGTTATCTTATAGATAAGCAAGAGATGAAGTAAATTAATAAATCCTGGCAAATCTATTAATGGAGTTAGATTATATAGGATTTTACTCTTTTAATTTGTTTTATATGGGTAAGGACGTACGTAAATTGATATTTCTGTCTATTTGTAATTTATTTTACAGATGTTTGCAGTAGTGTGACGTCCAATACTTATAATCCATTTCTTTATTTATTTGGTCATTGATTCTGTTTGTCTAATCGTAGATGGTAGTGTATTGAGTAGTTTACTATTTTACTTGAGTTAAGTTTTTGTCCAAAGGTTCAAAGTTATATCTTTACATTTGCCGCGCTGAAATAGTAATTTTATGAAATTAAGTAATTAGTAATTTTATGCTCCGAAAATTATTATAAACACGATTTTTTCTGTTATATGAAATTTCTGTTGTATGAAAAATGACGGTGTTTCTTCAAATGCTATTTAAGACATTTTCCACGAGATTTTTGCTCTAGGTATATTAAACGAGTCGTGTTTTATTAAACATTTTCAATATTAGCGCGCTCCTTCTAACATTCTAATTTACTTATATCACCTTCTTTTTTTTTTAACGCATACCACGCTACCTTAACCCTTCAGGAAAATTTGTTGGCTTTTAGGAACAACTCACATAGATCTAATAGAAATTTTTGTGTCTCCCTTACTCACATGGTGCGAAATATGATAAAAACGGTGTTAGAAAGAGCTTTACATTCAAAGTTAAAAGTTCATTACAAAAGAATTAAAATGTATACCTTTATGAAACCAAATATTCAGTAGACAATTTTGAAAAATCTGCCCTGTTGATGGACACTTTAACGCCGTCCGAAACGTTGACTAAATAACAACCAAAAAATAAATAACGAAATGATTTGAAATGGATAAAATGCGCCGGAATTCAAACCCGCGTCCTTCGGATTGGTAGTCGAGATCCTCACACCTCGATCACGGAGGACGCCAGGAAATTGTTGGATGAAGATTGGAAAAGTTGAAAAACTGATATAGCAAGATCAAGAGAAGAGGATGTGTGTTGAATATCTTCCTAACAGGAAAACCGTTTCGTGGTATAGTTTATAAGGTACTATCCGCGTAAACGAAAAACATGATAAAAGCTGTCTCTGTTAAACATTGAAAGAGATACGTCAGAAATGGTCAGTAACGTTAAATTTAAAATACTTCTGGACACTCCATTTTACAATTAAAAAAATGTTTTAACAAATTAAAAATTAAAGTGTTCGAGAATTTTTTTAAAAATTTATTACCACATGGTGACCAGTGGCGTGCACAGAGTTTTTGATCAGGGTAGGCAGTAGGAAAACCGCCGAATTGATTCAAATAAATAAAAAAAACTTTCTACAAATAACTCCTTTCGTACAAGTTTTTGCTAAGTGTGCTTGCTGCTGGTAAGACAACTAGTTGATATAAATAGATAACAACAGATGTTACTGTCGTCACTGATTGCCATTTGCTAATTTTGTTCCAGAAAGCACTGCCTAATACTAACAAAAAACCTCATAGAAGCAAATTCAAAACGACAGTTCTATCCACTACGTGCATTTCGTAAATATTCATATTATATCTTGTATGAAGTCAGCTCCAAGCGGAAATAATTCCCGCTTAGGCCGCATTTTAGTGAGGCAGTCGGAGGGCGCGCGTGTAGTTTCTAGTTACAGTTTATGCCACATTTGTAGTATGCCGTTTAATGTGGCCCTAGCATATTTTCGGTTGCCCAGCTTTTTCGCGCCTATTTTTGAAAGTGTGTTTTTATTTTTAGCAATAATTTAAGAAACTATAATATTATTTACACGCTCATGTTTTACAAATACGGTAGGGTAGGCAGTGCTTATGTGCCTATATGGAGTGCACGCCCCTGATGGTGACCGTATAGGATTATCAGCGGAAGGATATAAATAATGATAATAATATTAATTTGGGAAATTTATTGGATAACCAGCACCTCTGCCATATTTTACACCAAGTGGCCGGTAAGTTTGGTGACTTAGCAAGGATACCCAGGCTCATGGAGCGCGGTTTATTTGGTGTGGGCCGGATTTTGAGAGACAGATTTAGGGAGATCGACCGCAGAAGGAGGGATGGATGTGTAGGTAGTTACATCACTCCTCGAGCGAAATTATTTTCCTCAGGGCCTCCCGTGTGGAGCTAATATAAAAAAACCTCTTTTGTAGAGCTGTCCTTAGCAAAGCAGGCGATGAATACACCGAAGTGTATACCAATTTTGTAGTGTTTGTAAATATACACGTAGTTTCTTCAATGACTCTCAACGATGTCTTTAGAGTATGAAGTTTCAATATATTTCAACAGATGCCGTTAGTATATATGGTTAATAATAATAATAATATTTGGATGATTTATATGGCGCCGTTTTTGTGAAAAATCACCTCAAGGGCGCTGTACAAACTTATAATACATTTCTAAAATCCAAAAAACTGCAAGCTAGACAAACAATTAAAACAATTTATGGCTAAAAACTGCATACACCGGTTCATTGATCACTAATACGAAAATATATGCACAATTCTGACCAATGAACACGATTCTGTCTAAAAATGAACGAAAACAGGACCAAACTTACCTGAGAGGTCGCTTGAAATTAACACTGTATATTGTCTATTTAAAGAAATTCAGATAGAGTTCTCACGCTGAGGACACAATTATGAACACATCATGTTATTCAATCCCGAAAAATATTTTAATATTAATATGTAATATATTCTTTGATGAGTGATGGAGAACTCCTGGATGACTCAATGTTCCAAAATTCTTCAGAGAAACGGCCTGGATGAAGGCGATACCCAGAACAGAAGATATTACAACCTGAGAACGAGAAGAGCCGACCCAACAGCCTACCTAGGCAATGAGTTGGGACAGCGCAAGGAAGAAGATTCTTTGATGAGTGCATTTTGGAAAGCAAAAGCAACATTTAATGGTGGCTGGTGCAGTAGTACCTATAAGGATTTGATCTTCCTAAATGTGATTCGTCAAAAGACAGATAGATGTGTAAGAATTCGAGTAATTTTAATTCAGTAAGAAAAGTGTGATTAAGACATATAATAAGCAATACAAGTATGATACTCTCAGATAGGTATATTTAAATTAAGGGTATGAGAGCCCAAAAAGGTAGGTTTTTAGTTTGGACCTAAACTCTCTAGTTACATGTAGTGTCTCAATAGTTGTCATTGAATTAATAGTAAATCTGAACGTTCATTTAATTTAAAAAATGGTTTCCTTGGATATCATCGACGCTGCGAACATTTTAATAAACCTATTACGTGTACACAGTATCGATGACTGAACTCTGGTTGGAAAGAGGTCTGAAATTGAAGTATTAAAATCAATAAACCCGATTTATTTAGACCTTCTGGGAAATATTATCGGTCTCGATTTCACGAAAAAATCAAACCTTGAAGGGTGAAACGTATAGGAAATTCATGTAATAAATTGCCTGTAAAAACTTTTCCACGACATTACCAAGATAAATGACATAACTTGGTTGAAGTATTTGTTAAAATTTTTCACCTGTTCACCCTTTATTGTTTCCATGAAATGAAATATTGTTTGGGTCAGAAAATACACAATAAATCAAATACCTTGTTGGATTAAACTTTCTGTCGCTGGTGATTCTTAATGAATACTGTTATTTAGGCTTTGGTGTGGGCGTGATATGAGATATCTTGCAGATCTTAATAAGACGCGCGTGGACGAGATGATTATTTATTTGCACAATACAAAGTCTGTGTTGTAGGCTACGTGCTAAGCGTCTCTAAGGAGAGCATCATCATTAGTAGCAGTATCATTCATCACCTTTTATACCTGCATCTGCCGTCTCGCTCTTGCATATTTAAAAAGGCAAACGTACCAACAAAACCATTCTCACAAATACAGAGCAAAAACTATTCCTTACAGGTGTGAAATTTATTTAAATTGATGGTAATATGTAATAGGTAATATCTCTATAAAAGTTTAGGGACTGAAAGGGAATAACTTCTACGTATGCCTTATCAAGAAAACTTATCTTAAATTTTATGTAAAACACCAAATTTATTTGTAAATTGAAATCTAGGTAACTACGCTGAAAGACTAACTTACTTTGGAGAAGTCTCATTCACAAAAAGGAAACATCAATCAGATATAATTTCTCCGTTTAAAATAATAAACAGCATGTATCATTCATGTATTATGAATCAAATTAATCTTAATAAAATGACGAAATTTACGAAAAACCCTGAAACCTTTTGGATCTATATACTGTAGTACCTATTACTATAAGTTTTTTCAAACCAACGTCAAGAATGATTCGATTATATAGTAAACAGTGCGATCGTGGATAAACTCGGCCACCCTGATAATGTCAATGGCAATCCCTGAGCACTTAATCGAAACCGGCCATTACTTTGGATTTGTTCCTGAGGTCCTGGGAAGACCCAAAACTTATAGAGCACGCCTGATTACGGAGGCAATTGAAATCTACAAAAATCCATTAAACATTAATAGAGACGACGGAGCTAAGCTCAATAGCTCTTGGCATCCGGTAATTGACGGCTACACCAAAGCTAAATGCAAAAAAAACACATCTCAGTATAAAGTAATACCAGATCGTGGTAAAGCATTTTGTTTTATACCTTTATATTGGCTAAATTCGCTTTAACCATTGTAATTCTAATTCTAATATTCTTACCATTATGATTTCTAATTTTAGAATTCGTTAAAAGATGGAACCACTTCCGTCGGCAACTCGCAAAGGGACGTGCCCCAGGCTAGCATAAATACCACGATTTAGTGAACTTTCTATTCCAGTCCGCTCTTGTTACTCGAGGAAGCAACAGTTCAAAAATCGAGCTCCGAACAGTGCACCGCGTTCCGAACAGTTTATTTTCAAATCATTATTCGCGTCATCTGGTTCTTTTGTTTCCTTCCATTCTTATAGTAATTCGTTCCATCAGTTTCTAAACAAAAACAATTTTCATGGTTACAAAATATTGAGCTGTCAGCTTTCAAAGCAGTGTTGTGTTTTTCTTTTTTATTTTACCAAATCCAAGCCTGCAGACCCCCGCTTACACATTGACCTTCCACAGTCTACCTTCCTTACTATTGACCTACGCATAAGACCCTAGATTCGATGTCTACACTCCACCAACAACTTGCCGCCGTGGGTGCTACAGAAGCACAACTTGAAGAATTTTTGGCAAAAAAATCTAAGGTAACGAGGTCCAGACGCTCAACTGCTCTATACCTAAAGCACTTCGGAAGTGAAGAAGATGTCTCCGACTACTCTTTAAAAACAACAACAACTCCCACCCTCACTACGTCTTTGACCTCCGTCTCCACTTCCACCTTGACTTCTGCTCCCTTTTCAACAGCTCCCACCTCTTCGACAACCACCTCCAGCTCAACATCAACCGCTCCATCCTCTTCTGTAAACTCATTCCCCCCGCTATGGGTGACTCCAGCTCACAAGAAACGAAGGGCGTGCGCTTCTCCTCCTCCGTCCACCGAAGTTATAAAAACCTCAAATCGTTTCTCCGCCCTTGCTACAGACGATGAAATTGCACCACCGCCACTTCTAAATTCCGTGTCTGACTCCGCCGCAAATATAACCGATACCACAAAAACGAGGCCTATTAAGATCCCTCCAATTTTTATAAAATCGGAAAAAAATTGGAGCCTCCTGGAAAAGCGCCTCTTGAACGCTGGGGTTAATATAATTAACGCAAAGGCCATTCCAACAGGGGTGGTTCTAAATACCGGCGACTCCACCAGCTTCCGGCTGGCTACAAAGATGCTTCAAGAGGACACAACCCCCTTCCATACATTTCAGCTTGCAGAAGAAAAATTAACCAAGGCGGTTCTGCGAGGGATTCCGACGACAATTAGCGAAGAAGAGGTCCGCCTTGAACTTCTAGATCTCAACCTCCCAGTTAATTCTGTAACTCGGATGAGATCCGGGCCAGACAGGAAAAACATTCCTCTAGTCCTTGTACAACTGGATCATGGTGAGGCGGGACAAAAAATTTTCTCCCTCACTTCCCTCTTTCACCTCAAGATAAGAGTCGAGTATCTTAATAAAAAAACAGCTCCCTCTCAGTGTCACCGCTGCCAGCATTTTGGACACTCATCCATGATGTGCCACCTGCCTCCCCGCTGCGTCAAGTGCGCGGGTGATCATTTCACGCAGGAATGCAAGAAGCAGAGAGAAGATGGTCCCGCCACCTGCGCAAACTGTTCTGGAGCCCATCCGGCAAATTATAAGGAATGTCCGAAAAGACCGTCTCCACAACCCATCTTGCAAACCGTACGTAATGCCACTTTCACCTCGCATAGCACAAATCCCTCTTTATCATACGCGCAGGCCACTGCCCAAACCCCATTAACGTCCACATCACCCTCAGCTCCCTCAACGTCAACCTCCCACACACCTCCTTCCACCCCCTTCAATATTTTTGAATTTTTCAAAAATTTCAATTTCTCCAAGGTTGGCGATCTTCTTTCCGACCTCATCCCCAAATTTCAGTCTGCCACCTCACCGGCAGACTACATATCTATCATTTTCTCCGCCGCCCCTCAGATTTTTTCACTTTTTTCACTGTAAATGGCTAGCTCTACTACCATGCCCTCCGTGCTACGTATGGCATTTTGGAATGCTAATGGTCTCTTAAAAAATGTACATGAATTACGTATTTTTGCAAATACACACGCTCTTGACGTTTTACTTATAAATGAAACTCACCTCAACCCATCACAAATGCCAAAACTTTCAAACTATACATTTTATAGAAACGACCGCCAAAACACGAGAGGCGGGGGCACTGCCATTTTCGTTAAATCGAAAATCGCCCATAAATACAACATTACACCCACGTTGTCGTCTATTGAGTCAACTTCAATCACAATATATACAAAACATTCAGGCCCATTAAGAATAAACTCCATCTATCACCGTCCGCAAGATAAGCTTGATCCAAAAGACCTCGATACCCTTCTCGATAGCCACACTCCTACTATTCTCGCTGGGGACTTTAACTCAAAGCACCCCAATTGGAATAGTAGGATTACTAACACAAATGGGCGTATCTTACGAAAGTATGCTAGCGCACATCCTGAACTCTTCATCGCGGGCCCAATTGCACCCACACATTTCCCGAACAGCGGGGCTAGACCCGATGTTCTCGACATTGCACTCCTCCACAAATTACCCTGGGTCTACAGTATCGAAACCATAAATGACCTAAGCTCAGATCATAATCCTGTTTTGCTCACTCTTAATCGACTTTCCACTCCAATGACACCGCGCAAATCTATAAAAACTGATTGGACGTATTTCACTCACAGAGTTGGGGAAAAAACAATAATCCCTCAAAATATTTCTGACGGCCCCGAACTAGACAAGGCAGTTGACGACTTTGCCGATATAATCAAATCTTCCATCACCGATGCCTCTAAAACTCTTCCTGAACGTTCCGCCCTTAATCTTAAAAGTGACCTCCCAATCGACATCCAGGAATTAATCTCTACAAAAAACAATCTTCGTCGACACTGGCACAGAAACCGAAATCCCTCAGTCAAAAAAACAATCAATAGAATTCAAGCACTTATTAGAAAGAAACTTTCCGAGCTTTCACACTCCACCTGGAACAAAAAAATTCAGGATATAAATCCACAGGACGGCTCCCTATGGAAATTATGCAAATCTCTCCAAACTACCCCATCCTCAAACCATCCCATTCATACCGAAAACGGCCTCATATTTGACGTTCAAGATAAATCGGAGGCGTTTGCCGATAATCTGGAATTTCAATTTAGCCCCAGCTCCAAGCACGCCGACCCAGTCCATATAGCAAATGTCAACCACCAAATAGACATAATTTTCGACTCCCTTCCCGGAACAAATGTACATTTCACCACCCCTTCAGAAGTCCGAAGGGCCATAAAACACCGCAGCAACAAAAAAGCTCCCGGTCCAGATGGCATAACAAACTTTGCCCTTAAAGCCCTCCCCCCTAAAAGCATTTTCGCTATTGTGAGCCTCATAAATTCCGCACTCAGACTGCGTTATTTTCCCAAAAGTTGGAAACACGCGCATGTCATTCTCATCCCAAAACCTGGGAAGGACCCGAAATTCTGTGAGAACCATCGTCCCATCAGTCTTCTCTCAAATGTTGGTAAAATATTCGAACAAATTCTCCTCACTCGGCTCTTAAAGCACATTCACGAGGTGAAAACCCTCCCTGATGAACAACATGGCTTCAGATCTCAACACTCAACCCTTCATCAACTGCTCAGAGTTTCCGAACTGATTCTAGGCGGCTTCAACTCCCAACGGTCCACTGGCGCCATTTTCCTGGACATAGCCAAAGCCTTCGACAAAGTATGGTCAAACGGACTGCTTCTCAAATTGCACAACACGGACATCGATCCCCAACTCCTCGGTATCTTAAAATCATTTCTTCGGCACCGGACTTTTCAAGTAAAGATCCGAGATGCACTCTCAACTCCCAGATTCATGACAGCAGGCGTCCCGCAAGGATCCCTGCTTTCCCCCACCCTCTTCAATATCTACATACACGATATACCACTCACAGAGAACCAACATTCGTATAAAGCTTTGTACGCTGACGACACTGCCATTATGGTTCGATACAGTTCTCCCAGGATGATCACACATCGCTTACAACATAACATAAACATACTCCAAGACTTTTATAACAAATGGCGTATAGACGTGAACCCTTCCAAGAGCGCTGCTATTTTCTTCTCACGAAGAAAGGTTCGCAGCACTCCTAAAGGCCACGTTTCCATGTACGGCCAAGCAATACCCTGGCAAAACAACGTCAAATACCTTGGAGTCACACTCGACAAAAAACTTACATGGCACACACACATCAAACATACAATTAAAAAGACCAAAAACGCTGCCGCAGCCCTTTATCCGCTTTTACATTATAATAGTCAAACGTCACTACAGAACAAAATTCATATTTACAAATCAAAATTGCGACCCATCATGACTTACGCCGCCCCAATTTGGGCCACAAGTAATACTAAGAGTCTAGAAACCTTCCAAAATGTCTTGCTTAGAAGATTCACCAAAAGCCCTTGGTTCGTCCGAAATAGCATTATTAATTCAGGCACGAAAATCCCTCCACTTAAAAAACACATAATAGATCTAGCCAAAACATTTTTCTCCAAACTTGCTTCAAATTCAAATCCAAGCATCTCATGTCTCGGGCAATCAAGTCCCGATGAAAATCTTCTTCACCGCCTGCCCATATCCATCCTTCATCCACCTTGATGCGCGGGCTATAATAAAACTTACCTTTGTTCTCTTATATAAAAAATAAATAAATATTTATATATATTTATTATGGTATACATAATTGTTGTATATGAATACATACATGCACGGATGTATGAAAAAATGTATGTATGTGTGTGTTTATCTATACAAAATGTATACCACTTACAGATAAACAAACCATAAAAAAAAAATATTAACTTCCTTCATCTTGCCCAAGGTAACCCGAACATCGGGCAAAAAAAAAATCCATCAGGTGACATTACTACAGTTTGCAAGACAAAGGGGTTAATTTCTCCCTGTAACTTGCCAAAAACCAATATATAATAAAAATAATACTTTCTATTCCGCTCCGCGGCAATGACGCCACTGCTTGTCACGGTTATTTTGTACCGGTGACTGTAGTGGAGCTGGCGACACGGTATCGCTTCCAAGTAAATAAGCAAACATTTTACCACAAAAATTACACATCTACTGGATCTGTCCTGATGATGGACCCTGTAACGCTGTCCGAAACGTTAGCTAAAGAAGGAGGTAGAGCAACACGGCGTAACACCCCAAAAACAAATAACGAAAAAAAACTTGGAAATATGTTTAAATTCAATCACTACCTTCAGGAGGAACTTATCGATTTTTTTTATATCGTTTATTCCATATCTCGGTAAGGGTGGTGCATCCCTACGAGTTCCATATTATTCATATACATTCAAAAATATTGCAAGAAAAAAAAAATTACATGAGCAAAGGAAATAAATAAAGGAAAATAGTATCTAATAATACAAAAAAAATATAATTTGAAAAAAGTTAACTTTTTGTTATCTAGGTCATCAGGAAGTGGCTCCATTTCTTATAAATGGGACCATGCCAGAAGTGGAATGCTGCCATCACAAGAGTGTTTTCGCTCGAAGCCAATCGCGTTCTGTAGCTGGTGATTCGATTTTTTATTACATTATATACTTTTTTTATTATATACTTATACTTGCGTATACCTGATGATCTCCTCACTTAGAGTTAGCTTATAATAATTATTTTAATATTTACCTAATTATGGTAAGCATCGGTTCTATAATATGTGTATATACCACCGCCTCGGTAACCATTAAATGGTTAACGATATCCAATAAATTTTATTGGATAGCCAACACCCCTGACATATATAGATCAACCCAAGTGATTCTCTACGTTTGGTGATTTAGTCTGGGTGGCTGGTTTCACGGGGTGAGATTTGTCTAGGGCTTAGAGGCCAATGCGTTTGCCCACCTACTGCGTGATAGGCCGGATCGCGAGAGGTTAGCTACGGGAGACCTAACCTAGACCCCTCTTCCGTCTTGCTCGACGCCTTGCACCGCAATGGGAGGGATGGATTTTTATGTACTAGATACATTGACCCCAGATTCTTATCCACTCCTCACACCCTTTTCCATCCCGGAACTTCATGACATAGGCCCTGAGGGAATTTTTTTTCCTGTATTAATTAGCTAATGAAAAAAGTATATGCAATGTGAGCATGTTTGTAAATGTATACAAACGCTTATATATATATACATAAATATGTATCTTTGCTTACAAATATTTGATTTTGGTTCTAATGTTTTATGGACATGTAATTTAAACGTATCGTCGCACAAATAATTTTGTGATGAATGCTGTTCTCAACTGCTCACCTATAATTGGAAACATCACAATTAACATATTGAAAAAGTTAATTGCTGTGAAAATAATTACTAGCAGTTAAATCCCGCTCCACTAGGCCCTGCGGGCGGCTTTTGATTCACCGTTGCCCAGTTAGTGTTGGTGATCATTTTATAAATCCAATAAGAACTGGTTCCAAAATCAGCCCGTTCCTCGTATCCACTGTCAATGTGTCAACCAGTGATGGTCAGTCACCGCGAAAAAGTAACCGGGACGGGCGATGACGTCATATGTAATATACACTTTGTATTATACAGCCGCTTGATACAACTGAGTATTACAGTCAATCTTTCGAAATCCGGGAGCAGTGTTACCGAAACCAAAACTTCAAAATCGGGAGAATTTTCGCCTAAAAATCGGGAGAAATCGGGAGAAAATGGGAGAAATTTGAAGAAATCGGGAGATGACTAGAATTATTTTAGTAAAATTTCTCCCTTGTCAATAATTCGAATCCCTTTTATTATTGCGAAGCAGAACCTTAACAACAAACGAAAAACCCATAAGCAGCGCCGTCAATCCGATTACTATAGATGTTGCCTGTGGAATAACGCAATTTTCCCTAACGTTCAACGGGGACTTATTTCACGTCTGGCAACTCAGCACGAATTTTTGTGAAACTTCGACCTTGGACTGTCACCCGTCACTTAACGAGACGCCAAATTCATTTAATACCTACTTACTTTTAAAAGTGAACGACATTCATATAAGTAATAATCTTTTAATCAATAAATAATAATTTTAATTTTATTAAGGAACCAATAAACCATCTCATGGGCTTTTTCAAAACACCTCTCACCTGGCGACAGATACTTGATAAAGATACACTGTTTAGTAATCCTTTATCGAAATACCTACTAATATCTCAGTCTAATCATCAAAAAAAAGAAAGTGCATGGACCACATTAAAATTGTTATTGAAATTATTACTGTTATGAAATACTTAGGAGTTATATTAGATTAAAATTTAACCATTAACATTTTCATGTTCCGACTGCAACTATTCTTTTTTTTAAAAGGAACATTTAAAAGTCCACAAGCCGTGTCATAGTGGAGAAAAACCCTTTTCGTGTTCTGACTGCAACTATTCATGTTCTTGAAAATCACAATTTAACATTCACAATTCAATGTGGAGAAAAACCTTTTTTATGTTCCGATTGCAACTATTCATGTTCTCAAAAGGAACATTTAAAAGTTCACAAGCCGTCTCACAGTGGAGAAAACCTTTTACATGTTCCGACTGCAACTATTCATGTTCTATAAAGTGACAATTTAAAATCCACAAGCCGTCTCACAGTGGAGAAAACCTTTTACATGTTCCGACTGCAACTATTCATGTCCTCGAAAGTGACAATTTTTTTATCATCAACAAGCCGTCTCGCAGTGGAGAAAAACCTTTTGTATGTTCCGATTGCAATAATTTATGTGCTAAAAAGGAGACTTTAAAAACTCACAAGTGAACCAATAGTGGAGAAAAACCATTTTCATGTTCCGACTGCAACTATTCACGTTCTCAAAAGTAATATTTAAAAGTCCACAAGCCGTCTCACAGTGAAGAAAACCTTTTACATGTTCCGTCTGCAACTATTCATGTTCTCGAAAGTGACAATTTAAAATCGCTCAATTTAGACTCACTGTGGAGAAAAACCTTTCTTTATGTTCCGACTGCAACTATTCATCTTCTCAAAAGGAACATTTAGAAGTCCACAAGCCGTCTCACAGTGAAAATAACCTTTTTCATATTCCGACTGCAACTATTCATGTTCTCAAACGGAACATTTAAAAGTCCGCAAGCCGTCTCACAGGGGAAAAAACCTTTTGTAATGAATGTTTGAAGTTTAATCCTTGCCAAAATGTTAACCTAAAAAAATTGCTTAAATATGTTGTTAATATATATATTTTTTTTACATGAAGTCCATGAGGCCCTGAGGAAAATAATTTCCCTGAGGGCCTATGTCATCTTTGGGGATGCTGTGTGGAGGGTTTTTTTAGGGAAAGGAAGGAGAGGAGAGTTCTGGGAAGGAAAAGGGTGTAAGGGTTGGATAGGAATCTGGGGTTTAGTGTGTCCTGGTCATCAGACCTAGACAAACCTCATCCCATGAACCCGGGCACCCCTGCTAAATCCCCAAACGTAGCGAACCACTTGGGGTGGCCTATGGCAGAGGTGTTGGTTATCCAATAAAGGTTCCCGGGGCGGCGGTACCCATTCCCGCCTCCCAAAATGTTATATCCAAATATAAGTAAGCATACAGCACTTATTCTGTGTGTGTTCGGTAGTACCTATTTAAGCGAGCGGATGTTTTCCGTTTTGAAAATAAATAAGAACAAACATCGCTCAAGGTTTACGGATGAACATCTCCAATCGATTCTTAAAATAACTACTTACCCCGAATATGACACCCGACTTAAAAAATAAGAGAAGTCAGGTGTCTGGCTCAAGATAATTTACCATTTTACCCTCCTTTTTAACTTGAATGAAAATTTATAATAACTAGGTACTTACATATCTAACTAAATAATGATTTAAACAATTGAGCATTGGTTTAAATTTTGAGACTGGCCCGCTTAGCAAAATCTTATAAATCGCCCTTAATAAAATCCACTTTGACACCCCTCCGTTACGTAATAAATTATAATTTCCAGCTCATAATTCATAAATGACGATGATCGGTTTGTATGGGTCTATAATAGAGATATGCTTAGATTGCACAATTTTGTAATTATTCTGGTCAATACCCGAATTCGGGGAATATTTTTTTTTAACCACAGACAATTATTTGCCTTTTGAGCGGACCATAAACAACGAATTGACGAGAAACGACAAATCGCTGGGAACTTTGAAAAATCGGGAGATTTTGATTCCATTCCGGTAGATCGGGAGATGAAGTGAAAAATCGGGAGATCTCCCGCGAAATCGGGAGCTTCGGTAACACTGTCCGGGAGATACTCCAAGTTCACAAATTCGTAGAACTTATACATAGGAAGGGCACGTCCCTGTGCGTCTTGCCGACGAAAGTGGCGACATCTTGTGACGAATTCTTGAATTAGAAATCGAATTACAACGGTAGCTTTGTCTGAAAATCCACATACACGGATGTTTATATGGTGCTACGGGCACGACGCGGCGGCAGACATGCGTTCGAAGCCGGATTCTTAAATTCAACCACGCAGACGCTATGGTATTAATAGCGTTTGCTGTGATGTAGTCTTTTGACGAGCCATTAAATCTACTGAATGGCTAAATGAAAAAGTTCAAAAGTTCTGTCCTCAGTCTGCTCTAATTAAAACGGTACATAAAATTTTTTTAAAATTATTTTTTAAAAAAGAAAGACAAACATTCCCGGGTTACGAATAACCCAACAATGTTTGAAAATCTCCTACTGCCATCACAGAAAGCCGGAAATGTTGCTTGTGTTGTGATGGAGGACTTAGCCAGCCGAGGAATTGAACACGCGACGCCCGGATGGGATCCATGCGCTATGCCCACTCAACCACTGACCAGTCATTTGTGATACATTTGTAAAAAAACATGAAATTTCTTTGTAAGAGACAACCACCATTAAAGTTTTTTGATATTGTGATATTAAAATTGTTTTTTGTATGTCTAATAAATGACAACGTAATCCAAACGCATGAAGTTGTTTTACGGAGAAAATTAAACGCAATCTCCCAAAACAAATAAATGGTAATATTGTTTTGCGGAATTAAATTTAAATTGCAGCGTTTTAAGCCAAAGTGCTTCTGGAAATTCAGACAACAGTAAAGAAAAAATAATAATGTTCTATTCTAATTGGTTAGACTGAAGTAATATAAGTTTTTTTGAAAAATCTATGGAATTACGAATATTCTACAAACTTGTATAGGTATTTGGTTGTAAAAGTTGTTACTATCCGGCTATCCATTTTCGAAATTGTTTAACGAAATATCTATTAAATTTTTTATACGAAAAACTCTCTTTTTATAACTTTTGAAGGTTATTTCCGTCAATGTAATACATCTTTGAAGAAGAAGATAACATTAATAATCTAAACGAAAATATGAAAAAGAACACGTCTCAGAAAAATAGAAAAATACAATGGTCGCAACTGGGACTCGAACCCAGACCTCTCGTCTAACCGGGACGCGAAAAAACTTTTATAAAAAGTCAACAGTTCCATTTACGAATAAATTCGGATATAGAAAAATGTAACAATACAACTTTGTATAAATCACTTATATAATGCGTAAATCCGAAAAATAGAAAAACAAAAAATAAATTCGGATATATTTATCCGAGACGCTGTCCAGGTTACAAACCAGTTCTAAGAATGATTGTTTCCAATAAAAAGGGTAGTTACCTGTAATATGGAAAAAGAATTAGTTGAAGATAATATTTTTATTTCTAAAATTTGAAATATGAGATTGACAAGTATGACGGTTTGACAGAAGGTGGCAATAGCGAAATTGGCTAACGCGCACTTCCCGATTAGACGAGAGGTCTGGGTTCGAGTCTCAGTTACGACCATTGTCTTTTTCTATTTTTCTGTTTCTTGTTCTCTTTCATATTTTCATTTAGATTATTATTGTTATCTTCTTCTTCAAATCTTTATTCTTATTTTGCAGTTGAAAAAAAATGAGATATCTTGCCATATTTTTTTCAAGATGAAATCAAGCGTGAAACTGGGGAATCTACGAGTACATCACAAAGAAAACCCCAAAAAACTTGCCGATTATTATGTTTTTTTCAGCTTTATCAATTTTTTTGGCATTTCAAGAGAAAAAAAATCTTTTGGAGGCAGGTCTACGTTAGGACGAATTTTCAATTTTTAATGATCACAAATACCAACATCACTCGTGACTTTTTTTTTCCGATTTTTCACTACCCGATTTTTTTTCTTTATATTTGATCGAAAAACTTCAGATCCATGTTAACTCAAAATCGGTAACACAAATCAAACAAATTTTTCCACAAAATCGACTCTAAATGTGATAAACATTCTCCAGTTTCACATTATGATAAAAAAATATGTTCTTACAGGTCATAAAGAAAGAAAAAACTTTTTAAATTTCATTTTATTATTTACTAGCTGGTCCCGGCATGCGTTTCTATGCCATTTAATAAGGAAATTGTTTCTCCCTGAGTGTCCTTTCCCATTTGTCCCGTTCCCCTTCCGCCTCCCCTTCTTCTCCTGCGTCCTCTTCCCCTCTCGCGTTCCCACTCCGTCACCTCCACCTTCCCTCTCCCCACTCCACTCCCCCCCCCCTTCCCCCGTCCCGCTAACCACCCTTTCAAGTTCCCCTCCCCCCTCATACGTCCCCTTCCCCTCCCGCAATCCCCTTCCACCTTCCCCGCCTTCCTTCTTCCCTTTCCCGCTCCCTCGTCCCGCCAACCCTCCTTCCGCGTTCCATATATTCAATCCCATTACATTCAGTTTTTAAACAGTCCGCGTGCCACCTTTTACAATTTTTATTCAAATTTCCATTTTTCATGTAGGTATATTAAATTTGGTACCTAACATAGGTACCTATTTAAAATATCTAAAATTCTTGATTCCATTCAAACTATTACGGGAGTACCTACTATAAATAAATTTATCAACTTGATTTTCAAAAAAAAATCCTGATTAAACAATTTTATCGTTTTGCAAAATGTCATTCTCCAACAGGCGAACTGTCAAACGTGCGGGTTTTCTGAAATTATTCAATTTTCTGCCCAATTTTTTTAATTTTTCTCTCCGTAAGAACCATCTTCGCACTTCAAAGAATATTTTAAAAAAAGAATCAGCGAAATCGGTTCAGCCGATCTCGAGATTTGCGCTTACCAACACATTTAGCGATTCATTTTTATATTATAGATTTATTTATTTGTTTGTTTGTTTTTGTTACAAAGAATACAGTACAAAGAGGCTTTGACTGTCCAACTAGGAAGGTCTCCCATTCTATGACAGTCAAATGACAGAAACATTTTGATAGGCGTAAATTTAATTTATAAATGACCGATTTGGGATACAAATCAAAAAATCATCGCCAAAAAACTTTATCTTACTTACTAGGCAAAAATATTCAATTATTTATAATGTATGCACAATTTAATTATTTATTAATTTAATTATTATTAATTATTTATAATTATGCACAAGTGTCCCTTACGTACATGTTTTTTTTCAATATAGAAAGGAGAAATAAATGTAAAATTATAAGATTACTTGTAAATAAACCAAAAGAAAAATAATACATATTAATACAAAACCTGTATATGTATGTAATTGTTTTATTTGTACAGCTTTATACTTCAGTAGAGGCATACAAAAAATATCAGAATCATTACATCATAAGCATAAAAAGTTTTCAAAAATGTTTAAGTGTTTTCCGATCGTATTTTTAAGAACTTAATCAGCCATTACAATAAAACTAAATCCGAAAGAAGCTTCGTAAGCAAAATATTTTACACTGCAAAAGCAATATACAAAAGACTCTCAATTAATTTGTTCCAGCAAGAAAAGTGGTAGAACCATCAGATAAGCTACCATGTGACAGAGTTGCATGAGTAATTTTTTGGGTTTTTTGTTAAAATTGTATATTTGTTTATTTGGACCTGCCTAAATTTTTTGACTGTTTTGTTATTTTGAATACAAGAAAAATAATATACAAAAGACAGTAAAGAAACAAAACATATTAATTTGGAAAAAATAGAGATATACATATAGGCTGTAATATATAAATATCAGATAATATTTTTTATTAATATTTCTGACTCCGTCCTGCCAAAATCTAGTAACCATTTTGTTATTTTTTGTCTGAAGGATGACACAATTTTAGTTGTGAAGGGATTTTTCGGTCCCAGGTATGAGAATATCATTTGATAAGCCGCTGTGTGGCTTGTTGGAATAGAAAGGTCATTTCTGCCTTTACTTCTGGTTTGATGTTTGTGTTCGACTTTTTTCATTTTATATATATTTTTATGAGCATAAATTATTATCTTTTTAATGAAACACTGTCGAACATCTAGTACATTCAATTCTCTGAAGAGAGTGTCGCTCGAATATCTGAAAGATTCCTTCATTATAACACGTAAAATAGATTTCTGTGCCTTCAATAACGGGTTTAATATTGTTTTTCCTGTACCCCCCCCCACCCAATGCGCCCGTAGGTTATGATAGAGTTACAGAGCCCGTAATATATATTTTTTAAGTAGTGTGTTTTCAAAATTTCCCGCAGTGAAATAAATATATGAATAAGTGTACGCACTCTTTTCGCTAGAGTTTCTATTTGGTATTTCCATTAGAGGTTATTGTCAACTATATCGCCTAGATCAACGATACTCAACCTTTTTTCTCTTCGGGCCACATACATGTATTTGTAAAGTTACGCGGGCCGCAACACTATACTGGTATGACGAAAAAAAATCATCAACCCCCCCCCCCAACATTTTTTCGATTTAATTTTGAAGACACTCCGCCATTAATAATAATAATATTTGGATAGTTTGTAGAGCGCTCTTTTTGTGAAAAATTACCTAATTACGCGTATTTATATTATAAGAAAATAGTACTTCATACGACAGCAAGAAATGCTTTTAAAATCAGTAGGTACCTGACTAACCATTGACATTAGCCAGTTTTTATGTATTATAATTGATGCGATTGTTTCTAGAAGTGGCACTTTTATTTATAAATTACTAGCTGGTACACGGCATGCGTTGCTATGCCGTTTAATAAGGAAATAGTTTCTCACTGCGTGTCCTTTACCATTCGTCTCTTTCCCCTTCCGCCTCCCCTTTCTCTCCCGCGTCCCCTTCCCCTCTCGCGTTCCCACTCCGCCTCCTCCACCTTCCCTCTCCCCACTTCACTCCCCCCCTTCCCCGTCCCGCGACTCCCCCTCCCAAGTTCACCTCCCCCCTCCCAGATTCCCCTCCCCTTTCCCTGGTTTCACTCCAACCCTCCCGCACTCCATACATTCAGTTCCGGTACATTCAGTTTTCAAATACCTCGTGTGCCACCTATTCAATTTTTTTTATACAAATTTCATAACGTCAGAGCTCACCAGTGGTTTTATACAAACCTTGTCCTGACAATAACGAACACAAAAAAAAGAATTATCCAATTTGGTGCAGTCGTTAGGAAGTTATGCGCTTAGCAACACATTCAGAGATTCATATTTATATTATAGATTTGCGCGCGTACTTGTGTGTCAAATATTTGTTTTTGGGATTAAATCTAGCGTGTGTAAATAGCAACACTCTTACACATCTGCCCTGATGATGGACACTGTAACGCTGTCCGAAACGTTGGCTAAAGACGGAGGTAGCGCAACACGGCATAACACCCCAAAAACAAATAACAAAAAAAAAACCTTTTGGCCGTGAATATCTAAACAAGTATCTTACTCTTGTACCAGATCGTGTGGACCATAATGGCAATCCTTTTCGGGTGTCACTATCTGTGGCCTGTGCGTCAAAGTCGAAACGAATCTCAAGATTATAAATCGAATCGAATATTCGAAATTTAGAATGATAGTTTTTTTAAAAATCAAGTTCCTGATGGTAAAGTGGTTAGGGCCGCACACAAAAGCTTGGCGGGCCGCATGCGGCCCGCGGGCCGCAGGTTGAGTATCGTTGGCCTAGATATTTAATAAATTTAACACACTCATGATGCCAGATTTTACCATTTACGTATCAGACAAAAAAAACATATTTTCGTATTGTCAAGAGTGGTAGATATTCTCAATTACAATTCCTAAACCAAATAAAACGTTGCTCGAAATGGAATTATCCGTGGTTTGTGATACAATCTGAATAACCAGGTACTCCCCATCCTACTTGTTCCCCAAATCCTTCTCCTTCCCGCAATACTCCCACATAATCCGGGCAGTTCCGAGGAACTAGCGTCATTGATCCTTTTCGGCACCGGTACATAGTCGGGAAACACGCCAAATGCGCGCCCAACATCTGTACATAGTTTTTAACATTGGTGTCGTGAGAACAAGTAGTTTCGACTCGTTCTTGAGTTCAACAGCTCCGCTGTGGAACAATTTGCCGGCCTCTGTGTTTCCTCCCTTCTACAGATATTTTTGTGGTTTATTAAACAATCTCTATTATTTAGTATCAATGTGTCAACCGGTGGATTTGCCGGCTTCTGTGTTTCCCCCCTCCTGCAAAATGGATCTCTTCAAGATCAATGTTCACTCCTTCAATAAAAAAGACCCTGCACAAGTCATCATTCCTAAAGACCACATAGGTCCCGTGGGAAGTATTTTTCTCAGAGCCTCCTGTGTGGTGTTAATGTCAAAAAGAACGCCATTTAATAAAAAAATAAAAAAAACATGCTTAACTATGTACCTAAATAAAATTTAATAGTGTTATTATTAGGGAGATTAATTAATTTTTAATTATAGATAATGGCTGGAGCAACTATATGCATCCCCTCTAACATATGTTCTTCATTCCCCCACCCAACCTATTATCCAAGTACACTTCCCTATCAGACAGTATATAGCTAATACGTATGTAGAATGAGCTAATAGCTAATACGTAGAGAATGTGATATTGACGACTGTAAATTATGGTACAATCAGTCTCTTAAAGCAACTTGTGCAATGATCACCATGTTGATCTCTTAGTGCAATTATCGACCACCATAACATGGACATCAGCCTAACATGGTGGTCGAAAAATCCACAAAAATAATGTAACTATAAATACGCAATGAATAAAGAAATTTTTTTAGAAAAAATATATGAAGACTTCATTCAGAGATCTGGACAGTGACTCCTTCGGTGTGTATCATTTCGAATCTCTTGTGTGTGGTTTTGTAGAGTATCCCTCAAGGCCATTAGAACCATTCTTATCAACAATAAATTTTGGTGCCTTATTACGGTATTTGTGCAATAATTACCGTCAGCGGTGTCCCTCAAGGTCGTAATACCACTTCACCACAAGACAAGAGGTAAGTCAGTCTTTTACAAATATTCAAAATTTTTATCAACTCCCACATAGTTGTGTCAACCAGAAAACTTTATAATTGTTGATTACAGCCCACAAATTGATTCGCATAGAATATATGCGACTACAGGCTTTGAACGCCGAAACAGCTCTCACAATTATAAAAACTAAATTTCTTGCAGAACTTTGATTATTCTAATTGGTTCTTTAAATTAAAAGCAAAAACTTTATTTTTACTTTTTTTTACATTAACTCCACACAGGAGGCCCTGAGGAAAATAATTTCCTTCAAGGCCTGTGTCATCTTTGAAGACGCTGTGTGGAGGGTCTTTTTGAGGAGAGGAAGGAGTGATCATGGGTCTTGAAGAGACCCATGTTGTAGGAGGGAGGAAACACAGAGGTCGCCAAATCATTCCACAGCCGAGCTGTTGAACTCAAGAACGAGTTGTAGAAACGACCAGTTCTCATGTGACTAATGTCAACCGAGTACAAATGTTGGCGTGTTTCCCGACTATGCACCGGTGCCGAGGTGATCAATGACGCTAGTTCCTCGGAGCATCTTCCAATGAAATACCGGTATAGCAAGGAAAGCATTCCCACCTGACGCCTGTGTTCTAAAGATTGCAATCCGCCTGTTAAGATGGGAGAATCTATCAAAAGGACCGCCCGTTTCTGCACAGTGAGTCAAGGTTTTTTTTTTTAGGTATTTTGGAGCTCCAGACCAGAGGTGGCTGCCAAATTCAACCGTGGGGCGCACTTGCGATTTGTACAGGGTTAGCAGTTGTGTACTATTAAAGTATCTGCAGGGCCTGTACAGTACGCCCAGTTTATGAGAGGCTAACTTAACTCTGGTTTCGATGGAGCTCCCGTACCTGACCTGGTCACTTAGAGTTACACCAAGCATATCGATGGAGGTCCTGTTAAGTAATGTAAAAGAAAAATGGCTAAAACAGATGGTTTAACGTTGCATAAGTCTGCATAAATCGATTTCCGTCCATCTTCCAGCGTCCAATTCTGACCGATGTTTCTATAATTCATCTTCTCAGTTACTTTCACCTTCCACTTACTCACTTATTATTCAATACCTCGTTCTAGACCTTACTCAACAGAAGTAGACATCTTTGATTATAGCGAATTCAAAGGTCAGATCTGATTTCGCAACGGAAAAGAGAACCTCGTTTGTGAAAGTGAGTTTAAAAAAAACAGGTTTTAATTTAACTAAAAGATTAAAAAAGAATCACGAACATGCAAATCAAAGAGGACACGTTTTGAAGTATTTGTGCACATCGAAAGTATTGAAAGATTCGAAAAAGTTTTTCCAGCTATTTTGGAACACCTGCCCGTAATTTCCCATTTCTTTACAAATGCCTAAGAAACTGTGATCGTAGCAAGCACCCTGAAAATTTTGTGGTTCAATAACAATCCGTACTTATGATAAAAAAATATAAAGCAATCGGCTGTGGTCCTAGGAAAAAAGGAAATAGTCTATAAAGGAAAAAGTCATAATTTTCTTACATCTCTCTCACACACCACACTGTGACCCTACAATACTTCTAGCCGTGACGATCATTTAAAAAAAAACGGAATATAGGTAAAAGGATAATATTAAAGTGAGAGTGATTTTCAAAAACTAAAAACGTGTTTTGCTTTTGTTCTTGATCATGTAATGCTGCAGCTCTTTCTTACAAACTAAATAACAACAGTCGAAAATGAGATAAACGCTGAACGTATGTCTGTACCCCCCCAAAGAAAACATACAGTCATTATCATACATATCCCTCAAATGTATAAAAAAAATTGATAATAATAAATGTTTATTCCGGTAGAATAGTGCCATCCCACACATTCCATAAGGGTTATAATACATTTACGAAATATTTTAAGGAGAAAAAAAATAAAAGCAGGTGAATATGATTGTACATGAAATAATGGTAATAATAAAAGAAAATAAGAAAAATAGTAATAATTGGCTTTTAGGATTCTGTGACCACATTTTAGGAGGCAGTATTTTTCTCCGGTGTTCATCAATGCTGGATGATGGACTGAGGCGGGCTTCCATGACGAGGATATTTCCAGAGCTGCAAATCTTTTCCTCATTCCTACCACCCTGGATCTAATAAGAGCTGCATAGCCGAGAACTCGTTCCTCCGTGAACATCTTGGAAGCGGTGCAATATCTGGGGAGACCAAACATTATGCGGAAGGCTTTGTTGTACTGAAGCCGGAGTCTTTCTATACTGCTCTTCTTGTAGTTTGCCCAGAGTTCGCACGTATACAACGTTGCACAGAAGGAAAGGAAGAGTGTCCTTTTTACAGCAGTACTGCAAAGGCGGAATCTTCTGCTGAGCATGTTTTTTTTTTTTTTTTTTTTTTTTTTATTTTATTTTTTTTTTATTTGATTCACCTGATTTATAAATGTGTGTTACATATTTGACTAATGTGGGCCTCACTGGGTGCTTTACCCGTGCTGAGGACCTCATTTTACAGTTTGATATGATTTTTTTTTTTATTTAAGATACATATAAAATAAAAACTAAAGAAAAAAGAGACTCAACAATAACATATGAGAATTGAAAGAAAGAAAATAGAGCAAAACAAAATAGAGTAAAATAACACTAAAATAAAACAATAGAATAAAACTATTTAAATAGGATACATACATATAAACCGATAGTGAAATTAAAAGGTTTTATATATTAGTGAGTATTGCAATGGTGTTTATGTCTATGTGTTTTTATTTATTTTTTTTTTTTTTTATGTTGTGATTTTTTTGTAAAGTTGTCTTTTTTGGTCTTTAATCCATCTTTTAATTTTGAGTGTGAAAAGTTTTTTGTTTTCTTCTTTTTTTAAATCGAGTGAAAGATGGTTGAATGCTTTTATTGCCTGGTATTTGTGGTGTCTTTGTCCAAAGCTTGTGTTTATCGTCGGTGTTTTTAAGTTTTGTATGTATGCTTGTCTAACTGGTCTATTAATGGTTTGTGTTTGTTGGAGTTTGTGTTTTTGGTCAAAGATATAGTTAAGAAGTGTTTTTATGTATAATTGTCGTATATCAAGTCCGTCGAACATGTTGAATATTTGGTCTGTGTCAGTCATTCTGTGTTTTTTTAGTATAATCTTTAAGATGGTTCTCTGTGTGGTTTCCATATGAGCAATAGCTGAGTTTGTTGCTCCTCCCCAAACAATGATTCCATATTCTATTATAGATTGGCAGAGTGCAAAATATATTGTTTTCATTTGTTTTAGTTTGTATATGTTTCTTATGGTTAGGAAAAGATGAATTGTTTTGAGGAGTTTATTGGTGATATGATTTATATGATGTGCCCATTTGAGATTATGATCAATTATGATTCCTAGATATTTTATTTGGTCTGTTTTTACTATAGCAGGGCAGTCGCAGTTTTTGGTGTTTAAACAATCGTGTATTTTTATGGTGTTTGTTTTATTTGTTGGCTGTCCCGTGCTATTTATACTGTACGTTGTGAATTTTGTTTTCGATATATTTAATGTAAGTATGTTTGTGTCTAACCATGTTTTCACTCGCGTGATTCCTAATTCTGCTGTATTATACACATTGTTCCAGTCTTTAGATTTGAAGAGTAATACTGTGTCGTCCGCATAACTAATTATTTCTCCGTCTATTTCCAAATTACAGAGTTCATTTATGTAGATAGTGAATAGCACGGGCCCTAGTATGCTTCCTTGTGGAACTCCATATGTAATTGGCAGTGGTTTACTAGTATGGTGATTAATTTTAACTTGTTGGGTTCTGTTGCTCATATAACTTTTCATTAGTTGGAGTTCCTTGCCTAAGATACCAATGTTTTCTAATTTTTTAAATAGGGTTTTGTGGCAAATTGAATCGAAGGCTTTAGCTAAGTCTAGGTATATCGCTATGCATTTTTGCCCTTGATCTAGGTTGCTATGTATATAATCTATTACATATTCTAAAGCTTCTTTGGTACCTCTTTTTTCTCTAAATCCGTATTGTTTATCCGAGATTAATTTGTTTTCTTCAAGGTATTTTATAATTTGGTTTTTTAATGCTCTTTCGAAGATCTTTGATAGTGAGTTTAATAATGTGATTGGTCTATAGTTATTTATTTCCTTTTTGTCTCCTGCTTTGTAAATAGGGATCACCAGTCCTTGTTTCAAAGTACTAGGGAAGCAGCTTTGTTTTATACTAAGGTTGATTAAGTGTGTTATTGGTTTTATTATTTCATTTTTTAATTTCTGAATGCAATCTGTTGTTATCTCATCTAATCCCGGTGCAATATTTTTTTTTAATTTATCGATTATTTTTTCAATTTCCTCCTCCGTAATTGTTTTTATTGTAAGTCTTAGTTTTGTCTTTTGTGTATTGATGTTTGATCGGTTGGTTTGTGTTTGTGTTTTACGGTTTGCTAAAACTTTTCCTATATTTGCAAAGAAGTTATTCACATGGTTCGCTATTATCTCTGCATTTGTATTGATATCTATTTTTTTTGAATTAATATTTAATTGTTCGATACTATTTTTCTGTTTATGTTTTTGTGTGTATGTTACTTCTTTCAATATTTTCCATATAGCTTTTGGGTTTTTGTTTTCTTTTTGTAGTTTTTGTCTATAGTATATCTCCTTAGCTACTCTTATAATTTTTGTGCAGATATTTCTATATTTTTTATAGAAATTAAATTGTTCCATGTCATATGGCGTGTTTTTAATTTGTCTGTGTAATTTGTCTCGTTTACGGATGCAGTTTAATATTCCTTGTGTTATCCATAGTTTTATTTTTTTTGTCTTGTGTGTAAGTGTTATAAGTTTTATATTAGTGTAGTTATTTATTTCTTGTGTTAACGTAGTTGTGAATTTATCCCAGGCTTCTTCAGCATTCTGTATTTGGTATATTGGATTCCAGTCCATTTTTTTGAGTTTTTCCTTTAAGTTTGGATATTCAGTTATTTTTTTTGTAAATGTTTTTATGTTGTTCAGATTTTGTGTTTTCGGTGACTATTGCTATCATAGTCATGTAATGATCTGTAATTGCGCTTTCGAGTACTATTGTTTCGGATTTTAGTTTTGACTTGATCATTATATGGTCTATACAGCTACTTGTGTTTTGTGTGACTCGTGTTGGGATATTTATCGTGGGTTCCAGTCCATGTTGCGCTAGTATTGATAGGTATTCTATGCTTTGCGGGTGTCCATATTGTAAAGTGTTTATGTTTAGGTCTCCTACTAAGATGATATTTTTGATTTTGTTGAGATCAGTTAATGTGCTGTTTAGTGCAGTTAGGAAATTTGTTATGTTATTTTTGGATGGAGATCTATATATAGCTAGGATACAAGTTTCTTTATCATATGTAATTTTTATGCAGTTAGAGTCTATGATGTTTATTTCTTGTATAGTCGTGTTGATTTTATTACTTGTGTATATGACTATGCCATCATTTTGGTTTTTGTGCTTCGTTGAGTGGTACGTATTATAGTTTTCAAGTGTTTTAGGTGTATATTTGTCATTCAGCCAACATTCTGTAAGTAAGATCACATCAAAATTATTTTCAAGTTGTTGGAGGTATAATATAAATTCATCAAAGTTTTTATTAATTGATCTAATGTTTTGATGTAATATTTTGATCCTAATTTTTATTTTTTTATTGATGTTAGTCCATTGTTTAAAGTCATTAGTACTTGTGCAGTGATGCTGTTTGTCCGAGTCTATGTGTTCAATGTAGTCAGCCATGTTGAAGAGTATTTATATATCCTATCATTTTCGTTATATCCTAAACTTGTAGGTATATTAACTGCACTGCTTAGTCCATGATGCAGAAGAAGTAGTTGGTAGTCATCACATTGCGGGTGTATCTGTCCAGTGTTTAGCATATTGATTTTGATGTCTCCAATTTGGTACACGTTCCTTACATCTCGTGGTGGGGTTATCTCATCATCCAGGGGAAGGGGAAAGGGTGATCTGTCTATAGTTGTTGAAGTAGTGCTGGTATCGGGTGAAGGGTTATCAAATTCTATCTCAATTAATTGATCCATTTCTGGTTAAGTGTATATTATAATGTAGATTAGATTAGGTTATCGAGAAAGTGGCAAGATTATACGATTTTACTTTCAAGTTCATAATGATTTTTTATTTCAGTAATTGGCGAGCCTTCAGATTTTCGAGGCAGTAGTTTTCCGTTTTTGAACCAGATGAATTTGTAATTTTTATCTTTGGCCCTTTTTTTAGTAATCCATAAGAGATTTTTGTAATATGGCGTCAGGGTATCATTTACGTAAATTTTTTTATTTTCGTCTGCAATCTGAAGGGATACATTGGTATTTTTTTTACCAATCATCATAGTGATTTTTTTATTTTCCTCTTTGAAGTTTAAAATTAATCGCGGAGGTTTTGTGTCTGTCGGTTTTAGAAATTTGTACTTGTCCGCCGGTTCTAGGCTTACTCCGAAGGCAGTAGTGATTCTGTTTGCAATTACTTGAGGTGGTTCGTCAGTCGAAATTTTGAAGCCTGTTACCTCCACGCTATTTTTCAATTCATTTTGTTCTGTTGCAGCTATTTTCATTTCGAGGGCAACAATTCTTTTTTCCTTATTTTCTAGATTCTCTAAAATTTTTTGGTGCTGTTTCGGTAATTCAAGAATTAAATTTAATTTTTCATTAATTTCATCATATCTATCGCTTACGAATTGTGTTGATTTTTTTAAATCTGCTAATTCTGTCTCGAATTTTGAGAACATTTGTTTTTTCAACTCACCCTGTTTGCTTTTACGCTGAGAGCTCTTCTTTGCCTATCGATGTCATCATCGTCCATCAGATTAATGGTGATTATGTGTCCAAGGTATTTAGTTCCCTCAGTCAACTGCAGATTCAAACCGTTCAATGTAGCTGGAGGAATATTTTTTGGTCCTTGTCCATGTCTTATGACCAGTAGAGCCGTTTTAGTGGGGTTATATAGCATGTTTGTTTCTTCAGCAAACTCTTCGCAGATTTTTAGAAGAATACGTAGGCCCCTTATAGATGGTGCCATCAAGACCATGTCGTTCGCATAACTGATATTGTTCGAACACTGTCCTCCGATATGGCAGCCAACCCCTGCATTGTTTAGCCTGTCGGTGAGTTCGTCCATGTACATGTACAGGTTGAATAAAGAAAATGAAACGCAATTCCCGTCGCTGTGGCTTAGCCGTAATAGGTATATCTGTTTCCTCCAATGGAAAAAAGTAGTACTTTGGAGGAAACAGTCACGTATTATGTGTGACTCATCTTTTGATTCACCGTTATTTAATGTGCAAGAAAGAGCTGCAGCATAATAGCAATAAGAAATGTATGTTTAGTGCCTTTTTTATGAATAGTCACGGTAATAATATAAGCGCTCAATAATTATTATTTTTAATTTAAATCTAACTACACCACGGACATATGAATATATATGGACCTGCCCTAAGTGATAAAAACGTATTATTTCCCCCTCCACATGGCGCCGGCTGGAGCTCCTCCTTGGAACCGGCTCGCTCCATGGGGAGGGGATAGAGCCTCGCTTGAATCTAAAATATGTGACGTCATCATTCTTGCCGTGAACAGCGAGAAGCTAACATCCATACATTTAACGAAATATAACGCCAAAACGGTAGCTTATGCTATACAATATATCTACATATCAATGTGCACATAGCGAATGTGGGCGGTTCTTCAGTGCGCTCGTCGCTGGTTACAGGGGTAAGTAAATTATTAAACATTTGTAAAAGTGTTTTAACTAAACACGGCAACAAAATATTGCTATGTGTATTGGGGCGAGTCTTTTTGGGGCGGGCATTTGGCCTTAGCAAATATGTTATTATCGTGGCAAGCAATTCGCGTTCCCATGTAAAAAGGTCTATTCATTCAAAGCAGATTTTGCTTTTAAGAAATAAATGGTGATATTGTAATGCGAGATGCCTATTTACTGTCAGATTGATTGTATAACGAATCACAGTCATCTTTCCCCTCTTCGCCCTCCATAGTTTGGTTTTACCCCTCATCTGTAACTTCTTGTCTATCCATTTGGATGTCTATGATCTACAGATGTGCATGTATTAAACACAGAAGAACTATTTTTTAAGATTTTGTTTACACAGACGGATTCCAATACGTTTTTGAGAATTTCCTTTAAAACTCAGAAAGCGAATATATTTCACATAAAGTTTTTTTCATAGGCTTAATATAAAACTTACCTACTTGGGAGGTCTGTGTATATACGAGAAAGCTTGAATTTTATTAAAATAGCGATAAAATGTTATGGGATCCTGTTGTAAAGACAACCCGATATCATTTTCTTTGATCCGAAGCAGATAGGGAAGAGGAAGGTGGGGAAGTACCTGGCTATTCAGATCAGGTCACCAAACACGGCTAATGCCATTTCAAGCAACGTTGTTATTTATTTATTTATTTATAATATTTGACGACCTCCGTAGTCCAGTGGGTAAGACTCTTGACTCACAATCCGGAGGTCGCGGGTTCGAACCCGGCATGCGCAAATAAATTTTATTTGATTAATTTGTGTTATCTCACAATTAATTCATTTAAAATAATATATAGTATATTTGCGGCATGTTCCAGAGTGGAAGATACTATCAGTATCGCCCTGGTGTAAGACCACCGTTCAGAATTGAAACGTTCCTTGAAAATGGCTTTAGCCGTGTTTAGTGACCAGATCTGAATAGCCAGGTACTTCCCAACCTTCCTCTTCCCCACCTCCTTCCCCTCCCCACTACCTTCAGCCTCACAACATACCCCAATTGGGGATGCCATAGTCTCACTGGCTCCAGACGGGAGCAGTTGAGATTCTTGTGCGGTATTCACTGTAAAAAAAAAAAACGCCTTTCGGCTTTTACATAGTGTATAGCAACAACATGAAAAATACAGCTCTATTGAGTTTGTAGAACTGAAAGAAATAGTTGAGAAAGATGTATGATATTTAGATAACAAAACGAAAACAAATGCAACGATATTTAAATATTACAATATGGTAACAATGAAAAAATACATTTGTATAATAATACATGCAAATAACTTATCTTAAAGAGGATAAATGATTTATTATTTCATACTTATATTTTATCAGCGACACATTCCATAAATCTATGTGCGAAAACATATTGTCTATGTTTTGTATTCTGTGAAGTAGTATATTGAAATGGGACATGGTCGTAGTTTTGCCACAATAAAATGGTAGTACTGACCTAGTGTTTCTGGCTGGCACATTTAAATTTATGAGCGCTAAGACTTCAGGGCTGTCAATTTTATTACGCAAGATTTTAAATAAAAATACTAGATCGAAAACAGTTCTTCTATCACCCAATTTTAATAAATTAGATAAATGCAGAAGATAGGTGTAATTTAATTGTTCTTTCGGTATTTTTAGTTTATGATTTAAAAAGCTTAGGAATTTTTTTTGTACTCTTTCTATTGTTTGAGAATGCACGTTATAATGAGGAGACCACACAGTTGAGTTATATTCAACTTGACTCCTCACTAGTGATGTATACAGAAGTTTTAATGTTGGTAAAATCTTTAGCCACTCTTAGTACAAAACCTTTTTAAACCCTTCTTTGAGATATTTTCAATGCGTGATACGAAGCTAAGTTTAGTGTCGAAAGTAACACCTAAATCATTAATTTCAGGAACAGTATCGAGAATAATGTTATTGATCGTGTAATTGTAGTAATTGGATTTTTTATAAAAAAAATCTCAGTTATACATTTATTAACATTAAGTTATAGCTCGTTGACGCTAAAGACAACAAGTTATAAAGACAACCAGATATCATTTTCTTTGATCCGATATCAAACACTATTAAAATAATAGTTTGAATCGGTAAAGCGAAATATAAGCATTTCAGTAGAGCTTTTTTTACAAACATGTAGTATTTTTTTATTTATTTGAACGCCATTAAATTACTTTTACAATCGGGTGATACATGGTATACGCTACTAATTTTTTGCAATTTTTAATCCCCCCCCCCCTCCCGGTGACCAAAATCCTAAGCAAACTGCCGCTCGTTTGTACCAAGCGTGACATTTTGAAGACCCCCCCCGAAGAGGTCACGTAGTATGGGTACGTTCCCTTAGGGTAATTATAATAACAACAAAATAAGAATGTACATTAAACTAAGTACATGTGATGTGCGTTGCAGTGTCCATCTGCCCTGATGATAGACACTGCAACGCTGTCCGAAACTTTGGCTAAAGAAGGAGGTAGCGTAACACGGCATAATACCCCAAAAACTAATAACAAAAAAAGTACATGTGTATGATAAAAACTAGTATTTAGATACGTTTTAAGATTTTAACGGCCAAAAGTATTTTCGTTATTTATTTGCTCTACCTCCTTCTTTAGCCAACAGAGAGAACTTTAGGACAGCGACAGCTGTCCGAAACGTTGGCTAAAGAAGGAGGTAGCGCAACACGGCATAAAACCCCAAAAATAAATAACCAAAAAATACTAGTACTTAGTTATAGGATACAATTTTATGTTTCAAACAAAAAAAGGAGGTCGTATAGAGTAAGTATACACATTTTATGCAGAATAAAAATAAGTGAATAAAGGCGACTTATTAGAAAAATTGTCACATCAAATAAAATATACTTTACTTCTATTTGTGCATATCGTTGGATTCCAGGAATTGGCTAACGTTTCTGCCCTGATGATGGACACTGCAACGATGTCCAAAACGTTGGCTAAAGAAGGAGGTAGCGCAACATGGCATAACACCCCAAAAACAAATAACGAAAATAAAGTGGAGTAGTTTAGTAATGTAATGATATTATTGTTACCTTCGGTTTGAAATGACTGCAGGTACAGACTGCTAATTAGTTACACTTTTCAAGGCTATCAGTTAGAGATTCAATAATAATTTTAAGAATAGTAATTTTGAAAAAAAAAAACATTTATTGGATATCACTGGTCTGTCCAATAGTTAATATAAATTAAGTGAGTAGTTTCGAATCTGTAGTAAAGTATGATATATATGCCATGCAGACGAATGCTATTATACCTAACCTTGATTATTGTGTTTGAGGGATGGTATTATAGCCTTCTTATAACTATATTCCATGGATTTGAACACTACTGCTTCTGAGAAAGCATTGCCAACTGCATGCAATCTAGGTATAAGCGAGTATCTAAATGACTCAGTCCTGATATTTTTGTTACAATCTATATAAATAAAAATGAATCGCCGAAATGTGTGTACGCGCAAAACTTTCGAACGACTGCACCAAATTGGATAATTCTTTTTTTTGTGTGTTCGTTATTGTCAGGACAAGGTTTGTATAAAACTTCTGGTGAGATCTGGCATTATGAAATTTGTATAAAAAAATTGCTATTGGTGGCACGCGAGCTATTTGAAAACTGAAAGGGGGGAAGGGGGAGGGGAACTCGGGTAGGGGTTCGCGGGAGGGGGGAGGGGAACCAGGGAGGAGGAAGGGGAACCTGGGAGGGGGGAGGGGGACCTGGGAGGGGGGAGGGGAACTCGGGAGGGGGGTTCGTGGGACGGGGGAATGGGGGAGTGTAGTGGGGAGAGGGAAGGTGGAGGAGATCGAGTGGGAACGCAAGAGGGGGGGGGGGGGACGCAGGAGAAGAAAGGGGAGGTGGTAGGAGAACGGGACGAATAGGAAAGGACACGCAGGGAGAAACAATTTCTTTGTTAAATGGCATAGCAACGCATGCCGGGTACCAGCTAGTTAAAAATAATTTTGGATCAAGTGGTTCTTGTAGGTATATGGAAGGTAATAAGGCTTAATAAATCAAGACTGTCAATAATACCATTAACAATTTTAAAATTAAAAGTCAAGTCGGAAAAAGTCTTCTATCAGAGAGTTTTAGTAAGTTTAATTCTTTTATTAGGTGATTATAATTTATTGATTCTATAGGTAGGCCGAGTTTATAGTTAATGAATGTTACGAATTTGTGGTGAATTTTTTCAATGGAATTGGAGTAGATTTTGAAGAGAGGGGACCAAATAGAAAAATTATATTCGACTTGACTTCGAACTAGAGAGGAATATAGGATTTTTAATGTCGCAATATTTTGAAAGTCTCTGCCATTTTGGGGAATAAAGCCTAGCATTTTTAATCCGTTATAAGTATGTAAAAGAAAGTAAAATTTGGAATCGAAAATAATGCCAAGATCATTAATTTCACTGACAGAGGTGAGGGAAACATTGCTTATTTTATATTGATAGTTAAGGGGTTGATTTATTCTGAAAAATCTTATTATCCGGTATTTAATAATGTTTAGATGAAGTTTGTTAATTTTGCACCAATCTTTTAGTTTATTTAAGTTTATTTGAATGTGAATATAGTAATTTATTGTTTTTATAAGTTTAAATAGTTTTAGACCATCGGTGAAAAGCAACACTGCAACATTATTTTCAAAAATAATAACAATATCATTTATAAAAAGTAGTAACAGTATTGGGCCTGAATGTGACCCTTGAGGTACACCGCTAGTAGCCATATTGGTAGCTATAGTAGTTGTTAAAAATTGAGATACTACCAGCACCTATGGGTTGCTTGAGCAAGCTCCCAGACGTTGATATTTCGAATGGTGCGAGGCTTGGCTGGACGCTGAGTGTTCGCAGCCTGTTTTAACTACCAAGTACATACTATGGAGGAAGCCATTTTTTTTCGTAGATTCTTTAAATGTGTGCAGGTTTGTACATTATAAAAGTGCTAGCATCCCATTATTATCGCTTCTTCCCAACGCAAGTTTTAACAGTAAACAACTGCCAGTGTTTGGCCCGGTGTATTGACACCGTATTATAATACATTTATAACATGTCCAAGTGAAATAAACAGTGAAGTTTTTTGCAAGGATAATTATTTTATTTAAAAGGACCCCTATCAATTTTGAACATGGGCCTTACGATCCGGATTGCAATCAGAGGACTGCAATAATATAAAAAAAAAACAAGAACCAGCTGCCAATTTACAGATGACCAATATTACAATTACCGAAATCACAAAGATGAACAAAGGAAGACTGGATTCACATCGGAAATGAGATAAGTTTTTAGTGCCTTCCCACCCATACCCATTCTTTAACATCCATACAGAACTCATTCGTAGTTTTTTAACAAGATTAATCCCATAAATATTGTATTGTAAAAAATAAAATCACTACCCACGTAAAGATTTTATGCAATTCATGATTCTCAATTAATGATTGAACATTAGGTTCTTAATTAATAATTGCCAGGAATATTGTCGTTGTTGTCTTTCAGGCGGGTAGCTTCTCAAATAAATAAATACGCATTGTCGGAACACATTTTATCAGGGATTAAGCTACGAAAAGGTATTTGTACACAAAATGGATAAGATCAAATCTTTAATAGCCAAGAGAGGCGTGATTAAGGGGAAATTGACGCGTTTCGCGGATTCTATAAACTCCTTGTCCGCGATTGAAATTAAACTGAGGTACGACCGAATAAAGCCATTGTTAGATCAATTCGAATCTATACAGGACGAAATTGAAATTTTATCGGATGAGGAACTGGAAAATCAATATTTTTCAGTCCTTGCTACTGCTAAAGGGGCGATGGACTCAATTAACGAGGGTAGAGTCGACATCAAACTCCCAACTCTCCAATTGAGAGAATTCGATGGGAATCAAAAAGATTGGGTAAATTTCGTTGAAACCTTTAAAACTTTAGTTCATAATAACAGTTCCTTGAGCAACGTCCAAAAATTCTTTTACTTACAATCTGCGCTGAAAGGGAACGCATTGAAAATAATTAGTAATCTAGAAGTTTCGGAATTAAACTACCTATCGGCTTGGGAATTGTTGCACGACAGATTTGCGAATCTCAGGGCTACCGTACATAAACATATCCAAACTCTATTTCAATTAAAGGATATGAAACATGAAGAGCCTGTAGCATTAAGGTATTTAATTGATGAAACTAATGTCAATTTGAAAGCGTTACAAAACATCGGAGTTAAAGTAGATCATTGGGATCCTTTGATTATTTACATAATTTCAAATAAATTGGATATAGCTACCCGGAGAAATTGGGAACAATATACATTGCAAGGTGAATTACCTACATTAAAGGAATTCATAAAATGTTTATCTGCTAGGGCACAAGTATTGGAGCTTATGAATGCTTCAGAGAAAAAATCTTCTAACCTACATAAAATGCAAATAGGCAACAATAATAACAAAAAAGATTCATCGGTATTCTTGGCAATAAAGGCAAACAACTGCATTTATTGTAATGATAAAGGTCATCAAATTTATTTTTGCAAAAAATTTCTAAAATTAAAATTACAGGATAGGATTGATGCTACGAAATCAATCCGGGCGTGTTTTAAATGTTTGAGGTTGGGTCATCAGGCACAGGGTTGCAAGACAAACCTAACCTGCAAAATTTGTGGCAAGTATAGCCACAATACTCTATTACACAAGGAGGTACCTCCGCCGGAGACCTCAAATATGGATGCTAATAACGAGGTTATAGTGTCGAATTTTTCTGCATCGGAAAAGGCAGAAAAAATAATATTATTGTCAACCGCCTACATAGGAATTGTGGGGGCCAACAATAAAATGTTTAAAGCTCGCGCCCTGATTGACTCTGGTGCGCAGAGTAATTTTATGAGAGCTGATTTTGCTAATAAATTAAATTTACCATGTGAATGGATAAACAAACCCGTGTCTGGGATCCATAATAATATCACACACATAAAAAAGAGAATTTCAGTGGAGATGACTTCGCTTAATACGGATTATAAACGCGAAATATCATGTCTGATTTTACAGGAAATTACAACCAATTTACCACAAGTGACAATGGCGAAAAAAGAGTTCAAAATACCACCAGGACTGGAGCTGGCAGACCCGAACTTCAATATAGCTGCACCCATCGACATCCTGTTGGGCGCGGAGAGCTTCTGGGAGATGCTAAACAACGATAGATTGAAACTCGAGTCAGGACCAACGCTTCAACGTACGCAACTGGGATGGATTGTGTCCGGTCCTATCAACGTGTACCCCAAACAAAGGCCTGTATCAGATTTTTGCAGTTTATCTATAAATAAGTTGAGTCATCAAATAGAAAAATTTTGGAAATTGGAAGAGATTAATTCCACTAAAATTCAAACTCAAGAAGAAAAGGCTTGCGAAGCCAGTTTTGTAAGTACTCATACTAGAGAAGATGACGGTAGATATGTTGTAAGTTTACCGCGTCGGGCATGCATTGATCAGTTGGGAAACTCATTGCTCACTGCCGAAAAAAGATTTAAAAACATAGAAAGAAAATTTGTGTCACATCCCGAGTTAAAGACACAATATGTAAAATTCATGCGTGAATATGAAGAATTGGGACACATGGAGATGTGTGACCAGTCAAAAGGGGATCGTGACTCCTATTTTTTACCGCATCACGCTGTAGTGAAAGAATCCAGCACTACTACTAAAGTGAGAGTCGTTTTTGACGGCTCCGCCAAAACCTCAAATGGAATTTCCCTCAATGAAGCCTTGATGACAGGACCTGTTATACAAAAGGATCTATATAACCAACTATTGCATTTCAGGAAACATCAAATAGTCATGACTGCCGACATCGAGAAGATGTACCGCCAGATTAACATGTGTGAAGATGACCTGGACCTACAGAAGATAGTATGGCGCGAGTCGCCACAGGATGTGCTCAAGCATTATCGTCTGAAGACTGTGACTTATGGACTGGCACCTTCCTCCTTCTTAGCCACAAGATGCTTAAAGCAAATTGGTATGGATAATAATTTAATTTTTCCTAGAGCTAGTCAGGTCATAGAAAATGACTTCTATATGGATGACTTGTTAACGGGAGCAGATGAGCTGGAATCCTGTAAAAAGTTAAAAGAAGAATTAATCAGCATCTTGTCATCTGCGGGGATGACGTTGAGGAAGTGGAGGTCCAATGCGTTGGAATTGTCAGCCGAGTCGGGCCAAGCTAAGTGTGCCGATTCAGGCGATTCCGACAAAATTATTACTGACAATCCAAAGACTGAGAAAATATTAGGATTAACATGGAACAATGAATCTGATTACTTTTCTTATGTAATAATGAAGCCATCAGATCCAACCGAGAGCAAACGAGAGATATTGTCTTGCATCGCATCAACCTTCGATCCATTGGGACTCCTAGGGCCGATAATAGTCATAGCCAAATTGATAATGCAAAGGCTGTGGCAGTCCAAAGCAGCATGGGATGATCAGTTACCTAATGAAATATTAGCACCCTGGAGGACCTACCTGCAAGATTTAATTCAGCTAAATGTGTTGAAAATACCAAGAAAAATTATTTGCAAGCAAGCAAAAGAGCTACAGCTACACGGTTTTTGCGATTCGTCTGAGAAGGCTTTCGGAGCCTGTATCTATATGGTGTCAATGGACCACAGCGGTAAGTGGCATTCACACTTAATAACATCCAAATCAAGGGTAGCACCATTGAAGTCTATTTCACTGCCTAAGTTGGAGCTATGTAGTGCTGTACTACTGGCAAAATTAATGAAAACTATAAAACAAGCATTAAATATAATGAAGATCAACACATATTATTGGTGTGACTCTACGATAGCGCTGTGTTGGCTGAAAGGTCAACCTACTCGTTGGAGCACTTTCGTGGCTAATCGAGTAGCCGAAATACAAGAACTGAGTGATCCAGATCAATGGAGACACGTATCATCATCCGACAATGCAGCGGATATACTTTCAAGAGGAGCTACGGCGGATAAACTGATAAATTCTACAATATGGTGGAATGGACCCAATTGGTTGACCGACGGAGTCAACGATTGGCCTATATCGAACATTTCCTGTTCAAACCCTCCGGAGCTCAAGAGTAAAAATATTCTTTTATCTACTGATATTCAAGAATGGGAAATATTTGGAAAATTTTCCTCATTTATCAAATTGAAAAGGGTTACAGCATATGTACTGCGGTTTGTGAATAACTGCAGAAATATTAAAAGTAAAATTTCAGGTAATTTAAGTGTAGCTGAACTAGAAGCAAGTTTGAATTGTCTACTGAAATCAGCTCAGGCACATGCCTTTCAAAAGGAGTTGAAGACATTAAAAAACCAGGGAAATGTCAACAAAAATAGTAACTTAAAATCTCTTCATCCCTTTTTATGTGATGGTCTTATATATGTGGGCGGTAGATTAAGTTTAGCTACACACCTATCGTACCAACAAAGACATCCAATTATATTGCCAGCTAAACATAAGCTAACCGAATTGATTATACGTCACTATCATTATGTAAACTTACACGCAGGACCTCAAGCGCTATTAGCTGAAATAAGATTAAGGTTTTGGCCTATTTTTGGGAAAAATACTGTTAAAAAGATATTACATAAGTGTATTGTGTGTTTTAGGTGTAATCCTCGTATTGGTAACCAGATCATGGGAAGCTTACCGAGCGAAAGAATCACACCGAGCCGACCTTTTGCTATCACGGGAGTCGATTTTGCTGGACCGATTCCAACCAAAAGTGGGCCACTGAGGAGAGCTCCACTCGTGAAATCGTATTTTTGTTTGTTTTTCCACAAAGGCGGTTCATTTGGAATTAGTTTCGGATTTATCTAGCAATGCTTTTTTGAACAGTTTAAAGAGATTTATATCCCGTAGGGGAGAACCTGATAAGATCTTTTCCGATAACGCTAGCAACTTTCGGGGGGCCAGTAATAGGCTCAAGGAGCTGTATACCAGTTTGAGAGAGAACAACGACAAGATTCAAAATTATTTAGCTAACAGAGGTATTGAGTGGAGGTTCATAACCCCTCGAGCCCCTAGTCAGGGAGGGCTGTGGGAAGCTGCGGTCAAGTCAGCAAAGTTTCATTTGTATAGAGTCACTAGTAATTCTGCTTTAACCTTTGAACTTTTGTATACCTTAATTTGTCAGATTGAGGCCTGTCTAAATTCCCGTCCATTGACTTCCTTGTCTGATGACATCCACGATTACCAACCCCTCACCCCAAACCATTTCCTCATAGGCACTAAATCCTCTATCATTCCGGAGAGAGATGTCCGAGCCATACCAGACAACAGGCTGACCCAATATCAGAGAATCCATGCGCTAATGTTATCCTTTTGGTATAGATGGAAGCGAGAGTACTTGATGGAGCTACAAAAAAGGACGAAATGGCAAACCAGTAATCAACGGGCACTGCAAAAGGATGATCTGGTTATTCTGAAGGAAGATAATCTACCTCCACCATTATGGAAAATGGCGCGAGTTATATCTACACATCCCGGCGCGGATGGTGTAGTGCGAGTGGTTACCCTGAAAACCCCTCAAGGAATCTTTGTCAGGCCTATCACAAAGATATGTCTAATGCCTCTGGACCCGGAAACTGAACCTGTGACGGACGCCCCGGACCCTTCCGTCAGTCCGGACACCCCGGACGACCATGATGAAACTTTTTAGGGTGAAAATATTTAAAAAAAAGACCCTTTAAAGATACCAATCCCAGGAACAACATGACAACCTATAAATTGATGATTGATTGCACCCCGCGCTGTGGTGCTTATATCGTGGACTGCACCTGGAGAAGATCCTAACCAATGGACTTAAAAAAAAAAAGACAATTGTGTTGTGTTGGGTTGGGTTTTATTATAATATTATTTTGTGTTGGGTTGTGTTCTATTATAATAGTATTTTGTGTTAAGTTATTATTTAAATATGTAAAAAAATTTTTTTTTGGTTAATTTAAGTTTATATAATTAGTTTAGGTTAATCACCTTAAAATTCAACTTGTGAATGTACATTTTTAAATAATAGTATAATAAGCAGTGCAGGATCATTTAGTTTTGGCTGCTAATTTATAATAGGTAAAATTATTTGTTAGTATTTGTACGGTATTTAGAGTTAGGATTTGTGTTTTTTTTGCTTTTGCTTTGATTGTCTTCCCCTGTTTTTGTTATGTTTTCTTGAAGGGTTCCTAAATCGGTATGGGCGATTTAGTAACCCCGAGGCGGAAGCTATGTTAAAAATTGAGATACTACCAGCACCTATGGGTTGCTTGAGCAAGCTCCCAGACGTTGATATTTCGAATGGTGCGAGGCTTGGCTGGACGCTGAGTGTTCGCAGCCTGTTTTAACTACCAAGTACATACTATGGAGGAAGCCATTTTTTTTCGTAGATTCTTTAAATGTGTGCAGGTTTGTACATTATAAAAGTGCTAGCATCCCATTATTATCGCTTCTTCCCAACGCAAGTTTTAACAGTAAACAACTGCCAGTGTTTGGCCCGGTGTATTGACACCGTATTATAATACATTTATAACATGTCCAAGTGAAATAAACAGTGAAGTTTTTTGCAAGGATAATTATTTTATTTAAAAGGACCCCTATCAATTTTGAACAGTAGTATTGCTCTAGCTAGAAGATGACTGATGAGAAACTTGATAAACAAGGGCCGAAAGCTCGTACAGTAGTGCGTAACACGAAAACGAGGCGTTTCTCACGTAATCATATAAATAAATATGCATTATATTTTTTTTGCGTTACATCCACACAGAAGGACCTGAGGAAAATAATTTCCCTCAAGGCATATCACATCTTTCGGAATGCTGTGTGCAGGGTCTTTTTTACAATTTCAATTAAAAATAATTTTCACGAAAATATTATTTTATAGTTTGGTACCCACTTCGACACAATGTGTACCAATTTTGAAAAAACACTTAAATTCAAAGCAAATCCGAGTTCTAAAGTACATTGATCTGGAGTAACAGACGGATACAGAGACACAACCAAAATTAGTATTTTCATTCCTCTTATTGAAGTGTCGGAATTTAGTATGTATGTAAACATTTCTCGTTAGCTCCTGAAAAGGCGCCAGCGCTCATTTAAAATTAAGCGGAATTACACTTTAAATAAAAGCAATCTAATTACTTTGATTGATAAACGGGATTCGGGGAATGAGGAAAGGGAATCCCTATTAGGGAAACACGAGTAACAAAGGACTGTAGACCTTGTGTTCCGCAGCTTTGTAACCGAAGTACAAAGTAAAATACAAGGGGGCTTTTGGCGGTGTTACGGACCAGAATCGGATAATGCTGATTGGACTTGCTTACTTAGTTGAGCTCGCGGTAAGCCGAAATGCGTTCTATGTGTGTTTAGTTAAACGGTGCATCTTTTAAATATGGAACTACAGTGACAAATATTATGACTTCAAAAATATGTCTTTATAGAAAAAATAAACGCTGATCCTGATTATATAGGTAATTAGAATTTGTAAATCGTAATTTAAAAGTGAATAAAACACCTCATACTAAAGCACCTTGTTTCGTTGGTATTGCTGAATTTTGTAATGCTGACGTCACCAGTCATCACGTCTACTTTCTTTTATGCTACTTATCCATGGTATGCAGTTATGTGATGTCTAGGGAAATTTTCCGAGATGTAGGGGAGAGAAAACTTTTATTGAGAAAAAGAAAAAACGCACAAAGATTTAGGGAAATTCTGAAATTTCAACCACATAAGGTCAAATCCTAAGTAAATTTTAAATATTTTAGGGAAAAACTTGTGGCGGCCACTTTTGCCATCTGAAAGAACGCACGAGAAACATCTTTCAATATTCGCGCGGCACCGGCCAACCTACATGCCTAGGTATCTACCTATGCCGGCCGCGATGTACTTTGCTCGCCTGCCGTCCCGGCTCGACGATAATAATATCGCCACCGCCTAGAAAGGTCTCGAGATAGCACCGTGCAATATATGTACGGCGTCGAACACTCTCGTCAACTGCCGAAGAGGTACGTATTACCTACCGTGAGAGTAGTTACTCTACCGCGGGAATTTAAGCAACAGATTCGCTCGCTCGCGCAGTCAGTCCCGATCCGTCAGTCAACGCTTGCCCGCCAGCGAGGAACCGTCTAGACGTTATACAGACGCTTTGTGATTTACAAGCATTCTCCAGCGCAGCATCTCGGACTCTCCGTAACACCTTCGAGGCTCTCATCCACCACCACTGTCTCGCAGTCCGGTCCGCCGCACCACGACTTGAGATGTCTTCTCCCGCGAAGCCCGCCGTGCTTTCTGTTCGGGAAGTAACTCGATCTCCGGCAATCCGAAGCCTGTCATGTTTCGCTGCCGCAGAGATTCTCCTCATCGCCTCACAAGGTCTTCTTCCTGCCCTGCGTGTGACTCCAGCTCACCGAAGTCACAGCCGTCATCTCCGTCCTCATGACGTCGAGCGACCGCCTGGAACTGGTCAGCATCTACCGCTCTAGTGATCTGAAGAGACGTTATCTTCACCACTGCAGCTTCCTGACCATCATCACATCTTACAGCGCACCATCACTGTCTGCTCTTCCGTCTACGCCCCTTGCTCATTGACTATCGCTACGTAGCACAATAAAGACGACTCACATTACATCGACTGACGACTTTCATTTCTCTCACGTCCCGACTCTACCGATCCGGCCCGCTCCCTCAAGCTAAAATGTTCTGGGGAGATTCTAGGTACTGAGTAAACTCATTCTGAAATCTAGGGAAATTTTGATCGAAATCTACGGAAATTAAAATTTTGTGCTTAACATCACTGAACCAATGTAAATATTTTATTCTGGTTTTGTATGGAAAGAGATTCGAAATTGTAGCCGACGAGACTCGGATTTGTCTAAATAAATTCATTGTTGTCGTATTTCAGTGTTGATTGAATTGAAATATTATTTAGGCCCTCAACAATTAAAATCCGTACGGAAAATGACGGAAATCGGTTACATTCGAGAGCAATCAGATAGCTTGCCCAGAGTTGACAGAAATTATGATTTCATTCTGCATAACAGGGAATATGTAAGTCAGGATTTCGTGGAATAAAAACGATTTCTAACAACAACAAAAATATTAACTCATGTCCGCAAATGTTCGAGAGAAAGCTCCAACACAGACCTCATAAGATTGTTAGTGTTGACTTTTGAACACCTCTGAAGGAGCGGGCCGGATAGAGAAATGAAAGGCGTCAGTCGGTACTATTATATTGGGCTACGTAGCGTGGGTCGGTGAAGCGGTAACATTTGTATGCAGGAGTGCCATAGATGAGATGCTGCAGGCGAACGGAGGTGACGGTGTGGTGAAGGTCGTTGCGATGCGGCGGAGCAGAGTTCGAGTCTGCAGGTCGCCGGCGCGTTGCTCGATACCGTGGCGGTGGAGATGACCTATCTTCCAGGCCGTTGCTCGACGCTTTGAGTCGTGGAGATGAACTGTGAGTGGCTCTGTGAGCTGAGCCACCAACAGGTAGTCCTGGCGAGGCGGAGAGTGTTTCCATGGCAGCGAAGCACGGTGGGCTTCGGGGTGCCATAAAACGGTGAGCTGATCCCTTGGCTGAAGGTGGCGTCGAACCTTGTTAGTCGCGGGATGTAGCTGATCTCAGGAGCTAAAGACACGATGAGCCTTATAGCTGAGACGTGATGAAATTCTCGAGGAAGCTGCACTGGATGTGTGGAGATGCCATGCAGGAGCGCTGTTACATGTTGAGACGTTGACTGACTGTTGGTCTGAGACTGACTAAGCGAGCGCCGAGTTGAGTCGCTTTATATACCAGCGCGACCGGTGGAGTAATTTTCGCATTCGCCGGCAATGTGTACACTGGAAAGTAATCGAACAAACCCGGTGTTGAATATTTAGGCGGCTTATAAACTCTAGACCTTTCTAGGCGGTGGCGATATTATTATTTATCGAGACGGCTGCGGCGCGGCAGTCAGCCGAAGTCCATTGTGGCCGGTGTAGGTATGTACTCAAGTAAGTAGCTTGCCGGTATCGCGCGAATATTAGATGTTTCTCGTACGTTCTTTCTGATGGCGAAAAGATAATGATGTGTCGCCACATCTCTTATCATCCAAAAGCAAAATAACCACAGATAAAGGAGTAAAAATTAATGGAGAAATTCAGAAGTACATCAAACAAGCAGAGAAATCTTCCGATACATCCAATCTAAGAACCTAAACCTTTTTTTATTTTTTTTATTTAAAAAAATACATACGTATACAGATTCATGGTAAAACATTTGATTCTTAAAACTAATAACAATATATAAATTTCTTTTTAATGAAACTACCCAATTCAAAAGAGAAAACATTTCTCATGCTTGAATTTTGGAGTGCCATTGTAAAATGCTTAGTTACACAGAGTATGTTATTACAAGTACTTATATTAATAAAATATATATATATATTTTTTTTTACATGAACTCCACACAGGAGGCCCTGAGGAAAATAATTTCCCTCAGGGCCTATGTCATCTTTGAGGATGCTGTGTGGAGGGTTTTTTTTAAGGAAAGGGAGGAGAGGAGAGTTCTGGGAAGGAAAAGGGTTTAATGGGTGGGTAGGAATCTGGGGTTCAGTATGTCCTGGTCAATTGGACATAATAACTGACAGTATTGTCAGAGTAGGGACATATAATAAAGTTGTAACAATTTGGTGCCTGCAAATAATGCGTATGTACTTTGCTTTCCATTTGATATGGTGATGAAATATTTTTAGAGATTATGTTCTAGTTTATTTTTTTGTTGTTATTATAGTGATGATGAATTTAAAACTTATAATTAGTGTCGGGTTGGTCTATTAGTGTTTTTATTTGGGATTTAAAAACTTTATAATTTTTTTCAGACTTGATTTTATATGGGAGAGCTTTAAAAATTTTATACCTTGATAAGCATAATGGTGTTGGGAAGCACTCGTTTTAAATTTTGGAATTTCTAAATTGCCCCGTGATCGTGGTCGGTTCTTTATGTTTGTGAATGTTGTTGTTGATGGATTGAAATGATCTTTATGAGTTTGCAATAATGAGTTCTTTTTGAAAATTTTATTAAGACTGAGAACCCTAAAAGAGTCAAATAGCTGTGTTGTTGGAAATACAGATGGTTTTCGTAAGATGACTTTCAAAATCAACCTCTGTACCCTTTCTACAGGTAAGAGGTTAGTTTTGAAAGTCCCACCCCACCCGATTATACCGTAGAATAGATTGGGCAAGAGAGAAATAGATAGTTTTGATCATATTGGATGATAAGATGTTTCTCAGTCTAATAAATGTGTATATAAGTTTTCTTATTCTGGTTACTGTATTTTGGACTTGTTCTTTCCATTTTAAGTGTCTACCTAGATCGAGACTTAGAATTTACTGCCGACGAAGAGTCTTCGGATTCGGTTTAGTTTTAGATAAGATTAGTAAAATGATGAAGGACGAATAAGTTTGTTTTGGAATGAGTTACACTTGAGTTAGATTAACATTATTTTGGAAATAATGCTGACTAATGATGTTGGTTACGCCCATACACATACCTACACATACCTACATAGCACGCATACATACTGTCACTGCTTGGGATTGGTATTAATAATGTTGCAAATTCCTTTCCTACCTATCCTTATTCCTACCCGTCAATCTTACCCAAAGTCAATCTGTAATAAACGCCCTCCGCAACATATAGCCATTGTGTTTCCGCTATCGGTTAATCGCGATTAAAATAACTCCGCCTTGTATTATCAAATAAACGAAACTCACGCCTATTGCTGTTCGTGCCTGTTGGATGGGAGAGAAAGCAGACGAGGGCATTGCCAGCCTACAAGTTCTTTTATCCTTTTCGGTGAGTCCTTTTTTTTCTATGCCACATATATTTTTATCATTTCAAGCAGTGATAGTAACACAAAATCAAGGTCCTTCGCCAGTCATTCTTTACACAAACGTATCAATCCACTCTACACAATCATAAATCTCAATCAGATGTTACATAAACTGCTGCAAGGCACACATCTAACCTATTAGTTATAGGAGGTACTGTAATTATTGTTATAAATTTATTCAGTGAAAAACGATAAATTACATATTTCAAAGATTACAAAATAACATTCACGAAAAGTGCTTTAATTGCAAACTTTGGATAAATTTTCTTTATTAACGTGAACTGACTACGAATCTAATAAACTGTAAACCATTTTTTTTTTTAAATACAGGAGTTATGATTTTCGTCCTCTCCGCTATATATCAATGTACTGCGTTGTATTAATCTTTATCTACATCTTTTATTAGGCACATTTAATACCAACCGCATATTTTAATTTTATTTTGCATCTTAACTTTAGCATAAGTATTAAATTCTAACGAATGTTATTTGAAAGGATCGTGAAATAGAGGATTTCAAAGTAACATCGAATCCTTTCAAAGAAGATATAAACTGAGAAAGAATTTTTCCCATGAATTAATCCTATTTTTTTACAGAAGGTAGAATGATGGCAAACAATGTTATTTCAATTTATACAGAATCCATTTTCTCTTATTATTTTAATACGTTCCCAGGAGAAACAAACCGAAGAGATAAAAACGAACCCGAAATAAAGTTCTCAGAATAAACAAAAATATTTGTTAACATTTTGCATAATATTATGACAAACAAAATATATTGTGGTTCCTATTGTGGTGTATTTGAAACATTGGTCTCGAGAAAAATATTTTCCTTCAGGTCCTACATCATCTTCGGGGATGCTGTGTGGAGGGGGTCTTCGTGAGGAGAAGAAGGAGTTAACATGGGTCTTTTAGTGACCCAAGTTGTAGGAGGGAATAAACACAGAGACTGGCAAATCGTTCCACAGCCGAACTGTTGAACTCAAGAGAGGGTCATAGAAACCAAGCAATATATTATTCCAATATTAAGGCAATGCACCAGTCATGCAACTTTTGGAATCAGGCCGTTAACAATAACACTCCTTATGTAGATGGCGATAAGGTCTAAGGTCGTTTAACACTATTCTGTTTTGATATACGCAAAACAACTCAAAGAGGTGTGTTTTATTTCATTTTGCGAAGTTTAGGCACAAATATTTAAATGTTTTACGATCATTTTCTAAACATTGTTTTACGATCAGTTCCCGGGGCGACGGTACCCATTCCCACCACTTGAATTGGTAATTTGTTCCTAATCCCTTCTTAATTGTTCAAAAATGAAAAAAAAAGTTTTTGTATCCTGACGTAGATTCCCCAATATCAGTTTCCGGACACCGTGCATATATATTAAGGTGGGTCATTAAAAAAATGTTATTTTTAAATTCTAAGAGTGATAAAAGGGTGCCAAATGGGTTCAAAACGACGTGTTAAAAATTTTCAAATTTCCAATCCGATCTTCCTCGGGATTTATTTATTTATTTATTTAATTATTTTCATATTACATTTGGTTATAAAATGACGTATTGCCCATCTCACTAGGTGTGAAACGCCTGTGTTGAGATGGCAATTTACAGAGTGGTTATCTAAGATTTTGTAGTAATATTATGAAAATGGCAGGTTAATATAATTTTTTTTCTTTAAATATACAATTCAAGTATGTTACGTATATATAAGAAGATTGAAATTATTCACTTCAAAGATTGAATTTATTCACTTCAAAGTTTTGAAAATGTTCATTATAAGGGGTCATTTCTAGTATACATATACAAAAGATACTTTGAATCCTTTAAAAAAAAATTTTTGTAATCTTCCATAGCAAATATGGTATATTTTTACGCAATTTTTTTTGTTTTCTTTATACTGATTTATGTTTTTATTATGTTTTTTATTAAATTGCAATATTTTTTTCTTCTATTGTAAAACATTGTATATTGTATCATGTTGTTGTCCACACTATTTTCCTGCCGACAAGCTACTTGCAGTAGCTTTGCAGGTGCAATGTAAACAAGAAAAAAAACTATTTTCTAATAAAAAAAAATAAAAAAAAATCATTTACAAAAAGTCCAAAGGTTGAGTATCGCAAAATAACGCCGAAATTTGAGAGTAAGCAAGATTTTGCTCGTATTTGAATACACTGCCTCAAGATAATTTGAATTATTTTAATATATTTTTAAAAATAAATAAATCAAAATATTCCCTTTATTTCGAGTTTTATTAAAAAAAGTTAATTTTTAATGGTTTATCTAAATTTTTTTAAAGATTTAACTAGGTTGGGTTTTTCTCTATTATGTGAAATTTCAAAGTCAATCCGGAGGAAGAATATGATAATATCCAAATATTATTAAAAATAATAACGTGATTTTATATCTCCATTTCACACCCTTTTATTACCATTAGACAAAGCAAAACAATTTTTTTCCCACGCAGTCGTGACCCACCCTAATAAATATACTCGTATGTAGATTTCTGAACAAGAATCATAGAAATTGGAATGGTTAAAAATAAACATGACTAGCGCATGTTGTACTTTTTGGGATAAATTACCTAATTGAAAAAAATATTTTATAAAGGAACATGAACCCGAAAACAACCTTAAATTGTTTGTTTGGTTCTGAGACCGAAAGTTCCCTTGTAACCCCACCCTCTGTTACATGCCTCGGTTACAAGAAAGAGGGAGAGGTTCAAACGAATCTTTATGCAATGCGTACTGATTATATTTACCGTCTCTGCTTTTAGCATTCGAATTTGAAGAATTTTTCACCCTTATTTTTAATTATTATTGTGTACCTTAAAAAAGGTAAAAGTTTTCTGAAAAGCTCCCCTCAGAATTTTTCAGGATTCGCTGTTTTAGGAAGATAGATTAAATACAAAACAACGGTTAATTATACTGAAAACGTTTTTGCAAAGTTTATTTTTAAACAAAGCTTGTTAACCAAAATGAAAGCCAGCCCAGGATGAATAATCTATAATCTTAGAATATTGACGGTTCCCGGACAATTGACCCCCGAAATTATAAATGTTATGAAATTGTAATTTGTGTGCATTATTTACCAATTTCAAACTTAAAAATGACTTCAAATTAACTTTAATCTTTCAAGATAATTTGTTCGCTTTTCGGAAAACCTCAAAGGTTTTATAGAAATCGTTGTCTCCCTTACTTCATGAGAAATATTATATAAACGTTGTTAGAGAGAGAAAACACCAGGCTTTATATTAAAATCCGAAAGTTAACCACAAAATAAACAATACCTTTACGAAACCAAAGTTTCAATGTAATTAACTAACTAATCATCATGCCGTTTCCCGCAGGGGTAGGCAGAGAGGTCGGACCGCCAAACACCTCGGTCTTGGCACACACTCTTTGCCTCACTCTCATTCATACATCGTCTCATACATACTCTTCTATTATTCTGACTTTTGACATGGGCCGACTCAAGTATCTGATTCACTTGATCGTGCCATGTTTTCCTCGGGCGTCCCCGACTTCTTCTACCATTCACATTTGCGTTATATATTCTTCTTACACTAGTTTCTTCGTCCATTCTCAAATTCGTCCATGCTCTACATGCCCAAACCATCTGAGGGTCCCTTTCTTAATCTTAGTCATTAAGCTTACATCAGCCTTATATTCTTTGCAGATATTCACATTTCTCACACGATCATACATTGTTTTACTACACATAAGTCTCAGGGATCTCATTTCGACAGCATTCAGTTTACTTTCATCCTTCCTCTGCCAGTTCCATGCCTCACTGCCATACATCAGGGTAGGTACCAGGACTCCATTGTGGACTGCTAGCTTCACTTCTTTTGAAAATTTTTTATTAGCGCCAACGTATTATGTTCACCATTAATGGAGTTACCGGCATTCACCATTCTTTCAATATTCCTATCAGCCTTTCCATCTCTCGTAAACATACTACCTAGATTCACAAAATCATCCACCTGCTCCAAGTATTCATCATTCATGTTTCAATCGCAGTTTGAAAAAGATTTATGAAATTTTAGGAACTTTTAATTATTTTTACATGGAACGACGAAAAAGTATAACGTTTGTAATACATTTTTTTAATAAAATTTTGTTCATGTTTTTAATTTTTTTTTTAACAATAATTTTAGTTAAAAAAACAACAAAACGTGAGCCATTTTCAAAATTTTTTATGTTTGCGTGCAAAATTTTTATGATTCAAAAGCTATACGTTTATTTCGATTTATAAAATTTCAAAATGTTTTTTTATCGCATTTCAAAAACAGTTTTTAGTTTTCTGATGTATTCGGAATTGCTCCATTTATTTGGATTTTATTGCAAAGCGGAAATATTCTGACTCTCTGACAAATTATGGTCGACGCCTGAGGGGTTAATAAAAAGTTGGTGTGAGTTTTGAACGACTTTAATTACAGCGAAGATATTTTTGGCAGAATATAGACAATAGGTTTTATCCTCGATGCTTTTTAATGAAAATATGATCTATACTTTTGTTATTTGGCGGCACATTCTCTCTGCACATCCCTTCGGGACTCTTAGTTGTATTTTGTGTAAGTAGTATACCATATTTTCGCTGAACCGACTGCATATTGGATATAGGGGGGTAAAACATGTGGTTTACATTTTTTTTATTTTTCATTTTTTTATTTAATTTTAATATTTTATTTTTTACATGAGCTCCACACAGGAATTACACTACGTCATCTTTAGGGATGCTGTGTGGAGGGTTTTTTTAAGGAAAGGAAGGAGAGGAAAGTTCTGGGAAGAAAAAGGATTTAAGGAGTGGGTAGGAATCTGGGGTTCAGTGTGTCATGGTCATATGCCTCCAAGACATAGACAAACCTCACCCCGTGAACCCGGGCACCCCTGCTTAATCACCAAACGTAGCGAACCACTTGGGGTGACCTATGGCAGAGGTGTTGGTTATCCAATAAAGGTTCCCGGGGCGGCGGTACCCATTCCCGCCTCCCAAATTGATTTAGGGTGGGGCAACAAATAAAAATATAGAGTAGGTACCGAAAACTGTAGGCTTCTACAACATATTCATGCTTTAGGCTCTGTGAATACAAATAATATGAACAGAAGAAGGAAAAACCATTCTATGGAGTGATGTACATTTGAAAACGCGAGTCGATCGACAATCCCATAGGTCATGCATCGACCAGCCAGGATGGGGCAAACGTCCCACCTTGCCCAAGGGGCCAACTGTAGGGGTATCAACTGTAATCGAATCGAAATTGACTGGGCGTCGAGCGTAGCGAAGGTTCTGACTCGATAACTTTGCATTTCGTCTGTCTGTACAGTGTTTTCCGTGTCCGTTCAATCCTATCAAGATGGTAGCTGTGTTTTATAATACATTTCTATTCCGTCACTGTGCGTGAGCGTTGTTATTGTTGCGAGCTGTCAAGACGCCGTAATCAACATTACCCGAAGTCTACTGTTCACAGAATTATTGGTGTTAATAGAAGTTTTGATAGAAGCGATGCTGATGTTGGTGTTAATAGAAGCTGAAGTTTTTTTTGACATTGGCAAAGTACGATTCGACATATCATTTATTTAGATTAGTAAACCTGGCGGTGAGAAATAAAAACTTGGCAACATAAAGTCTGGGTTGCGATAGTTTCTGATACATTTCGGTCATAGATATTTGTTATTTTTCGTCTCCTTCTTTGTGAGTTATTATTGTACTTTTTTAACCCTAGGCGCCATACCTCTAAACAATGTTTATTATATCTTATAACTTGTTTATCGCCGAAAATATTTTGTATTTTTACGAATCAAAGATATTCAACTTTCAACAGTGTATGTTTAGAAATACAGATTCATTGGGTTAATACATTAAAAATATTGTTAGTTGTAAACTTATGTATAAATATGCCTATGTTATATTTGTCTTTATGTCTATTTTTTGGGGTTATTATGCCGTGTTGCACATCTTCTTTCTTTAGTCAACGTTTCGGCAAGCATTGAAAACGTTGCATTTCGGATTGTATCCATCATCAGGGCAAATGTGCAGATTTTAAAGGAGTGTGTGCTTAAGTTTGTAGAAGTGATACCGTGTTGCAAGTTTTTCATTTGGCAGGCGGGTATGGGTACTGTCGCCCCCCGAACCATTTATTGGATAACCAACACCTCTGCCAAAAGTCACCCCAAGTGGTTAGCTACGTTTGGTGACATAGCAGGAGTGCCCGAGTTCATGGGGTGAGGTTTGCACAGGTCTTGGCGGCCAATGGCGGCGTCTGACTGCCACGTGGTGTACAGGATCGAGAGAGACTGGTTGAGGGAGGTCTTTTATTCTCTCCCGCTGGAATCACTCGAGACATCGCCTTGCACCGCGGTTGGAGGGATGGATTCAAACGTTCGTTACACTAACCCCCAGATTCCTACCCAATCCTCATACCTATTTCCTTCCTAGAACTTCCTCTTCTTCTTTTACTTTAAAAAAACCTTCCACACAGCATTCCCTAAGATGACATAGGCCCCGAGGGAAGTTTTTTTTACTTAAATTAGCCTCCTGTGTGGAGCTAATGTATAAAAAGGTATTTCTGTATAATAATTAACGATATTTTTGTTTTTTTGGCGTTTAGTTTTATTTTTATTTTTAATTAAAATACATAAACGGCTATACTGCCTTTTATAAATAAACATATAATAGAGTACAAAAGTAAGAAAAATAATATCATTACATAATAGTAGTTTTAAACTTTAAAATAACATACAATTATTTTGTGTATCACAACAAAAAATAACAAAAAAGAACAATGAGAAATATCATCATTTCATTTCAACATGTCCATATTGCGTATATAAAGTTACATTATGGAAAAATTATTTTTGATTGCATGTTGCAATTTAAGAAATAAGTGTCTAATTTTAAGAAATAAATGTCGCCGATGTTAGCATATTCATTTCCCAAAATGTGTAATCAACTGATTGGTGAGTAATAATGTGATAATGTATGTGTGTTATTATAGTAGAACGGTAGAGTCAGTCTATTGTTCTAACTAGTACGATTTCATTGCGACCAGGGCAATGAAATCGTATTAGTTCTATTAAATCAGGGGTATCCAGGACCGAGTGAATTATTTTATAAAATATTAATAGATCACAGATTTTTCTGCGATCTGATAAATTTACGAGATTAGTCCAGTTTAATAACAAATTATAGTCCACGGATTCTCTTGGATTACCTAATTTAAAATTAATATACCTAAGGAATCTATGCTGGAATTTTTCAATCGCTTGAATATGGATATTGTAATGTGGAGCCCAAATCGTAGAATTATATTCTAAAATGCTTCTCACTAGCGTTATGTATAAAATGCGAATAGTATCAATGTTACAAAATTGTTTGGTTATTCTAATAATAAATCCTAAAATCTTCATTGCTCTATTAATAATATTATTTATATGGCTAATAAATGTAAGTTTTGAGTTAAAAATAATACCTAGATCATTTATTGTTTCTACTGAGTTTAATATAATTTTGTCAAGATTGTATTCATAAATGATCGGTTTCTTTATTTTATAAAATCTTATTATTTGACATTTACTAATGTTAAGTGCCAGTTCATTGCATATACACCAATTAAACAAGTTGTTTAAATTTTTTTGTAAAATAATGCAATCAGAAATATTTTAATTTTTTTTTATATAATTTTAAATCATCAACAAATAACAGAATATCAACATCGGAAAAAACGTCTACAATGTAATTAATAAATAAAATAAACAGTATTGGTCCTAAATGTGAGCCCTGTGGCACACCACTAGTGGCAGAAAAGGCATCCGATATTACGTCATTTAACTTTACTAACAGTTGCCTATTTGTTAAATAACTCTCTACCCATTTAAGAAAGTTCCCGGTTATACCCATACTCCTTAATTTATTTATCAATATTTTATGACAAACTTTATCAAACGCCTTGCTGAAGTCAGTATATATCGAATCTACTTGACATTTATCTGCAAAGGCATTCGCTATAAAGTTTTCATATATCAGTAGATTTGTCAGTATATCAATGGGGTTTCTAAAATCACAAATTTAACATTAAACGTAATAAAATAAACTTATTGCATGAAATAAATAATAGAATAAAATATGTTTTTGAGTACCTAGTCGATATTGACATATTTTACCTTCCACATTAGCCTTGCAGCTAAATCAGATTTTTCTCAGCATTTTCCATCAACAGTGGGAACAATGCAAACATAAAACAACCGACAAAAAACAAGCATATTCTTTTCCCTTTTCTGGGAAATGGATATAAATTTCACTTCAAACAAAACAACGTGCAAATTTTCCGGAAAGCCAAATGAGAAAATGCGAATTCACAGGAAAATTAAAATCATTCTTGTTCCGGGAAACATAAATGAGGCCTCACACAATTCTGACGTCCAAAAAACTAATACACATTATTAAATATCTCAAAATTTCGATTTCTAGGTTAAATACATCCCGCACTGAATCTACGATAGGCACAGCATATTTATTTATGGTTTTTGCGTTCAACTTTTCTAACTTTATATTAGTAGGTTCCTGGTAAAATTAAAACAAAATAAATCATTCTTTATTTTTTCTATTTATTGTACCCGAAAGTCACGATTTTTGTTTATTTTTCCATGGCTTTTAGGTACCTAAATGTAAAGTAACTTTTCTGCTCGCTTATTTCTTCCGTGATCCATGTAACTTAGAAATTTTAAAATCTAACTAAGTGACCATCACGCCGTTTCGCCGTAGGGGTAGGCAGAGAGGACGGACCACCAAACCCAAACAACTCTTCGCACAAACTCCTTTCCTCATTCACATTTATACTGATTCTTGACATGGCCCGACACAAGTGTCTGATTCACTTGGTCGTGCCATATTTCCTCGGGTTTCCTCGACTTTTTCACCATTCACATTTGCGTCATATTATTCTTTCTCTCCTTTTTTCTTTCATTCGCTCTACGTGGCCATCTGAGCGTCTTTCTTAATCTTACTCATTACGTTTACATCACTCTTGAATTCTTTGCAGATCTCCACATTTCTCACACGGTCATACATAACTGCCGCAATGTCGCCCTATTGAAAAAAACCATCGCAGTGCCACTGGTTAAGGAACACACTAGAAACAAATACCTAAGTGCAAGCCGTCATCGGCATCTACCTACGGCCGATAGTAAAACTATCACCTGGGGTGCTAGCATGGTCGATCGATATAGGTTTTATCGAAAATGTCGGTAACTTGACATCACTGCCGAGCACGACTGCAGGCTGCTAACGAAAAAACAACAGCTCACAACGACTAAGGGTTCCTAATTTATTTGACGTGAATTGTTATTTGTTCGTTAGCGGCTTGCAGTCGTGCTCGGGAGCGATGACAAGTTACCGACATTTTCGATAAAACCTATATCGATCGACCATGCTAGGTACCCTGGTAACAATTAGTGCGGCAACCTACTGGAAAGTTCCCGTCTCAACAATAATTTATCAGCACAGTGTCGGGAGTGTTCGCGAACTTTCTTAATTTGGCGCGGCGGTCGAATTTTACACGCCGTTCTCGAAACTACTTGCCCAGCCAGCAATAGTATAAAAGTCAGCAGCGGGCCGCGTACAGCCAGTCGTTAAGTCGCCTCTGCAAGTCATACACAGTAATACAGTGCCCAGATTATCAGTGAATACGTTCCAGTACGGTACCCGCCAAACGGCCAGCCCTCCGGCGACTCAGAGCTGGAACCTGTGCTCGTTGCGCAAATGACCTTCGAGAACCCATCATCTCGCAGCTAACATGGTCCACCGCACCATCAGCTTTGGAGACTCAATTGCCCGCGACAACAAGGCCCGCCGCGCCTTCTGTCTAGGGTGCAGCAACATCTCAGGCTTATCGAAGCCCGTCGCGCTTCGCTGCCACTGAGACTTCTTTCTCCTCACAAGGTTCACCGCTGTCCATCTCCGCGACTCAAAGCGTCGAGCAACATCCTGGATGACTAGGTATTCTTCACCACTACGGTGCAGAGCTACATGCTGGTGAAATGCAGACCCGTGGTCTGCTCCACCACAGCATCATCGACCTACATCATCAACATCACCTCCGTGCATCACTGCCATCACCAATTCTGCTTGCATTGACTACTACTCGTGTCTACACCATCTGACTATTATTACCATCTGCTACGTAGCTCTCAAATAAAGACTTCGGCTCACTACTTTGACTGACGCCTTTTATTTCGTCCACCGTCTCTGCCGATAAGCAGTCCGCTCCCTCAATGGTTTTAGCACACATACACTTCAGGGATCTCATTTCTACAGCATTCAGTTTATTTTTCAGAAATTTTTAGACCATTTAATAGAATATGTTTACGGTAAGCTGTTTTTTTCAACTTTTTTCATGTTGATGCTTAAAATACTGCAATTTTTAAACACGAAAGAATATTTCAGATACAAAAATCTAAAAGATAATTTTATCTAATTTATATAAAGGTGAATGATTTTACGACATCTTCAAAAATAAGAAATATACAACACATTTAAAATACGTTCGAAAAATTCCAAAATTCGTTCCAAAATGATTGAGGGGAACGTATGCGCGGCCCATTTCTGCCCGTTTCATACAAATCTTAGATTTGGATTTGAGATCAAAATACCCAACCAAACTGAAAAATTATTTTTGTAATCAAAAGGTATATCAAATATTTAGTAAGGATGTGAGGTTCTTTATTTAATTTTGCTAAAATCGGCCGAGCACATTCTGTGGCACTGCGAGATCTTGACGGATGCCAGAGAGGAAATGTTCGATGGTTTGGACGTACCTATCAGACCAGTGTGGAACACTGATCTGGTATCGAACAAGACGAACTTCGAGTGTCTGAGGAAGTTTACAAGGATCTGGGTTGAGAGATGGCCTGAGCTTAGAGTCTCTGATTAGTAGATTTTGACACCAGGTGTACTTGTTCCTGACTTACCACGGACTTTCTTTGCTTCTTCTCTACGACCAATATTGCCCAGGATGTACAGTATATATATTTTCTTTCATGTTTATTTGTTTTTCATGCCCCGCGTCATTGAACGCTCATGTTTTGATTTCAGGTACTTGGTTTAATGCCTTACACTTTTATGTTATTTTGTAACATATACTTTAGTTATGATTACTTTTTTTAGTTTTTTAGTTATGATTACCGCGTAGAACTGAACTCACTTGTTTGTTCTGTGCCGTCCTTCTCCCCATATAAGGGGTTGGACCCTGGACTGAGTCCCCACCTACTGACCATGGCCGGTCTTATGGAACTGGTGGAGTTGCACCTGTCTGCCGCGCCACCCCCCGTGACGTGAAGAGGCTGGGGAGAAGGCTGAACGGCATCCGAAAGCTGTCCGTCCCGCCTCCGGCGACCCGACGCTTTTCTCGGTAGGGTCTTATTCTATGATTTCCAGTTACTTTCGTCTAGGCACCACCGGCTAGCTAGCTTAAGAACGACGCCGCCGGTTATCGGGACAATTAGCTATCTTCATTCTCTCGGGTACTGCCGGTAGTCAGGTTGTGGTGACACCAGTTCTACTCTGTACATATACACTATTTTTCTTTTGTTTCTTTTTTCTTTTATGTACAGTGCCCGGTGCTGCCCGCCGGATTGTGTGTGGTCTTTCGCTGTTATGAGCTGATTACTCATGACGGCTGCTGTCATTTTGGATTACTTTATTTTTTATTTTTTGTTGATGTTACTAACAACTTGTTTGACTGTCCATGAGGCTCACTGCTTTTGCATTGACACCTCCATGGGCTTTAGAATTGTAGAGATTGACCATTACAGTACAGTCCTGTAGGCGCGCCCGCATACCGCTACCTAACACAGTATGAGGGGACATTGAAGGTCTAGATTCGTTACATTAAATGTAGAGCCGTTTATTAAAAAAAATAGATTCTTGCGAGAACTACGAAGGGGTGACCATAAGTTGCCTATACCGGGGTGGGACAGTGGTGGGTACTTCAATGGTCCACCTAGGTCCTGGACCCAGCCCAGGAGGAGGTCATGACCCCCCTGGATCCGCCCTTGTTTACTGTGATATTAAAATGGCTGAATAATAGACAATTAGCACAACGAATTGTCTCGGATAATAGGTTCTGTATTCTGTGCAAGTTTTTTTCATGTAATTTTAAAGCAGAATAAGAATTTCGACATAAATCCGGTGGTTTCCGATCATGTAACACATTTTGAAGAAAATAAGACTTCTTTTCAACATTTGTTTTCCTCCCACCCGTCCCCACTTTTACTTCATTTATCAAACGGTTTGCCATAGGTTTTCACTGGGTTCATACATTCAGGAATTATACGATATCAAATAAAAAAACATTCTTAATTAATTTCAATATACCTTTAAGACGTACACGCCATACAGCACTATTCCATAAAACAAATGCAGCAACTAATTCGCCAATTAACCGTGCTCTTCACATATTCAATAAAATTTGCATAAACTCAAACATCAATATTTTCTCCGATTCACTGCCCAAATTTAAAAGGGCACCATGTCAATGATGCACAGATCACCACTTTTCAATTCAATTCAATTTTTCACTTTAAAAACATTACAAAATTACAATTTAAAAGTGTTTTTAAAAGAGAAAATATTTTAGACGAGATAAACAAGCTTGCCGTTTGAATTGTGCTTCATTGATGTTAAACATATCGATATTCGAAGTGAATCTATTTAACAACAAGACCGCTCTTCCGACTGGCGTGACCATTGGCAAGTTAAGACCGTCTGTACTATCGGTGATGGAGATAACCATCGGCAACATAGAAACTAATTATCTCCATTATGGTCGCGTTTTCGAACCATCCACGAATCTCTGAAAAAAATGTATTACAATGAGCACATCCCTTCTGACCGTAGAAGGTTCATACCGAGCATGCCCAAGAGAAAGTCGGTAGGGTAGAGCCACATTTTTTTATTTTTTTATTATGTGCATCTATATAAAAAGGTTTACATATATTTTTTTGGCCTTGCCTGTCTCACTAGGAAATCCTGTGTCGAGACAGACTAGTTTACAAATATTTTATAAATATTAAATAAAGTACACTTTTCAATACAGCAAAAATATTTGAAAAAATTTTTCAGGTTGGTTAGTGGTAACAATAATGAGATAGAGGATTATATTTGGGTGAGGTGACTAATTATTGCACGAACTTTTTCGATGATCCATTGTTTGATCAGGATTTTGTATTTGTTAATATTATTCGATTGACTTGTTTTGTCAGGTAGGTTATTGTATATTTTAGGCGCAATGTATTTGAAATTTCTTTGACCAAATGTTGTGTTTGTTTTAGGTGTTTGTATGAGTTCTTTGGTTTTGTGCCGTGTGTTTACAATATTTTGGGTATTTTCATGAAATGTACGTGTTTTATTTTTAAAAAGATGAGTTAAGATTATTTTTGTGTAAATTTGTCGAATATCTAATACAGGGAATTTTTTGAAAATATCTACAGTACTTGTTATTATGGGAACTTTAAGAATGAATTTCATAATTAATTTTTGTGCCTTCGATAATGAATATATAGCTGATAGTGTTGCACCTCCCCATGCGATTATTCCATATTCAATGATTGATTGACAAAGAGAGTAATAAACAATTTTCATAGATTTGGAATCTAGTATGTTTCTAATGTTTTTGAAGAAATAAATATGTTTTCTTAGTTTATTCGTGACAAGTAGGCAATGTGTATTCCACTTAAGATATTGATCAAATATTAGACCAAGGTATTTGATATGGTCCGTTCGATCTAGGCAAGGACATTGACAGAATGTATCGTGAATGCAAGAACATTCATGTACTTTTATTTCAACATCTTGATTAGGTTGGCCAACGATATTTATACTAGAAGTAATGTATTTACATTAATCTCTCATCACCACAAACATACACATCACCCGGTAATTACTAAAAATACATACCACAATTATGACATTAAAGAAAATATATATATATATGGGTGGGTAGTAGTGGTTACTACTCACTATGAAATATTACTTAATATCTGTAATTAATAATAATCTGTGTTTTATCACTGTAACCACTATACTATTTGTTTCTATAATATAAAATAAATAAATAAAGGAACACACACATCCTCTGGGTTACTACATTTCAATGAATCATTCCTAAAAGCAATCTATTTCTAGTTTCCCTCCTGCCGAAAGCAATAAGTTTCGTTGTATCGATAAGTCAGGAATTGAAATATAAATATTTTCACACCAGGACCATAATTTTTAAAATATTGAAAAAATCGTAAATGGAAACTTCTAGAAGCACTTCCTCGTTTCATTAAACGGTTCAGGGAAAACTTACAGATGAAAAAAATCTGTGGCGACCCTTTTTCAAGCTTACCGAAGGCGAAAATTACATTACTAAGTTCAGCTACCAAAGATTTATCATTTTCGTGGGATTTTGCAAAGAATTTTTTTTACCAGTACGCGTAAAAGATTGTACAACTTATAAAGTGTCGCCTGTGGTATATATCTGATGATTAATAATTCTGTAGTTGTTAAACCAGTAGGACAATCATTGTTATATTCATACCGCACAAGAGTGACAACTGCTCCCGTCTAGAGCCAGTGAGACTACGGCATCCCCAATTGGGGTATGTTGTGAAGCTGATGGTGATGTGGAGGGGAATAAGATGGGAAAGAGGAAGGTGGAAAGTAACTGGCATTTCAGATCAGGACATCATACACGGCTAAAGCAACTTTTCAATTCTGAATGGAGGTCTTACATCAGGGCGATACTGCGAGTATTTTCAACTCTGGAACGTGCCATATCGTGTATATTATTTTTAACTTATTCCGAAATTTCACAAATTAATCAAATAAAATTTATGTGCGCACGCCAGCGTGTGGCGCTAGCTGCGAGCTTGCGAGCTCAAGTTTTCTACAAAATGTCGACAGAATTGGTTCGCGCTGGAGTCGTTCCGGCGGGAGAAACAAAAATTCTAACTTAAAAAATTAATTAAACTATGAAATCTTGATAATTTTTTTTAGATACCATCTATTCTGATAGACGGTTAACATTGATAAAAAAATACTGGAATAGGCCACTTGCATGGATTTCATAACGACTTGGAAAAAATCGTGTGGATAGATTTTTTTACTAAGATTACATAAAAAAATTACTATTTTTTTTATATAAATAAATCCATTATTTGGGCTCGTGACGTCACTACATGAAAATATCCCGTCTCCGATAAAGTTCTATTTTTTATAAAATTCCACACAGATTTATTTATTTTATATGGCAACACTTTGATTTCAGGCGAATTTTTGAATTTGACATTTAACATATACTAGATTTATTGTTTGTTCTCTGCGATATTTTGGTTTTGACGTTTTTACAGATGTTACGAAGAGAACCCCGTAAATTTTATGCCTTCTGTACCTGTTTTAGAAGAGTAATAATAGTAATGGTGATGATTTTAACAAAATCAAATTTTATAATATTCTTATTATTATTATAATTTACAAGTACAAGTATATTACATTAGATTTAGTCATATATAGACGTTGAACAATATAATGATTAATGATCAATAAGATGATCAAGGAAAAAAATATTTATGAGATGTAATATTTTTGGTATGCCTCGTTATTCTCCTGTGCCATCCGTGTGGAAAACGTTATTTTTTTAAAATATGATTTTCGGCTATGTAATTATTGTTTTCTCGCAACCATTAAATTATGTCCAGTCTTTCCGGTTTATAAAAATGGTCTGATTTTTCGGATTGAAATTTTCAAAAAATTGCCGGGGTTTAAAAATACGATTTAAAAAAAAACGGAATGTCTTAGAATATTTGCCTAAACTGGATTTTTTTAAAAACGTGATGCTAGTGGCCTATTCCTTATTGAAGAATTTAAAAAATCTCCCTACAAAATGCTAAATCGACGTGTTTTTCAGAGCCCAAATAACGTCACACATAAACCCCGCCTTTTACCGCTCGGATTCCGCTCGTTTTGGCGGGCTTAATAAAATTTGAACCTGGAGAATTAATTTAATTATGAAAAAGAACTTAAATAAAAACTAGTATTTAAGTTTGAATGTGAACATTGATTAAAAAATGGACTCACTTCCTTATTATCGTTGGATCAATTATAGGGTCACCATTACGTAAAGTTTATCTTGCATAAATGTCATAAAAATAATTTCCCTCAGAAGTCATATTTGTAGAGCACCCTTGTTATTCAATTATCCAATTATTATTTTTATTATTTTATCATTTTGGGGTATAAGTGTACATTTCGCAGGAGCATTGTGTTGCAGTCAAATCAGTCAGTGCAATCTTTTTTATGGCCCAGTAAAATGTAATAACGTAACCCTTTCGCACACCTGCCACTGTGTTTGAACGTAAATAACAAATATTTAATAAATGAAGAAGAATGTAATTTTAATAATCTCATCCTCTCGAAAGAAACCATTCCTTTGTTCTGAATGCAATTATTAATGTTATCCAAAATGACTTTGAAAAATCACATCCTTGCGATTCTTTTCAAGACACAAAGAAACCACTCTTTCGTTCCGAATGCAATTATTAATGTTCTCAAAAGTTGTCTTGATAGAATCTCATTCTTGTGATATCTTGTCATAGAAGAAAAATGTAAATGAGAACAAGACAAAAATCAAAAAAATAACGGTATCAACTTTTATTTTACATTAACTCCACACAGGAGGTTCTGAGAAAAAATAATTTTACTCAAGGCCTCCTTTCCTCAGGAAAGGAAGGAGCGGACATGGGTATTGAAGAGACCCATGTTTTGGTAGGAAGGAAACACGGAGACTGGCAACTCACAAGCAACTCGCAAAGACACAAGCAACAAAGCATTTCACAAGCAACTCGATAACGAGTCGTAGATGCGACCCGTGCTCATGTGACAAATGTCGAGACCCTGTGCATGTTCATGTTGTTCACGCGTTTGGCGTGTTTCTCAACTATGCACCGGTGCCGAAGGGATCAATGACGCTAGTTCTTCGGAGCATCTTCAATTGTAATTCCGGTAGAACAAGGACAGCATATCTACCCGACGCCTGTGCCCTAAAGATTGCAAACGGACCGCCCGTTTCTGCATAGAGTCAAGGGTTTTTGTTTATGTAGGTAGGTACGATTAAAGTTTCTGCGGGCCCTGTATAGTACCTACGCCCAGCTTATCAAGTTAGGAGGTATTCATTAATTACGTGATTTCAAAAAGGGGGGGGGGGGGGGGTTCAGCAAAATCTTATGTTACTTAAAAAGAAAATACGAAGTTTCCCAAATTTATCTTACCAAGTGGGGGGGGGGGGGGGGAATTACCTTTAAAAGTTGTGGCCAAAACAGTGTCAGAAGTTATGTAGGTACTATTAAAGTATCTGCGGGCCCTGTATAGTACCTATTCCCAGCTTCCGAGAGACTAACTTAGCTTTAGCTTCGATGGAGCATGAACCGGTAAGACAAGAGATCCTGGATTCGATTCCCTGTCGCTACCGGTATTTTTTTTATTTGTCATGTTCTGTTTCGGTTTAGATTTATTGATATTACTTCTTCTAACACAGCAAACTTATTTTGTGGCACCATTTTGATTTAAACTAATAAAATACTTAGTTTTTACCACTTTTATTGTTTACAAAACCAACATGTTTCGTGAGCAACGAAGAAGCAAAGAAAAAGTGAGCGTTGCTCACGAAACATGTTGGTTTTGTAAACAATAAAAGTGGTAAAAACTAAGTATTTTATTAATTTAAATTATTGATATTATCTTCTTCTTCTATGACGTATTTATTATATTGATGGGAATAACCTTTAAAAGTTATTATTGTTGTAATGTAGGCATATAATATATCATACCTTTATATACAGATGTAATATAAAGTTATGAATAAGTTTCTCGTCCTCTCTTGTCATAAGTCTGTTCCCGACAATAACCTATCTACAAGCTCATCATTTGCAAAAACCACAGTTGTCAATTATTTTTATAACGTTGTTACCTTAATACAAAAAAAATGTGCAGTTCATACGCGGTAGAAGTGAAACATTAAAGTAGACAAGAGTGAGGAGGCTACGATGCGCCGCTCAAAGCGGATACCGATTATTCTATCTCATTCTTTCGTAGGCTAAATCCAATAGATGTATGTGTTTGTCTCTTTTTAGTGTCGCTATTTTTCGTTTCAACAAATTTCAAATCACAACGGTGCTAAAGAAGTTTTGGTAAATTTTGGGGATCGCTGGCAACAGTTAATACGCACTTTTTTTTGAAAAAATCTTTTGATTCACCTTAATTACATTAAAAGACAACTATTTGCATTGGGGGAAGTGGAAAATATTTTTGTGTAACATGGTTTGTGATACAAAAGAAAGTGCCCCTTTATAACGCCTACTCGCGTCAAGGCAAGAAAAACATACCAGTTTTCAAGTAGTTTAGCGGCTACAGTAGGTTTGTGTAACATGGTTTGTGATTCTGGCGTACAATCTTACAAGACGAAAGCTAATTTTAATTTTACGTAATGAAATTTAGAATGAAATATTTTCCACTTCCCCCAATGCAAATAGTTGCCTTTTAATGTAATTAAGGTGAATCAAAAGGTTTTTTTTTTTTAAAAAGTGCATATTAACCGTTGCCAGCGATCCCCAAAAATTAATGAAGTTTTCACTTCAGAAACTATTAAATTTACACAAACAACAAATAAATTTTCACTTTGAAGTCGAGACAGCTAATAGGGAAATAGTACATAAAAGAAATGTGAATATCGCATTTCCTTTGAGTCAAACAGCGTAATATTAAGTTGTACAAATAAATACTTAAACAACAAAATGTCATATGATATTCCTTCAAAGTTTATTGTGAAACATTGACTGTCCGGTGGAAATCATTCAAATACTCTGAAGTATTATTGCTAAGTTGTATGATCCAGTTCAACATGAAACATATTATAAGATCCTATGTGTGACAGCAATACTTAGAATTCCTGGCGTTTTCAAGGTTGTAAACAAGTATTTTTAGATCAAAACAGGTCCTGTAGATTGAAAAAGAAAGAATTTCAGGTCTTTTTTCTTTTGCCCAAACGCTGTAAATGGCAATTCTCTATCTGTGTCACGAAGGGGTTGATTTAAAAAAAAACAACAATGGTTGATTTGGAAATAATGCCGAATAAACAATACCGACCATCGGCGCCCGTTCAAAATTGCTGAACTCGGCATATATTTTTATTCAATTGTACTCTTCAATTTCAAACTTGATCATTTAAGAAGAAGGTTAAATTAACAAATCTCAATGAAATAGAAACAGAGAAAACAGAAAAGCCCTGGGACTGGAGGTCGCGCGTCGCCAGGAACCGCGGGGATGGAGCCCTGTCAGATGCTCCAGCCCACTCCAGCCCATCTGTTTCCGCTATTTACGAATCCGTCAGCAGCGAAGGGAGCTGTTAGCAAATCTTCGAAGGCACGATCGAACTTGGATCACCACACACGAGCATCAACTCACTGGACCAACAAACTACATGGTAGTACCGCTACAATATAGTCTAGCCCTCGTATCAATATAATAATATAATTTTATGTATGCATCTATTTATGTTAATAAATATACCAATTTATCCGTCTTAATGAACCTTATTTTTGATTTAATAACCGTTGATTTAATAACCCCTTATATCTACAAGTAGATATTTCACACAGGAATGCGAATTCTTACAGTTTAAACCCATATTAGTCTCATGTTTTCCATCATTATTCTATCTTTCATTCTTATAACTTTTTGGCGCCCAACGTGGGGCCAATCATCCTTCCAGGATGATTTCCAGTCAACTCTGAAGATCATAGCGATTTTTAGTTGATTCGTCGTATCTCGAGCGTTTGGCGTTTTTGACTAAACATGGTTCCGAAGGATCAATGACGCTGGTTCATCGGAGCACTTCCATTGAAATACCGGTAGAACGAGGACAGCTTTCCCAACTGTGCCCTGAATATTGTAATCCGTTTGTTTATTTAGGAAAATCTATCAGACTGACCACCGTTTCTGCCCAGAGTCGAAGGAACTTTTTTTAAGGTATGGTTATCTAGTAGAGAAACAAAATATTGTTTTATTGAAACCGACAAAAATATTCATTCCTGAGCGATACAAATTTGACACAGGCACTTCTAACATTAAGCCCAAGGTAAATAATAAATTTTGTAGTAATTATTGCAAAAGTGGATTCTTGAATTTTTCTGAATTTGGATTTATTAGATTTTCGCGAAAAGCACAACCAATCTTTATTTCATCCTTTATTGTTCTTAGAACTAAAACAAAAAGTTGTTCATCAAGGAGGTGATTACGGACAAGCAATAATTTCGTTAATGAGTTTAGGGAATTTAAAATGAGAGGAGATTGACCTTTGGAATTTGGTTTAAAATCATAAATTACAAAAAAAAAACTCAAAAGGTCGTTTTGCGCTGTAATAAATATTTTAAGTAATTATTCATACTTTGTTCCGGGAACAACTCTCAAATCAAGACGAATAAAATGAATTAAAAGCTATTCAATTTTTTTTTAACGTGAATACCTCACAAGAGTCCCAAATGCTCTCGTCTGGAGCCAGTGAAATTATGGCTTCCCCAATTGGAATGTGTTGTGAGGCTGATAGAAGGGAGGAGGGGAACGAGATGGGAAAGACGTAGGTGGGGAAGTACCTGGCTCTTCAGGTCTGGTCGCCAAACACAGCTAAAGCCATTTCAAGCAACTTTTCAATTCGGCATGTTTGTCTTAAACCAGTGCGATATTTATAGTATCTTCCACTCTGGAACGTGTCGCAAGTATGCTATATATTATTTAAATTGTGAAATATAACAAATTGTCCAAATTAAATTTATTTGCTCACGCCGGGATTTGAACCCGCGTCCTCGCTTTACCCCTCGAGCTTTACCCCTCGACTATAATAAATAATAATGTAATAACAAATTCCAAAAATTATCCTAGTTTTTCTTAGTATCGCCCCGCTAAAATAATCATCATTCAGGATTCAAAAGTTGCTTGAAATGGCTTTATCCGTGCTTGATGACCTGATCTGAATAGTCAGGTAATTTTCAGACTTCATCATCTCCATCTACCTCCCTCCTCACTCCATTCATCCACATTACATACCACAACTGGGGATGCCGTAGTCCTACTGGCTGCAGACAGTTGGGCGCTCGTGCGATATTCAATTAAAAAATTAAACAAACAAAAATCACATACGATTTTAGATTTTCACGGCCAAAAATATTTTTGTTATTAGTTTTTGGGGTATTATGCCGTGTTGCGCTACCTCCTTCTTTAGCCTACTTCTTTAGACAGAGCGGACGATCTCCAAAAGGATATCGGAACACTTTCGAGCGTGTAAACTTGGCCACCCTGACAAATCGGCAATCGCCGAGCATTTAATTGAAACCGGCCATTACTTTGGATTTGTTCCTGAAGTCCTGGGAAGACCGAAAACTCATAGAGCACGCCTGATTACGGAGGCAATTGAAATTCACAAAAATCCTATAAATATTAATAGAGACGACGGAGCTAAACTCAATAGTTCTTGGTATCCGTTAATTGACGGTTACACCAAGGCTAAACGCAAAAAGACATGTTGAAGTTTATTGTAGCGCCAGCTCGTAGAGGAGTGGAGCTGGCGACACGGTATCGCTCCTAAGTAGATAAGTATAAACATCACCCCTAACTATTACACATCTGCCCTGATGATGGACACAGCAACGCTGTCCGAAACGTTGGCTAAAGAAGGAGGTAGCGCAACACGGCATAATACCCCAAAAACTAATAACAAAAATCACGTTTAATTTTTTATTCTATACATACTGAAAATGGTAAAATATTAATGATTTTCATTATAACTTTATTGTATCCTGAGTGAGAAAATGTTTCCGACGTGATTTACAATAATAAAAAAAAACCCTTCACAATTTGTGACATCTCTATCTCCAGAAATCTGACATAAATAAGTATTTCAACATCTTTATTTTCAGGTTTCTCAATTTGCTTCTATCCCCTGAGGTCCAAATATAATATGAAAGTATTTAATGGATTTCCCAGTGAGCATTACTCATGAACATGACAAGTGACTCGATAATACTCCGAAAATAACCTAAAAATTGTCGCCATGTCAATATCAATAATGTGTAGAGTTTGGTGAGCTTTTCAGCTGCGAGTAAATCTTCCTACGTGGGATTCTAATCCGAATTAAAGATATCAAATATTTGTGACCTTTTAAGGTTGTTTTGAAGATCTGTGGGAAAATCTTTGTGGGAGTCTTTGTGAGAAAACAAAACACCATTAACCTTTGTTAAAGGTCAAGTGTGTATCGACGTATTAATTTCAGCTATTGCAAAACAAGTTACACGTAGCCGAGAAAATTTTAATGTACATTATGTATCAGGAGCAGGTAGTAAATTTGTGTGCTCAAGCAACCAAACGAACAGCAAGAATCTGAGCGTGTTGCACACGGTGCCCGAATGTTGTGTAGTGCTCAGGACGGACGGTGGCAATTCGATTCACTTTTGAAAAGTGACATACTCAGGAAACGAGATTTTTTTTTTTTTTTTTTTTAATTCATGAATTATCGAAAGCACATACAGGGTGTTAAGGGACGTACTTGACTTACTTTAACCAGTGATTCCTGACATTATTTGAAGTAAAAAATGTAAATGAAATTTTGGTCTCCGGTGACATTTTTGGTGTTTTTTTTAAATTTATTTTTTCTACAAAAACATAAAAAATTGTAGTTGCTGAACAGTTGGAGGCGGGGTAAGGGGTTCGTCAGACACCCGGCTGAGTGACCAGTGACGACGTGCGGAAGAAATTTTTTTTTGTTTGATTTTGAAGAAAAAATTTTTGAAAAAAAAAAAAAAAGGTCGTCAAAAAAAGTCACCGGAGACCAAAATTTCATTTACATTTTTTACTCCAAATAATGTCAGTAATCACTGGTTAAAGTAAGTCAAGTACGTCCCTTAACACCCTGTATAGTTTTTTTTGTGATATTTCACCCTCCATGCTAGGGATGACACTGTGTTATGGCGGGTGAAGTTTACAATTTGCGAATTATTCATTAGTAAAGGTTGAAAATTTTCACTAATTGATACTATGCACATAAATTCTTATACAATAAGAGAGTTTATATAGTTATATTGGATAAGAAGAAGAAGGTGAAGAAATTAAAGAATTATTGGAAAAGAGAAGTTATTATTAGTATATTAAGGAATTATTGATATATAGTTCACAGTAATCAGTCTTATACATATAATGCTGCTTACATAGTAAATAAAGATATATTATGTTTTGCCTGCTCTTAATACTATGCACACAGATCTTCTATAATAAGAAAATGGTATATAGTTAGATTGGGTTACAAGAAGAAGAAGTTAGAGAATTATTAGAAATATAAAAATTTTATTAAAGTTGTTAGATATAGATCACACTAATTAATCTTGTACATACAATGCCGCTAATTTAGAAAATAGAGATATATTATGTTTTGTCTGAAAGGTGATTAAATTGATAGAGTGTAAAATGAATGGGTATTAAAGTTGTAATGTATTTCATGTTGTTAGGAGCGGGCCCCCAAACATGTCCCAAGCTAGCTCTCAGGGGAGGCATGATTTACCCTCTATTCAGGTGGTGGGTCGCTCGAGGCTTCAGAAATTCCTTCGCATCTCAGTCGTCTGGCAGGATACTCCCCCTCTAGGAAACCCTCCTGCCGTAGCAGAATAATAACAGGATTGAGTTAACTAGATTCATGTATTGCAAATTTAAAACACAGTACATAGGTCATTACAGTACAATTCAACACAAGAAATACATACTACACAATCCTAGCTATCGTGTTTATAACCTCAAGATCCCTAAACGAAACTCTCTGAGTGATGGCTTTGCGCGGGAGTTTACAGTCTATCGTTAAAGGACACAATCAAATAAGGAAACAATTGTACAGCTTACATGATGTTGGGGGTCTTCGTCTTCCGGCTTCCAGGGGGACCTCCCGAGTTTAGGACAGAACCGAAGTTTACACAGGCATGGTGAAATATCAGCGCTAAACCCGTAGGTTATTGAATTAACATTGCAGGTTATATTTGAGTACAATTCGAGCGATAGTACGCCGGGCGCGAACAGTGGGAATCCACGCGCGGGCTTAACGTGTGCCCGAGGCGGCTCGCAATGCTCAACTGGTGGAAGGGATCGCGTGCGGGTGGGCGGATGGGATAGGAAGTAGGAAGCAGGGAACAGGGGGGGAGCAGGGTGTTGTGTAGTTTGCGGCGAATTAGGAGTTTGAATTCTTTGTCGTTTGGGCGTACCATAACACTTCCCCCCGCGCTTGGAAAAAAGGCGACGTGGCAATGGAGCTGTAGGGAAAAAAAATCCTCTTATGCTTCCATCGGGGTTTTGAGAGATTCGTTGCTTGAGAGATTTCCTAGCTAGAACATACAGTTTTATGCTATAGTTTGGGTCACAATGTTTGTAGGGAATGGGTGGGGGTACATACAATGTTTGGACAAGACAAATTTGGGAAAAGTACATGGTGTAAAACAACATACAAGGTTATGCAATTGAAAATAACAATACACATGGTTATGCAATTGAAAGAATGACAATACACATGGTTATGCAATTGAAAGAATGACAATACACATGGTTATGCAATTGAAAGAATGACAATACACATGGTTATGCAATTGAAAGAATGACAATACACATGGTTAAGCAATTGAAAGAATGACAATACATTTGTACAAGAGAAGAGAAAAAAGTGTGTGATTCTAAGGTTTCATTGGTCTTGGAGCTAAGTTTGTGAAGCGTGGATTTGTTTGGTTTCGGAGAATTTCGAAGAAAAGGACGTGACTTCACGGATTCTAAGGATTACATTATCACTGTAATCAGACCCATTTGAGACAACGCTCAGGAGTACACTTGGGCCTTAGAAAACACTTGGTTTTGTCGAAGACGTCGAAGTTCACGAAGTGGAGACTGTGGTTGCTGTGCCGCGACTATGGTTACAGAGGTCATTGAAGAGAAGAATCCAGTATCTGCAGACATGCCAGTGCGAATCCTAAGTGTTATTATGGTAAACACGGATCGTATATAATGGTTATTGAAGCATAATGTAGCTCAAGATAACTTGTATTGGTGCGCATTCAGCGAATACTGGTGGGTCAAGGTAATGATGGTTTACACATGACGATATATGCGTCACTGCATGACAGAGCAAGAGACGACAAGGTTGGCATTGATAGCAAGAGTAAGAACAAACCTAAGAGCTAGCGTGCCCAAAAGGTAGTTTAGAGTGTCATAAAGTATAGTGGGACAACTCAGCTTGCTGTGGCACGACAAGACAACATACGTATGGGCGGTATGGTCTGTGCTTTCAGGAACAAATGCGTAGAAAATGGCAGCAGGAGAGACCTTGTAACCACAGCGCGTGCTGTCAGGAAGTGAAGCTCAGCTTGGCTGTTGGTGATGACATCCGCCTGGGCTTCTTTTTAAATCCGGGAGGAATTATTATTAGAGCAAAATTCTTGAAGTTTACCTGCCTAGGGACCAATGAAGAAAAGGTTTGGAGAGAAACAAAATGTGTCCAGATAATGAAATAACGAAATTTTAACCACCGACCCAGAGAGTGACGAAGAGAGATTCCTAACTAAATTGTGATTACATGAACATTTTCCTTTGCCAGGATGACTTGGCGTTTGCCTAGTGACAATATGTCTTGGTTAAAAAACAACCGGCCCTCTATGGCCTATGCTAACATGAGATGGTAACATTTTCGTAGAATTTCAAAGAACGAGACAAAGAATCGTGAACTAGTCACGGCAAAGGGAAACCAATTCATGAATAAAGGTTGTCAAAAGGAGACAGACGGTACGCCAAGTGCATATCGTACATATCCAACATTCATGAATGTGTTTCGTGGAATTGAGAAAAGAGAGAAAAAAAACTGGTGAGACATATGCAGAGATTGAGGGGGAAAACCTGTAGATAACCGGACAGTTACCTATTCGAACTCCAAGTGAGGGCGAGATATGGTCAACGACAGATTTTTCACTTCATAACATAAGTCTGAAACATGGGGAATGGGAGGAGGAGGGGAGAAGGGAGACGAGTTGCGAAACTTGCTAGAGACTGGACCAATTTCCGATTCAAACTCTATGTGAAAATGAAACATAATCAACCAGCAGATTTCCTGACTCTTTACATTTATCAAAAAGGATGAGGAGACATTTGAATACACATTATATCAAAGAGGCTAATCTTTCGCGTGTATTGGGCAAAAGATTAGGGGTCATTTTAAAAACTTCTACATGATTGTGAGAAAAGACAGACCCTTGCTCCAATTTCACAAACCTGGGGGTTTTCTTGTTCGTTCTCCAGACAACGAGTTAGGTGGTTTTTTGTGCTCAATCGATTAACTCCCACAGCACTATGCCCCATAATTGACAGTGAAGCTGAAAACTAGTCCTTTTGGGATAGTAGATATTCCTGGGCTTCTTTCCTTTTTGCAAAGAAGTAAAAAAACAGGAAGTCCACGGGCATTGGCGTTGAATGACAACAAAGGGTTGTGGACTACATTTCGTAGATCGCACACAAAGGGTTTGATATTATTTCGTTCGCACGACTCATGGTAAGTGTTTTAACGTCTCCACGTATAGTGTACAAAATATGTAAGTACATACAAGATATAACTCCATTATAGGCAGAAGTCAAAGAGTTTATACAATGCATCCTAAAGAAGATAGCAAAGCCGATATTATGTCGTTCACACGAATCACGGTAAGTATTGTTATTACGTCTCCACGTCTCGTGTACAGAGTTTATACACAGTTATACATAAAAGCGGTACTCATGACAAATAAATGACACACGACCGGAACAGGTTATACGAAAAGGGTGGTACTCATGGCAAATGAATGGCACACGACCAAAATAGAACGTACAAAATGGTTCTCATGACAAATGAATGGCACACGACCAAAATAGAATGTACAAAATGGTTCTCATGACAAATGAATGGCACACGACCAGCTCAATAACATTTAGCTATGAGAAAAAAGTGATTATGACGAACTTCTCGTATCGCGGCAGGTATTTTAAGGATCCCTCCTATAATGGTGGATGTTCTAAGGATCTCTCCTATAATGTAACAGGGTTACGTTTAAATACAACACAATAAACGTTAACTATGCTTGTTTTAACACAGTTTATAAAGATTTGTTAGATTAACTAACTCCGTAGCCCAGGAGCGTACGATAGGATAACAAGGAGGTAAACAATTTAATGTCACTTCGTATGTTATAAAGGCGGGGTGATGACAGAGTGCATTTCTGTTTACACCATGTGACAAACAAAGACAGATCTACATGGTTTTACATACTGTCTATTGCAGCAAACTTCAGTGGGGACAAATAAAAGGGACCAATTGTGGTTTTACATACCCTTTGTGCGGTTACGACATACCAGGTTATGTGCAATTTAGGTTGCAAATACTTGGTTAAATGGCGAAACAGGAGTTGAATGCCTATGTTTGTAAAACGATGATCAAACAAAACATTGATGATTTACGTTAAACTGCGGTTATTTATGTACGGAAATCAGGGCTGCCGTTAGGTTTTATTAACCTTTTCCGTAAGGGTTGAAGCATGTAATACAAGACATACATGTTGTGAAGAGGGACAAATCGAGGACTTCTTATAACAACAAAAGACCGAGTATTTGGTTTTACGTACTTTAGTTGAAACGAGTCCATGAGGATTTGTACAAGGATGGAAAGACCAATTTAAAGGCTTTTCCTTTATTTATATACATATGATTTCAAAATGGATGTGTCAAAATCCAATTTGTTAGCAAAGAGCTCGGGTAGGACGCCATCAATTTTTGACATTTGAGAAAAAATTGAAAACTACTATACACAAGGAATGTGATTATGTGAGTAACCACTTATCTTTACCATGATGGGTAAAATATGGAGCATGTTGAGATGGTTTACTAGTCCTGGGTCGTGATTTAACGCTTTGGAGTTTACCAAATCGATTTTAGAACGACGCTCCAGTATTTACAGAACATAAAAAGAAAAAAAAATGAAGAGATTCCTTCCGATATGATGAAAAAAAACAACAAACAAAAATGGTGAAAATTACAATTTTGCATTACATGGCAAAGCGTGCCATGGCATGAACGTTGCGTAGTGTGAGGGGTTGAGAGGCAATGATTGGGTTCATGACTTCCCGAACACTGTCACTCGAGGGGTGTCTCTGCTCTAAAGTGATCAATTTTGGAACAGGTGAGAAAAAAGAAAGAAAAAAATAAAAATAAAAAAAACGTGTGAGACAAAAATTACGGTGGTTGCCAATTCACGAACATGAACGGGGCAAACTACACCGTGGATTGTACATAAATTTACAAAAATGATTTTTTAACAATATTCGTTTTATCAACGAAAGGGTGGGCATGTAATTGACACTTTACACGCCAGCCATTGTAAGACTTGGTGTGCTTACAAAAAGGTTGTGGTGATACACACTGGATCATTTTAAGTTTGCTGAGATAGTGGGGGCAGTTTTACTTGACTCCTCACTTCCAGATTTTGCGATATCCTTAATATGGTAATTACCAATGTGTTTTCCAGAGCAGTCAGACAAGGAGTACACTAGATCTGATATCTTTCTTAGAACTTTGGCCTTCACGAAACGTGGTGCCAGCTTGGCAGAGAAATACATGGCTCCTTGGGAAAGTGTGTTGTTCTTTCTCCAAACTATGTCTTCTGTATTGAAGGTGACATGTTTCCTACGTAGGTTGTATCTGTCCGCACTCTTTTGATGAGCCAGGAGCAAAGCATCAGTGACTTCACTGTAGATGGCCGACAGTTCTTCCAGACGATGGGCATAGTCCGCGGTAGGGTTGCTTGTGGTGGCAATTGACGTAGGAAAGTTTGTGTTCCTATGTAGAGAACCATGAACAACTTGTTCCATACCGTGTTTTAAGAAGAAAGGTGTGTAACCAGTGGCCAGATTAACAGTGTTGTTCATTGCAGCCTGAATTTTATCTAGGTTTTTACACCAAGTACGTTGATCTTTATCAACTAGAATAGCCAGAGCTGTGTTGATTGTTTGGTTATAACGTTCGACGGTGTTATTTTGTGGAGTATACAAGGTATTATAGTAAATATCCTTGATTCCGTATTTGGCAAGAAAATCTTTGAATTCTTGGGCAATAAATTGTTTTCCGTTATCAACAATTACGGTTCTGGGTGTTCCGTAAGGTATAAAAATGTGTTTTTCCAGAAGTTTGATGATGGCGGACGCGTTGGCTCTTTTTAAAGGAAAGATCCAACAGAATTTAGTGAAAACATCCACTACACTAAGTATGTGCATGTGTCCGGCATAACTTCGGGGAAAGGGTCCGACGAGGTCCATTGACAATGATTGTAGGGGTCTGTCGGCACGTTTGGGATTACCCATTAGGCCGGCAGGTGCTGCCGTGCTATGTTTATAGGCTTTACAAGTTTCACATTTAGAGATGTACTTGCGAATTTGCTTGAAGAGACCAGGCCAGTAATACTTCAAGGAGATCTTTTTATACGTCTTGAAATTTCCTGGGTGTATGGAGTCGGGAGCACTATGATTGTCAATAATTATTTGTTCTCTACCTTCGAGGGGAACGACAAGTTTCCACGAGTAATCTTCGAGGATGGATAGTGGTACCTTGCAATTACGGTATAGTTGTCCTTCTTTTATGATAAAATTAGGAAACTTTTGTTGGTTATTTTTACAACCTTCGAAGATTTTCAAGTACCATTCATCTTTTGTAGATGGAGGGGGGGCAATTGTGTCAACATTTAATGAAGCCAGTTCAATTCTTGAAAGGGCGTCGGGAACAATATTGTCCGCGCCTTTACGGTGAACAACATCAAAATTGTATTGAGACAAACGGGAGGACCAACGAGCGAGCCTACCGGAGGGATTACTTAAAGAGATCAACCATTTCAAACTACTATGGTCTGTGACTACAGTAAATTTGCTACCGTCTATGTAACCGCGGAAATGGTGAACAGAATCCAATACAGCCAATAACTCTTTCTCGGTAATTCCGTAGTTTTTCTCGTGTTTGTTTAATGTACGGGAAAAATACGCTACAGGGTGTTCGCCATCTGGGAATTCTTGAGTAAGGACTCCACCGATTCCTACATTGGAGGCATCCGTGTGGAGGGTAAAAGAGAGTGCAAAATCCGGGCAATTCAGAACGGGAGCTTTTTGAAGGGCATTTTTTAGAGTTGTAAACGCTTCTTCAGCTTCGACAGACCATCGGAAATTGCTGACACCTTTACGGATGCCGGTAATTTTATTTAAGGGGGCTGCGATAGTGGAAAAGTCTTTGATGAATCTCCTGTAGTAACCTGCAGTCCAAGGAAACCTTTGACTTCCTTCGCGTTTTTGGGTCGGGGAAAATTTGCCATGGCTTCCACCTTAGCGGGGTCTGTTCTTAGACCTTTTTCGTCGATAATGAATCCCAAATAACGTAGACGGGACTTACAGAATTCAGACTTCTTCAAGTTGATGGTTAAACCAGCGAACTTGAGTTGTTGAAAAACTTTTTCCAGCATTAATAGGTGTTTTTCAAAGGTATCGCTGACGATGATGAGGTCGTCAAGGTAACAAAACAGGCTGTTATCGACTTCAGGACCGAAAAGTTTGTCCATCAGTCTTTGTAACTCGGCGGGGCTGTTTTTTAGACCAAAGGGTAATCTTTTAAAATGGAACATTCCCCTACCAGGTACAACGAAAGCAGTTTTTTCGCACGATTCTGCGTCCAAGGGTATTTGCCAAAACGCTTTGCTGAGATCGACAGAAGAGATGAACTTGGCGTTACGCAGCTTGTCTAAGGTTGCGTGAACGTGAGGTAAGGGATACGCATCAGCTTCCGTGCAAGAGTTTAAACGTCTACTGTCGAGACAGAAACGTGCAGAGCCGTCTTTTTTAGAAACCAAAAGAGTTGGGTTGGTCCATGCACTTCTGCTGGGAACCACCACACCCATTTTTAACATTTCATCAAGTTCGTTTTCTAAAAGTTTAAGTTTTTGGGGGGCTAAGTTGTAATAACGTTGCTTGATGGGTGGGCCATTGGTTTTGATATGGTGTTCAACCAAATTTGTCAAACCTAATCCACATTTTTCGAAAGATATTGACTCGAATTTATTGACCATTTCTTTTAGTTGGAGAGCCTGGTCCGTGCTTAAATTTTCGTGAGGTATTATTGTGCGGATCTCACTAATTTGAGCAGCAGTGGAGGTTTTGCCAAGAGTATTAAATACTTGGGGAGCAACATTGAATGCCTTCCAGAAGTCAACGCCAAGGATGAAATTCTGGGATATAGAGGGCACTATTAGAAAATTGATTGTAACTATTTTATTGTTACAATTAATTGGCAGGGCAAGGGCACCGATGACCGGTTGGGAAACATTATCCGCAGTCGTCAGGTGTGTTGATTGGGGCGAAATTCTAAAATCATTGTTAACAAAAGGCAGGTGAGCATTGTTGCCAAGACAGCTGACAGATGCACCACTATCAAGTAATCCGGAAAAGGGCACATTGTTAACAGAGAAAAAGGCATAGGGTCTCCCATCTTTAGCTTGTTTGCAACAAACCGAAGAAACATTTAAGGTCTGGTTAAAATACTTAATGTGTGCTAACCAATCAGTCCATTCTTTAGACCTTGGTTCAGAATGGGTGCCTGAGAGGTTATTATTTAGTTTTTTGGCCTCTTCATGTAGAAATTTGGTGGGGGCTTGGAGAAATCCACCTGAGGTCTGACATCGCTTGGGTTTTGTAACCTTTCCATGTTGTGCCTTGATTTCTTGAAAATGTTGCGCAGTTCGTCGCTTGGAGGAGAGCGGTCCCTAGAGTGATGCCTCTTGAAAGTTCGGGGTTCCTTAGATTCCAGAAACCTTGCTTGCTTGAAACAAGTGGTGGCCAGATGGCCTACTTTTTTGCAAAAAGAGCACACTTTTTTGTTGTTGAATTCTGGTTTTAAACCAGACGAACGGCTTGGCACAACTACATTATTTGACACATTCTTTATGTTTTTCCTATCCTGGTACGATTCCAGAAGGAGACAGACTTCGTTTAGCTGGGTTAGGGATGCAATTTTCTGTGAGGTAATGATGTTCTCGTATTTGCTTAAAAGGCCATCAGTTATGACTGGTAATAGTTCAGCTTCCGAAACAGGATGTGAAAGCTTGATGTTAATGGATTCAGCCCTTTCTATGAATGTTGCTACAGGTTCATTTACTAGCTGTTTAATAGATAGTAAAGATAATTTGATCCGGTGCTGGGCTTCCGTTTTTCCGAAGCTCGAGATTAGGGCAGATCTGAGTTTATTCCAATCTTTGCATTTAGTTTTTTGAATGCGGTGCCAGGGTATCAATTCTGGGGAGATGAGTTCTATGAAGTTTTTTCGTAGAATCTCGAATGGGATATTCTTGATTGTAGCCGTTTCTTCAATACGGTCAATGAAATCCAGTACATCGGAGACGCCATTATATTTGATTTTCCACGAGGATAAATCGTAGGTTTTATCTTGTGTCAAGGTGGGTGCGATGTCCTGTTTTATCATTACTTGTGGCATAGGTTCTTCGTTAGGAACAAGATTATTCAAAACTTGCGTAGCCGAGCGTGAATTATTTTCGCTTGAGGGGGCGAGGTTTATTCTCTTAATGTACTTTCTGTTGAATAAAAGTGCATAAGCCTTTAATGTAGGTTTAGATTTGCTTGATGGCGAGAGTCCTCTATCCCTTAAAGCAGTTTGTAAGTGAGTTTTGGATAAGTTGTGCACGTTGGGAATGATGCCCAAATTGGATGATGCCATAGCTTGATTGTTTTCCATTGTGAGTTTCCCAGGTGGTGAAAAATTGCCAGGGGTTTCCTTTAGTAAACGCAAAATTAATTTTGTGAGGCACTTTTCACTTGGTAATCACTGGTTGGTATTTCTAAAATAGTTATAGAAAACTGTATTCCATACTACAATTTGGTATATATGACACCAGAATCTTTGTCAAAGGAAGGCACAAGAAAAAATTTTTGCGTGGAAAGACCTAAGTAGTAAAGGTTTTTGTGTTTCACTGACCACTTTTGAGAAAACTTGTGAAATTCACAAGTATTTATTTTTTTTTTCCAAAAAAAATTTTGCCAGGACTGACCTTTAGAAAACGGGTTTTTTATTTTTCACAAACCACTTTTGAGAAAACTGTGAAATTCACAAGTATTTATTTATTTCCAAAAAATTTTGCCAGGACTGACCTTTAGAAAACGGGTTTTTTATTTTTCACAAACCACTTTGCACTGAGAAAGGCACTAAAATTCACAAAAGGCACTCTTCTGGCAAATAAGGACAAACTTCCGGATGAAAATAACTGAATATGGGATTTGTTACGAAACCACATTAAAATTATTTTATTTTTTCATGGAACCAATCATTGGTTTTATTATTATTTCACTTTTTTTATGTAAGGAAAAAAACACAATTCACTTTACACTTATGCTGAAAAAAAATGCGGTACCTATAACGTAGAATGTGGAAAGAAAGTCATTATTTTGTTCATTTGGTGAAATATACGTGGTACTAATTTGACAGACACAACAAGTGGGCCGATCGGTATATTGTGCAAGAAAAAACGTGAGTGTGAGATTTTTTAATTAAAGAATCCACAAGGTAATTGGAATTCCAAAACCAAATTTACAATAGCGATCTCCATTGCTTCCGACCTTAGTGACAGAAGGGCGATTTTATTATTCAAAACACTGCATAGTGACAGGGAATTGTTCTGCCTGATTCAAACGGATTTTTGCCGTTGGAGTTTGGCGCGATAAACGCACTTTTGTGCTTCGATGCGCGTGGGTGCGCGCGCAACTCAGAGATTAGGTATGTATTTACCGCGTGAAACATCGGGCCGTTGATTTGGCGCGAATTACTGTTGCTCGTCCGCTGCTTTGTGAACAAAGGGGTCGGCGCGTGCGCAGTCAGATTCGCGGTTTAAATGCTGCCGTCTTTCTGGTTGATACAAAATGGCCATGTTTTCAACTTTGACGCAATTTTTTTATAATTGCAATCAAATCTGCGTTATGGACTTAACTTGCACATGGATTTCTGTGGTTTCCCACAGAATTCATTATTCACTGGGTATAAAACACCAAGACACAGTACAATCAATGTTTACAAACAGTTCCTATGCGGGGAAGATTTCGACAGGGAGCACTCCGTAAGGCGACTGAGACAATGGCAAAAATGAAAAAAAAATTCTGGGCCCCACTATGGACGCCAGTGTTAGGAGCGGGCCCCCAAACATGTCCCAAGCTAGCTCTCAGGGGAGGCATGATTTACCCTCTATTCAGGTGGTGGGTCGCTCGAGGCTTCAGAAATTCCTTCGCATCTCAGTCGTCTGGCAGGATACTCCCCCTCTAGGAAACCCTCCTGCCGTAGCAGAATAATAACAGGATTGAGTTAACTAGATTCATGTATTGCAAATTTAAAACACAGTACATAGGTCATTACAGTACAATTCAACACAAGAAATACATACTACACAATCCTAGCTATCGTGTTTATAACCTCAAGATCCCTAAACGAAACTCTCTGAGTGATGGCTTTGCGCGGGAGTTTACAGTCTATCGTTAAAGGACACAATCAAATGAGGAAACAATTGTACAGCTTACATGATGTTGGGGGTCTTCGTCTTCCGGCTTCCAGGGGGACCTCCCGAGTTTAGGACAGAACCGAAGTTTACACAGGCATGGTGAAATATCAGCGCTAAACCCGTAGGTTATTGAATTAACATTGCAGGTTATATTTGAGTACAATTCGAGCGATAGTACGCCGGGCGCGAACAGTGGGAATCCACGCGCGGGCTTAACGTGTGCCCGAGGCGGCTCGCAATGCTCAACTGGTGGAAGGGATCGCGTGCGGGTGGGCGGATGGGATAGGAAGTAGGAAGCAGGGAACAGGGGGGGAGCAGGGTGTTGTGTAGTTTGCGGCGAATTAGGAGTTTGAATTCTTTGTCGTTTGGGCGTACCATAACAATGTGTAAGGATCCATTTCATTATTTGTTTTTCAAAGAAATGGGGTTGGCTCAACGTTTTAAAGTTTTCAGGGATAAGGTTAAAGATTTTAGGAGCTAGGAAGAAAAATTGTCTTTGAGCTGACGTGGTGTGTAGTGTAGGTACATTGTAGTTTCCGTTGGTTATTTTTCTGGTGGTGTGATTGTATTGTCTGAGAGTTTTGTTTTTGTATTTGAACAGGAAATGTATTAGCGTACATTTTAGATGGAGTTGCCGTATGTTTAAGACGTTATACTCGACAAGGAGTCTTTTGGAGGGATGCGTTTGGAAGATGAAAAAAAAACTAGGTTTGGTGGTAAAGTCAGAAGATTCTTGTTTCAAATGTACGTTTGTAACTTGATTGTTATTTATCTGCAACCGGTTTCGCACATCCGTGTCATTCACTAGCAATCTTAAAACTAACTTAAAAATTATACAAGTACAAAAAAGATTAGATTTTATTTGGCGAGGGTAGTGGGAGGGGGATGGGGAGAGACTGGTTGATGAATATCTTTTGACCTCTCCAGACGGAATCACTCGACCCATTGTCTTGCAACGCAGTGGGAGGGATGGATTCATATGTTCGTCACTCCTGAAAATATTGATCCTAAGATTTCTACCCACCCCTCATACGTTTTTCAATTCCAGAACTTCCTCTCCCTTCCTCCTCCAGCATTCCCAAAGATGACATAGGCCCTGAGGATACTATTCCCCAGGGCCACCTGTGTGGAGATAATGCAAAAAAATGTCATATTTTCAAGAAATGACTCCAAAATTGTACATATAAACTTTTTTTTACGTTATGGAGGAAGCCCTGAGGAAGATAATTTCCCTTAGGAATCCGGCAGATCAGGTAGGGGATCGAGGGAACCGGATCTGCCCTGATGATGGACACTGCAACGCTGTTCGAAACGTAGGCTAAAGAAGGAGGTAGCGCTACACGGCATAACACCCCAAAAACAAATAACGAAAATACTTTTGACCGCGAAAATCTTCAAACGTATCTATTCCAATCCAATTTTTAAACCTTTGGTTTTCTTGTTAATCCTATCTGATCACTGTTTTTAAAGACAAATAGTAAATAAATTATTTTAAAGTATATTTCTTTTGTGATTCTATTATTATTATTTCCTTCTTATGTTCTAAATTATTTCTCTTTTTAAAGTTATACTCTACCTATATTTATGTAAAAGCCCCCCCTGGGTGTAAAATAAAATACCTAAGTGAATACAGACGTGGATTTTATTAAACAGTATCGCATTATATTTTATACACATTGAGTGGAAGACACTCTCAGTATCGCCCTGGTGTAAGACCACCATTCAGAATTAAAACGATGCTTGAAATGGCTTCAGCCGTGTTTGGTGACCAGATCTGAAGAGCGAGGTACTTCCCGACTTTCTCTTCCCCATCTCCTTCCCCTCCCCCCTACCTTCAGCCTCACAACCTACACCAATTGGGGATGCCCTAGTCTCACTGGCTCCTGACGGGAGCAACTGGGACTCTTGTAAGTTATTCTCATAAAAAATACATATATTATAATACATCATGATGTGCAGATAGCACGAAAAAACATATTGATGAATATTTTATTTCATGCGTGTTAGTAAATACGAGCAATCTCAAAATATCTAAAAAGGTTTTTAAAATTTTATGTTTTATTGATAAATCAGTTTTTTTGCAAAGACTTGATTTATATTAAAAAACCTTCCGGCTACCAGACGTATCACTTATTCAAAGAATTTTAAGAATCTTCATTTGAAGATCTACCTATACCTTAAAAAAAATCGATAATTCAAATCCTTAAAGGAAAGGACAAATACAATTTTCTAATAAAAAACAACACTCGACACATATTTTCCATGTCCAAAATTAAACACTTCATTACGCAATATGCCTTATCAAGTGAGATCTTTTTGCAATCGATTACCAGAGAAGCATAATATGATGAAATCCAAATCAAATAAAGAAATATTTAAAAGACATTCTTGAATTAATTTAAAAAATATCTTATTTCTCATTTATTTTCCGTGACAATTTTTTCTCATTATCTTGAATGTGTTGCTAAGCGCAAATCTCGAGAGCAGCTGAACCGATTTCGCTAATTCTTTTTTTTGAAGTACGAGGATGGTTCTTACGGCAAGAAAAATTAAGAAAATTTGCGCTGAAAATTGGATAATTTCAGAAAACCTAACGACTATCGCACTTTGTCAGTTCGCATGTTTGAGAATGACATTTTGCAAAAAAATGATTGTTAAATCAGGATTTTATTTTTGAAAATCTTTAAGTTGATAAATTTATTTAAAGTAGGTACTCCCCTAATAGTTTGAATCGAATCAAGAATTTTAGATATTTTAAATAGGTACCTATGTTAGGTACTAAATTTAATATACATGAAAAATGGAAATTTTATTAAAAATTGTAAAAGGTGGCACGCGGGCTGTTTAAAAACTGAATGTATGTGAGGGAGAGATTGCGGAGGGGGAGAGGTGGAGGAGGCGGAGTGGGAACCCCCCTTACACCAAGCGAGCGAAGCCGCGAGAAAAAGATAGTTCTTAATAAAATTGTTTTAGGTACTTTTTATATATATATAGGTAAATTTTAGTACTATTTTTTTACATTATCTCCATGCAGGACCATGTTCTCCTCACGGTCTATGTCATCCCATCTTGGGAAAGGAAGGAGACAAAGTTCTGTGAAGGAATAAAAGGTATGAGGGAGGGGAGGGATCTGGGGGTCAATGTGTCTAGGAGTGACTGACGTATAAATCCACCTCTCCCACTGGGTGAGAGGGTCGAAACATCTCATTCATCCGGCCCCAAAACTAATCCGCCGCCAAGACCTAGACAAAAGTCACCCCATTCATTCGGATCTATTAAAACTACTGGAGCGATTATGGTCGTAAAATAGACCACTGTTATTTTTTCTGCGATTTATAGCGGTCCAAAATTGGACCACATTTTCCTACCATTCGCATTTATTGTAATTATTTAAAACATTTCCTTGGCCAGCCAATTATTTTAAAATGAAGCTATTGCAATGGTTTATCTATTATGACTATAGCTGTCACCATAGACAACACACAGAAATCGAAAATATTCTATGTTGACTCGAATAAGTACCCCTCACGGCAGTTTCAAAGTAAAATCACGTAGGATTCGCGCGGTTATAAATTTAACGTTTTTTATATATATTTTTTTGTTATAAATCCAACAAATATGAGATTAAAGGTAAAATAAGATTAATTCATTGTTCCATATTAAAAATTCGGCTTCCAAGGTATGATTTTTTTTAATTTTGGCTAAAAATTAAAAAAAAACGATCTTCGGGAAAATCTCGAGCAATCGAGGCAAATTTATTTATTTTGCGTGATCGCTCCAGGCAGAAATGGCAGGGTTAGTTGACTTATGTATTGGTTGCCCAATAAATAGGTCCCCGAGCGTAACTCATATTATTACATGAATAATATTTATATAAGTTAACAATTTAATTGTGCATTGCTTTTGTAAGCATCTTTCAATTACTTATAAATTAATTATTGCAAATAAATTGATAAATATACATATCTACACTTTTAAACATTTCACACACGTACTCGTAGATGTCATGTTGTGTCTCTAATCGTATGTATTTTCTCTAGTAGCAGACAAAAAATATTTAAGACATTAAAAATTACATTTGGTTTCAGTAATAACCGGACCCAAAGGAGGGTTAAACTTGTTTGTTGTATTTATGTTCTCCAAGGGTCGGAAAGGCTAACCATTAGGGTCCAAAGCGAGCAAGCTAAGTAAATTAATTAATAGTTTAGCAGATAGTTTTCCAAAATCTGTTCAACAACACTTCATTGAATATTCCCTTCGCATTCAGGGTTCATTAGCCACATTAGTTGTGTTATTGTTGATTGAATCATAACACTGAATTTGATAACGGGGGTAAACAATAATAATTCCGTTGCTTGAATAATTATGAAGAAAAACAACGTGGAATTTATTGAAGACGTGATATCATAGGACTCGTTCTTGAATTCAACAGTTCGCTGTGGAATGTTTTGCGGCTTCTGTGTTTCCTTCCATTACCTTTTCCTCCCTTCAGAACATCCTCCGCACAGCATCCTCAAAGATATCACAGGTCCTGAGGTAAACATAGCCTCAAGTGTACCAAACCAAGAGCTTAATCATAGAGTTTTGAATTATTTGAATGTAACCTATATTTGTCTTGCACGGGTTTCCCCAAGACGTTATTCCGTATCTGAAAGTAGATAATTGTCATTAAATGACAAATAGATTATTTTTAATATACTTATGGGAATAAAATATTTTTATTTTGTAAATTCTCGTAAAAACCTCGTAGGCGTTACGTTGCGTGAATAATTATATTATGAAGAAAAACAACGTAGAATTTATCGAAGATATGGTTTTGTACTCATTCTTGAGTTCAATAGTTCGGCTATAGAATGATTTGCCTACTTCTGTATTTCCTTCCATCACTCTTTCCTCGCTTCAAAATACCCTCAGCACAGCATCCCCAAAGATGTCACACGCCCTGAGGTAACACAGCCTCATATGTGGTGTTAATGTAAAAACTGGGTAAATATGCAGTCGAGTTTCGACAGAATATTTTTATAATTCTAAATTTGAATATTTTTTAAAATTCATTTTTTATTTCATCCTGGCGTAGTCGAGTGGTTAGGCTCTTGACTCACAATCCAAAGGTCACGGAAATGAATCCCGGCGTTGGCAAATAAATATTATTGATTTAATTCCTATTATTTCACAATTAATTCTTTTGAATAAATTTATATAGTATATTTTCGGCACTTTCCAGAGTGGAAGATATACTCAGTATCACCCTGGTGTAAGACCACCATTCAGAATTGAAACGTTGCTTGAAAGGGCTGTAGCCGTGTTGGATGACCAGATCTGAATAACCAAGTACTTCCCCACCTTCCTCTGCCTATCTCCTTCCCCTCCCCACTACCTTCAGCCTCACAATATACCCCAAATGGGGATGCCATAGTCTAAATGGCTCCAGACGGGAACAGCTGAAACTCACACAGCTGAGCTGTGGTATTTACATAAAAAAATTAAAGAACTGATGAAAATTTAATGTTATCTTGTCTTATTTGTTGAGAATTAAAGTGGAACTTTAAAAAGTTCACGATAGAAATGCGTTGAAAGTTGAAAATAATTGTGCCGACCAAGAATTATTTGTGGGCAGAAAGAATATGTTCAAATTTAAATTTAATTGTTTGACAGATTGCTCGTTTCACATTTCTCAAAGTTTAAAAAAAAAATGAACTTATTTTAACAATTTGGATATGTTCCTGCTGTGCACATGCTTCGAAGGGATCAATGACGGTGGATATTTAGAGCACCTTCAAATCAAATAAATTGCTAACAAATTAATTAAGTTTATTGAACAAATTGTTCTTCGATCAATCAATTGATCAATCAATGGTTACGTTAATTTAAAGAAATTACTTTTAATTTAACCGAGTCATCTCGCAGAAGGTCCCTGAGCATAATAATTTAATAAATTCAAATTTAATTAATTTGTCTCGTAATTTCGGAATGATCTTTATACCTTGTTTTTTTAAAATTTGGTAATTTTATACAAATTATTTAATGGTTCAATGGTTGCAGGTCGCTTCATTTCACAAAGATAACAAATAACGTCCCTAGTACCAAATCGTAACACGAAGCTTCCAAAGTTGTTCTTTGTTATTCGTCGAAAACAAACTATTTCATTCATTCTCCGGTCCAAAGGCTACAAAAGCTTGGAAATAAATTCACATTTTTTAATATTTTCATTTATCCCACATTAAAATTTAAATCACAATTTTCTAACATTTTATACCACTATTAACATAATCTGTAACTAACTCTTCAGTTGATGTTTATCCCACACATACGAGTACCTTACTTGTTCTTTTAACCCTTTATTACTCGCGTGGGTACCTTGTACCGAGGGGTAATGTGTACCCTAGACCGAGTTTGAAAACCTATAACTTTTTCAAATGTGAATTTACCGCGCTAGTTCTATTAGCAGCTTCGTGTAACCTTCGTAAATCAGTCGCGAGCGGTGCTCCTTTGTGTGTGTTGTTCTCGGAGAGCGCGTTTGGGGTGTTTAACACCCCACGCGACTAAAACGAAAAAACGGATCCATGAATATGATGGCCATGATTCATCTTCTGGAGCTATCCAACCGCCTTCATACAAAATATATTATATGTGTCAAAAGAACCAAAGATAGAAAAACAAAGAATACGTGCTCCAAATGCCGTTGATTGTTTTGTGCCAAAATTGTGTTAGAAAAAATGATATTTTTTATGTAGTTATTACAAATATTATTATCACTTTCTTTACTTTAAAAAAGAGTTTAAACATTGATTGATATGTAAATTCAAAGATATTAATTAATAAAATATGATTTTGCATATACATATTATTTTATTTCTATAAACTAAAACGGGGTTTTTAACACCCCACGCGACTACTACGTAACTTTTTAGGCGTAAGTAACTAAGGGTTAATGATGATTTTTTCTATTTTCTTTATGATAGTTTTTCCTCTCATTTTAATTTGTTTTTGATTCATTTTGTTCCTGTGTTGTTTACAAAGGATATCTAACTAAACTTAACATCCGTTTTAAAAAATGCTCTGTGTTTATCTCGAACTGGTGACTGAAGACGCCCACCTACGGATCGGATATCATCGGCTATTTCCGTAACCCTTCAGGTATTAGACCTGAAAAGGCGGCAGTTGAGTCTCTCATAGAGTACAATTATACGGACCTCTATTGAGACACATTAAAACTACATATAACTACCCATACTAAAGGTATCTTTTGAAATACACACATATTCATTACACTTATGTTCCTACATTGTATTTTGTGCTGATGATGTGGTGCTGATTTCTAACAGTACCGAAGATCTACAGTCTCTCGTGTCTAGGATGAACGAAGTATGTATGAAGAATGAGTTAATGATGAATTAAATACCTAAGACTAAAGTCATGGCATTTGAAAGAGAGAGTATGAAAACAATTGTCGACATAGTTGTGAATGATGAGTACTTGGAGCAGGTGGATGAGTTTGTGTAGGGAGTGGGAACTCAAGGGAATGCAGGGAACTCTATTAATGGAGGACTGAACGCCGTTGGCGCAAACAAAAAACTGCCCAAAGAAGCGAATCGAGTGCTGGTACCTACCGTGATATATGCCAGTGAGGAAGGGAACTGGCCGAGGAAGGATGAAAGTAGAATGAATGCTGTTGAAATGAGATCCCTGAGGCGTATGTGTATTAAACCATGTACGATCGTGTGAGAAATGTGGAGATCCGCGAAGAATGCAAGGCTGATGTAAGCGTAATGAGTAAGATTAAGAAAGGGATGCTCAGAGGATTTGGGCATGTGGAGCGAACGAACGAGGAAGGGAGTGGAAGGAGAATATGACGCAAATGTGAATGGTATAAGAAGTCGGGACGCCCGAGGAAGACATGACACCACCAAGTGAATCAGATTTTTGAGTCAGGCCATGTGAAGAGTCGGAATAATAGAAGAGCGTGTATGAAACGATGTATGAATGTGAACGAGGCAAGTAGTGTATACCAGGATCGAGTTGTTTGGCGGTCCGTCTTCTCTGCCTACCACTGCGGAAAACGGTGTGATGGCTAGTTAGTTAGTTAGTTTCTTTGCCATGGTGTTAAAATTGATTAACCCTCCCGTTGCTGACAGGGGTTGCCATTATTTCTAAATTTACTATTCTCCATGTAGAATTTTTAATAGAGACTTAACGATTTCGATATTTTTTGTATTCCTGCAAAACCGATAAACGCATATTCGGCCATTAAAAAATATATAAAATTGTCCTAGATTAAAGCGTAAAAAAATATTTTGTTACTGTGTAGGTATCATTCCTTGCCTTGTATGATATTTGTTGCTCGCTGGAACCACATCTACGACAAAATAAACTATGAGAAATGCTCCATCTCTCTTCCGCATTAGTTCGCTTATGGATATGGTTCCCTGTTCTACTCGCACCTCGGCAATTTACGGCATCTCGTTCCCACGCACTACATCGAAAGCTGCATAAGGGTGTAACGACATAGGGTCCTTTACCTAGGCCACCTAGGGCGTCGCCGGTCTGGCTGACCCAACCAGCTGTGTTTATTGGGGTTTAGCTACAGTGCGTGTCGAAACACTACAGCGGACGGTAAAAAAATAATTTGAATATTAAAAAGTTTGAAGTGCGGTTTTCTTAGTATATCGTTCCATTCTTGTGATATTGCCTTTCAATAACTGTGTCCATAATGACAAGAAGGGTTCTAACTGATGAAGAATTATTAAAATTTCTCGAAGATGACAGTGACATTAGTGAAAGGGATAATGATAATGATACGGATTTTGAAGCAATTTATCAAGAGGATCTTTCTGACGTGGAGGACCACGTTGAGGTCCAGGAGAAGTCAGAATCTGATGAAGACATGGGAAAAGATGAAAACACAACAACATTTGCGGCTAGTGAAGTTTTCATGACCTCAAAATCGGGCATGAAGTGGAATTCAGTGCCATCACCACTGGCAAGAAATAGAGCGCACAATATTGTAAATACGAATCCTGGCGTTCAAAATGAGGGGAAAAATAAAACTACCATCCGAGAGCCTTTTTGTTAAAAAAAATCGGTGTTTTGTTTTTAGTTTTATTTTTGTTATTTTGGAACCACCCGGTTACAATTCGCTTCGTCGGCCGCCGGTCACACTGACCTGCCGGCAGGTACCAAAGTACCGACTAGGAAGCTAGTCAAAGCCGTCGTGGCCGGAGCGTTTGTTGATGAATGATTTTATATGAAATTAACTGAATAATGATATTTTTTTAACGGAAATACATTAAACATGTAGGCCATAAGAGTAATTTTCCACCAAACTAATGAATAAATGGGAAAAGTGGCATTTAAATAATAAAATCCCTGGGGTTGTAGCGTCACCCCTCATGGTACCCAACGTTTTGTTTTGCATCTTGGCATGCCGAAGGTTAATTGAATTGCATACTCCATTCATGTAGCTGGCAATAAAACTGTTATTATTTTGATAAATTCGATGTGAATTTAATAAATTAATGTAATGACTTGTTTACCATAAAAACCCAAAGGGAGTAAATAAATAGACAATAACTAAATGGTTCAATTTCAGCTCATTCCTCTTTACCCTAAATAACTCTTTATTTCAGCCGATTTACTTTAATAAAACGAATAATAAATCTAAGAAGTAGTGCTAACATTGCCAGATATTGAAGGATCGTCTTTATTACAAGTATCGGAAAAGAAGATGCGTATTGAATATTGAATGCAATCAAGTTCCAAGAATCATAAATCTGTTGGAGGCAATCTATTTATTATTCGTTGCCTTTGATTCAGCTGATTAATTAAACGTTGAATTTGAAAATGACTTGTTACGTATTCACAGAGTGACGTAAAGAATTCAAAATCCTCAGGGATAACCTATTCACAGTGGCGTGCACAGAGAAAGGCTGATTTTAGTCTTATGCTGACCGCACGCGCACCGTCGGCGCTGATGGTCGAGATATATGAACTTCTAGGAAGCGTTTTTGAATGACGCGTGGCTATCAGCGCGCAAGGTGGTCAGCGCTGATGGCTACGCGACAGTACGTGCCGCGTAGCTGTCGGCGCTGAGGATCGCACGAGCACCTCTGTGACACTAGACTAGACTATCACTCGAGCGACACTAGAACGCTCACTGAAAAGTGAGCGTTCTAGTGTCGAGCGGAGCGGACGTCGTCAGCGTGTACAGTCATGGCGAATTTGTTTTATTTTTATTTTTTTAGGATAGGTAGTACAAAGCAGCAATAATTAATATAATCCGCATTTTCGTCTTCGTCTGTACAGTAAGGCGGTCAGTACGATACAGAAACGTTGAGCCTCAGCGCTGACGAACTACCGCTGATCTATGAGCGCTGACGGTGAGCGTGAGACTAAAACCAGCCTAATCAAGGTAGGCAGCCGGAAAAAGAATGAAATAAACGATATTCGCAAAACCTCGGACATGGTAAGTTTTCGCTAAGGATTGCCGAAGTATGTTGGGGTTACCCAAGCCATATCAAATATCCAAATTACTATAAGTATCATTTATGCATCCTTCTTATGTCAGTTGCTCATTGCTGAAGATCGTACTCCCTATCTGTAGACCCCAACTCCAATTTCCATGGTGGACAAGGCTCTTCAACTCCACACGATTCTACGCTGCGTGGAGAGGCAAGGACACCGAAGTGCCGGACGCCAGTGATACTTGATCACTCCAGCGCACTGGTGACCTTCCTCTGCGTCTTCTGCCGCCAAACATTTTACCAGTGACTATGAGTTTCTCCAAGTTGGAATCCTTAGTTTGGCGAGCAACGTGTTCAAGGATCTTAAAATACTTTGTAAGCATGTAGTTTAGAGCTAATTGAGGAAGCTTAGCTCTTCCAAAATGGACACATTTGTGCGTCTGTCATTAATGCATATTGATGGGTAATATAAATTTTCCAAATTTTGTCGATCGCACAATTATTGCATGAAAGAAAATCAAAATAATATGATAATTATTTCGTTAATATACTCGTATGTGTATTAATTAGAAGTACCAACAGATGGCACTTATGGGTACATGTGTGGTTTATACCAAAAGGCAAGGTCTTTTTTGACATTAACACAGGGGTCTTCCCTCGATGAGTGTCGCACGCATGCACGCACATTTTTTGTATCACATGACATGTTGTTTTTTTTCACATCGGGGTCCTGCGGGTGCGGCATCATTTGCTTAAAAGGAGCTTATAAAACACTATTACGTAAAACTAAAATATTAAAAATACATATTATGAAAGCTTAAAAAACAACTCTCTCTTGAAAGAGAGAGTACGAAAGAGAGAGTACGAAAACAGTATGCAACATAGTTGTGAATGATGAATACTTGGAGCAGGTGGATGAGTTTGTGTATCTGGGTAGTATGTTTACGAGAGATGGGAAGGCTGAAAGAGATATTGAAAGAAGGGTGAATGCCGGTAACTCCATTAATGGTGGACTGAATGCCGTTGGCGCTAATAAAAAACTGTCAAAAAAGGCTAAGCTAGCAGTCCACAATGGAGTCCTGGTACCTACCCTGATGTATGGCAGTGAGGCATGAAACTGGCAGAGGAAGGATGAAAGTAAACTGAATGCTGTTGAAATGAGATCCCTGAGACGTATGTGTGGTAAAACAATGTATGATCGTGTGAGAAATGTGGATAACCGCAAAGAATGTAAGGCTGATGTAAGCATAATGGGTAAGATTAAGAAAGGGACCCTCATATGGTTTGGGCATGCAGAGCGAATGAAAGTAGAAGAAGTCGGGGACGCCCGAGGAAGACATGGCACGATCAAGTGAATCAGATACTTGAGTCGGGCCACGTTAAAAGTCAGAATAATAGAAGAGAATGTATGAGACGATGTATGAATGTGAGTGAGGCAAAGAGTGTGTGCCAAAACCGAGTTGTTTGGCGGTCCGTCCTCTCTGCCTACCCCTGCGGGGAAACGACGTGATGGTTAGTTAGTTAGTTAGTTAAAAAACAACCTTTGCGGTGATATATATAATAAGCCATATAGAAAGTAACTTAAATGCTTAAAATTTGTACCACGAAATATTCCACATTTTGATTCAGTTAAATATCTCAACCTGATCAATTAACACCCTAACAAAAAAAATTCATTCGATAAAAATTTGTCGATCATTTATCTTATTAAAACCGCATAACTGAAATACGGTTTTTAGATTTATGAGACGGTCTTGTTCCGGGACATTCTATATTGCGGCACACGCAGCGATTTTTAGAATATTTTACGCATATTTTTTAGAATTCCGTGACAGTTGATCCGCTCCCCAGGATACATATACAATAATCAAAATATAACTAAATGTCCCCGAAGGAGCGTGAAGAGAGGACGTACCGCAAAATAACATCTTCCCATTGCCTCAAATGCCTAAATGATAACACTACTTGTCTATATTACGTAAGAGGGGCCGCATCCGCGCTCAAAAAGAAGAAGATGGAGAAGTATGTAATTACGAATGTTAGAGGAGCGCGCTAATATTTATAAAATCGATGCAAAATTTGCGAAAATGTTTAATAAAACACGAATCGTTTAAAATACAGCAAAAATCTCGTGGAAGGTATCTTAAGTATCACTTAAAGAAAAATTGTAATTTTTCACAACTATAACTTATAAAATAATTGAAACAAACGTGTTTATAATAATTTTCGGAGAATACTTTGCGATATTTTTCTATCGAGGGAATTTTATATAATTTGCGTTTCGGCGTGGAACGCGTCTATAGATATAAGATACCTTCATAAAAACATTTTTTTTAATAGCTTAAAAACTGTAAGATATGTATGAAATCTTTTCCTTTTCGTTATTTGTTTTTGGGGTGTTATGCCGTGTTGCGCTACCTCCTTCTTTAGCCAACGTTTCGGACATCGTTGCAGTGTCCATCATCAGGGCAGATCCGGTAGATGTGTAATTTTTAGTCGTGAAGTGTGTGCTTATTTACTTCGAAGCGATACCGTGCCGCCAGCACCACTAACTTTCACCAGTACAAAATAATCGTGACAAGCAGTGGCGTCATCGCCGCGGAACGGAATCCATGAAATGTATGAAATGTATGTGGAATGTATGAAATCGGTTGAAATTCGGGTAGCGGGACATACTTACTTTAAACAGTGATTGCTGACATTATTTGGAGTACAAAATGTAAATGAAATTTCTGTCTCCTATTGTAGAAAAATAGTAGTAACTGGAAAGTTGGAGGCGAGGGAAGAGGTTGGGCGGTCACATGGCTGAGTGAACAGTGTTAATACGCGGAAGAATTTTTTGTTGTTTGATTTTGAGATTTTTTTTTTAAAGTCACCGGAAACTAAAAATAAAAATTTCATCCTAGACTAGCAGAAAAGTCAATAGATATCGCATTTAAAAAATAAAATGGATAAACATATATCCAGACACTAGATAGAATTTAGTTCGGATTTGAATCCTGCAATCATATACAAAGATAGCAGCCAATAATATGTGCCTAAAGAAAATGAAAATAATGTTGATAGTTCTTAGTCAAAGTATGATACGGTTAAAAGTGACCGAATTGGATAAAGACCCCTTAGCGCAGTTGGTAGAGCTGTTGCCGTGTAAGCAGAAGGTCCTGGGTTCGAGTCCCAGAGGTGCCAATATCTTTTTCTGATTTTTCTGTCTCCAGATTTTCGATCGAGTTTCGCTAATATTGTCTTTAGATTTTCACTTTTTTTACACATCTACCGGATCTGCCAAACCTGCCCTGATGATGGGCTATCCAAAAACTTGGCTGAGGAAGGAGGTAGCGCAACACGGCGTAACACCCCAAAAACAAATAACGAAAATATTGTGTTCATTTAATTATATATTATAAATTGAGGTTTTACTCATGAAGTAAAAAATAAATATTATTTATTGTCTTTATAGGATATCCATATTATTTTGTCAATTTTTTTGTTACTTAAGGTTAGGTTTTACTAGATATTTTGTTGGGGGACGTTTTGTCCGTAGGATATTTTGTCGGGGATATTTTGTCGCCGGACGCAACGTCGCGGAACCGCACGCCCCTGCCTGTTTACATTGTTTGTCTCATTGGGTACTCGCCCCCAGAATTACCAATATTAATACTAAGGGTGGATGGTATCGACGGGTAAGATTGATACCACATTGAAACACTTCAAGTTCAGTAGGCAATGTTCAGAGCATATTCATGAAGGGTTCATTGAACACGTTGTGTGGGTTTAGTCTCCTTGTGAATATCGAGAGGCCTAACGAACAATATAAGAAACAATGCATGACCTTAAGCAATATACATAGCTTCTGTTGTGTTATACTAATTTGGAATTAATATGTCAAAATGTTGATCACTACGCTACATGAATTTAGAATAAGATAAAGGAATAATGAATTTTGTAATAGAGCAACATGTATGTAAAAAAAAATGTCAGAATGTTGAAAATCCACCCACTTCCATCATTAGAAGTGGAAATGTGGGACTAAATAGTTGACGATCGAATAAATATCACAGTAGATTTGATAGGCGCTTTTTATTATGAATTTCTACATTCTCACAATCAAATTATCAGCTAATAATAATTTTGGTAGGTTTTTAAATGTACTAATAAAATAGGTGTATTCTTAAATATCTTAAAAAAGGACGAGGGACAATATTGCACAGCCAACCTTAATTGCATTTTCCGGTCAGTGGTTGAGTCACATCCAGGCGTTCCGTGTTCGATTCCTCGGCTGGTTAAGTCCTTCATTGCGACTCAAGCAACATTTTCGGCTTGCTGTGGTGGTAGTAGGAGATTTTCAAATGAAATGTTTGTCTTTCTTTTTAAAGTTTAAAAAAAAATATATATATAAATATAAATTATTTTAACTAGCTATAACAGGAACCATTATAGGAAAACCAACACGTCTGCAATAGATCAACCCGATGGTTTTTTTTTTTTTTTACAGTAAATACCGCACAAGAATCTCAACTGCTCCCGTCCGGAGCCAGTGAGACTATGGCATCCCCAATTGGGGTATGTTGTGAGGCTGAAGGTAGTGGTGAGGGGAAGGAGGTGGGGAAGAGGAAGGTTGGGAAGTACCTGGCTATTCAGATCTGGTCACCAAACACGGCTAAAGCCATTTTCAAGCAACGTTTCAATTCTGAATGGTGGTCTTACACCAGGGCGATACTAATAGTATCTTCCACTCTGGAACATGCCGCAAATATACTATATATTATTTTAAATGAATTAATTGTGAAATAACACAAATTAATCAAATTAAATTTATTTGCGCATGCCGGGTTCGAACTCGCGACCTCCGGATTGTGTGTCAAGAGTCTTACCCACTGGACTACGGAGGTCGTGGTTTGCTATGATTATTCACTTAGCGGGAGTGCCCGTGCTCATGGAGTGAGTTTTGTCCGGGTCTTAGAGGTGGATGTCTGCCCACCTGCTATATGGCGGGCCGGATCGAGAAACCCATCGCCTTGCACCGCAGTTGGAGGGATGGATTCATACATAATGACACAATGACCCTCACATTCCTTCCCATGCCTCATACCTTATTCCTTCCCAGAACTTCCAATCTTTTCCTTCCTTAAATATATTTTTCACACAGCATCCACTAAGATGACATAGGCCCCGATGGAAATTATTTAGTAGGCCAGACTAGTTAAGGGAAATCCTTTGAACACTCGCGGGACTCTCCCGAAATGTCGCCTTGCACCGCAGTATCCGTCCCTCCTGGACACACTTACCCCCGTATTCCTATCCACCCGCATACCTTTTTCCTTTCTTTCCTTGAAAAGACCCTCCACACACCATCCCACAAAGAAAATACGAAGCAACACCATTTTATTTTACTTTAGCTCCACACAGGACGACCAGATGAAAATATTTTCCCGTAGGGTCTACTACATATGTTATCAAAACAACATGTCATCATACAACATACTTTGTTTCATACGTCATCTCGTTGTTCCGACTAACGCTTTTGATTCACCCGATTGGGCCGTATTTTCCTGGGGCGTCTTCGACTTTTCTTCTTTTACTGATTTGCCTGACTTACATTTTCCTGACACCCCCTTCTCCGCCCATCTGCGCTTCAGCTACTCGAGTAGATGAACTTTACGAATATTGGTTTTAACAGATGTCGCAGATCTTTGAAGGTTCAAATTTATAGAGTTCAGCCCTCAAGAATGAAAAAACAAAATACTAAAAGAAGTATTTTAAAAATGTGTAATTGTTTCAATGCTTTTAAATGTTAATTTCAGTTCTGATCAATAACTGTTATCATAAACAAATAGTTTCACGTTGGTTGGTGTAGTTTTTTCAGAAATCTTGGGTTACATACATTTTGAGGGAAACATAATAATGTTGTTATTATTTTAATGTGTTCGAAGAAATAAGTGGAAAGGGGTTGTTTTTGAAATTTGAAACCAAACTTTATCCCGTTTACAAAACAAACCAATGTCTCAACCATAACAAATTTGTATTCTAGAAACGTTCCAAAACTTTGTCGAAAATGTTGTTGTGAAGTTTGCAAGGTATTTTTTTTATTATTTCTTACAATAGCTTCATACTTCATACAGAAGATTCCATGGAAAAAATCTCTCAGGACCCGTTTCGACATTAGGGAAGCTGGTGGATAGTCTTTTTACGGCAAGGAAGAAAATTAGCAAACGAACTAGAGTCTTTAGAACACAGGCTTTGGGTGGGAATGCTGTTCTTATTCTACCGGTATTTCAATGTTTTTCCAGATTTTCTGAGGAACTAGCCTCACTGATTCCTTCGGTGCGGGTGCACAGTCGGGAAGCAACATTTGTTTATAATTGCCATTTGTCACATGACGTTCAACAACCCGTTCTTGAGGTCAACAGCAGAGCTATGGAAATTTTTGCCTCTGTGTTTCCTCCTTATTACTACATACTTTCTACAAGTTCACCCCCCAGACAGCATCCCCATAGATGACACAAGCCCTGAGTTTTCTCCCGTTTGGAGTTAATGTAAAAAAAGAGAGAAAGTTCTGGGAAGGAACAAGGTCTGAGGGGTGGGTAATAAATCTGTGGTCAATGTGTCCACGATTTCCTTTCAGATAATACTCCTCATCAAGACCTATGTATGGAGTATCTTGATGTACGGCTGCGAAACATGGTGCCTATCCGAAAGAGATAAACGGAGACTAGAGGCTTTTGAGATGTGGTCCTATAGAAGACTACTAGGAATTTCCTGGAGAGACCACATCACAAATGAGAAGGTTCTCCTAAGAATCGAAGGAGGAAGGCACCTGCTCAGGACCTTGTCCGAAAGGCGCGCAAGATGGATCGGCCATGCAATAAGACAAGAAGGCCTCTTGCATGCCATAATGGAGGGGATGACCGAGGGGACAAACGCTAGGGGACGCCCACGCCGAGAATACCTGGAGGACCTGCTGGTGGACGTGCGCTGCTTATCATATGCAGACTTCAAAAGAGCCGCACAAGACAGGGAAGAGTGGAAGAAACGAATAAATGAAATTGCTGCAAACCAATCCCAGGATTGAAACCAGAGAGAGAGAATTTCGATAAATTGAGTTTACTTCGTTAACATACAATTTTTTTGATTTAATTTGTTTTATTAAAGAAAGACAAACATTCCCTGGTTAAGAATAACCTGCCAATATTTAAAAATCTTCTAATACCACCACAGTTAGTGTAAAAAGTTGCTTGTGTCGTGATATAGGACTTAGCCAGCCGAGGAATTATTGTACACACGACGTCTGGGTAGGACTCAAAGGCGATGCCAACTCGGCCAATGATTTGTAGGAATACCAATATTGAAATGAATAAAGTGTGGACAGTGACTACGTACAACACGCAACAGCCAAAAAAACATTATTCTTAGCATGACAACACTGGGACTCAAGTACTTTCTGCTGACAGAAACGCAGGAAATCGAATATTCTCGTTTGCTCGCTGGTCTAGGCTGATTGTGTTGCGTAGTTTTACTAGCCACACGCTTGACCCTTCAGGTACATTTATTGTCGTGTATTGCTGTAAGGCAATGTGAAATTTAAATATATAAACTCAGTGACTCTAATTCTTCTTATTATTTTCAACACCCGTGACATCCTTAAATAGCATGGCGGATTGATTAAGTAAGGATCAATCGGCCGTGTTATAAAAGCTTAAAAAATTATTTGGAATTTTTTCAATCTGAAAGTAATAAGAGTTAAAATGAGTACTCCAAATGCACGAATTATATTCCACCTGACTTCTAACTAGTGATGGGTATAATAACTTTATGGTTTTTAGGTTTAAAGTCTTTTGCGATTCTGAAAATAAACACAAGAATTTACTGGTAAATCTTAATATGATTATTATGTACATTTACATTTAGAATAATTGCTAATTTGCTTTCTAATGGTGGGTTTCTTCATTTACCGAGAATGCTAAATGCAATGCTAATTGTAAAAGTAAACGGTCAAATGCATAGAATTTTTTAAATTTCGATCGTTTACTTTTACAGTAGTACGTAGTCTTCTAAAAACCGAAAAATGAAATGAAAATTTATATCTTAACAGGAACCCGGGCGACGTTTTGTCCATACAAAAATATTCCCCAATTTCCTCTCGAAAAAAATATCGTTAAAATATCGTTAAAACCCCCTCTATCATTAAAGGACCCTCCAAAAATCATTTCACAAAAATTTTCCTCACGTTCTACAATAAATTTAAGCGTGAAGTATTATTTAAGCCTTAAGAGGAAACCAGGTGGCGTTTGATTCATTCCTCAATTTCTTCTCTGGATTTTGACACTATTGCAATTTTTTTGATGTAATAAAGATATCGACCATGTCGGTACGTTTAGCTTTTTTTGTTAAGAAACTTCTTATAAGAGTTAGGACCTTACAAAAATCGTTATCGTTATTAATCGCATGATTTGAACACCATCATCAGACCTTCAGTGTATAAACTAGACAATGTATTTTTTAAAAACGTACAAACGTAGAGTATTTTTTTCTAATACAGTTTGTAAAAAAATCCTAAAAACCAATCCTGTTTTGGAGAAGAAAAATGGGAAATGCAAACTCGATTATGACGATTTTATTTAGGTACTAGCTTTTTCCCGCGGCTTCTCTCGCATGGTGTAAGGGGGGTTCCCACTCCCCTCTCCCCCTCCCCCTACTCCCTCCCCCACCCCCTCCATATTACTTATAATAATTGTTGTCCTTATTACTTATAATAATTGCAACAGCGATATAGTTCGGGCGCACAGTGGGACTGTGAGGACTGGAAAGGGACAACCTTTTGCCCTTCATTTTTCGTCCTTTCGTCGTCGAATTTATTCCATGGGCATACTTTGTGGGTATTATTAAATTACGAAAGTATTTGTTAAAAAATATGTTTAACATTGTTTTCGGTATGTTACAACTTTACGAACGATGAGGGAAGATTTTTGAGTTTAGACTGTTAACTATTCTTTGAATGATTGAATATTCCCTACTTTCCGGTGAAAAGTTATTATAACAGTTACAAAGATATAAAGAAAAATGAAAGAGTGTTTCACCTGAATTTATAAGAAAATTCCAGTCGGTTTCGTTTAATAGTACTAATGTTTGTATCTGCCCTGATTGTGTCAAACCGGTCAATTATACAAAATTATTGTACTTCGACTAAGTATATCTAGACAAGGCGTGTGGGTCTTAAAAATGACACAAAAACCAATGGTTTATGAAAAATATTCTGCATTATACCACAGCAAATAAACTTTATAAATCACGTACAACAAATAACTAACAAAGGCATGAAAACACCAGGATTTATAATCAGAACAATCAAAGACTTCGATTCGCTGGAAGTTATAAAAATCGTATGTTTGTCACTTGTACGCAGCTTGTTGAAATACAATTCCATAGTTTGGTCCCCATATTATCAAATTCATATAAGAAATATCGAAAGAGTGCAGCACAAATTTTTAAGATTTATCAACTTCAAGTTATACAAACCTATTCAATACATTAACTACACATCTTTACTAAATACACTCAAATTGCATTCCCTAGAAAACAGAAGAAAAATAAACGATCTAACTTTTTTGTTTAAAATTATTCACTCCGAATTAGATTGTTGCGAACTCCTGCATCTCATTGATTTTAAAGTACCTACTCGGGAAATAAGGCAAAACAAATTATTCTGCAATAATAATTCTGTTAACAACTACCACACACATGCACCAATTTCACGACTATACACACTAGGGAACAAATTCACCTCAAATATCGATGTATTTAATACAAGTTTACCATTATTCAAGAAATATCTGAACAATATTTTTATGTAGAATATTTGGTTATCTAAGGAGCATCACGTAGGGTCTCTTGCATATATTTGTGTATTTCTATATTAATATACAATGTAAAAACCTATTACCGTTTTCTTTTTATGTATCTTGCATTTTGTCATGTATTATTCATCACATTTAATTAGTCACCTGTAAATTTTGTAATTACTAACATACCTACTGGTTTATTTCTATGCCATTTACAACTTAGAAACTTTCTCTTTTATTGTAATGCACTATCTTTCCTTAAATTTATCTGTATACCTACCTTTCATATGATGTTTACTAGTTATATTTTTATAGTTTATCTTTTTTATTTAAAAACTGTCTCTGTATTATGAACTTGTCATGTAAAAGCTCATCAGGGCGTTGAAAATTAATAAATAAATATAGTAAAAATATCGCAAGAATCATTGGTTTTTACCCTTTGTTGATCTGCGTGGAGCAAATTTGTTGTCCAACAAGTTCGTGGAAACGGAATTACTAACTTTATGAAGATCGCATAAAACACAAAATTGAGGCAGTTAGAATTATTTTAGGTATGGGCTACCCCGGACTTCATAAATACTTCAAAAAATATGTACATAAAAGCTGTTGAACTCAAGAATGAATCGTGCAAACAAATTGTGTGACAAATGTCAACTGTGTACATATATTGTGCGCGCATTATGCGTGTTTTCCCACTGTGTACCGGTGCTGAAGGAATCAATGAAATACCGGTAGAATAAGGATAGCATTCTCAACCTACGCATGTGCTCTAAATTTTGTAATCCGTTTGTTAGATAAGATAAAAGTTTGAAAAATCGATTATTTATGTGAATACAATGACTGTTTTCTAAGCATTTTCCAAGTTGTGAAATAGTTTCCAAACAACTCTACACTTTCAATACTAATAATAATTGGCGGAATTATAAAGTTAGTCTTCGAAAAACAAGCGAATTTATAGAATTGGGATATCCGGATTAAACTAAAAATTAAATAACAAAGACGGTCTTAGTTTAAGCTGTTTGAAGAACTTGGGAAAAATAAACGGATCAATCAGGTGTACAAACAACTGAATAATGTATTTATCTTCCGGATTAAGTTCAGGTCCAAAAGTATCACACGATGAAGCATTCTATAATACACAATTTTTTGTGATTTTTTATTACATTGCTTTTGTTTTGCAATTGCAATTGATTTTTTTAAATTAGTCTTCTGCTGCAACGGATTAATTTATCCTAAAAAGGTGAACCCCACAAAACAGGTATGTTAGCGCATTTTTATATGGGTATTGCATTCGTAGACTTGGTGGGTAGATATGCCAAATCCTGAATTTATCCCACCTACCTAATCTTTCCTTCCTAAATGTCACCATAAAAATTTTTGCAAGAAAGTTCTCAACTTTGGAGAGGTGACAGTGTGCTTTGCTGCTCAGTACAAATTAACATCTCAGACAGGGCGCATGTATCGTAACCTCTTGCTGTAAGAATATTGCGATTTTTAAATTAAACATTGAGAAGTGTACACCAAAACTGGAGATCAGCGAGGCCCCATCTGCAACGGTGAGTCCTATTTTCCTTTTTCCAATCTGGGCTTATCTAATTTTCAAAAGCACAGATCTGAACTAGCGACTGACTATCAATCAGGTTTTGCGAGTGTATGCTATTTAATCGTCCCGTATAACTTAGCGATTTCACGTAGTTTCGGGAATGGTACTTTGAGGGTTGCATCGGCTTTGCTCTGCAACAAAAGAACATCGCCAATTTACAAGTGGAGTCGCAGTTTCGCGACACCAAGGTGGATTCCTAGTGTAGAGGAAAATATACATTCTCTTCTAATATAAAAAATTAAAATATTTGCTTTTTAAATAAAATATTTTTTTTTATTGTACAACAGAATAATGTTGAAATTATTGTACAATTTGGTTTACTCAGGTGACTCTTCAAAAATAGATTTATTTAGAGAACAGTCACCCACAATCAAATGTTGCAAATTCGTTTAACAGCACCACTCCCCTTATCATGTTACGCCTTGCCAATACGTCGGTTCTGCCATGGGGTACCCTGAATAAGTCATGGTGTCGAATCCAGCTATAGTGGTCTGGTACGTATAAATCGTAGCATCACAAGATGAATGGGCTATCAATAAAATTGTTCCAAATTTTAAAAGACAGAATAGCAAGACATGTTTTTCGTCTGGTTTCCAGGATCACAGAATCAGTTTCCTCAAGTAAGTCAGTATGGTGCATGATCCTTGGATAGGCTCCATGCGTCCGCATATAGACATATCTGAGGTATTTCTTCTTGATTTTCTCCAACATATCAAGATACTTCCGGTGGTACGGTAATCAACAATGCTGGAATAATTTCTTCGTTATTAAAAAAAGAAACATCACGTAGTGAGAATGGAACATCGGCAGAACATTGGCTACCCTCCAAAGGGCCTTCCAAAAGCAGGACAGGCTGATGTCTTAAGATGTCAATCATCATATCAGGATGACCCCCAGTCAACTTTAAAAAATGGCGAGAGTCACTTCCAAGATGTATGATCACAATAATTGCGATTTTAAGTCGATCACTCCAGAGGATCGCCCAACGCTCTGACTGTCGCACAAGGAATGAAAGCTCCATTTTAAATTCTCCAGTTTTGAATGCTGCCTACAGGTTTGACAACCGTTCGACTCCAAAATATTCCAGGACTGGCAATCTGATCAATGCCCAGTTGTCAATGCGCAAGGTGTCACACAGCGAGACTATAAATTTGGTGTGCGTATAAAAGGGTGCACACACCTTATTACAAATGCTTTCATGAAACAAATTAACGCCAAAACGAAATCTTCATACTAATGGGTTAGGCTCCAATTTAAACGTTTAAAATCACCATTAAGACAATGCAGCTTTTAACATAACTTCTTTTCTACAGATAAAAAACCTATTTGTGCCAGTTCGTGAATTTTATAAACTACAATGCAAGTGACAGAATAAAGAATTTAATGGATTCTTAAAAGGAAAAACCCATTCCTACTATAATTAGTTGGGTATAATTATTACTAAGCAATGCAATTAAACATATTACTGAAGTTCTACGACAGGTAATTTTGAAATGATTCTAATTTTATTACTGTTATTATTTTGAGGTGATATTTTGTTTACTTATTTACGGAATAATTAAGAAGTGAATTCAAGAATTGAACTAATTTTTCAGGTTCTAATATAAGAAACAATCGATTACATAAGTCGGATATTTTTACGGTATGTAGGTACTTATCTTTTTTCAATGGTAACCCTTTTCATTTCTTTTATCTTTTCCCTACCTTTACATGTCAAATATCTTTCTTTCTTAATCTGTGTCGACGTCAATAAAATGTCTTCGTCTATGCTACTTCTAAATTGAACCCTTGAAACGTTATATTCGAGATTTTATTTAGATTTTCCAGCGAAAATCTATTTCCAGTTTGATCTTAAATCACAAAAAGAAGCAGATTTCTTGAGGTCTGCCGTTGTGACAGATTTGCCTACCAAAAATTTGTCAGCCACCAATAAATGAACAGCTGCTCGAATAATGGAATGGAGATATCGAATAAATATTACTTTGTTGTTATATAATTACTAGTGAGTTGATATGTGATTGAACTGACGTTCGAACCTATGAAGGATCGTGCTTTATATATCCCTACCAATGGGTATCCCGTATAATAGGGCTTCGAACGGTCCAAATGTTACAGAATATTCCACAACATTCAAGAGTGTTCTGAAATATTCTACAATGATCTGGGATGTTCTGAAATGTTGTGGAGTGCTCTCCAACGATCCGCACTCTTCTAGAAATTTCCAGAGGGCGAAACTTCCATCCCTCAAATCTTCAAAAGCACGCCCTTCAGGTAAAAACGGGAACCTTCATGGATGGGGGATGGAGGCCTACCGCACCATATAACTACCTCGATCGTACCGAGACTCGTTTCTGAGTTTTAGCAAGCATACTTTCTTACACTTTTATAATATACAGGGTGTTAAGGGACGTACTTGACTTACTTTAACCAGTGATGCCTGACATTATTTGGAGTAAAAAATGTAAATGAAATTTTGGTCTCCGGTGACTTTTTTTGACGACTTTTTTTTTTTTTTTTTCAAAATTGTTTTCTTCAAAATCAAACAAAAAAAAAATTCTTCCGCATGTCGTCACTGGTCACTCAGCCGGGTGCCCGACGAACCCCTTACCCCGTCTCCAACCGTTCAACAACTACCATTTTTTTATGTTTTTGTAGAAAAAAAAAAAAACATAAAAAATGTCACCGGAGACCAAAATTTCATTTACATTTTTTACTCCAAATAATGTCAGGAATCACTGGTTAAAGTAAGTCAAGTACGTCCCTTAACACCCTGTATATTGATTAATTTTAATGTGTTTTACTGTATTATTATTATTACATAATTCTTATTTGTAGCATTACGTTATTCTTATTTAAGGTGTTTCAATAATCTTAATGCATAAAAATGAATGTTTCATTGTTAATTCCCAAGTTCCTAAAATATTCATTCGATTGCGATGAAACTTTGGTGATTTTATAGTCGACATTTATAAAAAGTTTTAATAAAAAAACTGTATTTTGTATGAATATTTAATTTTAATTGGTGGCATAAAACATAACTGTTTCTAAAAAAAGAAACGTGTTAATTATTTTTTAGCCTGTATTGTGTGCATGGCTGACTTTAAAGATACACAAAAACATAAAATATTGAAAATTCCTCGAGCTCTGCCAATGTAACCCATGGAGGGAACTGGCTAGTAAATAAATAAGTGACACATTTTTGAAACAATAGAATTTTTAATTTTTTTTACTATTCTTCAAGTGATTTACAGAAACTAGCAACTTCGGAACAACATATTGTTGAAGTAAACCTGAACATTTCGAGACGATAATTATTTTTAAATTCAATTTAAGTCACGGATCAATTAGACCAAGTCAAATACTGTAATGTTTGGAGCCTTGATGAAGGTAAATCAGATCAAAGAAGGCTTGACCTTAAGGTTTAGCTTTGTTCAAGTACAAATAATTACGAAGGCTTGATTTTCCTTTAAGCTCAAGAAGACACGGCTTATTGTGCTGGTCGACATTTTGATAAATTAAAAAGTAGTATTTTTTTATTTTTTGTTTTATTTTACGCCCAGAGTGCTTTTACATAAATTTAGGTAGTATAACTTTAACTTGAAAAAGAAATAATAAAAATAAAATTACTGTGGAAAAAAACTACGCACATGAAATGAAAATAAAAGAAGCATTTTTTTATGTACAATGGTCAGACAGGTTTATAAAAGGCACATAAAGTCTTTTGGGAGGTACTACACTTTCATGTGAGATAAAAACCATCTAGTAACCAACCGATGTGAGATATTCACCGACAAAAGAATTATTGTGATTTATTTTTGGGTTATTATGCCGATTTATGCTACCTCCATCTTTAAACAACATTTGTAATAAAATGACTAGATGTGTAATGTGATACAAAATAATGTCATGGAATTTTTCTTTTTCATGGAAGTGTAAGGTGGTTCGCTACGTTTGGTGACTGGGTTTATGGGGTGAGGTTTGTCCAGGTCTTGGTGGCCGATGCGTCTGCCAACCTGACATGTGGCTGGCAGGATCGAGAGAGACTGGTTGGGGGAGGTCTTTTATCCTCTTCTGCTGGAAACTCTCGACCCATCGCTTTGCACCTCGGATGCAGGGATGGATTTGTACGTCCGTCACTCGTAGACACACTAACCCCCAGATTCCTACCCATCCCTCATACCTATTTCCTTCCCAGAACTTCCTCTCCTTCCTTACCTTAAAATAACCCTCTACACAGCATCCCTCAAGATGACAAAGGCCCTGAGGGAAATTATTTTCTACAGGGCCTCCTGTGTGGAGCTAATGTAAAAAAATATATTTTTTTAAATCTTCTAATATGAAATATTTTATTTGGAAAAAAGACAATGTATCCCTTAACAATAAGTAATTACGACACATACTTTGAAAATGATTCAATTTAAAAAATTAATAAATATACCTTCCTATATGCTAAAAATTCATTAAATACTTCACTTGCAATAGTGTCATTTTTTCATAATCAGCTAAAGGGGTTACTTGGGCAAGGGACAATTTTTATTTTATCTTTGATTTTATAATATTACTAGCTGACCCGACAAACGTTCTTCTGCCATATAAATAATTTCTAGTGAATATTTTGGTTTTTAAATAAAAAAATAACGAATGTATTGTAAGTGTGTGGGAATGGGATCTATGACAGAAAGAGGAATAGAGCGCTGTAGACGATGACCGCCGATAAAAACAAAAACATCAACTAAAGTAGGAAAATGAAATAAAGAAAATCAATATGAATTTCGAAGAGCAATTGAGTGTACGATATTTTTGGTCAGTCTGTCTTTAGCCAACCTTTTTTTGGTATGCCCACGTAAGAACATGGCGCGAATGAAATATCAAAATGACGCGACGCTTCTCGTGAATGTCTTGCGCATGTGTGGATGAAAGTTTGATGAGGCGGACGTAGCGCCATTTGTCATTCAACACCATAAATAATTTCGTTCTGTTTGAAATACGAAAGACGGTTAAATAATTTCATACAAAAATACTAAAATCGCGGTTAAAAATGGGAGGGTAGCAGAGTTAAAATTTTGGGTTATAGGTATTTTTTGATGCAAAGCACAAATTTTTTTTTGTCTAAAACACAGATTTTTTTTCTGGATAGGGACATCCTGATCACCTAGCGGTATGAAATATACTTTAAAACCTATTATCATACCTATATCATATTTTTAAGTATTTGTTATCTATTATCATACATAACAAATACTTAAAAAATGGTGAAGCCGTTTCGGAGGAGTGCGACAACAAACGAACAAACATCCTGACAGGAGATTTTTTATGTATAAGATTGTGCAACATTGACCAAGTTTTATCTAAAGAGGGCGAGTGAACCTTACTTTAACACAATCACATATTGGTTTAAGAAAAATTCCTAAAAAATCGCACTCGAAAGATCGGAACTTTTAACCTTCACTGATCTACACGGAGCACATTTGTTTTCCAGCAAGTTCATCCCAACGCTAAATAGACCAACTTTGAAGACCATTTTTCAAACATGAATTCGAGGTAGTAGGAAATAATTTAGGTAGACTGTATATCAATTTAAATATTAAAAAACGCTAAAAATAGCTTCAAAGTAACAATTGATAAAACATATTTACGACTACGTCACGCAACAAATTACGAAAACGCTATTGTCACAAAATGTTTTGCGTATGTTTTTAGTAGCTTGTACAACAAGTTTACATACAAATAAATAAGGGGGTAATGTTATGAAAATAAATACTGAGTGCGATTTCAGAGGGTAGACGTCCAGTGGGCCACCCCAGATACAGTTAGGCGAGGCAACTCTAGAAACCGTGAAGAGAGGATGGGACTGCCATGGACGGAGGCTGAACAAGCAGCACAAGACAGGGACGCACGGAGGAGCCTTGTCGATGCCGTGGGTCCCCGACCCGAATATGATAAGGGGAAGAAGAAGATGATGATGATGATGGCGTTATGAAAATACTCTTAAATGAAGTTATTTTTAGATTGAAAATAGATAGAAGAGAGCTAATCTTTTGCCATTATACATCGATATTGTGCAAGCATAAAATACACATATCGCTTACGTACCGCGCGTTTCTCAAACTTATAATTGTGAACATTTTAATCAAGTTCTCAAGTTTGATCGTTAAACTTTCACAACGACCATTATAACCTCCAACTTGGAGCAGTTTGCACCACAACTCAAGTAGTAAGTAAGGTGTAGTTTCACTTACCGTGTGAAGGGTGGTGCATTAAACCGCCCACAAACTTCCACAGCTGTCGTTCAACTTGTCCATTAAAATTTTTTTTAACAAGAGCATTCGTTTTATAGACATTTACATGCTGATTCACCGAATGACACGTTACATTTTCGTAATATTAAAACGAGTTAAGGTTTTTTTTTACATTAGCTCCATACAGAAGACCCAGAGAAAAATAACTCTCCTTCTCCGGGAATCCCATCTTTAGGGATGCTGAGTGAAGGGACTTTTTAGGAAAGTAAGGAGAGGAAATCCAACGAAGGAAATAAAAAAACGAGTGTGCTTTAGATCACACGACGAACTTCTTTAGCTCCATCTATATGATAGGAAAAGAGAAAGAAAATATGCGCGCGCACTGCTCTCTCTTGCTCCTACAGTGTGATACAGACAATAGGCCTGCACTGTGTCTTAGATATACGAAACGTAACTGGCTATGAGAGAAATAGAGAAAGAAAATGTGTGCTCGCATCTCTCTCTCTTGCCCCTACAGTAATATACGAAACGTAACTCTCTCTCTTTCTCTCTTCACTAACTTCTATCTCGCTCTCAACTACCGTTCGCCTCGCTCTTAGTAACGCTCTCGTCACGCATTCACCAGCTTACTTTCCAAGTCAAGCGTGCGTAAAGAAGTTTTGCTTCAAAAATGTGTGAGGGATGTGTAGGAATCGGGGGGTCAGTGTATCCACGAGTGAAGAACGAGTCTATCCCTCACACTGCAGTGCAAGGCGACGTTCTGAGAGAGATCTGCTGGTGAGATCAAAAGGTCTCCGTTGACAAGACTTTCCCGATCCGGCCTGCTAAGCAGTTGGTAAGTTGACGTATCCGCCAAGAACCTAGGCACCCCTGCTAAGTTACCAAAGGTAGCGAACCACTTGGGGTGACCTATGGTAAAGGCATTGGTTATCCTATAAATAGCCAAACTCACCTCCCAAAAAAATGTTGTTTTAAACCGCCCAAATCCTTGCATATTAGTCGTGTAACTTATGAAATAAAATGTCTAATATGCGCATTCATTTTATAAACATTTTTGTACTGTCTTACCACAGAAATGAAAAATTTTCGTAATAAAATTATAATACAGTAAGTAAAACGTTCGCAACGAGCCAAAGGTTTAGTTTGTATAAAATGTAAATATTTTTTATGTATTATTTTTTGGGAAAACAACAGTTGCATTCTACAATTTTTTACATTATACCTAAAACGCGACCAATTACAGATTTCAAAAATTGATAAAATACTTATTTTTAACACTTTTATTGTTTAAAAAAACAACATGTTTCTTAAGCGGCCGGCGTAGTCCAGCGGTAAGGCTCTTGACTCGCCTACCGATATTTTATTTGATTAATTTGTGTTATTTCACAATTTGTTCATTAAAAATAATATATAGTATATTTGCGGAACGTTCCACAGTGGAATATACTCTCAGTATCGCCCTGGTGTAAGACCACCATTCAGAATTGAAACGTTGCTTGAAATGGCACTAGCCGTGTTTGGTGACCATCTCTGAATAGCCAGGTACTTTCCCACCTTCCTCTTCCCTATCTCCTTCCCCTCCCCACTACCTTCAGCCTCACAACATACCCCAATTGGGGATGCCATAGTCTCACTGGCTTCAGACGGGAGCAGTTGGGACTCTTGTGCGGTATTAATATAAAAAAGCAATGCTTACTTAATCAGGATTCACTTAGAAAGTTTTGTTGGTTTTTTAAACAATAAAAGAGATTTAAATTTTTATTTTATTAATTCTGAATTAAGATGGCGTCACAAAATAAGTTTGCTGTCTTTGAAGAAATTGTAGATTAAAAATATACGGTTATATCTGGGACTCGAACTTTGAAGAGCAGGGTTCGAGTCCTCGATGTGACTATATCTTTTCTGTTTCATATTTTTAATTGAGTTTCGCTAACGTTGCCTCAATTAATTAAAATATTACAATTTGAGGTTTGACTTATAAAATAAAAAATATATTTTTTTTTTCGTTATTTGTTTTTGGGGTGTTATGCCGTGTTGCGCTACCTCCTTCTTTAGCCAACGTTTCGGACATCGTTGCAGTGTCCATCATCAGGGCAGATTCGGCAGATCCGGTAGATGTGTCCGGTAGATCTGCCGGATCTGCCCTGATGATGGACACTGCAACGATGTCCGAAACGTTGGCTAAAGAAGGAGGTAGCGCAACACGGCATAACACCCCAAAAACAAATAACGAAAATGCTTTTGGCCGTGAAAATCTTAAAACTTATCCAAAAAATATTTTGTTTATTTTTTCAGTTTTTGGCCATTACTGCCTATTTTATTACATGTGTTCATTTTGAAAATAAAACTACATGTTATATATTGTGTTCGTATGGGACTTGTGTTGTTTCACAAACCTGTTGTTATCATTTCAACGTGTATAGACAATTTAAACCTTTATCACCCTCGTGGGCCACATCACCAGTCGTTATACTTTTATTTCCCGCGTTTGCGACCCTTCCTGCGGCGTGCAATAAAAAGATAACGTGGCGCGATCTTCGTTAAAGTAAAACACGTGGACCCATATACACGCGTAGGCGTGAAACACTGAATAGAGAAACCGATAGAAATGAATTAAGCTCAAATTTACCCGACTGGATGAAATATTTTAAAATATCGATTTTCTTATTTTTTTAGGCCTGTCTGAAATCCAGAAGTCAAAATGCTGTACAGGTGACAACGGGTTTCTTTCTAATGAACGTTTTTATTATTACCGTGACGATTCACGATTACAGTACCGCGACGGCACGAAAAAGGCAACAAACGTACGTTCCTTATCACAGTAATGCTGCAGTTATTTAAAAAGACGTGATACACAATGTATGTAGGTCTTTTTACTCCAAAGGAAAAAAAAAGTAATAATTTTTTTGCATCTCCCTCACACACCGCACCCTGACATCTCCTTAGACCCCTGCAATACTACTGGCGTGACGATAATTTTGAAAGAATGGAATATAGTTACAAGGATAATATTAAAGTTTTTTTACAGTGAATACCGCACAAGAATCTCAACTGCTCCCGTCTGGAGCCAGTGAGACTATGGCATCCCCAATTGGGGTATGTTGTGAGGCTGAAGGTAGTGGGGAGGGGAAGGAGGTGGGGAAGAGGAAGGTTGGGAAGTACCTGGCTATTCAGATCTGGTCACTAAACACGGCTAAAGCCATTTTCAAACAACGTTTCAATTCTGAATGGTGGTCTTACACCAGGGCGATACTGATAGTATCTTCCACTCTAGAACATGCCGCAAATATACTATATATTATTTTAAATTAATTAATTGTGAAATAACACAAATTAATCAAAAAAAATTTATTTGCGCATGCCGGGTTCGAACCCGCGACCTCCGGATTGTGAGTCAAGAGTCTTACCCACTGTACTACGGAGGTCGTCAGTGAGTGTGAGTGATTTCCAAAAATTCAAAAACGTCGAACTTCAATGCGCTGATGGTTTTGCTTAAACATATACTACTGCAGCTCTTTCTTACACTCTAATTAACAATAGTCAAAAATGAGACAAACGGTGAACGTATGTCTGCACCTCACAAAGGAAACGTACAATCATTATCCTACATCTCCCTCAAACTTTACTAAATGCATAATACTTTTTGCACACTTTGCTTTAAAATATTGAGGTGAATTAACTGTTTGCGTCCGTACATATTTATTATGAACATAAATAAATAGTTTTGTCCATAAAAAAAATTAAATCTTTTAAGAAAGGCTGAAAAATATAATATTGGATTGAGGCACCGATACAAAATTGAATTTTTCAGCCTCTCTTGAAAGATTTGAGTTTTTTTATGGACAAAACTATTTATTTATATTCATATTAAATATGTACGGGCGCAAACAATTAATTCACCTCAATATTTTAAAGCAAAACGTGCAAAAAGTATTAAAATTCTAAAATAATTTAATTGGCGCCATCTGTGAATGCGTTTATTATAACATAAGTGACGCTTGACCTTAAATCATCTCTATCCTTGAACATCTTATGATGTGAAAATGTATTATTTTTACATAGGTTAATAATTTAATTTCCTATTTTATTAAACCTGTGTTTTTTAATTTTCTTTTACGTATATATTTTTCTGCTGTTTCTACGATTTTAAGTTTTACTTAATCATTTATGTTTTTTTTATACATATAACTACTACGAATTTTTGCGGAAACTCCGCTGGTTGATGCATCCAACCTCCAACAATATGTAATTACTTTAATAAAACTGTTTCTTTCCCTAAAGCTGCGGCTACATTAGCGGGCTATGGCGAATATTCGCGTTATCGCGCTAAGTGTGGCCGGGTAGATCGTAACATCGCGTAGTAATCGGGCGATGACGATTGCTTATCGGGGCATTGTGTAAACTGGTGCGCATCAAAGAGTTTTGTCGCGACAATATTCGCTTGCGTGGCTACATCTGCGTAAGGCGGCCTACACACGACACTGCATGCTGGCCAGAAGGCAGTGCCTGCAGAGAGCGTGGGTTTGAGCGAACTAGCGCTGTCTCGTTTGTTAAAGGGCCGCTAGAACGAGACGCATGCAGGGACTCTCCGCGGCAGAAGTCCTTACAGGCCAGCATGCAGTGTCGTGTGCACACCCCTTGACAATGTTTCGACATAGGAGATAAAAACAATGTGTTAACATAGGAGATAAAAATAGTCAACTCGAGAGTATAAACTATGGAGTTCCACAAGGATCAATACTGGGGCCACTTTAATTCCAAATATACATAAATGACATTTGTCAGATAAAACTACATGGTGAAATCTTCTTATACGCAGATGACACGGCAATTTTTTACTTCGGCAAAAACTTAGAAAGTCTATTAGAACAATCTCAAACGGATGTTAATGTACTAAACGATTGGCTAATAAAAAATATATTAACAATAAATATTAATAAAACCGGATACATGATCTTAAGCTCACCTAAATAAATAATACCATCGCATAAACCATTACAAATAGAAGAAAGAGACCTACATATTCTAGATAGCGAAAAATATCTGGGCTATATATTGATAAACATTTGACATTTAAACAACACGTAGAAAAACTAAAAACAAAAATCATCCCATTAATTGGTGTATTTGATAGAATTGCTCATCTTCTACCAACAGAGGTAAAGAGGGGCTTATACTTTAGCTTAATCCAGTCCCACCTAAATTATTTAATAAAAATATGGGGAAACACATACATTACGTACTTAAACGACTTACAAATAATACAAAACAAAGTTATTAAAAAACTCTTCAACTATAACCCAGACACTCCCACACAAAAACTATACCAGGAAATGAACCTTTTGAAAATAAGAACATTGTACGAATATAAAATATGTCTTTTAATCTACAAAATACAAAATGGACTTATACATACAAACACAACATTTATAAAAACATCACAAGTACACGAACATTATACTAGACAACACAATAAATTGTACACAAATACTGTCAAGACTGAAAGTGGCAAGAGAAGTATTGGCCACCAGGGAGTTCACATATTTATTTATTTATTTATTTTTTTTATTTATATATATATATATTTTTTACAGTTTTTTAGAGAAAATGTGTCCTAACTGGGGTACCCCGTTCTAAGGACACATTGTACAAGTTTTATTATTTGAATTATAAGTAAATACCTAATCAATGTTAGAATATTGCCAAGGAAAATTATTAAGTTAGATCTAAAAGAAAGTACAAAACAAAGCATTATTCTTTGTTGGGTTGCAAAATTGAATCTATTTTCTTCCTTCCCATGTCCATAATCCATATTTTTATGCTTCTTTTGAAGGCGGTTATTTTTTTGTGGTTTTCATTGCAAGAGGGAGTAAATTAAATAATTTTACAGAGAAGTATTCCATATTTCTTTGTCCAAAAGTCGTTTTAGTTGTAGGTTGGTAGAATGTATGTTGTAATGTAGATCTTGTGAATCGGCCCGAGTTTGTCTGTGTAAAGTTATCCTGATTTTTGAATGCGTACATTAGAATATCTTTTGTATATAATTGTTTCAGTGACATTAAATTCAGCGCTTTAAAAACATAGTCTGTAGGGGTTCTGATGGGTACTCTAAGTATAATTTTCAGAATTGCCCTTTGTGCTATGAGGACTGGTTTTATAGTGGAATCGCATGAGCTTCCCCATCCGATAAGACCATATTGTAGTTGAGATTGGGCTAAGGCATAATAGATTTTAATTAGCTGTTCTTTATCTAAAATGTTTCTTATTGTTTTGAAAAAATAGGTTAGTTTTTTTAATTTGTTGCTCACATTTTCCACTTGGGAGTTCCAATTTAAGTTTTGATCAATTATTATTCCAAGATATTTTATTGTTTGTATTTCATTCAATTTTGGACAGTTGCAAGGAGTTTCTCGGTTCACGTTTATACAGTCTTTATGAATTTTTATGTTTAGGTTTGTATTGAGGTTATCCGTCTGTTTGTTGTGGATTTTGAATTTAATATAATTAGTTTTTGCATCATTTAGTGTTAGTGAATTTGAATCAAGCCATTGTTTTACCCGATTCATCCCTTTTTCAGCTTTTTCAAATACAGTCTCCCATGACTTTCCATGGAATAGAAGGACAGTGTCATCTGCAAAACTAATGACTGAGCCGTGACAGTTTAGTTCACATAAATCATTTATATATATAATCTCCTTCCAGATAACCTAAAAACGGAAAAGAATATAAAAACCTTTAAAAAAAAACTGTTTAAACTTAAGATGGTGGAACAAAATTAAAAATATTACTTCTATACTTGTACTACTATACTGTATATGCTCTGTATTTAAGTTAAGAAAGCGAAATATATTTCTTTTAACTTAATAATAATAAAAAAAAAACTGCCTACGTCGGCCGCACAACTGGCATCGAATATCAACGGGCACGATGTGAGCGCACAACGCGACATGGATCTAATGTCGCCAAGAACATCGCGTATATCCGTTTACGATGTTTTTAGCGCGCCTACGCGACACGAATCTTCGTCCGCTAATTTAGCCGCAGCTTGATAAACTAAAATAATTTAAAAAAATACCTACAGAGAAAATGAAACGCCATTCCCGTCGTCGTAGCTGAGTCGTAGAAAGATATATCTGCTTCCTGCAAAGGAAAAAAAGTAGTATTTTGAAGGAAACAGACTCATTCATGCAGTTTGTGCAGTTTCATCTTTTGTCTCAGCATTGTTTAATGTATATGAATGAGCTGCAGCATTAAAGCTATAAGAAACGTATGTTTATTGCTCTTTTTGCCGTCACGGTAATAATGATAGGTATAGATTTAACTTCTAGGTTTTTTCTGTTCAGTACCGGGAACTCACTGCGGGGTATAATTAAAAACGCGTACATTTAGGGGTAGAGTTTATAATGAAAGGTATGTTATGTTTTCATTTCAGAATGGTACTTAATGATAAGAGTCTTGTAAAATAATATTTCATGTTTTCCATGGCCTACTTGGTGAATTGAATAAATGGATTCATCAAATGAAGAGTTTGGTATATTCCTGAATGCATCCAGAAAATTGTCTGAAAATAATCTGGGTTATTAACGATTTAGCACTTTAAAAATAACCTCTATTAAAAAAATTCTATTCTTATTTTTATTTATTTATTTCAGGCCCAAAGGAATGATGATTTTAAAAATTTCTATGAAAATAAAGTTGACAAAATACAGGAAACATAAAGTGGTAATTCGCGTTTTCATTCCGCGACAAAATATCCTAAGGGCAAAAAATCCCCCAACAAAATATCTACTAAGAAATAACTTAACCTAACCTAACCAAACCTAACCTAATCTGACAAAAAATGGGATAAAAATAATACAGGCGCCCTGTAAAGACAATAAATTATTTATTCTTCAAAAATAGTAAAATGGGACAAAAATAATACAGGCAGCCTGTAAAGACAATAAATTATTTATTCTTCAAAAATAGTAAAATGGGATAAAAATAATACAGGCATCCTGTAAAGACAATAAATTATTTATTCTTCAAAAATAGTAAAATGGGATAAAAATAATACAGGCAGCCTGTAAAGACAATAAATTATTTATTCTTCAAAAATAGTAAAATGGGATAAAAATAATACAGGCATCCTGTAAAGACAATAAATTATTTATTCTTCAAAAATAGTAAAATGGGACAAAAATAATACAGATAACAATAATTTATTATCTTTGCAGGACGTCTGTATTGTTTTTGTCCCAATTTTTGTTAGGGTAGGTGAGGTTAGGTTAGGTTAGGTTAGGTTTTAGTACAGGGTGGGGCAGAGTGGAGTTACTGCAGAGGGGCGGGGCGGGTGCCGTTAGGCCAGGGAAAAGATGCCGTTTATGTTAGTGACCATGCCGTGGTCAGGTAAGTACCGGGGTTTTATTGTGGAGACGTTCTTTAAAAACGGGGGAAGCGTTGTGGCTACGCACGGAGCATGCCGGGTCCGGTTCGAGTTAAATCGTGATGACAGTGTTCCTGATCCCAAAAACCATTCCGAAATGGATCAGTAATGTAAGATGGACAGGAACTGCAGATTCTTAAATACCAGTTGGGCGACCTAAAAGCGTGCAAACACCCGAAAACATCGCGGTAGTAAGAGCGTCAATTGAAGAGTCTTCAACCCGAGCAGCGCGGAAACATGCCGTTGCGCTTGGAATATCATCCAGAATTATAAGGCAAATCTCACATTCAGAACTTCATCTGTACCACTACATGATGATGCGTACACGGGAATTGAACCCACAAGATTTTGTGAAACGTAGAGATGCTTGCATTGCAATCGTAAGTGCTGTATCCCTTGGCGCTGTTTTTTGCACTGGCGACGAAGGATTAACCATTACCGTTATTGAGTTATTCATCTCACTATTGTAAGATGTTGGAGAACCTTAGGCGTCCCAAAAATGAAAGAGTATCGAGAGGAATACGACACAGAAGCCTTCTGGTTTCAACATGATGAAACCATGGCCCATGCTATCCATCGTTCATGCAAAATTTTGCAAAAGCTCTTTCCAGGTCACCTGATTTCTTTGCGCAGGATTTTCCATGGCCCCCTCGCTCTCCCGATTTGACCCCGAGTGACTTTTTTCTGTGAGGATACGTCAAAGCTGAGGTAAACAAACTTCGAACTTGAACCCTTGAAGCTCTGAACGAGGCGATTGAGGACGTCATCGCTGGAATTCCGCAATATATGCTGGGAAGAGTGGCCGAAAACTTCTTTTAAAGGCTCAATATGCGTATAGCTTGCCAAGGCCGCCACGCCGGACGATATCATTTTAAAAACATCGTGAAAAAAACGGCATCATTTCTCCGACCTAACGGCACCAGCCTTGCCGCTGTGCTCGGTCTGGGGGGCCTTCAGTGATTTTTTGAAACTAGTAACTCCACTCTGCCCCACCCTGTAGATATTTTGTTTGGGGGATATTTTGTCCGTAGGATATATCTAGTAATAAAAATGTTAGAAATGGTGTTCACAATAGTTATCGATGTAGGTAGAAATAGTTGGCGCTTACGGCGTTAGAAGTTTACCAAGTTCAAATTTTTGTCAAATACATCCACACTGTTTTAAGTATTTATTACCAAGACTATATAAACGTTGTATTGGGGAATGCAAACTATGGGTCAACTGAGACAGGTTTTTCGTTCTCGGCCGAGACCGAGGATGGATAAATTGAGAAAAAAATGAAAATGCGCTATTTTTGCATAATTTGGTATACTTAAGAATGTAAGAATAAATTGCTTTAAATAGTTTTAATAATCAAAATTGAACAACATGATGTTTTAGCCTTCAAAGAGTGTCGCCGGTAGATTTGAATACCATTATCCTATATCGTATCTACTTACAACGGTCTCGGTTATGATCCAGAATCTCGGTGATTTCTCGCCGAGAACCGAGACCGAGTTCTCGTTAGAATTTGTAGCCAAGAATGCGGAGACCGAGACCGAGACCGATATCTCGGTCGACCCTTAAAGGAAACTATAGTTGGAATGAGATGTATGTGTATAAAATGTTTTTTGTTTTTTTGTTTTTGTTTTAGGCAATTCACCCTGAAAAGAGTGCTTTGTAATGTTAATGTTTGTCTAGTTGTAAATACCGATAGTTCCGACCGATAGTGCCTGCTGTTATGAAACAAACAGGTACTGTGGCAAAAACTTGATCTGTTTTGGGGCAAGCTTGTTCTTTTTAAATTATTTATTTATTTATAATTTCTCACCATACATACGTTTTTTTTTACATACAAAAAAAAATTAACCTCACTAGGACTAACAGCCTGTGTTGAGGTTAACATTTATAAATTTGTGTGATGCATTTACACACAAAACACTAAAATACAAAAAATATATCTTACTAGCTGACCCGGCGAACTTCGTACCGCCGTATATATTTTTTCGAAATTCCTGAAAGACTTATTGTACTATTTATGCCCGCCTCGGCTTCACACGGATGGTGTACAGTCGCGGACTCAGGAAATGTAATACTTCTGGTAAATTCAAATCAGTTGGATTATCAATAATTCCGTATATCGAATGTTACACGTTACGTACTTAATGACAAAAAATGAGACAAAATCTTCCGTCTACAATACGACCATAAAATTACAATGAAATAATTCGACAATAACTATTGTTATGCCTTGTAATGTACAACATTTTTTTGTTTTTCCTTCTGGAGAGAAAACAAATAGCGCCGATGGTTTGCTGACTCTCGAGCACGCAACGTACAACTGCCCATGCGAAAAACACGGGTATTCAAGGTTTATTCCAAACAATTCTAACAATTGGCTTTGGGATTTATTTATTGTCATTGCGAATGCAAGGCGCACTGGAAACTGGCCACGTTTAAATTCAAAGGGAAAGTCAGTTGGCATTAGTGGTATTCTTGGAATAAGCACAATAAGCCAATTGAATTAATAAGGATAAGCCTTTGAATTTTCCAATGATTATAGTAGCTTCAACCAAACTTTTCATAATTTTTAAACAGCGAGTCTTGTTCCGTTACACAATTTTGGCTGATTCAGATTGCGTTACATAATTATCACAGAGCTAACCTTGAGTTGTAAATTGTGTGGCGGTAATCCTGGCAAATCCAATGAATTTAGGAATCCAGTAGGATAATTGACTCTTCCATTTGGATTGATAATGGAATCGATCGACAATGAATGCATTTGTCTTGACTTTGAATTTTTATGTTTAAATCATCTCCATCCTTATTTTTCGCTGCTAAAATGGTTCGTTCGCCTAACCAAGCATGGTTTTTATAATTCACACCAATATTTGGGAACACCTTCGATATTAATTCTTCCTTTGACGTTGCGAATAGACAAAAAATCGGTGGAAACGAAGCCAGTAGAAGTGTCAACAGGAATTTTTCCATTACCAATGTCTACTAATGCATTTTCAAACACTTCCGCCGATACGTCATTTTGTAACGCCACTCGCATAGGTATTCATTGTTAGCTTAAGATTTTTCACGTATCTCCATTAAGTTGATGCCTTCAAGCAAGCATTTATTTCATCAGTAGCTGTTGATCTGGGAATAACTGGCAGCATTTGGCAAAAATCTCGAGCCAGTAGAATCATCGCGCCTCCGAAGAGGTTCTGATTGCTAGGCAAATCTCTGAGTGTTGGATCGAGTGTCTCTAATTCTCATTTGAGCGCCATCGTACGCTCATCCCAAATTAAATTTGGAATTTTATAGCACACAGGCTTCTCGATATGTTAAGCACAATTCACCTTTGATCATTCATAGAAATCCGAATGAAGTTGGTTCACGAACATATAACAAACGCAAGTAAAAACATTCGTCATTTTATGAAGACAATATTAGCGAAAGTCAATCGAAAATCTGAAGACAGAAAAATAAGAAAAGGATATTGACACCTCTGGGACTTGAACCCAGGACCTTCTGCTTTCATGGCAATAACTCTATCAAATGAGCTAAAGTGCTGATATCCAATTCGGTCACTTTTAACTGTATCGTACTTCGACTAAAAACTACCAACATTATCTTCATTTTCTTAACGCACATATTTTTGGCTGCTATCTTTATACATGATTGCAAGATTCAAACCCGAACTAAATACTATCTAGATAGTGTCTGGATAATTTTTTAACCATTTCATTTTTAATATGCGTCATATATTGACTTTTCTGCGAGTCTAGCAGGAATGTTTATTTGTAACTTTATGAGTAAAACCTCAAATTGTAATATTTAATTAAATGAAGACAATATTAGCGAAACTCAATCGAAAATCTGAAGATAGAAAAATCAGAAAAAGGTATTGATACCTCCAGGACTGGAACCCAGGACCTTGTGCTTTCACGGCAACAACTCTACGAACTAAGCTAAGGTGCTTATATCCAATTCGGTCACTTTTAACTGTATCATACTTCGACTAAAGCCCAGTTCTGATTGATCAAGTATTTTAGTCGAGTGGAGAGTATAGTAGTAACTAAACGTGTCCGAACACCGTAATTTTAGTAGAATGGGTGAGTCAGCTCTTTAGTAGATTCAATCCATTTCGTTCTATTTTTCAGGCGAGTATGTATCCCCTCCATGCGTCCCTGCGCACTGACAGGCGCGAACCGACCGTATTAGCAGTATTCATTTGTGAACGCACGGAAATGTCGTTGTGATGGAGCGAAGATGCTACCTTAAATTTATTTATTTATACTGCAATTAATCTCTTTTCGTATCCATAGTTTATTTATTTTCATCTTACTTATTTATTCTTCCACCTCTTCTAAAATAAACATTAAAATAAGCATGAAAATAATCTTAGTTAGCGTATTTAGTTTGCTTTGTAGCACCCCGTCATCCACCGTCATCTTGCAACGGGCGGCGGGCACAAATGTACCTACTCTACTTGAAAGTAATGCGAAGGGTTTTCGGCGAGTAGCGAGTGTACTCGCTACTTGATCAATGTTAACGTACCTTAAGAACTACCAACATTATCTTCATTTTCATTATCAACCGAATTGGGTATAAACACTGATAACACTTGTGCTTTCTGTAATTCCATAAACAGCTGTGAACACAACTTAAACATCTTTTTAACTTTTGCATTGATACATACCAATGATTCACAATTTAGGAGGCGGGTATGGGTACCACCGCCCCGGGAACGATTTATTGGATTACCAACAACTCTGCCGTAGGTCACCCCAAGCGGTTCGCTACGTTTAGTGACTTAGTAGGGGTGCCCGGGTTCATGGGCTGAGGTTTGTCCAGGCTTTGGCAGCGGATGCGTCTGTCCACCTGTTTTGTGGTGGGCCGGATCGAGAGAGACTGGTTGAGGGAGGCCTTTTGAGCTTTCCAGCTGGACTCTCTCAACCCATCGCCTTGCACCGCAGTTGGAGGGATGGATTCATACGTCTGTAACTCCTGGGCACACATACCTTTTTCCTTCCCACTACTAATCATTAAAAGACCCTCCACACAGCACAGGGCAATTATTTTCCTCAGGATCTCCTGTGGAGCTAATGAAAAAAAAAATACCTGTCACTGGATTAATCATCTTGATCAAAAAATGATATTCATCCTCTCCTCGGCAAAATATTAAGGGGTATTGTAATGCCTACCTTTTGTCAATATATTGCAGATCTCTTACCCTCTTCTGTCTCATTCACTCACTCAATTTTCATATTTTATGAGATTAAAAAATAAACTTATGAGATTAAAAAAATAATTCTGTTTGATTTTATTTATTTATTTTCTTTAATACAAACCTTTTGTCAATATATTGAAGATCTCTCACAGTCCTCTGTCTCATTCACGCACTCACTTTTCATATTATGACATTTAAAAAAAAAATCTGTTTGATTTTTTTTAAATTTTCTTTCATACAAACCTTGTCCTGACAATAACAAACACAACAAAAAAAGAATTATCCAAATCGGTGCAGTCGTTCGGAAGTTATGCGCGTACATAGGTATTATGTTACAGATTATGTTATATAATCATTTTTAGTTGAGTACCCTGGTTTGAAATACAACAAATTAAAGTTTACTTAGAAACGTCACTCTATATTAAAGATACACCAATTTTATCCACACCTGAGTAAACAGAATGAAAACACGGCTTTCCCGTGCTCTGAAATAAGATATCTTGATGCGCTTTGCTGAGCAAGCCTGATAAAATCAAATTAAAATAATATATGGCGGACCGCAGAAAAGTCACTACCGGTATCTAACCTCCTTGACATGAAAATACATTATAACTTTATCGCCTAATTATTCTGTTACACACCTTACCGACTGAGCTCCTATGTATCATATAAACATATACCGTATGTACCTATACCACATATATACCTTAGCGATATTTGGGTTAAAGCGTTTAACATCACATGAAATGGGGAATCAACGACCTCCGTAGTCCAGTGGGTAAGACTCTTGACTCACAATACGAAGGTCGCGGGTTCGAACCCGGCATGCGCAAATAAACTTTATTTGATTAATTTGTGTTATTTCACAATTAATTCATTTAAAATAATATATAGTATATTTGCGGCATGTTCCAGAGTGGAAGATACTATCAGTATCGCCCTGGTGTAAGACCACCATTCAGAATTGAAAATGGCTTTAGCCGTGTTTGGTGACCAGATCTGAATAGCCAGGTGTCTGACGACCTCCGTAGTCCAGTGGGTAAGACTCTTGACTCACAATCCGGAGGTCGCGGGTTCGAACCCGGCATGCGCAAATAAATTTTATTTGATTAATTTGTGTTTTCACAATTGATTAATTAAAAATAATATAAAGTATATTTGCGGCATGTTCCAGAGTGGAAGATACTATCAGTATCGCCCTGGTGTAAGACCACCATTCAGAATTGAAACGTTGCTTGAAAATGGCTTTAGCCGTGTTTAGTGACCAGATCTGAATAGCCAGGTACTTCCCAACCTTCCTCTTCCCCACCTCCTTCCCCTCCCCCACTATCTTCAGCCTCACAACATACCCCAGTTGGGGATGCCATAGTCTCACTGGCTCCAGACGGGAGCAGTTGAGATTCTTGTGCGGTATTCACTGTAAAAAAAAAAAAAGTTACTTCCCAACCTTCCTCTTCCCCACCTCCTTCCCCTCCCTACTACCTTCAGCCTCACAACATACCCCAATTGGGGATGCCATAGTCTCACTGGCTCCAGACGGGAGCAGTTGAGATTCTTGTGCGGTATTCACTGTAAAAAAAAAAAAAATCAATTGAAATTCATTTCCTGGAGGGTAAATTTATTGTATACTTGATTTTGTGCTCCTACTAGTGAAAGTAATCTGCAAAACAAGGAATTATTTTCATTTAAATGCTAATTATTTACAAGAACATTGGAGGTTATCCACCACATACCCGCCCTGGTATAAGTTGTAGATGGTTACTCCTTCAGGGCTCTCCTTCTCTTTACAAACACAGGCAAGCAAATACAAAAATGAATGGTAATGTTTCTAACGGTATTTACCCGTTACAATATTAATTTATGGAGGGAGTCTGGTCCAGCCGATCCTTTTTTTATTGCTTAAAAATATTCTTATATGTGTGGAGAATGTATTCCCAAAGCTATAGTAGCAAATTCGACCTTTAAATAGTTAGTTTAGTTGATTAGGAGCGGTGCGCGCCAAGCAGGTAAACGGGTTTTTCTCAAAACCATGTTTTTCAAGTAGGTCGGATTAACTTGTGAAAAATTATTATTATGGGATTTAAGAACGTTTTTTTTACATACAAATAATGAATTAAGTGTTTGCGGTGCATACGCAATATGAATACGAATGAATAGTTTTGTCCATAAACAAATTCAAATTGAATTGAATCACCGATTCAATATTGTATTTGTAAGCCTCCATTGAAAGATTTGAGTTTGTTTATGTACAAAACTATTTATTCACAGTCATATTGAGTATGTACGAGCGCAAAAAATTAATTCATCTTAACATTTTAAAAGATAATATACAAAAGTATTATTCTCTAAAATAATTAAACTATCGCCATTTGTGAAAGAGTAGATTATGAATTGTTTTGAGTATCAACTTAAAGGAAGCTGTGCAGACGGTAATGAAGAGTTATCTGAAGGATTTTTCGGTGACCCGACCATTGATCCGGCTACAATCGGCCCCCCGACAGTTGGCCCAGAGACAGTTGATCCCCCCCGACTGTTGACCCCCCCGACAGTTGATCCCTCCGACAGTTGATCGCCTAAAATATTATTTCTTCCAGTAAGTATGCAAAGAGGATATACGGCCGTACAACCAAAGTCAATGTACTTATATCTACAGGCGTCTGGAGTGAAACTCAAATATTTTTACTAACAATAATTCCGACTCCTCCAAGAAACATGCGGTAATAACAAAATACGACATACTTATACGTGCAATTAGCTTAGCAAAAAACCGTTAAAGGTTTCTTGCATATAATATAAGTTTTTTTGTCTGAATACCACACAAAACAAAAGTCTGTTCCCAACCGGCTGAAGCCAGTGCGACTATGCCATCCCCAATTTTAGTATGTTGTGAAGATGAAAGTAGTGAGGAGGGAAAGGAGATGTGGAAAATGTACCAGGCTATTCAGATCCAGTCACCAAACATGGCTAAAGCCATGTCAAGTAACACGGTTCAATTCTGAGTGATAGTGTTACACCGATGAGAACTATTTTGTTTAGATAAATTTAAAAACGGATACAATCAAATTTTGAGAAATATATTGTCCACATTTTGGCCATGAAGTTGAATAATAAATGTTATGAATAATGTAGTATGAAAATGTATTCTGAAAAGTGCATAATGGATAGCGTACCTACGCGGAAAACCGTTCAGGAATAAGTTTGGCTAGCCGCGAATGCGGTGCAATGAATGTCTTGACATTTTCCAAGAAAACAAATTGGAAAATGCAAAGTAGAACAGTTTTATAAAGCGAACTTTGAAACTTACGATCTAGATATATTTCAACTAAACTTACTTATACAACTTACCATACAATTTTCACACACACAAATTGGCATTAGGCCATTTTTTTTTAGAAACGCCAACATCACGAAAATTAATAACGTAACATTTGTATAGATGCAGTTATCTGTTATTTCACTTCAGGTGCGAATATATCCAACATTCGATACTATGTAAATATGTCAAACAGAACGAAGTTAAATCGTCTGTAAGTGGTATGACCAAAGCTTGATAAAGCCTTCAAAAAGCGAAACAGCTGTCACGCGTAATAATAATTACAAAGCAGAACTTGGTTGTAAATAAACTGATTTATAAATTGAATAACAATATTATTGAATATATAAAAGAAATAATAATAACTGTTTGGTCCCGTGACTCTCATGCATACGGCGTATACACGCCAAAGAGACCATTTACTTGTTCTCCTCCATACATAAGGCTGCTGTATTTGAGGGTACTTTCAGATATTCATCATAAAAGTTATAATCTGTTATAATCAGTTATAATCTATGGAGTTTCTCATAAGTAACCAAATATTTTTGTCCTACAAAAAGTTTCAAAAATCGATATCTAGATTGTGTTTTTCACACTAAACTAAGTGTATCACATTAAAATAGTGGATCGTTTTCCTATTAATAAATAATTACAGTGAGAACAGATATATTATAAGATTGAATTTAAAAACAAAATCTTGAAATTAACATGACAAGTGATATTTGAATTTGAAACCATTTAAATTTGAATTTGAATTTGAAGTTTGAAGTCAAGTGACATTTGAAGCCATAGACAAAAAGTTAACAGAATATTCTACCATTCTAACATCTACCTACATCTAATAATAATCCATAATATTATAATGGAACAAGAAAACTCTGCCCAACAATTCCTGGCAAAGGCAACCTCTATTTTAAACCTATTAAATATCATCATAATGGACACATCTAACAAATTCACCAAGGAACAAATAGCGAAACTCGCCCCTAAATTCACCGATCTATTGGGTAATGTCGGTCAAATGGGTGTAAAGTTAGGGAGCCTTGAAGGAGAATTGAAGACCTACAAATATATGTCTTCTAATCAAACACCCGAAAATGGGAACAGAACGTATAGTTCGATTACGTCCAACCAAGTCCTCCCGAAATATCCACCGAACACAAGAAATAATGCCCCTATACTTCCTGCGAGACCAGCCGTACTTATCTTCCCCAAAGATGACAAGTCACTTCCTTCCAGCAGTACTCTTGAAACTCTCAAAACCTCAACTAACCCATCATCTTTGGGAATTACAATCACGGGGTTACGAGAAATAAGGAACGGAGGTGTAGTCGTGCATCCAAGTACCGATGCAGAGGCCATAAAACTTGCCAATGCACCGACCCTATCCGATGCTGGTCTGAAAGCAGCAGTTTTTTCACATAAACTTCCTCGGATAGCTATCCATGGTCTACCTCAAGTTGTGCCCCTCGAGAACATTATCTTGGCAATCCACCAGCAAACACACGAAGAAACCGGTCTACAAATTAATGAATTGAAAGATAAATTGCAGTTCTCTCACAAAGAAGGACCTCGTACCGGATCGTGCACTCATGTCTTCAGAGTTCCTCCTTCTGTTCGTCACTCCCTCATTCGCTTCTCTAAACTGGCTATGGACTGGCAAATACACACCGTAAGGGATTGGATCGACAGTCTAAAATGTGGACACTGTCAACTTTACGGCCATACGGCGTCGAAATGTAACGCAGACATGCCTACATGTTCTCACTGTGGAAAACCTGGACACAATCGAGATGCTTGCCCGACTCCTGAAAAGCCACCAGCATGTGCTACCTGCAAGTTCTTCAGAAAACCGTCCACACACAACACTGGCTCCCCTGACTGTCCTGCCCGCCAAGCCGCTGAGAGACGCGAATTATCTCGAGTCAATTTTTTAGGCTGAATCAGAATCGACACCTTATTAATACTAACTTTTCCACCTATTATCAAAATATTCGTGGTCTCAATACTAAGCTAAACTCCTTTAGATGCTCCATAAATTTATGCCCTTATGATTTTTTATGTTTTACCGAAACATGGCTATCAGACAATATTGCTTCAACAGAACTTGGACTCCATGACTACATTATTTTTCGCTGTGACCGCTCTTCCTCTTCTAACAAGTGTAGAGGAGGTGGGGTAATGATATGTATTAAAAAAAAATACTCTTGCCACATTCTTGAATCGTCTAATAATGTATCTGAACAATTATTTATTTGTGTTCTACTTGGTTCCAAGAAACTTGTCATTGGTTGTGTATACATTCCCCCCTCCTCTTCAATAGAAATCTATAAGTCACATACTGAAGCAGTTGAGCGTGTTTCCATAAAGGCCGATTCCTTACTTATTTGTGGTGATTATAATCTTCCTAAAATAGTGTGGCTTAATGATAGTCATGGTGTGAAAACTCCTAATAATGTTTCCCTTCATGCTTCCATAATAGTAAATTTCTTTGCCTTCCTGAATATGTACCAATTAAACTCGATCAATAACTGTGGAGGTTACTGTCTTGATCTAATATTTACCAATATGCCTAGCGTTTGTGTATGTGAAGCTACTGACTCAATATTACCAATAGATAAATATCATCCACCACTCGATATTAACTTCACTAATCCTTTCAAAAGTGACACTCTGAAATCAGCAGTTACATTCCACTACAAATTTAACAAAGGTGATTATACTGGCATGTATAATCACCTTTGTTAAATTTGCCCAATATGACTGGGCAGGTATGTTATCAAACAACAATATTAACGATGCTGTATTTAAATTCAACGAATGTATAACTCATGCTATAGATTTGTTCGTTCCAAGGGGAACTTTTTCCCAGCCTAAATTTCCTATTTGGTTCAGTATGAAACTAAAGCATTTGATTATGGAAAAAAAGAAAACACACAAGTTATTCAAATTAACGAACAACTTAGCGCTTTATCAAAAATTTTCTCAGTTAAGAGAATTATCCAAAATTGAATCTAACTTGTGTTATAAATCTTATATTGAACTCACTGAGACAAAATTAAATCTTAACCCTAAACAATTTTGGAAATTTATTAAACAAAAACGTATTGATAACGATCTCCCTTCAAGTTTATTTTTTAATGATACTCACGCCACCAACGATTTCGATATTGCCAACCTTTTTGCTGAACATTTCTCCTCTGTCTATACTGATAACATATGCACCATCCCTCCACTTAAATATGCTAATACTATTGACCTTAATAATTGCGAAATCACACTTGTAGATGTTTTCAATTACTTAAAAAATCTTCCCAGCAAAACAAGCACTGGTCCTGATGGTATACCTGAAATATTATTGAAAGAATGTAAATCTGTTGTATCTAAGCCAATTTGTTTATTATATAACTTATCATTATCATCTGCCACTTTTCCGGATTCCTGGAAGGTTTCCTATATACGACCTATTTTTAAATCGGGTAATAGGTCGAACGTAGAAAACTATAGACCTATATCGATGTTATCTCATATTCCTAAAATCTTTGAATCTATAATCACAAAAAAAATAACACCTATTTTCAAAAATGTGCTGATTGAGGAACAGCATGGCTTTAGATCTGCTAAATCTACCACTACAAACTTACTCTCCTTCACCAACACCGTAATCAATGGCCTAGAAGATAAATCACAAGTAGATGTTCTATATACCGACTTTTCTAAAGCTTTTGACAAAGTAAAACACGCTATCCTCATGGCCAAGCTATATGCTATAGGTATACGAAACCCATTGCTATCTTTCTTTAATTCTTATTTAAGCAATAGAAAACAAAGAGTTAAAATAAATAACATTGAGTCTATTATTATTGAAGTAACATCCGGCGTACCGCAAGGAGCACATTTAGCCCCGCTTCTCTTCAACTTGTTTATAAATGACATTATTCGTATTTTCTCTCACACACGCTTTTGGCTTTTTGCTGATGACAATAAGATCCTAAAAATAATCAAAAACTACTATGACTGCCTTCTTTTCCAATCAGATATTGACTCTTTCAATGACTGGTGTAAAATTAATTGCTTGGAACTAAATGTCGATAAGTGCAAAATTATGTCCTTCTACAGATCTAAAAATCCGATTGTTTTCGAATACAAATTAAATAATAATTGCCTAACAACTGTTCAATCTATTAAAGATCTTGGTGTCTCTCTTGATAGCAAGCTTTCTTTCCGGGAACATATAAATACGATTGTTAATAAATCTCTCAAACTACTTGGTTTTATCACTAGAACCACTTCTGACTTCAAAAACATAAATACCCTAAGAACTCTTTACTGCTCCTTGGTTCGCCCCCATCTTGAATATGCTTGTATTATATGGTCTCCTTTTTATGCTGTCCATATTCGTCATATTGAATCCGTTCAACATCGGTTCCTAAAGGGAATTGCTTGGAGGCTAGGATTAGAGCGAGGCAATTACTCGTATGCTGAAATTGAACAAACTCTAAACCTTTCTCCTTTAGAAGACCGTCGGATAAAATCTGATCTCATTTGTTTCTTCAAAATTATTAACTGTTTAATCGACTCGCCTACATTACTACAACTCATCACATTTAATATACCTTCTCGTAGACTCAGAAATAAAGACCTGCTTTTCCTCAATCAGCACTCGACTAACTATGGTTATAACTCACCACTGTCCAGAATGTGTAGACTGGTCAACTCACGTCAAGACCTTGATTTTTTTGGTATTAGCTTAAATTATTAGCGATCACATCAGTTCTGTCTAAGGTGATGGAACGTGTGATCAACGACAAACTGCTCACATACCTCGAGAAGAACAAAATTATTAACGACCGTCAATACGGATTCCGGCGGAACCGCTCGTGCGGTGATCTTCTCGCGTATGTGACGCATGTTTGGGGGCGATGCCTGGAACGTTTCGGTGAGACCCAAACGGTTGCACTGGACATATCCAAGGCCTTTGACCGGGTTTGGCACCGAGGACTTGTCAACAAACTGCATTCTTACGGACTTCCCGCATCCTTGTGTACGTGGATTGCCGACTTCTTGAGGGAGAGGTCGATTCAGACGGTAGTCGATGGTTTCACCTCTTCCTCTCACTCGATAAATGCTGGCGTCCCGCAGGGATCGGTTCTGTCTCCAACTCTGTTTTTGTTGCACATCAACGACCTTTTGTCATGTGCACCAATTCACTGCTACGCGGATGACAGTACAGTTCATGATAGCTTTTTGTTTGACAAGCCCCCAAAGGGCTCACAAACTCCAACAGCTCGTAAGGCTTTGAAGCAAAGAATGGACGGTTACCTCGAGAGTGTTTTCTCTTGGGGTAAAAATAATCTCGTTGAATTTAATGTTTCAAAGACCCAATCTTGTCTGATTACGTCTAAAAGGGATCGCAATGAAAATCTAGTCTCTTTCAGCGGAAGCAATCTTCCGAACAGGCCCTCCATTGATTTGCTTGGTGTAACCCTAAGTGACCAGCTCAGGTATGGGGGCTCCATCGAAGCCAGAGTAAAGTTAGCCTCCCAAAAACTGGGCGTACTGTACAGGGCCCGCAGATACTTTAAAAGTACACAACTGCTAACCCTGTACAAATCGCAAGTGCGCCCCACGGTTGAATTTGGCAGCCACCTGGTCTGGAGCTCCAAAATACCTGAAAAATACCCTCGACTCTGTGCAGAAACGGGCGGTCCGTTTGATAGATTCTCCCATCTTAACAGACGGATTGCAATCTTTAGAGCACAGGCGTTGGGTGGGAATGCTATCCTTGTTCTACCGGTATTACAATGGAAGATGCTCCGAGGAACTAGCATCATTGATCCCTTCGGCACCGGTGCATAGTCGGGAAACACGCCAAACGCGTGCCCAACATTTGTACACAGTTGACATTAGTCACATGAGAACGGGTCGTTTCTTCGACTCGTTCTTATGTTCAACAGCTCGGCTGTGGAATGATTTGCCGGCCTCTGTGTTTCCTCCTTCCTACAACATGGGTCTCTTCAAGACCAATGTTCATTCCTTCCTCTCCTCAAAAAGACCCTCCACACAGCATCCCAGATGACATAGGCCCTGAGGGAAATTATTTTCCTCAGGGCCTCCTGTGTGGAGTTAATGTAAAAAAAAAAAAAAAAGATTTCTGTCGCTCTTTAAACAAATGAAGATATGTAATATTCACCCTAATTTTTGCAAGGTCTTGACGTGACTTGACACTTATTTTTCTTCTATTTTCACTGTTTGTCTTTGCTTTCATGTACCATCCGAATCCTTACATTGTTCATTTCTATACTTCGTGATACTTTGTTTTAAATTGGACGTAAGTCCGTAAATAAATAAATAAATAAATAAATAAATAAAAACTTTGGAAAGTCTATTCGAATAACGACGTCGTTGCAGTGCTTCAAGAAACTCTGCGGCGAATGGTTGCTGACTGCACATTCAACCGCCAGCGGCGTAGCGTGGGTTTCGGCCGCCCGGGGCGGAGGAGGGGGGGGGGGGGGGTATATATCAAATTTTCAGAAATCGAGAATGGTATGCCTGTGATAGAATTTCTCATCGTCATCACACATACATATGCGGTGAATTACACACGCGGCAATCAATTTCTCAGAATTTTACATCATTATATAACTCAAATGTAAAGCTTTACTCGATGCACGATGAATCTGCAACTCGATATTTAATTTATCGTTGGTATTCTGAACACTAAACCAGTTTGTATGCGGTGAATTAAAACTACACTCAGAACATAATAATTGTTTTTCTTGGAAATATATAAATAGTCTGCAACTAGAATTTTATAACTGCACATCGAATAACAGAAGGCTTTCCTTTGAAATGTGTCAGCAGATGAATCCCACTGGAATTTTACATTCTGAACTGGTTTAAATTAAATCTGTACCTGGCGAATTAAAACTACACTCAGAACATGAAATGTTTTTTTCTTTGATTCTGGCAGCACATACATAGTCTGCAAATAGAATATTATAACTGAACTTCAAATAAGATAATGTTTTCCTTCAAAATGTGTCAACTGATGAATCCACAACTGGAAATACATTCACAATTTACATTCTGAACACAAAATTGTTTTAAATTAAGTCTGTGTGCGGTGAATTTAAAGTATACTCAGAACATGAAAATGATTTTTTATTTGATTCTGGCAGCACACACAGAGTGTGCTTCTAGAATTTTATAACTGAACTTCGAATAAGATAGTGTTTTCCTTTGAATTGTATCAGCAAATGAATCCTCAAATGGAATTTTACATTCTGAAAACTGGATTAACCCTTCGAATAATAAGAAAAAATATCTTTAAACTTTTGCCTGTCAATGTTTGCGCACAAAATTTCCGGTTCTTCCCAAGCATTTTAAAAGTTCCTTAGATTGTTTTTTTTACCCTTATGCAAAAAACAAAATTGTACTAAAATCTAGATAAAGTAATTTTTCCGACATGGTTATTAGAACACTATTGTTTCTAAGTATTAAAATTTTGATATTGGATATGTGAATTGACTCAAAAATACACGCCTTCGAATATTCGAATTAAAGTACCTAAAATAGAATAAACTTAAAATTTTAAATACAGATTCATTGTCTTAAAAAAATTGTAATAAAACTATATCTTAACTTTTTATCGCTATCACAAATTTATTTTTAAATTAAATGTGTGAGCATAATTTCACAGTTTTATTTTAAAATTAAACGTATGGAACAATTTGCGTCTCCCGTGATTAGACGGGTTAAATTAAATCTGTATCTGGCGAATTAAAACTATACTCAGACCATGAAAATGGTTTCTTTTTGATTCTAGCAGCACATAAATAGTCTGCAACTAGAATTTTATAACCGAACTTCGAATAAAATAATGGTCTCTTTCGAAATGTATCAGCAGATGAATAGACAACTGAAATTCATTCGCACACAATTCTGATTTTAATTAAGAGTTTGAGAGTTATCAGCTTTAATTAGAATTACTCTCATGATATGCGTGCGGTTTTCCAAGGAATTGCGAAATTTGCAGCTAAAAAAACTATAATTAAAGATATTTTTAATAAATAATAAAAAAAAGAAATGGATTTGTAAACGAAAGTATCATAGAACATTTTCAAATAATGATTCGAAATGTTTTAAATTTTTCCAAGATAATGTTATTATTTATTGTGAAAATTTGCCGCCCCCCTTCAAAGTGCCGCCCGGAGCGGGCCGCCCCCCCCCCCTTCCCACGCTACGCCACTGTCAACCGCACATCACAATTATTGTACCTAAGAGGCATTGCTAAAAACCAGCTGCATTTCGGGAGAAAACTGCATGTAGCTGAGCAGTGAGTGACCTATTTGTGAACAGAATCAATGCTATAAAAATATGTTCTAATGTGATCTATTGACACATAAATGTTTTTATTATTATTATTAACCTAAAGACGATTGTTTAAAAAAAAGAAAACGAATAACGAAAATTTAGAAACCAATGATCTCTTTATTACAGCGTTCAATTCAACTTACAAAACAATTTTCGGGCAAAACATGTTGGAATTGGGTCGTTTTCCAGAAAGCCTAAAGCACGAAAGACAATCATCCGAAAGACCGTATCCCAAAAGCTAAAATTCCGATCGTTTTATAAAAATAACAATGAGGCGTATGAACTATCTACCATTTTGCGTACAAAGCTAAATCATCACCATTTTTTGTGACATACCTACCTTATCTAATCCAACAGATAAAAAAAAATAAATTTCGACATTCGGGAATTGGCATTTGGGGTTACCGCAGCCGGTGTTTTTAAACGAGATTTAAAAAAAATATTATATCTGAAAGTCTGAGATGAAAATTACAAAAGGCAAATATTTTTTTTTGAAATTGTTGTCGTATTCTAAAGGTTACATTTGAAAAAGTTCCTAATTAAATCGCTAAATTCTTCCATGACTTTTCGGTGGAAATCATTATTTATGACAGAATGCGTTGAGTTCTTTAGTCAACACCAATTATTTTTATGTTTTCCAAAAAATATATTCCGCGTAACATGTCGTTCCATCATATCTGATTACTCTTTCCTCCATAACGAAACGACGAAATAATATAGTAAGAGAATGTGTTTCATTGTTTAACTTCAATTACTATTTTTACAATCAACTTGTCTTTTCATAACACCCGCACAACACAGTCCAGAATCTCATATTATTTGCTTTGTTTATTATCACCAAAATAAAAAAGTTTTACTTTGATTAAATACAATTGGCTTGTATTTAGCTGGTACCCGGCATGCCTAGCAATGCCATTCAAAGAAATAAATGGATTTTCCCTGCATGTCTTTTCCCGTGCGTCCCTGTTCCCTTCCACCTTCCCCGACTTCCCCCTCCCTCGTCACTTCCCTCTCCGCGAACCCCACCTCCCCCCTGCCTTTTATACAATTATACAAATTTCATAACGTCAGAGCTTACCATTACACATAGCCCACATTACTCGCTGATAATGTAGCTTTCTACTGGTGAAAGAATTTTTAAAATCGGTTTAGTGGTTTAAGCGTCAAAGTATTAGTATTAGTATGGATATGCCTATTCGGGCATTTACACAAGTGAAATACACAAAAATTTTGTTTAACAGTAATCATGAGGTAAAAAATACTAATTAAATTATACAGAACTCATGCAGAAGAATATTAGGAAATATGCTAACATAGATTTTTTGAGGAATGTTGTTATATCCTATTTGTAACTATATTTCAATTTGGGAGGCGGGAATGGGTACCGCCGCCCCGGGAACCTTTATTGGATAACCAACACCTCTGCCATAGGTCACCCCGAGTGGTTCGCTACGTTTGGTGATTTAGCAGGGGTGCCCGGGTTCATGGAGTGAGGTTTGTCTAGGTCTTGGAGGCGGATGACCAAGACACACTGAACCCCAGATTCCTACCCACCCCTTAAACCCTTTTCCTTCCCAGAACTCTCCTCTCCTCCCTTTCCCTAAAAAAAACCTCCACACAGCATCCCCAAAGATGACATAGGCCCTGAGGAAAATTATTTTCCTCAGGGCCTCCTGTGTGGAGCTCATGTAAAAAAAAAAAAAGTTGAACACATCTAATCATCTAACATCTAAGCACTTGTTCGCAGTATCTTGGAATATAGCTCCATTATTTGGGCCCCTTCTGAGCAAAACCATATTCTCGAAATAGAAAAAGTACAAAAGAGATTCATGCGTTACCTATATATGAGGGAATATATGTACTACCCTTTCCTGTATCCATCCTTATTCTTAGCAGGAATGCTCGATCTTAATACATTAGAAGCTCGCCGAAAAATATTTTTAGGAAAACATTTTTTTAAGATAATCTCTGGAACTATACATAATCCACCTATTTTGAAAGAGATTAACTTATATGTCCCAGACAAGTATACTCGTGGAAGGTAACATACCCTTTTTTATGCTCCAAAAGCGAGGACTTCTGACTATCAGAACGCGCCAGTCAACAGAGCGACTGAACTGCTCAACGAGTCTGCATTGACCATCGACATTTTTAACGTAACCTACAGGCAGTTTAACAATTATCTTTTGACGTATGTCACAAAGTAGTGAAACTGACCTTTTTATGTGTTTTGCTATACTTTTTGTCTAATTTGTAATCTTCTCCATAATGTATTGGTGAATAATCGTTTTACGGAGAACATGGAAAATAAATAAATAAATAAATAAATAATACTTCTGAGAGAGCATTTCCAAGTGCATCCAATCGAGGTACTAGTGAGTATCTAAATGACTCAGTCTTGATATTGTTCTTGTTAAAAAAAAAATAGATCGTGAAGTTCTTTTTGGTCCATCGTAAGTAAAAATCAGGGCTGTCTCATTAATAATTTTAAAAATAAAAGTCAATTTTAGAAATATGTCTTCTATCTGTGAATTTAATAATTTTATTTATTTCATCAAGTGTTTTTTTTATTATTTCTATAGATAGACCGAGTTCATAGTTAAAAGTTAATATATCTAAAGAATTTATGCTGAATTTTTCAATATTAATATCGAACCAGAGGTAATACTGCTCTCAATTGTTCGGAACCAGTGAGATTATGACATCCCTATTTGGGGCTGAAGGGTTATTTCAACATTTATATTTCATTTGCAAAAACTTTTAGTAAGAAAAAGTGACGAAATGCAACTGAAAACCAAATTTAAAACCAAAAACAGTTTTCGCTAATCTTAATATATAAAAATGAATGTTTCTTATGCTATATCTATACCATTTATCCGATTGAGATGAAACTTTGGTGAGTTGTTGAGGGCACGCTCGCGAAGGTTTCCATATAAACTGGTGAGCTCTGGCGTCATAAAATATTGTACAAAAATTTAGCAATAGGTAGCGCGCGAGTTGTTTGAAAAATACGAGGAGGAGAAGGCAGGTAAGGTGGAAGAGGTACGAGGGAGGGTAGGCGGGGAAGGAGGAAGGAGAACGCGACAGTTGAAGGGGGAAGGGGGGGAAGGTGGAGGGTGAGAGATGGCGGAATGGGAACGGGGACGAATGGGAAAGGGCACGCAGGGAGAAACAATTTATTTACTTAAGTGGAATTGAAACGCATGCCGGGAACTTGCTTTTGTTAACTTTTGTTCACTTTTGCACGGAAATAGTGACCGTGAGATTAATTTTGTGCTTGAACATAATTTTATGACATAATTTCATCTTTACGCTGCATCCATACATCCACTTAATAAGCAACAGACCGTGTTTAGGATTAATAAAGCAATTCCATTTAATCGGCGTCATCAGTCTGAATGCTTTGCGTCGCGACGTCGACGTCGTTTTTAGCAAAAATCATCCGACGCTTTTGAATGCTATTAAGGGCGGTGAAACAGGTCCATGGGGCGTGCGGGGTTAATATTGTATTTTGTAACATTTACATAGCGGTAATTACATTGGAGACTTCATAACCAAACAACGTACTTTGAAAAAATAATACAGTGAAAACCTTTGACAAAGAAAAGGTTTAAAGCGAAAAAATTGGTCAGTGTGAAGAATTTTTCTGGTCCCGGAAAATATTATACGATTTATTCAAGAGGTTTGGTTTTTAAACTGGCAACATTGTTTCTACAAACTCTCAATTTGACAGTTGACAGTTGATTTGTAGTCAGTACGTTTTGCCATTTTACCACGAAAAGACTGACGTCAGAACAGCGCTTGCAAAGTGTGCAAAATTATTTTATTGCGTTTATTTATTTTATTTAGTTTATTACAGGAAACATTTGGTGACCGCATAATTTCACATAATGGACCTGTGAACTGGCCTCCACGATCGTGTGATATCACACCATTAGATTAATTTCTTTGGGGTATGTGAAGTCACTAGTCTATGCTGATAAACCAGAGGCGTTGGACCATTTGGAAGTCATTCGCTGTGTTATTGCCGACATATAGCCCCAGTTGCTTGATAAAGTTGTCGAAAATTGAACTAGGTAGGTTTTAAAGTATCTACTTCCATATTTTAATGACATCAGAGGAAATTTTGATTTTGATTTCATATTTCTACATAAAAGAGAAGATTAGAAACCCACTTTTTTGGACGTGAGGTCTACTGTTCTCGAAGTTGCTAGTTTTTAACTGTACTGCAACTGTATTGCTGGTTTTAAAATATTTACTATGTAACACCATGAATTACTTTACAACATAAAAACTATTTCATATCTCAGCAAGAGTATGTGATACTCCCGAGATAGACTAGATCAGTGATGAGCAACTCGCGGCCCGCAGTCCGCATACTGCGTTGGTTTCTGCTCCGTTTTGTAAAAGGATTTATTTATTTTTAATATCCACGGTGCAAATATACCTACCATAAACAATGATTATTTTAGCCGATTCTTTGTGAAAGCAATTCTTTGTGGAATAAATGTAATTAAAAATATTAGAAAAATTGTATTTTTTAAACTTTTTTATTTAAATTTGAGGTGCAGACGCCCGGTTCAATTTTTCGCACAATTACTCTAGGTCACCCTCTCATGATTCTTTTTTCTTTGAAGAACTTTTGAATATCACAGTATATGGATATAGAACCTGTTCCACATCGGACCAGTTCCACCCAGTAACCGGAACCGCAGTGACAACCTATTTCAGGAAGCAACCAACTCAGGTTTCGGGATTTTTTTCTAAAATAATATATTTTCTCACTAACTAACTCACTAACAATTCACGCAGTTTCCCCGCAGGGATAGGCAGAGAGGACGGACCTACAAACAACTCGGTTTTGGCACACACTCCTAGCCTCGTTGACATTCATACATCGTCTCATACATGCTCTTCTATTATTCTGACTCTCGACATGGCCCGACTCAAGTATCTGATTCATTTGGTCGTGACATGTTTTTCTCGGGCGTCCCCGACTTTTTCTATCATTCACATTTGCGTTATATTATGTTCTCCTTACACTACTATCCTCGTTCATCCACTCTTCATGCCCAAACCATCGGAGCGTTCCTTTCTTATTCTTACTCATTACGATTACATCAGCTTTGCATTCTTTGCGGATCCCAACGTTTCTCGTACGATCGTACGTGGTTTTACTACACATACGCCTCAGGGATCTCATTTCTACAGTATTCAGTCTACTTTCATCCTTCCTCTGCCAGTTCCTTGCCTCACTGCCAAACATCAGGATAGGTACCAGTCCATTATGGATGGCTAGCTTCGCTTCTTTGGACATCAAATTTCATTTCTACATTAATAGAGTTACCTGCATTCACACTTCTTTCAACATCTCTATCAGCCTTTCCATATCTCGTAAACATAATTCCCAAATAAAAAAACTGATCCACCTGCTCCAAGTATTCATCATTCACAACTATGTTGCACATTGTTTTCGGACTCTCTCTTTCATAAACCATGACTTTAGACTTACATACATTCATTATTAATTAATTCTCAGCAAGTATAATGTTAACGAAAGCTCTGATGAATAAAACAATGATAAAAATCGACAGCATTTATTGGTTTCGCCTTGAAGATATAAGTTTTTTGCCTGCGGCGCTTTGTTAATACGTTACTTGATTTTTTTGTTAAAAAATTACGAGTTACCAAAATATGTAAAAATTTTCGACACAAACAAAGTTAACCATGTCAAGATATTTGTACGCTACGGCCCGCGAACAAGTTGAACGTGCATAAATTGGCCCTACAGTTAAAACGGTTGATCATCACTAGACTAGAAGGTTCTCAAGCCTGAGGCTCCATTCCAGTTATGTTAAAGTTTCTAGATTCTCGGTCAACTTCAACACCGAGTTAGAAACAATTATTTTCTATGGTTTAATCTTGCGTTTGAGTTTAAACTTACACTTAGCAAATGGAGCCGAGCGGTGAGAAATCTCAAAGCGTAAAACCACTGATTTATTTAACGTTATCTCGGGATAGAGAATTTTGGTAACACCGCGCCGTTCCACCTAAAATTATTAATTTAATAGGCCTATTTTAAGATAAATAATAGCTGTGTCGAAACAAGGAGAACATTATGAATTTCATGTGCGTGGGAGCTCTTATACAAATGTTTTTATGAGACTCACATGGAAATATGTCTAGGATAATTTATAAAGGAATAAATTTTTTTCGTGATTTATTTTTGGGGCATTACGCTGTGTTGTGCTACCTCCTTCTACAGCTAACATTTCGGACAGTGTTAGTGTCCTTCATGGCAGATGTGTAATCGATTGTGGTGAAGTGTGTGCTTATGTTATGAAGATAACCGTGTTACCAGTCTCTAAGAGCTGGAATTAAATTATGGTTAAAAATGGTTTTCTATGTTAAATTAAGATGTAGCCAACTTTTTAAATATTAATTGGATTTTTGTGAATTTCAATAATTGCCACCGTAATTAGGCGTGCTATATGCGTTTTGGGTCTTCCCGAGACTTCAGGAACAAATCCAAAGTAATGGATTTGTTCCTGTCCAAACGCTCGGATTTTTTGTAACACTAGCGCCACACAGGAGGCCCTGATGAAAATAATTTCCTTCAGGGACTATGTCATCTTAGGGGACGCTGTGTGGAGGGTCTTTTTAAGGAAGGGAAAGATAGGGAAGTTCTGGAAAGGAAAAGGGTATGAGGGATGGGTATGAATCTGGGGGTTAGTGCGTATAGAAATGATGGACGTATGAACCCATCCCTCCAACTGCGGTGCAGGGCGATGGGTCGAGAGATCAATGGCCTACTTCACAGCAGCCTTCCTCAATCGCAGCAGGTGGGCTGACGCATCCGCCGCCAAGACCTGAACAAAACCTCACCCCATTAAACCAGGCACCCCTGCTAAGTCACCAAATTGCCGATTTGTCAGGGTGGCCTAGTTTACATGTTCAAAAGTGTTCTGATATCCTTTCGGAGATCGTCCGTTTTGTCTCTTTATACAAACCTTGTCACATCCGGATCAGCTGAGTTCATAAACTCCATCTTCCTCTGGACACAGTTTAAAGAAACGCTGGGAAAAGAAGGCGATAGCGCAACACGGCGTAACACCCCAAAAATAAATCACGATAATACTATTGGCCGTGAAAATCTAAAACCATGACCGAATTCAATTTTTGTTATTATTTTGAACGTGAATAAGTTATCGAAGTGTGATTACTGAAAAATTATCGGAGGACCTGCTATAAGTACATTGAATTTTGTCACCGTAGGCTGGGTCACTGGGTGGGGATCTAGACCAGGTGGCTAACTATATCTTCCAGAACACTAAGCAATTAATATCAGGTCTACCTTTACGGGTCGTTACCCTGAGTTAACCGTAGAGGGAGGGTGAATTCATACGTTCGTCTCTCCTGAACACATTGACCCCCAGATCCATACCCACCTGTTGTCGAGGATATATTGTCTAGAAAAAGATATTGGCACCTCTGGGACTCAAACCCAGGACACAACCTCAAAACAGCTCTACCAACTGAGCTAAAGAGTCTATATCAAATTCATATCATACTTCGACTAAGAACTGCTAACATTATCTTCATTTTTTTTTCTTTTTTTAGCTCAGTTGCTAGAGCTGTTGCCATGTAAGCAGAAGGTCCTAGGTTCGAGTCCCAGAGGTGCCAATATCTTTTTCTGATTTTTCTGTCTCCAGATTTTCGATTGAGTTTCGCTAATGTTGTCTTCATTAAATTAAATATTACAATTTGAGGTTTGACTTATAAAGTTAAAAATAAAAATAAATAAAATAGCATTTTTCAAATTTCTACACGGCACGTTTTTGTGAGGTTCGGTATTATGGCACCGAATGATCATAATTTGGGAGGAGGGTATGGGTACCCCCCCCCCCGGGAACATTTATTGAATTACCAACGCCTCTGCCGTAGGTCACCCCAAGTGGTTCGCTATGTTTGGTCACTTAGCAGGGGTGTCCGGGTTCTTGGGGTGCGGTTTGTCCAGGTCTTGGCGGCGGATGCGTCTGCCCACCGTGGCGAGCCGGATAGAAAGAGACTATTTGAGGGAGTCCCTTTCACTTCTCCAGCCGTACTCTCCTGGAACATCGTCTTGCACCGCAGTTGGAGGGATGGATTCATACGTCTGTCACTCCTGGACTCACTGAACCCCCAGATTCCTACCCACTCTTAATACAATTTCTCTTCCCTGATCTTCCTCTTCTTCCTTTCCTAAAAATACCCTGCACACAGCATCCTCAAAGATGACATCTTTTGTGGAACTAAGCATATTGGAACAACTCTCTTTTTATAACGTTTTGAAGATTATTCCCATTTATGTTATATTGACCGGTCAGTGGTTGAGTGGGCATAGCGCTTGGGTCCCACCCGAGCGTCGCGTGTTCGATTCCTCGGCTGGCTAAATCCTCCATCACAACACAAGCAACATTTTCGGCTTTCTGTGGTGGTAGTAGGAGATTTTCAAACATTGTTGGGTTATTCGTAACCCGGGAATGTTTGTCTTTCTTTTTTATAAAAAAAAAAAAATGTAAGGTATAATTGAAGAATAAGATAACACTTATAATCTAAACGAAACTATAAAAGAGAACAGTACACAGAAAAATAAAAAATATATCGGTCATATCTGGGACTCGAACCCAGAACCTCTCGTCTTACCGGGGTGGGGTAACACCTTACCAATTCGGTTACTGCCACCTCTTATTTAAATACTCCTATCGTATTTTTTTGTCAAATCTTATATTCCAAATTTCCGAATTAACAAAATTATCTTCGACTATTTTTTTCTATATTATTGGCAACTACCTTGTTCATTGGAAACAACTATTTCAAGAACTGGTTTATAACCTAGATAGTGTTTCCGATTTTATTTATATGGGATACTTGTTGATGTTTTTATTTCTAAATGAATATTTAATATTTATTAGAAAAACTCTCGGAATAAATTCGGTGTTTGGGTAAAATTCCTAAAAAATAAAACTAGTTATTTTTATACTAATTTGGGGTCGGGGAATCCGAATCTGAAAGAATTAGGCGGCGGCAAGCAATATTAACTGAATTAAACGACTTTAAAAAATTTTATACACATACAGGAAAATAGCCATTTTGGAAGCATTTTGATTCCTAGAAAATCAAACTAGTTATTTTTATACTAACTATGGGCTGGGGAATCCGAATCTGAAAGAATTAGGCCGCGGCAAGCAATATTAACTGAATTACACGACTTAAAAATTTTCTATACACACACACTTGAAAATAATCATTTCGGAAGTATTTTGACACACGTAGTACAAAGATCATAGAAAAACAAGAAATATACAAAAACATGTGCCGGCAGTGTTACCAGCTCTCAAAAACATACCTTATAAATCGACCAAGTCTTCTTCGTCCGTCGTATTAACACATTAACCTGATGAATTACGACTATCTCAACGGCGTATTCTTAAATCAAAAGTATGAAAATTCGTAGTCTTAAAAATGCGTAACCTAACGTTAGGTTTGTGTAACATGGTTTGTGCCCCTTTATACCGCCTGATCGCGTCCCTAACCTAACCTAACCTAACGCTAGGTTTGTGTAACATGGTTTGTGCCCCTTTATACCGCATGCTCGCGTCACGGCAAAAAAACATCCCTGTTTTCAAGTAGTTTAGCGGCTACGCTAGGTTTGTGTAACATGGTTTGTGCCCCTTTATACCGCCTGCTCGCGTCCCTAACCTATCCTAACCTAACGCTAGGTTTGTGTAACATGGTTTGTGCCCCTTTATACCGACTGCTCGCGTCACGGCAAAAAAACATCCCTGTTTTCAAGTAGTTTAGCGGCTACGCTAGGTTTGTGTAACATGGTTTGTGCCCCTTTATACCGCCTGCTCGCGTCCCTAACCTATCCTAACCTAACGCTAGGTTTGTGTAACATGGTTTGTGCCCCTTTATACCGCCTGCTCGCGTCACGGCAAAAAAACATCCCTGTTTTCAAGTAGTTTAGCGGCTACGCTAGGTTTGTGTAACATGGTTTGTGCCCCTTTATACCGCCTGCTCGCGTCACGGCAAAAAAACATCCCTGTTTTCGAGTAGTTTAGCGGCTGCGCTAGGTTTGTGTAACATGGTTTGTGCCCCTTTATACCGCCTGCTCGCGTCACGGCAAAAAAACATCACTGTTTTCAAGTAGTTTAGCAGCTACGCCGGGTTTATGTAACATGGTTTGTGATACAAAAGAACGTGCCCCTTTATAACGCCTACTCGCGTCAAGGCATAAAAACTCCACAATACTAGTTGGTGTACCTTCCTAAAATATTTGAGAATCAATTATAAAAAATAAGTACTTAAAATATAAACATGTTATTTTACGTTATAAATATTACTGCTTAATGGCAACACTTAATTTTGTGTGGTAAAAACATCTATGTTATCGTGTTTTTCTATGATCTTTGTACTACATGTGTCAAAATACTTCCGGAATGATTATTTTCATGTGTGTGTGTATAGAAAATTTTTAAGTCGTGTAATTAAGTTAATATTGCTTGCCGCCGCCTAATTCTTTCAGATTCGGATTCCCCGGCCCATAGTTAGTATAAAAATAACTAGTTTGATTTTCTAGGAATCAAAATGCTTCCAAAATGGCTATTTTCCTGTATGTGTATGAAATTTTTTAAAGTCGTTTAATTCAGTTAATATTGCTTGCCGCCGCCTAATTCTTTCAGATTCGGATTCCCCGACCCCAAATTAGTATAAAAATAACTAGTTTTATTTTTTAGGAATTTTACCCAAACACCGAACTTTAGCCAAACTCTCTTGTCATAATTTGGAAGGTTATTCCCATTAATGTAATAAATCATTGACGAAGAAGATAACACTAATAAAACATAAGACACAGAAACATAAAAAAGATAAGGGCCATTGTGACGGCCGATGCCGCGACACGAGATGATGTGAACCGTAAATCCTTTTTTTATAAGTAAAATACCATTGACTGTGTTTTAAAATATCGATCACAGGAAATAGGGCTATGAGAGGAATAGTCTCTTACCTTTGACGGCTTCCTGCACTGCTTCAGGATCGATCCTGGTACTGGCAGCTTCCCAATAATACCGGCACAACACCAGGTTTTATATAACGACACTTCGAGTTCATAAAAAATGAATTTATGCGATTATTTGCGATATTTCGCATAGCGAGCTGTGACCAATGTCACTTCGAATTTCCAAGTGCCCAAGTAGGTAATTTAAACTTGGGTGGCAATATTGTTTAATTTTTCACAAGTAGGTAGGAAACATATCTTCTTCTTTTCCTGGTAGAGACTTTGAGGAAAGGAGGAAGAGAAAGGAAACAATGATTGATGAAAGACTTGGGGAATATGGATTTAGTTAAAAAAAAAACTGTTTCAGAACCAAACAGTAATTTAAATAAGAGGTGGCAGTAGCAGATTTGGTAAGGTATTTGTCCCGGTAAAACGAGAGGTTCTGAGATAGAGTCCCATTTGCGACCATTATTTTTTTGTTTTTCTATATCTTGTTCTTTTTTGTATTTTCGTTTAGATTACCAGTGTTATATACTTCTTCAATAATCCAATTAAATGCACGGTAAATATATGCAGTTAGTCCACCTCACGGATAATACGGAACGTTCGTGTTGTCAAAGTTTGATGCACGGATGATACGGAATGTTCCTTTTTTAAGTAATAGACAATCAAATATGACATTTGTCGGAAGTACCAATCTTATAAAATAAATTCTCTAAAATAAACTCGCTTTTAATCATACTTTTAAAAAACATCCCAGGTTTTAAATGGTTTGTTTGGCTACGCAGGGTTTGTCTAGCGGGTTTGTGTAATTATTTTAATACATTTCTTTCCATGTTCTACTGTTATAAATACAGGTACAAATTTGTCAATGATGCAATCACTTTGTTTTACGCAAAAATATTTTTTCTATGATTGGCAGCATTGTCTATGAAATTTTAAAATTAAAACGATGGATAAACAATGGCGTTACCGCGAGAGTGAATTAATTTTAACAAAATTAAAATGTTAAATGCATATTTTTTGCATGTTTTTTGGTCTCCCCCGACATAAATACTCACTTTTCGTAATAATAAAGCTAAATCTAACTGTTTGGATAAAAAGTATTCCGTATTAACCAGTAAGCGGTTTAATGCATAAATAATAAATGCACTGAGAGATGAGTGTGGAGGTGGTCATTGCACAGAGGTTTCTTTAGTAAATTCAATTTTAAATAACTGACAGATGAAACAGGAGTTGATCGTTGCACTAATTGCTTCAAACTGATTAGTTCCACGAGTTATTGTTCCAAATGTCACACGTAGATAACATTGACCAAACACCTTGTCAGAGGATACGTACATAGATAGTAATGTTGTGTTGTTCTATATCTCATATTTAAATTCAATTTGCACTGAGCACTTCTCATTTAATCATTTTGCTTAATCTCGATGTATAGAGTCCTTTACTCATAATTTTCTCATCTATGTCACCTTTTACGAAACATTTCAATGCATTTTTTTGTCTATTAGCAGTCTTTGTCGACGGTAGACTGTCTGGAGACCAGACCCTGGGTCCCTCGCAAGTAAGTTGGATGGAGGAAGGGAGATGTACATATTTGCGTCAACCGCCACCCCTCATACCTTTTTTTCCCAGAACTTATTTTTCTTCCTTTCCCCAAAAAGACCCTCCATACAGCATCCTCAAAGAAACATAGGCTCTGAAGGATTTTCTTCCTCCGAGCCTCCTGTATAACAAATGTGGAGATAATGTTAAAAAACGTCGAGTCAAATATGTGGAGATAACATAAAAAAACCGTCGAGATACGTTGAAATAAATGTGGAGTTTTTTTTTTACATGAGCTCCAGACAGGAGGCCCTGAGGAAAATAATTTCCATCAGGGCCTATTGCATCTTTGGGGATGCTGTGTGGAGGGTTTTTTTAAGTAAAGGAAGGAGAGGAGAGTTCTTCGAAGGAAAAGGATTTAAGGGGTGGGTTCAGTGTGACCTGGCCATCCGCCTCCTAGAGTTAGACAAACCTCACCCATGAATCCGGGCACCCCTGCTAAATCACCAAACGTAGCGAACCACTTGGGGTGACCTATGGCGGAGGTGTTGGTTATCCAATAAAGGTTCCCGGGGCGGCGGTACCCATTTCCGCCTCCCAAATTGGAAGATAACGTAAAAAACCCGTCGAGATAAATATGTGGATATAATGTAAAAAAAGGTCGATACACGCCGAGACAAATATGTGAAGATAATGTAAAATAAGTCGAGATACGTCGAAATAAATATGTGGGCATAATGTAAAAAAACCGTCGAGATAAATTTGGAAATAAAGTAAAAAAAAAACGTCGAGATAAATATCTGAAAATAATGTGAAAAAAAACAGCGCAAATGTTCTTTTAATTCTAATTAGTAATAATTATGTATAAGATAAATTCTTATCTTCTAAAGAAGGATTGAATTTGAGATCCACATAAAAAAAGTCTAGTTATTAAATCATTTACAATAATTTCATCCATTGAATTATATACCTAATTGCATCACAGGGTCAAAATAAATTTCGTTATTCTACCTTGCCCAACTTACAAACTGGCATAAAAAATATTCCGCAATCAAAATAACATAATCTAATTCTTTCAAAAGGTTTTTTGTATCGAATTACGGTGCCACCGAAAACCTTTACAATTTGCCCCTGAAATGAAGCATTATATATTTACAAAGAAATTTAATTAATTCAATCTTATTTACCGAAAACCTGTTTTTGCGAATTTGCAAACAATTTTTTTAATAAACCTATGATAATAATACTAAGAAATCCGTTGCTCACTCTTATTTCTAAATTATTATACAAATCAAAGCTTAAATAATGTTCCAGAAGCTTTTATAATATAATTTTAGTATAATTCAGAAGGCTTTTATTTGAATAATTAGCCTTTGGGGTTATGCGAGTCGTAAATCGTTATTAATTTGGGAGATAAATCCACAATTTTATTGCGCATCAAAATGGAGAGATTTTAACGTAAATAATATATTTATCTAAATGTTATCTACTACTAAATTACTCCTGCTTGTTTACGAAAATATTTTTTACAAATTTTCAATTGTAAACATTTTTTGCAAATTTTCATTTATTAGACCTTTATGTGTCTACATCTGTAATCTCTGTTTTATACAAATTTCAATTTGGGAGGCGGGTATGAGTACCACCGCTCCGGGAACCATTTATTGGATAACCAACACCTCTGCCATAGGTCAAAGTGACAACTGGTCAGCTACGTTTGTATACTAAACAGGGTTCATGGAGTGAGGTTTGGCTGGGTCTTGGCGGTAGATGGATACTGCGTGGTGGGCCTGACCGGGAGGGACCGTTTGAGGGAGACCATTTGGCCTCTGCAGCAGGACTCTCGACCCATCGCCTTGCATTGCAGTGGGAAGGATGGATTCATACGCATCCATTTACCACTCCAAGACCCATTGACCCCCAGATTAACTACCCATCACCCTTAACCACCCCACATACCTTTTTATTCCCGGAATCCTTTTTAGAATTCTCCTTCCTTTTCTTTAAAAAACCTTCCACACAGCAACCCCAAAGATGATCGAGGCTCTGAGGGAAATTATTTCCCAGAGGACCTTCTGTTTGGAGCTATTGCAAAAAATATACATAATAGCATACAACTGTCTCATGTAGACTACATAAAGAAAAATCATTTATGAATCCCTTAAAAATTCAATAATAAGGTTTGCATATTAAGATATCGGAAAAGATTCACCAGAATGTTTATTTTACAAGCAATGCCACAAAGAACCGAACCAAACTGAAAGTACGTTGGCTTCCCTGCACCATGCACCTCCCAGAAGAAATTGGTGTACCAGCCCATGCCCGAAAGACTATATGCAGCGATTCCTGATCATTATTTGTATAAAAATACGGTAAATATCGGTTCGGACTGCCCACGCTTATTACGAATAATTTTTAGAAAAAAACTTTAGATTCGCCTTAATTACTATTAAAGGAAACTTTTTGGCTTTGGGGCGGCGGAAAATAATGCATTTTAATTTTCAATTGCATAAAACCAAAATTCACTTCGCGAGCCGACCCAGCGAAATTCCGCGGCCGTAAATGTCACTGTTATGTTGGTATCCTTGATAAATTAGCAAGAGCTCATACGACTGTAGCCGACTTCGTGGGATAAGGCGCGTAATTATGAAATTTGTCTAGCGGGCTTGTTTGTGTAACATGGTTTGTGATACAAAAGAATGTGCCCCTTTATAACGCCTACTCGCGTCAAGGCAAGAAAAACATCCCAGTTTTCAATTAGTTGAGCGGCTACGCTAGGTTTGTGTAACATGGTTTGTGATTCGCGGTATTTCATGTAGGTATCCCATGAAGTCGGCTACAGTCCATAACAGTGTCGGTTCGCGAAGTGAATTTTGGTTTTATGCAATTGAAAATTAAAATGCATTATTTTCCGCCGCCCGAAAGCCAAAAAGTTTCCTTTTATAGTAATTAAAGCGAATCTAAAGTTTTTTTCTAAAAATTATTCGTAATAAGCGTGGCTAGTCCGAACCGATAATTACCAAAAATACAAATGTCATTTTGCTGTCCTGTTATATTTTTATCAATTGCAAAATAAATATATATTTTTTTTCTATCATACCTCGCCACTGGGTTCATTCTGCCCTAGCGCATCACTTGATACGCATTTCGTCTTGTTTTCGCAGCACCGTACAGAGAGACGGGGTGCGCATCACGTGATCCGTTGCTACGTGTAGCAGTGCGATCAGAGGCGACGTGTGATAGAAAAAATATTTTTGGTTTTATTGAAATAAAAATATTATCGGAGAGCAAAATGGCAATTACATTTGTTACTCCAAATACAATCTGGAATAGCTGGTTAAAATCCTCCGGGTAACTGCTGATAAATTCTGTAGAATTTACAAGACGGTCTATATTACCATAGATGTGGGTACACGCGTATGTCCGTAAATTCTCTCCAATACGTCTGATTCTCGAAACGAAAAATACTTTCGCAACGCACCTAATGTTAAAAGTTTCACCATAAATCTTCAAGTACGGTAGGATTACTCCACTTTATTGTGCTTAGAATGTTGTTCAGATTAAGTATCTATATTATGGTTAAAGTTTGCTTATTTTATAGCCTTGTATGAGTATGTTTTCATCGTTTTATTAAAAAATAACCATCTGCGTTCAATTAAGGTGTTTACATTTATGCAAAAAATAATTGAAACGCCCTATGGATTTGGAAGAAAAAATTGTCGACGTAGAAAAGTTACAGCTCATTTTAATTGAAAAAAAATGTCATCGGACAGCAAAATTATATGTACAGTTTTTACTCTGTAATGTCTCTTAGGTCCTCTCCAGACAAAATCATTATTTCACCAGTATTCTCCAGTACTACAATAGGTATTGTGATGAATGCTAACCTTCAACCTACGAGAAGCCCACAAGGAAAAATTTTTTTTCTCCTTAATACTATGTAGAGAATTCGGTACATTCGGCGACATCTGTCCGAGCAGTTGGGAACTATTACAGAGATCTGTATAAAGACTGAGGCGAGGGAAGCCCCATATCATAATTGTCTCGAGAACAAAGAAAGTTTAAATTTTACCAATAAGAGAGTGTGTAAAGCAATTAATATGATCTGAACCAATCAGAGAGATTAGAGGCGTGTAGAGTTCTGGTGGACTTTGATCAGATTGAGCGGCCTTGAATAAATTCTCACAGGAACGAAGGGTGAACGAACTGTATAATAAACAAACCTTTAGACAAAGAGTTGAAGGATTATTAACCCCGGATCGTGTTTACATAAGGCGAGATCGAAAACTGGAGGTTTTGGGCGCCAAAAGTTTCAAATGGAAACAAAAAAATCTTAGACGGGAATGTTGAAAATAAATATCACTGATAAGGGCACGGAAAACGTAACATGAATAGTCCCGGGGAACGATTTAATTAAAACCGACCTGGAATGATCGCAAAAAACGGGTGGAATCTCGGAAAATTTCAAAACTGAAGATAATAGCCTGGGAAAGGGGGAAAACCCAATTTATATGGTGATGGAACGGTGAAACGAAGTAATTAGAACCAAATATCTCAAGAGAAAACTAATTGGAACTACTTGAATAGGTACCGATATGAGGATTACTCTGTTCTGACAGCACCATTCAGGAAGATTGAGAAAATTATATCTAAGACCGCAGTACATTTTGGTCACTCTACAATTAAAGTAAATCGCAGGAAAGGATGCTTAACGTAGTCTGACGAAAGGAAAAATGAAAAATATACATACAACAGTGGAAAATTATTGTTATCAATTCTAAATGAAGCGGAGATATTAGAAGGACGATTTTAAGAAGAAAATTTAATAAAAAGATGGTGGTTTCGTTGGGGGCATAGTTGTGTGCTAGTTGCAATCTCAAAGGAATACAATTAGTATTGTTAAGTGTCTGGGGTCAAGTAACAATACCGGACAAATAACGGATGATTTTATTCAACAGAAATGGTCGTTTTATGTCATTTGTGCCGTTGAAAGGATCACATAATTGAGCTTGGCTACTGACAAAGTGGACGCAGGAAATGGTTGTCGACCACACATGTATTTTGTTTTCAAAAACAATGAAGATCCGAACATGCCTTTTATTTACACAAGGCCCATTATCGATTAAAAAGGGCAATAAAAATTAACGTTGCTCTAACGTAATGTATACACTATAGAATTCATATAAAATTTTATTACAAACACATTAACAATGACTTATTACCAAAGTACATAAAAATTTTAAATAAATACATGTCAATGAGAAAATTTATGTGATTTCCTACGTGAGAGAGATGTTAGGCTGGTTTCGGTCTAAAACATGAGATAGGAGATTATCAGAGATTTGACAAAAGGTCGTATACGGAGGAACCGAATTTGGTTTTTTTTTCTATGAAGGTCTGGGTGATCAGAAGTCATTTTCCTACGAAAAGAGAGCTTTAAGAAGTCTTTAAAACGCCATGGTTTGATAAAGAAGGGAAAGTTTGTTGGGGGAGTTCATTGGGAGAGTTCGTTGAGAGTCCGTTGGCAGTCGGGATACAGACCGGGGTCCAGGAACAAACGTAAAACTCTTTATTAAAAGTTGAAATTTCTACAAGTGTTTGCAAAGGAGTAAAATCGGTATATAATCTCCCTTTAAATTGAGGAATAAAAAAAAATCCGAAAAAGTGCTTACAAATAATACTTCGTGAAAGTTCGGGTGTTTTGTTTTATAATCAAAGTGTTTAAAGTCAGTAAATAAGAATTTAATAATATTCGGGTTTCTTTTACAACATAGAGTTATTGACTTTCTAATATTTAACAAAAATACGGTGTCTTAAAATAAATACAGTTTACCGGATAAAAGAAAACACATGACGCGATTATTTTTAAAACTAACTAAAGATGATATAATAATTAAAACTATAATTTTACTTTAAATTACTTAATATCGGTGAAATTAATAACAATAACAAATTGCTCGATTCATGGTGTTACGACAATAAGATGCCTTAAAATTTCATTGTGATTTAAATAACTAATTACAATAAACAAAAGTGATAATAATTCAAACACTTAGAAAACGTGCGTATCTACGGTTATTAATTCTAAAGTGATTTTAAAATATTGAGAATAAATAATAATTTACCAAACTCCGGATTTCAAAATTAAAACATCTGAATTTCAATTTGATAAATCATTTTCGAATCGAATGAAATAAAAAACAATAGTTAATACGAGTTTGAGAAACTAAGTGAAATACCGAAGTGAATCTTAAATAGACAGATATTTTGAAGAGTTTCTTTCATCATCAGAGTCATTTCTCAAGAAGACCGATAGGAATCCGTTAGCTAGGAAACAAAAAGGGAAGCCTTGATCACAATGTCGTTGTCATAAAATTACCGACTTGAAAAATTGTAATCGATCGAGGCTGGTAAGATTTAACCAATTATTAATTATTTTCAGAGACAGAGAAGGAAGGGACAGGCGGCATCACCAATAAATCAATCGGAGCTTTAAAGTTTTGTCACTAACACACTGATAACAATTCTCACTTGCTCGAAAGTAGGTCAAATAGGAAATACCTACTTAAAAATTAGGTCATACAAGTACTCGTTTTAGTTAGGTAGGTCTATTGTTTATTTAAGCGCGCATAAGGATACGGCGACATAAGATATCAGTTTGATTCGTAACCGAAATACCTATATTTCTCAAAACTAGGTCAAGCAAATTATACCTTAGTTGAAATCAGGTCATCCAGATACCTCTTAGGTTAGCAAAGTACCTACTTAAACGACCAATGTTTGGGTAAAAACTAGGGCAAATAAAATATAAAAGAATTAGTTAAACAATGAATCGTGCTTCAAAAGGACAATGACCGTAGAAATAAACAATCTCCAAAGTAGGTCAGTAAACCGAAGGTCGTCTATGTGAAGTGTAAACATATAAACCAAAAAAAAATGATTTATCTATCCCTTATCGTTCATTCGTTCATCGGAGTTAATTAACTATTGGCGCAATGTAATTAGGTATTACTCGGTGTGATAGAAATGCGCCTCTCAATCAATTTTAGGTTCATTGGCATATTTGTATAATAATAATAATAATAATAATAATTTATTCCAGTATGTATGCAGGGGAAGTGCAATGCAATACATCCCATATTTTAAAATTACAAAATAAAGACAACAATAAGATGAGGGAGAAATAATTAACAAAAACACATACATTAAATAAAACAAATACGTAACACATAATTAGATAGAAACGCATCACTAAATCAATTTTGATATCCTAGCGTACTTGTAAAACAAATACCTATTAGCTTCCTTTCACCAGCATGATTAGGGTATGTTTATATGACCTTCGATTGTGCATCAAAAATTTCGATTGGAGTTCAATGTCATCCATTGACACAGTCGCCTAGATCCCATCAATAGATAAACAAAACAAAGCATAAATGCCAAGGGACAAGTTTATCAATTATAGCTTACGACGAAATCTGCATTCAGTATGTGATAGCAACATTGACGTTAAATTCATTCAATTCTAAACAACTTGATTATACTAGAGCGATCGCCAATAGGTAGCATTGTTACAGCATGCAAAAATTTCGCAAAGTAAAGTACCGCGACTAGCTTCAAACTCAAAAGAGCTCATCATTATTATTCAGGAGGTCATTGATTCAATGACAACATGATTTATCTCATTTTATAAATTTCTCTTATAGGAAGTAGGTATCCAGGAATCCATAATCATCCGCAATCCTAAATACCTAACACACGAGGAACTAGTGACCTCATTTAAAAAACACTGGTGTTCAAATACTCATACAGTCCTAAATCCGAATTTGCACACGTATCTAGACTTCAAGGCTTCTGTATGTGAGTGTTGGCTATCCGGAAATGTAAGTGTCAACCTTTCTGGTCGGAGAGCTTTGATCTTGTGGCGGTATTGTCGAGGTGGGCATACGGGGAAGAGGAAGGACGTATGCGGACAGTACGCTGACGCGGCATTAAAGCTGCAGGTTATTTGCATACCGTAAGTCCTTGTCGAACCTGAAAGCAAACATAAGGCTCACGAGGTGCGTTTTATGTCAGCTAGTCAGAGGTGGAGTGTAACGCTGGGTCGGTCACGCGGGAGGATGGATCTGCATGATAAGGGAAGACATGTAATACCCCTTCTAGACTCAGTAGAGTTAAATTCAATCCGGAGGAGACGGAAGTCGGAGTAAGACAGAAAAACGGCATGAAGACTAGGTATTCCCCCTGCTGGCGTGAAGGGCCCCTTTCATAGCATGAGACGCCCGTTGAAGAGGGTAAAACTCGGATCTAAGGACAAGCCTAGCAAACGTACTGGGGAGAATCCGGTTTGTAATTGTTGTTCATCGGTTTTCACTTGGTTAGCGGAGGAGCCGACTTTTCAGCAAACATATTATCCCCATACCCATCCATGTCCATCCATTCCTACCTTTTCTACAATTTTGCGAGTACTAACCATGAATACTAACCATGATTACAAAACACTATGTTAGGGGAAGTTGCAGACAAGGACTTCGAGTGATAAAACTGGACCTTCGAATACGACCATCCTACAATGGTAAGGTTTTCTTTCTTGAAATGTTTAATTTATTAACTGTTGGTTTATGTTATCGACGCATCAGCGGTGATAGGAAGAATTAAATAAACAAACAAAATTCCTACGGAAATCAAGTAGACACGAGGTTTAAGGGTGAGGCTAGTTTATCAAACTCGGTTTAATATACTAAAATAATAATAACTAAATAGATCGGAAAATTCTCACACTTTCTCTAAAAGAATCTAGGGGTTACCACACGTAATACATTATCTTCTCTACATATGTGTGCATGCTAAGTATGCAAACAGATGTAAATTCTAAAACAAAAAAGTACACAACGAAGAATATAGAAATAATGTGAACAAAATAATCTTAAATCTTGTTTACTGCGAGAAAATCGCAGGGATTTGAGAAAATAGGGTAGGTTCAGCTAGATTATAAAGTATAGGGGTTAGAAAAATCACGAGCCTGAGGTAGAAACAAATCGAAAAGGGGGGGGGGGTTAAGTCAGGCCATCATACCTAGGGGTGTGATCAGTAGGACATAAGGGTAGAATTATGAACGTAGCTACGAGATTTGAACTACGAGGTAGAAGCTTAGAAAAGTAAATCAATTAGGTAGGGTTCATCACAATTGGTGTCAAAGCCAGGGGTGGCGGACCATTACAGTATGTATTAAAAGCATAGACATCCAAATTTAATAGACGAGAAGATACCGATGAGGGGTAAAACCAAACTATGGGGGGACGAAGAGGGGAAAGATGACTGTGATTCGTTAAAAAATAAATCTGACAGTATATAGGCACCTCGCATTATAATATCACCATTTAGTTCTTAAAAGCAAAATCTGCTTTTGAATGAATAGACCTTTTTACATGTATATATATATATATATAATATATTTGCGAAGTCCAAATACGGAAAAGTAAAGTTCGCCACTTTTCACAGGCGAATATTTTGTTGCCGTATTTAGTTAAGACACTTTTACAAATGTTTCATAATTTACTTACCCCTGTAACCAGCGACGAGCACACTGGAGAACCGCCCACAATCGTTACGATCGACATATTTTAGGGTATAATGTATAGCACAAGGTAACATTTTGCCGTGTTATTTCGTAAAATGTACGATCAGAGCTCGACGCTGGTCCGGACAAGAATGATGATGACGGTATTGGGAGGGGGAAATAATACGCTTTTATTACTATATACATTCATATGTATATGAATTAAAGGTTCTTTAAAGCACAGTGACTGTTTATTGACGTATCGTATTTTATAAATATAGTTCGGAAGACTAAAATCCTTTCAAACTGGAAGCTAGGTTTTGTTTGGCGAGCTCTAGGATTATAATGTCTGCACACCTACCTTCGGCTCATATCGTAAACGAGACCACGTGACCCGAAGAGCCCATAGACAACTAAAGCAATGTGATAACACTGATAACTAATGATAGATTAATTACGTACTCCAAATATAAAGAAAAAAATTATTTTGTTATATCACAACCAAACACACGCTGAAATAGATACATAGAACCCTATAAGTAAATGATTAGATTATTTGGTAAAGTGACTCACCTGCGGCGCACACAGTATGTTCATCGTGTACTCGATCTCTTGCTGCAGATCCGCGCTCTCCAACAGGCCCCGGAGTGACACGTGGCCTATGAGGTCATGGCGGCTGAATCGGTCGAAGTCGTACACTGAAAACTGAAGCGTTCTGGAGCGGAGGTCTTCATACAGCACGCTGAAACAAGATAAGTTAATGATTATGCTGTCGTATTATCAACTGTTTTCATTCGTATTCATTAGAATCGTCGAGGCATTTAATAGTAAGAAACTAATCTTCCATTGATATGCTTGGTGTGACTCTAAGTGAGCAGCTAAGGTACATGGGCTCCATTGATGCCAGAATCAAGTTAGCCTGTCAGAAGTTGGGCATACTTTATAGGGCCTGCAGATACTTCGACAGTACACAACTAGTAAGCCTGTTGAATTTGGCAGCCACCTCTGATCTGTTTTTTTTTTCAAAATGCTATATCACAAAACGCGATATCCAAAATGTTAAAAATATAACAATTAATATTAAAAACTCATGTCAAGCGCACAATTTCGAAGTCACCAATAGATATGTAGTAAGCCATCACGTCCTAGTTTTTTAGAGTTATTTCTATATTTTAAAGCAGTATATAGCTCATGAGGAAAGTGATATCTTTATTTTAATTTTATTTTTTTGTACTTTTTTTACATGAGCTTTCCACAGGAGTCCTTGAGGAAAATAATTTCCCTCAGGGCCTATCTCATCTTTGGGAATGTTGTGTGGAGGAGAGTTCTGGGAAGGAAAAGTTTAAGTTTTTTATTGCCTCCAAGACCTAAACAAACCTCACCCCATGAACCCGGGCATCCCTGCTAAATCACAAAACGTAGCGAACCACTTAGGGTGACCTATGGCAGAGGTGTTGGTTATCCAATAAAGATTCCCGGGCGGCGGTAACCATTCCCGCCTCCCAAATTGAAAACATCTGAACTTCTAAAAATAAAATTACCGTACAAATAGCCACAATGCCAAAGCTCACCGTATAGCCATGATTATAAGACTACAAAATGTGTTTGGTTTTATGAACATGAAAAATATAACGCAAATTAGAGCGAGATTAAATAAAAAAGACATGACGTACGTATTTTTAAAGATTTTTCCTTACCTATTTTTAAACCGTTCTCAAACAGAGATTTCGGCAACAATTCCAACTCTGGCTAAAGTAGAAATTACACGACGTAACAAAGAAACGTGGGGTTTTAATATATGCACAAGCTTGCTTTATATAATTATGCCACCGTACCCACTTTAGTTACCACCTACTCAAAAAACCCACAGAAGACCTATTGGAAAATTTACATTTTTCAATGAAACATTGTAATAATATTATTACGTGCCATTTAATCATTGGAGAGAATATTAATCACTCTCAGACGAAACATTTGAAACAGAAAATACTGAATCGGTCGCATCTGGAAATTGAACCCTCTGCCTTTGGAAGTTGTGAATATTACCTTCAAAGATCAAATATTACAATTGGAGTTTTTACCCAATAAGTTATCTTAATATATAAAAGTGAATGTTTCTTTGTTAGTCTTTTATGCGTTACTAAACCATTCATCCGATTGTGATGAAACTTTGTCCAGTTGCCGTGCGAACGCCCGTGACGTATTCTACATGATAATGGTGAAATATGGCATTATGAAACTATTTTCTATACCATTCATCCAATTGCAATGAAACTATGGTGATTTGTTGTGCGCACGCCAGTGAAGGTTTGAATCCGTGTTCGTGAATGAGAAAGGACACGCAGGGAGTAACAATTTCTTTATTTAAGTGCCTTTTCACGCGTGCCGGGAACTCACTAGTTCTGTTATAAAAATTGAATTTTCATCCTGGGAACAATTTTTATCATGGACACTTTATTTCGTGTGTGATCCAGAGGCGGATCCTTGGAATGTGCATTTGTGCATTGCACTACTTGTCTTCTGCCATAATATAACTTACATTTGCGGTCAGTCATCGATAATATACAAAAGTACATAATGGTTGTAATTCCCGTCAGGTCATTTCCGAGTTGTGCATATTCCAATGTGTACAATACTTTGTTTTACCAGACAGAACAACATCAGGCGGTAGAGAGACAGCTCGGCCCGCCAAAACGATGGCATGAGCGAGACAGATTACACCAATATCGGCAAATCACTTGTTGGAGCAGTGCAGATATAAGACTCATCCCGTGCACTATCGACGCATGCGCGAAGCGTCTTGAAGGCATGTGCATTTTGCACAACTTGGATAACGCGAAATCCAATGCGTCTGGAATATTTTCGCCAAAGTAAGAGCCACGACTTTCAGGCATTCTCAGTCGTGCGCGGTGAATTTAAACGGTTTCGCAAAATTCTCGTAAGTGAATGACGTGTCTTTTACTCTCGAGACGATTTTACTGATTTTGCTGACGGAGCAGAATTATGTATTAAAATATTTGAAACAATTATATTTTAAGGGAAAATTCCCTGCTGGCAAATTCAGTCAATTCATTCAAGAAAATACGACAGTATTTGTAAATGGTAACCAATGATTTGACATTATACTCTTCGCAGTTTTTAATCACTGGAGCGACCACGCGAAATAAATAAATAAATCCTCGATTGCTCGAGATTTTCCAGAAGATCATTATTCAAATTTTTTGCCAACATTAAAAAAATCATAACCCCGAATTTTAATATGGAGACATAAAAACTTGTTATAGTGCTAAATAACCAATAAATTAGCCTGTATTTTACCGTTTATCTCATATTTGTAGAATTTATGAAAAAATATTAAAAAATCGTAAGGTTTATAACCACGCGAATCCTGCTTTTTACTGCCGTGAGGGGTACTTATTCGAGTCAACATAGAATATACTGTGGTATACTTGATAATGATAGATGCATATTTATGGAAAACAAACTTAATTTTAACCGTAAACACCTGATCAAAAATTCGACGTGAAAAAATATTTTTAACATCGTTCTACAATAGTCCACGAAGTCCGGATTTGCGACATGTATGGTCATAATACCTCATATGTATATTATTTTGTTGAAATCTTATAGTTCTAGATTTAGACGCTAGCATTACTATGTGTATTCATTTTGCTGATATTTAATAGTTCTAGATTTAGATTTTTTTTTTTTTTTTTTTAACAATTTCTAAAGTATACTTTTTATTTTATTACAAAATCATTATTCTTCATTATGTTAACACACAATTGCAAAGATACAATAACAATATACTCATATGCAATTCTAATTTTGAGATCAGTGGAATGAATTTTTTTTTTTTTTTTCACTTTTATTCCTTTTTAATTTTCATTAAAAATGTTGGTTACCCAGTTTTAGATTTTTTTTTTTTTTTTTTTTTTTTTTTTTTTTTTTTTTCATTTATTTAATTACAGAATACATTTTGTACAAAAAATTTGAGTAGACCCACAAAGCTGTCATATGGCAGCTTGTCTGCAGGTTCTAACAATTTAAACATTCTTAATATAATATCTAAGAAAATATTTGTAAATACATTTATAGTTTTAAGGAAAGATTTTAAAGATTTATTTTTTATTTTAAATTTATTTTAAGATGCTAGCACTACTATGTGTATCTGATGAATTTTTGATTTTATGGAAATATGTTAATTCCTTGATAACTACTGTATTTCAACTCCCAATAATTCTTATTTGATTACATGTATTTATGTTTTAATATGTATCTATGTGTTCGATTATGTACACGTATGCGAATACCTGTGTGTATGTATGTGCGCACATGCGTGTATGTGTGTATGTACATATACGTGTGTATGTATGTACATATATGTAAATGTATGCGTGTGTAAGTTTTTGTACATATATATATGTACCCGCCTCGGAACAGACTTAGTCTAGTGAGGCGGGCTACTAACTTGTTTATATAAGATATTATTATTACAATAAACGACCGGGTTGCCGGCATTGAATAAAAAAATAGATAAAGCATTTCAATAGCTTCGTTTTAAAATAAATGGCTGGCTATGTAAATGTTTTAAATAAATACAATAAACGTTTTACGAATGGTAGGAAAATATGATCCAATTTTGGAACGCTATCAATCGCAGAAAAATAAAAGTGTTCCACTTTTTTACCATAATCGCTCCATTGGCAACCAAAAAGTGATTTATTTTGGTTGGTATAGAAATCTACTATTTAACAAATGAGTTATAGGTACATCTTTAGGTTCAGATTGACATTACAATTGTTTCCAATTCCATTTGCTTTTCAACGCAATAAAAAGCTGTAAATTGAGTTTCAGAAGGAAATGTACGCTAAAAAAATGGTTAAGTGAAAGAACTTTTTTGTACTAATTTCTATTATTTTCCGCTTTTAGTTTTAATGTTTTTTCCATTATTATTTTCTCTTGTCTTTTCCTTTATTTCTTTCATTTTCTCTGTTCTGTATTTCTTATAAATTTTATTAACAATTTTTTTTTCATGTACCTGTATATTTTATGTACCTGCCTCTTCGACTTGGTCGAAGACCTGTCTCAATTTAAAAAAAAGTAATTGTCAAAAGAACCCGTTGACAAACTGATATCAATCAGATAAGTTTTAAGATTTTCACGGCCAAAAGCATTTTCGTTATTTGTTTTTGGGGTGTTATGCCGTGTTGCGCTACCTCCTTCTTTAGCCAACGTTTCGGACATCGTTGCAGTGTCCATCATCAGGGCAGATCCGGATGATGGACACTGGATGATGGACACACATCTACCGGATCTGCCGGATCTGCCCTGATGATGGACACTGCAACGATGTCCGAAACGTTGGCTAAAGAAGGAGGTAGCGCAACACGGCATAACACCCCAAAAACAAATAACGAAAATGATATCAATCAGTTTAAAGGGACTTAATTTAAAAAATGTAAAAAAAAAACTGTAAATAAATAATAAAGGAATAATAAACAATCGCCTAGTACCAAAAACAATTGAGAACAGTGCTAAAGTTAAGGTAGTTTTTTTTATAAAACTACTTATACTTTATATTGTTACTACTTTTTACGAAATAAAAGTTCTCTCTACTATACAAGTGGACGATAAATTGATTGTAAAGAATTCGCTAAGGTGTAAAGTGTTTTTTTTAGAAGTAGGTGTGGATATATCAGAAGGGATCTGTAAATATTGTTTTCGTGATAAAAACTTTTATAGGCATCTGAATAAGACCTTCCAAGGCATAACGATCCGAGTAATCGATATTGGAGTCTGGGTCTGAACGCCAAATGCTTTGAAAATTTATATTATGCGTGAAGTAGGTCTTGAAAGGGAGAGGTGGGACGAAATATGAGCCTTGAAATAATAATACAGATGCTCTTAAGAAAATGATGACTCCTTCAGAATTTTGAAAACATTGATTGATCTATCCTGTGAAATGTATTTAAATTATGTATCTTGAGTGTTGGGAACGTTTTCAAATTAAATTAAAACAACAAAGGAGAAATTATGACGAATTAATAAGTCGATGAATTATGAAAAAGGCCCGAGTTTATAATGAATCGATAAAAGAAGTAGAAAATATTAACTTAGTCATAGCTGTATTATAAAAGTTATCGGGTCAAATTCAGCTAGCTACTTCAGTTTTTAAAACTTGTTGCTTTCTCTGTTTAATGCACAAAACTTTTTAATAGTATCAACGTCATTAGCAACTCTACTTTGCCTAGGTACGAAGTCATTTGGAGTTTGCGTCAGTTGTTTGTTCTCCATTTTATAAAATCCATACAAACAAAATTGAAGCAATTCAAAACAAATTCCTCAAATATCTTTGTTACAAGTCATATGTAAGATTTAATAATTATGCAGAGGCAGCTTCATACTTTAAAATTGATTCATTGAGTGTACGAAGGCATCATATGGATGCAATATTCCTGTATAAATTAGTTAACAATACTATTCAATGCCCAGAGTTGCTAAAAAAAATTCTATTTAATGTACCTGCGCTTACAACACGCTCTTCTGTCCTATTCAGGATTGATCAATGCAAGACAAACTGTAAGCAAAATTTTTGTCTGAACAGACTATGCAATAGTTACAATAGCATATTATCGAACATTCCAAATATAAGGGGTACATAAAAGTGTATTTCTCTGATGTTTCATGAATATGTTATGTGTCTATGTTTCTATCGTTTATACTTTAATTCTGTTATGATTTTATTTAAATGTTCAACCTGGTTTCTTATGGTTACCAATGTATTGATACTTTTATGTAAATTTTAGTTTTATATACTTAATATTTTGTTTTATAAATTTTTTGATCTCATACTCCTTTATTATAAATTTTATTATTTAAAATTTGTTATTATGCTGTTTAATCAGAGGTAAAGTCACATCGAGGAAATCCATAATTGGTTTTATTTTGGCTACACAAACATGTTCAAACTGGAAAAATGTTAACTGTTGATTTCCCCAAAAATAAATGAATAATTCATTTGAATGGACGGACGTATAAATTGATATCTCAAAACAGAATTGCAAGATCGTTCTTCTCTGCAGGAGTTTCAATTTGGGAGGCAATGGGTACCGCCGCCCGTCCCTGAAAACATTTATTGGATAACCACACCCCTAGTTTGGTGATTTAGCAGGAATACCCGGGTTCATGGGCTCCTCACAAAGACCCTCCATACAGCATCCCCAAAGATGGCCCAGGCCCCGAGGGAAATGGTTTTCCTCAGGGTCTCCTGGGTGGAGCTAAAAAGGAGTTAAAGTGATAAGGCCCCCAGCACAGTCGATCGATAAGGATTGATAGGATAACTTTCAGTAAAAGTAATAAGCAGTAGTTCACAATGGTTCTCTTGGTGTTATTATATTATATTCGACATCAAATCCTTTTTTTATGTGAATATCTCACAAGATTTTCAGCTGCTCCCGTCTGGAGCCAGTGAGACTACGGCATCCCCAATTGGGGTATATTGTAAGGCTGAAGGTAGTGGGAAAGGGAAGGAGATGGGGAAGAGGAAGGGAAGGAAGTACCTACCTATTCAGATCTGGTCATCAAACACGGCTAAAGCCATTTCAAACAACGTTTCAATTCTGAATGGTGGTTTTACACCATGGCGATACTGAGAGTATCTTCCACTATGGAACGTGCCGCAAATATACTACCTATATAATATTTTTAATTAATTAATTGTGAAATAACACAAATTAATCAAATAAATTTTATTTGACCACGCCGGGATTCCTTCCCGCCGATCCCCCCGATCGGCCAAGAGCCTCACCCCTAGACCACGCCCGTTGTCAACTATTGTTTGTAGCGATCTGCAGTTGTCCTAGGGAACGATATGAAGTTACCGAAAGTTATCCCATCAATCCTCATTGATAAACCGTGCTGGGAGCCTGGTCTGTAGTCCCAATGAACAATGCAAGGTTGTACGATATTGGCCTACATTGGAGGACCCACCACATACCCGCTCTGGTATAGGTAACAGATGGTTACCCCTTCAAGGCTCTTGCAAGGACTCTAATTTTGTTGGTAAAAACGACTCTACATTTGATAACCCATTCAATCACTTCAAAAATATATTTTACCATCAATCGTATAAAGCTGATATTGTGATGAAGCCCTTTATTCAAAGACAGGAAATATTGTACCTACTAAATCATTGTCCCATCAGCACAGGTGCCAATAATAAATTGTTGGTGATTCTTTTGTACTCTACCTTTTACTCATTCTTGTTCGTCATTCACTTTTGCATATTTACGAGTAGCTAATTATTACTGATATTATTTTTGTTATAATTTTTGTAATTTAAATCATCCATAATGCCTGTTTTATGTACTTAAATAAAAAATAAATAAAATAAATACATAAATAACGAAACTAGACCTCCAATGTCCCTGCATACGATGTTAGCAAGCAGTATGCAAGTGCTTAGCGGGAAATACAGATACAATATGTGTTAGTATAACATAAATAGACAAGACAATGGGACAGGTTGGTGGAAGTCCACGAGGTGGCAAGCGGTTATATTATGATATTGCCCTGTTAATTTATCGACAATCACATCGACACATCATAATCTCAGACTTAATTCAACTAAAACAAGATGCTTCTATAAAATATACTCCTAGCAGTATGCTTTTTGTCTCTGTGACATCTGCGCGTACAAAATAATAAAATGTTCATCGTATTTATCTAAAGGATGTTAAATTCAAGCCATTTTAAACCTATAAAGCATTGTAGTGTCTACCTGTTTAAGCCGTTTAAGGAAGGCCGTAAAATCTCAATTTCTTTCATAGCTAATATAAATTTCTTACAGGAAGGACGCAGGAAGTAAAACGCTGTCGCAATTTGCTTTAATCCCGAGTATAAACAAGAAAATGGGTTAAAGCTATAGGTAGGATTTGTCAAGGGTTTAATGGAGTACCTATTTGTATTCAGGCCAACAACGCTGAGAGATTACGAACATGATAATTTATTAGCGACAGGACAAAACTTCGCCCTATAAAGTCCCAAGAAAGAAGCTATCTTTGAGATGGATCCTGTAATATTAAAGACAGTTAACGCATTGTTAAGACTTCAAAATTTTGCAAAAACTAATTACGCTGTTTGATTACTCATTCATCTTTCCAAAATGCTGTAGTTATATTAAGAGATCTGTAGGTATCAATACGATATTGACTAAATCTGTAATCTACGGTAAGTTATCAATATTTGCGAGCACGGTCACCGATTGATAACCGATATTCCAATCAACAATTAATTAATTTTAGTGCGGCCTTCATATGTTTCGGTTAACTGTCAATACATGTTACACGTATTTTGAATATCAATCGTTATGCAAAATTACTGGCTTATTTAATGAACCGATTGACCTGATTCTTAGAATTGAAAGAAGTCGTATTTTTTTTATGGAAGACAAATATTCCTGAAAATCTCCTACTACCACCATATGAAGCGGAAAATGTTTCTTGTGTCGTGATGGAGGACTTAACCAGTCGAAAAAATGAATACAGAACGCCTGGGTGGGACGCAAACGCGATGCCAACTCAGCCACTGACCGGTCATCATATATATATATATATATTTATTTACGAGAGGGTATAAATATTTATAGGCGATGTCTAAGATGCGATACATTTATTCTGTTCGATCTTTGAGAAACGAACGCGGTTGAAATATGAATAAAGATATCATTAAATAATTATCTCCCGTTTAATATCAAAAAGTAAATGCAGACTGCCATTGCAAATTTACGTTTGTATTTCAATTCGATTTTGCCAATTTATTAATATGTTTTATGTAATTGGCGTTTGAAGTTTCGGAATGTAAATTCATAGAAAACACCTTCAGTGTTGCCAGCGAATGTTGATTTCTTATTTATTCCCAATATCTGTTCGTCTATAAACGGTAAAACCGTGCTCGGGACATCGACATAAAATCAATGGAAGTTGCGCTTATCGATCCGATGTTGTAAAGTTATCGATTTATCTGTGCTAGGCCCCCTGTAGGTAGTATACCAATATCCCAAAGTCAAACCCAGCCCCGCCATTAAAAATACACAAATGTAAAAATTCATCTCTAAACCGAAACTGTGACTGCCCATGCCTAGAGCAAGTAAACATTATCAAATATTTAGGAGTAACCTTCGATACACACCTGAATTGGAAGCAACATATACATAATACTACAAACAAAATCCGAAAATCTATATACTTTTTCAAACAATCACGCAATTTCCTTCACCTAAAACTTTTAAAAACAGTATATTACTCATTGTGCCAATCTCACATCGAATACGGAATTCTAGCCTGGGGTAATGCATATTCCAATGCCCTTGATCCCATCATGAAAGCACAAAAACTAATCATAAAAATAATTCTTAAAATGCCGCTTACTACCAGCACTGATACTATCTTCAATTCCTTCAACGTTATGGACATAAAACAGCTCTACTCAAGATCCATATTACTTAATTTACACAAAAACAACAAAACACCATACAAAGCTACACAAACAATACACAATACCCGAGCCAAAAACAACGAACTTCTCCAAACTCCTTTTTTCAAAACCACCTTCGGGCAAAGACACTCTAAATACATAGCTTGCAAACTATACAATACACTACCAACTACGATCAGACAAAGTGACTCCTTTACAAAATTCAAACAAGATATTAAAAAATGGATTATAAGTATTGGACGCCACACTATCACAAATATCTGTAAAATAAATCACACATAGACATAAATAACTATTCACATACAACCTAACCCATATAAAACAAATGAAAATAATGGAATCCTGTCAAATTTAACCTATAAATAGACTAGGCAGAATTGATTTCATTACTCCATCTCCAACATTTATAAAATAACTCTCTTTAAAAGATTTATTACCCTTCCAATCACCCTTCTGTTTTAATTCTATTCATAATATGTATTTTACCTGAAATATCCTTGTAATTACTATATTCATTTATATACCTGTACGCCTGTCTCGACACAGGTATACCCTAGTGAGACAGGCATACAAATAAAACCATTGTAAACATATTTTATTATAGATAAATAAAAAATAAAAAAAGTATATATATTATCTACTTGGCTGGTACGAGCTTTGTACCACGAAGTTGTTCGGGTCTGAAGCCTGCGGTGTGATGACATGATGACACACCAGAAGACAAAGTTGTGTATAATGTTATTACGAATAATAGTGTGCACTCAAATAACTTAGAATATTGTTTGAACTCTCCATCACTGTTACAGAGCCTCGACATTGTTCACACAATTAAAATTTTTCAAAAAAAAAAACTTTCTACAGACAATAACAAATACGGAAAATAGTCAACGTAGCCATGAATAATATTAAAAAAAACACAACATATAAAATACGTTTAATATGAAAATAAAATCATAGATGCTAATTTTCAACCTGAACAACGTGCATACTCCTTAATTCTTTTTTTGCTAATGTAGGAAAAAATCTTATGAAAAATATAAATAAACCTTTTAACCCGAAAACAGAAACGATTGAAAATATACAAAATCAAAATAATTTATCAAAATTTGAAACAACCTCGGAAAGTGAAATTTAAAAAATAATAGAAGACATTAAAGGAGGTTTGTCTCCGGATTTGACCTTATTACACTACATTTTCTAAAATTCATGATAATTCATTTGATACACTCATTCGGTAATATTTCCGACAAGCTATAAAAATACAATAATTCCAACTTTTTATAAATCTGGAGGTCCACAACAAGTAACTAACTATCGCCCAATCTGTCAAATGTCAAACATAGACCAGATTTTTGAAAAAATTGTGACTAACCAATTGGTCAATTTCGTAGACACTAATAAAACTCCACACAAAAACCAGATAAGTTTTATAAAGTCACTCAGCACATAAGATGCTATTGCTAATGTAACCTCATACATCAACGAATCATTGGATAAAGTTGAAAATGTGCAGGTATATTTATTGGTATCAGAAAAGCCTTTGATAGCGGTGACCAGACAACTCAGAATGAAACCAACTCAGAAGCACCTCAGAAAGGTCATTAAGAGTGATGATAAAAAATATAAAAATTGGTTAAATAGGTTAAGTTAGGTTAGGGTTACCGGCTATTTTAAAATTATTTTTTCGTACTTTTAATGACCTTTCTGAGGTGTTTCTGAGTTGGTTTCATTCTGAGTTGCCATGGAACCTTTGATAGCATATCCCACGAGATTCTACTGAAAAAATTTAACAATATTTAAAAATGAATTCCTGTTTCCCTTGGTCACACCATAACCTCAGAACGAGTTTACCTATTTCATTCATCTTTTTTTTCAAGGTTTTCTAATACTTTGTTATAGGTTCTTACGGATAGAAAAATTAAGAAAAATTGGTGGAAGGGGGAAGGCGGGGAAGGTGGAAGGGGAACGCGGGAGTGGAAGGGGACTCGGGAGGGGAACGGGGACGCACGCTAAATGACGTGCAGGGAGAATCAATTTATTTCTTTGAATGGCAACGCATGCCGGGTACCAGCTATAGTATATAGACGTATATAGTATAGGTATAAAAGACAACGCGATTAAGTGGATTTCGAACTACCTAAAACAATCTGTTGCTCTTTTCTGCGGCTGCGGGTCTTTGACAACTTTATAATTCGAGCTCCATCTTCAAAACGATAGTAGATATTAACGCATCCGCCGCCAAGACCCGGACAAACTTAGCCCCATGAACCCGGGCACCCCGGCTAAGTCACCAAACGTCGCGAACCATTTGGGGTGAGATATGGCAGAGGTGTTGGTTATTTATTAAATGATTCCCATGGCGGCGGTACCCATAACCGCCTCCCAAATTGGATTGCAATGAAAACAAAGCCACTTAAATATTAAACCATATGTGAATATAACAATAACACAAAATCAACAGTTTGATTTAGAATTGGAAGATTAATGAATTCTTGTGTGTTGTAATTAATTCTATTTAAGTATTCAAACATCACAAAGACAGGGAAATACAAGTTCTTTGGTGTTGATTGGAAAACTAGTTAACTAACTAAAGTAACAATGTAGTAAACAAGAGTTTCAGTTGAAGGGGAACAATAAACAATGATCTGTAAACAATGCATTAAAATAACAAATCCCCCAGCGTCGTGATATAAATAATTCTTAGTGAAACTTCACTTTGAATCCTCACTAAAGAAGTAATAAACAACATTTATTTATCAAAACATTGCGATAGATGTGAAATAAAATAACATTTTCAACATAAAATTAACAATCATTAGATGATGAATAGTCAGTCGGACGGAGTACTCTAACATAAGAGTGTATTGCAAAAATATTTAGTAATCTGTGATTATGAATTGAAGAAAAAACTAATGGTTGTCATTTTTGAAGTGAAAATTCTTTGGCGCCGTTAGAGATTTGAAAATTCGGATGAAACGGAAATGCGTCACAACTCAGTTTTACACAAATACTCGGTTCTAATATAAAGCGATAAATTCGCACCTCGGGGCGTGCCTCCCATAGCGCTGTGGGCAAGACGCCTGACAAGACTCAGCGGCCATAGAGACCGACATCAAGCAAACAGAGTTTCGAATCGTACGAAATCCAAATTTTTAATTTTATATTTTTGTGAAATCATTATCCTTTCTTCAAACCACTTTAAAAGAAACAGGCAAAAGAAAAGAAAGCGACATCTAGTGACTTTCTAGTTTCAATTCTACCGCATGTGAATTACACACTCTAACTTTTTTTAAATGTGAATACCGTACAAGAGCCCCAACTGATCCCGTCTGAAGCCATTATGAAGCCATTTTTATTTTTTATTTTTTATTTAATTGAATATAATAACATGTGATACAATATAAGATATGGGTAGTCCCACAAAACTGTGACAGATCAGCTTGTCTGTAGGTTCTACCATTTAATATTATTACATAACACAGATTAGCCTAGGTTACAATATTAATACTTAATATAAGATTTAAGATAGATAAATATGTTGTTCATTTATTAACCACTTTTTTGTGAGTTTATGGCAGGTTTCCTCATTATTTTTTAAATTAATGTTTTGATTTAACATGTTGTGAATCAAGGGTATCATATATTCGAGCGTTCTGCTACCATACTTATTTGATATTCGTGGTATTTTTAGGCCTTTGTTTTCAGTAAATCTAGTTGTGCGATTATGCACCAATAAATTTTTATACGTGCTTTCTCCCGAATTATCCATAATTATAATGTACCAGAGAAGCCCTTTAATTGGAAGTAGGCCCTCAGACCCATACAACAATTTTAGGTTGTTTCTTTGATTGTAAATGCTAGGTTTAACAAATTTTTTAATTATAGCAGTTTGTAAATTTTGAATGTAATTAATATTAATTTTGCTCGAGTGTCCCCAAGTTCGAATTCCATATCTAAGTATGGATTCGACCAAAGAATGATATATAAGTTTGAGAGTGCATCGAGGCAACATTAGGTATGTTATGAGGCTGAGGGTGGTGGGAAGGGGAAGGAACGGAAGAAAATGGCGAAGTACCTGGCTATTGGTCACCAAATACGGCTAAAGCCATTTCAAACAACTATTCAGTTCTGAATGATGGTATTACACCAGGGCGATTCTGATTGTATCCTCCACTTTGAACCGTGTCGCAAATATGCTACAATTTATTATTTTTAATTAATAATTTGTGAAATAACACAAATCAACCAAATAATATTTATTTGATGATACGCCAGGAATTGAACCTGCGATCTCCGGATTGCTTGTCGAGAGTTTGCCCCTCAAAGTCGAAATTAAATTGTCATCATTAAATTTGGGAAGCGGGAATGCGTACTGCCTCCTAGGAACTTTTTATTGGATGGTTTCGACGTCTGTCAGCGTTTACCCCGAGTGGTTTGCTACGTTTGGTGACTTAAATGAGGTGCCCGTGTGAGGTTTGTCTATGTCTTGTCGGAAGACGCTTTTACCCACCTACTGCGTGGCGGGCCGGATCAGGAGAGATTGGTTGAGGGAGACCTTTTGACCTCTCCAGCCGGACACTCTCGACCCATTGCCTTCAAAGCAGTACGAGAGATGGATTCATTCGTTCATAAAAAAATAATATTTTTTTAAATTTGATTTGAAGTTTTCAAAAATAGTTTCGAACTACAAACCAAATGGAAGGTTTTTCCATTTGGTCAAAATTAATAAACAAGTAAATAAAAAAAAAGTTTATTACCTGAAGATGAAAGTCTCGTTAAAGACGGGGTTGAGGTTCTTCCTATGAACTTTGGTCTGGAACTTCTTCTTCCTGTCTGGGAGCAGGAAAGCCTTAATGTAGGGGTCGCTGCTCCCCGTTACGTCCTTGATGGGCAGGTCACGTGCTTCCAGGACCTGAATTCATTAAGGAAACTAGGTTAATTACGTGTAAGGGCGGGGCGGTAAGGCAAGGGGCGGAGTGACTCATAAAAAGGGGTATTTGAATGGGATTGTGAAGTTGCTTACGGTTCTGCGAATTTTGTCAAGGAAAAGTCACGAACGATAGAAATTAAGCCTTTTATATAAATGAGTTTACTGAATTTTGAATGTAACGAAAGGCTTACAGATTATTTATTATGCGACCCCGGCAGTTGATCCCCCTACAGTTGTTTATTAGTAAATTACCATTTTTGTTAATAAAATATTAATTTCAAATTTAAAATCGATTTAAAAAATATTAATAATAAGTTGGTATGGGTATCAAACGATTTTTTTTACTGGGTCGATTTTGTACTTTTGCGCTGTTATGTAAAGTATTATAGACATGTAGTTTTATTCTTGACTAATAATAATATAATAATAATACTAACGTAGTATTTATATAGTGCAGTTTTGTGATATTTCACTTCAAGTGCGCTTAATTATAACAAACTTAAAATTAATCCTATAGTGTTCCTTACGAGTCCTTACAAAATACAAAATTGATTAAATAATGTGAATCAAAGAATATACAGTAAATACAAAGCAATTCCTAAAGAACAATATTAACAACAAGAATTCTTAAAACTAAATTATAATAAAGAATAGGAGGCAGTTTACGTTTAGAAATAATAATAACAGAGTGCACAGAGTAACAGTGTTAAACAAAGAATATACAGTATATACAAAGCAATTCCTAAAGAACAATTTTAACAAAAAGAATCATTAAAACTAAATTATAATAAAGAATAAGAGGCAGTTTACGTTTAGAAATAATAATAACAGAGTGCAGATAAAACTATAGTAAGGAGGTAATCGAAACCAAACAATTACCAGAAAGTTGAGGAACGTGGCTTATGTAGATTGAAAACGAGTTAAAATTCATGAAAGATATGATTTTTAAATGAGTTTGTTTTTAAAGCTCTTTTGAATTCAGCCAAGTTCTGGATATTAGTAAGAGCTGAGAGAAGTTTGTTCTAAATGAGCGGGCCAGTTACACGAAAAGATCGATCATAGTAAACGGCTCGATTTGCCCTAGAAAGTTCGATTAAACGATTAGTAACATCTAGATCTGCTGACCTTAGAGTAAACTGCCTGTCGCTTAAGTTTTGTCGGACACATAGTTCCGATATATAGGCTGGCGCCATTCCTTGCAATGCTTTGAAGGTCATTAAGCAGATCTTGAACTCTATTCTTTCAGGGAATCGAAAGCAATGAAGCCGGCTTCGCTCGCGCCATTCGCGCCCCCCTATCTCCCTCCCACCCTCATCCCCTCACCACCCCTACCACCCCTTCCACACCCTCACCCCTTCCTCCATACCCGTTTTTTTTTTTTTTTTTACATTAACTCCACACAGGAGGCCCTGAGGAAAATAATTTCCCCCAGGGCCTATGTCATCTTTGAAGATGCTATGTGGAGGCGACCACAAAGGCCGTTACATTCATTTTTCAAACAGCTTGGGTGTCCCATCTTTTAAAACGTAACAATCAAACACACGAAGTTTCGCATTTAAAATATTAGTTTCCATTAGTAGGTATAATTTTAACTACCAAAGGGATTTTTATATATAGTAACCTAAACAAATAACAAAATGACAGCGCCCGTCAAACAATTACTTAGCAACGCTTTGCTTTTCGTCTGGACAATAAACGCATAATAAATTATTTCATAACGCCAGAGCTTACGAATATATATAGCCTATGGTACTCGCAAACAACGTAGCTTTCTTATAGTAATTTTTTTTTAAAGACCATTCAGTATAAGAGTAACAAACATCAATACAAACTTTCGCCTTTATAAAATTATTAGGATAGGATGTATTTGAACTAAAATAGGTTTTTTGTTTGTTTTTCGGCGGTACATTCTCTTTAGCATAGCTCTTCGGGGACAAGGTTGTTGTATTATATTTTCCATAAACCGACCGCATATTGAATGTAAAAATGCCGGGAGGCCAACTGTCGGGGATCAACTGTTATGGAATCATTTACTGTACCAGTAAAACAGTGTTTTATGTCTTATTTGCCCTTTTTAAATAAAAGAGTAAAAAAAATACAAATATAAATACTTCCTTGTGAGTCTCAACTGTATGGATCGAGTGAGACAATGACACCCCCAATTGAGGTATGATGTGTGTAGTGGATACGTGAAAAGGAAGGTGGAAAAGTACCAGGATATTCAGACCTATTCCCCAAACACGGCTAACGTTCCGATTTCTGAATGGCGGTGTGTCACTAGGGCGATACTGAGTATCTTCCATTCTTGAGTGGGTCATAAATGAACTTTATATTAGTTTTAATAAATTATCTACAAAATTTAAATAAAATAAATTTTACACGGATTTGAACCCACGACCACAAAGGCCGTCAAGTATAACTAATACTAAAGATTTAATGTTCAGACTAAGCGAAACTGAAACAGTTAAGGCTCGGCAACCGGGCCCGAAAAGAAGAAGATGGAGAGATACGAAATTACGAATGTTAGAGGAGAGCGCTAACATTTACAGCGACAAAATCGATGCGAAAATTGCGAAAATGTTTAATAAAACACGACTCGTTTAAAATAGAGCAAAAATCTCGCGGGCATTATCTTAAACAGCATTTAAAGAAACACTGTGAATTTTTTCATACATATAACTTGTAAAATAACTGAAACAAATGTGTTAATAATAATTTTTGGAGCATACTTTGCGATTTTTTTCTATCGAAGGAATTTTATATAATTTGCGTTTCGTCTAGATATTATCTTCAAGAATAACATATATTTTTTTAAGAGCTTTAAAACTTACCGTGTTTAAGGTAAATATGTAATAAATCGGTACAAATCCGGGTTGCGGGCCCTTAAATCTGAAGAAGGTGTAAGCGCTACACGGCATGATAACCTACAAATGAATCACGATTACTCTTGTATCAATACTATATTTACCAAGAATCTTCTTGAACGTTGAATGTTGAAGTCCATAGATTAGGTTACATAGATTAGGTTCTCTACATCAGCGTTACACAACAATGCTCTTGCGAAGCTTTAGGGAGATGAAATGGCAAAAACATTCTCAGAATCGTTTTCATAAATCCACTAATACAAAGTGTTATTTCGAATAATTCCTGAAAGTGAAGCCCAGAGGTTGGGGTGATGAAGGTTCGAAACTCGACAACTATTCTATCCGATTTAACAGAAATTTCCAAGAACGCGTCGACCAGATTTATGGATGAAAATTTGCACAATTGTTGAAAAACAAATGTTCGTGATTTTCAGAATTTGTGAATGGATTCATCTGATGAAAGCTGATAACACTATCAATATATCATTGAAGAAGAATATATACTAATAAATCTAAATGAAACAGAACAAGATACAGAGAAAAATCAAGGTGGTAGACGTGAAACCTTCAGAAAACTAAAGTAGACAAGAGTGGGGAGACAACGAAGCACTTTTCAATACTTTTGTCGCCGAATCCCAGTGAACCTTTTACCTATATATTTGGTCAGGGGGCGTACATTAATTACGTGAACAGTTTTTCTTCCAATCTAGACCAAGATAAATTTGGGCTAATTCGTATATTCTTTTCAAGTTACGTGAGATTTTGCTGGACCCTCCCTTTTGAGCTCACGTAATTAATTAATTAATGTATGCACCTCATATTATGTATTGGAATTTGTGTTTTCTTCTTTGGAGTCGCTAGATGTCTTTATTTTGTGTTTTATTTGCCTGTTCATTTTGGAGCGGTTTGAAGATTGAATATTGATTTTAAATTTTATATTTCAATATTGATTTTTTTTATATTTAATCGGATTCGATCCTTGGTCTTCTGAACGTATGGCCGCTAAATTCGTCGGTGTTTTGTACCACTGGACTAAAGGAGGCCTGCGCGGGACCGTGGATTTATCGTATTATTTTTAGAACTGATTACCCGTGCAATAAATAAATATTTTATTGCTATCTAATTCTCTCGCAGGCTAAATCCTATATATCTCTTTTTAGTGTCGCTCGCTTTCGTTTCAACGAGTTTCAAATCACAACTGTATTAAAGAAGTTTTCACTTCAAAATTATAACGGTGGCAACTGGGAATTATATCCAGGATATCTTGTCTCACCTGGACAAACACCTTAACCAAGTCGGCCATTGAGACGTACTTATTTTAAGGCATTTTTTTCGATCTGAAATCTCAGTTATTATTAATTTTATTGCTTACTGAGTGTAAAAGGCCACCGTTTAAAATCAAAGCATTGCGATGCTTAGATTAGCTTTAACCGTGTTTAGTGACCTGATTTGAATAATGAGATTAGGGATGTGAAAAAATAATCGATTATGAAAAAAATCGATTTTTCTCCAAAAAATCGATTTTTAAACGATTTTAATTTTCTAAAATACAGATTATTTTTAAATCAATTTTTCATGCTAAGAAAAAGAATCGTTCATTTAATAATCGATTTTTTCTGTAAAGTCACATCTCTAATTTGCAGCCCTGCTATGCTTAATAATCAGGAATAGTGATGTGACAAAATAATCGATTATGAAAAAAATCGATTTTCTCCAACAAAAATCGATTTTTTAAGCCATTTTAATTTTCTAAAAAATCGATATATGTATTAATCGATTTTTCATGTAAGAAAAATAATCGATTATTTAATAATCGATTATTTCGGTAAAAGTCACATCCCTAAGTGAGATACTTCCCAAACTTCCATCTTCCCCATTTCCTTCCACCGCCGTTCTCAATATATCTCAATCGGGGATGCCATTATCCCACCGGCTCTACAATTATTATTGGTTCACAATTTAAAAAAAAAAATTGGATTCGAACTGAATCCTTCATTGCACACCATTTTTTCTTAATATTTGGCTATAGGAAATAAAGATTTGCGTATCAATTTATTGACATTTTGATTATAATAAAATATAAATTAAAAAAATAACCAAATATAATCCTCTATCTCATTATTGTTACCACTACGTACCAACCTGAAATTTTTTATCAAATATTTTTGCTTTATTGAAAAATTAACTTTATTTAATATTTATAAAATATTTGTAAACTAGTCTGTCTCGACACAGGATTTGCTTACGAGACAGGCAAAGCCAAAAAAAATAAATGTAAACCTTTTTATATATATATATACATAATTTAATTTGATTTTAACTGAGAATAGAATCGGAGGCTGCGATATAACAAGGAAATATGGTCAGCTATGGTGAGCAGAGAAAGGTGCTATTATTTTGTTTACTTAATTATTATCGATATTATATATATTTTGTTTATTTCTAAGATTTCTATACAAACTAGCTGACCTGGCGAACTCGTACCGCCTGAGAATCAATAACTGTTGTGTTAACTTATGAGCTTAATTCAGTTTTTTTTAAAAGTTACAAACTACGCAACTGTCCGTATTTTGTTTTTTTCAGAATCAGAATTGGCGTTGTGTACGGATTTATATTTTTATGGTTTTCTTACTTTTCCACTTACTTACGGGAATTGAGTTTCATTTTCTTTATGTGTATGAAGGAGATTTATTAAATTATTGTAGTTTTCCTTTGGGGGGGTGCAGACATACGTTCACCATTTGTATCATTTTCGACTATTGACATTTAGTGTGTAAGAAAGAGGGGCCGCGTTATATATTTGACGTTTGACGTTTTTGAAATTTTCTCACTATTCAATATCATAATTATCACAGTATTGCTGCAGCTCTTTCAAAAAATTCGTTTCATACAAAATGAATGAGGAAAATAATTTTCTTCCTAATTTTTTTTGCCTAAATTTTCCGATGTTTTAATAGCTATCTGATATTCGGGGCGGAGACAAATCCAACAAAGATCATAAAAATCGGTCCAGCCGTTCTTGAGTTATGAATGGTGAAACTAACCCGACTTTGTTTTATATTATTAAGGTAATTAAATGTCTAAACTTTGTTTTTGTTTTCTTTATTGAAGCTATGGACCTGTCTCCAATAAATGGTTAGCATCCCGGAAAAGTTAATAGGTTAGTTTTAAGAATGCTAGTAAAGAATGTGTTGAAACCGGTAGCAAACAAATGAAATTAGTGACAAATGTAAGTAGAAATGTGGAGAATGAATAATGCAAGGCTGATGTAAGCGTAATGAGTAAGATTAAGAAAGAGATGCTAATATGGTTTGGGCATGTAGTACGAATGAACGAGGAAAGGAGTGTAAGGAGAATATATGACGCAAATATGAATGGTAGAAGAAGTCGGGAACGCCCAAGGAAGACATGGCACCTCCAATAAATCAGATACTTGAGTCGGGCCATGTGAAGAGTCTGAATAATAGAAGAGCACATATGAGACGATGTATGAATGTGAACGAGGCAAGGAGTGTGTGCCAAGAGCGAGTTGTTTGGTGGTCCGCCCTCTTTGCCTACCCCTGCGGGGAAACGGCGTGATGGTTAGTTAGTTTTAGTTAGTTAGTTAACAAATGTACATGTGAATAAAACTCTGAAAAAACACGGATATTTATATTTTACGCTCAATCGAACAATCTCCAAGGACTCAAAAGTGAGTTTTTTTTTTACATTAACTCCACACAGGAGGCTCTGAGGAAAATGATTGCCCTTTGAGGAGAGGAAGGAATGAACATTGGTCTTGAAGAGACCCATGTTGTAGGAAGGAGGAAACACAGAGGCCGGCAAATCATTCCACAGCCGAGCTGTTGAACACAAGAACGAGTCGAAGAAACAACCCGTTCTCATGTGACAAATGTCAACCGTGTAAAAAAATTGAAGTCGTTTTCACGATAAAAGCAGTTTTTGTAATACGTAAATAGTATTGATATTTTATTGTGGTAATTCTTCAAATGTAACTTCAACCAAATTCAAGGCTCTACAAATCTATTTTTTTAATACACGATAACATCTGAAATCCCACGGTTCTTTGATAGTGACGTATTTTTTAATTAGCACGTTAAAGCAAAAAAGAAAGTTTAAAAAGAGAATATTTTAAAATTTCCTACAGGTTTAACTAGCGTAGGATTTTAACCGAACTTTTGCTTAAGAAACTTTAATCTCTCAACGTTAACTTTTATCACGGAAACGTGGGATTACAAAAGACAAAATATAGTCGTGAAATATTCTCAAGGAAGAGCTTGCAAATCCTTTGGTCGATTGACAGCAATGACCTACTTCAAGGTTACGAACCATTTTATGCCAGGATAAGGACCTGTTAGCCCTTTTACCGCCCTTATGTAAACACAGAATAGATTGTCTCGTTAATTTTTATCCTTAACACTTAAAGATTGTTTTTTTGTGAAAAAAAAACAATAAAAACGTCAGATACGATTTTAGATTTTCACGGCCAAAAATTACACATCTGCCCTGATGATGGACACTGCAACGCTGTCCGAAACGTTGGCTAAAGAAGGAGGTAGCGCAACACGGCATAATACCCCAAAAACTAATAACGTGTTTACGTTTCTCAATTGCAAAGTCTAAATATTATATCATAACGAATTAAAGCATTATTTATGATTTGTATAACAAAATTTATAAATTAAACAATATTACATTGTTTGAACCATATTTTTTTTAAGTACGCCAACGGTTTCGGACTAATATTTCCTTGCTCAGGGCAAAACACACTAACTTGATGTTACAAAACAATGGGTGGACATCATCATCATCAAACAGTATTAATGGGCTAGCATCTGTGTGGTTGAATTTCAGAACCCAGCTATGGGTGCATGTGGAATTTCAAACAAAGCTACTGTTATAATTCTGTTTTAAATTCAAGAATTCGACACTATGTCACTACTTCCGTCAGCAGCTCGCACGTGAATGATTCCCCTCTAGGCATAACTGCTACGGATTTATATATTTTAAGTATCCTTCCGGATTTGGAAGATTGACGGCAATACTTGACGAAGTTGTTATAAATTACACATAACGTCATTGCGTGTCTCGGTTACTTTGACACGGTTACTTTGTCACTGTTACTTTTTCACTGTTACTTTGTCTCGGTGAGTCGCCGACGGTGACTAGCTGTCACTGGATCACAGTGGATCCGAGAAACTGGCTATTTTAGGAACCAGTTCCTATCGGATTTATAAAATGGTCGCCCGCAGGGCCTAGCAGCAAAAACCTGCGGAGCGGGTTTTTAACTGCTAGTAATATATTTAGGTTTTTTACAGATGCAATAATTCCGCGTCATGGAGTCTCATGAATGAGTTTTTCTTTTGCCGTGTTTAATTTATCTTTGTCTTACTAACCTATTTTTTTGCATTTTGTTTTTCCTGTTAAGCACTTGCATACTGCTTACTAACAACGTATGGATAGATCCTTGAAGGAGTAACCATCAGTTACTTATACCGGGGCGGGTAAGAGGTGGATTACCTCCACTGCTAGTAATATATTACTGTTGAAATGGTCATGGGGGAGCGTGACTGTGGATTAGTGAAAAGTGGGGAAAGGAGATAGAACGGACGGTGAAAGGGAACATATATAAGATAGTACCTACTGTAAGATATTTTTTTTGTTTATTGATAATGGACTCATTGGGATTTATAAAAAAATATTTGTAAGGCTTCGGAGTCATCTAATTATTTTTCCATTATTATTAAAACGAAGAATATTTATCCCCGTATTTTGTTTATACTACGATTATTTACAATGATATGTTTAGCGAAAGTTGAAGATTCTTAACGAAAAGGTCTGTAGGTGATCTTTAAGGTTTATGGCTTCATTAAATAATTATGTATTAAAAACAGCGTGGGGTAGTATACCCACTACCTGACTAGCGGCTTATACATGGTGAATTAGGTTGGGGTTTATTCTGGGTCTGTTTCAGCCTTTGTAATTAAATTGTAAGCAGCCATTAATTATGTTGTTTGTTTGAAAGAACTTAGGCGAAAACAAAAATTGTAAAACTTAGGTATCTTAGTATATTATTACAATTATATATAATTTAAAATCGCAAGGTGATTACTCCATGCAAAAATATAATCATTTTGTTTGATAACATACCTTGACAATGAGTGCTTCAATTTCTTGGTCGTATCTAAGAGCAAAATGCAGCTTCCCACAGAATTCAAGATCCGCGGAGTCTGTAGAGGATTGCCTCATCAGCTCGTTCTTGTAAAGTTCCGGCTGGAAAATAAAGAAAAATCAATTATTATCGCATTGTTTACATTAGCTCCGCAAACGAATCCCTGAGGAATATCCGGTGACAGGATCTTTTTAGGAAACTAAGAAGGCGAAGTTCCGGGAATGAAAAAGATACGAGGGGTGGGATCCCTGGGGGTATCTGGGGGTCAGTGCGCCAGGATGTATGATTCTATCCCTCCACTGCGGCGCAAGGTGTCCGAGAGTGTCTTTCAGAAGACTTCCAAAAGTCTCCCTCAACCAGTCTCCTCCAATCTGGCCTGCCTCGCAGTTGGTGGATAGACGCAGCCGACGCGACGCCAAAATCCGGGCAAACCTCACCCCATTAACACGGACATCCCTGTTAAGTCACCAAACGTTGCGAACCACTTGGTGTGACGCTATGGTAGAGGCCTTGATATAATAGGTATAGTGTTGGATATCTAACGTGTTTCTACTCTTATGGTAGGAGAACAAATAATGGAACGCAAAAAAATACTTTATTTTCTGTTTTTACAATTTGTTGAGATACAACACGACGTAAAAAAAGAGGTCCAACTTCTCTTAGACCCAATGTCAAAGTAATTGAGCTTCGTTGTATACGTCTGTACCTAATATCTCTACATAAGTACGCTCGTTATCCTGAAAACCTTTTGTGTTTTAAGTAATCGCACAATGATAAAAAACACCGTCACAGAAGAGATTTAGAACGTCAACAGTTACCTAATAAGAATTTTTAGGAAGGGTCCCTTTTTAACTCATAATAAATTGTGTTTATTCGTGTTTGGTTTTGGCTTAGTTCGTACTAGAATGTCACTTATCCAGTTCCTACCTCTCCCTAACCATCATTTACTGGAAAGAAAAATTGTGAAAATTCGGATGCATTTATTATTAAAACAGGAGAAGATTTGCCACTACCTTGGAAGCAGGTTGTTAACGTTTTTTGTCTCGTTTTTAAGTTAAAATAAGCAAATTAATCATCTCGCAAAGTATACCTAGCAAGTACATAATAATAACAATATTTGGATGATTTATGTAGCGCCGTTTTTGTGAAAAATCACCTCAAGGGCGCTGTACAAACCAACAATATATTTCTAAAATCTGGAAAAACTACAAACTAGACAAACAATTAAAAACAACTTATGGCTAAAAATTGCATCCACCGGTTCATTGATCACTTATACGAAAATATATGTACAATGTCTCGACCAATGAACGCGATGCTAACAATGTAATCATTTTGTACTCCTTCGTTTTGTTGTGGCGATAATTACCTCGAGGTATCGCGGTGGAACTGTAACTATAAATATATTCTTGGTGTGACGTGGCTCCTTCTCAGAGGTACAGTGGTAAGTGATTGGTCATTCATTTTTCCTTGCATACCTTGTTTGTTACTACACATACTATCACCATAAAGAATATAATACATCAATGACTATCACTCAATTCCAGCAAACTCCATTTAGTCTCTGTTGGTTTTTAATATTTACAGTCCATAAAAAATGCATCGTAAGCAGTTTTGGATGCGACACTGCAAATGCGATATGAAAATATCGATTATTTAAATAATCTTTAAAAATTAAAAGAAGTGACAAAACAAAAACATATTTACAATAGATATTGCAGTTGCTTTTTAGAGGATGCAAGCCTATTAATGTTTAATTATAATGTCTGTCGCCTTCGGCTTACATAGTAGGTACCCATAATTTGTAAGAAACATGGAACAATAATTTCGTTATTTGTTTTTGGGGTGTTATGCCGTGTTGCGCTTCCTCCTTCTTTAGCCAACTTTTCGGACAGCGTTGCAGTGTCCATCATCAGGGCAGATCCGGCAGATCCGGTAGATGTGTGCTAAAGAAGGAGGTAGCGCAACACGGCATAACACCCCAAAAACAAATAACGAAAATACTTTAGGCCGTGAAAATCTTAAAACGTATCTGTAACAATATTATTCTTCAATACCTATATTATTTTTGTGTTATTTTGTTACTTTGTAGAATTTTTAACCTCAGCATGGGCATGTCCTAGTGAGGTTTTAAATTGAATTGTAAACATTATACCTACCTACCACGTAAAGGAACAAATAAATAAAGAAAAAATGCTATTTTTTTTTAGGGTCATTTTATCAAGACTCCGTACCAAAAAAATGGGTTTATAATTTACCTTGCACACTTGTTGAAGAAAGATTCTTTACAATTACATACACAATGAAAAGGTTGCACGTTGGAAGTTCATGAATTAGTAGAGAGTACGGGTTTAGAATAGAAATAAATTTGGGTGGTGTACATTGTCTTCACAACATAATAAAGAATGCTAGAAGCAAGGATATCAATGGAAGTAAGTTGGTAAATTTATGGTGGGATGGATTATCAGACATTGTTTTCATACAATACCAGGCTAGTTAAGGATATGATCTTCCTTATTGCAGAAATATCACTCTTTGAGATAATCTTAAATTAAAAAATAGCGGAAAAATATATATCATGATTCACGTTCTGGTGATCTAGCACGGACGATACATAAAACCCCATATCTTAAAATATATCACACAAAACAAAACAGTAACAAAACAGTAAAAAACTGAATAGTAACAAAACTGAACATCAACAAAACTGAACAGTAACAAAACCGAAGAGTAACAAAACTGAATAGACTCAACTGAATAGTAACAAATCCGAACAGCAAAAAAAACCAAGCAGTAACAAAAAAATAAACAACAAAATAGATTAAAAAACTTTATAGTAACAAACCCGAACAGTAACAAAACTGAAGACTAACAAAACAGAGAGTTAAAAACTGAATAGTAACAAAACCGACTAGAAGGTAACAAAACCGAAGAGTAATAAACAGAACAGTTAAAAAGTGAATTGTAACAATACCGAACTGTAAAAAACTGAACAGCAACAAAACCAAACAGTAACAAAACCGAACAGTAACAAAACCGAACAGCAACAAAACAAAACACAGTAGAAAAGTAGAGAAAAAAGTACCAATTAAAAAACTGAACTTACCTAGTCATTTTTTTAACCTGCTCTATTTTGCCACTGTTTATCCGGATATCCGTTTCTATTCATAATATTGTATCGGAAGTTGGGTACCTTTCTGGACGATGAACTAATGATGGATAATGAATAAATTTATCGAACTAATATGATTCACAAAATAAAAATGTTAAACCATTTTTTTATCCATAAAAAGTTTTTTCATTTTTAGGATAGTCAACAATCCATCATTCAACCCCCGAAGCAAACATGCAGCTACATATTTACGGATATCCGTTGCACAGAATACTATTACCGAGTACCTGCTGAAAAGCACCGGTTTACGACTTAAGTTCAGATTTTATAAATGAATTTTGAGGACAATTTTTGATATCCTGCTCCCATTGAATGCAATGTGACGATTTCACAATTGAAAAGGTATATTTTTTATTTTGAAAATTTATACTAACTTATAAATATTTTTAATTTTAAGTTCAATTTTTTTTTTTTTAATTGAATACCGCACAAGAGTCCCCAACTGCTCCCGTCTGGAGCCAGTGGGATTATGGCATCCCCAGTGAGGCTGAAGGTAGTGGGGAGGGGAAGGAGATAGGGAAGAGTAAGGTGGGGAAGTACCTGGCTATTCAGATCTGATCACCAAACACGACAAAAGCCATTTCAAGCAACGTTTCAATTCTGAATGGTGGTCTTACACCAGGGCGATACTGAGAGTATCTTCCACTCTGGAACGTTCCGTAAATACACTATATATTATTTTAAATGAATAAATTGTGAAATAACACAAATTAATCAAATAAAATTTATTTGCCACGCCGGGATTCGATCCCGCGACCTTCGGAGTGCGAGTCAAGAGCCTTACCGCTGAACTACGCCGGCCGTCAACGTTTGCTCCACACAGGTGACTCTGAGGAAAGTCTTATTAGTAAGATGAAGAAGGCAAAGTTCTGGGAAGGAAAAAGGTATGAGGGGTGGGTAGGAATCTTGGGGAAAATGTATCAAATGAAGCCATCCCTTTCATTGCGATGCAAGGCGATGGGTCGAGAGAGTCCGGCTGAAAGAGGCCAAAAGGTCCTCGGTCTGGCTTCATGCAGTAGGTGGACAAATGCCACCACCGCCATGATCTGGTCTAGACAAAATCTCACCCCATGAACCCGTGCACCCCTGAAAAGATAACAAACGAGGCGAAACACTTGAGGTGTCCTGTGGCAGGTGTGTTTGTTATTCAATAAATGGTTCCCAGGGTGGCGGTACCCGTACCCGCCCCCTTAATATGCATAATATAAGGAAATATTAGAGAGCAACTAGAGCAACTCGCACTAGCTTTTACCTAGATTACATGAAGTTAGTAATAGATACGGAGATGTGGCGGATCTATTTAACTGCACGGAAGCTAGGTACAAGAAGGCTATTCTATCATATATTTTCAATCAATATTAATTTTATTTATACTATTGAACTATAGTATTGAATGTAATGTCTTTGTGTCATATCTTAATCAAATGCCTCAATTAACTTATTTCTTATGTACCTACAACTAATATTTTGTGACATGTAAAATGTATTTATGGTATATTTATACAGTTACAGCCTTACTAAAAAAAAACCCACAGCGCGACCGATTAACTGTGTTATTGCAATAACATAAATAGAGCTCGTATAATAATAATAATAAATAATAATAATATTTGGATGATTTATATAGCGCCGTTTTTGTGAAAAATCACCTCAAGGGCGCTGTACAAACTTATAATACATTTCTAAAATCTAAAAACTACAAGCTAGGCAAACAATTATAAACAACTTATGGCTAAAAATTGCATACATCGGTTCATTGATCACCGATACGAAAATATGTGTACAATATTTTCTAAAATTTAATGAAAACAGGACCATACTTACCTGGGAGGTCGCTTGAAATTAACACTGTATATTGTCCATTTAAAGAAATTTAGATAGAGTTCGCACGCAGAGGACATTATTGTGAACACATGTTATTTAATCCTGAAAAATATTTTAATATTAATATGTAATGTATTCTTTGACGAGTGTAATTTGGAAAGTAAAAGCAACATGTAAAGGTGGGTGGTGCAGTAGTACCTATAAGGATTTGATCTTTCTAAATGTGATTCGTCAAGAGACAGATTGATGTGTAAGGAATCGAGTAATTTTAATTCAGTAAGGAAAGTGTGATTAAGACATATCATAGACAATACAAGTATGATACTCTCAAATAGGTATATTTAAATTACGGGTATGAGAGCCCAAAAAGGAAGGTTTTTAGTTTGGACCTAAACTCTGTTGGGCTTGTTATGCATCTTAATTCCGGAGGGAGTCTATTCCAAGCCTTAGGCCCAGATACTCCGAAAGCACGATCTCCAAACATAGTATTTGGCTTTCGTTTAGGTTCTATTAGTCTGCCTTTAGCAGATGAAGTTGCTGATCTAAGGGTTAATTGTCTCGGACCGGTATTTTCCGGGACGCATAATTCGGAGATGTAAGGTGGGGCCATTTCGCAGATTGATTTAAAAACCATCCAGCACAATTTGTACTGGATTCTCTCAGGGCACTTGAGCCAGTGAAGGTTACGAAGGTGTTCTGAAATATGCGAATATTTAGAAACCCCAGTTATGAGCCTTGCCGCTGCATTAAACACGGATTGAAGTTTGTCAATTTGATATTTGGGAAGACTAGCGTAGATGCCGTTACAGTAATCGAGCCGCGAGACTACGTAAGAGTTAATTAATAGTTTTGTCGCCTCTGTAGGAAGGTTTCTTCGAACTGACTTGAGTTGTCTTAGGTGAAAAAAACCGGTGCTTACTGTCCTATTTATTTGACTTTTTAACGAAAAGTCTGAATCTAAATTAACGCCAAGAAGTTTGACTGTTGTCTTTGGAATAATATCGTTGCCGGAAATGGAAATAGGTGTATTTTCTATGAAATGTTGGCGTTTGTTTGTGGCCGCCCATAGAAACTCAGTCTTAGATGGATTCAGCTTCAGCTTGTTTGAAGACATCCAACGAGTTATTGCTTCTAGGCATTCAGCTATGCGGATTTTGAGGCTGTTGATTTCGTTTGGAGAGCAGTAAAAATAAACTTGCTGATCGTCAGCGTAGCAGTGGGACAGGAGACCAAATGACTCGATTATTTTGGCGACATCATTTGTAAAAAGGATGAAAAGAAGTGGGCCTAAAACGGATCCTTGGGGTACCCCCGAAGAAAGTGTTGCGAAGTTAGAGAGCTTATTTCCAACCTTAACGGCTTGTAAGCGATTGGATAGATATGACACCAGCCAATTTTTAATATCGGAACTCAAACCAAATGTTTCCTCTAATCTCTTAATGAGAAAGTCATGATCAATCGTGTCAAACGCTGCACTCATGTCTAAGAGTGCGATAAGTGCTAACTTACCTGACTCTATGGCCAAAGTTATATCTGACAGCATACGAAGTATTCCGGTTTCTGTTGAGTGAAACCTTCTATATGTGGATTGACTATTAGTGAATAATTTATTTGAATTCAAATGACTGGTTATTTGTGCAGCAGCAATTTTCTCCAGGATTTTTGATAGGAAAGGTAAATTTGAAACGGGTCGATAATTACCTAAGTTATCGGGGTCAAGTTGTGATTTTTTTAGTATCGGCGTAACTACAGCAGACTTTAGAGGTTCAGGGAAGTCACCTGTGCTCAGAGATTTATTAAAAAGATGAACTAGGAACGGGGCTAAGACAATGACACATTTTTTTAGTAACCATGTTGGTATAGGGTCAAGACTGCACTGCTTATTTGGCGAACTTGAAATTATTTTTTTTACTTCTTCCAGCGTTGTGAGTTTGAAGGAAGACAAATTTCCTTTAGAATTTATAGTAAATATTGGTGGAGGGGCGTGAGATGTGGAGGCACGAATGGCTTCAATTTTTTCCCGAAAAAACGTTAAGAAGGCATCTGGGTTAATATCTATTTTAGTTGGAACAGTGGCTTCGGAAATAACAGTCTTTATTGAGTTCCAGAGACGCCGTGGATTGGTTCGCTCAGAGTCAATCTTTTCATTCCAGTATTCTGATCTTTTGGAATTTATTTTGCTCATGTACTGTTTTTGAGCAAGGATCCACTCATCCCTAGAAGTTACCGTAGAATTTTTCCTATATGACCTCTCTAATTTCCGCATAAGTCTTTTCTGGTTTCGGCATTCATCGTCATACCAGCCGTCAGACTTTCGAACTTTACGTGTTTTTGACGTCGTCGGAGCATATTTATTTAACAGACATAAAAGAGTTGTATTATACGTCTCGACAAGTTCTGTTGGCGTCTTTGTTTCCCAAAAATTAGGTGTACATAATAGAGAGGTAGAGAACATCCTTTCCGGAGACCAGTTTGGCTTTAGAAGAGGTGTAGGAACCAGAGAAGCAATATTGTCGCTACGAATACTACTAGAAAAAAGATTAAAAAGAAACCAAAACACATTCATCGCATTCATAGACCTGGAGAAGGCTTTCGACAAAGTAGAATGGAAAAGACTCTTCGAGATTCTGAAGAGAATTGACATCAAATATAGAGATAGACGAATAATCCAGGCGCTATACAAGAATGAGGCCGCTATAATTAGATGTGACAATGATACAAAAGAAGCCAGTATAAGACAAGGGGTGAGACAGGGATGCTCTCTGTCACCTGTTCTTTTTAACGCATATGTACAAAGTGCGATTGATGACTTGAGGGAGAGAATGAGTCACAGAAAAGGTGTAAAGATACACGGGCAAAAGGTGGATATGATAAGGTTTGCTGACGATATTGCTTTGGTTGCTGAAAGCGAAGAAGAACTGCAAGAGGCCTTAACAACCATGCAAAGCATTCTTCAAAATAACTACAACATGAGGATAAATAAAGACAAAACAAAGCTGCTGACTGTAGGCCGAACGCAACATCAGATGAGAGTAGAGATGTCAGGAGTTCCACTAAAGAACACCAAGGAGTTTGTGTACCTCGGGAGCAAAATAACATGGGACGGTCGGTCTAAGAGCGAGGTCGACAGCCGTATACACCAGGCTAGGCTTGCATTCAATAAAAGGTCGAAAATAATAGAATCGAATAATATAGACCTGAAACTGAGAATACTCCTCATCAAGACCTATGTATGGAGTATCTTGATGTACGGCTGCGAAACATGGTGCTTATCCGAAAGAGATAAACGGAGACTAGAGGCTTTTGAGATGTGGTCCTATAGAAGACTACTAGGAATTTCCTGGAGAGACCACATCACAAATGAGGAGGTTCTCCAAAAAATCGAAGGAGGAAGGCACCTGCTCAGGACCTTGTCCGAAAGGCGCGCAAGATGGATCGGCCATGCAATAAGACAAGAAGGCCTCTTGCATGCCATAATGGAGGGTATGACCGAGGGGACAAACGCTAGGGGACGCCCACGCCGAGAGTACCTGGAGGACCTGCTGGTGGACGTGCGCTGCTTATCATATGCAGAATTCAAAAGAGCCGCACAAGACAGGGAAGAGTGGAAAAAACGAATAGATGAAATTGCTGCAAACCAATCCCAGGATTGAAACCAGAGAGAGAGAATAGAGAGGTCTGAAGCTCTTCCAGAAAATCACTAAAACTAAATTTACGCCATTTCCTTGATATAATTGTTCTATATGGTACTTTCGGCGGGTTAAAATCAATATCAGTGCAAACAAGCCGATGGTCCGATAGTCCTATATCACGAATATCTGCTAAGAGTGGCGATCCGCTCTTCTTTGAAATGAGTACATCCAATATACCACCAGCATCGTGAGTTGGGACGTCGACCCACTGGCGGCATCCAAAGCTGGCTAATAAATCTAAGAATTTAACGGTGTTCGGTGATCACACGGTCGAGACGGATATTAATGTCACCTGTAATAATGAGTGTATCAGAAAGACCAACTGAAAGTTCCAAAAAACGCGAGAACTCATTATAAAATTCGACAGAGATTGGTTTCGATCCGGGCCTATACAGAGTACAGAGCATAAACGATGTTCCTGTAGAAGAGACCCTGCACGCAATATACTCAAACGTGCTAAATGTACCAAGAGTTACTTTAGTTAACCGCAATCCTTGTCGGGCTATTATCGCTATACCCCCGTGGTTCACATGAGAGATGTTATTTGATGGTTCATCGGCACTAGGTCGGGCTTCCTCAAGCACCACATATCCCAAAGCTTGGAGTCTCTTAATTGAGTACGAGTCACTGTTCTCATGCCAAGTTTCTGTAACTGTAAGGATGTGGAGTTTTTCGTCTCTGAAAACATCATCCACCGCCTCTAGTTTATTATTAAGTGAACGCGCATTCCAGGAACCAATTGCAAGCTGTCTGATCTTATAGTTAGCATGCCTTTCTAATCGAATTTCATTGAAGTTGTGAAAATTATCAAAATCGCGGAGGGAATTATTCGCTAGGTTATTCTGTTCGCCGGTTGATGCGACTTCTTGAAAACAGTCTACAGACGGAGAGTTATTATTATTACTATTATTATTATTGTTATGAATTATTGGAACATTTAGTTCCTTCCTGTGTAAGTATTTTGTTCTTTGTCCCCCACGGCAACCTCTATATCTAAATTTCACGTTAAGATCACGGGCTAGTTTGTACAAGTTTATTTTTGTGGTCTCTAAGGGGTCCAACAGTGCACTTTCACTTTTAAAACTTAGGAGTGTTGCTCGGTCATACTTAATAGGAGTGTTTACAATCTGCACTGCATCACTGAGTATTTCTTCACATTTTTCCTTTCCGATGCACACTTGTTTTTTGTTGTCACTATCGGTATTGTTTAAAGCCAACATAGCTTTAAAGATACCCCTAATAAATCACTTCCCGCACTTGACATTGTTCGACGGTCTTTCACTATGCACATGTGGCGAACGTCTCTGACCGTTGACGGGTAACTCTCCAACTCTGACCGCTGATCTTGCGTTAACAGTGCTCCTTTGGAACAATATATCAGTTCTGAGATTAGAACATTTGAAAATTTTATGATAAAACTTGCATTAATCTTAAAACAGCGACACTAAAATTATTTTATTTTTATACACGCAACGTAAAAATTCACGCGAATATTTTAAGCTATATTTACACCAGAAAAATTGAAAACTTCTCAAGATTTCCAAAATAAAAGTCGGAGCGCTAAAAATAGCAGCTGGCAGCTCCGAAAGCGCACGTATACACTAAAAGACGTTTTATTACCAATAACGTTTCTTTCGTGGTGACGCTGTTAAAACGCATTGAAGATGTGACAACGTTGTATATGGTTTTAATTTACTAGGAAACAATGTTGTTTTAATTCTTCTCCGCTAGGGGCATTATTGGTGCACCTGTGCATATCGGCCCGCGATGACAAAACAGTTCGGTGTGTTTATGGCGGGATATGGAAAATTTTGTTAGTGCCTAAATGTTGTGATTTTACTAAATAATTTCTATTGTAGTGACGAATTTACTCTTCTGTTCACATAATTGATGTATTTACCATATTATTTGTGTGGTTTACATCAGTTTAATCAAGTTATTGTACAAACGCCGTACTTTCAAAGTTAAACTGTCAGAATATTGTTTTTTATAGGTTACTTAAGATAACATTTTCATTTTAAGATCTTTATTAAGAGAATTTGTTAAAAGTGATAATTTTTTATAATATTAAAATCTAATACATGTGTTCGTAAACGTATCAAAAAAATTAACGTCATTAGAGATGCAAGAAATCTGTTTTAAATTTCGGTATTATTTCTAAGTTATTTTTTTGGCAATAAAAAAAACTTTGAAATTTTTTATTATTTTTTTATTGTATACACGATAAAAAAGTGAGGTGATAGTTTCCTTCCAAATTTATTACATAAAAGGAATGTGTTTTTTAAATTTTGATTTTATTTAAATTTTCTCTACATTTTGGTCAAAAATGTTGTGGGAGGAAATTTTTTTCCATGTTTTTCCGAGTTTGAATCATAAAATATGGCAGTTTTTGAAAGCTAAAGTGTATTTCAAATACTCAAATCTAAAAGGTAATTTTATCTAGTTTTCATAAATGGTATTTGTTTTTACGACACCTTCAAAAATAATAAATATATAGAACATTCAAAATACTATGGAAAAATTACAAATATCGTTCGGACATCAATGGTTAAAACAGAGATAAACTACCCTCTCAGGCCGTGGAAACCATGTATATTTCTTTCAAAGAACAAATTTTTAATTAGTAATGTTTTCACATCCGCGGCCGTTTGTCGATTGAATAAAATGTTCACTGGGTTTTTTAGTAAGGCTGTTAATCTTTATTAATATATAAAACAAAGTCGGGTTAGTTACACTATTTATAACTTGAGAACGGCTGAACCGATTTTGATGATCTTTGATTTGTTGGATTTGTCTCCGCCCCGGATAGGATAATAACTATTAAAACATCGCAAAAATTCACGAAAAAGAAAGTTATGACGAAAATTCATTTCCTCATACATTTCATATGGAACGAATTTTCATCTTTTGAAAGCTGAAGGAATATTGTGGTAGGTAGGTATAATATTGCAGTTTGCTTGAATTCCAAAAATTCAAAAACGTCAAATGTCAATGTGTTAATTGTTTTTGTTTTGTTATTAAACATATAATGCTGCCTTTCTTTCTTACACACTTAATGTCAACAGTCGTAAAGGGGACAAATGGTGAACGTATGTCTGCACCACTCCAGGAAAAGAGCCATTTCTTTTCAAAACATTCAAGGCGCATTGTGACGTGGGGTACCTATTGCAATTCGGTGAAGTCAATCAAATACATCAAAACTACAAATAAAAAACGATGAAATCACACGCTATCAAGTTTGTGAGCGTGAGCTACAATGAGGCGATTTGGCGTATATTCTCATTCCCCATTCATGAACGACATTCCATTGTTGTATATTTGGCGATGCATCTGGAGAATGATCAACGAGTTTATTTCATTACATCGATTGTTGCCAAACGTGCTGAAACACCTCCAGCAACAACAATGACCTGTTTCTTTTCGATTTGCCAATGCGATCTGTTTGCCCGGACGTTGCTCTACTCTGAGATGCCACGTTATTACACTTTGTCGAAGAGATTTCTACGTCGGAAGCACGGCGATGTGGTTACTGATCATCGGGTTGTGCGTTGATGAAATTAATTCAGCTAATAAGTTAACGCAAGCAGTTATTGATTCTGAGGCGGGACGAAGTTTTTATTTATTTTTTTATTCCAGTTAAAAGAAAATTACATTTTCACTCATTTAACTAGAAATAATTATACAAATTAAAATAAAGTAAATATTTCAATACAGCGCTGTTCAAAATCATTATTTTGTTTATCAAGAATAAATAGTAATCATTTTTTTTTAAATTTACCCAGCTTCTTTTCGTTTTTAATGTCGCTTGGGAGGCAATTATATAAGTTGCCTCCTTCGTAACCAATGGATTGTTTGTTAGTGTGGATGGTGTTAAATGTATGTTATTTTTATTTTTTTATTTTTATTTTTTTTATTTTTTATTTTTTTATTTTTTTTTATTGAAATAATAGATAATACATAATATAATCAACAAACAAGTCCTGCTAAGCCAATTGAATCGGCTTGTCATAACACATAACACCATATTTAGTGTGGATGGTGTTTAAATGTATGTTATCGTATTGTCTCGTAAAATGTTTGTGTACTTGGGACGTTTTAATGAATTCTGTGTTTGTGTGTACGAGTTTATTGTTTATTTTGTATATAAGGAGACATGTATTGCATTCATATAGTTTTCTTAATGTTAGTAGTTTTGTTTCCATATATATTTTTTTTGTGGATGTTCTGGGCTTGTAGTTAAATAGTTTTTTGATTACCTTGTTTTGTATTACCTGTAATAAAATAAATGTCAAATGCTGATCAATGCACAGCCCAAGATATTTTTCCTGGATCAGGATTTGAAGTTCGTTGTTTTCAATTTTTAAGGGTACATGAGGAGGAAGTACAAGTTCGCCGGGTCAGCTAGTAAATAAATAAATAATATGCTGAAAAGCATCCTCTTACGATTTTTTGTTCTAATTTTATTGTAGAAAATTTTTTGATTCCATGAATCCCATTGAACGCTAGAGACTATTTTTAATTTTGAAACAAATTTTAATTTTATATTTTGGTAATTTATTAATATTTCAAGAAAGACAATTTTAAATCTAAATATAATTTAATGTAAATCTAGTTCGTTGTATGTTGATGCCTTCTATATAAGTACATTTTTTAAAGAAACAATATATTATCCTTGTCGTTACTGTGCGCAAAATTGTACTGTCCAGGGTTTGCGTCAACTCAGAACTTCCACCTGTTTTATATTATTATGTTTTAGTTTGTAATGATTTTGTTTTGTCCAATTCTATAATAGTACTGTTATTGGTGTGCGCAAAATTGTACTGTCCAGGGTTTGCGTCAACTCGGAACTTCCACCTGTTTTATATTATTATGTTTTAGTTTGTAATGATTTTGTTTTGTCCAATTCTATAATAGTACTGTTATTGGTGTGCGCAAAATTGTACTGTCCAGGGTTTGCGTCAACTCGGAACTTCCACCTGTTTTATATTATTATTTTTTAGTTTGTAATGATTTTGTTTTGTCCAATTCTATAATAGTACTGTTGTTGGTGTGCGTAAAATTGTACTGTCTAGTGTTTGTGTCCACTTGAAACATCCACCTGTTTTGTGTTATGTTTTAGTTTGTAATTATTTTGTTTTGCCAATTCCCAATATGTGGTATATCCAATGTCCAATAGTAGGTACTGTTATTGGTAATTTTCTGGTCTCTTGTTACTGCTTTGTACATACGGTACATTTTTTGTTTCATATTATTTGTTCAATATTATGTAAGGAGCACTGTACGAGAAATCTTAAGAATACGACCACTTAATAATATTTTTCTTTTGTAGGAAAAGATTTTTTTTAATAACTTTTGAATGTTATTCCCATCAATGTAATATATAATTCAATCTATTTTTCTGTGTCTTCTTCGCTTTCATATTTTCCTTTAGATTATTATTGTTATCTTCTTCTTCTTCTTCCTGGTGCTGTCCCAACTCATTGCCTAGGTAGGCTGTGGGGATCGGCTCTTCACGTTCGCAGGTTGTAGCTTATTCGATTCTGATTATCGCCTTCATCCAGGCCGTTTTAAGTATTTTGGAGCATTTAATCATCCAGGAGTTCTTTGGTCTTCCTGTGGATGACTGTCGACGAAGCTCATTAGACATTGCCTGCTTCGCTGTGTGGTCTGATGGTCTCCGTCTTATGTTCCCATACCATCTCAACTGTCGTTCCTCCAGCTTACTGTTTATGTCCGTGACACCCAGGCTACCACGAATGCGTGAACTTTTAATCTTATCTTCTTCTTCAATTATAAATTATATTAATATTAAGTTTATTATAATAAAGCGCACCTGAACTGAAATAACACAAAACTGCGCTATACAAATGTTAAGTTATTATTATTGCAAAAGCAAGTCAGGGGTGTGACGGAGTTGTTCGAAGAATTCACCGTAATAGGAGACATCAAAAGTTTCCCGAATCTGGCAAAAATTAGATCTATAAATAGCGAAACCATTTTAATATTATTATACCCAAATTGATTTTCATCCGCGTGCCATATGTTTGCCATCCCTGCCCCACTCACTCTACTGTCGTTCGCCATACCTAATCTACGAAGGCCGTCGTTAATACCCGCAGTATTTCGTGAACTTCATTTCGATTGCAAATATATTATTTATTTAAGACCGGATTTGAAACCGCAGAATTCTGAATTCTCACTCATTCCTTAGTTTGACAGGGTTCTAACCGCTGTTGGAATTCTGTCACAGAAGCCTGGTGATTTGGCTAATCCATGATATGCGCTGTTCGCACACCTTCTCAATAATTTCAATACAGTGATGCTAATACACCAACACTGTTAGATTTTATCGTGACATTTACATTGTTAATTTACTTCAATGTGTTCACATCGTTACATTTACATCGGCACACTTACGTTATTAATTAACATTGTTTAATTCTGCTGAATTATAATAATAATTATTATTTCCTGTATTTTATTTTCTGTTATATAAATATCTATATACGTACCTTCATACGGCCATTGGGTTTTACAAAGAAATTCAAGATGAAACAGCTTTTCGTAATTTAATTATTATAAGTATTGGCGAAATTTTACAAAGAAAAAAACAGATTATGATGGCTAGATAAAAGACATCTACATTGTTTTGTTTGAAGTCAGATATATCTAAGAGAATCTCTCTGCGAAGAATTAATGAAAATTATTTTAGTTGTTTCCTAACCCGAAGCGCACATATCATAAAGGCATACTCTCATGGAGCTTCTAGTTTTAGTGGTTTCCCAAACCAAAGCACGCGCAGAAAGGCGTACTTTCATAGAATTTTTAGTGTCAATGGTTTCCTAACCCAAAGCGCACAATGTGGAATGGCGAACTTTCATGGAATTTCTAGTGTCAGTGGTTTCCTAACCCAAAGCACACGATGCTGAAAGGCGTTCTTTCATGGAATTTCTAGTGTCAGTGGTTTCTTAATCCGAAGTACACGATGTAGAAAGGCGAACATTCATGGAATTTCTAGTGTCAGTGGTTTCTTAATCCAAAGCGCACGATGTAGAAAGGCGAACTTTCATGGAATTTCTAGCGTCTGTGGTTTCCGAACTAGAAGCGCACGATGCAGAAAGGCGTACTTTCATGGAGTTTCTAGCGCACGATGTAGAAAGACGAACTTTCATGGAATTTCTAGCGTCAGTGGTTTCCGAACCAGAAGCGCACGACGTAGAAAGGCGTACTTTCATGGAGTTTTTAGAGTCAGAGGTTTCCTAACCCAAAGCGCACGATGTAGTACGCACTTTGATAGAATTTTTAGTTTTTGTGGTTTCCTAACCTAATCTAACTCAAGCGCACGATGCTGAAAGGCGTTCTTTCATAGAATTTCTAGTTTTAGTGGTTTCTTTACCCAACGCGTATGAAGCAGAGAGGCGTACTTTCGTGGAATTTATATTTCTAAACTACTCTACGTTCAAAAGAATATGGATTTTTCAAGAATTTTTCCGAGTTTTATTATAAAACAGATTTTATAATACCCTCCGAAAATCTTTAATAAATACTTGTTTTTCTTATTTTCAATAACTAAATTTAAAAATAGCCACACGTATCAGATACGAAATGGGTTTCATGTTACAGTCGTAATGAAAGCGTACAAATACGGTATGAATTAATAAATAAAAGCTAGCCGGGGAGTAAAAAATAAAACTGAGGTCTATTTCAGGGAAAATAACAAACAAAATATATTTATTTTAGGAAACGCGTACGCCGTTGGCAGTAACTGTCGACATGTATTTTGGTAAGAAAGTCAATAAGATTATTCTTTTACAGAAAACAACACATTACCATATGAGAAATTATTTACAAGCATTTATTTATTTCGTTTGAAAAAAAAGTAGGTACATTTATGTACGTGGGAAGGAAAAATCTAAGTATTTTGAAGTGAAGACGTTTTTCGAGTAGGAATAAATTTTTTAAAAAAGAACAGTTTTTTCTTCCGAGCAAGTGGAACTATGGTATCCCTAATTTGTGGCATTTTGTAAGGATGATTAATAGGGAACATGAGATGAAACGAAGAGAAATTCATACGCCCGGATATGAACCCATAACCTCTTTACTCAAATTCATGTGCGTCGATCATTACGTTACGAAAGCAGCAAAATTTTAAATTTATTGGATTTTGATACATTAATTCAAATTTCATGAATTTCAAGGTAGTGCTCTACATTATTTTGTTCGGGCCCTATAATTTATGGCTAAAATCGAAACATTTTGAGTATCGAAGAATCCGCTGAAGACTGTTTTTTTTTTACCCCTGCCATAGGTGACCCCAAATGGTTCCCTACATTTGGTAACTTAGCAGGGATTCCCATGTTCATGAGGTGTGGTTTGTCTGGGTATTGGAAACGAGGTATTGGCGAACGAGTTGTAGAAACGACCCATTTTCATGTGATAAATGATGGGCCCGTTTGGCGTATTACCCGAAAATGCACCAGTGTCGAAGAGATCAATGACGCTAATTCCGCTAAGCAACTTCAATTGAAATACTGGTAGAACAACAGCATTCCCACCTAACGCCTGTGCTTTGAAGATTGCGATCAGTTTAAGTTAGAGGAAACTATCAAACGAACCATGATGTCGAAATCACGCCATTTTATAAAAAAATTACATGATTGTTCTTGTCTACTTGTAGCAACTGCCGTTCACACGCATAACGAAATTTGAAGTCGCTTCAACAATGAGTTTCTACTTCTATCGGGACAGAATGATCTTTCCCGATAGAAGTAGATTATTATAGATTATAAAATAGACTATGGAATAGACGAGGTGGTAATTCACCGTTCTTATACTGCAAAACAATGGTTTTATTTCTAATCCAATCCAACGAATTTTTTTTAAATTATCGAAAATTTTATTGCCAATTTGCACCATAGAATATAATTATCCCCGTAAATCTGAAATCATTATCTTAAGAATCGAAAGTTTTCGATTTTAGTTGGAAGACGATTATTTCGATTATACCCCTCACTTCTTCAGTGACTATTTTCGGAGATCTCCTTTGAGGTTTCTCCGGTTGTCATGAATAGTAAATTAGTTCAAAACCGATCCCAAAACAGCTCGAAGTTCGTTAAGAAATTTCTAAAATTAGTCTGTTAACGTTCTAACATGTTTAGTTATTACACATCACAAAATCTTCCCCGTTCATTCTCTTAAAATCACAGTTAATAAGTAATTACCCAACTTCGCAAATTACATTACAATTCTAGTAAGATACCTTACTGTTACCGTGTCATTGATTATTCAATAAATTTTAACGTACTCCTTTGTCTCCATCCAGTACGAGTACCTACCTAAATTTAACCTTCGCTTTGAGGAAAAACTCATACAGGTTAGAAATCGTTATATCTCTCTTACCGTCATACTGAAAAATACGAACTAAACGGCATTGGAAGAAGAAAACACCACGCTCTCCTATTCAATTCAAATTTAAAGTTAACCATAAAATAATTAAATGAAACCAAAGTTTTCGACAAACAAACATTTGTGAATTAAAAAAAATAATATATTTTTACCTTGGCGTCCCTAATAGGCCACTTGCATCACATTTTTTTAAAAAAAATTCCGGCTTAGACAAATATTCTAAGACATTCTGCATTTTTTTAAATCGTATTTTTGAAAACCTGGGGATTTAAAAAAAAAATTCAATCCGAAAAATCAGACTATTTTTTATAAACCGGAAAGACGGGACATAATTTTATAGGTGCGAAAAAACGATAATTACATAGCCGAAAATCATTTTATAAAAAAATAACGTTTTCCACACGAATGGCACAGGAGAATAACGAGACATACTAAAAATATTACATCTCATAAATATTATTTTCCTTGATCCATCTTATTGATCATAAATCATTATAATGTACAACGTATATATTACTAAATCCTATGTAATATACTTGTACTTGTAAATTATAATAATAATAAGAATATTATAAAATTTGATTTTGTTAAAATCAGCACCATAACCACTATACCTCCAAAACACGTACCGACTTCCAAAATGTACGGGGTTCTCTTCGGTTTCGGTTTCGGATTTGACAAAAAATCTGATTTTTTTTAGATGGGCTAACTACAAATTTTATTTAGATGGGCAAATTTGAAAAAATAAATATTAAAGATTGTATTCGAATTCAAACTTGAAGAGAAGATGTGTTGAACGGATGGGAGGTAAATAGATACGTCTTTTGATGGAAGAGAGGATAGAAAGAAATGAATTTCATAATGAAAAGACAATTCGCGGCGTTTTCGATATGAAGTTAGCTGCTTTCCATTTATGACTATTCAAGCTTGTCAAAATCACCAAAAAATAAATTATAATATAAATATTATTTCCTTTTTCAAAATAATGTAAATTCGCGGCAAAACTACGAAAATTTGCGTAAATTGTTTGATTTTAGGCGAATTTCGCGTTTTCTCGCGAATTTGACAATTGTTATCATGTAATTAAAATTACATGCTTCGCGTAAAATGTATTTTTATGATGTGGATGCGTCATAATATAATTAACTATTTTAATTTATTGCATTGGTAGTCAAGTACTTTTATGGGAGTTATTTATGGATTTATTCCGGATCCAAGGGCAGGTTGACAGCACTGAGCGGCAGGGTTTTTTCTAAGGAACTCACTCTCGACGTGAAACGGAGCGTCAACAATTGTTAAATTTAATAATGGTGAAAATAATACCGTACAAGGAGTAACTCTTCGTAATGCAGAGGGAATCGAGCTAACATTGTAATTTACGGGATTCGAAACATGTTCAAATTGTTCTTTCCGAAAAACCAAGTTTCGGGCGTATCAATGGCCAACGGTACCGCGTGTGACAAAAGTAATAAACGCCGATAATCTGACTCATCGGGCGTTTATTTGCCATCGTACAGAGTTTATGGAATTCCGCTAGTGATCGCTATTCACAGTAATGTATATTTATTCAATTTTTAAGCCGAAACATCCGCTGTTCTCTTGGGCGAACATTTCAACACCCGGTGGAACCGTTCAACACACAAGGAACGGAATATTTCCACACCGCGACGGTGGGACCGTACCGCACTCTGGTTGTCACCGGATCCTGAATAAAACCATCCATTTGGGTATGATGGTTCCGTGGGACGGGCCTCGTACTGCTGGCTAAACTTAGGCCGTTCACCAGCGCATCTCTCGCTTTCCGGATGCTCCCAGGGGGTTTGGCATCACGTCATCGGACGGATCGCATCAGGCAGCCTTTTGGATGCTGGACGGGACGCCAAGCTCCGCCACGTGCTGTATGCATGCTCCGCATACTCTTAGGCAGTTTAGATAGTTTAACAAGGTCAAGGTCGCAAAAGGGGGTGAGTCATAGTATTGTTTTGTTCGCTTTGTAAGTCTGTGATTTCCCATGCTGTACGATTTACTTGTTAATATAGTGAATGTTGATTCAAATCACAAAATACTCTGGTTGTTATTTATAGTATAACTCAAATTCCCTAACGGTAAGTAAGGATGGAAATGTCACAGTGCCCACGCATCCTGTGAAGAATTCTATGTTCTCATACTTTCCAGAAAGAAAGCATTTTGAATGCAACTGTGGACATATTCTGTTTTGCTAAAGAATTTGTCGCACTACATCGACAAGTAGAAAAGTTCACAGGTGGATTCATGGCGTTTTCTTTTGAAAAATGCTAGAAACATAACATTTGGCACCCCATGCCTCTTTTACATAACAGTATATTTAGCGTAATAAAAATGTTTATCGCAAATGCTAATTTTTCAGGACTATTTTTCTCTTAAAGAAATTGTAATCAATACCGATTTGAAAGAAGAAACATGTTGCCGATTTACGTAAAACCTGTCGACTGCCCCAGACGGGTCAATTAAACTGATGGTCTGTTCTTGATACTGTTTAGATATTTTAAAATCATTTTAGCAATTTAAATAATTTTACTAGAACATTTCGTCTACTTCGGGCCCACTGACACGCCTGAAATAGAAATAGAATTTCTATTTCTCTTCAGTGTACGCAGAAATTGACCGATATTCCTAATAAACAAATTCCCTTTTTTCAAATCAAAAAATATTATCCTAATCTTTGAAATAATTACTAATATCTTAACGATTAAAAATCTATTTTTGTAGTATTTATTTGTATCTGTGATAATCAAGTGGGCCATGCACAATATACAGATCAATTGGCTGTATAGCATTTTAATCAGTTTATATGTCTAAATATTCAAATTCAAAGGTATAATTTTTTTAATGTGGCGGAAAATTTTCAAATCGAGCAAAAAAACACTTTCGCTTAAAGCCCGGTTTCCCGCATTTCTACCGATTTATATCACATTTTCCTCAAATAGTGTAAGTTTTAAAGCTCTTCAAAAATGTATGTTATTCTTGAAGTAATATCTATAAATTCCCCACGCCGAAACGGCAATTATATGAAATTCTCTGGATAGAAATAAATTGCAAAGTGTGCTCCGAAAATTATTATAAATACGTTTTTTGTTATTTTACAAGTTAAACGTATGAAAAAACTCACAAGGATTTTTAAAATGCTTTGTTAGACAAACCCCTCGAGATTTTTTATCTATTTTAAACGAGTCGTGTTTTATTAAACTTTTTTCACAATTTTGCTTATATGTTATCGTCTTTAATAATAGCGCGCCGTCTCTAACATTCGTAATTAAATATCCCTCCATCTTCTTCTTTTTGAGCCGGTACACCGCGTCTTAAAGACAATAATAAAATAGCTCCCAAAATAATAATTCTTAAATGATATTCACCAATAAAAAGATTTATTTTATTGAAAATTAAAACGCTGAAAAAATCAGTTTCCATAATGCTCAACCTCTAAGGATATCTGAATATGTAAGATGTAGGAAAGGCCGATGTGTAGATTGGTTTAGATTACAAAGGTTTAGTTTATGTAAGGTTTTTAGATTACAAGAGATGATCTTGATAATCCTTTGATCATAATTTTTTTATACCTACCAATTTTTAATTACAAACTTTTGTGTTATGAAGGAGTGGTACGAAGAATATGGTTTAATCAGGGAAAGTGCTTTAGATTCTGAATTTCAGTAGTTCTAAGGCACAATGCTGGTATTGTTTTAAGATATTAAAACAAATGAGAAGAATACACGAAGAATAATTAAATTTTAAGTCATTACAAAAAATTCTATTCAAGTTTGTGCTAGTTTTAAATTGAAATTAATTAAACAATAAAAAAGTGATATTTTAAATAAATTCACATTGTTTTTAATACCAAAACTACATGGTTTTTCTTATTTTTCCATTTCACCCTTGTAATTTCAACTAACTTATAATTAAAAGTTTTATATAAAAATCACGACCATTTTTTCAAAAATACCAAGGTCAAGTTGTTGATTTGAACACCCGTTGAAAAGAGCGAACGTAACGTTTTTTGTAACTTTGTCATAATACGCAAGAACCAAATTTACATTTTATATTCATTATTGTGAAAACTCACCTCAGTGGGCCGTTCCAATTAGACCAAACATTCAAAGAAATTTATAAACTAATTAAATTATTTCTATAATCTCTCTTTAAATCTACGAATTATGAATAAAAACTATCTAAGAAGAACAATTCGTTATCAGAATGGAAAATGGATTTTAGGATAAAAAAAAATTCAAGATAAACTTTGAAAATTTGCTTTCAAATTTTTAAAGCTGTTCTAATGATCTTCCACCATGAATTGTTTCAAGTAAATTATACAATATATATATATATATACATCCCGCTATCGTTTCTGCGTCCTTTCATCAGATCGACATCGCTGCGTCTATCGGAAGGACTTGATTTTAGATAACTTTAAATAAAGTATATACAACCTTCTAATTGTCTGATTATAGCTAGGTATTAAACTTTTTGGAAAACGTTAATTTAAAAATATACAAAACCGAAAAAACGTCTTTTAACGACTCATCAAACCAGACTCCTTTCATATGTAATGTAGTAAAGCGTCCGGCTTATTTTCCCTTTCATTTTATCTACAATATTGCGTCCAAATATATATTTCGTTTTATTTTGCCGACAAACCGACGTCTTACAACGTTGCCGCTTATTTATTCACGTTTTGTTTGGAAGATTTAATAGGTATGTATCGAATACGAAGGGAAAGGTGACTGGTCCATACGTCGCGGGCTCAAATGAAACGAGCGCGCGGCAATGCGCACAAAAAGTTTTTTAAAATTAGTAAGGAATGTTTTGGGGACGTATTCAGAATTCAAACCTTGGCGATGCTTAAAATGGGGTTAGCTACGTTTAGCGAATAGATCTGTAGTGCTGAGAACTCCCATCCTTATTTTCTTTCCGCCTTACAATATTCCCCAAATGGATGAGCCATATTTTCATATTTTAAAATTTTATTAATCATCAACGCCGTGGGCTCTTACATCTTTTTCCAATTTCTATGATTTACTGCATACAGGATCAAAAACAGTTTTAAAAGTTAGATAACAAAAAATATTTAAAATGGTACATTATAAAAAGGTGTTTTTTTTATATATGAATACCGCACAAGAGTCCCAACTGCTCCCGTATGGAGCCAGTGAGACTATGGCATCCCCGATTGGCGTATGTTGTGAGGCTGAAGGTAGTGGGGATGGGAAGGAAATAGGGGAGAGGAAGGTGGGGAAGTACCTGGCTATTCAGATCTGGTCACCAAACACGGCTAAAGCCATTTCAAGCGACATTTCAATTCTGAATGGTGGTCTTACACCAGGGCGATACTGAGAGTATCTTCCACTCATGAGTTTTATGAGTGGGTGTAATAGTATTTTAAATTTTTTAACAATGTACAATACAAGTGAAAGAAAAAAAAAGTTTTTGAACTGCAGATAGCATAAAATTTAACATAAAAAAATAATTTTACGCGAGTTCTTAATACATAATTTACAAGTGCTAAATATATAATGAAGTTAACCTAAAAAACACTTACGCACACGGCCGCTTTACATAGCAGTAAAATTAATAATAAATACAATTATACTTTAAACAATTATATTATCATCAGAAATTCTGATTAAAGAATTTAAAATCAGAAAATTAAATTCTGTTACAATGCAACATTACAGATTTATAAAAATAACTAGGTGGTACCCGGCATTCGATACAATGCCATTGAAAGAAATAAATTAATTCTCCCTGCATGTCCTTTCCAGTGCGTCCCCGTTGCCTTCCACCCTCCCTCCCCCATCTCTTACTCCTCCGCCGTTCCCCTTCCCCCTGCCTATCCTCCCTTCCGGTAAAATATATGAAATACACACATATTCATTTATACAAATTTCATAACCCCAGAGCTTACAATTATAGATAGCATATATTACTCTGATGTATGAGCTATATTATTATAAAGTTTCATTAAAATCCATTCTGTAGTTTTTGCGTGAAAGAGTTACAAACACACAAACATCCAAACTTTCGCGTTTATAATATTAGTAAGATGTCACGTAGTTAAACTATCATGGAAAGTAAAAATGAGATTGTTTATATAATATTATAATAATGAGGGTACCAAATTTTTATGTACTTCTCCATTGGTCCTCATCGCTATTTAGCACCATCGTGATTTGAAACTCTATAAAACGAAACTCTGTGAGCGACACTAAAAAGAGACGAACGCATACCTATATCCATAAGATTTAGCCTGCGAGAGAATGAGATTGACTAATCGGTGTCTTCTTTGTGCGGTGCTTCGTAGAATAAAATGTAAAATATTTTTCATAATTGGTAACAATATTGTTATAATTAAACCCTAAAATTATCCTACTCCAGATACTCCGCATTCGTCTCATTCTCTCGAAGTTTCGTTTTCTGAAGGTTTCACTTCTACCGCGTGAGAACTGCATACAAAGATTTTTTAATATGCATTTAGTAAAAAAAATATTTTTAGTCCGCTATATTGTATTTTTTTTTAAGATATAAAAATTAAATAAGAATAACATAAATGCTCATCAAGTATGTCATGATGGAAGCTAGATTACTTTTCGAATTAACTAATGCATTTTCGTTTACGGAAGAAACAATTTTTAAGGGTCTTTTGCGAACCTTATAATAAAATTATATGCTAAATCCTCGTAGCCGCACGGACCCAAAAGCTTGTTTTCACGATATTATAACATTACCAATTACCAGACATATGTATGACGTATGAAGCGTTCCTGACTTATTAAAACTAAAAGGGGGAAAAAAGTAAAGCGAAAGCACAAAAATGTGTAAACAAATAAAATAACCTGCTTTTAATAATTAATATACGTTAATTTACAATAACTTATCATCACACTTCTTCTGTCCTTAGGTATGACACGAGAATTTAGTTTTTTTAATCATACCATGCCTTCCTCGGGCGTCCCCGGCTTTTTCTACAGCCTCTTATTCGTATCGTCTTCATTATACTTACATCAGCCTTCTTTACGAATCTCCAAATATCTCACATACTCGTATATTTTTTACTGTCAAATTACTATTATATTAAGCATATTTATTTTATCTTCTTTAATAGTAATAGAGTGGTATGGCACACGATTCCGCATTGTAGGAATTTATAATCGTGGATAAGAAAATAACTTATATTTGTTTTAAAATAGTCATAAAAAAAATAAAGTTGCTGAAATATTTTCTGTACCAACTCGCCAACTCGGTGACAAAACACTGAACTAAAATGGCATATTTCAGTTGATTTAGGTACCAATACCGCGTCTGGCTTATTTTCGTTTTTGGACTGTATGAGGGTACAGGAGTGGGGAAAACTTGAAATTACATGAGTTCAATCCTGCGTCCGTATACCGGACGCAGAATGACGGTCGGACGCAGGATTGAATGAAAGTGGACCATTAGAAGACGCAGCAATGATAGCGGGATGTATATATATATATATGTATATATATATGTATATATAATTTTTTTTAAATGGATATAATTCCCTGAGATCTAGTTTATCTAATACATGTGTAAGTTTTTAGGAATTTCTTGTATTTTGTATTTATGAATGTGGAGAAGTATTAATTGTTTTAGAAAAGAGTTGCTAATTGGCCTGATGTTAAGAATGTTAAAGATTTCGTCAATGCTAGTTTTTACAGAGGCTAGTTTTAAACTAGCACTGACGAAATCTTTAACATTCTTAACATCAGGCCAATAAGCAAATCTTTTCTAAAACAATTAATACTTCTCCACATTCATAAATACAAAATACAAGAAATTCCTAAAAACTTACACGTGTATTAGATAAACTAGATCTCAGGGTCAAAACATATCCAACAAGTAACTATAAATACAGCATTTGGATAAAATGCTTCTTAAACTATAGTAATCACAGCATCCCCAAAGATGTCATAGGTGGAATTTAATTTAACTAATTTCCTGTGTGGAGCTCATGTAAAAAAAAAACTCTTTAAAAAAACCCTCTCTCATTCAAAAATGACAACAACATTATAACATTTAAATCTCGAATAAAAAGATAAACACAAAATAAAGAGAGATCAGAAATAGAAAATATATTGACACCAAATACAGTCTGAAACCGAAACCAACCAACAGCACAAAGAAACACACAAGGTACGTAATCAATAAACAATATTTTAAAATAAAGTGTCTGAAAGTGTGCACGCTAAAACCCAGAAATGACTCCCAGTACGATCAAGGTAGTTTTAAGGTGTGGTAGCCCTCTATCCCCCATACACGAAGGAAGTTCGCGTTTTTGCCTGAAGGACGTGCTTTTCGAGGATATAAGGGCTGGAAGTTTTGCCCTCAAGAAATTTCTAGAACCGTCCAAAACATTCGGGAGTATTTCACAACATTCCAGAACATCCCGGAAAAATCTGGAATATTGTGGAATGTTCGGGAATAGTCTGGAACCTTCGGGAACATCCCAAACCATTGTAGAATATTCAAGAACACTCTCAAATGTTGTGGAATGTTCTGGAACATTGTGGACCACTCTAAGCCTTATTTGTATGGGTGGGGCTACCAATTGGTAGGGGTATACAAAGCAAGATCGGTCGTGGGTTTGAACGTCAGTTCAATCAACTCAACTCCCTGAGTGAAGTCGGGTAGCACAGCTAATATATTTAAAATTCTTTCAGAAACAAATTTACACCATATATTTGTAATTTAGGTACCTACTTCAAATTATTCATCCTATTAAATTTTAATATGTAAATGAAATCCTTAGCATATGAGATCCAGGTGAGGACATCATTATCTCTACATAAAAAAAATATTTCTGTTAAAAAAGGAAGTTAATAAAATATTTATTATTATACTAATATAATCTTCGAGAAATAGGAAAATATCACGGAATATTCACAATCATTTTAATGAAAAAGCACTACCAAAACCTCGCAGTAATTAAGACATCATTATTTAGAGAGCACTCAGAATAGAGTCAGTTCTTTACACCGGGTCACACCTGGGGAGTTTTTGTGACAACAAGTAGTTTCTTTATGTGATTTATAGCCATTCTATTTCCCGAGAAGGTTCTATCTGCTCTTAGGGAGCGGTCCTAAGCCTTGACACACTTTTACTAGTGGTGCACAACCTTTGTATGTGATACTAACACCTGTGTTGTGGAGAAAATGATTTTATTTTTGTTGTTTGTTTTTGGGGTGTTATGCAGTGTTACGCTACCTCCTCCTTTAGCCAACGTTTCGGACAGCGTTACAGTGTCCATCATCAGGGCAGATGTGTAAATGTTAGTGGTAAAATGTGTGCTTAAGTACTTCGAAGCAATACCGTGTTGCCAGCTCCACTCCACTGCGATCTGGAATTACAGTATACTTGAAGATGGTTTTCTGCATTTAGCGTGTAGCCGCCAATTACGGGATACCAAGAACTATTGAGCTTAGCTCCGTCGTCTCTATTAATGTTAATAGGATTTTTATGAATTTCAATTGCCTCTGTAATAAGGAGTGCTCTATAAGTTTTGGGTCTTCCCAGGACTTAATTGAAACCGGCCATTACTTTGGATTTGTTCCTTATTTTTATTGATGGGCGTTTTAAATAAGAAAAACTCAGTCCCGACTCCTGGTTTGTCCCCTTATCGACTTGATGGTCATAGAGTTATTTTAAGAAAAACTTTCATCTGTGGGTAACGAATCCTAAAGTCTTGACAGCATTTAAAAATTTCGTACTTAAGTGGAAATACGTTGCTTGTATCTTGATGGAGGACTTAACTAGCAGAGGAATTGAACTCACGGAATTGAAACGCAATGTCAACTTGGCTCTCCTTTTTTCTTCCAAATAATCATCATATACAAATGATATTAGCGACCCTTTATTAAAACTGATCGTTGCTTGAGATGACTTTAGCCATGACTAGATCTGAATAGCAAGGTGAGTTCGGCTTCGCCCGGCTTGAGTGTTTGTGACCATTTTATAAATCTGGATCCTAAAAATAGCCAGTTCCTCAGATTCACTGTGATTCACTGATAGCTAGTCACCGTCGGTGACTCACCGAGACAAAGTAACAGTGACAAAGTAGCAGTGACAACAAAACAGTGATCAAGTAACAGTGACAAAGTAACAGTGACAAAATAGCAGTGACAAAGCAGCAGTGACAACAAAACAGTGACAAAGTAACAGTGACAAAGTAACAGTGACAAAGTAACAGTGACAAAGTAACAGTGACAAAGTAACAGTGACAAAGTAACAGTGACAAAGTAACAGTGACAAAGTAACAGTGACAAAGTAACAGTGACAAAGTAACAGTGACAAAGTAACAGTGACAAAGTAACAGTGACAAAGCAACAGTGACAAAGTAACAGTGACAAAGTAACAGTGAAAAAGTAACAGTGATAAAGTAACAGTGACAAAGTAACAGTGAAAAAGTAACAGTGACAAAGTAACAGTAACAGTGACAAAGTAACAATTTATAACAACTTCGTCAAGTATTACCGTCAGTCTTGCCAAATCCGGAAGGATACTTAAAGTACTTTGTCTCTGTCTAACTCTGTTCTTTTATCATATTATTTCTCCCACTGTCGCTTAACATATACATATATAACTGATAACTCTGTCTTAATGTTTAGTTATTATTATATCCTGAGGAAGCTTGGTCGAAGCGAAACCGGTCGATATATAAAATAATAAATTCGTGCTTAAATACAAAGTGTTGTTTCATTTTTCATAATATTATTATTATTATTATTAAATCCGTAGCACTTATACCTAGGGGGGAAATATTCACATGAGAGCTGCTGACGGAAGTAGTGACATCTTGTGTCAAATTCTTTATTTTAAAACCGAATTAAAACAGTAGCATTGTGTGAAATTCCACGTACACAGATGTTATTTGAGGCGCGGTCGTTAAGCGTGGCGTCCGACATGCACTCGTGGCTGTGTTCTGAAATTCAACCACGCAGACGCTATCGTAATAATACTGTTCGATTTTCGTTTTAATCCGCGGGTTGTATATCACTGCCTTACGAAAACCTACCCTAGACCGGCTAAGGGAGGCAAAATCTCAACACGTTATGCGTTTCTGATATATTTCCTGGAAACGAGCAGCACGACTGACGAGGTCAGGCGGAAGATGGTTTTGCCGGATAATTGGATGGAGAAATAGGCACCCAGGAAGCAAGATATAAGGCTGCGTAAATTCTAAAATAAACCGGAAGAGAAAAAGCTCGAACTTCCCGAGGTCAGTTGTTTTTCGAAGAACTCTGAAGGATGAATTAGAATATTAATTGCCTCTTAATTATACCAGCGATATTATTACATTTTAAATTGTTTAATTTCTTTATGCCTTATTCTTTATTTTGTATCCTTGAAATTATGATCTTTTTAAACCATTATTACAAGTTTACATGCATATATCTATGGCAGTGTTCAAAAGAAGAACAAATGATTTCTTATAGCCACAGTTTATAGTAAGGTCGGGGGGGGGGGGGGGGGGGTCGGGGGTCGGGGGGGGGGGGGGGGTGCGCAAATACATTTTATTGGATTAATTTCCGTTATTTAACAATTAATTAATTAAAAATAATATACATAGTATATATGCTGCACGTTCTAGAGTAGAAGATATTCTCAGTATCTGGAGGCTTGTCGCTGATCAGATGCTCCTCTTCAAAATTATTAACTCGAAAGTTGACTGCTCGGAGTTGCTAAATAAAATAAATTTTCACGCGCCGACTCGATATAGCAGACGAAATACCTTTTTCTACATTGATAGATGCAACACCAATTTCAACCAAAATGAATTTATGCAGAGGACATGTATCTACCATAACATTAAATTTGCACGTATAGAAACACTTGCTGACATATTCACTGCTAGTTACTTTCGCTTCAGAATTTCATTGTATCACATTCTAGGTGCGAATAACACATAACACATATTCATGATGATTAAATTAAATGAACCTAATATTTTTAAATTATATCCCTGTCCTCCCCTTACCCGTCCCAATCGAAATAAACTATTTTGCAGCCTATTTACATATGTATAGTTATTATCGCATTTATTTTGTTGTTAAATTTTTAATATTTAGGTTTATCACTTGTTGAATCTACACCTGTATTATATATAATTTTTTAATTGCTGCTTTGTCCTGTTTTTTTCTTTCTTAAATATTCTAGTTTACATTCAGTTACTTTTATGTTTATAAATACCTATCTGTAAACAATAATAATTGGTCTGTTTTTTGCCATCCTCTTATGTGTATTATGATACTAAGGCTGTTTATGTTGCTTAAATAAATAAATAAATTTGGGGTAAGACAGGCAAAATCTTCTGAAAAAATGCTTGAAATTGCTTTAGCCGTGTTTGGTGACCAGACCTCAATAGCCAGGTACTTCCCCACCCTCCTCTTCCACATCTCCTTCACCTCCCCACTTCCTTCAGCCTCACAACATATCTACCCCAATTGTGGTCACCAAATACGGCTTAAACCGTTTCAAGCAAAATAGAACGTACCACAATAATATGTTAAGTTTTATGAAATTTATAGATTATTTATTTTATTAAATTGTTAAATAATACCAATTAATTATAAATGTTTTATTTAATTTATTGTGTAACAAGACAAATTATTAAATTCAAATTTATTGGCGCACCGGGATTTGAACCTGCCTTCCTTCGGATTGCTCGTCGAGAGACTTTTTTTTAAAATTCCTTTATTTTTCCCATATTTTACAATTTATATTTACATATTTTGAAAATCATAACAAAGTGTGGGAACCCACTAAGGCGCAGCCTGTGCGTGGGTAATATAGTTAAAATAAGTTTTATTTAGTACCTAGAAAAAAACAAACAGTGGTATATAAAGCAAAAACAAAATTTGTTTTAACAGTTTGAACAAAAAGTGTATACAATAGTGTACGGTTAAATACGTGTACAGTGTAATAAATGATATACATTGTAATAATAGGTGTAAAGTTTGTGAGAAAGTGATATAAAACTAAATAAATAGAGTTTTTACATCTGTATGGTTTAGCCATAGTTTTAACTCTTTTATCTAATGCGGAAATTTAGTTCAATTATCAATACAATTATCAATACAATTATCCATGTATTCAATCTATACATGGATAATTGTATGCAAGAATTGAAAGATGTGGGATTGGGCGCGAAATTGAATAGTCTGAAAGTATGTTGCCTGTTATATGCTTATGATGCGGTGCTGATTTCTAACTCTATGGAAGATCTACAGTCTCTAGTATCTAGGATGAACGAAGTATGTATGAAGAATGAGTTAATGATGAATGTAAGTAAATCTAAAGTCATGGTGTTTGAAAGAGGGAGTACGAAAACAGTGTGCGACATAGTTGTGAATGGTGAATACTTGGAGCAGGTGAATGAGTTTGTTTATCTGGGTAGTATGTTTACGAGAGATGGGAAGGCTGATAGAGATATTGAAAGAAGGGTAAATGCCGGTAACTCCATTAATGGAGGACTGAATGCCGTTGGCGCTAATAAAAAACTGTCAAAAAAAGCGAAACTACCAGTCCACAATGGAGTCCTGGTACCTACCCTGATGTATGGCAGTGAGGCATGGAACTGGCAGAGGAAGGATGAAAGTAAACTGAATGCTGTTGAAATGAGATCCCTGAGACGTATGTGTGGTAAAACCATGTATGATCGTGTTAGAAATGTGGATATCCGCAAAGAATGTAAGGCTGAGTAAGTATAATGAGCAAAATTAAGAAAGGGACCCTCAGATGGTTTGGGCACGTAGAGCGAATGAGCGAAGAAAGTAGTGTAAAAAGAATATATGATGCAAATGTGAATGGTAGAAGAAGTCGGGGACGCCCGAGGAAGACATGGCACGATCAAGTGAATCAGATACTTGAGACGGGCCATGTCAAAAGTCAGAATAATAGAAGAGTATGTATGAGACGATGTATGAATGTGAGTGAGGCAAAGAGTGTGTGCCAAGACCGAGTTGTTTGGCGGTCCGTCCTCTCTGCCAACCCCTGCGGGGAAACGGCGTGATGGTTAGTTAGTTAGGAAATTTAGTTGCAACTTGAATATTTTTTGGTAAACTATTGAAGGTACGAGGTCCAATAAAGCTGCTGTGATTGTGCACTTGTTTTGTGTGTGTTTGGGGGGCATAGAATACATTATTATATCTAATGTTGGTTCTGTTTACATTTTTTTCGAATTTGTTTATGTTTTTTAAGATATTTTTCATAGTTTACAGTATAAATAGTTTACGGAGACTGAAAAGTTTAGATTCTTTGTATAAAACATCTGTCGAAAATGTTTTAATTCTATTATATTATTATATTATGTTACTTACCTCTCGACAACGGAGGTCGTCATATTTAAATCACATTTAAAAATATTATCAATAAGAAAAAGAAGACTTCGAGAAAAGAATGCTGAAATTTTAACAAAGCCGGTTGGTATCCACGAGTAAGTAAAATGTAAAAAAAAACCTTCCCGCATAATGTGAATAAAATTACATTATGTGAATAGTTCTATTTACATTTCGTATTGTATATTTCGAAATATAATCATATCTCTCACCCACTGGAGACACGTTAGGAATAAATTTAATATGGGCCGAGGAGTTATCGATTTGTGTATCGCGTACTCATGCATGTCAATATTTCGAAGGACAAAGTTTATTTTCGTTCATCAATGCGCCTTACACAAGCTGTAAGAATTGCATTTTATGGTATGGTTCAATTTAGTTAAACTGTACACATTACGAATTGCATATAATGTAGTGTTTTTTATTTTAATTTTTCATTTTAATGTGAATACCTAAGCCAGTGAGACTATGGCATCTGCAATTGGGGTATGTTGTTGTTGTGTTCACAAGTTATTGTATTTACACAATCAGGTTCTCCAACTCTTCTTGGAAGGAGATTACTTCTTTGGAATAATAGAGTTCTTTATGTTAATCTGGATTTATTAATACTTCGCTTATTACAAATATTGTGACTGCGAGTAGTCAACCTAACTAGAAGCTAGCTGAAATTGATCTGAATTATGTGAGCTCCTGCAAACTGCAACACGGCCCTCGGCCCCATTCTTCTCTTTAAAACAGAGAAACAAAATTTGAATCCTGCCACGGTAGAATTAAAAAAAAATTAAATGCAATTTTGACCCTCATGTATAAAGAAACTGTATCAAGAACAAGGTCAGAATGGCTTGCGCCAACAGCATTCACGATACCGCTAAAAGTTTCATTCACCTGGCAGCACCAAAGTATTTAAAAATATTTTTATTTTTATTTTTTAACTTAATGAGTAAAACCTCAAATTGTAATATTTAAATAAATGAAGACAATATAAGCGAAACTCAATCGAAAATCTGGAAACAGAAAAATCCAGTTTCTGTTTCCAGATTTTCGATTGAGTTTCGCTTATATTGTCTTCATTTATTTAAATATTTAGAAATAATTTATCTATAGAGTTTTTCGGTCTGAGCTGAATGAGCTATCAAAGTCAGTCTATGGCACAAAAACTTCGATAAACCTATGAATTCTTAAATAAACACAGGTAATGTTGTTTTCATCGAGTTTATTGTTCAAAGAATGTGTTTCGGTGAATGAAATAAACAATAGTTCAAAATAAATGCACAAAATATTACTTCAAAAGTATTCTTTCCGAGATTTCATACGATTTACGTGCAAAAAATCCTGGCCCACAATTGGTGCACAAACACCTAACTAAACTAACTGCCATCTTGCGGACTTTTGGGAGAGCTCTTAGCACTGCCCTCTATGTGACAAGCTCGGAAGCTTTTAGATATACAACAGTTATGAGGTGAAGGTAGTGGGGAGGATAAGGAGATGGATATGGTGGTCTAGAGCGGTGGTCTAGAGGTAAACTAGAGCGATACTGAGAATGTGTTCCAGTCAGAACTTCCCGCAAATGTTCTGTATATTATTTTAAATCATTTAATTTTTAAATAACAATTAATAAAAAAAACATTAATCTTCGGATTGCGAGTCAAGAGCCTTACCCCTCGACCATGGAGGCTGGGTCTGTTGTTATGTATGTAGTTTAAATTTCGCTCGACAGATGTCTTATTGTAGAAATAATGGGTCTCAACAGAGGTCGGTAAAGTCGCTCGTTCGGGTGTGATACCCGAAAGTCACGACGATAGTCATCTGGATCGATAGTGGGTATACTGATTCAGTAACCACTTCTCGTGCGGCAGATCTACACAGAGCATAATTAAGAATGGACGTTAAGTCCAGCTAAGTTTCGGCCGGCGTAGTCCAGCGGTAAGGCTCTTGACTCGCTCACCGAAGGTAGCGGGATCGAATCCCGGTGTGGAAAATAAATTTTATTTGATTAATTTGTGTTATTTCACAATTTATTGATTTAAAATAATATATAGTATATTTGCGGCACGTTCCAGAGTGGAAGATACTCTCAGTATCGCCCTGGTGTAAGACCACCATTCAGTCAGAATTGAAACGTTGCTTGAAATGGCATCAGCCGTGTTTGGTGACCAGATCTGAATAGCCAGGCACTTCCCCACATTCCTCTTTTTTTAATATTTTTTTTTAAAATTCCTTTATTTTTCCCATATTTTACAATTTATATTTACATATTTTGAAAGCATAACAATAATGTGGGAACCCACTAAGGCGCAGCCTGTGCGTGGGTAATATAGTTAAAATAAGTTTTATTTAGTACCTAGAAAAAACAAACAGTGGTATATAAAGCAAAAACAAAATTTGTTTTAACAGTTTGTACAAAAAGTGTAAACAATAGTGTACGGTTAAATACGTGTATAGTGTAATAAATGATATACATTGTAATAATAGGTGTAAATTTTGTGAGAAAGTGATATAAAACTAAATAAATAGAGTTTTTAGAAACATAAAGTGATATAAAATGAAATAAATAGAGTTCTTACATCTGTATGGTTTAGCCATAATTTTAACTCTTTTATGTAACTCTCTTCCCTATCTCCTTCCCCTCCCCACTATCTTCAGCCTCACAACATACCCCAATTGCGGATGCCATAGTCTCACTGGCTTCAGACGGGAGCAGTTGGGACTGTTGTGCGGTATTCATATAAAAAAAGTTAAATTTTCATTTTAAATAAGACGATAATAAACAAGACTCGTAAGCTGATGAATTGAAGTGCCATTGAAACTCCCTATCATCCGAATTGTATTGTCCATCAGAGAAAACAACATTATACCATAAATAGGAAGTTTTCATGTAATGGAACATTAACTAACAAACAATAAAGTAAATTTTGTAAGTTCGGGAATCAACTTGAACGATGTCAAAAGCATTACCAACCTACATTTTTAACTTAAGAAAATTTTTCTATTAAAAAAAAAATCGTATGTTGTAGCTCTGACACTAGAGGTTATTAGAATAATGTAGTTGACTCCAAATAAACAGATATACATATTTTATTAACATAATTACAAGTACCATTGAATTAATAAAATTTATGTCATGTACAAAAAACAAATGATTAAAGAACAACATAAAGTGGAGTTAACAGAAAAAAAACACAAATTGAAAATATACAGATAGATAATTTAAAATTAAACCCATATGAAAAATTGGTTCTATGACGACTCGGAATCATGCGACTTCAACACCCCTTTGAAAAGTTACAAAAAAATTGAAAAATAGCCCGCCACGTAACAAATTTAAGCTTTTTTTTTCATCACTTCTAATGACTTTTAAAAGGGGGTGTTGAAATTGCGTGATTTTTAGTTGTCCGGTCACCGAAAAAATCATTCTTCACTGATAAAATAATGTTTAAAGTAAAAAAAGACATTGAAAGAAAAACAACAAAATAAAATTGAGAAAATAACGAAGTGATTTAACGCTCAGCAGGGGTCCGTAGTTAAGAATTTGATTGAATTTTTCTAATACACATTTAGTAAATTGACCTGAATACAAATGGAAAATATTAGCGTCTGAATTCTAATTGATTATAATATATAATGGTGTACGGAGCCATGCCAACATTAATTTTCAATGGTAGATATGATATTATTATGTTTTAAAGTTAATAAATTGCTCTTGCGGTTTTTGCGGTGCGAAAATATCAAAGGGTGGGAGGTTTTAACATGGAAGGGTTGAGTCACAGAGGCTTTGTAGATTAATTTCGAGAAAATTGGAAAACGTTTAGCAATAATTGAACAGAATACAGAAATATTGAAATGGCACCGAGGCCCGCGACGTTTAATATGCATACCAAACACATTCATCCCCGTTATGAAAATTCCGTGAATATATAATATAATGTTTAAATTCAGCGAATATTAAGGAAGGTCTGGATCTAATTATTTTGTTCTTAAAACGACGATACGGCAAACTGAATGAATTCAATAATTACTAAATTAGGAAAAAGGCTTCGAAGGAACCTCTATTTATTTATCTATTTTGCAAAAATTGTATAAAAACCAAAAAATTGTGAAAGCTACAAAGAAATAATAAAAACTTGATTTAATTAAAGTAAGTTAGGTACGTCCCTTAATACCATGTATACTACTTCGATCACTTATTGAAGGACATGTGGAAAATATCCACATTTCGTACAAGGCCGTTAATTAACTAAGAAAGTCCACCTGGAGCACCTGGAAATGATCAGAAGCCTGTGTTAAAGGCCTCGCGTGTAATTATCCTTGATATAGAATCTCATTTCAGCTAGAATATATTGATTTGAAGCTCTTCTGAAGCAGTAATGCGACATCTTTCCTTTTTTAAATTCCCCTGTGTGAGGTCAGTCAGTTGTGTGGAGGTTATTTTTAGGAAAAGGAAGGAGAGGAGGTTCTGGGAAGGAAAAAGGTACGATGAATCAGGGGTCAGTACGGGAGTGACGGACTGCGGTGCAAGGCTGGAGAGGTCAAAAGATCTCTTTTAACCAGTCTCTCCCTATCCGGCCGTCACGCAGTTGGGTTAGATCTGGGGCTGTCAAATAAAGACAGGGTTTATTTTAAAAATCGACCACGATCAGTTACAATGAAATTAAAAAAAAAAATTGCCTCCCAGTTCAATTTTTTCAAATGTGAATACCGCACTAGGCTATAATAATAATAATAAAAATAAGAAAAATAATAACATTTATTCATCCATAGACTTTCACAGTTTTAAACATTTTGTAAATTTATCGTCAATTCCATTGACAAAAAGGTCAAATGCTCAGCTAAGCATTCAGGATTTCTTATGGAATATAGCTGGTCCTACCTACAACTGAATAACTACACTAACTAACTGAACTAACTGCTCCCAACTTCCGAAACCGGTGGAACTATATCATCCCATGAGCCTAAAGCGAGTGAGAAGAGAAATTTGACTTTTCGAATTCACTGTGTGATGAACCGGCTTTGTTGGATGGTATTTTTTTTATTACGAAAATGATCACACTATCGACATCTATTGGTTAATTTTGAAAGCAATATTAAGGGAAACTGTAATGATTGAACATTTTTTCTGCTACGAAGGGTGTAAACAAATTTTGGAAGAAAAAAACGACTAGCAAATCCTAGTATGGTTGGAAACCATTAGACGCATATCAGCCAATCAAATCTCGGGGCGTGGTGTGAGGGGGTTGTGTCAAATTGAGACACCAAAGTTGTCCCACGGTCCAACTGATAGCTATTTTAAGTGGTAAAAACACTTCTAACTTGGTGATAAATCGCATTTTTATGGGGGGCACGAGGGAATTGACAACAGTTGATTTCGCATCGGGGGTCGGCGAGGTTTGCAAGTATTTCGTTGACGGAAAGTTTAAAAGGAACAAAAATCATGCGTTAATTAAACATGAAGTGACGAACGATTTCGATTGTATGAGAATAGAAACGGGAGTAGGCATTGACAATCAATATCGCCTTTTCCAAACAAAATTCCAGCGGGATTTGCGTGTAGGTATTGGGAAGGGGCATAATACAGTAGTCAAAACACAAAAGCTGATAATGTCAGGGTAGTCGGGAAGGAATCGATTACGTCAACGACCAAATAAAATCTAAGGTTTCGGGTTGGATTTTATATCTGATAGATTAGAGGGGAGGAAATGTTGTCGATCTCTTACGTATTAAAGTGTTTTCAAGTGAGAAATATCTAACACGGTTTTGAGTCATTAGGATATTCATTAAGCTGAAATCACCACTCGAGTTTATACGCGAGATATAGGTAATAGGAAATTAGGAAAAGCTATAAAATTTAACGGCCTGTCAGGATTTAAAATTATTTGAATTCTCAAGTATTTTTCTTAATTGCTAGGTGCATAACAACGGAGATTTATTGGGTTTTACGCCAGAGGGAGATGGGATATGGAAGGAGGAACTAAAGATGCAGATGAAAAAACGTTCGGAGGCAGGTATGGAATTAGACTTTGGTAGAGGTTACGGCCCGTAAAAGGAAGAATCGAGATCATAAAAGTTTAGGCTATTACTAAATAAGGTTCTACGAGTGTCGCGGCCTTGTTTAGGAAGGGGTCAAATGACTAGAGATTGTACTTAGGTATTTGCGAACGCGGTAAATATTAAGAAAATGTATGCGAACACAAGGAACGCGTCATATAGCCAGGAACAAACACAGCCGCATGTCCACATAAGGGGTACGGCTGAATAAGAATATTCGGTCACTAATTGTTAGAAAATCCACAGTCAAATGCTAAAATGACAAAATACCTAGAAGGTGACGTGTTATGCGATTTGTGCGATAATAAGATGCATAGTAGATGACGGTCGGAAAATGTTGTAGGTTGCCGAGTTGAAATAAGACTTAGGGTTACCGAGAAAAGTATGGAGAGTATATAAAAAAACTCAGGATACACCGTACCTGGAAGCGATTTTAAAAATGGTAGAACGGACACGATAGATTTTCGAGAAAAGTTGAATTAATTATTCACTTGGTAAATGATATCTTGTAGGCGCTAGTCTTGCAGAAGATTCGTGTGTATATCCAAGGGACGAGACCGAGTACGCCCCTGTCCGATTCTACGAGATAGTGCTTTCGCGCAATACGAATTCTGTGTTGGGAGCACCGTTCAGGACGAAATGTCATAAACCGCAGGATACGATACTAGATTTGGGAACTATGAAGGTTGTGCGTTTAGAGGTCGTAATTGTAAAATTTAAGTTTGATTAATGGGTAAGCGGAGGAGACAAAAAGGGCGGTTTTAGGCAAGAGGAGGGAGTTCAGGGTGAGATCTCGGGAAGGAAAGGCTGTCAAAAAGGGCGCGGAAATCGAAGTGTTGGGGAATTTTTTCGGAGACTTAGCAAAAATCGTTCCGGCGGAGTGTCGATCTAACTTCAGTGGATTTTGTGCAAAGTGTTAATTAATTAGATTCAGGAGAAGGGGTACAAGCCAGAGGTGAAAAGCTTTTAGGAACTTAAAAAAAATTGTGAAAATTATTTAAGGACAGTGAAAATATTGAGTTATAATAACAGATATTAGTTCGGTTTAAACAGGCGTGATATAATAATAAAATAAAAACTTCGGTTTTACTACAATTTAAACGGGGTCGACAAATAAATGTTAATAATAAAATTGCGGATTGTTTATCAGAAATAATAATAGAATAAAAAAAATAAAATCTTAATTACGAGAAAAAAATCGTTCTTTTGAAATGGGAAAATGTATAAGTACCGAATAGTTTAGAAATAAAACAATAATAATAATAATTTACGAAAAACGTTGAATCTAGTGGTTTCGATACCAAGATATAGCAAGTGCTAATTTAACCTTAGGGAACACACATATTTAAGGAGGGACGATATATTTGAAATAGTCTACAAACATCGGTCAACCGGAGTACATTACAATTGCGAGAAGAAGAAGGAAAGGGGGTTAAATTTAGTCATAAATCTAAGGCTACGTTAGGCCTTGTCGTATAAAATTTAGGAAATCGTAGGAAGGGCCCCTTTGTGTTTTCTCCACAGGTAAAGGTCTACAGGATACGTAATTAAGATGCAATTGGTCGTGTTTTCCCGACCGGAGACTTAAACAATTACGTACGGGTAAGTTAAGGAATCTATATTTAAATTACAGGTACCTAGTTGCAGAGTGACATGAATGGAACGCGAGCCCTGGGCAGTAAGTTTCAACAGCTCCTGCGCCGAGAAAATTTAATATTATTGTGGCAGCTCATATGGACATGTTTAACCGTTATTATCATTTAGGGTAGTGATGTTTTCTCCCAGACAGCTGATGCCGGGCGGTCGGAGGAACACACACATACAAAAAAAATGAACGAGCAAGCGAGGTACTTATGTACATCTCGGGGGTGTTGTACACTCAACCAAATGGTGGGCGTTTCGAGAGTACGACATATCGAATCGAAGGCGTTTATCTGCAACCCGAACAGCTGAACATCTTTAGACAAGAGAGCAGAAGAGCAGAATTACGATACTAAATATGAAACAAATAAAACTAACAGGTACTCCGCTGAATTCCTACTTCTTGATTCACGCTTTTTAAGTCCTTCATGATTGACGAATGTGTTGGTGACACCGAGGCTACACATTATGTGAGAAATTGGTGGTCGAGTGGTAAGGGTCCTTCCCACATTGTCGTGTTAGGGAGGAGGAGGGTTGCCCTCCATAGACTGATCGGGTCTCGCGAGGTGCTGGAAGCAATTCCCTTTCGCGGGACTATGTCGAGCGGATGGGCGCGACAGGTCGTATGAAATGAGATGCCAACGGTAAGACAGGGCATGGTTCGCAGACGGAGGCGTTTTGGCCAAAAGCATCTCGCGTTGCCTGCAAGGTAGTATGGAGATGCGCACCAACAGGTCATCTGTGGGACGGAATCCTGTAGCATCATCACATTTTTTAGTCCTGTCGACCCAGAAGCAAACGTAATGCCCACGAGGTGGGGATTATGTCAGCTCCTGGAGGTGGAGTGTAACGCTAGGTCGGTCACGTGGGAGGAAGGATCTGCCTGTCACAAGCTTACGCCACTTTGTACCGTGAGTAGAGTCTTGATAAGGGACGAAATAGATTACCCCTTCTAGAGCCAGTAAAGTAGTTCCGGAGGTGTTCGATACTGGAGTTGATCAGGAAAGGTTTGAAGGCATGTCGTTCTTCTTTTGTTATGGAGGGGTCCGGGTATCTGGTTTATCGTCAAGAGATTTTCCGGGTGCCATGGGTATAGCCTCATCATGCATTGGTCGAGGGGTCGTGTCCTGAGAGCTGACCACCTAGTCAATTTGGTCAAGTGGAGGAGCCAGTACTAGTTTGCAAAGAATTTCTTCTCCATCACCATCCATTCTATCCTCTATCCCGTCTTTATACTTCCATCCTAGGTATAAATTTGTGTTTACTAACAACAGAACATATTATCACGATTATATATAGGAAATAGCCATGGAGAGCGGTGCAGAGAATTCGTCAATTATCCAAATGAAACATTCAAGGTATGTACATTAAAAAATCATTAGAACGTAGATGGAGAGAGATCAATTTTATAGCCTAGCGAGAGTAATAGCAACCGTGCTCATTATGTAAATATTGGAGCAGTGTATATCATTAGGATCATAGTGGGGACAAATTCAGGATAGTTTAGACCGGACGTGTCCTTCAGACGTTTAAGAGATACAGAGAAATTCTTCCACACCTTACCTAAAAGAACCGAAAGTTACCACGAAATACATCAAATACCTATCCTAGATGTCCTAGGTGCTCCGAAGCAAAAAATCACACAACGTGGAGTAAAGGGTTTATTGTAAGAATTTCCCGGAAAACTACCTTTTACTGTGTTCAGTCACAGGGGTGGGAAAAACGAGTCATGATTCAAACATTATTGGCGAATCATACAGTAGGTACGAGAGGAAGATCTACCAACCGGAGATCTGAACGCGCGAGAGAGAGGGGGAGGGGTATATAATCCGAGGAAAAGGGTTGCAACATCCCAAGTGGTTTCGTGACCGAGGAGAGAGCGTCACCACCAATCTTTGTTGTAAATCTTCTAATTCAAATTCGAGAAGAAGAATATTGTAAAGTTTTCATTAGGGGGGGGGGGGTGCACCATTACAACTGAGCATAGTTGCAGCCATTTCTAAATGATGGTCTCTCTCCGGGGCGATACTAAGAGCATTTTCCGTAATGTAGGTAAATAATTTACTCGTAGAGCATGGAAAGCACTCCGAGAAGAATATGTAAGTATGGCATCAGTTTAGCGAACGTCGTAAAATGTATGAAAAATGGTTCCGAAGTGACTTTGTTAGCGACCTTATCAATATGATATAAACAAAAATTTTAACAAAACAAAAAAACTACTTCAAAAAATGCACTAAAAAGTAAAAAAATAATTTCGTATTCTTCTACAACTTCAGAATCAACTTACTTTTTCTAATCATCAATATGTAGGTACGATTGTTACTTTTGTAGTCGGTGTCAGTCAAGGTAGGTTTGTAACTACATACATAGTTATAGGTGAGATGTGCTTATGTGGTTGGCGTGATATTGAGTTATTCATCCATTTGTCGCGCACATACTTAATTCAAATTTAAGACTTATATGACTACCTTGCGGTAAGCCACTGGTTGACTAGAAGGCTTTCGATAACAATGATGTTTGAGAAAAAAGGGGAAGCGGAAAAGTTGTACTAAAAAATGAGGAATAAGCGGAAGAGTTGCACTGAAAAATGAGAGGGAGGCTGTACCAATTTCACCCCGTTATCTAAGAAACAAGCCCCCCCCCCCCAAAGCAACGTCCATCTTCAAACTTCCGAAAAAGGGACGGATGTTGAAAAATGTGGAGAGTCTAACTACGTAAATAGGGTGGATTTGGCTGAAATTTTTAAACTAAAATACCCTCCTAATTTTTTAACATCCTTAACTTTTTCTGTGGTTTAGTGATAGTAGTTGAGTTTTAGGGTTTGCTTCTGAGATTTTTTTTTTTTTTTTTTTTTTTTTTATTATAGCGACTATATACAAAAATTTTACATACAAAATGAAATGTGAAATTAAGTACAAAATATTGTATTTCTTAGTCCTCCTCACTAGGGGGTCCTGTGCCGAGGAGGACTAAAGTTATTTAAATATAGTTCATTTGTCTTCTATGTCGTTTTTAGCGTCTTCGCTAGGGTTTTCTCATTGACCTCTTTAAGCCATATTTTTATTCTTGATTTGTATTCAATTGGATTTTTTATTAGTTTTATGTCTTGGGGGAGGATGTTATGGAGTTTTGTTGCAAAGTATGTATAGTTTCTTTGTCCAAATGTGGTTTTATAACTTGGAATATTTTTTATATCATTTTTATTCGATCTAGTGTTATGCATACACGGTCTAGTAGAGGATTCATTATTTTTGAAGAGCTTCAATAATATATTTTTGGAATATATTTGTTGTACATTTGGTACGTCAAAGTTATTGAAAATTTCAGTTGAAGGCGTTCTAATTGGTACTTTCAATATGGTCTTTATGATTCCTTTTTGAATCGTATTCAGGCTGTGTAGGTACGTATTTGCAGCAGATCCCCATCCTATGATTCCATATTCAATTCGAGAATGACATAACGCATAGTAGACCTTTTTCATATCCTTTTTATTTAGCACGTTTCTTAGATTTTTGAAGAAATATATAAGGCTTGTGAGTTTTTCCGTAATACCTTTGATGTGTAGGTCCCATCTAAGATTTTCGTCAATTATTACTCCGAGATATTTTATGTTTTGTGTTTTTTCGATGACGGGGCAGTAACATTGTATATTATTTCCATGGCATTCATGTAATTTTAGTTCTAGTGATTTTATTGGTTGGCCCCTTGAGTTCATTGAAAAAGTTATATATTTTGTTTTGCTTATATTAAGGGTAAGCGAGTTGATTTTAAGCCAATTTTGAAGTGCACTAAGCCCTTTTTCAGCCTCATTAAATGTATCAGTCCAATTTTCTTCTTGAAATAATAAAACAGTATCATCAGCAAAACTGATTACGTTTCCTTTAATGGTAAGGTAAGTTAAATCGTTGATGTAGATAATGAGATAGTTGGGGTATGGAGATTGAGATTACTGCTTTGGATATGGTTTTGGGAAAAGGGGGTGAAATTAGTTAACAATTAAAAAAAAGATAGAAGAAGAAGACAGGTTATCCAATCTATCTTCTTCTTCTTCTATCTAATATATAAATAAGATTGTCTGTTTGTGGCTTTGTGGCGGCGGGCAGGCGGCATGGTTTTGATTTGTTTAAAAAATTCCATTTTTATTCCAATTTCGATGAAATTTTTCACACTTGACCTTCAAAACAAGAGGAAGATGATTTCGAAAAACCACCCTTTAAAGCAGTATTTTGATACGGTTTAGTGGAAGTTTTGCACACTTGACGTTCAAAATGTGGGAACAATTACTGTTTACATCTGATTAAAAAAAACCTCTCTGCATATAGCCCGAACAATACCGTGGACATTAGCAACATATTATTTAATATCTATAAAATAACTACATATCCTTTGAAGCTTTGTTTTTTTTTTTGGAAAATTAACAGTTTTGCACGCCTGACCTTCAAAGATCTCAGAAGAGACAAGAAGAAGCAAGAAGATAAAAGACAAGAAAAGCGACAAAATCCAAGATCTGGGAAGGAAAGGGTATCCATCCCCCCCCCTGCGGTGCAGGGCGATGTTCTGAGAGAGTACGGCTGGGATTAGATTAGATTAGTCCAAGGAACTCCCCCTGCCATTCTCTCCGGATCCAACCTCATAGTTGCTGGCAGCTGGTGAGAAGAAATAAGAAGAGACAAGAAGAGTCAAGAATGGCCAAGAAGTGCCAAGAAGGGTCAAAAAGTCGAAACAAGAAGCTAAAAGAGACAAGAAGCGTCAAGAAGAGACGAGAAAATCTAAGAAGAAAGAAGACAAAGAAAATATAAATAAAAAAACATCATAACGCTCAATCCATTCCTTTGTTCCTGCCCATCCTTTTTTGACGACCTCCGTAGTCCAGTGGGTAAGACTCTTGACTCACAATCCGGAGGTCGCGGGTTCGAACCCGGCATGCGCAAATAAATTTTATTTGATTAATTTGTGTTATTTCACAATTAATTAATTAAAAATAATATGTAGTATATTTGCGGCATGTTCCAGAGTGGAAGATACTATCAGTATCGCCCTGGTGTAAGACCACCATTCAGAATTGAAACGTTGCTTGAAAATGGCTTTAGCCGTGTTTGGTGACCAGATCTGAATAGCGAGGTACTTTCCAACCTTCCTCTTCCCCACCTCCTTCCCCTCTCCACTACCTTCAGCCTCACAACAACATACCCCAATTGGGGATTCCATAGTCTCACTGGCTCCAGACGGGAGCAGTTGAGATTCTTGTGCGGTATTCACTGTAAAAAAAAAAAATCCTAAATTCCAATATTGGCTTATTAGGTTGCCATGTATACCGGTCGATTAAACTCCAACCTCCTTCCCATCCTCACAGCACGTGTTCCTTGTCCTAACAAATCAGTGCCCCTCGGTGTCCGGCCTCATCGGGACAGGAGTGCTCCTGGCTGGGGGGTACAATCGTATCGTATCGTAATTTCAAAATACTTTACATAAAGCCCGGGCAACGCCCGGGACTTCAGCTACATACTATCTATCTATAGATTTTTTCAAGTTTTATTCCGAAGTCGATGAAATTGTCTGACACCATAGATATATGATTAATATTCATATGTCTATGTCTGACACCTAGTATTTAGATTGATAAGTGTGTAAAACAATATTACACTATTTTATTTACCTTAACTATACGTATGTATCTTTAAAGTCAAGGTTTTTGTTGTTGTTAGTTAATCGTTTTTTAATTGAGCACTAACATTTTATTGAGTAATATATACCATTCACCGAGTCCACATGCGATATTTCGAAGTACCTGCACTTTATATTGTATATTCAAGTAATTTTTTTTACAAGAAGCTTCATAGAGAAGTGCACTCGATAGACTCTACTATATAAAGATGATATATTGAATGCCCACAATGAAAATGTTATTAAACCATCTCCTTTATTTAATGTGCACAAAACCAAACTAACTAACTAACTAACCATCACGCCGTTTCCCCGCAGGGGTAGGCAGAGAAGACGGACCGCCAAATAACTCGGTTTTAGCACACACTCCATGCCCTGTTCACATTTATACATCGTTTCATACATGCTCTTATTCTGACTATTGACATGGCCCGACTCAAGTATCTGATTCACTTGGTCGTGCCATGTCTTTCTCGGGCGTCCCCGACTTCTTCAACCATTCACATTTGCGTAATATATTCTCCTTACACTCCTTTCCTCGTTCATTCACTCTACATGCCCAAACCATCGGAGCGTTCCTTTCTTAATCTTACTCATTACGCTTACATCAGCCTTGCATTCTTTGCGGATGTCAACGTTTCTCACACGATCGTACACGGTTTTACCACACACACGCCTCACATTTCTACAGCATTCAGTCTACTTTCATCCTTCCTCTCCCAGTTCCGTGCCTCACTGCCATACATCAGGGTAGGTACCAATACTCCTTTATGGACGTCTAGCTTCGCTTTTTTGGGCAGTTTTTGTTGGTGCCAACGGCGTTCAGCCCTCCATTAATAGAGTTACCTGCATTCACCCTTCTTTCCATATCTCTATCAGCCTTCCCAAACAAACAAACTCATCCACCGGCTCCAAGTATTTATCATTCACAACTATATTGCACATTGTTTTCGTACTCTTTTTATCAAGTACCGGGACTTTAGACTTACATTCATCATTAACTCATTCGTCATACATACTTCGTTCATCCTAGGCACGAGAGACTGTAGATCTTCCATATTGTTAGAAATCAGCACCGCATCATCAGTATACAATAGCAAGAAAACCAACACTAAAAAAATCTACACAAATATAAACGAAACAATCACTTATGACTTCTTCAATGTTCAAACTTTTTTAAACAGTTTGTGGATACTGTCAGTTCTCACGTGAAAATGTTCCAAAGTTAAGTATTATATCAAACGAACAAACAAAACTTGCAAGTTTGTACGTCTACTTCAAACATACCTGCGTACTTTCTTGCAAATATACTTAGCAAGTATACCAACAAATACTTTATAGAACCTTCCCCACAAACGTAGTAGGAACGCGGATTACACGTGAACGTTGTAACGCGGTCCACCCCAAGGGGGAATTTTACTCCGCGTGTCCTGTAGGTAGAATGTTTAAAATACGGGAGCCAAATTAACAATGTATGTTAAGGGCCCTCAACCCGGATTTTTACCGATTTATTACGTATTTCCCTTAAACACGGTAAGTTTTCAAGCTCTTAAAAAAATATATGTTATTCTTGAAGATAATATCTAGACTTTATAAAGCGCAAATTATATAAAACTAGCTGGTACCCGGCATGCGTCACTATGCCATTTAATAAAGAAATTATTTCTCCCTGCGTGTCCTTTCCCATTCGTCCTATTCTCCCCCTCTAGCGTTCTTACTCCACTTTCCCTCTACCCACATCACACCCCCTTCCCCGTCCCGCGGACCCCCTTCCCGAGTTCCCCCCCCCCCCTCCCAGGTTCCCCTCCCTGTTTCCTCTCCCGCAAACCCCCTACCCAAGTTCCCCCCCCTCCCGCATTCTATAGATTCTGTCCCACTACATTCAGTTTTCAAACAGCTCGCGTACCACCTATTGCAATTTTTTTATACAAATTTCATAATGCCAGAGCTCACCAGTAGTTTTATACAAACCTTGTCCTGACAATAACGAACACAAAAGAAAAAGAATTATCCAATTTGGTGCAGTCGTTCGGAATAGATTCCCTAATCGTATAGATTCCCTCGATAGAAAAAAAATCGCAAAGTATGCTCCAAAAATTATTATTAACACGTTTGTTTCAGTTATTTTACAAGTTATATGTATGAAAAAATTCACAGTGTTTCTTTAAATGCTGTTTTTAAACGAGTTATTAAACATTTTCGCAATTTTCGCATCGATTTTGTCGCTGTAAATGTTAGCGCTCTCCTCTTACATTCGTAATTATGTATCTCTCCACCTTCTTCTTTTCGGGCCCGGTTGCAGAGCCTTAATGTTTCAGGAAGATTTTTTCCCCAGATCTCGGGAGTTTTCAGGGAAAACCCGAAACATAAAGACAATTTATAAAAGCGAAGATAAGGGAAATATTTTATCTAAGAAACATGTCCTTGTAAATATTATTTTAACAAAACAATTGTTCCGAGTTCTGAGTAATTTAAACGCGAAATAATATATTTTTTTAAGAAAATATTTTTCTTCGTTTAGCTTTAAAAGACGGTGGGTATCTAATTTCGTAATAAAAAAGCATATTATTAGATTTATTGTAATGAGTTTAGATGATGGTTTTAATTTTTGATACTATTTTTTTGTTTTGATTATGGAAGGTAGCAACATTGGAAAGAAAACTCATTACTTCATAATTTAAATTTGAAATTGCTTTGTTTTAAACCACACATTTATACAATTTTACAAAAGTCAACTGTGAATAGATAACTTTCCTTTGGATCGTAATAATATAAACGGTTTTATTTACGAGTACAAGTTCCACCGTGGCATCAGTGCTGTAGAAACGGCTCGAAGGATTAATGATGTGTATGGCGACGGTGCCGCAAAAGAAAACACAGTGCGTTTTTGGTTCCAACGTTTTCACTCTGGAAATTTCGACCTGCAGAACAAGCCCCGTGGACGGCCGGAGACCAAAGTTGATAATGAAGAATTGAAGGCTATTGTGGAAGCGGTTCCATCGCAAACCACGTCCGAGTTAGCTGCAGGCTGCGGCGTTAGTGATAAAACTGTTTTAATCCACTTGAAGCAAATTGGGAAGGTGAAAAAGCTTGAAAGGTGGGTACCTCACGAATTGAGTGAAGCAAATCAACAAACGCGCGTTGACCGCTAGACCACACACTGCACAACAGACGGCTACCAAATTAGAGGAGCTTCAATTGGACATCCACCATACTCTCCGGACCTTGCCCCAACAGATTACCATTTTTTTCGAAATTTGGATAACTTCTTGCAAGGGAAAAAATTCAACTCCGATGGGGCAGTCCAAACCGCCTTCAAAGATTTTATTGGTTCCCGTCCGAATGTTTTTTTTAGTAAAGGGATCGATGAACTACCTATGAGATGGCAAATGTTCATATATAGCAATGGTACATACTTTGATTAAATAAATATATTATATTAAAAAAAAATCGACTTTATGTTCCTCCCATACAAAACGCCAATTTCATTTGTAAGGACCTAATATTATTAGGGTCCTAAGAACATTCAAGGAATAACCGAATCTAGTTGAAGTGTGACCAAATAATTTTTTTTTAAATCTTTTTTAGCCATAGGTCACCCCGTGTGGTTTGCTGCGTTTGGTGATTTAGCAGGGGTGCCCGGGTTCATGGGGTGAGGTTTGTCTAGGTCTTGGAGGCGGATGACTAGGACACACTGAACCCCAGATTCCTACCCACCCCTTAAACCTTTTTCCTTCCATGAACTCTCTTCTCCTCCCTTTCCTTAAAAAAAACCCTCCACACAGCATCCCCAAAGATGACATAGGCCCTGAGGAAAATTATTTTTCTCAGGGCCTCCTGCGTTGAGCTCAGGTAAAAAAAAAATTGGCGCATAATTGTTTTTTTTTTTAAAGTTAAATCTTCTTTAGCACCGTTGTGATTTGAAACTCGATGAAACGGAAACGAGCGACGATGAGATTAATCTGTGTCCTCTTTGTGCGGTGCTTCGTAGCCGATCGGCCTCCTCTTTGAGGAAGGAAGAAACTGAGAGGCCGGCAAATCGTTCCACAGCCGAGCTGTTAAACTCAAGAACGAGTCCGATGGTCCCGAAGGATGGTCCGATGGTCCGTTGGTTATTTATAACCGAAACTAGCTGAATATTCGTAAAAATTTATAATAAAGCGGTTTAAAACATAGCAATTTTTCACTTACATTAATTTCTTTTAAACCTTGTTCTCCGAGGAACTAAGATCAATGATCTCTTCGGCACCTGTGCACAGTCGGGAAATAGGCCAAACGCGCGCTCAATATTTGCACACAGTTAACGTTTATCCCATGACAACGGGTTGTTTCTCTTCAAAAACTAAGTTCACTTCTCCCTTTCCACAAAAAGGCCCCCCACACTCAATCATCCTCAAAGATGAATAGGGTCCGGAGAGAAATTATTTTTCTCAGGGCTACCTGTATAGAGTTAATGTAAACAAAAAAAAAAACAATAATATCAAGCTTCAAAGATACAGCCTTTTTCGACAAGCATTACCTCGTTTTAAAGCACCATTACGACTGTCTTTATGGTTTCTGTTCGCATTACTGTCAGGGTTGATTTTATGAAGAAAAACATGCTTTCAAATAACAATAAGCTCCCATTAGAATAATGTTTCATGTACAATAGGATTTTTTTTGTTAATTTGAATCACAATTTCCAGACCGATTTTGTGAGGAACTTAATGTTTACATTTATATATACCTGGTGACACGAGATGGTAAAAAAAATATATTTGTTGTCAATTGAAAAAATATCATTGGACGACAAATTGGCGTCTACATTTTTTTTTCCAAATATGCTGAACAATCACTTGTTAAAATCCCTCGGGTACGTGCTATTACACCCTGCATATTATACGAGTATATATTCAGATAATATACGAGTATATATTCAGATAATAAAATTATTATAATTATTAACCATTTACGTTCATAGTTCAATGAATGTTCGTGTTATTTGGAATACCACCACTACGCCTTATAACTAGAGGACCTAGATTCAAAACCCAGTTGCAACGGTTACCTTTTTATTTGTCTATGCCTTTGTCTGTTTCGTGTTTCGTTGTAAGCAGTGGTGGGAGGGATGAATGATGATGATGAGGTCACTGCCAACCCTGACTCTACACGTTACTGGGGACATTGTTAATTTCACCAGATTGATCAGCTTACGCGGTATTCCAAACTCACTCATTGCATTGTACAATGCATTCCTATTTATGCTATCGTACGCGGCCTTGAAGTCTACAAAGAGATGATGCGTTTCGACATTGTGTTCTAGCGTCTTTTCCAAGATCTGTCTTAAGGAGAAAATTTGATCAATACATGATTTGCCTGGCCTGAAGCCACATTGGTAGTTGCCAATGATTTCTTCTGACATTGGAAGCAATCTTTTGTATGATGTTGGACATAATTTTATAGCCGGTGTTTAATAGCGTTATTCCCCTGTAATTACAACACTCGAGTTGGTCACCCTTCTTATGTAGTGGACACACAGTTCCTAGTCTCCACTCTTCGGGCATCTCTTCTTCTGTCCATACTTTTTGAATAAGGTTATGCAGGTATTAAGTAAAGTCTCCTCCTGCTGCTTTAAATAATTCAGCCACCAGCTCGTCTGACCCGGGGGATTTGTTGTTTTTCAGCTATCTTGTTGCCTGTTTAACTTCCTCCAGTGAGGGGGGTTCAGCATTGTCAATGTCCAAGTCATCTCCCGTGCTCTCCACCGTGTTGTGCTCCACCTCTGCCGAGTTGTTATTGAGAACCGTATCAAAGTGCCTCACCCATCTCTTCAGGATGTCAGGCTTTTCACTCCGTACTCGTCCTTGCATATATTTATTTCTGGCTTAAACTCAGCTCTCATGTTATTTACTTTTTTGTAGAAAAGCCTACTCTCATTCTTAACCTGAGTGCTTCAGCTTCTCTAATTTCTTTTTGTGAATATTCGCGTTTCTTTTTCCTGTGCATCTTCTTTTCTCTCTTCCTTGTTTCCCTACAGGTGTCCATAAGTTGTCTTGTGCAGCCTTGTTGTAACGTTTTTTTTGACGGCTACACCAAAGCTAAACGCAAAAAACCATTGTAAAGTATACTGTAATACCAGCTTGTAGTGGAGTGGAGCTGGCGATACGGTATCGCTTCTAAGTAAATAAGCATTTCACCACTAAAAATTACACATTTGCCCTGACGATGGACACTGTAACGCTGTCCGAAATGTTGGCTAAAGGAGGAGGTAGCGCAACACGGCATAACACCCCAAAAATAAATAACAAAAAAAACAATGTCTCCATTCATGTCGCGGTAGATAAGCTATTGATATAAGAACCTGTGTAGTGCAAACACAACAAACGTCTTACAGTTATACAAAGTAAATTGCCAATCCATCCAATCCATAAATTTCTGTAATCAATTTCAAATGAAATAACTCTTTACTTCATTTTAAGTTGGACACATAAAACCCGAATTCCGTCACCAATACTAATTATTTCCACAGCCGTTTACCGGAATCAGTGACAAAGGTAATATAATATAATTAAAAAATTAGATCATAAATTAACAATAAAATGGTACAAATGATATCGTTTCCTCTTCTAACGCCCTTACCTAATACCAAATTAAAACGATTCGACAGACAATGGTTAAATTTTAACAGGAAAACGTTAAACTAATTTCCGAATTCACATTATTCATTCGTTAATATAAGTCCTTCGTTTGTCGTTTACAACCTTAGTTGAACACCCTTTGTGGCCAAACGGAACCCTTATTTCGAACCTTGCTTTACAAGGACTTTAACTTTCATGACACCTATTCGAACGTTAATTTACGTTGTAAAGGTAGTTATAAAATGTGTGCGCGAGACCCTTAAAGCGGTTGTCAAAATTATCTCCAGTTTCAGACCTTAAAACCTCGGTAAATTGAAAATGGGGTTGATAAAATAATCTAATTTAAGGAGCTTTTCTCTCAAGTTCTAACACAGATACTCAAACGTTGATTTTAACATTAGGTCAACGTAGGAGGCCTGAGAAAAAAAATTGCGCCTTTAAAGTGCGGCGCCAGCATTCGGTTTATTTATTTATTCGTCAACCGACTAATGACGGCGTCGATTAATGACGGTGACGAATGGCTGCGACCTAATACGGCCAACAGAATAACAGTTTACATTAGACAGTGACCGAATACGGGCTGCAGTCGAATATGGCCAACAGAATATCAGTTTACATTAGACAGTGACCGAAGACGGGCTGCAGTCGAATACGGCCAACAGAATAACAGTTTACATTAGACAGTGACCGAAGACGGGCTGCAGTCGAATACGGCCAACAGAATAACAGTTTACATTAGACAGTGACCGAAGACGGGCTGCAGTCGAATACGGCCAACAGAATAACAGTTTACATTAGACAGTGACCGAAGACGGGCTGCAGTCGAATATGGCCAACAGAATAACAGTTTACATTAGACAGTGACCGAAGACGGGCTGCATGTCAAATACGGCCAAACCGAATAACGAAACGCCATATTATTCCTCTAAGGGCCCACAACGTCTTTGGGGATGCTGTGTGGATAGTCTTCTTAGGAGAGGAAGTTATGGGAAGAAAAGGGTATGGTGTTGAGGAGAGACGGATGAATCCATCCCTTCCTCTGCGGTTCAAGGCGATTTTCCGAGAGTCATGCTGGAGAGATTAAAAGGTTTTCCTCGGCCAGTCTCTCAAGATTCGGCCTACCACGCAATTGATCCGCCGCCAGGACCCGGAAAAACCTCACCCCGTAAGCTCGGGCACCCCTGCATTTATTCACCAAACGTAGCAAAGTGGGATGATCTATGACAGAATTTTGGTTTTCCAATAAATGGTACCCAGGGCGGCGGTATCAACACCCATTTACATCGATATCACCCACGGATACATCGATATTTTTGTAAAGTATTAATTAGGTACATCATTTGATAATATATTAATCATGTGAATATCTAATATATCATTTGTTCCCCTAATTAAGAGAATATTTATTCTATTATGAATAATTCTTGGTAGAAGAAAACATATCCTTCACAACAAGAACCTGTCTTTTTAATAGACTTACAACTTTAATAACGATGACGTTCTCTTGTGCACTTAGTATCCCTTTGTTTATAGAATTCTCTAGAAATGAGAAAAAGTTCCACGTACCTTGGTACTCACAATGGAGGGGCAACCTGTGCACTAATGACATCTTTCGGAGAACTATATGAACTCTATGAACTATTAACTATTTGAACTGAAAACTTCAAATAATAAGCGGCTTTCTGAGGCTTCTAAGTACACTGAGAATCTTATTTTCCAGAAAATAAGAATTTTTTAACACGGTACGCATATATTTTAAACATAGTTTCGTATTTTAAAAACTATGGCCCCCAAATCATATGACCGTAAAATCGACAGCCTACTCTTTCCATCTCAAATAATTTAGAATATTATTGGAAAATTAGAAAGACAGTATCCGAAAAGAATGGCACGCCGATGAATTTAATGAGCGATGATGGATTCTGTGATAGCAAATTATTTATTTTACAAAAAACACTACATTGCAAAAATGGTAAAGAATATTGCAAACAAAATAAAGTATAAATACATAGAGTAAAGACAAAATTCAACAATTTGTATTTCACCAAACTGTTGCTGATACTGTCACTGTTACCCCCCGACTATTGAGCGAAAGGAACAATGGACTTGGGGCTGATAATGCCCAAATAAAATCATCAAAATCGAAGTTTTTTACGGTCCATTTTTATTCTCCAAAAATGGACCGTTTTTAAAGATTTTTTTACGAGAATATTTTTTTAATGAAAAGAAAATATTTTGTATCTATACTTTTCAACTTCTTTACAAACATACATTGACTAGTTTGTATAAAAGAACGTCTGTTGCTTGCGTTCAAAACAAGCAATTATATCGATTTTGGAGTATAATGGAATACACTATAAGAACTAACTTATCCAAAAACCAAAAGCTACGGACACGCTGGTGGTCGATATCTATAAAAAAATATTTTCATTAGTATCAAAATCTAGAGAAGAGATTAAGGAATACGTTAATATGGACAAAACACTGCCAGGTTTCCTCTTAAAGTTCATTGTAGGACAAGTGGAAAACATCCACATATCCTAAGAGGCGGCTAATTAACCCATCAAGTCTGTCCAGGGGCATCAACACTGATAACTTAGTTCTGCATCTGGGAAGAATCAAAATCCTGTGTTAGCGGCCTCGCGTGAAATTATCGGAGACAAGGAATCCTATTTTAGCCATAATATCTGGTATTAATAATATAATCACTCTAAACCTAATAAAAAGCCCTCAGCAGTAAGCGAAAACCCTCCTAAAACCAAGGCTGTAAATACCCAGCCTTCCCGAGATAAATGTTTTTGGAAAGAGATATGGGTAAAAACCGAACTCTCTCTTGTGAAGTATTGTAAAAATTTATTTTATATTTTCTCGACCATTACGAGATAGACGGTGTCGTCTGGTCCTCATACCTGAGATCCAATCTTGAGAATGCCACGCACTAAGCTAAAGTAAAGCAGTCTTATAACTGCAGGGTTGGTCAAAACCCGACACCTTTGTGAAAAATATGGTATACTATGTGTGTGTAGAGCGAATGGACTGAAAAATGAGTGTCAGGGGAATAGCTGATGGGTAAGTCGGTGGAATAAGAAGCCTGGGACACCCCACGAAACCACTTTTAGAATACCAAGTGAACCAAATACTTGAGTCGGGTTATATCAAGACGTTAACGGTGTAAACGAGACAAAGCATATTAATTGAGATTTCATCGGTCAAAAGTATCATCGTGAATTATTTTTGGGGTATTATGCCGTGTTGCGATATCTCTTTCTTTAGCTAAAGTTTCGGACGAAATCACGCTGAATTTGGCCATTACTTGTGACACACTCGATATTATTCTCAATTTTAAAAGGAATTGATTCTTCATTCCTCATCTTTGGCCTTGCATCCTACGATTTTTAACGGCACCATAAGTTATTTTCCATTTATTTTACTGTTAAATTATTTCAATGAATGATATGTACCGTAAACGATTTAAATATTATAATGATTCGTAAATATTTAAATAATAGTGCAAAATACGTAAAGTATCCCGTTCCCGCGCGCCATTCGTAAAACACCCGTAGGTACCAACTCATCGTGGTCAGCCCAAGCGAAATACGATCGCAAATCGATCGAGTTACTAGTTCCGAATCTGTCTATTTCACAACGCAAGAATTAATACAAAGGTTTCTATTCAGTACATGATCCAGTCGTAGTCCGCCGCGTCTTCTCAGTCTCGTACCCGTCCCGTCCCGCGTACAATAGTATCTAGTTACAATAGTCTGTCGATAACGAGTTTGTCGGGACCGTGGTGTCTTTTTCACTAATTCAGGAATTAAATCTCAATTCAGTTGTGACGTCATCGTCTCTATGATCTCGTCAATCCCACCAGGATCGAAACGCAGTTCCCGCTAGGTCCGTAGCTCGCGGGTTTTCAAGTCACTGCGAGGCAAGAGGCAAGACACTAGCCAAAAGTTACTAATTCATTCCTCAATGCTCGCCGCGAATCTGTCCGTGCGGTTCACTCATTCCTCTCCGTTGGCCGAGCCGTCAATTTCATTACATAGTTGATTGAAAACATCCGACTTTGAATCCGAACTTAGCTAGAAATCCGGGAATGATTTATTATCGTTATTTTTTGGTACGTACCAAAGCTATTGGAACACAAGTACCTATCTACTTTGAGACACAGAACTTCGGCAATAGGCTGTTGTCAGCTGTCATAAAATAATGTCTTTAAATGATAAAATGATTGTTTTTATTAGATCACGTGAAGTGGAACAATTTTAAGTTTAATAAATAAAATAAAATTAGTAAAACTTTAGGGGTTAAACAAAACACTGTTTAATTTTAAGATTTTATTGCTTGTCTAATCTAAATACATTTTTCTTGTCAATTTTTTTTTGTTAAAATATTCCATTAACCGCGTAGTACAATTTTTCAGAACGACATAATTCGTAATTTATTTTAAAAGTGAAATAGTCAAATTCACCCTAGGAAGAGTGCTTAGTGAAGTGAAAACTTGTTTAGCACCGTTGTGTTTTAAAACTCGATGAAACGAAAAATAACGACATTAAAAAGACTATAGGATTTAGTATAATCGGTCTCTTCTTTGTGCGGTGCTTCGTGGTGCTTCGTAACCTCCCCACTTATGTTTCCTTTGTTTTCTAAATTAGATTTTTTTTTTGAATTAATTGAATTAAAGGAATGAATAGAAGGAATCAATTCAAAAGGCCAGGAGAATCAGACTGAATCAGTTCACTTCTGGGAATAAATCTGCCCATGTCTACTTTACTTCAATTTGGGAGACGGGAATGGGTACCGCTGCCCCGGGAACCTTTATTGGATAACCAACACCTCTGCCATAGGTCAGGTTAGGTGATTTAGCAGGGGTGCCCGGGTTCATGGGGTGAGGTTTGTCTAGGTCTTGGAGGCGGATGACCAGGACATACTGAACCTCAGATTCCTACCCACCCCTTAAACCCCTTTCCTTCCCAAAACTCTCCTCTCCTTCCTTTCCTTAAAAAAACCCTCCACACAGATGATGACATAGGCCCCGAGGGAAATTATTTTCCTCAGGGCCTCCTGTGTGGAGCTCATGTAAAAAAAATATTACTTTGGATTTGTTTCTGAAGTCCAGGGACGACCCAAAAAGGATAGAGCACGCCTAATTATGGAGGAAAAAAAATTTGACGAAAAACCCATTAATATTCAAAGAAGATGACGGTGCTAAGTCAATAGATCTTGGTATCTCGCAATTGACGGCTACATCAAAACTAAACGCAGAAAACCATTTTAAATAATACTGTAATTCCAGCTCGTAGACGATTGGAGTGCAACTCGGTAACGCATCTAAAATCACCACAATCTTCGGTTACACATATGTCCTGATGATGACACTGTAATGCTGTTCGAAACGTTAGCTAAAGAAGAAGGTAGCGCAACACCTCATAATACGTCAGTCATTCTTGGACACATTCACCGTCAGATTTCTACCCACCTCTCACACCCTTTTCCTTCCCAAAACTTCCTATCCTTCCTTTTCCTAAAAAGACCCTCCACACAGCATCTCCAAGATGACAAAGGCCCTGAGAGAGTTTTTTCCACAGTGTGGACTTACTCACTTGACGTGTAACATAGAAAAAAGAAAGCAATGAATTTTTAAATATTCGTTTTCAAATAACTTTTGTTTTCATGCAATAAATACGATGTCCGCCGTGGTCGAGGGGTAAGGTTCTTGACTCACAATACAAAGGTCGCGGAACCGAATCCCGGCGTGCGGAAATAATTTTTATTTTATTAATTTGTGTTATTTCACATGATTTAAAAAATAATAAAAATTTACAATATATTTGCGGCACATTCCAGAGTGGAAGATACTCTCAGTATCGCCCTGGTATAAGACCACCATTCAGAATTGAAACGTAGCTGGAAATGGCTTTAGCCGTGTTTGGTAACCAGATCTGAATAGCCAGGAACTTCCCCATCTCCTTCTCCTTCCCTTCCCCACTACCTTCAGCCTCACAATTGGGGATGCCATAGTCTCACTCTTTCCAGACGGGAGCAGTTGCGAGTCTTGTGGGGTATTCACATAAAAAATATATTAAATATTTTCTACCTCCCCCAGTTTTAATTTAGGTTTGATAGGGTTAAAACTCTGAAATGAGAAGAGTAAACAAAAAAAGTTTAATTTTTTAGTAAAATTGTCCTTATCGCACTATGCTTGTCATTTGTCATAAAAGTTCTCTTGAAGTGTTTCAACTTTTTCCCCTTTATGGTCATAAAGGCTACCATAAAACGTTTATGTTGACGGAGTGTGTAGTAAAGCATATTTTAATTCAAGAAAAAATATATTTTCATAAAGAATGCATGTTTTTCTTTATAGAATGGATTGGACAAATTATGGTAGTTTGCATACTTACATCCCGTTTTCAATTACGGTTCCATTATGCATTTTATCACAGAGGTATGAATCATATATAAAGAAAACAAAATACCTATCTATTTTAAATAAAAATCAAAATATTTGTTAAAATTGTAAGGGTGCTTTTAAGAAAATAATTCCTTTTGCAAAAAAACTTCACTTTTTATTCACTGTGACATGTTATAAATGTATATTTTAACGGTGATAATACACCGGGCCCAACACTGGCAGTTGTTTTACTGTTTAAACTTGCATAGGAAAGAACCATAATAATCAGATGCTAGCATTTTTATAGTATAAAAACTGCACACATTAATAGAATTAAGAACTACACATTTGACGTTTGAAAGTGTTTACCAATATGGCTTCTCTGGTTCGTAGTTAAAACAGGTTGCTACCGATCTACCGAAAACTCAGCCACTAGCCAAGTTTCGCACCATTTGTTTGAAATGTTAAAAACATGGGAGTTTGCTCAAGCAACCCATAGATGCCGGTAGCATGTCAATTTTTAATTTTTTTTTGCTTCTGTCTATATACGTGAGATGTCTACGCGTTGCTTAACCATTCATCCGATTGCGATGAAACTTTGGGAATTTGATGTGCGCATGCCCGCGATGGTTTCTATGTACAATAGTGAGTTCTGTTATCATGAAATTATGCGTTGCTAACCGTTCATCCGATTGCGATGAAACTTTTGGGATTTGACATGTGCATGCCCGCGATGATTCCTATATACATAGTAGTGAGTTCTGGCATTATGAAATTTGTATAAAAAATTACTTGTGGTACGCGAGCTTTTCGAAAACTGAATGTACCAGGACTGAATGTATCGAATGCGGGAGGGGGAGGGGAACTCTGGAGGGGGTTAGCGGGGCGGGGGAAGCGGTAGAGGGGAATTGGGAGAGGGAAGGCGGAGAAGGTGGAGAAGGAACGCGAGAGGGGAAGGGGACGCGAGAGAGGAAGGGGACGCGGAAGGGGAACGGGACGAATGAAAAAGTACAAGCAGGGAGAAACAATTTCTTTATGAAGTGGCGTAGAAACGCATGCCGGGAACTGTAATATATCTAAGATAACAAGAACAAGCATATTTAATTAACTTTTCAAAAAAAGTAGAAATGATGACAGTAATTTTCAATTTTACAACGAAAAACTAAACATAGATACTATTGTAAAAGAAGATAATACTAATAAATTTATCTATATGAAAAAGAACAATACACAGAAAAAAAGGCAACGGTCGCTACTGGGCCTCGAACTTGTCTTACCAGGACAAACGCCTTAACCAACTCGGCCATTGGGACCTCTTATTTTTAAGTCATATTAGTGAATCTCACATTTCAAATTCAAAAAAGTTCTTGTCGCATTGTACACTTTTGTATTATTAAGATATTAAGAAGTGTGTATAATATGCCTTCACTGCCTCCGTTGTCGAAGGAAAAGGCTCCCGACTAGTAATCCGGAGGTCGCGGGTTAAAATCTCGGCGTGAGCAAATAAATTTTATTAGATTAATTCATGATCACCAACACAGAATAAAATAAAAAAAATAAATAAACACAGAAATTCTCAGGCGGGCTAGAGCAGATAGAGAACTGCTTACATTAATAAAAATCAGGAAAATTTCATATCTGGGTCATATACTTCGAGGGGGGAAGTATCACTTGCTCCATTTGATATTGAAAGGCAAGATAGAGGGTCGCCGAGGGCCTGGTAGGAGACGAATGTCTTGGCTGCGTAATATACGAGAGTGGACCGGCATTAGAAGTGTGGAGGAGCTATTCCGGGCAGCGCAAGACAGAGAGACATTCTCTAAGAGAAGAAATTTATTATTTAATTAAATGAAGACAATATAAGCGAAACTCAATCGAAAATCTGAAAACAGAAAAATCAGAAAAAGATATTGACACATCTGGGACTCGAACCCAGGACCTCTCGCTTACCGGGCGAACGCGCTAACCACTGCGCCACCGTGTCGATATCCAATTCGGTCACTTTTAACTGTATCATACTTCGACTAAGAACCACCCACACTATCTTCATTTTTCTTAACGCATATACTAGCCAATAGTATATGCGTTAAGAAAAATGAAGATAGTGTGGGTGGTTCTTAGTCGAAGTATGATACAGTTAAAAGTGACCGAATTGGATATCGACACGGTGGCGCAGTGGTTAGCGCGTTCGCCCGGTAAGCGAGAGGTCCTGGGTTCGAGTCCCAGATGTGTCAATATCTTTTTCTGATTTTTCTGTTTTCAGATTTTCGATTGAGTTTCGCTTATATTGTCTTCATTTAATTAAATATTACAATTTGAGGTTTTACTCATAAAGTTAAAATAAAAATAAAAAAATTTATTATTTGCTTTGAAATACCCTTGAGTGAATAATTGATGCCCTTAACCAGACAGTAACAGACAAAACCTAGTCGAATAAAAAACTAAGGGTATAAAAACACATGGTTTTGGATAAAATATAACAGTGATTAATATTTGTATACTTTTTTATGAAATCAATTTAATCTTTCTGAGAAATTCGAGGTTTTGTTTTCAGTAATTTGAATGAAAATTTTCTAAAATTATCGAAGATACCCTTGGCAAAGGAAAAAAGCTCTGAAATGAAAATATTAAGGCATTCAATATACTCAAATGTAGTATTCAATTTATTAAAAATCGATTACAAAAATAGGACCGAAAAACCCATTAATATTCAAATGAAACCCACCAATGTACAAGATTATCCCGAATGTAATTTGGACGTCAGCCTACCTGTTTCGCATGATGAAATTGCGTCCAGTTTTTAACTATGCAGAAATATAATTATCGATCTTAAACAAACACGAGTGAGGGCTTTTATTAGTACCTTGACGGCATAAAAAAGCGTAAAACGTACGTTATTTATCCTAGTAATGCTGCAGCTCTTTCTTACACATTAAATAATGGCGAGACAAAAGATGAGACACACAGTGTGTCCGTTTTCTCCAAAGTTCTACTTTTTCCTTTGGAGGAAACAGATACATTTTATCTTATTACGGCTCAGCTACGGCGACGGAAATTGCGTTACATTTTTTTATGCGTATTAGGAAGATGTATGATAATGATTGTATGTTTCCTTTGGGGGGGGTGCAGACATATGTTCACCGTTTGTCTCATTTTTGACCAATTATTTAGTATGCAAGAAAGAGCTGCAGCATTTAACGTTTGAGAACAAGAGCAAAACCATCAGCGCATTGACTTACTTTCTACAAAAATACCCTCCATACAGCATCCCCAAAGATGACGAATGCCCGAAGGGATTTTTCCTTACCTCCTGAGTGAAGCTAATGTAAAAAAACATTCATATGCTTAAGTACGACGTATGGAATAAGTGGTGCGATATTGTGTTAGTTTTTGGTGAAAAGAATTGGTCTAGTACCCAGACATCGCAGTTTCAATATGTTTCTACTGCCAGTAAATTCATTCATAATTTAAAAATCTATCATAAAACTTTTAATGGTGGGAGTTGGGATACAGAGTCCCAAGTTTTGTCAGGTAATTTGTAATGTGGGAATGTTTGTCTTTCCTTAAAATAAAAACAGTCATTAACAATAGATTCGAGAAGGCTCCTGGACACACTGACCCCTAGATTCTTACCCACCCCTCGTACCCTTTTCCTTCCCGTCATTTCTATGAAAACATCCTCTCCACAGCATCCCCTAAGATAAAATAGGCCCTGAGGGATATTATTTTCCTCAGGGCCTCATGGGTGGTGCTAATGAAAAAAGGGCTTTAAATTAAATTAGGTCCACAAAGGAGGTCCTGAGAAGAATAATTTCCCTCGAGGTTTACTCATTCTTGGGGTTGCTGTGTGCGGGTTATTTTTAGGAATGGAAGGAGAGTCTGGGAAGGAAAAGGGTAAGAAAACTGGGTAGGAACTGAAGGTCAGTGCGTCCAGGATTGTCTGTGAATGAATTTATCCATCCTACTGCGCTTGCTCCTCAAACAGTCTCTCCCGATGCGGCCTGCCACGCAGTTGGTGGGCAGACACATCCGCCGCCAAGATCCGGACAAACCACTCCCAGGCACCCCTGCCATGTCACCAAATGTAGCAAACCACTTGGGTGACCTATCGCAGAGGTTTTTTTTTTGTTATTTGTTTTTGGGGTGTTATGCCGTGTTGCGCTACCTCCTCCTTTAGCCAACGTTTCTTCCAAGACTGTCTTTGGAACCACGACCAAAATACAAGACCTACTGAGATCTGCAAAAACCAAGCTGTTCCGAATGCGACAAGGTCTATTTGGGCCAGACAGAGCGGAAAATCTCCAAAAGGATATGAGAACACTTTCGAGCGTGTAAACTTGGCCACCCTGACAAATCGGCACTCGCTGAGCATTTACTTGAAACCGGCCATTACTTTGGATTTGTTGTTTGGGCAGACCCAAAACTTATAGAGCACGCCTAATTACAGAGTAATTGACGTCTACACCAAAGCTAAATGCAGGAAAAAAACTTGAAGTATACTGTAATGCCAGCTCGTAGTAGAGTGGAGCTGGCAACACGGTATTGCTTCTAAGTACTTAAGCACACATTTCACCACTAACATTTACACATATGCCCTGATGATCGACTCTGTAACGCTGTCCGAAACGTTGGCTAAAGGAGGAGGTAGCGCAACACGGCGTAACACCCCAAAAACAAATAACAAAATACTTTTGTCCGTGAAAATCTAAAATCATATCTATCGCAGAGGTGTTGGTTGTCCAATAAATAGTTCCCCGTGCGGCAGTACCCATACTCCTAAATTTCTATGCTAATACCCCATACTTAAAATTGGATATACATACATTCATTTTACGGTCAATATTTTTTTTAACTTATGAATGCCGCAAATTGATGTGTACATTATTCATGATAAAGAATAATGGACATACATACTTCGCGATGAACAGGTTCTCTGATTGCTGCGTAGGCAATTTCACCCGAATCGGACTCGGATACCGTAATGGAGTTAATTTAATGGGCTCTCCACACGACACTGCATGTAGTGACTGCGGCAGTGACTGCAGAGAGTGTGGAGTTGAGCAAACTAGCGCTGTCTCGTTTTTTAAAGGGCCGCTAGAACGAGACAGCGCTAGTTCGCTCAAACCCACTACATGCAGTGTCGTGTGTAGGCCGCTTAATATTACGAATGCAGTGCTAACGTTTCGATTACAGTATGGAGTTTGTTTTTATGAAAACATTAGTTACATTACATTTTTTAGGTTATCCTTTACTGATGGGATTGGTTGGATGACAGTAAATATCAATCATGCATTTTCCAAATTAATGCTTCATTGAGTGATACTGTATCACTGTATGTGACAATATAATAAAATTTAGTTTAGAAAAGACGTTCACATGTAATCCGTATATTCTGATACTCAGTAAATACATAAAAATATTAAGTAATAAAAACTACGCGGTAACATCACAATGCCAATGTAGCGAATTAAAACATCTGACCTCTGACTCCAGTGCGTGATTCCACTAAATATGCCGATGAGTAACTTGCACATCATTACTTCAGTATGACAGCCAGCCATTTTGAAGTTTCCACGCTGTAGTTGGAAAATAGAGGGAAATCCCGAAGAGTACAATGGCGGACCAATAAAATAAAGTAAATAAAATAAATAAAATAAATAAAATAAATAAAATAAATAAAATAAATAAAATAAATAAAATAAATAAAATAAATAAAATAAATAAAATAAATAAAATAAATAAAATAAATAAAATAAATAAAATAAATAAAATAAATAAAATAAATAAAATAAATAAAATAAATAAAATAAATAAAATAAATAAAATAAATAAAATAAATAAAATAAATAAAATAAATAAAATAAATAAAATAAATAAAATAAATAAAATAAATAAAATAAATAAAATAAATAAAATAAATAAAATAAATAAAATAAATAAAATAAATAAAATAAATAAAATAAATTAAATAAATAAAATAAATAAAATCAGCCTTTATTGCTGAAACTTATAAAACATTTTTCTGATGTATTTATTTTAATTATTATTATTATTTTTTTTTAATATTATTCTAAATTATCAGGGTTCGGGTAATTATTTTTAGAAACAGCTTGTCTTTCGACATAGGCCTCCTCTAAAGATTTCTATTTTTTTCTATCCTTTGCACATCTGAAGTTCGGTTGTTTATCTTTAAAGGGTCTGGGTCTTTTCCCCCACGAGGACCAGTCGGCTTGGGGGAGGGTGTGTTGTTATTGTTGTTTTGTATGGCGGACCAAAGAAACACGTAAATAAAACCAATGTAGCAAATTAAAACATCACACATTTATTTTGACAAGAAAATGTTGGCCAAATTAGTAATTTATTCGTAGTTTTATCCTTAAAAATTCGGGTAAGACACGTTCCGAGAGCTTTTGTTGAATAATCGCACATGCCGAATAATACCAAAGATTTGTCTAACTGTTTGAACATTAGATTCCAAGTAATCATTTGCATTTTATGCTCACGTGTTTTAAAGCCAGTTCTATGAAGAAGCTTCTTTTATATCCATGGAAAGGTTCATGTGGAATGGCACGTACTCTACAATATGGAAAGTTACGTGATTCGTCGGTTCATCCAAATTCCTGAGGCGTACTTAGCATATTAAAACAAGTTATTTTATTAAAATCATACGAGCAGCTTCTAGTCGGGTTCCAGAAAAGATTTAACTTATTCAGTTGTTGTAAAAATATAGTAAGCTTTTGTTTGTTCGGAAAAATTCTGACCCTCGGCTGATCGATCATTTTACACGACCCGGGTCGATCACGACTCTCTGGCAAAGTGATCCAGGTTAGAACCGCATTTTTTTTTATGTTTCTTTATTCTTTGAAATGTTCATTACATGAATTGGGGATTTTTCGACCACCATACTAGGCACATGCCTGATTTTCATATACAGTATATTAAAAGATGCAATATAAAGAAATGTGCGAGAATATAAAAAATAAAATAATTGATAGCTAATTTCAGATTTCAGCTAATTTCGATACGCCCGCCCGGTCTACAAAATTTATAGCTCCTCGCCATGCCAATCTCAGGTGCTGACTGAGCTGAGATTTGCGTGATTGACTAACTGAGCTCATCGATCAAATGATCGAATCTATTCTGAAAAAGGGTGCGGTTCGCGATTGGGTCAAATTGAACGGGTCAATTATGTTCAATCCAAGACTATTATATTACACCAGCTGTTATTTAGATAAAAAAATTAAATAATGGATGAATAAATCGATGATATGGAAATGAAAAATACCTTTGAATGAAAATTTTATTAAACGGATACCGTTTAAAATTCATAAATCTCTGGAGTGAATGAGATTATGGCATCCTAATTATTTGAATAGTGATGCCAGGCTAAAAGAAAACAGAAGATAATTCGTAAATTTATAGTTTTTCCACGGTGATACTTAGAGCGTCTTGCATTTTGTAGTACGTAGACAATAAAAATTACGTTTTCAACTAATTTACAACATTTTACAATAAAATTTCGAACCAAAAATACTATTTTGAGATAAATTCAAAATAAACTTTAATAATTTAAATAACTTTATAAGATGAAACGTAAAAAAACCCTACTTTAAATTTTTTATTTTATTTATTTATTTTAATTTTATTTATTAACAAAAACAAACAGTACATTGTTATGAAGTACTTTCTTGAATTATAACTTCCCACCCCTATATGATTATTTCCGTCATCAGGTACTAAATATTTCATAATAGTTTTCAAAAGTTTGCAACATTGGCTAGATCTTCTGATTGGCTAAGAATTCGGTGGGCGGGGCGATGCAGCCAGCCTGCGGTCTGCGGGCTTCTTTACCGCTTTCTTCTAGTTTCAGCTTTGCGATGGGACGGTTCTTCGCATCTTGTCGGCCGCCTTTTGGTTTCAGCGTTTGTTGGAACACGTAATTTAAAATATAGTTAATTTTATATATCTAAATCAAGTCAGTGGTGTTTCCGGACGAGGTCCTCTGCCCAGATGAAACCCGAGACGGGTTAACGTACGTACAACTTATATTATTATGTGTTATCATTCAACCCGTTTATTATATTTTAGAATCATTAACCTTGAGTTCACAAAGAGATTAAAAGCTTTTCCTAGAAGCGTCGAGTCATTAATAAATTCACAAATTATTTAAAAGCGACAAGAGATCTTCTAATTTATTAAACCCTATCTTTATTCAATAAATGAAGCGACGATCGTTTTGAATCAAATCCGATCGAATTGAGAACACAATATCCCTGAGAAGAGCTAGCCGAGGTTTGTATTATAATTTGGTTTTGGTAAGTATTTAAATTGAACCATTGTTGTTGAGTCTTGATCATTGTGTTATTTAATTTCAAATTTGTTATAAGTTCGTAATCAGGCGGTTCGAGCCCGTCGATACGTAACACTGACGCCTTTCAACGTGGAGCTATATTTGGTTCATTATGATATGTCGCTTTCCTTGATTTTTTTCATAAACTCCATGCTGTTTTCGTGATGTATGTATAAATATGTAAATAATAATAATTTTTTCCCCTTTAAATGTATAGCTAAATAAGTGATTGTGAATAGTTTTAAAAAGTTCAAGCGTGTTTTCAAACGCCGCCATTTTGATCCACGTGTTTTTTCAACCGCCGGTATATCAAGTGTTCGAGAAGTATTTAAAAAAGTTCACGCGTGTTTTAAGGATCCGCCATCTTGTCGGCCGCATCTCCGAATTTAAAAAACCACCACGTGTTTTTGACCGTTAAATCAAGTTTTTTGTCGTTAACAGCCACCATTTTGGAAGCATCTCAAATCACCACGTGTTTTTGACCGGTAAATATTTAGTCATGCCGTATTTTGAAAAGATTCGTTTTGTTTTACGCGATTCTTGAAACAAAATGGTTACCGGAAATCTCAGAATTAGATACCTCAGATTAAAATCTGCTAGCGTAGGTAAATGCATTGAAGGTACGGTATACCCGCTCAAAAAGGGAGATAGTGAAATTCGAGTAAAACCACAATTCGGAATTTAAGCCTTGCTTGAAATGGATTTAGCCATATTTGTTGACTGCATATTGTGATCTTCTGCTAAAAAACGGCGTTGTGGTTATTTGTTAGTTAGTTCTCAAATTTTCCTTTAGTAAGTGCCGCTCGCATAGCACGCCAATTTAAATTGTGTGACCTCAAGTTTAGTTTGCTTGACATAGGTTTTAAATATATTTGAATAATTTGAAATCGACGTAATTTACTTACCATGTTCGAGTTTAAAATTCTACAAAAACCCATCAACCGCGGTAAACGGTCGGAAGCAGGTACTTCTCCTAGGGTCGACGCTGGTCGACGGGTCCATTTTTACGACCGAGCACCGGATGAGATCTTTTGTCTTCACAAATAAACCTTTTTTCATAGGCAAAGAATTTATTTCAAATATCTGAAAGTACCTACCTAGTAGATGCGATTATTTTTAGAATAACGGCCATTAGTTTGAAACAGAAATTGACCAGTCTCAGAGTGTGTTGAGACCATATTTGAGACATATATTTTAGCGTTATTTTTCGTTGAAACGAGCTGATGATTTAGAGTGGTAAAATAGTATTAACCTATTTAAACATAGATTTTTTAACAGTTAAAAAAAAAAAAAGAACGCAAAAAAAAAAATTTTAATCGAGTTCAATTCTCGTGATTTACCAGTGAGATATAATTTTTAGTGTTCAATGATACCGCCTTCCTTATGGGATATAAATACCTACCAGTTCGAATCTGGAATGATAATAATGCAACGCACTCCGACGTAATTACCTTACTTCAAAATTCAGTCGCGGGTTCGATTCCTTGCGAAATTATATATCTCCGTAACCATGCCGATCTCTCTCTCGAAGAGTAGAAACCTATTAACGATTAGATAAATATGTTTGTGCCTATGATATTTTAGGGGATACTGTGTGGAGGGCCCTTTAAGGAAAGGAAGGAGAGGAAGGAAAGAGGGATGAGGGGCGGATATAAATTTAGTGGTCAGTGTCCAGGAGTGACAGACATAGGAATTCCTTTCTCCAAATTACGGTTCGACGGCAGGTAGTCTAGACACCCAGTCCGATTTTACCCCATATGGACTCAGGTACTCGTAGCGAATAAAGCAACATCCAAATGTAGCGAATCCCTTAAGAGGATTACCTATAACTGAGGCGCTGGTTATACAATAGATAGTTCCGGGGCAGCGGTACCCATGCCCGCAACAACAAATTGATACGACAACGAAGTCTATGTAACGGAAGTGCGATAGCTATTTTTTAAATAGATGGATATAATCGGTATCTGTTAATATTAATGTATAGGTATTACTATTAATTAATTATTTTACGGAAAAGTGATAGTGGGTTCGATTATTACTTTTGATTTTCGAGATTTTGCTCAGGATAGAACAAGTGTCTAGATTTATTCAACTAACGGTGTAGATTGATTGCATAGAAATCAATAGATGTTAATTGAAATTAAAGTTATTATTTGAAATAATAAAGATAAGAAACGAACTTATTTACAGATATTTAATAAGTTGATAGAAGAAGATCAAGACGGAATGCAACTATAATGTTGGCCCATACCAATTAGAAAATAGTTATTCAAAGAAAATCAAGATGGAATCCATCTTAGCCAAGTGGAAAATTATTTCTTCAAATAATTTTGAAATTTATTTGTTTGAGTAGAGTTTCGCGCTAAGCGACGGACGTGAATCGTATTTTGACTGATTTATCACTCAAATGGTTTTGTAGGAACCGGAGAAATCAACGTATTGTGAAAATAAGATATGAAATTGACACCACACCCTTCCACACATACCTACACTCATCGTGCTGTTTTCGAAAGGACGCTTTTGGGATAGTGCATACACGTACATTACAATCGCTTCGGAGTAATTAACCGAATGTGATAACCACTAACATTCGCCACGCACACATACACTAACCTTGACACTGTGTTCGAAGGGGCCCATTCGAAGACAGTGTGTACACACCTTACATACACACTACACTTGTATTTTATAACTATTCATGTACATCATTCGACATTCGTATTGTATTTCATATATAACTAGCCTCTGCTTGCTATTATTTTCACCTCGTAATTATAATTGCGATTTGATGGTTTGCTCGTTCCGGGAAAAAACTAGCTGGCGCCCCGCGGCACAGCCCGCGTAAATGAAGTGGAAAAGTCCCTGACTTCTGAATTATTATTTCATTATTATTATTTTTGTCATCATTAAAAAAATACTCTAATGCGCTGACTAAAATAATAACTTTAAATTATTGTTGTCATCATTAAAAAAATACTATAATGCGCTGACTCAATAACATCAAATATTGCCTTAAAACGCGATATATCGACGACAATTATATTGCAGTGAATGTGATAAAACCTGAGGTATTATTAATGTGTGTCAAAGAAATCTTGGAGTCTACCCGTTTCTGCTGACAGTTTAATTTTAAGGGGGATCACTGCGGTGTTCCAATTAGCGCTAAGTTTTTTTCAGCTGTTGTCCTAAATTATACCTACGTCGGAATCTTGTAAGATTTCTGACACTATGTGGGTCACTAAAGGACTTTGAGTTTTGTTGTCTATTTTGTTATCTGTTTTGTTTTAATATGTCATTAACCAGTAATCCGTACTGTTAAAAAGTGGATACTGACTTAACTGAGCCATTACCTGTTCTTTAAAAGGGGGTTAAATGTGCTTTTTGTTCTACGATATGTCAATACATACATCACGACATCTAATGTGGAGTTACCTTACGCTTTGATCTCTTGTTGCTTATACATTACTGTTCAGATAATTTTGTTTACTCTATGTGCCTTGATGCCTAAGTGTTTGTACCTTTCTAATAATTTTGTTATTTTGTTCCATGTCGACATTTCTCTCCTGCTGAGGAACCTGACTATTCCTCTAGACGCCCCGATGGACATTGCACACTGACTTGCGCTACCTAGGAAGTCGCGTGTAACAAAGTTCCTGCCAGGCCACTTCGACGTGTTGATTTTGCTGTCTATTTGATATTTTATATAAATTGTAAACTATATAACTTATTGTAAACTGTACTACTTTTTGCCTAGGTTTTTAATGCTGAATCTCTATGTGAACGATTTTTTTTGTAAAGTTTATCGAGGGAATTCTTTGAAGGGTTTAGATTCAAAAAAACCTTCGTTACAACGGCGGTTTTTTCCTGGTGTTTTCGGGGATGTGTTATGAAGTACTTTCTTGAATTATAACTTCCCACCCCTATATGATTATTTCCGTCATCAGGTACTAAATATTTCATAATAGTTTTCAAAAGTTTGCAACATTGGCTAGATCTTCTGATTGGCTAAGAATTCGGTGGGCGGGGCGATGCAGCCAGCCTGCGGTCTGCGGGCTTCTTTACCGCTTTCTTCTAGTTTCAGCTTTGCGATGGGACGGTTCTTCGCATCTTGTCGGCCGCCTTTTGGTTTCAGCGTTTGTTGGAACACGTAATTTAAAATATAGTTAATTTTATATATCTAAATCAAGTCAGTGGTGTTTCCGGACGAGGTCCTCTGCCCAGATGAAACCCGAGACGGGTTAACGTACGTACAACTTATATTATTATGTGTTATCATTCAACCCGTTTATTATATTTTAGAATCATTAACCTTGAGTTCACAAAGAGATTAAAAGCTTTTCCTAGAAGCGTCGAGTCATTAATAAATTCACAAATTATTTAAAAGCGACAAGAGATCTTCTAATTTATTAAACCCTATCTTTATTCAATAAATGAAGCGACGATCGTTTTGAATCAAATCCGATCGAATTGAGAACACAATATCCCTGAGAAGAGCTAGCCGAGGTTTGTATTATAATTTGGTTTTGGTAAGTATTTAAATTGAACCATTGTTGTTGAGTCTTGATCATTGTGTTATTTAATTTCAAATTTGTTATAAGTTCGTAATCAGGCGGTTCGAGCCCGTCGATACGTAACAACATTTGAAATATTGGTTAAAAAAAATTTATAATTATTAAGTACTAGCTTTTGCCCCCGGCTTCGCTCGCATAGTATTAGGGGGGTACCAACAGCGCCTCCTCCACCTTCCCTATCCCCACTCCAATCCCCCACCCCTCCTCCTCTTCCCCGCCCCCTCTACCCTCTCCCCCCACCCCCCCTTAAACCTCCCTCACCCCTAACCCTCCCCCACCACCCTCCGCCGTTCACCACCCCCCATCCACCCACCCCCCCCTCCGCCGTGCCACCACATCCTATCCACCCTCTCACCACCCCTCCATACCCGTTACATTCATTTTTCAAACAGCTCGCGTGTCACCTATTGCAATTTTTGTATATAAATTTCATAATGCCAGAGCTCTAAGCTATAGCCTATAGCCTATTCTGATGTATGAGCTGTATTATTGTAAAGTTTCATTAAAATCCATTTAGTGGTTTTCGCGTGAAAGAGTAACAAACATACATCCATACAAACTTTCGCCTTTATAATATTAGTAGGAAGTAGGATATTACATGGTGGGTACCTATTATGTATTTTATTGTAGTGTCTTTTTTATGGTATGCGTAAGTAATTACCGGGTGATGTATGTAGTGGGAAGATGTGTGTTTGTGTGTGTGTGTGTGTGTGTGTGAGGGTGTGTGTGTGTGTGAGAGAGGGTGTGTGTGTGTGAGTATGTATGTATGTATGCGCATTAAACAAATTATATTATTGACATGATGCTCTTTTTAAATTTGGGCAGTGAATCGGAGAAAGTGTCGATGTTAGAATTTAGACCAATAATATTGAACATATGAAGAGCACGATTGATTGGCGAATTAGATGCTGCATTTGTCTTGTAATTGAGCGTGTGGAATAGTTCAGGGTACTTCTAACTAATGCAAAATATAACATTATTACCGTACGCGGGTTACTGAACACTTTGCTTATGCGAAGAACAAAACCAAGCATTTTATATGACCTGTGAACGATTGAGTCGATGTGCTTATTACATATAAGTTTGCTATCAAGGTAAACACCAAGATCTTTACATTCCGTTTTCGAGATGACAGGTTCATTATTGAGTGAATAAGAGTACTTAATAACATGTTTATTTATAAGTGGTTATCTGATACAAAGTGTGTTGAACTCTGGGTCCAAAGCCAAGGATCTTATCTCTCTAATAAAATTCGATCTGAGTCAGACATTCCTAACAAATAAACCTAGTGAAAATTAAAAAAAAAAAACCAAACCACTTCGCAAGGGTTGCCCTTAAACACACATGTTACAAAATTTTCATCTACAAATCCAGTTCTCTTTAGAATTCAGTCGAGGTTTAGCTTAAACAAAAAAAAAACGTAACTGCAAACTTCTCCAAGGGCGCCTTTTATAGTCGTAAAAAGCTGAAAGTTCATTACATCATTTCATTTAAAATGTTTCCAAGCTTTAAAAAAAAACGAACCCCTGGTTTTGTTTAAAGTGTGCAGTAAAGTAATTTACGTTCTTTTCACCAATATTTTTACTCAGCTGAACTTTGTGCGTAAAATCATAATGAAGAAATTTTTTTTCTGCCCAGGAAACTAGTTACTATTATCTGAAGAAACGTTTTATTTACATTGAAACTTCTTTAAGGGTTCTAATAAATGTAAATAAACGATAAACCAGAATTAAAAGAAATTCTCAGACTTTAATGTTGAACGGTTTATATAAAGGTTTTTCTCTTCACCCAGATTATTTCGTTTTTTATAAGTTTTTTAAATTTAAAAAAAAAATTAATGCAAAATCAAATTTAATGATGTTTTTTTTTTTTTACAGTGAATACCGCATAAGAATCTCAACTGCTCCCGTCTGGAGCCAGTGAGACTATGGCATCCCCAATTGGGGTATGTTGTGAGGCTGAAGGTAGTGGGGAGGGGAAGGAGGTGGGGAAGAGGAAGGTTGGGAAGTACCTGGCTATTCAGATCTGGTCACTAAACACGGCTAAAGCAATTTTCAAGCAACGTTTCAATTCTGAATGGTGGTCTTACACCAGGGCGATACTGATAGTATCTTCCACTCCGGAACATGCCGCAAATATACTATATATTATTTTAGATGAATTAATTGTGAAATAACACAAATTAATCAAATAAAATTTATTTGCGCATGCTGGGTTCGAACCCGCGACCTCCGGATTGTGAGTCAAGAGTCTTACCCACTGGACTACGGAGGTCGTCACACCCTACACGTCTGTTACACCCTAAAACACGTCTTGTTACACCCTAAAATATATTCAGAATCTTAACGATGGAAGTAAAGAAGCCGTGTATCCAAATTGCCATTCGCGATCCGTATATTGGACGGACCTACTGTCGAATTTGTCCTATCAAAGAAAAGAAAAAGAAGAAAAATAATGTGGGATAACGACGTAAGTGAAGAAAGCGCGTAAACAAATATGCGCACGCGGCACGGCGTATTGGACGGACGTACGGTCGAATTCACCCTAGCTTGAAGATTCGACCTTTCCGCCGGGTTCATTTTAATTAATTCTGAAGAACGTGTTATCAATATATAAGATGTTTTTAAATGAATACCTTCCGAAGTTATTAATTCATCGTCTAGAAAAATAAAATCTGGTGTACACCGCTAACTTTTGTTGTACAACGCATTACAATTTTTTAAAGGCGTTTGTACGTTAAAAAAATTATGGCAACGTACTGTTTTTAAAAATCTAAAATATAAATGACTCGCATCCCTTGTGAGGCATGGCAATAAAAATTCAATTACGAATTGGCCGAAATAAATTAAAATGTGAGCCTCGGGCAAACCCGCGATAAACGTGGTTATGTCTCGCCTTAAGTTCTGCAAGTATTTTACTGTGACAGCTGTTTCGGCTTACAAGATCATTTTCAAACGTTAACTAGGCCGCTTTGAGACGGCTTATATTGATAAAATGTTGACAATCGTTGTAAAAGCTATATTTAAAGTACATTATTTGGTGTGCTTAGTAAAACAGTATGTTTTGAGATCTGTTAGGACAACTAGGAATGTGTGCCATGGAGGGCTACATTGGACAATTTACATAAGAGGGACACCATGTTGGGACCTTTAGGAATACCATATTATGCTAATTGTTCCCGAAACTTTACTATATCAAAGAGAACAAACCGCTTCTGAAGTACTAAAACCGATAATCTGAACTTGTGTTCTGCGAATCCGGAGTAAAAAGCTTTTTGAAAAACCATGTTACAATTCAAACAGCTACCGAAGAAGACCAAAAAATATTTAGAGTTCGGTCATATATTGGTATAATAAATCTATGGATATAATCTGTTACCAAAGATATTATATGTTTCCAGGAAGGGTAAAAAACGGACAAAGCGAAGGTGATTTACTTCAATGGACAGAAACTTAAACTGAAGTACACAATTTCAATACATTCATAATAATAATACCTAGGTACTATCTACATTAGACTAGGGGTCAGCAGACTTTATATTGAGATAAGCCAAATAGGTATATGTTTTTTACGAATATCGCGCAAGAGTCCCAACTGCTCCCGCCTGGAACCGGTGAGACCATGGTATCCCCAAATGGGGTACGATGTGAGGCTGAAGGTATTGGGGAGCGGAATTCATAAAAAGGTGGGGAAGGACTTGGCTATTCAGATCTGGTCAACAAACAAGGGTAAAGCCATTTCAATTCAAAATGGTGGTTTTACACCAGGGCGATACTAAGAGAATCTTCAACTTTGGAAAGTGCTGCAAATATGCTAAATATTTTTTTGATTGAATTAATTGTGAAATAATGCAGTTTAATTAATAGAAAACTTATTTGCGCACGTTGGGATTTGAACCCGCGATCTTTGGATGTGCTAAACTAGAGCCTTGCTCCTCGACCACAGAGGACACCGTAAGTAGGTTTAGATTTTAGATGATCAGTTATCTCCGCTTACCCATCCGAATTATCCTGCTCCAAAGGTCACGGAACTCATTTAAATTATAATACCGATTAGTATAATTAAATTTATTTTAAACAAACTGAATATTAAATGATTACAGAAGTTATATCCGCGAAAATAATTATACGCAAGCGATTTAGTAAAGTTTACTGGCGGGGATGAGCGTCGTTGACAGAATGCTCTCGAAATAAAGTTAGGATCAGAGCTCACTTTTGTTATCTGCGCATTTCGACTGCGCAGGTAGTGTTGCTAGTTTAAGGCTCTGCAACCGGGCCCGAAAAGAAGAAGATGGAGCGATACGAAATTACGAATGTTAGAGGAGAGCGCTAACATTTACAGCGACAAAATCATTGCGAAAATTGCGAAAATGTTTAATAAAACACGACTCGTTTAAAATAGAGCAAAAATCTCGCGGGCATTATCTTAAACAGCATTTAAAGAAACACTGTAAATTTTTTCATACATATACCTTGTAAAATAACTGAAACAAACGTGTTAATAACAATTTTTGGAGCATACTTTGCGATTTTTTTCTATCGAGGGAATTTTATATGATTTGCGTTTCGGCGCGGTCAAAGTCTAGATATTATCTTCAAGAATAAAAAATATTTTTTTAAGAGCTTAAAAACTTACCGTGTTTAAGGGAAATATGTAATAAATCGGTTGAAATCCGAGTTGCGGGCCCTTAAAGGTGATGTTTGCGCACCAAATAATATTCGCGGTGCCTACAAGGTAAACAGTATCCCAACATTTTCATATAGCCGAAAATAATTACAGAAAAGACTGTTAAAACAATTTCTGTGTAATATTATTATGTTAATATTTAACATTAAACTGTTAATATTAACATTAATATTAAACATTAAACTGTTCCATGATATAAAAAAAACACACACATATATATTTATATATATATATTTTCCTATTACATTATTTTCACCATAAAAAAATGCTTATTCTGAATTATTACCAACATTTACATATCACAATGTTGGTAGGTACGTTATATGTTGCTGTTGTTGCTATGTTGTTGCTATATGTGTATGTGTCGCTGTTATATGTATATGTTGCTGTTGTTGCTATGTTGTTGCTATATGTGTATGTTGTCGCTGTTATATGTATATGTTGCTGTTGTTGCTATGTTGTTGCTATATGTGTATGTTGTCGCTGTTATATGTATACGTTGTTGCTACGCTAATGCGTTTATGCTTATTTAATTTGTTGTATTATGTTTTAACTAATCTGTGGAACTAATCTTCTGCTGACAAGCTACTTGCAGTATCTTAGCCGGTAATACATTCCAATTGTATGCAATTTTTGTACAATAATAAAAGAAATAAAAAAAAACATTTTTTGGGTTATTACCCCGTGTTTCACTGCCTTCTTCTTCGAAGGAGGATCACGGCATAATACTCGAAAAATAATCACAATAATACCTGTGTTTAGCCGTGAAAATCATAAATCAAATACAATATTTTGTTAAATTAGAGCTGTGTGGCGTTGAGTTGAATAATAATGCTGATAAAATGAAATAAATCGAGCATTGGTGTCGGAAAATTTTCGTGAAAACCATTGAATTTTTTTAACATTAGCTTTGCACAAGAAAAGATATGAGTTGTGGGAATTTCAGGGTCGGTATGTCAAGGAGTGACGGACGTATGAATCCATCCTTCAACTGCTGTGCAAGACGATTGGTCGAGGTAGTCCGGCTGCTGAGGTCAAATGCTCTCCTTCAACCAGTCTCTCACGATCCGGCTCGTTACGCAGTAGGTGGGCAGACACATCCGCCTTCAAGATATAGACAACTACTCTCACTCTGCACCCCTTCTATATCAACAAACGTAGAACTACTTGAGAAGACCTACGGCAAAGGTGTTGGTTCCTCCCATATTCGTACGTTTATCTCAATCTTAGATAGATCCACAGTGTTTGGCTCCATCTACGGATGGTCGTACTTGCATTTATTTGCATTTTTATCTTAACTATTGCCAAATACAACCAAAACGCAATCACAAATACGCAACACGATTACCAGAACACGCGTAGTAAAGCTAGGTCTTACAAGTATTTTTTTTTACATTAACTCCACACAGGAGGCCCTGAGGAAAATAATTTCCCTCAGGGCCTATGTCATCTGGGATGCCGTGTGGAGGGTCTTTTTGAGGAGAGGAAGGAATGAACATTGGTCTAGAAGAGACCCATGTTGTGGGAAGGAGGAAACATAGAGGTCGGCAAATCATTCCACAGCCGACCTGTTGAACACAAGAACGAGTCGAAGAAACGACCCGTTCTCATGTGATAAATGTCAACCGTATACGCTAGTTCCTCGGAGCATCTTCCATTGTAATACCTGTAGAACAAGGAAAGCATTCCCATCCGACGCCTGTGCTCTAAAGATTTTAATCCATCTGTTAAGATGGGAGAATCTATTAAGCGGACTGCCCGTTTCTGCACAGAGTCGAGGGTATTTTTCAGGTATTTTGGAGCTCCAGACCAGAGGTGGCTGCCAAATTCAACCGTGGGGCGCACTTGTGATTTGTACAGGGTAAGCAGTTGTGTACTATTAAAGTATCTGCGGGCCCTGTAAGTACGCCCAGTTTTTGGGATGCTAACTTTACTCTAGCTTCGATGGAGCCCCCATACCGGAGTTGGTCACTTAGGGTTTTTTTTTTTTTTTTTTTTTTTTTTTTTTTTTTTTTTTTTTTTTTTTTTTTTTTTTTATAGCGACTATATACAAAAATTTTACATACAAAATGAAATGTGAAATTAAGTACAAAATATTGTATTTCTTAGTCCTCCTCACTAGGGGGTCCTGTGCCGAGGAGGACTAAAGTTATTCAAATATAGTTCATTTGTCTTCTATGTCGTTTTTAGCGTCTTCGCTAGGGTTTTCTCATTGACCTCTTTAAGCCATATTTTTATTCTTGATTTGTATTTAATTGGATTTTTTATTAGTTTTATGTCTTGGGGGAGGATGTTATGGAGTTTTGTTGCAAAGTATGTATAGTTTCTTTGTCCAAATGTGGTTTTATAACTTGGAATATTTTTTATATCATTTTTATTCGATCTAGTGTTATGCATACACGGTCTAGTAGAGGATTCATTATTTTTGAAGAGCTTCAATAATATATTTTTGGAATATATTTGTTGTACATTTGGTACGTCAAAGTTATTGAAAATTTCAGTTGAAGGCGTTCTAATTGGTACTTTCAATATGGTCTTTATGATTCCTTTTTGAATCGTATTCAGGCTGTGTAGGTACGTATTTGCAGCAGATCCCCATCCTATGATTCCATATTCAATTCGAGAATGACATAACGCATAGTAGACCTTTTTCATATCCTTTTTATTTAGCACGTTTCTTAGATTTTTGAAGAAATATATAAGGCTTGTGAGTTTTTCCGTAATACCTTTGATGTGTAGGTCCCATCTAAGATTTTCGTCAATTATTACTCCGAGATATTTTATGTTTTGTGTTTTTTCGATGACGGGGCAGTAACATTGTATATTATTTCCATGGCATTCATGTAATTTTAGTTCTAGTGATTTTATTGGTTGGCCCCTTGAGTTCATTGAAAATGTTATATATTTTGTTTTGCTTATATTAAGGGTAAGCGAGTTGATTTTAAGCCAATTTTGAAGTGCACTAAGCCCTTTTTCAGCCTCATTAAATGTATCAGTCCAATTTTCTTCTTGAAATAATAAAACAGTATCATCAGCAAAACTGATTACGTTTCCTTTAATGGTAAGGTTAGTTAAATCGTTGATGTAGATAATGAACAGAATCGGTCCCAGTACACTTCCTTGAGGAACGCCATAGTTTAAAGATAGAAGTTTGCTCTTTTGTTTGCCAATTTGTACTTGTTGTTCTCGCCCTGTTATATATGACTCCAATAAGTTAATTGTTGATTCGGCCATTCCTATTTTTTTTAGTTTAGTTAGTAATATTTTATGGTCTATTGTGTCAAAAGCTTTTTGAAGATCTATGAATAAAGCTAAACATTTTTTCCCATCATCTATGTTTTTTATGGCCATGCTTGTTAGATTTTCTATGGCATCATTGGTGCTCAGATTTTCTCTAAAACCATATTGGGATGGTGATAGTAATTTGTTTTGTTCAAGAAATTGAACAATTTGCTTCTTCATTACAGTTTCCAAGATTTTTGAAAAAGAGCTTAAGAGACTTATGGGTCGGTAGTTATATATATCCTTTTTGTTACCACTTTTATGTATGGGTATAACTGTAGGTACACAAAGCATATCAATGGAGGGCCTCTTCGGAAGATTGCTACCGTTGAAATATACTAGATTTTCATTTCGATCCCTTTTCGTCGTAATCAGACAAGATTGGGTCTTTGAAACATTAAATTCAACGAGATTATTTTTACCCCAAGAGAAAACACTCTCGAGGTAATCGTCCATTCTTTGTTTCAAAGCCCTCCGAGCCGTTGGAGTTTGTGAGCCCTTTGGGGGCTTGTCAAACAAAAAGCTATCAAGGACTGTACTGTCACCCGCTTAACAATGAATTGGTGCACATGACAAAAGGTCGTATATACTTATAATATATTATTATTACTGTTCTTCTCGGAACAAGTTTATTCTAACGAATTGTAATTACAAATTATAATACCTTTATTATTTATATCTATATCTACTGAGAACTTTTACCTTCTATGAATTTATATGATTTCTCGGAATATTTAGATGGATTTTATTATACTAAGAATTTTCAGATCTTTTGATTATTTCAATGTTATTTTTCCACACTTCAAAACAATATTTTTCACTGAAAAACAGATAGGTTTAATAAAAGCGCTTTATAGCAAAGATAACATCCATTGTTATTGTTACATTATTATATTATTCAGCGATGTATTAATCATTTATATATTCCAACAATAAGTTCTATCTTTCTAAGGTTCTGTATTATTTGTTTCACATGTACCACATCATCATAACATAGTATAAAATGAAGACGCTCAAAATGTATGTGCGCGTTAATCTTTTAAACTACGCAACGGCTTTCACCAATACGGCTTTCACCAATAGATATATTGATTGAAGAGGAATGTTTATATGTATAATCATAACTTATACCCACTATGAAAAATTACTACACTTAGACATTTTTCATGATTCCTTGCAAACATACAAAACTAATTTATTAAATTTCTTGGCATGATATAATCAAAGACGTTACATACTTTAGACGCGGGGTAGAAATCTCAAAATAGGAAGCCAACAACAAGACAATTGTAGCGTACTCGATTTCTAGTACTTTAGTACTAAACTGCCACGCGTCGAGTAAGGTCGTGTCCTACTAGTAAGTAAATTGCATTAAAAAGCGCCAAAATTCCCTCCTGTGTGATGAGAAAATGTTTCCATTACACGGTAAACAGTCGTAAAAGCGAAGGAATAACATTTCATTTGTAAATACATGCAAATTACTTATTATTATCGATTAAAAATAATACAATTGCTTTCCGCCCAAAGATTTTATGCGTCATTAGAGAACTCAAGGCCTACTAAAGTACAGGTCTGGATGCGCAACAGCCAAATTACAAAGTCGATGCCATGCCGTCGCTAAGTAAAATTTACTTTTTATAGTAATAATCTAATGATTCTTTATTTACTTGCCTGCGGTAAAACAACATACAAATCAGCAGAAACAACAAATACAATAACAATCAACGCCATTTGCAAACTATCGTTGTTCATTATAGCTCTTTGACACCTCAAAATTCGACTGGTGCCCAGGCCTCCTGCTTTAGTCAGCCGTGAGACAGTATCCGACGGAACTTTTGAATTTTGAATACGAAAATGCCGCCCGCGTTCTATCTTTTGTTTCGTTCATATCCACATATTCTTTTAAGCGTCTATCTTTATCATACACGAATAACTTTTGAGTATTGAGGCAGAATTTTTTGAAAATTGTTTTTCACAAGTTTATCTATGTTTTTTTATAAATATATAATGTACACATTAATAAGATGTTAATTATGCCAATTATGAACTTTCCACCGACGGATAAACAATGATAAACAACAACTCTTTTAATATATTGCACAAAAACATAAGAAGCATCAGAAAAAATTTTGATGAATTACAAATTTTACTGAAATATTTAAAAGTTAATCTACACATAATAATACTTACTGAATGTTGGATAAATCATAAATACATGAATTTGGAAATAGCTGGATATACCACTTACTCAAGTTTGAATAACAAAAGACAAAACGATGGTGTAATTATATACATTAAAAACGAAATAAAAGCCGAAGTTGAGGAAATTATTATCACAGATGCCAATTGTCTAAAAATTAAAATCGGAAAAGAAAAGGCTATATTAGCAATCTACCGATCGCCTTCTACAAGAAACATCGACCCATTTCTTAAATCCGTAGACGAGGAACTCTGCCTTCTAAAAGACACGAAAAACATATTTTTTATTGGAGATGTAAATATAAATATCCTAGAAAATGGACATCCCAAGAGAATTCAATATCTGCAGATGCTAGCATCCCATGGACTGGTAAGCTTAATAAATGTACCTACTCGAAAAGTGGACAGCACTGAAAGTTGCATAGATCATATAATGAGTAAAACAAAAGATATTACTCGAACTATTGTATTTAACTCAACTATAACAGATCATTATACAACTATACTTTCAATAAAAATAAACAAGTCAAATAAAATCAAGAAAAGACCACAAACAATAGAAAAAACTGAAATAAACTGGAATGACATTAAACATAATCTACAATGTACCGATTGGAAAAAACTGCAAAGTATGAACAATGCAAATGATGCATGGAATTTCTTCATAGAACTCTTTCAGAATAATATTCTCTCTAATACCACAAAAATTATTAAGAAAATCTCACATAAAAATGTACACATTAAACCATGGATTACACAGAATGTTATAAACTGCATAAGAAAAAGAGACGAGTTACACAAGAAACTAAAAAAAAATCCATACGATATACACATGTTAAGATTCTACAAAAGATATAGAAACATTTGCAAAAAAGTTATTACATATACAAAAGAAACCTACTACAAGAAAAAAATTGTAGATTGTAAACAAAATCCACGGAAAATGTGGCAAATAATTAATGAAATAACCAGTTCTAAATCTGCTACCATGACATCAATTGACGTGCTGAATATAAACAATGTCCCAAGGACATACGCTGATAATCCTGACCAAATTCTTGAATACGTCAATAAATTTTTCATAAATATAGGATCAAATCTAGCAAAGCAAGCTACACAATGTAATGACGCTATACTAATAAATGAACCCCCTGAACAAGGAAAGAAACTCGAGTTTAAGCAAATTACAGCTGATGATATCAAAAACACAATTTCTTTTCTAAAATCAAATGTTTCTTCGGGGGAGGACTTAATCACAACCAATGCAATAAAATATCTCTGTAAAGAACTTATCATACCTCTAACATACTTAGTCAACCTGTCTATAACTGAAAGCATATTCCCTACGGCTCTCAAAAAGGCTACTGTTATACCAATTTTTAAACAAGGATGTAAAAATGACATAAACAATTACCGACCAATAAGCCTACTCAACACATTTTCAAAAATATTGGAGAGAATATTAAAAAAACAACTCTTATCCTACTTAGAAGACAATAAAATATTATCGGAAACACAGTATGGTTTTAGGGAGAACTTAAGTACTAGTGACGCCATAGAAAAAATTACAGATATGATCACTAAAAGTTTAGACAGTGGAGAAAAAACTTTGGCAATCTTCATAGACTTACAAAAGGCTTTTGATACAATAGACCACAAAATACTTTTTGCTAAACTTACAAAAATTGGTATGACAAATACAACACTAAACTTGCTAAAAAGCTATATGATGGAGCGTACACAGAGCGTTCAAATTAATAAGAGAAAAAGCGAACCTCTCCTAATCAACCATGGCGTACCGCAAGGAAGTGTACTAGGACCAATATTGTTTTTGATATACATCAATGATATCTGTAACCTAGAAACAAGAGGAAAAATTATTAGTTTTGCTGATGACACAGTAATTTTATTTAACGAAAAAGATTGGATAAATACTTACAAAGAAGCGGAACACGGGCTTAGTCTCCTGCAAACCTGGCTTAAAAGAAATTCCCTCACGCTTAATGTTAATAAAACAAAATATCTTACATTTTCTATAACAGCCAGAGGGCAGCCGTCGGAGGACTTCAATCTCAAATTACACACATGCCAAGGAATTTATCAACAAAATCTAGGCTTATCATGCCTCTGTCCCACTATAGCACACTCCAAAAGCATCAAATATCTTGGAATTGAGATTGATGATAATCTCCGATGGAACTCACAAATTGACGTAATTACAAAAAAACTAACCAGGTACATATACTTCTTTAGAAACATTCGTAATATCCTCAACATAAACGATATTAAAAAAGTATACTATGCTTTGTGTCAATCACAAATAGAGTACGGTATAACTGGATGGGGGTCTGCCTTGAGCACTCACACAGAGCGACTCAATATAGCCCAAAAAGGAGTACTAAAGACAATACTGAAAGTTCCGCTTAGAACTCCGACGGAAGAAATATTTAATAACTTTCAAGTCTTCAATGTACAGAAACTTTATTCAAAAAATATTTTATTTAAACTGAAAAAAAAACATATATGTATACTCCACTGCCCAACATAAATACTCAACCAGGGCAGTAAGCAATAACATCCTGGTTACTCCCAGTTTGAACACATCTTTTGGACAGAGAAATAATAAATTCCATGCTATGAAATTATACAATGCTCTACCAGATCAAATCAAAAATATAAAGGAAATGAATATATTTAAAACAAAAGTAAAAACATGGCTGAGAGATCAAAGTGATAATAAAATTACAAACATCGTGAAGACGATATAAAGACAATCCATAACCAAATACAAATATTTAAAAAAAAACTACAGGCCACCTCAGAACAGGAAATCCTAGTGAGGAGGTCTGTGAAAAAAAAAAGAATCTATACTTATACTATACATTATACATACATGTACAAACCTTGCTATTGAAACTAATAATAAATAAATAAATAAATAAATAGTTAATGATAAAGTGTGACATTGTAAGGTTATTGCCATAATAAAGGTTGGCTTAGTGTATGGCGTTGTGTTTCGTTAGCCACAGCAACGTGTGTCCGCGTCTGCTAGTAACTAATAAAAGCTTCTTAACCAGGACTTTCTATAACTCAAACTAACTTAATTAATAAAAAAGTGTGATTAATGACGAAGTGTGATATATTATTCTATCTATTTATTGAAACATTTTTATTGACTATGATTGCAAAAGATACTGTAATAGTAATGACGTAAATATATTTGTTTATTAACGCCTTGAAGGCTTTCACATGTACACATTATTGAAAGTATGTTGTTGTATGATGATAATAAGTAAATACCTATTACATAGTACAATAGACAGAATGTGAAAGATATAAGCACGTGTAGTTAATTTATTATGTTAAATTCGTTGATTTATGAGCATTTATTAATACTACAAGAACCAATAATGTTTTGTTTGTCTAACGTCGAACAAACTTCCCCGCTTGAAGAAAATTCACATTAAAACAAATGCTTCTGAAACAAAGATATTATGGAAAAAAATTTAATTATTATTAAGGATTTGTTTTTAAGTACTTGATCCGATGTTTTAAGCTAATGGAGTAGAAAACGAATCAACGGCTTTGTCTTGTTCAAAAATTATGCGAAACAGAACTAATGTTTTTTCTCACAAGTCGTTCGATAGAGCGAGATAGAGCGGCTCGCAACCTTGTCGTAACGGCCGTTAAACGTTCGCAGGTTCTATTTTAGTCCGCTAGAGCCTCCCACGGATCTCACCCGTTTGCGTGGGCGGCCGGGGGCTGCGCCGGAACACCGCGAACAACGCCGTTATAGCGCCGCCGTTATAAGGCCGTTAGGACGGCGTTAAAGGTCGTCAAGTGAGCCGACTTAACTAGCAACAGGTTCGGGTTTTGTTAAACGCCGTTACACTGGAATTTGTTCCAATTTTTCAGTCGTTATCTTGGGTAAACTGAAGTGATAGGGCTATCAAAATTTATGAGCCAAACTTTTGTCAGACGTTTTCATTGCTTTAAGGAATATCTTTGTTCGAAGTGTTTTAAGACAATGTAATGAGGTTTTACAATAGAGATTAAGGTACTTCTGAACCAATTGGAAATGTACCTACGTTGTTATTCTCTAATATTCTGTTAATTAAATTTGATCTAATTAATTAATACTGACCGCTGAAATATGGGGGTCCTAAATTCGTATTTTTAATAATTACAATAAAATAAGTTCGTTTGAATATGACTTTATTATGAATCTTTAATATATTGATCAACCGATTTCGGTTCAAGCTGAACCTTCATCAGGGGTGAATAAAAACATATGAAATGTATCGACCCGTCGGTGGCCGAGTTGGTATCGCGTTTGGGTTCCACCCACGCGTAGTGTTTAGATTCCTCGGCTAGCTAAGTCCTCCATCACGACACAAGCATCATTTTCCGCTTACTGTGGTGGTAGTAGGAGATTTTCAAATATTGTCCGGTTTTTCGTAACCCCGGAATGCTTGTCTTTCTATTTAAAAATTAAATCACATAATTAGAGAGTATGTAAAGGCAAAATAGAAGGGGGAGAGATAACATTAACTTTGGTGGGGTACGAGGGGGAGGTACGTAAGAGAGAGGGGGTAAAAGTAGATGTGGGGGGAAAGGAAAAATGTTTTAAATAGGGATATTTGACAAATCTTAGATTTCTCCCAACTGTCGGGTGCGAATGAGACTACAATAACCACAAATGGGACAAGTTGTGAGGCTGAAGGTAGTGAGGAGAGAAAGGAGATAGGAAAGAGTAAAGTGGGGAAGTACCTGACTATCTAGATCTGGTCACCAAACACCAATTTAAAGCCATTTAAGCCAGTCTAAAGCCATTTCAAGCGACGAATAATGGGGCCGCATTATGTAATGCACTAGCAAAAAATCAGAAAATCTAGTATACTAGTTTTAAAGTTTATTAAATTTATTATAATTCCCCGAAAGCGTTCTCCTCCATCGCGATATTGAATATTTAAAGATATAAGTTTGAACTTGACCTTCGTGCGAGTTACTCTGGTAGTTTTCAAAGCCGAGTAAATTTCAACAAATTTGAAGTTTAAAAAGACAAAAGCTTTTATGGAAAAGTAGTATTCATCACATGTATAAAAACCTACTGTTAAATATTTTTTATCAGAAAGCAACTTAAATTTCTTTAATAAAAAACCAAATAAAAAATGTCCTCAAATATTAATTTACGAATAGCTCTCTGTTCTGACGAAAATTTCTCAAAATCCAGCTATTTCAGTAATTTAGTGGAGGCTCCAGTTGCCGGGGAATGAAAGCTGCGAGTAGACGCCCCAAGGATGATACGTTTTCCAGGAAACTTTCATCACTGTGGTACTCGGTCGGAACAAAGCCTCGTTCAGGCTCTATTAGGGATGCATATAAAGCCCAATTATAACATCGCCAGGCCCTCTGAGGCAAAAGATTTAATTACTGGCCTCATGCAAGCTTGATGTAAGTTTGAAGGAAACTCGATGTGAGAATAATGTCCTTCATTTTGTTTCCTAACAAGTTTGAAACTGGAGAATGTTCAGTTGTTCGATGCTAATGGTTTGTAGGGCGAGTTAAATACGTTTTATGTATAAATTGACGTTAATAATTGAGTACGTTTTAAATTAAATAACTAAGGGCCGAGTTGTTATAGGAACTTAGACTTGTAGAAAATTCTAGAGATAGCGCATATTAGATAGCATTTAGTTCGAGAAGAATCTTGCAATCATACATACAGAGAGCGGCCAATAAAAAAAATCGATTAGAAAATTAAGATAATGTTGGTAGTTCTTAGTCGAAGTTTGATTCAGTTGAATATGGTCGTAGGGGATAGTGTCCCATTATCTGAGAAGTAGAGTAGCGCCCTGGTAAGGCTAAGGATCTTGGGTTCAGATCAGAATCAAAAAACATTTAAGGTGTCTTAATAATAATAATTTTTCTGAATTCGCTAACCATTCGAAGCCAGAGTAAAGTTAGCCTCACAGAAACTGGGCGTACTGTACAGGGCCCGCAGATACTTTAATAGTACACAACTGCTAACACTGTACAAATCACAAGTGCGCCCCACGGTTGAATTTGGCAGCCACCTCTGATCTGGAGCTCCAAAATACCTGAAAAATACCCTCGACTCTGTGCAGAAACGGGCGGCCCGTTTGATAGATTCTCGCAGCTTAACAGACGGATTGCAATCTTTAGAGCACAGGCGTCGGGTGGGAATGCTATCCTTGTTCTACCGGTATTACAATGGAAGATGCTCCGAGGAACTAGCATCATTGATCCCTTCGGCACCGGTGCATAGTCGGGAAACACGCCAAACGCGTGCCCAACATTTGTACACGGTTGACATTTGTCACATGAGAACGGGTCGTTTCTTCGACTCGTTCTTGTGTTCAACAGCTCGGCTGTGGAATGATTTGCCGGCCTCTGTGTTTCCTCCTTCCTACAACATGGGTCTCTTCAAGACCAATGTTCATTCCTTCCTCTCCTCAAAAAGACCCTCCACACAGCATCCCAGATGACATAGGCCCTGAGGGAAATTGTTTTCCTCAGGGCCTCCTGCGTGGAGTTAACGTAAAAAAAAATATATCATTGAAAATAACCATAGTTTTGAAAAAAATACGGGGATAAATATTTTTCATATTAACCATAAAGGAAAATGCTTAGACAACTTAGAAGCCTTGGAAATAAAAAAAAAATACTTAAAAATAATGAATCTACTATCAACAAACAAAAAATATTATCTTACAGCCCAATCATGGATATGTTCCCCTATCCACCCACTCTTCATAAATGCCTAGCAACGGCTCCACATCTACCACAATCCTTAGCAATAATACATTGTTCCCATCCACTATTTTGCAACTGTCAAATCAGTATACGTTTGCCCTGAGGAAGGAAGGGCCGTTCCGAAACCGGTCGGCTTTAAATAAATATACAAGTGGTTCAAACAAAGTAACATTGTTTCTTTTATCTATAATTGATAACCACAAAGTTATAGCTACATTCAAAAGTATAATTTAGATATATTAGTAACATCTTCTTTTTAAATGAAACGATGAAAGATATGATTATTAGTAGACTTGTATCCACTAAAGTAAGTACACTTGAAATCCACTAAAACATTGCAAAACAATATGAAACCCAAAAATAATAATTGGTTCGTTAAGAATCAAGCTTCCAAATACCGGTCGCTTAATAACTTCGCAGTAGCAGGTTTACCAAACATATCTCTGTCCAAAATACCATACGAGTATTATTATAAACCCCTGGAATACTCTGTCTACCCTTATCACATGGGAATATCAACTGAGTCCGTTGTTTTCTCAAGCAAACGTATCTCATTCTGCAGTTGGCTAGAACTTTGAATAAATACTTAAAATCAACAGCGAATGCATTAAGTCCTAATTTATATTACCAACGATGATTTATATTAATAGTTTAATTTATTTCTGAAATTAAAATTAATATGTAAAACAAAGTCGGGTTAGTTAAACCATTTATAACTCAAGAACGGCTGGACCGATTTTTATGATCTTTGATTTGTTGGATATGTCTCCACCCTGAATAGCAGAATAGTTATTAAAACATCGGAAAAATTCACGGAAATTAAAATTATATAGTAGAAAAATATTCCTCATCCAGTTTGTATGGAACGAATTCGCATCTTTCGAAAGAGCTCCAGCAATATTGTGATAAGTATAATATAGTGAGTGAATTCCAAAAATTCAAAAACGACAAATGTCAATGCGCGGATTGTTTTGCTTTTGTTCTTAAACATATAATGCTGCCCCTCTTTCTTACACACTAAATGTCAACACTCGAAAATGAGACAAACGGTGAACGTATGTCTGCACCCCTCCAAATGAAAAATACAATAATTACAATAAATCTCCCTCACACATAAAAAGAAAAAGAAACGCATTGCCGTAAGTATGTTGAAAAGTAAGAAAGTGACAATATTTTTATTTATTAATTTCTTTAAATTATTTTTTTTTTATTGGCAATGCTTATTAAAAATACATATAAAGTTACATCAGTTACATAGTTACATAAGGTTAACAAAAAACTTAAAAATTGCCTTTCCTCACCATAAAGAGACAATGCTCTTGTGTTTGGTGAGGGAGTTCTAGCTCAATTAGTAAATTAAAAGATCGTGTAAGTTAGTAATAACGACTATTGTAAATAATATGTAGGTTAAAAAATCATCTATAAATTTAGAAATAAAAATCCCGAAGAGTTTAAAAAAATCATAATATAAATTAAAAAATCATTATAAATGAAAGAATTCATGTAAGTTAGTAACAAAATATATATATATATGGCGTTGTGTACGAATATATATATATATATATTCGTACACAACGCCATCTCTGATACTGACAAAAATAAAACACGGACAAAACAAAACACGCGCATCAATAATTGCTTCATCGTGTATTTTTAACTTAAACTGAATTTAATTAAGCTAATAAGTTAACACAACAGTTATTGATTCTGAGGCGTTACGAAGTTCGCGGGGTCGGCTAGTTATTACTGTTTAAAAAAAAACATACCACAATTTGGAAGGCGGGAAAGGGTACTGCCGCACGGTAACCATTTATTGGACCACCAACACTTCTGCCATAGGTCACCCCAAGTGGTTCGCTATATTTTGTGACTTGGCAGGGGTGCCCGAGTTCTTGGGGTGAGGTATGTCTAGGTTTTGGCGGCGGATATCCTGGACACACTGAATCCCAGATTCCTACCCACCCCTCATATCCTTTTCCTTCTCAGAACTTTCTTTCCTTCCTTTCCTAAAAATGAGCCTCCCACATCATTCCGAAAGATGACGTAGGCCCCCAGGGTAATTATTTTCCATAGGGCCTTCCGTGCGGAGTTAATGTAAAAAAAAAACGATGTAATCTTTTTTTTCTGCCCTGATGATGGACGGTCTATCGCTGTCCGAAACGTTGGCAAAAACGGCATAACACCCCAAAAGTAAATAATGGAAATGCCTTTGGCCATGAACAATCTAAAATAATAACACTGCATAAGATTTGTTACTTTAATTTCAAAAAATTGCGACCGGTTTCGACACATCCGTGTCATTCACGAGTAAACTTAAAAACTAATGAACTTAACTAACTAACCATCACGCCGTTTCCCCGCAGGGGTAGGCAGAGAGGACGGACCGCCAAACAACTCGGTCTTGGCACACACTCTTTGCCTCCACTAATGAACTTAAAAACTCGAATGACACGGATTTTAAATTTTTGACACCAACAGTACATAAATCAAATGAGTGGTTATAATAATTATTCATAAAATCTCATAAGACATGTTTCTGTGAAATATTTGTAAAGTGATTCTTCATTTGTTGTGTCTGTATGTTGCTTCTGTGAAATGTTTTGTAAAATTTGTCTGTATATTGGGTTGGGTTGGATTTAACTTTTCAAAAGTACCAATTGGCGATCCCTTAATGAGTTTTGATAACTCGTGGGAATGCAACTTCGTTGTATGTTTTATTTAAATAAAAAAAATAAATGTACATTGAAAATTAAAACTCTTCAAAACAAAATGTCGAGAAGTTGTTACATAGTTAATGCCCTGGAAATACAAAAAAAAAAAACTGTATAAGATTCCTAGCAAAGCATTATAAACTTAGTATTTTGATTGCGTTATGCAAAGATGGAGGAAATGCTCAACAAACTGATAATATTTTTGGATAATTTATTCATCTTAGTACAATATTGCAGTGAGTAGATAATTGAACCACGATAGAAGAGCCATGAACCGTTGTTATAATTATGAATTCGCGCTTGTGAAAGTCAACATCGTTAACCCACAGTCCTGCAAATTGCGTCGTAGGGGGTAGTTCCACCATTTTAAGATCCTTTTCTAATACTTTTACGGAGGCCATGTCTGCATAATAATAATAATAAATTGATAATTTGTAGTACGCTGTTTTTGTGAAAAATCACCTCATTTTACAAATTATTATAATTCTTAGGCTCTTCCTAACTTATTTATAAATATATACAGAAACGTACTTAGACTGGCAGGTCACTTCTGATAAACACTCTTTAATAGAAAGTTTATGCTTGGAGAAGATACGACTTGGAGGACATCATATTTAAAACACTGGACGTTGCATGATTTTACTTTTGCTACCTTCATCACTGCAGGTTTTATATTAAGAAGATTAATGCCAAAGTTGAGTTAATATTTATTTGGAAATACTAGAGAATTTAATACTCTTTAGGACTGGAGATTTCCAAGAAATGACTTTTACAAAAGCTAAAAATAAGGATTTGCTTATATTTAAGTGGACACTAACACATTCACAAGTTTTTTAATAATGTCGGTTGTTATGCCAAATTACTGGTGTGTTAATGAACGGAGGTGAAGTAACGAAGGTCTTAGAATTGAAAGAACTCGTATACATACGAGATCAATTGATTCCGTTTCAGATAGGAAAAACGATAGTTGTTCAAGTTGTGGCTAAAGTCCTAATTAACTATTTTTGAATGTAGCTATTACTTTGTGGTTATCCATTATAGAAAAATGAAACAATACAACTTTGTATAAACCATTTATATAATGTGCAAATCCGACCGGTTTCGGAACAAACGTTCCTTCGTCTGGGAAAGCTTATACTAATTTGACAGTTTAGAACAATGTTTTATTATGGTAGGGGTGGAGCCGTTGTTAGTTAATAATGTATTAAAATATTATTAATATATTATTAAAATATTATTAATATATTATTAAAATATTATTAATATATTATTAAAATATTATTAATATATTATTAAAATATTATTAATTATTTACATTTACGCACCAGATTTAAATGTCCGGGTTTAATTTTCCCCACAGGAAAAACTAAACCCTTTCACACACTTCCCAAATGATCATCTGGTCAATCCACGTTATGCAATTGCACTATATGTATTATAATTACAAAACAATACAAGAACAACATGTCAACCTACCAGAGACCAGATGGGAAAATAATTCACCGACTCCAGATATTTTCATATCAGAGGGTTCGGCTCTGTGGAATTCCTAATTGAACCTATAAATCCTACTGATCCCTCAATATAAATATTTAAAAAATCTTTTGTAATCCTACATGTATTTAAAATTACCGATTTTTGCATTTTTATGTATAAATTCTTTGACAAATCTAATACGCCTAAATTTTGAATCAGAGACCTAGGTATAATGCCAGTAGCCGAAATAACAAATGGTAATATTTTTATATTCCGAGAATGCCAAATTCTTTTAATCTCATTTCCTAAATCTGTGTATTTTCTAATTTTTTCAGAAACAGTTTTTTGAATATTACAGGAATTTGGAATAGCTACATCAATGATATAAGTTATTTTTTTAATTTTGTCATGTAAAACTATATCAGGTCTATTATGACTAATTGTTCTGTCTGTTAGTATAGTTTTATCATAATATATTTTATAAAATTCATTTTCTAAAAATGAATTTGGTTCATATTCATAATATGGTACTATATTACGGCAGTCAATCAAGTTATGTTTAATTACCAAACTTTGGTGGATTATTTTTAAAACCTGATTGTGCCTAAATGTATACTCGGACGGCGCTAATATAGAACATCCCGATATAATATGTTCTATAGTTTCCGGAAAAGCCAAACATTTTCTACATAAATCATCAATTTGATTTATATCTTTGATTATATGCTTCCTATAATTTTTAGTATTAATGACTCTATCTTGAATGGCAAGCATAAATCCTTCTATTTCTGCGCTCAACTCTCCAATACTCAACCATTTGTTTGACGAAAGTTTGTCAACATACGTTTGGTTGAGATAATTGAAGTGTTTTGCATGAATAATTTTATTTGACCAGGAATCTAATAATTCCTGGTTAGTATTTATAAGAATGTTGGCATTCTCGTCATATAAATTTAAAGGTGTAATGTTTCTATCTGCCTTACAAATTATTTTGTGCATTTCTGAGCTATTAGCTTTCCTATGGAAAAAAATTCTAAGCATTTCTACCTGATTGTGTTTCAAAGATGTTATTTTGACTATACCTCTACCTCCTAAATTTCTAGGTAAATTAATTCGTTCTATAGCTGAATTTGGATGATGGCAATTAAACTTTGTTAACGTAGTTCTAATTAATCGTTCTAAACTATCTAAATCTGTATTGGACCATTTAATTATGCCAAATGAGTACGTTAATAAAGGTATTGCCCAAGTATTTATTGCTTTTACTAAATTTTTAGCAGATAGATTGCATTTTAAAATTTTTCTGATCCTAGTTTGAAATTTAATCCTAATATCATTTTTAATACTAGTGTGATCTAATCTATTCGATTGCGGGTATCCTAAATATTTATAAACCTCATCCCCTTTCATACTTTTAATTTTGAAATTTCTAAATATACCCTCGTCTCCATCTACAATTTTGCCTTTCTCTATATGGATCGTTTTACATTTATCTAAACCAAAAGTCATTTTAATATCATCTGAAAAAATTTTAACTACCTTAATCATTTTTTCTAAATTTGATTCAGAATTTGAAAATAATTTTATATCATCCATATATAATAGATGTGAAACTATACTACTCTCTCTTGTATAACCCTTAATTTTTATTCCAAACTTGCTTTTAATTAACATTTTAGACATAGGATTCAATGCTAAGCAAAACCAAAGAGGACTCAATGAGTCTCCTTGAAAAATCCCTCTTTTTATTGAAATGCCCGGTACTACTATTTTCTTACCTTTTAAATTTACTAGTAAATCTGTATTCCAAAAGGACATAATATTTTTCAAAAAGCTAATTATAATTGGGTTAACTTTATATATTTTTAATATTTTTATTAGCCACGAGTGCGGGACACTATCAAAAGCTTTTTGATAATCTATATAACAAGTATGTAAATTACGCTTTTGATTTTGAATTTGTTTTAAAATTACAGAATCAATAACTAATTGTTCTTTACATCCCATATGTTTTCTGCGACAACCTTTTTGTTGTTCAGATAAAATATTTTTTTCATCCAAATGAGTATATATTAAATCTGTCAAGCAAGAGGTTAAAATTTTGTATATTGTCGGTAGACATGTAATGGGTCTATATTGAGAGGGATTATTAATATTTTCGCTTTTAGGTAACATATAAGTAATGCCCTTAGTTAGAAAATTAGGAAAATTTTGAGGTTGTTTGACAAGTTTTGAAAGATTTTTTGCAAAAAGAGGATGTAAAGTAGTTAGACGTTTGTACCAAAAATTATGTATCCAATCGCAACCCGTGGCTTTCCAATTATGAGTATTTTTTATAATTTTGGCTAACAATTCAACCGATATATCAGAAAAACTCATTTGTTCAATGTCTGAACAATTGAGTTCTTCATTTTCTATCCATGAACCTGCCTCATTATGTTTTATATCTTTACTCCAAATGTTTGTCCAAAAATCGCGCATATCTGATTCAGATGGCAACGGAATATTATTATTCGAAATAATATTTTGTTTATCATCAAGTTTGGAATAAAATATTTTCTCATTTTTTTGAAATAATCTATTATTATTTCTTTTATTATACGTATAATTATATCTTTTTAATCTACTAGCTTTTACACCTAATTTTTGTTTTAATAAATCTAATAAATCATTGATTATATTTTCATTATTATTACTACCAATGTTATAACCAAATTTTCTCCCAATTTCATCTACATGTCTCAAAATATTTCTACTTCTATTCCCATTTTTATATTCAATTACTCTAGCTATACTACTTCTTAAAAATACTACATCATTTTCTAATCTAATCTGCCATTCTGGTTTACTATAACTATATGATCTATCATCAGAGGATGTTAATTTAACTCCTAACCTAGTACATATAGTGATAGCACTAGCGTACACTAACGTATGAAGATCTAAAAAACTAATATCGTCAAATATTATTTTTGGTAAAATTAAATTATTTAATTCAGAAATTAATTTAGATAATTTTTTTGACGTATGCAATTTTGGTAATTTTGGTCTAACTGTGGGCTCTATATCTATATACATATTTATATTATTATGAAGCAAGTTAGCTAATTCTATTACATTATCATCTAGTAAGTTTAAATTTGCAATGTTGATTTCCCTAAGATTATGAATAGCGTCTAAGTTATTTGAATCTACTGTAATATCATTAGATTCTTCTACTAGAATATTATCTAAAGTGTCTTCATTCAATGTATCTAATATAACATTACTACTCGTATTAATTTGTTCTAAATTATTCTCTAATTGCAATCTATCTCCTATTTCCTTTTTTATCTGATTTAATGTTACTACAGGGATTAAATTGTTTTTAAAAATTGCCCTTTTTTGGTCAGCTAATCTTTGTTCGTTTACTTGGGCAACCGGATAATTTTGTGAGAAAAGTAAATGTAATTTTTTCCTATACAATAACATATCTGTTTCTAGTTTCGTCACATAAAAATATGAACGAACGATGAACATATTGACATCGTTCGTCCATTTCATTCTCTGCCTAGGAATACCTGCTTTTGTTTTTTGGGGTCTCAGATTATCAATGTTCATCTGTAAAGATGACATAATCAACCCATTTTCATTTCCGTTGGTTGAAAATGACATTTTGTCACCGTTCAAAACAACTTGGAAATGATTATTATTATTATTCCTACATTCCAGTAACCAAGCAACTGTCGTCGTTACCTAATACTGTCATTTGTCAACAAATAATTTTCAATTTGGCCAAATTAAATATTTTAATGTAAACTACCCTTCAATACTACAAATCTATAATAAATATTATATTTTAGAATAATGTTATCAAAATAAAATATATAATTAAATTTACCTGCAAAATATATTTCAAAGTAATCTCAAAATACTGTTGTTTACCTTGGTTACTGAAGCCCTCACAAAAGGAAAAATTTTATATCGTATTTATTTATCTAAATATCCTACGGTTGACTGGCAGTTTATTTATTAGGTTATCTAATATACTTATTTTCAAATATTTAAATGTTTTGGGATCAAAGCTAATTCTTTTCTTTCTGATACAATAAAAAAATCAGAGAGCCAAAATACAAGCAAACGTCGAGGCTAGCGTTGCTAAGCAACCTAGCAACGAATAAATTAACCTTAAAATATTATTAATATATTATTATTATTATTATTATACATTATTAACTAACAACGGCTCCACCCCTACCATAATAAAACATTGTTCTAAACTGTCAAATTAGTATAAGCTTTCCCAGACGAAGGAACGTTTGTTCCGAAACCGGTCGGATTTGCACATTATATAAGTGGTTTATACAAAGTTGTATTGTTTCATTTTCCTAATTAACTAATTAACGACCTTTCTAGTATCAAGAAATATATGCGGACTGTCAATATATACTATGTTTATGTTAGTATTTCAATTATATCTTGTTTATAATGTAAATCCATTGACAAATTTGACAGTGTTGCCATCGTTTAACAATTTCTGTTTATTTTGTTTTGTGCAATGCATACAGAAGTTACTCTTAATTCCTCTTAAGTTACATATATGTTATAAAGTACCTTTTCTTTTTAAAATTAATATTATTTTAATACCTATGCTGAACAAATAACAGTTACTATGTTTTAAACTTTTTTATTATATTTTGTATTTTTTCTCTTCTTTTTAGATCCTCAATTTTCCTTATTTTTTTTACAAAACATGTTCCATATATGTTCATCATACTCATAATAATTTGATTGTCCTTAAACGGGAATACTCCTAGTTTGGAAGTCAAAACATTTCAAAAATTATGTATATAAATGTATAATCTTGTACTAAATAAAATATATATTGTCAATATTATCAATAAATTGCTTGTCAATATCGGTTCGGCTATCGTCAGCGCAACCGTGCTAGGGATATCGATATAAAATCATCGAAAGTAAAGACTATCGATACAACATTGTCAAGATATCAATTTAATCGTGCTGACCCTTGGACTACAGGGTGAAGATCGCCCTAACGTCAACTCACCTACAACAGTAAGGGCACCACAAGAAAATTTTGACACTATATCAACATTGAGATCCGATTAAAACCGCAAATATTTGATTGATTCTTAATGTTTACCAAATAAAATAAAACCAAACAAAAACTAAACAAATTCAACAACCAAAGACAACCTTAACAAAATCCGAGCTTTAAATGGATCTTTTGGCTTATCCCAAACTTGGGATTCGTCCTTAAGCAGTTTGAAATTCCCCCTAAGCGCCTTCAGCCTCGTCCACCAATCAATGCTTAGCTTCGGGCGCTTACTCCTGTTGACTACAAATATGTTGACTCGATATTAAAACTTCATGTTGGCTAAAGCTTCAAGTTTGAGCATTGAAGCCTTGAGATAAAGTCGAAGGCAAAGCGCAAACAGAACACAACTGTGTAGTTATATAATTCTGGTATGACGTCTCGTAGAACGCAGTTTTATTTTAATTATGAAGAGCTTTCTTTATAGTGCTGTTCTTCATCTTTTGTGTTCTGCAGTAAATCCTTTGGTAGAGATTATTCCAGTCATTAGTCAAAGGAATATTGCGTTTTACTTCAGTGTCTTTTACCCAATCGTAAAGAGATTTTTCATTAGGTTGGATATCAAATTAACACATAACTGCAAGCTGTTGAAAATTATTAAAATACTGATAAGACGTGAAAACATGTTAATTTATTTTTAACTAGCAGACCTGACCACACGTCGCTGTGGCTAACGAAACACAACGCCATTACCTGACCTTTATAAAATCCATACTACCCGCTTGCCAGCTGCCAGAATATTTGAATTTCTCGGCTTTTCTCTACTATAATAAGCATGCATATATTTTAATTTTTCGGCTTTTCTCTAATATAATAAGCATGTATTATACATATAAACCTTCCTATAGAATCACTCTATCTATTGGTGAAAACCGCATGAAAATCAGTCGCGTAGTTTAAAAGTTCTATGCGCACATACATTTTGAGCGACTTCATTTAATACTACGTGATGATTTATATTATATATGTGTATACTAAGGTAAATATGAATAGTGAAAGCATAACAACACAATGTAAAGCTAGTTTAATAATGTTTTTATGAAGTTCTGAAAATATTTTAGTGTTTTTATTATCGAACGCTATTAATAGCCTTGCGTCTGCTTGGTTGAATTTAAGAATTCGCACCATATAAACATCCATGTACGTGGATTTTCAGACAAAGTTACCGTTGTAATTCGGTTTCTAATTCAAGAATTCGTCACAAGATGATGCCACTTTCGTCGGCAAGACGCAAAGAGAAGTGCCCTTCCTAGGTATAAGTTCTACGAATTTGTGAACCTGGAGTATCTCCCGGATTTCGAAAGATTGACGGTAATACTCCGTTGTATCAAGCGGCTGTATATTACATATGACGTCATCGCCCGTCCCGGCTACTCTTTCGCGGTGACTAGCCATCACTGGTTGACACGTTGACAGTGGATACGAGGAACGGGCTAATTTTGGAACCATTTCCGCATTGGATTTACAAAATGATCACCAACACTAACTGGGCGAAGCCGAACCAAAAGCCGCCCGCAGGGCCTCGCAGTAAAAACATGCGGAGTGGCTTTTTAACTACTAGTTGTGATTATCTCTCCGAGACGATGTATTAATTCGTTCCTATTTACCCCCGCCCAATTGCAATTTTTATTTATTTTTATTTTCCAATTACGATTTATCAATGAATAAAAATATTGTGAAATAGATTCTCTATTCTGTGGGGTACTTATCTTTGGGCTTCTTACCGGAGTGAATAACACATTTTAATAAGTCAATTAAGACGACAATACACCCTAAAATATATTCAGAATCTTAACTACGTAAGTAAAGAAGCCGTGTATACAAATTGCGATTCGCGACTCGTGTGTTGGACGGAAGTACTGTCGAATTTGCCGTATCAAAGAAAAAAAAAAGTAGGAATACGGCAGGCGTACGGTCGAATTCACCCCAGCGGGCCTGGATATCGGACCTTTCCGCAGCGTTCATTTAAATTAATTCTGAAGAACGTGTTACAAATATTTAAAATCGGTCTCCATGTTATCCTACCGAAGTTATTAATTCATCGTCTAGAAAAAATAAAATCTGGTGCACCATAAAAATTTAAATTGGGCGGGGGTAAATATAATCATGTAAATAAGTCGTCTCAAAGAGGCCTAACCACAAATTGAAAATGGCGTTGAACGCCGAAAGAGCCGTCACAGTGATAAAAAACTAAAATACATATTAAATTTGATTATCATTAAACTTAAAAATTTTGTAAAATAAAATACCAAGTATGAATTATGAAATGAAAAACTTTAAAAAGTATAACATAACTAATAAAAATGTAAGACATACAAAAGGCATCAAATACAAATAGTTTTCGTTATTTGTTTTTGAGGTGTTATGCCGTATTGCGCTACCTCCTTCTTTAGCCAACGTTTCGGACAGCGTTGCAGTGTCCATCATCAGGGCAGATCCGGCAGATCCGGTAGATGTGTAATTTTTTAGAGGTGAAATGTGTGCTTATTTCACCACTAAAAAAAATACACATCTACCGGATCTGCCGGATCTGCCCTGATGATCGACACTGCAACGCTGTCCGAAACGTTGGCTAAAGAAGGAGGTAGCGCAATACGGCATAACACCCCAAAAACAAATAACGAAAATACTTTTGGCCATGAAAATCTTAAAACGTAACAAGCCAAATACAAATAGGTTAAAAAAAATAGATGAAAATAATTAAGCTAATTGGAGGGATAATCGCACATATAATTATAATACTATGGAATAAATAAATACTTGGGCATACTCATTTGGCATAATTAAATGGTCCAATACAGATTTAGATAGTTTAGAACGATTAATTAGAGCTACGTTAACAAAGTTTAATTGCCATCATCCAAATTCAGCTATAGAACGAATTAATTTACCTAGAAATTTAGGAGGTAGAGGTGTAGTCAAAATACCATCTTTGAAACACAATCAGGTAGAAATCCTTAGAAATATTTTCCATAGGAAAGCTAATAACTCAGAAATGCACAAAATAATTTGCATGGCAGATAGAAACATTACACCTATTAATATGACGAGAATGCCAACATTCTTATAAATACTAACCAGGAATTATTAGATTCATGGTCAAATAAAATTATTCACGCAAAACACTTCAATTATCTCAACCAAACGTATGTTGACAAACTTTCGTCAAACAAATGGTTGAATATTGGAGAGTTGAGCGCAGAAATAGAAGGATTTATGCTTGCCATTCAAGATAGAGTCATTAATACTAAAAATTATAGGAAGCATATAATCAAAGATATAAATCAATTGATGATTTATGTAGAAAATGTTTGGCTTTTCCCGAAACTATAGAACATATTATATCGGGATGTTTTATATTAGCGCCGTCAGAGTATACATTTAGGTACAATCAGGTTTTAAAAATAATCCACCAAAGTTTGGAAATTAAACATAACTTGATTGACTGCCGTAATATAGTACCATATTATGAATATAAACCAAATTCATTTTTAGAAAATGAATTTTATAAAATATATTATAATAAAACTATACTAACAGACAGAACAATTAGTCATAATAGACCTGACATAGTTTTACATGACAAAATTTAAAAAATAACTTATATCATTGATGTAGCTATTCCAAATTCCTGTAATATTCAAAAATCTGTTTCTGAAAAAATTAAAAAATATACAGATTTAGGAAATGAGATTAAAAGAATTTGGCATTCTCAGACTATAAAAATATTACCATTTGTCATTTTGGCTACTGGCATTATACCCAGGTCTCTTTTTCAAAATTTAGGCATATTAGATTTGTCAAAAAATTTATATTTAAAAATGCAAAGATCAGTAATTTTAAATACATGTAGGATTACAAAAGACTTTTTAAATATTTATATTGAGGGATCAGTAGGATTTATAGGTTGAATTAGGAATCCCACAGAGCCGAACCCTCTGATATGAAAATATCTGGAGTCGGTGAATTATTTTCCCATTTGGTCTCTGGTAGGTTGACATGTTGTTCTTGTATTGTTTTGTATTTATAATACTTATATAGTGCAATTGCATAGCGTGGATTGACTAGATGATCATTTGGGGAAGTGTGTGAAAGGGTTTAGTTTTTCCTGTGGGGAAAATTTAACACGGACATTTAAATCTGATGCGTAAATAACAATGCGATACAAGTCTTAGCCAGTCGAGCGACAGACCAAATAAAAACTTTTTTCTCGGATTTTTTGCGATTTTTTGGAGCTCATTTAGAATATTTTCCGCCCACATTAAAAAAAATCATACCTCTAATAAGGAGATATTCAAAGTCATTATAGTTCTATTTAGGCAATGAATTCATCTACCTTTTGTCGAATATCACATATTCGTAGGATGTATAAAAAAATGTTATGTTAATAAACTTCTTGCAAATAAGGGAACATTTGCCAAAATTGGCAGCAAAGCGATCCGAGGTATTTTAAATAGTGCTATATTGTGGCAAAAAGCGCTCCAGTGCTATGTGTATTCCGAATGGAGTAATATTATCATGTAATACTTACTGGTAGGTCACATTAGTCGAAAACAGATAAATCGTATATTTTAAAGGTGCGAGTTACAATTACTCGCTGGCGGGTAATAAAACTAGTAATAACATAACATTAATTCAACACAAATAGGATTATTAATGTCAGGCACATTTTATTACGTTAATAACACAATGTGGATGCCAACATTTGTCCGCTCAATTTTATTAAATCACCCCAAGGCATTTGCTAAATAATACTATTTTAACATTTTAATTTAAAAAATATATACACTGTTACAAATACATAAAGATTTCTTTAGTAAAAATAATTTACCACAATTAAATATCTTCTTCTTTGCGTGCCGTATCAGGTCCCCCCGACGTTGGCGATCACTCTTGAGAATGTCTCTCTGTCTTGCGCTGCCCGGAATAGCTCCTCCACACTTCTAATGCCGGTCCACTCTCGTATATTACGCAGCCAAGACATTTGTCTCCTACCAGGCCCTCGGCGACCCTCTATTTTTATTTTTTTATTTTAGTTTATTTAGGAAACAAACAGTTATACATATTTTAATAAGAAAGTAACATATTACATGATTGCATTAACCAGCGAAGTTTCCGCTACAATTTATAATATATATATATATATAAATCATCCAAATATTATTTTTATAATAAAAAGAAGGAAAACCAACATAATGAGAATGAAAAAAATAACATGCAGCAGGGGTGGAGAGTTCGTAATTAACAATTTGTTTTAATTTTTTCTATTATGGATTTAATAAATTGGCCTGAGGACAAATAGAAAATATCAGCGTCGTAAAAGATATCATTGTATTTTGTGCACGTCCTTCGGAGAAATGAATGTTGTGTGTAATTTGTTTTTGAGTGTGGGATGTGGAATAATTGTTTTGATCTTGTGTTTCTTATTGGACAGTGGAAATTAATGTGTTCTAGAAGATAGTTGTTGTCAACAACGTTGTTAATGATTTTGAATAAAAATTTTTGGTCGGATATATTTCTTCTATCTTCTAAAGTTGATACATTATGGAATGTTAATGAGTCTTTTAGGTTTTCTGAAGTTCGAAAGGATTTAAAGTCTAGGTGTTTCAATATCTTTTTTTGAATTCTTTCTAACCTTTCAATATTTACTTTGTATTTGGGATTCCATATGACTGATCCGAATTCTAATATTGAGCGAACAAAAGAGACGTACAGTATTTTGATTACGTGTGGTGACCTAAATGGTTTGGTCACTCTTATGATGAATCCTAGAAGTTTGTACGCCCTGTCACAGATGGAATTTATATGTGTTCGGAAAGACATTCCGGAGTCCATTATTATTCCTAAGTCCCTCACTTCACAACATCTTTTTATCCCTACGTCATTGATTTTGTACGGGAATATTAGGGGGTTTATGCTTTTGGTGAATGATATTGTGTTACATTTTTCCAGATTAAGGAACAGTTGATTGTTAGCACAATATATTCCAAGCCTACTGATATCATCTTGCAATTCTAGGCTGTCATTAATATTAGTGATTTTTTTGTAAATCTTAGTGTCATCAGCAAAAAATTGGAATTTGGAATTTTTAAAGCATTTACCTATATCATTGATATATAAAATAAACAAGAGAGGTCCGAGATGTGATCCTTGCGGGATTCCTGAAGGTACTCTATCTTGCCTTTCAATATCAAATGGAGCAAGTGATACTTCTCCCCTCGAAGTATACGACCCAGATATGAAATTTTCCTGATTTTTTTGTAAGCAGTTCTCTATCTGCTCTAGCCCGCCTGAGAATTTCTGTGTTGGTGATCATGTCGGTCCATGGGACCTTGAGCATTCTCCGGTGAAGCCACATTTCAAAAGCCTCTAACCTGTTCATGGTATTTACTTTCAAGGTCCATGTTTCACATCCATAGAGCAAAACCGACCACACATAACATTTTAGCATTCTCTGCCTTAGTTTTAAGCTGATATTGTCATTGCAGAAGAGGGATTTCATTTTAATGAACGCAGTTAATGCACCAGCATTATTAACAAGATTTAATAGGTCTTGGAGGTCATCGATACAGTCAGCTAGTAATACAGTATCATCTGCGTATCTTATGTTATTAATGACAACTCCGTTGATCTTCAGACCCTTATCAGAATTACTTAGGGCTCTTTTAAAGACATAGTTGGAATAGAGATTAAACAATAGTGGCGACAGGATATAGCCTTGTCGTACTCCACGCTGAATGGAAATTGCATTAGATCTCTCATTATCATGTCTTATTTCTGCTGTTTGGAACCAATACAGATTTTAATGAAATTCTGGTCTTTGGTGTCAACGTTACAATCCGCAAGCATTTTCATTAGGTCAGCATGTTTTACCCTGTCAAATGCCTTTTCGTAGTCAATAAAACAGGCAAAGACTTCCTTTCTTTGGTCACGACACTTTTGCAATAGTACGTCGATAGTCAATAATGCTTCACGCGTCCCGAACGCATTTCTGAAGCCAAACTGAGTGTCATCCAAGTTCTGCTCGCACTTATTGCGTATCCTGGCATGTATTATTTTAAGGAATAATTTAAGGACATGACTCATCAGGCTTATTAATCGATAGTCACTGCACTTCTTAGGGTATTGTTTTTTAGGCAATGTCACGAAGGTGGATTTTAGCCAATCTTGGGGTATATTCCCTGTGTCATATAAAGAGTTAAATAACCTCAAAAGGTAGTCAACATTTTCATCATTAAAGAGCTTCAACACCTCAACTGGAATATCGCCTGGTCCGCACGCTTTTCTATTGTCTGAAGTCTTTATCGCATGAAGAATTTCTGATTTTCAAATCGATGGTCCATGCAATTGATCATTAGGTTAATATCCGGTCTAATATCTTTGAATGTATCATGAATATACTTTTCCCATGTTTGTAGAATATCTTTTTCATCCAATATTAATTTATTGGAATCGTCAACTAAACATGATGGAGTAATTCTTCTAGAAGTGCCCGTAATTTCCTTCAATTTTTTGTGAAGTTTGAATGCATTGTGACTATGACTGTATGACTCTAGTTCTTCACACTGTGACTTCATCCATTCTTCTTTGGCTTTTTTAATTTCATGTCTAATCTTTCTTTTTAATTAAATATAAGCAAAATAATAATATCTGTTGAAGGATTAACTGTGCCACTAGTATGAACCACAACAGCACAGCATCACTATATATTCAAGGGTATAAAATTATTTAATAAATGATTATAAATGATATTAATGATATTATTATTTTATTTAATAAATGATATAACGCTTGATATACGATCGGATGAAAGCTACGAAAAAAAAAATTAAAATTCTCTAGTACCACCTCATAACTTAACTTATTGTTAATAAATATGTTTTGCCTTTCAATACTTTAAATCATTTATTAACTAACCAATATTTTTATTACTTTTATCTGTATTTTCTCATAAAATCACTATTATTTTTTGTTAAATTACTAATATTTTTTGTTTTAATTTAAACAAATGTAATTTTTTTAGTTGTCCTCTCCTAAACACAAGCAGCTGCTTTATTAGGAGAGTGATTGAAATATTGATGTATATATTATTTTGTGAAATTGTAACCTTGTAATTTAATTTAAACCTTAATTGTTATATGTTCAATAAAAAAAAAATATTTATAATTAATGTACAAGTTTGAGTGATTAGGATTCTCGACTGCAAGTCCAGAGGTCGCGGGTTCAAATCCCGGCATGCGAAAATTAAGTTTGTTTAGTTAATTTGTGTCAATTCCTTATTAATTCATTAATAATATATGTAAATAATAATAGATGTACTCCTTTTTACCATATATGTAAACGATATTTTTTTTCAACATCTACATGGTCAAATTACATCATACGCCGATGATACAGTTTTAATAATAAGTGAAAATACTTGGGAAAATGTAGAATTACAGGCCACAGAAGACATCAACACGCTTAAGAATTTTTTCGACACTAATTTACTATCACTAAATAGTGAAAAGACATTTGTAATTCCATTTGCAATCCATCCAAACGACGCTCCCAAAAATTTTAACATTGTCATACACGATAACACTAAAATTCACAGCCAACATTATTGCAAATCAAACTGTACAATATTAAAAACAACAAATAAAATTAAATATCTCGGCGTAATTATCGATAAAAATCTGAAATGGAAGGAACAAATATGTCAAGTAGTAAACAAAATCAGAAAATTAATATATATATTTTTAAGAATTAGAAATTTTCTGTCGGTAAAAAATCTATATTTAATCTACTATGCCTTAGTTCAATCCACTCTACAATACGCTATTATTAGTTGGGGATCCGCGTATAAATGTAACCTTCTTCCAATAGAAATTGTACAAAGAACAATTATTAAAATTATATTAAAAAAATCCTTAGACTACCCAACTGAACGCCTGTTTGAAGAATTTCAAGTTCCCACATTTAAAGATTTATATATTAAAAATTCAGTAATTCAAATAATAAAAGAAAAAGATAAATATCCATTTTTAAATGAAAACAGAACTCGACTTAAACATGTTTTTCTATGCCCAAAACTAAATACGTCTTTTGCACAGCATCATTATACTTATCAGGGAAGAACTTTTTTCAATCGTCTACCAGAAGAAATCAGAAGCATCAATGATAAAACCCGAATACTGCTTTCTGTCAAGAGACATTTTAAAAATATTCTTAAAAAAAAAAAACTACTGTCAACTAATCTTACAAATATCTTAGTTCATTAAATAATAAATTCATCAAATATCTTAGTCCATAACATTCTTTCTTTAAAAAAAAAAACACACCATTATCAAATAAATACTGCAGCTCACATATATTTATGTACAATTCATTATTTAAGTACTAACTTATACCTAACTAATAACTAATAGCATTTATGTACACTCCCCTTCCATACACAAGCAAATGCTTTTAATGGAAGAGTAGTAAAAAAAAACCTGTAAAAAAATATATTTTGTTGTAAAATTGTAATTATAATAAATGTTTCAATAAATAATAATAAAAAAAAAAAAAAAAAAAAAAAAAAAATATTTTTATTTTTAAAAGGAAATAATTCCTCTTAGCCTATGTCATCTTTGGGGATGATGCACTGATGCACGAGTCTTTTTAGGAAAGGAAGGAGAGGAAATTAGTTATTGTGATCAGGAGTGACGGACCTATAAATTTATCCCTCCCATTGCGGTGCAAGAATTCCGAGAGAGTCCTGCCGGAGAGAAAGGTCTCCCTCAACCAGTCTCTCACGATCCGGCCTGCCATGCAGTTGGTGGACATATGCATCCGCCACCAAGTTCCGGACAAACCTTACCCCATGAACCCGGAAACCGCTCTTAAGTCATCAAACGTGGAGAACCACTTGGCAAGTATATTATATTTGCGGCGTGTTCCCGAGTGGAAGATTCTTTAGTATCACCCAGGAGAAAGACTTTGAATTCATAAATTGGCATTAACAATAATTTTCCGTTAAATGTGTATGGATTGCACTTCTAGGAATTGTCTGTACAGTGCTGTAGAATTTACTTACTAAATTATAATACCGAAAGTGGCGAGAATTCAATGTGCGGAAATCCAATTGGAACAAAATAATTTATTGAATAACTGAACATAAATGTTTATTAATAAGGTAAGAAGGTATCTATCTACTTGTATCATGTTTAGGGTGCCTTGTTTTGATTTTTAATAAAAAGTTTTTTTTTATTTATTTTAGGTTCATCCATTCAAAATTACATCTTTTAAAGCCAAAACGGTCCAGCCCCTCGAAACAGAAATTAGACAATGAAGTAGGTGTATTTGAACGTGGTAAGGTTAGACAGAACGGACCGTCTCCAAAAGGATATCAGAACACTTTTGAGCGAGCAAACTTGACCACGCTGAGAAATCTGCAATTGCCGCGCATTTAATTGAACACGGCCATCATTTAGAATTTGTTTCTGAAGTTATGGGAAGACCCAAAATGCACATCACACGCCTTATAACGGAGGCAATTGAAATTAAAAAAAAATCCCTTTAATATTAATAAAAGCTTTGGGGCTAAGTTTGATAGTTCTTGGTATCCGGTAATTGACTGCTACAACCCAACTTAACGCAGAAAACCACTTTTAATTATATTGTTATATCAGCTCTTAGACGATCGGATCTGGTACCACATTGGAAAAAGTAAGAAGTCTCTTAAATTTTGGGTTGTAAAATCTTATACACTAGGGCCAGTCAATATGTAATGCCTCCTTTTTTTTTCTCCTTTAGTTGTCAAGAAATAAAAAAAAGCAATTACATGGGCTGAATACCATACTATTGACGATTAATTTTTTTCAATTCAATGTCCGTCCATTTCCACAGCTTTGGTCCATCTTTAAGCAAGGGCATGGGCTCGGCACAGGACCCCCTAGTGAGGAGGACTAAGAAATACAATATGTTGTAATTAATTTCACATTGCATTTTGTATGTAAAATTTTTTTATATAGTCGCTAAAATAATAAAAAAAAAAATAAAAAAAAAATGTATCACAGTGTTGTAAAAAGCACGGTCACATCCAGAACACCATCGCCATAACTTTCCCCGCCGATCACACAGTTTTGATTTTTTTGTCCTTTTTGATGCCATTCCATTGAATTCCTCTTTGATTCAGGATAAAAAAAAAATTAACCCATTTTTCGCCTCTGGTCACAATTTTTTCCAGAAACTAAGAGCTGGAAGTGTTGTGAGGCCATTGTTTTTTTTGTTTTTTTATTCTGGCTGGTTAAGTTTCTTGGTACCCCACCTTGTAAAACTTTTGTTGAAAAATAAGTTGTCGAATAATCTTCATCATACTGCTTTTACTGAGGGAGAGAATGCAACGTGTGTAGTTATCTGGGGTCACCACGAATAAATGCAGTCGCTGCAATCAACGGCCTGCGCCGCTCCGCTTTTCCTCAGCCAGCGGTGTTTGTCCTTCAGCTTCGTTACAGTAACGAACCCATCGTCTAAGAATGATGATGTCCACTGATGCATCATGGTACACATTTTTCAGTCTTTCATGAATGTGAATTTTTGCGTTTCCCCTTCTACAGTCAAGAATCAATCATAGAACGCTATCTATTACGAACATCGATGTCGTCCATTTTGCAACCGACTACTGAGCTGCCACCTGTTGACAAAAAAAGTTACTACTGCAGCAGATTGTAGAAGAAGGTTTGAGGAATAGCACCAAATTCGAAATATTCACTTAACTATCTTTATATAAGAAGACAAAAATAGGAGGCATTACTTATTGACTGACCCTCGTACATTATGAAGCATATCGTAAATATTTAAAAGTTGTGTGGCATAAAGAATTCACACAGAACTATCTACCTTGAAAAAACCAAGATTTACCTAGGAAAAAAGAAGAAAGCTTCTCATAGCTACAATCTACAGCTACAACCGTTATTAGAGCATATATTTATTCATCCTGTTTTTAAACTGTGGATATATTTCACGGAGTTCCTCGAAAAAAAAACTTGTTATAAAGATAGTTAGTACCCATGGCAACATGCGAGACAGATTCCATTGTATAATTTATAACATGTCGCTGTTAGGACAATAAATGCATTAGTTTCGTGTTTTTGGTTCCAAATCACTTTCATCACTTGAATTTCTATCTCGTTTCGATTTTATTTATTTTGCTATTTAATACGCCCATGGCTTTACATTTTTTACACAAGGGTTAGTAATAAATAATAAACAATTGGTTGTAAAAATAATTTCTTAGTTTACGGTGGTTAGCAGTTGGATAAAATTTAAAAAAATTAAATGAAATTAATAAACAAGAATTAATTAGAAATAATGTCTTGACGCAAAAAATAAATTTAAGTGTGTATTAAACACGGAATTTGTTACATTACAAACGTCGATATCATCGGTATATTCGTTTGCTAAAATATGTAGATGAGGAATTGGCGATTCCTGCCAATTCCTGTTTAATTTAATTATATATTCCTGCAAATTTATGTATATTATTATTATTTTTTCTAATTGTAAACTACACAATTTGTTTGTGAATGGTGATATTGAAAAAGGTCCTTATAACCTTACGCCTAGTGAGTCGAGTAGGTACTCTTAAATTGACCATACTCATGAGTTCGCAACAGCCGAGAACACAATGTTAATCAACCATACTATTTTTTAAATTTATTTAAGCGACTATATAAAATAATTTTATAAGTATACAAAATATAATGGTTATGTTAGGTAAAGATATTGTATTTCTTAGTGCTCCTCACTAGAGGTTCCTGTGCCGAGGCAGATTAAAATTCTTTAATTGTAGTTTATTTGTCTTCTATGTAGTTTTTAGTGTCTTCATTAGAGTGTTTTCGTTGCGTTCGTTTTACGGACCGTGTTATTTCAAAACATTATTAAAAAACTACCTTGTAAAAAAATAATTGATTGTACTTTTAAGAGTAGCGTAGAAAAAAGTTTCTAAAATTAACTCACCTTGATCAGCCCAATAGACGAGTCAGCCCTCTCTAGACTGCAGATGCTGAACTGTATGGAGGGCAGGTCGAGGCGGTGGGAGAGCTGACGCTGGAAGGTCTGGTGGCGGGTGGGAACTATGGGCAGGGTGGTCTGCCGCAGAACCTGCTGGGAACGGAACAGTGTGATAAATAAACTGTGTCATTAAAAAAATATTCCTGGAATGTTGTTGTCAGACCGTACATTGGTATTTGTGTTAATATTAAATGCGTTAATCTTCAAGACAGGTATATCGAGTTTGTGTACGAATGTACCATGGGTTAAAAAGTATTATTTTAATTAAATGAAGACAATATTGGCGAAACTCAATCGAAATTCTGAAAACAGAGAAAACTGAAAAAAATGTGGTCCCATCTAGAACTCGAACCCGGCACCCACGCCTTGCTGGGGCGGAGCCCTGCCTACTGAGCATATTTAACTCTATCGTAATTCGATTAAGAATTAGCAACATTCTCTTTGTGTATGCTGGCAAGATTCAAACCCTAACTAAATGTTATCTATATAGTGTCTTGGATAAATTTTTAACACATTTATTTTTAATAAGCAACATCTTTTGACTTTCCTGCAAGTTTGCGATGAATGTTTTATTTTATTTTAACTTAATAAGTATATCCTCCAATTGCTACAATTTACTTTAATGAAGACATCATTGCCCATATTAATCAAAAATCTGTAAACAGAAAAATCTGAAAAAGATATGGTACCATCTAGGACTCGAACCCGGGACTTACGCCTTGCCGGGGCGGAGCTCTACCAACTGAGCTAATGTGTCGCTATCCGATTCGGGCATATTTAACTGTATCCAATAAAATTTAACTGCAGCCAATAAAAAATATGCTTTAAGAAAATGAAGATAATGTTGGTAGTTCTTAGTCGAAGATTGCTCGTCTCCATTGAAACATGAAGATATTTTAAAAATTCTTACATGAGCTAAAAAACATCGAAAATCGCAGGTAAAATTCCCAAGTTTTCAAAATCAATATGAATCTTCACTTCGTCGTAACGACCGATATGTCCTATGTTGTCTATGATCACCCTGTAACTCTTGACACGCACAGGAACAGGGACTCGATTCTCCAATCGAGGCCGCTCGCAATCGCTGTCGAAAGAACGTATATTCGTCGACTTTGTTATTCTTGAGTCTCGTCGAAGGTACATACTGAGAAGCCAAACGTCAAAATTAATTCCATTCCAACAACGAGTGGTCAAACTATTCGACACCGAGTTGTCTTCGCCATAACTGTCAAAATCTCGTACTATTGTATCCTAACCAAAGATCGTTTCCCGCGGGCACTCTAACAGGGTTCGTATATTTTTACAAAGTTGTTTTAAGGTTCATTATAATGGAAAATTTATCAGCAATATTGGCTGCAATACATACTATAGAGCAAACTGATGCATTGAGACCAACAAGTATATTTCGCCGGAGGGTAGATAGTTTTCACATGAAAATCAACTTCACAATTGAATCGTTGAGTTCCAATATCTATCCTAATGAATTTTGTTCAAATATTAGATATGAATGCCTTCTGATGTGGTTTCTCACGAGGAATGCAATCCCGTTATCATTATTTTCCAAAGTCGTCTAGTTTATCTATAAATCGTGTTTAAATACAGGCCTATAATATATTAAACATTTAAATAGAAAATAACAATTATATCAAGTCATTCTAAGAAAGTAACAAGGTCATTCTAACGCAAAAAAATTAAATAACTGGAATCATGAAAACTCATCAGCCTACTATGCTTTTCTTGATAAGTTAGTTTTTCTTGATTTACTCGAAAATAAGAAAATCATTTAGCTCGGGTTTTGGAACTCAACAATTCAATAAATCAATAAATCTGTGATAGTGTCGCTTTACATGTGTTAGCAGCATTAATTAATTTCTTTTCCGCGGTGGTTACTAGCTGTTTTTGGTTTAGAGTAATATCAAAATACCCGCCAGGCATTTGGAAGAAAGTGCGCTCCTAATTTCAAATTCACGCCATAGAAACGTTAAAAACATCAGAAATACAGACAATATTCACAGAACTGCCAATATAATAATTTCTTTAATCCTCCGATATTGAAGAACACATAAAAATGAACATTTGACAAAGTTTATCGAGACTACAAGTATTTTTTCATTCGTAGATGGCGCATAACGAGTATCTCTTAATCGGTATTGGAGAATTGTAGCCCAGGTACGACTCTATCTAGGATCCTGCCGTAACTATTGACAACTCACAGATATAAGAATGCCTAGACTTACGCCGAAAATCTTGTCACGTTATGTGATAAGGTAAAAAGGCATATCAGATCTGTATCACGCTATCGGAGTCAGCCCCATCACTAGGAGGACACCTGTCGATATTTTTTGTAATAATCTAAAAATCTCGAAAGAAATCTGCGAAGGCGTTAAAGAATTTCAGAAAATAATGATAAAATGTGAAAAACAAAAGGTTCTAGTTTTATGGATGGTTTTAGCCATTTTCTAATTTGGATTTGTTCTTGAAATACTGGGAAGACCCAAAACGCATCACAGAATTGCTAGTATTATTAGGGACAAAGGGGCTAATAATAATAAGTTTGGTATCCAGTGCTAGACGACTAAGCAAAATTAATGCCAAAACCCACATTCATTTCACTAATTATTATACTGAAAATCCATCCTCATTACCTGATTTATTTACAGAAGGTTTCTTTGACTGGTCATAGCCGTTATTTTTATTTTTCTTTTTCTTTTACTAACACTATTATCTCTTTTTGATGCTACCTATTTCAGAAGAATTATTCCACGGGCTGCTACTTCTATTTATCTTTTATATAATGTTAATGTAAGTACTTGCATACTGCTTACTAACCCCGTATGCATGGACATTGGAGGGTCTAGAGTCGTTCATATAAATGTAGCTCGTTAAAAAAAAGTAGAGCCTTGACGTGTGCGGTGAAGGAGGAAACTATATGTTTCCTTATAACGCCGTTGGGAAAGTGGTGGGTCCCCTCCAATGAAAATCCATCCGGCCACGAGATGATACACTGATGATGTATACTGCAACGCTGCTCTCCGAATCGTTGGCTAAAGAAAGCGTAAGTGCAACACGGCATAATAACCAAAAAATAATCACTATGTAATATTTATTATGGTTCTGAAACAAAACCTGTTCTAAAGGTAACATAATCGTCTTTTGAGGAGATAACCAATTAGCAGAGATAAAATCATTGACCTTATTGGATTACGTCAAACAATTAACAATAATTTAACCAAATCCTCAGGCAAAGATCAAACCTTTCTCATAACTACTTTAACAAACCAAAACTAGCCACCCATCAAAATAATCTAATCGGGGGAAACAAGTAAAAATCTTACTACTTACCCTTTACCACTGAACATGTAAACAGATAGAAGGGCGTTCTGGGCGTGTTTGCGTGGCGAAGAAATTTAAAGCTTTATTCACTTTGTGTGAAACGCATTTCATCCAACATTAAAAAATATCGAATCAATTTCTTGAACACATTATAAACAATTCAATTGGTCTATCAGGCGAGTAAGATTGTCTTTGCGCGTTAATCTTGAGTCTCATGCGCGTAACATCAACACCTCCTAGATCACAGGTGTGATCTAGGAGGTTCGATCATTCGTGTCTGCTACTATTCGTTTGACGTTTGACAGATATGGCGTCTGAACATGAAAGTAATATTAAATTGGTTCTGGAAGTGGAAAAAAATGCGTGTTTATACAGAGTGGCACAAAATTAATCATACAATTTTATTTTTGAATAACTTTTTTACTAAATAAAAAAATATATATTTTGAGAAATAGAAATCTTTATTTGGACTTTTAATTTTTTTCTGTTAAGTGAAAAAGATGATATCCGTCAAGTGGCTGCCACCAGTGATAACTGGTGATAACTGATCGAATTCCTGTCGAATATTCTCCTTAAGAGCTGCGATTGTCTGAGGCTTGTTGTCATAAGGAATCCAATAACACTAATGCAGCGAGTAACTCACCAATTACTCGCGCAATTATAACTTATACCCACTATGAAAAAGTACTACACTTAGACATTTTTCATGATTCCTTGCAAACATACAAAACTAATTTATTAAATTTCTTGGCGTGATATATTTTTTTTAAAATTACTTACACTTAACTTTTCATTAAACTTTAATCAGTCAATTACAATTGGTGAGCATATAATTCTTGATTTTGAAATTTCTCCTTATCTCCCCCCCCCCGTTTTTCTTCCTTTTTATTATTATTACTCATTCATTCAATAATTAAGTTTTAAGACCGGTTCATATCTCATGCGTAATTACCAAATGACATTCTATGGACTTACGTAATAGGTACATAACCGTGTAATAATTTAATTTAACATACCTTATAATCTGTATTATAATGAATGTACTGTGTATGTCTTAATAAACAAATAAATAAATAAAAAAATAAACCCGCGACTTCAAATAGCCCCAAAGAAAGAAGTCTGGGATGGTTAAATCGGGCGATCTTGCTGGCCATACCAAATCGCCAAAGCGAGAGATTACGCGACCAGGAAATGCTTCCTTCACAATATCCATTGTGGCTCGTGCTGTGTGCGTGGTTGCACCGTCTTGTTGAAACCACATGTTCACCAAGCCCCGCTCATCCAATTCCGGAAGTAAAAAGTCGTTTATCATGGCCCTGTAGCGTTCGCCAGTAACAGTGACCGTAATGCCAATGGGGTCCTCAAAAAATAAGGCCCAATCACTCCTCCCGCGTTAACGCCGCATCACACAGTGGCTTTGAGTGGACGTAATGACTTTTCGTGCATCGCACGCGGATTTTAGTGCCCCAGAAATGAATATTTTGCTTATTCGCGTAACCGTTTGGCGGAAATGCGCCTCGTCGCTCATGGTGACTTTCGACACAAAATCGCTAAAAGCGTTAAAGCTTAAATCGACGCAATTATTCCACACTCTTGCGGAATATAGCGCTCCATTGTTTGTCTATTTGTATTCTGTCTAGTTCACAAATGTCAAATATGATTGACGTACGACGTCATTTGCAAAAATTATAACATCTTCCGATAGGGTGATTAATTTTGCGCCACCTTGTATAACTATACTTTACCAGAATACGACGAACGTATGAATTCATCTCTCCTACTGTGGTACAAGTACGAGAGAGGTTGGAGAGGTCAAATGTTCTCCCTCAATCAGTCTCTCCCAATCCGCCCCGCAACGCAATATATGAATCCGGGCATCCCTGCTAATTCACCAAACTTAACAAACCACTTGAGGAGAGCGCTTTGAGGAAGATATTTGCTATCCAATGATTGGTTCCCCGGGCGGCGGTACTCATTCAATCCCTTACCCGCTTCCCTCCCGTACTATATGCCGAGATTTTGTAATGCAATGTAATCCATATTTAGTATTGGCATTGTATTATAAAATACAAAATGTAAAAACAAGCAAACAGCAAAATATATGTACACAATTCCCAGGGAGAGATCGTAGACACGTCATCCTAAAAGCCGTTAATAAAAGTCTTCCTTCTCACACCTCTCACACCTCTCACATGAAAACTAAAAAGACAAAAGATTCGCGGATTTCGATTTCGATTTTGGACATGTTTTTTTGTCACGAGGAGCGTTCGAGGGAAGCGGGCGAGGGGAGAGGGGAGAGAGAAGGCGGTGTGGGAACGCGAAAGGGAGAAGGGGACGCGGTAGAGGAAAGGGAGGCGGAAGGGGAACGGTATGAATGGGAAAGGACACGCAGGAAGAAATATATTTTTTATTAAATGGCATAGCAACGCTTGCCGGGAACTAGCTAGTTGTATTCATAATTATTTTTTCAGACATACATATTCGACTGAACTTGTAAATATATTGACCTTTTTGAAATTTTATATGAATTTCCATTTTATTAAAACCACTCTCTTTTTTATGCCTTAGTTTCTCTTATCTTAAATATTTTCTCTCTTGGAATGGATATGTTAATTTTGTAATGTTTTTAAAATGAATAAATGGAATAAGCCACTTGCATCACATTTAAAAAAAAATCCGGTTTAGGCAAATATTCTAAGACATTCTGTACTATTATTTTTATTTAAAACTTAGTTTTGTAAACCTGGCGATTTTTTGAAAATTTCAATCCGCAAAATCGGACCATTTTTTATAAACCGGAAAGACGGGACATAATTTTATAGGTGCGAAAAAACGATAATTACATAGCCACACATAATTAGTTCACACAGGCGTCGTTATTCTTGTTACTGGCGCTAAAAGCGACCTCAGTTTCCTACGCTTCTGAGCGAGTGGACAGTTTTGTGTGTCATCATGACAATACTACCAAAACAAAATACATTACTTCTAGTATAATTATTGTTGGCCAACCTAATCCAGATGTTGAAATAAAAGTACATGAATGTTCTTGCATTCACGATACATTCTGTCAATGTCCTTGCCTAGATCGAACGGACCATATCAAATACCTTGGTCTAACATTTGATCAATATCTTAAGTGGAATACACATTGCCTTCTTGTCACGAATAAACTAAGAAAACTTATTTATTTCTTCAAAAACATTAGAAACATACTAGATTCCAAATCTATGAAAATTGTTTATTACTCTCTTTGTCAATCAATCATTGAATATGGAATAATCGCATGGGGAGGTGCAACACTATCAGCTATAGATTCATTATCGAAGGCACAAAAATTAATTATGAAAGTCATTCTTAAAGTTCCCATTATAACAAGTACTGTAGATATATTCAAAAAATTCCCTGTATTAGATATTCGACAAATTTACACAAAAACAATCTTAACTCATCTGTTTAAAAATAAAACATGTACATTTTATGAAAATACCCAAAATATTGTAAACACACGGCACAAAACCAAAGAACTCATACAAACACCTAAAACAAACACAACATTTGGTCAAAGAAATTTCAAATACATTGCGCCTAAAATATACAATAACCTACCTGACAAAACAAGACAATCGAATAATATTAACAAATACAAAATACTGATCAAACAATGGATCATCGAAAAAGGTCGTGCAATAATTAGTCACCTCACCCAAATATAATCCTCTATCTCATTATTGTTACCACTAACCAACCTGAAATTTTTTGTCAAATATTTTTGCTGTATTGAAAAGTGTACTTTATTTAATATTTATAAAATATTTGTAAACTAGTCTGTCTCGACACAGGATTTCCTAGTGAGACAGGCAAGGCCAAAAAAATATATGTAAAGCTTTTTATATAGATGCACATAAAATAAAATAAAAATAAATAAAATAAAAAATAAATCTCACTCGCCGATTTACCCGCTTTTAAAACTTAGTAGATAGTAGCTTGTAACTCACCGTGTATCATCGAGGCTTTAGTAAAAAATCTATCCACACGATTTTTTCCAAGTCGTTATGAAATCCATGCAAGTGGCCAATTGAATTGATTTTTTTCTCACTTCCAGTATTTTCCTAATCAGTGTATCTTACCCTGTCACAAGTGGTCAGTGGGGTGGTCACGGTGAGAACCAAACGACAGTTGTTTCGAGGTGGTTAGTATTCAGTTCACCATGCCACTTAGCTTGACAAAGTCAGGCAACGGCCGCCAGTTAGGCATTAATGGACATATAATTGAGTAAGGAGGGAGGGGGGGGGGGGTGCAAATAAGAGGGTTGGGACGGTTGGGGTGTGATTCACAAGCCACCACATTGTTCCGGAAACCATCGTAAATTAGATTTTAAAGGTGACAAGCCGTGGTTTTAATAGAATAGATTAACATGGTTAGAAGTATTAGAATTTCCTGAAAACTGGTAAAAACTTTCATCTTTAGATAAAAATCTCTAGTTATTGAAGTGAAAACTTCTTTAGCACCGTTGTAATTTGAAACTCGATGAAACTGAAGCGAGCGACACTAAAAACAGACAAACACATACATCTACAGGATTTAGCCTGCGAGAGAATGAGATAGAAATAAAATATTTATTTATTTCACGTATGAAGTGCCTAACGAACCTTAGAGGCCAGACATTCAGAGGACCAAATTATTTTTGCAAAAAAATTATCTGATGTTCAAATCACTACGAAATGAACAGGCAAAGAAAACACAAAAGAAAGTGACATCTAGCGACTCCGAAGAAGAAAACACAAACACTAATAAGAAAACCAAATGTATAGAAAAATAGAAAAAAATCATTCATGCTTTACATTGATAAAATAAGTCTTCCCACTCTTGTCTACTTTAGTTTTCTGAAGGTTTCACTTCTACCGCGTGTGAATTGCACACTCTGATTTTTTTAGTGATGGGTATTGTAGTGTATAGAAATATGTACGTGGCTTCAATATCTTCCAACCGATGTCGTTAGTATTGGTAGTTGTGTGTAGTTTTGAGGTGTCTCAATAGATGTCAGCGCCCTTGAGGTGATTTTTCACAAAAACGGCTATATAAATCATCCAAATATTATCATTATTATTATGTCAGTAAAGTTGTACCGTAGGACAAAGTCAACTATCGCCCTTTCGTGTAAAATACCCGAACGGTTACGGAAAGAGCCGATGATATCCGATCGACAGAAGGGCCCCTTCAATGAAGAGTTATCCTATTTTAAATAAACAGAGAGCATTTATTCGATCGGACGTTTAGTCAAGTTAGATATTCATTGTAAACAATTGTTTGAGGAGGAATCAGAGAAAGAAGAGAAGAAAGAGAAGACCATTAGAAAAGCACAGAACACCACAGGTATCCTGATTTGTAAAATCACGAAATGTATCACGAAATCACGATTTTGCTGCATGTTTAAAGAATTCAGTCAAAAGTACGTACGTATGTGTTGAAAGAGTTTTTTTTGGGGAACCGCACTTGTGAAAATTCGATACCACTTGGAACGATAAGCTCTTTGATTCTGGACCTGTAAGTCACGGGTTCGAAACTAGACTAGACGGCTTCCATGATCAAAGGGTAAGGTCATCGTCTAAGAATCCGGAGGTCGCGGTTTTGAATCATTTTTCATTTAATTAATTTTTGTTATTTATCAATTGATTTATACAAAATAATATAAAGTAAACTTAGAATGTTAGATACTCCCAGTTTCGTACTGGTAACTGCAATTCAGAATTGAAATGTTACTTGAAACGGCTGTCGGGGTATTTGGTGAGGTCCTATCATGGTCGATCGATAAGGATTGATAGGATAACTTTCGGTAACTTCTCATCGTTCCCTAGGACAACTGCAGACCGCTAACGTACATACAACAGTTACCGTCGAATATATTAAGAATCGTCAGTCATTGTAAACTGTCATTTATTCATTGGCGATTTGCAATCATGCTAGGGAAAGATGAGAAGTTACCGAAATTTATCCTATCAATCCCTATCGATCGACTATGCTAGGGGGCCAGATCTGAATAGCCAAGTACTTCCATATCTTTCTCTTGCCCATTCACTTCCAATGCCCATATCCTTGGTAAAGGGAAGTCATATTCAACTGGTTCCAGGGAGTTCTGGTAAGCAGGGAGCAGTTTGGACTGTTGAAAATGAAAAAGACGGTGGCGTGTACACTTTAAAATATTTAAGTCGATTTATTCACTATTTAAAAAAAAATAAATGTATATACCTACGCATTACTGTCAGTGATGCCCTGATGAGAGACAATTCTTGAAATGGCACCAACTTTAAGTTACTAGATCTAAATTTCCAAGTACTATCCTTTACAACTTTCTTTATTCTATTCCATATCTCAGTTCTATTCTTACTTTTTGCAGATTCATAATAATCCATAAATTGCGAAATTTATGGTCCCAACGAAATTCCGATAAAGCATTTGGGAGAAAGGTTTTGAGAAAAGGCAATCAAGGGATACTTTTATAAACTCCATTTACTGCGTAACATTTACAAGAGAAACAAAACTTTTTTTCAATTTAAAGTTTTCATTTTAAAACGTTTCTGAAAAAAGTTTTTCTTATTTCAATTAATTCACACCCATTTACCACTTCTGAGTCTTCTGATTCAACGAATTTCAAGTCTATTGAATAGTTATATTTCACAAAAAGTATTTGTTTCAGTTGTAAAAAATATGATAATATTTGTATTTAAAAACTTTTCAGTTTGAATTCCAAATGATTTTCATTTAATTTTTGCACTTGGAATGAAAAACAGAGCTTCTGTAAATTTCTAACAATGAAAAAAACTTGAAAAAAGCACCAAAATCGAAATTTTTTTAACAGTCGAATGAATGCTAATTGGGTAGGAAAACTTTCAAAGTACTTTTAACTAAACTAAACTTTTACGTTTAATTTGAAAACCGACAAAGAAATTCAGAAGACACTCTTGTAATGATGGTTTCAGTAAAAATGCCGATTTTAATTATTGCCCAGAATTCTATGAAGTGATGATGTCACGCATTGTTAAGAGCTTATTGAAAATTATAAATTATCACCTTCATTGTACATAACTTGGATTTCTGTAAAAAAACAACAAATGTTGCGAAGAAAATGTGGTATTGATTATTCGTTATACTCATTAGTTATCGTTCTTGGTTTTTGAAGTCATCACGGTTTTTTTTTTTGAAACAGTCGCTTTCTACACGGGAAATTTAAAAAAAATCCTGATTGTGATGCTTCTTCAATTTTAAATTAGTATTAAAAAATGAAAGTTTAAACAAATGTTTAGTTTTTGTTTTTCAGGTATTTATAGTCTAATTTTGTTTCCTTGATGTGTTGAAGTGTTAAGTATGCATTGCGCGTGTTTATTTCACATTTATCCATCGCGTGATAATCCAAAACTGGATAATTGAAAACGCTAAATGTCGTGTGTAAATTTGGGGACATTGTTGTTGTGATATCCCCATAGACATCCAAATTCAATAGACCAGAAGATACAGATGAGGGGTAAAACCAAACTATGGGGGGACGAAGAGGGGAAAGATGACTGTGATTCGTTAAAAAATCAATCTGACAGTATATAGGCATCTCGCATTATAATATCACTATTTAGTTCTTAAAAGCAAAATCTGCTTTGAATGAATAGACCTTTTTACATGGGAGCGCGAATTGCTTGCCACGTTAAAAACATATTTGCGAAGGACAAATGCTTGCCCCGAAAAGGTTCGCTCGTATTCACATAGCAATATTTTGTTGCCGTGTTTAGTTAAGACATTTGTACAAATGTTTCATAATTTACTTACCCCTGTAACCTGCGACGAGCTCACTAGAGAAACGCCCACATTCGATATGTTATAGGTAGGTCTATAGCACAAGCTCTCATATTTTTCCGTGTTATTTCGTAAAATGTATGATGTTACCTCTGCGCTGGTCAGGACAAGAATGATGACATCACATTTTTTTTATTCAAGCGAGGCTCTCGTAAAGCCCAGTTGGGTCTAAGGAGGAGCTCCAGCTGACTCCATGAGGAGGGGGAAATAATACTTTTTTATCACTTAGGGCACGTCCAGATATATTCATCTGTCCGTGGATATCCCCAATGCGACAATATTTTGGGGATGTGATTTCACATCCCAAAAAGCCGTTCGGGTTCCACGCAGGTAGACGTATTGATTTTAAATCATCACAGCGGTTTTCTAAAATTCCAAATCCTCCAGCTCGTTTTTAATAGTATTTATTATATATTTCTCATCGTTCTCACTTCTGAAAAAAAAAATAGAAAGAAATCCGTGATCTCTACCGCGATTTTCACATAATTCGGGTATATTGGGTATCAGGGGTGATATATAATGATTTTAATAAAATGATGTGGATTAAACGGAAATATAACGTCTCCACTCTATCTAACCGGAGAATATACCTTGACCTCATGACCAACAATTTACTGTCCTGACTTGCTAAATTAATAAACATTAAAATACCACCGGAATAACTAAGCATAACGACTTATTCTATTATTCGAATGCTGGTGTCAGGGATCCAATCAGAAGAATGTGCAAACTGTTCAATCAAAATCAAAATCTTGATTCATTCCGACATGATAAATGCAGTCCTTTTTTGGTAGAAAATAGAATGCTCTTTTCTTAAAAAAAGAAGAAAAAAATAATATACTTTGTTTTTGCTTTTCAAGATTTTTTTAAAAAGGAAAACTTTTATTTAAATAATGCTATTGCACATTTCTCTATTTTTTTCCGTGTGCAAAATAATTTTCTTCTTTATGTATTTTTTTCCTATTTAAATGTAAACATATTTGTATATGCCTAATTAACCACTGTACAAGTTCATCCATGAAAAAAGTTAAGACGCTGACGAATTTTCCAATAATCGTTATAAATAGTATTTTTAATTACTATCTGTTTCTGTGTTTAACCGTCAACAAAAAAGTCGTAAGCAATGATTTTATAGAAATTACATGGATAAATCCCCCCTTATAATTGTGAAGTGGTTTGTAGGGAAGCCCGATCAGATTTCCCGACGTTAAGTGGGACCACATCCCGGGAGGATCGGGTGTCGATAGTGTCGCTTTAATGTCACCCAACCAACCTACTCGCCTTAATCAGATTTTGCGCCCTCAGTTCGTGGCTTTATTCTTCAGAGTGTCACACATATCTTTCCAGGGGGGCAAAGGACCGAATACCTAACCTAATCTAGCCTAACCTAGCCTAACGTTTTTAAAATCTGAAGATTTTTGTACATCGCGGTTTTTTGGCTTGGTTAGGTAAGGACAAATATTAAAATAATTCGGCAGATGGCTAAAGGGACAAATTGCACACGTGCAATGTACAACTATTGCACTTCGTGCCTGAGTGGTGTACAACAATATACAACATCAATTGTGATGCTGTGTGGAGGGTCTTTCTATGAAAACGAAGGAGAGAAAGTTCTGAGACATTTATTTTATTTTATTTTATTTTAAAAAGAAAGACAAACATTCCCGGGTTACGAATAACCCAACAATGTTTGAAAATCTCCTACTACCACCACAGAAAGCCGAAAATGTTGCTTGTGTTGTGATGGCCGACTTAGCCAGCTGAGGAATCGAACACGCAACGCCCGGGTGGGACCCAAGCGCTATGCCCACTCAACCACTGACCGGTCAAAAAGGGTATCTAGGGGTCAATGTGTACAGCAAACTCAAAATATGAAACCATCTTTCCTATTGCAGTGCAAGGCTACGGGTCGAGAGTGTACGGCTCGAGAAGTCTAGATGAGGTCTTTATTAACCAGTCTCTCCTGATCCGGCCTACCAAACACCCGCCATAGGTGGGCAAACAAAACCTCGACAAACCTCGCCTTATGAACCCTGGCACCCCTAATAAGCCACCAAACGTAACGAACCACTTGACGTGACCTATGGCAGGGGTGTTGATATGCCTGACTTGTTAAAAGTTTCACCTTGCAAAGAAAATAAGAAATGCATTGATTAAAAAAAAAATAAAAAAATATCATCAAACATACTGGACGTGGAGTAAAAATCAAGAACCAGATTGTAATATTTTTATGAGTGGTTTTAAAACTCTTGTTAAAGCTTTTAAAACAATAAACTTAAATACAATTGAATGAACAAACGTAACCCCTTCGCAACAGCAGAATACTTTTTTTAAATATTTTAACATTAATCTGTTACTTTCAGAATATAACAATAAGTTGCATGATCTTTTTAACCAAAAGTACAGGCAAATATATTATTGATACATTTTTTGATTCCCTCCCTCTATATAAGAAAAAAACATTTCGAGCACACTGAATTCGCACACATAACACTCACATCCACACACATCCACACACACACACGCGCACCCTCACACATACAAACACTCACACACTCCCCTCTCCTTCAATAATTTACTAACTTAATTTAGGTAAAATGTATAATTTATCACATAAAAACAAAAGTATATAACAGCGACATGTTATTGGTACTGATAAGTTTTAAGATTTTCACGGCCAAAAGCATTTTCGTTATTTGTTTTTGGGGTGTTATGCCGTGTTGCGCTACCTCCTTCTTTAGCCAACGTTTCGGATATCGTTGCAGTGTCCATCATCAGGGCAGATCCGGCAGATCCGGTAGATGTCTGATGAACGATGTCCGAAACGTTGGCTAAAGAAGGAGGTAGCGCAACACGGCATTACACCCCAGCTCCGGTAGATGTGTGATCTGCCGGATCTGCCCTGATGATGGACACTGCAACGATGTCCGACACGTTGGCTAAAGAAGGAGGTAGCGCAACACGGCATAACACCTCAAAAACAAATAACGAAAATGTTATTGGTACTAATTAATGTGTAAAATTCTATAACTTTGGAACTATTTTCAACTATGTAATTATGTGCTGTTTGTTTCTGCAAAATAAAATAAATAAATCATTTTAAACAACACGTTTTTGAATTAATTTCTGAACGATGAATGATTATTTTATCCCTCGTGAACACATTTTTGTACATTTTGAACAAAGCAGTATTATTAACTGGTGCCTAAAGGCTTACTGTAAGGGCCACTTATCATTGAATAATTTTAAAAAATGTCAACGGGGGACTAAAGCATTCTAATTCGAAATTGACTCTGAATTCAAAGTAAATACTAAGAATTCAATAAATCAAACGATCCATCCACTCATGAGAAAAATGTTTGAGCGTCTCAAGATTAAACGTACTTTTTGTACTTAACTTGAACAGATCACATTTATCAGATCAAAGGATTTAAAATATGTCTCAATTCATTCCAAAGCATGCTTCAAATTTATTAACCTTATTAAACATGGATCACGTACTATATATATAAATATATTTTTTTTTTACATTAGCTCCACACAGGACGCCCTGAGGAAACTAATTACTCTCAGGGCCTATGTCATCTTAGGGGATGCTGTGTGGAGGGTTTTTTTTAAGGAAGGGAAGGAAATAAATTCTGAGAAGGAAAAGGGTATGAGAGGTGGGTAGGAATCTGGGAGTCAGTGTGTCCAGAGGATAAAATACCTCCCTCAATCAGTCTCTCTCGATCCTGCCCACCACGCAGCAGGTGGGCTCACGCATCGGCCGCCAAGACCTGGACAAACCTCACCCCATGAACCCGGGCACCCCTGCTTAGTCACCAAATGTAGCGAACCACTTGGGGTGACCTATGGCAGAGGTGTTGGTTATCCAATAACTGGTTCCTGGGTCGGCGGTACCCGTACTCGCCTCCCAAATATACTTATGTTGATGTTATCTCTGGTGTGAAGTTAACGTCGATTTGATTGTTGCTAAAGGGTGCGGAAGCTATATTAGGATGCATTTAAATAAAGAGATTTAATTCTTTATACTTTGCCAATGTACTTTGTGGTATCATTTAAAACTAACTAACCATCAGGGGTAGGCAGAGAGGACTACATCTTCAAAAAATCAACGAAATTAACAAATTATTTTCGTATGCAAACTACTCTAATTAGGGCGTAGTCCGCCGACAGTTTCGCGGACACCATAGCATATCTCTTTTGTATTTGAATAACTTTGGGCGTCCCCGACTTCTTCTACCATTCACATTTGCGTCATATATTCTCCTTACACTCCTTTCCTCGTTCATTCGCTCTACATGCCCAAACCATCTGGGCGTCCCTTTCTTAATTTTACTTATTACGCTTACATCAGCCTTGCATTCTTCGCGGAACTCTACATTTCTCACACGATCGTACCTGGTTTTACCACACATAAATCTCCACCACACAGGGATCTCATTTTTACAGTATTCAGTCTAAATTCATCCTTCCTCTGCCAGTTCCATGCCTCACTGCCATACATCAGGGTAGGTACCAGCACCCCATTATGGACGGCTAACTTCGCTTCTTTGGACAGTTTTTGGTTGGCGCCAATTTCAGTCCTCCATTAATAGAGTTGCCTGCATTTACCCTTCTTTCGATATCTCTGTCAGCCCTCCCATCTCTCGTAAACATACTTCCCAAGTACACAAACTCATCCACCTGCTCCAAGTACTCATCATTCACAACTATGTTGCACATCTTTATTTACTATCTAAGCAGCATTATATGTATAAGACTGATTACTGTGAACTATATATATATATCAATAATTCCTTAATTTACTAAAAATAACTTATCTTTTCCAATAATTCTTTAACTTCTTCACCTTATTCTTGTAATCCAATATAACTACATAAACTCTCTTATTGTAGGAGAATTTGTGTTGATAGTATCAATTAGTGAAAAATTTCAATCTATACTAACGAATGTATATCCGCAAACTGTAAACTTCACCCGCCATAACACAGGGTCATCCCTAGCATGGAGGGTGAAATATCACAAAAAACTATATGTACTGTCGATAATTCATGTATTAAATAAATAAATAAATAAATAAACATTGTTTTCATACTCTCTCTTTCAAATACCATGACTTTAGACTTACTTATATTCATCATTAGAGATTTAATATTATACAGATTAATTTTTATTAAGAATTCAAACTTACAAAAGCGATGTTATCAGATAAGTTTGGTAACACGGAGGTTAGCATGGAAGACGTACGATGTAATTACGTCCGACACTCAAGAAAAAATAACGGCTGGTTTCAAAACCGCTCCGGTATTCCAGAAGCGCGGTCCAACGCGGTCTACGCGCTACAGTGTGGCAACTGTTTTGACGGACTCGCAATCCGGAAGTTGCGGGTACAAACACCGGCGGGCGCAATGAATTTTATTTGATTCTACTTCTTGGTGTGCTCTATCAGGTTCCCCCGACGTTGGCGATCACTCTGGAAAATGTCTCTCTGTTTTGCGCTGCCTGGAATAGCTCTTCCACACTTCTAAAGCCGGTTCACTCTCGTACATTTTGCAGCCAAGACATTTGTCTCCTACCAGGCCCTCGGCGACCCTCTATCTTACCTTTAAATACCAATTGGAGCAAGTGATATTTCTCCTCTCGAAGTATGTGACCCAGACATGAAATTTTATTTGATTAATTTGTGTTATTTCAAAATTTATTAATTTAAAAATAATATGTATTACATATGTGGCAAGTTCCAGAGTGGGAGATACTCTAAAAGTCGTCCTGGTGTAAGACCACCATTCAGAATTGAAACGTTTGCTTGAAATGGCTTCAGAGGTGTTTGGTGACCAGATCTGAATAGCTAAGTATCCCCCCACCTTCCTGTTCCTCATCACCATCCCCTCCCCACTACCTTCAGCCTCAAAACGTACCCCAATTTGGGATGCCATAATCTCACTGGCTCCAGACGGTTGGGAGCAATTGAGACTCCCGTGCGCTCTCTATATAAAAAAAACAGATGAAAATTGCCTGTATTTAAAATCAAAATAAGTTTATTAGTTTTATTAGTAGTTCCTACAATGCCATTATGTAATGTGTTTGAACATCTTTTCGTCTGTTATTTTGAATACATCGTTGTGACGATTGCGGCTGAAGTTTTCAGGCAATGTTTTAGTTTAATCGATAAAGTGTGGAAAAATTAATACCTTTTTATTAGTGAGGTTTTCCTTGTGCTCCTGCACATACTCCTTTTTGAGAGGCTCTGTCTGCAAGTCTGGGAGTGAGTGACTGATCCTGATGGCTGTCTGACGAGACAGCGAGTCGCACTGGCTGTCTTCTGAGGACCTTCGTGACCTGGAAAAGACAATAAATAAGTACATCATACCTAAAAATGCAAGGCTCATGTAAGCAATATGTTTCAAACATAGAACTACCTTTGAAAATATACAAACTGATCGAGATACAAGAACCAAAGGGCATAATCTCTTACTTATCCCTTTTGCTAAAACAGCTTTTAGCCAAAGAAATTTTAAATACTTCGCAACGAAACTATATAACGCACTTCCACTGGTCATTGGACAAAACACAATGTATTTTAAATATAAATCTGACACCAAGTCCTGGATCACCAGCCAAAACAGAATCAACAGTGAGATACGGGATAACTTCTTGGGGTCAATCGTGTAAAACCAACATAAAACATGAACAAATGATTCAAAACGCCATGGTAAAGTTGCTAGTAATAACCGTATATTACCTGTGCGTGCTTATTATGTGGCGAAAAATTGTGTTGCAGCATATATCCGGCAGTCCATATAAAACAATGGTGGATCATGCACACAATACGCGTCCATTACAAAATAAAGGAACGAAAGTAACTGTGTTTCAAAATAAATATGGTCAAAGAACCCTTGAATATATTATACCATTAATACTTAACAAGTTGCCATACCAATTTAAAGAAAATTGCTCTATAACAAAATTCTTACTGATGTTAAAATCATGGCTCTTATTGAGTAACCTTATGTATTAAGATTATAGTTTGTTCTTTCTTACCATGCATTAAATTGCTAGTATGTGACTAACTACTAATGTATTGCTGTTATCATGTTGTACAACTTTTTCAAATATATGTATGTATATATATTAACCATAACACATATAAATATACATATATATTTTCTAATTCCACGCCACAATGTTGTATGTATGTTATATTTTGTGTATGTCGTTGTTACGCTTATGCGTTTGTGATTATTTAATTTGTTGTTGTAACTAATCTGTAGAACTAATCTCCTGCTGACAAGCGATTTGCAGTAGCTTAGCGGGTAATAAATTCCAATTGTATGCAATTTTTATACAATAATAAAAAAAAAACAAAAAAAAAATAAAAATAAAAAAACATCAAAGATATTATCATAACCAACTTATAAGTATATATTTTTAGAATTTTATTTATTTATTTATTTATTTAATACATGAATTATCAACAGTACATATAGTTTTTTGTGATATTTCACCCTCCATGCTAGGGATGACCCTGTGTTATGGCGGGTGAAGTTTACAGTTAGTGGATATACATTCGTTAGTATAGATTGAAATTTTTAGTAAATTAAGGAATTTTTGTTCATATGAAGCGGATACTTTGTGATGTGACATTATTAATTTAAAATAAAACAATAACTTTGTAAACACCACTTTTATTTTATACTTTATGCCGACCGGGTTTCGCTACAACCGTAGCTTCATCAGGGCAGTATAATACTCTACTAACATTAGGTTACATTTGTGTTATAATATATATTTTAACAAAAAATGGGCTGGGCTGGACTCGTCAAGTGGAGGAGGAAGAGGGAGGCATAGATGGAGAATTGGGAAGGGAACGGACGTGTTCTTTATCAATAGGGAACAATCTTAGTATGGGACTTTTATTTAAATTAAGTTGGTTATTTACTACCTTACTATTAGTGTTTATGGCTTTCCTAAGTTCAAGTGCCTCTAAATTATCCAACCTTAGACCGATGTCGTTTTTATGAATAAGTTTGGCGCCAGAGTTTTTGTCAAATTTATGATCGTTTTCAATCAAGTGGTTTGCAAATTCTGAAAATCCAGAGCTGTGTAAACATCGAAGATGTTCTTTGACACGGGTGTTTAAAACACCCGTGTCAAAGAACATCTTCGATGTTTACACAGCTCTGGATTTTCAGAATTTGCAAACCACTTGATTGAAAACGATCATAAATTTGACAAAAACTCTGGCGCCAAACTTATTCATAAAAACGACATCGGTCTAAGGTTGGATAATTTAGAGGCACTTGAACTTAGGAAAGCCATAAACACTAATAGTAAGGTAGTAAATAACCAACTTAATTTAAATAAAAGTCCCATACTAAGATTGTTCCCTATTGATAAAGAACACGTCCGTTCCCTTCCCAATTCTCCATCTATGCCTCCCTCTTCCTCCTCCACTTGACGAGTCCAGCCCAGCCCATTTTTTGTTAAAATATATATTATAACACAAATGTAACCTAATGTTAGTAGAGTATTATACTGCCCTGATGAAGCTACGGTTGTAGCGAAACCGGGTCGGCATAAAGTATAAAATAAAAGTGGTGTTTACAAAGTTATTGTTTTATTTTAAATTAATTAAGGAATTATTGATATATATATATATAGTTCACAGTAATCAGTCTTATACATATAATGCTGCTTAGATAGTAAATAAAGATATTTTATGTTTTGCCTGCTCTATAGTAAGAAAATGATATACTTATAGTTAGATTGGGTTACAAGAAGAAGATGGAGAAGTTAGAGAATTATTATAAAATGAGAAATTTGAGGAGTTGTTAGATATAGATCATACTAAATAATCTTGTACATACATGCCGCTAATTTAGAAAATAGAGATATATTATGTTTTGTCTGAAAAGTGATTAAATCGATAGAGTGTAGAGTGAATGGGTGTTAAAATTGTAATGTATCCCATGTGTAAAGATCCATTTCGTAATTTGTGTTTTAAAGGAATGGGGTTGACTCAACGTTTTTAAGTTTTCAGGGATAAGGTTAAAGATTTTAGGAGCTAGGAAGAAAAATTGTCTTTGAGCTGACGTGGTGTGTAGTGTAGGTACATTGTAGTGTCTGTTGGTTATTGTTCTGGTGGTGTAGTTGTGTTGTAAGAGAGTTTTGTTTTTGTATTTGAACAGGAAATGTATTAGCATAAATTTTAAATGGAGTTGCCGTATGTTTAAGACGTTATACTCGATGAGGAGTCGTTTGGAGGGGTATCTTGTCGGTCGCTTGTTAATGACACGTATTACCATTTTTTGGGCTTTTAGTAGAGGTTCGATGATAGATTGTGCACAGCCACCCCAAGTTATAATGCCGTATGCTAATAGAGATTGGCAGAGAGCGTAGTAAACAGTTTTAAGAGTTGAGGTAGTAAGGATATTTCTTAGGGTTCGGAAGACATAAGAGAGTTTGCGGATGCGTGTGGTTAGACTGGCCAAGTGCTGATCCCAACGAAGGTGTTGATCAATGATGACCCCCAGATATTTTATGTGGGTGGCGTGTTCCAAGTTTGGGCAATTACAGGAAGTGCAAGTTCTTAGACAGGAGTGAATTATTATATTCTGATTGTTGGTAGGTTGGGTTGCAGCAGAAAGACTGAAGGTTAAGAATTTTGTTTTTCCAGCATTAAGGGTTAGGAGATTATCATCTAACCATTTCTTTATCTGGCGTATGTCGTTTTGAGCTATGTCGAATGCTCCTTTCCAGGTTTTGTGTCTAGTTATCAGTACAGTGTCATCTGCAAAAGATATTAGTTTCCCGGTTATGGGAAGGTTACAGAGATTGTTGATGTAGATGAGGAACAGAATAGGGCCTAGAACACTTCCTTGTGGGACTCCGAAGTGGATTGGTAAGGGGTTACTTGTTATGTTGTTAATTTTCACAGCTTGCGATCTGTCGGTTAGGTATGATGAGAACCAGTTAAGAGTTCTACCTCGGATGCCTATTTGAGATAGTCTTTCTAGAAGTATGGGGTGGGAAACCGTATCAAATGCTTTGGCTAAGTCTAGGAATATGGCTAGGCAGGAATCACCTTCGTCCAGGCTGTTAGTGATCTTATTCGTCAAGTCTAAGATTGCAGATTCTGTATTTAAATTATTTTGAAAGCCAAACTGATTAGGCGAGAGAAACTTCTGGGTTTCAAGATGGGAGACAAGTCTACTTTTAACAATTTTTTCAATGATTTTTGACAGGACACTTAGCAAAGAAATGGGTCTATAGTTTTCAATATTTGTTTTATCGCCACCTTTATAGATTGGGATAACTGTTGCATGTTTTAGTCGGTGTGGGAAAGAACCGCTTTTAAAGCTTAGGTTAACGATATGTTTTAACGGCATTGTAATAAAGTGAACTATGTGTTTTATTATATAAGGAGAAATATTGTCATTACCAGCAGCACTGTTTGTTTTAATGGTGAGTATTGTGTCAACTATTTCTTTATTTGAGGTAGGGGCTAGGATTAGTTCCGGGTGCAAAGAGCTCTGTTGTCTTACCCGTGAGGTTAAGAGATTTTGTGTTTTGTTTGTTGCTTTTAGAATTTTGTTGGCTAAGTTCGTGCCGATGTTACTGAAAAAATGGTTGGCATGATCAGCTAAGGTTTTTGGGTCATCATGGACTTGGATATTTTTCCCATTTATGGCGAGTGATTGCATTTTGAATGAGGTTTTATTATTTTCTGAGATGTCATTGACTACGTTCCAGATTATTTTACTGTCATATCCCGATTCTTCAATTTTTTTTTTGTAATAGTTTTGTTTGGTTATTGTTATGAGATTATTGCAAATGTTACGATATTTTTTATAGAAGCGCAAGAGTTGAGGGTCTGGGTTGTTTACGGATTGTTTATGGAGTCTGTCTCTTTTACGTATACAGAAGATAAGGCCATTTGTAATCCATGGTTTTAGTTTCTTTTTTTTGTTCGATGCCATTATAATGGGGAAAGTAGCGTGGTTAATGTGGGCAGTTAGTGATGCAGAGAAATTTTCAAGAGCGTCGTTGACATTTTCAGAAAGCAGGGTAGATTCCCATTTTTCTTCTTCAACATACTTTATCAAATGAACCATATTAACAGTTTTATGGGAAGGATTACTGGACTTAGGGGGAGTAGATTTTGAGTTGTGTAGTTCGAGAATGGTTGAGTAATGGTCAGTTACAGTGGATTCGAATACAGCTGATTTAGCGGTTCGCTTTGATCTAACCATAATATGATCTATGCATGTCTTAGTAGTGAGGGTGACTCGTGTAGGTGTGTTGATGTGTGGTATAAGGCCATGTAGTGCCATTAGGTTTAGGTAATTTGTAGCGTGGGGGCTGGATTCATTTAGGATGTCTATATTTATGTCACCGATTATGATGAGATCCTTAGTTTTTTCATCGATATTTTTTTCGAGAGAGTAGAGAAAAGGGGTGACATTGTTGGACTTTGGGGAGCGGTATATTGCGAGTATATTTAAGTTATCGATTGAGATATTAAGACAATTTGCATGGTCGACTGAAATTTCGGATACTGCATGTTTTAGGTTAGACTTGACATAAACTATGACCCTAAACTATGAGAATGGTACGGCGATGATTGTCCTTTATTTTTAATGTAATATTGTGTCATTATTAGCATTTTTATTATACGTGTTATTAGTTTTATTATAAACTGTTCATGCTTAAAAGTGCCTGCTCTAAACATAGTTTTTCCTAGTGAGGCAGGCAAAGGACATCACAAATTGTAAGTCTAGAATTATCTAATTAAGATGAATTAATAAAAAAAAATTAAATAAAATAGCTTAAAGACCCTTTCTTTCTATAAATTCTTTAATTTATTCTATAGGTACAAAAAAGAAAGTCAATCCATGTAAGAATTCTCTACCAACTGTGAAATTTGAAACTACCTTCAAAGTTAGCCAATCTTGAGATTTGCAGTCGGCCAACGTAAGCGAGATTCTCCGATGCAGACTTTTCTAAAGGTTCAAGTTAAACACGCTTGTAATGGATTCAGCGAAACTTCCACCGGAGTACCTACTCCCTACTAGCTACTTGGTACACGTGTTGAAGCGAGTTGAGAATTCGAAGATCAAATTGAATTTTATCGGAATGTCGACATAGACGTCACGATGTAAAAGTTCGATATGGCGCACTTGATTTTATTCATGCTTCGTACAGAAATACGTTACGAGAAGTACTGTCGATTCCGCTTAATTGGGACACATTGAACCCAAATATTTTGTCCCGAATAAGCGGCTAACCTCAATAAGCGAAGTTTGAGGGAGGTACATAAAATAAATTTACTGAGTTTTTTAAATTTTTTTTGATTCATTAAAAATAATATACGGCATATTTGCAGCACGTTCCAGTGAGAAATAAGCTCTCAGTAACGCCCTTGAGTAACACCACCATTCAGAATTTAAATGTTGCTTGAAATGGCTTTAGACGTGTTTTGGTGATCAAATCAGAATAACCTTCCTCTTCCCCATCTCCATTCCCTCCTCACTACCCCCAGTTTTACAAAACATACCTCAATTTTTTATCGTAAGTATTACCAACACAGTACATGTAAGCACTTTCATACTGCAACGTATGCGGGGACAATGGGGGTCTAGTGTCGCTTAATTAAATGTAGAGTCGTTCTATAAAAAATTAGAGTCCTTGTGAGAGTCCTTAAGGAGGAACCATCTGTTACCTACACCAGGGCGGGTATGTGGTGGATAAACTCCAATACCTCAATTGGGGATGTCATAGTCTCTCCAGCTCCAGACGGGAGTTATTTGGACTTTTATGCGGTATTCAAATTAATTTAAAAAAAAAAAATTAACAAGGATTTTTTTTTAATTGAAGTGTCATTTTCAATATCTGAAATGATTATCAGGTATTCAGGCAAGCAATAAAATAGGCACCTGTCTATAAAATAATATTTTAATTGATAATTAAAAGTAATTTTCAAAATTCTAACTAATGTGTCAAAAATTCAGACTAACCTGTGATTTTTCACCGGTCTGTGCTGGTGTATTATAATATAGCACATTAGTGAGTTTCTGTAATTTTATGTATTATGCATCCTTAGAGTGAGTTTTTGCTTACATTTTCTTTTTGAAGAAACTCTGCCAAAAATACCCAAGAAATACATATTTTTTTCTTTAATTTTATGCTTTATCTACCTCTCCTGATATTTCGTAACTGAATTGTTCAAACTTAAGTGAAAACATCTGTTAAACTATTATTTAATTTCCAAAAAATATATGAATGATCGCTTTGCGATAATCATTGCAATTTTTCATTTTGGTTTTGACAACGTCTAAGACGGGCTCACTTAAAAAAAATAATAACGTAATTAACGTAGTTATATTGGAAATAGTTTGGAGAAAGGTTGCGGTAAAGGTGCTGTTTACCATAAGAAATCCTTTATGCAGATTTCGTCATCTCAGATAAAAATATATCAAAAAGGCCCCGAAGGCAGCATTTTTCTGGAAAATAAGGTGTTGAAAAACTAGTGATGAAAATGTAAAGTCATGCAACGTGTATTATAAACAGGTGCCAGGTAGACACTGATTTTAGCAAGGCCTTTGACAAGGTGTGTCACAAAATATTAACTAATAAATTAGCGACACTTGGAGTACACTGTAGTTTACTAAATTGGTTTGTGGTTTAAAAAAAGTCTTTGTGTAAAAATAAATGGTTCAAAGTTTTACAAATTTATAGCGAAAAGTGGAGGGCCGCAAGGCTCTCATTTCGGGCCCATTTTGTTTATTATATTTATAAATGATATTGTTGAAATATTTACGAACATAAATGTGTTACTTTTTGCCGATGAAATGAAACTTTATAAAGTAATTAATAACATTAAATAAACTTGTAAAGAATAATTACATATATACAAATAGTAGGTATGTTAACTACGCTTAAAGTAACAGAGGTTGCCTTTTAAAGGCAGCTCCATTGATGCTAATTAGTGAGTACTGCAGACTGGGAGATACGAGGATTGTCCAAGAATTAAAGACCTTTCCTCGTTTTTGGTGACGAGGACAGTATTTCTCAAAATATGGCCGCACTCGCGTGTAGCTCAGACTTTCCCCTAAAAAATGAGCGGTGATCCGCTTTTCTTCACCTGAAGCAACACTTGGCCGGAAAACCTTTGGAGGGAGAGGTGATAGCATTCTTGGCGGGCGGCGCACGGTGTTCTACGATAAGGTAATCAAGGAGTGCCACGGAGCGTCACGGCCCACCAATCGCATCAATCGTAACGGGGATTATGTCGAAAAATAGTAACAATATGTACCTAAAATATTGTACAATTTTATAACATAATTTTTCCTGATTTTTAAATAAGAACGGTTTTAATTCTTGGACAACCCTCGTAGAACATACCGTGCTGTCGATGATGGAGATAACCTTCGGAAATATAGAAATGAATGCTCTCCATGATTGCCGAGTTTTCAAACCATTCACGAATCAGTCTGAATAATGTGTAGAAATGGAATCTAGTCTACTTTTGCAATACCAACTAGAGCGTTCCGCTACATAATTGATTTCAACCTTGAGCGCTTGGGAATTTCGGTGCCTTCAATTTGGATATTCCCGCCCTCTTTCAAAAAAACATACCTCCGAATTTTAATATGGTGACATATAAACGGCGTTTAGTATTAGAGAGTAATTGAATGCACCTATATTTAACCATTAACCGACTGCGCTTAGCTGAATCATAAATCTAATGTAAAATATCTTGGAATCTTAATAGATAAAAATGTTAAATGGAAAGATCATATCAATCTCACTGTGGAAAGAATAAGAAAATATATACATATATATATGTTTTCCATAACATACGAAATATTTTAAACAAGAAAACTATCAAAATTGTCTATGATGCATTAATTCAGTCCTTATTACAGTGCGGCATTATTGGGTGGGGAGGGGCCTTTAAGGCTTCCTTGCAGCCCATAATTATAATTCAAAGAATAATTATAAAAATCATCCTTAGGAAACCATACGACTTCCGTACTATAGAGATATTTCGGGAATTTAATGTACCATCTAACACAGAATTGTATAAGAGAAACGCTTTATATCAAATTTACAAAGAATATTTTATTCAAAAAATTCACCCCTCAGATAGCATAAGCAATAGATTTAAAACTAATGGCTTAGTAGCCATCCCTATGCTTAGAATGACCACGGCTCAGCACCACTATTTGTATTTAGGTGTAAGATGGCATTAATTAGTATAATAGAAACACTGAAATATGAATTATTCAAAAAGCAAATTAAGTCCCTTAAATTGGATAATGATATATTGTACCTTTAATGTAATTTACCCTTACTTAAACTGTAATATTTAAAATTTAAAAAAATATGTATTGTTATTGTCCTTCTAAAACTATTTTTTTATAAATTGTGTATCTATCTAAAATAATGTTGATATTTATTTCATAAGTTCTTTGATAATTGTTTACACATTTCATTATAACATTATTATTATTTTTTTTGTTTGTATATCCCATAAACACGAGCTCCTAGAGCTCAACTTATGGAGTAGTAGAATAAAATATGAATTATTTTAGAACCTTGCATATGTAATCATTTGTAATGTATAAACAAAATTCTTGAAATAAATAAAAAATAAAATAAAAAAGTTTAAGCCGTATTTTTAGCATTCACAAAAAATCGGTAAATTAGATATACTTATTCGGAGAATATTAAATATTACGAGGTCTATTTGAGGTCTGTAATTAACTATTTGTAGTAACTAGGCCCTAGATGATAACCACAGATATAAATACATGCATTTTGTTATGTGAACACATGATCAATGACTTGTAAGAAATTGTATTTCAAAAGTTTCGGCTTGCAAAATTTCAATAACAAATAATTCAGAAAAGATTCGAGACATCTCTTGTTACAAAGTGATGCTACTAAGTTATCTTTGTGAATGATTAAAGTATAAAATGCGCGGAAATTTTAAAAATAATTTCAATAATTTTTTTAATATATCTCTTCAAATTGACCGCATTTTTGCCACCGAACCCTCGAGGCAAATTGTATTCTTCGAACAGCCAACAAAACTCTTTGAACAAAACCTAAACATTAGTTGGTCATTCTACCACATACCAAGTACATTACAAATGCGAAAGTCTGTTTGTTTGTCCTTCTTTCACGTCGCAACGGAGTGACCGATTGACGCGATTTTTTACATAGGGACTGGGAAGTGTCGGGCTACTTTTCATTCCGGAAAACTATCCCATTCCCGTGGGAAAATTCTTTGTACGAGTATAATAATTTTGCCCTGATATCACGCGAGCGAAGCCTGTCAAACTTGTAATAAAGCTAAGTGTTAAATAAATAAGTTATTAGTTTGGTTCAAAAATAAAAGTTTATTATTTAATTTTTTATTTTAACTTTTATGATTAAAACCTCAAATAGTAATATTTAAATAAATGAAGACAATATAAGCGAAACTCAATCGAAAATCTGGAAACAGAAAAATCAGAAAAACATATTGACACCTCTGGGACAAGAGGTGTCAATATAAGCAAGAGGTCCTGGGTTCATGTCCCAGAGGTGTCAATATGTTTTTCTGATTTTTCTGTTTCCAGATTTTCGATTGAGTTTCGCTTATATTATCTTCATTTATTTGTTTATTATTTCATAAATTTTGTAATAAATGTTATTTAAAGATTTGGCCTCAAGTCTTATGCAAAATGGATGCTAAACTTGATTGTGTGTGTGTGTCAGTAGCCATTATGGACGAACTGCAAATTGGATCAACCCTCAAGTCTAATGCAAACATTCTATTTTACTTTAAAATAAATTTTATTCTATCATCTCTTAGAGAGTGCAATATTTACTTCCTTTAATTCACTTCCACGTATTGGCACATCGCACCTAGCAGAACTAGGGCTACCGCAAATAACGTTCTTTATATTATCCTATTGGGTGATCTAAGTAATTCTAGATCTAAGTAAATGTAAATTAAAGTGATCTAAGTAAAGTAAATAATAGGTATAAATAAGAGCAAAATTTACCTTCCTTTAATCCACTTCCATGTATTGGCACAATGGTATCCAACTGTACCCGGCAGAACTAGGGCTACCGCAACCAACGTTATTTACGTTATCGTAAGGTTTACAATGAATATTTAACTGGAACAGAAGACGTTCATCCTATTGGGTGATCTAGGTAATTAGAAAGCTAGATAATCCGACACTGCGGGAGCCCAGCTGTCTATCGTGTATCATCGGGTATTTCCGTAACCGTTCGTGCATTAGACTGGAGCGACGATAGTCGACACGCATGCTAACGACATCAAATGAATGAGTAAATAATAGGTTTAAATAAGAGCAAAATTTACCTTCCTTTAATCCACTTTCATGTGTTGGCACAATGGTATCCAACTGTACCCGGCAGAACTAGGGCTACCGCAACCAACGTTATTTACGTTATCGTAAGGTTTACAATGAATATTTAACTGGAACAGAAGACGTTCATCCTATTGGGTGATCTAAGTAATTCGAAAGCTAGATAACCCGACACTGCGGGAGCCCAGCTGTCTATCATTTATCATCGGCTATTTCAATAACCGTTCGTGCATTATAATCTAACAAAATAGAACGGGTTCAACACGAATTTCTTAAGTACTTAAATATCAAGCTAAAAATTCCATTAGAAAATCTTAATTATTTAAGTTTGATGAATCGACTTAATTTAATTACGCTGTCTGACAGAAGAATCATTTCAGTCCTAATTTTATTATACAGAGTCATGAACAACCTAATTGACAGCCCTGCCATCGTTGCTATTATTAAACTCCATGTACCGACAAGAATACTAGACAAAATATAACATTCTTTTGCAACACATACACAACCAACTATCAATCACACTCACTTACCAATAGGATGCATGATTTATGCAACAAGTTTGGTAGAATTGTAGATATATTCGCTGATTCCCTTTATAATCTAAAATGCAATTTAAACAAACACTTTGTGGAATCCTACAAATTATTATAAGGTGGGTATATTATATTTAACGATTTAATGTATTATTGTAATGTTTTATAATATAATTTATTCTATGTTATTGTCAAATATTGTATTGTTTAAAATATTTCATGGTTTTACGCTATTCAAAAAATTGTAAAACTTGTATATTCTTAATTTTTTTTACTTTCATAACTTTTAGTATAAATTCTATGTATGTGTAATCCTCGATAACTTAAATATTATTTTATAAATTATGTAAAAGCCCCTACGGGCGTACAACAACAATAAATAAATAAATTCGACACGAACGATGATAGTCGACACTAAGATACTAATTAACTGACGTCTGTTGTAACACCTCAAAACTACATAACTGTATAATATACTTACACCGTCTTTTCAAGGATGTCGAAACTCTACATATAATTTATACCGCATAAATGAATGAGTAAAGTGCAATATTTACCTTCCCTTAATCCACTTCCATGTATTGGCACAATGGTATCCAACTGCAGCCAGCAAAACTAGGGCCATCGCAACCAGCGATAGCCCTCCCGCAGTCTGGTATACAATCCAACCGTACCACTCGCCTGCAACAAGGAAACACATCGTTATTTTGTGGAAATACTAATGCTGAAAGAAAACGTTTCGTTGAACTGATAATCTGGTGAACTTAACTTAATAGCACCGATTCCTGTACATATTTGGAGTAAAAAAGTAGATGCCTTTCGATCACACGTCGCCACTGATCATACTCCTACGAGAAGGAGTGCTTTTTCGTGACCCGCTAGGTTATACCAAATTACTCTTTAGTAAAATATATTTTTTGCTTATTGCAAAAAAATATCATCGCGCTGCAAAATGACATCTGCATTTTTTACACCAAATATGCTCCGGAATCTTTGGTTAAAATTCTTCGTGCATGCGTGATTTGTCCAAAAAAACTTTGCTTTTGTACGACCTTACATTGGAGGTTGCCCAAAAATTTCCCGTTCGGCGTTCTAAGGAAACATAAGGGTGTGCCTCAAGGAAGCATTCTTGGGCCCCTCCTGTTCCTTATATACATAAACGAACTTCCAATTGTTGCTGGCACAGAATGTTCAATGTTTGCTGATGACACTGCTTTGTTGTTTGAATGTAATGGAGACGTTGACGAATTTAATAAACATATTAACGAGACTTGTCAATCAATAGCAAATTGGCTGTTATCACAAAATCTGTCACTCAACACTAACAAAACTCAAGTTTTACAATTTCGTCCAGTGCACGCTACACCTATAAACATAAATGTAAACTTCAATAATAATATTATCGAACCTTCCCAAACTTGTTCACTGCTGGGAATACAACTAGAAACTCAGTAAACGCCAAAGATGTTTTTATCATCCAAAAAAGATGTTTAAGAAAAATGACAAACTCTGCTAATCGGGATTCATGTATGTAGACCTATATTTAAAAATTTGAAAATTCTTACAGTCACCGACATATATATAATGGAGTTATGCATGTTAGTGCGATCATCTCCAGAAAAGTTTCCACACAAAAACTCTACACATAAACACGCTACAAGGTTTACAGAAAATTTATTAATACCAAATAAATTATTAATACCAAACAAAACAATTTTCCAAAAAGGACCCTTTTACATGGCCATTAAAGTATACAACAACCTTCAACATGATATTAAACAAATACAAGATACACTCAGATTTAAGTCATCACTAAAAACATTCTTTCTGAACAGGTCTCATTACACATTAAGTGAATACCTCACATAGGTACAACTGTTTTTATATTTATGTTTGTATAATAAATTAAAACAAATTTACTTTGTATTACACCACTTTTATATTTATATTTCATTTGTGTTCATATCTGTATAACTATGTTAGGTTAACTGGAAGAAATAGGATATAGGTACCTATAAGTTATACCTTTTGTACTAAATGAAAATTTTGTACAATAAATGATTTTAATTTTGATTTTTGATTTTGATTTTGATGGTGTCCTCCTTAACCGTACATGTCAGGACTCTAATTTTTGTTTATAAAGAAGTTACTTTTATTTATTTTTTTCAGTTTCATTTTTCATGCTTATTCGTTTAATTTATTTAATTTGTGTGTTGTTATGTACTTTTTACCTTAACTTATTATTTATCATTTTTTGTTATTTTAAAATATGGAATGTATTGCATTGCACTTCCCCTGCATACATTCTGGAATAAACTATTATTATTATTATTATTAAAATGATTCTAGACCTCCAACGTCCGGAAACATTGTTAGCAGGTAGTATGCGAGTGTGTACATGTTGTTAGTTATTTATTTCACAGTATCGCGTCTCATCTCCGCCACTTGATGTAGCTGAAATAAAAGTTTATTAATATAAAGGAAGAAAAGTTAATAGAATCATAAAATAACATATAATGATGAGATTGTATGACTTAACCAAAGCAGCTGAGCTGCAGTCGTCCGGCAGTCCCGCCGGGGAGAAGCGGAGCCATCAGTCCAGTCGCAAGAGAGACTTGGCGTTCGCGCCCCTAAGCCGGCTTCCCGGTAGGCCCTCGAAGAAAGTGTTGGGATTAAGGGGGAAAGACCTGAACACCCTAGGGATAAAAGCTTTAAGCACGACCTAGGTACATACAAAGTAACAAAAACTTCATATCCTTTTGCAAGACAACCTCCCCCTCCTTTGACGACCCACTGAATGGGTCAATGCCCAAAGGATCGGAAATAAAAGTCAGAGATTTAACGAAAAATGTACAGACCAGCATTTTTACAGTCGGTATCACTGATTAAGGTTATATTTTTACTTATGGCTGATGCGCACTAATAAATTTCATATTAATTCTGAAACGTAGGCAAAACACACAAAATAATACAACATTCTGGTAATATCCTTGTCAGTAAAATCTTAAATTCTGAGAATTTCATAGAAGCTTTCTAAATTAATCTTTTTTCACGATCAAGACAAACGAAACGGGATAAACATGACTTTAAATAATAATTGGTAAACATTTCTTTAGAAAGGTACTGAGTATAAAACGCAAAGGTTATAGAAATATCTTTTATAAAACCTAATTGTTATCGTCCGATGAAATAAACTAAACAAACAACTTCTAAAATAGGTTTTTTTGTTGTTTTCAACAAAAATTAGTTAATATATATATTTTTTTTAAAACCAAATTGGATTATCTTCAAATACATTTGCGCAACATTGTATTTTGCCTAAACCCTTTCGGAGCCAGTGTTTATTTGAATGTAAATAGATTTCAGAATTAATTCCTTAATGTCTATTATCTACACTAATATTATATTATAAATGAAGTTCGCGAGTTTGTTTGTTACGCTTATGCGAGAAACAATGGCTATGTATAATGGTGAGCTCTGGCGTTATGAAATAATAAATTTTAATATATCATATTTATTATACGTTTATTGTCACTTACAAAAGCGAGTTATTGATAACATCAGACGAAATGCAAAACAAATTGTTATTTTGGTAACTACTCGTATGTTGATATATTTGCGGGAAATTTTATTTCTGGCATCGTAGTGAATTGCCAAAATGTATGTCCGAACGACTGCACCAATTTGGATAATTCTTTTTTTTGTGTTTGTTATTGTCAGGACTTGTATAAAACTACTGGTGAGCTCTGGTATTATGAAATTTGCATAAAAAATTGCATTAGGTGGCACGCGAACCGTTTGAAAACTGAATTTACCGGAAATTAATGCGGGTGGGGGGAGGGGGGAGGGGAACTCGGGTAGGGGTTTGCAAGAGGGGGTGGGGAGGGGAACCCGGAAGGGGGAGGAAAACTCAGAAGGGGGGGAGTGGAGTGGGGAGAGGGAAAGTGGAGAAGGCGGAGTAGGAACGTGAGAGGGGAAGGGGACGCGGGAGAGGAAGGGAAAGCGGTAAAGGAACGGGACGAATGGGAAAGGACACACAGTGTCCCTGTGTGAGACAGGGAGAAACAATTTCTTTATTAAATGGCATAGCAACGCAAGCCGGGTACCAGCTAATAGCTAATAAAAATTGGCAGTTTTCGTTTTCCGAATTCTGATATAACTGGTTTGGCACTCTATTTTTTTTAATTGGATTTTAGCTAGCAGGTGGTGGCAATCTTTATATTTTGAATTATGATTTTATGTGTTTTTTTCTGATTTTTTTAAAGGTGAAAATATTTTTAATTTTCAAGTAATTTTTTTTAAATTGAATAAAATGTTATATTTTTGATTCACAATTTGTAATTTTAGTGAAACACGCATTTCGAGACCTAATTTTCTTTCAAATGAATATTGCAGTAACTTCTAAAGTATTGTAAATTTTAAAATTATTAATTTGTTTTTTTTTTCAAATATCTCAACCAATCGTTATCAAGAATAAAATTTTAATTCGGGAATGAAAGGGTTAAAATAAAATTTATTTCATCATATCGCAGAGTTTTGGAGTTAAAAGCATTGAATTGAATTTATCACAAAGATCACCGCCCGCGAGAGTTGTCTGGTCTAAGTATTTATTCTAAGTAATGGGATAAAATGTATCGTGAAAGGTACTAAACTTTAAAAAGTAAAACGTGTATCTCAATGCTAACACTCTCTGAAACGTTGAAATTCGTAGACAAACATGAACGTGCACCATAATACATGCTCATATCAAATAACGCACAACATAAGAACCCCAGACAATGTCAAATTAACATAAAAACGTGTTTATTTGTAAAAAGTCTGTCTATTACTTTACTGTTCTAAGTATTTAAAGTACCTAAACCTACCGCTGAGATGTGAAAGAAAAACATGTAGTTTTAATTAAAAGTCAATGTTAATTAAACGCACTAACAGTACATAGGTATTTATTGATTTATTAATTAATTGCCCATTTTAGGGGCTTTTATATATTTTATTTATCTTAGACAAAAGTTGACTGCAAATCAGAGATTACAAAATAATACAATAATAAGATGTTAATTAAGCCAATTATGAGCTTTCCACTGATGATAGTGAATGATAAAGTGAGACATTATAAGGGCATCTTCTTCATTAATTTATTTTTTAGTTATAATATATGAAAAAAGGAGGGGGGGGGGGGGGGAGGAACATAGGAATAGGATTAAGAGGCAAAGGACGGAAATATATGGGGATTGAATTTTCTAGTTTGAGTCGTGTTGCTTGGTGAGTTTTCGTTTTATGTCACGTAAAGTCGAGCTAAAAATGTCAATGTGGTAATAATTTAAGTTAAATGAATTAATATGAGCAGTAAAAAATTGACAGTGTTTCAGTAGCAATATTTTGTATTTATTAAGTGACAAATCGAAGATGTCCACTGAATTGGTATAGTTGGTTTAAGGTGTGAACCCTGTGGGACTCCACTTGTTGCGTATCTCTTTACTGACAAGGAGTATTTTATTTTAACAATTTATTAGTTCTTAAACCAGGCTGTGTTGCCACGTATACCAAGCTTTTTTGATTTCCAATTGAGAATTTTAGAATTTCACGCATAACAAAGACTTTCCTAAAATCAGTATGGAGTCTACTTGCTTTTTCTTCTGTAAAAGCATTGGTTGTAAAATTTTCATAGACTATAGGCACTTGCATGGATTTCATAACGACTTGGAAAAAATCGTGTGGATAGATTTTTTTTACTAAGATTACGAAAATGTTAGTAAAATTTTTTAGAAAGGTTCAGGTTTTTTTTTTTTTTTTTTTAAATAAATAAATCCATTTTTGGGCTCGTGACGTCACTACATGAAAATTTCCGGTCTCCGAAAATGTTCTATTAATTTTGTAAAATTCCACACCGACTTATTTTTTTTATATGGCAACACTTTGAATTCAGGCGAATTTTTGAATTTGACATTTAACGTTCACTACATTTATTGTTTCTTCTCTGCGAACTTATCATTTGGTTTGACATTTTGACAGATGTTATGAAGAGAACTCCGTACATTTTATGCTATCGGTACCTGTTTTAGAGGTATGATGGTAATGGTGCTGATTTTAACAAAATCAAATAATATAATATTTTAACTATAATTATAATTTACAAGTACAAGTATATAACATTGGATTTAGTAATATAGAAGTTGAACATTATAATGATTTATGATCAATAAGATGGATCAAGGAAAAAATATTCTTTCATTTTCGTTCTTTTTTTTAAATGATTTTCGGCGATGCAATTATCTTTGTATATATGAACCTCCGAAATGGCTCGACCGATTTTTATGAATTTTTTAAAGTATATTTGGTAGGTATGAGTTTGATCGTAAAGTATATTTCATACCGCTAGGTGATTAGGGTGTTCCTGTCAAGAACATTTTTTCAATTAGTTAGAATTTTTTTTTTTTTAAATACTTATAACCCCAAATTTTCACCCAAACCTCCCATTTTTTAATCGCGATTTTAGTATTTTTGTAACGAACAAATTTAACCGACGTTCGTATTTCAAACAAAACTAAATTATTTAAGTTGAATGACAGATGGCGCTGTGTAGGCCTCATCAAACTTTCATCCACACATGCGCAAGTCATTCACGAAAAGCGTCGCTTTGAGCGTCATTTTGACATTTTATTCGGCACTTGTTATGTGTCACAACGCAGTATAAAATTTAGTATGAATTATTTTCCCCACACACTTACAATAAATTCGATTTTTTTGTTTAACAACCAAAGTATTCACTAGAAAAAATATATATGGCAGAACAACGTTTTCCGGGTCAGCTAGTTACTTTGTAGTAAAATATGCCACTATTATTAAGTTTAGGATTTTTATTTTTTGAGTTTTTAAATGGAGTTCTACGAATTAAACACAATAACAATTTTAATTAAATGAAGATACTGTGAGCGAAACTCAATCGATAAATTTGGAAACAGAAAAATCTGCAAAATATATTGGCACTTCTGGGACTCGAACCCAGGACCTCTCGCTTTCCGGGCGACCGCGCTGTCCACTGCGCCAAGTGTCGATATCAAATTCCGTCATTTTTAACTGTATTATACTTCGACTAAGAACCACCCACATTATCTTCATTTTTCTTAACACATTTCTTAGTCGAAGTATGGATACAGTTAAAAATGACCGAATTTGATATCGACACCTTGACCTAGTGGACAGCGCGTTCGCCCGGAAAGCGAGAGGTCCTGGGTTCGAGTCCCAGAAGTGACAATATCTTTTTCTGATTTTTCTGTTTCCAGATTTTCGATTGAGTTTGGCTCACAGCACCTCATTTAATAAAATATTACAATTTGAGGTTTTACTCATAATGTTAAAATAAAAATTAAAAAAAAAAAAAAAACAATTAATATAAAGAAAACAGATTAACCGTCCGCGTATATCTTGTTGATAACCCCTGCAAAGTATCTACTTTCATCATAAGTGAGTACTGGACCTTGGGAGGAAAAAACTCTGAGAGGAAATTAATACGTTATTACTCAAATCACTGAACGCTAATTGAGTGTTAAAAAAAAAAAAAAATTGTTTTGCGAAAGCCTTTGGGACAGTTCCCAAAACTCAAACTCAAGTTACTATTGAATGAGTGAACATTTTTAATGGCCCTAAATTGGCCCCGGGGGCATTCGCAAATTAACATCCATCACGAACATTGTTTGAATGATTTTGGTCAGTGCTTTGTTTGGATTCAATTTGAAATCAATGTTATCCCCTTGTGGAAATATCTGTACATGGAATGTTTCCTGCGTGGAATGTTCGTTTTAATATGCGTAACGTGTTCCATGCTTATTATATTACGTTAGCGGTTATATTTTGGTTATGTGAAGTTTGCCACGTTAATTACGAGTATGTTGACGTGTTTTGAAAACGCCTAATTTAAAATGATAAAATCATTAATTTTCGACTGGTTTCAGTTCTTGTCTCAATTCAATTTCAACCAAACCGGGCGTTTATTTTATTTTCATGTATGTATATTGTTTTATTTTACCCACCTCACTAGACAGAGTCTGTTCCGAGGCGGGTAAATAACATATTATATTTATTAAAAAGATATGTGTCAACAAAGATATGTATGTATATAATAAGATAAAGATATATGCATATATGTACACACACATACATGCATGTACGTATTGTTGTTATATTAAATATTTAAATGTTGTTTTTATTATTTGATAAATTTTCATAAGATTGCATACGTAATATAAGATTTCATATGGAGATAAAAAATGTAAATACAGTATGTATATGATTATATAATGAATGTTGCTAGCAAGCAGTACCCAGCATATTTTATTATACTTGAATAATATATACTTTTGTGAGTAATTATATGAAAAGTGAATGTCTTTAAAAAGTACTTCGGTTAGTTCTTTAGTATATGTCGATTGTCTGTTCTTTCCTTTTCAGTCAACTATATTACAAAACTTTTGAACAAAAAAAAAACGTTTAAAAAATGTTTTAAAAATAATGGGAAAGAGACCATTTGGCATTTCATCTGTTTTATATTTGTTTTTTACGTTCCGGTTCCGGTTTCAACATGGTGGCCGTTGGTTCAGAAAAAAATATATTTTTTAAATGTGACGTGTTAACTGATTAAGCAGATAGGTATTTAAGCACGTATTTACAAACTAGCTTTTTCCCGCGGCTTCGCTCGCATGGCATTAGGGGATTTCCACTCAGCCTCCTCCACCTTCCCTCTCCCCACTCCACTCCCCCCATCAATCAATTATTTAATATCATAAATGCGCCAATTGTGAATAACTTCTAGTTAATAACATAAAAGATAGATTAGGAACCTCAAACATTTTCTACAGTAATGAAATGTGTTCCCTTTATAAAGCTGCTGCGATTTAACATTGTAGTTTATATCGCATTTTTATTACAAAAATTGAGTTACGCAAAGTTATTGACAATGGTTAGAAATTTTAAAGAATGTAACAGGGTATTGTAAAAACCGACAAAAAGTTTATGAAGTCTGGACATTATAAAAGGCCTGAAATATTGAGATTGACAATATATAACTTCAAATGAAAGAAAATTTAAAATAAATTTTCTTCGCCTTGTGTCTTTAATTTATTTTAATGTGTTACCGCACAAGAGTCGCAACTGCTCCCAACCATCTTTGGAAAAACCAGTTAGATTATGGCATCCCCAGTTAGAGTACGCTGTGAGACTAAAGGTAGTGGGGAGAGGAAGGACACGGGGAAGAGGAAGATGGAGAAGTACCTGAACATTTCAAAAAACTTTTCAATTCTAATGGTGGTCTTAAGCTAAGCCGATATGGAGTATATTCCATCTGGAACGTTCCGTAACCATGCTATTGATTATTTTCAAATGAATAAATTGTGAAATAATTCAACTTAATCAAGTAAAACTATTATTTAAGCTGGGATTTGAACCCGCGACCTATAGATTTCTGGACGAGAGCGTTTCCCCTCGACCACGTATAAAATTCATATTTTTAGGTTAATCAACAAGTTTTAAAAAGGGGGATTCAAATGAGTACCGAATCACTATGCCACAAGAAAACCAGCTTCACTATACATTTTATGCAAAGAGAGTGATTAATTAGGAATATTATCATTCCAGTATGATACGACAGTACGAAACGAAAAACTTTCAATGAAAAAACTGTTTTTAAATTCTTAAAGATAATTACGAATTTTTGTTTAATTACCACTTTTAATACCTGCTTCGCTTGTCATTTGAACTCTTGCAAATTTTAATTTCTTATTCTCAGTTTCTCAAGATATTATAATCTCTCAGTAGATTTAAAAACTCATTTTTTAACACATTTCTTTCTTTCGGAATAAATTTAAATTGAAGTATTTCAATTAGCTCGTGACGCAAAGTGACTCTGGAAAACTAAAAAGTTTCGAGTTGGCTTCATGACAGAATTGACGTACAATGAATGCAAAAAAGTCCAGAGCTCCGGGAATCGTAAAATCAGACAGATCATGATTCACATAGCCATTACATGATCTGCCGCATCATGAAATGGCGGCAGATAGTGATGTGCCTGAGGCGCATGCCTGCGATAAATACACCACTACTCGTCAGGATAAAAATTATTAAATATAAGAAAGGACGCGCAACTGTTTAAAAATAGGAAATTATTACATTTATCAAAATCTTTTATAAATTAACAAAATCAAGAAGTAATTAAGATGCCTAAATAATTTATCATGATTTGTTTTTGTTTTTAATTCGTAGAAATGCATGTAATTTTTAAGAACAATTACTTAAATAAATTTTTTTTTTAAATTTTCTTTATTCATTTCGTTTATTACAGGATTGTTTTACATGGTATTTCGACTACCAAGCTAGGCAAATGCCCGTATTATGGTAGTCGAGATTCATAAGATATTAAATATATAATATTAATAATCATCCATATATATGTAGATGAAAGTACAAACATATAGCATATATATTATACTAGTATTAGGTACATAATCGTAGATAATAACTTTAAATGGGATAAACAAGTGATTAAAATTTGTAACCAGCTCCGATGTTTGGCGAGTAATTTTTATAAATTAAAATTTGTGTTGCCTCGATGCACTCTCAAACTTTTATATCATTCTATGGTCGAATCCATACTTAGATATGGAATTCGAACTTGGGGACACTCGAGCAAAATTAATATTAAATACATTCAAAATTTACAAACTGCTATAATTAAAAAAATTGTTAAACCTAGCATTTACAATCAAAGAAACAACCTAAAATTATTGTATGGGTCTGAGGGCCTACTTCCAATTAAAGGGCTTCTCTGGTACATTATAATTATGGATAATTCTGGAGAAAGCACGTATAAAACTTTATTGGTGCATAATCACACAACAAGATTTACTGAAAACAAAGGCCTAAAAATACCACGAATATCAAATAAGTATGGTAGCAGAACGCTCGAATATATGATACCCTTGATTTACAACATGTTAAATCAAAACATTAATTTAAAAAATAATGAGGAACCCTGCCATAAACTCACAAAAAAGTGGTTAATAAATGAACAACATATTTATCTATCTTAAATCTTATATTAAGTATTAATATTGTAACCTAGGCTAATCTGTGTTATGTAATAATATTAAATGGTAGAACCTACAGACAAGCTGATCTGTCACAGCTTTGTGGGACTACCCATATCTTATATTGTATCACATGTTATTATATTCAATTAAATAAAAATAATAAAAAAAAAATAAAAAAAAATGATCACATACAGGAAAGGAGTTAAACTAGGTGAATATTGTATAAATAAAAATAAAATAGAATAACAAATAAAAATAAAAGTAACAAAATAATAATATTTTAAGGATAATAGAAATAAAAAATAAGAATAAATATGTAAATCATCTATACAGATGAACAATGATAGTCTTAGACCCCAAAAAACAAAAGCAAGTATTCCTAAGCAGCATATGAAATGGACGAACAATGTCAAAAAATATGAAAAAAGCATCAGCGTAATATAAAGTTTTGTTTGAAAATTAATTTAGAGATAAGATTTTTACTCGACAAATATGAAAAAATAAGAACAGTTTTTAAGATGTAAGGCATTCTTTATAATATTTGCTTCCCTGAGTAAATAACCAGTTCTGTATATTAATGGCATAAAGATCATCAGTTTTCGATGTCTTATTATCAATACTCAGTAAGTTGAACATTTTAGGCGCCATGTAAGATAACTGTCGTTGGGCGAATAATGTTATTATTAAGTTTTTTTTTTACATTAGCTCCACACAAGAGGCCCCGAAGAAAATATTTTTTATCAGGGCCTACGTCATCTTTAGGGATGCTGTGTGGAGGGTTTTTTTTTGGAAAGGAAGGAGGGGAAAGTTCTGGGAAGGAAAAGGTTTTAAGGGATGGGTAGGAATCTGGGGTTTAGTGTGTCCTGGACATCCGCTTCCAAGACCTAAACAAACCTCACCCCATGAAACCGGGCACCCCTGCTAAATCACCAAACGTAGCGAATTGCTTGGGGTGACCTATGGCAGAGGTGTTGGTAATCCAACAAAGGCTCCCGGGGCGGCGGTACCCATTCCCGCCTCCCAAATTGAAGTTCTGCTAGTATTTTAGTTTTTTTTTTTTTTTTAATTATGTTGACGTGACAACAGTTTGTTAATTTAACCCATCATACCTCGACCATATTTTATCAGATGGTTAAAATATTTCCTCTTTGCAATAAAATTCATATAAATAGGATATTTCTGAACATATCACGCTTTCACAAACTAAAAACAGTTTGTGAAAGCGTATTTTATAGTCTTTCAAAAACAAAATCGAAATAAACATATAATTTTTAAAGAATAAAAAGTTTTAAAAATGGCTAACCTTACCTTTTTTCTAACTAAAATTACTGAAAACGAAAAAAAACACATACATATTTTTTAAAACAAATGCATTATATATGTTATTATATTATATATTGTCATCTCACTTTTTTGTCGTCCATGTAAGAATAATAATTTCATTAATTGCGATCCGTTTTTGGTTTCATAAAGATGTAAATGTGACTTCTTTTGTGGTTTACTCGTAGATTTGAATGTACAGCGTAGTGTCTTCTCTTTCTAACACTGTAATAATACATTTAAGCACTTATCACTATGAGTAAGCACTTATCACTTTAGTAAGGGAAACAACGATTTCTATGACGTGACCTATATGAGTTGTTCCCAAAATCGAACAAATGCCTCAGGGGTATTAATAATAAAAAAAACAGTTTTATTTATTTTACGTACTCAAAGATATTCAAATACTACGTACTTAATTGTTTTTCGTTTTTTTAAATAATACTAACAAATTAATTGTCTCAAGGTACATGGCTACTTATTTGTCTATTCTTATATTTGTTCATTTTTATTATACGGTTTTTTCGACGAAAAAACCATGTTGGTTTCGCTTGTTTTTATTAAGTAGTTATACATAAAAAATTATTTCTTTTCATTAAAATAAAATTATCAATTATTATTTTTAATTGTTAAACTAACGTTCAAGACAAGATTTTTATGCATAGCACAAAGGGTAACAATCATTATAAGCAATAATTATCAGCCTGAAACACTCATCCACATTGAAAAATCTTCCGAGAAAAGATACATGACGCCAACGGGACATGAACTCGTGCCCTTCTGATTGCCGGTCAGCTGCTATCCCAATTGAGCTATGGCGTCCCGTTGGCGTCATGTATCTTTTCTCGGAAGATTTTTCAATGTGGATGAGTGTTTCAGGCTGATAATTATTGCTTATAATGATAAAATTATTATTTTAAAGTCTCACCAAATGTAAATAAACTTCAAACAGCTCATCCAATTTAACAGCTTTCAAATAGGTAGAATGCGAGAAAAATAGGCCTTTGTATGAGAAGAATATGCCTTAATTTTCTTAAAGGAAATCTTCCAGTGACGTCTTGTAAAAAATAAACCTTTTCTCGGAGTAAATTCAAATCTTTCGGCTCAAAGGTGCGGCAATTTGAATACGCTTTAGCTACTAACAGATGCTCTCAGTAAAATGACATTACATGTTCGAATGTTTCGTTGTAAAGGTGTATTTACATAAATGTCTACTTGTAAGGTTGTTAAGGGGAAGAGTCCTATCTCGCATTCACCATGTGCGAGTACTTCAGCTCATTTTAAGACTGAAATGAGTGTAATGGAATTTGGATCTAAGCAGTGGTATCAAACAGTTTGTGTAACAACGGGATTAAGAAAAACTTCTTGTATATTTGCGACGAAAATACGTTTATTCTGCCACGTCGCTACTAACGCTTTAACATAATATTTTGTATAGATATGCAAATAATTATTTAACATTAATGAAATATAATTATTCGGAATTTGCTAACCATCTAATTGAATTTAACCATTCATTTGATATAAATACTGGTTTTAAATTTTACACACTAACGTATTGTGATGAATTGCATTGATCAACAGTGAAAATTAGGAAATATCGTAGCTTCCCACTTTAATTTAAAAAGAAAATATCAATTACTTATAAAACGGACACGTCTACGACATCTATCGGATTAGAGTAAAGTGAATTCAAATTACGGTAGGGATCTATAATTAGACAAGGTGAGACGAGTATTGATGAAAGGATCACAGATGGTATCAACAAATAATCAGACACAGGGACTCCCCAATATACTTTAGACGTGATATATTGACAGCCAATTGAATTGCAGCAAAAGCGATTAAAAACCAATTCAGCCTATCAACGGGAAGAGGGCCGAACCCATTTTTAGAACAAAGGAACGACCTTTGGACTTAGCAATTAAGAATGTAATTAATGAGTTTGACGTTCCCACCAAACCGAGAGGTGAATAAACTCCATGGGAAGAAATAATCTGTTCAGGGACAAAAGTACGGTGACCCCAAGAAATGTTATCATTAACCGGTACATTCCAGGGATCAGAAACCCTAGTTCTCGAACGCATTAAAACATATCAGGTGCGGAAAAAAAGGATACACGTAAACACGATGCAAAAGTTTAAGTGAAAAATTGCAAAGCAAGTGACGAAAACGTATTGTAAGGCGTTAGGGAGATTTCCATCTATAATACGATTGTTTGTGACGACCGGAGATGATCGATTCGAGGGAAAACGTGCTAAAGGAAATGGAAATGTTGAAAAAACAATGGAAAATTATTGTTATCAATTTTAGACGGAGCTAGGATATTACGATGAAAGATTTAGGGAGGAAACGTCAAAAAAAAATGAGAGTTTTAAAGAATAGGCGAGGGTACATTTCAGATGTCTAGAGCAGTAACAAGTGTTAGAGAAGAAGATAGAGTGCAGTACGGAGGGGAGTGGAAAATGCTGAAAACATTGCGATAGAAAAACTCAGGAAAAGGAGTCATTTTACGTAATTAAAATGGAGGTTATAGAGTAACATAGTACGCGATTGCAGATAAAAAAATGAGGCATTACAATGGTTGTCGATTTCAGATGTATTTTGTTGTGATAAACAAGGAATATTCGAACATGAAAATTGTTTAGATAAGGACGATTAGCCGTTAAAAAGGTAATAAAAATTATCATGGGTCTTATGAAATATTTATATTAAAGAATTCTCATAAAAGTTAACGACACTGAAATAAAAAAGGATTTATTGCCAGGTGGGTACAGGAACTAATGTATACAACTGTCAAGACATATGGTTTATGGGATTTTTCGTAAGAACGGGACGAAATTTGTAAGGCGTTCTCTATGAAGCAATAAAAATGACAGGAATTTAAGGGCCGAAGTGGGGGTATCTCCTATAAAGATGTTAAAAAATGATATATTTATTAATAACAAATAGAAAATGAAATTTTCCAAGAGGCAGCAAACATCAAAAAAACGATATGGTTATATCAGGGAAGTACAGGAAAGCGAGGGAAAGGAGATACGACAGAGAAAAACAAAGGAAATCTTAGATTGACAGTGAATAAAATAAATACGGCTTGAAATATAAAAATCTATAGAGATATGAACAATAGCGTAAGAATAAATAAGGAAATTCATGGAAAGAGTGTCGTGAATAAAAGAAAATTCGAGAAAGAATGGAAAATTCAAATATACGACGTAAATAGAGAAAATTCGGTTTTAAATGGAAAGGTTCATATAGAATACAGAAAAACTCGTGGAAAAATAATAAAATAAAAATGAACAATTTGCGAGAAAGACTTCGACATGAAGATATCTCTGATAGGCGAATTTGGGGACAGATTTGGAACATATGGTAGATGCCGTACGCACGGACATGTTACGGAATAGATGAAAATAGAACTTTAAAATTATTAAATTCAAGCTAATTTTGTATGAACAACAGGACAAAGGAAGTTGGGCCATTAAACATGGATCTTACTAAATCCGGATCTTGTAAGTATGGAAGTACGAGACAGAATTTAATGTATCAAACGCAAAACGTACAAAGAGACCGCATTCGACAATAATGGAGAGGTTTCAAGAAATTACGAGTTGATAGTAATTAGATTGGTTTATTATAGGAGATTCAGATACGATCTTTTGGACCTGAGAGGGGTATAAAAGTCTAGACAAATGCCAGTTGAGGACAGTCTACGTCGTGGTCGAAAAGGTTGTAACTTCGCGGAACGTGACGAAACGGTGGGTGACTTAAAGTGGAAAAATTCTAAGTGATAATTATTTTGATACTTAGAAAAATTTCACATTCTAGTCAGTGATATACAAAAAAAAAATACTTTGCAGTTAGAGTCAGTGAAAAATAAAAATTAAAGACAACGCATTAATTACTTGTGAAAAATAAAAGTGCTCGTGATAAATACAATTTGTTTTAGTGGAAAATTCGGATTTTATAATCACCTAATATCGTAATTTTAAACTTAGAAATTTCGCGTTTAATATTAGTGCAATAAATAACTGAAGTGATGTGATAATTTAGCGTGAAGGAGTTATAATTAAATACGTGTGTTCAATCTAAGTGAAAGTGTTCTAACAAATAATAAATATTTAAATTAATTATCTTAAATAATAATAATAAAACAAAATAATATTTTATTAATACATAAAATTTCGGAGGGATAAAAATTTAATTTAACAACAATTTACCACCTCTAAATTAATCGTGAAGTAACTATCATTTAAAGTGTTATCTAACCAACGAGTTTTGAGATAAAATACAGTTTAGAACGATAGAGTTTTTACATCATTTTAATTAATTAGATTAAATGAAAAAAAAAAAAAATTGAAGTCAAAAAGATTTAATTAAATTTAGGAAAATAAAAAATTAATTTAGGAAAATCGCAGCAAGGTTACCGTGTATTTCCCGGTCGGAAAAAACCTTGGTAGGGGTAAGTCTTTTCCGTTATACAATTTTACAGATTCCAAGGAGATAGCGGAATGCAGCAAACATTGGTATTTGGATTAATTATTTGACCAAGATATTACTCGCTTAATATGTGATATGTAACTATATTAAAATATTATAAATATAATAAGTATATTTTATATATATTTATATATGTATGTATATAAACACATATATTTGTAATTTTATTGTTCCCAAGAAAAATTTTAATCAAAAAAAAAAAAAAGAAAAACACTTATATAAAAAGAGGAAAAGGGTATCGATTCCTACCTCTGAATTCATCAATAACTATTAAAAGTAGTTATGTGTGATAAATTTACAAATCAATATTTTATATTTAATGTTATGTATGTATTAATATAATTTCAGAAAATCCAGAGCATTTGAAATAAGTTATGATATTAGACATTATTTCAATCATAAAATTTATGTATATACATATCAATATTATAAATTATTTATTGAGACAAAGTATATATAAATGAATAAATATGTATACGTAATCGGGTATCAGACTAGACAATTGCGCTAAGTACATCATTATCAAACAAAGAAAATTTTAGAGTCATCTCACACGTCTCCGGAATGTCTAAAGTAAACATACCTCATACGCTTGAATCTAGGTCACGAGGCCGTCGAGAATGTTTACAAAGCTCAAATTGTTTACAAAATAATTCGGTCACTGGGACACTAGTTCGAATACAGTAAAAAGGAAAAAAAAATGACCTTGATTAGTGGATATCGTACTTAGGTATTAACTTCTAGGAACGGGATAAAATTATTATATTGCGCAATTATTAGGAACAAAAAGAAAAAAAATTTAAACACTATTTTTAATTTGAACGTAAAGAGGTATCTACAGACCTAAGCAATCGAAAATTAACAGATTTATTATAGCAGTTCGAAAGGGTGTATTGAAGATTTACATGAAACAGTTGATAAATCACGGGATAGTAAAAAGGGGTGTATTGAAGATTTAACATGAAACAGTTGATAAAGCACGGGATAGTTCAATAGGGTGTATTGAAGACTTACGTGAAACAGTCGAAAAATCACGGGATAGCTTAATAAGGGGTAATGAGGATTTACATGCTTCAATTGAGTATCACGGGATAGCAAGAATTTATCAAAAGTTGAACATTGGAGGGGAGGGAAAGAAAAAAAAAATACAGTTCAACCAACAGAAGGCAGTGTTCGCTTCTGTAACAAGGACCATTAATCAAACCATAGAGATGGCGGATCTCTCAAACAAAACCGTCAACAAAACCAAACAAAAGCTTGGAGTTATGGCGAATCTCCAGAACACATCGCCAGATAAGATCTTAATGTACTAATATTTATTTATATTTCACACTATTCTTACGTATATATTCGGTATCAATCTGAAAATTTCGCAGAATTTGATGGGCGAGATCCGAGCTCGGGATGCGTTGCAAGTAGTTTCGCATTGCGAGTTATAAACCTTCCCAAAACGTATGTTTACATATATATCTTTTTATGTACTGTTCATTGAATGAAACGAACTCACTTACAATTAGTGCTTTAGGCCTGTCGGGTCACTCTCGTCTCATTTCTTGAACGTGGAGGGAGGATTCACGACCCGTAACTCCACACAAACCCGTGAGTATATGATTGCATATAGGACGAAACCGGTTCGCCCTAAGTAAATAGTAAACTTTGGAGGAGTAGGAATTTGGAGGTATCTGGGCTTGGGGGAAGACCTGAAGGCAGTGCATGATGGCGAAGGAAGGTCAATTGGGACGCGATAACTTAGGTATCAATCAATTGAACCGTGCCAAAAGACTGTGCGAATTTTGGGTTGACTTCTGATCACCCTGCTTACTTGATGGAGGCAGGAGCCAAATTTTGCCAGAAAAAGGGTTATTCTGAGTTCGTCAAATATGCAATTAACTAATTACATTAACCTACTAAATCCATCTTTATATGTACCTTATAGCAGCTGAATCTAAACGTAGGGGCGCCCAGCAGATACGAGATACAATCATAATCAAATTTACTAACATTTAACCATTTGAGTTATATTTAATTATCTGTTCAATTAGTCATGTGTAGTTTCGATTAGTATTGCTTATTCATGAATTCATTAGGATGTAGGGAATCATAATAAACGTCAAAGGGAAGTTAGTTCATTTAGAGAAATTACTTAAGGTTAAATTTGCAAGAGAAAGACCAATACAGTTTGAAATTCAACACTCTGTTTAGAATCAAGAGGGTTACCACAAAAATTTAAAGTAATTAAAGTCCTATATCATAAATCAAAAAAATTACACAACGTTTGATGGAGTTTAATTACAACCTAAATACGAAAATAATTACGTTCAAAGTCGTAAATAACGTATTTATTAGTTAAGTACATATATCGCTAAAGGTATGTAGTACAAGGGAGCTTTAAGTAGCTTTCTGTAGTTATCAGAGGAAATAAGGGTCCAATTTTATAAAGGCTTGTGTGACGTAGGGGAGGAATTTTCCATCCCTACCACACATATGCAAAGCCTTAAGAATTTAAATATCGATCAGAGCCAAGAGAAAAGAAGAATATTACGACTGGTGCCAAGTGCCCAGGAGTAAATAAAATACAGACAAATATAAGAGGGTAGAAAAGAGACAGACATCACAGTATATAATATGAGAGTAGTGTAATTTTATATGGCAGAGCAGAGACCAGAGCTCAGGATAATGGGAAATGTAGTTTTCTGTCAAGCAGGTGGGATATCAGAAAATAAAAGAAAATGAATTTTACAAAACTATATTGTAGGCAAACAAAAAAACAACACGTGAGAGTGCAAATTTCATACCAATGAAAGGTTATGAAATTTGCACTCTCACGTGTTGCGCTTCGTCCTTTGGCACGACCCTCTAAGGAGTATTCTACTACCATAAGCAAAGCACCAACCAGACCCCGACTGCTGCTTTAGTTGCGCTTCGTCCTATGGTACGACCCTCTAAGCAGACCACAGTCAGTTTTGTTGTTCCCAAAGACTAAACAGCAAGGTTCCCTCCGATCCCTTGCTCAGTTAATTATTATTATTGTGAATTGATACATTGTGACTATTTTTACTATATGTGATCTGTGAACTTACTTTAAATAAATAAAATTTTACCAACAATTGTGTTATAAACGTAAATGAACTACTCATGTTACGAAAAACACCCCGCGTCTTTTTAAAGATAAAATAAACTTGGATTCACATGATTTAAAGTGATTAAAACACCACAATGGTGAGTGACTAATTTCTGACGCAGCTAGTCCATGCTGACCGGGAGGAAGTGAAAAAATGTTTTCATTTAGATCTTTTAGAAATATTAGAAATTAGGAAAAATGTCAATAGAAATTTAAATATTATTAACAATTAAATTAATTTTGTGAATAACCCTATCTTAAACATATTTCCATTGTAATTTTTGTCTTTGTTCTTCTAAGCACCCCACTTTTCCACCACTCCTTCCCCCCTCCCCTTGTTGATCTTCTAAGCACCTCCCCTTTCCACCTCTCTCCTCCCCCAATACTTCCATTTCTACCCACGCCTGTCTTTCTATGTTTGATCATTTAGTTTTAGTACATTATATGTCCTGATGAAGAGAACATCGTTCTTGAAAAATGTCGACTTTTAAATAAAGTTTATTGTGGTAAAAACAAAGTGTTTTTAATTATTTCATTAATAAAATGGTGCCACAAAGTGAATTTGCAAAATTTGAAGAAATTATTAAACACTTAATCAGAAGGTATGTTTGGGTGCCCCACCAAAAACCCGCAAGTGGTCAGTGGATTTAGCATCATGAAATTTTTCGGTTTTCCATCATTAGTTTTTTCTATTTAACAGTGAAAAAATAAAACAAAACCCTAATTCCGATATTGCTTGTTCGATAATTTTCAACAGCCTACTCCCATACCACAAGTTGTTTAAAGGGTAACGTGTAAAATACCTTCTGGTGTAATTTTATAGTAATTTAACATGTAAAACACATTCGAACATTGTTTTCCTCATTATACACATTGCAATATTTTCTTACTTTACTACCTGTTTGGTAAATTATTGTAAAACAGCCCCCAAGTTTGCTTTAAACAAATGATAGTGGCAGAATCGTTACGGAAAATCAAATACGTCTAACAAAACTCTTAAAATAATCTCGTATTTCTACGTATAATAATATAATGATCTAAAAAACTTATAGGTATAAGGAAAAGGGGGAAACAGCAAGACATCGGAAGAAACGGGACCATTTCTCAGAAGCGAGATGTGAAAGGTTTTAAATATCTGTAAGCGTGTTCAATAGCCCTCTTCCTATTCAACTACCACTCAAGCTTCGCTTAATACCATACTTTATCAGAGTCTTTGACTTATTCACTCAGTGACCACAAAAAAATTACAAGTGTTATATGTGATTTGAGTTTTGCCAAATGTAATCGTGATTTATTTTTGGGGTATCATGTTCTCAAGAGAATCATCTTCTTTAGCCATCCTTTCGACCGGGCAGATATGTAATCAACGAGTGTGGTGAAGTATGTGCTTATGTATGTAGATGCGATCCATATTGCCAGATCTAATCTTCTAAGACCTGATATTACAGAATAATTAAAAATGTTTAGTTTTGGTGTCGCCGTCAATTGCCGAATACCGAGAAATAACCCCGTCGTATTTATTTATATTAAAGGGATTTTTGAGAATTTAAATTGTCTTTTTGGCATTTTGGATCTTCCCAGAACTTCAGGAACATATCCAAAGTAATGACCGGTTTCAAAATGCTCGGCAATTGCCGATTTGTCAGGATGGCCGAGTTTGCATGCTTGAAAGTGTTTTGATATCCTTTTGGAGATTGTCCTTTTGTCTGGCCTACATAAACCTTGTCACATCCCGAACAGTTGAGTTTTTAAAGTCCGTCTGTTTCCAGAGGAAGCTTGGTTTTTGTAGGCCTCTGTAGGTCTTGTATTTTTGTTGTCGTTTACAGTCTTGATGTTTTCTTTTCCCAGCAATCCTAGCAATTACGTTCGTCACACAGTGAACATAAGGCAAGAAAGTTCAGCCTTTGGACTCTTGTTCAATTCTGTCTTCCCAAACGAAGATTACAGTTACAATTGTTTACTAAAAATACATTAATATTAATACAAGTTTTTACATTTTACGTATGGTCACTTATAAAAGTTCGTATAAAATATTATATTGATACGCACACGAGTCCCAATTGCTCCCAACCATCCGGAACCAGTGAGACTACGTCATCCCCAAATGGGGTATGCTATAAGGCCGAAGGTAAGGGGGAAGGGGAAGGAGGGGATGGAGGTAGGGAAGAGGAATGTGGGGAATTACCTGGTTATTCAGATCTAGTCACTAAACACTGCAAAAAACATTTCAAGCAACTTTTCAATTCTAAATGGTGATCATGGTCAAGGTGATTCTGAGAGTATCCTCCAATCTGGAACGTACCGCAAATAGCAAATATCAAGTATTAAAAACACAAATGAATTAGGTATGTAAATTTTTTAAATATTTTTTTCCCATATTTATTTTTGGGGTGTTATGCCCTGATGATGGACACTGTAACGATATCCGAAACGTTGAAGAAGTACATGACACTCGAAAAATAAATAACTACAATACTTTTGGCCGTGAAAATCTAAAATCATACCTAAATAAAATTTATTGCGAACGCCGGGATTTGAATCCGCGATCTTCGGATTGCTAGTCGAGAGATTTGCCCCTCGACTACGGAGGCCGTAAAAACATGTTTAAAATGTAACGTAACGTTTGTAATGTAACGTACGTCGTAAACCTTTGTTATATAACTTACGTCATTAAACATGTTTAATCATTTTGTTATGTTAGTTGAGTTTTTGATCGATAATGTTGGCGGCACTTTGGGACGATTTTGTCCATGCGGAAAAAAACAGTTTGATTGGTTTCCGGTTACTCAAGTTTTGACAGCGTCGGTGCGGCCGCTGTTAAAATAACAGTCACTAAATTTGAAGAAAATATGTGCTAGTCTGTTCAGAGTCGTGTTATGGAAGACATACGGGCGAAGTAAATGGCGTGTTTTTATTTTTAAAACGTTTCAAAGAACTCATCCGCGTAAAACGCGAGATTTTCGTGACGGGCTGGTGGAAGCCCTCGTTTAAAAATGCCGGTCGGCTTGTTGTACGGGGATGATCGAAAAGTATCCGATAGATCGAACCGTTATTTAGACGTCACGCCCGCGATGGTCAAAAACCGCAGCTAGCGAATTCCCGGCGGGAATTCATTTAATTACTATGACGGATGCACGCCGAGCCTCTGATGGATAGAGCCGCCAACAGGTATCGGGAGACTCATTTACAAACCCTGGAAGGCTGATGAAGACTCCCCGAGCTCCGAGGGTCAAAGGATTCCTTCCCTGCTAGGCGTTCGTTAACGAGGTCGCCTCCCCCCAGAAGTCACATAGAGGACAGAACTTCACCGTCACCACGAAAAGGCTGTTGGACCTTCTCGCCTTCCGGGCTACAGCGGGTGGAAGTCTCATAGTTAAAATAGCTTAGGAGAAGTATACAATGGTCCCGGGGGTGAGTTTTTACCTATCCTTTAAGGCGATCCACTAGTTCAGGAAAAAATCGAAATCGGAATTCACGCCCTTTATGGGAGGAGTTTAAAAATACTTGAGAAAAAGCTTTTGGAAAGGTTGGAAAAGGTATTTGAGAGTTTCGTTTTACAGGTTGATTTCGTAAAGGCCTGTAAAAATATTAATTCCTGTTTTACGCATTGTTTATTGTAATAAAAGGGAAATTTAAAATTGATTTCACGAAATCAAGCGACACTGAGTGACGCGTCCATCTCCCGCTCAGCTCGGGGCGTGACTGAGGTTTGGCGACTGTGGTTTGGACAGTAGTTCTTCGGTGGACGCCATAGGGTTCACTTTGAAAAACCGAATTCGTCGACTAGCGGCCGTATTGTTAAATAACAACGCGAAAATGCTTATTTTATTTATTTTGGGAAGATTGGGTGTAAATATCAACTTTTTTTGCGATTATTATAAAGTAAACTGAATTTGCCACATTATATAATAAAACCATAATCGAAAAGGGGTTTATAAATAGGAGAGTTTGGACTTGAAAGTGTGTTTTTTAGACCTTATACTTTATTTTTTTATAGACTTATTAAAAGAATTATAAAAAAATGACCGACATTTTTAAGGGCCAACGTATGTTCTACACGCAGTATTTAATTGAAGCATCTACAATACTTCGAAGCGATCAAATTTTCAAAACAAAAACATATGATTTTGTATGATTTTGCATTATTTACTATGGCTTCATCTTAAATACTTGTAACCCTGTCGAAATTGGTTTAATACATGGTTTTAATATTACTCCAGTACCTGTTTCTTTCTAGAAAACCTTTCTTACAAATCCTTTCCAGAAATGCCATAAGAATCAAATGCCCACGCTCTATAGATGAGTTTCAGGTTCTACTGCAGATTGACATACCTTGACCTTGAGTCAAGGTTTGGCGTTCAAGGTTCCCTCAGAGGAACCAAAGTCAATTTGTGGTATTCCTTTTTATTGATCTAGATATTCACAACATAACATTTAGTCACATATGACTTTCTTATAACAATTTCTTTCTGTCAACAACGCGAACAGAGAAAACCATTTCAACGTCTATCCGATGATTTTCAATTACAATACAGACGTTGTCTGAAACAGAAAGGTTCTGGCATTTTTTTTTATCAATTGAAGGCCATCTTTATCCTCGGGAAAAGAGAGAAGACTAACCTGACTTGACCTTTAGTTTTATGAGACTAATTCTCCCAAATAAAAATAAGGTAAAAACGTAAAAATGACACATGTTATTTTACGGTTTTATGATAGGACAAACTCCCGACCTTTTTATTACATATTTTATTCGTTTTTGCGATCGAAAAAAGTCCCGATAGTTCGGTTCTCTCTCATGGATGTGCGCCTTTGAATTATATAAACGGTTCCCTTGAAGAAGTCGGATAAATATTTCAGTTAACAGCTGTACTTTTTACATTGGCGTTTAAAACGTGACATTTCAGGACCAAGCTGCGAGACGTTAGGTTAGGTTAGCTTGTCACTTAAAAATTGTAGAATCTTTTGGAAGAATTTCTGGTAAAAAAGTATCGTAGTAAAATAACTTATGAAAGGAGTAGGTAGCTACTTTTCTACAAGATTTTTCTGATAATTAGAAATGTACTTATTATATTTTCAAAGGCAATAAATAAGATATTCTTTTCTTATAAAAATAAAACAACACTTTGTATTTAACCACGAATTTATTATTTATGTATCTACCGGTTTCGCTTAGACCAAGCTTCCTCAGGATAAAATAATAACTGAGTTATTATTTTATCCTGTTACCCAGTTATTATTTTATCCTGAGGAAGCTTGGTCTAAGCGAAACCGGTAGATACATAAATAATAAATTCGTGGTTAAATACAAAGTGTTGTTTTATTTTTATAATATAATGTCTAACCACAAAGTAATTGCTTCTTATGAAAAAAAAGATATTCTTTTCAGTGGGGGAATTTAATGCAGTACAAGCTAGGGCTGCCACCTCTCCGAGTTTGACCCGGAGTCTACGGGTTTGCATGGTGCATGTCCAGGCTACGGGTTTAACATCGATATCTCCGGGTCAGACCGGGCGTTCACGACCGCATTTCTGCCAAAGAAAAATTATTTCGAAGAGCTAAACGTAGCGACAATTGAAATTGCGTCGATTTATCATGCAATTAGACACCACCACAGTTATTTGAGTACCGATTGCGGAATTAAATTGAATGCCTCTCTTTATTCCGATTCACCACTATCACATAAAATTTTCTGTGGCAGAACCAAAGCTGAAAGCATTGTTTTGAATGTCTAAGCACTGAACTCAATAGAGTCTAAAATACAAGACCTAAAAAGTTCTAAATCTGGAAATGGAGTTCACTTTTCGGTTGCTATCGACGCCTCAAATAAAGGATCCTAGAAAATGTATCCAATAGTCATCAGATACTTTGACCAAGAAAAGGGTGTTCAAGGTAAATGAATGGATTTTTATGAGGATTCCAACGAAACATCTCAAAAGATTTTTGAGAACATTGAAAATTTTATGCTTTAACACGACTTAGACACAACTTTGTTGTGTGCACTCTCTGCAGACGGGGTGCTCAAAAAATAATTAGAAATAATTCTTACTAAAGAAAGTTTTATTTTATTTAAAAAAAACTATATTTCTAAAATCTCCGGGTCTACTGTTTTTGAAAGGTGGCAGCCCTAAGTACAACATATTTTGAATGGAAAATGTGAATTTTAGTTTTTTTAGTAACGTTTAGTTTATCAGTATAGTTTTTACGCATAGGGTTATTTAAAATTGACAACTTCCGTAGTCCAGTGGGTAAGACTCTTGACTCACAATCCGGAGGTTGCGGGTTCGAACCCGGCATGCGCAAATAAATTTTATTTGATTAATTTGTGTTATTTCACAATTAATTCATTTAAAATAATATAAAGTATATTTGCGGCATGTTCCAGAGTGGAAGATACTATCAGTATCGCCCTGGTGTAAGACCACCATTCAAAATTGAAACGTTGCTTGAAAATGGCTTTAGCCGTGTTTAGTGACCAGATCTGAATAGCCAGGTACTTCCCAACCTTCCTCTTCCCCACCTCCTTCCCCTCCCCACTACCTTCAGCCTCACAACATACCCCAATTGGGGATGCCATAGTCTCACTGGCTCCAGACGGGAGCAGTTGAGATTCTTGTGCGGTATTCACTGTAAAAAAAAAAAAAATTAAATAAAATTTACTCCACTTATATTTTATTACTGTTGATATTTTCACGGCCTCCGTGGTCGAGGCATAAAGTCCTTAAGGCGGAACGTTCCAGAGTGGAAAATAATGTCAGTATCGGCCTGGAGTAAGACCACAATTCAGAATTGTGGCTTTAGCCGTGTTTGGTGACCAGATCTGAACAGCCAGGCACATTCCCCATCTTCTTTCCCTCCCCACTACATTCAGCCTCATAACTTAATACATAACCCAGTTGGTGATGCCATAGTCTCACTGGCTCCAAACGAGATCGGTTGGGACTCTTGTTTATTCACATAAAAAAAACCCACACCAGTGCAGATCTATTCAAATCGGACGATGAAAGGAAAACACAGAAAAAAAAATAGTCAAAACTACCAAAATGTCAAACAACTATTGACGAACGCATATCAAATTCAAATTTCTTTTCATCTGGATTGTTTTTTTTAGTTTTTTAACTTATTCGATGCCATAAAAAACAAACTCAAAGAGAAAACATTCGGAAAGAGCTAACGATCATCATTTTTTTTGTACGAATGCAAATAGTTTATAGTTGTTTTTTTTTTTTAATTCTACTCAACACTGGCTTTTCATAACAAGAGATGGTCCGCCTTCTGTTATGGTTGAATTGGTAATAAAAATAGATACATTTATCCAAAACATTATCTAGGTTGCATTTAGTTCAGAAAGAATTTTGCAATCATACATAAATACAGCAGTTAATAAAGATATGCGTTAATATTGATGATAATGTTGGTATTTCGTAAGTTAAATATGGCCGAACGGGAAGGGTCGAATTAGCTCAGGCGTTAGAGCAGAGCCCCAGCAAGGCCCGGGTTCAATTCCTAGATGCGACAGAATTCTTTTCTGATTTTTATATTTAAAATTTATTTTCAACGATTAAATATTACAATTTGAGATTTTACTAATTAAGGTATTTTTTTTTCTTTTTTTAAAAATTTGTTTTCGTATTGTTGTTATACGCCCGTAGGGACTTTTACATAGATTATAAAATAATATTTTTTAAGCTATCGAGGATTACACATACATAGAATTTATACCAAAAGTTATAAAAGTGAAAAGTTTTATAAAAGTGAAAATTTTTTAAGAATAAACAAGTAGTTTTTGAAGAAAAACCACCTGTATATTCTTGCGTAAAACCGTGAAACATTTTCAACAATGTAATATTTGACAATAACACAGAACAAAATATAATATTAAACATTACAATAACACATCAAATCGTAAAATATATTATACCCACGTTACAATAATTTGTAGGATTCCACAAAGTGTTGCTTTAAATTGCAATTTAGAATATAAAGGGAATCAGCGAATATATCTACAATACCAACAAATTTGTTGCCCAAATCATGCATCCTATTGGTAAGTGAGTGTGATTGATAGTTGGTTGTGTATGTGTTGCAAAAGAATGTTGTATTTTGTCTAGTATTCCTTGTCGGTACATGGAGTTTAATAGTAGCAACGATGGCAGGGTTGTCAATTAGGTTGTTCATAACTCTGTATAATGAAATTAGGTCTGAAATGTTTCTTCTGTCAGATAGCGTAATTAAATTAAGTCGATTCATCAAACTTAAATAATTAATGTTTTCTATTGGGATTTTGAGTTGGAAATTTAAGTACCTAAGAAATTTGTGTTGAACGCGTTCTATTTTGTTAGAGTGTACTTTATAGAAAGGGGACCAAATAGGTGAATTATATTCCACTTCCAAAAATAAAAACAAATAGTAAGGTCGTTCATTTCCCAAGCCTACACCTTTCATATGTGGTATACATTCTTATCCAGTTACTATTACAAACTCTACACAGTCTAGTTAACACTTTTTATCATATAAATTTATTCTGTAAGTCACTATCTATAGCAGTAATCACAATTTTCTTTACAAACCACATGATAAAATTTAAAATCGCAAAATAACTCGGTTCTAGCACACACTCCTTGCCTCATTCACATTCATGCATCGTCTCATACGTATTCTTTTATCATTCTGAATCTTGACATGGCTTGACACAAGCATCTGATTCACTTGATTGTGACATCTCTTTGAGGCGTGCCAGACTTCTTATAACATTCACATTTGCGACATATATTCTCCTCAAACTCCTGTCTTTGTTCATTCACTATACACGCCAAAACCATCAGAGTTCTTTTCTTAATCTTACTCATTATGATTACACCAGCTTTGCGTTGTTTGGGGATCTCCATATTTCTCACACGATCACACATCTGCGGAATCTCATTTCTACAGCATTCAGCCCACTTTAATAGGTCATCTGCCAATTTATTGGTTCACTGCCATACTGCAGGGTAGGAACCAGCACTCCATTGTGGACTACTAGCTTCGCTTCTTAGGGCATTTTTTTGTTTGCGCCAACTGTGCACAAAGTTATCTGAATATAAACTGATATTTTAATATATATTTATGAAACAATATTTCTTTGTTAGAACCATTATATATTTCGTTTAAACCGACCGGTTTCAGAACTACAAAACAAATTAGACATTGGGATATTTAAACAAACAAAAAATTGTCTTATAGTCCTATCTTAGACATGTTCCCTTTTACTCGTATTCCGTTTGGTCTCCTCTTCCCACTCTTCACTAATCCCTAGCTATAGCCTTTTAGTAAAACATTGTGCTCAATCATTGTCTTGTAACGCCAAGTTGTTATATGATTGTTTTGTGGAAAAACGGTCGTTTTGAAACCTATCGGCGTAAACATATTTTTTATAGTGGTTCTAACAAATAAATATTGTTTCAGTTATTTACAAATCAATGGATAACCACAAAGTTATAGCAATGGTCAAAAATATAATATTTTAAATTCATTATAAATGTTAAGTGTTCCGGTAACTCCATTAATGGTGGACTGAATGCCGTTGGCGCTAATAAAAAACTGTCAAAAAAAGCGAAGCTAGCAGTCCACAATGGAGTCCTGGTACCTACCCTGATGTATGGCAGTGAGGCATGGAACTGGCAGAGGAAGGATGAAAGTAAACTGAATGCTGTTGAAATGAGATCCCTGAGACGTATGTGTGGTAAAACAATGTATGATCGTGTGAGAAATGTGGATATCCGCAAAGAATGTAAGGCCGATGTAAGCATAATGAGTAAGATTAAGAAAGGGACCCTCAGATGGTTTGGGCATGTAGAGCGAATGAACGAAGGAAGTAGTGTAAGAAGAATATACGACGCGAATGTGAATGGTAGAAGAAGTCGGGGACGCCCGAGGAAGACATGGCACGATCAAGTGAATCAGATACTTGAGTCGGGTCATGTCAAAAGTCAGAATAATAGAAGAGAATGTATGAGACGATGTATGAATGTGAGTGAGGCAAAGAGTGTGTGCCAAGACCGAGTTGTTTGGCGGTCCGTCCTCTCTGCCTACCCCTGCGGGGAATCGGCGTGATGGTTAGTTAGTTAGTTAGTTAGTTTATTTATTTGTGGCTACATGTGCTTTATGTGAAGGAATGTGGTGGTTATAAATGTTTTATAGGCACCAAATACAATAAGGAAAATCGACGGGGTATTACCCCACTCATGAACAAGGTAATTTGGTAAGGTCGTAAAATAAATATTGTCGAAGTAAATTTTCATCTCTCGACGATATTAGATTCTTCAAAGTATCTCGGTGAAATTACGTGAAAAATGTCGAGTTTTTGTGAGAATTTAATTTATTTTGTAGATTTATTAAGGTTTGACGTAATATGTGGAAAATTTATTATTTTTATTACACCTTATACGTAACTTGGGAGGTGGTGATGTGTACCAGCGCTCCAGGAACTATTTATTATATCATCAACGGTTCCATGACAACTCAACAAAGTGGCATTTAAACATTTTAACACGCCTGTGAAAAGGCATAGGCGTCTGTGGCTCTTCACACATCAATGAATCTGTAACTGCAATTATTTTTTGCATTCCGAACGTAAAACTGGTTTTAATTTAATAAGAAATCTATTCGCGAGTCCATTAATAGAAATATTTAAATGGGCAGAAGAGTGATATTACTGTAAGATTGTAGACAACACGAAGCAAATCGAAAATATCGTTCCACCACATTTACCACAGCACGATTACGGCTCACGAATATGGTTCTCTGATATATTTGTTATCCTGTTTCTTTGACAAATTGGCACTTCTCACTTGAGAGTTTGCCAATCCCTGACGTAACCCAACGAAACCTATTTAAAAAAGGTATTTTTTCACCACTCTTAACGACTTTTCAATGGAGTGACGAAGTTACAAATTGTTGGGTTGTCCGGTCACCAACTTAATTACATGTCCACATATTTTTCTATAACCGTCAACTTGTTTATTTCTACAGTGATTTATTTTTGGGGTATTATGCCTACTTGTTGCGATATTTTTTACTTTAGGGAGACCGTTCAGTGGGTTTTTATTTTTGAAGTGGTTCCGAAGACAGTTTTGATGCATTAAAAAGATGGAAGCCCTCTTATACGAAGCCAACACCAATAAAAATGTGAAGAATAATGCCACCAACAAGATTGATCTGAAGACAAGGAACTAGTCGAAGCTTCAACCATTAGCAAAAAGGATCGATCTAAACTACCGAGAAAAGAAAGCATCAATACTGTCTTCGGAACTACGACAAAAATACGAGACATTCTGTGACCGACGCGATGAGCGAGTGATCATGTTGGCAGTTTTGATATGGTCACAACTGGGAACGCGAGCCCAAGGCAGGAATCGGTGCTCGGTTGCCTATTGAAACTTGTAAACACTTCGTAAAACTGCTTGTAATCATTGTATGAAAAATAAAAGTCGGAGTGGGGGAAAGACTATCTTGCAGAGAGAGAGTTTGTCTAAGATAAAGCGGAAAGCAGAAAGCGTTATCGGGTGCTTTCGCTTTTACCATGGCGACGAAAATGCTGACGTTGTCAAACTCCCTATAAATACGGGCCACAACCCTTTTGAAAGTCAGTTAATCAGGAACACTTGCCTCGACTACAACTCTCTCTGCCTGCCCGCCCTACCTCGCTCTAATCCTGCATCTACTCGCCTCGTTTCTCTACTGACCATCGCCTTACCTTGAACCATAGACTCCCCTACAACTCTCTGGATCAGACCCTTCAAGGGCATATGGAAAGAGGCATTAGAGCATCTTTGACCAGCTCTACAGCGGGCTAAAGAGACAACGTTCTCCTTTACACAATATGATAGGCTTAATGACTACTGTATAATTAATCATATCAACATGAACACTTCTAAATGTTATGTGATTACCTTCACTAGAAATAAAATAAAATTTGACCATAACTACCATATAGCCAGCCAATCACTCAAAAGGGTTACTCAAATTCGTGATTTAGGTGTTCTACTTGATAGTAAACTTACATTCGAGGCACATATTAATATGATTGTGAAGAAAGCCCTTAGAATGTTAGGATTCTTATTCCGTATTGGAAAAGAATTCAAGAACATTCAAACACTTAAAATATTGTATTTTTCATATGTTCGCAGTCATCTTGAATTCGCTTCTCAAATATGGAATCCTCAATAAAATATTTATATTAAACGCATTGAAGCCATCCAAAGAAAATTTGTCCATCATTTAAATTTCAAGTTTAATAATAATAATAATAATGTTGGAGGATGTGGGGAGTATAGTGCAATCCCACACGTCCCATAAAGTTGTACATATTTACACAACAGATAAAGTAAATAGAACAAACAAATATAAAAGACATAAGCGATAATAGAAATAAAATAAATAATCAATTATAATGTAGGACGTGGTCTGGAGTGAGCTAGGGCCCAGCGCTCGCTCAGGAGTGGCGCTTGGTGCTGGAAGGCTGCGATCACCACTGTGTTATCGGAAGCTATTAGCCGCATCCTGGCTCCAGTGACCCGGTGTCTCATCAGACCGGCGAATCCGTGTAGTCCTAGCTCCGTAAACATTGAAGATGCGCTGCTGTATCTTCTGTATCCAAATATAATTCTGCAAGCATCATTATATTGGATCCGGAGTCGTTCTATTGAGCTGGTACGGTACTGACACCATGTTTCACATGTATATAGGTTAGTGCAAAATGCATTGAACAATGTTTTTTTTTACATTGTTACTGCATTTGAAGAATCTTCGGGCAATCATATTAGACAGTATACGGATACTTCTCCGCTGTCGTTCAATATCACCGTCATCCGAGAGGTCTTCAGTAATAATGTGTCCCAAGTTTAATATTGGTTATCATGACATAAACAGCTTGCAGGACCTTCATGGACTTAAGTCATTAAAAATTAGAAGAGACTCCGCGGATGTAATATATCTTCATAAAATTATCAATGGTTTTATTGATTGTTAGCCCCCTTTGGCTGAGATTAATTTTAGAGTCCCACCCGTTAGAACCAGAGAAAAATCACCTTTTCATCTTCAAAAATATTCTACTAATCTCAGACAAAATGCTTTTATATTCAGAACATGCAATGTATTTGATAAGAATTTCAATAATATAGACATATTCTCATGTAATTTAAGTACCTTAAAAAGTATGTCATAGCCAACATTGAATAATTTTTTGACCGTATTGCAAGTTACCGTGTTATTGCTGTGAATCCTTTCCAGTTGCATACTTGTCATTCGACTTACTATTGTATTCACTCTTGGGTTGTAGGTATGTACAATGTACATATTATTATTATTGTTGTTGTGGAGTGAGAATAGATTTCTGACTCTGAATACTTCATGTTTGAAATTTAGTAAGCAGATTATTATAGTTTATATTGTGTTTTTATATCTTGTTTTTTGAATAATTTTTATATTTTTAATAAGATTTTACGAGTACTGGACCTTTAATTTTTTGTTTTCCTTTTTAATTATAATTTTAACTATGTGAAAATCTGTCAATGGATATTATGTATATAATTAATGTTATTATTATAAGTGTAAAATATCTGTTGATTTTCCATAATAAATAAAATTAAAAAAAAAAAAAAAATGATGAAAGGAGCGACATCTTGCGTCTTCCAGCCTTACGGTACTTGTGTGTCTCACCCTGTCTGGCACACCAACTAAGGCTTAGAAAAAACGCCTGTTTCCTCTGGAAACAGACAAAGTTCATACATTTTGCTGTACGGAATGTGATAACGTTTATGTTGGCCAAACAGAACGACCGATATTCGAAATCTATTCATAACACTTCTGAACCCCAACAAATCGGCAATTGCCGAGCATTTCATTGAAACTAGCCATTACTTTGAATGTGCTCCTGAAGTTCTGGAAAGAACCAAAACACACGGCCTGCGCCTGATTACGGAGGCAACTGAATTTCAGAAAAGTCTCATTAATATTAACACAGACAACGAGGCTATGCTCAACAGTTTTTAGTATTCGGTAAATGGCGGCTACCCCAAAACTAATCACAGAAAACCATTTTGAATCCTAATTTATAACACCAGTTAGTAGAAAATTGTAGCTGGCATCGCATATCCCATCTACATACATTGTTAGGATACGCTTCCTAAACACGACGCAAGATGGCGCAGATGGCAGTCCACTAGCGACAGACCCAACTGTGCATGCGCGGGCCAACGGCTCGCCCGAGCTACGAACAGCGCGGGAGGCCGCGCGCCATTGCATTCGAGTCTCTTGCACGCCGTTCTACGTGCTCCCCGGGGTCGACCATTTCGGGGGCGTGCCTTTCCGATCCTGAGGAGTCCAGGTTCCCTTGCTAACTGAGCTAGTCCCAAGGGGGCCTATTTGTGAGTATTTAACCCTGGTTTCCACCTGGGGGCCCATTTTGCTATTCCTTACTGCCCCCCAAGGTGGTACTCCAACAACATAAACGCAAACTTTACCACAAATAAATATTTTTTGATAATATTTGTTATACATATAATTGTAAGTTTTAAGTTCCATTAAACTTGAACTTTAGACTTGTGTAATTTACAGCGATTACGCGACGTAATCACGCACGCAAATTAAGCATTATGGACGTAAAATTACGGAAATAGAAATAATTGTTTTGATGTCCAGGTTTGTAAAGGTATAATTTAATCTATCTATCACTTTTATAAATTCTAAAACTGTGTACAATTATTGACATCCAATGACCTGGCGGTTTTACGACTACAAATCTGTTGAAATTTGTTGGATTTAGTGTAAAATCCTAATTTAGTGTAAATGGCTGTCAAGTCAATATTGAAAAAAGAGCATCGTTATCTAAGGTCATTTCATGGAGATATTTGGATGGACCGGAACATTATATGATAATCTAATTTAGTGAGATCAGGAGAAGAGATGTTTTTTGTGTGGAACATACTCTCAATCTCTTTTTACAAACATTTTTAACACATTTTCATTGAAAAAATGAACTTTAAACTATATTAATGCATAACGGCAAACACCTCTCAAAGGAAACTCCTGAAAAAACCTTGACTCTGTACAGAAACGGGCAGTCCGTTTGATTGATTCCCCTATCTTAACAAGAGGTTTGCAATCTTTAGAGCATAAGCGTAAGGTAGGTACGCTGTCATTGTTCTACCGGTATTACATTGGAAATTCTCGGAGGAACTAGCGTCATTGATCTCTTCGGCATCTTTGCATAGTCGGAAAAGAAGCCAAAAGCGCGCACAACATATGTACACAGTTGACATTCGTCACAAGAGAACGGGCCGCTTCTGCGACTCATTCTACGAGCTCGGTTGTGGAACGATTTGCCGGCCTCTGAGTTTTCTATCACCTAAAACATGGGTCTCTTTACTACCCATGATCACTTGTTCCTCTCCTCAAAAGGAACCTCCACATAGAATATTCAAAGATGATAAAAGCCCTGAGGAAAATAATTTCCCTCAGTGTGTATATATATAATATAAAAAAAAACACCATGTGGAAACAAATTGATTATGACCAACAAAATCCGCTTTCGAAGCTTTCTAATTTTCATTTCACGAGTAAATGTAAAATAAAAATGAAATAGTGATTTAATTTTTTTATTTGTATTTATTCCAGCTCATTGTAAATTGTGTTGAAAAATCTGGTTAAAATCAATACTTTATTCAAGGTTGAAATTTCCATTGTAAACCCAGGAAGCGCATTCAAGTTATGTTAAATCTAACCATTTTATTCTTTCAACCAGAGGGAACACAATACGTTAAATATTTGCCTTGAAAAGGGTTGTTTTACTTGAGTTCAGTCAACAGATCTCTGTTTGTTTGTTTATTTAATTTAATGCCGTTAAAGCAAGATCGTGGAATAGAAGAAAAAAAAAAAACAATAAATTACTAAATAGGCAAAACAATTTATAATATATATTTTTCTCTACTATCCTCCATTTTCAACCCCTAAAACAATTTGAGAGGCAGGTATGGGGTACCTCTGTCCCGCGTTCATGTGGTGAGGTTTTTCTAGGTCTTGGAGGTACATGCGTTTGCCCACCTACTGCGTGGCGGGCCAGGTCGGGAGAAATGATTGATGTAGTATTTTTTACGTTTCCAGCCGGACTCTCTCGACCTATCGTCTTGTATCGCTGTGGGAGGAATGGACTCATTCTTCCTTCAAACCTGGACACATTGAATCCCCAGATTCATACCCACCCTCCATACCCTTTTCCTTCCCAGAACTTCCTTTTCCAAAAAAAATAACCTTCACATAGATGACATAGGCCCCGAGGGAATTTTTTTTCGTCAGTGCCTCTGTGTGGAGCTAATTCAAAATGGGGTGTGATGACTGAAGATAGTGGGGAGGGGGCGATGGGGAAGAGGAAGTTGTGGAAGTACCAGGATATTCAAATCTGGTCACCAAACACGCACAAAGCCATTTCAAGCATCGTTTCAATTCTGAATGATGGTCTTACACCAGGGCGATACTGAGAGTATCTTCCACTCTGGAATGTGCCTCAAATGAACTATACATTATTTTAGATTAATTAATAGTGAAATAACACAAATTTATCAAATATAATTTATTTGTGAACGCAGGGATACGATTTCGCGACCTTCGGATTGCGAGTCAAGAACCTTTTACCCCTCAACCACGGAGACCCATTAATTCCCGACAGTGGATCTTCTGCGTGGTGTTTACATAGAATTAATTTTTTTATCGTACGAGTGAAATGTTTTGGTACATCTCATTGGGATGTGGAATATAATTCTTGCACATAAGTACATACATCAAGTACATACATCTTGCACTAAGTACATACTTACCACATTTCTTTAATGGAAAAATAAAATTATTTTGTGAGGAATTTTATAATAAAGAATATGTTAATCAACGGAAACCGTCACAAATAATCTAAAGCAAAACGATAGAAAAAGCTTATCCAAAGCATTCTTTTTGATGTTCATAATGTAAACCGATTCACAGAAAATATTAATCGAAAATAGAAATTTCACACATACCCGCCTTGAAGCAATGAAATCTCTTGATTATAAAAATATGTTGAATATTGAACGCTGAAAAAATTTCAATGATATAAATGTTTTTTGATTGTCGAGGATTTTTCACTGGATATTGAGGCAGATGATATCAGATACAAAGTACACAGAGGCATATTGATCAAAATTCTAGGAAACTGTTTAATTTACATACAGTATTTGGGTTTCTTTGGATTGGACGGCAAGCTTAGATTTATGACAAAAAATTGAAATTCGAAATCGACATAAAATCTTTATGTTTATTTTTAACTTTATGAGTAAAATTCAAATTGATATATTTAATTAATGAAGAAAATATTAGCGAAATTAAATCAAAAATCTGGAGACAGAAAAATCAGCAAAAGATATTGCCTGGGTTCGAGTCCCAGATGTGCCAATATCTTTTTCTGATTTTTCTGTCTCCAGATTTTCGATTGAGTTCGCTAATATTGTTTTCATTTAACAAAATAATATCATTATGATACAAGATGTATTTTTGCTTCGCATTACAAAATGCTTTATTGAATACATTTAGGAGTCATTTGACGACATTTACAATTTAGGAGACGGGTCGGCGTGATACCCCGACCCGGGAACCATTTATTTAATAACCAACGCCCCGTAGGATCACCTAAGTGGTTCGCTACGTTTGGTGACTTTGCAAGAGTGCCCGGGTTCATGGGGTGATGATTGTCTAGATCTTGGCGGCATACGTTTTTATACATAACCACCTCCTGCGTGGCGGGTCGGATCGAGAGAGACTGATTGAGGCAGATCTTTTTAGCTCATAGCCAGATTCGTACGTCCGTCACTCCTACACACATTGAGCTTCAGATTCCTACCCACTTTTCCCTCTCGTGTACCACTATATACTTGTAGATGTTGTAGGCCTTGAGAGGAATTATTTTTCTCCCATAACAAGTTAATTTAAAATCATCTCTGTTGTATTAGCACAGTCGGTCAACAATGTTTCATCGAAATTTCGGTAGCTCATCTTATTTGAGCACGACTGCAGATTGCTAATGCGCAAACATTTCACACCGAATAAATTAAGAACACTTAATCGTTGTGAACCGTTATTTGTTCGTTGGTGATACCATTCAAGTTTGCGAACGATGACAAGTTTCAGACAGTATCGAAACCTTTATCGATCGACCGTGCTAGATAACGGAATGCATTATGATTTAAATGGTTCCATGACAGTGTAAGTATATCGTATTTTGTGATTGCCGCATGCTACTTCCGAGAGTCGAAATTATTAGTAAAAATATTTTTAAAACGGATTTTCACTCAAGATGCCTTCAGATATAAGTAGGTTTATCGACTTTGTTTGTACGGACGTATAAACTGTCGCCGGACCAATTGTCGGGTCACCCCCAATTGCCATAGTCTCGCTGGCTCCAGACATGAGCAGCTTGGACTCTTGAATACATTTAGGAGTCATTTGACGACATTTACAATTTAGGAGACGGGTCGGCGTGATACCCCGACCCGGGAACCATTTATTTAATAACCAACGCCCCGTAGGATCACCTAAGTGGTTCGCTACGTTTGGTGACTTTGCAAGAGTGCCCGGGTTCATGGGGTGATGATTGTCTAGATCTTGGCGGCATACGTTTTTATACATAACCACCTCCTGCGTGGCGGGTCGGATCGAGAGAGACTGATTGAGGCAGATCTTTTTAGCTCATAGCCAGATTCGTACGTCCGTCACTCCTACACACATTGAGCTTCAGATTCCTACCCACTTTTCCCTCTCGTGTACCACTATATACTTGTAGATGTTGTAGGCCTTGAGAGGAATTATTTTTCTCCCATAACAAGTTAATTTAAAATCATCTCTGTTGTATTTAGCACAGTCGGTCAACAATGTTTCATCGAAATTTCGGTAGCTCATCTTATTTGAGCACGACTGCAGATTGCTAATGCGCAAACATTTCACACCGAATAAATTAAGAACACTTAATCGTTGTGAACCGTTATTTGTTCGTTGGTGATACCATTCAAGTTTGCGAACGATGACAAGTTTCAGACAGTATCGAAACCTTTATCGATCGACCGTGCTAGATAACGGAATGCATTATGATTTAAATGGTTCCATGACAGTGTAAGTATATCGTATTTTGTGATTGCCGCATGCTACTTCCGAGAGTCGAAATTATTAGTAAAAATATTTTTAAAACGGATTTTCACTCAAGATGCCTTCAGATATAAGTAGGTTTATCGACTTTGTTTGTACGGACGTATAAACTGTCGCCGGACCAATTGTCGGGTCACCCCCAATTGCCATAGTCTCGCTGGCTCCAGACATGAGCAGCTTGGACTCTTGTGAGATATTCATAAAAAAAGAACTAGACGAAATACATAATCATTTACTAAGTCAATGGCGACTTTTGGTTTCCAGTCAAAACTACTTGAAAGGCATTTCTAGCAGGGATTACTTGCTCAGTGGGGTTGAACGTTGAATGTCATTTCTCTTTGGATATTTTTTCATACCGAAGCTGCCAAAAGGCTTTAATGCTTTTCAAGTCGCCTGGAATTCTTTGTTACTTCGGATTAAAGCGTTACGTTGAAAACTTTCTGTCTTTTGGAAAAAAAACTCTCTGAAGTTCTAGATTAATTAATGTAGAGAGTGTTGGGTAAAATTTACTTTAGCTATGGAAATACTGGTGTGAAATTTGATAGAAATTCAAGAAATTTCTAAATCCTACGAAATTACGTTCAAAGAGTTAAGCGTTTAAAAAAAATAAACTAATAATTTATCGACAACCTCCGTGGTCGATTGGTAAGGCTCTCTTCTAGTATTTCAGAGGTCGTGGGTAGAAAGCATGGCGTGCGCAAATAAATTTAATTTGATTAATTTGTGTTATATGACAATTCAATAATTAAAAATAATATTTACGACACGTTCCAGAGTGGAAAATAATATCAGTATCGTGCTGGTGTTAAACCACCATTCAGATTTGAAACGTTACTTGATGTGGCTTTAGCCGAGTTTGGTGACTTCCTCACCTTTCTTTTTCCCATACCCCCCACCACCTTGAGCCTCACAACACACACAACATACCATAATTGGGGATAGTTTGACTAGCTTCAGACGTTTGGGAGCATTTGGTACTCTTGTGCGGTATTCGCATTAATACCAAAATTCCTCCGCCATTTTTCAACACTTCCGTAAGTTTTTGAGGCTTTTTTTTTTACATTAACTCCACACAGGAGGCCCTGAGGAAAATAATAAGTTGTTATGTAGTTAATAGATTGTATAAAAAATGGCAGTGGATGCGTCACCGTTTTCTCATGGCATCTGTAAAAGTACCTACGTCAAAAATTCAACCAAACATCGATAAAATCGAACGTAGAGAAAATTATTTGAAAAAGCTTAGTTCACAAACAACAATATTTTTTACTAAAGTTCGACACTTCTATCATTTTACGACAAAATGTAATCAAGAATTGGATTTTTTATATTGAAATTGAACAATGAAACAATTGTTTTCGCTGGTGATTTAAAAGTTAAATCGAGGGAAATGAGAAGAAGAGAGAAATCAATTTCGGTGAATTATTGGTAACAAAGGACCAACTCTCTCTTACAGATTTTATTCTTCAATCGAACTGTTTTTATTTTAAAAATTTATTTCGTTTAATATAATTTATGGTATTTTGTTCTAAGTTGAGTTTGAACAAAAATACTCTCGGAAATTCCTTGGTAGGTAGATAATTTTTAATTTATTTTTATTGAAAGTGGAAAAGAAAGTGTATAGTTCCTGTGAGCACTTAGGCCAAGAACCCATTGTGCTAACTCATATTTTATCCCATTACAACAGTAACCCTGTTCCTTTTAAAAAGTTCACCAGAGTTGCAATTGGATATGTGGCTAAGTCTTCTGGTTCCACGATCTGTCTTCCCAGTCATCTGAGCCCTGTTCCAATCAGGGTGGGACATTGGCACCATACGTGCATATAGTCTCTTCATACTCTTCACATTTCCTGCATCTATTGGTGTTTGCCACTTCCAATAGTTGCAAGTGTCTCCTGAGATTGCAGTGTCCCGTTAGTTGTCCCTACTAGTTCCCTCGGTGAGTTTCTGTCGTCGTAGTTGGTTAATAGATAATAATGAAGTTTAAATGACCTTTGCACTCGATTATCTAATAATTGTGCCTGAAACAATGATGTAATTTTGTAGTTTTTTATACTTTAAATACTATCTGTATCGCCCTGATTAAATACCATCTTGCCTTTAGCGGCTTTTAGTAACCCGATTAAGCAGGTATTTCTCAACATTTGCTTTCTACATCACCTTCTATCGCCACTATCTTCAGCCTCAAAACATATCCCAATGTGGAATGCCAAAGCCTTGTTGGGTACGGGCAGTTGTAAATTCTTGTGTGGCATTCACTTGAGTGAGAAGTGTGGTGTCGATGGTGGACGGATGCCTACAACGCCATTGAACAAAATCTGTCCGTTCACGCTACGTGAGCTAGCTCTGTGCACAGTAGCGTATCATATATTAATCGTGACTCGCATCAACTGCGTCAAGTGAGATATCGATTGTTAGTATCTTTATTGTCGGATTATATCGCCACAATAAATTTAAAAACAAATTTAAAGTCAAATTATAAAAAAAAAATCGATAATTGTTAAATTCACGCGGTAACAGTAAATTAAAACAATAAAAAAGAATATGGCCAAAATAACCCCACCTTTTCAAGACGAGAATCACAGTCCGTAGAGTCGTATATTCAATGTGTAACTTAAACGCCGTCGGTTGGGAAGTGTTTTTTTTATTAGTAACGCAGAGCATGTTAACTATTGAAAGATAATTTAATAATTTGCCTTTTTTTAAGCTGTGTGGGAATGGAAAGCGTATTTTTTCACTGCGAAAATGTATTAAAAAAACCGTTAAATACAAAAAAGGATATTTTTATGGTCAAAATAACTAGTTTGGTATTTGGCAATTAATAGTCGTTCATGAAAAGTTGAGTTCTTCACGCCACAGACAAATATTTACTTAAATAAAATTCGGGTTGAAAAATGGATACATTTCTGAATTTTACCGGCTCAAAGAGCCTAAATTGAAAAATATTTGTTTGTTCAAAATTTGTTGACTTTTATTATCGAATTGATGGCTGGAATTCAAATTTCGTGAAGGGTAAATCATTAAACTTGTTTTACAGCGATAGTAATTTTACGCAAAAGCCGTGTTACGATATGAAATATGGCAAAACTCTGTTTGCGGACTGCTATCAAAACTCAGCCATCATTATTACGCATTTGCTAAATCGTAAATTTAAACAGAAAATTGAAATTTATTACCCGAAGTCAGTGACGGTTTACTCGAAGTGCGATTTGTGCGGTTTAAAATCCATAATAAAATACATTTAAGAAAATAAGACAAACTTGCATTACAATTTTACCAAACGAGTCATTCAGATTCTACGATTGAAAAATTCACTCGTCCGAATGAAATACGTACTGCGAAAGAGCTACTCTGAAATGAATCCCAAATCCCATAGGCGCGTTTTGAACATCAGCACCTATGGAACCATCCGTCTTATTATTTATTAGGTTCATACAAAAGATACTCTTGGCGCCAGAGCGGTAGTGCTCAACTAGTTTCCCGAGTGCGCAGCACCTATAAGATTTTTTAACACTTTTATCAAATTTGTACGGAATAGCCGACAGACAAGTGACAGGCATACTAACCAGCAACCTATAAGAGGTTAATCTCAGATTGAACCCCCAATGAGAAAGGTCACGAACCACAACTGCTCGAAGGTCAACGTGAGGTATTTCGGTGGGGTTTAATGTTATTTGTTGAAAGTAGGCGATTTTGAACCTGTCAGGTTATTAGGTTATTACGCACTAAAATAACCTTGTCATGTTACACGTTTTCAAAGATCTGATATCTGATTGGTCTTTTAGTAGGTAATTTACATAAAATAAAATTACATGAATGCCATGGAAATAATATACAATGTTACTGCCCCGTCATCGAAAAAACACAAAACATAAAATATCTCGGAGTAATAATTGACGAAAATCTTAGATGGGACCTACACATCAAAGGTATTACGGAAAAACTCACAAGCCTTATATATTTCTTCAAAAATCTAAGAAACGTGCTAAATAAAAAGGATATGAAAAAGGGCTACTATGCGTTATGTCATTCTCGAATTGAATATGGAATCATAGGATGGGGATCTGCTGCAAATACGTACCTACACAGCCTGAATACGATTCAAAAAGGAATCATAAAGACCATATTGAAAGTACCAATTAGAACGCCTTCAACTGAAATTTTCAATAACTTTGACGTACCAAATATACAACAAATATATTCCAAAAATATATTATTGAAGCTCTTCAAAAATAATGAATCCTCTACTAGACCGTGTATGCATAACACTAGATCGAATAAAAATGATATAAAAAATATTCCATGTTATAAAACCACATATGGACAAAGAAACTATACATACTTTGCAACAAAACTCCATAACATCCTCCCCCAAGACATAAAACTAATAAAAAATCCAATTGAATACAAATCAAGAATAAAAATATGGCTTAAAGAGGTCAATGAGAAAACCCTAGCGAAGACGCTAAAAACGACATAGAAGACAAATGAACTATATTTAAATAACTTTAGTCCTCCTCGGCACAGGACCCCCTAGTGAGGAGGACTAAGAAATACAATATTTTGTACTTAATTTCACATTTCATTTTGTATGTAAAATTTTTGTATATAGTCGCTATAATAAAAAAAAAAAAAAAAAAAAAAATTGTAAATGTTTAATTATACATATCTTTATATGGATATCAAATTTCGCAACGATATCAACCTGTAATTCTCAGATATTCAAGATTTTTAAGGTTTTCAAGGATCGCCAATACGTCTATGAATCCTCGCCGATATGATTAGTATATTAGGTGATATAGCGTTTAGCTGTCGATATTGTAGAGAACCTCGAGGTCGGAGGTCCAGCTGCAATTTTTTGACCGCTTGCATTTTTTTACGTTCACTGTACAGGAGGCCCAGCCGATGCCGAAAGAATCAATGACACTAATTCCTCGGAGCATCTTCCACTGACATGTTAGAACATGGACAGCATTTCCACCCAAAGCCTGTGCTCCAAAGATTGCATTAAGTTTGTTAAGATTGGAGCATCTTTCAAACGAACAGCCCGTTTTTGAACAGTCAAGGTTTTTTTTTCATGTATTTTGGAGACCAGAGGTGGCTACCAAATTCAACCATGGGGCGTACTTGCGATTTGTACAGGTTTGCAGTTGTGTACTATTAAAGTATCTGCAGGCCCTGTACTGAACGCCCAGTTTCTAAGAGGCTAACTTAACTCTGGTTCGCCCGTACCTGATAAGAAATGAGATATCAGATCCCATTGTCAATTTATCACAATAAAGTCCAGTGTTTTATTGATTGCGGAGTGTTTATTAAGAGTTTGAGATAAACCTGAAATCACAACAATATTCATTATTATTTATTTATTTTATTACTGAAATTTAAAAAAAATACAGTTCAGATCTGCTTACTAAACAGAATGAAAGCCATGCTAAGCAACGTTTAGATTCTGAATGGTCATCTTTCAGTAGGGTAAGACCAAATTATCAATTTACGACGTAAATTTTTATTTTATTTGATATTCTGATCAGAAATGCTATGAGGAGCCCCCCTAAGAAAATCTTACAAAACTTATCTTATTACAAAACTTATATTATTACAAAACTTATCTTATTACAAAACTTATCTTATTACAAAACTTATCTTATTACAAAACTTATCTTATTACAAAACATCTTATTACAAAACTTATCTTATTACAAAACTTATCTTATTACAAAACTTATCTTATTATTATATTATCGTGAGTTCGTATATTCCGATTTTTAAAAATTGGTGTTCGGATGTTCCGATTAAAAAAAAAACGTATTAAGTTATTTCTGTATTTTGAATTAGTGAAATAACATATAATTATTTTTAACCTGATGAAAACCAGAGCAGAAAACAGAAAATTATTTTTTAAGCCGATTCTAAAGGTTCTAAAATTTTATTAGAGCAAGCGATTCTGATTTTATTTTTCACACATTTTCAAAGTGCAAGGGTGAAAATCGCTTATCAAATAATTCTAACAAGGATAATATTAGAATGTTCTGCGGAGACTCATCTGCATTCGACTGGTTAAACTGTAAAATGACGATAACTTGTAAAACCGTTGCTAGGTTAAATTTATGTTGTGTGCCATTTACGAAGTAAAAATACTAAGTAATTATTAAGCAGGTATTGCTAATTAGCTAACTGTTTCAGGGCTGTCAGTTAAATATTTAATTAGTTTTGGTTTAAAAAAAATCATTTTTAATAAAATAATACATTTAAAAGCTATCTCTTTTCAGTCAATTTTATCTCTCTCCCGCAAACCACAAATCAAATTTGATTCCGATGGAATCTAGGACGCCAATCCACGACTATATAGTCGTGGAATGTCGATCTGCAGCAGGCACGAGACGCTCCCTTCAAGGCGTGGGCATATCTTATCATGACACTCCTGGAAAGGATCAGAGTAGTTGGTTTACACCATTGAAACCAAGTAGTAGGTGAGAATATAAAAATAAGTATATTGATCATAAAGGACCTATGACAGAATCAAAATGATAATTGCAAAGACTCACCCGAGACCAACGAATCCACCTAACGTAAACTAACTAACTACCCCGGTCTGCGGCTAGGAGGAGTAGGCCCCTGTGTCCTCTCACGGTGACGCCTGATGATGGATCCTGAAGAAGCCTGCTGATTGACTGTCCTTCTGCTTCCTCGTTAGACCTCGGATCTGGAACCGATTGACTATTTTGGGTAGGATCCCATGACCCTCTGCGGATCGACTGCCATTTTGCTTCCTCGTCACTACATTCTCAATCCTACTCAAATGGTAGCGACACTCTCCCGGAAACGGCGAGTAACCATAACATGGGATTCTCCACCGGGCTTGCCGGCCGCGGAATATGGAAAATATGCGCGTGACGCTTTATTACACGTCACGATGGCGCGGATCATTGCCGATCTCAATATATCCAAGAGCCCCGCCACAATAACACGCGGCAGAATATCGCCCGCGTTCGACCTACACAAACACACTCGCGTATTTTCGTGGATTCATTGTTAAATCCATTGTATCACTAATTAGTTAATTAGTAAACTATTGTCGCCCGCGTATACTCGATCCAAAACTTGCCCGAAACAATTAGCACATTCTTAACTAGAATTATGTGACCAGTTGATTTGAAAGCCGGCCGCTCCGTTCGCTTCCAAATCAAAATGTAACAGGACCCGGAACCGCTCCCCGCGCTTCACATAGACAAAAAAAATCAAAGAAAGTGTCGCCAACATTATTATTTTTTCCTTAAAAGCCGCAGCTTAAGAAAGTACTTGAGAGAATAAAAATATTTAAAATTGCTTATTAACACCGTTCATTTTTCATCAGCATAAATATGTAGTTAATCTTCACTTCCTATATGCGCGAGCACACGAGGCTAGCATTGCAAGTCAGGAGAGCAAGCTAGTATGCCCCTGTCCTATCCTGGGAAGAATCTGGCTTACTACTTACTACCTTGGCTTAGCACAAACTAGAGAGGTTTACACAATGCTGGGAAATAGTCTGTATTATTGCAGTGACTACGCAAGTAAGCGTAAGCGTCCGTCCGTAGGGAAAATGAACAGTTTTCTTAGAATTAAACACAAAAATTCATTATTGTACCGATTGTCTTTAATTCGGCACAATTTTTTAGTAATGCTGATTTACACGGAGGTTTGTCTTTATAATATTTTATTTTAAAATTATAATATTTAATTAAATGAAGACAATATTAGCGAAACTCTATCGAAAATCTGAGACACAAAAATCAGAAAAGATATTGGCTCCACTGGGACTCGAACCCAGGACCCTTTGCTTACATGGCAAGAACTCTACCGATTGAGCTACGGAACCCATATGAAATTCGGTCACTTTTAACTGTTTCATACTTCGACTAAGAACTACCAACATTATTTTCATTTCATTAACGCACATATTATTGGCTGCTATCTTTATATATGATTGCAAGATTCAACTCGAACTAAATGCAATCTAGATAGTGTCTGGATAAATTTTTTTTTTGAAGTAGGATACAGTTAAAAGTGACCGAATTTCATATGGGTTCCGTAGCTCAATCGGTAGAGTTCTTGCCATGTAAGCAAAGGGTCCTGGGTTCAAGTCCCAGCGGAGCCAATATCTTTTCTGATTTTTCTGTCTCAGATTTTCGATTGAGTTTCGCTAATATTGTCTTCATTGTCTTTATAAGTTGAGATACCAGCACCCCATTGACATTCTTTATCACGATAGAATTGTACACAATTTAAGTTAATCTCGTTACTGTTTTGGCGTTTTTAGAATCCTATCGTATGTCTGTAAAAACACAGCACGTTTCACCGTGCGCTAGCCGATCATGTTATAATAATAATGATAAAAAGTTTATTCATCAGTAGATTTTTATACAATATTACTTTTTTTTCTTTTTTCATTGATTCTATTGACGAAAAGGTCACTGCCAGCTACCATTCAGGATTTCTTCTAGATGCAGCTGGCTTTCAGCAGTCAGTGGGCAATAATAATACTAGCTTTGGGCAATCACACGAAGCTAACCACACAGCTAGGGTAAAAAATTCGGTGGAGGGGGTTGCTAAAAGCTAAAATAATAGAACCACATCCTATTAAACCATCATGTTTTGAGACTTTAGCTGACTAGGTTCCTCTTTGACATAATCGGTTAAAAACATCTGTCTACACGAAGCTAGTATTCTTAGCTGTAGCTGGCTATCTTGGCTTGAAATACTAGCCTCATGTGCAACGGACTTTAGAGCGGGGTCGCCAAGACTACATTGCTCACGAAACATGTCGGTTGTATCTAAATATAAAATAAAAGTAGTTAAAATAATATATAAAAGTAGTTAAAACAAAGAGAATATTATTTTTACTTAAAATTTTACCACAAAATAAGTTTAATTAGTAATAAATTTTGCATGCCGGTTTTCAAATTCCCGAACTCTGGTTCCGTAGTCAAGAATATTCGTTCGGCTACAGATATCGTGAAAATATTATGTAAATAATTTGTCTAATATTTTTAGAATCTACGAGTATGTTGAAACATAAAATTTTAAGTTTCCTGTATTCAGTGAAACAACACAAAAAGTTACCTTGTTTCGAAAAGGAAAAGAATTACGGTAATCGATAACAGAACACAAACCAATACTCAAAGAAGTTAAAACTCAGTTCTACTCTTGACAACCATTTTATTCCGCGACAATGTGGTTAGGAGGAATTCGAAATAAACTTCTTTAAATCTCAAGACAAATTCTCTGACACGAAAATTGAAAATTATAAAAAATTCCCTTCAAAAACTTTTTTCATCAGGGCGTAAATTGAAAAAACTTAGCCCTTGGGAAAGTTGTTGTATTTTATTTTAAATTCACGTGGGTACGTATTATTCAGGTGTTTCAAAACTTATTACTGTTATTATTATTATTATTACAATATAAACTAATTAGTTTTAGTGAGAATTATTATTATTATAATTTTTGTTCACTGAAATCCGATTTGAAAAACTTGTTTGTGATTGATATTAGTGATAATTTAAAAAGTTCGGTAAAGTAAAAATATTAAAACATTTAAAAATTGACTGAGGTAGACAGAACCCATTTTTTTTTTTACATTAACTCCACACAGGAGGCCCTGAGGAAAATAATTTCCCTCAGGGCCTGTCATCTGGGATGCTGTGTGGAGGGTCTTTTTGAGGAGAGGAAGGAATGAACATTGGTCTTGAAGAGACCCATGTTGTAGGAAGGAGGAAACACAGAGGCCGGCAAATCATTCCACAGCCGAGCTGTTGAACATAAGAACGAGTCGAAGAAACGACCCGTTCTCATGTGACAAATGTCAACTGTGTACAAATGTTGGGCACGCGTTTGTCGTGTTTCCCGACTATGCACCGGTGCCGAAGGGATCAATGATGCTAGTTCCTCGGAGCATCTTCCATTGTAATACCGGTAGAACAAGGATAGCATTCCCACCCGACGCCTGTGCTCTAAAGATTGCAATCCGTCTGTTAAGATGGGAGAATCTATCAAACGGACCGCCCGTTTCTGCACAGAGTCGAGGGTATTTTTCAGGTATTTTGGAGCTCCAGACCAGAGGTGGCTGCCAAATTCAACCGTGGGGCGCACTTGCGATTTGTACAGGGTTAGCAGTTGTGTACTTTTAAAGTATCTGCGGGCCCTGTACAGTACGCCCAGTTTTTGGGAGGCTAACTTTACTCTGGCTTCGATGGAGCCCCCATACCTGAGCTGGTCACTTAGGGTTACACCAAGCAAATCAATGGAGGGCCTGTTCGGAAGATTGCTTCCGTTGAAAGAGACTAGATTTTCATTGCGATCCCTTTTAGACGTAATCAGACAAGATTGCTTTTTTATAAATTACTTGCTGGTACCCGGCAGCGTTGCTACGTCATTCAATAAAGAAATTGATTCTCCCTGAGCCTCCTTTTCCATTCGTCCCGTTCTGCTTCCTCCTCCTCTTCCTCCCCCGCGTCCCCTTCCCCTGCGTTCCCACTCCTCCTCCACCTTCCCTCTTCTCACTCTACTCCCCCCCTTCCCCCATCCCGTGTGCCACTAATTACAATTTTTTATACAAATTTCATAATGCCAGAGCTCAACAGTAGTTTTATACAAAATAACGAAAAAAAAATCCAATTTGGTGCAGTCGTTGGGAAGTTATGCGCATACATACATTTTGGCGATTCACTTTTAGAGATAGATATTAACTACGACGCCAACAAAGCACTCTTTTTAGGGTGAATTGCCTAATTAAAAAAAAAAAACATCGTTTCCAATTCTGACGTTTGCAATTTTGTTATTCTGATCGAACCAACAATGACAACCATCAAAATATTAAAATTTAAACACGCGATAATCCGAGTAATGTAATATGTTGTCAATTCAAAACCCTTAATTTAATACGTGCTTCAATTCGAGCGGACCCGAGTCTACCGTACCGAAGGAACGAACATCAAATGATGACAGGAAAGTATGCAGAACAGTTTATATGAGAAAATGAAAATGTTGTTTTGACCAAAACCTTCAATCCTTTAAACCTTCCCTGGACTACGACAAACATTTCAAAACCTAAATCAGCTAAATCGGCCCAGCCGTTCTCGAGTTCTAGCGAGACAAACTAACAGCAATAGATTTTTATATATATAGATAGATAGATAAAGGAAAAAAAAACACGAACATTTAAAATTTTAATGGTGATATACGGCTGGTTCATGCTTTTATTCCATACGAAAGAAAAGTAAACATTTCGCATTTAGGTGTATCCGACAATACTTTTTTAATTCCTGATAATTAATAAAATTAACTTACTACCATTCAACCATCTCTCCACAGGGGTAGGCAGAGAGGACACACCGCCAAAGAACTCTGTCTGGGTATACACTCCTTGCTTCATTCGAATTTACATATCGTCTCATAACCATCCCTCTGTTATTCTGACTCTTGACTTGACCCCATCCAAGTATATTATTTAATTTATTTTAATTTTTATTGTAACATTAAGAAAATGAGTTACATTTATCCATATATATATTTAACTAAATATTATATTTAAGGTAATCATTAGTCTTGTATACCTTGCCTGACAAGGGAGCCACTATTCTAACTTATGCCATTATCTGAAAAATTATTTAATTTTATTTATTTGTTCTCTAATTCAGAAGGGAGGTTAATATAGTTTTTATGTCTTGGTAAATATAATGGCTTTGCATTTGAGTTGTTTTAAAATTAGGGGTAAAAAATTGATTTCCTTTTCGTATCACTTTGTAAAATTCTTGATATTCTTCGTAATTTAAAAAAAAATATTATTCTGGAATTTTTATAATGGTTGCTTTCTTAAATATGTCATCGACATTTGGTACTGGAAAACATTATTTTATTTTTATTTTTTATTTTACCACGTCTTCCTTGGGAGTCCCTGACTTCTACCCTTCACATTTGCGTGGTAGGTATATTCTCCTTACCCTCATTTCTTCATTCATTCGTTTTTCATGCCCGAACCATCTAAGCTTCCCTTTCTTAGTCTTACTCTTCACGCTCACCTCAGCCTTATTATTTGCGAATCTTCTCATTTTTCGGTCGAACATACATAGTTTTATCACACACGCCTCGGGGAGGAGCATTCTAGAGCATTCTAGAGCATTCAGTAGACTCACTGTCAAACATATCAAGAAAGATACCAGCACTTCATTGTAGACGGCTTGCTTTGCTTCCTTGGATTTTTTTGCTGGCGCCAACCGTGTTCAGTCCTTCATTCATGGAGTTACCTGCTTTTACCCTTCTTTCAATACCTCTACTATCATCATAATAAGCGTAAGATTTTGCTGGTGCATATGATGGATAACTTTTAACAAGTGGAGGAATTAAGTCCATAACATCTTAATGGGAACTAGACGCAGTTATCAATAATTTAACTAGCTTACCTATTCGTTTTAGTTTTATTAAATAGCTCAATAACAATAAATTTCGACACTAATTTTTTGTAAGTTAAAGGGACACATCAAAGGTCCATAACCTATGATGGCTATGACATTGACAATGCGAGTTGAAAACAATAGGCCACTTGCATGGATTTCATAACGACTTGGAAAAAATTGTGTGGATAGATTTTTTACTAAGATTACGAAAATTTTTACAAAAAAAATTTTAGAAATGTACAGTTTTTTATTTTTAAATAAATAAATCCATTATTTGGGCCCGTGGCGTCACTACATGAAAATGTCCCGTCTCCGAAAATGTTCCTATTAATTTTGTAAAATTCCACACTGATTTATTTTTTTTATATGGCAATACTTTGATTTCAGGCGAATTTTTAAATTTGACATTTAACGTTCACTAGATTTATTGTTTGTTGACTGCGAACTTATCATTTGGTTTGACTTTTAAACAGGTGTTATAAAGAGAACCCCGTACATTTTACGATGTCTGTACGTGTTTAGAGGTATAATGGTAGTAGTGCTGATTTTAACAAAATCAAATTTTATAGTATTCTTATTATTATTGTAATTTCCAACTACGAGTATATTACATTTGATTTAGTAATATAGATGTTGAACATTATAATGATTTATGATCAATACGATGGATCAAGGAAAAAAATATTTATGAGATGTAATATTTTTGGTATGCCTCTGCCTCGTTATTCTCCTGTGCCCTTTCTTGTGGAAAACGTTTTTTTTTTAAATGATTTTCGGCTATGTAATTATCTTTTTTCCGAACCCATAAAATTATGTCCCGTCTTTCCGGTTTATAAAAAATGGTCTGATTTTTCGGAGGAAATTTTCAAAAAATTGCCAGGGTTTCAAAAATACGATAAAAAAAACAGGATATCTTAGAATATTTGCCTTAACCGGAATTTTTTTTTAAAAATGTGATGCAAGTGGCCTATTGGTTTGAATAATTTTTTTATTGACAGAGATCACAGTCTGATAGCTTGGAAACATTAATTGAAACAAATGTATTTTCTAAGTTACAGTTAAAAATATTACGTAATATTTCATCAATATTGAAAAAATGTTCATTCTTGACATTGTAGTCTCTTTGTAAAAGCAAAGAAATTTCTAATCTATTATATTTCTAGTCAATTCAACGTAGTTCTGCCTGAAACATTATACAATAATCCAAAAAGATGAGAAAACAGTTTGCTTTGGCGCCCCAAGAGAAATATGTCGAGCACTCTTCAATATTACGCAATTTAAAAAAAATCTGCAGAGTATTTGATTATTCCCCATTTCATAAGACAAATATTAAAGTTTTTTCAAACTAAACATAAATTGGGCAGAAACACGAATCTATACTATTTATTTTTTGGTGGGAAATTTTACTTTTGTGGTTTTGCGTACTTAATCAAATAAAATATTTATTTTGTTTAAAACCACGAAATTTTATTAAATTAAGAATACCGACCGGTTTCGCTTTGCACAATTTTTTAACCTGATAATTTTTTTTTTTACATGAGCTCCACCCAGGAGGCCCTATGGAAAACAAATTCCCTCAGGGCCTATTTCATCTTTGGGGATGCTGTGTGGAGGGTTTTTTTAAGGAAAGAAAGGAGAGGAGAGTTATGGGAAGGAAAAGGGTTTAACGGATAGGTAGGAATCTGGGGTTCAGTGTGTCCTGGTTATCCACCTCCAAGACCTAGACAAACCTCATCCCATGAACCTGGGCACCCCTGCTAATGCTTGTGATAAGAGAAACTGGTCGGTATTAATAAAATAAATAAATTTTCATAGTTACAAACAAAGAAATCGTTTTATTTCATTACATTTTTTGATTTATTTAAAAAAAAAATTAGAGTAGGTAAAGTGAAAATCGGAGGTATGATTCTTCAATTTTATAATTAAATATTATATAACTAACTCATAAATGTTATGCGTATCTTTATTATAGAAGATAAAACAACTTTAATATTAACTTTGTTTTGTTGAATACGATTTATTGGACTAAGCATGAAAGTTAGATGTTTCTGTTCGTACAAAAACTAGCAGTTTTACACAGTCTTACAAAAATTTTCAGTTTTATTGACAATTCGTCGTTAACCTTATCCGTGATAATATATGTGTAGCAACCACGCATTGTTGCTATGTCACGCTTTGGATTGCACCCGAAACGTATCGATGTTTCCAGAAGCGGCGCCTGTGTTCAAATATATGCAAGCGAAATTACCCAGCCTACACTCGAGTACCTACATATGTATTGTGAATACCAGTCGACAATGCGTTTCCCCATGTTCAAAATTGTCATCGTTCATTAAAAGCACCAATTAAAGTTGATTTCGGCGCGATACTTTTCAATATGTGGACAATCTTGGATAGGATAAGTACAGGCGAATTAAGCAGATTTTAACTAACGTCAAACGTCACAAATATTTGGCTATCTACGGTCGCCCTAGGAAATGTTAAATAACCGAAATTTTCGATGAATCTTTTATCTTTAAATGCTGGGACTAGAATGACCTATCTTAAAGGATTTTTCGATAAATTCGATAACTTCGGTCGGTGACATGCAAACAGTTCACATAAATTGAGAACCTGTATTTGTTCGTCGACGTTCTGCAGTCTAGTTTAAAACCTTTATCGAACGACCGTACTAGATACACTGGTACGGTCGTTCGATAAAGTACACATAATTTCTTGTGTAGTATAAAAAAGTATTTTTTTTATAAAAGCTTCACACAGGAGACCCTGAGATTAACAATTTCCCTCGGGTCCGGGGACATCTTTGGGGATGCTGTGTGGAGTACCTTTTTAGGGAAAGGAAGTTCTGGGAAGGAAAAATATAGGGGAGTCGTGGGGAGGAATCTCGGGGTCAGTGTGTTCAAGAGTGACGGACATATGAATCCATTCCTCTCACTGCGGCGCAAGGCGAGGGGTCGAGAGAGTCCGGCTGGAAAGGTCAAAGGGCTTCCCTCAACCAGTCTCAGTCTCATTTTTTCTAGGTCTTGTCGGCAGACGCATCTGCCGACAAGACCTAGAAAAACCTCAACCCATGAACCCGGGCACTCCTGCTTATCTACCAAACGTGCGAACCTACCCCAGAAGCGAAACAAATATTTTTTTCTACCAATCCTATGTATTTTTTATTTTTAAGCTTGATTGTAGTATGTTTATAACACTTTTCTAAAACACGTTGCACAAGGGTGTCTGTTTTCCGTGAGGTTTATTTTTACAATGAACAACAGTAAACCCTTAACACCCTCCCACGAGGGAGTTTTTCTATTTCGAGACTTACAAGCCATGACGGTGTTTTTGTACTCTATAACTTGATTAGGCCGTAGTCGAAGAGTTAAAGGGTTTTGTTTCCAGTAAGCTCTGAAGCTAACTTAATTATTAAAATTCCGGCAATTTCCCGTTTGAAATGTTTGAAGGATTACGTCGATAGGAATTAACTCGTTTTTCAAATTCATCCCATTAATAACAATCATTCTTTGTAACCTGATGAAGCAACCATCGGTTCTGGAACGTTTAGATAATTTATATTACAACGTAATTAGAACAAAGAAATTAATTTTATTGGAATAACGTTTTAATAAATTTTTACGGTTGTACCTATAAATCTAATATATAGTTGAAAAGGAAGACAGCACTAATAAATAAAAACGAAAAATGAAACAGAACAAGACATAGAAATATAAAAAAAGGCAACGGTCGCATCTGGGGACCGAACCCAAGATTTCTTGTCTTACCGGGGCGCGTATTTACAATCCCTACCGCGATTCAGTCGCGCTACTGACTGATAAATCACCTTACAAACACTACCTCGTTTCAGTCGCCTTACGCGCATCGTTGCTCTATCTGTTACTGTGAGAGTGACGACCGTAATTATAGAAGGGTTAGCAGAGAAGATGGATCGCGTTTTTTTATACTTAAAAAAATTTTTTCAATGTAAATTTTTTTTTTGAAGTAAAAAAACGCGGTCCATCCTCTCTGCTTACCCTTCTATAATTACGGTCGTCACCCTCAGTTTAAAAAAATGTTTAAAAAAAATTGTAAGTTAAAAAAAACGCGGTCCATCCTCTCTGCTAACCCCTCTATAATTACGGTCGTCACAGAAACAGATAGAGCAACGAAGTGCGTAAGGCGACTGAAACGAGGTAGTGTTTGTAAGGTGATTTATGTATTACAATCCCTACCGCGTTTCAGTCGCGCTACCGACTGAAACGCGGTAGGGATTGTAAATACGCGGGACGTAGCGCCTTAACCAAATCGGCCGTTGTGACCTATCATTTAAGACTATTTTCTAGCAAACTTAGAAAGTTTGCTAGTAAATGAAATAGATGTGTCAAAACTGGTAGCAGAAAATTTTAAATATAAAGGTATAATTTTCAAGAGATATTAAAAGATTATTCCAACAAAATAGAATGTTCATGACTTACATAAAATGGCAGCGAGTATTTCTCACAAATAAAATGAGAAATGTTGATCCGAGACATTATATAAGGTAACAGAACACTTCTTTAGAAAGTGTGATCATTGAAGATCATGTCGTTAATTCTGAATTTGAAATATAATATCGTCAAAAATGACGTAAAACCAATAGGCCTCAATGCTGAGTTCGGACTCTGGGTCCCGGTAAGACAAGATCTTCTTTTTCAACAAAATTATTATCATTTAATTAAAATGAAACCATAAAGACAATTCAAAATTATTAAAAGAAATTATAATAATTTACATAATATAATTTACATACATTTTAATAAATAGAAGATCACGATAATATTTTTCATATTATTTCCAGACTGAATGATACTATGGGAATGTTTATTTATTTATTTATTCATTAATTAATTAATTAATTAATTAATGTATGAATGAATGAATGAATGAATTAATGAATGAATGAATGAATGAATTAATTAAGTAATTAATTAATTAATTCATTCATTCATTCATTCATTTATTCATTCATTCATTCATTAATTCATTTAATCATTCATTCATTCATTCATACATTCATTCATTCATTCATTCATTAATTCATTAATTCATTCATTCATTCATTCATTCATTCGTTCGTTCGTCCGTCCGTCCGTCCGTCCGTCCGTCCGTCCGTCCGTCCGTCCGTCCGTCCGTCCGTCCGTCCGTCCGTCCGTCCGTCCGTCCGTCCGTCCGTCCGTTCGTTCGTTCGTTCGTTCGTTCGTTCGTTCGTTCGTTCGTTCGTTCGTTCGTTCGTTCGTTCGTTCGTTCGTTCGTTCGTTCGTTCGTTCGTTCGTTCGTTCGTTCGTTCGTTCGTTCGTTCGTTCGTTCGTTCGTTCGTTCGTTCGTTCGTTCGTTCGTTCGTTCGTTCGTTCGTTCGTTCCTTCCTTCGTTCGTTCGTTCGTTCATTCATTCATTCATTCATTCATTTATTCATTTATTTATTTATTTATTTATTTATTTATTTTTATAATACCATAAGAACTGATTACATGTCACAAAATCAAAAATAATTTAAAAAAAATTGTTTAACAGATGATCATGGCATTTGAATGAGAAATGACGCCAGAGAGACAATTACGTACAAAAATCTATAGTACAAATAGAAAATTAATATTGACTGAAAAGATTTGATAGCATAGCCCTCTTGTACCTACCTTCCGTGCAGTTAAATAGATCTGCCACATCTGCATATCTATTAGTAACATCATGTAACCTAGGTAAAAGGGAGTGTTTCGTGTACTCAGCCCTATTATTGTTACAATTAAACAGGATTTTAGATCGAGTGGTTCTCGTGGGAATATGAAATTCAATGAGCTTAGTTAAATCAGGAATGTCTATTCTACCATTTACAATTTTGAACATAAATATTAAGTCGGATATAATTCTTCGATCTGAGTCTTAATAAATTTAATTCTTTCATCAAATAATTGTAGTTTTTGTTTTCGATGGGAATACCGAGTTTAAAATTAATATGTCTTAGAAATTTATATTGAATTTTTTCGATTGAATCTGAATGTATTTTAAAATGGGTGGACCAGATCAAAGAGTTATATTCGATCTGACTACGTACTAAGGATGTGTACAAAATTTTTAGTGTTTAAATATTCCTAAAACCTCTGGAATTTCGAAGAATGAAGCCAAGCATTTTCGTGAATGAATATGAATGAGTATTGTGAATGTAAATCAAATTAGCATTTCTCTTTACTTGTAGGTTTATTAAACAATAATTCAGCAACCTAATTAACGTTTTATACAAGATGGTGGAAAGTGGGTAGTGAATACGAAGCAATTCGCCAGATGTTGAATCGGCGGCAGTCGGAAACAGAATGATTTCTCTTTTAGTAGCCACAATTCCCTCAGTATCACGATGGTGAAATAACGACATTCATAATCGAATCGTTGCTTGACTTGGCTTTAGGAGTGTTGGATGACCAGATCAGAATACTCAGGTAACCCAAAACTATTTGTCATCTTCTTCCCCCCCCCCCACTACTTTCAACATTACAAAATTAAGAACACCATAGTTCTACTAGCCTGATCTAAAAAATAGGTATGACAAATTTCACAAAGTTTTTCAATCACAATATTACAAAAGCAGGTTTGCATAAGCAACCATTTTAAAAAAGAGTTTTGTAACAAATTGAACGGAGATATATTTCGTTGAACACACAGTAGAAAACTGCACGAATTGAACAGTGGCTGTAACGGAATAAAAATTGGGCATTGAATCGAATAAAAGTAAATGAAAACGAACAAAGAACCAAAACAGTTTGTGATTCGTTTCCATAAAATGCATTGATATTCATCGTGTTCACTATTGCGTTGCAGAAACAAAATGAAACAATTCTAGAAAACAGTAACGTTTCTGGAAAACAATGGTAGGTATTGTAAAATAAATAAGCAAAATACAAAACAACGGGTAATTGATTTTTGTGGAATGTTATCACCAACTTATTTGCTGTTTATGTCCGAACTATGCAATAAGAGTCCCTTTTTAATATTGCGCATTAAGCGTATAAACACATAAACAGCCCGTATTCTCTTCAGATCCCCACTTTTGTAATACAATCAGTGGCGTAGATAGCATGGATGGCATCCGGTGCAGAAAATGTGGTGTTACCCCAAGAATGATCGTGGTGTCATCCCAGGAATTAGTAATCCTCAACAGTGTCCTATTTAATATTGAAGAAAATATCTTTGGTAATATGTTGGCGGCGCTAGTAATACGAGGGTTGCCTCCTTTCCAAAGAATCGAATAGAATGAAATCTGGGGCGCTCTTATATTCGGTCGACAAATAAACGACGAAACTACCTCAGTCAAATGTGTTAAAACGTTTTTAAAAATCCTCCAGATTACTAATTATTATTCCTTAATTTATTTATTTATGACAACAATGAAATACAAAAATCTTTTTTTTTGTCAGTTATCGATCGATTCTGTCATAATTGTATTCAGGTTTTGCGTTTATTAGTTACCGTTTGTTATAAACAAATTTTAAACAACTATCGCGGACTCTTAAAAATCACGGGATATTATAATTTTGGGATTTGCGAAGATGCTAAGGTATTTATAAAAAAAATGCCACACGATCATTGTTTGTCAAAAGACGATCAGAAATTTACTTCTCGAATGTTAGAAAACTTTTTGAAGTTTATTAACACTCGAAAGGTAAATTGAGGGTCAACTGAGGGCCCGCAGATACTTGAGTAGTACACAACTGCTGACCCTGTACAATTCGCAAGTGCGACCCACTGTTGACTTTGGCAGCCAACTCTGGTCTGGATCCCCAATACAATTGATGGAAGGTCCGTTTGATTGATTCCCCAAGAAGCGGATTGCAATCTTTAGAGCACAGACATCGGTTGGGAACGCTGTTCTTGTTCTACCGATATTTCAATGGAAGATGCTCCGAATAATTGCCATGAGGCGTCATTGACCCCCTCGGCACTAGTGCATGGTCGGATAACCCGCCGAACGCGCACCAAGCACATGTACGTAGCTTACATTTGTCACATGAGAACGGGTCACTTCGACGACTCGTTCATGAGTTCAACAGCTCGGCTGTGAAATGATTTTCCAGCCTCTGTGTTTCCTACCTTCTATTAGACGTGTTCCTTCATTCTTTCATCTCCTTAAAAAGACCCCTACACCCATAGGTGTGGGGGTCTTTTTAAGGAGAAATGGTATCTTTAAAGAAAAGATTTTCCTGAGGGCCTCTTGTGCTAAGTTAACACAAAAATTAACAAAAAAAAACGGTTCAGTATAGTCGATATTACTGTTTAAAATTCTAAGCGTAAGCATGAGCATTAGGGTGGTCACAAGGTATAAGGTGAAAAAATATTTTTATCTTAATGCCGGCGGGACCCCCCTAATATTTGCTATTTGTCTGGAAAATAAGAATTGGAAAGTTTTAGCTCAATTGGACAATGTTAACTCGTGCCTCATCGAGATTAAATTTGAAAAAACGATTTTTTTGCAAAAAAAGCGCCGTTTTTCCTCGTAAAATGAAAACTATTTGCCCTAGAAACTTGATTCTTGTTTCATTTCCTCTCAGCACTTTTTTTTTTTTTACATTAACTCCACACAGGAGGCCCTGAGGAAAACGATTCCCTTCAGGGCCTATGTCATCTGGGATGCTGTGTGGAGGGTCTTTTTGAGGAGAGGAAGGAATGAACATGTTGTAGGAAGGAAAAAACATAGAAGCTGGCAAATCATTCCACAGCCGAGCTGTTGAACACAAGAACGAGTCGAAGAAACGACCCGTTCTCATGTGACAAATGTCAACCGTGTACAAATTTTGACTAATTTTCCCGACTATGCACCGGTGCCGAAGGGATCAATGATGCTAGTTCCTCGGAGCATCTTCCATTGTAATACCGGTAAAACAAGGATAGCATTCCCACCCGACGTCCGTGCTCTTAAGATTGCAATCCGTCTGTTAAGATGGGAGAATCTATTAAACGGACCGCCCGTTTCTGCACAGAGTCGAGGGTATTTTTCAGGTATTTTGGAGCTCCAGACCAGAGGTGGCTGCCAAATTCAACCGTGGGCGCACTTGTGATTTGTACAGGGTTAGCAGTTGTATACTATTAAAGTATCTGCGGGCCCTGTACAGTACGCCCAGTTTTTGGGAGGCTAACTTTACTCTGGCTTCGATGGAGCCCCCATACCTGAGCTGGTCACTTAGGGTTACACCAAGCATATCAATGGAGGGCCTGTTCGGAAGATTGCTTCCGTTGAAAGATGCTAGATTTGCATTTCGATCCCTTTTAGACGTAATCAGACGAGATTGGGTCTTCGAAACATTAAATTCAACGAGATTATTTTCAACTATATTCAAGAGAATATTCAACTGCTATATTAACTACCACAATTGTAGAAATTACTACGTTCGGTCCTCTATTAATTTAAAGCAAAAAAAAAAACAAATACACAAAGAAAGTAATCAAATATAAACAATTGGTTATTAGTTTTAGGTATGATATTTTACAACTATCCGAAAATTTTAAATCACTTTCGTCAATAGGCTTATTTTTGATAATACTTCATGTAAATCAATTTGTTTGTACGCTTACCTGCCAACAATACAAATAATGTTGAAAATTTTGAGAATAAATCCTGTGAGATTGGTTTAGTGATACCCTGTTTTAATTAAGTACGCATAAAAGCTCTTGAATTTCCAATCACTTTAATTAAAAATGTATTTCACAGTTACGCGTGAAGGTGTATTATAAGCTCAGTAATAAACTAACCGATACTATAATGTAACTAGCGCAGACCCATAAAAACCGCAGGATATCATAATTGTAGAATTTGTGAGGTTTTAAAATCAGCTCAAGAGGATTTCAGCCTTTCAAAAGCGACATCTATCAAAAAATTTAATATTTTTTCATACAATTGAGTTGAATATGCATTTCAAATGTAGAATTAGGGAATAAATTAACTTTATTTTTGTACGAATATCATCGCTTCTCTGAATCTCGATCTCACAACAGTTTCAATTTTTTAATTTAATTGAAGAATGAAGAAGACGTGATGATTGAATAAAAATTCTGCGTTTTTTTAGGCTCACTTTCCTCAACGACGCGCCAGTACCCCATACTTAAGCCGCGGCTACACCGGTATTTCTACCGATTTATTACATACGTACATTAAACACTTATTACTCTTGAAGATAATATCTAGACATTCCCCGCGCCGAAACGCAAGTTATAAAAATTCCCTTGATAGAAAAAAATCGCAAAGTATTCTCCAAAAATTATTATAAACAGTTTCAGTTATTTTACAAGTTATATGTATGAAATAATTCACAGGGTATCTTTCAATGCTGTTTAAGACAACTCCCGCGAGATTTTTGCTCCGTATCAAACTAGTCGTGTTTTATTAAACATTTTCACAATTTTCGCTTAATTTTACCATTTTAAATATTAGCGCGCTCTCTCCAACATTCGTTATTACATGTCTCACCATCTTCTTATTTTTGAGCGGGAATACGGCGCCTTAACGATTCAAATATCTTCGCGACTACCGAAAATCTGCGCGATATAAACGACAGTATCATCGAAACTTGAGTCAGTCATTTTAAGAATGCGAATGATCAGATCAACGCTACGAACAAAGCATTCAACAACACGTGTGCAGTGCACACGCAGTAGAAGTGAAACCTTAGAAAAACTAAAGTAGACTAGAGTGGGAGGCTACAAACCACCGCAGGGGACCGATTATTCTATCTCATTCTCTCTCAGGATAAATCCTCTAGATGTATGTGCTTGTCTCTTTTTAGTGTCATGTAATCTAGTTTCAAATCACAATGATGTTAAAGATGTTTCAAAAATAAAAGTTACAGCAGCCGTGAGTGAGGTTGTGAAAGCTATTTTTCACAATTCTAGAGATGATGGCAATTGTGGTGGTGGTGATTTCATTTCAGTGGCGACGTGTACAGACTGCGCGAGAAGTTGTTTGCGACTTGAATACTAATGGCATAGATTATTGGATATATACCAAACAACATGAACATCTGATGTAGCAAGATCAGAATAATAAGGTGGAGGAGTAATGTTCCCCAACCGACCAATGTAAGCAGTCAGATTTCATTTATAAATTTGGAAAAGATTCTGAATAGAATGGGTCCTACTAGGCTTCCTTGTGGAACCCCACATGTTATCGGCAGTGGCTTGCTAATGAAGGTCACCTATCACGGTTAACGCAATATTTCAAGCAAAATCTTTATGTCTAAATTTTATCAGGGAGATACTGTGAATATCTAACATTCCGGAACGTGCCGCAAATGTTTGTACATCGTACGTAATATGTACTATTTTATTTTAAATGAATAATGTGAAAAATGAGATTCGTTTAATATGTTGACAAAACTAAATTTTATTAAACGTGAGTATTGTCACTGTACGTTATTAAAATTAGACAAAGGAGATAATTTAATCAAATTTACTTTTAACACATTTTAACATAATAATTACAAAATTTCGAATTTAATAGTATTCCCAGGCATTTTTATTACTAAGGTACACTAAAAAGTTGCCGGTGGAATGATCAAATTATCAATTGAATTTTAATTGAACATAGAATATTGTAATTAAATTAATAACGTGGATTAATTAAAAGTGCCCTTGAGGCCATTTTTTCACACAGGCGCAGGCGGTGCCTTATAAATTATTCAATTTTAAATAAAAATTTTGAAGGGGAGTTCACAACTGAACAAAAAGCCGATTTGTCTTAGTCTAAGCCTTATACAGTCATCAAGATGACGGAATAGTCCAAAATAAAGTAGGAATTTTTATGACTTAAGTGAAGATGGCGTGTATAAAATATGCAGCGCGCGACCAATCGAATTGGATCCAACTGCGGTCGAATTTAACCTACATTGTTGATCTCGAAAATAGATCTTTCATGGTAAAGGACTGTTTTCATTAATCTTAAACGTAAATATCTCAAAACCCGTGTGCATCCGTTTTAATAAAGTTATTATAGTTACGAATTCGACGGAATTTACTAAAATGTGAACCTCGGGCAAACCCCCATTGAAGGAGGTGATGCCGCCAGAGATATGAAAATTGGATAAATTTATAACAGTAATGAAAAATAAATAATTGCACTAATCTAAAACATTTTGAGGTTTGTCGAAGTCTAGGTGGCCAAAAATGCTTTTGAGGAAGACCTAACCAAGGCATATCCTGCCGGACTCTCTCGACTCATCGCCTTACACTGCAATGGGAGGGATGGGTTCGTACATCCGTCACTTCTGGACACCTTCCCATAACTTCTTCTACTTTCTTTCCCTAAATACAGCATCCCCAAAGATGACATTGGCTTCGAGGTTTTTTTTCTTCAGGGCCTCCTGTGTGAGGATCTGTTGTAAAAAAAAGGGAACTCACAGAGGTCACGATTCAGGGGTAAGGTTCTCGACTAGAAAACTGGAGGTCGCGGTTTCAAATACCGCCGCGCGTAAGTAAATTTGATCTGATTAAATTGTTTTATTTCACATTAATTTACAAATAATAATATTTATTTTTATTTTTAACTTTATGAGTAAAACCTCAAATTGTTATATTTAATTAAATTCACTTTAATTTAGAAGGTTCTTGGTTCGACTCCCAGAGGGGTCAATATTTTTTCTGATTTTTCTGTCTCCAGATTTTCGATCGGGTTTCGTTAATATTGTCTTCATTCAATTAAATATTAGGACAATTTTAAAATATTTCTATTTTTATTACTGACAATTTATGGTGGAATTGCATTATAATAAAATAATAAACCAAATATCAATTCAAAATTGAATAAAATCCTTGTAGACCACCCCTCTACCCTTTCCCCATTTGTTGTGTATATATATATATACATACCGTGGGTTATAAATATTTATTCCAGTCTGAAGATGGCCTTAACAGGCTGAAACCGGTTACGGTCAAATAAATTAAAGTGGAAATAAGTTTAATATTTGTTTTATTATATTATTAAGTATATTTACGGAACGTTTCATAGTAGACACTCTCAGTAACGCCCTGGTCTAAGACCTTCATTCAGAATTGAAACGTTGCTTTAAATGGATTTAGTCGTGTTTAGTGACAAAAAGATCTGAATAGCCTATTACTTTGCCCATATTTCTCATCCCCATCTACTCCTCACTGTCTTCAGCCTCACAATATACTCCAATTGGGGTTGCCATATTCTTACTGGCAGCAATTGGGGCACTTATACGGTATTCATATAAAAATATAAAAAATACTTCTAGAATTCTGCCACCGTCGCCTTAATTCTTAATTGTCCAAACGACCATTTAAGTTCTTGTTCAATATCTACTTTAAAATTTAAAATAATGTATAAAAATGATAGATGAACCTGAGGACCTGACTAAGAATAGGACCTGACTAAGAATTATTTACACTAATTAGACCTTTACCTTTTTTATTTATTTTTTATTAGGTTTGTCAACAATGATTCACATCAAAGTACAAATACATTTACACTGAACACGGTTGATACTTTCACTAATTAAAGACAAACACAACATTGATAAAATAATGCTTACACATATATTACATTCACACACACACACACTTACCATACATAACACAACAGTAATAAGTTTTTGCAACAAGTTTTTAGAATAATAAGTTTATAGAACAAAATAATAGGGAGCTTTAAATCTTGTTAAGAGATGATTTGAAGGTGGCCAGTGATGACATATACCTTTATGGAAATAGATTTACTCGTATCTTATGGCTCCGCAACCGGGCCCGAAAAGAAGAAGATGGAGAGATACGAAATTACGAATGTTAGAGGAGAACGCTAACATTCACACCGACAAAATCGATGCAAAAATATTTAATAAAACACGACTCGTTTAAAATAGAGCAAAAATATTCCGGGCATTGTCGTAAACAGCATTTAAAGAAAAACTGTGAATTTTTTCGTACATATAACTTGTAAAATAACTGAAACAAACGTGTTTATAATAATTTTTGGAGCATACTTTGCGATTTTTTTTTTATCGAGGGAATTTTATATAATTTGCGTTTCGACGCGCGCAATGTCTAGATTATCTTCAAGAATAACATATATTTCTTTAAGAGCTTTAAAACTTAACGTGTTTAAGGGAGATGTGTAAGAAATCGGTAGTAATTCGGATAGCGGGCCATTAAACACCTATCATAATGTTTCATTGAAATAATGAAAGAAAATATTCTTCTTCCGTAAAATTTTCTAATGTTGTTTGAACAATTACGAACTAACGCGACGATATTAAAAGTCAGAATGGTAGAGGGATATGTATGTGAGAGGATCTATGAATGAGAGCGAAGCACGGAGTGTGTACCGAGACAGAGCTGTGTGGCGGTCTATCCCCTCTGCCTATCTCGTAACTAAAAAATTATGTATCTTACCATAACGGTGTTATATGTAGTTAGTTACATAGTTTTACATAAAAGTGTTAGTATAGATTGTTATTGAAACACCTGCATTGTTCGTTTACATTGTTGCCAAATCAACAGGCGGCGAGTTCTTCTGGGGAAATGCGGAAATGAGGAAATGTGGAAATGCACAGGTACAAAGGATATCGACCACCTATAACGAAGACATCATCGGAATAATAATAATTGTATTTTGCTCGAAGCCGCCGTAATGCGACGCTCTTGAAATGAATTTTCCTTTGAGCACCACACAATTTCATTAGAAAGAATGACGTAATCGGATTGCAACACATTAGTGAAGTGACATTTAGGTGAAGAGACATAACATCACGAAAACATCACAGTATAAAAAATTATCAATTGATATTAGAGTCCCCATCAGAACTCCTACCGACTACTTTTTTGAAGCACTAAATTTAATGTCACTGAAACAATTATATAGAAAAGATATTCTAATGTACGCACTAAAAAAACAGGATAACTTTACACAGATTCACAAGATTAGTAGATTCAGATACCACATTACGACATACGAGTACATTCAACCAACCTACAACTAAAACTACTTTTGGACGAAGAAATATGCAATACTTCTGTATAAAATTATTTAATATACTCCCTCTTGCAATAAAAAACCATTAAAAAATAACCGAATTCAAATGAAGCATTAAGATAAGAATTATGGACATGGGACAGAAGAATATAGATAACGTAACAAAGACCAATGCTTGCAGTATACTTTCTTTTAGACCAGGGGGCTCAAACTTGAACTGCTGGCGAGCTCTCTCAATATTATTAGACTCCGATTGATCGACTCTGATTTTCAAAAGCCCGCCGGGGGGGAGGGGCGGGGGAGTGCATAGAAATCCTTTTATATTTTTTTATTGCGACCTCATTTTATGCCGATTTTAATATCACATCATATTTCTTCCAGTAAAATCATGTTTATTAATTCTACTACAAATTTTTAACTCTTCTGCAAGCTAAAAAACAATTTGTTATTTAATTAATCGTTATATTGTGAACACAAAACTGGTTTAAATTAAATCTGTGTGCGGCGAATTAAAACTATACCGCACACCGAATCTCTTCGCCGCGCTCATTTCGCATTATTTATTAATAAACTTCATATCGCCTTCAAGTTACAACTCGGACTGACTGACTCATAAATAAACCAAACGACACACTAGAAACTAGACCGATTTTCGGGCTTTTGAAGGGGCAATTTTCGACAATATTTCACGATGAATATGCTATAATCTGACGATTTTTTTGGGTACCTGTGACTTTACACACCATAGAAGAGGATAAAGTAAAAAAATAAAAAAAGTCGCGACCATTGACAAAATAAGCTACAAATAAATAATAAAAAATGGGCGGTCTTATTGAGGCCTAATTGAGCAACCACTGAAACAAAAACTGTGAATAGATCTATTTACATCGGCAAATTTTTCTCAAGATCGACTCAAAAAGCACTCGCGATCGACCGTTTGAGAATCCCTGTTTTAGACATAACTTTATAATTTTTCTCTTGTAATATTTTATTGTAGGTATTTACTTACTTATATTTCAAACTTGAAAACATTTACAAGGTGACCTTAGAACGGGGTACATCAGAAAGGACAAATTTTTTTCAAAAAAATTGTAAAACAAAGATAAATAAATAAATAATCGTTATAAAAAAAACAAGCAGTCACTGAAATTTGTGTTTTATCCAGAACAAAATAAATATATTCGTTTATGTATAATTCGTGGAACGACAGATAGCGTAAAAATACAATGATTTAATTATTTGTCAATTATTATTTAACTTCACATTTAGCACGTTCTTGGTTAACCACTCTGCTGTTGTACAATTTATATCAATACCTTTAATGATTATGACGGTTTACAATACACATTAAAAAAATACAGACATGCAGAAAATTCAATAGATGTCGCAATTTAAAATAAAAATGGGTATATTTATCCAAGACTCTATCTACATAGAATGCAATTTATTTTTAATTTATTTATTGTTTCTTTACACTGCAGGTAAAAATGTTTACAATACAATTTGTTACCTCACTAGGACAAGCCTGTGTTGCGGTTAACAATAATTATACAAGTTAACAAAATAACACAAAATTATACAGATTTTGAAAGAACAATATTGTTGTATTTCTTACAGATTGAGATTAGATTATGGGTACCTACTGGTACCTACTAAATTCATGGCGCTAGGTAATACATTAATGTAGACTTTTAGGGTGACCATAGTTTTGAGATCTGATTTAAAATAAAATAAAATAAAGTTTTTTTGTTTTTTTTTTGTTTTTAAGGATTAAGTTGTGAATAATAAATATATGTATATAATTTAACATGCAGATTTGGCAGGAAGATGAACAAAAACGGTTTAAAAATATGAAAAAAAAATAGTTCGGGAATATAGAATCTTGCATTCGCACATACAAATATCAGCCAATGAAAATATGCGTAAATAGTACGTTTAAAACTATTTACTATTTTTATAATTTAATAATCATAATCACATAAGAATTATTAAAAAGTTTGGCGTTGAAAAAAAGGTAAATATGCAGTTAGTCCACCTCACGGATAATACGAAACGTTCGTGTTGTCGAAGTTTGATGCACGGATAATACGGAATGTTCCTTTTTTAACTAATAGACAATCAAATATGACATTTGTCGGAAGTACCAATCTTATAAAATAAATTTTCTAAAATAAACTCGCATTTCATCATGCTTTTAAAAAACATCCCAGGTTTTGAATGGTTTGTTGGCAAAGCAGGGTTTGTCTAGCGGGTTTGTGTAATTATTTCAATACATTTTTTCCATGTTCTACTGTTTTAAATACAGGTACAAACTTGTCAATGATGCATTCACTTTGTTTTACGCAAAAATATTTTTTCTATGATTGGCAGCAATGTCTATGAGAATGTTAAACGCGCGAGTGAATCAATTTTAACAAAATTAAAATGTTAAATGCATATTTTTTGCATGTTTTTTGGTCTCCCCCGACATAAATACTCACTTTTCGTAATAAGAAAGCTAAATCTAACTGTTTGGATAAAAAGTATTCCGTATTAACGAGTAAGCGGTTTAATGCATAAATAATGAAAAAAAATACTGTTCTGCTGAACGGCTATAAAATAACAATCAAAGGCTTAAAACTGCCAAGTTTGTCGTGTGGCCAAAGACCAGGCTTCCCACCCCGGCGTCAATGGTTCAATACTCCATTGCCTAGGTTCTCCACCACTGCACAAGCAACATTTTCCTATTATAATAATGGCAATATATGGGATGAAATGAAATATTTTCAGGTTTTTTTTTTTTTTTACAGTGAATACCTAACAAAAATCTCAACTGCTCCCGTCTGGAGCCAGTGAGACTATGGCATCCCCATTAGGGTATGTTGTGAGGCTGAGGGTAGTGGGGAGGGGAAGGAGGTGGGGAAGAGGAAGGTTGGGAAGTACCTGGCTATGCAGATCTGGTCATCAAACACGGCTAAAGCCATTTTCAAGCAACATTTCAATTCTGAATGGTGGTCTTACACCAGGGCGATACTGATAGTATCTTCCACTCTGGGATAATCAGAACATGGGAGTATTTGCCATTACAATATCAGTGAAGTGTTGTTACCTCTGTCACAAGTCTCTCCAAGTAGTTTACTACGTTTTGTAACTTAGCAGAGGTGCAGGAGTTCATGGGGTAAGGTTATCGAGATATTAAGCCGGATCTGGACTGACTGACGGAGATCTTTTCAGCTCTCCAGCAACTTCAATTTCAACTCTCTCGGAAAATCGCCTTGCACCGTAGTAGGAGAGTTGGATTCATTCCTCGTTTTCTCCTGGACACACTGATTCCCAGATTCCTTCACTTCTAAAAAGACCCTCTACAGAGCATCCCCAAAGAACGATAATGGCCATGAGAGGAATTATTTTCCTCCTGTGTGGAGCTAATGCAAAAAAATATACCAATTCCATTTTATTTCGCCGTTCAAATAAATACATTTTTTTGTATTATTTATAACGAACAGGATGAGTTGATATTTCCGGTAAACAGCTGTTACGAATCCCATCGCAACCTCATTAAATAAATGACAGTCCGGGCGGAGCTTCCGATACATTTGACAGACGGGAAGTAGCGCTGGCTGCCGGCCGCTGCTGTCTGCCGGAGGTGGAGTTTTCAGAGACGTAATATACCGCCACGTACTTCTGCTTTCCTGGCAAGCACAACTACTGTCACTGTTGTCATCTCATTTCAATTCTGAAGTGAATAAATGAGTTTCTTCATTTTAAATCATGATATTGTAGTTTGCTGGTAATGATTGTTCCGTAAATTTTTTGCCCAACCATTCAAATTTAATATATTTTTATTTGTACTCCCAAAGGGAGTTGAATAGGATATTAAAAAGGGAAAATATTCCCTGAGATACATTGATAAAAAAATCTGTCGCTCTTTTTCGCGTTTATTGAGAAAAATACAAAAAAATCAAAGTGTGCAATTCACACTCGATAGGAGTAAACCTTCAGAAAACTAAAATAGGCAAGAGTGGGGAGACATATTTTATCAATGTAAAGCATGATTGTTTCCTTATTTTTGCCACCGAATTTAAGTGCACCTTTTCCTATACTTTTGAGTAGGTATGTGTATGGGCGTAACCATGCCCCCCGCCTGGAAGGGGATGAAAGAATCCACTTCCATAAACCAAAAGAGTGCCAATACGTTTCAATGCGCAAACAAAATTGTAACACTCGGTAGAATGCAATTAATTATGTAAAATTTATGAAAATATTTATGTAAGTTATATAAATACTTTTACCAAATGGTCAAATTGACCGATATAGCAAGGAAAAAAAATAAAACATTGAAACGTAAAAATATGATTTGAAAGGATTCAATAAATAATACTGAACCTGCGGTAGATAAAACTAAAAGTAGGGTTTGGTACCATATTTAACAATGAAACTAACCTAATTGATTTTAAGAATAAAAGTTTTAATTTCTTTCATTTCTTTTGCCTGTTCATTTTGGAGTGGTTTGAAGATTGGATATTGATTTCACAAAAACAAAATTACATATATTTTTTGGTTTGCTTAAGATTCGACCCTTGGTTCGCCGGATTTCTGGTTTCTGGCGTTTTATACCACTACACTTTATCGTGTTATATTGGAACCTGTGCAACTACCCGCGAAAAAATAAATATTTTGTTGCTATCTCATTCTGCTAAAGAGGAGACCGATTATTCTGATCATTCTCTCGCAGGATAAATTCTATAAATGTATTTGTCTTCTTTTAGTGTCGCTCACTTCCGTTTCATCGAGTGTCAAATCACAACGGTATTAATGAAGTTTTCACTTCAACAAGCTGCTTGTCCGATATTTTTTTCCTTATTTTTCCCATTATATCTTGATACATTCCAAAAGTAATTTTTACATATTTTCTAAATAAATATAACACAAGATAAAAATAATGTAAAAAAGTAAAAAATATATATAAGACAAAAGAAGATAATGGGAGCCTACTAAGGCACTGCCTGGCGTGGGTAATATTAACTAAAGTGCTAAATTACACCAATAAGTTAGCGGTACAAGTGAAAAACGTAAATTTCAAAGTGAAAAGTTTAGAAATAGAGGTAATGTATCTTTGAAAATATTGAAGTAATAAAGTGACACATACAAATTACTTGATTTTTTGTTACGGTTTCAAGAAGATAAATAATGTTAGTCTTGAATTTACAGTAGAGTTGTAAAAGTGAAGCATGAAGACTTACATAGGGATTATAAAAAAAGTGATTATTTATGCATTAAACCGCTTACTCGTTAATAAGGAAAACTTTTTATCCAAACAGTTATATTTAGCTTTATTATTACGAAAAGTGAGTATTTATGTCGGGGGAGACCAAAAAACATGCAAAAAATATGCATTTAACATTTTAATTTTGTTAAAATTAATTCACTCGCACGGTAACGCCATGTTCATTGATCGTTTTTATTTTAACATTTCATCAATGCTTCCAATCATAGAAAAATATTTTTGCGTAAAACAAAGTGAATGCATCATTGACAAGTATTTGTAACAGTAGAACATGGAAAGAAATGTATTAAAATAATTACACAAAGCCGCTAGACAAACCCTGCGTAGCCAAACAAACCATTCAAAACCTGGGATGTTTTTTAAAAGTATGATGAAAAGCGAGTTTATTTTAGAGAATTTATTTTATAAGATTGGTACTTCCGACAAATGTCATATTTGATTGTCTATTAGCTAAAAAAGGAACATTCTGTATTATCCGTGCATCAAACTTCGACAACACGAACGTTCCTTATTATCCGTGAGGTGGACTAACTGCATATTTACCAAAAAGTGTTTCAACATCTGCATCACTGAGATATAACTTTAATTCTTTTATGAATAGTGATCTTTTATGTATATTACTATGATGTCACGAACCAAGTGTGTCTGTTGAGGGGTTTGGATCTCTATGTTCTAGATAACTATCGAAGACAGCGGTATTATATGTAGATTATTTTATCTTCCTGCTGGTATGAGCATATGAGCAACCTGCCAATGGTTCTTCCGGTGGGGAGGAGCATTTTGCTCCTGAATAGAAACTCTTCCGCGATACGTACATTTAGCGTCAGCGAAGAGAGATTCAAAAGGGAAATACTTTTATGAGGAAACTTTCTAAACAAACATATTCCCCTATTTCCTCTCTGGATTTTGACCCTACTGCAAATATTTTTAATATAATATAGATATCGACTAATAGCGTTCGTTTCGTCTTTTAGAGAAGTATCTTACTATAGGAGGTAATCGTTAAAATTGTTAATCAAAAATAGTTACAAACCTAAAAAAAATCGTTAAAATTGCCTGTTTTGAACTCCATCAACCGTCGTTCACTTGTATTTTATACTGGACCAGCAGACCCGGCCACACGTTGCTGTGGCTAACGAAACTTTATAACTAACGCCATCTGTTAAATCAAATCCACGCTGCCTGCTGCCCGTTGCCGCTTGGCCAGATATATTATGAATTTGAACCTATTCACACATAACTTTGACAAATTATATACCTAAAAACTTTTCTGATGAATCACTCTATCTATTGGTGAAAACCGCATGAAAATCCGTAGCGTAATTTAAAAGATCTAAGCGCACTTACAGCGTAAGCGACTTCATTTTATACTTAGTTTTATACTGGATATTGTTGTAAAACTTTAAGTTATTCAGATGAATAGCAATTTTACAGAGATTGGATTCTTGTTCTACGTTCTGGCGCTGTAACTTGGAGAATGAAGCGCGAGAAATGAAAACAGCTATTTAATAACATCAAAGACAAAGTGACAGGAGGACCACAGAGTAAATGAGAACATAGACAAAAATGCATCGAAATATTTAGAAGAAAGGTGACATACACGTTAAAGTTAGGGGCAAAAGAGTCTACATATTGAAGTTAAGAAAAATGATGAAATGTGATATAGGACAACAAAACACTTAACAATCAGAGTTAGGTTTTCCCTTTCGCTCAGTATTCAGGGGAGCAAGAGCGACAGTGACAGAAACAGTTTTGTAATTTTTTTTTTTTTAATTGAAAAACTAACGTTTAAGATAAATTTTTATGCATAGCACAAAGGGTAACAATTATTATAAGCAATAATTATCAGCCTGAAACACCCATCACAAACACAAATCACTGTGAGAAAAATTTTCCAAGTCGAAAAATGTAATAAACAGTAATTGTTGAATGAAACACTGGTATATATTGAATTATTTGGCGGGTATTAGATAAGCTGCCATAGCTCAGTGGTGAGAGCACCTGACCGGCAATCAGAAGGACACGGGTTCAAGTCCCGTTGGCGTAATGTATCTTTTCTCGGAAGATTTTTGCAATGTAGATGAGTGTTTCAGGCTTATAATTATTGCTTATAATAATTGTTACCCTTTGTGCTATGCATAAAAATCTTGTCTTAAACGTTTAGTTTATCAATTAAAAATAATAATTAATATTTTACAAGTTAAAGTATTTCACCAAAAAATGTAGACATTATTTGTCTCGACGCCACCTAGCGAGAGATTTAGCACTAACAATGCCTCTCTCACAAAAATAAAGTTGGTTGTTTTCAGGTGGAAAAATGTAATAAACAGTAATTGTTGAATGAAACACTGGTATATATTGAATTATTTGGCGGGTATTAGATAAGCCACCATAGCTCATTGGTGAGAGCACCTGACCGGCAATCAGAAGGACACGGGTTCTTTTCTATGTATCTTTTCTTGGAAGATTTTTTCAATGTAGACGAGTGTTTCAGGCTGATAATTATTGCTTATAATAATTGTTAGTTTTGTAATTCTTGAAAGAATCTCTCCTCTTGACAAGATCTTCATCATTGTCTGATTTTTTTTCTGAAAATTGTTACACATTGTTGCATTGTTGCACATCAACGACCTTTTGTCATGTGCACCAATTCACTGTTACGCGGATGACAGTACAGTTCATGATAGCTTTTTGTTTGACAAGCCCCCAAAGGGCTCACAAACTCCAACAGCTCGTAAGGCTTTGAAGCAAAGAATGGACGGTTACCTCGAGAGTGTTTTCTCTTGGGGTAAAAATAATCTCGTTGAATTTAATGTTTCAAAGACCCAATCTTGTCTGATTACGTCTAAACGGGATCGCAATGAAAATCTAGTCTCTTTCAACGGAAGCAATCTTCCGAACAGGCCCTCCATTGATTTGCTTGGTGTAACCCTAAGTGACCAGCTCAGGTATGGGGGCTCCATCGAAGCCAGAGTAAAGTTAGCCTCCCAAAAACTGGGCGTACTGTACAGGGCCCGCAGATACTTTAATAGTACACAACTGCTAACCCTGTACAAATCGCAAGTGCGCCCCACGGTTGAATTTGGCAGCCACCTCTGGTCTGGAGCTCCAAAATACCTGAAAAATACCCTCGACTCTGTGCAGAAACGGGCGGTCCGTTTGATAGATTCTCCCATCTTAACAGACGGATTGCAATCTTTAGAGCACAGGCGTCGGGTGGGAATGCTATCCTTGTTCTACCGGTATTACAATGGAAGATGCTCCGAGGAACTAGCATCATTGATCCCTTCGGCACCGGTGCATAGTCGGGAAACACGCCAAACGCGTGCCCAACATTTGTACACAGTTGACATTTGTCACATGAGAACGGGTCGTTTCTTCGACTCGTTCTTGTGTTCAACAGCTCGGCTGTGGAATGATTTGCCGGCCTCTGTGTTTCCTCCTTCCTACAACATGGGTCTCTTCAATACCAATGTTCATTCCTTCCTCTCCTCAAAAAGACCCTCCACACAGCGTCCCAGATGACATAGGCCCTGAGGGAAATTATTTTCCTCAGGGCCTCCTGTGTGAAGTTAATGTAAAAAAAAAAAAAAAAAAAAAAATAATTTAAAAAAAAAAAATAAATATGTATTCATGTTTTGAAAAATAATACATTGCGTAATTTAATTTAATTACTTTAGATCCGCGAAAAATTGTCTAAGTCACAAAATATTCTCAAATTTTACAGAAATCCAACGAAAGAGAAAATTTTTAATAATAGTATTTTATTTATGGAATATTTCCCAACTATTCTGTGGTGGTTTCAAGTCTCTCCTATCAAACGCTTTGTCATTGTGCTATCAGCGGGAACATAATACCGATCAAGATGAACAGCTTCATGGAAGTATGAACTGCGATAACGCGAAGAGTCATTATTAAGTCATAAATTTGAAATTCGAGATTGTTCTGTACTCCGCCGCACTCTGAATCCTCTCTGGATATGGTCGATGGGGTGACAAAAATTATCACTTTTCATTAATACGTATTGAGATAGAATGGTTCCCCGACTTTTTATCCCGCGAAAAACTATCCTACGGACAAAACATCCCCCAACAATATGTCTACTAAAACCTAACCTAATCTTACCTAACCTAACCAAAAAATATCTGTTTAAAAAAATATCTCCACGATTTGTGCACCTAAAAAAAATAATTTTTTTGTTGTTTTATTACATTTCAGGAAATACTTCATAAATATTGTATACTTATAATGTATTTCAATTTTGTATTTAAGTTGTGTATAAATAATACTTGCATTGTTTTTCATGTGTTTGCTTCTGTAAAAATTCAAATGTGATTACTGCAGACACATTAGTCTAGGGATATTTATATTTGTATTTTAATTTATTATATATTACCCACAAACATGTTTTATAAATATCCTGTTTGTGTCTCAAATAAATAAATAAACCTAACCTAACTCCACCTTACCTAACTTAAGAGGGTATTACCAGAGAAAACCAGAAATATGTCACTTTTAAATCAGATTTTAGGCGTATTGACTCTTTTCCACAAAAAAATATAAATGGATTTCGAAAGATTGTGCTTTCATCTCGCATTCGCGTGTTTTAAATTATGAGAAAAAATGTTTATTTTTAGTATAATAAGATTATACCGCAGGTCATTGGCAGATTTGTTAAATTTTCAAAAAAGATTTTGTATTATACCACACCCATTTCAAATCATATAATCATGCAGTAAAATAAATCAATACATTATCTGGGTATCCCATGTTTTAGAATTTTAATTTTAGTTTAAATAAAATCATTAACCAATATATACGTACATGTGTTTCTTGACGAAAATTAGTCCGTTTGTGTATTTATTTGCGCACTTACAAACTAATATATTATTTCAGATTTTTTTAACATTCTTATTTAACTTAGATATTTTTGAAAAATGATAAATACTTATAATCAAAAAATAATTACAAAAAGTACATTATTTTAATAGTTTTATCATCACGCCTTTCCACATTTTTGGATGTATATATAAATTAAAGCAAATTAGGAATGTAATAAAATCGATATTGAGTTATAATTTTAAAAATCTGGTACGGAGAATAATAAATCTTTCTAATTGTAACCGCCCTGTACGATCGTCAGAATAACTTACGACGAATCGTGGATTTTCGGCGGCTGGCTGGTTAAACGCTCTTAACAAAAAAAGGACAAAAATAATACAGACTACCTGTAAAGACAATAAATTGTTGTTCAAAAATAGTAAATTGTAAAATAAGGTTAGATTAGGTTAGGTTAGGTTAGGTTTTAGAAGATATTTTGTCACTGGGATATTTTGTCGCGGGATGAAAACGCATCATATTGATAACTGTTGGAAAATCTCTGGAACGGTTTATTTTCACAAAATATGAATGCCAGTGGCGATTCGTGGCTTTCCAGTGAGGTTGAAAAATTTGAAATCATTGATATTGTTGTTAATGAAAAGGAATTTAATTTTATTAATTGTACTCATTCACTGTCACCTAGTTTTTGGTTATAAAAAATAAAAAATTCAACATTTATGATATTTTTAATTTTTGTTTTGAAAAAAATTTGTTTCTTTTAGTTGTTTTAGCAGAAAAAAAATAGTTTTTACGATAATCCTCCATAAGTTTTTTGAAAACTACACAAAAAACCAAAAATTAATAAAAAAAGTTAAGTTTTGAAAGTTTATAGTGATTAATTACTGTCACAACAAATCCCATAAAGAGTTATTGATGCTTACTCATTTTCCTATTTTAGCATTAGATAATTGTATTTCATTTTTTTATTTTTTTATTGTTTATTTCTAATTTTCGGTAGATTACAAAAAAAATATAAAAAGTCGAGTTTAAAGCCTGAATAAGTAATAAAATATATTTTTTTTAGCATTCAAAGCTAAAAAACCATCCAAAATCCGTAATAAAAATGATTTCAATATTTTTTTAATGAAAAATCTGCCGTCAAAACGAACATTAAAAAAATCACTAAGATCGGTTCAATGTTAGATTGTTATCATCAAAAACCAGGTGACCATGAAAGTGTACAATTACCTTATTTTTTTTTTAATTTCCATATTTGTCTACTAAAAAAAATTTCATACAAAAAATTGAAATTTATAAAAAAAACATTTTCGTCTACGACCATCAATGATCTATTTTTCAACCTTAGCACTATAGCTCTCGAAAAGTCTAAAACCGCCCCTGATGAACCCCACGTTTAAAAGTTTGTGGAAGATTTCAAGTTTATTTTTCCGATTGTGATCATTGTACTTTATAATTTTTTCATTCATAATTATTATTGATTTGAAAAATCCTTTGAACAGAGAAAAAACATTATTTTATTTAGTCATTGGTAAACCGCTCATTCCGAAACGGTTCCAACTGACCACAACGTCATTATGACACATACACCGCCACTGGTTGATAATAGATACAACTGTCGCGAATATTGCCCGGCGTGACGTCAACGCCCCTGAATTCACAAGTAAAAACGGACATGTCGTTTTGGCGGAAATTCGTTAAAGAAAATTTATTCAACGTAAACATAAAACAAAAATGCCTTCGCATCGTAATATTTTTCGAGAATAAGGAAAACAGTGAATATACCCCATTGATCTCCGTTTGTATGGCTTTCTAGATAAATACTCTAACTACAGAACGATCGTACCAATCTACAAATTTTGCATTTTTATTCAAAACCAATGGCGTTTTAAGAAATGTTGACAATGGTACAAGATTTTTGGTTCACATATTAATTTTTGTTTTAGAATTGAATACAAGCAACCCTTAAAAAATATAATACCCCTACCCTAATAAAACATTGTTCTAAACTGTCAAATTAGTATAAGCATTCCCTGACGAAGGAACGTTTGTTCCGAAACCGGTCGGATTTGCACATTTTATAAGTGGTTTATACAAAGTTGCATTGTTTCATTTTCTTAAAAAATATCTTTATTTTAAAACCTGAAAAGTTATTTTACTTACATTATTATATTTACAAATATTTTCTGGCCGAATAGCCGTCTGAAACATAGGCAGATTCTTACGTTGGTTTTATTAAATTTTGATTTCAAAATAACGCACTGTTCTGCCCTAAATAGTTTATGATTAAACGAAAAGAAAAAAATCAGTATGCCAATCACTTCAAAAAACTAAAAACAACAAACTTTGATACTGGCATTTTTCATATCTTTAAGATTTAAGGAACAATATTTCACTGGTTCTTGTAATATTTATGAAATACTAGCTGATTCTCGGCATGCATTGCTATGCCATTCAAATAAATAAATTGATTCTACCTGCGTGTCCTTTCCCGTGCGTCCCCGTTCTCTTTCGCCTTCCCCCTTCCTCATCTCTTCCTTCTCCGCAAACCCCACTTCCCCCGTTCCCCTTTCCCCTGTCTTTCCCACCTGCCGCTAAAATATATGAAATACACACATTTTCATTTGTACAAATTACATAACGCCAGAGCTTACCATTATAAATATATGTAGCCTACATGTTATTCTGTTGTATGAGCTATATTACAGTACAGTTTCATTAAAATCCTTTGAGTAGTTTTTGCGTGAAAGAGTAACAAACACAAATTCTGAAATTAATTAAACAGTTCGCAATTTAAATAAGAAAAATATCCATTAAAATACGCTCTAGAGTCCAAGCTGCGGAAATAAAGTATTTGAAAGGAATGGCAGAAGTTACAAAAAGGGTGAAATAAGAAACTCAACGATCTAAACATTGAACCACTGCTACTCTTCATAGAAAAATCAAGTGTGCAACTGAGCAACTGCGGTGGCTTGGGCACGTACTAAGAATGTCTGATGTCCGAATTCCTAGGAAAATACTGAGTGCAATTCCAGAGGGTAGACGTCCAGTGGGCCGCCCTAGACACAGTTGGGCGAGACGACTCTAGAAACTGTGTGAGGAGAGGATGGGACTACCATGGACGCAGGCCGCACAATCGGTGCAAGGCTAAGTATGTAGTGGGTCCCCAACCCGAATAGGACAAGGGAAAGAAGATGATGACGATCTACAAAGATTACACCAAGGTCTCGGGGAAAATAATTTCGCTTAAGGCCTATTGCCATATTTTTGGATGCTATGTGAATGGCATTTTTGAGGTGAAGTAGGAGTGAACATATATTTTGAAAAGACCCATGTTGTAGCAGTGAAAAAAAATATCAGGCTCAATAAGTGTTTAGGTTAGGTTTGGTAGAAAGTATTTAGCTGACCGCACCGCAGTGGGAGGGATGGATTTGTAATCCATACGCCCGTCACTCCTTGGTACACGGACCACCACATTCCTATCGATTACATCGTTTTCCTTCCTAGAAATGATTCTCCTTCCTTTCGTTAAAAAGTACCTTCACACGGTACCCCCAAAGATGACGTGGGCCCAGAGGGAAATTATTTCCTCAGGGCCTCCTGTGTGGAGTTAAATTAAACAAATAAAATAAAAACACGCAAAAAAATTTATCGACTAGAATAATTGAAATACAGCAATAGAAAATAGAAAGGCTGGTGCTAACTTATAAACATGAAAAGTTTATATTGTGACAGTGAAAGGACAGAGTGGTGTAGTCCAGCCAGGGGTGTAAAAGCACTTTAATTGGAGGGTCGCATTGAAGAGTGGGCCCCAGAATAATAACCACGGGATAATTTACGTCAGTAAAAGTAAAGGCCAAACAGTTTAAACATTTTTTTACTAAACTAGTAATTTGTAGAGCGATGTACAAAGATGATGATGAAAAAAAGATTTAGCAATAATTTAATAATAATTTAACAATAGCAGTCAAGTACAATAAGCTTGTTTTCAAGCTAAGCGTGTGTTCCGACAGAAATCGTTATAAATCTGTTATTTTTATAGTCACAACCCTAAAACAAAAAGTAGAAGACCCATATTGAATCAAGCTTCACATTCACATCTCAATTCAAAATTGTCCATAGAAGTAGATAAAAAAAACTTATTTTGTAGAAACAGTTTTCACCCGCCAAATTGCCTACGCGCCGTTAGAAATTGTTAATTTTTTAATTAAATATTCTTGTGTGAAATGGTAAAAAAAGTGAAATTGTTTATTATACATTTTTTTTAACATAATCCGTGATTTTAGTATCGTTTTCACATAATTTTAGTATCGATTTCGGAAAGTCAAAGAAATTTGGCAGACGTACTATTCTTACAAAAAATAGCTACCTCCGTGATAGATTGCCCGGAATTACTAGAAAGAATACAACTAAGAGTGCCCATCAGACAAACCAGACAAAACTACGCATTAAACATTCCTCAATGCAACACTAACTCCACAAACAAAATACATTCATTCATCGCGCTTCACACACCTTTAACATTTCATACAGTGAATTAGACTTATTTAACACCGTACCTAACGTTTTCAAAACTAAATTGAATAAAAAACATTTACACATACATACCATTATTTACACAGAAAAGATCCATTTAATTTGTTTTGATGAAGGTTCTCGATACTAGAGGCCAATAAATTCAGGTAGTAACTAAAAATAGTTGCCTTCATGAATATGCCTTTCGCAAAAATTTTAATTATGCAAAAAAATATTGACATATGCTGCGGGCTGTGAGCCGTTATTGGCCAGCCCTGCACTAAGCCATTACTCAGATTGTGATGCCTCTAGAGAATGTGACAATAATAAATGATCGATCCGTTAGGAATTAGGATGTCAAAATATAAAGAGAAGAGAAGGGAAGAAAAGAGAAGAGAAGATAATACACAGGGATTGTAGCTGGAGAAAAAAACGTATAAAGAGAAATACAAGGTTTATCGTCAAATGAAGAAGTAATCACTCAGAATCATTGATGCAAAATGACAACACATAAAAAATCGTTATGCTTTAGTTTATTCAAATATATGAGGCATGATCATAAAGTGTTTTGATTTTTTTTTTAAGTGTATTAGAAAAAAATACAGAATATTGTTGATACACTTGTTGACTTTTTTTCCAAATAATTGCCAACCCATACAATGCATGTGTTGAGTCGTGGCACAAGTTTCTTTATGTCCCTCTCGAAGAATTCTCCCGCCAGCTCCATCACCCACTTCAGGACCACTTTCTACACCTGCTCATCGGTTGAAAATTTATTTTCATCCATACATGCCTTTAAGAAGGTGTAAAGATGATAAACTGAAGACGTCAAGTCAGGGAAATTACGGGGAGTGGTTCAAAACATCCCAATCAAATGAGTCCATGATCGTATTGGTGGCTAAGGCTGTGTGAGGACGGACGTTTTCGTGAAAAAAGCATACTTCTCTGGTCAGCATCCCCCTCCTTTTGTTTTGAATGCTCCTTTTGAGTTCTTTCAGGGTTCACAACATTGTTGTGCATTGATGGTCTCGACCTGTGACCGAAACTCGACCAAAATGATGCCTTTTCGGTCCAAAAACTCTGAGGCCATGATTCTTTTGCCCGAAATTGTGGTTTTCAATTTTTTGACAGATGGGGAATTGGTGTGGCGCTGCTTTGACGACTATTTTTTTCCCAGGCATGTAATGAGTCACCCACTATCATCTCCAGTCACACCAGAGCTCAGAAATCATCATCCTTTTTTTCTTGTAGGCGTTATTCCTTCCGTGAATAAAAACGGATCACAGCACTTGGTGGGATTTTTTGCCGACATCTTTCACGCAACTGGACACTACAACGTGAGTTAACGTTTACCTTTTCGAACACTAGGTTTGTGTTTTCCCACACTACGTGACAAATACTTTCACTTTAGCCCTGGTGAAAGACCATCCATTCATAAACGAAACTTTGATTAAAATGACTTTAGCCGTGTTTGGTGACCAGATCTGAACATCTCCCTCTCCTACCATTTACCTTCAGCCTCATAACATATCCGAATTGGGGATGCCATAGTCTCACTGAATCCAGGCGGGCAGGAGCAGCTGGAAGTCTTGTGTGGTACTTACATAGAATATAAAAAGTAGCATTTTTGAATGACTGCCAAAACGATTTTTTTAATTAATAAATTTTGGTTACATTGAACCGTTCTGTAACCATATTGAGATCTAGTGGCTAGCAGAACGATGTTTTGATGGTCAAGAGATCATAGTTTGATCAAAGGATTAAATGAACAGAAATCGGCGTTTAAAGGGGATCATTCAGATGTCGAATATTAAAAATTGCGCTGATAGTTGAAATATCGGTAATCAAATCTAAGGACGTTTGAATCACCCCAACTTCTAACAAGGTACATTGTTTTCCTGTATTTTTGGCCAATTTTATGTGAGAAAAGAACAACGTTTTTTAAGCATTTTTACAATAATATTTGGAAGTCAGATGTAAAAAAAAGTAATCGTGACAAAATTGTTATTATTTACGTTTTTTAAGGATTTTTCATGGGAAAAGTATATTAAACACGGGAAAAGTATATTCACGATACATTCAAAGATATTAGACCTGATATTAATATTCCTAATGATCAATTGCATGGACCATCGATTTTAAAATCAGAAATTCTTCATGCGATAAACACTTCAGACAATAGAAAAGCGTGCGGACCAGACTATATTCCAGTTGAGGTGTTGAAGCTCTTTAATGATTATAATGTTGACTACCTGTTGAGGTTATTTAACTCTATATATGACACAGAGAATATACCCCAAGATTATCTAAAATCCACCTTCGTGACATTGCCTAAAAAACAATACCCTAAGAAGTGCAGTGAATATCGATTAATAAGCCTGATGAGTCATGTAAAATAATACATGCCAGGATACGCAATAAGTGCGAGCAGGACTTGGATGACACTCAGTTTGGCTTCAGAAATGCGTTCGGGATGCGTGAAGCATTATTGTCTATCGACGTACTATTGCAAAAGCGTCGTGACCAAAGAAAGGAAGTCTTTGCCTGTTTTATTGACTACGAAAAGGAATTTGACAGGGTAAAACATGCTGACCTAATGAACATGTTTGCGGATTGTAATGTTGACACCAAAGACCAGAATTTCATTAAAAACCTGTATTGGTTCCAAACAGCAGAAATAAGACATGGGAATGAGAGATCTAATGCAATTGCCATTCAGCGTGGAGTACGACAAGGCTGTATCCTGTCGCCACTATTGTTTAATCTCTATTCCAACTATGTCTTCAAAACAGCCCTAAGTAATACTGAGAAGGGTCTGAAGATCAACGGAGTTGTCATTAATAACATAAGATACGCAGATGATATTGTATTACTAGCTGACTGTATCGATGACCTCCAAGACCTATTAAATGTTGTTAATAATGCTGGTGAGCAACTGGGCCTAACAATCAACGTCAATAAAACTAAATGGATGACATTTGGACGACTAGATCACTCTAAATCAGTGATACAGTTAAATGGTTGCATTGTCGAAAAGGTGGAAAGATTTAGATACCTCGGCAGTATTTTCACGGAGACTCTTGACCCAGATGTGGAGGTTAGATGCAGAATTGAAGCAGCAAGAACTGTGTTCATTAAAATGAAATCCCTCTTCTGCAATGACAATATCAGCTTAAAACTAAGGCAGAGAATGCTAAAATGTTATGTGTGGTCGGTCTTGCTCTATGGATGTGAAACATGGACCTTGAAAGTAAATACCATGAACAGTGTAGAGGCCTTTGAAATGTGGCTTCACCGGAGAATGCTCAAGATCTCATTGACCGACATGATCACCAACACAGAAATTCTCAGGCGGGCTAGAGCAGATAGAGAACTGCTTACATTAATAAAAATCAGGAAAATTTCATATCTGGGTCATATACTTCGAGGGGAGAAGTATCACTTGCTCCATTTGACATTGAAAGGCAAGATAGAGGGTCGCCGAGGGCCTGGTAGGAGACAAATGTCTTGGCTGCGTAATATGCGTAGGATTTTTCCCTAGAACTGATGGGAATGTGTTTCCTCTGTCAACAGGTGGCCAGCGTGATTGAAGAGCGACAGAAACATGGCAAATCGAAATTTAAAGTGTGTACTGTGTATGCCGCATTAAATTTTTTTACTTGCTGAAGTCCCCGCCGTTGCCTAGGGGGGGGGGGGACACACACTTTTTCAAAATCGAATCTAAGACAAGTTATCTTCTTCTTTTCTAGAAGTGTGGAAAATTTCATATCTCGGAATTAACCTGTAAATTTGAAAACAAATCAAATCCACGTCGCGTCGCCCGGTGAGCACCCGCCACAGACATTCTTCTTTATACATGTTTAAATGGATAGATTCCTTGAAATTTAACATAAACAAAGATATTAATAATTTATTTCTGCCTGCGTTGAGTAAGGAGATAACTTTACTAGGATAATAGATATAACGCCGGAGTTAACCCATCAGGTCAGATTTCGGAATGTTCTGTATTCGGAATAACTCATATAGGTCTCATAGAAATCGTTTTGTCTCTTTTTCTATCATGGTTAGAAATATAATCTAAACGGTGTTAGAAAGAAAAAATACCACACTCTGTATGGAAATCTAAAATTTAACCGCAAAATAATTAAAATATCTAAAGTTTCCGACCGCAATTAGAAACGAAAAGGAAACTATAAGATTTTTTTTGTTATTTTTATATGAAAAGACAAAAAGTGAGTTAACAATAACTTTTACAACACATTTATCTAATAAAATACGTTAGTTTTTTTTGCTATCAGTAATTTTAGTTAGAAAGACCCCAAGAAGGGCGACAATTATAGAGGGATAAAGCTTATGTCTCACACCATGAAAATATATGAGAGAATTATCAACACACGGATAAGGAATATTGTAAAAATACACGACGAAAATCAATAATAGAGGCTATTCAGTCAGAATAATAGTTGAAAAACACCGAGATGCAAAAAAGATTTGCACATGGTATTTACATACTTGGAAAAAGCATTTGACAGGGTACCCCGAAGTCTGATATGGGCCCCATTGAGATCCCACAATGTACTAGAAGGATATGTGTTCTCTATACAAGATATGTATACAAACGTTGAAACCCAAGTAAGACGAACATCAGGGACATCACCAAAATTTCCAATTAAAGTGGGGGTACACCAAGGATCTGTTCCCAGCCCACTGCTATTAATAATGGTCATGAATTATCTAACAAGTCAAGAAATGAACAACAGTACTTTCAAGACTATGCTTTTCGCAAATGATATAGTACTGATAGCAGATAATCATTGTGACTTACAGAATAGCCTGGAAAGGTGGAGAAAGATCGATAATGGCCTAAAAATTAACAGGAAAAAGACTGAATATTTTTTGCCATTTAAAGACACAAATGCTGTAACTCCTTCGATGCAACTGGATGGAGTAACATTAGCCAACTGTGATTCATTTAAGTATCACTAATCCACAGAGACGGAAGATGTGCAAGATGATGGATGTCATCCATAGAATAGGTGTGGGATGGATTAAATTCAGATCCGTAACAGGAATATTGTGTAACTCCAAAATGCCTAACTCCTACTCTAGGCAACTCGAAACAGCAGAAATGCGAATACTTAGATGGTCGGCAGGAGTATCACTAAAAGATAAGATAAAAAGTTCACGCATTTGTGGTAGCCTGGGTGTCACAGACATAAACAGTAAGCTGGAGGAACGACAGTTGAGATGGTATGGGCACATAAGACGGAAACCATCAGACCACACAGTGAAGCAGGCAATGTCTATGGAGTTTCATCGACAGTCATCCAGAGGAAGACCGAAGAACTTCTGGATGACTCAATGCTCCAAATACTTCAAAGAAACGGCCTGGATGAAGGCGTTACTCAGAACAGAAGAAACTAGAACCTGAGAACGAGAAGAGCCGACCCCAACAGCCTACCTAGGAAATGAGTTGGGACAGCGCAAGGAAGAAGAAAAAGTGTATTTTAGTTAGAAAAAACGAACGGTGAGCCATTTAAAAAAGTTTTTATGTTTGCGTACAAAACTTTTATATTTCAAAACTTGTATATTTATTTCGAACTAGCTGGTACCCGGCATACGTTGATATGCCATTTAATAAAGAAATTGTTTCTCCCTGCGCATCCTTTCCCATTCGTCCCATTCCCCTTCCGCCTTCCCTTCTTCTCCTGCGTCCCCTTCCCCTCTGGCGTTCCCTCTCCGCCTTTCCGCCTTCCCTCTCCCCACTCCCCTCGCCCGCTTCCCTTGTCCCGTGAACCCCAATCCCGAGTTCCTCTCCCCCCTCCCGAGTTCCCCTCTCCTCTCCCGTATTCACCTCCCCACCCCTCCCGCGAACCCCCTTTCCCAAGCTTCCCTCCCGAGTTCCCCTTCCCTCCCCTCCATTATCCTTCACCCCTCTTCCATCAGTTTCCCCCTCCCGCATTCCATACATTCAGTCCCGGTACATTCAGTTTTCAATCGGTTCGCGTGGCACCAATTGAAATTTTTTATTCAAATTTCATAATGCCAGAGCTCACCAGTATATATAAAAACCTTTGGGGGCATGCTCACAACAACTCACCAAATTTTCATCGCAATCGGATGAACGGTTAGCAATTCGTGCTAAATTTATTTCGTCAAAATCGCGAACTGTCAAACATACGAAGTTTTCTGAAATTATTCAATGTTCTGCGCTCCGTAAGAACCTTCTGCAAATTATTAGAAAACTTAAAAAAAGCTTATATTATGTTTTACTATCTTACTCGCAACTTTTCCATATTTTCTCACCTTTTAAACCTTCCCTGGACTACGACAAACATTTCAAAACAAAAATCAGCTAAATCAATTGATTTTTATATATAGATTATAAAATTTATATTTATATGGTGTATATCATTACCTTTCCAAAACAGTTATTAGTTTTCGAGTACTCCATTTCAAATATTCCATTTATTTGGATTTTATTGAAAATAGAAATATTTAGACCCTCTCACAAAATACTGTCGAGGCCAAGGGGTTAAAATCCTGAAAATACAAAGGTGAACTAACAGTAGGTACCCAAATTGATTTTGAGGGCTGAATTTTGCCGGACCACAACGCAACAATTTATTAGGGGTTTTTCCACATCCAACATTTTCTCCTGTTCCTTTAGATTTATATGTTTTCTGCTCTCTATTCCATAATCTATTTGCAACCTCTTTTTAGAGCGACTTTGCTCTTCGAAATAAAAATCTTTAATTTCAAAACACAACTCAGTAGGAGAACCTCAGCACCTCAGTATCTCAGAAAAATTGCACTTCAGTAGGAGGGACGCATTCCTGAACACATTGGCCCCTAGATTCCCACCAAGAATTAAAATTACTCGATTCCTTACACATCAATCTGTCTCTTGACGAATCACATTTAGAAAGATCAAATCCTTATTGGTACCACTGCACCTCCCACCTTTATATGTTGCTTTTACTTTCCAAAATACACTCGTCAAAGAATACATTACATATTAATATTAAAATATTTTTCAGGATTAAATAACATGTGTTCACAATAATGTCCTCTGCGTGCGAACTCTATCTAAATTTCTTTAAATGGACAATATACAGTGTTAATTTCAAGCGACCTCCCAGGTAAGTATGGTCCTGTTTTCATAAAATTTTAGGCAGCATCGCGTTCATTGGTCAAAATATTGTACACATATTTTCGTATCGGTGATCAATGAACCGATGTATGCAATTTTTAGCCATAAGTTGTTTATAATTGTTTGCCTAGCTTGTAGTTTTTTAGATTTTAGAAATGTATTATAAGTTTGTACAGCGCCCTTGAGGTGATTTTTCACAAAAACGGCGCTATATAAATCATCCAAATATTATTATTAAGAACATCCACTTCTTTTTCCTCTCCCTAAAAACACCCTCCACACAGCCACCCAAATAGAGTACAGGCCCTGAGGATTTTTACCTCAGGGTCTCATGTGTGAAGTTAATGAAAAAACAATTGAATTTCGTAGTCATGGTAAAACACAGTTTTGTGTTTTGGGAAATTTAAAACCTGATTAGGCCAATATTTGGATCACGAAATACGTCCACAAGTTGCCACAAGGCATTTCTTGTATTCTTATGTATTCTAAATGTTTTTAGCATTTTTGGTTTCCAAGATGAAAGTGCTCTGAAAAGAACATTAATTGACAAAAGGGTGCAATTTTACCATCTGCTTGAAATTTTATTTCATAGAAACATTTCTTATAATTGAATAAAACGGATTTATTAAAAGGGGAGATATTTGACTGTTTCGGTATATGGAGTAGGAAAAATACAAAAAACCAATTATAAAAGCAGCTTTTCCAAAAAGCGATTATTCTACGTTTAACTTTATAGATTCGCCATTAACTTGAAAACTTCGGGCGGAAAAATAAACGTCCAAGCGTTGCATTTTTTTGTATTTATTTTTATACCTAACATAAATATGATTTATATTATTTTACAAAAAATATGACATGTAAGGGCATTCTTTGGCATGCATACCTTATCATAAGCTCATGTGTCTAATAAGGGAGCTACGATTCTCATTTTGGTTGCTACGTAATATGTATTTTGATTTTATTTATGAAAGTTTTCCATACTATAAAATAAAAATTAATGAATCGATACATTTTTAATAATTATGTCTGATCATGAAGTGCTGTTTAAATATTTAAGTAATTTTTAACTGAATAAAAAGCCATTACCGTATGGATGAATCCAATATTTGAAACTGCCTCTTCGTTTCCGGTGAGACTTAGTTAAAATTATAAACTCGTACAAATCCGGCGCCAATAAATCCGGTAAGCGGAAGTAAAATAAATGGAAAGGTTTGAAATATAGAATTCAGATCGAAGCTATATTATTTTTACATTACCTACCCAGTGTACCAAAGAAATAAAAATCCCGAGCAGCTCCCATTGCACGTGAATCGCCCCAATGTCGTAAGATTATTTATTCCGTCATACAAATTGTATTGAATTTCCTATGAAGCCCATAAAGGCTTTGAGATTTATCGGTTGCACCATTCGTCTTTCAAAACCTGAGTTTCCCAAACCATTTGATTCACCGTCCGCCTTCGCAAAACGTCTTTATTCCGACGCCTCCACCCTCTCTCACTTTAGGAAAACCCTATCAATAAAAAAAAATTATTGATAAAATCGATCGATTGTAATTATGTACTTTTTCTTTCTACTCTATGAAGTAATTGAAAATCAGGTAATTTTGTTTTTAAAATCTGATCGCTTAGAAATATTTTAGATGCTTAATTAAATGCTGCAATTAGAACACATCTTGGCCTTTGAAATAGTCGAGTAATTTGTGGATAAGGCTTTTTTATAAGCCCAGAAAAAAAATTATAAACCTGGGTTCGGTGAGCCAGTCTCGCGGGTTCGGCGGAGGGCAAGACATACCCCCGACTCATATGATTCGGTTCGATTTCCAATTAGGAAGGGTTCAGTGAATGCGCATGTGAAACTGGTGGGGTTCGTATCTCCAACAAGGTTAAGAAATACTGTTCTACACGATAGTACAAGTGGAGAGTTTTTTAAAGCAAAAAGGTGAATTTTTGAATGTTTTGTATATGTACAATATTTAAATATTCGTCCGTGGAAAAATTTTTTTTTATGGAAAAAAAATCTATGAAACTTCGAAAAAAGTTTTTCATCTTTTATACTTTACCATCATGTTGAATCACTTCCCGAAGTTTGTCTACTTTACCCTGGACATCCTATACAGGGTGTTAAGTGACCTACTTGACTTACTTTAACCAGTGAATCCGGACGTTACTTGGCGTAAAAATTATAAAATAAAATTTTGTCCTCCCTTAACATTTGTGATATTTTTTTTTAATTAAAAACATTTTTTATCTACTAAAAACATTAAAAAATGGATAGTTAGGGGAGGGGTGAAGTGTTAGGCGGTTACTTGGCTGAATGAGCAGTGACGACATATGGAAGAATTTTTTGTTTGATTTTGAAGAAAAAATTACATCGAAAAAACCACCGGAGACCAAAATTTTGTTAACATTTTTTACTCTAAATAATGCCAGGAATCTAATTTTAATGTAAGTTTAGTATAAGAATTTGGGTTCGACAAATTTTCAATAATATTTAAAATAAGCGGGAGTTTCATAAAAAAAATCGTTCAACTAAATTTAGTAAAATAAATCATTATAAAATTTGATTTAATTAATTATTTTATTAAAAAAAAAAACTATTCCATGTGCTGTGTGTTTTATGTATTTTTTTTAATATCGAAGGACCTTTGAAATGAGTATGTGGGTGTTTTAACTACTGCACAAGTAGAAAATATGCACATAAGGAAATTAGAAAAATGACTTACTACGGAACTTATAGCACTTTCTTCTATTTGGCTGGTTTTATCTTGCACTTTAAATAATTATATTAGTTGCGCTACGTTCTTTTGCTGTGGCGAAGAGCAAAAGTGCAGAATAGGAATATTATTGCGGAGATGTTCACAAAGTGAGGGTTGATTAATGACTGATGTGGGTAATATGCAAAAATGACAGGACTGTACGAAGGATTCTAGGAATCTGACAATACTAAATACAAGTACAGGGTTTATGATGTATGTAGGTAAGTGTAGTTATGTATTGTGTAAATGCCCAACCACCATGGTTACGAGTAACCCGACAACTTTTGAAAATCTCCTACTACCATATCACAGTAACCGTAAATTATTCAGTCAACGAAATTTATTCTGCACTTTATTATTTCCCGAAGGTCCCCCCGTTGCACTTGAGACCTCTACCGCACCACTTTGAGAAACTCTGCTTTGAGATGACGCTCCATCACAATATTGCTTTTGTGGTTTTATTGAGATCGTAAAAGTTCTGATAAACGAGGAAGATAAATAGCCTATTATTGAATATTGCCAAACAATCCGCACTTCTAGTCTTAAAATATGGACAAGTCGTAAAATTGCATTCTGAAATAATTGGATGTAAAGTTTCAATTCTGGGAAAAAAAATCAATGAAAGCGATGGGTATTTTCTGTCCTCAAATTTTGTTCAGTTCGTTTTAGCATGGTTTTTTAGCATTTTTTCAATATAAAGAGAAGACTTAACTTTATTCATTTTTTAAAATTAGCTCAACATAGGAGACGATGTGGAGGTTTTTTTACGAAAGGAACGGGAGGAAATTCTAGGAGGAAAAAGTTATATAGGAATAGAAAGGTGGGTAGGAATCTGGAGGCCAGTGTATGAATCTATACTCCCACTGCGGTGCGAGGAGAGAGTGAGAGAGAGACTCCCGAGATAGTACTTCTGGAGAAGTCAAAAGGTCTCCCTCAAACAGTTTCTTCCGATCCGGCTCGCCACGCAATAGGTGGGCAGACGCATCCTCCGCTTAAATCTAGACAAGCCTCACCTCATGAACTCGGACACCCGTGCTCAAGTCACCAAACGTAGCACACCATTTGGAGTGACCTAAATTCTGTAAATGGTTCCCGGGGCGGCGGTATCCGTTCTTGCCCCACAAATTGCCAGTATTATGAAGTGTAATTTACCTCAAATTCGTCCCTATTTCGCAGTTTGAAATATAGTGGTTGAAGTCTTGAATAACTCAATACTCATTAGGTACAGTGGAATTCCAACCATAACTAAAAAATTCAACATATTATTTCCAGTAACAATTTACACCAAAAGTCATATTAAGATTTTTTATAAGATTTTCACAAGGATTCAAAATATTGCAAACAGGCGGAGCCCTTTAGTATACATTACGCGAGACACATTTATTTATTTATTTATTTATTTATATCTATATATTACAGTTTACACCTTATTGTTAACATTTTTACATATGTAATATATTTTGAAAACATTTTTACATATTAATATTACATTTCATTACGTTGTGTGTTAGGTAGGTTTGAGAACATGAAACTGTTGGTTGGTAATATTGTATGTTTCGTGAACACCTCACTAGGAGAACCTGTGCTGAGGTGTTTACGTGTTTATGATTAAGTGTGACAGGTACAGGTATTTATGTGTTGTAGTAGAAAGTTAGTTTTTTTTCTTTTTTTTTACATTTTAATGGTAATTGTACATAGATTACTTAGAAGAAAAAAAAATATATAAGGTATATATGTATATTATATGTACATATGAATAGTTGGTAAATTCTTGATAGACATGTTTATTTATTTTACACTTGTTATAGTTTGGTTATATTTGGTTAGGGATTAAAGTATTTTGAATAAAGTGAATATCTTGATTTTTTATCCAGGCTGTGATATGTTTTTTGTGGATGTTTGTAGATGTATTTGCAATTAGTTGTTGTTTCAGAGTAATGGGCATATTATTAAAAAGTTTGGTTGCATAATACTGAAAATGTCTTTGTCCGTGTGTGGTGTGTGTTATTGGTATGTTCAGGGTTATATTTGTTAATGACCTGGTTTTTATTATTATTTTGGGTTGAATTGGAATATGGAGTTTGTTTTGGAGGAAGTATAGCAGAGCAGATTTGGCATAAAGTTGTTTTATTGACATGACTTCTAATGTTTTGTATATTACGGTTGAATCTGTGTAGAAAGGCACTTGCAGAATTAGTTTAATTATCGCCTTTTGTATATTTTGAATTGGGTCAATTGCTACATTTGTAGCACTTCCCCAAGCCAGTATTCCATATGTCGCAATGGATTGAAAAAGTGCAAAATATATGGATCTGAGTATTGTTAGTGGGAAAATGTTTTTAATGGATTTTATTAGGTGCATGACTCCTTTTAGTTTATTTGTGATGAAAGTTATGTGTTCAGTCCAGCGTAAGTGTGTATCAATAATAACCCCTAGGTATTTTGTTTGTTTGACCCTTTCTATATGCTCGCATTGACAATTGGAAGAAGTTTGTTCACAGTCATGCAGAAGCAGGTCTATGTTTGATGGAGGTTGACCTCTTTGTGTAATACTATGTGTGATGTATTTTGTTTTGATAGTATTTACGGTAAGCGTATTACTGTTTAGCCATTTTTTGACAACTGATAAACTTTTTTCGGCATTTACGAATACATCTTTCCATGTGGCAGCTTGACAAAGAAGAACTGTATCGTCAGCGAAGGTCACGATTTTACCTTCAATTTCAATGTCACATAGTTCATTTATGTAGATGAGGAATAATAAAGGGCCAAGTACACTCCCCTGTGGGACTCCGTACGTAATTAAGAGTGGTTCACTTATCTTATTATCAATTTTAACTTGTTGAGTTCGGTCAGACATGAAGCTTTTAATTAAGTCGAATTCTACTCCGTTAATACCAATGCTTTTTAACTTCTTGAAAAGTTTTTCGTGTGAGATTGTGTCGAAGGCTTTACATAGGTCTAAATAAATTGAAATAACCTTTTTCTTAGCATCAAGATTATGTGTGATGAAGTCCGTTTCAGTAGCTATTGCATGTTCTGTGCTTCTGTTTTTCCTGAATCCATGTTGGTTTATCGACAGTATTTGTTTGGTTTCCAGATAGTGTTGAAGCTGTTTCTTAATAATTTTTTCCAAAATTTTTGAAAAGGTATTTAGTAGCGTAATGGGTCTGTAGTTGTTCATGTTATTTTTTTGTCCTGATTTAAAAATTGGAATGATAAGACCTTTTTTTAGTAAGCTAGGAAAAATTCCTTCTTTTAGACTAAGATTAATTAAGTTTGTGAGTGGTTTGAGTAGTTGTTGGCTTACTGTTAAGATAGTTTTGGAGTCCACACCATCGGGTCCCGTTGTTGTGTTATTCTTTAGTGATTGAATTATTTTATTGGTGTCTTCTAGTGTAATGTTTTGTAATTTGAAGTGTCTGTTCATATTTTCATTGCTGATGTTAGTGGCAGTGTTTTGAGGTTCCTGAATATCTTGGAGAGGCTGTGATTTTTTTTATATTTTCAGCTAGGCTAGCTCCTATATTAGTGTAGTGCTTGTTAATATAATTTAGGATACGTGTAGGATTGTCGTGGAAGTGGATTTCTTCATCATCAATAAGTAAATTTTTTATGGTATCATCTTTGTTCTTCTGTGAATGCGTACTTTCCCTCAAAATTGACCATACGCTTTTAGGGTCATAGTTTGCTGCTATAAGTTTATTTTGATAATACAATTCTTTGGTTTTACGTATTATTAGAGAACAAATGTTTCTGTACCTTTTATAGAAGAAATAAAGCGGAGTGTCGTAAGGGTTCAGTTTAACTTGTTTGTGTAGTTTGTCTCTTTTTTTAATGCTATTTATAATGCTTTGGGTAATCCATTTTTTAAGTCTTACTTTGCGGTGCGGGATAGGTATGTATATCGTTTTGGTATTTTGGGTAATGAGAATTTGTAGATGTGTTATGAAGAAATTCCAGGCCTCTTCTGCCGTGTTAAATTTTGTAAGATGTTCCCACGTTTGTTTTTCTAATCATTGATTTAGATTAACATAATCAATTATTTTTTTGGCTGTGTTATTTTGGAACGTTGATTTTCTAGTTGATGAAGTCAGGCCTATCATAGTTGTGTAGTGATCTGTGATTGTGGATTCGTATACAGCACTACATATTTGACTTTTTGATTTAACCATAAAGTGATCTATACATGATTCTGAGTCTTTGGTTACTCTGGTAGGAGTGTTAATGGTGCTTATAATGCCATGTTCCAGAAGCATCAGTTGGTAATCAATATTTTGAGGGTGACCATTAGGAAGTATGTTTATGTTTAGATCACCAGCTATGATGATGTTTTTGTATGAAGTGAGTTTTTTAAGGTGAGAATCTAGAGCTATTATAAATGGTGAAATGTTATGTGTGGAAGGTGATCTGTATATAGCGAGGGCACACGTGTCTGAGTCGATGACTATTTGTAGACAGTTAGTATTTATCAAGTCGATTTCTGAAACCGAGGCGTTAAGACTATCATGTATGTACACAGCAATCCCATCATTTTGATTTTTGTTTTTTAATATGTGATACGCAGTATAATTTATTTTATGTTTTTTTATAAAAGCGGTTGATATCCAACATTCCGTTAGGATTATAATTTTGAAATCGGTTTTAAAGTTGTTTAAGAGTATGTCAAGTTCGTCATAGTTACGATTAAGTGATCTTATATTTTGGTTAAGTAGTGTCAGAGAGCCTGGATTGTTAAAAATATCATCACATAGTTTTGAGTCATTGATTTTATGATGTTGATGAGAGCTATTTAAGTTAATTGAGAGTAAATCAGCCATGATGTTATGTAAATCAGGATAGTTTTGTAACGAAGTCTGAGTGACCTTCATTAGTTACATAATTTTTTTAAGTCATTTTCATGTTTTATTTGTATAGTTTTTTCCCCCGGCCCTTTCCGGACCAGCAATTTTCCGGATTTAAACCAAACGAATTGGAAGTTTTTGACTTTTGCTGATTGCTTCGTTTTCCAAAGTAACTCTTTGTAGTACGGTGTTAGTACTTCACCTATGTATATGGGGGAGTTTGGAATTAATGTCTTGGCCGCGGTTTTGAGTGTTAAAAAGAAATCCCTAGTTTTCAGGCTGTGGAAGGCAGCACGGAGTTTGTCCGGAACATTACGCGAGACTTATTGATTTTAGGTTATTTATAATCAAATAATGAACTTTGTGTTGAAAGTTTAGTAGACTTAATAAAGTTCAATATAAGCTTTTAATTTATTGAGCGCCCGCTGGAATAATAAGGGTATAGACCTTAACTTGAATTTACATAAATTTGATTCCAGCTAATCTTAAATAAATATATTTAGTCTCATGGCAAATACATACGGGAATTAAATGCTTGCTCTACATTCTCGGTAAGACTGCTCTAGTAATGAAATCATTTGTCTTACCACATCGTCAGCGTTCAGTCCCGCGTCGGTTTTTTGTTCTTGAGTCAAATGATACGAAGTGAACTATCGACTTGGAGGATGAAATGGCGTGGCATTGTGGAGGGGTACTGATAATGGATGATCAGACAGTTAATCTCTGACAGTTGGACCCCCGAAATTACAATTATTATAAAATTAAAACTTTTCTAGAATTTTTTAAATCAGTCTCTCTCTCTGGTTTCAATCGTGGGATTGGTTTGCAGCAATTTCATCTATACGTTTCTTCCACTCTTCCCTGTCTTGTGCGGCTCTTTTGAAGTCTGCATATGATGAGCAGCGCACGTCTACCAGCAGGTCCACCAGGTAATCTCGGCGTGGGCGTCCCCTAGCGTTTGTCCCCTCGGTCATACCCTCCATTATGGCATGCAAGAGGCCTTCTTGTCTTATTACATGGCCGATCCATCTTGCGCGCCTTTCGGACAAGGTCCTGAGCAGGTGTCTTCCTCCTTCGATTCTTTGGAGAACCTCCTCATTTGTGATGTGGTCTCTCCAGGAAATTCCTAATAGTCTTCTATAGGACCACATCTCAAAAGCCTCTAGTCTCCGTTTATCTCTTTCGGATAAGCACCATGTTTCACAGCCGTACATCAAGATACTCCATACATAGGTCTTGATGATTCTCAGTTTTAGGTCTATATTATTCGATTCTATTATTTTCGACCTTTTATTGAATGCAAGCCTAGCCTGGTGTATACGGCTGTCGCCATCGCTCTTAGACCGACCGTCCCATGTTATTTTGCTCCCGAGGTAGACAAACTCCTTGGTGTTCTTTGGTGGAACTCCTGACATCTCTACTCTCATTTGATGTTGCGTTCGGCCTACAGTCAGCAGCTTTGTTTTGCCTTTATTTATCTTCATGTTGTAATTGTTTTGAAGAATGCTTTGCATGATTGTTAAGGCCTCTTGCAGTTCTTCGCTTTCAGCAACCATAGCAATATCGTCAGCAAACCTTATCATATCCACCTTTTGCCCGTGTATCTTTACAATCAGTATCAAACCTGAAATAAATCTTCAATAATACCTTTAATCATAAGATGGAATGGATTTTTTTAGAAAGTCCCGCATAATAACATCGAAAATGCAATTTTATAATTTTTTTAAGTGAAAATTTTTTTAGCACCGTTGTGTATTAAATTCGATGAAACGAAAAATGGCGACACTAAAAAGAGACAACACATTCATCTACAGAATTTAGTCAGTGCGAGAGAATGCGATAGACTAATCGGTCTCCTTTTTGTGCGGTGCTTCATAGCCTATCGGTTTCCTCAGTGCGGTACTTCGTAGCCTCCCTACTCTTGTCTACTTTAGTTTTCTGAAGGTTTACTTCACTTTGCACACTCTGATTTTTTGAGGTCGGCGGTTTAAAAGTTTCGTTTCTGAATTTTTACCATTTTTGAAAACAAGAAATATTGTGTTGTTTTGATTAGTGGCCGACCGAAATTTCGGTTTCGGCAAGTTTCGGCAAAAAATCTAGTTTCGGTTTCGGCAGATTTTCTGCCGAACCTTTTCGGCCGCACCGAAACTCTGCAAAATATCTCAATAAATAAAATAGTAAATGTAGTCTTAAGAATGTTGTGATTGTAAACGCAGTTTAAACTAAAATATTCAATTAATAAGGTCCTTCCATTATAATGCACACAAGTGTTGATTTTTGACAAATTTTTGTTCCAAGCAGTAGTTCATGTTTGTTAATTTTTAGTAATAAAAAAGAAAAAATTGTTTTTATTCACATTTCAATTTTTGTTTTTAATTTCATTTAACATAAGTTAGGTGAGTGTATAAGTGCAAAAAATAAGGCAAACTTCAGTAAACAATAGATTTTTAACCTGTGTAAAAAAGTTTTTATATTTATAGTATGGCAAATACACTATTAATTAAATAAAGATAATAATCTTTGTTTATAGTTTTTAGTCTTCTTTAATGCACTCGTGATGGGTTTATCAAAACATTTCATACTTCCAAGGTTCTATCATCAATAAAACATTTATTCTCTATCCTAACAAAGGAAATAAAACATTTTAGTTTGAAGAGCCCGGTGCCGGAACTACAACTGTTCAAGTTTGTTATTTCTTCACTTTGAGTGCGCTTTTCAGGAACGAAAATTACGGATGATGAAATATTTTTCATTTTATTCTGTAAGCATTTCGTATCGAAGAGGATATTTATGCAGTGAATATATTTACGTAAAATATAAACAAAGGGTTTTACCTTGATGTAACGCGCAATTCTTGTTTCATTATTGATTGGTACACTGGTAACTGCGCTGCGAAAAAAATGGCAACATTGCATTTTGTTAAACTGGCGCATACGCCATGCGGAGGCATTTGGGGGGCGGGTATGGACACCGCCTCTCCAGGAACCCTTTATTTAAGGGCCCGCAACCCGAATTTCTACCGATTTCTTACATATTTCCCTTAAACACGCTAAGTTTTAAAGTTCTTAAAAAAATATATGTTATCCTTTAAGATAATCTAGACATTGCCCGCGCCGAAACGCAAATTATATAAAATTCCCTCGATAGAAAAAAAACGCAAAGTTTGCTCCAAAAATTATTATAAACACGTTTGTTTCAATTATTTTACAAGTTATGTGTATGAAAAAATTCTCAGTTTTTCTTTAAATGCTGCATTCCCGACAAAACGCGGCGGTACCCATTCCCGCCTCCCAATTTTCAATTTGGGAGGCGGGAATGGGTACCCCCTCCGGGAACCTTTATTGGATAAGCAACACCTCTGCCATAGGTCACCCCAAGTGGTTCGCTACGTTTGGTGATTTAGCAGGGGTGCCCGGGTTCATGGGGTGAGGTTTGTCTAGGTCTTAGAGGCGGATGACCAGGACATACTGAACCCCAGATTCCTACCCACCCCTTAAACCCTTTTCCTTCCCAGAACTCTCCTCTCCTTCCTTTCCTTAAAAAAACCCTCCACACAGCATTCTCAAAGATGAAATAGGCTCTGAGGGAAATAATTTCCCTCAGGGCCTCCTGTGTGGAGCTCATGTAAAAAAAAAAAAACCCGCGAGATTTTTGCTCTATTTTAAACGAGTCGTGTTTTATTAAACATTTTGGCAGTAAATGTTAGCGCTCTCCTCTAACATTCGTTATTTCGTATCTCTCCATCTTCTTCTTTTCGAGCCCGGTTGCAGAGCCTTAAAGTGGTTCGCTATGTTTGGTGACTTAGCAGGGGTGCCCGGGTTCCTGAGGCGAGGTTTGTACGTGTCTTGGTGTCGATGCTTCTGCCCAACTAGTTGAGGAAGGCCTTTTGGCTACTTCAGCTAGACTCTTTCGACCCATCACCTTCCATCGATGTTGGATTCATACGTCCGTCACTTCTAAACACACTGATCCCCAGATACCCAACCAGCCCTTACACCTTTTCCTTCCCAGAACCTCATATCCTTCCTTTCCTTTAAAAGAGCCTCCACACATCATCCAATAAGATGACATAGGCCCTGATGGAAATGATTTTCCCCAGAGCCTCTCGTGTGGAGCTATTGTTAAAATAATATATCTAAATGAATCTATAATAATTATTATGTATTCCAAAGTAAAAGCTCCCTTAAAATGACGTTAATGAAGAAAATCATAAATAAAGATGGAACTCTCTGCCCTACTGAAGTACTGATCCTCTGTGCTGAAAGTTCTGACTCCACTAACATGAACTCGGTTGCGCTTGATTCATTCACAAATAAAAAAATTAAGAGAGTGCAATTCATATGCGGTAGACGTGAAATCTTCAGAAAACTAAAATAGACAAGAATTGGGAGACGACGAAGCACTGTTTTATCAATGTGAAGAATGATTTTTTTCCATATTTTGGCCGTCGAATTCCAGTGTACCTTTTCCTATTCATTTGGTCATCTTATTAGTATTTGTGTTTTCTTCCGCGGAGTCGTTAGATGTGGTTATCTTTTGTGTTTTCTTTTGCCTGTTCATTTTAGGGTGATTGAAGGTTGGAAATTGATTTAACAATTTTTTTTATTTTTTTAATGATTTCGAAGGATTTGATCCTTGGTAAGCTAAATGTCTGGCTGCTGAGGTTAATCAGACGCTTTATATCACAAAGGACACTTGCGTCGGACTGTGGATTTATCGTATTATATTGGAACCGAGTACCCGTGCAATAAATAAATGAAGAAGTGAGCGTTGCTCACGAAACATGTTGGTTTTATAAACAATAAAAGTGGTAAAAAAAAAGTATTTTATTAATTTTAATCAAAATGGTGCCACAAAATAAGTTTGCTGTGTTAGAAGAAATAAATAAATATTTGCTATCTCATTCTCTCGCAGGCTAGATCCTATACGTGTACGTACGTTTTTGTCTCTGAATGATTTTGCGAGAAGGACCATCAATGATGTGTGTTTGTGTGAATGCGGATATCTTATGACCTTGAATGTGTTTTGAGATGTATGATAGACCACTGTACAAGTAAAATGAATGCACATAAAGGGAAGGAAGAAAGGGACTTACTGTGGAATCTTGTGGTTCTTCTCTTCTCTCATGGGTAGCCTTTGTTCACACACTCGTATAATTATACACTTGTATTTACTGTGATATGTGGGTAGAGAATGCGGGAATGGAAAAATTATATGTTTATGCGGCGATGGTCGATTAAAGACTGATTGTGGGTTGTGGGTAAGGTTAAAATGACAGGTATACAGAAAATTGGTAGGAAAGGAACATGTGACAATACAAGCTACAAATACAGGGTCTATAATGTAGCAGGTAAGTAGTGTGTAGGTAAGTGTAGTATGCATTGTGTAAATGTCCAACCAGTCTCTTTTTAGTATCGCTCGTTTCCGTTTCATCGAGTTTTAAGCCACAACGGTGCTAAAGAAGTTTTTACTTCAAAAAGCCTTCAGCCAATACCCTATTCAACCAACAATGTTCCGCCCAACTAATTTATATAACGTGTATTAACAATTAAAATGAAAAAAACTATCTTTGTCTTTAAAGTTTCGGTCTTTCAATTCCTCATAGTTATTGGTCAACCACGACTGTACGGTTCTGCGCTTCATCAGAACTTCTGATCACGTATTTTTTCAATAAGCCGAGCCTCCGAGCCTCCGAGCCTCCGACCCTCCCTACGCGGTAGAAATAATGATAATAAAAATAAGGGTGTCCCCAACAGAGGGGTTTAATACACAACAGCCGCTGCAGGGCCATTAAGGGATTAATTACTCCTGCAAGGTGCAGCGGAGCCTTAATGAAAAATTCTTCAGCACGACACGAAGGCATCTCCAACAGGTTAGGGAGCTATTATTTTTTTTAACGATGGACTTGAAAATGTGAGAGAATGAATTGTTTTTTGAGCGATAAACTATAATGGACCTGGTGTAGACATTACTATTATAGAAGTCGTGATAGGTGAGTTATCGGTAAAATGAACATAATTTTTTTGTTGCTGCTTAAAGTGAAGTTGAGCGATTTTGGAAATATTGTTTAAGTGTATCAATTAGAAGGTAAGTTTTGTTTAAAAAATAAACAAGAAAACAACTTTTTATGAATTTTAATTTTACCCTACTTTAATTTTTATGGTTTTTAAAATGTTGAATAATATCTTCTTCTTCCTTGCGCTGTCCCAACTCATTGCCTAGGTAGGCTGTTGGGGTCGGCTCTTCTCGTTCTCAGGTTGTAATATCTTCTGTTCTGGGTATCGCCTTCATCCAGGCCGTTTCTCTGAAGAATTTTGGAACATTGAGTCATCCAGGAGTTCTTTGGTCTTCCTCTGGATGACTGTCGATGAAGCTCCATAGACATTGCCTGCCTCACTGTGTGGTCTGATGGTCTCCGTCTTATGTGTCCATACCATCTCAACTGTCGTTCTTCCAGCTTACTATTTATGTCTGTGACACCCAGGCTACCACGAATGCGTGAAATTTTGATCTTATCTTTTAGTGATACTCCTGCCGATTATCTAAGCATTTGCATTTCTGCTGTTTCAAGTTGCCTAGTGTAGGAGTTGTACATAGTCCTGCATTCGGAGCCATACATTATGTTAAAATGTTGTATAATATGTTCTGTTAAAACCTATTTACTTACAAAATCAATAGCAAATTTTTAAATTCTTACTTATCATTAAAATCTTATTCCCTATTTTAATGATTTGTGTAGTATTATATAGAACTTCTCAATTGTGTGACTTAGTAGGGGTGCCCGGGTTCATCGGGTGAGGTGTGTTCAGGTCTTGGCGGCGGATGTGCTTGCCAGCTGCGTGGTGGGCTGAAACGGAAGAGGCCGATTTGCGTAAACCTTATGACCCCTGCAGCTGGACTAACACCGCAGCGGGAGGAATGGATTCGTAGATCCGTCACTCCTGAACACACTGATCCCTAGATTCCTTCACACCCCTCATACCCTTTTTCTTCCCAGAACTTTCTCTCCTTCTTTCCTTATAAAGACCCTCCGTACAGCATCCCCAAAGATGACATCGGTCCTGAGGAAAATTATTTTCTTCAGGGCCTCCTGTGTGGGGTTAATGTAAAAAAAAAACAGTTTTAAAGACCTATTTAATATACAAATAGGTTCACAAAATTACAAATATCTATGCAATCAAAGGATACAGAAAATCTAAATAAAAATATACAATTGTACAAAAGCTCACTCAAGTGAAAAGTAATGCAAAGAGAGAGGCAAGAGACACAAAGAGAGACAAAACTGATACCTACGTAATACATTTTAAAGTTAGTTCTGGTAGTTGATAGTTTTTAGTCAAAGAATGATAAAGTTAAATGTGGGCAAAGAGGATCCCCGGTAAGAAAGAGGTCCTGGGTTCAACAGCTAGATAAAATCTTAAGCCTTTTTCTAATTTCTTCGTTCCAAATTTTCGTTTGACAGTCGCTTATGTTGTCTTCGATAATTAAATAAATTAATTAATTTACTCCAATCCACAATAATTTATTGAGCCATAATAATGGTTTCTTAAGTTAGTTTACAACAACCGAGGCAAATAAATCAACTACCATTAGTTGTATCGTTTAGTGTTGTATACTTGTTTAGTTATTTTAGAGAATTCTCTCGGAAGCTTGGTTATTGTCGAAATCAAATCTCTGAGCTTCTACCAAAAATTCAACGAACCGAAAACTTTTTTCATTAGTGTTTGATATAATTTTGTTTTCGATTAGTTCTTTACTCCGCGCCGGTGAACCAAACAGGTTTTTCTGATTGTTTTGTCGAAATACCAAGTGATTATTAATATAGTACTCGGCTTCGCCTTTCTAGTAATAACTGCCCGTCTTTGCCCGTGTTTCAGAACATAAAACAATATAATGCGCTTTTCGATATTCCAAGAGTTCCACCGCGATACCTCACGTTGGAATTACCGTCACGATTCACAGTAACGATACCCTGACCGTAAAAAAGGTAATACACATACGTTCCTTATCGTTATAATACTGCAGATCTTTCTTACACATTAAATAATGGTGAGACAAAAGATGAGATATATTAAATAATAGCAGACCACGTTGCTGTGGCTAACGAAACACAACGCCATGTGCCATTATCCAACCTTTATAACCAACGCCATCTGTTAATTTGCATACATATCGAGTCCACACCGCCCGCTTGCCAGCCCGCTCCCTTTATATATTATATATTTCAACCAATTTACAATTATTATATAATTAACCAATTTAATTTAAAATGAAATCCCTCTTCAGCAATGACAATATCAGCTTAAAACTAAGGCAGAGAATGCTAAAATGTTATGTGTGGTCGGTCTTGCTCTATGGATGTGAAACATGGACCTTGAAAGTAAATACCATGAACAGGTTAGAGGCTTTTGAAATATGGATTCACCGGAGAATGCTCAAGGTCCCATGGACCGACATGATCACCAATACAGAAATTCTCAGGCGGGCTAGAGCAGATAGAGAACTGCTTACATTAATAAAAATCAGGAAAATTTCATATCTGGGTCATATACTTCGAGGGGAGAAGTATCACTTGCTCCATTTGATATTGAAAGGCAAGATAGAGGGTCGCCGAGGGCCTGGTAGGAGACAAATGTCTTGGCTGCGTAATATACGAGAGTGGACCGGCATTAGAAGTGTGGAGGAGCTATTCCGGGCAGCGCAAGACAGAGAGACATTCTCAAGAGTGATCGCCAACGTCAGGGGGACCTGATACGGCACACAAAGAAGAAGAACCAATTTACACAAAACCTTGAAAAATTATAGACCCAAACCTTGATCACGAATCTCTCTATATATTGGTGAAAACCGTATGAAAACCCGTTGGGTAGTTTAAAAGATCTAAGCGTACAGACTGCGGGAGCGACTTTGCTTTATACTATGTAAAGATGTGTGACTGTTTCCACACTTTCCTATGGAGGAAACAGATATAAATGTTATCGAAGGGAATTTTTTTGTTTCATTTTCTTTATAAGTGTGAGGGAGATGTATGTTAACGATTGCATATTTCCTTTGGGGGGTGCAGACATACGTTCACCGTTTGTTCATTTTAGACTGTTGTTATTTAGTATTGTAGGGGTTTATGTAGACATCACGGTGCCGTGTGTGAGAGAGATGCAAGAAAATTATGACTTTTTACCTTTGGAGGAAACAGACCTTAAAACATTCAGAATCTCATCTTTTGAAAGAGCTGCAGCTTTATTGTGATAAGGAACGTATGTTTATTGACTTTTTTAATGCCGTCACGGTACCGTAAACGTGAAACGTCGTGGTAATTTTAAACGCACTTCTTTAATTATGTACTTCCAAGATGGTCCATTCATTCTTTTTCCTTGAAAACGAGATTATAAACAACTCCAAGGTAGTTCCAAAACTTCTGTTTTCAAAATGAATGTACTCGAATTTGCACAATTTTTCTTGCCATTGTTCCAAATTTAAAATAGTTTTCCAGCAAGGTGATGGTTAGGGATAGGTAGGTACTGGATAAATGACATCCTGGTAGAAACTAAGTATATTCTCGTTTCAAACCAAACACCTTCCTTTCCTAATCTTCTTTATTACGCTTAATTTGGAATACCTTTTTTTAGCAACTCCTCGTTGGCAATACGATCGTTTATGGTTTTACCACACAAACGCATAAAGATTCTCAATTCCATCGATGTTATTTGAAGCCATACTAAATCATGCAAAATTATACAAAATCATATTAATTTATTTATTTATTAACGCCCTTTTTCGGGGCTTTTACATATGAATAGTAAGAAATATACAGTATTTATTGTACATAACTGAACTGCCTTCGTAACGATATTTTATATTTGTTTAAAGATAAATTGAAGATGTCCACTGACTTGGTATAATTGTTTCCCTCCATTAGTATTCTGGGTAAAGAGGAATACATATGGTAGTTAGTTCCAGAATTACTGCACTGAAATAAATCCTGACTTCTAGTATTACGTAGTGGAATCCGGAAGCTTATCAATTCGAGCAATACCGGACTGTCAACTAAATCATTTAGAATTTTATACAGAAATACCAAGTCAGTGCTTTAGTTCTTCTGTCTGACAATTTGAGCATATTCATATCATTCAAAATAGTATTGTAGTTCAACATAATTGCTGGAATACCCATTTTAAAATTAAGAAAACGTAAGAATTTGTTTTGTATTCTTTCAACAGCTTGTACATGTATATTGTAATATGGGTTCCAGACGGGAGAATTGTATTCAAGTTGACTTCTAACATATGCAAAATATAACAGTTTTATACACTTAATATTGTTAAAATTTCTAGTTAGCCTAGTTATAAATCCCAACATTTTTAAGGCCTTATTAGAGATTTCTGTTATGTGGTTAACAAATGAAAGATTAGATTAAAAAGTGATGCCCAAGTCTTTAATTTGTGTTAATGTCTCCAGAATATTGTTATCAATATTGTAATTGAAGATCACTGGATTTTTTATTCGAGAAAATCTAATTATATGACATTTTGAGATATTTAAGTAAAGTCTATTTTCATTACACCAAATTAACAATTTGTTGATATTATCTTGAAGAATGTTGCAATGGTAAATATTTTGAATTATTCTAAAAATTTTGAGGTCATCAGCAAAAAGTAAGATAAATACATCATGAAATATTTTTGAAAGATTTATGGTTTCGTTTTGAAAATTTGAAAGCTTAGAAGTATTATAGATGCTTCTTATTATCTTGCCCCTTAAAAATGTAGCGGCTAACCCGCTCTGCGAAATCTACCGCTACGCCACTCACCTCTAAAGAACCGGCTGGAAGACGGCCGATCCACCTACCTACATTCGGCGTAGTACCCGGCCGCCTAGAAATAATAATTCCGCCACCTACGCGAAAGAGCTAGAACACCTGGCTGTACGGTACAAGTGCACACAGAAGGTTCGAGCGGTTTCTCAGCTTTGCGTGAATTCACCCAGCATTGCTTACCGTTCTCGAAACTACTTGCCCGGCCGGCGGAGTATATAAGTCGGCGCGAGCCGCATGCAGCTGAGTCTCAAGAGCAGTCTCAAGTCTAGTCAGTCAGTACCTTCTCATTCATCGGTCGAGTAACACACAACGAGCAGTGCCGCGACTAAGTGCCGAGCCTGCGCCGGGCACGGGCCCGCGCAGTCAGCAGTGAACACCATTTAACCAGTGTGACACCAGGAACATTTCCAGCACCTTCGAGGAACTTCTTCAACTGCCATCTCGACATGAGATGTCAGGCAATGCGCCAGTAACCCAGCAACCACAACCAGCAACAAGCAACCAGGCAACAAGTCAGCAACACATTCGGCAACGAGCCAGCATCCTGCAACGAGCAGCAGCCAGCATCCTGCAACGAGCAGCAACTAGCACCCTGCAACGAGCAGCAACCAGCATCCTGCAACGAGCAGCAACCAAGGTTCCTTCCTGCGTCACGTGTGTGCTCCGACCTACTGGACACACAGCCGCCATACCTCGTCAACGCGACGATGGTCGACCGCCTGGATCAAGGTCACTTCTACACCGCCATGGTGTAGAGCAACACGCCGGCTCCCTGAAGACCAGTGATCTTCACCGCCGTAGTCTCCTGACCTTCACCTTCACATCATCACGTAGCAGCAACACTCACGGCACCACCGCCACTCCGCTCCGCTCCGACTCCGCTACGTAGCGCAACAATAAAGACTGACTCACATCGATTGACGCCTTTCATTTCTCTCACGCCCCGTCTCTACCGATCAGGACCGCTCCCTCAAAAATATCAGTCAAGTATTTTAATAAGCCTCGAAAAAAATAAAGTATTAGGTCTCTAAAAAACACAAACAGTGCAAACTCTCGTACTTATAAACCCCTTTTCTGGTATCGGTTTTATTGCACAATATGGCAAATTCAGTTTCTTTTATAATAATCGCAATATTTTTGACATAAATCAATACGGCCCGCACTCTACGAATTTTGATTCTTGAAGTGACCCTTATGGCATGAGCACTAGAACCATGCACTGGGCACACCTATTTCGTATCAGCCACGCCCCGGCCGGAGCGGGAAATAGACGTGTGAATTCAATTTTAAATTACAGTTTTATTTCAAAAAACATTGCGTAAAAAAGGAATTATTATTTTTTACAGGCCTTTACGAAATCAACCTCTAAAAAAAATTTCAAATACCTTTTCCAACCTTTCCAAAAGCTTTTTGTCAAGAATTTTTAAACTCCTTCCATAAAAGGGCGTGAATTCCGATTTCGATTTTTTCCTGGACTATTGGATCGCCTTAATATTAAATGTAGTGTTTTACACAATAAATTTGTTTACATCATAATGTATGTTATAAACTAACAACATTTCTCTTTATTTCCACAACAATGGAATAATGAATGGGAGTGAAGTTTATTGGCTTTTAATTCCAGAAATTACTAAAGTCGTAAACAATAATATATTACCAATTGAACAATGATTTTATTCCCGTAAATTTTTTCCATTATTGGAACTTAACTTTATTCTAACATCGTTTCATGTTGAATCATTAATTAACAAGTTACACAATACCCGATAAAAGGAAATAGGTAAAAAAAATCGGAAATATCATATTCGATATTTCTAGTTTTCGTCGCTTCTAGTTTGAGGGAATAATAATTGGTTTCAAAGTCGTGAACTTTTTGTATTCAGGAAGAAAACTTCGTGGAATATTTTCAAAAGCCTACGGAATCAACAATTGAATTGTTGATGAAAATTTAATGATAAATCAAAATTTTAAAATTGCTTATATCTAGAAGAGGTGGAACTATGGCATCCAATTATCAGTAATCAGGCAAATTTTTGAGGCTAAAGAAAGTTTCAGAGAGGAAACACCTATCTACTTATTGATATCAGTATGAAATTTCACAGGTATGAATTTCACCTACCTACCACTGCCGAAGGAATTGTACATTGTTAAGCACTCCTACCTGAGGTGCCTACCTTCTGCCGACAGACCAGCTCAGAATTAATTCGGTCAGCAGAGCGGGGGAGACCATCATCACCAGGGTTGTAGGATCTCTAAGGCGTTAGTGTAGCATCCCTGAAATAAACTCTATCCCACGGGCCGGGGAGGCAATGAAACAATTCAGCTGCGGTAAATATCAGATGTATTGGAAAGAATCCGTACATGAGACAACAATGGTACCGGCGTATCGTAACAACATTAACGACATTAAACATGGAGAGAATTACAACTACTGGAATTGCTTTGGTTAAAAAGTCTGTTTTTGATTTAGTTAAAATTTTACCCCTTCACTAATAAACATATTTTAAATTATACACAACTATTAAAAAATCACATTATATCCTACATTGTTTGATTTTTATCAGTTGTGTAAAATTTAAAATAAGGTTATTAGCAAGGCCCTAAGATTATAAATAAAAGGTGTGCGCTCAATAAACTTGGAAATAAAACAAAAATTAGGTTAGGTTGGATTTTTTACGTGTGTAATTAGAGTAGGAGTAATTCTTTTTAAGAGTTATTCTGTACCTGTTTAATTTCCTGAGTGCCAATGAGGGTCTTTTTGTGGAAACGAAATAATATTAATATTAATACTGAACCACTTGGAATGACCTGTGGCTATGTGTTGGTTATCCAATATGTGGTACCCGGGGCGGCGCTACCCATATCCGTCTCCCAAATTTAATAAACTTTAGAATATCAAAAAATAATCAAATTAAATTCAATTCCACTCGTCGGAAATCTTAATCGATGATCTTGACCAGTCGCCGACGGAGGCCGTCAAATATGTATTGGTATTAAATAAGAATTATAAATTTGAAATCTACTTTTTACTTGTACCCTTTAACACAGCATATTGTTCAATGTGTTAAGTAGTTTTCAGGAGTCTGCTAAACTAACGAGTGTATTAATGCACTTCACTGTAGGGGCCAGTTTATACACGTAATGCTGAAAATTTGTTTAACCTTTCGGAAGTAATGTTTTAAAACTGAAACGTGTAAAATAAATACTTTTCAATATTGTAACCTTTTCCTAAAATAATAAAATCTAAAAAAACATGGGTATGGACTAGACACGAATTCAGGAGAGAAACCCCCCTTTAAATTAAACCCTTGAAATTTTATCTCTTGGGCTTATTTATAAGGGTAAAAAAACTAGCTAATATATTTTTTTTATGTATTACACAGACTGTATGCCATTTACAATACACATACCGATTTGGGAGGCGGGTATGGGTACCGCCGCCCCGGGAACCATTTATTCGATAACCAACAACTTTACCATAGGTCACCCCAAGTGGTTCGCTACATTTGGTGACTTAGCACGGGTGCCCGGGTTCATGAGATGAGGTTTGTTCAGGTCTTTTGGTGGCCGATACGTCTGCCCACCTGCTGCGTGTTGGTCAGGATCGAGATAGACTAGTTGAGGGAGATCTTTTACCCTCCAGTCAGTGTCTCTCAACCCATCGCCTTGCACATCAGTTAAAGGGATGGATTCATATTTCCGTCACTCCTGGACACACTAAGCCTCAGATTCCCACCCACCACTTATACCTACCTATTTCCTTCCCAAAATTTCCCTTTCTTCCTTTCCTTACAAAAACCCTCCACACAGAACCCCCTAAGACGACATAGGCCCCGAGGGAAATTATTTTTCTCAGGACCTCCTGTGTGCAGCTAATATTAAAAAAAGTAATATAAACTACATCGTTTTGATGACATACTTTAAAAAAGAGAAAAAAAAATTAAATTGCAAATATGTATAATTGCAACGCGTAATGTGTTGCATTGACATGCCTTCCTGTTAATTAAAATGTCAACCAAAGATATTGAAATATAAGAGATGTGCTATCGGCAGTTTTTACTGAGTGGTACTGCGCTTCCGGGTGTCGCCGATATTGTTTACCAATTAACGAATAAACTAAATGAACGAATAATTAACGAATAAACTAAACGAACGTTAAACTAAATTAACGAATTATTTCTGTATTGTCTGTATTCAACTGTGGTGCATCGGTCGAGAGAGTCTGGCTGGAGAGGTCAAAGAGCTTTCCTCAACCTAATTCTCCCGGTCCGGCCCGCTACGCAGCAGGTGGGCAGATGTCCGATGGCAAGACCTAACCACTTACCGTAACTGTAAGGGACCAACACTGTGTACTGATTGTCACACTCAGAGCTTTCCAAAACACATGATTGAAATTACACTTATCCAATAATGTCTAATGGTTTTTTATGAGAGATAGTTTTATTTATTTATTTATAGTATAAGTACCTTTAATTACATAATAAAACATTTTATTGATATAAGTTATTGTCATTAACAACATAAGATATGCAGATGATACTGTATTACTAGCTGACCGTATCGATGACCTCCAAGACCTATTAAATCTTGTTAATAATGCTGGTGAGCAATTGGGCCTAACAATCAAAGTCAATAAAAAAATGGATGGCATTTGGACGACTAGATCACTCTGGATTGAAATGTCGAAAAGGTGGAAAGATTTAGATACCTCGGCAGTATTCTCACGGAGACTCTTGACTCAGATGTAGAGATTAGGTGCAGAACTGAAGCAGCAAGAACTGCATTTAATAAAATTAAATCCCTCTTCTGCAATGACAATATCAATTTAAAACTAAGGCAGAAAATGTTGAAATGTTATGTGTGGTTCGTCTTAACGTATGGATGTGAGACATGGACCTTGAAAGTAAATACCACGAACAGTTTAGAGGCTTTTGAAACGTGGCTTCACCGGAGAATGCTCAAGGTCCTATGGACCAACATGATCACCAACACAGAAATTCTCAGGCGGGCTAGAGCAGATAGAGAATTGCTTACATTAATAAAAGTCTGTAAAATTTAATATCTGGGTCACATACTTTGAGTGGAGAAGTATCACTTGCTCCAATTAATATTGAAAGGCAAGATAGAGGATCGTCGAGGGCTTTGAAGGAGACAAATGTCTTGGCTGCGGAATGTACGAGAGTGGACCGGCATTAAAAGTGTGGAGGAGCTATTTCGGGCAGCGCAAGACAGAGAGACATTTTTCAGAATGATCGCCAACGTCGGGGACCTGATAGGGCACACCAAGGAGAAGAATTTATGTAAGAATGGATTACAAAACAATTATACGGTGTAAACATACTAACAAGAAAAAAATCAGGCTTTAGGAAAGAAAATGTTAACTAATAATTGATTTCAGAAAACATGTGAAACGAATTTTTGTAAATTCTTTCGGTTCTGTTAAAAATATCTGCTTCTATCTGAATATTGGTTAGCTAAGTCATGTACGTGTGGTATAAGGGAGTTTGTAACGAATTGGTATTGTCGCTTTGTTGCAGTGAAAGATATTTTTAGTTCGCGAGTCATTTTAATTTCAAATAATCTCAAGTTTTTATTATGACCTCAATTTTAAATCAAAGCCATCACTTAATCAAACGGGTAGGTCCTGGTTACGTTGGTTAGTTTTTTTAAATGTTACACATTTCACAACGAACCATTTTCTCTGCAAACATTTTAGGAGTTTTCAAAAAATACGGTAGAATTTGGCGCTTTAACAATTTGCTTAGATTTTGAAAGTGCAAATAATAATGAAAAACCAATATCGATGAAACTCAATTAATGTCGAAACCATAATATTTGCTGACCTTGGTACATAATTCCGCAATAGAAAGAAGACGGGACCGGATATTATAAAACCACGAAAATCCATGAAACTAATTAATGGAAAATATCGGATCATAACTTTATTAATTAATTGTTGATTTGATGAAATTACGTAGCAAATAATTTTCTTAATAACATTTTATCAGGCTTTATTGTTAGTTCCGTTTTTTGTTTGTTAGAAGTCGAATTCTAAAGGTGAACGTCCATCTGTCCGCGCCGGCCGCAACGCACGCAACGGATTTTTTTTTATCTTTATATAGAAAAATCCGTTGCCCGTACCGACCGCCGGTATTTGTCGATAGTGGACGCAGTGCCGTACTAATTCATAGATATACAAAAATCCGTTGCGTGCGTTGCGGCCGGCGCGGACAAATAGACGCTCACCTTTAATGTTGCATTGGGTTAATGATGAATGTAAGTAAGTCACGGTATTTGAAAAAGAGAGTATATAAAAATATGCAACATAGTTATGAATAATGAATATTTGGAGCAGGTGGATGAATTTGTGTACTTGGAAAGTATGTTTACGAGAGATAGGAAGGCAGATAGAGATATCGAGAGAAGGGTAAATGCAGGCAACTCTATTAATGGAGGACTGAACGCCGTTGGCGCCAACAAAAAACTGTCCAAAGAAGCGAAGTTAGCTGTTCATAATGTAGTGCTGGTACCTACCCTGATGTATAGCAGTGAGGTATGGAACTGGCAGAGGAAGGGTGAAAGTAGACCGAATGCTGTAGAAATGAGATCCCTGAGGCGTATGTGTCGTAAAATCATGTACGATCGTGTGAGAAATGTGGAGATCCGCGAAGAATGCAAGGCTGACGTAAGCGTAATGAGTAAGATTAAGATAGGGATGCTCGGATGGTTTGGGCACGTATAGAGCGAACGAACGAGGAAAGGAGTGTAAGGATAATATATGACGCAAATGTGAATGGTAGAAGAAGTCGGGGAAGCCCGAAGAAGACATGGCACAACCAAGTGAATCACATACTTGAGTCGGGCCATGTGAAGTGACGTATGTGTGGTAAAACCATGTATGATCGTGTTAGAAATGTGGATATCCGCAAAGAATGTAAGGCTGAGTAAGCATAATGAGCAAAATTAAGAAAGGGACCCTCAGATGGTTTGGGCACGTAGAGCGAATGAGCGAAGAAAGTAGTGTAAAAAGAATATATGATGCAAATATGAATGGTAGAAGAACTCGGGGACGCCCGAGGAAGACATAGCACGATCAAGTGAATCAGATACTTGAGACGGGCCATGTCAAAAGTCAGAATAATAGAAGAGCACGTAGGGTCCGTCCTCTCTGCCTACCCCTGCGGAGAAACAGCGTGATGGTGAGTTAGTTAGTTACATTGGGTTTCCGAAATGGAAAGCAGATAAGATGTGTCCTTATGTAGCATATCGTTCGTCCAGTTGATTAGTCAGACATCTCCGGAAATCGGAATTTGAGTTCAGTATGCAGGTGTAAATATGTAAAAGTGAACCCTCTATCTGGTAAATTACTCAGTTTACTTGTAAACACCACCAAATCAATTATGATGCAGAAAAACTTGTAGTGAATTAAACAAAGATATTGATATTTTTGATGGGTCACTAACTATTAGATCATTTTAAAATCTTATACTAATGTACCGGTCCGTAAGTCTCCCGGTGTTATTTTATAGCATATTTAATATGTAAAACACAGACATATTGACACGGATCTTTGCTCCGTTAGCAAAGAAATTCCATATGCATGAGCTCTCATCATCATTTCAGGGTCCTGCGTGGTATAAAAGAAAGCTACTATCTGATGTAAATAAAATAACTCACATTAAACAAAATGTGCTTGTTATTATTGGCAAGCAAAAACATAATCAACATAAATACCTTTGTAAACTCAAAAAAATGTAGATAGAGAGAGAGAGAGAGAGAGAGATAATTCAGTTATTTTAGTAGAATCTACTCCAAATGATCAATCGTAGCTTGCGATAGTTAATATGGCGCACCTCTTCCAACCTCAGCGACAAGGGCTCCAGATAGCTGGAGAAGAGTCCTAGAGCTGCCGCTTCGCATGCCCATGACACCGTGAAGCAACCGAGATTCCAGTCCACCCATAGAGGCCCGCTGATCACAATGCTTCCGAGGGCCAGCTCTGAGCATTGAAAGGATATAACCCGCAGTTCTAGACTGTTGATGTCATTTAAGAAGCGCCTGCAATCTTCATCAAAGTTGTCCTCGGTGATATTGGATTGTACGTGGCTGGAAAACACGCCCGAACAAAACATCAATGTATCAAGCTGTGATCAGTAAATCACGATGGCTATTTCTCGGTGGGTTGTTTGCCGCGTCATTACGAGCGACAAGCAATATTTCTTCACAGCACTAATTTGAAGGTGTAGTCGCATAATATTGCAAATTTACACAATAATTTACGAGTATCAAAACTCCTTACAAATCAAACTTCCGACCAATCCATTGTTATGTCATGACGTCGCCCTTATCACAGTTTTTTTCTTTAAAACAATCGAGCAACGTCCAGGCAACTTGAATTTGTTCTCAGTCGTTCCAACGGCACGCCGAAATTAATAATACTCATTCTGAGCAAGAACCGACTGAATAACTACCATGAAAATAATTACGTTACAATATGCAAATAATATATTATTTATGGTAAGCATTCGAATATTGCTTTCTTCGTTATCCCAGAGTGTTCGAGATGTCTGACAAATCAACTGAACGATCCCTCCTGAATACATTGACTCCCAGATTCCTACCACTCTTTTCCTTCCCAGAACTTCTTCTCATTCCTTTCCCTAAAAAAACCCTCCCCTCAGCGTCAAAACTTCATTTTTGTCATTAGTTCGTAGTTTGAAACAGAAAGTTACGAAAATGAGTACTTTATTTTGCATAAACCTGTATTTCAAAACGTACAGAGGAGTGCATACACGTATTTTCTCCAAGGGAGTGCATCACAATAATTTTGTTACGTAAACCAATAATTATTGATGATTTTCGTTGTGTAGGTACTGTAAAGCCAAAGTTAATTATTCAGTCTAATGGAAGTTTGATTGTAACTTCCCACGCTCAGTACACGAGGAAGTAAGCCAGTCTGAATAGGCCACTTGCATGGACTTCATAACGACTTGGAAAAAATCGTGTGAATAGATTTTTTTACAATTACGAAAATGTTAGTAAGAATTTTTAGAAATGTACAGTTTTTATTTTATTTTTAAATAAATAAATCCATTATTTGGGCTCGTGACGTCACTACATGAAAATGTACCGTCTCCGAAAATCTAATTATTAATTTTATAAAAATTAATTTTATAAAATTCCACACTGATTTATTTTTTTTATATGGCATCACTTTGATTTCAGGCAAATTTTTGAATTTGACATTTGACGTTCACTAGATTTATTGTTTGTTCTCTGCGAAAGTATCATTTGGTTTGATTTTTTGACAGAGTAATGAAGAGAACCCCGTACATTTTACGTTGTCCTTACGTGTTTTAGAGGTATAATGATAATGGTGCGGATTTTAACAAAATAAAATTTTAAAATATTCTTATTTTTATTATAATTTACAAGTTTATTACATTTGATTTAGTAATATGGACGTTGAACATTAACATGATTTATGATCAATAAGATGAATCAAGGAAAAAAATATTTATGAGATTTAATATTTTTGGTATGCCTCGTTATTCTCCTGTGTCATTCGTGTGGAAAACGTTTTTTTTTAAATGATTTTCGGCTATGTAATTATCGTTTTTTCGCACCTATAAAATTATGTCCCGTCTTTTCGGTTTATAAAAAATGGTCTGATTTTTCGGATTGAAATTTTCAAAAAATTGCTAGGGTTTGAATTATACGATTAAAAAAAAAAAAAACAGAATGTCTTAGAATATTTGCCTAAACCGGAAAAAAATAAAAAAAATATGATGCAAGTGGCCTATTGGTACGTATATCGGATCCCAATTATTTTACTTGACATCGAGAAACGGAATCCTTTATTAAAATCGTATTCGCGACCGGATGCACAAATCACCTTTAATCATGAGACGATGTATGAATGTGAGTGAAGCAAAGAGTGTGTGCCAACACCGAGTTGTTTGGCGGTCCGTCCTCTCTACCTACCCCTGCGGGGAAACGGCCTGATGGTTAGTTAGTTAGTTAGTTAGTTATTTCCCTTCCATACGCATACGTTTTGACTATTTATCTATATACATAAAAATGAATCCCTGTTTCCCTTGGTCACGCCATACTTTCAGAACGACTTTACCTATTACATTAATCTTTTTTCATAAGTTTTCTAACACTTTGTAGAAGATTAAATAATCAAGACTAAATAGTCGAGTCGTCAAGTTTTTTTTTCACGTTTGACAGTTCGCGCGATGGTTGAATGTGAATTTAACAGGCAGCTGTTTTTTTTGTAACAAAAGAATTGTCTATGAATTTTGATTTTTATTATAATGAACAAAAATGAATGTTTGTAATGTTATATGAAAATAGAAAATTAAAAAAAAATGAAATAGATGGCACGCGAGCTTTTGAAAACTGAATGCACTGAGACTGAATATAATATGGTTGGCTGGACGGGGAAGCGGGGGAGGGGAGAGGGTAGGCGGGAAAGGTGGAAGGAGGACGCGGCAGGGAATTGAGACGCGGGAGGGAAACGCGACGCACGGGAAAGGACATGCAGGGCGAAACAATTTAAACCAACTAGTTAACAATAAATAAAGTATTCACGTTTTTCACAGTTCACAGTATCCTGATAAAAGTAACGGGAAGAATGAATAGATATTAAGAGAAAAAATATATAAGTGTGCAGATACGTTTTTACACACAAGTGTGCTGTTCGCACGCGGTAGATGTGAAACCTTCAGAAAACTAAAAAGACAAGAAGCACCGCACAAAGAGGAGACCGATTATTCTATCTCTTTATTTCGTAGGCTAAATCCTATAGATGTATGTGTTTGTCTCTTTTTGGTGTCGCTTTTTCGTTTCTCGATTTTAAAATCACAACGGTGTTAAATAAGTTTTCACTTTAAAAATGTATGTGGCAAACACACTTTTTATTTTTTATTATATGCATCTACATAAAAAGGTTTACATTTTTTTTGGCCTTGCCTGTCTCACTACGAAATGCTGAGCCGAGACAGACTTGTTTGCAAATATTAAATAAAGTACATTTTTTAATAAAGCAAAAATATTTGACAAAAATTTTAAGGTTGGTAGGTAGTGGTAACAATAACGAGATAGAGGATTATATTTGAGTGAGGTGACTAATTATTTCACATCCTTTTTCGATGATCCATTGTTTGATCAAAGTGATGTTAGAGCCTTGTAAAATAAATAGAGCTTGGTTAGATTTTCTTCATATAAGTATCTACGGAAATACAATACACATGGTTCTGAAAATTATGTTGGTTATAGAAATGAGCAAAATAAATTGTTTTGCATTCTAAGGTAATTTAAAAAAAAATGTCAATTAAAACCTTGTTCAACTGAAGTCACGAATTCCTAAAATTATTATATCTGGATATTTTTCACTGTACTTACATTACAAAAACAAGCGACCGATTAATTTAATGCATTCCTATCGAGGAGCCAAATAGTTGCTGAATACTATCAACTGCACAACACTGTATGCAATTTCAATTGTCATTAACTCTATTAGGTTCCGTAATGTTCCGTAATGTTCCGTAATGTTCCGTAAAGTTCCGCTCAGTTCCGTCTTCCGCTCGTGCGGACTGCATCAATACGCGGGCCGCATCTCAATGGGCGCGTGCCCTTGCACCGGCCGCACCTGAGCGGGGTGGAGCGGCACAGGTGGGTGGTGGTGGGTGGTAGCGGGAGGCGATGGGTGGCGGCGGGTGGTTCGGTTGCATCGATCGCGTGACATTGACCCAGGACTCTCCTGGTCAGGGTCGCATCACGCCGGGCGGCGGAATGGGCCTAGGTCACATCTGGGAAGGATCAGGGAGCGGCACAGTGAGCGCGCGGCTTTATTATCTATCCAAAGACTGGGTAACATCAAGCATATAATTGTCTAACTAATAAAAATTTACACGCAATTTTGCAGTAAAGGTAGGCAGATAGAATGAAATGCCAAACATCTTGCTACATTCATATTCACATATCTTCTAATACAAACTCTTCCCAGGTATAAAAAAATTCAACTACCTAACCATCTTTATTTATTTCTCTCATAATTTATTCCATTTTTTTTATGTGAAACTTCTTTCGCCCCGTTAATGATTTGGAATTCGGATGAAACGGAAATGACGCATTACTGCACCTGCGAAGCATGAACGCTCATAGACTGCTTTGATTATGACGTCACTTTATTGGTTGAAATATGAAAGGGAATATGACGCTAGATCTGCGGTCATTGGACGCTTTGATTATGACCTGACTTTTCGAGTATTGGTTGAGATTTTTTTGGTGAAGTTTCGCTTCTACCGCGTGTTAACTGCACTCCACTTTTTTTGTTCAACAATCTACAGGTTGATACTAATAATTTTATTTTCGTTATTTGTTTTTGGGGTGTTATGCCGTGTTGCGCTACCTCCTTCGTTAGACAGCATTACATTGTCCGTCATCAGGGCAGATGTAACACGCATAACACCCCAAAAACAAATAACGAAAATACTTTGGTCGTGAAAATCTAAAAACGTACCTATTTGGTACCAGTTTCGACACATCCGTGTCGCTCACCATTCTTACAACTTAAAACTTATAAAATGATAGTGAGAGTCGTGATTTAGGAGGGGAAGGGGGGGGGGAGAAGTGGGACATATCATGGAAACGTGGTTAACAAAGACGGTGCTGTTATTTTTTCTACTTAATTAATTTTTTATTTATTTTTTGTTGTATTTATAAGGTTGCTCAGGCGCACAAAATGAAAATATTCCCCTCCCCACTACATTCAGCCTCACAAAATACCCCAATTGTACCGGTAGTACCGGTGTCCCGGTATTTAAAGGCACGCAACCCGAATTTCTACCGATTTATTACATATTTCCCTTAAACGCGGTAAGTTTTAAAGCTCTTAAAAAAATATATGATATTCTTGAAGATAATATCTAGACTTTGCCCGCGCCAAAACGCAATTTATATAAAATTCCCTCTTTAGAAAAAAATCGCTAAATATGCTCCAAGAATTATTATAAACCCGTTTGTTTCAGTTATTTTACAAGTTATATGATGAAAAAATTCAGAGTGTTTCTTTAAATGCTTTTTAAAATAATGCCCGTGAGATTTTTGCTCTATTTTAAACGAGTTATGTTTTATTATTTTGTCGCTGTAAATGTTAGCGCTCTCCTCTAACATTCGTAATTTCGTACCTCTCCATCTTCTTCTTTTTGAGCCCGGTTGCAGAGCCTTAAATAAAAAGACTATTAAGTTAACCCGAATAAATACATAAATTCACTGTTTTTTCTCCTGTATCACTACATAAATTATAGCCCTTGCAGATATATATAATAATAATAATTGGATAATTTGTAAAGCGCCGTATTTGTGAAAAATCACCATAATAATCGTCCTCATCCTGCCGCTGATAGGTCCGGTGCAACCGCGCCTAATGTTACAGGAGTCGTTTATGCGAAACTGGGAGAGGTTTAAAGGCGCCATCAGCGTAAAATATTTTGGTTTTATTCGAAAAGTTAACAGTTTTATTCGAAAAGTTAAGTGTACAATTAAAATTTACAAAATTCACAAGGCGAAACAGCTGTGACGCAAATAAATAAACACATCAAGCAGAACTTGGTAAAGCACATTTTTAAGAAAAATAACACATTTTACGTCAAAAGTTACTGTTGGTGACCATTTTATAAATCCAATAGGAACTGGTTAGAAAAATAACCCGTTCCTCGGATCTACTGTCATCCATTGCAGCTAGTCACCGCAACAGAGTAATCGAGACAGAGCAATGACGTCGTATGTAATATATAGCCGCTTGATGCAACATGTAGTATTGCCGTCAATCTATACATATCCGGAGAGACACGACATATTCAAAAAATTCGTAGCAGTTATAAATAGGGGGGAGACGTCCCCATCCGAACTGCTGACGGAAGTAGCGACATATTGTGACGAATTCTTGAATTTGAAACCGAATAATAACAGTAGCTTTGTGTGAAGTTCCACGAACACAGATGTTATTTATGGCGCGGCGCATATGGCGTGGCGTCAGACATGCACTCGAAGCTGGGTTCTGAAATCCAACCACGCAGACGTTACCATATTAATACTGTTCGATGATATAAAATTCTTTATAAATAGCCATTATATTATTTTAAGTTTAACTCCACACAGAAGATTATGAGGAAAATATATTCCCTCAGGGGATCTTTGGGGATGCTGTGTTGAGTGTGGAGGGTATTTTTGTCGAAAGAAATGAGTGTTGTTGTAGAAGGAAGGAAACAAGGAGGTCGGCAAATTATTCCACAGCCAAGCTGTTGAACTCGAGAATGATTTGTAGAAATAACCCGTTTTCATGTGCCAAATGTCAACTGTAAACAAATGTTGGGCGCGTGTATGGCGTGTTTCCCGCCTGGGCACCGTGCCGAAGGAATCAATATCGCTGGTTCCTAGAAGCGAGCTTCCGTTGAAACGCCGTTAGAAAAAAAGACATCATTCCCACCCAACGCCTGTGCTCTAACGATTGCAATCTATTTGTTAAGATGGGAGAATATATCAAATGGACTGCCCGTTTCTGCATAGAGTTGAGGGTTTTTTTCAAAAGAATTTTGGGGCTCCAGACCAGAGGTAGGTGCCAAGTTAAACCGTGTAAAGTAGTAGGCAAAGTGAAATGATAAATAAAAACTTCATTAATATTTTAAAAATCTTAAAACGCACTGCAATTTGGGAGACGGGTATGGGTACCGCCGCCCCGGAAATCATTTATTGGATAACCAAAACCTCTGTCATAGGTCACCCCAAGTGGTTCGCTACGTTTGATGACTTAACAGGAGTGAGATTCGTTCACGCCATGGCGTCCGATGCGTCTGCCAACCTGCTGTGTGGTGGGTAGGATCGAGAAGACTGGTTGAAGGAGGTCTTTTATCCTCTCCAGCCGGAATCTCTCGACCCATCGCCTTGCATCTCGGTTCGAGGGATGGATTCGTACTTCCGTCACTCCTGGACACACTAACCCCCGGATTCCTACCACTCCTCATACCTCCTCTCCTTCCTTTCCTTTAAAAAATGAGTGGTTATAATATTATTCATAAAATCTTATAAGACATGTTTCTGTGAAATATTTGTAAGATTCTTCATATGTTTGTGTCTGTATGTTGCTTCTGTAAAATGTTTTGTAAATTTTTTCTTTATTTATTGTGTCTGCATATTGGGTTGGGTTGGGTTTATCTTTTCAAATGTACCAATTGGCGATTCCTTAATGAGTTTTGATAACTCATGGGAATGCAACTTCGTTGTATGTTTTATTTAAAAAAAAAAAAAGACCATCCACACAGCATTCCGGCATTCAGCATTAAAAAATACTACATGATATATGTTATGTCGAATTCATATTATTCTTATAATTAAATTATAAAATGTAAATGAAATCCTCAGCACGGGAGATCCCAGTGAGGATATCATTATCTCAATTTGTTATTAAGAAATGAAGACAATAAATCATTATTATTATTCCCAAAGATGGCTGTGTAGAGCTAATGTAAAAAAAAAACATATTCGTTATATGTAATCCTTGCAAAAAAAGTTGTTTCCTGGTTAATCATTATGTTTTTATGTTTAATTATCGAATAAAAAAGTGCCCTTTTAAATACATCTGTAATTGTTAATTCTGTGAACGCCAAAGACATAAAAACAGTTTAATAAAAATTAATTAAGTTCTTCTTAGATTTTTCAGAGATTTAATTTTTATGTTTTAATGATTAAGATTAATAAATTTGAAGACTTTTTAATCTCCCTTCGCAGCTTTTAAAGCTTTCGTATTAAGGCTTTTAATAATGCGATGTTGGAATAAATAAGTAATAATTTTAAGGAGTTAGCTGGTAAGTTTGAGAAAGTACTTGATAAAGCTAACGTATTTTTTAAGTGCGTATATTTTAAAATAAGTTAGAAAACATAAAGCACCATTTAAAAAAATATTACGCGAAGTGCATTAATATCAATTCTAAAATATACGTGTACTTTAATTCCTTAACCTAACCTAATCTTTAAAAGGCCACGGTACATTACGTGCCTGTTGAAAAACTATCGTAATAGTAAAAAATACTTTCGTAAAGAAAAATTAAAAACGTACACGTAAAATGTATTCCTTAACAAGGCTTATTATAATCTGTGAATTATTATAAAAAATTTTGAACCATCTAAACTTGCAAAGGTACAACTGTTATTATAATTCATAATTTGGGAGGCGAGAACCTTTATACGATAACCAACAAACACCTCTGCCATAGGTCTCCCCAAGTGGTTCGCTACGTTTGGTGATTTAGCAGGGGTGCCCGGGTTCATGGGGTGAGGTTTTTCTAGGTCTTGGAGGCGGATGACCAGGACACACTGAACCCCAGATTCCTACCCACCCCTTAAACCCCATTCCTGCCCCTCTTCTTCCTTTCCTTAAAAAAACCCTCCACACAGCATCCCTAAAGATGGCATCGACCCTGAGGGAAATTATTTTCCTGTGTGGAACTCATGTAAAAAAAATGTAAAAGTCTTATAATCTCTACACATTATAAATTAAAGCCCTCCGACGCGTCTGTCTGTCTGTTCGCGATAAACTCAAAAACTAATTAACTGATTTTCACCAATAGGAGTGATTAATTAGGAAGGTTTAGGTATATAATTTGTCAAAATTTTGTGTAAATTGATTGAAATATGTAAAGGGAGCGGGCTGTCAAGCGGGTGGTGTGGATTTGATTTTAACATATGGCGTTGGTTAAAAAGGTTGGTTTCATTAGCCACAACAACGCGTCACCGGGTCAGCTAGTATAATATATTATATCCTTATAATATATCTGTTGGTCAACAGCTGCAACAGATATGATTTGAGATTTTCACAGTCAAAAGCATCATCTTGATTTATTTTTGGGTTATTACGCCGTATTGCACACCTGCCCGGATGATGGGCACTGTAATGCTGTCCATAAAAGTTGGTCAAAGAAGCAGGTAGCGCAACACGGCATAATAACTCCAAAATAAATCACGACAACAGCTGTATTAGTTAAATAAAGTTTTAAACAATTAATACCGTATTTCTAGTAATTATTCTTCTTTACAACATCCGAATTGTGTATGAACGTAGATAAATATATGGGCTTATATATCCAGATTAAGCCATAGAATTTGATACGTCCTGTTGTTCAAAAACAACTGTAATTAGTTTCACAAGCGCCTTATTAAGACAAACAGATTTTTTATCTCAGGAATAGTTAGAATTCCACAAAGACCAACAAATGTCTATGGACTACCATAATTTAAGCATTATGCTTCTAGATATGACTAGATTTTCACGGCCAAAAGTTCGTTATTGATTTTTGGGGTGTTATGCCGTGTTGCGCTACCTCTTTCTTTAGTTAACGTTTCGGACATCTACCCTGATGGTGGACACTGTAACGTTGTCCTAAGCGTTGGCTAAAGAAGGAGGTAGCGCAACACGTCATAACACCCCAAAAATAAATAACGAAAATTATGCATCTAGTGTGTTGGTCGGCAGATCTTTGTTGTATCCGATTATTTTTGCGAAATTGAATCAATTTAATTATAAAAAAAAACTGTCCTGGAATAAGTTCAGACGGCCGGCGTGGTCTAGCGGTAAGACTTTTGAATCGCAATCCGATGGTCGCGGGATCGAATCCCGGCGTGGGAAAATAATTTTTATTAGTGTATTTTGTGTTATTTCACAATTAATTAATTAATTCATTTAAAATAATTTATAGTAGGTATATTTGCGGCACGTTCCAGAGTGGAATATACTTTTAGTATCGCCCTGGTGGAAGGCCACCATTCAGATTTGAATTTCAGTGTTTCGTGACCAGATCTGAATAGGCAGGTACTTCACTACCTTCCTCTTCCACATCTCCTCACCTTCCCCACAACCTTCAGTCTCACAACATACTCCAATTGGCGATGCAATAGACTCACTGGCTCCAGACGGGAGCAGCTGGGACTCTTGTGAGGTACTCGTATTAAAAAAAAACACAATCTTCATCTCAGGAATAGTTCGATTTCCACACTGACTTATATACATGGAATTATGCATCTAGTTTGATGGCGAGTATATCCTTTTATAACCTTATTTAACTACTAAAAAAAAATTATAAAAAACCTTTGCAAAATCGTATCAAGTTAACAATAAAAGAAATCTGCCCGGGAATGAGTTCAATCCACTCGTAAACAAACGGACGGGTTTCAAAAAATTTGATGCTTCATCAAATATTTGAAGTTTATTTTCACGTCCTGTGTAAGTTCTAAACAACTTCTGTTTTTATGTAATTATAGGCCAGTTGTTCCATAAAACTGAAATAATAACATAACTTTAATAGGACTTACACAGAAGGTGAAAATATTTTATGAATCCGTGAATTTTTTTGAAACACCCGTTCTAAGACATCGACTCCAACGTTCGTAAGTTCGACTTCCACGCAGACCTATATACTCGTATGTTTGTGGACGAACATAATTTAAGCATTATACACCTTGTTTGTTGGTAGGCAGTTGTTCTTCTTTATAACCTTTGAAATGAATCTATGTTCAGTCAACTCGTAAACATCACATTACGAAATGATTCTGTGATAAAATATCTTATATAAAATGTTAAATTCAGTGTTAAAAAAAGTTTAAGAGTTGTAAAGTTTACAGACCGTTTTGCGTAGCGTCCTCTTCGCCGTAAACTCTCGCCTCCTGCAGCGTGTCTCGCTCCGGCAACAGGTTCGAGATATTCCTGTAAATGTCCTGATAGTCAACACTGAACCGTTCACTCGCGACGCCCGATTCCACTAAGCTACGCGCGACTGCCTGAGCGGGGTATTGAGACGCCGTCTCGTCTACGGTAGAAGCTAGCTCCCGCAGTACACCCATCACGAGGGAATGCCTAAACGAGAATGCCTGAGCTACGGAGGGCTACGCCGTACAAGGTCCGTGCTACGAGCTGCTACGAGGATCTCCGAGAGGCGGCCGAGTAGGCAGCGAACGGGGTTGATTAAATTCATAAAATTTAACGTGGCTTTTTCTAAGGATTCTTCATGCCCGGAAAACTACATTACTCCTAAATTGGGTGCTATATTGAAGTATATACAAAGATTATGGTCGATTTTTATCAATAGAATCATACATTGACGTTATTGCAAAAAAACTTACAAGATAGGTACTTCTTGAGAAACATTCGTAAAATCCTCAACGTAAACCACGTTAAAAAATAATACTATACTATTTTGGAAAACAGAAAAAATATATCATTGGACAGCAAAATTACATCTACCCTTTATTCCCTGTATTAGATATTCGACAAATTTACACAAAAACAATCTTAACTCATCTGTTTAAAAATAAAACACGTACATTTTATGAAAATACCCAAAATATTGTAAACACACGGCACAAAACCAAAGAACTCATACAAACACCTAAAACAAACACAACATTTGGTCAAAGAAATTTCAAATACATTGCGCCTAAAATATACAATACAATCGAATAATATTAACAAATACAAAATCCTGATCAAACAATGGATCATCGAAAAAGGTCGTGCAATAATTAGTCACGTCACCCAAATATAATCCTCTATCTCATTATTGTTACCACTAACAAACCTGAAATTTTTTTCAAATGTTTTTGCTGTATTGAAAAGTGTACTGTATTTAATATTTATAAAGTGTTTGTAAACTAGTCTGTCTCGACACAGGATTTCCTAATGTGACAGGAAAGGCCAAAAAATATATGTAAACCTTTTTATATTGATGCACATAATAAATAAATAAAATAAATACTCCGAGAACGCTCAGGAATTATTGATTTAAATCCTTCGGGGTTTGTATAACGGAATATACTGTATTCCTAGTGTATCGTATAGTATAATTATGTGAATGGCATCTGTGAATGTTAACTTAACGTAATACTACATATATGAATAATCATGTACCTACATACCCAATATAAACGAAACCTGTCAATTTGTCTGTCCTAGAACGGGAGACCTTCCTAGTTGGACAGTCAATGCTTCTTAACAAAATTAATAAATAAATACCCTGTAAGTATAAAATCTATTGTCTATTAAATTTAATTTGAAATTAATTTTGAAAGAGTTTTACATGGTTGTAATTGCATTTCGTAGCATTTCAAAATAAGTTGGATATAATCTGCTTCACTTGGCGAACCTAAATTGAGACAGAATTTTGAGCAAAATCAATTCATACGCTGTGGTTTACCAGCACAAATAAAATAATTTATTTACGTTAATTTACGATTACGAAATTCGCTAGTCTTGGGTGAGTTCACTGGTTACTGCACTAATAGTTATTTATATTTTTTATTTCTAATTGCTGTTGAGCTTCTCTACATCTATATACATATAAAAATGAATCCCCCTTTCCCTTGGTCATGTCATAACTTCAGAACGACTTTAAATATTTTATTGATCTTTTTTTAAAGTTTTCTAATACTCTGTAGAAGGTTCTTACAGAAAGAAAAATTAAGAAAATTGCGCAGAAAATCGGATAATTTCAGAAAACTTAACTTAATGTAAATTTAGCACGTAGCTGTTTATTGTTCATAACAAAAGAATTGTCCATGGATTTTTTAAATCATAGAAATTTTAAATAGGTACTTATCTATGTTATGTACCAAATTAGATTGATTGTTCTTACAATATGCAAAAATGAATATTTATAATATACGAATAATTAAAAAATGGTGGCACGCGTGCTGTTTGAAAATTGAATGTGCTGGACTGAATACATGGAACGCGGGAGGGGGGTTGGCGGGACGTGGGAGCGGGAGTAGGGAGAGGGTAGGCGGGGAAGGTGGAAGGGGAACGCGGGAGAAGAAGGGCTCTGCTGCAAACACTGGGAAACAATTTTCGTTATTTGTTTTCGGGTGGCGTTGCAGTGTCTATCGTCAGGGCAAATAAGCAGATGTGGGCTGTTCGAAACGTTTGCTAAAGAAGGAGATAGTGCAACACGGCATAACACCCCAAAAACAAATAACGAAAATAATTTTTCCTGTGAAAATCTAAAAACTTCTGGTAAATAAGTTTGTACAATAGTTGATTCAAAACCAGTGCAGTGTAGGCAATCACATCAGCTGAGCGATTCTATATCTTTTGTGGGGTTGTTTTTAGATTGGACGTGATCTCCGGTCAGATTTTTGTGATTTTTATGGCTGTTATTGGCTTTTTCTACGTACAACATATATTACAATATTCATGTACAACTCCAAGAAGACGGAACTAATCGCATTCCACCATGGAAAAAAATCCCGAAAAAATGCTCCCCGCACAACTTAACGAGGAAAACATAAATGCATCTAAGAATGTACAATATTTGGACACATTATTACTGAAGACCTCTCGGATGACGGTGATATTGAACGACAGCGGAGAAGTGTCAGTATACTGTCTAATATGATTGCCCGAAGATTCTTCAAATGCAGTAACAACGTAAAAAACATTGTTTAATGCATTTTGCACTAACCTATATATACATGTGAAACATGGTGTCACCACCGAACCAGCTCAATAGAACGACTCCGGATCCAATATAATAATGCTTGCAGAATTATATTTGGACATAGAAGATACTTCAGCGCATCTTCAATGTTTACGGAGTTAGGACTACACAGATTCGCCGGTCTGATGAGACACCGGGTCACTGGAGCCAGGATGCGGCTAACGGCGTCCGATAACACAGTGGTGACCGCAGCCTTCCAGCGCCAAGCGCCACTTCTGATTGAGCGCTGGGCCCGAGCTCACTCCAGACCACGTCCTACATTATAATTGATTTTTACGCACCAGATTTAAATGTCCGGGTTTAATTTTCCCCACAGGAAAAACTAAACCTTTTCACACACTTCTCAAATGATCATCTGGTCAATCCACGCTATGCAATTGCACTATATAAGTATTATAAATACAAAACAATACAAGAACAACATGTCAACCTACCAGAGACCAAATGGGAAAATAATTTACCGACTCCAGATATTTTCATGTCAGAGGGTTCGGCTCTGTGGAATTCCTAATTGAACCTATAAATCCTACTGATCCCTCAATATAAATATTTAAAAAATCTTTGTAATCCTACATGTATTTAAAATGACTGATTTTTGCATTTTTATATATAAATTCTTTGACAAATCTAATATGCCTAAATTTTGAATGAGAGACCTAGGTATAATGCCAGTAGCCGAAATAACAAATGGTAATATTTTTATAGTCTGAGAATTCCAAATTCTTTTAATCTCATTTTCTGAATCTGTGTATTTTCTTATTTTTTTATTTTATATTTTCTTATTTTATTTCTATTATCGCTTATGTTTTTATTTTTTTCCATTCTATTTACTTTTTTACTTCGAAAAAAAAATCTGTTTTGTAAACATGTGTAACTTTTTGGGACTTGTGGGATTGCATTATGCTCCCCACATCCTGGAATAAAACATTATTATTATTAAATGAACCCATACTTGCAGCAATTCGTTTTTAAAACAATCTAAACGAAAATATATGACATTAAAAATGTACAAATCACAAAAATCTGACAAGAGATAACGTCCCAAAATAACGATCCCACAAAAAATGTAGAATTGCTCGGCAGGTGTCATTGTATATTAAGCGCGCTCTTGAGTTGAACCCCCATGTGGTCTGTTTAAATGTACATTAGGCAGACTAGCATATGAAGTATTGTAGTATATCGGTCTGGGAACTACAAAAGCATTTAGTATGGGTACTGTTAGTATACTTCATCGGCAGATATCTTCTAGTGGATTTAGAGGAATGATTTAGTTTGCAAAAGTTATGGAAATACATCAAATTTCGAGCTGAAGTATTACTTTCCTTGCTAATTGATAAAATGTTGGTGTTTACAATTGTAATGTAAAATGGAAATGTCAACTGCGGCAAATAAATAATAAGGTAAATTGGATATATTAGAAATTAGAAAGACTCTATAGAAGAATTAAAATATTATTAAAAATCAGAAAATATTTTTGAATAACCTACCGTTAAATTTGTTCCCAATGTAAACTATTTCCTCCCCCACTGTTCCTTCATTTTTCACCAACAACATCTTAAACTTTATATTTATCGTTTATTTTTATTTTAACCCTGAAAAACCCTAAAATTGCAACAACAATGTTTGGCATATAAAATTTCAATGAATCAACCACCATTATAGCTAAATAATACTACAATATAATTCTCATATTGTTATGAAAACCTTATGTAAAATAAGTGGAATACCTACCCCAATAAAGACATTGTTTAGTAGACTGCTTGTCTACGGACGGATATCTTTATTGAAGGACGCTCCAATCACTTCTTTGTTCGGTGACAATGGGATATCCGATTTGGTTTGATTCCCTAAATCATTTATTTTATAAGTTTGGTTTACAATAATTGTGAATCATTCAAGATAATAACAATGGAGATTTCCGCTTTCCTATCATTGAAATAAGTGACTTATGAATGAAAATATTATTAATTTATTTGGATGTCGAAGAAATATTTTTTTTTACATACTAGGTTCCTGGCATGCGTTGAAATGCCACTCAAAGAAATAAATTGTTTTACCCACTTATCCTTTCGCGCCGGTCCACGTTCCCGTCCCGTTCCCATCCTGCGTCCCTTTCTTATCCCGCGCTCTCCCTTCCACGCTTTCCCCTCCCTCGTTCTCTCTCCCGTGAAAACCTCCTCCATCGATCCCCTCCCGCTTCTCTCACTTCCGCTAAACTATATGAAACACAAACACTTTGAAAACTACTCGCACGCTACCTATTGTAATTTTTTTACCAATTTCATAACGCCACAGCTCACCAAACCTTCGCCGGTGTGCGCACAACAAATCACAAAAGTTCCATCGGAATCGGAAGAATGGTAAGGGACAAACAAAAAAAAGGTTTTTTTTGTATGTACACATATGTATGTTATATTGCATTATCGTGTAAATTATTAGAATTTTGAATTAAGTACCACATAGTGTAAAGGGAAATAATAAAAAAGGTTTTCGAAGCGTTAAGATGTTAAATTATTATTATCGCTTTGTGTGTTCAAATTGAAAAAAATTGACCATTTATTTATTTCCCTTAGGAAGCAATCCGTGACAAGTGTTTTAATTGTTTATTTTTAAAATACATTTTTCAACTGAGACTAGATGATCTACTGCACAAATAAACAACCATCTTGAAATAAACCAGTCGATTTAACAATTAAACCATTTTCTTTGAATACAGATAATTTGTATTAATTAATCGAAGGTAAATTTTTCGTATCCTTCAGGTAGTAATACAATTTATGGAAAATTTGTACAGCGCGTTATGAAATATTACATATGATTACAAACAAATTTAAGACAACTTATGTTATTCCAAAATAATAAATAAATAAAATTAAACCACCTACTTGTATATAACACAACATTCGAACACGGTTCACAAATCACTAATTGCATTCAATACCTACATTAAAAATAATAAAAGAATTTATGAATCTAACTACTTCTAATATAATCTTAATATATAAAACAAAGTCAGGTTAGTTACACCATTTATAATTCGAGAACGGCTGGACCGATTTCTATGATCTTTGATTTGTTGGATTTGTCTCCGCCCCGAATAGCAGAATAGCTATCAAAATATCAGAAAAATTCACGAAAGAAATAATTACGAAGTAAATTCTTTTCTTCATACATTATGTATGGAAAGAATTATAATCTGTTGAAAGAGCTGCAGGTGTATACCAGGTGCAGGTGATAAGAATAATATTGAGTAGTGAGTGAATTCCAAAAATTAAAATTGTCAAATGTCAATGGGCTGATTTTGCTTTTGTTTGTGAACATATAATGCTGCCCTTCTTTCTTACACACTTAAACGTCAACAGTCGAAAATGGACAAACGGTGAACGTATACCTGCACCCCTCCAAAGGAAAAATACAATAATTATAATAAATCTACCTCACACGTTTAAAGAAAATGAAACGCATTTCCGAAGTCAATGGAAAAGTAAGAAAATCACAAAAAATATAAATCCGTACACAACGCCATCTCTGATACTACTGACAAAAATAAAACACGGACAGTTGCGCATCGATAATTGCTTCATTGTGTAATATTTAACGTAATTTTGTGTAATTTAAAAAACTGAATTTAATTCAGCTATTAAGTTAACACAACAGATATTGATTCTGGGGCGGTACGAAGTTCGCCGAGTCAGCTAATAAGAATATAAACATGGAAAGGATAAAACTTTCAAATTGGGAGGCGGGTATGGATTCCGCCGCATTGGGAACCAATTATTGGATTACCAACACCTCTGTCATAGAGCGGTCGGGTTCGCCACTTTTGGTGACTTAGCAGGGTTGCCCGGGGTGAAGTTTGTCCCAATCTTGCGGTGGATGCGGCTGCCCACAAACTACGGTTGAAGGAGACTTTTTGACCCCTCCAGCAGGACCCTCGGAAAATCGACTTGTACCACAGTGGGAGGGATAGATTAATTAATACGTCCGTCACTTCAGGACACACTGACCCCCAGATTCCTAACCCCACCCTTCATACCTTTTTTTCTTCGCAGAACTTCCTTTCCTTCCTTTCGTAAAAAGACCCTTCACAAAGCATCCCCTTAGATTACATAGGTCCTGAGGGATATTATTTCCTCAGGGCCTCCCACGGGGAGCTAACGTAAAGAAAACCAGTTTCAGAAAATGTGTGTTTTTTATATAAAATTAAGTACTCACCACATTAGTATAAAAAAAAATTGATTGATTGGTAGATGTAATTGTGTAATTATGCAAACATTCACACGTCTGCCCTGATGATGGACACTGAAACGCTGTCCGAAACGTTGGTTAAATATGTAGCGCATCACGGCATAACATCCCAAAAATAAATAGTGACATTACTTTTTGCCGTAAAAATCTAAAATCATAACTGTTTGACAAAATAATACTTTTTCATAAAATCCCGAGGAAGGTTGAGGCGGAACCGAAACGGTTGGTTTATATAATATACTAGCTGACCCGGCCACGCGTTGCTGTGGTTAACGAAACACAACGTCATCTACTGGATGGTTACCCAATTAACTCACACCGCCATTTGTTAATTTGCATAAAAATCAAATCAATCGATCGCTCCATTTATATATTATTGCGAATTCCTGGTATGCATTGCTATACCACTTAATAAAGAAATTATTTCTCCCAGCGGGTCCTTTCCCATTCGTCCCGTTCCCCTTCCGCCTCCCCTTCCTCTCCCGCGTTCCCTTCCCCTCGCGTTCCCACTTCGCCTTTCCTCTCTCCACTCCCCTCGCCCGCTTCCCCCGTACCGCGAACTCCCTTCCCGAGTTCCCCTCCCCCCTCTCGAGTTGCACTCTTCCCTCTCGGGTTCCCCTCCCCCCTACCTATTACAATTTTTTAAAAACAAATTTCATGATGCCAGAGCTCACACATAGAAACCTTCGCGGGCATGCACACATCAAATCATCAAAGTTTGAATGAAATAGGTAAAGTCGTTCAGAAGTTATGCGCGTACACATTTAGGCATTGCGATTTTATTTATATACATAGATATAGATAGACAGAAAGATTGTATTTTTACTTTGGAGGGGTGCAGACATACGTTCACCGTTTGTCCCATTTTCGACTGTTGACATTTAGTGTGTAAGAAAGAGGGGCAGCCACGGACACATGATTATACATGGACCTGCCCTAAGTGATAAAAACGTATTATTTCCCCCTCCACATGGCGCCGGCTGATGCTCCTCCTTGGAACCGGCTCGCTCCATGGGGAGGGGATAGAGCCTCGCTTGAATCTAAAATGTGTGACGTCATCATTCTTGCCGTGAACAGCTAGAAGGTAACATCCATACATTTAACGAAATACAACGCCAAAACGGTAGCGTATTATATCTACATATCAATGTGCACATAGCGAATGTGGGCGGTTTTCCAGTGTGCTCGTCGCTGGTTACAGGGGTAAGTAAATTATGAAACATTTGTAATAGTGTTTTAACTAAACACGGCTACAAAATATTGCTATGTGTATTGGGGCGAGTCTTTTTGGGGCGAGCATTTGGCCTTAGCAAATATGTTATTATCGTGGCAAGCAATTCGCGCTCCCATGTAAAAAGGTCTATTCATTCAAAGCAGATTTTGCTTTTAAGAACTAAATGGTGATATTGTAATGCGAGATACCTATTTACTGTCAGATTGATTATATAACGAATCACAGTCATCTTTCCCCTCTTCGCCCTCCATGGTTTGGTTTGACCCCTCACCTGTAACTGCTTGTCTAGTCATTTGGATGTCTATGGGGGCAGCATTATATGTTTAAGAACAAAAGCAAAACAATCAGCGCATTGACTTTTGACGTTTTTCAATTTTTGGAATTCACTCACTATTCAATATTACACCTCTCACAATATTCCTGCAGCTCTTTCAAAAGATGAGAACTCGTTCCATACAAAATGTAAGAGGAAAAAAAAGAAATTTCTTCATAATTTTTCTTTCGTGATTTTTTTCCGATGTTTTCTGCTATTCGGGGCTGAGACAAATCAAACAAATCAAAGATCATAAAAATCGGTTCAGCCATTCTCGAGTTATAAATGGTCTAACTAACCCGTATTTGTTTTATATATTAAAATAAGATTATAAAATCTGTAAAGTGGTATCCAAACAAAGTTATTTTTTTACAATTGTCACTAAAAAAATGTTTACTGCGAACCACCTGAAAATTATTTATCGAGTTTTTTCGACAAGTGAACACATTATTTCGAACACTGCCACATTAAACTGGTGTGCTTTTGTTTGAAAGGAGGTTCTTGGAATATCGGATTGATGGCCTCAAGCAATATCCGTTGGGGTCAATGACTAAATAATAATTTAATACTGGTAAGAATTAATAATAATAACAATAAATTGGATAATTTCGACGACGCCATTTTGTGAAATTGTATCAAAGGCGTTTGAGAAGGCCAGAAAATTATTTTAGACAAAAGGTGTAGCAAATATCTAGTTGTATACTACTTTATTCTTATAATACTGACGTATTTCGAATGTTTTAAATATGGATATCTGATATTTAGATGTTTACAAAAGTTGTTGGCAGAATGACTTTTTAACCAATGTTTAGAGGAGGGTTACATGCCATTAGATTGGAGAAGGGCTGTAATCATGCCATTGTACAAAGGTAAAGGGTCACGTATGGAATGTGGAAATCAAAGGGCTATTAGCCTGCTTAGTTCAGTCAGCAAGCTGTATTGCAGAATATTGATTGAAAGGGTAAGAATGGAAACAAAAGATAAAATATGGGATGTGCAAGGTGCTTTTATGAGTGGAAGGGGGTGCGTGGACCAGATTTTCTCATTGCTTATGCTCACTGAGAAGTTTCTTGCAAAAAACCAGAAACTCTTCTGTGCCTTTGTAGATCTACAAAAAGCATACGACCGAGTTAAGAGGTAAAAGCTATGGAAGGTATTGTCCAAGTATGGAGTGAATACGAATCTCATTCAGGCAATTGCGTCTCTGTATGAGGGAAGCGTTGCATGTATTAGGGTGAACGGCGATTTTACGGGGTGGTTTGACATCACAAAAGGTGTTAAACAAGGCTGCGTAAAATCGCCGTGGTTATTCAATCTACACATTGATGTATGCAAGAATTGAAAGAGATGGGATTGGGCGCGAAATTAAGTAATCTGAAAGTATGTTGCCTGTTGTATGCTGATGATGCGGTACTGATATCTAACAGTATGGAAGATCTACAGTCTCTCGTGTCAAGGATGAACGAAGTATGTATGAAGAATGAGTTAATGATGAATAAGTAAGTCTAAAGTCATGGTGTTTGAAAGAGAGAGTACGAAAACAGTATGCAATATAGTTGTGAATGATGAATACTTGGAGCAGTTGGATGAGTTTGTTTACTTGGGAAGTATGTTTACGAGAGATAGGAAGGCTGATTGAGGTATTGAAAGAAGGGTGAATGCAGGTAACTCTACTAATGGAGGTATGAACGCCGTTGGCACCAACAAAAAACTGCCCAAGGACGCGAAACTAGCCGTCCATAATGGAGTGCTAGTACCTACCCTGATGTATGGCAGTGAGGCGTGGAACTGGTAGAGGAAGGATGAAAGTAGACTGAATGCTGTAGAAATGAGATCCCTGCGGCGTATGTGTGGTAAAACCATGTACGATCGTGTGAGAAATGTGGAGATCCGCAAAGAATGCAAGGCTGATGTAAGCGAAATGAGTATTATGAAGATTTGGGCATGTGGAGCGAATGAACAAGGAAAGGAGTGTAAGAAGAATATATGAAGCAGAAGTGAATGGTAGAAGAAGTCGGGGACGCCCGAGAAAGACATGGCACGACCAAGTAAATCAGATACTTGAGTCGGGCCATGTCAAGAGTCAGAATAATAGAAGAGCATGTATGAGACGATGTATGAATGTGAACGAGACAAGGAGTGTGTGCCAAGACCGAGTTGTTTGGCGGTCCGTCCTCTCTGCCTACCGCTGCGGGGAAACGGCGTGATGGTTAGTTAGTTAGTGGGCAGAATAAAGGTCTTAGATTTATTTATTTGAATCTTTGATGCCCTTCAGCTTTTACATGACATAAAATACAGACATAAACTGGATGATTATTTTTTTACATTAACTCTACACAGGACCCTATGTCATCTGGAGTTTTTTTTAGATATTGTTTGTAACTGCAGTTGAGTTGTTATGTTTTTATTCTGTATTTGGTGTCGGTACATTTTATAATTCTGATCTCCCTATATTTTTTATCCAGCTTTTATTTGAGATTTAAATGTTTTAATCCTGCTGTGGCTTTTGAGTGAGAGCGAGAAGAGTAGAGTTTAGTTGGTTTTTTGCCCAAATTTTTTACTTGTATTTACTTTTTGGATATGTTTTTGACCCGGAGATCTAATGTTTCTAATACAAATGATAGTTGTCATTTCTTGATTTTTGTAATGTAATTAAAAAAAGTAGAAATAAATAAATACCTTTAAAAAAAACTATTTAAACTTAAATAGTTATAACAAAATTAAACATATTTCTATTATACTATACACATCTTTATATATTTTTTTTTTTTTTTTTATTATTTATTGAAACATTTATTATAATTACAATTTTACAACTAAATATTTTTTTTTACAGGTTTTTTTTTTTACTACCCTTCCATTAAAAGCATTTGCTTGTGTATGGAAGGGGAGTGTACATAAATGCTATTAGTTATTAGTTAGGTATAAGTTAGTACTTAAATAATTAATTGTACATAAATATATGTGAGCTGCAGTATTTATTTGATAATGGTGTGTTTTTTTTTTTTTTTAAAGAAAGAATGTTATGGAGAACTAAGATATTTGTAAGATTAATTGACAGTAGTTCTTTTCTTAAGAACATCTTTAAAATGTCTCTTGACAGAGAGCAGCATTCGGGCCTTATCATTGATGCTTCTGATTTCCTCTGGTAGACGATTAAAAAAATTTCTTCCCTGATAAGTATAATGATGCTGTGCAAAAGACGTATTTAGTTTTGGGCATAGAAAATCATGTTTATATATATACTACTATAATCTGTACCTAAGTTAAGAAAGCGAAATATTATATTTCTTTTAACTTTTGACGGCCGGCGTAGTCCAGCGGCAAGGCTCTTGACTAGCATCGAATCCCGGCGTGGCAAATAAATTTTATTTGAATAATTTGTGATATTTCACAATTTATTCATTTAAAATAATATATAGTATATTTGCGGAACGTTCCAGACTGGAAGATACTCTCAGTATCGCCCTGGTGTACGACCACCATTCAGAATTGAAACGTTGCTTGAAATGGCTTTAGCCGTGTTTGGTGACCAGATCTGAATAGCCATGTAATTCCCCGCTTTCCTCTTCCCTATCTCCCTTCCCCTCCCCACTACCTTCAGCCTCACAACATACCCCAATTTTGGATGCCATAGTCCCACTGGCTCCAGACGGGAGCAGTTGGGACTCTTGTGCGGTATTCATGTAAAAAAAAAACTTATATGTAAAAGACTATAGTTTTAGAATGACTTAATTTTTTTGAGCTGTTTGATTGATATTATGTTAAGATTGTTGAAGATTTCGTCAGTGCTAGTTCATACAGAGATTTTCGGTATAATTTTCATTACTTATGGCTTGTTGAGTTTTAATTAATACTCAAAATCTGCTTTAGATAGTTTTAAGTTTGTTGAACTTTGAAAGGACAGACGTCGACATTGTGTAAAATGAATGATCCAATACACGCCTGTCAGCTCAGCCGAAATGAGAAAATATCCCGAAGATCTCTTACTAAGTACCGCCCGTATCAAATTCCCCTCAAGAAGGCGGGTGTACGTGTACAATACACATGCGTGTGTTGGCGTGTGTGGGGTGGAGGCAATATCACATTAGTGTACGAACAAAAACAAAGCGGGTTTCGGTTTTCGGATTAGTCAGCGCATGGGCGGCCGACTGGCGCAGGCGTGCTGACAAGAATGTTTGTATGTCAACGTATCAGACCGAACATAGTAAAGGCAGGTTCAGATTTGTGTCCGCGCGAGGCGGCGCCGATAAGCTTTACCGGAATGAATTCTTAATTCCTGCTCGCCGGTGACGCCGGGCAGAATCTGATATCAAAATGGGCGACCTGTTAATTGCCGCTGTTTTCAATCAATCGCCAATCTGGGATAAAAGAAATACATTCCATAGCACCAGAAATGTTGTTGAAAAGTGATGGAATGAAATCAATAAGATAAAATTTTGAAATAACCTCAAATGTCAGAAGTGAATTCCTTTCAGGCACGTACTTAACATATTATCATGTTCTCCTGGGGTTTTTTTTTCATATTTAAGGATACCAATTACCAAATAACATTGTTTTATTCATTAATTTCAAGAAAGGCTTCTCCAAGAGTAAATAATCGTCGTCTGCGGAACTCGACATTTCGTAAAAACTGACAGCTGCTGTCAAGCTACCGCGCAGGTAGCGCAAGTTTTATCCGCGTTCTGTTTGTCCACATCTCGGCGTCAACTGCCGCCGGTGGAACAGGGTACTGAAAACCGAAACCCGCTTTGTTTTTGTTCGTACCCTTACACTGGAAAAAACCTAAACGCTGTCAACGTTCGTCATTTAAAGGTATTTTAATATAAAAAGTGATAAATGATGGGATTATGATGGACACATTAACGTAATTTGAATTCGTAAATAATATCAAGCTTCCACACAGAAGGTCATGAAAATTGACGGACAAGTGTGACAGACTTATTAAGCCCATCACGCAGCTGGTGGGCAGGCGCATACGCCGCCAAGACCAGAATATACCTCACCCGATAAACCCGGGCACCTATGCTAAGTCACCAAACATCACTGAATGAGTGAATTATGGCAGAGGTGTTATTTTTCATGTTTAATAGCTGACCCGGGAACGCGTTGCTGTGGCTAACGAAACAACGCCATCTACTGGATGGTTAACCAATTTTTATAACCACCGCCATCTGTTAATTTTCATACAAATCAAATCCACACTGCCCGCTTGCCAGCTCGCTCGTTCACCACACACAGACATTATCCTTTATATTTATTTATTTTATTTATATATTATTAACGCCCTAGTGGGCTTTTACAAGAAAAGAAGCATATATATAATTAACAATATTAATTACATGTATTACATAAACAATAAAACAGAATAAATATGAATGCAATCGACTAGTTAGGTAAAGAATATTACAACATAAAAAAGAAATGAAATGAAATAGTACAAGTTGTACTTATAAAAAACTAAAACAATTCAGCTTTAAATATTTATACATATTATTAACAATAATAATAGGACCTGACATAGAACAAAGTGTAAATAGAACTGCAAAAATATTATAAAGTAAGTATACATTTTACTGGTGAGGTTTAGATGAGAAAATACTTTATGAGAAAAACAAAAAAAAATAATAAAAGTTAATTATTAGCAGATAGAATCGAGATTAGTTGATTTTTGATTTTTGAAACATTCAAAACTGTCAACACTAAATATATCTATAGATTCGCAGTATTTATTATATATTATATGTATTATATATTTCAATCAATTTACACAAAACCTTGACAAATTATATACCGAAACATTCATTATGAATCACACTCTATCTATTGGTGAAAACCGCATGAAAATCCGTTCAGTCGTTTTTGAGTTTATCGCGTACAGACAGACGCGTCGGAGGGCTTTAATTTATAATTTGTAGAGATTTTGAAACACAGACAAAATATTTATATGAATGCATCCAAATAAAATTAATTATGCTATGGAATCTGTTTGTAAACATCTCAAAAAGTACGTTTAAAACATGTCCTCAATATAGCGATTTTTTTTTGTTACAAAAATATTTTTTACATTTTAAAATTTTTTCTACTGAAACTCCGTGCAAACAAACAAACGGAAATATTACTATGTCTAAAACGGAACAAAGTCACAAGAAAATAGTTTTTGGTTTTAGACCGAAAGGGGTTCTAATTCATTTGAAATACATTTGTGTTAATTATTAAGAAATTAAATAAAGGAAAAAAAATACCCCAAAAATAGTACGCGATCTTTACGCGATAATCGAACAAAAGTTATAAACACAACCTGGGCCCTTAGTCAATAAAATTCCGTTTCGGAAACCTAAAACCTGGCCGTTTGGCGAAACGGAACCCACTTGTCAGAAAATGCTAATATGTAATTCGAGGTTTGCGGTTTGGTTTAGTCTGGCGTCGGATGCAGCCATGATGCAGCGTCGTAGTTTCAACTCTATATAAATCTGAGATTGTCTTTGGGCTACAAACGTCAAAACAAAAATCATTGAATGAAAACAAGTAAATGTCCGTTGGAACTTCAATTTTTTCCACGATGAACGTAAGTTATATGAATTTTGATTGCTTATATTGTTTCCTAAGTTGTATAAATATTGTTTGTTTATGTTTTTAAACATATATCGTAAGATATCGCGAACTTTCCAGAAAGTATTTAGTTTATAAAGACTTTATAACCTCAAATTCACTTGAATGATTGATTTAAGAGTACGTAATTTTTATTTGTAGATTTCTTTGCAGTTAATGACAACTCAGTTAGGTATTGTGTATTTTTGATTTTGTCATAATACTGTGTCAGTATTATTCATTTACCATTTATGCCATGTGAAATAGGTGATTTTACCGTCCTCATAGCTTATTAATAAGATGGCGTGTATTTAATAAATGCTTAAATAAATACTTGCAATAGGTAGAAAATTCAACCAACTTATCGAATATATAGTTTTTATTAACTCATTGTGTTCTTTATGCAATTGATTTTCTTGTGTAGAAAGATCTTACTTAGCCGGAATGGCCATAGTACCTTAGTTATATAAAACATTTATAAAAATTATTATTCTTCTTTGTAGACAAAAAGGGCAACGCCCGAACAGGTGGAATGCTTGGTGACATGGATGAGGGAGAGACCATCCATGGCATCAGGCATTCATGACGGGAAGGAGGGTCGCCTGCAAAACAGGCAGCACTGGGAGGCTTTAGCCGACAGGCTAAATGCCATTGGGTTTGGAGCTCGCAAGACTGGCGAGAAATGGGAGCAAGTATGTACATCTTATAATAAACATTACTGAACCTAAAACAAACACCTTACTCAAAATAATCTATTTTACCGGTGTCTGAATAGTAGTTTGACCATTTATCAATTGTTTCAGTCATGGAAGGACCTTAAATCTAACACGAAGAAGAAGGCGTCGCGGCTGCGAGTTGAGATGTGCCAGACGGGAGGGGGGCCGAGCAAACTGCCACCTCTCTCCCAAATGGATGAAAACATCCTTGCCATAATGGGGAGAGAGGGGGTTGACGGATTGGACGGAGGGGAGACTCCGTTTGTATGTTTATTTGTATATTCATGCACAATTATATTTTAATATGGGTGCAGAAAAGCTTATAGGAAATTTCTAATGTTTTTGCAGATAAGAATCGTTTGTCGGCCTCAGACTCCGCCTGCAGCACTTGGTCCGGAGGAGCTGTACGAGGAGAGTCTCCCGGCAACGCTAGAACCGGTGTACGTGGAGATTCCCCCGGCAACGCCTGGGCCGTCTGGCACCAAGCAAAAACCCCAGCAGAGTCTCCCGGCAACACTAGAACCGGCGTTGCACATGGAGATTACCCCGGCAACGCCTAAGCGGAAGGCCACAACGCAATCTGGTAAAGGACTGTGTAAGTATTTACACTGAAATATCTTAGGTTTTGTGGAAATGATGCAATGAAAAGAATAAGAATCGTATTTAACAAATATATTTATAAAAAATCACATAAAATATTTCATTTTCAGTTAATAAAAAATCCACTGACCGCTTCATGGTTCAAGGCGAGCAGAAGCTTCTTTTGAGAGAAAAGAAGCTTCTGCTCGCCGAGAAGAATAATGAACTGTTGCAGGCACTTCTGATACAAACCGCCGCACAGAGAGAAGAAGACCGGCGGTTTAGAGAAAATGTGTTAGCTTTGGTAGAGAAGATATTCGCAGAGGTTTTAAAACGGATATGTAAGTTATGATTTATTGTATATTTATATCCACAATATGGCCATTGAAGCTCAAATGCCAGAACCAGAGGATCTGATTATTGTAGTTGATTTTAGAAAGATGGTGGCATGGATGAGCGCTAATGATTAAATTTGGTGATTGAGAGTTTGAACAAGCTCACGTTGAGTGAGCCGACCTTGCGTAAGCAGATCTTCGGGTTGATCGATAATATTAACCACTTCTGCAGGATCATCTTCAATAATCGCATCTTCTGTTTCTGGCATGTGGGCTTCAACAGCTATGTTGTGAAGAACAGCACACGCATTAGATATCTTTAGTGCCATTTTTGGTGTGTAATGCAAAACATGATGCTTCAATAAACAGCGCCATCTTGCTTTTAACACCCCAAAACAACGTTCAATGCAATTTTGCACTCTGCATTGCATCTTAGTATAATTTTCTTCTGGTGATCCCGGTAACGCATTTAAAGTGGGAGTCATCATCACGGCATAAAATCTGAAATATATACAATTTTGATTATTAAAATAGATATCGGTAGCTATTGAACTATCAATATAGTTTTTAGAGTTCAGTTTTCTTTTGGTTTCAGGACAACAACAAGAGGAGAGCGGCGTTTGCTGAGCGGAAAATTTACTATCCCCTTGGACCCATTAGCTTGAAAACAAGCCACCTACAACACGGCCAGACATATATAATGGCGGTATGAGGCGTCCCTAAGTTATTATTATTTATTAAGTTCATTCCCCATCGTAGTATTCCCCATCTAAATCTGTATTAGTATGTCCTAAACTGTGGTCCTAACGGTATAACTGTGTTCCCCTACCCACATATCGATTTCCTATCGGCCATATTCTAGTGGCGCTACAAACTTAAATCTTCTCTCCTGTACGCGTTAATGAAACTTTAATTGTACATACCTAGACGGTTCCAATTGTTGTTCCAACTGAAAAGTCCCTGCTCCGCTTTCCAATGGCTGGGCCCTACGCATAATCGTGGTGATACAATCTGTTGTTAGTAAACACAACCTTGTACCAAGGTTGGCTAGCATAAAGATGACAAAGGGATAGAATGGGGATTATGAAAGGAAATTTTTGCAAGCTAGTGTTGGCTCCTCCACTTACCAAGCTTACTGGGTGGCCAGCTCTCCGAACACCATCATCCGCCCAATGCAGAGAACGAGGGCGCCTTCGAGCTTTTCCCAATCAGCCCCAACACCTGACACCTCCGGGAAGACTACTTTACTGATTCTAGAAGGGGTATTCCATTTCGTCCCTTGTCAAGACTCTATTCGCGTACAAGTGGCGTACAGCTTGTGATAGACAGATCCATCCTTCTACGTGACCGGTCTTAGCGTGTACACTCCACCTCCAGGAGCTGACATAATCCTCACTTTGTGAGCATTACGTTTGCTTCTGGGTCGACAGGACTAAAAAATGTGATGTTGCTGCAGGGTTCCGTCCCACAGATGTCCCACCTCTCCACACTACCTTGCAGGCAACGCGAGATGCTTTCAGCGATAGCGCCTCCGTCTGCGAACCAAGGTTCCTGCGTTCCTAAAACAAGGTCCATCACAACGCTTTGATCTCTTATTGCAAATACATTTACCATTTAGATAGTTTTGTTACTCTATGTGCCTCGAACCTAAATGTTTGTACTTTTCTAATAATGTTGTTATTTTGCTTTCATGTTGAAATTTCTCTGCGAGGATCGTGACTGTTATTCTAGACGCGATGGACACTACTCACTGACTTGCGTTGCCTAGGAAGCTGCGTTTAAAAATGTTCATGCCAGGCCGCTTCGACGTGATGATTTTGCTGTTTTTTTGTTATTTTATGTTAACTGTAAACTTTATAACTTATTGTATGTATGTAAACTGTACAACTTTTTGCCTAGGTTTTTAATGCCTAATCTCTATGTGAACAATATTTTTTTTTTTGTAAAATTTATTGAGGGAATTCTTCGAAGGTTTTTTGACTTTAAAGTCAAAAAACCTTCGTTACAACGGCGGAAAATACTTTCTTGAATTTTAACTTCCGGCCCCTGTACGATGATTTGCACCAGGTACTTGATATTTAATATTATTTGTTATATATATATATAGTTAGCAACACACCGACGTGCCTTCATTGGCCCAGATTTCGGTGGGAGGGGAAGGGCAGGCAGCCGGAGGCTGGGAGAGCCCTCCGGTTCTATACATTATCCAATCATCCCTTTTATTATATTTTAGATTCAGTAAAATACAAAGTTCACATTGGGATTAAAGGCTTTTCCTATAAGCATCGAGTCATAAATAAATTAATAAGTCTTTAAATAGATCTTTTAATCATTACATAGTATAAAATGAAGTCGCTCAAAATGTATGTGCGCATAGATCTTTTAAACTACATAACGGATTTTCATGCGGTTTTCAAGAGGAAGGTTTATATGTATAATACATGCTTATTATAGTGGAGAAAAGCCGAGAAATTCAAATATTCAATTCAGGCAGCGGGCAGCTGGCAAGCGGATGGTATGGATTTTATAAAGGTTGGGTAATGGCGTTGTGTTTCATTAGCCACAGCAACGTGTGGCCGGGTCTGCTAGTTTATTATAACCCTGCCTGCATTTATTAGTCAGATAGTTGTCTTGAATCGACTCTGTCAACGAACTGTGAAGGCGAGACCCTGCCGATCGAGCTAGCTGGGGAGGCTTGTGAGTATAAAGTTCGTTTTGTAAGTATCTAAATTGAACATTTTGTTGTTATTCATTATTAATTTGCCTATAAATCAGTAATCAAGTGGTTCGATACCGTAATTACGTAACACTGTAAGTAACACAAATGTAGAAAGATAGAGGGTATGCTAAATGAGTTAGAACTGGATTTGATAGATCCCTCAACTCCCGTCTTCGGACACTCTCTTCCCTCAGTTCTTCCCTGAGCAAGGCTCTATTAAAAAAACGCAGGTGGATATACTCTCGCATTGTGGCTAACGTACCTACATAAATATACAAATTATTATTAAGATTGCAACAGACACTTACCTATTTGGTACATATTATAGTAAAGGTAAATACTTACCTAACTACCTACAAGCTTGAACCAGAAGATTGATTATTTTAGTTGATTTTAGAAAGACGGTGGCATGGATGGAGCGCTGATGATTAAATATGGTGATTGAGAGTTTGAACAAGCTCACGTTGAGTGAGCCGACCTTGCGTTAGCAGATCTTCGGGTTGATCGATAATATTAACCCCTTCTGCAGGATCATCTTCAATAATCGGATCTTCTGGTTCTGGCATGTGGGCTTCAACAGCTATGTTGTGAAGAACAGCACACGCGTTAGTTATCTTCATTGCCATTTTTGGTGTGTAATGCAAAACACGATGCTTCAATAAACAGCGCCATCTTCCCTTTAACACCCCAAAACACCGTTCAATGCAATTTCGCACTCTGCATTGCATCTTAGTATAATTTTCTTCTGGTGATCCCGGTAACGCATTCAAAATAGGAGTCATCATGCAGGGCCTTAATGGGAATGCTGAATCTCCTGAAACATATGGAACACACGCATACATTTAAACAAATACAATAAAACATTGTAGGTATACTGATCACTTTAAATATAAAAGAAGTTTACCCAAAAGCCAGAAAGTTTCTCGATTTCTAACTTCTTCCAATGGAGGTTTTATAGCCATCATCCGCCAAACATGGGCATCGTGTGACGCACCTCCGTATCTCGCACATATACCAATTATTTTAAGATTGGAGTCACAAATCTGCAATGTATATTAAGATAATATTACGTGATAGCTGTGTGATGATAATATATTATGTAAGTTAATTAAATATGTATGTTTTTAGCGAAATGCTTATTTACCATGAGAGCATTTAATGAATGGTAACCTTTTCGGTTGAAAAATGCCTCTTCGTGCACTTTTGGTTTGATTATGGCTATATGAGTTCCGTCGATGCAACCAATTACCCCTGGAAATTGGAATTTTTCATAAAATCTGAAACATGTACAATTTTTATAATTAAAACAGATGTAGATAAATCTATTAATATGGTTATAGGATTTAGTTTTTTTTTTATTGTTTCAAACACAGCAACACCCAACAACAAACAACTCTGTCTTGCACACACTCCTAGCCTCATTCACATTTATATGTCATTTCATGTAAAGGTATTATGCCCGTCTATGTGTGTGAAAAAAAAAGTAAAAATAAAATATATGAAATGAAAACATACCCTTGTTTTACTGAATTTCTTTCCTCCCGAGTTCCTGGGAATATGATATGTCGGTCCATTATTTGGTTTAACGCTGACACAATTTCATTCATGTGTCGGCTGACTGATTTTTGGGAAAGACTTGAATGAAAATCATTTCCCACAATTTTTTGATATGACCCTGTCGCAAGAAACGACAGTGCCGTTAGAACCTTAAAAATATAATATATTTTAAGTATGTGTACAAATCAAATACATTAAAATATAAGAGAAGATAGGCAGAAAGAAACAATACAAACTAAATATAATGAGTACGAGCAATGAAAAAAAAAAAGAATGTGATAAACCAGAAATAATTTTGTATTCACTTTAAGTTCCAAGGCAACTCCGGTAGTTCGCCTGCGTACAGGAAGAATTGGCCTCAACTCTTCACACAATATGGTAAATAGGTCCTGCGACAGCCGATAATTTGCTATGAAGAGTGAAGCGGGAATGTTCATGGGATTCGATAGATCTCTCAATTGTCTTCTTCGGAATGTTTCTTCTCTGAGTTCTTCTCTGAGAATGACTCTGTTCATGTACTCCAGGCGGAGATAACCTGGCATTGTGGCTGAACCTACAAAAATACACTAATTATGAATAATATTGCAAGATTGGGTTCATACTATTGTAGTAAAGGTAAATATTTCCCTAACTCTGTACCCAACAAGCAAGGGCGGATCCAGCGCAATCCATATCTTCTTTCAAAAAACGAACAAGAAAATAGGGCAAAGAGTGTTCTCATATTTGGAATTTACAAACAAAATTAGGTATTGCGGGACCGTATTAAACTACTATTTTTAACAGACTGTTTGCATTCAAATTCTATTCTCATTCAAGATAAAATTTCCAATAAAATGATCACTTTGCCGCGATTGAAGTAAACATAACCTATTTTTGTAGTAATTGTTGAAACGAAGTGATATTTCCATAAGCTGTGCCCAATATTGCGGCGGTTTGATTTACCAATTCGGTTGAGGAATCGTTTAAATCGAAATAAATCATATTATAACTTACCTTTTAAACAAAAAAAGATCAAACCCGTTCTCCGGTAACCCGTAAACCGGACGGCGAATGGACAAATTTGGTATACCAGAAACTCCAACTGACAGTTCGCCTTACGGACTACCTAAGTTTGTCAAAATGCAAGGACGTCGTGAGGCGTCGCTGATTTCCTGGTTTGTAGGTTTACCGTTTCCGTTTACGATTTGACAGAGACTACCAAAGTTGGCGAATCTGTCAAAATACGGGTATGTGACGTAGCTAAACCCGTATTTTTCATGAAACGGAGGTTTACAAAAATTAGTGACTAAGCCCACTGTTCTCATTTAACCTATGTCTCCGGCTTACTTACGTGCGAAAAATCCCACACCCGAGATAACTCGGGCAAACTTGGTACTAATGTAATAAAAGGAAGGTTTTTTTCGTTTTATTTTTTTTTAATTTTTTAATCGTTGCTGAAAATTAGGTATTTTACCAAATTGTTGCTGTCACTCTTTTCCCCCGATTACCGAGAGAATGGGACAACTGCACCTCAGGCGGATAAATAATCTTATATACAGGGTGTCCGGGGGTAAAGTACATTAAATTCGGGAGGTGATTCTACTTGGTATGAGTAAAAAAGTTCTAATGGTAGGAGTAAAAAAAGATAAATAACTTTTTCTGAAATTCCAACTTTTTTTTTCCCATACAAAAAGAGATACCTACTAAAAATCCTTAGTGTAAGGTAGCACTTACCCAAGTTAGCTTGCCGGGCGCATTTGTTGCAACGTTGCTTGGTGTGATTTGGCTTGTATCCATGGAAACCGTTTGTTAACAATAACAAGACCGAGAATTTGACGTTTATACAGATCGTATGTTTTAAACCAAATGTAAAAAGATAACTGAACTTAAATAACAATTGAAGGCACGCTTTTAACGATTTAATTGTTATAAACTAATTGAACACTTAACTAATGTCATCGCTTTTAACTAGTTTAACAAATTTTCAAAATGTCCACCTTCAGCTTGTAAGCAAGCATGTAAACGTAAAGTAATATTATTATCAATTTGTACGTTGTGGCGTATTTCATCAATGAATTTCTGCCCGTTCTTTGTTGGTAAAGTAAGGAATTGAATAATTTAAATAACAAAATTACGCGGTAATGGCACAAAAATTCATTGATAAAATTACGCACAAATAAACACCATTTTTACAGCTAGGCAGGTTAGGCATGTCTACAACTAAGTAAACAAAAGTAAGTCTGAAAAAAACACGCACTGAATAAAGTTGTTCCTTTAAGCCAGTCTTAATAAGTACACACTAGATAAAGACACATTAAATCAACAAGTTTTGAATAACAACAATAAATTTTTTAAAGTAAAACACTACTACGCGAATAAAATTGTTACATTCGAATTCAACACTGACACTGAGCGCTTGGAGCGGGGATTCGGCAACAGTGGAAAATAATAATGCCGCCCGCACAAGCCGGTCTAATTTTATCTTTTTACCAGAAAACTACCCCTAAAAGTTGGAATTTCGAAAAAAGTTATTTATCTTTTTTACTTGTACCATCATGTAGGATCACCTCCCGAAGTTAATGCACTTTACCCCCGGACATCCTGTATAAAAATCTCGTATCACGGTGTTTGTGGTCGCATTCCTCCGAAACGGCTTGACCGATTTTTATGAAATTTTTTATGTAGGTATGAGAATAGGTTTTAAAGTATATTTCATACCGCTAGGTGATTAGGGTGTTAATATCCAGAAAAAAAATCTATTTTTATGACAAATTTTTTTTTGTATTTTTTTTTATTTGGCATCAAAAAATACCTATAACCCCAAATTTATCCCTCCCATTTTGTAATCGCGATTTTAGTATTTTTGTATAAATAAATTTAACCGTCTTTCGTATTTCAAACAGAACGAAATTATTTATGTTGTTGAATGACAGATGGCGCTACGTCCGCCTCATTGAAATTTCATCCACACATGCGCAAGACATTCACGAGAAGCGTCGCCTCATTTTAATATTTCATTCGGCATCATGTTCCCGCATGGATAAATCATCGAGCTTATTTGTGTTGGCTAAAGACGGACTGACAAAAAATATCGCACACTTAATTGCTCTTCGAAATTCACTTTGATTTTATTCATTTCATTTTCCTCATATAGTTAGTGTTTTTTTGTTTATATCGGCGGGCATCGTCTACGTAGATCCCGTCCCCACACTCTTACAATAAATTCGTTATTTTTTATTTAACATCCAAAATATTCACTAGAAATAATTGTTTTGGCAGAACATCGTTTGTCGGGTCAGCTAGTACTTATATGAAATCATTGAGGTTTTGTATTCCCCGTTTTTTTCTTCCAAAACTGTACCGAATTAATTTTTTTTACCAACTGTATTAGATGAAAATACTCTACCACTGTACGTTTTTCTTTTAAAAAAAATATTTTGTCTTGTATGAATTCGAACAGTGAATGTCTGTTGATGGCGTTCAAACCCAGCAATTTTAACGATTTTTGGAAGATCCTAACTCCTGTAAGAAGTAACTTATAAAAATAGCAAAACGTACCGAAACGCTGATTTTCGACATTTAAATTATATTAAAAAATATTTGCAGTGGTGTCAAAATCCAGAGAGGAAATTGGGGAATTCGTTTGTATGGACAAAACACCACCCGGTTTCCTTATACACACGCGAGCTGAACCACGAGTTTATGGGTAAGGAAGCAACCAACAAAATTAAAATACAATAATTAATCATTTTACTTGGTTTGTATTGCTGTCTTCTTGGAATATTCCCAACTCTTTAAGTTAAATAATAATTAATGATTTTAATTAAAAAAGTTAATGACGCAGGGAAGAGTGCCACGTGGCACCAACACGTGGATTCAGTTTGGACAGAGCAGTTAACTTGAAAACAGAACCTCGAACCTGAAATTTTAAAGCGAAATACTTATCCGGTTCCTGGTTTATTTATACGAATAAATTAAACTTCAATTTCTGATATCAATTTTGTTTAGTATTCATTTTCGTTGGAAGAAAATATATACAATTTGAGAGGCGGGTATGGGTACCGCCACCCCGGGAATGCAGTTCGTTATGCAAGGTTACTTAGATGGTGAGGTTTTTCCAAGTCTAAGGGTAGGTACGCACTGACCGGTTTGCCGCAACGCGGCTGCCCGTCCGGCTAGCCGCAGGGCTGCGGCCAGCCGGATGGCGGTTAGCCGTAGTCGCAACCGGAAAGTGCGCATCAAAACGCTTCGGTTTCTCAATTGATTGGCCCATTCTCAAGATGGACGTTGAATAAGTCGCAGCTATTTATTATATTTAATTGCGCTATATAAAGAAAAAGGAACAAAGAAAAAGGTACTGGATGCATCCTTATTTGCAAACACGAAATGATACTAAACATTCTGAAATATTTTTCGGAGAGCTTAAAACGCATGAAGACAAGTTTTGATACACTAGAATGAGTATGAAATCATTTGAAGAACTTTTAAGCATTTTAAGAACCAGTTTAACAAAACATGATAAAAAAAAACAAAACAAAAGAACGCAAACTACTAGCAACCGCGTAAGGTGTATAGCAACCGTCCGGATGGCCGTCACTCGGGCCGCAGCGCTGCGAGCGATCGCAACGGTATAGCGGCAGCCGCATGACAGTGCGCAAAAAAACTAATTTTTCATACATATTTTTGACTGCGGTTAACCGGACGGCTGACCGCATTCCGGCTAACCGCATAGTGCGTAGTTAGCCTTAGATACGGAAGCGTCTGTCGACTTGCTGCGTGACGGCTCGCGTTGAAAGAGACTGGTTGAGGGAAGCCTTTTGACTTCACCTGACGTACGAATCACCTTGCTGCCGACCATCTAAGCATTCGCATTTCTGCTGTTTCAAGTTGCCTAGTGTAGGAGTTGTACATAGTCCAGCATTCGGAGCCATACATTATTGCGGGTCTTACAATAGTCAATGGATTAATAGTTAATGGATTCGTACGTACGTCACTCTGAATATACAATATCCCTAATTTCCTACCCACCCCTCATGCCTTTTTCCTTACCAGTACTCCCTCACGTTTCTTTCCTTAATGAGACCATCCTCAAAGATGACGTAGGCCCTGAAGAAATAATTTTCCTCAGGGCCTCCTTCGTGGATCTAATGTAAAAAAAACTTACAATATTTATTTAATGATAGGAAAAAAAACACGAATAAAAAACACTTCATGCTAGAGCTAATGAAAATCGTAGGTGGTTAGGAAGGGTGGGTAGGAATCTAGGGGTCAGTGTGTCCTGGAGTGACGGACGTTTGAATCCATTTCTCCAGCTGCAGTACACAAGAATCGGTCGAAAGAAACCAGCCGGAGGGTCGAGGGTCTCCCGATCTGGCCCGCGACGCAGCTGGTAGGCAGGCGCAACCGCCGAGATCTAATCACACCTCATCCGATGAACCCGGACACTCCTGCTAAGTCACCAATCCAAACTAGCGAATAACTTAGGATGACCTTCGTAATGTTGTCCAATAAATATTTTCCGGGCGGCGGTACCCATTTTCGCTTCCCAAGTTAGAATGCACGTGCGCTGCTGCACAGGGTGCTAGCTCCATAGGTTCCAAACACTTGTAGAACATTTCGTTTGTGCATTAGATACGGCGATCGGTTTGTTAACAGGGGATTATCAATCAGAAAAACCGTCCTCCTTTGCGTAGAATCAACACCTCTGCCATAGGTCGCCCCAAGTGGTTCGCTACGTTTGGTGATTTAGCGGGGGTGCCCAGGTTCATGAGGTGAGGTTTGTTTAAGTCTTGGAGGCGGATGACCATGACACACAGAACCTCAGATTCCTACTTAAACCCTTTTCCTTCCCAGAACTTTTCTATCCTTCCTCACCTTAAAAAAACCCTCCACACAGCTTCCCCAAAGATGACATACGCCCTGAGTGAAATTATTTTCCTCAGGCCCTGCTGTGTGGAGCTCCTGTAAAAAATTAGGTTTATTAGGTATTTTGGGGCTCCAAGAGGTAGCTCTGCGATCAATCGAAAAAATTTCAGCTTTGTATAAGACGCCCAGTTTCTTAGAAGTCAAGTTTACTCTGAGTTCTATTGCATCACATCATTTGGATAGGGTTCCACATAATTTCACTTTGCTTTGTTCTGAGATATGATGTGTCAAAGATTGTAAAGACGATTTCTCCTAACTTAATTACCAATATAAATACTCAACCAGGTCAGTAAGCAATAACATCCTGGTTACTTCCAGTTTGAACACATCTTTTGGACAGAGAAATAATAAATTCCATGCTATAAAATTATACAATGCTCTACCAGATTAAATCAAAAATATAAAGGAAATGAATATATTTAAAACAAAAGTAAAAATATGGCTGAGAGATCAAAGTGATAATAAAATTACAAACATCATGGAGACGATATAAAGACAATCCATAACCAAATACAAATATTTTAAAAAACTACAGGCCACCTCAGAACAGGAAATCCTAGTGAGGAGGTCTATGAAAAAAAAAAGAATCTATACTTATACTATACATTATACATACATGTACAAACCTTGTTATTAAAATTAATAAAAAATAAATAAAATTTACCGATTTTGAGATATAATCTTGTGTAAAGTATTTTAATTGAACGTATTGAAAATGAAAATATTTAAATATATAGTATAGGTACTAACCATTTTATAAAATACCTAAATATGCAAATAGAACCATATGCAACCAATAATTCATTGCGCAAGGATTTAATTAAAATCATAAACGCAATTCCAATTTAAATATTTGCATTATAATACGATAAACTAAAATACTTGAGGGTAACAATTATTATAAGCAATAATTATCAGCTTGAAACACTCATCAACATTGAAAAAATCTTCCGAGAAAAGATACTTGCCGCCAACGGGACTTGAAGCCATGTCCTTCTGATTGCCGGTCAGCTGCTTTTGACCACTGAGCTATGGCGGCTTATCTAATACCCGCCAAATAAGTATCTTTTCTCGGAAGATTTTTTCAATGTGGATGAGTGTTTCAAGCTGATAATTATTGCTTATAATAATTGTTACCCTTTGTGCTATGCATACAAATCTTGTCTTTAACGTTAGTTTATCAAACAAAAATAATAATTAATATTTGGCAAGTTAAAGTATTTCCCCAAAAATTGTAGACATAATTTGTCTCGACGCCACCTAGCGAGAGATTTAACACTAACAATGTCTTTCTCAAAGTTGGTTGTTTTCAGGTGGAAAAAATGTAATAAACAGTAATTGTTCAATGAAACACTAGTATATATTGAATTATTTGGCGGGTATTAGATAAGCCGCCATAGCTCAAGAGTGGATAAGCCGCCATAGCTCATAGCAGTGGTCAAGAGCAGCTGACCGGCAATCAGAAGGACACGGGTTCAAGTCCAGATGGCAGCAAGTATCTTTTCTCGGAAGATTTTTTCAATGTAGATTTTTCCACCTGAAAACAACCAACTTTATTTTTGCGACAGAGACACTGTAAGTGTTAAATCCACATTCATCACTCAATGTGGATGAGTTTTTCAAGCTGATAATTATTGCTTATAATAATTGTTACCCTTTGTGCTATGCATAAAAATCTTGTCTTAAAAGTTAGTTTATCAAAAAATACTTAAAACTAAAATTGTTAAAAAGATTACGAAAATTCGTCTTTACAAATTTTGAAACCTTAGGACATGATAAGGCGAAGTTAGAACCCTATCTAACTAAAGTGAAGAACAGCAACGCGCATCGTAATAACGATCAACTTTTAAAAACAAACAAAATAGAGAGTGTAAGTAATGTTAGAACCTGGCAAAATAAATGTTTATTTAAAATGCTTTGTCATCATATAACTACAATAATAAAACAAAGATGGTTCTGAAAATAATTTTGGATATAGAAATGAACAAAAGAAATGCTTTGGCATATCCAAATGAGGTGACGATTGGACTCCGATATTTGAACCGATTCGATATACTGCAAGCATTTCAATGATGCCTTTATCGATATCCTAGCACCATAAATTATTCATAAAATAACGTGACAAAATTACAATCATAATATCTTTCAAATAAACCAAGTCCTTGTCGCAAACAGCTGTCTGACAACTTTGCATACAAACTTGAGCCACGGTTTATGTGCAGAGTTTATTATCCTTGCTGGAAAGAAGCCGGGGAGAGTTATTGTCCTTTAGCCACCCGTCCCGCCTTCAGGGGGTGGCACCTCTCAGGATGCAGATACCCGGCGAGATTCATTTCCATTAAGTCAGACAACGGGGTAAGTGCCACCGCAGTAGGGGTGGAACTAAGAACTTGAAGTTGGACTGACAAAATAACTCCAATTTAAAGAGGGAGAATTGTCGCGGTGAAATTTGTTCGTATTTTAATAATGTAGTGGGTTGATGCATTAAGTTCGTGGCGTTTTACGTTTGACAAATCACAATGCTTTGGAAAGTTATTTATTTATTTAGAGCTTAGATTATGACTTGTATTCTAACGAACAGATAACAATCCTTAGAGCACAAGCGTCAGGTAGGATTGCTGTCTTTGTTCAATCGGTTTTTAAAAGAATATGCTCCAAAGAACTAGTGTTATTGATCCTTTCGGCACCGGTTTTTAGTCAAGAAACACGTTAAACGAGTGCCAAAGGTTTATAGACGGTTGACATGTAATCCACGCAAACGGGTCGTTTCTACGACTTGTTCTTGAATTCAACAGTTCGGGTATAGAAATACCCTACAAATAGCATCCCCAAAGATAACAGATAGACCCTGAGGAAAATTCTTTTCCTTAGGGACTCCTGAGGTGAAAAAAAAATGGAATTCAGCGTTTCAGAGTTTTTAAAAGGATTGTAATTATAAGCCATAATGATTTTTAATTTTAATTTTATTTGATACAATATTTCACATTTTATAGCATAATCCAATAATCTTGGTCTCACTGGGTGGCTTTTTCGTACTGAGGCCCCTTAACCCATTTACGCCCAAGACTAAAGTAATCATAAAAAAAGAAATAACCCGTATTATTTAGTAGGGAATAGAGTGTTTAACAAAAATCAATTTTTAATTTTTTTTTTTTTTATTTACTAAGAAAAAAAATGCCGTGCTCAAATGGGGACACTGGGCTCATTCAGTATGGTATTTCTCGAAGCATGGTTTTTCAAAACACAAAGTTTTTTTGCATTTTTTGCACATCCAACGTGCCTTACTATGGCAAATAGTGTATCGCAACTGTTTTGTCAACTTCTGCAGAAAGTGGCCAAAACCATCAAACTGTAAATTGAGCACTACAAAGACTGATGGGTGAGAACGTTGATTAGTTTTTTGTCGCAAGTAATAACGAGCAATAAAAAACCGACACCAACAAAAAAAGTAGTTCAAAGTTCAGTAAACTATATATTTTACCTTATCAAATTCTTATTCCAAAGTAAACAAAGTGTTCAATAAGGTTATCTAGAAAAATTAAGAATTTACGAACATAAACATACGACCTCCGTAGTCTAGTGGGTAAGACTCTTGACTCACAATCCGGAGGTCGTGGGTTCAAACCCGGCATGAGCAAATAAATTTTATTTGATTAATTTGTGTTATTTCACAATTAACTCATTTAAAATAATATATAGTATATTTGCGGCATGTTTAAGAGTGGAAGATACTATTAGTATCGCCCTGGTGTAAGACCACCATTCAGAGTTGAAACGTTGCTTGAAAATGGCTTTAGCCGTGTTTGGTGACCAGATCTCAATAGCCAGGTACTTCCCAACCTTCCTCTTCCCCACCTCCTTCCCCTCCCCACTACCTTCAGCCTCACAACATACCCCAATTGGGGATGCCATAGTCTCACTGGCTCCAGACGGGAGCAGTTGAGATTCTTGTGCGGTATTCACTGTAAAAAAATATATATATATATAAAAAAAAAATTACTTACATTTGGTAATTACTTCAACTCTGTGATTCACTTTATTCATGGCACTAAAATACTTTTTAAAAATTATGTTATCCAAAATGTTAGATATAAAACGTAAGACACATCATTCACCTCGACAATAATGCACTGTTATCAAAACTTACCACATTAATAACAAAATGGAGGGTAGATTTGAAGGCGTCCTCGTTTGGGCACGGCAGGCGTAAATGGGTTAATTGCATTAAACAGATATTTTCTATGTTGAACTTTAATGAATGTTAAAGAAATGCAAGAGTTTAAAAAGTGATGTGGATATTCAGCTTTTTACAGTTTTAAAAAATATTTATCTACGAGTATTAATTTACTTCTTCACACTTAGCAAACACGCTTTGTGGCGTCATACAACTGCTAACCCTATATAAATTTGACAGCCACCTGTGTTTGGAGCCCCAAAATATCTGAAAAATACCTCGAATCTATGCAGAAACGGGCGGTTGGGTTGGGTGGAAATTCTGTCCTTTTTCTAACAATATTTCAACGGAAGACGCTCCGAGAAACTAGCGTCATTGATTCCTTTGGCATCGGTTCGCAGTCGGCAAACATGCCAAACAAGTGCCCAACATTTGTATACGGTTGACATTTATCGCTTCTACGTCTTGCTCTTGAGTTCAACAGTTCGGTTGTGGAACAATCTGTGTTTCCTCCCTCCAACAATATCTTCAACATCCAGGTTAACTGCCTCCTTTCCACTGAAAGACCCTTCACACATCATCACCAAAGTTGAGGGCCCTGAGGGAAATTATTTTCACCGGGGTCTCCTCTGTGGACTAAGTGTAAAAAAATAATATTCCTCGATCTTGCTTTAACCAATTTTCATCATTTTCTCCTCCATTCAACAATCTTCATAAAATCTCCCTCAATCATAACATCACTCTACAAAATCAGTTGATATCCAACTTCGAACCACCAAAAATCTTCAAGAGTAAAATCTAAATATTGCCATAAAGTTACTTTAGAAAAGAACAGGTGTCCATTCTGTAGAGACCATTTTGTTATAAATGAATTTGCAAACCGAATTATTTCACCCTATCTATTTTGCAGAAGGCTACTCTGCTATTATCGGGCTACAAAATCCAAGACGTCTGGAACCCGAGACTGTTAAGGGTAACTGTCCAGATTGTGTTACTTCTAATCTCTCCACAGGCAAATGTTAATTTAGATGCTTGAATAATGCAAAAGGGAGAGTCATCGCCCTCGAGGGAGATGCTAAGAATCTTGGAGAAATCAAACAAGGATCGTTAGACGGTATAATGCATCTGAGATGGCCAAAACTGGTGAAATATCGTTAACTTGATAATAGGCAGTAAAATTTATCATGTAGACATGAGACCCCTGAGGTAAATGCATTGTAAAACCCATCACATAAAACAAATGTAAATCTGCAAAAAATGCCACCGTATTTTTTTCATGTGTTAGTGAGTCTATGGCTTCCCCAATTGGGGTACGTTGTGAGGCTGAAGGTAGCGGGGAGGGGAAGGAGATGGGTGGAGGAAGGTGGGGAAGTACCTGGTTATTCAGATCTGGTCACCAAACACGGATAAAGTCAAGTCAAGCATTATTCCAATTCCAAATGGTGGTCTGCGACCGGGGTGATACTTCCACTCTCGAACATGCCGCAAATGTAATAAGTAATATTTTAATTTAATAAATTGTGAAATAACACAAAACAACCAAATAAAATTAACTTGCGCATGTCGAGATTCGAATTTGCGACATGAGAATTGCTAGTCGAGAGCTTTACGTCTCGACGTTGGAGGCCGTCGAATGGATAAGATTAAGATAATGACGCTTGTATTGTTTTGGAGCATTTAGCGGATTAACGAAGAAAGGAGTGTAAGTAGAATATATTATGACATTGACTAGTCCTTCCTATCTGCCTACTCCTGCGGAGAAAAGCTTAATGGTTAGTTATTTTAATGACTAGATAATATCTGTTGGGTTTATGCGAGATCATTCTTTGATTTAAAACACTGCGATTTTTTACCGAGTCATTTATTCACAAGACTCCTTTCGAGATTAAGGCGCCGCTACCCGCATTTCTACCGATGTCTTACATATCTCCCTTAAACATTTAAAGTTTTTAAGCTCTTAAAAAAAATGTTATTTTTGCAGATAATGTCTAGATGCTGCCCACGCCGAAACGCAAATTATATGAAATTCCCTCGGTGGAAAAAAGTCGCAAAGTATGTTCCGAAAATTATTATAAACACGTTGGTTTCAGTTATTTTACAAGTTATAGTTGTGAGAAAATTCACAATGTTTCTTTAAATGATACTTAAGATACGTTCCACGAGTTTTTTGATTTTTTTTTAAACAGGTCGTGTTTTATCAAACATTTTCGCATCGATTTTGACGCATTAAATGTTAGCGCTCTCCTCTAACATTCGTAATTTCATATCTCCCCATCTTCTTCTTTTAGAGTCTGGTTGCGGGCACAGAAACATGATCAGAAACACTTGAAAACATTTATCAATATATTTCCCGGTCCGGTCCCCTACCCAGTTTAACACGACTAGAAAAGCCCTAATGTTATTAAAAAACCGTCCTTAATAAAATAAATATCAACTCCCACTGTGGGAGTGAAAAACTTACTGTCGGTTAAAAAGTAAACACTACGACTAACGACATCCGCTTGCGCTGTAGGAACCTGTTTTACCGATGTATGATTAGGATAACCAACTTGGATAAAAAGACTACAGATGTCACTCACAGTACAATTAATTTAGGTTTTAACAATATCTTAAGGTAAGTCACCCTCACCACTCCCTCCATCCTCACAACATAACTCAATTGGAGAAGTAATAATCCCAACTACTGTGCGCCATAAGGACTCTTGGTAGGTGCTCACATACTTTTAAAAAAAAAAAATCAATTCAGAAAAATTCGGTGTTTACGGGTAAAATTCACTTTAATCAATTAAAAAAAACAACGAAATTCTATAACATTTTTTTAGCATGTCGTCGGTCCCAGGAAAACAAGAAAACAATGCTGTATCAATCAGAAATCAGAAAAAAAAGCACTGACATTAATGTGGCAATAGAACCTTGAAAAATAAACAGAGAAAAAATCCTGTAACACAAACATGTACCATTAGGGGCGACATTGCGTAAATATCTCGTCGAAAAGTGTTCCATTAGCGATAACCGGAGCGCACTGCGCGTTGCCCGGATTTTGTACTTTCCGGTCGGTCTTCGTTAGAGCGTTGGAAGCCTTATTTTTCACTTCAGGCCGGGTAGTAAGTAGTAAGCGCTCAAAAAGAAGAAGAAGGGAGATGTGTAAATAGAATGTAGAGGGAGCGAGCTAATATTAAAAACGTTAATATTTATGCGAAAATAGTGAAAAATTGTATTTTATGCAAAAAAAACTGTATTTTATGCATATAAACTTAAAAATTACATTGTAAATAATAAATATAGTGATTAAAAAAATTAAAAAATCTGGAATCTAGAAATTGAAGTGTAATGATTGTGGTTTCTTTTATAAAGGTAAAACTTTGAAAAACTTCGAAATATGGATTAAAGAACATATGAAATCTTTAAACAATAAAAGTTTCTCGGAGTTTGCCATCCATTTGGTGGAAACCAGTCACACCTTTAACTTCAATAGTGAAATAGAATTAATACATTGTAATGTCAATGGCATTCAGTTGGAAAAACTAGAAATTTTAGAAATCTGAAAGAGTGTTAATGCGAATTTGAATATTATTAATAATCAAAAATTGTCCTTAAATGACCCAATATTAAACCTGTTACCTTTGTAAATTGTTCCCCATTGCCCCTCTCCCCTCTACCCACTCTCATATTTCCATTGATACCATTGTCTATGTATATTCTTTTTCCATTGATACCATTTATTTTATTTTATTTATAACATTACATTTGATACATTTGTATGGCAAAAATAACATTGAAAAATAACTATAAAATGTGTACAGGTGTTATTATGTCTTGTGGGTCGATATTAGTTCCTAGCTAGGCAGATTGCCCGTTCTAAGGAACCAAATGCTGGTGAGAATGCAAAAAAAAAAAAATATTTTTTTAACAAAATGTTCATTTTAATTTTTAAAATTAAATATACATTAATAAAAATGCAAGAAAATTTATTCTGTAAAAAAAAAAAGAAAAAGAAAAGGAAATTGTCAATGTCTATTCTTTTTTCTATTGACACCATTGTCTATGTCTATTATTTATAATTAGTATCAATAAAACCCCAAAGAAGTGAGCGTTGCTCACGAAACATTTTTTTTTTTTTGAGGATGCTGTGTAGAGGGTTTTTTTTAAGGAAAGGAAGGAGAGGAGAGTTCTGGGAAGGAAAAGGGTTTAAGGGGTGGGTAGGAATCTGGGGTTCAGTATGTCCTGGTCATCCGCCTCCAAGACCTAGACAAACCTCACCCCATGAACCCGGGCACCCCTGCTAAATCACCAAACGTAGCGAACCACTTGGGGCGACCTATGGCAGAGGTGTTGGTTATCCAATAAAGGTTCCCGGGGCGGCGGTACCCATTCCCGCCTCCCAAATTCAATGTTGGTTTTTGTAAACAATAAAAGTGGTAAAAACTAAGTATTTTATTAATTTGAAAGAAAATATTTGTTTGTAATAATAAAATGCGTATGCGTTTTTTTATTTTTTAAGTTATCAGTTATTTTCAAAAACCATTTCTAGTTTTCGGAAATGTTCAGAAATATTCAATTTATTTGGTTTTATTGCAAAGCGAAAATATTTTTACCATCTGACAAAATATGCCCGATTTTTGAAAGGTCAATAAGAAATACACCAAACGCTAAGAAAATGAGCAATAACGTTCATTTTCTCGCTTTGGTAGTTCGTATCTCGGGGACAGTCAGTACACTTCCATCTCCTATTTTATCTATCATTATCTGCAACATTAATATTTTATAAGCACGGTCTAATCATCCATCAGCTCTTCTTCCTTTTATATTTCTACCAATCAGTTGATCGAGAACTCCGTTCATCAAACATTTTATGGTCGGCAGTAAAGCGTTGTGGGATGGGACGTACGTGCTTAAAGCTCGTCATCACTGCTTACTACATTAGGCGATAAATCCAGTTATTTTCAGCAATAAAATAATTATATTTAAGTCCACACTAAACCTTTAAACCAGTGTTTCTCACCCTTAATTGTGCCGTTACCTCCCTTGCCCACAGAGAAAAAAAATCGGTTCGAAGTCATATATGTGATGAAAGATGCATTATTCTTTAAATGAATTAAATCTAAAATTTTCATCAGAAACAAATAAGGTAATGCCAAAGTTTTATATTTTTTCGCACCACTTTTCTGCGCTGATTGCGTGTTACTAATCAGGCGCACATTTATGCATGAGATACTACGTTTGCGCCTGACGTTGAGAAACACTGTTTTAAACAATAGATAAATTGGTAGTTCTCACATAAAATATTTTTATAAATCATTAAATTCCACTGGTTTAAATCATTACTTTTTTTTTCATTTTAATTCTCATTTTATTAAGCGTTCATTTAATTTTGAAGGCAGTTTAGTTTTAACTGGTGATAATTTTTAATGGAGTATGGAGTTAGAAAATGTTAATAGTGAATATCGTTTGTGTTGTAAAAAATCGTTAACGGTTTTATGTGTATTAAAAACAACAACAAAATACAGAAAATGTCTCTTAGGGTTATCTGTTTCACCAGTTACTAGAGTTAAAGTAAGAGTAAAACAAATTGCTACAGTTAAATATCACAAAAATGCGTTTTTCATTCAATTTATTCACTTTCACGTCACATTTAACTTTTTCACATCTTTTTCACATTTTTCCTTTACTTTCCGAAAATCGATAGTTACTCTATACTAGAGTAACACCTCGATTTTGTGTTTGACAGTTCTGTTCGAGGTAAGCCACAAAGTTGTGTGCTTCAACATTAATTAGAGAAAATGATGGTAGTAACGATATATTCCTCGTCTAATATGTATTGCTGCGAAAAGACATTTAGACCACTTGTTAATAATATGATGGTTATTTGGTATAAGCTCGATTTTTGGGGCGGTATCGCTTGTCGAAGGATCTTTTAAAATTCACAATGGGTTCATCAAACTCATAAAAATATCACAATCATTGGAAGCCAAATTATATTTTTTATGTATATTTTACAAAAGGTCTTATTTTATAATTACAACTCACACAAATATTTTTTATAGTAACATAGCTTTTAGATTCTACAACGACGCGAAACAAAATTCAGCGGGATATTTTGACAACCGGCGTAGTCCAGCGGTAAGGCTCTTGACTCGCACTCCGAAGGTCGCGGGATCGAATCCCGGTGTGGCAAATAAATTTTATTTGATTTATTTGCGTTATTTCACAATTTATTCATTTATTTATTATTATTTATTTATTATTATTTATTTATTTACGCCCTTGGAGCATTTACATTAATCGTGATAGAAATAGAAACAATAAAATAATGAATAGTAATAATAGAAATAGAAACAATAAAATACCAATTTTTATTTCTTTTCCTTTACACTAATAGAAAGCAGAATTAAAAAGAAATCACTATTAAAATAAATAAATAATTATTTAATAATATCGCCCTGGTGTAAGACCACCATACAGAATTGAAACGTTGCTTGAAATGGTTTTAGCCGTGTTTAGTGACCAAATCTGAATAGCCAGGTACTTCCCCACCTTCCTCTTTCCTATCCCTTCCCCTCTCCACTACCTTCAGCCTCACAACATACCCCAATAGGAGATGCCATAGTCCAACTGGCTACAGACGGGAGCAGTTGGGATTCTTGTGCGGTATGCATGTAAAAAAAAAGTTGTTTAAAAAGGTTATAAATTTAATTTTAGGTGCGACCGTACCATTTGGTTGGATGGTTGATTCTTAACGTAACTTCGAGGAATATTTTACATGCTAATGACTATTACTTTAGCAAAAGTACAATTGAAACAGTGCGTGGTCATATCCATCCTTAAATATATTTTGTATAACATCCTTGTTACTTTAACTGACGGTAAAAAATTTAGATATAGCTTTCTGTTGAAACAGACGGCCCTAAGTTACTATCTTAAAAATTATTTAAAATGTGTAAGTATGTATATAAAAATGTAAAACGAAATACCTACCGTTAATCGCACGTATACAAAAAATGTACAAGTATTATTACTAAGACTAAAAATTTCTTAGGGAATCAGAAATAAAATTTCTCACTGGGCGCGTAAACAGATAGATACGTATATTGAAGCAAAATAATAATGCATCTGAATGATGTGTATTTTATGCGAATGTGGATGTCGAAAGACCTTGTATGTGTTTTGAAATGTGTTTTGACCACTGCAAAAGTAAAAAGAATGCACATAAAGAAATGGTAAAAAAGGACTCACTGCGGAACCTTGTGGCACTCTGCTATCTTGGCTGGGTTTATTCTGCACTTACGACTATATTACGATGCGGTGAGCGGTATATTAGAGATGTTCATGCGGCGATGGTCGATCAAAGACTGAATGTGGGTATGATAAAATGACAGGTATACAGTATTCGGTAGGAAAGGAACATGTGACAATACAAGCTACAAATACAGGGTCTATGATGAATGTAGGTAAGTAGTATGTAGGTAAAGTAGGTAAGAAGCTGTGTATCTTTGTATGTAGGTAAGGCAAGTGTACCTAGTATGTATTGTGTAATTGTCCAACCAGCATCTTTGACATTAGGAAACGTACCCATACTACGTGACCAAATTTTTGCAATTTTTAACCCCTCCCCCCCCGGTCACGTAGTATGGTTACGTTCACTTATATACTTGCTAAGTTATTTAACTTTTACGCAGATGCGTGTAGATGTTTCACTTTGTGAAAATTTATCATTTCTATTAGATAAAGAAGCTGGTAAAAATATTGATTTTTGAATTTTTTTTAATTACCTATTTCGTAGACACCTACACGGAGTGTCATGAGAACGTCCACCTTCTGTATCTACTTGTTCGTTAAGAAAAGTTCCACTTTTACTGAAGCTATATCGAACAAAGCATATTCGTTCGCAAATTTAAAGTTTTAAGTAACATAAAATTTCAACGTCAGCTGCTCTGCGGAAGCCGCACGAGCCAACTCCCAGTGGAATAAACCTGTTGATCTTTTCAAGTCTGTTTTAAATTCGCCCACTTTTCAGAAAGGATTAGCTCTTGTCTAGCTTTATCGAATTCCACCCTGGCTATTTCAACCCTTAAATGCCAACCTTCCAACTTGGAAATTGCTTAAGACAATGAAATTGCAACTTACACTAAATACAACTTATTTAATGAAATCTTTGTTTTTTTTTTCTTTCTTCAGGTTTTCTTTTTTAACTGAATTGTTTATTACATGAATTGAGGATTTTTCGACTACCATGCTAGGCACATGCCCGTGTTGGGCATTAAATAAATCTCGAAACAGTATTTACAGGTTCACCATTTAAATTTTGGGCTAGCGAGAAAAACGTCTATAAATTGATTTGGACAATATAATACGCTTTTTGTCGGTAGAGAAAAAAGTTAAGAGAAGAAAAAGCATCAGCTTAATATGTGGTTAGGTTAGTTTAAAGCAGGCTTGCCCAACTTGCGGCCCAAAATAATTTTTTTAGCTATCACATTTATTATATGATTTGTGATATTATAACTTTCTTGTTACGAGACCTATGACTCTGGATGGGGGTTTTGATTTATTTCTTGAAGAGTGTCAAGTGCATCGTCGCCATAGAAATCTATTTTCGCAATTATTTATTACTAGTATATTTTTCGGCACATTTATCGGAAGATCGAATGCAACTGATCTGATTTAATTAATTCAATAAGTGGAGGGTGAGTGCAAAAGACACACATAGGCGCAAATAAAGTTGTGAATGCCTTCTAACATTGACGGGTCTAACGGGTCAGCAATTCAGCAAATGCTGACTGCCCCCCCCTCATTCCCCCACACTCCCCCTTTCGCCCCTCACACCGAGTGGCCCACCTAAGCTCAGTTTTTTTTGGCATCAGGATTTACTCCTTGTTTAGAGGTTGACATTATTAGCTGATCAATATTTTTCTCTTGCCGTCCACAAATGGCAGCTCAGTGCTCAACTGTCTATAACTGACGACAGAAAACATTGTAGAGCTGACCAAAACCTCAATATTATGATGATTATGAAAGTAAACCTGCGACCTCTGCATTCGTTGCCAACTATCATAATGGAGACATATCTGTATACAAAAATGAATCCCTGTTTCCCTTGGTCACCCCAGAACTTCAGAACGACTTTAATTTTTTGTTTGTTTACACGAATACCGCACAAGAGTCCCAACTGCTCCCGTTTGGAGCTAGTGGGACTATGGCATCCCCAATTGGTGTATGTTGTGAGGCTGAAGGTAGTGGGGAGGCAGGTCCGTAGCTAGGGGGGGGGGGGGCATTAGTGGGGCAATGCCCTACTTTATAATACCTGTGCCCTACCTTAATAAATACCATCGACTATGATAATATACTAGTAAACTGTTTGTTCATTGTTTGACATGATTGAAAAAAATACTTCCTATTAGGGTAGCGTAGCGACATCTAACTAAACAGCTTCGAATTAACCAAAGAATCATATTATATCAATTCTTTATTCTGCCTATAGATGGAATTGAAGTAAGTGGTGAGAGGCTGTGCGCGTATTGCAATCACTGCTTAGGGGGAATTCCCAAACAGTTTGGGGATGTTATTCAACCGTTGAGTCATAAATTAACCAATCCCTAGATCAATATCTTCGGGCCTTCTCCATACTAAACGGTTTGTCATCAGATCAAGCACTTGAATACTGCTCGCTAACAACGTATGCAGGGACAATAGGGGTCTAGTTTTAGTTAATTATAATTGGAGGGTCGTTCTTTAAAAAAATAAGAGTCCTTGTTAAATAGTAACTTTCTCTTACTTACACCGGGCGGGTATGTGGTGGATAACCTCCAAATCACTTCGAATAAGAGAACGTTGTCCCTCAAAATAAGTCAGCAGATGAATCCAAAACTGGAATTTTGACAGATCATTCGGAAAATGAAACTGGTTTTAACCCAGGATTTAATCTGCTAAGTCCTCAGCTTAAGCTCAAATACTACACCCAGAACAAGAAAATGGTTTTCCTCTTACTTTTGTACTTGGAACACATGGACGGTTCGATGATTCATTGGATTTGACGATCCATAAAACTTTCTTAGAATTGACGCGCATCACCCACGGACCTCTCTCAATCATTCTCACCGAATATTAGTCATAAAAAATCCAAGCGCAAACAAAATTCGACCCGGACGGTGTTGCCAGTCGCTGCAGTTATCAAGATGACATTATTATACATTCATTTGAAGAAAGGGGATTCCCCAGGTTTGTCACAGAATAAGTAATGAAAAATTCCGTGCCCATTTCAATCGGTCTGAATCATATATGCAATATGCAACAAAAATATATTTTAACAAGATATAATTATTATTTATTGTGAAATTTTGCCGCCCCTTAAAAGTGCCGCCCGGAGCGCACCCCCCCCCCCCTCCCCCGGCCCAGATCAGATCATTTTACTTGCGCCCTACCTGTAATTACCGCTGCCCTATCTTAAATTCAACTCTAGCTACGGCCATGTGGGGAGGGGAAGGAGATAGGGAAGAGGAAGGTGGGGAAGTACCTGGCTATTCAGATCTGGTCACGACTAAAGCCATTTCCAACAACGTTTCAATTCTGCATGGTGGTCTTACTTCCACTCTTTTGTTATTTCATTCATCTTTTTTTTATAAGGTTTCTAATACTTTGTAGAAGGTTTTAACGGAAAGAAAAATTTAAAAAAATTACGCAGAAAATTGAATAATTTCAGAAAAGTTAACGACTATTTTGACTTCGCACCTTTGACAGTTCGCGCGTTTGATGCAATTGAATTTAGCAGGCAGCTGTTTGTTTTTTTTTGTATTAAAAGAATTGCTTATATATTTTTAAATTAAAGGTATTTTAAATAGGTACCTATGTTAGGTATTTTTGTAATATACGAAAAATTAAAATTTGAATAAAAAAATTGTAATACGTGGCACGCGAGCTGTTTGAAAACTGAATGTACTCGGACTGAATATATGGAAGGCGGGAGAGAGGTTTGCGGGACGGGAAAGCTGGAAAGGGGAGAGGGTGGGCGGGGAAGATGCAAGGGGAACGCGGGACGGTAGGGGATGAGGGAGGGGAACGGGACGCACGGGAATGGACATGCAGGGAGAATTTTTTTTTCTTTGAATGTGGCATTGCTACGCATGCCGGGAACCAGCTAGTATATTATAAATTCCATAATCACGTAATGCCTGAAATATGGAATAATTTGAAATACTTTTCCGTCTTTCGCCTGACAAACCAATCCTGATCACGTGCTGCCTCACGCAGCTTATAAAGTTCACCAAATGAGCACCTGACAACGTTATACCTCCTGGAATAATATTTATTATAAAAAAACTTCAGATATTTTCCTCTCTTGCATCTTACCCTAAATCCACGTGACTGTGACCACGTTTGTTTTATTATGTTGTGTATATTTCAATATGATAATATAATAATACAATTGAGGTGAATGTGGCTGTTTCAACCAATATTATAAAATACGCTATTTTTCCAAAGATTTTTTTATTTATTTATTAATTTTATTTTAGTAAGTAATTTGTACATTTAAGTTTACAAATTTCTAATTGATTATAATATGTCATATTGCAAACTAAATTTTATGTAGTTTTATGTAGCTCCTACATTACGTCTTGAACTTTCCAATTGGTGTGGACTTTCTGGTAGCGTGTTATATAACTACATCGCTTTGTACAGTAAACTGTTCTGCGTATTTGCCTTGTCCTTTTTTTGTAGCCTGATTTCTTTGCACGTCCTTGTGTTATGTCTGTGAATGTCCTTGTTGAATATAATTTTATTTGAGACGTATTTTGGTAAAATTTTGTAAATTATTTTATGTATAAATATCATCGAATTCAAGGTCAGCATCTGTTTCACGGTTAGCCAATTCAGTTCCTTTAACATTTTGTTAACTTTTGAAAATTTATTTCGCCGTAGTATTATTCTCATTGCCCTGTTTTGGAGAATTTGAAATTTATTTTGTCCTCGTTCGTTACGTAGGAAAAGGATAGTTGAGCAATAGTTAAAATGTGGAGCAATAATTGATTTGTAGATAGTGATTGCACTTTTACTAGATAAAGAGAAACAAATATTCCCGATTTACGAGAGATGGAAAGGCTAATGGCGATATTGGAAGGACTGATCGCGGCTGGCGCTAGCAAAAAATTGTCCAAAGAAGCGAAGCTAGCGCAATGTTCACAATGGAGTGCTGGTACCTACCCAGATATATGGCAGTGAGGTATGGAACTGGAAGGAGAAGTATAAAAATAGAATAAATACTGCAAAAATGAGAATTGTGCAGTAAAACCAAATACGATCATGCGAGAGATGTGGAGATTCGCAAAGAATGCAAGGCTAACGAGGCTTGAGAAAAGAACGCTTAGGTGGTATTCTTCCTAAAAGAGCGTAAGAAGAATATTCGACGCGAAAATGAATGGTAGAAGAAGTCTGGGACGACCGATGAAGATGTCGCACGATCAAGCGAAAAAAACTTTTCGGTCCATATCAAGAGTCAGAATAACAATATGTATGCGACTATGTATGAATGTGAATGAGGCAAGGAGTATTTGGCAAGACCGAGTTTTTGGCGGTACATCTTTTCTGCCCAACTATACGGGGACGGCATTGTTAGTTAGTTAGTTGACGATATTTGCTTTCATATGTGAACCCACTTAATCAAACACACAATTTAACGTTACGAAATTAGATATATAACAATGCTTTAGGTTTAGGCATGATATAAGCTGATGATGCAATGCTTATTTCTAACGGTATGGAAGATCTGCAGTCTCTCGTGTCAAGGATGAACGAAGTATGTATGAAGAATGAGTTAATGATGAATGTAAGTAAGTCTAAAGTCATGGTGTTTGAAAGAGGAAGTATGAAAACAATGTGCAACATAGTTGTGAATGATGGGTACTTGGAGCAGGTGGATGAGTTTGTGTACTTGGGAAGTATGTTTACGAGAGATGGGAAGGCTGATAGAGATATCGAAAGAAGAGTAAATGCAGCCAACTCTATTAATGGAGGATTGAACCGTTGGCGCAAACAAAAATCAGTCCAAAGAAGCGAAGTTAGTCATCCATAATGGAGTGCCCTACCTGATGTCTGGCAGTGAGGTATGGAACTGCCAGAGGATGGATGAAAGTAGACTGAATGCTGTAGAAATGAGATCCCTGAGGCGTATGTGCGGTAAAACCATGTACGATCGTGTGAGAAATGTGGAGATTTGCGAAGAATGCAAAGCTGATATAAGCGTAATGAGTAGGATTAAGAAAGGGACGCTCAGGTGGTTTGGGCATGTAGAGCGAATGAACGAGGAAAGGAGTGTAAGGAGAATTTATGACGCATATGTTAATGGTAGAAGATGTCGGGAACGCCCGAGGAAGACGTGGCACGACCAAGTGAATCAGATACTTGCGCCCGGACATGTGAAGAGTCTACCCAAGCCTACCCCTGCAGAGAAACGGTGTGACGGTTAGTTAGTTAGTTAGATTTAGCTCTAGAACAGGTTATTTCACGAATCGTTATTTTGCTAAACAGCCGGGCTCTTGAGTGGGTTGCCAGTTTTCTTATTTCCTTTCTTCTATTACATGCTTGACTCCATCATTTTCTCATAAATATCCTACACACCATCTTCACAGATGACATTGGAACGTCAAACTAGTTCAAAAAACGTTTTTGATACTTTTGATTTTATCGGTGGGCACAAATAAATTCAAACTTGTCCTCTTGATTTACAATCATTTTAAAGAGAGCACCTCGGAATGTATTCACGTATGTATACTGGTAGTACTCAAACCAGTAGGACCAAAAATTTTATCGGAAGGTCAAAATATTTCGGCTTTGCAATTAAACCCACATAAATGGAATATTTCTGATAGCATCCGTCAACTAAAAATGTTTTTGAAATATCTTCGCTTTTAAATTTTATAATTCGAAATGAACAAATAATTTTTGAAATAGGTATACAAATTTTGAATGCAAACATAAAATAGTATATTAAAATATAAGTGGATAAACAGGTCTTTAAAACACGCGCGATTTTTCGAGCACGACGGCGTAGCCGAGTGCTCGAAATAAAGCAAGTGTTTTAAAGACCAGTTATCCACGAATACTTTACGCTATTTTTTTTATTGGTACACTTTGAAAACATAAATATTGATATTATTATTATAAATTTGGAAATAAGAACTATTAATGAATTCGTGATGTGACATCACAATATCTTGTTGTCATGGAAATGAAAAACACAAACATTCATTTGCAATCTGTCACATAAGATTCAATTCAATTTCAATTCAATTCAGTGCCGGCAACCCGGGCGTTTATTTATTATTTGTTATGTACAATATGATTTTTTTTTCCTTATCCTCCCCACTAGACAAAGTCTGTTCTGAGGCTGGTAACTAACAATTTCTAATTACATAAAAACAAATAAGTGGTAAAACAAAGAAAAAAAAAAGAAACATATATATTATAGTAAAAATAATAATAAAAAATAAGAGGAAAATCAGAATTTAAAAACAGAGTAGAAAATAGAAAATATATAATATTAGATATTAAGAAAATTACTTATCTCTCTTCTTTCCTTGACATTCAACCAGTTTAAAAATCTTTTGAAAACCCAGTTCAAATTATTAGATGCGACGTAGGTCTTTGTTTGGGCTACAAACTTATTGAATATATATGGTGCCAAGTAAGATTCATGTTTTTTTGCAAAATTTGATTTGATATATGGTACTTGTAGTTGATTGTGTGCTTTTGCTCTTGTGTATTGCGAGTGAGTTATGAAGTGTGGTGATATTTTTACGCAGTTTTTGTAGATGATCTTCTTTATGAATAGTTTATTTATGTCTAATAGGTTATTGTTGATCATTATCTGTTCTGTTGGATGTTGATAAGGCTTTCTAAACATAATTCTGATTATTGTTTTATGATTAATTTTAAGTGATTTGAGGTGAGTCTCTGCTGCTGCTCCCCATACTGAAATACCATACATTAGAATACTTTGACAGAGTGCATAATATATATTTTTTTGCTGAGGTAGTGACATAATGTTTCGAATTGTTTTGAAGATGTAAGAGAGTTTCCGTATTTTTTTTGTAATTAGGTTAATTTGGAGATCCCATTTTAAGTTATTGTCAACAGTTAAACCGAGATATTTAATAATTTGCGCATAGTCAATTTTGTCACAAACACAGCGTGAGTTAGTTAATGAGGTAACTGTGCAGGGGTGAAGATGTAGTTGTGGGCGACTATCTGGCTGACCAGCTAATGTTTTACTGAAAGTTAAATATTTTGTTTTAGAGATATTTAGTGTCAGTAGATTATTTATTAGCCATTTATTTACTTCAGTCATCCCTGCTTCCGTGTTTTTGAAGACTTTTTCCCATGATTGGGCTTTGAATAAAATTACAGTGTCATCTGCATAACTGATAACTTTGTACTCTATGTTCCCTAGGCTTATCTCAGTTAGACTGTTAATGTAGATGAGAAACAGTATGGGACCTAAGACGCTGCCTTGGGGTACTCCATACCTGTTGCCTACTTTGTCACTTTCTTGATTATTGATTTTTACAATTAGTTGTCTATTTTCAATGTAGCTGATGAACCATTTTAGTGGTGGACCTATTATGCCAATGTTTTTGAGTTTTTGTTTGAGTAATTTGTGTGAGATGGTGTCGAAAGCTTTTGCTAGGTCTAAGAACACTCCTAACACCTTTGAACCGCCATCTAGGTTTTTCACTATGTAGGTGGTTAGTTCCGATAAGGCGTCTTCTGTTTCCATTTTCGCCCGAAACCCGAATTGACGGGTGGAGATCAGTTTGTGTTTGTCAAGGTATGCGAGCAGTCTTTTTTTCATAGTTTTTTCTAGTAGTTTCGATAGCGAATTTAGGAGAGTGATTGGTCTGTAATTTAAGATCAGCGTTTTGTCTCCCGATTTATGTATTGGAGTAATACAACCTATTTTTAGATGATCGGGGACAAAGCCGAGGCTGAAACTTTGGTTGAAAATATGTTGAAGTGGTATAAGTATATGTTCTCGGAGACTAATCAGTATATGATTGGAGAGGTTATCTGGGCCCACAGCGCAATTTGGTTTGAGAGAAATAATTAAATCCGATATTTCCTTTGTACCTATTTTGTGATCATAAAACGAATGATTTGGTTGCATGGTAGAGGATAGTTTGGTTAAAGAGTCTTCTGTTGTGCCGTTTTTTAAAATAATTTTTTCAGCCAAATTAGATCCAACTTTTGCAAATTGGGAGTTAATAAAATTTGCTATTTTACCAGGTTCATTTTTTGTAAGGGTTTTGTTTCCATTTATTAACAGTACTTTGATCTTCGAGTCTTTTTTCGTATTGGAGAAAGTAATATCTTTGACGATTAATAGTTGACATCACAGTTTTTACTAGTTATTGTGTGTTGTAAAATGAGTTCTAACATTGATAATTTAAATACCAAAGCAGACTCGCGGTTAATACCTGAAAAATCCAAAGATGTTTATAAAAAAGAATATGAAAGGTTCATAACATGGATGGAGGAGCAAAACGTAGTAGATGTAGATGAACGAGTTGTGCTTGCTTACCTTCAGAAAATGTCGGAACAGTACAAAGCATCGACTATGTGGGCCATACATTCGAAATTGCAATGTCTGTTGAGGATAAATAAAGGGGTTGATTTAAAATCATTTGTGAAAGTGCATGCATTCATGAAGGCAATTAGCAAGGATGACCTTGCTAAGAAGGCGTTAAAATATTCCTGTCAGATTTTTAGTTAAAAGTTGACATTTAGACTTCACATTTTGTTGATTTGTTGATGTTGCCATGGTAACTTTAAAAAACGCGCGTTCCATAAAGTGCGATTTAAACACGCTAGAGGGTACTTTAAATGAGTAAAAAAGGGCACCAATAAAAAAAAAGTTTTTAAAATGTTCAACTTACGTTTTTTCTAACTAAAATAATTATTGATAACGTGTTATAGAACGTGTTCAACACAAATTTCTTAGGTACTTAAATTTCAAACTCAAAATTCTAATAGAAAACATTAATTATTTAAGTTTGATGAATCGACTTAATTTAATTACGCTGTCTGACAGAAGAATCATTTCAGACCTAATTTTATTATACAGAGTTATGAACAACCTAATTGACAGCCCTGCCATTGTTGCTACTATTAAACTCCATGTACCGAGAAAGGAATACTAGACAAAATACAACATTCTTTTGCAACACATACACAACCAACTATCAACCACACTCACTTACCAATAGGATGCATGATTTGGGCAACAAATTTGGTGGTATTGTAGATATATTCGCTGATTCCCTTTATATTCTAAAATGCAATTTAAACCAACACTTTGTGGAATCCTACAAATTATTGTAACGTGGGTATAATATATTTTACGATTTGATGTGTTATTGTAATGTTTAATATTATATTTTGTTCTATGTTATTGTCAAATATTACATTGTTTAAAATATTTCACGGTTTTACGCAAGAATATACAAGTGGTTTTTTCTTCAAAAACTACTTGTATATTCTTAAAAAATTTTCACTTTTATAACTTTTCGTATAAATTCTATGTATGTATGTCTAATCCTCGATAACTTAAATATTATTATATAATCTCTGTAAAAGCCCCTACGGGCGTATAACAACAATACATAAATAAATAAATAAATTACGAAAAAAAACATTTGTGAATTTGATTAGGAAAATCTGTATACATATTCATTTATATATATATATATATATATATATATAAATGAATCCCTGTTTCCCTTGATCACGCCATAACTTCAGAAGAACGACTCTACCTATTTCATTCATCTTTTTTTTAAAGATTTCTAATACTTTGTAGAAGGTTCTTACGGAAAGAAAAATTAAGAAAATTGGATAATTTCAGAAAATTTAACGGCTATTTTAACTTCGCACGTTTGACAGTTCGCGCGTTTGTTGAATGTGAATTTAGATGGATATTTTAAATAGGTACCTGTGTTAGATACCAAATTCTAATATATTTGTTTCTAATATAGTTTCTGTAATTTTCCTGTCTCGCGGTGAAGTCCGTAATAATTTTGAGATTAGAATTGTTGTTCACGCAATATGTATGGGATTGCTAGGTATGCATTCGCAAAGACTAAGTGGATAGGAAATATCAATAATATCCTGCAATTGTCTCACCTACCCAATATACCCATCTATAAATATCACCATGACCGATATTATGGTGGAAAAAAAACTACAATTGTTTAAAAGATGACAGAATGCTCATTGTAAATAAATAAAGTTTAGGGTAAGTAAAAATCTGAGACTGGTTGGATTATTTATACCATAACAACGACTGTCGAAGAAGTATTGTAAATTAATATTTCAATATATTATTTAAAAATTCATGTCGTGAAGTGAAACGTCCAGAACCTGGAGACGTGTAACCTCCACTGCGACGGGTGAGTCCTTCTTTCCTGTAGGTACTCCAATTATGTTATTATGCTTGTCTTATGTTCCAGAAGTCCAGAATTGAACCATTGACTAATACTGTCCATCGGCACAACCGAGAAACCGCCTAAAGGGCGCGGACGTTGAGATTCATTCACGGCAGACCGACCACCATACACATTCTGGCTGGTACTGCCAGATGACGAGAGAGGTATCCCACCCGACACAAGGGTTCTTCATATCACAATACTTGTTTTCATTATCTTTTCTTGCAGATACTTGCAACAAACGCAATATGCCATTATGTAAGCACTTGCATACTGCTTCCTAACACCGTATGCAGGGACACTGGAGGTCTAGATTCGTTCAAACTTAAATGTAGATTCGTTCTTTCAAAAAAATTAGAGTCCGTGCGAGAGCCTTGAAGGTATAAGTAACCATCTGTTACTTATACCAGGGCGGGTAAGTGGTTTGGCGAATGCATACAAACTTAATCGTCCCATATAAACACCAATTACTTATGAATTACACAATACCTCCCATAAAAGTCTTTTTGGAATGTGGAGTGAATTGAAAAAAAAAAAACAAAATTGAACTTACCACTGAACTTTAAAACACGGTGCATAATGTCTGAATTGATTGATCTAACGGGCTGGTATTAAACTTAACTACATTAATTCAGAATCTCAGAAACACTCCTTCACCACGCCTTCTTCTGACAGATCCATTGCCAGCGTTGGTAATCTTTCCTCGCCGTCAACAAATAGGGCACTTTCCCTAAGGTACTAAATCTCTGATTCCAGACGTAGATTGGCGAGTCGAGGCAACAAGTCAATAAAGTTTTGTGCTAGTACTAAAACGTAGAAAGGCCACTACTGTGAACTTTGGTCAAAGCCTTCAAGCAGAGGTTCCCAACTTTTTTGGGCCATTGTCTCTTGAGTCTTGTGTTGTCGTTTTTGAAATATTTAACTTCATTTTCTACCAATAATTTTATATTTAAATTCATCTTGATTCATTTCCTCATTCGATGGAATCTTTTACATTCAATTTTGTGTCGCGTATTAAATTAAAAAATATTTGACTTGTATCTTTTTGTAAATGTTTTATTATTAGAAGCAAAGTGTCAAACCATTCCGAATGTTATCAATTCCTCTCTTTTCACAAGTGTTGCATTTCGAGCCTAACCTCCAAAATCTTACTTGGCGAACAACCCTTGTTTTAGAAACAAAATAAGTCATTCAAGGATCTTGCCTTATACGAGTAATTTCTCTTCAACGCCGCCTTCTCTTATTTGTACATATCCTCTCTTATTTGTTCTGCCCAAGAACCAAACAATTAATGCTGTTGATTCATATCATTTAGAAAAAAAATGCCATTCAAACGAAATAAATCGAGTGCAGTTTACACGCGGCAGAAGCAAAACATTACCAAAACAATCTCAACCAGTACTTGAAAAGTGAGGTCATAATAAAAGCGACCAATAAGCGGAGGCCAGCGTCTTTTCCGTTTCATATCTCAACCAATAGAAGCCTTTAAAAGTGACATCATAATCAAAGGGGTCAATGAGCGCAGTTATGCGTCGCAGGTGTAGTAATCGTCATTTTCGTTTCATCCGAAATCCAAATCATAGCAGGGCTATAGATCCGAATTTCAAATCACTCTAACGGTGCTAAAGAAGTTTACTTCAAAAATTGCCAAGAAATCTTTTGGAATTTTATGAAATGAAAAGCTTTAAATTGAGTCAAGCATAAATCTCAAAAAAGAAGCGTTGAATTCCTTATAGTAATTATAATAAAGTTAACGCACGAAGTAAGCCTGTCGCCCAAAATCATATTGAAATTGCCCACCAAAGCACTCTTGATCTCCCCTCAAGCAACTAAAATTGTCTGGTGGGCGATATTGAACAGGTTGGTTGGTATTCACTGCTTTAAAGGAAGTAATAAAATAGATGTTGAAATAGTTATTTACTGCCGGACAGTATAAATTAATATAGTAGAACCGATTACTTATGTTATCTCTATGCTCGGGCATGTTAATCTTCGGACACTTTTCTTAAAAGAATAATGTGTTTTGGATAATATTCTCAGATATACTCGTATTATTGAAAAACTGTTAGTAAATCTATCTGTTTGTTCCAGAATGCGATTTATCCGTTTCGCTTTAAGTAAAATAATTAGTCGTATCATTCGTGTTAATTTAGTTATTTTAGTTAAACGTATTTTCACCTTTGCAAATAAAAATTCTCCCTTGGGTTTTTCAAATAAGCTCCGAACCTTTAGAAATAAATGTATTCTGCCTGATGTTATATGGGGACATTCCGTTACCGATGAGGAACAAAAGGTTTATTCCTTAAATTGTTTATTTTTTAAGTAGTTATGTATATCTGTACAGTTCAAATAGAACCCATAAATATTTATTGCAGCCGCCAAAATAGAAAGGGTTTGCTGGAGGCATATTTACCTAATAATAGGAACCGCCCTATTATCATAAATTTCCAATATTTGTTAATCCCCTAGGTTTAAGATGTATCTTTATTGATGTGCCCTTTTTGGCAAACTTTTAAAAGTAATTTTATTGTTTTATTGTGGGTTAAGTTTAAAAATTCGAGATATGGGAATATTTAATCTTAGTCCCAAGCATTTCTACATTTAAGTGTTTTATGATGTACTTAGTTTTATGGGTGGCCCTTTTGGGCTGACTTTAGTGTAATTGTTTTATTGCGGGATTTTAAAATCCCGTGGTGGAAGCAGCTCAAATATGCTGTCTCACCTTTGTATGTTTTTCTTTAAATATTGTGATTTTTGGAACAGAGGGTTAGTCTTGCTGTTAGAGTAAAGCAGTGTGGTTGTTGCGGTGGAACTGGAAGATACACGAGGTGTATCTTCAGTTGAGCAGAGGGAAGATAGGCCCTTTGCGTTAGTCTCGCTAGTAGAGTGAAGCTAGAAGGTACACGCTGTTTGCCTTCACTTGTGTAATTATACTGAAGCTGGGAGGTACGAGTCGTACCTATGGTTCAGTATTGGAAAAACTGACAATAGAGAGATTGAAGTAGAGACTTCGATATTTGTCAGTGTGGTGTGGTCGTGGGCCAACCGAGTGAGGGTAGATAGACCCTCTTGTAATAATTGTATTTATTGCATTAAATAAATTGTGCTGAAGAAGAAGAAAAAGAAGAGTTTTCCTGCCAACTCCATTCTGTTGTGTTCTCGTACCACGATAGTAGAAATACTATCTACACACGGATAATTTTACAAATTGTACACAAGTCCTAAGTGAAGGCTTCGGTGTAGTAACGCCGTGGTGAAAGAACACCATTAATTAGATTTTTCTTTTACATTAGCTCTACACAGGAGGTCCCGAGCAAAATAAATTCTCAAGGCCATCTTTTGGGATGGCTATGTGGAGGGTCTTTTTGGCAAAGGAAGAAGGGGAAGTTCAGGGTAGGTAAATGTATGAGGGGTTGATAGGAATCTGGCGGTCAGTGTGTCCAGGAGTTACGGAAGGAATGAATCCATCCCTCCCAATGCGGTGCAAGGCGATGGGTCCCGATCCGGTCCGCCACATAGAAGGTAGGTTAACGCATCTGCCGCCAAGACCTAGACAAACCCAGGAATCTGCTAAGTCACCAAATGTAGCGAATCACTTGGGGTGACCTATGGCAGAGGGTTATCCAATAAATGGTTCCCGGGACGGCGGCACCGGTGATTTGAAACTCGATAAACGAAAAATAGCGACACTAAAAAGAGACAAACACTAACACATACATCTACAACAATTAGCCTGCGAGAGAATGAAATAGTATCATCGGCCTCCACACTCTTGTCTACTTTACTTATCGGAAGGTTTCACTTTACTTATCAAATCCTTCCGTTTCGTTTGTTTACTCATTTCTGAAACCGAAATAATTTGTAGAACCATCTGCGTTGTATTTGTTTGAAGAAGTTCTAAGTGGAGTTTTTAAGGCTTCCAATTATTTTGCAAGTTTCTAACATCACTTTGAACGTTTTGCAATTGCCATTTTGTTTGTATCTGACAGTAGATCGTTGTTACGGGGTACAATTTTGTTTTTCACTTTGGTTAGATAGGGTTCTACCTTCGCATTACCATGTTTTGTGGTATCAAAGTTTGCAAAGACGAATTCTCATAACCAGCAACGGGACAGGTTACGTTAAAAATGAAAAACAAAATAATACCTACTTGGGGGGGGGGGGGGGGGCTGTCTAGAGAATTTCAGAAATAGGCTATTTTCGTCTATAAAAACACCGTCAGGCACAAAGTTCTTAAATAACACCGTATTCAATATTTTTGTGACAATAACCTAAGTAGTGTCACCTAATTATGATTAATAATTAGGATTATTTTTTTTTATTAATTATGTGAGGTTTGTCTTGTAGTTTTACTTCAGTCGTCTGTCTGGTTTAAAGCACACTCGTTTTTTTTTGGTAATGAGTGTCTTGATTTGTTCATTTCATTTCCGAAAGGAAAACCGTTTGTACCCAGCATACCCATTATCTGGATCATATAAGTTTAACATTACTTTGGCATTTCAACAAATAGATACTTTGTGAGGCTCTATTAGTTTAGAAAATATCTCACTCTTAACTGGGCAATATCTGATTTTCTACGAAGGTTTATACCGGAACAAAAAGTAGGCAATTTTTGAAAAAAGTCGCTAAACATGTTTTTTATATTTCCCATTGGATCAGTAGTTAGTCATCAATAGTCCAAGTTAGATGTAAAAAATGTTTGATTTTGTTATTGAAGTGAAAACTTGGTTATTGAAGTGAAACACCGTTGCAATTTGAAACTCGATGAAACCCAAACGAACGACACTAAAAAGAGACACACGCATACATACATCTATAATCTATAGGATTAAGCCTGCGAGAGAATGAGATGGACTAATCGGTGTCCACCCTTGTTCAGTGCTTCGTAGCCTGTCGGCCGCCTCTTTGTGCGGTGCTTCGTAGAATAAAATACAAAATAATTTTTAAACTTGGTAACAATATTATGGATAAATAAACCCTACTATTATTCCACTCCTAATACTTTGCATTCGTCTCATTCTCTCGAAGTTTAATTTTCTGAAGGTTTCACTTCTATCGCGTGCGAACTACACGCATGATTTTTTTGATGTGAAACTTCTTTAGCATCGTGGTGATTTGAAACTCGATGGAACGGAAACTACACTAAAAAGAGATAAACACTTACATCTATAGGATTTAGCCTGCGAGAGAATTAGATAGAATACGCATTGACCGATTTGATTATGTAAATTATTATTTTTAATTGTTAAACTAACGTTTAAGACAAGATTTTTATGCATAGCACAAAGGGTAACAATTATTATAAGCAATAATTATCAGCCTGAAACACTCATCCACATTGAAAAATCTTCCGTTGGCGTCATGTATCTTTTCTCGGAAGATTTTTCAATGTGGATGAGTGTTTCAGGCTGATAATTATTGCTTATAATAATTGTTACGATTTGATTATGAGCTCACTATTCAAGGCTACTATTGGTGAGATGTGCGGTGAAAGTTTCACTTCTACCGCGTGTGAACTGCACTCGATTTTTAGTTAATTTGTTGATTGTATTTTTGTGTGGGCGTGTTGTGGGCCCGAGAACCGTTTATTGGATAAACACCCCTACCTTAGGTAACCCCAAGTGTGTCGCTACGTAATAAAATAATAAATAATTTTATATTTCCTGCACGTTCCAGAGTAGAAGACATTCTCAGTATCACCCTGGGGAAACACCACCATTCAGAATTGAAAGGTTACTGGAAATGTTAGCTGTGTTTGGTGACCAGATCTGAATAGCCAAGTAGCCTCACTACGGGAGCAGTTGGAACTTTTGAAAAGTTAAAAAATAAATTCAATTATTTACGGCTCATATTCACGCTTTTTAGCACACTTTGCCATTTATCCAATGTTCACCGCAATGTCCCAGCAATATACACATGGTATCGGCTCCTGAATTCGACAGCTGCTGTCAGATTCATATCTCCTCTTGCACGTGACGATAGACAGCTTCCCTTTATGTATATAATTAAATATTTTATTTTATAATTCATTTATTAATTTAAACATTGTCGAGTCTCAAATGCGTATTATTCGCCGTTGGAATTACGCACGGAACCTCGTTCCTGCGTCATTCCTATATTTTTTTTACATATTTCAGATTTGATTCAATGAATGGCAAAAGGTTCCGTTATATAAAGAAAACGTTTTAAAATGTTGGTCAAAAAAGGGTGTAATGGATAATATTTCTACATAAAAGTTTCAAGAGCATAAACTATTAAATTTTTTTCATATTTCGGAAAAATCGGAGAATGATTAAGTACTACCTTAAGTGCTGATAAGTTTGATGATGCCATGGTTCATGTATAACTAGCTGGTCCCCGGCGTTGCCCGAGCTTCAACCGGAGATTTTTTAAATTAGATGTAGTCCATAGACATATGAATATTACTAGACCAGAACATAAAGGTGAGGGGTAGAAATCAACTGCAGCGGGATATGTGATTCGTCAATAACTCAATCTGAGAGTATATGGGCATCTCGCATTATAATGTCACCATTTAGTTCTTAAAAGTAAACTTTGCTTTTGAATGAATAGACCTTTTTACATAGGAGCGCGAATTGCTCGCCGCGTAATGAACAAATTTGCGAATTCCAAATACGGCATAGTAAAGTTCGATTATTTTCAGAGTCCAATATTTTGTCGCGGTATTTAGTTAAGACACTTTTTAAAATGTTTCATAATTTACTTACCCCACTAAACAGCAACGAACATGTATCTCGAGTGATAGCGTGTGTTACAAAAACGACCATATTATGTGATCTGAATAAGCTTAAAATAAAGAAAAATAATGCTTGCCTATGGAATGTAATACGACAATTGGGTGTATTCTCTTTTTCACTTCTATTTTTACAAGTTTTCCAAACGTCACATTTTTTAGATTCACCCGAAGCCATGCTCGATCCCAGCCGGTTCCAATGGAACCGGTATGGGGAGGGGAGAATAATAAGCCTTTATCACTTAGGGCAGGTCTAGAAATATTCATATGTCTATGACGTAGTCAGTAATTTTATACTTATTTTGAAAGTCATGGGTGCGAAATTTTTAAAACGAAGTAATCAAATTCTGCTTTAAGGGATGGGGAAAAGAAAAGGGGTGATTTTTCTAAATCTAACACAGACCTTTCTCATAATTTATTGACGGTCAAGTACGCCAAATTTTATTTTATAAATATACTAGCTGAAATCCCCGGCATTGCCCGGGTTTTGCGTGTTTTTTTTTCTAATCAGTGACCTTTCTTTTGTTTTAAAGGTCAGGTGTGCAATTTTAAATCACTTGAAATAAGTTGTAGATTTGAATAAAATTCATATACATAGATGTTTATGGATTTTGACTTGAAAAAACTTTTTTTTAAAATTTGAACAGTGAATAGGTTCGAATATGTAAATTTGTAAAAATTTATATTTTAATAAAATGATTTTTTTTTTGGAAAACGAAAATTAGTTTTTGTTCAGAACGGTCATTTAACATGGGAAACTGTATTTTTTATACGGTATTGTTAGCTTGGTAGTTATTGGTTCCCATTCGGGCGTTGTTGGTTCAATCTTCTGTTAGTCTTATATTATTGTAGAAGCCACATTTTTTACTAACGATGGAAGTGGGTGGATTTTCAATATTCTGAAAATGTTGTGCTTAAAGCACGTGAACGCCCACGGACATAGCGCCGCAGGCAAAAAAATTAAGTAGTCATTTCATGTTTTCAAATATCACGACCAATCAGTTAGTTATTGAATCCCCTCGGGCGTTGCGAGTTCTTAAAAAATGACATTTATGTTTTCTTTACAAGAACTGCAAATGAAAAAAAAAAAGATTGTGACCGATGGTGCGCAAAGTATGCCACGTGGGCCGCCAATTGCCGACCGCTGGTCCTGATGATAAATAAATTATGGTAGAACTTTGTAATCGCATCGCACTTCGGATCCAAAAAAATATTTTTGTTACAACTGTTTCGGCTTACCAGGCTATTTTGAAACTTAAAAAAAATTATCTTCACTAAAATAATATTTTGAAAAACGAATATTTTTATCCATTGATGTTATTTCTTTCACGTGATACTGATGGATAAATAAGTAACTTCTTAGGTATGTTTGAATATTTAAGTTAAATGGACGTGTGTTAATTAATAGAAATCGCAATTATCAGTTTTAACCATTGACATGTTTCCAGAGCAATGCTTTTTCTTTAGGGTTTATATAAATCGAAGACTAAACCATCAGGGTTTAAATAAGATAATTACTTTTGGTAATTTTACAAAATACCTTAACTTAAATATGTTGACAGTCTCATAAATTAGTTCTGTCTGTAAATGTGCGCTTTTATAATTACCGCGGCTTTTCACGGTTACACGGTACCGTGACGGCAAAAAAGGCAATAAACATTAAACGCTATAATGCTGCAGCTCTTCCTTACACCGCTTTAGTAAGAAGTTATTTAGAATACAATTCCACTATTTGGTCTCCATACTATAAAACACATAAAATAAATTGAGAAAGTTTTACATAAATTTTTAAGGTTCATTAATTTCAAACTCTCCATACCCACTGAACAAATTAATTATGTTAACTTAATGAAAATACTTAATTTAACTGACCTATCGTGTAGAAAAACCAAGAGCGATTTGGTTCTTTTATTCAAATTAGTTAATGGATCACTTGGCGCATCTGACTTAACAAAACTAATAACATTCCGAGTACCAAATCGTGACACTAGAGTTCCGGAGCTGTTCTTTGTTTATCCGTCTAAAACTAAATATTTCATTAACTCCCCAATCCAAAGCCTACATAGGCGTGGAAATAATTTCAGTTCCGTTGATATTTTAATTTATTCCTTACCTAAATTTATATCAGAACATTCAAAAATTCTGATCTAAATTTTATTATTATTCTTCTAATATTGTTTATGTTGTTATTTCTTTTAAATTCTGCTTCCTTTCTATTAGTGCAAAGAAAGAGAAATAATAATTGGTATTTTATTGTTTCTATTTCTATTATAACTATATTACACGGTTGATGTAAATGCTCCAAGGGCGTAAATAAATAAATAAATAATTATTTTATTTTTTTTATTTTAACTTTATGAGTAAAACCTCAAATTGTAATATTTAAATTGTTAGCATTGCCGCTTACTACGGCCATTTGCTAAACCAAACCTGGAAAGGACATGCAATTAATAGGCCAACAAAACTAGCTCAGGAAAGCCGGCGCAAGCAAGGTTCTCTCAAAACCAGGGCGAGTGCTTGTGGTTCGCTTGTGAACACCTCCTCCTCCTTTCCTCACAATCTCCAGGGTCTCCTTCCTCAATCAGAACGCAGTATTGCACGTAAAGGGTTTATTCATTTAGAAGGAGACAGGGTTTTACAATTGCCAGCATCGGCACACTACACATGGGTATTGCTAGAACTAGAATTCTATCCTGACGGGGGAACTGTTCTCTCAATCTCTCCACACGTGTTAGTGAATTTAAGGGCGGGACGAAGCACACAAAAGAGGGCTAGGGTACATTTTACTCACAGCAGCAGGAAATGCGGTAGTCAGCAGACAGGCTACTGGTGGGCGGGAGCCTTCTCGTGCACAATTCACATTATAAATACATCACGAGTTTAGGTTCTCGAGAGAGCGCCTGAGCGCAATCACTTTGGGACACTGTTGTTGCGCCTGAGGCAAGCGGATGAATGGGGCGCGGGCGTTGGTCGGCACGCAGGATTGCCCATCGAGCTCAGCGCGGTGCGGGGGGATTTTAGGTACTACCGGCTATTCTCGCGTAAAATGGGGAAACAGTGAATATAGGGGAAACATTGTCACTTCGTAACGTAACAAAATAAATGAAGACAATATAAGCGAAACTCAATCGAAAATCTGAAAACAGAAAAATCAGAAAAACATATTGACACCTCTGGGACACGAACCCAGGACCTCTTCCAGAGGTGTCAATATGTTTTTCTGATTTTTCGGTTTCCAGATTTTCGATTGAGTTTCGCTTATATTGTCTTCATTTATTTAAATAAATAAATTAATAATGGTGAGACACATCAAAACGTGCGACTGTTTCCTCCAAAGTATTACTTATTGTAACGGGAATTGCCTTTCATTTTCTTTATACGTGTGGGGGGAGATATATGATAATGATTTAACCTTTCCTTAAGAGGAGGTGCGGACAAACGTTCACCGTTTGGCTCATTTTCGAATGTTATTATTTAGTGTGAAAAAAAACTGCAGCATCATGTTTAAGAATAAAAGCAAAACCATAAGCCCATTGGCATTTGCATTTTAAAATTTTTCTAAATCCTCACATTTCAATATTATCCATATAACTATATGCTATACTTTCAATAGTATCGTCATGGCTGGAAGTATTGGCAGGGGTCTACGGAGAAGCCACTGTGCGGTATGTGAGAGAGATCCAAAAAAATGATGACTTTTTCCCTTTGAAAGAAACAAACCTGCTTTCATTGTGTATCTCATCTTTTGAAAGACCTGTAGCATTATTGTGTTAAGGAATGTATATTTATTGACTCTTTTACCGCCACGGAACCGTAACCGTGAAACGTCACGGTAATTATAAAAGCGCACAGTGAGTCTCGCAGCACAAAATAATTAAGTTCAAGTTATGGAGAGGGATGCGAAAGCAATTAATTGGTCGACAGAATGTCGCAGGCAGTTTTGCGAATCGCATTTAAAGTCAAAGACATTTCTGAGCAAGTTTTTACCCAGGCAGAAGAAGTTACTAAATGTAAGCACTTAAGTCATTCACAGACATTTTCATTACCAACTAAAGTGTCAGTATTGAGACGTAGAACTGTTGCACTCAACGAGAAAAGTTGCAATTTGAAAAATTTCTTTGAAGGATTTTAGTTTCTGAGGAACATCCGTCAATGAGCAGGTGTGGAGGGGTTGTTCCAGTTGGCTGGGGACAGGGAGAGAAGTTTGGCAGGAATTTTGCTGATATTTTTTAAGGAAAGTGGCACCCAAGGGAGCAACCGAAAAATTATCACACAAATCCTTTATGTTTGTAATGTGATGGTGTACGTAAATTGAAAATGATTTTAATAACACACTGATAGGTGACTCTCAGCCATTGTGAAAGGTGTACTAATTAAATATTCTGGATCCATTTTACCTTTTGATTCCTTCAGAATTATAAGGGGGTTGAACATACAAAGGCAGGCTAGCGTGCATCAATTATATCAGCTTTTGAATTCAGAAATACCCGGGATCTCAAAAGTTACGTCTATCGAAGAAAATGAGAACTGCATTTAATTTTTTTTACAATAGTTATTAGCCCGCTAAAATGCACTGAAAATCAGAAAATAAACCTAAAACATTTTTTAAAAATTATTTAATTTTTTTTTCAATAATTTAACCTTTTAACGTTTGTTGTTATTAAAAAATGTTATAGCTGACAAAAATGAAGAAAAAAAATCAATTGGTAAGTCAACAAGAGTACTGATTTTATCCAGAAAAAGCGTTACTTTCCCCTTTTAAATTATTAACAAACACATCATATAGGTATGTTTCAAAAAAAATATTGCGTTGTTTGTACTGCAGTTATGGAATAAAATTTAACTTTGGTACAAAACATAAAATATGGACCCTTTGTTTTATTTTTTTTCCAAAATTATTATAATTTTTTTTTTTCAAAACTTCCGACCATTTTAGCGGGCTAATAGTGAATAACAATTTAATTTATTTTTACGTTTTCGAGTAGCTGCAGATCATACGGAACTTTTGTGAGCCCGGGCGTTTAAAAATAAGGCCATTTTTTTCTCTCTATAAAGAGCGACACAAGCTAAATGTGCACATCCTGTATTAGTATTGCTAGTATTTTGTAAGGTGTTAAACGAATTTACTATTTTAGAGAAAAAAATTATTATGTGTTAGAATATAATTTTTTCATTTCTAAATACTGCTGATATTATTATTAATATTATCGACGACCTCCGTGGTTGAGGGATAAGGCTCTCGACTAGCAATCCGAAGGTCGCGAGCTCTTATCGCGGAGTGCGGAAAAAAAATTTTATTGGATTAATTTATTATTATTGGTTATTTTACAATTAATTCATTTAAATAAATATAATGCATATTTGCGGCACGTTCTAGAGTGGAAGATACGCCCAATTTGGGAGGCGGGAATGGGTACCGCCGCCCGGGAACCTTTATTGAATAACCAACACCTCTGCCATAGGTCACCCCGAGTGGTTCGCTACGTTTGGCGATTTAGCAGGGGTGCCCGGGTTCATGGGGTGAGGTGTGTCTAGGTCTTGGAGGCGGATGACCATGACACACTGAACCCCAGATTCCTACCCACCCCTTAAACCCTTTTCCTTCCCAGAACTCTCCTCTCCTTCCTTTCCTTAAAAAAGACCCTCCACACAGCATCCCCAAAGATGACATAAGCCCTGATAGAAATTATTTTCCTCAGGGCCTCCAGTGTGGAGCTCATGTAAAAAAAAAAAAAGTATCGCCCTAATGTAAGACCAACATTCATAAGTGAAATTTTCCCAAATGGCTTTAGTGACTAGATCTGAAAAGCCAGGTACTTCCCCACCTTCCTCTCCCCCATCTCCTTGTCCTCAACACTACTTTCTGCTTCATAACATGCCCCAATTGGGGATGCCATGGCTCGAGATGGGAGCAGTTGGGGGGGACCATTGTGGGATTTTCTAAAGTTAGAAAAATGGGTCTTTGAATTGGTACTTTAAGTATTATTCCTAAGAAACAAAGAAGATTAAAGGGATATTATTCATTCATTATTCCACAAAGCAGACCGATAAATAATGATAATAAAAGACGATGAACCGAAATAAAACGTGTATCTAAAATAAATGTTAAAAAACGATTCGTATTTAAATAAAACGTTAAACCGCTGCTCGCACAATTGGAAGAAAATAGAAGAAAAATAACATCTTTGAAAAAATAACTATTTTAAGGACCTTTAGAAGTATCTCACAATGATGAAATAACTATTTATTTTTAACTTTATGGTAATATTTAATTAAATGAAGACCACCAGAGGTGCAAATATATTTTTCTGATCTTTCCGTCTCCAGATTTTCGATTGAGTTTCGATAATATTGTCTTCATTTAAAACTGTTTTGGGGGACAGAGTATTTTATATATGTATGTATGCATAGTAATAAATATTTGTTTTTTTTTCTCCTTTTTATTTCCTATACCATTACACTTGCACTGCAGTGCGAGGAATGGATTGATATGTCCGTCACTCCTGGACACATTGGCCCCCAAATTCCTACCAACCCTCCTCAGAATTTCCTCTACTTCCGTTCCCTAAAAAGACCCTGCAACAACCAGCATGCTAATGGAAGACGCAACCAGCATGCTAATGGAAGACGCAACCAGCATGCTAATGGAAGACGCAACCAGCATGCTAATGGAAGACGCAACCAGCATGCTAATGGATGATGCTAAATGATGACATGGGCCCTGAGGGAATTCCACCCAGTGTACCCAGGAATATTGTCTTCAATTATTATAAGCAATAATTATCAGCCTGAAACACTCATCCACATTGAAAAATCTTCCGAGAAAAAATACATGACGCCAACGGGACTTGAACCCGTGCCCTTCGATTGCCGGTCAGCTGCTCTCCCAATTGAGCTATGGCGGCTTATCTTATACCCGCCAAATGATTCAATATATACTAGTGTTTCATTCAACAATTACTGCTTATTATATATATTTTTTAAATCTTGTCTTAAACGTTAGTTTAACAATTAAAAATAATAATTAATATTTGACAAGTTTAAGTATTTCCCCAATAAATGAAGACATAATTTGTCTCGACGCCACCTAGCGAGGGATTTAACACTAACAGTGTCTCCCTCGCAAAAATAAAGTTGGTTGTTTTCAGGTGGAAAAAATATATACTAAGCAGTAATTGTTGAATGAAATACTAGTATATATTGAATCATTTGGCGGGTATAAGATAAGCCGCCAACGCTCAATTGGGAGAGCAGCTGACCGGCAATCAGAAGGGCACGGGTTCAAGTCCCGTTGGAGTCATGTATTTTTTTTCGGAAGATTTTTCAATGTGGATGAGTGTTTCAGGCTGATAATTATTGCTTATAATAATTGTTACCCTTTGTGCTATGCACAAAAATGTTGTCTTAAACGTTAGTTTAACAATTAAAAATAATAATTAATATTGTCTTCATTTAATTATAATTTCAGATTTTACTCATAAAGTTGAAAATAAATATTAACTTTTATTATTTGACCTTTACTTTTAAACTCCCTTCAGCGGTACATTTAAAGGCTTCGAAAAACTGGTTCAGAACCTTTACGAAAGTGACAAGATTAAAAATACCTTACTACGAAAACTTTTACCTGGAAAATTGATATTAATCCTTATTTCACTTTTCATGTGAATACCGTAAAAAAATCCCCACTTTTTTTATATTAGCTCCACACAGGAGGTTCTGAGGAAAATAATTCCCCTCAGGGCCTATGTCATCTTTGGGGACGATCCGTGGAGGGTCTTTTTAGGAGAGGAAAGAGAGTAATTTCAGGGAAGTAAAATGGTACGGCTGGAGAATACGGCTGGAGAAGTCAAAGGGACCCACTCAACCACTCTCTCCCGATCCGGCTTGCCATGCAGCTGGTGGGCAGGCGTATCCGCCACCAAGACCCGGACAAACCTCACCCCATGAACCCGGGAACCCCTGCTAAGTCACCAAACGTAGCGCTTCACTTGGGTTGAACTATGGCAGAGGTGTTGGTTATCCAATAAATGGTTCAATTGAAACCCGAAGCAATTGGGTGCTTTTGTAATTCCTGCTGAAACGCACGGCGCGGCGACGGCATTGGCCCGCAGCGCGCGGCGTCTCATGTCTTTAATACAAGTGATAGAGACCTAAGAAAATGTTTTTTTTTTCTTTAGGAGGAATCAGACCTAGTGTTTAAGAAAGAGCTGCTGCATTATAGTGACAAGGAACATACGTTTGTTGCATTGTCTGTGCCGTCGCCGTGCCTTTACCGTGGGAATATTTAAAGCGCCCAATGGGATTTATACATTCCAAATTTAGGTGTACTATGAGGCTGAAGGGAGTAGAGAGAAGAAGGAAGTAGGAAAGAGGAAAGTTGGAAAGAACCTGGCTACTCAGATTCTGTCACTAAACATAATCATAGTAATTTCAAGAATTTGAAACTCTTTAAAAAAATCAGAAAAATTGCCTAGACATAGGAACCTATTTTTAAAGGATGTTTAAGTGACTCACTAACTAGCCATCATGCCATTGCATTACTCGCAGGAGGGTAGACCGCCAAATAAATCGATCTTTTCAAAGACTCCTAGCTTCATTCACATTCCTACGTCATCTCGTACAACATACCCTTGTATTATAAAATTTGGTTCATTTGATCGTGTCATGTCTTCCTAGGGCGTCCCGAATCTTTTACCATTCAAATTACATTTTCCTTACTTTCCTTTCTTCGTTCATTCACTCAACATAAAATAATCTTAGCGTTCCTTTCTTAATCTCACTCATTATTTGCGAATCAACACATTTCACACAACCAACCATACATGGTTTTATGACACATACACCTCAGCGATCTCTTTTCGGCAGTATTGTTCGAAGAGCAATAAAGATGAAAAAACAGTGTGTAATTCACACGCGGTAGAAGTGACACCTTCAGAAACCTACAGTACGCCAGACTGGGGAGGCTACGAAGCACTGCACAACGAGGAGACCGATTATACTATCTCAGGCTAAATCTAATAGATGTATATATGTATTTATCTCTTTTTAGTGTCGTTTTTTTCCTTTCATCGAGGTTGAAATCACAACGGTGCTAAAGAAGTTTTCACTTCAAAATTGGCATAGTAATAATTATTAGTAAAACGAACGTGGCTTTATTTTTTATAAACGAAGAATAGAATCTTCAGATTACTTGTTATGGTTGAATCCGTCTGTTCAGTAAGATATAGATAATACTCACCCATCTTGCGTCTTTGCATTGAGTAAGGTCGTACGAGACTGAAAAATAATGATTTGTTGTGTTCTGAACAAAAAAGCATCCCATTGTTATAAATCTTAAGCATATTTAGACTGGTTTTGACTATACAGCATGATTTCGTTTGTGTGAAGTCTCTCTGTTATCCACCACCTACAAGAGATGTTGTATTTATTATTAGTACTGGACCTTATCTAAGTCTTATATTGTCTGATTAAAAGACATCTAGTTCTTTGACGTCACAGTGACTGTTTGATGTTAGTTTTTACTATAAGAGGACACACGTCCTTTTAACCCGATTTAGCTAGATTTTGTCTGCCGAGCAGGGATGTTCTCCCCAAAAAAAATATTTCCCTAGATTTCGAAGTGAAATTTCCCTATAATTTTACATTTACGCAATTACCTACGTAGCCACCTGATTGTGTAACACCAACCCTGTTATATGTTAATTAAAATGATTAATTAATTGGAAAGATATCGGAACTTGGTAAATATACTAATAATACTGTGCTTTTCATAATAAAACACTTTTTGCTACGTGAAGTTATAATTTAAAAGTACGAATACACTCACCACTGAATTAGAAACTGAATTCCAAATTTAAAAAAAACTTTGCATAGTAAAAATCAACCGCAATCACCGAAAAACGGAACTTAAAACATTTTTTTTTTTCAGAGGTACCATTTATCTTTTTAGATACATAGGGAACATACCCATACTACGTGACCAACTTTTTGCACTTTTTTACCCCCCCCCCCCCCCCCCCCACCGTGACCAAAAACCTAAGCAACCCGCGGCTCATTTGTACCAAGCGTGGTATTTTGAAACCCCCCCCCCCCAACGTGTCACATAGTATGGGTACGTTCCCTAATATCATTTTGAGTTGTCAGTGTTAAAAATAACATTGCATGTAAGTACATGAACAATAATTAAGATTCATAGGAATTCCAAAAAATATATATATAAAAAATAAATAATAATACCTGTCCTGATTTTGTCCTGATTTCCATTTTCCCTAAAAAATATTTTTCTCCCCTAGATCTAGGGAAATTTCCCTAGACATAACATCACTGCTGCCGAGCTCCCGTAATTAGAATGACTTGTCTATTTCTGATCGGCTAACTTCGGCACACGTCGTAACCGACACCGTGTGACCCGAATATAGCAAAGACAACGGGATAAACTAATATTACAGTTTGATTTCTGATATTGAATAAAAAAACGGGTAAAGGTTCTGATCGGTTTTTATCTAGTGTTATCGACAATGATAACGGGAACGTTGAGAGTATTAACGTGGTAACTACTCTCAATACACTTCTGGGAAAGTTAGTTCCCTTAGATTCAGTCATTGGGGAAAGCGACCACCACCAACAGATTAGAAATCAATCACGGATTCCTCCAATCATCTCCCAGGAGGAAAAAAATTCTAAAATAACTAGAGCTGAAATAGAAATTATAATTAAGGGTTTGAGTCCTAGGAAGGCACCAGGGCATGATAAATTGAATAGTATAATTGTGAGGTATGTATGGATCCATGCCAAGGAAGAACTCTTTCAGGTTATGGAAACGTGTATGAGAAGGGGAGTTTTCCCTTCTGTATGGAAGAAAGGCGTGCTCAGGATCATACTTAAAGGGAACGACAAAAAAGAGGGGATATTAAAGCTTATCGACCAATAACACTTCTTCCTGTATTGGGGAAAATATTGGAAAAAATTATCCAAAATCGTCTACGAGAAACATTAACACCATCATATGTAGATCAATATGGATTCGTCCCAGGTAAGTCCACGGAGCACGCCATTATGACTGCGCTTGACTGGGTGAAGGTCTGCACAAAGAGGTACGTAATCGGTATCTTCTTAGATATAACTGGTGCCTTCGATAATGCATGGTGGGAGATGATTTTAACTAAATTAAAGAATCGTAATTGTCCAAGAAAACTTTTTCAAATATCTTGTGATTATTTTAAAGATAGAAAAATTATAATTTCTTTTGGTGATTGTATCATTGAAAGAGATGTGGACATGGGTTGTCCCCAAGGTTTTCCCCTTGCACCGGATTTCTGGAATATTTTATTCGATGACTCCTCCAGGTTACCCTTACCTGAAGGCACTATTGCGATTGATTACGCAGACGACAAATTGTATTTGGTCTCTGGGGACAGTAGAAAAGAAGTTGAAAATAAAGCTCAAGAAGGTTTGAAAATGATTCTTAACTGGGGAAAGGAAAACAGACTGACTTTTGCTCCCCATAAGACCGTGGGTCTCCTTATGAAAGGCTCCCTCAGTAGAGGTAGAAACCCTTTCATAAAAATGGGAGATACTGCAATCCGTTTTGTAGAGAATACTAAATATTAAGGCGTTACATTAGACAGATCGTCCTCGTTCTTGACTCACGTTAAAAGCGTTTCTAGTAAGGCCCAGGCTCTCTTCTTAAAACTGAGAAGAATCTCAACTGCTGAATGGGGTTTACGTTTCCCTGCGCTCCGTCTGTTATACAGAAGCGTATATGTGACACAAGTCTCATATGATGCCTGTGTATGGGAACATCGACTCGGTAATTCACTTATTCATTCAGCGCTTAAGAGGGGCAAGCGAATCCCCTTACTGGCGCTTTCAGGAGCCTACAGAACAGTTTCATCGGATGCTTTGCCAATTTTGGCTGGCATTTTGCCAATTGATTTAGAAATTAGGGAAGTTTTGACAAAGAAGTGTCTGAAAAGAGGAAGACTGTAAACCACCTTGGTATTGAATTAATACCTGGTGGAGCAGTGCCTCTCCCTGAACTTCTAAAGATGATGAGAATAAAAACGCTGAGTGAATGGCAGATAAAATGGGATAGATCGAATATGGGAAGATGGACCTTCTCCTTTCCATCAGTTAAAATCAGAATGGAAGGGGCATATCTTTTAATGGACCACCATATCACCCAATTGCTTTCTGGGCATGGGGAGTTTAGAGGTAGACTTCACAGACTGGCTCTATCATCCCATCCCAATTGTGCTTGTGGTGATACCGACCAAACAGCCGAGCACATTTTGTGGCACTGTGAGATTTTGACGGATGCTCGAGACGAAATGATTGATGGTTTACAAGTTATTACGAGACCTGCTTGGAATACAGATCTCGTCTCGAATAAGGTGAACTTTGAGTGCCTGAGGAAATTCACGAAAGTTTGGGTTGAGAGATGGCCTGTTCTTAGAGTCCCTGAGTAGCTGTAAAACAACTTAGGTACCAGGTGTATTTTGCTTCTGAATTCACGGACACTCTTCATGATTCCTTTACATTTACCGCTTGGATTTAATTGTTATGATTTATGTGTTTTGCGTTTCTGTAATATGTTATTTATTTTTTTTTATTAACATTTATTTTATTATATATTAGGATTTATATGTTATATTTTACATTTGCGTTATTATATTATTTTGTTCACTATGTTTTAAAAAAATGTATATAATTGCCTTGCGATTTGTTTTGTTAATAATGACTATACTACCTGTTAATTTATGCCATGTTCATTGTTTTGTTTTGTTTGTCTTTAACTGTTTCAATGTTTTACTGGATGAACTGAACTCCAATTTTTTTTTTCCCTATCCCCATACGGGGGTGTGCTGGACCTCGTCCCTGCTTCATCTTTAGTTACATTACTAATTTTGCAGATCCTTCTCAAATCTATCTGCGCCTCCCCCAATGACATGTGCAGGCTTGAGGCTTGATCAGACGACCTTGACTATCCTTTGACCTACCTCTGACTACCCAACGCTGAATTTTCTTTTAGTCTTCGGGTATTTTACCCCAAATATTCAGTTAACATTCTTTGAGACTTCACTGAGTGGTTGGCTAAGGGACACGGAAGCTAAGTGTAGTTTATGATCAGACTGAAAGCCATTCACATTTTTTGTTGGTACTTGCCAATTGATTTGAGATTTATTGTATTACTTATGTTCTCTATTTTATGCAGGTGCTTGCGGGTTTTTACAGATGCAATGCCGCCTCATGGAGCCTCATGAATGAGTTTTTCTTTTGCCCTGTTTAATTTATCTTTGTCTTACTAACCTATTTTTTTGCATTTTGTTTTTCCTGTTAAGCACTTGCATACTGCTTACTAACAACGTATGCATGGACACTGGAGGTCTAGATTCGTTCAAAATAAATAAATGTAGCTTCGTTTAACAAAAAAAATTAGAATCTTGCGAGAGCCTTGAAGGAGTAACCATCAGTTACTTATACCAAGGCGGGTAAGAGGTGGATTACCTCCACTGATATTGAATATTTAAATAATTTATTTATTTATTTGTTTACGCCTTGATGGCTTTTACACGTAAGGTAAATTGTACAGGAGCATTATAACAAGTATGCAGCATCATAAGAAGTTTATAGTACATAAAATAATAAACAGAGCATTAAAGACATAAGTAGGCACAACACAAGTAGGTATGAGTATTCGATAAGTAATTTGTTAACAAAGGAGTTCAACCAGCATATTCGTATTTGGGCTCAGGCTATTTATAGTAGTTTCAAAAATTACTGTCACAATATTACACAAAACATGATTACATACTCGAAGCATACCGGTTGGCAGAGGTGTAAAACATTTTTTAAGTAGGTAAATTTCTTGTAATTAATTTTTATTTGCTATTATATTTGCGTATATTTATACGTAAGTTTGTTACTATTATGAAAAAAATAAAAGGTACTATGAAAATTGTTACAGAGTAGTGGATATTAAATTTGTTACTGTTAAAAAACTGGAACATTTAAGGAATTTTGCATCTGCATACATATACGCTTTTTAAAGGAAGCGAATTTTTTTTTAAAAAAATATGTCAACAGAGCAAGTTTCATTCCAAACACGATGCAATCTCTGAAGACAAGAGTTAAACATAAAATTAGTGCGAGAAGCAACTACGTTAAATGGAGCATGGAATCTAGTGTTGTAATACCTACCTACTTATCTCATACACTGTAAATCTGAATATATTATATGTTATCAGGTTAATTCCCCAAATCCGAATATACTTTATGCTACCAGGTTCTTTTTCTATTTTTTTGTTATGTAATTATGTATGTATAATATGAACTAAACCTGTAAATTTGTCTGTCCTGGTACGGGAAACTTTCCTAGTTGGACAGGCAAAGCTTCCTAATATGTGTTTTGTACTTTCTTTTGTATGTATCTATACTAAATAAATAAATAAAATAAATAAATAAATAAATTGTTAGGTACTTGATAATTTATCACGTCACAAGTTCAGGGCTATCCAAATATCTTTTTTTGCATTAACTCCACACAGAAGGCCCTGAGGAAAATAATTTCCCTCAGGACCTATGTCATCTGGGATGCTGTGTGGGGGGTCTTTTTGAGGAGAGGAAGGAATGAACATTGGTATTGAAGAGATCCATGTTGTAGGAAGGAGGAAACACAGAGGCCGGCAAATCATTGCACAGCCGAGCTGTTGAACGACCTTTTCTCATGTGACAAATGTCAACTGTGTACAAATGTTGGGCACGCGTTTTGCGTGTTTCCCGATTATGCACCGGTGTCGAAGGGATCAATGATGCTAGTTCCTCGAAGCATCTTCCATTGTAATACCGGTAGAATAAGGATAGCATTCCCACCCGACGCCTGTGCTCTAAAGATTGCAATCCGTCTGTTAGGATGGGAGAATCTATCAAACGGACCGCCCGTTTCTGCACAGAGTCGAGGGTATTTATATCTATTGATGATTTTAAATAATATTAATTTCATGCTTAATGAATTTAAATTGTATGAGGGTCAGTCAATAAGTAATGCCTCCTATTTTTTTCTACTTAAATAAAGTTAGTTAAGTGAAATATTTGAATTTGATGCTATTCCTCAAACCTTCTTCTACAATTTGCTGCAGTAGTACTTTTTTGCATCACAGGTGGCAGCACTGCAGTCGCTTGCAAAATGGCCGACATCGATATTCGTAATAGATAGCGTTCTGTGATTGATTCTTGACTGTAGAAGGTGAAACTCAAAAATTCACATTCATGTGAGACTGAAAAATGTGTACCATGATGCAACAGTGGACGTCAGCACTGCTAGACGATGGGTTCGTTACTGTAGCGAAGCTGAAGGACAAACACCGCTGGCTGAGGAAAAGCGGAGCAACGCGGGCCGCTGACTGCAGCGACTGCACTCTTGTGTGGTGACCCCAGATAACTACAGATGTCACATTCTCTCCCTTAATAAAGGCAGTGTGATGACGATTATGCGACAACTGATTTTGAGAAACTTAACCGGCCAGAATAAAGACACAAGAAAAACAATGACCTTACAAAACTTGCAGCTCTTGGTTTCTGGAAAAATTGTGACTGGAGACGAAAAATGATTTCATTTTTTGAACTGAATCAAAAAGGCAGTCAATGGAATGGCATCACACAAATTCACCAAGGACAAAAAATCAAAACTGTGTGATCAGCGGGGAAAGTTATGGCAATGGAGTTCTCGATATGACCGTGCTTTTTACAAAACTGTGATTTTTGCCCTTGTTGGACCAAAGCTGTGGAAATGGCTGGAGATTATATTGAAAAGTAACAAATTAATTGGCAATATTATGGTTTTCGACCCCTGTAATTGCATTTTTTTATTACTTAACAATTAAAAGAGAAAAAAAATAGAAGGAATTATTTATTGACTGGCCATAGTACCTTTTGTTATCTTAATACCGCACAAGATTCCCAACTGCTCCCAACCGCCTGGAGCCATTGAGACTATGACCTCCCCAATTGTTATGAGATTGAAGGTGTCGGAGAGAGCCAGGAGATGGAGTAGAGAAAGGCGTGGAAGTTCCTGGCTGTTCAGATCTGATCGCCAAAAACGGCCACTGCCATTTCAAGCAACGTTTCAATTTTGAATGGTGGTCTTACACCGTGGCAAAACTGAGCGTATCTTCTACTCCAGAGCGTGTTGCCAATATACCCTACATTGTTTTAAATGACCAAATTATGAAAAAAAAAACACAAATCAATCGAACAAAATTTTACGATTGCCGGGATTTGAACCCGCGACCTTCCTCCGCTAGTCGAGAGCCTTAACATCATCACTGTTCATAAAATAATTTATATAATACTTCTCATTTTGCAAAATTATGTTTCTTCGAAAAACATCAGACTCTATTTTGAAATTGCTTTATCTCTGGTTTAGAATTATGTTGGTACCTATGCAATTATTTAAATCTTTACATCTTCGCGTTTTCAGATAATGACTGTTCTCATTTCGAAATTCTCCCCATTTTCCACTCTCCCCCGTAGTTACTGTGGAAATCTATGGTTTTTGAATTTCTATGGAAAATGGCTCCACAATGGCGTACCGGGCTGAATGCAAATGAAACTCCGCCGGCCGTAATGATCCGAACAGCTAATCGGTGCAAATACTATGGACTGTAGAACTGTAGAACTGAAGGGCTGATAAAGACATTGAAATAAGGTCGAATACGAGAAAATGAAATATGAAAGACCTAATCATCTACCATTAGATGATTATATTAAAATAAAATTATATATCCATCAACATTTACCATGAGTACTTCGTATTCTTTTTTTATTGTAACACACGTTAAATAATTGTATACTATCTAAATAGTAGCTTTTATTATTCACACAGCATACTATGTTTTATGTCACGTCTAATATAAACCTGGTATATTATTTAACCAATAAAAGAGATTGGTTATTTTTCTATTTCTTATCAATATTATGATGAATATACTTAGCATGTTCAGAAAGTAAGTGCACTGTGACCATAACGGGCGGTGGTTTTTAGTTTTTTGAGGGTTGGCAACACTAAGTGGTAGAGGGGATCTCTTGACCAGAACGAGCATCGCAGGAACATTGTAGTACGTAAACTCACGTTGTATTGTCCAGTTGCGTGAAAGATGTGCTGTGATCCGCTTTTTACTCACGGAAGGAATAATATTTCTGAGCTCTATAGTGACTGGAGATAATAGTGTATGACTCATTACATGCCTGGAAAAAAACAGTCGTCAAAGTGGCGTCACACCAATTCTCCATCTGTCAAAACCACAATTTCGGGCAAAAAAAAAATCATGGTCTCAGTATTTTGGGACCGAAAAGGCATCATTTTGGTCGAATTTCGGCCTCAGATTGAGACCATCAATGAATAATAATATTGTGTACACTGATAAAACTCAAAAGGAGCATTCAAGACAAAAGGAGGGGAATGCTGACCTGAGGAGTTTGCCCCTTTTCACGAAAACGTCCGTCCTCACATAGCCTTTGCTACCAATTTTAAAAATGTATAAATATGTAACTAAAATATAAGCACCTGTTGACAAGCCGATTCAATTGGCTTAGCAGGACTTGTTTGTTGATTATATTATGTATTATCTATTATTTCAATAAAAAAAAAATAAATAAATAAAAAATACGATTATGGACTCATTTGATTGGGATGTTTTGAACCACTTCCCGTAATCTCCTGACTCTGCGTCTTCAGATTATCATTAATTTTTTCACCTTTCTTAAGGCATGTATGGATGAAAATAAATTTTCAACCGACAAGCAGGTGCAGAAAGTGGTCCTGAAGTGGGGGAAGGAGCTGGCGGGAGAATTCTTTGAGGAAGGCATAAAAAACCTTGTGCCACGGCTCACCACATGCATTGAACGGGTTAATAATTATTTTGAAAAATAGTCAACAAGCGTATCAATAATATTGTGTATTTTTTTTCTAACACATTTAAAAAAAAAAAAATCAGCACACTTACTTTCTGAACACGCCTCGTACTTCTGATAACAATATTTTTCCGTCAAAATAATGTTAGTTACGTTTATAATACTTTAATGTAAACAACTTAAAAAGTTGCCGACCATTAGATACAAGAGAATGCCGTCAGAAAGGTGGTAGTCGCGTAGTTCAATCGTCGGGAGATATGTAAACCAATCACGGACAACATCATTTTATTGTGAGCGTATAAAAAACCCTTTCACATATATAAAAAAATAGAAAAAAAAAATGCTTCTTGCATTGTTAACTATAGTTCTAAAGTACTTACCCAGTCTGATAGAAACGTTTTTAGAATTAAAAGGTTTAAATACAGAACGCTGCAATTTAAAGAAAAAATGAGAATTAAAAATGATATTTTCGGGTATTCGAATAAATGATTACAGAATGAAAGAATGTTTATTTACCGCGCGAGATGTTCCATTATTCAGAAGTCAATTTAAATCATCGTAGGTATAAAGAATGAATAAAAAATAAACATTTTCATGAATACTGAACATGCACGATGATAATAATATGTCGGATTCTGGATACATTATTGTGCTGTTTGGAAAGATTCCGCTCCGCTGCTGTTGGGGACTTATAAGAGATGCCCGAAAAGCGGAAAGAATGGGGAAAATCGAGGCATGCCGACTTATCCTGTTTTCTTCCTTCGCTTGTCTAAATTTCACTGGTTTATCACATTTACTACCAAACTCCAGAACTCACGATGATTTATTTTACCGTCGAACGTAATCACGTAAACACGGCACCGTAACCAACACTCACAATATGTCGTGTTTGCAGGACTATTATTAATTTTCAACTGACCACGATGACACATATTTCTTGAAGAAGAAGATAATAATAATCTAAACGAGAATATGAAAGAGAACAAGACACAGAAAGACAATGGTCGCAACTGGGGCTCGAACCCAGACCTCTCGTCTAACCGGGACTTGCGCGTAAACCAATTTCGCTATCGCCACCTTATTGTTATCTTCTTCTTCAATGATATATTACATTGATGGGAATAACCATTAAAAGTTATAAAAGAGATGGATATTCATTTACACTTTTATAAAAAGTCAATAGTTTCATATGAATAAATTCGGATACATTTATCCGAGACGCTATCCAGGATACAAACCAATTCTTAGAATGATTTTTTCCAATAAAAAGGGTAGTTGCCCATAATATGGAAAAATAATTAGTTGAAGACAATATTGTTAATTTAAAATTTGAAATATGAGATTGACAGTTATGACGGTTTGACAGAAGGTGGCAATAGCGAAATTTGTTAAGGCGGTACACAACCCTAATAATTTTTGTTTGCTCAAAACTCATATTTTAATAATTTCCGGCGAATCCGTAACTAAAAAAACTTTTTTTTTATTTCCATGCCGCACAGGAAATGCGAGTTATATATATATATATATATAATAAATGAATAAAATCAGCACCTTCACATTAATATATTTTACGTGCAACGATTTTAAAACTTTATAACTCGTTTTTCAACTATAAAGTTAGCGGTAAGCACCAGATTTTATTTTTCTAGACGATGAATTAATAATTTCAGGAGGATAACATGGAGACACATTTTAAATATTTGTAACACGTTCTTCAGAATTAATTAAAATGAACGCGGCGGAAACGTCGTATCTCCAGGCCAGCTAGGGTGCATTCGACCATACGTTTGTCCGATACGCCGTGCCGCAGTCTATATTTGTTCACTTACGTCGTTAAGATTCCCACATTATTTGTCTTCTTCTTCTTTTCTTTGATACGGCAAATTCGACAGTAGGTCCGTCCACTGCACGAGTCGCGACTCGCAATTTGAATACACGGCTTCTTTACTTACGTCGTTAAGATTCTGAATATATTTTAGGGTATATTGCCGTCTTATCGCGCACGTCCCGGTTAGACGAGAGGTCTGGGTTCGACTCCCAGTTGCGACCATTGTCTTTTTTCTGTGTCTTGTTCTCTTTCATATATTCGTTTAGACTGTTATTGTTATCTTCTTCTTCAATGATATATTACATTGATAGGAATAACCTTCAAAAGTTATAAAAGAGAATTTTTCTTATACAAAACACATATGTATTTGTACTTGGTCGGTATAAGGTAGGAAGATGGAAAAAAAGTTTTTGTACGTGGAAATTACAATTTTGGAAAAAGATACAAGGCTGAATGCTTGTTATAACACCAGCGTTATCCTGTCTTTCGGTTTTGCTCAAATTTCTCATCAATTTTGATAAAATATTTTTGTATGATCGTTATTACTGCGTGAAATCTGATCCAATGAACTAATTTTTTTTTAAATTAGCTTCACATAGGAGGCCCTGGGGAAAATCTTTGGCGATGCTGTGTGGAGGTTCTTTTTAGGAAAGGAAGGAGAGGAAGTTCTGGGAAGGAAAAAGGTATGAGGGGTGGGTAGGAATCTGGGGGTCAGTGTATCTAGGAGTGACGTGTGAATCTATCCCTCCCACTGCAGTGCAAGGCGATGTTCCGAGAGAGTACAGCTGGAGAAGCCAGAGGGACTCCATTAACCATTCTCTCCCAAACCGGCCTGCATGGAGTTGAAGAGTAGTCGCATCCGCCTCCAAGATCCGGACAAACCTCACCCCATGAACCCGGGTACTTATTCTAAGTCACCAAACGTAGCGAACCACTTGGGGTGACCTATGGTAGAGGTGTTGGTTATCCAATATTGGTTCCCGGGGCGGCGATACCATTAACTCTAAATGTGAAAAATAATTCACACAAGCGATGAAGTAGGTACCTACCTACATTGCGAAAAATATTTAATAAATAATTATGTATTTGAAATGTGTATTTCATTTGTTCAAATTTTTGAGAGATATCATGTAGTTTCAAGTTTAATAACGGTTCTTATTACAAAAGGATTTTCTGATCGCGTCTCTAATTTTTCAACAAAAAAAGTACTATTATTGTTAAGAAATTTGACAACATTTTCATGGATCTGCGCTAGTTTTTTTTTTCTTTTTTAAATTTATTTTTTTTTTCTTCTTAGAAAAAAAAAATAAATAAATAGCTTAGCTGTAAAATGGGTTCCGTAGCTCAATCGGTAGAGATGTTGCCATGTAAGCAAAAGGTCCTGGGTTCGCTAATATTGTCTTCATTTAATTAAATATTATAGTTTGAGATTTTACTCATAAAGTTTAAAAAAATAAACAATGATTTTTTATTTTTTTTTATTTTTATCAATTTTCATTTGTAGTACGCCATTTTAATTTTAATTGCTTTTCAGATTCAATAATATTATTATTTAATTTATAAAAAACATTTTCTATGCAAGTTCTGCTATGTAAATATTATTATTACGCGTGATAGCAGTTTCGCCTTCTGAAAGCATTATCAAACTTTGGTTAAACCACTTATTTTTTTTATTTTTTTACATATGCATATATATTACAAAATATTACAATGTGATACTTTGTCTGTCCAACCGAGAAGAATACCCGTTTCAGGACAGCCAAATTGTATATTTAGTTCATAATATTCTTAACAAAGGAATGGTTTCGTTCAAGATATCACGGGAATTTTCTTCTGTCATGACAACTTTTGAGAACATTAAGAATTGTATATAATTAAAGGATGGTTTCTTTATGTCTTTAAAAGAATCGCAAAGATGTGATTTTTTTCAAGGTCAAGTCAGAGTGAATGCATTTATTAATGTTCTATGAGTGTTTTCTTTAGTGAGATCACAAGTAGGAGATTCTTTCCAGGCCATTTTAGAAAACATTTACAATTGCATAATCGGAATTTACACATTTATAAACCAATATTTGACATATGAATTCCCAATGTATTTATGACTATTTAATTTTAATAAAGTACTATAATTTTTAGAATTTATTAAATAGTAGAAATTACACAATTATAATCCAAATATATGACAAATGATTTTTTCAAGCTCGTTTTGGAGAATAATAATTAATTTAGTTGTTTATTTATTTCTTTTATATTACGTCCAGAGGGCTTTTACATAAATTAAAAAAACAGGACCGCCATCTTTAACATGAGAAAAGAAATAGTTAAGATAAAGTTACGATGGGAATAAAAAGTATATAAATTAAATAAAAATATAAGCAACAAAGATTTAATACCGTGAGATATATAATATCAATATGTTACGATTAAAAAAATACGTACATAATATAAAAATCCAACCAACCAAAATTTTAAAGTAAGTGGTCCAAGGTTTGCAAAATTGCAACATTAACCATGTCTTTAACACCTATAAGTATGTTTCGCTGTGTTAAGCCGATGCGATGTATCGATGGTACCGACCTCCTGTACCTCTCTATTGAGTTGCAGGAGTTCGAAACTATCGGAACTATCCAATTTCGAATTCAATATTTTAGTTAAAAAAGCTAACTCATTTTTTTCCAATGTACAAAGTCTCTTCCATACTTCCATACTCTTCCGTACTTACAAAGTAGGAGTCATCATTTGGGAAAATAACGGCCAGAAAGTAGGAGTCATCATTTGGGAAAATAATGGGCAAACTAACGACCTTCAGTCAAATTTAAACAATGCTGATAACAGCATATATATATAAAAACTAAACTTTGAAAGGGTAAAAACCATTAATAATTTACGTCATTTAATGAAACCAATATAGATAATAAAAATATAAATAAAATTTCATCATTAGTATCTACCTAAAATAATAAAAATCTATCGTCCCTAAGTGGTTTAACCACAGTTTGATAATACCTTCAGAATGGGAAATAGCTGTCTGATTTAATGAATTAAATAATAATATTATGAAATAATAAAAAATTAAAATAAAAATTAGCCATGATGTTGACCCTATAATTGTCTTTAATCTTAGATTTGCAGATATATTTTTTTTTTTTACTGACAAAGACAAAATTATTTCCCCGACCAATCTTCTATACAGGGTGTAACGGGACGTACCCTAGGGATTTTAACCATCGATTCCTGACATTATTTGGAGTAAAAAATGTAAACGAAATTTTGGTCTCCGGTGACATTTTTGATGTTCTTTTTAATTTATTTTTTCTCCAAAAACATTAAAAAATGGTAGGTGTTGGACAGTTGGAGGCGGGGTGAGGGGTTGTTCGGTTACTCGGCTTGATCAATGACCACAAGCAGAAGATAATTTTTTTGTTTGAATTTGAAGAAAAAAAAATTTAAAAAAAAATAATGTCGTCAAAAAAGTCACCCGAGACCAAAATTTCATTTACATTTTTTACTCCAAATATGCTCAGAAATCGCTGGTTAAAATCCCTCGGGTACGTCCTGTTACATCCTGTATATATAAAAATCTAAAAATGTTTGTATGTCCGCTATACGTTGCTAAACCATTCATCCGATTGCGATGAAACTTTGGGGATTTGATGTGTGCATGCCCGCGATGGTTCCTATATATATAATAGTGAGTTCTGGCATTATGAAATTTGTATAAAAAAATGTAATAAAAACTGAATGTATCGTAACTGAATGTATGTAATACGGGAGGGGGGAGGGGAACTCGGGAGGGGGGTTCGCGGCACGGGGGAAGCGGGAGAAGGGAGTGAGGAGAGGGAAGGTGGGGAAGGCGGAGTGGAAATGCTAGAGGGGACGGGGCCGCGGGAGAGGAAGGAGAGGCGGAAGGGAACGGGACGAATGGGAAAGGACTCGCAGAGAGAAACAATTTCTTTATTGAATGGCATAGCAACGTATGCCGGGTACTCGCTAGTAGTTGAATAAATTAAAATTCAGTTTCGTTTCAGTGGATGGGACCTCCTAAAAACATCCCTACTGTCTGGAGTCAAGGTTGCCGATGACGTCATACTCCCGGGAATAAAGGATTGGATCGTTTATGAAAACTATGGTAAATATATATTAACAATGTTGTGTTAACAGTTAACAGAATTTGCACGGTCTCTGAGATTATAAAACAATATTGTTTTTATCTTTTGCTGTTTCATGAACATATTCCATATTCCTAATATTCCATTAAAGTATTAGGAATAATATTTATTTCTTAAATTACGTTTTTTTTTAAATTATTCCTCACCTCAAACTCACACCCACACATACACGGTACAGACCAAATGTTGCCCAAAATTATCAGCAATATTCTCGGCTAAAGTTTTTGTTTTAATTTTTTTGGTGATGCCTAATGATGATTTTTGTAAAATAATGTTTGTTGTGAAAATGGTGTGCTAACGCCTGCAATTTGGGAAGGCTTATTGGATAACCAACACATCTGCCATAGGTACCCCAAGCGTTTCGCTACGTTTGGTGACTTAGCAGGGGTGCCCGGGTTTATAGGGTGAGGTTTGTCCGGGTCTGCACATCAGCTGCAAGGCAGGCCGGATCGAGAGAATGGTTTAGGGAGTCCCTTTGACTTCTCCAGCCGTACTCTCTCGGAATATCACCTTGCATCGCAGTGGGACGGATGGATTCATACGTCTGTCACTCCTTTACACACTGACCTCAGATTCCTACCCACCCCTAATACCCTTTTAGAACTTCCTCTCCTTCCTTTCATAAAACTACCCTTCACACAGCATTTCCTAAGATGACATAGGACCTGAAGGGAATTATTTTCCTCAGTGCCACCTGTGTGTAATGTAAAAAATAAAAAAAATAACCAGATAGTAAGAGTTTGGAATAAAATAAATTTCATATTTAAAAGACTAACGTCATAAAACAATATTTTTATTTTTATTTTTATTAATATATATTGAAGCTATATTATAACACTCAGACAATGAAATAGAAAAACAGTTTTCGGGCTGCCGTTTTCCATATTTTTGAGGCGGACCCCGGGAACCATGTAATGGATTACCAATACCCCTGCCATACGTCACCCCAAGTGGTTCGCTACGTTTGGTGATTTAGCAGGGGTGGCCGGGTCCATGGGGTGAGGTTGGTCTAAGTCTTGGCGGCGAATGCGTTCTCAAAAGTGTGTGGATGGCCGGATCGAGAAGAACAGAGATCTCTGCAGCCGGACTCTCTCAACCCAACCCCTCTTACCCTTTTCCTTCCCAGAACTTCCTCCCGTTCCTTTCCCAAAAAGACCCTCCAAGCAGCATCACCCCAGGTGACATGGGCCTGAGGATTTTTTTCCTCAGGTCCTTGGAGCCACTGAGATAATAATACACAAATCAGGGAAAATTCTAAGGGCTCTAAAAAGTGCTTCAAAACTGGCAAACTTCGATTATTTTTTTTTATTTCATTTTAATTTTGTTCATTTAAAATAATAAAAAAAGGAATTATAATCGATTCATATCAGGCAATATTTTTCTCGCACATGAACAGGAGAGGTAGAGAAGCACACGGAATGTCATTCAGCTCGAAAGATCCTTGCAAGGAACCCGGGTGCTGCGTGAGCGCTCCGCAGCGCTCCTCCGCACCGGAGGGACTCCCGGGCCCCCAACTGCTGAAGCCTGCTTCAGAAAGCGTCTTGCCTGAAATGTTAAGGTTAAGGCTCCGTTAAAGCGGCATTGAAAGGGAGTAGTATGTCAGAAGGATACAGTAAATTAATAGATAGTACACTTATAAATATGTAAATAAACAAGTAGGTGCAAGTGAACAGTCACATCAAGTATTGTAAAATTGGTGAATTAGTAATCCAATGACTTCAGTAGGACAACTGTCTAATCGTCTGTATCTGTTTGCTGATTTCGTGAATAATATTAGACTTTAGCATTTACAAATTGTATTATTTTTAATATGAGCTCTATACTTTGTTTAAGGAGCTAAACGTCGCAAAATTTATAAAATTGGGAAGACTTCGGTGGCTGAGTCATGTGGAGAGAATGACCGAGCATCAAGCACCAAAGTCCCTGCTGAACTCAAGACCAATAGGGCGAAGGAGCCTGGGAAGACCAAGACTAAGATGGAGCGACAACGTCCTCAAAGACATATCTATCTTGGAGCTTCTAAACTGGAGAGAGCTGTCACAAAACCGAGATGAGTGGAGGAAGACTCTGGGGGAGGCCAAGACCCACCAGGGGTTGTAGAGCCAATAGTGATGATTATTTTTAATAAATCGTTGGTAGTTTAATAAAGATTTTGGTACAATAGTGTTTAGGGTTCTTTTACCGTATTTTTGGTAAATTTTAGAACCATACTCGTTTTACGTAAATCTTTTATTATGTTTATGGGAAACTCTTTCTCTTCAGGCTTACAATATTATAAAATAATAATCTTCGAACAGGTGAAACGTTCAGAGACTTGCATATTATTTTAATGTTGCTTCTGTGTGCTTTGGTATTTTATGGTAGAAGAATTTTGTAACGTTTTGATGGAACCTGTATTAGTTTGATAATAATGTTCTCAAGAAGTAATTCCATAACGGATAGTGGATTCATTAAATCCTTAGGCACCGATGCATAGTCTGGAAACGCACCAAAAGCGCGCTTAACATTTATACACAGCTGACATTTGGCATATGAGAATGGGTAGTTTCTACGACTCGCTCTTGAGTTTATCAGCTCAGCTGTGGAAAGATTTGCCGGCCTCTGTGTTTCCTTCCTCCTACAACATGGGTATCTTCAAGATTCAATTTGCGTGGAAATGCCACTGATTAAAAGGCTCGCGATGACGTTACGTTCACTCTTTCCTTTCCACAAAAAGACCCTTCCACACAGCAACACCAAAGACGACATAGGCCCTGAAGGAAATTGTTTTTTTCAGGGTCTCCTGTGTGGAATTTATTTAAAAAAAATATTTCCTATCCTTACAAGGAATAAATACATTTTTTTAGCCATTTGTTGCCTCCAGGCGGATCGAATAACACACGTGAGTTTCTCCTAAATTACAAATAAGTAATGTAACACTTAAATGGAATAAAAATAAGGTATGTAAAATCAATAGTCACTATAATATTCGGACCCTTAAATCATTGTTCAAGTATTTTTCTATTGAACTACTTTTACCAGTATTAATTGAGAGCGGATCACGTGCGTTGTACTGCCCGTCTGTAAATGAAAAACTTAAGTGTTGTCCTTACCTTCGATTGTCCTATGCTCTCCTGGAGTCAATAAGTCACTAAAACCCACCATGATGTGATCCTTGTTAAAGTTACCCTCTGGTGTACTTTTAACGTACTCGATGAATGTGTCTGCGCAAAATTTGGCTTCCTCCGCACTATTAAGAATAATTAGGTGTGCTTCTTCGGATTCACACATTTTGAAGGCATCGTTCCAGGAACTTGCAACTTTATGAAGTTTGTAACAGCTTTTTGTGAATGGTGATTTTTTTTTATATCCTGTAATAAAAAAGGGCATTGGATTTTAAAATGAAAATGACTTCTGATCAGGGTGTCAAATCCCAGCACTAGGATTGAAGGAAGGTGCTTTGTATGTGACAGTTAACATGTGTGAATCTTGGAGGAGCGAATCGTGAAACCCAGATGAGCAAAGCAATTTACCCTCTATCATGTATTAATGTTTGTCTGACAGAGTTGTCTCACTTAGAAGTAGGATATTTAATAGAACACTAACACTATTGTGTGCAGCTGTTGGGGCCGGAAAACACAAACACCTGTAAGTATGTATGTGAATGCCGATCCATCCCAATGTACTTAATTAATTACAACCGGTGGGCATCGCCAAACACTCAGTGCCAAACTCCGACAAAGTGACTGGACTAGTTAACAAAGAATCGTGGAAAAAAATGGTGATTGAAAGCAAAATTGATATCCCTATGGTCTAAATGCTTACGGGAGCGCCACCGACTCTCCAAGTAAATTTATTTTTAAGTGATATGTATAGTTCATACCAGTATTATAAGTCCCACAATCTATACATGCCGTAATAGCACTGGAGTCTATGTTCCGATATAAAGTGTCTTTCTCGCATATAAACAGAAATGCAGTAGTAGCACACGGTATATCGTCCAACTGGAAAAATCCGCGTGGAGTGCCTAGATGTTGCGTGAGTGCCCCGCAGTGCTCCTCCCCGCCGGATGGGCTCCCGGGGCCCCATTCACAAAAGCCTGCTTCCGAGAGGGTTTTTCCTGAAACATTCAGATGATATATTATTACCAATGGAAAAGCGTGTACTACAAGCAAATATTCACACTTAAGAACAACAGTTGGAGTTGTATTTACCATCGATTGTCCTATGTTCTCCAAGATTCATAAAGTCAGTAAATCCCACCATAACATGATCTTTGGAAAAGCCTCCCATAGGTGTGCTTTTACCATACTCCAAGAATATGTCTGTGCAGAGTTTAGCTTCCGTGGCACTGTTTAGTACGACGAGGTGCGCTCGTTCGGCTGCACACACTTTGAATGCGTCGTTCCAGGATCTAGCTGTGGTGTGAAGTTTGTAACAGCTCTCTGACATAGATGGATACCTCTTATAACCTGTATTAAAAAAAAGTATGATTTTGCATTTTAAATCTGGCTTTGTAATTTTTTGGTGCATCTACCCAAATGCAACTTCGGACAGCCACATTAACAATGTTCTAGTCACCGGCTTATTGGCTGCTTCATAATGCTTATACCTAGTCCCTCTTCTCTAAATAATTGATCGATTTTCATCCCAGGTATGTAGGATATATCTAAAGTGCTCTATTTATCTCAAAATGGACATTTTAATATAACAAAGATGGTTTAAAGATAATTTCGTAGATTTTTTCAAAATTTTTCACGGACCGCGATTATGCATTCTATCGAAATATGGCATTGGTAACATAAGAATGGTTTTAGTTCGAAATATAAAAAATATTATTTTCCGAATTACAAGTACAATACTTCTTTAGACTGATTAGAGTGATTCTGCCTAGAAACTTTGTATTTACACGCGAACATGCAAAGGGTTTTCATTAAAATTTTGCAGCGACCACAACTTTATACACGAGGATTGCACTTGAAACACGAGGATTTTTTCAAATGATATTATTTGAACAAAAATTAAAATTTAGAATAGTAGCTTCGCTACAAAATTTATCGATTTGTTTTACTATTTAATTATATGATTTGAAATGTGTGTTGCAGAATACAATATTTTTTTTTGTAAAGTTAACAAAACTGCGAACGACCAATTATTATTATACTTAAACATATATTTCAAAATTTAAACATAACTTCACTGGATAAAATAACAATATTTCGAAATCAGTTAATATTTTTTTCTAGAATAGAGTAGATAAATACGTCTATAAAGTGATTTAAAAATAACATATTTCTGGTTACGTCTTTTTTCCCCCTTAAGATCGAATCTGTTTGCGAGTTCCAGCATGAATTGTGAAATTTGGAAGATGCAAATGGTTTTCCTCTGATTTTTGTAGCATATATTATTATACGGTATCAGATGAACAGTGCTTTGAATTAAGTTTGGTTTTGGGAATGCTTTCATCAAGTCGGCCGAACCAAAAAGCTCGCGGGCCGCAGGTTTTGCACGGCTGCTTTTCTTAAGGTCATTTCTAAAAACACTTTTTTTTTGACGTACCTGAACCACAGGGATCACACGCTGGTTGAGATTGGTTACTTTTGGAAATAGTGTTTGTAGTGAAGCCTCTCTTGTTATTTGGTACCTTTCTCTCGCATATGTATTGGAAATATACATCGCAGGGCACGTCGTTCAGTTTCAAACCATCATCGGATGTCATCAAACTGCCACATTGCTCATTGCCGCCATCGTTGTTGGGCTCTCCGACCGCCCATTTGTCATAGCCCGCTTTCGTCAGCGTCTGTCCTAAAATATTTAATTATTTATTTTATTTTAGGGAAACCAATAGTTTACAGTGTGGTTAATTTATACATCTGTAATTCATCTAACTGAGAAACAAATTATCGATTTCCTGAATATAATACCTGATTACTTCATTAAAATTTAAGTGCTACACTAGCAACTAACAGACAATCGGTATTTTTTTAAATACGTTTGTATATAAAAAATTATAGACATTCCGTAAATTATTTATATTTTTATTAATTATTTGTACGGGGGTGGCATTTTCGCTACCAGCGTTTCGCAAAGTCGGCAACAAAAGCAAATCTAATCTTGCCTCTTTGCCACCAACGTATGACGCTGCACGGTACCATGCATTTATGACGTATCATCAAGTCCAAAAATGGTATGATATTAAAAAAAATCCAGATAACTGGGGCTGGAAACGTGGCACCAATGGGGCTTGTTCCAGTATGACAAAAAACCAGCACCCGAGACTTGATAAAAATTTATTTGTTGTTATTGTAAAAAATGATGCGGCGTAGCATGCGGCTGCAGGAAAGCTGGATTGAAGTTATCTATTGTATGTGGGTGCTGAAATGGTCAGCCGAAATTCGCCAGAGGTTTACATCGATATCGAGGACGAAGATAAAGAGATTTTGACAATGAAAGCCCAGAATCTCAGTACTACAGGCAATGAATTAGATTATGACATCGATGACGAACACTATTATTAAGATGTCAATATCAACCAACCGTAACATAATTACGAATTAGTCGAACTATGCGCGGCTCAAGCACCATTTCGAAATCTACAAAGTCACGGTCTGCTAACCGTACTACCGTAATACGCCAGACTTGGATACTGTTGGGGGCCACGTGCCTTTTGATTGGAGTTCGTCGAGATGGCCCGCGGCTGAATGCGCTCCTTGGAGGTATAGCGGCCTCCTGCCCAATTAGAAGGACGACCTTGGTGCTCTGGATTCCGCGCCGTTCCCGGATGGGAAGGCTGGAGTTCCCGTCCCGTCTCGTGTTCTCTCTCTGCGAAGCAAGATCGCGTTCGTCTTCCGGGGTTATTTCCGTATAGTTAGTTTAGCGTGTCCATTAGGAGTCCATCTGGTATGTGTATTTTTCTATATTCCTTTTGTTACCTTGGTATGAAGTTTGTACACTTCCATGTTGCTTTTTGGTTTGGATTCAATACATTTTTATAAAGTTCATCTTCTTTTATTTGACTGAAAACCCTACCTACATGACAGATAACTACTTGGCCCACTATCCTGAGCCCTGGTCTCTGCTCTGCCGCAAGGTTACATTTTATACGAACATGATACGTTTCAATTGAAGACCCAGAACATTATAATTAACAGTCGATCAAAGTGTCTTCATTTATTTTTGTAATTTTATTTTTATTTGTAATTAAAAGCTGCACCTTTCTAGCTTATTTTAATTTATTTTAAAAATTATAGGCCTGCAGAGTGTAGGTCGTTCATTTTAATTTTTTTTTTCAAATTTTGATGGCTTTCACCCTACAGGGGTTGATTATTATAATATATCGTTATTTGCTCATCGTAGCGTATTGATTTTTATAAAATTAAGTTCTTAATTTCAAATTTATATTAATTGAAAAGTTTAATTTATAGGCCTGCAGAGCGCAGGCCATTAATGCTTTTTTTAAATTTTCTGGCCTTCAGCCTTCAAGGGTTAATTATTATTTAATGTATTGTTATTTGCTCATCGTAGCGTATATAACATGACACTATTCTAAATTTCAAATTAATATTATTGAAAAGTTAAAATTATATAAACTAACCTTGGTTCAAATGTTTTGGCGATGGAAATATAATATCTTATTTTTTCTAATAACATACTTCAATGATCATAGTATAATTATGTATATGACGAATACTTCCCTAAGACTTTATGTCGGTGAAGATATCCATTTACGGTAGATCATTAGCCATTATTGCTTGGAATATCTATTAATTTTCTAATGATAAGCTTTTAGTCCTCACTACATTATTGGTACATTATTTGTCCGTAAGATATTTTTCCTCTCCTATAGTACAAAGAGTTTAGGCAGTTTTGACTAAAGCGCCATTATCTTCGGAATAATTAATATTCTTTAGAAAATATGTAAAACAATTGATTAGGTTTGATAAACGAATTTATAATTTTCAAGCGGCCACAAAATTAGATAATTATTTTCAAAGTTATGATTTTTTTAAACTTTCAAACAGTTCTCCTGAATATTTAGCATAATGCCATTTATCTTTTCCAGCGTCGATATATAGAAAGGATAAATAAATATATATATAATATCTCCTGTTATAATACACTTATAATTATAACAGGAGATACACCATAATACTATATATGTACCTAGTCCATATTATTCACAACATGGGCAAGTGCATGTTTGTTGACTAATCCTCAAAATATGTAATTACAAAGCAATGAACTAAATAAAGAAAAAATAGATCATCACATAATAATATTAATCCATTATCCTGACGACGAAAACATTGTTTTTGAAACATGTTGATAACCTTAATAAAATAGTGGTGTTCACAAAGTTTTCATTACATCACATAACACACCATTACATTTTATGCAGTTTGGTACACATTTAATATAGCATAGGGTTAGCATTTTGTTCTGAAATTATTTTACCGGTTTTTTTCTTTAAAAGGATCTCACGAACGTGTTCTTTCAAATATATATTTTTAAATAATTCAGGACTATCAGTAATGTTGTTTACAATTTTATATAGCGATATCACATCTGAACATTGTCTACTTGCAACCCAATGTGTGAATTTAGAAATTTTTTGATGCATCATATAAAATCGATATAAAATCGATCGCGCGATTTTTAGTAAAATAATTTAACGTTTTTTTCTGAATCGTTTCAATTTTGTTTATTCTATTTTTAGGAAGACGTTTCAAATAGATATTAGTATTACACATCTGCCGGACCTGCCCCGATGATGAACACTTCAGCGCTGTCCGAAACGTTGGCTAAAGAAGGAGGTAGCGGAGCATGGCATAACAACCCAAAAACAAATAACGAAAATTTTGAATGCCTCCTAAAATTCTATTGAAATTATTGTAAAACTAATCTCACCCATTGAAAATGTCAACTTCCGGAAATTTGACAGCTGATCTTAAATTTTTATTTGAGAATCTTGGTTCGGAAAGATGCATTGTCCGCTTTTGTTCAGTTTTACAATATATTAAAAGAAGTTTTTTTATGGACATTTTATATACATTTTTCATAAATGTTTTATATAAATGTTTTTCATTGCCAAGAACGCAAATGGAGAGTATGTGGATCTTCAATTTATCGCCTAGTAAAGACAAAGTATTGTGTATTATTATTTTTAATTGTTAAACTAACGTTTAAGACAAGATTTTTATGCGTAGCACAAAGGGTAACAATTATTATAAGCAATAAGTATCCGCCTGAAACACTTATCCACATTGAAAAATCTTCCGAGAAAATAAACATGACGCCAACGGGACTTGAACCCGTGCCCTTCTGATTGCCGGTCAGCTGCTCTCCCAATTGAGCCATGGCGGCTTATCTTATACCCACCAAATGATTCAATATATACTACTGTTTCATTGAACAATTACTGCTTGTTATATTTTTCCACCTGAAAACAACCAACTTTATTTTTGCGAGAGAGACACTGTTAGTGTTAAATCCGTCGCTAGGTGACGTCGAGACAAACTATGTCTTCATTTATTGGGGAAATACTTACGAAAATCGGGGGACGTTACAAAAACGCAATGTGCAAACTTTAGCGAAAATGTGCTTATTTGCTTTCGCGGTTACAATTTTTGTAGATACATCGTGTTATGTAGCTTGAAGTATGCTAAATTAATTCAAATAAAGAAACTTACCTTCAATTGTCTTAAACTGTGTTGGAACCACCAAAGAAGTGAAGCCAGACCAAATTTGGTTTTTATCCAATTTTTGGCCTAATTTTTTTAATATGTTCAAGTAGCTTTGAGCCTCCTCCCGACCATTGAGAATCAGGAGATGGGCTCCTTCGATTGAACAGGTTTCATAGGCATTGTGCCATTTCCTTGGTGTGGGCTGAAATTTGTAACAACTGTCTTCCAACGGATGAGTCTTTTTGTATTCTGAAAAAAAAAGGTTTTAATATCTAAAATACCAGAGAAAATAAGGGGTGGTTCGGAACGATTCCTGTTGTGCCCTTAGTATTTCTGATGCTTCCAGAATTTTTAAGTTCAGCATACATATTGACTGGTCAGTGGTTGATTGGGCATAGCGCTAGGATCCCATCCGGGCGTCGCGTGTTCAATTCCTAGGCTGGCTAAGTCCTCCATCACAACACAAGCAACATATTTGGCTTTCTGTGGTGGTAGTAGGAGATTTTCAAACGTTGTTGGGTTATTCGTAACCCGGGAATGTTTGTCTGTCTTTTAAAAAAAGAAAAAAATATATTCTTTTAATCTAATTGTTGAATTTAGTATGCAATATTGTGTTAACGAATACAAAAATACACAAACACGTAACATAGATTATTTTCTCTGATATGTACTTTCAAAGTTTAAAAATACTCTCCTGGTATTTGAAAAAATGAGGTTACTCCTTCATTTCGTGCGCCCTTCAATTCTTCATTCGTAGTTTTTACACAAGAATACAACCAATTCACTTGCTACTCAATCAAGTAAATTAAAAGGTATTGTTTAGCAATATATTAACTATATACTGAAAGTCCTGGATCCATAACATTAGACCATATCATTATTTCCATACCTAGATCGGAGTAACCACATTCAGCATTGACTGTCACAGTGCCGAGGTCTTTCTTGCAGATAAACCGGCTGGCCACCTCACAGGGTCCATCTGAGTAATGCCCATTGCGCAACATCCGCACGCAGTCGCGTCCTTCATCCGGGTTGGTGTCTAGGTGGTTTAGGTATATCACTGAACTTGGAACTTCTACAAAGAAATTAGAAAAAGAAGACTGAGATGAACAAGAGGCAAAGAAAAGCTTTTGCGGTCTAAATGTTGAAACGTTAAAAATTAAATTTATAAAAACTAGTTGAAAAATAATTCTGAATTAAATAAGCGCTAAACAAACCGCTAGCATTTTAAATGTTTTTTGGGAAACAGAATCAACGTAAACTTTGTAATTAAAAAAAAACAAAACATTTTGACTTATTTGCATTAGGATTGTCTGCAGTGTATTAACGTTTATTGCCATGGCCTGATAATATAATGAACCCAGAATCTAGAATGCAAAATCCTACCAAAGACATATTACAGAGCTGATAAGAAGTCATATGCACGAGTAGGTCTTTCAGGGGAACTTAATAAAGATCACCTAATATATTACTATTTTTATGTTAATTTCAATGCAACATAAATAACCATCTATAGACAAGGCTTTTTCAACTAGATTCAAACAGCAGTGCACGGCAATAGAAAGGTATATGCATTTCTCATTTTTGAAGATTATTTGACAAATTTTCATGTTTGTCAAAAATCGAATAGGTGCAACGTGAATTTTTTTTCAAATTAATTTTGATAAAAAATATGTTTTACTGAAAAAATGTAATAACTGTGAAAAATTGTAAAAAATTAAATTAGATAAATAGCAGACGAGATCTTTTTATTCAACAAAGTTGGTGAAATCGCGAATATTTCAAATTTGTTCACTCAAAATCGCTGATGTGGTTCTTTTGAATTAAGTGATTAAAAACAAATTGATATAATATTTATACATTTTTTTCAAAATGGGCAGTCCCACTCTTTGGAGAAAAATCGCGTCCTATTTAAGGCGCCGCATCCACGCTCAAAAAGAAGATGATTGAGAGATATGTAATTACGAATGTTAGAGGAGCGCGCTAATATTTAAAGCGATAAAATCGATGCGAAAATTGTAAAAGTGTTTAATAAAGCACGACTCGTTTAAAATAGAGCAAAAATCTCGTGAAAGGCGTCAAAAGTATCATTTAAAGGAACATTGTGAATTTTTTCACAACTCTTACTTATAAAATAACTGAAACAAACGTGTTTATAATAATTTTCGGAGCATAATTAGCGATTTTTTTGTTGTTGAGGGAATTTCAAATAATTTGCGTTTCAGCGTGGAAAACAAAAATAACATATATTTTTATAAGAGCTTCAAAACTTCAAATTTTTAAGGGAGATATGTAAGAAATCGGTAGCAATTCGGGTAGCGGCGGCTTAACAATAACGGCCTTAAGCTTTACATGCCTTACATGCCATGGGCATGCCGTGTTTCTAAATTATTTAGTCTGTTACCATTGCCATTTCTATGTAAATTAGACCAAACTATTTGAAATCACTTGAAATAAAGAAAGCCGTTATAACATAATCCCAAAAACTTAATAATCAGCTAAATGTGTCCATCAGCCCGATATTAGGGATATTCCCCATAAACTAGTAAAAACCTTTAATCACTTTATCCCTAAATCACCTGTTTAAATGACGAGTTGTCCCTGAATATATAATATGGTAATTCATTAAATATCACCCGTCTCTTTCACTGTTCCTTTGTATTATGTTTTGTCTCTGTCTTTACTATATAAGCTCACATAACGTGTAATTTTGATCAGTTTAATTTTATGCCCTGAAGATGCTTGAGTAAAGCGAAACCGGTCGGTATTATAAAAATTAAATAAATCGTAGTTTCAAACTAAAAATTATCCAGCTTCTTAGTATTTTTGAAACCGAACAAATATAAACACTTAACTCATTTTCATAAACGACAAATGGCTATCAATTAAGCTATCTGCCATCATCAAAAGGGGAGTCAATTTTTTTAACGATAAATGATACAATTGATTGTCTAAGTAACCAAACATTTTGGTAAATCACTTAAAGGAAGATGCAAATAAAAATTGATTGGGATACAATTTAATGAATAGGTACTTCTATTGTCGACATAACTGTCGCAATAATAAAAACTAAAATATTTATATAACTTAATAATAACGTAATAAAATTTCGTTATTGTAAATTGTTCTTCGACACAGCATGGGTTTTATTAACGTAATAAAATGTCGTTATTGTAAATTGTTCTTCGACACAGCATGGGTTTTATCAATGAACGTGTTTTAAATTTTACAACTCTTAACTTTTACACAACTATTAACAATCAATTTGTATCAGCTGAGGATCAATTTGGTAGCGGTTATCGGCGCCGGAAAGTATTTATTGGATAACCAACATCTCTGCCATGGGTCACCCCAATCGTTCGCTGTGTTTTGTGACTTAGCAGGGGTGCCAGGAATCACGCGGTGAAGATTGGTTTGAGATCTTGGCGGCCGCCCACTTACTGTTTTGTGGGCCGGATTTAGAGAGACCGGTAGAGGGACATCTTTTCCCCTCTTCAGCCGGTCTTTCTCGTCTAGCACCGCAGTGGAAGGGATAAAATTACACATCCGTCACTCTTTGCCACACTGATCAGCAAATTCCTACCGACTCCTTCTGTATTTTTCTTTCCCAGATATTTCTCTCCTTCGTTTCTTAAAAAACTTTCCACATCCTCAAAGATGACAAAGAAATAATTTTCCTAATGGCATCCTGTGAGGAGCTGATGTTCAAATAAAATCATAAATTATCGTTTATCGGTTGTTTCAAATTTAAGACATGTTTATTAGTAAATGGTAATAAAGATAAATCGGATATAAATACCATTAAAAGCCGCGTAGTTTAGTTCGGAGTATAAGTCATGTAGTCCGATCCACACATGGTTGGTGGTGCTGGATATTAAGGTAATCAGAAGTTTCACCTCCTCCTCAGAGGTTGGCACCACGAGCTCGGCGTTATCCAAGGAACACTTGGATATAGCCTCTCTCCACCCTAGCGCATCTTTGTGTTCTTTGTAGAAAGCTTTAAAAGGAGCGGAGTAAAAGTAGTCACGTCTGAAAAATGGTTCGTTCTCCATCGTTGATCCTACAAGGAAAAAAAAATATGACGTTAACACTCGGAATGCCATCCTCTTCCAATATAGCACTCCTTGATGTGCACTGTGCAGGGGTAAAGCGCAAATCGCCCGCCGGCCGTACAATGGCAGACATTATTTCGTTAATAAATTCTTTGCAAAATTGTATTTTTGTAAATAGCACCTATTTTTGAAAATGTATTTATAAAAAAAAATGTTTATACATCGATCGTCCAGCTGATTAGTCAGACATCTCCAAATACTAAACATTGAGATGATCAAGTTAGAAATATTCGAATGGTCACCATAAACCACAAATCTCAACACTTTTCTATGTTTATATATTAAATATCGATAGAGGACGTTTGAAATGCTAAAAGGGACAGTATTTACAATATTCTATGTTTTTTTTCTTCTTTTCACGAAATATTGCTAAGAAAATATTCCGGAAAAGTAAGTCTTTGACGTCGTGCATTTTAAGATGATTTTTTTTTTCAAAAATTTACAAAAACATGAGAAATTACAACAGTAACCTCAAAAACTACAAAATAAGAAAAAACTATAAAACAGAAAAATTTCTTGAAAAAATAACAACTTTCTGTTCGCTCTGCTTAACAATTAACATTTTGTCCTTTAGAGCATTTCAAATTTTCATGATCGGAAATGAAAGAGTTTTCTCTTTGCCTGTATAAAAAATTCCGTAACCGATAATGCTATAAAAAAATACCGGGAGGCATGTTGGTTTGGTACATTAGTACGACATTTTGAAATTACCTAGAAAACACCAATATTTTGTTTAATCCACTGCAATTTTTCTGCTGCTTTGGTGATATTTTTATGAGTAGGTAATCTGAGTATTGTACCAGATAGTGGGTATACTATACCTACATATCACTCAACTCAAATTATGATTTTTCGAAAATTTCAATTAATCAAATGGACGATCGACATACCTGTCTTAGGTGTTTACACCAGAACAGCTTCTTCCATTCATATAAATGTTTGAGTCTCTCTATTGTTATAAATACAATATACAATAAAGGAATAAAAAAGAAATCTTGAGTTATATTGTAACAATTATTATAAGCAATAATTATCAGCCTGAAACACTCATCTACATTGAAAAAATCTTCCGAGAAAAGATACTTGCCATCAACGGGACTTGAACTCGTGTCCTTCTGACTGCCGGTCAGGTGCTCTCACCGCTGAGCTATGGCGGCTTATCAAATACCCGCCAAATAATTCAATATATACTTGTGTTTCATTCAACAATTACTGATTATTACATTTTTCCACCTGAAAACAACCAACTTTATTTTTGTCTGATATATCTGATAATTATTGCTTATAATAATTGTTACCCTTTGTGCTATGCATAAAAATCTTGTCTTAAACGTTAGTTTATCAAATAAAAAATAATAATGAGTTTTATTGTATTTTTCATAAAACTAAATAAGTGAAAAATACCCATAAAATAATAAAAAAAAACAAAGTTTTTTTTAATATTAAATATCTACTAGTGTTTTCATCTTTCATCTTAGACGCGCTGTCTCTTAGGCCGGCTGGAAGCCAATAAAAAATGGTTAAACCGGGGATTGAAACTTCCTCCCCAGGGACTGACTTTGAGTGAATACCGATAAGAGTTATGCCAAATCTTATTTGGATGGTACCGACGCGACTATTATTTCATATATTAACTGTACATCCAATTTGGCGCGTTTGTGAGTGAAAGACAAATGCATTTTTATCCACGTCGAGTTCATCTGTCGAGTTTCATCCCTATCGGAAGTCGGGAAGCGGGTTAATTTCCACTTCCAAGATTTGCATTCACACAAAACCAAAATTGAGATTCAAATAGATGTGTTTAAAAATAATTTATTTGAGATATCCCGAAAATAAATACTGATCTAAGCATTAGTAAATCGAATTTTTTTTTCCTTTCACAAATATAAAAATTCTGAAATAAAATTAATTATTTGTGGGGGACAAAATGAGGGTCTGGAATAATATTCAGACTTTTATTTCCTTCCGAGGTGACAAAAGTCAAATTTCTTTTTTTCAGTTTGCATAAAACCGGGGCAAGTTCGATGACTACAATCGTATCCACAGTGGATTCGTCGGCACCCGTAGGGGGGCAAACGTCAAAAATCCATGATGGATTTTTTGGCACACTGAGAATAGTGAATTTCGGAAGACAGTGGATCAAGCGGGTGTCCAAAGAAAGCAAGCCTAAGAGGTAGGCAGACTGCATAAAATATGAATGGAGCAGGAGAACTGAAGATGAGGCGTCAGGGACAATAGTTAATGATGATCTTTGTGAAGAAGGTCAAATTGTATTCGGGAATAAAGCGCGCGCCATGTTGATGTTTTTTTAACACCAGCTCCACACAAGAGGAACTCAGGAAAAAAATCCCTCAGTACCTATGTCATCTGTGTGGAGGGTCTTTTTAGGGAAAGGAAGGACAAGAAGTTCTGGAAGGAAAAATGTATGAGTGGCGGGTAGGAATCCATCCCTCAATCAGCCGATGGGTAGAGTCCGGCACCGTAAGGACCTAGACAAACCCCACCCCATGAACCCGGGCACGAGGGATGTGAAAAAATAATCGATTATTAAAATAATAATCGATTATTACCAACAAAAATCGATTTTATTAGGCGATTTTAATTTTCTTAAAATTAGATTATTTATAAATCGATTTAACATGCTAAGAAAAAAAAAAACGATTATTTATGTAAAAGTCACATCCCTACTCAGCACCCCCGCTAAATTACCAAATTTAGCGAACCACTAACTTGGGGTGAACTATGGTGAGTATAGTTGAACTATATATATATACATAGGGGTGTTATCCGACAAACGGTTCCCGCATCGGCGCGCAGCGGTATATATCTCCGCCTGCCAAATTGATGAGGATTTAAAAAATATAATATATTATAATACACAGTTGCATTCGACAAAAAAGTAGATATATTTATTGGTCACTTACTGTAAAGACGAGATGTGGCGACGACGGTTAAAAATCCCAGTGCCAAAAATATACTGCGAAACATTTTATATTTAATGCGGTTGACGGAGTTCTTCGCTTTACAAACTGAAAAGTTCAATCGTCCAAATCCAAATGAATTATTTCTTGAAAGAGCTCAAAACATTTATACAAATGGCTGAGATATTTATATATATATACCACATTTTAACGGCATGTGATAAACTATCCCGAAGATAAACGAAACAAGCGCAACCGAAAAATACTTTTGTAGAGAACAAAAATTGCAAGTGGTTTTTTCCAGAAAAGTTTCCCAACCTCTTGACTTGACGATAAACCCGTTATCTAATTAATAGTAATAATTATTAATTTAAAATAAAACAATAACTTTGTAAACACCACTTTTATTTTTATACTTTATGCCGACCGGGTTTCGCTACAACCGTAGCTTCATCAGGGCAGTATAATACTCTACTAACATTAGGTTACATTTGTGTTATAATATATATTTTACCAAAAATGGGCTGGGCTGGACTCGTCAAGTGGAGGAGGAAGAGGGAGGCATAGATGGAGAATTGGGAAGGGAACGGACGTGTTCTTTATCAATAGGGAACAATCTTAGTATGGGACTTTTATTTAAATTAAGTTGGTTATTTACTACCTTACTATTAGTGTTTATGGCTTTCTTAAGTCCAACTTTATACCGATTTCGTTTTCATAAAAACGACATCGGTATAAGGTTGGATAATTTAGAGGCACTTGAACTTAGGAAAGCCATAAACACTAATAGTAAGGTAGTAAATAACCAACTTAATTTAAATAAAAGTCCCATACCAAGATTGTTCCCTATTGATAAAGAACACGTCCGTTCCCTTCCCAATTCTGATTATTATTCTTCCTCCTCCACTTGACGAGTCCAGCCCAGCCCATTTTTGGTAAAATATATATTATAACACAAATGTTATAATATATATTTTACCAAAACGAAAACCGGTCGGCATAAAGTATAAAAATAAAAGTGGTGTTTACAAAGTTATTGTTTTATTTTAAATTAATAATGTCACATCACAAAGTATCCGCTTCATATGAACAAAAAAAAAAAAAGTAATAATTATGTTCGTGGATAATGGTAAATTCACTTGATGTCGTCAATGTGATAAAATGAAAATAAATTACCTCTTCAATAATCGCGGATGCACTTTGTAGCGTAATTTTTAATTAAATGAAAACAAATCACCTTAAATATACCACTTTGGGAGGCGGGTATGGGTACCGCCACCCCGGGAACCATTTATTGGATATCCAACATCTCTGCCACAGGACACCGCATGGTCCTCTACCTTTGGTGACATAGCAGGGGTGCCCGGGTTCATGGGGTGAAGTTTGTCGGGATCTTGGTGGCGGATGCGTCTACCCACCAACTGAGTGGCAGGCCGGATCGAGAGAGGCTGGTTGAGGAAGATCTGTGTACATCTCCAGTAGGACTCTAGGAACGTCGCCTTACCCGCAGTGAGGGGAATGATTCATACGTCCGTCTCTCCTGGACACGGACACACTCACCACCAGATTCCTACCCACCCCTCATACCTTTTTCCTTCCCATGACTTTCTCTCTTTCCTTTCCCTAAAAAGACCCTCCACACAGCATCCCCAAATATGACAAAGGCCCTGAGGGGAATTATTTTCCTTAAGGCCTCCTGTGTGGAGATAATGTAAAAAAAAACAAATTTTATCAAAATTTTCAACGCGATTCAAAAACAAAGGATGATTTTTTTAAATTAAATAAATGGTGCATGTAAATGAAGGTTTATCTTTACAATCTCGCCTTGGTGTAAGACCACCATTCAGAATTGAAACGTTTGGAGACCAGATTTCAGTAGAAAGGTTCTTCACCACCTTCCTCTTTCCCATCTCCTTTCAATCCTTACAACCTTCTTCAGCCTCACAACATAACCAAATATGGGATGTCATAGTCTCACTGGCTCCAGAAGGCGACAGCCGTTGGGTTAGGTTAGGTTCGGTTGTGCGATAATCACGTAAAAACCAAATAAAACAAGAATTGCCTTCATACAGATTGAAATGGCAACCAATGTCGTCAGTGACTTAGTACCTAAAGTTTTATCCCATTCAGCACCCGCTCGCGTCTCTCTTACACTTTCCTGTCATTGTATATCGCCATCCCATTTGATTTTCGTAATGATGGTGAGACATAGTTCTGCATAAGAAATTTAAGCGGTGCATCGACAAACATTTGGATTACAAAACACGCCCACATGCCATTTCTTGTATTCTTAACCCTTAATTTACCCGGTAGGTCCCTGGGACACCATTGAAAACTTTCTCATAAAACCTACAGTTTTTGGAATTAAAAATTGTGCGTTCCAGTACCTTCACGCAGTGACGCCCAAACGCGCTGGAGATCGGACGTCGATGCGCGCGGCTCCGATTGGTTAGTAATCATGCTAGTGGAGTAATTTTTTCAAAGTAGTATTAAAAAATTATAAATCCGTGGGACTCCACTAGCGTGATTACTTTTTTTTTGTTCGAAACATGTTCTTTTTTTGCTTTTAATTCTTATAAAATTATGTTTTTGTTATATATTTTTTTTAATATTACTTTCAAAAATGGTTTTATTTTGAAATGTTGAGACCAGGAGTTAGGGTTAGTAATTTTGTTACAAAATTGTGGTGCAAGGCAATGGGTCGAGAGAGTCCGGCTGGAAAGGTCAAAAGGCCTCCCTCAACCAGTCTCTCTCGATCCGGCCCGCCACGCAGCAGGTGGGCAGGCGCACCCGGACATAAGTCACCTCATGAACCCGGGCACCCCTGCAAAAACTTTATTTAATTCAACAGTTATTGATTCTGAGACGGTACGAAGTTCGTCGGGTCAGCTAGTAAATAAATATAACTAGGATTTCATTCGAAAAAGTGTTTATTTCATGTTAAATTTACGATTTTATTTCCGGGAGTCCTGGGGACTCCACCAGGTAAATTGTGTATGTACGAAGTCACCGGATAAATCAAGGGTTAATCTAATTATGACATCAAATAGCCTTCGGACTTATTAATGACATGGGTATTTCACACTCTTTGCCCACCTAATCTAAAATAACACTTTAATTAAGAGATATCTTTATCGGTGCACCTTTGACGCCGGTTATAAATAGGTTAAATTTGTTTATCAATTTGGTACAGCAATTTTTTATGTTACTGATTATTTTATTTTAAATGAAATATTGTATTGATGTTTTCATTTTTGTCATTAAATGCTTATGTTATAAACTGGCCTGCTCTCAACACAGGAGTTCATAGTGAGACAGACACAGCACGTCACTAACTAACAAACCAACACGCCGTTTCCCCGCAGGGGTAGGCAGAGAGGACGGGCAGCCAAACAACTCGGTCTTGGCACACAGTCTTTGCCTCACTCACATTCATACATCGCCTCATACATACTCTTCTATTATTCTGACTTTTGACATACTAAAATATCTGATTGATCGTGCCATTTCTTCCTCGGGCGTCCCCGACTTCAGCACCTCACCAATGTAATATAATTAATAAGGATGAATAATAAAAATTAAAAACCCAAAATATATCTTATTCATTCAAATTGATCGTTATAACACAGGTCCATAAGGCAAAAAAGCCAAACAACTAATTTGGAAATCATTAGGGGGCCATCCATAAATTACGTCACACGAATTTCATGATTTTTCTGACCCCCCCCCCCCCCTCGTCGCTGTCACATGTGTGAGATCCCCTCCCCCCTAGTGTGATGTCACATATTTTGTAATTTTCCTTTTTTTTTTAATTATTTAGATTTTTACATATAACGTCACAGAGCTGATACCACATACCCCTTGTTACACTTCTCTACACCCCTCCTCCCTCAAGGTGTGACAAAATTAATGGATGGCCCCTCAGAATGCGTTGTGTTCATTTATAACAATTTAATTAACTACACTTCTTAATATTTCTATTTATGAAACTGACAATTCATGGTGGAATGCCATTATAATGTATTTGTTTAATAATAATATATTTCCACATTTGGTGACAAGGATATCTTATTTAAATACCAGACATACATGGTGAAGTAAGCAAATTTAAAGATGTAGAATCTTAATTGCTCTGGGAAAGCCAAATTCTGCATAGACACCTTTGCTAGACACACCCATCGAGTAAGTTAAAAGTCACAGGAGGGTAACATTTTATTTTTTAATTAAATGAAGACAATATAAGCGAAACTCAATCAATCAAATAAATATTAATCTCAATCAATCAAAATCAATCATAACCATATATCATATATAAATATAACTTAATATATATATATAATAGCAAAAAGTCCTGGGTTCGAGTCCCAGAGGTGCCAATATCTTTTTTCTGTTTTTTCCTTGTTTTTTGTTTGACCTTTCCAGCCGGACTCTCTCGACCCATCACCTTGCACCGCAGTTAAAGGGAAGGATTCGTACATCCGTTACTTTTGGACACATTTGAGCCCCAGATTCCTACCCAACCCTCATACCTTCTTCCTTCCCAGAACTTCCTGTCCTTCCCTTCCTTAAAAAGACCCTCCACACAGCATCCCGCAAGATGACATAGGTTCTGAGGAAAATTGTTTTCCTCAGGGCCTACTGTGTGGAGTTAATGTAAAAAAAGTAATAATAATAAGTACCTACCTATAATTATTAAAATGAACACTTTTTTTTTTTTACTTTATGAGTAAAACCACAAATTGTAATATTTAATTAAATGAAGACACTATAAGCGAAACTCAATTGAAAATCTGGAAATAGAAAAATCTAAAAAAGATATTGACATCTCTGGGAGAGGTGTCATTAACTTTTTCTGGTTTTTCTGTTTCTAGATTTTCAATTGAGTTTCGCTTACATTGTCTTCATTTAATTAAAAGAATATTTTTTTATAAATTGTATGGCAAGTAACTGGAAAGGATTCACAGCAACAATATGATAACTTACAATAGGTTTATAAAATTAATTAATATAGCTGGGTACCCGGCTTCACTCGGGAAGTTGATAAGAGATTGAACGGAGGTTCGAACCTACGACGGATCTTGCTTTATATATATATATATATATATATTTTTTTTTTTTATTACATTAATTAATTACAAATAAATTTTATACAGTAATTAATTACATAGTAGATATATTTGATGTACCCCCATAATTAAGCAAGGCTTGTGTGTATGGGGGGGTGTTATTGTATTGCTTTTTTTATATCATTCAGTTTATTTATATCACATTTAAATTACCATTTAAACGAAGTTTTCAGTATAATTTTTAAGGTGAGTTTTAAAATTTTTTATATTGGTATTCATGTTTCTAATTTTTTCTGGTAATGAATTAAAAAATTTTGCTCCGAGATATTTATGACTCAATTGTCCAATTTTTTTTTTACATTTTGGAGTGGGAAGTATTGATGTTTGTCTAAGACTTCTGTTATTTTTAAATGGTGCAACTTGATTTTTAATATTATCTTTATAAATTTGTAATGTTGCATGATAAAAGTATAATGCACTTAATTTTCTGACTTTAAATTGTTTGAATAAAAGTTCTGACGAATATGAGTATGGTTTTTTTTAAATTGTTTTTATTATTAGTTTTTGTGATATGTAAATTGTTTGTGTTTGATTTGTATATGTACCGCCCCATCCTAAATTGCCGTATTGTATAATTGATTGACAGAAAGCGAAGTATGTGGTTCTAAGTAATTTTTCGTTTAAAATATCTCTTAAACATCTAAATATATATGTTAGTTTCCTTATTCTGTTGTTCAGAATATTTATGTGTGGAGACCATTTTAAACGCTGGTCTATTGTTATGCCCAGGTACTTAATATCAGTTTTGCTTTCTATTTTTGAACATGATATATTACATTTGTGGTTTTCTGTATTTGTCACAGAGTGGATTATTAAGTTTATTTCTTTAGGTGTTTCTTGTTTTTCAATGAAAAATGGCAAATAATAGGTTTTTTTAGAATTTAAAGTCAACAGGTTTTTATCAAACCATAATTTTAGTGCATTGATATCTGTATTTGCCATTTTGTTTAATTCAGACCAGGTGTTTGCTTTTAGTAGTAGGACTGTGTCGTCAGCGTAGGAGACAATGTCTCCATATTTAGAAATATTGAATATATCATTGACATATATAATAAATAACAATGGTCCCAAAACTGTACCTTGGGGTATTGAAAAATCGCTATATTTTGAATCGCTGACTTGATTTAGTAATTTTACTTGTTGTGGTCTGTCATGTAAATAACTAGCTATCCATGCTAAAACTTTCCCATTAATTCTTATAGATTTTAATTTATTTATTAATTTTTTATGTGATATGCTGTCGAAAGCTTTTTTCAAGTCTATAAATATTCCGATACATTTTTTATCGGAATCTAGGGCCGTATATAAATAGTTGGTTATTTTTGCTGAAACATGCTGGGCCACGGACAAAGTTATGGATCGCAAAACTGTTTACTGAAATTTTTAAAACTGGAGTAATTCCAAATATCTGGAAAAAAAACTAAAGTTATTGCGATCCTCAAACCCAACAAGCCAACAGAAGATCCAAACAGCTATCGGCCCATCTCGCTTTTAAGTACCATGTACAAACTCCTAGAGCGAGTGGTGCTCCGCAGACTTACCCCAATTCTGGAGAAAGTGGTTCCACAAGAGCAAGCTGGCTTCAGACCAGGCCGTAACTGCTGTGACCAGGTGCTAGCTCTGACAACACACATCGAATCTGGATTCCAGAAACGGCTTAAGACTGCGGCAGCGTTCATTGATCTCTCTGCGGCTTACGACACGGTGTGGCACAAAGGCCTCCTTGTCAAGCTCTACGACACCATAGAGGATGGCAACACAGTACGACTTATTGAGCAACTACTAACTGGCCGTACTTTCAGGGTTTTTCTAGGAGGGCTAAAAAGCAAAAAAATGCACCTGAATAATGGCCTTGCCCAAGGCTCAGTACTGGCCCCATCGCTCTTCAACATCTATACACGAGATCTTCCTCACACTGAAGGCAGAAAATTTGCTTACGCAGATGACTTCGCCATCACAGTCCAAGCCAAAACCCTCAATGCAGCAGAAGAGATCCTTAATTCTGACCTCAAGGCTATGGAAGAATTTTTCCTCAATTGGCGACTAAAGCCGAATGGGTCGAAAACAGTTGTGACAGCTTTCCATCTCAGTAATTCACAGGCAAACGCAAAACTCTGTGTTCAGTTTGATGGAAAAAATATTTACCATGACCCCCATCCCCGCTATCTTGGAGTAACTTTGGACAGGAGCCTGAATTACCGGAAACACATGGAAACAGTGGGCAAAAAAACCAGGACAAGACTAAACTTAGTCAATAAGCTGGCTGGTACTAGCTGGGGATGCGACGCCAACACGCTCAGAACGGCATCCATTGCCCTGGTTTTCTCAGCAGCTGAATACTGTGCTCCAGTATGGGCCAGAAGCGCCCACACTTCCATGGTTGACGTTCAGCTTAATGCCACAATGCGAACCATCAGCGGAACCTCAAAATCGACTCCTCTTCCTTGGCTCCCCGTACTTGCAAATATAACCCCGCCAAATATCAGGCGAGAGATTGCAACACTGAGGGAATACAAGAAGGCGCTGCAAAAAAGCGAAATACCCTTGCACGATGATGTCGTTTCTCACCCGGCATGCCGCTTAAAGTCTCGAAAACCCTTCTGGACGGAAGGAGAAAGACTCCTTCGAACACCTCTAACCCCAGAAGATAGGTGGAAGCTTGAGTGGCAATCAGCCAACGTCAAAAACGCCCATCTCGTGCAAGACCCCACTGAGAGACAGCCTGGGTTCTCATTGCCTCGCAAACTCTGGACTGCCATCAATAGGATAAGGTGCTCCCATAGCCGTTGTGCTCATATGATGCATAGATGGGGCCTTAAAGAGTCGGCGACGTGTGAATGCGGTGCGGTGCAGACCACCGAACATGTGGTCAACGAATGCCCGCTCCATTCATTCCCCGGCGGGATTGATGAGGTCCACAGGGCAACGCCTGAGGCCCTAGACTGGCTCGCAGACCTAGATGTCCCCCTCTGACCCCCCACCATACGAAAGAAGAAGAAGAATTTTTGCTATCGCGTCGTGAGTACTTGTATTTTTTTTTGAAGCCGAATTGATTATCATTAATTATTTTATTTTCATCTAAGAATGTCCAAATTTGTTTTTTTACAATTTTCTCATATATTTTTGATATATTGGATAGAAGGGAAATCGGGCGGTAATTTTGTGGGTCTTTAGGACAGTCTGTTTTATAAATGGGAGTTATAATTGCTCTTTTGTAATTATTGGGAAATTCGCCATTTGCTAGACTTAGGTTTATTATATGTGTTATTGGGAGAATTAAGTATGTTTTCATCGCTTTTATTGTCTTAGCATCTATGTTATCAAAGCCGGGGGCAGAACCTCCTTTTAGTTCCGAAATAGTTCTGTCAATGTCGGCTTCTGTGACTGGCTCAAATTTATTTATTTGACATTGTGTTCTGTGTTGGGGATTTGATATATTGGTCGAATGTATGGATTTTGCTAGGTTTTTTCCAACGTTATTAAAATGGTTATTTAAAATATTACAACATTTTTTGTGTCATTTTGTACATTATATATTAATTTCCCATCTGATATTTCGGATATGTGCTTATATGTTTTATTTTTATTTATTATTTCATTTATTGTTGACCATATTTTTTTATTATTGTCTTTAGCTTCTGTTATAATTTTTGAGTAATAGTCGTTTTTCGTTTTTCTAATTAGAGTAGTTAATATATTTTTATACTTTTTATAATATAGTACAATTTTATTGTTAACTAGTGGCCTTTGTGTTATTTTATAAAGTTTATTTTTTTTTCGAATGGCTTTTATTAATCCTAGAGTAATCCATGGTTTAATTTTCTTTGTTTTTGAATTGGGGACGATCTGTGTAGTTTTTGTTGCTTCTAAAACGTGTTTAGTTAAAGTTTTTTCAAACAGTAAGGCACTTTGGTTGGTGCATTTATTTTTTAAAACTTCTTCCCATTTTTCATTTATTAATGATTTTTTTAATAATTCATAGTCTATTTGGGAATATTGAAGATTTAATTTGGGTATTGTGTTTAGTTTTTTATTTGTCTCTTGTAATAGAAGACACGCGTAATGGTCAGTTATATTGGTTTTCCAAACAGTAGATTTAATTTTTTTTCTTCATTTAAATGTATATTACACCAGATATGGTCTATACATGATGGAGTTTGGTTTTTAATTTCTCGAGTGTTACTATTAATACAAGATTTAAAGTTGAGATGCGTCATCATGTTAATTAAATTATTTTTTTCTATTGAGTTATGGTTAGCAGAAATGTTTATATTGAAATCACCACATACAAAAGTAAGAATTTTCGATAATTTGCTTAGATATTCATATAGTTCATTGATGAAGTTAGTTATGTTTGATTTGTGTGTTCTGTACACTGTTATAATTCTGTGTAACTTGTTTTTTAATTTTATATCTATTTTTAGACAATTTACATGTTGTATATAAATTTCTTCAATGTTAATAATTTCACACTCATCATGAACAAATATAATTATACCACTATTTTTATTAATTGGTGTTGTTGTTGCGATGCCTTTGTAGTTGGGTAGTGCATTAATGTGTTGATCGTTATTACAGTGCGTTTCTGTTAACACTATGCAGGCGGGCGATAAAAACAGATCGTTTATATTTATCAAAAATTCATCAAGGTTTTTTGCGATGCTTCGAATGTTCATGTGTGGTAATAAAAAGGGGGAACTGTTTGTAACGCACCACTTATTAACTTCTTTAATATTTTGACATATTTCTTGGTTTATTTTGTATTTTTCGTCAATTTGTTTTACTATGTATTCGGTCATTTTGAATTAAAATTAATTTTTTCTTGAGCAAAGTTAAGCATTTTCAATCTGTGTTTGCATTTTTCACTATTTGATTTGTGGTCTGTTGGAGTCGTAGTATTAAATTTTAAATTAAGTTCTGTGCAATTAATGCATTTTGGTATTTCGTTCTTATTGTTGCAGTTTTTTAAGTTGTGTTCACCCGCACAATGAAGGCCCCACCAATATACCCACCAATGGGTAGCCCCATCTATACAAAAAGGCTCAAATGGTCCACAATGTTTCAGAATATTCCACAACATTCGAGAGTGTTCTGGAATGTTCCACAATGATCCCGGATATTCCAGACTATTCCAGAACATTCCACAACATTTCAGAATGCTCCAGGATGTTCTTTAATATTGTGAAATTCTCTTGAATACTCTAGAATGTTCTGGACTGTTCTAGAAATTTTAGCCTTTTCCCTTCAAAAGCACGCCCTTCAGGTAAAAACGGGAACCTTCTTCATGGATGAGGACAGAGGGCTAGCACACCACATAGCTCCCTTGATAGCACCGGGACTCGTTTCTGGGTTTTAACGGCACGCAAATTGTAGTACACTTTCTTTTACAATACGCACTGATTACGTACGTGTTGTACACAAGAACTTCAAGGATTATGAGATTAAGGGATGGTCTGATGCTATGTAGGGAGCTTACGGAATTCAATACTTCGTTTGTGTGAAAGCACAATGAAACAATACATGATTATATTTCATGTCTCCGTGTATTTATAATGTGAACTAATCTGATAGGTTTTTAAACGAATGCACGGAAAATGGCAGTTAGTCTATTTTTGGATGTAAAAATACTTCAAAATAAGAATTGTTCTCCACCTGTTTATCGGTGTTAAATTATCAACACAGGTATACTCTAGTGAGACAGGCTTCGAATAATAAAATGTACATACCTTATATAGATCAATAAATAAAAATAAAATAAAAATATTATTTTTTCATGTTATTGATTAGTTGAAAGATTCGAGTTGAAAACATTATTTCACAACATAATTAATTCATTAAATGTGCCGCCGCTGGAAAAATTAATCTGCCTTTCCATTCTATACGGCCAGACGAGGTCTATACTAATTGTAAAAGGGAATCTCCTTCAGGTCAGTGCTAGTTTTCATTAAACGTTTAGGCAATTCTTGACCATAATCTTTGAGGTGAGAACGTCGCGTAGTTACATAATTATTTTGTTTGTTATATTTTTTTTGGTATAAAGCCCGCCTTTTTGGGGCTATTTATATTCTCCCCCAATTCACATACAATTAATTTCCCGGAAAAACATAATTTTTGACCTACACTTAACTCTGCCATAGGTCACCCTTCGCTACGTTTGGTGATTTAGCAGGGGTGCCCGGGTTCATGGGGTGAGGTTTGTCTAAGTCTTAGAGGCGGATGACCGGGACACACTGAACCCCAGATTCCTACCCACCCCTTAAACCCTCTTCCTTCCCAGAACTCTCCCCTCCTTCCTTTCCTTAAAAAAAAACCCTCTACACAGCATCCCCAAAGATGACATAGGCCTTCAGGGAAATTATTTTCCTCAGGGCCTCCTAAGTGGAGCTCATGTAAAAAAAACACGAACTTGTTCCTAGATCACATGATTATTAAACAGCTGAAAAATCTCAATCTTTCCATGAACCTACCTAAACACCAGTTGTCCAATAATATAGAAAAATTAATTTTTCTACAAATCTGCTTACTTTATTATAGATTCATTTTCTCACTTTTCATTATTGATTTCTCACTCCATTTGCATAACATCTAAACACAGTTTTTTTAGAAGTAACATTGTTTCAAGAGATTTAACTGCATTGTTTCACGGCGAACATTTTCCCACTGCATTCAATAAATAATACGATTATAGTGGGGTAATTGAATAAATTCCACACTTTTCTTTTATAAACACAACTAGTCTTTTATTGGGTGGGTATAATCAATTATACAAGTAGCCAGTTCAATAATCGTAAAAACAGTAGTAACTTAAACGTACAAACTACAACAGTAGCTATATGGTTATTATGACAATAATAACTTCAAAGGACCCTAATTATTTTTTAATTTCTCGTCACCTTACACGCAAAGGTTTTACAACCTGAAGTTACGCGAGACACCTCGGCGGGTAAACTTCGACTTTTACTATTTCCTGGAGCTAAAACTCTTTATATACCTATTGGCCAGAAAAGGACAACCAATCCAAGACAGAGAAAGTATTTGAGCGTGAACACTTCTCAAATATGCGCTCGAAATAAAGAGATTTGTTATACTATTGCTTTCTCCAATTATTTATCATTGGCCTTCGTAGACTTCACTTGCATTAGAAAAAAAACAATAATATTATTCAAGTGAATTTTAATACGTAATCATTAATAGTTCTCACTTACCACGATCAAGTGAATCAGATACTTGAGTCGGGCCATGTCAAAAGTAAGAATAATAGAAGAGTATGTATGAGACGATGTTGAATGTGAGTGAGGCAAAGACTGTGTGCCGAAGAGAAGAGAAGACCGACTTGTTTGGCGGTCCGTCCTCTCTGCTTACCTCTGCGGAGAAACGGCGTGATGGTTAGTTAGTTAGTTTTATTTTTACCACAGTGTCTATTTCTTTGAAATTTATCAATTTACATAATGGAATAAAAAACGATATACGTTTCTATGTATATGAGTTGTCCATGCATTGCTACGAGTACATTAAGCATAGGAAATGTTTGAAACTTTCAAAACACCTTCTTTCCACCCTCGCAAAGGTTTCTGGATTATTTATTACAACCACGTGGACAATACATCTAAAAAGATTTTTTAACCATTACAAAAACTCTTACAAATCGGGAGAGATTCACGAAATTACAAATACATTAGTACTTACGCCTGCCAGGCGATGCCCTCACGCTAGCTATTAATGTAAGTGGCGCTATACATATTTTGGCATTGCTTTAATTTTGTTTTATTCGGTTCTATTATAAAAGTCGATTTGCATACAAACTTCACATGCGAAATGTTTTTTTCGTAAGGCGTGACGTCAGAATTGTATTCTTTGCCGGATTCTTAAATTTCAACCATACAGTCCCTAGGGTCTTATAAATGTTTGATGGGTATTACTAATAAACGTAGTAATGGAAAATGTATGTATGGTAAACGTATGTACAAGTACGTAGGTAAACGTATTTTCGGTTAACGTATGCACGGTAACGAATATACGGTAAACGTATGTAAGGTAAACGTATGTACGGTAAACGAATGTACGGTAAACGTAAGTACGGTAAACGTATGTATGGTAAACGTATGTGAGGTAAACGTGTGTGGAAAACGTAAATACGGTAAACGTAAGTACGGTAAACGTATGTACGGTAAACGTATGTATGGTAAACGTATGTCCGGTATATATGGTAAACATGAGTATGGTAAACGCCTGTGTGGTAAACGTATGTATGGTAAAGGTATAAAAAAATTAAAAATAGGTCCAGTTTTGTAGGAGAAAAACGGAGAATACAAAACCTCGAGTTTGATGATTTTATTTAGATTGGGTGGGGGGTTGGGGGGAGGAGTAATTACTGTATAAAGAATTTTCCCATGGAAATGAAATGTTTTTTCCAAGGTAAAAAGTAACCTGTGTCATTTCCCAACCCTCCAATTATCTGCCAGCCCATGATGATGACGATGACGACGATGACGACGATGACGACGATGACGACGATGACGACGATGACGACGATGACGACGATGACGACGATGACGACGATGACGACGATGACGACGATGACGACGATGACGACGATGACGACGACGACGACGATGACGACGACGACGACGATGACGACGACGACGACGATGACGATGACGATGACGATGACGATGACGATGACGATGACGATGACGATGACGATGACGATGACGATGACGATGACGATGACGATGACGATGACGATGACGATGACGATGACGATGACGATGACGATGACGATGACGATGACGATGACGATGACGATGACGATGACGATGACGATGACGATGACGATGACGATGACGATGACGATGACGATGACGATGACGATGACGATGACGATGACGATGACGATGACGATGACGATGACGATGACGATGACGATGACGATGACGATGACGATGACGATGACGATGACGATGACGATGACGATGACGATGACGATGACGATGACGATGACGATGACGATGACGATGACGATGACGATGACGATGACGATGACGATGACGATGACGATGACGATGACGATGACGATGACGATGACGATGACGATGACGATGACGATGACGATGACGATGACGATGACGATGACGATGACGATGACGATGACGATGACGATGACGATGACGATGACGATGACGATGACGATGACGATGACGATGACGATGACGATGACGATGACGATGACGATGACGACGACGATGATGATGATGATGATGATGATGATGTTGATGATGATGATGATAATGATGATCATCATCATCATCATCATCATGATGGTCATCATCATCATCATGTCACGGGTTTCTTTGCAATAATAAGTCGAATTTTTATCTGACTCCAGTGTATTTAAGATTTGTAAATCATAATGCGACAATAAAATTTAAACCGTAGAGTGAACTATGAGGATAGTAATCTCCGCGCACAGCAGCCCGAACCAACGAATAACCAAGAATGATTTTCATAATTTTTCTATTCTGACAGCGGCCGGTGGAACAAACTTGAATGTCAGTGTTGCCATTCTAGAATAATGTTTTTGTGGCTGTTGGCTGCTGTGCTTAGGTACTATCCACAGGATGATCTCTTTCTCTGCACAAGGAATCAGACAATGTAATATGTGGACTTGAAATCAAATTGGGAGGTACCGCCGCCCCGGAAACCATATTTTTTTTACATGAGCTCCACACAGGAGCCTCTGAGGAAAATAATTTCCCTCAGGGCCTATCTCATTTTTGGGGATGCTATGTGGAGGGTTTTTATAGGGAAAGGAGAGGAGAGTTCTGGGAAGGAAAAGGGTTTAAGGGGTGGGTAGGAATCTCAGGTTCAGTGTATCGTGGTCATCCGCCTCCAAGATCTAGACAAACCTCACCCCATGAACCCGGGCACGCCTGCTAAATCACCGATAATTGGATAACCAACACTTATGCCATGGGTCACACCAAGAACGAGAATGGGTCGTTTCCAAGACTCTTATTAAGTTCAAGAGCTTGTGATGAATTGCATTGATCAACAGTGAAAATTAGAAAATATCGTAGCTTCCCACTTTAATTTAAAAAGAAAATATCAATTACTTATAAAACGGACACATCTACGACATCTATCGGATCAGAGTAAAGTGAATTCATATTTACGGTAGGGATCTATAATTAGACAAAGTGAGACGAGTATTGATTAAAAAATCACAGATGGTATCAACAAATAACCACGGACGAATACGAGGATTGAAACAACCAATTAAATGGCAGGAAAGGCAATTAAAAATCAAATCGGCGTATCAACAAGAAGAGGGCCGAGCCCATTTTTAGAACAAAGGATCGACCTTTGAACTCGGCAATTAAGAATGTAATTAATTATCCTTTCGTTTTCATCGGACCGAGAGGTGAATAAACTCCATGGGAAAAAATAGTCGATTCAGGGACGTAAGTACGATGAACCCGAGAAATGTTATGGATAACAAGTAAATTTCAGAGATCGTTAACCTTAGTTCTCGAATGCATTAAAGCATATTAGGTGCGAAAAAAAAACACTTGGATAACGATGAAAAAATTTTAGCAATAATATATTGAGTAGAAAACGCAGGGATCGAGAGGCACGTCTGCGGGAGATTTCCATCTATAAAACGATTGTTTGTGACGACCGGAGATGATCGATTCGAGGGAAAACGTGCTAAAGGAAATGGAAATGTTGAAAAAACAATGGAAAATTATTGTTATCAATTCTAGACGGAGCGAGGATATTACGATGAAATGTTTAGGGAGAAAACGTCAAAAAAAAATGAGAGTTTTAAAGAGTAGGCGATGGTACATTTCAGAGGTTTAGTGCAGTAACAAGTGTTAGAGAGGAAAATAGAGTACAGTACGGGGGGGAGTGGAAAATGCTGAAAACATTGCGATAGAAAAACTCAGGAAAAGGAGTCATTTTACCTAATTAAAATGGAGATTATAGTGTAACATAGTACGCGATTGTAGGGAAAAACGAGACATTACAATGGTTGTTGATCTCAGATGTATTTTGTTGTGATAAACAAGGAATATTCGAACATGAACATTGTTTAGATAAGGGCAATTAGTCGTTAAAAGAGCTATAAAAATTATCATGGGTCTTACGAAATATTTAGATTATAGAATTCACATAAAAGTTAACGACACTGAAATAAAAAAGAATTTATTGCCAGGTGGGTACAGAAATTAACGTATACAACTGTCAAAGCATATGGTTTATGGGATTTTGGGTAAGAACGAGACGAAATTTGTAAGGCGTTCTCTATGAAGCAATAAAAATGACAGAAATTTAAAGGCCGAAGTGGGGGTATCTCCTATAAAAATGTTAAAAATGATATAGTTATTAATAACCAATAGAAAATGAAATTTTCCAAGAGGCAGCAAACATCAAAAAACGATATGGTTTTATCAGGGGAGTACAGGGAAGCGAGGGGAGAGAAGATACGACAGAGAAAAACAAAGGAAATCTTAGATTAACAGTGAATAAAATAAATACGGCTTGAAATATAAAAATTTATAGAGATATGAACAATAGCGTAAGAATAAATAAGGAAATTCATGGAAAGAGTGTCGTGAATAAAAGAAAATTCGAGAAAAAATGGAAAAATTCAAATATACGACGTAAATAGAGAAAATTCGGTTTTAAATGGAAAGGTTCATATAGAATACAGAAAAACTCGAGGAAAAATAATAAAATAAAAATGAACAATTTGCGAGAAAGACTTCGACATGAAGATATCTCTGATAGGCGAATTTGGGGACAGATTTGGAACATATGGTAGATGCCGTACGCATGGACATGTTACGAAATAGATGAAAATAGAACTTTAAAATTATTAAATTCAAGCTAATTTTGTATGAACACCAGGACAAAGGAAGTTGGGCGATTAAACATGGATCTTACTAAATCCGGATCTTGTAAGTATGGAAGTACGAGACAGAAGTCAAAGTATCAAACGCGGAAGGGATTAAGGGACCGCATTCGACAATAATGAGGAGGTTTCAAGAAATTACGAGTTGATAGAAATTAGATTGGTTTATTACAGGAAATTCAGATACGCTCTTTTGGACCTGAGAGGGGTATAAAAGACTAGACAAATGGCAGTTGGAGAGAGTCTACGGTCTTGGTCGAAAAGGTTTAAAGTTCGCGAGACGTGACGAAACGGTTGGTAATTTAAAAGTTGAAAAATTCTAAGTGATAATTATTGTAAGACTTAGGAAAATTTTCACATTCTAGCCAACAAAAAAAAATACTTCGCAGTTAGAGTCAGTGAAAATAAAAATAAAGTCAACGCATTAATTACTTGTGAAAAATAAAAGTGCTCGTGATAAATACAATTTGTATTAGTGGAAAATTCGGATTTTATAATCACTAAATATCGTATTTTTAAACTTAGAAATTTTGCGTCTAATATCAGTGAAATAAATAACTGAAGTGATGTGATAATCAAGTGTGAAGAAGTTATAATTAAATACGTGTATCCAACCTAAATGGAAAGTGTTCTAACAAATAATAAATATTTAAATTAATTATCTTAAATAATAATAATAAAACAAAATAATAGTTTATTAATACATAAAAGTTCGGAGGGATAAAGATTTAATTTAACAACAATTTACCATCTCGAATTTAATCGTGAAGTAACTATCATTTAAATTGTTATTTAACCAACGAGTTTTGAAATAAAATACAGTTTAGAACGATAGAGTTTATACATCATTTAAATTAATTAGATTAAACGAAAAAAAAAAAATTTGAAGTCAAAATTTTTTTATTTAAAATTAGGAAAATAAAAATTAATTTAGGAAAATGGCAGCAAGGTTTAACCGTGTATTTTCCCGGTCGGAAAACCTGGTAGGGGTAAGTCTTTTCCGTTATAAAATTTTACAGATTCCAAGGAGAAAGCGGAATTCAGCAAACGTTGGTATTTGAATTAATTATTATAAAAAAATATTACTCTTTGGTAAACTAATAGCGGTACCTAAACCATTCATCCGATTGCGATGAAACTTTACAGCTATGTACAGCTTTTACAGCTATGTTTATATTATGTTTGTCTCTTTTTAGTGTTGCTATTTTTCGTTTCATCGAGTTTCAAATCACAAACGGAAAAGAAGAAGTTTTCACTTCCAAAAGGATGAAATGATTTATATAGAATTTATTAGATACTAGTGTATGCTGGTACGAGCTGGTTCGCGCACACAACTCGTTAAATTATGATATAAGTAACGACCACAAAACCTCGTTTCACACAGAAGACCGGTGTTGATTGTTACATAAGCTTCGCCAAACAAACAGAAGGATTACACACTACAAATCTTACCGTAAATTAATTACAAACAAGACGAAACAGATTACGACGAATTAACGCACACGTTTCCCGTACATCGTTGCACTTTCATAAGGTGTAATAATATTTTGTTCAATTTTAATGTCGTAATAAATTTGTGACAGAGATACAAATGCATATATTATATTATATTCAATTAAGTTTCAGAATAAGAGCGCTTTGATTTCAAAAATTTTATCTTTTGCCGCCAAAAATTACATTAAGCGCCAAAAGTTGAGCGGCAATTGAGCAATAATCGTAATAATACAATAAGACAAATATTAAATAACTTATACTTTAATTTATTTGTTTCAGCCTGTTAAGCCATCTTCAGACCCCTTAACCTGCTGAAACCGGTTACGGTCAAATAAATTAAAGTGGAAATTAGTTCAATATTTGTTTTATTGTATTTTATAATGGAATTTCACTTTCAATCAAAAATAGAAATATCAAAGACAATCGATTTTCCCAAAACATTATTGTCACTTCTTCTTCAACCAATTATAGCACTAAAAGTCCATAAGTCAAGCTAAGTAAAACCAAATGCTTAAATTATTGCAATTTAGTTTGGTGACTTAGCGGGGTATCCGGGTTTATGGGGTGAGATTTGTCTAGGTCTTGGCGGCGGATGTATTTTTTTTTTTACTTTATCTCCACACAGGAGGCCTTGAGGAAAATAATTTCCCTCAGGGCCTATGTCATCTGGGATGCTGTGTGGAGGGTCTTTTTGAGGAGAGGAAGGAATGAACATTGGTCTTGAAGAGACCCATGTTGTAGGAAGGAGGAAACACAGAGGCCGGCAAATCATTCCACAGCCGAGCTGTTGAACATAAGAACGAGTCGAAGAAACGACCCCTTTCATGTGACAAATGTCAACCGTGTACAAATGTTGGGCACGCGTTTGGCGTGTTTCCCGACTATGCACCGGTGCCGAAGGGATAAATGATGCTAGTTCCTCGGAGCATCTTCCATTGTAATACCGGTAGAACAAGGATAGCATTCCCACCCCACGCCTGTAGTCTAAAGATTTCAATCTGTCTGTTAAGATGGAAGAATCTATCAAACGGACCGCCCGTTTCTGCACAGAGTCGAGAGTATTTTTCAGGTATTTTGGAGCTCCAGACCAGAGGTGGCTGCCAAATTCAATCGTGGGGCGCACTTGTGATTTGTACAGGGTTAGCAGTTGTGCACTATTAAAGTATCTGCGGGCCCTATACAGTACGCCCAGTTTCTGGGAGGCTAACTTTACTCTGGCTTCGATGGAGCCCCCATACCTGAGCTGGTTACTTAAGGTTACACCAAGCATATCAATGGAGGGCCTGTTCGGAAGATTGCTTCCGTTGAAAGAGACTAGATTTTCATTTCGATCCCTTTTAGACGTAATCAGACAAGATTGGGTCTTTGAAACATTAAATTCAACGAGATTATTTTTACCCCAAAAGAAAACACTCTCGAGGTAACCGTCCATTTTTTGCTTCAAAGCCATACGAGCTGTTTGAGAGTTTGTGAGCCCTTTGGGGGCTTGTCAAACAAAAAGCTATCATGAACTGTACTGTCATCCGCGTAACAATGAATTGGTGCACATGACAAAAGGTCGTTGATGTGCAACAAAAACAAAGTCGGAGACAGAACCGATCCCTGTGGGACGCCAGCATTTATCGAGTGAGAGGAAGAGGTGAATCCATCGGCTACCGTCTGAATCGACCTCTCCCTCAAGAAGTCGGCAATCCACGTACATGAGGATGCGAGAAGTCCGTAAGAATGCAGTTTGTTGGCCTCGGTGCCAAACCCGGTCAAAGGCCTTGGAAATGTCCAGTGCAACAGTCCAGGCATCGCCCTCAAACATGCGTCACATAAACGAGAAGATCACCGCACGAGCGGTTCCGCCAGAATCCGTATTGACGGTCGTTAATAATTTTGTTCTTCTCGAGGTATGTGAGCAGTTTGTCGTTGATCACACGTTCCATTACCTTAGACAGAACTGATGTGATCGCTATGGGGCGGTAGTTGGCCGGGTTGGAGCGGTCACCCTTTGTGATATCAGCTACTACAGGCTGAGTCAGTTGTAATGTCCAGCGGACTTACATTCAAAGTGTTGACGAATTATGGTGGGTAGTACTCAAATGAAGAGAAAGTAACGGTACTCTACTAGTATTTATTGTGGAGCTGCCAAACGCAAAAGAGGACGGATCTAGCACGCATCGCCTTATATAGATTCGCGCAAGCATGCTATCTCGCTTGCACTCATACAATTCACACAGACATTACACCCCCACACTTAAACAATAATTACATGTTATATATATATTTTGACCTAACTTATACAATTTTAAATTTCTACATATTTAATTATTATTTTTATTTTTTATTTATTTATCTATAATAAAATATATTTACAATGGTTTTATTTGTATGCCTGTCTCACTAGGGTATACCTGTGTCGAGACAGGCGTACATAAATGAATATAGTAGTTACAAGGATATTTCAGGTAAAATACATATTATGAATAGAATTAGAACAGAAGGGTGATTGGAAGGGTGGTAAATCTTTTAAAGAGAGTTATTTTATAAATGTTGGAGATGGAGTAATGAAATAAATTCTGCCTAGTCTATTTATAGGTTAAATTTGACAGGATTCCATTATTTTCATTTGTTTTATATGGGTTAGGTTGTATGTGAATAGTTATTTCTGTCTATGTGTGATTTATTTTACAGATATTTGTGATAGTGTGGCGTCCAATACTTATAATCCATTTTTTAATATCTTGTTTGAATTTTGTAAATGAGTCACTTTGTCTGATCGTAGTTGGTAGTGTATTGTATAGTTTGCAAGCTATGTATTTAGAGTGTCTTTGCCCGAAGGTGGTTTTGAAAAAAGGAGTTTGGAGAAGTTCGTTGTTTTTGGCTCGGGTATTGTGTATTGTTTGTGTAGCTTTGTATGGTGTTTTGTTGTTTTTGTGTAAATTAAGTAATATGGATCTTGAGTAGAGCTGTTTTATGTCCATAACGTTGAAGGAATTGAAGATAGTATCAGTGCTGGTAGTAAGCGGCATATTAAGAATTATTTTTATGATTAGTTTTTGTGCTTTCATGATGGGATCAAGGGCATTGGAATAGGCATTACCCCAGGCTAGAATTCCGTATTCGATATGAGATTGGCACAATGAGTAATATACTGTTTTTAAAAGTTTTAGGTTAAGGAAATTGCGTGTTTGTTTGAAAAAGTATATAGATTTTCGGATTTTGTTTGTAGTATTATGTATATGTTACTTCCAATTCAGGTGTGTATCGAAGGTTACTTCTAAATATTTGATAATGTTTACTTGCTCTAGGTATGGGCAGTCACAGTTTCGGTTTAGAGATGAATTTTTACATTTGTGTATTTTTAATGGCGGGGCTGGGTTTGACTTTGGGATATTGGTGAGACTAGACAGTAAGTATTTTGTTTTCTGTACATTTAGAGTTAATATGTTTGAGTCAAGCCAATATTTTACCTGTTGAATTCCTTCCTCCGCTTTGGAATATGCGGTAAGCCAATCTTTTGCTTGGAAGAGTAGGACAGTGTCATCGGCGAAACTGACAATAGTGGCATCGATATCTAGGTTGCATAACTCGTTAATATATATTAGGAAGAGCGTTGGACCTATAACACTGCCTTGAGGGACCCCGTAACTAATGGGCAAATTCTGGCTCTTTGTGGTATTGAGTTTAACGCATTGGGATCTGTCAGATAAGAAGCTGGAGAGGAGGCCTAATTCTTTGTTCCTAATACCTATATTAAACATTTTGCATTTTAGTTTGCTGTGTGAGATTGTATCAAATGCTTTACATAGGTCGAGAAATACCGATAGACATTTCAAGCTCTTATCCAGGTAGCCAGAAATATGGTCAGTGACCGTGGCTATAGCATCATTGGTGCTTTTATGTTTTCTGAATCCAAATTGCCGCGGCGATATTAAGTTATTGGTTTCCAGATATTCCATGAGACTATTATTGACGATCTTTTCGAATACTTTTGAGAGGGAATTTAGCAACGTACAGTGGGTGGCCAAATTATTATACTCAAACAAAAAATCGTCGCTATATGTGAACGTCGTGGCTATAATTAATTTATTATTGGAAAAATGTTACTGTTTTTTAATTTACTGATTAGCCACTATATCTGGCAACACTTTCATTAGTGTGGCAACGAATAAATGTTTTTTTTTATCAAAATGGCGGCCGCTAGTATCAGTACATGTCAAAAATTTTACTGTGCTGGCTTGTGAGAAGTCTTCGAAAAAAATCTTGGCTTCAGTGTTATCGACTTATTATTCAGTAAGTGTTTGATTTTTTTACATTTAGAACTATTCTAGTACTCGATCAATACATTGTGGTCATGCTTTTAGTTAGTTTTTGTTTTTTTATTGGTTGTCGACCGACCTAACCTAAAAATGTTTATTAAAAGATACGGGGAAGTGTGCTGATCTCACACCAAGGAAAAAAGCACAGATTTCGACAATGTTACGGCATTGTCAATTTACCCAGCGTCAAATTGCTGATTTGTGTAATGTATCACAGTCCAGTGTGCGTAATATCAAGCAAAAAGTGGACGCCGAAATACCGATCAAGGAGGATCGAGTCGGTAAATGCGGGCGAAAACGCATTACAACACCTCGAACTGAGCGAGAAATACGTCGAATGACACTTGAAAACCGTCGAAAGCCACGGCTCGTCATAAAAAAATTCTTAATAATAACGGAGTACAAATATCGGAGCGGACTCTCGAAGATTTGTAGAAATGGGACTGAAATGTTGTCGGCCACTAAAAAAACCAAAACTCACTCCTGCCATGAGGACTAAACGTCTGGCCTGGGCCAAGGAGCATCGACACTGGGACACAGAAAGACTGGAGCAAGCTTTGCATAACCCTAATACAAGAATACACATGTTTAGAGTATCGTTTTTTACACATTTATGCAAAAATAATTTCTTAGAGGTTTGTTTCTCGGACGAGTCGTCAAAACAGATTCTCCAAGATAAAACTGAGTTTGTTCGGCGAAAGACGCATGAAAAATTCAATGAAGACTGCATTGTGGAACGTGTAAAGCATCCTGCTTCAGTGATGATATGGTCCGTTATCAGCATCGAAGGGACTGGGAGGCTGTATATCGTCCAAGGAACTATGCGTCAAGATCAGTATAAGAAAGTTCTGGAGGAAAAACTGATCCCACAGTTAGCAGAATGGTTCCCTAAAAGGAATTTTATATTCATGCAAGACTCTGCTCCCTGTCATAAAGCCAAATCTATCACAGAATACCTAAAAAACAAACAGATTAATACCCTGAACTGGCCTGGAAACTCGCCCGACTTGAATCCTATAGAAAATGTGTGGGCAGTCCTGAAAACTGAAATGTCAAGGGATAAAATTATAAAAAACAAAAAAAGAACTGATTGAGAATATCATTAGAGCATGGCACAACACTCCAAAACTCCAAGAAGTAGCAATATCATGCATTGAAAGCATGCCACGCCGCGTTCAAGCCGTCATATAAGCTAAAGGCGGAGTAACCAAATACTGAATAATATGTATTTCTCTTTTAATAGACTATTCAACCTATCTACACATGTTTAATTTTTATTCCTAAATACACTTACTAGTATTAAAACAATATATACTAGTAAGTATTAATAATTATAGTTGTAAGTGTATTTAGGAATTTCAATTTCATAACAAACTGACAAAATACAAAGAAATAATTTTGAGTATAATAATTTGACCACCCACTGTAATAGGATGATAATTACTAATATCAAGTTTGGAGCCAGTTTTAAAAATAGGGATAATGAGACCTTGTTTTAGAATGGTGGGAAATAGCCCTTGGCGGATGCTAATATTAAGTAGATGCGTTAATGGTTGAAGTATACCAGGGGCAATTTTTTTAAGAACATTGTTAGATATTTCATCAATGCCGGTTGATGAAGAGTTTTTGAGCGAGTTTATTACTATAGAAACTTCTTTCTCTGTAATCGTTTTAAGAACAAAGCGGGTTGGGAAATCATCATTGGTCGCGTGGTCACTTGGACCAAGCGTATCGTTATTTATTTGGATTTTTTTTGCTAGTTCCGGACCTATGTTTGTAAAGTACTGGTTTATGTTATTGATACATTATTTTTCTCTACCATGTAATTATATAAACTTATTTTATTTAAACTTTTTTTCTCTTATTTCACTTTGGGTAGCGTGGGCGTGGTTGAGGTCTGGAGCGCAGTCTCCCCTCCCATGGTGGCTGCGATCTGCAAAGAACAGGGGAATTAGTCATAGTCCTGTCCACATCTGAGAGTGGACCAAAGTACAACAAATTATCAGGATAATAGTCACTCTCCCCCCACCTAAGCTTTCTATCATAAAGCTGATCGTGGTGTCTTTTCCAAACCTGGCCTGTTGAATGTATCTTAACCATATAGGTTCTACTCCCTAATCTTTTGACAATTGTACCCAAAATCCAATTAATCTTTTTATTTCTAAAATCTTTGGTCAAAACTTTCGATCCCAATTCAAAGAATTTTTTAAATTTTCTTCCCCGGTAATATTTTTTTCGACTATTTTGACTATCTACCATTTTATTTTTAACTTTATCATCAATTTTTTTAAAGTCAATACACTTGTCATTATTCATCTTTGGAACAACCGTATTAAAAATTGAACGAATTTTTCTTCTTAACATCAATACACTAGGTTCAATTCCCGTACACAACGAAGGTGTATTCCTAATATCAATTAAAAATGACAGTAATTTATCGTCCAGATCCCTTGGAAATCTGTTATTCACTAATATATTTTTTTTAATTTTTTAACTCTTTTGACAGCACTTTCTGCCTAATCATTCGAAGCCGGGTGCTGAACTGCTGACGTCACATGTTCAATATTAAATTCACGACAAAATTTCTGAAATGAAGCTGACGTGAAAACTGTTCCATTATCACTAACAATTTTTTCCGGTATACCAAAGTTAGAAAACATTTTCTTTAATATTTTGATTGCACTAACTGAATCTACCGTAGGTACTATTTGACAATCCACCCACTTTGTGGTAGCGTCTACCACCACAAAAAAATTTCAATTACCGAAAAGACCTAGATGGTCTATATGAATCCGATTCCAAACTAAATTATTCACTGGCCAACTCGCCAATTGCACCTTGGAAGGAGTAGGTAAACATACTGCACACCTAGTACACTGTTTTACCTCTTTCTCAATATCAGCATTTATACCTAACCAGAAAAAATAATTTCTAGCCAAACTTTTCGATTTCACTATACCTAGGTGCGGACGGTGAATAAATCTCAAAACTTATTCTTTTAATTCCATTGGTACTACCAGTTTACTATCATAAAACAAACGTGCATCGTGAGTTGATAACTTATCTCTAATATGCCAAAATTTTAATAAATCAGAATTTAAGTTTTTTTTTCAGGCCACCCTGTATTCAAATAATTGACAATTTTTGATAAAACTAGACCCTTTTCCGAACTCCGTTTAAATATTTCCGGATTTATTTCCGTTTCAACAGAAATATTATTTAACCGTTCTATTTCCAAACTATCGATATCCGTATCGCTAATTATATCCAAGAAATAATGTTTATCTTCGTAGTCCTCGATATTATTATTACTCCTTTGCATCGGTAATCTTGACAAGAAATCTGATTTATTGTAGTCCGACTTGATGTACTCTATAGTATAATTAAATGATTGCAAAATTAACGCGTAACGTTGTAATCTGTTCGCTGCAAGAATAGGTACCTGCTTATTTGTATCTAGAATACGTACAAGCGGTTTATTGTCGCACGACAGAATGAATTTATTTCCCTACAAGTATTGAAAGAATTTTTTCAAACCAAATATGATTGCACACGCTTCTTTATCGAAATTTGAATATTTCCGTTCGGTTTCCGATAAAGTCCTACTTGCAAATGCTATTGGGCGTTCTATTCTGTTATCATACTTGTGACAAAGCATTGCTGAAATTCCGATATTACTGGCGTCCGTAATGAGTTTCAAAGGGATACTGGGATTGAAGTGTACTAGAATTTTTTCTGACATCAATTGTTTTTTTACAAAATTAAAAGCATCACTTAATTTTTCCGACCACAAAAATACGGTTCCCTTTTTTAATAAATTATAGAGTGGTGACAGAGTGTCCGATATATTCCGTAAAAACATTCTATAATATGAAATTACTCCCAATAAACTTCTCAGTTCCTCGGAACTGCAAAATTCTTAATTGCTTCAATTTTACTTTCTCTCGGCATTATACCTTCCTGAGAGATTTTAAAACCTAAGTATTCAATTTCCGGTACATTAAAATAACATTTTTGGTCATTTATGGTCAGACCATGATCATTTAATTTCTTAACTACCGCGTTACATACCGAATTTAATTCTTCTTTCGGATTACCAAATAATAATATATCATCTAAAAACACACGCACATTTTTTAAACCACCGACGATAGTTGCTATGACTTGCATAAAAATCGCCGGACTAGTTGTTAGCCCAAAAGGCAACACTTTATGCGCAAACAGACCTATGTGAGTTGAAATAACATATAGTTTTTTTGAACTTTCATTCAAAGCAATCTGAGAAAAGGCATTTTTTAAATCAATTTTCGCGAAATGTTTCGCGCCATTTAACGAAGAAATTAAATCTTCTACTCTAGGCAACGGAAATTTTAAAGTTTTTTAAAATTTCCGTTTTAAATTTTCTGTTTATCCGAAAACACATTAGGATATTTTAATTTAAACATCCCGCGAATATTATTATTCGTAACACTATTGTTCACCAGATTAATTCCGTTTAATGTAATATCGAAACAGTTGAGAAAATTTCTACCTACATGACATTGAATTATTTATCTTATGGAGTGATTTACTACGCACTTTACAATCCTTGTAACGGCTTACCTGCCTAGATTTATCGAGATTATGAACTGCATTTAAATTCGACTTTGCACTTTCCATACTTAAAACATGTTCCCAAGTGGAAGCTAAATTTACGCATTACGCAGAAATGACTTACTTAAAGCTTCCATAAAAAGTTTGTGTTTCATTTTCCCACTGAACACACCAATAATAAATATGTCTTTCAAACACAATTCTAATCTTGCATCAAAGTTACATGACAAACTAATATTTTTATTTTTTTTTTTTTATTTTAACTTTATGAGTAAAACCTCAAATTGTAATTTTAAATTAAATAAAGACAATATAAACGAAAATCAATCCAAAATCTGGAAACAAAAAAATCAGAAAAAGATATTGACACCTCTGGGACACACTGAGACACTCGAAGTCCCAGAGGTGTCAATATCTTTTTCTAATTTTTCTGTTTCCAGATTTTCGATTGATTTTCGCTTATATTGTCTTCATTTAATTAATATTTTTAAGCTTCGCGGCAAACTCTTTAATAGATTCATTAGCCGATTGCTTACATTTACCATTCCTACCCATTCCTGTATCCATCGTTGTTCTTAACAGTAATGCTCGATCTTAATACCTTAGAAGCCCACCGTAAAATATTTTTGGGGAAACATTTTTTTAAGCTGATTTCCGGTATTGTACTGAATCCACCTATGTTGAAGGAGATTAACCTATACGTCCCTAACGCGTATACTCGTGGGAGATCCCACACACTTTTTTATGCTCCGAAAGCGAGAACTTCTTCCTTTCAGAATGTCCCATTAAATAGAGCAATTTAACTGCTTAACGATTCTGCATTGAGCATTGATACCTTCAATGTTACCTATAGAGAGTTCAGTAACTATCTTTTGACATATGTCTCAACATAGTGAAACTGCCCCCTCGGCCTTTTATTCTCATATATTTTATAATCTTCTCCGTAATAATTTGGTGTATAACTGTTTTATGGAGAACCTGAAAAAAAAAAAAATAATAAATAAATAAATAATAATAAATTAATAGAACATTTCCCGTGATTCAAAAATATTGTGAATAGGCTTATAATGGGAATCTAGAAATTTTCACAAATCCTCAAATGAGGTTTCCGACACTTTTTTTGGAAAACACAAAAGGTATCTTCGGTGAGATTATTTAAGAGGAACGCTCTTTTACGTTCAGGTGACAAAATTTTCTCATCATATAATATGAGAGCTTGGTCCAATCTCTCCTTGAACAGGGACCACACTCCTGACTTGTGACAGAATGCCCCCAGACTTTTACAAATCGCATCCATCGGGAATAAGAGCTGAAACAAATTTTGATTAAAAAACTTATCTCAGCGCTTCCGGGTGAATCCGCTCCAGAACCTCGCCGCTCCAAAACGTCTCCCCACACAGTTTCCGGATCTCCGTCACCAGCCGTCTCTTTCGACCGCTGATTGCCCGTGTCCGTCTCCCTGCAGCTACAGAATCCAGCCCTTTGTCCGGTCCTGCTTGAATAGCTGCAGCGACAGAATCTGAGCCCTTGTCCCAGACGTGATGTCCCAGACAAGTATACTCGTGGAAGGTCCCATACCATTTTTTATGCTCCAAAAGCGAGGACTTCTGCCTATCAGAACGCGCCAGTCAACAGAGCGACAGAACTGCTCAACGAGTCTGCATTGACAATTTTTTTTCAATTGTCGCAAAAACAATCTCTTCTCTTCTATTTGATCAATTTCGTCTTCAGGTTCTTAGCCAGTTGTGAAGTCGGCTACTATCGGCTGCGCCAGTTGTGATAAACATGGAGTAATTCCCGATGCCAGATCCTCAGCTTTTTCATACGAAAACCGCAGTGAGGAACCGACGTCGGGATAGCACCTTGGTCATCTAGGGTTGAGTTATCCGCAAACATTTTATCTAATAAGTTTGCCTTTTCGGTGGCGGTGTTTGCTAGTGAACCGTCAGGTCTGGTAAGAGGTGGCAGACACAGGATTTGAAGAAATTGCGACCTATTGAGCCCGCAAGCGACCAGAATTGCTTGCTGCCATGCGGGCATGCAGCCAGCTTTGTGCTGATCTGCTGGTCGTGCTCGAATTTTGACCTATTTATGATTCTCTTGGTTTCCTTTGCCATTTTGTTGTAAGCTGTTCTGTCTTCGGATGTTCTAGATGTGTTGTAGGCTCAGTAAGCCGCGTTTTTTCGTCGCACTGCTTCAGCGCATTGTCGACTGAACCACGGCTTTGAGCCTACACCAGTTTTCTTAACAGTAGATTGGATGAAGCCATCCATCGCGGATGTGATGACTTCACCAATTTCCTGGGCACATCTTGAGAGATCCGAAGTCCGAAAACAGACAGCTGACCACGGGAAAGCATTAAAATGTGCCCGCAGACCGAACCAATCTGCTGACCTATAGTGCCACATTTTCTCTTCAGCCTCTCGTTTGGTGGTCTGAAGTTTACAAGGATTGATGTCGTCACCAGGCAGTGGTCGGACGATCTTAAAGGCGCTGTGACTTCAATCTTGTAACCGTGTGGCATATTAGTTAAAAATAGGTCTAAAAGATTGGAACAGTGAGTCTGGACATCAGGAACCCTTGCGGGCTCCTGAACCATTTGCTCCAATCCGTGGCAAAGGGCAAAGGATTCCGCTTGGCGTCCAGCCGAGTCTGTTGATCCTGAGAACTTCAACCAAGGTTCCTTATGAACATTGAAGTCCCCCAGGACCACAAACTCTGCAGTAGGGTAGCAGGGCAAGAGGTCATCAATAGTGTCGCTTAAGTGTTTGAAGAGCTCGTACGTGTCTGATTCGCTAAGGTTCGGTGAGCGGTATAAACACGCGTAGAATCTTACCGTACTGGCAAGATTGACGCGTACCCACATTACGTTGAATCGTCAGCTCGATTATAGAGACAGACACCTCCTTTAGGTCTGAACTTGCCTGCGAGGGTGAAGCCCGGGCAGTCCAGATAGGAGGCGTCTACAGGCTCAGCTATCTGCATTTCAGATAGGAAAAGTAGGTTGGGGCGTTGAGAAAAAAGATGGTGGTGGACAGAGTTTAAATTGGTGTGCAGGCCGCGAATGTCGGTGTAATTCACCAACAGTTTTGGCCTGCACCGGGGACGCCTACTCCTCGCCGCTGAAATTTTGCACACATACAGCGAGCAAACGGGTGAGACTGGTTAAGGGAGGCTTTTGAAATCTCTAGACAAACTCTCTTGACCAACGCATTCCACCACGGTGTGAGGCATGGATTCACTCGTCCGTCACTCCTGGACACACTGACCTTACACCTTACACATTTTTGCCTTCCCAGAACTTCCTCTCCTTCCCTTCCCTAAAACGACCCTCCACTCAGCATTCCCAAAGATGACACAGGACCCAGGGAAATTGTTTTCCTCAGGGCAACCTGTGTGGAACTATTAATAATATTTTTGCGCTAATTTTTATGATTCAAAACACCATAATTTTTTTATTTTTTTATTCATAAAAAGATGCATAAATTATAAAATAATATAGTTTTAATTAGTATATATTGAATCACTTGGCGGGTATAAGATAAGCCGCCATAACTCAATTGGGAGAGCAGCTGACCGGCAATCAGAAGGGCACGGGTTCAAGTCCCGTTGGCGTCATGTATCTTTTCTCGGAAGATTTTTCAATGTGGATGAGTGTTTCAGGCTGATAATTATTGCTTATAATAATTGATACATAAATTACAATAGTTTTTTTACAATAATTAATTACACAATATATATATTTGATTTACCCCCCATAAATAAGCAGGGCTTGTGTGTATCATATAATACTTGTTGGTCTTAGAGACAGAGCTTTCTACGTACACCGTACACGTACCAGACGTTATTTAAACAAGCGTAATCTGGAATGTTGTAGAATTAGGTCGTAACAACGGGATAACGTGCGTCACTTTTCCCCTTTCAATATTATACTCGTGTTACGTCTGGGATTGTATTGCCGCATGGAAATTTAATCCTCATTATAGAGATTTGTTCAGCAAATTGTAAAATGGAAATGATGTAAACAAAGAAAATACGTATTTTAAATTTCTTTTAAGGTATCGATTATAATAAACGGGGTCCGGAAACTCGTAGTTCAAGCGAAAAACTTCTACATCACACAGAGAAAGTATTTTAGTAGGATGATTCTACATAGTAAAATGTAATAAGCAAGTAATTTTTGAATGAAACACTAGTTTAAATTGAATTATTTGGAGGGCAGGAGATAAGCCAACGTAGCTCAGTGGACAGAGCAGTTGACCGGAAATCAGAAGGACGCGGGTTCGAGTCCCGTCAGCGGCATGTCTCGTTTCTTTCAATGTAGATGAGTGTTTCAGGCAAATAATTATTATACCTATAATGAAAATCAAATCGCTTTGTTTAAACCACTATTTAATTATCACTGTCAACGTGTTTCAATAACAACGTTATCTTCATCAGGACGAGATGTTAATTTAAAAAAAAATTATGAAAAACAAGTATAGACAAATTAGAACAAATTATAACAAAGACAAAATTAAAAAGTAGAGGTGATTATTTGCTTAAAAAATCTCATAAAAATAGTTATTTAAAAATTATTTAAGGAAAAGTCATTAAGGCGCCGCATCCGCGCGCAAAAAGAAAAAGATGGAGAGATATGTAATTACGAATGTTTGAGGGGCGCGCTAATATTTAAAGCGATAAAATCGACGCGAAAATTGCGAAAGTGTTTAATAAAACACGACTCGTTTCAAATAGAGCAAAAATCTCATAGAAGGTATTTTAAGTATCATTTATAGAAACATTGTGAAAATTTTCAAAACTATAACTGGTAAAATAACTAAAACATACGTGTTTATAATAATTTTCGGTGCATACTTCGCGATTTTTTTCAATCGAGGAATTTTATATAATTTGCGTTTCGGCGTGGAACGGGTCTAGATATTATCTTCAAAAATAACATATATTTTTGTAAGAAATCGGAATAAATTCGGGTAGTGGCGCGGCGCCTTAAAATCTATAAAAAAATACTTTTAAAATATCTCAACCCCTCCGCAAAGTAAGCAGATATAAGGGTTAAAATAGGACAGCAGTCAAGTACGTCATACGTATACGTCAGCGCGTGTGTTTCCATAGAAATCGTTCTAACTCCGTTATTGTTTTAGTTACATCCCTAAAACAAAAAGTAAAAGGTCAATAGTAGATCAAGCTGCACATCCCTATCAAGTTGTCTATGGAAATACATAACAGGAATCAGCTGTCAGTCGTGTAGTTGACAAAAATATTTACCCGCGCAAATTTGCTACCGGCAGCTCCACCGCGCTCCACATTTTAAATTTTTATTAAATATATTTATATGAAATGATAAAAAAGGGAGGTGACAAAAGTGTTTATTACACATATATACATTAGAATAAGTATTGTTGTTTACATAATCTGTGATTTTAGTACCGTTTTCTCATAAAAACATCACGAGAGTCATTTTTACCTATTTTTAATGTTTGTGTTCAAAATTTTAATATTTACAAATGCTAATATTTATTTGTAATATAATATTTTGAAAGCTTATTTTGTAACCTTTCTAAAGCAATTTCTACTATTCGGCTACGTTCAGAAATGTTTCATTTATAGAGCTTTAATTGTGAAGCGGTAATAACAAAAATTTTTCGTAAAATGTAATTTTGTAAAAGACACCAAAAGCGAATATTCTCGAAAATTCGGAGGGGTTAAAACCCTATCCTGACGTAACCATGTTAACAATTTTTCTTCATCACGTAATGACTTTTCAAAGAAGATTCTGAGTTATCCGGTTACCATTTTGAACAAGGTTGGTATATTGTACAAATTGAAGTAAACGAGGTAAATGCATACCAATAAGGCCATGCAAATACTAGGTTTCGTAATACGTAACTCAAGGACTTTTCCATAATGTTGAGTCGATGAAACTACTTTATTGGTCCCTTGTGAGATCGCCGCTAGAATATGCATCTCCTGTATGGTCTCCTATTTGCAACTTACTCCGCTTGGAGGAAGTACAATCAAAGTTTCTTAGGCATTAAATATAAGTTGAGACAACCTGTAAATGGTATCTGCCACAAATCATTACTGTTTCATCTAAAGCCACCCGGAAAATAATTAATGATATTCTTAAACTTTTTAACCTCACAGACTGCACTCGAATGGTAAGTATTATAAAAATCGAGTGTCCCTGTTAAATTTACTCGACTCCACCATCTTTTCTATTATGACAACCATAGCATTAAATATTCATATCACTCACCACTCACGAAACGCCAATTCATATACAGAACTTTCCAATATATGCATTGAAAACCCGTCCATCCTGTAATAAAGCAACAATAATTAGTTGTGAATATAGCTGAATGATTCGGTTCCACGACTTTTCATCCCGCGACAAAAAAACCCCCACAAAATATCTAAAACCTAACCTTACCTAACTTAACCTAACAAGAAAATAATTCAGCGTAGTCGAGATACATTTTGTCCTTGGTATATTATGTCGAAGAATATTTTGTCGGAGGATATTTTGTCGGAGTATATTTTGAAAGAAATATTTTTTTTTGTGGTAGGACGAAAACGCGCGGTACCGAATGATTCTGTATTACCTTTTGCAAAATGATCATTATTTATTGAAACGATATAAATGTACGTACAATGTTCATAAATTTTCGGTATGTGTATTATGTTTTGTAAAAGTCCTATGGGCGTTCAATAAGTAAATAAAACCAATATATATTACCTGGTACTTACCCCTGGTTCCTGGTTATCTCAATTACATTTGATCTCAAATTTTATTTGTGCAATTCATAACATGTCACTGTAGATGAGGCCATTTTAACGGGTTTATCACCTCTCGTGTATCACCGCATAGTATGCGCACCGGAAAACACTGGTTCAAGGCTGTCAAACCTTAGATCAGCAACATCATCAGATATAGGCAGAATAGAACCTAAGCGCAAGCCAATTACTAAGTTTTAAAATCGTGCTTCCGGAGTATCTGGGCCTAAAGCTTGGAATAAACTTCCCCCGGAACTAAGATGCATAAAAAGCCCAACAGAATTTGTTTCAGAACTAAAAACCTACCTTTTTGGGCTCTCATACCCTTATAATAATAATATAATAATAAATTTGGACAACTTATATAGCGCTGTTTTTGCGAAAAATCGACTCAAGAGCGCTGTACAAATTAGCATGGATTTTACATTAGAATTTACTAACTTAGGAGGCTAGATAACAACTCGTCTTGCAGCTATCAAGCGCATGGATTATTGGAATTCTAACCCCCGACAAATTAAATAAAATATATATATTTTTTATTTTTTTTTTTTCATATGTATCTGCCACCTCAGAACAGGCTCAGCCTAGTGAGGTGGTATATACCAAAAAAATTTATATATATGTATATGTAGGTATATTGTATATATTGTAATGTTATTATTGGTTAATAAATAATTAAAAAAAAAAAAAAAAAAAAAATCAAGATTATCGGAATATACATTTACTTAACTTTAAATTAAATACATGTATCTGAGAGTATCATTGTTGTATTGTCTATAATTCACATATATATTAGTCAAATTTGTAGACCAATTATTGTTGTTAGTCAATTTATTTAAAGATTACAGAATAAATACTAATATATTAAAGAATATATTAGTATGTATACATATTAGTAAATTATACACCAGGATTATATAATGGCTGCATGTGTTTCCTCGGTTCCATGCAAACTCAGAAGGAAACCAACTTAGAACCACCTCAGAAAGGTCATTAAAAGCTACGAAAAAATAATTTTAAAATAGCCGGTAACCCTTACCTAACTTAACCAATTTAACCATTTTTTTTAAATATTTTTCATCATCACTCTTAATGACCTTTCTGAGGTGCTTCTGAGTTGTCCGGTCACCGTTACCTCATGTGTCATCTGCGTGCAAAGTGTATTTAAATTTCTTTAAATAAACAATGTTAATTTCAAGTGACCTACCAGGCATGTATGGTCCTGTATATTTTCAACCTGTACGGAGGATAAATAAAAACAATACATATAAACGTACATTTAACGCAGCATCTCGTTCATTGGTCAAATGTATTACACGTGTGGTTTTGTATCTGTGATCGACGAACCGGTGGAATATTTACCAGATCAAATCAAAAATATAAAGGAAATTAATATATTTAAAACAAAAGTAAAAACATGGCTGAGAGATCAAAGTGATAATAAAATTACAAACATCATGAAGACGATATAAAGACAATCCATAACCAAATACAAATATTTAAAAAAAACTACAGGCTGAAGCCACCTCAGAACAGGAAATCCTAGTGAGGAGATCTGTGAAAAAAAAAAAGAATCTATACTTATACTATACATTATACATACATGTACAAACCTTGATATTGAAACTAATAATAAATAAATAAATAAATTTTAACCACAAGTTGTTATAATGGTGTACAGTCTGTAGTTAGAAGTAAGATCGTAAATAACATATTATAAATTTGTAAAGCGCCCTTGGAGTAAATTTTCGCAAAAATACAAATCATTCAAAATATCCGTACATCAAAATATCAAATATCAAAAATATACAAATCATTCAAAATATCCGTACATCAAAATATCCGTACAATGGAAAATCTGGATGACTTTCTTTTATTTTTAGATAGCATTAAGTCGACTGCGAGATATCATATAATAATCCTTACAGAATGCAGACTGAATGACTCATATCTCGCTAAAAAAATTACAGGATATCATGAATATCATACAACAAAACTATTGAATCAAAACAGTGGAGTCGTAACTTACATTCGCGATGACATCCACTCGCAAGTTCAAGAAATTTGCATCAGTCAATCTAATTGTCTAAAAATAGTCATTAATGGATATCTATGTATTTTAGCCATTTACAGATCACCATCATTCCACGACATACATCCATTTCTAGATAATCTTATATCTGAGCTCAAAAAATGTAGTGATTTTAAACAACAAATAGTGATGGGAGATATAAATATTAACACTTTTGGAATTATACACCGACAACAACTTAGCAATAAATATTACAGTCCCTACCAGGGTTCAAAATAATAGCATGTCATGTTTAGATCACATAAATACCAGAAATATTATGGCTTCCAATGCATTTGTTATACACAATACAATAACTGATCACTATACAACACCAGTAAGCATTACAAACACATCTCTTAAAAAGCAAGTAAAATATAACCAGTTTACATCAACCATCTGCTACGAGGGATTAATTAGGGATCTAAATGATGAAACATGGACAGATGTATGTGGAGTGACTGATGTTAACAAAGCCCTCAACTTATTTATTAACAAAATCAACATGCATATAACACAAAATTCAAAAGATAAACTCATTGCACATAAAAAAATACAACTTTCTCCTTGGATAAGTACAAGTATTGTAAAAGCTATACACAAAAGAAATCATTTACACAAAGTGGCGACCAAAGACCCACAAAATACTTGTAAACAAGAGAATTACCGTAAGTATAGTAACATTTGTAAAGATGTTATGCGTAAGGCAAAAGAACGGTACTATAAGCATCAACTTGACCAAGATCCATCAAGTAAAAACATGTGGAACATCGTTAGGCAAATTACCAATACTAAACATAAAATTGACCCTAATATTAACGAACTCCTAATTGGAAACACAGCCACCACTGATTCGGACATAATTGCTTACCACACTAACCAATATTTTACAACGGTTGGGTCTAACCTTGCGGAAAACATCCTAAGTGTCACTAAGGAAACTGAAGATTCACTGGCATCTGCAATAGAAACAAAACACAATTCTTTTTCATTTCAATTCCCACCTACGACAAATGAAGAGGTTCTAAAAATTATTGACAATCTTAACAACACACATTTGAAAGGCCCTGACGGTCTTAACACTCATATACTAAAAATTATTAAATACAATATTGCATCACCTTTATTGAATATTTTTAATAAAAGTTTTACTTCAGGGGTTTTCCCCGACCATCTTAAAAAGTCTTTAGTAGTACCAATCTACAAAAATGGACCCAAAACCAAGTGGGCAATTATAGGCCAATATCCCTGTTGAGTGCTATCTCAAAAATTATAGAAAAAAAATTTAAGCAGATTAAGTAACTATGTAGAGAGCCGAAAACTTTTAAGCAAAAATCAGTTCGGCTTTCGGACGGGGAGGGGAACGGACGATGCGATAGCGCAACTGACACAACATATTTCTGAAAACATAAATCGCGGAAAGAAAAACATTGCACTGTTCTTAGACTTAGCCAAGGCTTTTGATACAATTTCTCATAAATTACTCCTCAAAAGATTAAAAAATATTGGCATTGTAGGTATGCCCTACGAATGGTTAAAGAGTTACTTAACGGGTAGAAGCCAGCAACTCAAAATGGGCAAAACAGTGAGTAAATCACTAGAGACCAATTTGGGGTACCGCAGGGAAGCACATTGGGACCTCTTCTATTTATAATCTACATAAATGAATTATGCGAGCTAAAAGTAGGCGGAAAAATTATTACATTCGCTGACGATACGGTAGCTATATTTGAAGGAGACGACTGGACTCAAACACATAAACATGCTGAAAGTGGAATCAAGGCGATAAAACAATGGCTTGACAAAAATCTACTTACACTAAATATATCAAAAACTAAATACATAAGATTCAGCTCAATTATAAAAGGGCAACCTAGTACATCATTTACAATTAAAATACATAAGCGTTACTGTAATTTCGATAATATTAATTCTATCTTCAATTGTGAAGTTTTGGAAAGTGTGAAAAACATCAAATATCTAGGCGTTATTGTAGACAATCACCTTAAGTGGAAATATCACATTGACAACCTCACAATAAGGGTAAGAAAATTGATCCATATATTCTTTGTATTACGAAATATAATCAAACAGCAAGATCTAAGAAAAATATATTTCGGATTATGCAACCCCATCTTAACGTATGGTTGTATTGGTTAGGGAGCGTCAGGTAGAACAATTTTAGATCCACTAGTGAAGGCCCAGAAATCCATAATTAGAGTTATAATGCGTAAACCCTATAGGTTTTAACAAAAAAATTTATGTACTTCTTCTTCTTCTTCTTTGCGTGCCGTATCAGGTCCCCCCGACGTTGGCGATCACTCTTGAGAATGTCTCTCTGTCTTGCGCTGCCCGGAATAGCTCCTCCACACTTCTAATGCCGGTCCACTCTCGTATGTTACGCAGCCAAGACATTTGTCTCCTACCAGGCCCTCGGTGACCCTCTATCTTGCCTTTCAATATCAAATGGAGCAAGTGATACTTCTCCCCTCGAAGTATATGACCCAGATATAAAATTTTCCTGATTTTTATTAATGTAAGCAGTTCTCTATCTGCTCTAGCCCGCCTGAGAATTTCTGTGTTGGTGATCATGTCAGTCCATGGGACCTTGAGCATTCTCCGGTGAAGCCACATTTCAAAAGCCTCTAACCTGTTCATGGTATTTACTTTCAAGGTCCATGTTTCACATCCATAGAGCAAGACCGACCACACATAACATTTTAGCATTCTCTGCCTTAGTTTTAAGCTGATATTGTCATTGCAGAATAGGGATTTCATTTTAATGAACGCAGTTCTTGCTGCTTCAATTCTGCATCTAACCTCCACATCTGGGTCAAGAGTCTCCGTGAGAATACTGCTGAGGTATCTAAATCTTTCCACCTTTTCGACATTGCAACCATTTAACAGTATCACTGATTCAGAGTGATCTAGTCGTCCAAATGTCATCCATTTAGTTTTATTGACGTTGATTGTTAGGCCCAGTTGCTCACCAGCATTATTAACAAGATTTAATAGGTCTTGGAGGTCATCGATACAGTCAGCTAGTAATACAGTATCACCTGCGTATCTTATGTTATTAATGACAACTCCGTTGATCTTCAGACCCTTATCAGTATTACTTAGGGCTCTTTTAAAGACATAGTTGGAATAGAGATTAAACAATAGTGGCGACAGGATACAGCCTTGTCGTACTCCACGCTGAATGGCAATTGCATTAGATCTCTCATTCATTTATGTACTTGATGTTCGTCAAAACTATATAAAAAGGTTATTATCTACGTACACAAAAATCTAGAAAAACTTGATAAAATTGATCATAAATACATCACAAGAAGTCACACCAGAAAGGATCTTGTGGTCCCAGGGAGCAATACGTCGAAGTTCCAAAAGACATATACATATCTGGGACCGAAATTATATAATAAAATCCCTCCAGAATTAAATATTAAAACATGTAAAATGACATGCATCGGTTCAATAATAAATAAATGGTTGATTGGCTTAGGTAGGGTTGAGTCTGAAAAATTGTTAAATAACGTCACTTTAAACTTAAAATTTTAAATGCTTAACTATTAAATGCCACGATCAGTAAGAAGTTAGTATATATTTAATCTATAAGAAAAAAAAAAACACTTTAATTTTTTTTTTGGTCAGAATACATTTTTTGCATTTTTCACCAGCATTTGGTTCCTTAGAACGGGCAATCTGCCTAGCTAGGAACTAATATAGACAAACAAGACATAATAACACTTGTACCCATTTTAATATTTACAGTTATTTTGAAATATTATTATTATGTTATTTTACTGTATAAATGTATCTTATGTAATAAATAAATAAAAATTCAAATGCTATCATTATTTTAGCAACAAATTTCACTGGCGTCGCTTTACATACGTTTTGTATTGTTTCTATTTGTATTACGGAATGGACAAACAATTTTTATTTATTTCCGCCCGCAATATTTGCAGCAACGATTTGATTCCTTTTATCGTATAACCCAACAGAGAATATAGTACATTAAAATGCACTGGATTACTGGGAAATGTAAATATTGGTTTACAGTGAAAGCAATTATTAACTTACCCAAACTACCGGATACTGCTATCAAATACACCGAGGATATCTGTTTTCCGGGCCGGTGAGTATATCACGGCATATTTGGCATAGGGATGTCGAAAGTAGAAAAAAATATCGAGGTATCGATATTTATTAAAATATCAATTATCAACGTCGATATATCGAGGAAAAATAAATTTTAAAAAGATTTTGCATTTTTAAAATAATAGTGTATACAGCTCAATATTATCAAAAGTATTTTTTATACATAATATGCATTATTGTAATGTACAAAAACCTCAATAAAAATGAAGGTATTTTTATAAGTATTCATTTTTATTAGGTAGATAATAATTACAAAAACTAAAAAGCTGTTTTCTAACTTATATGTAAACTAAACTAACTAACTAACTAACCATCACGCCGTTTCCCCTCAGGGGTAGGCAGAGAGGACGGACCGCCAAACAACTCGGTCTTGGCACACACTCTTTTCCTCACTCACATACATACATCGTCTCATACATTCTCTTCTATTATTCTGACTTTTGACATGACCCGACTCAAGTATCTGATTCACTTGATCGTGCCATGTCTTCATCGGGCGTCCCGACTTCTTCTACCATTCACATTCGCGTCGTATATTCTTCTTACACTACTTCCTTCGTTCATTCGCTCTACATGCCCAAACCATCTGAGGGTCCCTTTCTTAATCTTACTCATTATGCTTACATCAGCCTTACATTCTTTGCGGATATCCACATTTCTCACACGATCATACATTGTTTTACCATTTTTTTATATGTAAACTGATTGGCGTATTAATCTGTCGTCGTGTTTGGAACAAGGTATACCTAAGTCAATAATCATAGACAATTGGGAACCAACAAATAGGAGTGGCTTAGAAATAAATGGCGAAAAATAGCATACATTTCTATATAAGTACCTACACATGTGAGATAGTATTAGCGATCACAAACACTAATGCAAATACAATAGATTTGTAAGCCATTAATAGTTAAAATTTCAACCGCCAGATGTCATGACCCAGGTGTTACTTTTTCCCGTTCGTTCCTATACGGTTTTGGATTCTAGTGACTTTGGTAGCATAAATAAAAAAAATATCCTTTTTTATACAATTTTCGATATTGAATATTTTGTATTTTTTTTTATTTTTTATTCCTTTATTTTTCCCATATTTTACAATTTATATTTACATATTTTGAAAATCATAATCAATAATGTGGGAACCCACTAAGGCGCAGCCTGTGCGTGGGTAATATAGTTAATATAAGTTTTATTTAGTACCTAGAAAAAAACAAACAGGGGTATATAAAGCAAAAACAAAAATTGTTTAAACAGTTTGTACAAAAAGTGTATACAATAGTGTACGGTTAAATACGTGTAAAGTGTAATAAATGATATACACTGTAATAATAGGTGTAAAGTTTGTGAGAAAAGTGAAATAAAACTAAATAAATAGAGTTTTTAGAAACATAAGGTGAAATAAAACTAAATAAATATAATTTTTACATCTGTATGGTTTGGCCATAATTTTAACTCTTTTATGAAATGCGGAAGTTTAGTTACAACTTGAATATGTATTGATATATCGATTTATCGGATCAAAATATATCGGCTAAAAAATCGATGTATTTATTTTTTATTTTATTTATTTATCTATAATAAAATATGTTTACAATGGTTTTATTTGTATGCCTGTCTCACTAGGGTATACCTGTGTCGAGACAGGCGTACAGGTATATAAATGAATATAGCAATTACAAGGATATTTCAGGTAAAATACATATTATGAATAGAATTAAATTTATAAATGTTGGAGATGGAGTAATGAAATCAATTCTGCCTAGTCTATTTATAGGTTAAATTTGACAGGATTCCATTATTTTCATTTGTTTAATATGGGTTAGGTTGTATGTGAAAAGTTATTTATGTCTATGTTTGATTTATTTTACAGATATTCGTGATAGTGTGGCGTCCAATACTTATAATCCATTTTTTAATATCTTGTTTGAATTTTGTAAAGGAGTCACTTTGTCTGATCGTAGTTGGTAGTGTATTAAAAATATCGATACATCGATCTATCGATACTTTTTCAACAAGCCTAATTTGGCAAAGTGAAATAAATCAGGTTTCTACAAATATTAGAATCTGAACTCAGTAAAACTTGCTATTCATCTGAATAATTAAAATTACCGCAATATTCAGTATACAACATAAGTGTTTTTACTAAGAACGGATAACCTCAAACCTCTAAATCATAACCACTCTGTACGGAATCCTTTGGTTTGGGAAACGAAAGAAGTCAACAAAGCTGCTCAACTTAAATATGATGACAACTAAACAACATATAATATATAATACGTTAGCAATGATGTACAAGCTTAAAAATAACATGCTCCCTAAATATCTGCAAACTAATATTATGTACCATGAAAATATTCACAATTATCCTACGAGGAGTTGCCGAGACTTCAGGCTTCCCAAAACTAAACTGACGTGTACACAGAACAGTGTGTTTTATAAAGGTCAAAAACTTTACAATAACCTACCAAATTCCATAAAGGAAGCCTCAAGTCTTGGCACTTTTCGTAAAACATGTGCTACATACATTAAGAAAAATTTATGAATTGTATTTATTTGTATTAACTGTATGTATTAAACCCTATTGTTTGTATTTCTAACTGGAGTAACTGTATTTCTTTTTAAAACTGTATTCTTTCCGTTATAATTTTATGACTATATTTATTTTATTATGTATTGTATATATTTTTTAATACTAGATGTATGAAAAAATTTGCTTACATCTAAATAAAGTTACAAAAACAAAAACAAACTTACACCTGACGGTAGACTGTGCGACCCACGTAGACTGTCTGGAGACCAGACCCTGGGACACTGCATTAACCCTTGATTTACTTGGTGACTTCATACATACACAATTTACCTGGTGGAGTCCCCAGGACTCCCGGAAATAAAATCGTAAATTTAACATGTAACGAACACTTTTTTTAAATGAAATGCTTGTTATATTTATTTATTTTATATTAGGTTTTACAATAGCATAGGTTTTTACTTAAAATTGTAGAATCACAGCCTTTTATTAAGAAACTTATAGAATATGTCACTTTTTGTAACAAAATTATGAGACCTAACTACAGTCTCAACATTTCAAAACAAAACAATTATCCAAAGTAATTTTTAAAGAAATGTAATCAATTCTTATAAAAACCAAAAAAAGAACATGGTTCGAAAAAAAAAGTAATCACGCGTCAAGTTATCATGCTAGAAGAGTCCCACGGACACTAGCATGATACTTACCAATCGCAGCCGCACGCATCTACGTCCGCTCTCCCCCGCGTTTGACGAGTCACCGCGTGAAGGTACTGGAACGTACAATTTGTAATTCCATAACTGACGGTTTTATGAGCGCTGAAAGTTTTCAATGGAGTCCCAGGGACCTACCGGGTATATTAAGGGTTAAAAAGTTAAATTTATCCCCAACGTTAAATTTATTTGCCAACAATAATAACTTTCCAAACGTCAATATTACTCTATAACACGGGCATGTGCCTAACCTGGTGGTAGAAAAATCCACAAATTTAATGATGTCACCATTCAAGGCAAAGAATAAAGAAAAAAAAATATAAAACACTACAGGTCCACATGGACATGACTTACTTTGACGGTAGTTTAAGTACACGAGACAATATTTTTGATAGTGTTCATGGGGGTTTGTTTGGGTCTTGGCCCATATACTTACTGTGTGGCGAGCTAAATCGGGAGAGACTGATTGAAGTAGGCCTGACTTACTCTAGCCGGACTCTCTCAACCCATCGCCTTGCACCGCAGTGAGGGAGATTTTTTTTAGTTTATTTTGTTAATTGCTTTGAAGGTTACATAATTTGGGAGTTTTCAACCACCATGCAAGGCAAAGCGTTATGTTGATCGACACCGGACGATAGGGATGGATTCTTACTTCCGTCACTCCTGAACATATTATTGACCCCCAAATTCTTTCCTACCCTTCTTTCATTCCTTTCTCCTTACCGGAGAGGAAGTCTCCTTCCTTTCCCTAAAAATACCCACCACACAGAATCTCCAAGGATGACGTAGACCCTGAGGGTTTTTTCCTCGGGGCCTCCTGTGTGGAGCTAACGAGGATTCTTAAGATAGTGGTCGCTACGTTTGGTGTCTTACCATACTTGCTTGGGTTAATGGGATTGACCATTGACTATTTCTCCCCATCCATCAGAGCTATCAATTAATGGTTATACTTGGTCAAAGATCACAGCACATAATTCATAACGAAATTGCAAAATTAAAATCAGCGTATTTTAGCGGTCTTAGCGCAGATCATCACATCATTTCAACAGGTCATCACATCATGTAAACATTAAAAATAACTTTTTCGTTATTTGTTATTGGGGTGTTATGCCGTGTTGCGCTACCTCCTTCTTTAGCCAACGTTTCAGACATCGTTGCAGTGTCCATCATCAGGGTAGATCCGGCATAACACCCCAATAACAAATAACGAAAATGCTTTTGGCCCTGAAAATTTTAAAACTTATCTCATTTAAAATAACTGTTCGAAATATCGATTTTTTATGGTTTAAACTTTAAAAAAATAATTTTCAGTAAAAAACGCGTAATATGAAGCACTACCTAGTAGTGCAAAATCTTGTGATTTTGATTTGATAATTGGACCGCCTAGAAATATTTTAGAAGTTAAATACCGGGCCAAGACCCAAACTTTACCGGCAAAAAATGCTTCAAATTGCTAAAGAGCGCATTGACTACGAATAAATACTGTAAATTTTAATTTCCTCAAACTCTTATCTATAAATTAACAATGAATGATTCTTTATGTAACATAGCATTAGGTAAAAAAGTATGTATTGAAGAAAACTTACATCACTCTATAAGAGATTTCTATTTTATTTGCACTGAAAAAGGATTTACTCAATTTCATAAAAAGATTAAAAGCGTAAAAATTTTTTTTGAAAAATTAATAATATCTTTAAAAGAAATAATTTTTTTCCCGGGCTTGATTGGGTTAACAAAGACCTACTCTACTGGCGAAACTAATTACTCCATTCCAGGGTACCATGTAACAATAATAAGAATAAACAAAAACTCTGATATTGGAATACCTATTTCCAGCCAGTATAATGTTCCCAATATTAATGATTATGATGTTCATATTTTAATGTTTATAGTTTATATTTTAAATATAAAATTTAAAAACGTAAATAAATTATATATTTATATGTTGTTATTTCAGCCATCGTATCTATGTAGACATAGTGTATATTTAAAATTCTTTGCCTCTACCATTTGTCATTACAAATTACATAAATGTATCCATAAAATAACTAACCTAAAACTGCAAAATGAATGATTTTTTATGTAACGCTTTGGATAAAAAAATTTGTATAGAAGAAAATTTGTGTCACTCCATAAAAGATTTCAATTTAATTTGTCCTGATAAAGGATTTAGCCTATTTCATGTAAATATTAGAAGCATAGAAAGGAACATGGATGAATTAATAATATCATTAAAAGAATTAAATTATTTCCCGGGCTGCATAGTTTTAACAGAAACTCACTCAGCCGGTGAATTGAATTTCTCTATCCCAGGGTACTCTTACTACACAACAACAACAAAGTTAAACAAAAACTCTGGTATTGGAATATTTGTATCTAACCAATACAATGTACTTAATATTAAAGAGATTCACAGTATTAGTAATGTTAACATATTAAATATTGAATTTAAAGACATAAATAAACATTATAACATTATTGCTATTTATCGAACTCATAGGTCGATAGTGTCACACTTTATTGATGAATTAAAAAATATTTTATTAAATTTTAGAAATAAAAACAATGTTTTGGTTGGAGATATGAATTTAAATATCGCAAGCGACTATTCTAGTAAGGATAAAGATAGCTATCTCAACATGTTAGCAGAACTCAATTATTTATCGTGCATAAATTCGTACACTAGAGACGTTCGAGGTCAACGACCTTCATGCTTAGATCATATTTTTACAAATATACCGGATATCCAAAATATAACAGCAGCTGTCATTCACACAACTATCACTGATCATTATTCTTGTATCTTTAACCACAAAACCAGCAATCCAATATTGCCATCATTTAAACAAACAAAATCTTCCAAAAAAGTACTTAATATGGATACATTAAAAAACAAATTTCAATCAGAAAATTGGATCGAATTATTACAATGTAATGATGTCAATATCTGCTGTAAAATATTTGAAGAAAAAATATCTAAATACATAAATGACTCGTCAAAAAATGTAATTCCCAAACACAAACTGTCTAACTTCAAACCTATAAAACCATGGATTACTCATGGATTAATAGTATCTGTACGACGTAAGCAAGCTCTTTATAAATTAACAACTCAACAACCTAATAATAAAAACTTACTTAATCACTTTAGAGCATATAAAAATAAACTTACATATATCATAAAACATACTAAAGAAAGTTACTATAAACGGAAGTTGGATCTAGCTGAAAATGATAGTAAAAGAGTATGGACGGTTGTAAATGAAATAATTGACAAGAAAAATAACAATAATAACGAAATCAATGCTATTAATCATGATAACTCAAAAACATGCTGTAAAGAAAACCCCTCAAAAGCTGCAAATATATTTAACACTTTCTTTGCAAATGTTGGGAAAAATCTCGCCAATCTCATTCACATTGATCCAAATATTATAACATCTCCAGACTGTAATATAAATGCTAAAAATAAAATGACAACATTTGAAGTCACCACAGAGGACGAAATAGTTTCTATCATAACCGATATGAAAGGAGGATCTGCTCCGGGCTTTGATGCAGTCACGGTTGATATTTTAAAAAACATAAAAAATCAAATTTCTAAGCCATTAATGCATATAATAAATACAAGTTTCCAAAGCGGAGTATTTCCATCAATTTACAAACAAACTACTATTACCCCAATATTTAAGTCAGGTAATCCAGAAGAAGTAAATAATTACCGTCCCATATCAGTAATCTCAAATATAGCAAAAATTTTTGAAAAACTAGTTAAAAAAAGAATGAGCCAATTTATAAAATGCAACGATATAATTAATGAAAACCAGTTTGGTTTTATGGAAGGTAGAAGCACACAAGATGCAATTGCAAAATTAAGTAGCCTTGTACATAGTTCACTAGATAAATCATTTAAATGCCTGGGAATTTTTATAGATCTCAAAAAAGCATTTGACAGTATATCACATGACAAACTTATAAGTAAATTAAGAAACATTGGATTAAATGGTTCAGCTCTAGAATGGATAAAAAGCTACCTTTTCAAACGTCCCCAAGTTGTAAAAATTAATGGTGTGCTTAGTTCACCAAAAATGAGTCATTTCGGCATACCTCAAGGTACAGTCCTGGGACCGTTACTGTTTATTATCTATGTTAATGACATATTCATACAAAAACTAAACGGAAAAATAATATCTTATGCTGACGATACTGTCATAATAATTGAAGGTACGGATTGGAATACTGTTAATAATCTAGCTAATATTGATATTAACATTTTGAAAAATTGGTTCGATAAAAATCTCCTCTCTCTAAACACTGAAAAAACAAAATTTATCCCATTCTCTATCAATAAATTCAAATTAGAACCAAATTTAAACATCATAATACACCAAAGTAAATGTAATAAAACTATCTGCAATCAAGATTGTGCTATACTTAGTCCAACTCCCAAAATCAAATATCTTGGTGTATATATAGATCAACATTTTAAATGGAAAACACATATTTGTGAACTCGTCAAAAGGATTAGGAAATGTATTTATATATTTATTAGACTTAGAAATATTCTTAGCTTAGAAAACCTAAAAAGAGTGTACTATGCAACTGTTCAATCTATATTGCAATATGGTATTATTGGCTGGGGAGGAACATATGACAATATTTTAAATCCCCTCAAAATTGTCCAAAGGTTGATAATTAAGGTAATCTTAAAAAAACCGTCTAAATTTCCTACTGAAATTCTTTTTTCAATATTCAATGTGCCTATAATAGACAAAATCTATAAAAAATATTCAATTCTTCAAATTTACAAAGAAATACAGTTAAATACTCGTAACTTCCAATTCAATACATCAGCAAGATACCAGAAAACTATTAAAATTCCTAAATTTAATACTAAGCACATCCAAAATTCCTATCTTTATCTGGGCATAATCTATTATAACAACCTCCCATTAAAATTAAAAACCATCGAAAATATGCAGGAATTTAAGCCCAAACTAAAAAATTACCTGAAACTACTATAAAAGTCCCAAATATGTTTACTTTGTATCTTAAAGTCTGCTATTTTATAAATCATTTATTCCTTCTTTTTTCTTTCATTTCTTAGTTTTTAATCTCTGAGTCTACTATTGTATAAATCTTGCGTTCTTTCTTACGTATCCTTTACTTACTTATTACAATAATTTTTGTTACTAACTTACATGATTCTTCCATTTATAATGATTTTTTAATTTATATTATGATTTTTTTAAACTCTTCAGGATTTTTATTTTTAAATTATACAAGATTTTTTAACCTTCTTATTATTTGCAATAGCCGTTATTACTAACTTACACGATCATTAATTTACTAATTGAGCTAGAACTCCCTCACCAAACACAAGAGCATTGTCTCTTTATGGTGAGGAAAGGCAATTTATTTTTATTTTTTGTTAAACTTATGTAACTATGTAACTATGTAACTATGTAACTATGTAACTGTTGTAACTTCATATGTATTTTTAATAAACATTGCCAATAAATAAATAAAAAAAAAAAAAAAAATAAATACCTACTGCGAGTAGAACACATTTAAAAAAAAAAAAATTCATTTCATAAAAATTCTCCAGTCGTAAAGAGTTCTAAATTCTCCAACCTTTCAAAATATATATTGACTAACTTTTTGCACTAATCTTCTTATTAATGTAATATCAACAGTGATGAGGGTAGCATATGTAAAATCATGCAATGTCCAGTGTTTTAAATATAGTGTCCTCCGTGTGCAATGTCGTATCTTCTCCAAGCATAAACTTTCTGGTTAAGATGAATATATACGTGAAATCCTATTTAGATAATATTTTGATTAATCTTTACTACGAATCGGCTTACAGTATGAACATCAAAAAATATGCAGCGGATAAATCGAAGCTTTTACTAGCTTTTCTATGTATTGGAATTACAATAAAATAGTTATTTACGTAACAAAAAATGTAAGCGTCAACCACCAAAAAAAATGTTCTTTCATGACTTAACTATGAAGTAATACAAGAAACAATTTTTTAACAATACCCCTTTATGGCTAAGACTATTTTTGAGGTTTTCCATGTTCTAACTTTTTTTCGTTCTTATAAAATTATGCACAAAATAAATAAAAAAACCACTTTTTCGCTTACTAGCCTCGTGCAAAAAGACGCTCGATTTTAAAATTTTGCAGGCATGAGATTCGAAATATTTCTATCGTTTATATTCCTCTTAAAGTGTGTTTATGGGTAGTGACCCACCAGGTAAGTATGTTTTCAGAATCCATTTGTAGATAATAATATAAAACAGCACCTAAGAATCATTATCATCATCATCATTACATAGTAGCGCCCTTGAGGTGATTTTCCACGAAAACGGCGCTATATAAATTAGCCAATTATTATTATTATTATTATTATTATAAAATGAAGTCGCTCAAAATGTATGTGCGCATAGATCTTTTAAACTATGCAACGGATTTTCATACGGTTTTCACCTACAGATATAGTGATTCAAGGGGAAGGTTTATATGTATAATACATGCTTATTATAGTAGAGAAAAGTCGAGAAATTCATATATTCAATTCAGGCAGCAGGCAGCGGGGCAGCTGGCAAGCGGGTAGTGTGGATTTTATAAAGGTCGGGTAATGGCGTTGTGTTTCGTTAGCCACAGCGACGTGTGGCCGGGTCTGCTAGTTGATAAAATATGTATTTCTTTTTTTATTGTTTCTTATTGTGATCTTTCTGTGTATCACTTTTTTTATTATTATTTAAATGTAAATTTTGTGTGAAAAGATTTTTTTTTTCATTCTGTCTTTTATTGTGATATCGCTGTGTATCATTCTAGTTATATTGATTTTGGTTGAGCAAAGTTCCTAGAACTTTATATATTTTGTATTGTCTACTCCACCTCAGTCTCTGTATCTTTCAGGTGACTTTACTTGTAATCTTAGTATTTTTACAGTTATTATTTTTCCATTGTTTTGAGTGATGGCTTTGTTTTTTCTTATATTTTTCTGCAAGCTTTTATAAAATAATATTAATCATATTCTCTGTATTTATCTCATGTTATGTTCATCATTCATTACACTAACCCATCACCCCATTTTCAGACTAACTCCTGTTTTACAGGGACATTTGAGGGTTTAGCTTCGTGCATCATAAGTAGCTTCGTTTATTAAAAAAAATTAGAGTCCTTGTGAGAGCCCTGAAGGAGTAACCATCTGTTACTTATACCAGGGCGGGAAAGCGGTTGGATTACTTCAAGTTGATAATAAATTGTACAGCGCCATTGAGGTGATTTCTCACAAAAACGGTGCTTTACAAATCATCCAATTATTATTATTTGTAAATTTTCATGCTTGAATACAATGACGTTATATAAATAGACTTGCCATAGCCTCACAAACTCAAGATATAATGTGGCAATTAATCAAAACTCTTTTGTTTCCAGCGATTTTCAATAATTTCTTAATTCAAAAGTTATTCGTGTATGATAAAGATAGACGCTTAAAAGAATATGTGCATATTCGGGATGCATTTTCGTATTCAAAATTCAAAAGTTCCGTCGAATACTGTCTCAAGGCCGACTAAGTAGGAGGCCTGGGCACCAGTCGAATTTTGAGATGTCAAATAGCTATAATGAACAACGATAGTTTGCAAATGGCGTTGATTGTTACTGTATTTGTTGTTTCTGCCGATTTGTATGTTGTTTTACCGCAGGCAAGTAAATAAAGAATCATTAGATTATTATTATAAAAAGTAAATTTTACTTAGCGACGGCATGGCATCGACTTTGTAATTTGGCTGTTGCGCATCCAGACCTGTAATTTAGTAGGCCTTGAGTTCTCTAATGACGCATAAAATTTTTGGGCGGAAAGCAATTGAATTATTTTTATAATCGATAATAATAAGTAATTTGCATGTATTTACAAATGAAATGTTATTCCTTCGCTTTTACGACTGCTTACCGTGTAATGGAAACATTTTCTCATCACACAGGAGGGAATTTTGGCGCTTTTTAATGCAATTTACTTACTAGTAGGACACGACCTTACTCGACGCGTGGCAGTTTAGTACTAAAGTACTAGAAATCGAGTACTCTACAATTGTCTTGTTGTTGGCTTCTCATTTTGAGATTTCTACCCCACGTCTAAAGTATGTAACGTCTTTGCTTGAATATCATACAATTCTCAAAAGAATCCACAAAAGGAATTTCAAACAAGATAACGAAAAGTTATCAAATTGCGTGCAATTATTCCCAGGCGCACGGTTGGAAATTGTCGTTATCATTTTTAATAATCTTTATTTTTGCTACACGTGTTTTATCAAGTGAACACGTGTGTATGTTTAGCGATCGCTTGATATTAATGTTAATATCGCCAGTGAGTCCTTAGATAAACAGACTGTGTAGATTTTAGACCCATTTGACAAATTAAACGCATTTAAATCAAGATATAAGAGTTCATTATTTTCATCCCTTACCGACGAACGGTTCTTACTCGTGTCCATAAAAGTTTTTTTTTTAAGTTATTGATTTATGTCTCATTGGAAATAATCTTCTTTGTTATTCATTTTATTTTATTATTGGTATAACTAATTTCCTGTCATCCTTGGGAGATTCTTTAAGGCATTGGAAGAACGAACTATTGTCTGAGAAAATTTGGTACCTGTAACATCCTATTAATATAATAAAGGCAAAAATTTCTATGGATGTATGTTTGTTACTCTTTCACGCATTAAAGCCATTATTTTACTAATAGAAGGCTACATTATCTGCGAGTACTACAGACTGTATATATTGGTTAGCTCTGGCGTTATGAAATTATTTATTATACGTTTATTGTCCGGACGAAAAGTTGTTTGTTTAGGTTACTATGGAGATTCCTTTGATATTAAAAATTCAAAAATGTATAAAATACTAATCTATACAAAAAATGTCTGTACTGATATTATAAATGCGAAACTTCGCTTTTTTTTTTACAGTTAATACCGCACAAGAATCTCAACTGCTCCCGTCTGGAGCCAGTGAGACTATGGCATCCCCAATTGGGGTATGTTGTGAGGCTGAAGGTAGTGGGGAGGGGAAGGAGGTGGGGAAGAGGAAGGTTGGGAAGTACCTGGCTTTTCAGATCTGGTCACTAAACACGGCTAAAGCCATTTTCAAGCAACGTTTCAATTCTGAATGGTGGTCTTACACCAGGGCGATACTGATAGTATCTTCCACTCTGGAACATGCCGCAAATATACTTTATATTATTTTAAATGAATTAATTGTGAAATAACACAAATAACACAAAAGCGCTTGTTTGATTGTTACGATTTAATAGGTGGCACGCGAGCTGTTTGAAAAATGAATGTAACGGGTATGGAGGGGGGAGGACGGATGGGGGGGGGTGGAGTGGGGATAGGGAAGGTGGTGGAGGCGGAGTGGGAAACCCCCTAATACTACGCGAGCGAAGCCGGGGCAAAAGCAAGTTTTAAATAAATTATAAATTTCTTTAAGTTAGTAGTATATTTAGTCTGAAATGACAATAAATTTCTTAACTCTTTCGATCTAATTAATGTTATTATCGTATGAACCAATTAATAAGTCCGATATGGTCATCTACACAATACACCAACATTTTTTTATGTACACACTTACATTCATGAATCACTGTACTTGGGAGATAATATTTTTAACCATTTTCCTATCCTGATCCTGTGTGTACCTGTCATGAACTGCATTGCCAACAATTGCCAGTTTTCAATTAATCTCGCCTAATAAACATCATATTGCCGAAATACTATTTCCGACCATAATCAATTCCCTCGCCCGGCCCGCCGTTAGTGAAATACCACGAACTACACAAACCGTTATTTAAATGCAGTGTAATATATAAATCAGGAGAGATGCCACAGAGTCTCGCAGTAAGTCATATTTCTTCCTTGCCTATTGTACGATCATGACGTATTTCTCCTTAGTAAGTGGTTTCAAAATTACATTACACACACATCATACAAAGGTCCTACGAATACATAATGAATTACACTGTATTACACACAAACATCGTTTTGAGATAATGAGGATAGCGGTATTCGAATGTTTGTAGAAAAACCAACAGGTGTACCCGAGACAAAATTTAGTATGAAAATAATTTTAATAATTTAGTAATTAAAAAAGATAGCGTTAGTTGAGGAAAATTTTCGTAACTCTCAGATGGAAATATGAGATACACAGAAAATCAGTTTACAATGGAGTGGTTAGAGAAGTGAATCGTCAAAGTTCGAATCCCAGTTACGTAGGTTACCTTTTTTTATTTTATGAACCTTGTTTTGTTTCAGGTTTCGTGGCTTTATTAGAATTATCATCTAATGAATGAGTAAATTAAATAAGATTTAAAAAAAAACTTTACCGATTGTCCTAGCATTGCATGTTATTTTTATTGTCGAATGAGGTGGTTTCGGTTCTTATCAAAGGGAGTGAAGTTAAAATATAAACCACTTCGCAATTACGATAAAAACCATCCCTGTGGAAATATCATACAAGCGTTTAATTAATATTGCATTCATCTCTTTCATTCCTCTCTGTGAAACATCAATGATGAAACCGGGTGCAAGATCACTCATTCATAGCCAATTTCGAGATCTCGCGAGATTGGCAGTTTTGGGGTTTTTTTTTGCAAATAATCACAATATGTGACTGTATTAAGAAAAAAATAATAAAAATTATAAGTATTATGAGATAAACATTTATTTTCATGAATTTTTCAATAGACTTTTATGCATCAAACATTGTTTGACGTATTTGTCTATAATTTTTTAATAAACTTCTAAGTAGTAAGCTTTGACGTACGTATCTATCAAATAACAAATAAAAGAAACAACCAGTCTTCTCTTCTAATATCAAACAAAAATCTTTTAGTAATAAAACAGTTCTTTTATAACGAACAAAACAACGAGAAGTCAAAAAAATTAAACTTATTATATAAACTTATTATCTAAGTTGAGTTGTCTATTAAACTGAGATATTATTATCAATTAAATAAAACTATATCTACTCAGTAGATCCATTAGATATCACAGATTAATTAACAAAATATACCAATTAGTCAGACTATTAGAAGTTACAGCCTCACGCGCACCGAACGAAACCGACAGATCGCGACTCCATCCGTGTCAGTCCGCGCTTCGAATAAGGCGTTTTTATGCTCGAGTAGGGTTGCCATCTTCTAAAATAAAAAAGCCAGAGCACTGTATTAAGCCGGAAATTTTACCCAAAAAGCCGGACTTACGTACGTAATTTTGGACATAACTTTTAAACATAATAATAAAAAAACTGTCACAAGTTAAAGTTTCTTATAAATCACGCATAAACCAGTTTAATAACAACAATCATTAATCAGTCTTATTCTTGTCATCATTTGGCATTTACATAGAATATGTCAATAACAAAATAAATAATATTGAGTCTTCTGTCTGTAGACATAACATAATAAACTTATAAAACGAACGAATAAAACATAACTTTCTTTCTGGTTAAACTGTTAATTAAAAATTTTCATTAAGCAAATATATAATGAAACATATCTATCTTTGTGGACAAAAACGAAAAAAATTAAATTGAAATCTCGACTTCTCCAAATTATTAAAAAAATTACGAAAATCTACAATTTTGTATATTTGGCCTTTTCACCGACTTTATCCAAAATGTCGTTTTCTTTGCAAATCATTTCATAAAATTCTTGACATGTCATTTTTAAATTACACAATGTGTTCATAATCTTAGCAATTGTTTCTGTTTGTAATTTATTGCGTTCCTTGGTCCACTGGGTGTTTATTAAAGAGAAAACTCTTTCAACATTGGCGTTATGGCCTGTTCTACCATTGGTCAAAAAGTTTACTGTCATCTAGATTTTTTTTAGACAGTATGTCTATCGTTTCTGCTACGTGCTCCCAGCTTGGTACCTCAGCTAAAACAATCCACTTAAAGTGTTTCAATTCGGCACTGAATTCACTTGTCCAGGAGTTTAAGTAGTCTTTTGCTTACATTCATGTTTTCTTTGAATTCTTTTACGCGATCTGTGTGAGCTTCCTAGAAATGTCGTAAAATTGCGGTTAACTTGATTGAGCAGAAATTTTCTTCCAGACTATTTTTTTTTATATTGTCCATTATTTGTGAACACTGGTCAATTATTCCGGTGACTGAAATATCTGAAGTTTGCGTACGTTTGATTCGACATTGATATATTGACATAAAAGAGCCACTAATGAGCCGACTAAAGACAAAACCCTCTCGAACTAAGAATAGCCACTGTCGCTCACTCCCGCCTCGTCCATAACACGTTGCGCCTTGCGTAGCTTGCATTGCGTTCGTTTTGCAGGCGCTGCGTGCACCGCGTTATACTAACAAAAAGTCTAACAAAAGCCGTACAGGCCGGACTTGCCAAGGGTGCGTGGGATCATGGGGTGAGGTTTTTCTAGGTCTTGGTGGCGAATGCGTATGTCCACCTACTGCGTGGCGGGTCGGATCAAGAGAGACTGGTTGAGGGAGACCTAACCTAAACTTCTCCAGCCGGACTCGTGACCCATCGCCTTGCACCGCATTTCAATTTGGGAGGCGGGAATGGGTACCGCCGCCCCGGGAATCTTTATTGGATAACCAACACCTCTGCCATAGGTCACCCCAAGTGGTTCGCTACGTTTGGTGATTTAGCAGGGGTGCCCGGGTTCATGGGGTGAGGTTTGTCTAGGTCTTGGAGGTGGATGTCCAGGACACACTAAACCCCAGATTCCTACCCATCCCTTAAAACCTTTTCCTTCCCAGAACTTTCCCCTCCTTCCTTTACCAAAAAAACCCTCCACACAGCATCCCCAAAGATGACACAGGCCCTGAGGGAAATTATTTTCCTCATTGCCTCCTGTGTGGAGCTCATGTAAAAAAAAAAAAAATTGGAAAGACGGATTCATACGCTTGTCACTCTGGACACATTGACCCCAGAATCCTACATTTTTCCTTCCCAGAATTCCTTTCCTTCATTTCCCTTAAAATACCCTCCTAACAGCATCCCCAAAAATGTCATAGGACTTGAGGGATTTTTTCCCCAGGGCCTCCTGTGTGGAGCTAATGAAAAAAAATAAATATTATTTTTTCAGTTGTGACTTGAATTGTGCTTCTTATTTAATTGCAGATCCAAATTGTGCACAAATTTCCCTTTCAACAAATTTTTGGTCTTGCGGTTTTTCTTTCTTTGTTGTGTTTCTTTAATAATATTAGTTTTTGTATTGCAAATTTTGAAATCCAATAATCTAAATAATTCCATTTTCTAAATATCATTGTATTCTTGCAACATTATTCATTTGGGCCACTTGGTCTTAGGCTCTATTAAATTCCAGGAAGTTCAATGAAACCTGAAAGCCCCCAAACACTCTCATCTGCAACCTAAGCACGTATAATATCACTTGCATTAACATGCACCGTGATGAATACTTGGCCGAATTAGGCTTTCCAATAAGGATTTAACGGTTGTTCGAGTTGTGGTTCTAGTCGGGTCGTGAATGAATTGAATTGGCATTCAATCCCGGGCGGATGGAGTGTCCTTAAACTAGGATCCCCGCGCAGCCTTCGGACCCCCTCCCACTCCAGCACCGCCCCTAAGCCACCCTATTTCCGGTCTCTCACTGCGGGTGAAGGTTGCATTGGGAGACATTGGAAACATCACCTTCCGGGTATTTTCAGCTCAGACCGGGCTATTTATAGCGAATGTAGGGCTGAATTGGGAATGGGCATTTTCAATTTGGTAGTTTATATAGGTCACCTTAAGTGGCATGCTACGTTTGAGCAGGGGTGCCTGGTATCATGGGGTGAGGTTTGTCCAGGACTTGGCGGCGTATGCGTTTGAACTCTCCAGCCGGCTCTCTCGACCCGCAGTGATAGAGATGGATTCAGGCCTTCACTCCTGAACACATTCACGGATACCCAAAATTTAAACATTGTTCCTTCCCACAACATCCTTACCACATTCCACTACCATCCTGTCCATAAAAAGACCCTCCAGACAGCATCCTCAAAGATGGCACTGAGGGAAATTATTTTCCCGGGGCCTTCTCTGTGGAGGTAATGTAAAAAAGGGGATGATTTCTTTTGTAAACCGATCATCGCCTCAAGCAGATTTACTTTTTTTGTAAGTCATTTATTCAATGTGATTATTGTTTCCATTTGGTTAAAATGACGCCACAGTGGAGGTAATCCACCTCTTACCCGCCTTGGTATAAGTAACTGATGGTTACTCCTTCAAGGCTCTCGCAAGATTCTAATTTTTTTTTGTTAAACGAAGCTACATTTATTTATTTTGAATGAATCTAGACCTCCAGTGTCCATGCATACGTTGTTAGTAAGCAGTATGCAAGTGCTTAACAGGAAAAACAAAATGCAAAAAATAGGTTAGTAAGACAAAGATAAAGGATAAATGACGCCACAAAGTGAAATTGCGATTATTAAAGGAAACATTTACTTTTATTTGAGTTTTATGTAATCTCTACACATCCGCCTCTCATTTTGTACCGCCGCCCTGCGAATCATTTATTGCATAACCAGCACCTCTGCCGTAGGTCACCCCAAGTGGCTCATTACGTTTGGTGACATAGCAGGGGATACCCGGGTTCATGGGGTGAGTTTTGTCAAGGTCTTGACGACCGATGCGTCTTCCACCTGTTGCATGAAGGGCCGGATCGCGATAGACTGGTTGAGGAGATCTTTTGACCTCTCCAGCCTGAATCACTCGACTCATTGCCTTGCACCGCGGTTGAAGGGATGAATTCATACGTCCGTCACTCCTTGACACACTGATCCCAGATTTCTACCCACCTTTTTCCTTCCCAGAACTTCCTCTTCTTTCATTCCTTAAAAAAACCTCCACACAGCATCCCCTAAAATGACACAGTTTTGACACACTGTGTGGAGCTAAAAAAATAAAAAGAAGACTAATGGCCATTTTACACCATCTCTTTTTTTAGCCCGATTCTCATATAGAGACCAAGGACAAAAATTTCTTCGCTTTGCACGATCGCTATTTTTTTCATATTTATTAAATTTTATTTATTTGTTTATTTAGCACAATATTATACATTTATATGCATAATTTATTAAATTTTGACTGCACAACTAGGAGTATTATCCCGTTTTAGGGCAGTCAAATAATTATGGGTATGAACAAGTGGAAATGATTTATACAAAAAAAGAAAAAAAATCGAGGAAATATAAAGAAGAGAAAGAATAAAAAGAATGAAAAGAAAACACTTTCTTTTAAGTATTATAAAAAAATTATAACAGTCCTGATGATGGTACGGAGGTACCGAAACCAGTAGACTCAAAAATAACAATAAAGTTACTTAAAACTAAGTATTTTCTTTTTATTTATTTAAAACTAGCTTTTTCCCGCGGCTTCTCTCGCATGGTGTAAGGGGGGTTCCCACTCCGCCTCCTCCACCTCCCCCCCTCCCTCCAATCTTACCGCCCCCCCCCCCTCCCACCTTGCCACTCCACCCTCGCTAGTTTTTATGTCTCCATTTTAAAATTCGAAGGTATGATTTTTTTTATGCTTGCGAAAAATTTCGAAAATGATCTTCCGGGAATGTCGAGCAATCGAGACAAATTAATTTATTTCTCATCCAGTGGTTGTGTTTGTTTTGCAGAAATTTTCATTGTTTTCAATGTAAACCTTCAAAACCCGGTTGGGTGGCGGCACTGCGAATATCGGTAAAAGAAAAGCAAAACATCCAACATCACGTAAATCACTATGAAAAACTACATTGTGTCTCGTTGGTTGAACATGGTTCTAACTCCACTTTACCTTGTTCTGAAATACGAGGTATCAGAGTTTTCAGGGACGATTTCTCATAATTTATTTATCAATCAATTTCTGATTGTGTAAAATATTTCAGTTTAACAAATTTTGAAGGAAAATATTTTATTCCTTCTTCAATAATCACAAATTCTATTTGAGGCGTCATTTTAATAAAATGAGAACAAATGACTTTGTAAACACCACTTTTTTAATCAAAATTGTCAACATGTTTCAAAACCAATTCTTCTTCTTCTTTCGTATGGTGGGGGGTCAGAGGGGTCATCTAGGTCTGCGAGCCAGTCTAGGGCCTCAGGCGTTGCCCTGTGGACCTCATCAATCCCGCCAGAGAATAAATGGAGCGGGCATTCATTGACCACATGTTCGGTGGTCTGCACCGCACCGCATTCACACGTCGCCGACTCTTTAAGGCCCCATCTATGCATCATGTGAGCACAAGGGCTATGGGAGCACCTTATCCTATTGATGGCAGTCCAGAGTTTGCCAATGATTCGTTAGGAATAAATTAAAATTAATTTAAATAAATAAGGAAAAAATTAAAATTAAACTAATTATTTTTTTTTTATTTTATCCTGACGAAGAAACCATTAGTTTTGATACATGTTGATAATTTTGATTGAGTAAGTCATAGACATATGAATATTACTGGACCAGAACATAATGGTGAGGGGTAGACGACAACTACAGCGGGGCGCAGAGCGGAAAGATGACTTTGGATATATGTGATTCGTAAGTAACTCAATATGACAGTATATAGGCATCTCGCATTATAATATCACCATTTAGTTTGTTATGAAGCGGTGTTAAGTCCTATTTAAAAGTTATTATTTTTTAAACACCTCTTCAGAACAAGTACCATTGTTTGTACCAATTTTCTTAAAGTTATTAAGAGCACGGGCGGGCAACACATAGACCGCCGGGAATCTATGGTTTCCGGCTCCGTGACTCGTTACTCTGGAATCGTTTCGTCGGCAGGGCAGCGATGAAACTTTAGCACAGTCAATTAATTTTTATTTCGTTGAATCCCTGACGGGTGAACGTGTTCAAAATGTTATAATAGTATTTCCTCGATGACGGGGGGTTTTAACCGATTTTATAAAAAGTCTAGTCGAGTGTGGTGCCTGTTTAAAATGACCGCATAAGGTCCGCGCATGTAATGAACGATGTTAAATGATTCACTACTGGGAATCGACGCGATCACGCGATTGTTGTAAATCTGCGCATTCTGCCAAGGAAGTGTAATCTACCAGGGGCGCTGTACAGGCCTTATTTTCCATACGGTATCCGTATAAACGAACCACGCGCTCTGGACTGCACCAGCCAAGGCCATCTGCCCGTAGAACTCCTACATTGTCATCGATGGGATCTCAATGAACTGAGATCAGCCACCCTGTGTTGGACTGGACCCGTCTCCAGGACACTCTTTCCGGACCGTGATTTATTTATTTATTTAATACAAACGGCATAAGTATGCCATAAACATTAATTACATGTCACAAATTCATATTCAAAATATTAGTAATGGTAAAACAGTGTATGTATAACAGTTAATTGTGACGATACATTGGGAAGTGACACCAGAGATACATTTACATGCAAAAATCTATAATAGAAATAAAATTAATAGTGACTAAAAAAATATGATAGCATAGCCGTCTTGTACCTCTGTTCCGTGCAGTTAAATAGATCTATCACATCTGCATATCTATTAATCTAGTAACTTCATGCAACCTAGGTAAAAGTGAGTGTTTCGTATACTCAGTCCGATTATTGTTACATTTAAAAAGGATTTTAGAACGAGTGGTTCTCGTGGGAATATGAAATTCAATGAGCTTAGTTAGATCAGGACTGTCTATTCTACCATTTACAATTTTGAACATTAATATTAAGTCTGATATAATTCTTCGATCTGACAGTCTTAGTAAATTTAATTCTTTCATCAAGTAATTATAATTTATGTTTTCAATGGGAATACCGAGGTTAAAATTAATATGTCTTAAGAATTTGTGTTGAATTTTTTCGATTGAATCTGAATGTATTTTAAAATGGGGGGACCAGATCGAGGAGTTATATTCGACTTGACTACGTACTAAGGATGTATACAAAAATTTTAAAGTTGAAATATTCTTGAAACCCCTGGAATTTCTAAGAACGAAGCCAAGCATTTTGATACCTTTATTATAGATTGAGTTTATATGGGATATGAAGTTTAATTTAGAGTCGAAAGTTATGCCCAAGTCACTAATTTCTTCGACAGAGGTAAGGGTAGAGTTGTTAAGTTCATAAGGATGAATAATTGGTTGACTTATTCTGTAAAAAATTATTGAATAACACTTATATATGTTCAGATAAAGTTTGTTAATAGAGCACCAACTAATTAATTTGTTTAAATTATTTTGTAGACAGGCACAATCTTCAGCGGTTTTGATGATTTTAAATATTTTAAAATTATCTGCAAAAAGCAATACATCTACATCTTTATCAAATATGTCAACAATATCATTTATGAACAATAAAAACAAAATTGGGCCTAAATGGGACCCTTGAGGTACACCACTGGTAGCTATAAATTGATTGGAATAGAACAAATTATTTTTTACAAGTAGAACTCTATCAGATAGATAGCTTGCAAACCAGTCTAAAAGTTTTCCGTCAATACCGAGCTTACGTAGTTTAACCAGTAGAATTTTATGGCACACTTTGTCCTGATAGATGAATAGATCCTGATGGTACCAGCTGGGTCTGACAGGATCAGATCATCACCGGCTTGATGGAAGCTCCCCGCTCACACACGGTTATTCCGGTTATGGTCAGATTAGATAGATTTAAAACTATTTACCGATACCTGGGGTAAGTCTAATTCACAATACTTGTATTTTTGTAATAATGATTAATATAACCTATTCTTTTACTTTTCCAAACATCATCTTTCATTTAACCTAAAACAATATAACATGCAATCCATTGTGCCCATGCTCTGGATAGAGTGTCATACTCTCCCCCATCAAGAACATTACTCGCCAAGGACCGAGTATTGGCGCACAGGAATCTGCAAAGTTCGGGATGGTAATGTTTATTTAAAAAACCCACGCAAACTGTGTTTCTACTTGGTAAATAGCCCCTCATTAAAATATACTTAGCAAGTTCTTACCCCAGTAAACATCGACGAGCACACGCCATGTATACGCTTTCACATGGAATATCAAACGAATTCATTTGTAGTGTCAATTTTTCGTACTTATACAAGGGTGTGTACATTATATAGATAAGTACATTTATCCTCTTTGTTCAGTTCACTGAACGGCAGTATTCAAAACTGTACACCGCCCGACGCTCACTTTCGGCCACCAAATATGGATGCTAAATGAAAGAACACGCTTTAGAGTCCAAGCTGCCGAAATGAGGTACTTGAGAGGAGTGGCAGGTGTTACGAAATGGGATCATATAAGAAACTCGACGATCCGAGACGATCTAAACATCGAACCACTGCTACTCTTCATAGAAAAATCGCGACTGAGGTGGCTTGGGCATGTACTTAGAATGTCTGATGACCGAATTCCGAAGAAAATACTGAGAGCGATTCCAGAGGGTAGACGTCCAGTGGGCCGTCCCAGACACAGTTGGGCGAGGCAACTCAGAAACTGTGTGAGGAGAGGATGGGACTGCCATGGACGGAGGCCAAACAAGAAGCACAATATAGGGACGCATGGATTTGTCGATGCAGTGGGTCCCCGACCCGAATAGGATAAGGGGAAGAAGATGATGATGACTTTTATCCTTGATGCATTTGAATCAAAATATATTTTTTATATTTTTTCTATTCGAAGGTACATCCTCTAAGGGCACACCTCTTCGGGGACCCTAAGATATATTTTATTTAGGTATGTATGTATGTAAGAATGCCGGGGGCAAAATGTCGGGGGGATCAACTGTTATAGAATCCATAAATATACACATAGACGGAAATACAACATCAGCCTCTGAAAATTATTTTCGTTTTTTTTTTTTTTACATGAGCTCCACACAGGAGGCCCTGAGGAAAATAATTTCCATCAGGGCCTATGTCATCTTTGGGGATGCTGTGTAGAGGGTTTTTTTAAGGAAAGGAAGGAGAGGAGAGTTCTGGGAAGGAAAAGGGTTTAAGGGGTGGGTAGGAATCTGGGGTTCAGTGTGTCCCGGTCATCCGCCTCCAAGACCTAGACAAACCTCACCCCATGAACCCGGGCACCCCTGCTAAATCACCAAACGTAGCGAACCACTTGGGGTGACCTATGGCAGAGGTGTTGGTTATCCAATAAAGGTTCCCGGGGCGGCGGTACCCATTCCCGCCTCCCAATTCGTTGTTGAAATGAGTAAAAGAAATGGCTTTGGATTCAAAGGTAATTTTTTAAAAGAAATTCAGCAAGAACCTTGTCTAACCAAGGTAAAGAATATCTTACACCTTTGTACACAATACACATATCAAACAGAATAAAGGCGCCTCCGGACGTGCTAACACCTGGGATTTACTCTATTTAATGTCAGGGCCTGTGCAGGTAGGAATTCTTGATTCTGCTCTGTACGAGGAGCGCAGCCTTTGTCAAAAATTCGACGAATCATAATGTAATATCTCACGCTCTGAGACTCAAACTCTCCAAGCTTTTCGTTTCGACAAATCGTTCAAGGTTTTCGGGAACTTTAGAATTTCCCCAGATTTAAATCAATGGTGATTCATTTTCAAGGATTTTTTAGGGAAATAAAAACGAAAATAAATTTGATTCTGGGTGGAATTATGAATCTGAATTTTTTCAAGTATTAAAATTATTATTATTATTTATTCGGATTTGCACATTATATAAGTGGTTTTTACAAAGTTGTATTGTTTCATTTTTCTATTAAATAATTCATTTGTATTTTTTGTCATTTGATTCCGTAAAAGTAGTCTAATCGAAACCAGAAAGTATATGATTGTAACCCTATTTTAGGATAATAGTGGTAATTTTAAGGAGCGCGATTTTTAGGAAAACCTCCACAAGGGAGCTGTTCTAAATATTTTTTACTAGGATTTATCTTAATATGTACAAACACATTCAGAAATATGCTTACCTTGACATAATTATCAGTAATCATTCTTTACATTTACATATTATCCAATTTGGGAGGCAGGTATGGGTACCGCCGCATTTATTAGATAACTAACACCCCTGCCACAGGTCACTCCAAGTCGTTCGATACTTTTGGTTACTAAACAGGGTGCTCGGATTCATGGGGTGAGGTTTGTCTAGGTCTTGGCAGCGGATGGTTTTTTCCACCATCTGCATGGTGGACCGGACCGGGAGAGACTGGTTGTAGGAAACCTTTTTACCTCTTTAGCCGAGCCCTCTCGTCCCATCGCCTTGAACCGCAGAGGGAGGGATGGATTCATATGTTCGTCACTCCTACATACATTAACCCCCAGAATCCTACCCACTTAAAAATACCCTTCACACAGCATCCTCAAAGATGAGGTAGGCCCTAAAGGAAAATTTTCCTTAGTTTTTTCTCCTGTGTGGAGAGAACGTTATTTTTTTAAAATTTAAAGTTCGCGGACTGGGCATAATTATTGACAAGAATATGGTAGATACCTGATTGTTCAAATCTGGTCACTTTAAAAATTTTAATTCTTGAGTCAGTACCATGGTAGAGTTCCAGAAGAAGGCATACGGGGATGTTATAAAACCCAAGGTAATAGAGAAAGGAAAGAGGAAGAGCCTGCTGGCAAACACACAGCCTTTTAAAGCAGCGTCTGGATTCTGAATGAAATTCTTACACCAGGGTGATACTGAAGCAACTCAAGCAAGTGATGAAATATTCGACCCATTGTTTCATTTTTAAATAACCTGTAGAATTCCAGAGTGGAAGTTACTCTCAGAATTGCCCCGAGTCTAAAACCACCATTCAGAATTGAAACGTTGCTTTAAATGGCTTTAGCCATCTATGGTGACTAGATCCGAATAGCCAGGTATTTCCTCACCTTCTTCTTCCCAACTCCTTACCTTACCCGCTGGAAGAAATTCGACCCATTGTTTCATTTTTGAAATAACCTGTAGAATTCCAGAGTGGAAGTTACTCTCAGAATTGCCCCGAGTCTAAAACCACCATTCAGAATTGAAACGTCGAAATTTGACCCATTATTTCATTTTTGAAATAACCTGTAGAATTCCAGAGTGGAAGATACTCTCAGAATTGCCCCGAGTCTAAAACCACCATTCTGAATTTTTTTTTTTTTTTTTTTTCAATTATTTCTGGCTTTCACCCTTCAAGGGTGTTCTAGGCCATCATTTATAATTACAGAGAAAGGAAAGGTGAATTTATATATTGATCATCAATCAACAAAGTGATCATCAGGATGAGTTGAGGACTTGTTTTAAGTTTTTGGAGGGAACTGAGAGAGTCAGAGAGAACAAGAGAATGTTCAAAATTATTTTTTATTATATATTTGAGAGATTCAATAATCGCAATGCACTCGGCAGAAAATATTGAAAATTGGTTTGAAATTGAATAAAATGTTCTTTCATTAGAATTATTGTGGTAAACGTTAATACCAATACCACAGTTAGGAGAGTCCGGAGATTTGGAGCCATCAGTAAATAAAAGAGAAGAGTTGGGCCATTTAGAAGAAATAATGTCATTGAACATATTATTGACAGTACGGGCTGGGAGATTGGAATGACTTTTAAGGATGCCGATCCCCTCTAAAATCGTTGGGGATAGGGTGACGTGACTATATTTTAATTTGTACAAAGGAAGAATATCATTTTTGATAATTTGAAGCTCTGAGAGAGAGCGAAAATTTTTACAAATGGCAGGGAGAGGTTTAGTTCAAGCTCTGATTGTAGATGAATGTGTTGAGTCGTTGAACAACGAGACTCTGGGAATAATCTGATGACTTTTAGAATTTAAACATTTAAGAACAAATTTGTCAGCAAATAATTGACGCCTTAAATAAAGAGGAGGATCAGAACATTCTACTTGAAGGGAATTGATGGGCGACGATTGCATCGCGCCAGTTATTATTCGCAATGACTTAGATTGAATTTTGTCTAATTTACTGAGTGCATTTTTGGATGCAGTACTAAAAATTGGGCAGGCATAGTCGAGATGACTTCGAATAAGTGCATTGTAGAGCAACTTAATGCAGATAGGATGAGCACCCCACCAAACGCCAGTCAATGATCTGATAATATTTAAATTTTTTTCACATTTAGTAACTATATTATTAATGTGGGAAGACCATTTAAGTTTCCTATCAAATGTTACTCCCAAAAATTTTACTTCGGAAGCATTGGGGATTGGCGAGTTTTTAAATAAAATTTGAACAGGGGGATTATTATGACGATTTGAGAAGGTAACACACTGACTCTTTTGTACTGAAAGTTCAAGACCATTTAAAGTAAGCCATGTGCAAAGGGCATCCATGGCTTCATTAAGATATTTGACGGCGGATGGAATGATTTTGGATGATAAGAAGAAAGCTATGTCATCTGCGAACTCAACGACTTTTACTTGAGGGGGAATGGTGACATGCATATCGTGTGTGTATATATTATACAGTAAGGGGGATAATACATCGCCTTGGGGTAAACCCTTCCAAATCGACCTACTCTGAGGAGTAACATCTGGTAGCTCAATGAAAATTTTCCTATCGAGAAAAATATTAATAATAGATTGGACAAACATGAGGGGTAAGCCAAGGCCTAAAAGTTTTTTTTTAAGAATTGGGATGGAAACATTGTCAAAGGCGCCTTCTATGTCTATAAAGACTGCAAGACATACTTCTTTGTTAGAAATGGATAAATTAATATCAGTGCTGATGATGGCAAGGTTATCTTGTGTAGATTTCTTTTTCCTAAATCCAAATTGGGATGGAGAGAGAAGATGATTACTCTCGACGAAAAATTCTAACCGGTTTTTAATTAATTTTTCATAAATTTTACTAAGGGTGGATGAAAGAGCAATTGGCCCTATAGTTGGATCCAGAATTGGGTGATTTGTTTAATTTTAGAATTGGGATGATTATTTGAGAACTCCAGTCATCAGGTATTATGCCAGTCTGGAAGATTTTATTTAAGATGCTTAAAAAGTGATTTAGAACATTATCATTACTATTTTTGATAATGCTATAAGGTATACCATCTCTGCCTGGAGATGAGTCCTTGACTGTTGATAAACAATTTTTTAAATCAATTAAAGTGAATGGAGAGTCAAGCCAATGATCAGACATAGGAGTGTTGTGGATTGGAGTTATTTCATCTAAGTTAGGTACAGAAGGGGGGGCAATTTTGTCCAAGAACTCGTCCATCCATTTAGAATGAGAAGCTCGAGGAGATGTTGGACTGAAGGAGGATCGAAATCTTCGAATCATAGACCAAACTTCCGAAATTGGAGTGTTCGGAGATACTGAACTGCAGAAGTTGTACCACCCGGATTTTTTTTTTGACCTCAATACCCTTTTGGCATTCGCTTCGGCATTTTTGTATATGAGATAGTTCTCCATAGTCATATTGTGACGATAGGAAAGAGATTTAGCTTTCCGAATTCTCACTACTTTGGAACATTCCTCATCCCACCAGGGAGTTGGAGGGAGTTTTTTGAGAGATTTGGTTTTAGGGGGAGGATTTGATTTATTGATTGCAGTTACGAGCATTGATTTGAAGTTATCGTAGTCATCTTTGACAGATAATGTATCGGTATAGGATAAATTTTGTATAAACTTATCCATATGTGAGTTAAATTCGTCCCATTTGGTGTGTTTTGTTTTAATCTTCGTCGAAATATGGGACTTGTCTGAATGGAAAGAAGTTTGATAAGTGATGGTGATCGGGAAATGATCACTGGAGCAAGGGTCGGGGGACACCACCCACGAGGAGAGAGGTGCCAGATTAATAGAGCATATGGAGAGATCCACTGCACTGGGGTTTGTGTTGGGGCGAGAGATTCTAGTAGGAGATCCGTCATTCAAAAGAAAAAGGTTGGATTCATCTAGGAAATCCATCACACTTCGACCGTCTCGATCACAGAAAGCAGAACCCCAGACGGGAGAATGGGCATTAAAATCACCCAATAAAAAGAAAGGAGGGCTTAGTTGACGGACAATTTGCAACCACGCTTGTTTATTGAAGTGCGATGTTGGGGGAAGATAGATAGAAACAAAGGAAGTGTCCTTTATTTTAGCTGCAACCATTTGAAAGTCAGCATTGGGGGGTTTGATATTATTTATTGGGAAAAACGGAAGGGATTTTTTAATAAAAAGGGCAGCACCTCCGCCCGTACCTTCCGGGCGATCATCGCGGAGACAGGAGTACCCTCCCACATTAAAGTGGGTGGATGGAGTAAACCATGTCTCCGAGACAGCAGCCACAGAAACAAGGTTTGAATTTAATAGGTTAAGAAGGTTTGATTTGTTAGAAATAGCACTGCGGCTATTCCACTGAAGAATTCTGACATCTTGAAGAGCCATTTTGAATAAATGATTTTAATGTGGAAATAATAGAAGCAGCGTTGGACGGTAGATTAGTTTGAGAAGAAATTAGGTCAATTAGAAGCATAATAAGAGTTTGAATAAATGAAGAATTATCTTGGAAGAGTTGTTCAGAAAGCTTTTGATAGTTTGTTGAGGATGAATTATAATTGTTTGCGCACCCATTTGTGGCGTGTGAAAGAGGAGAACCATTGGGATTTAAGAGAAGTGAGTTGTGTTGTTGCTGATCGTATCCACGAGCCTGTTTAGAGATAGGGTTTTTGTATGTGAATTTTGTTGAACGGGAAGATGTTGAGGAGGAGGCGAGAGGGTTGGATGAAGAGTTACTGGATAAAACCTCGGAAAATGATTTTTTGACAGGCGGGAATAATTTAGAAGCCTGCAGAAAAGACAAGTTCTCAGAGGCCATAGAAATTTTTATATTTTTTTGCCGAGATTGTTCGGGGCAAGAAGAGTTAATGGCGGAATGAGCGCCTAAGCAGTTAAAACATTTAGGTGAAGAGAGAGAAGAACATTGGTCAGCCGAGTGGTTTTCTCCACATTTGAAACATCTGGGAGGGGATCTGCATGCAGCTTTGGTATGACCAAAACGGCAGCAGTTGTAACATTGAGTGGTGGGATAAGTGTACATTTCAACTGGTAAGGAGTTGAAAAATAAATAAATATGGGAGGGAAGAGATTGTCCTTCGAATGTGATGACGACAGATTGGGAGGGCTTCCAGGAAACGATGCCCTCAGAGGTGTCCTTATAATTTAGCCTCCTGGCTTTTATGGGATTGCCGATATGTTGGGGGGTTGAAAGTGAGGACAGGATTTCTGGAATGGACAGATCGGTCGAGATACCCCTGACCAGGCCCATTCGAGTGACATTGAAAGTTGGGATGTACGCCTTGAATTTAGAATTTGATGAAATAAATATGTTTTTGATAAAGTTGTTGGCGGCTGAACCTGACAGGAATTCAACAGAGATTCGGAAGCGACCCTCGGCTTTAACACCTCCAGGTTTAATCGAAAGGTTCTTGTTATTTGAAAGAAATTTACCAAATTCAAGAGGATGGATGGTTTTACCTTGTTCAGTTTTTTGCGCATATACAATGTAGGGGCCACGGGAATGAGTAGAGTAAAAGATTGTTGGAGGAGGTTGAGGAAGAGCTGGAGGGGACTGAGAAGACAAAGGCGAATCATGTTTTTTTGGGGAAAGGGGACTAAATTTTCTTTTTTTAATTGAGGTTAGGATGACAGATTCATTGTCTGAAATGTTTGAATGTTCTGAAAAGTCTATTTTATCTGAAATGTCTCCATCTGGAGGGTCAGGAGGGGGATCTGGGGGCTTTGTAAGGGGTACAGGAGGGAAATCCTCCTCCATTGTTCAAAAAATTACAGCTAATATAAAAAGTGACAGAAGTAAAAAAATTATATAAATATCTGAAAATGAGCAGCAAGAAGTGACTCCTGGAAGATCAGGGGGGAGAAGATTCCAACACACTAAACTTTTTACAGCCAAAACACAATAAAAAGATTGGTTTAAGAATATTTTTTGAAAGAGCAAAACAAAAGAACCCACCATTCTGAATTGAAACGTCGAAATTCGACCGATTGTTTCATTTTTGAAATATCCTGTAGAATTCCAGAGTGGAAGTTGCTCTCAGAATTGCCCCGAGTCTAAAACCACCATTCACAATTGAAACGTTGCTTTAAATGGTTTTAGCTATCTATGGTGACTAGATCCAAATAGCCAGATATTTCCTCACCATCTTCTTCCCAACTCATTACCTTACATACCCCAATTGAGGATTCCATGATCACACTGGCTTCAGGCGGATGGGAGCAGTTGGAACTCTTGTGCGGTATTAACATAGTTTGGTCTTAGGTTATTTTGAACCCTTAATCTACGGATCCAGTCACAGACGACGTCAATCAGTGATTTGTTTCGTAAATATCTATACATAGTTCATTGTAAAACAAAACATAAGGATATTTTCAAAGTTTTTATTTCAAAATAACATGACAGTTTAAAAAACGTTAAATTCAAACATGATATTATTATTCACAGTTACATCGTGGCATATTATTTTATAATATAAATCAGGCATTTAAAGGCTAACTTTGCCCGTACATTTTTATTTTCTGCTTAAAAAAATAATCAGATTTATTTAACATTTATTTGTAGTGTACTATCTATAACATACTATTTTACAATATTGTGAATTACAAATATTAGATTGTTTATCACAATAGATCATTTTCTATACATTAAGTACTTAAATAGAATTATTATTTTTTTTAAGTACATTTCTATTTAATTAAAAATAGTATTCATAGAAAAGTGTAACCCTAAATCTATACAATATGTATTAAGCATATTAGATTGTATAAAATTATTCATGATGTTTATTATTCTCACCATAAATAAAAAATTTAAAATTTACCCCTCATGCCTCGGACCTACTTTGTTGGAAGGTCAAAATATTTCCGATTTGCAATAAAATTTTAAAAAAATGGAATACTTCTTAAGGTATCCGAAAACAAGATACTGTTTTTGAAAGGTGATGAAGAATGCTATAAAATTTCATGATTCGAAATAAACATATAAATTTTTATATATAAAAATAAGAATGAAAACATGAAAATTTAAAAAAAAAAGTTAAAACTCGCACATAATTTTTTTAGACAAATGTGTTATAAGAGTTATCGTCTACTATTTTTTTTATCGTTTCATGTAAAAGTAATTCATGAAAAATTCTTAAAATACCTTTTTTTTTCAAGTTGTGATCCTTAATTTGATTTCATAAAGGTGTTTATTTTTATTATTTTTGGGTAACTTTTAAATTTGAATATAAAGCGTGATGTTTTTTCTTTCTAACACTGTTTAGACCATATTTCTAACCATGACATTAAGAGAGATAATACAATTTCTCTGAGACCTATATCAGTTGTTCCGGAAAGAGAACAAATTAGCCTGAGGAGTTAAAACATTTTTCTTTCGGAAAAATATTGAAATCATAACGTTTATTAAATTTATTTCCTTACAGAGATATTCAGCTAGAGATAAAAAGTTAAAAATTATATAATTTTCTAAGATTAAAAAACTATTTACATTAAGACAAGAGTAGTTTAAAAATCATGAATATTAAAATCATGTAATTATACCTCTGAGATAAAAATGTATTATTGAGCAAATATTACTTTATTTAATATTGTAAGCACATAGAAAAAAACTGAAAGTTTTTTAGGCCCTTGTTATACGAGGATAGGCTGAAAGGAATTCCGCATGGCCAGCTTCTGAAGGTCAATTCGTCTGCCTTACAAGCCTGCGCCTCAGCCTGTTGCGAAATAAATGTTTCTTAAAAAAAGTAAACTACTTAAGATAAAGCAAATTATGTTTATCAAAAAGTAATCAGTAAAAAAAAAATATTATTTTTAATTTATAAACTAACGTTTTGACAAGATTTTTATGCATAGCACAAAGGGTAACAATTATTATAAGCAATAATTATCAGCCTGAAACACTCATCAACATTGAAAAATCTTCCGAGAAAAGATACTTGCTTGAAAAGATAGATACTTGATACATGGCGGCAAGTATCTTTTCTCGGAAGATTTTTCAATGTTGATGAGTGTTTCAGGCTGATAATTATTGCTTATAATAATTGTTACCCTTTGTGCTATACATAAAAATCTTGTCTAAACGTTAGTTTATAAATTAAAAATAATAATTAATATTTGACAAGTTTAAGTATTTCCCCAATAAATGTAGTCATAATTTGACTCGACGCCACCTAGCGAGGGATTTAACACTTACAATGTCTCTCTCGCAAAAATAAAGTTGGTTGTTTTCAGGTGGAAAAAATATAATAAGCAGTAATTGTTGAATGAAACACTAGAATATATTGAATTATTTGGCGGGTATTTGATAAGCCCCCATAGCTCAGTGGTCAATAGCAGCTGACCGGCAATCAGAAGGACACGGGTTCAAGTCCCGTTGGCGGCAAGTATCTTTTCTCGGAAGATTTTTCAATGTTGATGAGTGTTTCAGGCTGATAATTATTGCTTATAATTAAAGTTAAAAAAAAGTTAAATAATGCCAAGGTACTTGAAACTATTTTATAGTAATTAAATTATTATAAAATATTCATATGTAAAAGAAGGTTTCAATATATTCTGAAAAACTGTTATGTATTTTAGATGGTGACTCGATAGTTGATCCCTAGGTAATTGACCCCCCGAAATGATAATTGTTATAAAATCATATTTTTTTGTGCATTCATAAAACCTAACATCGAAAAATAACTTTAATAATAAGTATTGATATCAAACGAATTTATTTACAGCGTCAATTTTTTGATTTTTGTATTTCTTGTGCACTAATTTCTAGACATTTTGTTTAGAAGAGTTTTATTTTACATTTTGTTACTTACTTCCACATTTTTTACTGAAATTTTATTTTTTCTATTACCGGTTTTGACACAGCCGTGTCATTCACTGACACGGATGTGTCGAAACCGGTAGCAGAAAAAGTAAAATTTAAATATCACGTGTACATGGAAAGTAAAACTCTGCTAAACAAATGTCAATTTATAGAGAATTATGCATTTGAATGAAATTATGTTCTATATTTTTGTTATTCGGCGATATATTCAGTTCAATTCAATTTAATTTATTCATTTTAAAAACATTACATAATTACAATTTCAAGGCGTTTTTAAAAGAGCAAAATATTTTAGACGATATAAACAGATTTAGACTAACAGTAACAAAGCTTGCCGTTTGAATTTTGCTTCATTGATGTTAAACACATCGATATTCGAAGTGATTCTGTTTAACAAAAAGTCAGCTCTCTCCCGACTGGCAAGTTAATTTCTGCAAGTCGGGAGATAAAACAGTCTATGCTGTCGGTGACGGCGATAACCATCGGGAACATAGAAACAAATGCTCTCCATGATAGCCGAGTTTTCGAACCATCCACGAATCAGTCCGAAGAAATGTGTTACAATGAATATATCCCAGATGACATAGGCCCTGAGGGAAATCATTTTCCTCGGGGCCTTCTGTGTGGAGTTAATGTAAAAAAAAATCCTCTCTGCACACCCCTAGTCACATTCTATATTAGTAAGTATATCGTGTTTTCCCTAAACCGACTGCGCATTGTGTATTAGTTTGCCTGGGGGCAACTGTCATAGAACCATTGTTGGTACGTATAAAAATGTAACGTACGTAATTCATTCATGCAAAAGATTTAAAAATTATTAAACTTATATATTTTACTTTTAACATCTTAGTTTATTCACACTTATATTTTTAAGGAAATATTAGCAAACTTTATGCAAGATGTAATAGTAAAACCAGATTAAATCATAATCAAAGTAATGTACAAGATACGAGTACATACTACTACTTTAAGGAGGGTAATAATATTCATAAAGTAATGCTCTTTGCAGAAATACTTGAAAATTGAAAACATTCCACGTGCAACCCTTCAAGAATCTTAATAAGAATTTGAAAAATGTCACCGAAAGGTTAAAGTTCAAAGTACCTCAAGCATCGTTTTCCTGTGCGAGGATATTGCTTGAGATATTAATAAAATATCACCAAGTCCATTATTTTGTTTCCATCTTTCCGAAAGATACTGTGTGATGGAAAAATATTAATATATTGGACTTAGCAAGGGTGCCCGAGTTCACGGGGTGAAGTTTGTCCGTGTTTTGACGGTGGATGCATCTGAACCAGCTGCGCAGCATGCCGGATCGGGAGAGACTGGTTGAGGGAGACGACTTTCCAGAAAGAATCTCTCGAAACATCGCCTTGCACCGCGGTGGGAGGGATGGATTCATAAGTCCGTTACTCTTGTAGAGACTGACCCCAGATTCTTATCCACCTCTCATACCCCTTTCCTTACCAAAACATCCTTTCCTCAAAAGACCCCCCCGCCCCCACACAACATAGCATTTCTCATAAGATCATTATTTCATAAATTAGACGTTAAGTTATCTCAATTAATAAATACGTCTTTTTATATTATAAATGTCATTTAGTTAAGACGTACAGCATTGCAACTCTAAAATAACGCATGAATATACTTAGATTACGTTGGATTAAAACTAAACCTATATATAAATATATTAATGTTAATGTTTAGGATTGCTTCAGGCTCACGGTCAACATTAAACCTTTTAAAAATAAAGTTAGTTAATATTCAACTCTGTAAGTTCGTTTATATAATATAACACTAATAGTGCTAGTCGCACTTGACCAGGACTTCTTTACAGTTCATGCACTTATGCTAGAAGAAACTCGGTCGTGAAGCGCTTTTCTCTCAGAAGAAATACAATTCGTAGAGTAGTGGTGACACAGTTAGACGCATTCATTGAAGTTCATGCACTTGAGCACGATGAACTCGGACGTGAAGTTATTTTCACAGCCGGAATATCCAGCAAAGCTGTGGAGGCCTTGAGTCCTATGATTTCCTTCTCTGACTTTATCATAATTCATCATCCAATTCTGAGTGACAAACTTGCAGGAGAAGTCATTTCCATAGAAGCTATTCTCTGAGTTAAAGCATGCAGCGATTACGGATTATTTCGTGACTACCTTATTAACTTCGCACTTAACGATGGAATGTCACTTTACGACAGTTATTACAACTTTAGATCGTCAAGCTTTGCGGTGAAGTCGTTTTTTCCTCAACTGCAGTACACTTAAAGAGACTTCATCGCAGATCAAGCACTTAAGAAAGACGAACTCAGTCGTGAAGTCATTGCAGTTAACGCCTTCCTCTAAGCAGAACACTTCGCGACAAATCCATTAGCACGTCTCGCACTTGATGAGACCGACTACTTCGCACGCTCTTGAGAGTGACGAACTCGGTGGTGAAGCATTTGCAGCATTTGAAGCATTCGAAGCATTTGCAGTTGACGCCGTCCTCTCCATATCCATTTTACGCCTTGCACCTGACAAGGCCAAATTCTTCCTAGTTCGTATACTTGAGAGCAACCAGCTCAACTGGGAAGTCACTGCAGTGGACACCATCCTGTCAGCCGGACACTCCGTGACATGCTTCCTAGCAGGCCTCGCACTTGACGAGACCAACTTCATCGCAGTTCATGCACTTGAGTGCGACGAACTCGGCGGTGAAGTGGTTGCGGTGCACGCTCTTCTTGGATCCGCAGCACACCTGGCAAGGCAGCAGTCTGTATCCACCGCACATCTGGCAAGTGTTGTGGGCATCAGCACTCTGAAAGTAGAAATACCATGGTTAAAAAAAGGATACATATTGATTAAGAGTATACACAGTAAAAACAAAAACAGACGATAAAAGACTCCTTTAAATTAAACGGTAGCCACGAAAATTGGGCAGCAATTTACAAAATATCGTTTACGTCAAAAAATATTTACTCCAGATTAAACAATCCTCACAATTTACGATGACGTATTTTGTTTTGAGGTATTTGTTTTGTTTTGGACCCACCTTTGTGAATTGGTATCACCTTAGCAATTTGAAACATTGATTTATTAATTTTGTTAGAGTAGGAATCAATTCTGTGGAGAGACTTAGCACTGTCTTATATTTGAGTGAATCGTAACCAGCACTTGCATTTGGTTTTAGAGATTTTAATATTTGACTTATTTCTAACTCCGTAGTGGGCTGAAGATATAAAGATTCAATGCTGTCGTGCACTAACGTTATTTCATTGGCTGGATTGTGTTTGACTTTACCATGTATATTAATATCGGCTAGGGAGGAGCCAATGTTGCAAAAGAAATTATTAAATTGGTCGCATATCTCTACATTGTTAGTGATTATTTCATCATTAATGATTAATTTATTACAAAAATTTCTTGAGGTGTAAGATTGGTTCTTAAGAATATTATTAATTAAGTTCAAAGATTTTTACTGTTATTTTCGCATTTTTTAAAGAGATTACTGTAGTGTGTTTGTTTTAAGTTTCGTTTTTTTGTAGTGATATTATTTCTTATTTTTAAAAATTCTGCTATTAATAATGTATTATTTGGTTGTTTTTTTAGTTTCAGATGTAATTTATTTCTTTTATTGATTAATTTTATAAGACGATAATGTGAATTCCGAAATGAAGGCAAAAGTTGTAGGCTGTCTAAATAAAGCTGTCATTTTGAATGGGTTAATAATTAGGTTGGTAATTAATAAAGTAGGTTGGTACACTTAAACAGCTAATAATAGTTACCATCCAAACTAAACCGTATTTCTTGATTATCATGTTACGGTAAAAAAAATATTTGGGTACACCGCAATAGCGATTCTGCTTCAATTTTAAAAATAATATTGACGATCATAATAAATTATTTATTTTAAACATTCGCGTTCAGCAATGTTGTTAAGGTTTCTGCTTAGATGTCTCTAGTAGCCCAAAGAGTTTTTGAAGTGATGTCTCGAGCGTATAGGTTTTCCCCTCCATGTTCAGATCGGTGACCGTACAACTCAAAATGAACTCGAGCCAGAATAAATAATAAATATAATAATGCTAGTATTTTGAATAACCAAATTAATTTATCTTTCAGTCCCATTCTAAATATTTTTCTAATTAACCGCTCTGTTCTTTCCGGATATCCCGCAATTAACCCAACCCCTTTGCTTACCTCCCACTCAAACACCTAAAATTTGTATATCTGTCAACATTCTGTATCATAGTTTAGTTTTAATATTCTCCTGACGAAGGAAGGGTGCTTCTGAAACCGTTAGAGTGTTTAAAATAAAAGCGGTCTTAAAAAATTTATGTGTTTTTTTTTATTGGAATAATATTATTTTGCAATTTGAATTCAAGATTTCATTAAAAATGTTGTTTCGAAACCTCGCATTTCTTCTCGGAATAATTCACATTCCAGAAATCCTAAGCGCGTTTCCGATGGGATTCAAACCAAGTATAAATTCAAAAGAGGATTTTCAACAAGTGCTCCAATCAAAACCAACCAGAACTGGGCAAATGGCTAACAGCCTTACTAAAAAACCCAGTGAAAATTTTATTCAATTGACAAACGGCCGCGGATGTGAAAACATTACTAATTAAAAATTTGTTCTTTGAAAGAAATACACATGGTTTCCACGGCCTGAGAGGGTAGTTTATCTCTGTTTTAACCATTGATGTCCGAACGATATTTGTAATTTTTCCATAGTATTTTGAATGTTCTATATATTTCTTATTTTTGAAGGTGTCGTAAAAACAAATACCATTTATGAAAACTAGATAAAATTACCTTTTAGATTTGAGTATTTGAAATACACTTTAGCTTTCAAAAACTGCCATATTTTATGATTCAAACTCGGAAAAACATGGAAAAAAATTTCCCCCCACAATATTTTTGACCAAAATGTAGAGAAATTCAAATAAAGTCAAAATTTAAAAAAACACAGTCCTTTTATGTAATAAATTTGGAAGGAAACTATCACCTCACTTTTTTATCGTGTATACAATAAAAAAATAATAAAAAATTTCAAAGTTTTTTTTATTGCCAAAAAAATAACTTAGAAATAATACCGAAATTTAAAACAGATTTCTTGCATCTCTAAAGACGTTAATTTTTTTGATACGTTTACGAACACATGTATTAGATTTTAATATTATAAAAAATTATCACTTTTAACAAATTCTCTTAAAATAAAGATCTTAAAATGAAAATTTTATCTTAAGTAACCTATAAAAAACAATATTCTGACAGTTCAACTTTGAAAGTACGGCGTTTGTACAATAACTTGATTAAACTGATGTAAACCACACAAATAATATGGTAAATATATCAATTATGTGAACAGAAGAGTAAATTCGTCACTACAATAGAAATTATTTAGTAAAATCACAACATTTAGGCACTAACAAAATTTTCCATATCCCGCCATAAACACACCGAACTGTTTTGTCATCGCGGGCCGATATGCACAGGTGCACCAATAATGCCCCTAGCGGAGAAGAATTAAAACAACATTGTTTCCTAGTAAATTAAAACCATATACAACGTTGTCACATCTTCAATGCGTTTTAACAGCGTGACCACGAAAGAAACGTTATTGGTAATAAAACGTCTTTTAGTGTAAACGAGCTCTATTTATGTTATTGCAATAACACAGTTAATCGGTCACGCTGTGGTTTTTTTTTAGTAAGGCTGTTAGTATTTTACAAAAACAAAAAGTATTAATTTATCTAAGAACATAGTTTGACTAAACAAAATGTAGTTGATCCAAGCCAATATTTTGTAAATATTTATTCAATAGACAAACATAAATTTATCTTCGCTCTCGCTGCCGTCAACACAGTGGCATAGCTAGCATTGGTGGCACCCGGTGCGGATAACTTGGAATTTTTTTTATTTTTTTATTGATTTTCAAGGTACAATCCCGTTAAACCGCAATAAAGCAGTTTGTCAACAGGATGTTAATGTTCATTTACAATTTAAACATTACATAATATTATTACTATAACCATACAGATTATAACAATTAACAAATATGAATTAATATAAACTATCTCTATTTAGCAGCCATTGTTTCAGCATATATCTGAATCTATTTGTAGAATCGCAATTTTTTATATTAATTGGTAACATGTTAAATATTTTTGGCAAGTTATTTTCCAGGGTTCGCCGTCCGTAGTTATTATTATATTTTGGAACAACCATTCCTTCATTCTTCGTGAACCTTGTATTATAATCATGTTCTACTTTCCTCTTATAATTAGACTCAGACATATGCTGAATCAATATTTTGTACCATAATAAGGCCTGCACCGGTAATATTGTTAAATTCGCATACAACAGTGATATGTTTCGTCTCTGTGAAAAAATATGTTTTTGAACTAATAACTTAAACATAGAATTTTGTACTTATTGTAGGTGGCTCAAATTAGTCTTGCAAGAGTGTCCCCAAGTTGTTAATCCATACCGTAAAGTTGATTCTGCGAGTGATAAGTAAATGATTTTTAAAATATTCACCGGAACGAAACATTTCAGTTTGTACAGCCTACCCACTATCGCCCTCAGCCGTTTACAAATTTTGTTTATTTGTACATCCCATTTAAAATTACAATCAACAGTCACTCCCAAATAAACATTTTCAAATAAATGAAGACAATATATGCGAAACTCAATCGAAAATCTGGAAACGGAAAAATCAGAAAAACATATTGACACCTCTGGGACAGTGTCGTGTCCCAGAGGTGTAAATATGTTTTTCTGATTTTTCTGTTTCCAGATTTTCGATTGAGTTTCGCTTATATTGTCTTCATTTATTTAAATATTACAATTTGAGGTTTTACTCATAAAGTTAAAAATTAAAAATAAAATAAACATATTCATTTACTAGTTCAATACTATCACAGATGCAGGGCTGCAAAATGTTAGAATTAATGATTGTTAAATTAATGATTAGACCTGCGTCATGTGACCATTTTATAAGTGACGTAAATTCATGTTGCATAAATTTAATCGCAATGGATAATTGTTCATCAGATATGACAAGAGCAGTGTCGTCAGCATATACAAAGTGTTTTACATATTTAAATAGTTTTTTTCATTATTGATACAAATATAATATAGAGGGTTGGACCTAAAATTGACCCCTGCGGGACTCCAGCACTAATTTTTTTCCTCCCACTCATTTTTTCTAATATTTTTACACAGGTATGTTTATTAAAAAAATAATTTTTAAACAAATTAACTAGGCTTCCCCTAATTCCAATTGATTCTAAGATTTTTAATAATTTTTGTGGGTCAATTGTATCAAACGCTTTGGAGTTATCGATAAATAGTACTAAAACATGTCTTTTATGGTTTAATTCATTATTAATATAATTTGAAAAATCCTGTAATAAATTATCTGTACTTTTTTTTCTGAAAGCCATATTGTTTTTGGTCTATAATGCCAAATTTTTCTAAGTATTTATTTAATTTTAAGGAAATATATTTTTCAAAAATTTTTTCAAGTGCAGGCAAGATACTGATAGGTCGATAGTTTCCTATTTCTGAGTGCTTTCCTCCTTTGTATGTAGGTCTAATAATAGCACATTTAAGATCATTAGGCAATTCAGCCTCTATAATAAGTCTATTAACTAAGTGCGTTATAACGGGTCCTAAAATATCTATATGTCTTTTTATGTCGTATATTCTCATGTTGTCCATTCCCAAGGATTTTGAATTTTTCATTTGTTTAACAATATTTTTTATCTCAGTGAGAGTGCCTTTGGTAAATACATACTATGAGGTAATTCTACTTGATTAACATTGGATGCTTCAAAATCACATCTGTGCAACATTTGGCCTATACGATCTTAGAAATAATTTACATATTGGTTTGTTACACTCTCCACTGTCTGATCCTTTAACACATATCTTGAGATGACTTCATCACAATTACTTTTAGTTTTTCTTCACAACATTTTATTTATTTCATCCCAGGTTTGTTTAGTATTATTAAAACTACATTTGAATTTATCTTTAAAAAAACAATTTTTTCTCTTAGTAATTAATTTGTTGACATTATTTCGCATGGACCTGTATTCATTTTCATAAAACTATATAAGAAACTCGACGATCCGAGATGATCTAAACATTGAACCACTGCTACTCTTCATAGAAAAATCGCAACTGAGGTGGCTTGGGCATGTACTAAGAATGTCTGATGACCGAATTCCGAGGAAGATACTGAGTGCGATTCCAGATGGTAGACGTTCAGTGGGCCGCCCCAGACACAGTTGGGCGAGGCAACTCCAGAAACTGTGTGAGGAGAGGATGGGGCTACCATGGACAGAGGCCGAACAATCAGCACAAGGCAGGGACGTATGGAGGAGCCTTGTCAATGCAATGGGTCCCCGACCCGAATAGGATAAGGGGAAGAAGATGATGATGATGATGATGATGAAATAAAAAGAAAAAGGCGAGCATCTTGAATTCACAATTTTTAATCAAGATGTTTAAATGACGCCTACCTTTTTTTTATTTCTCAGATCTCAAACACTTGGCATTCTCACTCAAACACTTGGAAGTCCTTCATATTTCATAATATCACAGATTATAAGTGGTCGCTCTAAGACGCGGGGTTCCAGGAACTAATCTTGGAGGAAACTTGAGAGCGCGATTTTCCTTATTAGATTTTTTTTCCTTTCCAGTTAACGTTTGACAGTATCAAATTGAGTTTTTATCAGAACGGAGAGAAAGAAGTTTTTAAAGAAGAAGAAAGAAGACTGAACCTGTGATTGTTAGTTATAACGTGGGTTAAAATAATAAGGATAAGAAAAATGCACTTATTTTCTGGCACACATCAAAAAAGTTAGCTGGAATATTTATGTCAGTGATCTTTCGGTAAATGGATGTTCAACAGGAAAGGTTTCATTAGGAAACCCGTATATTATTAAATTCGTTATTCCTCAATAGTTATATTACTGTGGTTAATACACGGCTTTACCCGAGATTCAATAAACCTTTGAAAGAATAAAAAGAATATTTTGTTGACATTTTAAAAGTTTTAGATTTAGATAGTAGTTACTTTATGTATTTGAGGTAAATTTAAAATTCTTAAAAAAAAATGGTTTTATGAAATTATTCCATGATTGTATATATTTTTTCGTCCAATCATTCATTTTAAATTTTATACTTTAGTTTATGTACACATTTATGTGTATATATATGAACATATCCCACTCTCTTCAGCCCCACAACATAAGTTGACGACCCAGTTGACGGCTTCCGTGGTCGAGAGGTAAAGCTCAGCAATCTGAAGATCGCGAGTTCGAATCCCGAAGTGCGCAAGTGAATTTAATTTGATTGATTTATCTTACTTCACAATTTATTAATTTAAAATAATATAATTATAAAACACATTTGCGGAAGTTCCAGAGTGGAAGAAACACTTAGTATCGCCCTGGTTTAAGACCACCTTCCAGAATCGAAACGTAGCTTGAAACGAAAGATATTCACTTTACTCAAATTACTTTAATCCCTAACCAAACATAACCAAACTATAACAAGTGTAAAATAAATAAACATGTCTATCAAGAATTTACCAACTATTCATATGTACATATAATATTATACATGTATACCTTATATATATATTTTTTTTCTTCTAAGTAATCTATGTACAATTACCATTAAAATGTAAAAAAAAAGAAAAAAAACTAACTTTCTACTACAACACATAAATACCTGTACCTGTCACACTTAATCATAAACACGTAAACACCTCAGCACAGGTTCTCCTAGTGAGGTGTTCACGAAACATACAATATTACCAACCAACATTTTCACCTTCTCAAACCTACCTAACACACAACATAATGAAATGTAATATTAATATGTAAAAAAGTTTTCAAAATATATTACATATGTAAAAATATTAACAATAAGGTGTAAACTGTAATATATAGTCATAAATAAATAAATAAATAAACGGCTTATGATCTGAATAGCCAGGTACTTCCCCACCTTCTTCCGCCCCATCTCCTTCCGCTTCCCACTACCTTCTCACAATATACCCTAAATGGAGTTGCCACAGTCTCACTGGCTCCAGACGAAAGCAGTTGAGACTCTTGTGCGGTATTCACATTAAAAAAATCAAATACTCGTATGTTTCCATGACAAAGAAAATGATTGCATGGCTTGATGGTAAATCGAATATTATGTAATCGCGAGGTCAATGTATTACAATATACTCGCACTTGTAAAGTATTATAATGCATAACATGCCGTGTACTGCAACTTTAATAAAACAAATTTGTAAAGTACGGGCGCCGCATTTTCATTTAAAAATCGCTCAGGTTACAGTAAATTTCCCCGGAGTCTTTAGAAAGCTTATGTCCATGGTAGGGGGCGAGGGGAGGGTGGGGGTGGGAGCTGGGGTACTGGAAAATCGCACCGGTTTGACGCCCTTCGAACCGGTTGGGTACCCGGTCAGGGTTGTCAGATCTGTATCATATCTGGTATTGGATTTAACACATTCATAATACCTAACTACTGAATGAAACGTCACAAAATCAGATAAAACGGGAAACGGTGGTTGAATATTTTATTTTATATAAGACAGGGTTGACCTTGTGATTTATTTAGTCAACAGATGAAAAACAGACGCAAAAACCGTTTTCAAACAAGATTGCGTCTCATTTTCTTTTCATTTCTATACAATTAAATTATATGCATTTTTTTTAAATTACAAAATCACTAATTCAATTATTTTTTAAACAATCAATTCGTAAGGAAACAATGTGCCTTACTGATAAATGCGTTCCAAACCCTACACAAATATAATATGCAACCAAAATTCAACAGCCGCGTAAAATTCAAAACACGCCCATCAGCAATGTGTCGGGGGTAATGTGTGGAAGAAGATAATATATATTTATTAACAAAGATTGCCGTCTAAATTCTGCTTAGTTGATGTTAAAAATATCAATATCCGAAGTGATTCCATTTAATAATAAGATAGCTCTCCCTACTGGCAATGTCGGAGATAAAGCAGTCTATATGCTGTCGGTGACGGAGATAATCACCTGGAACATAGAAACTAACACCCTCCATGTCGTTCGAACCATCACAAGTCAGTCTTAAGAAATGTGATACAATTTGCATATCCCTTCTGATCTCTTCATGCCCAAGAGAGTCAATGGGATAGAGCCACGGGTAGTGACCTAAGGTAGAGAAATCTCAGAAACAGTGATGTTTTAAACCTACACAGCTCACGGAGGAAATAACAATGCTAGTCGAAAAGTAGCCTGATCTTAGTTGCGTTTTTAAAATGTATAAAACAAGATGGCGCCTTGTCACATATTTTGATACATAAATCGATACTTCAAAGTTCCATAGTAGCTCTAACTCGATTTGACGTAAGAATAGTTAAAATGAGTTTTATTGGTCAAACTTAACAATCAAAAGACTGGGCAAAGTTTAGTATGCCAGAGCTCATCGTTTTAGTGTTAGCAAGAGATTTCAGCGTTTCGTATTAAAAAAAAACTTTTAAACAACGCTTTTCAAAATATATTTTAAATTATGGTTTGGTCAACCCTGTCTTGGACTTACGTGCACAGCAGCACGAGATTGCTTCGCCGACAGTCCCGATGAATATACGGCCAGGGTTGGCCATCCTACAGCCGCCGCACCATGCTCGCCGGATCATTCAACCGGACCGGTTCAGACCGGGTTCAATTTGCCGGCAGCGCGTGCAAGCGATGTAGTACAACGATTTAGAATGCAAATTTTGTCATATACGTGGTTATGTGAGTTTTTTGTGCCATTGAGAGCTTGCCAGCCTTATTATGAGTTTGTTTGGAGAGAGGAAGAAATAGGAGGAAGGAGAAGAGAGTGAGGTATGTTGGAAAGTTTCTGACTATTCAGATTTTGTCACCAAACACGGCTAAAGCCATTTCAAGTAACGTTTCGATTCTTTCGAAAACAGCTATGCCTCTTCCAAAGAACTATCAGATTGTTTTTTCTCAGTAGAGTGGTTTTGAGAGAATGTGTCATCTTAACCTCACTTAATCTTACCTCACTTAATCTTTCCTCAATTTAACTATCTATTAAAACCAAAAGATGTTTTCTGAAGTATCAATATCTCTGGAACGGTGAGCTCTAGCGTCAATTTTGAGTCCCAACTGCTCTCAACCGTCCAGAGCCAGCGAGACTGTGGCATCCCCAATTGGGGAATGTTGGGAGGCTGAATTTGAAGTTGGGAGGGGAAGTAGATGTGGAAAAGGAAGGTGGAAAATTACCTGGCAATTCAGAACTAATCAATAAACATGGCTAAAGCCATTTCAAGCAACGTTTCAATTCTAAATGGTGATCTTAAACCAGGGCAGTACTAATAGTATCTTTCACTCTGGAGCGTGCCGCAAATATTCTATAATATATACATAGTTTTAAATTAAATACTGTGAAACAACACAAACAATTCAAATAAGATTTACTTGCGCACCCCAAAGATTCGAACCCGTGACCTTTGGATCGCTATTCAAGAGCTTGATCCCTCGATCACGGAGGTCGAGATTGTCATGGGAAACATAGAAAAAATCAATGTTTTGACAGAAAATTCATAATTAGATGTGATTGATTTTTTTTCTCACTCATAATCAAAATATTTATGTTGAAACTTTTGAAATACTTGCACATTACAAATCTCTGTTCTACTAATTATGTGAACTTTGATGGACCCATATCTGTGAATAGTTCATTCACACTAGAAAAGCCTTCTATTTAGATATTACAGGAAACCAATGTTGCCACAGACAAGCAGCTCAGAAAATATCTTCATCATGGAGCCCCCCTCAGTCCATCCTCCAGCATTGAAGCAAAAATAATAGCTCCTAATGTAGTCACTTTACCCTAAAGCCTTATTATTATTATTTTTTTGTTTTCTCTTTACTATTTACTATGATTTTATTATTTGTTACCTTGGATTTCATGTACGAGTGTATTTATACTTTATTAACCGAGCTAAGTATGCAAATAAAAAGAAAAGTCTTCAACACGTGTATACTTCCAGTCATCACCTATGGATGTGAAACTTGGGCACTCACCAAACGCCACAGAGAAAAGTTGGAACGCTGCCAGAAAGCCGGAGAGAAGTTTGACAGGAACAAGGAAACAGGACAGAGTGAGAGGTAGCACAATAAGGGAGAAAACTAAAGTTGCCGATGTAGTTACCCGAATAGACCAACAAAAGTGGAGATGGACAGGACACATGATACGCGATCCACAAGAGAAATGGTGCAAAAATGTCACTGACTGGTATCCCAGAGATGGCAAAAGAAGTAGAGGACGTCAACACATGAGATGGGAAGATGACCTAAAACTCACTGCTGGACATCAATGGAGAAGAGTAGCGCGTGACAGGTCCCAATGGAAAATGTTAGAGGAGGCCTATGCCAAGAGGCAAACTGAGCTTCGGGATATACTATAACAAATAAGATCATGTCTAATACATACCTAACAGAAGTCCAGAATAAAAAGGCTTATTATTATTATTATTATTAACCTGTTTTGTAATGTACGTATGTATTTATTTATTTAAACGCCATAGAATGGCTTTTACATTCAAGTGATAGGTACATAATATTATAAGTATACAGTGTACACAGGAGAGTATCGGTATTACAATAATAACAAAATAAGATTGTACATTTAACAAACTATGTATAATAAAAGCAAGTTTTTGGGATACTATTATGTGTTACTAACGACTGTTACTATACTAAAAAAATAATTTCAATATTTTGATAACAGAGAACATATTATTAAAGTAGGATTATTTAGAATAAAAAATATGTAAACTAAGCGGACTTGTTTGAAAAGTTGTCAACAGTATTCATAGATGTTATAGTCAATCCTCGAAGCTCCGGCGCTCCTATGTTTGACCAGTCAATCCTCAGGTCTGACTTATTGAGTTTATTGTTACCTTCAAAGTTATCATTCTTTGGAATTACTAAACAGGTATTGATAATTTATGGATTGCGTGGGACTGCACTAAACTCCCCACTCACCGGAATAAACATCTACTGCACCTGCACAATATAAGTATAATAAATACAAAATAATACAAGAACAACATGTCAAAGAGACCAAATGGGAAAATAATTCACCGACTCCAGATATTTTCATATCAGAGGGTTCGGTTCGGTGGAACTCCTAATTGGACCCATAAAACCTACTGATCACTCAATATAAACATTTTAAAAAAACTTTTGTAACCCTACATGTATTTAAAATGACTGATTTTTGCATTTATATATATAAATTCTTTGACAAATCTAATATGCCTAAATTTGGAATGAGACAGCTAGGTATAATGCCAGTACCCGAAATAACAGACGGTAATATTTTTTTAGTCTTTGAATGCCAAATTGTCTTAATCTCATTTCCTAAATCTGTATATTTTCTTATTTTTCCAGAAACAAATTTTTGAATATCACAGGAATTTGGAATAGCGACATCAATGATTAAAGTTATTATTTTAAATTTTGTCATGTAAAACTATATCAGGGGTGCTAGCATGGTCGGTCGATATAGGTTTTATCGAAAATGTCGGTAACTTGACATCGCTCCCAAGCACGACTGCAGGCCGCTAACGAACAAACAACAGTTCACATCGACTAAGGGTTCCTAATTTAGATGACGTAAACTGTTATTTCTTCGTTAGCGTCCTGCAGTCGTGCTCGGGAGCGATTTCAAGTTACCGACATTTTCGATAAAACCTATATCGATCGACCATGCTAGGGGGCCAGGTCTATTATGACTAATTGTTCTGTCTAATTATTATTATTATCAATAAACCTTTATCCTGTCTCTTACAATTGTCCGAAATCATGTGTCGCCATCCCATTTGAAATTTTATACAAAACGTATTGAATTGAAGATTTAATTTAACACGTCCATACTGCATTTATTGTGTTTTTATTTAGTCTAAGCATCACATAAATCAAACAACCGAATATTATTCATCGTTAGACAATTTAAAAAAAAAAAACTTGTAACAACTTTTTACATTGAACTCCAAATATCCATCTTCCACAAAAAAGCTCAAAGCAACTTAACGGGTACAACAAAAGAGAAATCCAGATGGTTCGATATTTCTACAAGTGGTACAACTTTCCCCAATCAGTCGGTGTCCCACTAGCCCCGTGGGGGATGTGGGACATCTTGACGGCGCGTGCAGTAGTAATACCCATAATTAACTCAGTGGCGCAGAGACAAAGTTCTGACACCTTGGGCAATCTTTTTAAAGATCTGAACATGATGTAAAACAAAAATTGTTAAAATGACGCCTTATATTAATGATTCGCAGATTTGTTAACATTTTTTTTTTCAATCTAAAGATATAGCCGTTAATTATTATTTTTAATTTATAAACTAATGTTTAAGACAAGATTTTTAAGCATAGCACAAAGGGTAACAATTATTATAATCAATAATTGTCAGCCTGAAACACTCATTTACATTGAAAAATCTTCCGAGAAAAGATACTTGCCGCCAACGGGACTTGAACCCGTGTCCTTCTGATTGCCAGTCGGATGCTCTGACTACTGAGCTATGGCGGCTTATCTAATACCCGCCAAATAATTCAACGTAAATGAGTGTTTCAGGCTGACAATTATTGATTATAATAATTGTTACCCTTTGTGCTATGCATAAAAATCTTGTCTTAAACATTAGTTTATAAATTAAAAATAATAATTAATATTTAACAAGTTAAAAGTATGCCACCAAAAAAATGTAGACATAATTTATCTCGACGCCACCTAGCGAGAGAATTAGTACTTACAATACCTCCCTCACAAAAATAAAGTTGGTTGTTTTCAGGTGGAAAAATATAATAATCAGTAATTGTTGAATGAAACACCAGTATGTATTGCATTATTTGGCGGGTATTAAATAAGCCGCCATAGCTCAGTGGTCAGAGCATCCGACCGGCAATCAGAAGGACACGGGTTCAAGTCCCGTTGGCGGCAAGTATCTTTTCTCGGAAGATTTTTCAATGTAAATGAGTGTTTCAGGCTGACAATTATTGATTATAATAATATAGCCGTTAAATTTATAAACGCTTGAATTCTGCTTTTAATTTTCTTTGAAATTGCCGTTCGTGGTTAAACACCTTTTTTTAACTTTAGCTGCACACAGGGGGGCCCTCAGATAAACAATTTCCCTCAGGGCCTATGTCATATTTGAAGATGCTGTGTGGAGGTTCTTTTTAGGAAAAAAAGGAGGAGAGGAAGTTCTGGGAAGGAAAAAGGGTGGATAGGAATCTGGGGTAAATGTATCCAAGAGTGATGGACTTATGCTTCCACCCCTTCCACTGCGGTACAGGGCGAAAAGTCGAGGGAGTTCGGCTGGAGAGGTACAAAGGTCTCCCTCAATCTGTCTCCCTCGACCAGGCCTGCCATACAGTAGGTGGGCAAACGCAAATGCCGCCAAGACCTAGACAATCCTCACCCCATGAACCCGAGAACCCCTGCTAAGTCGCCAAACGTAGCCAACCACTTGGGGTGACCTATAGCAGGGGGGTGGCTTATCCAATATATGAAGCAATATTAAATACCACGACTCCTCTGTGTTGTTTACGGCAAGTTGCTTTTCACATTACATTTGGTTATACATACATCTCACTAGGTGAGAAACGCCTGTGTTGAGATGGCGATTTACAGAGTGGTTATCTATGATTCTGTTTAAGTAATATTATGAAAATGACAGGTTGACATAAAATCTTTTTTTTTCTTTAAATATACAATTCATGTATACAATATCAAGTATAGAAGATTGCAGTAGGTAAATGGTTACATATATACACATAGTAGGTTTAAAGGTAAGTATGATATTAAATACTCGTGATGGATATGTTTATTTGAGTTGATCAATGATTTTACTTTTAAATGCAATTTTGATTTGCTTGTTTCTAATTTCAGGAGGTAGAGAATTGAACAGCTTTGTTGCATTATATTTAAAACTTCTTTGCCCATTAGAGGTTTGACTAACCGGATTGTTAAAAGGTTAATATGTAAACATATTATCGGTGACTTAAATATTTCATTATTTTCGGTTTGCGGAATGTCAATAATAAATCAATCAGAATAGATGATAGAGCCATCTCTAGTTAAAGTGTGAAACTATTAAGTTAGCTTTGTGATTAATCGAAGATTCCGACGTGCGGAAACTTTTGAAATAATTCCAATAAACGCTCTATAACATCTATTCAAATTGGTCACATTTTGGCCAGTGGACGCTCATAAGTTTTTTGTACCCATTTCCTTGAATATTTTTCAAAGATGGTTCCACTGTGCATTTGTAAAGAGATTATCAATAACTTCCAAGAGAAAATATTTTACCAATTTCGTTTCGCGGAATGTCAATAATAAATGAATCAGAAGAGATGCGATACACCTCCACTTAAAGTGTGAAACTACTAAGTTAGCTTTGTGAAACCCGTTTAATCACAGGAGACCCAAGTTGTCCCAAAATATCATACGCCGTTATAATAACAGGAGACCAAAATTGTCTCAGAGAGACCATGCATTATTTAAAGTTAGATATCTCTCTTTCTGTCATGTGAATATTCGTGATATCTTTTATGTTAAAAAGCGAAATAAATAATGCTTCACATTGCCTTACCATAAGTTACGGTTTTATTTTGCACTAATTTGTGACGTAATACGTGACGTAATTGTAAGAAAGTGAGGTGACAGTTTTATTAAAATTTTTGTTAAGACAAGGAATCTGTATTTAAAATTTAAAATTTTTTCTATTTTAAGAACTTTAATTTGAATATTCGCAGGTATGCAGTTTTTAGCCAATTTACATTTCCAATGTTAAAATTTTAATATTTAGAAACAAACATATTGATAAACAAATCGGAAAGATTATTTAATTTAGATTTTAGAACAATTTCTGTTTTTGTAAAAGGGTTAAAAAATAAACAAGAAATTGGAACATTTTAAATGCAAGGGAAGAACCAGGAATTTTGCGCGCAAATCTTGACAGATAAAAGTTTACAGGTATTATTTTCTTATTCTTTGAAGGGTTAATCGAAGAGTTTAACGTGCGGGAATTTTTGAAATATTTTATAATATTTATTTATTTAAATAAAACATACAACAAAGTTGCATTCCCATGAGTTATCAAAACTGATTAAGGGATCGCCAATTGGTTCATTTGAAAAGATAAACCCAACCCAACCCAATATGCAGACACAATAAATGAAGAAAAATTTTACAAAAACATTTTACAGAAGCAACATACAGACACAAACATATGAAGAATCACTTTACAAATATTTCACAGAAACATGTCTCATAAGATTTTAGGAATAATATTATAACCACTCATTTGATGTATGTACTGTTGGTGTCACAAAGTTAAAATAAAGTATCCTCCATAATGGACTATAGAAATGCATAAAAAAGAAATCAGGAAAAATACAATAAAATAAAATCTCTTCAAATTGGCCACATTTTGGCCAGCGGACGCTCACGGGTGTTTACACATTGGCTAAAATGTATCCAAAAACGCTTCAGTAGATACCTACCTATAAATGGAATGCAAAATCTCGTATTCAAAACTGGAACAAACGCTCGATTAAATCATTTATTTAAATTTCTACAAAATGGAATTAAAATAACATTTATCCAATAATTTTTGTGTCAAGGTCATATTTCAACCCGATCAAATATTATTCAATCAGCTAAGCTTACGTTTTCGGCAAATTCACCCTTAATAATGACCGGCAGCAAGTTTAACAACCGGCAGCCGATGTGATTTATTTCTGATCCCAATGACCTTGATATTGTAACCAGGTTACATCACTCTACCAGGCTGACCTAGTTTCTTATCGGTCAGTGCGAATGTGAGAGTTGACATTCGGTTGGTAATACTGATACGATATGATTAATCTGATTTTGATGTGATTTATTTGTATAATTAAGCGATTTTGTAAATTTGGTCAATGCGTATCGGATTCGCTATTAGCTCACCGCAATTTGCCTTGATTTAGAGGTTTTTTGAACCGTAAAAAGTACGCCTAGCATACTAAAATAAATTTTATTATTTTATTTTTTATTTTAACTTAATGAGTAAAACCTCAAAAATCTTAATGAGTAAAACCTTTGCCCGGAAAGCAAGAGGTCCTGGGTTCAAGTCCCAGAGGTGTCAATATGTTTTTCTGATTTTTCTGTTTCCAGATTTTTCATTGAGTTTCGCTTATATTATCTTCATTTATTTAAATTTTATTAGTTTGGCAAGGAAATAATGCATTTTAAGGTGTTCCAAAATTCCAGGAAAAAATCTAAATCTAATTTACGCCCCTTTATGGGTAGAGTTTAAAAATACTTGAGAAAAAGTCTTTGGAATGGTTGGAAAAGTTATTTGAGAAAAAATTTTTACAGGTTGATTTTGTAAAGGCCTGTAAAAATATTAACTCCTTATAATAAAACGGAAATTAAAAATTGATTTCACGGAACCAAGAGACGCTGAGCCTAACGTCTATTCCCCGCTCCGTCCGGGAGAGGACTGATAAAAAAAATTGGTGTGGCTAGTATGTAGTCCTTGGGTGGACGTCATAAGGTTCACTTTGTTCAAATTCGTCGACTACCGGCCGTATTGTGAAATAACAACGCGAAAACGCACATTTTATTTTATTTTGTAAAGTTCAGGTGTAAATATAATTTTTTTTGCGATTATTAAAGAAACCGAATTTGCATCATTAAACAATAAAACCATATCGGAAAAGGGGTTTATAAATAGGAGAGTTTGGACTTGAGAGTATTTTTTATAGACCTTATGCTTTATTTTTTTCTAGGCTTATTAAAAGACTAATAAAAAAATGACCGATATTTTTAATGGCCAAGGTATGTTCTACACGCAGTATTTAATTGAAGCATCTGTCATACTTCTAAGAGATCAAATTTTCAAAACAAAAACATACGATTTTGTATTATTTAGTATAGGTTCATTTTAATGTTATTCCAGCTTGTGGTTTCTTCACTTGGAAAAATTGATTTACTTATCTGTGAAAAATCGCATGTGTCAAATGTCATAAATTTTCATTTAGTAATGTATTCATTATTTAAAAAGGCATATCTCATTAATTGTTACGAACGACCGAGAATATTCATATTTCTCCATTATGTTTTATTTCTTTGAAACATTGGAGAATAAGACAAATCTGAACAAATCGATATGAAACTAGAAATTATTATAAAAGTAAACGTATAATTTGTACTGACCTTGTTAGACATATGCATATAAATTTTTCTGACCTTGTAAAATTCATGCGTATAATTTGTACTGACTTTGTAAGATTTAACCTTATAAGTTGTACTGACCTTCTAAGATTTAAGCGTAAAATTGTACTGACCTTGTTAGATTTAAACTTTACTGATATTAACATGAACTGATCTTGTAAGATTCAAGTATACAAGATGTAGGTATTGACTTTGTAAGATTTAGGCGTATAAATTGTACTGAACTTGCCAGATTTAAGCGTATCAATTGTACTGCTTTTGTAAGATTTAAACATTTTGAAAAATTGTAGTAACCTTGTAAGATTTAAGCTTAAATTTGTACTGACCTTGTAAGATTTAAGCATTTTCCTCAGTTCTCCAGCTTCATTAAGTCTCTCCACAGTATCTGCATCCTGGAAAATACAAAAATAACTTTATTAATAATGCTGTTAAATACCGGACAGTTACTGGATAACTCAACAACATGCAACTTGATCACTTCCTTTGAAAATTCATTAAAAGTGGTGATAAAAAAAATATGCAGTGGTTAAATAAGTGAGGTAATGGGATACATATTTCAAAAAAAAAATTTGAGCTTTGAATGACTTTTCAAAGAAGTGTTGAGTTGTCGTTTCCGTTTTTAAGTCAGCTGTGTGATGGTATTTTTTCATAAAGCTGAGACAATTCGGAATAAAATTAAATGCTTAAGCATTTAAAGAGAGAGAGAGAGAGAGAAAGCGAATATACCGAATAGACCGAATAATATTTATTGTGCTTAGTCCTATTTCATTTATAAGCGGAGTAAAACATCTCAAGAAAAACATTCCTTGTTCTGTAATAATATAAAATGGAGTTATTCGAGTGAACGGCCGACAATTCGATAAGTTTATTTCTGATAAATGATTCGTAAGTTTTCGTAGCGAATTGAAACAAACAAAGCAAGCTAAAGAAAAGAAATATGTTTCTAGTGTTATTAATTGATTTTCTTTAGTATTTAGTTACACAATATTTATTATATATTAAAGAATATAAAAATTAACCTACCCGGCTCAGCTAGGTGAGCTTGACAGTTAATAAAAATAAAACTTAAAAAGAGTTTGGACAAGAAAAATAAGAAACGTGTATCTTTTTAGTTAAGTTAGGTTAGTTTAGGTTTTAATTATTTTACAGCAAAATATGTAGAAAAAAATCATATTTCATAGGTAATAATTAATATTTTATGTACAAAAAAATAAAAAGCGAACGGTTGTGACTGGGACTCGAACCCAGAATCTCTTGTCTTACCAGGACAAACGTCTTAACCAACTCTGCCATCGGAACCTTTAATTTTTATGTAATTTTAGTCGATCTTATATTTTAAGAGGGAACAACCAGACAAAACCGGAAATATTATTATTATTTATTGAAACATTTATTATAATTACAATTTTACATCTAAATATATATTTTTTACAGGTTTTTTTTTTTTTACTACCCTTCCATTAAAAGCATTTGCTTGTGTATGGAAGGGGAGTGTACATAAATGCTATTAGTTATTAGTTAGGTATAAGTTAGTACTTAAATAATTAATTGTACATAAATATATGTGATAATGGTGTGTTTTTTTTTTTTTTTTTAAGAAAGAATGTTATGGAGAACTAAGATATTTGTAAGATTAGTTGACAGTAGTTCTTTTCTTAAGAACATCTTTAAAATGTCTCTTGACAGAGAGCAGCATTCGGGCCTTATCATTGATGCTTCTGATTTCCTCTGGTAGACGATTGAAAAAAGTTCTTCCCTGATAAGTATAATGATGCTGTGCAAAAGACGTATTTAGTTTTGGGCATAGAAAAACATGTTTAAGTCGAGTTCTGTTTTCATTTAAAAATGGATATTTATCTTTTTCTTTTATTATTTGAATTACTGAATTTTTAATATATAAATCTTTAAATGTGGGTACTTGAAATTCTTCAAACAGGCGTTCTGTTGGGTAGTCTAAGGATTTTTTTAATATAATTTTAATAATTGTTCTTTGTACAATTTCTATTGGAAGAAGGTTACATTTATACGCGGATCCCCAACTAATAATAGCGTATTGTAGAGTTAATATGTTAGTTTTAAATAAAATTCTAGACGTATTGCCGTTTTTCCACAAAAAGTAAAGTACCTAATAGTAAAGGTGTTTGGTTTTGAAATGATAGTGTGCATAGTTCCTACCGGAATGTCATATTTCCATCCTACGAGGGTAGGATGGAAATATGACATTCCTAACCTAGGAACTAACCTAACCTAACCTAACCTAACCCAACCAATGTCACCTTGCTGAAAAAAGCAGGGCACAATAACAACCAATACAGTGCAGTCAGATGACCTGCCATTTTTGTAGCAACTAGTTGTGTTTTAATGTTTTCGCCTTCGAGTTTTGGTAAGTGCCTTTGGTTTTCCTCACTTCCTTGTTTTCCATAATTTACTACACAGATGGATAAGTTTTAAGATTTTCACGGCCAAAAGCATTTTCGTTATTTGTTTTTGGGGTGTTATGTCGTGTTGCGCTACCTCCTTCTTTAGCCAACGTTTCGGACATCGTTGCAGTGTCCATCATCAGGGCAGATCCGGCATAAAACCCCAAAAACAAATAACGAAAATACCACACAGATATTTATCCAACTTCAGAGAAACATTTTCGTAGTTTGTATTTGATTTACAGTCCATTTTTCGCCAGTTGCATTTGAGGCTGTAATTTTGAATTCGAAACAGTCTCGGATGCAACAAAAGGTATGTTTTAAGTTTTGAGAAAAAATGTTTGTTTTTAATTTATTAAGCTTATACCGTTGGTCATTGGCAGATTTGTTAAATTTAAAAAAAAAAGTATTTTAAACACACATTTCAAATCACAATATAATCATGCAGTAAATAAATCAGTAAATTATCTAGGAAAGCTTCTTTTCAGAATTTTAATTTTACGAACGTTTTTTTTACATTCTTATTTTGTGTAGACGTTATTGAAAATTATAAATACTTTTGATAAAAAAATAATCGCAAAAGAACATAATTTAAATAGTTTTTTCGCCACAAGTTAGAGCATTTTTAAATATAGGTAATAAAATCGAAATTAAGTTATTATTTTAAAATGCTGGTACGGAGAATAATTAATCTTTCTCATCGGAACCGCCCTGTACAGTTGAAAGGGTACAATTGCAAGACTGTCTTTCGATGAAATTTAAATTCTCGGCCGCTGGTTTAAGTTTGGAATTAACATTGATACGAGCATGAAGAGTGACCCAAAACCCCGTCACTAAAAAATAAACGCAAAAGGGAATCAGTCACGGCTCGAATCGAGCTACCCAGTGTAGTCTAGGTACTTTCGTACGGTGGTTACACAAATCCATTTTTTTTAAACGCACCAGAATTCGAATTGAATTGTTTTGTTTCATTTTTCTTTTTTTGACAGGTAGGAGTTTTTTTTCAGAAGCGTCATGTGAGACTGTAAAAAAACATTAACGGATATTCTGTGAACTTGTAAAATAAACTATCGTACCGAGATACTTGTATTTTGTTTCTGAGCCCACTAAATTGATACTCGACCCAATCAGCAATATTAACTTCGACTAATTTCTCCCACCTTATGTGGCTTTTTCTTTTCATATTTTCGTCTGGATTTATTATTATTATTTTTTTTTTACATTAACTCCGCACAGGAGGCCCTGAGGAAAATAATTTCCCTCGGGGCCTATGTCATCTGGGTTGCTGTGTGGAGGGTCTTTTTGAAGAGAGGAAGGAATGAACATTGGTCTTGAAGAGACCCCTGTTGTAGGAAGGAGGAAACACAGAGGCCGGCAAATCATTCCACAGCCGAGCTGTTGAACACAAGAACGAGTCGAAGAAATAACCCGTTCTCATGTGACAAATGTCAACCGTGTACAAATGTTGGGCATGCGTTTGGCGTGTTTCCCGACTATGCACCGGTGCCGAAGGGATCAATGATGCTAGTTACTTGGAGCATCTGGGTCTCACCGAAACGTTCCAGGCACCGCTCCCAAACATTCGTCACATACGCGAGAAGATCACCGCACGAGCGGTTCCGCCGGAATCCGTATTGAAGGTAGTTAATAATTTTGTTCTTTTCGAGGCATATTATTATTATTTTCTGAAGGTAGTTGGTTGGGAGGGGAAGGATATGGTAGCGTCCTTCTTTTCAAATGTCACCAAAAATAGCAAGAGTAATTTAATGTAAGGAAGGTATTCTGGATGGTGGTCTTTCACCAGGGCGATACTGAGAGTATGTACCTGTATTTGTATTTGCATATACAAACATCTGCTTTATTGTAGGTTCAAAGCGTACTAATAAAAGTTGTGACTGAAGTAAACAAATTGAAAAGTGAAACTTATTTACAAGATAAAACACGAGACAAATAATAATTAAGAAAAAACATAATGACATCACAGGAACAATGTGAAAAGAAAACTTCTCATTATAAGATTTTCTCTTTAAAAATTGTTCGTCTGTCTCATAAATAATAATGTCAGTGAACGAGCGCAGACGTCGTTTAATTGAAAAGTAGGAAAGTAATCTCGGAAAAAGAATGAATGCAATTAAAGAAACGAGTGACAGTTAAAGGAGAAGGGGAAGGGGTGGAATCAGAGCCGGACCAGGAGAAAGTAAAAATGGCACCCATCCTACGCGGAATTTTAAAGTCTGAGATCTAGATTTAAATTGTCTGAGATCAAAAAATGACAACAATGAAAATTGTCAAAACTGAAATACTTCCAATTACCCTTTGTAGTATTTTGAAAAGACACTTAGTTTTTGTTAATATCAATATATTATGTCGTTAAGCTTAAAGCTTCTTTCAAGTTCCGTCAGATGCCGCCGGGAGTGCCCAACCGGCTACTGCCGCTGGGAGTGGTTAGCCAGTCAGCCTCAGATACAATCCGTACCCAGTTAAGATCGGTCGTGTGACCTAAAAGTATATTATAATGTAAACGGTAAAAACAAAAAAAAATATATGATTGCGACAAGGATCTATTTAGATACTCTTGAAGAGCCTCAAAATAATAATCATTAATTATTTGGTTACTTTGTGTTTTTTCACGATTAATTCATTGAAAATAATACGTGGTATTAATTCATTTTATTTATTTATTTATTTTATTTATTTATTTATTCAACGCCCAGAGGGCTTTTACATGTTTGGTAGTACAATGATGACAGATGATTTTTCAATAGATAATGAAATGACAAAAATAAAATTAGATAAAAAATGCACACAAGTAAATGATACATGGTATGTTTGCGACACGTTTAGAGTGGAAAATACTCTCAGTATCGCCCTGGTATAAGACCAACATTCAGAATTGAAACGTTGCTTGAAATGGCTTTAGCCGTGTTTGGTGACCAGATTTGAATAGCCAGGTATTTCCTCACCTTCCTCTTCCCATCTCCTTCCCTTCCTCACTACCTTCAACCTCACAACATACCCCAATTGGGGATGCAATAGACTCACTGGCTCAAGATGGGTGCAGCCGGGACTCTTGTGAGGTATTCAAATAAAAAAAGAAAGGCTAATAAATACTATACTGTATCTATGATTATATGTATCCCTGTCTTGAAAAAATTAAGTTTGTATATGAACAAAACTATTTATTCATATTCATTTTGGGTATGTAAGGCGCAAACAATTAATTCATCTAAATATTTTAAAGCATAACTTACAAAACACTTTTTTCCTAAAATACTTAAGAGTCCATATTTCAACGAAAGTTTTTCTTACGATCGTGCAGGACGGTTACAATGAGAAAGATTAATTATACTCCGTACCAGCTTTTTAAAATTATAACTCAATATCGATTTTATTTCATTCCAAATTTGCTTTAATTTATACCTACATCCAAAAATGCTTAAAGGCGTGAAGATAAAACTATTAAAATAATGTACTTTTAGTTATTATTTTTTGATTACTGTGAAAGAGTAGATTTTAAAATATTTTAAATATTTAAGAATTTTTTTGTGTCTTTCACTTTTCCGCTCCCTTTTCAAATCCGGCATAGGCTTGTTGAAAAAGTATCGATATATCGATATTTTTAATTCAATATATCGATATTTTTAGCCGATATATTTTGATCCAATATATCGATACAAAATATCCAATATCTAAAATTGTATCAAAAACGATATTATTTAAAATTTAGGTATTTAAAGTCACTAGAATCCAAAACCGTATAGGAACGAACGGAAAAAAGTAACTGTATTGGGTCATGACATCTGGCGGTTGAAATTTTAACTATTAATAGCTTACAAATCTATTGTCTTTGTGATCACCAATACTATCTCACGTGTGTAGGTACATGTATGCTATTTTTCGCCATTTTTTTCTATGCCACTTCTATGTGTTGGTTCCCAATTGTCTATGATTATTGACTATACCTTGTTCCAAACACGAAGTCCTTTTTGACAGATTAATACGCCAATATAATGTTACTGAGACGAATACAAACTTTGTATGCGTCTCAGTTTACATATAAGTTAGAAGACAGCTTTTTAGTTTTTGATATTTTTGTAATTATTACGTAATAAAAATGAATAGTGGTAAAAATACCTTCATTTTTATTGAGATTTTTGTACATTAAAAAAAGCAAATTGTGTACAAAAATTACTATTGATAATATTGAGCTGAATACACTATTATTTTTAAAACGCAAAATCTCTTGAAAATTTGACCGATGTATCGATATTTTTTCCTCGATATAACGATATTTTTTTTCACTTTCGACATCCCTAATCCGGCGCTGATTACGGTGGGCAAGAGATTGAGATATCTTGAAGGAAACGCGACAAAAGCATTGTGCTAACACCCAGAGACGATAGAAGTTAGAAAAAACTTACATTTTATTAGACACAAACAGAAAACTTTGGACAACTCAATCTTGATAAGGAGACTTTAGATCAGTCCCAAGATGAAATTATGAGAGTTGGATGAGTACTTGAACATTTAACATTATTTACTGTACTTCATTGGAATGTGTTTGGAATAAATACTTCTTCTTCTTTGTGTGCCGTATCATCCCCCCAAAGATATTGAAATATAAGTAGATGTGCTATCTGCTGTTTTTACTATGTGGATCTGCGCTTCCGGGTGTCGCCGATATTGTTTACCAATTAACAAATAAACTAAAAGAACAAATAATTAACTAATAAACCAAATGAACGTTAAACTAAATGAACGAATTCTTTCCTCATTCAAAATATATTGTTAACCAATATTAATGCATATTTTTAAAAAATCAACGAAATGAACAAATTCTTTTTGTATGAAAAAGCGCGTAGTCCGGCGACAGTTGCGCGGACACCATAGCATATCTCTTCTGTATTTGAATATCTTTGGGTCCCCCCGACGTTGGCGATCACTCTTGAAAATGTCGAAAAAAACTTAGATTGTAAACTTTTGACGGCCTCCGTGATCGAGGGATAGTGCTCTCGACTAGCGACCCGGAGGTCGCGGATTAAATCCCTGAACGACGCAAATAACTTACATTTAATTGATTTGTACTATTTTACAATTTAACACTGCCGGATCCACGATGCGATTATAGTTTACAACGCTCTTTAAAACATCAATAACTTCTCAAATTCTTCAATCATTAAATCAACATTTTAGGTATTCCTAAAAAATATATTTTTGCATCCGTAAAAAATATTTAAAAAATTGTGACGATTCTGTATAAAATAATAAAAAATCAAAGTCGACACATTTCTATGTCAGATGAGACAACAAATTTTAAATTTCTATGGGAATAACAGAGAAGACAAAACATTAATTCATTCCAACCTCATTAACCTAAGTCCAATATTACGATCTCCTTTTAGTTATGTACGACAAAAAGAGATGTAAAATAAAACGTTCAAACCTTTTGCCTCTCTATAGAGACTATTTTACTTCTCAAAGTTGACATCATAATACGTTTGTCGTCGCTTTCTAGTGCATTAATTTGAAATGTCTGAAAACAGAGATGACAATATTAATTATCTTGCTGCAAAAAGACTTGGGTTGCTTGACATTCCGTTTTCATTAAAAAAAGAGCCACAAAAAAAATAAGGAACCACATCGGAAGGTTCGGCCGACCGACCACCTGATCCTCAAACCAGAGTCATTTTTTAATCCCTTTCTGCGTATTTCCTTAAAATTAACGACAAAATGTTACGATTGTAGACAATCAGATGACGGGGGATGTTTTTTGTTTAGTTTTAAGGGTTTTGGATTATTTGCAGGGTCATGCCACATTAGTTCAGAAGTAATAAATGTTTATTTAATTTTATTTTATTTTTATCAAATAATCTCTTCATGGAAGACTTGATTAAGACTGACAATGCAGTGCTTTTTTTACAATAGCTCCACACAGAAGGCCCTGAGGAAATTAATTCCCCTCAGGGCCTATGTCATCCTTGGGATGATGTGTGGAGGGTTTTTTAGGAAAAGAAGGTTAAGAAGGTCTGAGAAGGAAAAGGATATAAGGGGTGGGTAGGAATCTGGGTGTCATTGTGTCCAGGAGTGACGGACGTATGAATCCATCTCTTCCACTGCGATGTAAGGCGATGTTCCGAGAGAGTACAGCTGGATAAGTCAAAAGGACTCCCTCAACCATTGTCTCCCAATCCGGCTTGCCATGCAGTTGGTAGGCAGATGCATCCGCCGCTAAAACCTGGACATATCTCGAAACGTAGCTAACTACTTGGAGTGACCTTTGGTAGAAGTGTTGGTTGTCCAATAAATGGTTCCTGGGGCGGCGGCACCCACACCCGCCTCCCAAATTGAAAAGTAAGGCATTGAACTGGCAAAGGAAGGATAATTGTTGACATGCTCTATAAATGAGATTCCTGATATGTATGTGTTGTAAAACCATATAGTTACATTATAGGTAGAGCCATGTCGATTTGTGGAGATCTGGAAGGGATACAAGACCGATAAAAATTATAATAATTTCCACCTTTTTATAGCGCCGTTTAGTGACAAAGTCACGTCAAGTGTACTTGATGGAAGGTACGCTTATTTAGTTAGGGCATTCAAAAAGGAAGATATGACGCGAAGTGAATAATAGCCAAGGAAGTCGTGGCATGGTCAAGTGAATCAAATACTTTCAGTCGGACCACGCCAAGAGACAGAATAACAGAAATATACAGATAAATCATTTTTAAAAGGGGACGTTTGAATGTATCACTTACCTTGCGGTAGTCCTCCGATAGAGTACACCGTAACGCAACCAAGCATCTATTTATTCAGATTTATCTGGACGAGTATTAGATGATTTAAAAATAAGAATGTAGCAAGGAGTATTTGTCGAGATATAGGATTTTGGTGGTATATCCTCTCTGCTGCATGATGTAGTTTCGGTATCGAAGATACGATTGTAAACATAACTGCACCAGCATAAAACTCTTTTGTGAGGGTCGGGTGCAATATTTAGAATCTTACCTACCTATTTTATTACCAAAACTACCCCCATAGAAACTGTCCATAGAAACAGTAGCAAAGTGACGTCTTTAAAAATGATTATTACATGGAAGGAAGTAGCAATAAATATAAATGGTTAGGTTTCAATGAATTAAAGGTACACTTTGCAATGTATGTTATGATTTTTAGAATACTTTTTTATAGAATTTTTTTTTTTTACTATTTTAGAACGCTCACTGTCTTTGTTTAACTTGCTATTTCGATCATCTTCTAAAATGCATATTTTTCATAATAACGGCATGCCGCCGCCCCGGAAACCATTTATTGGAGAACCAACACTTCTGCCGTAAGTGACCTCAAGTAGTTACGTTTGATGACTTAACAGGAGTGCCCAGGTTCATGGGGTAGGTTTGGTTCCGGATCTTGGCGGCGGGTACGTCTGCCTACCAACTGGCTCTGCGTGACTGGCCGGGTCGGAAGAGACTGGTTGAGGGAGACCTTTTGACCTCTCCAGCAGGAAGACCTCTCCCCAAAGATGACATAGGCCCTGAAGCGAATTATTTTCCTCCGAGCCTCATGTGTGAAGCTAATGTAAAAAAAATACTATATGTCTGCACTACAGTATCCACAGCTTAAGTTCTTATAGTTTCGTATAGTACTAGATTACAAGTGGTCGCCATTTTACGATTTAATGTAGATTTACTATAGACGAATGCATTACATAATATGTAGGTAAATATAATAACAAAGTCTTTGTTTTGCTTTTTTGTAAAAATCTTTTACATCTACATTTTTACTTGTATTTTGTTATGATAAACACGTCGGATTAATGGGTAAGTTTTAAAATTTTCACGGCCAAAAGCATTTTCATTATTTGTTTTTGGGGTGTTATGCCGTGTTGCGCTACCTCCTTCTTTAGCCAACGTTTCGGACATCGTTGCAGTATCCATCATCAGGGCAGATCCGGTAGATGTCTACCGGATCTACTGGATCTGCCGGATCTGCCCTGATGATGGACACTGCAACGATGTCCGAAACGTTGGCTAAAGAAGGAGGTAGCGCAACACGACATAACACCCCAAAAACAAATAACGAAAACGTCGGATTAATGTTTAAATAAGAATATACCTAATTGGTTTTTGTCGTTATGTTCCTGTGAAATAAATGTTTTTAATTTGCTATATAAACTATTTCCACTCATGAAAGTAAATTTTATCCTAAAGGTTATCTTAAAATTTCGGAAAAATGTTAAAACACACGAGTATAATAAAAAATACTAGTGTGCAGTTCACACTGGTAGAAGCGAAACCTTCAGAAAAAAGAGTTGGAAGGCTACGAAGCACTGCATAAAGAGGAGACCGATTATTCTAACCCATTTTCTAAATGCTATAGACGCATGTGTTTGTCTCTTTTTTGTGTCGCTTTTTCGTTTCATCCAGTTTCAAATCACAACGGTGCTAAAGAAACTTTCACTTCAAAGTAATTATAAAATTATTTTTTCGCGGTTTGCTTATTGTTTCTTTTTAGTGTCGCTTTTTAGTTTCAACTAGTTTCAAATCACAACGGTGCTAAAGAAGTTTTCACTTCAAAGTAATTATAACATTATTTTTTTCTTGGTTTTTTTTATTCTTTCTTTTAGTGTCGCTTTTTCGTTTCATCCAGTTTCAAATCACAACGGTGCTAAAGAAGTTTTTCACTTCAAAATAATTATAATTTATTTTTTCGTGGTTTGCTTTTGCGTAAAACTGTAAAAAACAAATAATTCGAGTGTTTTTTAAGTATTATATTTTTCTTGTAATCTATTTCTCTACGCAACTAGTGTTAAAACCACTCAATCTGGTATTAACTTAGATCAGCAAACAGAAAAAGCTCTTTACGATAAAGTATTTTTTGTAAATGTATTTAAAAAATGATACTAGGTCGGTGTCAGCCCTTACTAGTACCTAGCGCATTCCACATGTGGCTTTCTGAAACAATGGTGCTATTCTGAAGGCTAACGTGAACCTAAGCGGTCCCTGTCACAGCCGCCCGCCTTGTTGGGCGTTTCAAATAATATTTGATTATTTATTATGAATGATTATTTTTTTAATATTTCAGTTTTAGGGCACAAAATCAATATTTTTTTCATACAATAAATTAATATAAGCCAAATAAAAAATATTCACAACAATATTTTTACAAAAAACCCGAAATAATTTCCAAATCCCATAGAGTAACGCTGTGTAACAAGACGGTTTGTCGAGGGTATTTTTAGCATGGTATGGGAAAGGTTTTAACCATTTTAAAATATTAAGCTATATTTGCGGCACGTTCCAGATGGGAAGATACTCTCAGTATCGCCCTGGTGTAAAACCGTCATTCAGAATTGAAATGTTGCTTGAAATGGCTTTACGAATGTTTGGTGACTAGATCTGAATAGCCAGATGTTTCTCCATCTTCCTCTTCCCTATTTCCTTCCATAGTTTACAACTTACTTAATGTCATTCAAAACTTAATTTTGGATTTGAGCCAAAATACCCAACCAAAACTGATAAAAAGAAAACAACAAAATATTAGATGCACAATGCACAAGCTTAAATAATACCTCAAAACTGAAGGAATTCTTGTGGATCAAAATCAAACGACGTACCTATCACGACGTTTATGCAAAATTTCAGATTTTCAGTCTTTCCAAGGCTGCCAACAACAAATGAATTATTACGCCAATATTATGGTCGAAAGTAAGAAGCAGCAAATATTATCTTTAACCAAATCGTTTCCATTCGCCACTTCTAATCACCCCATTCTAAGGTATTCAGTTAAATTCCAACCAGAGACCATGTAAGAATTTTGTACAGTACACAACAACGAAAAAGCTGTACATTCAGTAAAACGAACTTGATCTTGAAGGTATACTTCAAAGGAATTCCGCGCGGTAACAAAGGATTGAAAACCTACTGTTGCCGCAGTTAATCCGGGTCGAACGAAAAAGCTTTACTCGAATAGGTTCTTTCAGTTACAAGATTTTCTTTGATATCGTTTCAAAGACTCGCGATTTTCATTGAAGGTATTATAATTTCTCCGTTGAAAGGTCAGAGATATTAAGTAGCCGATATTTCCAGAAATAAAGAGTTTGCCGAGCGTTGGTTGGAACTGTTACATAACGGAATGTTTAACTGAAGTAAAATCAGAGAACAGTGGTGTAATTTAAGTATGTAATTTAAAAATGTAACAACCCAAATATACGGTGAACCCTAATAATAATAAATACCAAAGTGCATCAATATTTGTCAATTAAGCCCTAAGCAACAAGGAGGGAATAACCCAACATTACCAAAATAAAGTTAAGTAATCACAAACCTTTTCAATTGTATAAATTCATATGATGTATTCATGTGAAGTAAAAATATCTATTTAATATGAAACATCATTCATAATTTTAATAATAAACTTTATAAATACCTATATGTACCTTAAATTAACTAAATAGAAACATTCATTATATAGAGAAAATCTTGTGTTTCCCTGCCTAAGTTTGTATAAATACCGTAGCATAAGGATTTCAACTACCAGTCTGAAAATGTCCGTAGCAGCATGAAATCGGTCCTGGTAAAAATAAAAAAAAGTGAAAGAAAGTGCAAAAGTGTTTTAATTTCAATTCTAATACAATTCCACCAAGAATTAACAGTCTAAAAACTAGACTCATTAAAAGTGTGTAATTCACAGACAGTCGCTAGATGACGCTTTCTTTTCTTTTGCCTGTGTATTTTAAGGTGGTTTGAAGATTGGATAATGATTTCACAAAAATATATATTTTTTTTTTTTGTATGATTCGAACCTCCGTTCGCTTGATGTCTGTCTCTCTGGCCGCTAAGACTTGTCAGGCGTCTTGCCCACTGCGCTATGGAAGAATATAAATATAAAACGAATTCATTTTTGTATACAAGAATCAGTAATAAATCAAGGTTGCATGTAGTTTACAATTGCATACAATTAATCTACAATTTTTAGAAATAATAATTTTTAAACATCGTATTTATTATGTTGAAAATGACGACATCATTTGTACATTCGTTTGCTGAACTACGTAGGCGAGGAATTATTAACGAGTTTGCATCATTATTTGTTTGTGAACGGTGACGTTGAAATATGTCCTTATGCATAGTGTGTCGAGTAGGTACTCTTTCATTGACTAGACTTTAGAGTTGGCGACATTATGTTAGGTTTACGGGTTTGGGTTCATTACACATCTCCTAAGAACAACCAAGTGATTTTACTCGTTTTTAAAATCTTGATAAAATTGTAGCTACAAAAATTGTTGTGATTTAACAGCAAAACTGAGCGAACGAGTAAAGCAAAACTTTACCCTTGACGGAAAATAAGAAGAACAATTCGAAGAACGTTTCTTCGCGTTTGCTCAACGTCGTAACAAACATTTTTCGAAAAACAATTTTGAAAACTTCATGTTTGAAATTTGTAAAATTTGTAATTGTTCTTATGAATAATTTTGTTATTTCATAACTTTTGAATGAATTAACCGACCGTAAAAATCTACGCTGGCGTTATTTTGACAAATCAACGCTAAGCGGAAATAAATCTATCTACATACGTGGCTTAACTCTAATGCCCGAGTTTTCGTCAAAGGCTTAATCGTGTTTTGGGACTCGAGTAGCCGCTTTAACACTGTTAGAGGCTGCTTAAATACGGAAATAGAATAAATCTGTCCATAATAAAATTGGGTGTAAGTGAAACGCTGATGCGCGAATGCATTCATCCATGTTAGCGACAAAGCGTAGTCCCTTACTGCCCCTAATGCTGTGGGAACAGGACGGGCGTATCAGGAGGTATAAGCGTGCGTTAGGATCGTATTAGTGGTGATATGTGAAATTAAAAAAAATAATAAAATTGGTATATGGGACGTGCTGAGTCAAATATATTTTTGGTCTTTAAGAGATAACAAATTTTCAATTTTTTACGGCGATAATTTAATTATTTTATTAAATTCTATTAATCTGTGTACTGTACATTATGATACTATAATATCATATCACACCATCAATCCTTATCACGCATCCTCAAATGAGAAACTGGTGCAATTAATGTTAATGAATTTTCGACCTTATAGGACACATTCATCGCATTCATAGACCTGGAGAAGGCTTTCGACAAAGTAGAATGGAAAAGACTCTTCGAGATTCTGAAGAGAATTGATATCAAATATAGAGATAGACGAATAATCCAGGCGCTATACAAGAATGAGGCCGCTATAATTAGAGGTGGCAATGATAAAAAAGAAGCCAGTATAAGACTGGGGGTGAGACAGGGATGTCACCTGTTCTTTTTAACGCTTATATACAGAGTGCGATTGATGACTTGAGAGAGAGAATGAGTCACAGAAAAGGTGTAAAGATACACGGACAAAAGGTGGATGTGATAAGGTTTGCTGACGATATTGCTATGGTTGCTGAAAGCGAAGAAGAACGGCAAGAGGCCTTAACAACCATGCTAAGCATTCTTTAAAACAACTACAACATGAAGATAAATGAAGACAAAACAAAGCTGCTGACTGTAGGCCGAACGCAACATCAGATGAGAGTAAAAATGGCAGAAGTTCCACTAAAGAACACCAAGGAGTATGTATACCTCGGAAGCAAAATAACATGGGACTGTCGGTCTAAGAGCGAGGTCGACAGCCGTATACACCAGGCTAGGCTTGGATTCAATAAAAGGTAGAAAATAACAGAATCGAATAATATAGACCTAAAACTGAGAATATTCCTCATCAAGACCTATGTATGGAGTATCTTATGTACGGCTGCGAAACATGGTGCCTATCCGAAAGAGATAAACAGAGACTAGAGGCTTTTGAGATGTGTTCCTAGAGAAGACTATTATTAATTTCCTGGAGAGACCACATTATAAATGAGGAGGTTCTCCAAAGAATCGAAGGAGGAAGGCACCTGCTCAGGACCTTGTCCGAAAGGCGTGCTAGATGGATCGGCCATGTAATACGACAAGAAGGCCTCTTGCATGCTATAATGGAGGGTATGACCGAGGGGACAAACTCTAGGAAACGCCCACGCCGAGAGTACCTGGTGGACATGCGCTGCTCATCATATGCAGACTTGAAAAGCCGCACAAGACAGGGAAGAATGGAAGAGAAGAATAGAGGAAATTGCTGCAAAACAATCCCAGGATTGAAACCAGAGAGACAGAAGACATTTAAAAATAATTTCGTTGGTACCACTACGTATGGAGATACGGATGATCAGATTAGAATATTTACCCCTATTTAAACACATGTGGAAAAATTTTCCACAATTTTGCCCAATATACAGGGATGTGACTAGTACAAGGTGGACATTTTCCAATAAAAACTCTTGGTTATGCGGGTCAAATATATTTACAAGAAACGTTATTTTACAATAAACTTGATACTGAGTTAAAATCGTAACAACTAGAGGGAAGGTAAAACAGTTGATTAGGAACAGGAATAAATTTACAATATCATGCACTGGACCGGAGAGCGACTCTCTGGGATACCAGTCGGTAAACACTCATTCCTAATTCGACAGTACTCGGGGAAAGTAATACGTTGTTTTATTGAATATCTTTCTACTTTAGCATTTAGGCAATTTTGCCTTATCATGCTTACCAATTCCAATGGGCAATGCGAGCTAAAGGTATGTCAGTGAGTAATATAATAAAAACAGGTATTAAATAAAGATTTACAATTTGAATACTCGAACGCGAAACGACAGGCGTTATCAGAAGGAATTTAGAAAGATGGCTAGAATGCAAGCGAGCAGCTCAAGGGGACACGAGGAAGCGGATCGATCAAAGTCGCCGGGCGCTGCGATGTACCTAGTGATACTATTATAAAAAAATAATTGATGTGGCTATAAAGTCATTCTATACACTACTACTGCCATTACAAGCTGAACTCTAACAGAAAAATTCTGGGATCAAGGTGTCCATGTGTGCTGGTGTCCTGTTGAATTTACAGTATTTATACTTACTTATCGGAATTGTGTATTCCAGAAAATTCCAATTATCGACAGTCAACCCTGAGGTCAGCAGCTTCATCAGCTATCGGAAGGTTAAAGGAACCAAAGCGCACACCAGATACTAAGTTCGGTGAGCGCGCTTTCGGAGTGTCTGGACCTAAAGCCTGGAATGGACTGCCACATGAATTAAGAATGATCACAGACGCGGCGGAATTTAGATCTAGACTTAAAACTCACCTTTTCAGACAGTCGTATCCATAAACTCAAAATCTTTCACCTTCACATTAAAAAAAAAGTGTAAGCGTTTGTGAAGGTCATTTCATGAAAATTCTCCAGCCCTAAAAAGTCCTAAATTCTCAAGTAATTTAAAATAAATATCAACTCTACTTTTGCGACTAATCTATTCATAAATGTAATGCTAACAGTGATGAGGGTAGCAAATAATGTAAAATCATGCAATGTCCAGTGAGTCAACTGTAATGTCCTCCGCGTGCAAAGCCGTATCTTCTCCAAGCATAAACTTTCTAATTAAAGTGTGTTTATCGGAAGTGACCTGCCAGGTAAGTATGTTCCTGTATCCATTTGTAAATAGTAAAATTAGTTAGAACCTAAGCATTCCTAATAAATTGTACAGCGCCCTTGAGGTGATTTTTCACAAAAACGGCGTTTTATAAATTATCCAATTATTATTATTATTATACGGGCTCCACTTGTCGCATACAAGTGGAATAGCTTTTTTTAATGAGTTCTGAAAGTCATACACATCAATGTATTATATCATTGAAGAAGAAGATAATTCTAATAAGTTTAAACGAAATATGAAATAGAACCACGAGCTGAAAAATATTTCTAGACCACTGATTCCAGAACCTAGGATCTTTTAACTCTGTTACAGAGGTCATGAAAGATAAATAAATAATTAATGATCTCATGTTTTTTTTTCTTACATCTAAATTATTCCAAGTTCATTAAACCCTTATCATGGGAGTGGTGAACTGATCCTTACAAATGAGGCCTTAGATTTATTTAGGGGATGAAGAAACTAATGCCTTAGCCCAGGGGAGAATCGATTCATCTGTCTACAAAGGCCTTAATGGCCTGGTCTTTATCTGAATCCTTAAAGGTTCTACGGCGAGAGAATAAATTCATTAATTATCACGGAATATTCAGGAATGAACATCTGATGTAATAATTAACCTGTCCCTCTAAAGTAATCATAATTATTCTTTAAATCGTTATTTAATCCATCGTACATTTGTTTAGTTTTAATATAATTTTTTTTCGCAATCACATAATTTTCATTTATTTAACTAAAATTCATAATTTTTCTACAGCTTTTCCCCGGGATGTAGAATGGAAGCATGGTTATTTTAGTTTAAATCATATTTCAATTAAGATAAATCAGTGAAAGTGTCAGTTTATCTACGTTTTTTAACAAGATTTAGTACAGTTTCCCACAAACAAACGCATTTTTATGTTAATATACATATTAAAGATAAGTAATACTACATAATACAAGACACAAAATAATTATATTTAATTTATTTATTCATCTACTAGCAATTTTCCGGCATGCGATGCAATGCCACTAACAAAAATAAATTTATCCTGCATGTCCTTTCCCATAAGTACCTTTTCCCTTCCGCCTCTCCTTCCCTTCCCGCTTCCCCTTCCCCTCCGCGTCTCTTTCCCCTCCATCTACACCACTATATTCCCTCCCCTCTCCCGCCTTCCCCTCTTCTCTCTTCCCGGATTCCCCTCTCTCTCCCTGCCGCTAAACTTTTTGAAATGCACACATTCTTCAAACTTCTCGAGCGCCACCTTTTAAATTTTTTTTTATTCATTAATTTGAAAATACTTTAGTCCACCATTTTATATAGAAACCTTATTGGCGTACGCATAACAAATCAAGTTTAATCTCAATCGTATGGAAAGCATAAGAAATAATTTCATAGCGCCAGGGCTCAGGGTAAGCTACCCAATGAGGCCAACATTATCAATCATACTTTTTTTATTTTATTTTTATTTTTTTATTTAGTAACTATATAATATTTTTTACATTTTTATATGAAACATGTTAGTTAGATGTATATATAAAATATATTCGTAGTCCTCCTCACTAGGAGATCCTGTGCTGAGGGGGACTATGCTTTGGATAAGTTTTTCAGCTATACTATAAAATGAAACTATTTTTTACTACAAAATGTATTAAAATAAAATACTATATGGCGATAAAAAATGCTCATGAAAACAATTGTACGGTTGACATTGTTTGTTGACAGGTGTGTAATTGCAATTGTAAATGTGAACTGTAAATCTGCAAGAAAGGGATACAAACTCCAACAAACACAAACCATTAATAGGCCAGTTACACAAGCATACATACAAAACTTAAAAACACTGACGATAAACACAAGCTTTGGACAAAGACATCACAAATACCAGGCAATAAAAGCATTCAACCATCTTTCACTCGTTTAAAAAAAGAAGAAAACAAAAAACTTTTCACACTCAAAATTAAAAGATGGATAAATACAAAAAAAGGCAACTTTACAAAAAAATCACAACATAAAAAAAAAAAAATAAAAACACATAGACATAAACACCATTGCAATACTCACTAATATATAAAACCTTTTAATTTCACTATCGGTTTATATGTATCTATCCTATTTATATAGTTTTATTCTATTGTTTTATTTTAGTGTTATTTTACTCTATTTTGTTTTGCTCTATTTTCTTTCTTTTAATTCTCATATGTTATTGTTGAGTTTCTTTTTTCTTTAGTTTTTATTTTATATGTATCTTAAATTAAAAAAAATAATAATAATAAATCATATCAAACTGTAAAATGAGGTCCTCAGCACGGGTAAAGCACCCAGTGAGGCCCACATTAGTCAAATATGTAACATACATGTATAAATCAGGTGAATCAAATAAAAAAAAAATAAAAAAGATTTTCAAACAAACAAATAAAATAACAAAACAAAATTCTTCCGTGGAAAACCTCTTATTATTATTAAATTATTATTCAATTTTGGGGGTATCGTTTTTAAGTGAATTACTTAGTCTTGTAATTTAGTTCGTCATCCTTGAGGCGGTGACACTGAAATGAATTTTGAACAGCACCTGCCATTTCTCGTATATTTCTAAATTCCAGACCATTTTTCAACTGTCACACGACACGATTTTCCTCTCTAGTTGATCATAAGTATATATTTTACCACTTTTCTATATTTCTCTAAAGACAAAAGAACACGTTCCAGTAAACAAACTTACAGGTAAATAGGGAAATAAATTTTGTTCCAGGTATTCCTATTTTTTCTGAAAAATTTTGATAACAAATTAAAGAAAACTGTTGAAATGACAGCATGATTGAAACTCTCAATATCGCTCTGGTGAAAGAGAATTGCTGACCATATCTGAATAGCCTGGTCCTTTCCAACCTTCCTCTGCCCCATGTATATATTTTCCTTCTCCGCTCCCTTCAGCCTGACAACATACCCCAAATGAGATTTTTTTATCATTAGATTTTGGGAGGCGGAAATGGGTACCGCCTCCACGGCTACCTTTATTGGATAACCAACACCTCTGCCATAGGTCACTCCAAGTGTTTCGCTACTTTTGGTGATTTAGCAGGGGTGCCCGGGTTCATGGGGTGAGGTTTGTCTAGGTCTTGGAGGCGGATGACCAGGACATACTGAACCCCAGATTCCTACCCACCCCTTAAACCCTTGTCCTTCCTAGAACTCTCCTCTCCTTCCTTTCCACACAGCATCCCCAAAGATGACATAGGCCCTGAGGGAAATTATGTTCCTCAGGGCCTCCTGTGTGGAGCTAATGTAAAAAAAGTATGTCATCTTTGGAAATGCTTTGTGTTTAGGTTTTTTATAAGAAAATGAACGAGAAGAAGTTTTGGGAACGAAAAAGGTATAAGGGGTGGATAGGAATCTGGGGGTCAGTGTGTCCAGGAGTGACGGACGTATGAATCCATCCCTTCAACTGCGTTGGAAGGAGATGGGTCCAGAGAGTCCTGCTGGAGAGATCAAAATATCTCCTTTAACCAATCTCTCCAGATTCGGTCTACCACACAATTGGTGGACAAAGGCATTTGCCACCAAGACCCGGAAAAAGCTTTATCTGATGAACCGAACTACAAATGTAGCGGTGGCAGATGGGATAGTTTTTTTTTGTATTTTTATTAATAACTAATTTAGATATGATTTAAATTTTATTTTATTTAAATTTAATGTATTTAAAATTTAATTTAATTTTTAATTTTTATTTAAAAGAAAGACAAACATTCCCGGGTTTCGAATAATCCAATAATGTTTGAAAATCTCCTACAACCACCACAGAAAACTGAAAATGTTGCTTGTGTTGTGATGGAGGACTTAGCCAGCCGAGGAATCGAATACGGCCCCTGGCTGGGACCGAAACGCGATGCTCACTGAACCACTGACCGGTTTATTTATTATTTCATAAATGTTACATTTTTTAAACTACCATACTAGGCTAATGCCTGTGTTGTGGTTAGCAAAAAAATGTAGTTATCCAATAATCCCGGGGCGGCGGTACCCATACCCGCCTCCGAAATTTAAAATATATAAAAATGCAAAGAGCATAGAGGAGAATAGAGAGAAAATAGAGAGAATGATGGAGAATACCATCGTCTAACTGGCTTCGCCAAAATCAAACTCAATATAAAGTCCCAGGCAAAAAAGGATGTGAGATTCGGTTTCCACCATTGCTAGCAAATTTTATTTTATTTTTTTTTTTATTTAATTTCAAACTAATAAAAAATGTTAAACAGTGGGTAATGCTGTAATACCAAATCTTACGAAAAACACTCCTTTCCACATTTCTACTTACGTAATATTTTCGTATTTGTAGAAAAAACAAATTACTGAAACATTTTTCAATATAACTAAGCGTTTTCAGCGACTAACCGAATATATCCAATTCTTGGAAATTTATGTATCTTTATAAGGTAAACTAGTTTCTTTTTAAAGCTTTAATCACTTGACATATTTACGTAAAATGTATCACTCATCACTTTCTTTTGTAAGCTTATTGTAGTGGGGGATCAGAGGTTCGCAAGAGCTTTGAAAATATTAAGTCTCAAAATATTAAATTTCTTTATTATTGTTTGAAAAGCGAAGGAGTTTTATTTATCCTTTTACTTTATTGGGTTGAGATAGTAAACATAAAAAAAAAACAACTTTCCTAAGAAATATGATGAAAGAGAATAATAATTACTCGTCCCACATAAGTTTTGTCCTTTGAGGTATATATGTAGTATGATTGATAAATTTATTCATTTTAGTGTCCGTATAATTTGACGATACATTTTTCAGCTTTTATGAGAAGTGAGCTTTTTTTACATTAACTCCACACAGGATTACCGACTGCTCCCGTCTGAAGCCAGTGAGACTGTGGCATCCCCAATTGGGATATGTTGTGAGGCTGAAATTAGTGGGAAGGGGAAGGCGATGATCAACAGATGTCGTTAGTATGGTTATATAAACTAAATTTTGCTATATCCCAACGGATGGCAGTTAAGTATGATGTCAGGAAAGTACCATCTACCGTAGTTCGTGTCTTATGCACGAAGTATTAGGTGATTGCCGAAGGCATCTGATAGTAGGGCGAACGCCAGCAGAATGACAGAGCTACTTAGAGCGTACTGAAGTAAGGACGTCTAGTGCAGTTTAATTTTTTTTTTACATGAGCTCCACACGGGAGGCCCTGAGGAAAATAATTTCCCTCAGGGCCTATGTCATCTTTGAGTATGCTGTGTGGAGGGGTTTTTTTAGGAAAGGAGGGAGAGGAGAGTTCTGGGAAGGAAAAGGGTTTAGGGGTGGGTAGATCTGGGGTTCAGTGTGACCTGGTCATCCGCCTCCAAGACCTAGACAAACCTCACCCCATGAACCCGGGCACCAATGCTAAATCACCAAATGTATTTCATCATTGTAATCTTTACGATAACTGAAATCAACTTATAAATTTCTTTGGAAATTTCATGAATTATTCATTGACATTGACAGACACAAGACATAGTAAAGACCTTTTAGCAATAATTTAGTTTTGCTGCAATGCGTATTTTAACGACAAGGTTTGTTTTTATATTAAAATATACCATAAAGTTCTCCTAATCAAATCGAGAACCGAGTTAGTAGGAACGGAGAGAAGCAAGAATCTTGTCCCAGGGTTTGAAAGCATTTGCAGGCGTTGTGGGTTCCTTAATCCTTAATAATACTTCGGGGAAGTGGTATCCTAGAGACGGTTTTGCCAATTACGAGGTTCAAAGTTTCAGGAGTTCAACTGATAATATCTCTGCCATGGACTCTGGTCTCTAGACTCTAGACTCTAGACTATATCGTAGAAGAAGATGGGAATAATATTAAAAAACTGCAGCAAAATTCAATGGAGCTCTTTTGTAGAAATGTCACTTTGACGACAAATTTAAAAAATGAAAACACACTTAAAATTGATACGATTTTAGATTTTCACGGCCAAAAGTATTTTCGTTAGTTGTGTTTGGGATGTTATGCCATGTTGCGCTACCTCCTACTTTAGCCAACAATTCGGACAGCGTCCATAATGATGGACACTGTAATGCAGTCCGAAACGTTGGCTATAGAAGGAGGTAGAGCAACACGGCATAACATCCCAACTAACGAAAATACTGTTGTTTATATTACAAATACTACGGGCAAGGTTCTTAGAATCATATAGTATCTTCGCTGGTACGTAGATGAAGAAATATTCAGTATTTTTTTAACTCCACACAAGAAGCCCTGAAGAAAATAGTTCCCTTCAGAAAAGAGATCATCTTTGGCGATGTTATGTGGAGGGTTTTTTTAGAAAAAGAAGAAGTTATGGGAAGGAAAAACGTGAGAGAGGTGGGTAGGAATAGTGTGTGTCCAGGTGTAATAGACGTGAAAATCCAAACCTCCTCCTGCAGTGTAAGGAGATGTCCCAAGAGATTCCTGCTGAAGTCTGCCACAAAAATCCGGTCTGCCACGCAGTGGACAGACGAATCCGCTGCAAGGATCCGGACAAACCTCACCACATGAACCCGGTCACCTCTGCTAAGTCACCACACGTAGCGAACCACTAGAGGTGACCTATGACAGAGGTGTTGGTTATCCAATAAATGGTTCCCGCGGCGGCGGTATTCATACTTAAATGCTTGGATTTTATCTTTTTATTACTAGCGCGGACTCGAAAGCTGAAAGTTTATGTGAAGAACACATCAAAACAAGAACAACTGCTGCAGAATGGGAAGAGAAATAACTCAAGAAAATGTGTAAATTTATAGTAAGTTCTTTATCACTTGTCTCAAATGTTGAAAAATCAGTTCCAATTTTGAAAATGACAATTAAATTCATTTTCTGTAAAAAATATTACATAATAGGTTGGTACTTTATTGTTGTATGAATTCTTGACCAAATCAGTTATTTCCCCCAGAGTCTCCCGTGTAATGTAAAAAAAAATGAATATTGCCAGCATTTAAAATTAAATTACGTCTAGTTCCTGCACCAGGAAAACATCCCAAGAAGACTTAAATTGCAGTAACAATATTGAATAAATATGTAAAATAAAGCGGATAGAAATAATATCCCAGTTTAAAATAATGAAATTTTACCTTAAAGATGCGTATCACGTAAAACAATGCAGACTTTTGATTAATATACGAGGGCTGTCCCTAAAATAAGGTCTCCAAGGTGTTGCAGTTGCGAAAAACGATCCCCACCACGATGCACCCTCTGTGATGCTTAGTCTTGGCGTGGTGGCCGTTCGCGATGGAGCGTGCGCTCGCTGCACCCGCCAGGGGTGAATTACGCTCTATAATTTGATTTTTCGCTAAATTACCCTGGTATAAATTCATTCTCAGCTACTTGAAGTGTACGGAAAACAGTGTATGAGTGCGAAAATGTACACAGATGGTGCGGAGAATTTAAAAGCGTGCTTTCGGCCATCGGATTCAAACGAAAAAATTGCAAAAGAGAAAAAAACGATGATTGCAGATCGACGGGTGACGGTGCAGGAGCTCTGTGATATGATCCCTCATGTCAGTAAGACCACTTTTGACAAGATTTTGACTGAACATTTGGAAGACCACAAAGTTTGCCCAAGGTGGGTCCCAAAATGCTCACCGAAGATCTCAAAAAACAACGGGTTGAAGCAGCCCGCGAATTCCTTGAGTGCTACGACATCGATGGCGCAGAATTCTTGGACTTAATTGTGACTGGGGACGAGACCTGGATACACTACATGACATCACACACACAAAGGAACAATCCCAGAACAATTCAGATTCGCCGAGGTTTAAAAACGAATTACAGATCGTAACTCAAACATGGCGGGTGCGGTGAGTAGAAGCTTCATCGCGAACGGCTACCACACCGAGACTAAGCGTCTCAGAGGGTGCATCGTGGTGGGGATTTGGCAAGGGGAGACCAGGCTACACGCCAGTGTTAAAATATTGTGCGTAAAATCGTTTTTCGCGACTGCAGCGCCTTGGAGACCTTATTTTACAAACAGCCCTAGTAGTTATCTCAAAAACATTCTCCGTTTCTGATATCAATTAACTTTGATAAGTTTGAACAAACAATACGTTTTCAAAGGAACATTAATGAATACTTCGCAATAACATTGAAGTTAACAAAGGAATAATAGCCACCAAAACCTCAAAGGAAAAACTAATTTCAAGATAATATATTTTTTATGAATTTTTATGTAAAAATTCTGAAAAGGTTGGATGTTCTAATATTTTAATTAGGTTTTTTTGCTGCGTGCCGTCCGCAGTACACATTTGAAAGAAATTTATTACAACTTGTAATTTTTTTTAACATTGCTTTTTTGTGGAGTTGAATAATTATTTATTGTAATGATTACCGGTGAATAATTAGAATTTACGAAAGAAAATTATTCAAAGGAAGTTATTTTTATTCACAAACGATATCAATTTTATTAAAATTATTTCTTTTGCTTGTATTTTTTACATGCAAGTATTTTCCAACTGCTATATCTATCTAAAAAAAATTGTATGTATGTCCGCTATGCGTTGCTAAAACCTTCATCCGATTGCGATGAAACTTTGGGAGTGAGGAACCAGCCGTCCAAGGTGATGGGTCATAAAAGGTATCATTCTCTAAGTATAGATCTCTAAAGATTCAAAAAACCAACAATGTCAGAAATAAGAGCGTTAGTTTGGAATTAGAAATTCCAGTGGGTGAGACTCTTGACTTACAATCCGGAGGTCGCGGGTTCGAACCCAGCATGCGCAAATAAATTTTATTTGATTAATTTGTGTTATTTCACAATTGATTCATTTAAAATAATGTATAGTATATTTGCGGCATGTTCCAGAGTGGAAGATACTATCAGTATCACTCTGGTGTAAGACCACCATTCAGAATTGAAACGTTGCTTGAAAATGGCTTTAGCCGTGTTTGGTGACCAGATCTGAATAGCCAGGTACTTCCCAACCTTCCTCATCCCCACCTCCTTCCCCTCCCCGCTACCTTCAGCGTCACAACATACCCCAATCGGGGATGCCATAGTCTCACTGGCTCCAGACGGGAGCAGTTGAGATTCTTGTGCGGTATTCACTGTAAAAAAAAAGGAATACACATATTATTCCTATTTCCGGTCAGTGGCTGAGTGGGCATCGCGTTTAAGTCCGACCCGGGCGTCGCGTGTTCGATTCCTCGGCTGGCTGAGTCCTCTATCTCGACGTAAGCAACATTTTCCGCTTACTATGTTGGTAGTAGAAGATTTTCAAACTTTGTTGGGTTATTCGTAACCCGGGAATGTTTGTCTTTTTTGAAAAAAAGAACATATATATATATTTATTTTTTTGACTCAGTATTGAACCTTCCTCCCCAGCGACTGACTTTTAAATATACGCGTGTGTGTATGTCAGTGGCACTAAAAGTTGATACATTGCATTGTTTTTTTTTATATTTTTTATATTAGCTCCACACGTGAGGCTCTCACACAATAGGATGTTGTGTGGACGGTTTTTTTAAGGAAAGGAAGGAGAGGAAGTTCTGTTTAGGGAAAAGTATAAGGGATGGGCATGAATATGGGGTCAGTGTGCCAGGATTGACGGACGTATGAATCCATCCTTTTCACTGCGGTGCAAGGCGATGGGTCCAGAGAGAGCAGCTAGAGTGGTCAAAGGTCTCCCTAAATTGACCTCTTCCGATCCCGATCTCGGAAGTGAGCAGACGCATCCGCCGCCAGGACCCGTACCTCACCCAATAAACCCAGGCACCCCTGCTAAGTCGTCAAACGTATCGAACCACTTGGGGTGACCTATGGTAGCCATCTTGGATATCGAATAAATATGGAATGTAATACATGCGTTGCATTGTACTATCTGCAGAAATTCTAAAAAACGTCATCGACAACGAGTCCATTTGCCGAGTTTCAGAACGATCGGATGTCGGAAAGTGGGTTAATTTAACACGATATGCATTCATGCATTCATGAAAACAAAATCGAAATTCGTGCAGACGGACTTAATAAAACGATTTGTCATTTATTTGAAAAATTGATAAATTCTTCACTTAAAACAAAGTATAGTTACATAAAACATTATAATGGTTTATAATTTAATAGACAGGTAGGTATTTAAGTACCTTCTTCCAAATCTTATTATTTCCGACAAAATTTTGGTTTTAATTCATTACATAATGAACGCCTTTAATTTATTAAATAAATTCTCATAGTTAATAACCGCGTGGTGTTGGTCCCACATTCTGAAAGTTTATCCCCAGCTCCGTGGTCCAGCATTGCCGACAGTCCTTGTAAAGCAAGTTTGTTAATTAATCCACCGAGCTTGTGCTTGCCCTGTGCACATATTAGCTGTGCTCTCAAGTGGTCTAATTCGTGTACTGCGAGGATTTATACATACGATAGAGTCTGTTTCTGAGTAAGCCATTCAACCACCTGCCTGCTTGCCTGCCAAGTTAGTTAGACGACTCTTTTCAATGAGATGCGGTTTGAGGTTGTATTATTTAAACGTTATAATTTATACTTACGTTACGAGAGATGGGAAAGCTAATAGAGATGTTGAAAGAAAGGTAAATAATGGTAACTCCATTAATGGAGGACTGAATGCCGTTGTTGGCGCTAATAAAAAAAAACTGTCAAAAGAAGCGAAGCTAGCGGGGTAGGTACTAACAATGGAGTGCTGGTACCTACCCTGATGTATGGCAGTGAGGCATGGAACTGGCAGAGGAATGATAAAAGTATTTGGGAGGCGGGTATGGGTAGCACCGCCCCAGGAACCATTTATTGGATAACCAACACCTCTGCCATAGGTCACCCCAAGTGGTTCGCTACCTTTGGTGACTTATCAGGGGTGCCCGGGTGAGGTTTGTCCAGGTCTAAGCGGCGGATGCGTCTGCCCACTTGCTGCATGGCGGGCCGGATCAGAGAGACTGGTTGAGGGGGGCCTTTTGAACTTCCAGCCGTACTCTCGACCCATCGCCTTGCACCGCAGATGGAGGGATAGATTGATCCGTCCGTCACTCCCGACACTGACGCCCTGATTCCTACCCACCTCTCATACCTTTTCGTTCCCAGAATTTCAATCCTTCTCTTCCTTAAAAACACTCTCCGCACAGCATCCCCTATGACCACATAGGCCCGAAGAAAATTATTTTCCTCATGGCCTTCTGTGTGGAGCTAATGTAAAAAACTAAACTGAATGCTGTCGAAAAGAGATCCCAGAGGCGTATGTGTGTTAAACCATGTATAATCGTGTGAGAAATGTGGATATACGCTAATAGTGTAAGGCTGATGTAAGCATAATGAGTAAGATTAAGAAAGGGACCCTAAAATGGTTTGGGCATGCAGAGCGAATGATCGAAGAAAGTAGTGTAAAAAATATATATGACGCAAGTGTGAATGGTAGAACAAGTCGGGGATGCCCGAGGAAGACATGGCACGATCAAGTGAATCAAATACTTGAGTCGGGCCATGTCAAAAGTCAGAATAATAGAAGAGTATGTATGAGACGATGTATAGATGTGAGTGAGGTGAAGGATGTGTGCCAAGACCGAATTGTTTGGCGGTCCGACCTCTCTACCTACCCCTGCGGGGAAACGACGTGATGGTTGTTTGGTTAGTTAGTTAGTTCTACTTTGTAAAATTTTAAAAACACCTAAATTACAAACAAAACTTACAATTTTAAAATTACACCGAATCCATTAACTTTCACACCCTTCATACACGACGTTTAATTTTTGATCAAATTTCGTTATTTAAAATTCTGAATACTGGCCTGGACTCGCCAGAGCTAACCAAATTAATAAAAATTTATATTCCAACAAGATCAACACGAAGTATTCCAATTTGTCTCATTTTCCCACATGTAGAACACTACAAAAATCCCCAATTCCCCGTATATGTGCGCAATATGAAACAATTTTTTACAATATAGACATTTTTAACAATACCCTTCAAAAATAGTAAACACCGAAGTAACGCGTACGATCGAAAATTATTACAAGAGTAAATACTCTAAATGTTTTTGGCTGTTTCTCGATCGGTCAAATTTACAATAAATAGATGCGAAAAGGTAGAAGACCGTGGACGTGACGCAGGACAATGATGATAAAAAAGGATATATATCTTAAAAATAATAGAAAATATGAAAGGAGGTTCGTCTCCCGGTTTTGATTCTATTACGGCACACATGTTAAAATCTATGAAATCTTACTTAATAAAACCCATCACTCATTTAATAAACTTGAGTTCAACGAAAGGAATATTTCCAATGAACTACAAAAACACAATAATCTCACCTATTTACAAATCTGGTGATCCACACCAAGTAACGAATTATCGCCCAATTTGTCTAATTTCTAACATAGGAAAGATCTTTGAAAAAATAGTAAAAAAACAATTGGTAAATTTCCTAGATAGTAATAAAATACTACACAAAAACCAGTTTGGTTTTATTAAATCACTCAGCACACAAGATGCAATTGCTAACGTAACTTCATACATTTACGAATCATTAGATAAAGGTAAAAAATGTGCGGGCATATTTATTGACCTCAGAAAGGCTTTCGATAGCATATCCCATGAGATACTATTAAAAAAATTAAATGATATTGGCATAAAAGGCAACGCGATTAAATGGATCACCAACTACTTAAAAAACCGCCCTCAAGTGGTAAAAATCAATCGTATTAATAGTGATCAAGAGATTTCAAGCTTTGGAATCCCCCAAGGTACAGTGCTTGGACCAATCCTTTTTACCATATATGTAAACGATATTTTTTTTCAACATCTACATGGTCAAATTACATCATACGCCGACGATACAGTTTTAATAATAAGTGAAAATACTTGGGAAAATGTAGAATTACAGGCCACAGAAGACATCAATACGCTTAAGAATTTTTTCGACACTAATTTACTATCACTAAATAGTGAAAAGACATTTGTAATTCCATTTGCAATCCATCCAAACGACGCTCCCAAAATTTTTAACATTGTCATACACGATAACACTCAAATTCACAACCAACATTATTGCAAATCAAACTGTACAATATTAAAAACAACAAATAAAATTAAATATCTCGGCGTAATTATCGATAAAAATCTGAAATGGAAGGAACAAATATGTCAAGTAGTAAACAAAATCAGAAAATTAATATATATATTTTTAAGAATTAGAAATTTTCTGTCGATAAAAAATCTATATTTAATCTACTATGCCTTAGTTCAATCCACTCTACAATACGCTATTATTAGTTGGGGATCCGCGTATAAATGTAACCTTCTTCCAATAGAAATTGTACAAAGAACAATTATTAAAATTATATTAAAAAAATCCTTAGACTACCCAACAGAACGCCTGTTTGAAGAATTTCAAGTACCCACATTTAAAGATTTATATATTAAAAATTCAGTAATTCAAATAATAAAAGAAAAAGATAAATATCCATTTTTAAATGAAAACAGAACTCGACTTAAACATGTTTTTCTATGCCCAAAACTAAATACGTCTTTTGCACAGCATCATTATACTTATCAGGGAAGAACTTTTTTCAATCGTCTACCAGAGGAAATCAGAAGCATCAATGATAAGGCCCGAATGCTGCTCTCTGTCAAGAGACATTTTAAAGATGTTCTTAAGAAAAGAACTACTGTCAACTAATCTTACAAATATCTTAGTTCTCCATAACATTCTTTCTTTAAAAAAAAAAAACACACACCATTATCAAATAAATACTGCAGCTCACATATATTTATGTACAATTAATTATTTAAGTACTAACTTATACCTAACTAATAACTAATAGCATTTATGTACACTCCCCTTCCATACACAAGCAAATGCTTTTAATGGAAGGGTAGTAAAAAAAAACCTGTAAAAAAAATATTTTGTTGTAAAATTGTAATTATAATAAATGTTTCAATAAATAATAAAAAAAAAAAAAAAAAAAAAAAAAAAAAAATATATTATGTGGTGTGATATTCGCACTATTATGTGGTAGTTTATCACTGTCCTTTTCGGATAAAAAAAAAAACACTTCACACAATGTTTACTTTGAGGGACGCCTGTAGATAGGAAAGGGTTTAAGAACTTGTATATATTATACTCGTATTTACAAGTACATTTTAAGGACTTATAATGGCTATGTGGAAAGCTTTATTTTTTTTTTTTAAGATGGTTTTAAGTTTTTTTTAATAAGTTGCCTTTTTTATGAGGTATTCGCCGATGATAGCCAACATCCGTTACGATAGGGTACTAAAAGACGAAGCGTACACATACGTAACAGTGTATGTAAAAATGTATATATATTAGCTCCACACAGGAGACCCTAAGAAAAACAAGTTACTTCGGGGATGCTGTGTAGTGGATCAAGGAAGGAGAACAAGTTCTGACTAGGAAAAAGATATAAAGGTCAGTAGGAATCTAAGGGTCAGTGTGTCCAGGAGTGTATAATCCATTCTTCCCACTACGGTGCCGGGCAGAGGGTCGAGAGAGTTCGGCTGTCGGAAAATCTCCCTCAGGCAGCCTCTCCCAATCCGGCCTGCCACGCAGTAGGTGGGCAGACGAATCCGCGGCAAGACCTAGACAAACTTCACCCAATGAATACGGGCAACCTTTCTAAGGCACCAAATGTAGCGAACCACTTAGGGTGACCTAAATATGGAATTGATGTTGGTTATCTAATAAATAGTTCCCCAGGCGGCGGTACCCATACCCACCTACCAAATTACAGTTTTTTTTATCGAAAGTTTTCCGTGTCGATTAGAAAAAAAAAACAATATTATATTACATGGCCTTTGAAAAATACAATAATCTTCCACATAAAATTAAACAAATACAAGATACACACAAAACGTCACTATAAAACGGCCTCTGTGTTCCTCCTTCCTACAACACGGGTCTCTTCAAGACCAATGTTCATTCCTTCCTCTCCTCAAAAAGACCCTCCACACAGCATCCCAGATTACATAGGCTCTGAGGGAAATTATTTTCCTCAGGGCCTCCTGCGTGGAGTTAACGTAAAAAAAAAAACATTTTCCTTATAAACAAATGTCATTACACCTTTTTAAGTGTAAATACCTCGCATAAATGAAACACCTATTTTTGTATTTTTATTTGTATATTTGTATTTTTTTTATTTGTATAAACATTATAATGTTCTTCTTTGTATAAACATTATTATGAAATCATATATGTGGTTATCTGGAAGAAATGGGATCCACCCATAAGCTACACCTTTTGTATTTTTTATGTGTACAATAAATATTTTTTGATTTGATTATCGTGATCTTTAAGGAAAAATATGCAACTAATTTTATCGTAAATTGATCCTTCAAGAGTGTGGTGATCGACGTTAGTTTTTTAACGACGGGTTAATAGTTCCAAAATTTAACAATAAGTACGGACAGAGAACGTTTAAATACGTCATACCGAAGATATTTAATTTATTACCTGACACTATAAAGCACTGTAATTCTATGAATAAAGTTTAATATATGGTGAAAAATTGGCTACCGGAAAAAAAATATTTAAATTAATATTGACATGTATGAAAAAATGTTGAATCTGTAGATATAAGACATAAATTTTAAATTAAAAAATGTATAAATATGTAACTAAAATATAAGCACCTGTTGACAAGCCGATTCAATTGGCTTAGCAGGACTTGTTTGTTGATTATATTATGTATTATCTATTCTTTCAATAAATTTAAAAAAAAAATGATAGTTGCACGAACATCGATTTCCCGTCTTACGTACGTCAGTCCAAAGCGATTTATCGGAATCTAAATGTTCGTTTACTATTCGACTATGATCTCACTCTTCACTCAAGTGGTGAGAAAAGCATTTAAATCCTTACCCATTACTCACACAAACTTTTCCTTCCCAGTGCAAGCTTCACGTCTTTCGAACGAGCTGCTATGTGAAATTTAGGTTGCCCTCTCAAACGCTAATGTCATGGTAAAATTAAAGAGCATCGCTCATGGAGTCTCTCTTCGACGCCGAAGTGATGAGAACCCTTGAAACCTCGACCCATCCCTTTAAATCATCCAAACTTCCCTTTAGAATGCAAGCACTACGCCTGATAAATTAACCGTTAAGGTTAAGTAAAGGGGAATTTTCTGGTCCTTCAACTTGATGTTTCGTTTCTAGTCACAAAAATTAATTGCCTTTTACTGAAGATAATTAAAATTAATTTAATTTAATTTTGAAAAACACTCAAAACGTAGAGTAAAAGGTCTACGCAATTTTACCAATGTTCTAAATCAGGGTTTGTTTAGTGGAAGAAATTGTCACCAAATAATAAGTCAGTTATAGAATAAAGAAGAACTCAAGAAATGTTATTTGGGAGTGATCGAACAGTCTGCCCATTCATTGATTTTTTTAAACTTTTGTATGTTGGCATTCAAAAAATTTATATTTTAAAAATTAATTTGAAAGCGTATTTCAACACCTTTTAAAAACAGTTTTTAGATTTCGGGTACGTTCAGAAAAATTCCATTATTTGGATTTTATTGCAAAACCAAAGTGTTTTGAGCTCCCGACAAAATAGGGTTGAGGTCATTAAATTTCAAATGCAGAATTGTGAGAGACAGAAGGGCTAGAACCAAAATGTATTCTGTCACAACTTACCCCTATTGGGGATACCAAAGTCTCACTGACTCCGAATAGTTGACGCAGTTAGGAACGTCGCGCGACATGTACATGAAAATCTCATCGAATGAATTGGAATTTATCTAGCTGAACCCAAAAAGGATTTAGGTACTCTGGATGTAAGTATATAAAAGCTTTCAAACTACTCTCCAAGATGTCAGCAGGGAAGTACTACTCTGCGTGACCGACAGAGGCGCTGGGATCTTACTTCCTTCCATCCAATTCGAGCCTTCTTTTAGTAAAAACGTGTATATAAATAATCCAGATTGTCAACAAGAATCTACCAATACTACCACACAAGCAACGGAGTATTTTAAAGTGCAGAACACTACAATATAAAAACACAACATTAAATCTAATACAGTAATTTCCGCGAGATTTGCAATACTAATATATTTATGTTCGCCAAAGTAAATAAATCATTTTGGTTAATTGAATAACGGAATAACGCAGTTCTTAAAATTGAACACAACATTATGAAAACCAGGTAGATATTACATGCACGGATACTAAGGCGATACTCGGAGAATGTATATATACAACTTTTGCATGCGGTGAGTGCTTTTCGTAGTAGCACCTGGGTACCTACTAAAAGCTTTTTGTCCGTGAAACAAAATAGGCCACTTGCATTACATTTTTTAATTTTTTTTTCCGGTTTAGGCAAATATTCTAAGACATTCTGTATTTTTTTATCGTATTTTTGAAACCCTGGGGATTTTTTGAAAATTTCAATACGAAAAATCAGACCATTTTTTATAAACCGGAAAGACGGGACATAATTTTAAAGGTGCAAAAAAACGATAATTACATAGCCAAAAATCATTTTTAAAAAAAGAACGTTTTCCACACGAATGGTACAGGAGAATAACGAGGCATACCAAAAATATTACATCTCATAAATATTTTTATCCTTCATGCATCTTATTGATCATAAATCATTATAATGTACAACGTCTATATTAATAAATCCAATGTAACATACTTGTACTTGTAAATTATAATAATAATAAGAATATTATATAATTTGATTTTTATAAAATCAGCACCATAACCAATATACCTCTAAAACACGTACCGACATCTAAAATGTACGGGGTTCTCTTCATAACATCGTTCAAAAATTCAAACCAAATGATAAGTTCGCAGAGAACAAACAATAAATCCTAGTGAACGAATTCAAAAATTCGCCTGAAATCAAAGTGATGAATTTGACAAAATTAATAGGAACATTTTCGAAGACGGGACTTTTTCATGTAGTGACGTCACGAGCCCAAATAATGGATTTATTTATTTAAAAATAAAAAAAATAAAACTGTACATTTCTAAAAAAATTTACTAACATTTTCGTAATCTTAGTAAAAAGATCTATCCACACGATTTTTTCCAAGACGTTATGAAATCCATGCAAGTGGCCTATTCTGTATTTCAATTCTGAGTGATATCATTGTTTCAGTTACTTTTAGTGGTTATACGATAATATCAGTTTTCACAAAAACAAATTCACGTAGGTAAGATATTAATCAATTTGGGAGGCGGGTATGGGTACCGCGCACCATGAACCATTTATTGGATAACCAATACCTCTGCCATAGGTCACCCCAAGTGGTTCGCTACGTTTGGTGATTTAGCAGAGTGCACGGGTTCATGGGGTAAGGTTTGCCCAAGTCTTAGTGGCGAATGTGTCTGCCCTCCAGCTGCATGACAGGCCGGATCGGGAGAGAGTGATTGAGGGAGTCCTTTTCACTTCTTCAGCCATACTCTCTCGGAAGAACGCCTTGCACTGCAATGTGGGGAATGGATTCATACGTCCGTCACCCCTAGGCACACTGACCCCCAGATTCCTACCCACCCCTAATACCCTTTTCCTTCCTGAAACTTCCTCTCCTTCCTTTCTTAAAAAGTCTCTCCACACAGCATCCCCAAAGATGATATAGGCCTTCAGAGAAATTATTTTCCTCAGGGTCTCTTCTGTAGAGCTAATGCAAAAAAAATTTAATGATGTGCACTTTTTTTAAAATATTTTTATTTTTCTGATAACTTAAGGGGGGAGTCTGGTCCAGCCGAGTTTTTTTTCAATGTGTTTGTTTTCAAAGATACAATTTATTTTTGTTCACGAAAGTTTTTTTACTTGTAAAGGTAGGTATATTTGAACACGAAAAAACACTATTGAAAGTTTGATTTGATTTTCTACATATGTAGATATAGCCGGCTCAAGCGAAGGGTCCGACCAAATCAGCTGGAATTATAGAATGCGTATATTCACAGTTTGTAAAAAAAATGTTAATTGCCAAAATGGCGAACGTAAAATGTTAATTGACTAAAATAAACGGTCTTAATTTTGAAATAACTTTGACCTATAATAATAATTTTTCACAAGTTGAAAATAAAATAGATTATTGAGTTATTGGTTAAAAATGCTCGAACGTAGAATAATTAGTCTATCTCATCGGAACCGCCCTGTACAGTTGCAAAGGTACAACATCTTTCGACGAAATTTAATTTCTCTGCCGCTGGTTCATGGGCCTTGACGTTAATAGCTCTAATTTTCAGCGGCACGTGTGGTGGAATCGTAGCTTGCAACTAAATGTACATGAAATCTGATACCACTCGAGTTGAAATAATTACCTTTTGTATATGTTAATTAAATTTATTAGTTATTCGTTTTAGGAACAACTTAACTATTAATTGAAAGTTGCTAATATTATGCAGTCTAACTTTGATTCAGAACATTATTATTTGTTTTGTCAGACCTCAAAACTCTCACGGTGAGCACTCATGTTTTCCCTGTAAGGGGAATATTATAATATGGTATCATATTGTAAGTCAACATGTTATCTGATTCCTTTTATGCACCGTTTCATTAATACTATAATTTGTTGTTAATATGTTCATCCTGGCAAACTACAAACGTTGTTTAGCAGGCGTAAATGATTTTTTTTTTAAATTTAATTAAAAGTATAATAATATAAGTTTTTATTTTTGGTACAGTTGTTTCGGCGAAGCAAACAATATAACGCACATAGCAGTAACGTCATTATTAAACCATTAAGAAAATCTTAACACTTAGTGTGGGGAAAGCAGATTCCAAAGAACCCCACTTAATAAAGTGTCTACTGCCTCATTTAGTTTCTCGGTAAATTGATTTAACAGGTAATAAATCAATTTAGACATCTTCAAAAATTGACAATTAGAATAGTATAAATAAGTCAGCTCAAAGTGGTTCAAGCACAGTTTAAAAATGGTCTTGGAGGCCGAAAAAGCTGAAACAAAAAAAAAACTAAAATACTTGCAGAACTTGATAGGAATATTATTAATTTAATGTAAATTTAAAAATGTAAGTACATAGATAGAGTTCTACAAATGAAACACAAAAGCATTATTTTTTTACATTAGCTCCACACAGGAAAATAATTCCATGTGGAAAATAATTCCCCTCGGGGCCTATAAAATCTTTGTGGAGGCTGTGTGGAGGGTCTTTTCAAGGGAAATGAAGGAGGGGAAGTTCTGGAAAGGAAAAAGGTACGAGGGGTGAGTAGGAATCTGGGTATTTGTATCCAGAAGTGACGGACATATGAACCTCCCTCCCACTGCGGTGCATGACACTGTTCGGAGAGAGTACTGCTGGCGAGGTCAAAAGATCTCCTTAAACCAGTCTTTCCCGATCTGGCCTGCCACGCAGTTGGTGGGCAGACGCATCCGCCGCCAAGGATTGCCACACGTAACCACGTTGGCGAACACTCCTTGTTTTCATCGTATGCATTTATTACATCGTATCTAACAAACTCTGCCGTTATACACTACTTATTCTTGTGCCCTGTCCGTTCAACGGACGTTGGCTATCATATTGGCTATGTGGACTTTGTTTACTGCGGCCCGGAACAGCTCTACAGTAGACTGGCCAAACCAATGTCTCAGGTTTTTCAACCATAAGGTTCTTCTTCTTCCAGGGCCCCGTCTTCCGGCAATCTGTCCCTGCATTATGAGATGTAGGATCTCATACTTCTCTGAATGTCTCTTCACATGTCCAAGATGTTGAAGTTTTCGGATTTTTTTTAGTTTTAATAACTTATTTTTCTTTATTCATCCGAACCATAACATCTTCATTCCTAACCCTGTCCATCCAGCGTATGTTAAGTGTTTTTGTAGATCCACATCTCAAATGCCTCAAGTCGTCTAATTAGTTCTTCAGTAAGCGTCCATGCTTTCATTCCATAAAATAATATCGAAAACACGTAGAATCTGACGTCTAAATTATTCAAAGCAATCAGAAACATTAATGATTGCCATATATTGTCAAATAACTTGTTTAGATTTATTACATGGTGTCACGATAACCGCTTGCAACTTAACATAAGCAAATGTCAAATTATGAGGTTTTATCGCGAATAAAGAATCCAATATTTTTCGATTATTCCATTAACAATATGTCGTTAGTATCTGTATCGGAAATTAATGACTTAGGTATTTGGTTTGACACAAAACTCAACTTTATCAAGCATATAGAAATAATAACCAATAAAGCTTTGAAAATGTTGGGATTTATTTTAAGGGTAGGTATATTTCCACGGTCTGGTCCCCAAATTATGAGGTTCATTCACATGCAATTAAAAGAATCCAAAATAAATTTTTAAGATATGTAAATTTTAAAATGGGCATTCCTAGTGAATGCCTAAATTACGATAACCTACTTCGTTCATTAAATTTAATAAAATTATCTGATCGTAGAATCATTTTCGATTTAAACTGTTTGTATAAAATCATTAATTCAATGTTTGACACCCCTGATTTATTATATGTAATCTCCTTTCATACTCCAGGCAGGTCAGTCATAAGACAGTACCTACCATATTATTGTAGCAATTCTAAGTCAACATGCCAATATTATACTCCTATGCGACGGATTCAACAGCTTGGAAACAAATACTCCGATGTTGTTGATATATTTAATACATCAATTTCAATATATAAGCATACCTTATTGAAGTTTTTTTCATTATGTAGGGGAGTGTGTTGATGAAACTGTTTGAATTGACTAGCATATTGGTGGTGTTTTGTCGGCTGAAGGAGAGAAGCTATTTTTGTTTTTATATTTTATGCCTTCAAACTGTGTATATCAAATTCAATAGTATTTTTGCTTTATATTTGTTTATGTGCAAGTATTGTAAACAGTCATTTCCTGCACTATTTACTAGTATAATTTCGTAAATATTGTTGTGTATATATGTATGTAAAAGCCTAAATGGGCGTAAATAAATAAATAAATTAAACTACCGATTACTGACGGAACTAATTATCTTCATAGGGCGGAGTTATGAATTTCATTTTTCATTAAAAAAATGCGTCGTGCATTCTCCTGAATTTATTTTCTTCTGCCTATCGTCTTCTACACGTCTGAACCATATGAGCATCTCTCATCTTTTTTGATCTCGGCATTTCAATACGGTCGTAGATAATTCATGTAGGTACTACTCAGGTACTCGGGTATCTCATTGCATCCAATGCAGGTTCAATTTGTGCAAGTTACGTTCTCCGTTATTACAAAATGCACAAGCAATAATATTGAGAAGTCATATATTGTCAGTTCATTCGTATCCGCGATTTTTTAATACGTGCAAACTGCACAAGACTCCCAATTGCTCACGTCTGCTAGTGAGACTTAGGTAGACGAAGGTAGTGGGAAGGGGAAGGAGATGGGGAGAGGAAGAAGGCGAAGTACTTGGCTATTCAGTGCTGGTCACCAAACATGGCTAAAGCCATTTTAAGCAACATTTCAATTCTGAATGATGTGCTTACACCAAGATTACTAAGAGCATCACCTACTCTGGAACGTGCCGCAAATATAAAAAAAAAAAAAATTATTAATAAATTGTTAAATATTAATGAAACAAATTTTATGCTTTTGAATGTAGCTATAACTTTGTTGTTACCCATTATAGATAAATGAAAATATTAAAGGAAAACGCTTAGATAACTTAGAAGCCTTGGAAATAAAATAAAAATCCCTTAAAAATAATGAATCTATTACCAAAAAAAAAATATTGTCTTATAGCCCAATGATGGATATGTTCCCCTACCCACCCACTCTTCATTAATACCTAGCAACGGCTCCACCCCTACCATAATAATACATTGTTCCCATCCATATTTCGTAACTGTCAAATCAGTATACGTTTGCCCTGAAGGAGGAACGGTCGTTCCGAAACCGGTCGGCTTTACTCAAATATATAAGTGGTTCAAACAAAGTAAAATTGTTTCATTTATCTGAAATAAAATTTATTTATGCACACCGGGATTTAAATCTGCGACCATCGGTTTACCAGTCGAAAACCTTACTCCTTGCCCTTGGGGACCATACTTAAAGACATTATTTATAAAAAAAGTGTCAATTATATATATTTTTTGTTTAAAAAAAAATTACAGGAAATTAGAAACCTGTAAAAATCGTTAATGAATTCAGAATAAGATCTGTAAATTTTTGACAATCTGTTAAAAATGTAAACAAAAAAAACACAAATCAAAAAAAAAAAAAATTTTTTGTCGATTTCAATTTTTAAAATTGAGAGTTCGTTGAAATAGAATAAATTTACACATTACGCAGAAATAAAATTTTAAATCACGCACGCACCCATGAACCGACAACCGAAATTAATATGTAAAGCTTATAAAAGTAATCCAATGCCTGAATACGGTCATACGCCAAAAAAGTTTCCCCAACCAAAAAAGTTTCAATATTTGAATTAAAAAAGGCACAGTTCGAATTGAAGCTTATTGAAACTGTACTCCTGCTGCACAATGTCCGTAGCGCCAGTATTACTAGAGTAGGTACCTACGCAGTGGTTCCTGAAAACAAGCAACAAGTAGGAATTCCCCGACGAGGGGCGGGCAATGTGTATGCTGTATCGATCCGTTACCTCCCTCCCCAGCCACCTTATCGCCCTCCAGCCACCCTCCGTCTGCCATCTGCCATCGTGCCACCCCCACTGAGGGGTGGGAGAGGGATGATGGTGGTTTCAGGTGGCTGAAGGCTGGTGTTGGGGGTAGGGTTACCACAAACTCTAGTTAATTTTATTATCATGTTTCTTAAAGATGATGCCAGATTTTCTTTTTTTTCATTTCCTTAAGATGAAAGACCGCGCGAGATTTTTTTATTATTGTTTAAGAATTGCATACAATTGGAATTTATTACCCGCTAAGCTACTTCAAGTAGCTTGTCAGCGGGAGATTAGTTCCACAGATTATTTACAACCACAACTGAAATAATCATAAACGCATTAGCGTAGCAACAACATACACAAATACAAATACACGGTTCCATGACAGTTGGTCCGGCGACATTTGATCTGGCCGACATTTGATCCGGCCGACACTTGATCCGGCAGACAGTTGATCCGGCGGACAGTTGATTCGGCGGCAATTGGTCCGGCCTGATCCTTTAGAAGATTTTTCCTTCAAGTAAGTATGTAAAAAGGATATACGGCCGTACAACCTAAGTCGATGTACTTATATCTGAAGGCATCTTGAGTGAAAATCCGAGGTCAGCGGTCAAATGGTCGCGGTCAGCGGTCGGCCGGATCACATGTCGGCCGGATCAAATGTCGCCGGACCAACTGTCGCCGGACCAAACGTCGCCGGATCAAATGTCGGGTCACCAAATACAAATATAACATACCTACCCACATTGTGATGTGGAATAGGAAAAAAAAAATTGTTTAAATATCATGAAAATATTTCATACAATACTTGGATTTGAGGATAAAATACTCAACATGACAGAAGAATTTTTGAAAGTGAAACTTCTTACGCACCGTTAGGTTTGAAACTGGATGAAAAGAAAAAGCGACACTAAAAAGAGACAAACACACACACATCTATAGGATTTAGCTTGCGAGAGAATGAGACAGAATAATCGGTCTCCTCTTTGTCCGGTGCTTCGTAGCCTCCTCACTCTTGTCTACTTTAGTTTTCTGAAGGTTTCACTTCTACAGCATGCAAACTGCACACTTGTAATATTTTTTTTAATCAAGTTTCTTTAATCAAGCAAATATCTGACATCCTAGCACAGTCGATCGATAAGGATTGATAGGATAACTTTCGGCAACTTTTCATCTTTTCATGATTGCATATCGCCAATGAACCAGTAACAGTGCATAATGACCAAGTGTTCTTAATATATTCTACGTCAACTGTTGTTTGTACGTTAACGATCGGCAGTTGTCCTAGGGAACGTTGAGAAGTTACCGAAAGTTATCCTACCAATCCTTATCGATCGACCGTGTTAGAATCCCTGGTATGGATATCGATTGTCCAGTCAGACATCTCCAAATACTAATTATTAAGATTATGAGGAAAGCAAAAATTATTTACACGTGTCTGTGTTTTATGCATTAAATTTGCCATAAAATAACACCGGGAAGCATAACGGTTCGATACATTAGAGTAACATTTTGAAATTTCCTAATAGTAACATTTTATTTTTTTATTATTCCAACGGGACTTGAACCCGTGTCCTTCTGATTGCCGTACACGGGTTCAAGTCCCGTAGGCGGCAAGTATCTTTTCTCGGAAGATTTTTCAATGTTGATGAGTGTTTCAGGCTGATAATTATTGCTTATAATAATTGTTACCCTTTGTGCTATGCATAAAAATCTTGTCTAAACGTTAGTTTATAAATTAAAAATAATAATTAATATTTGACAAGTTTAAGTATTTCCCCAATAAATATAGTCATAATTTGTCTCGACGCCACCTAGCGAGGGATTTAACACTTACAATGTCTCTCTCGCAAAAATAAAGTTGGTTGTTTTCAGGTGGAAAAAATATAATAAGCAGTAATTGTTGAATGAAACACTAGTATATATTGAATTATTTGGCGGGTATTTGATAAGCCCCCATAGCTCAGTGGTCAAGAGCATCTGACCGGCAATCAGAAGGACACGGGTTCAAGTCCCGTTGGCGGCAAGTATCTTTTCTCGGAAGATTTTTCAATGTTGATGAGTGTTTCAGGCTGATAATTATTGCTTATAATCATTTTTTTTTTGTTTACTCAATTCTGCATCAAAATTGGTTTTGTAGCATTAGTATATAATCTAGTATCGTACCAGATAGAGGGAACACTTTTACAGATAACTGCATACTCAACTCAAATTCAGATTTTTCAAAGATGAAAGATGTCTGACCAATCAACTGAACGATTGATATGTTCTATTTTAAATTATAATACAGCGCCCTTGAGGGGATTTTTCACAAAAATGGCACTCTACAAATCATCTAAATATTAGTATTATAATTATAATGTAAAGGCCAATGATGAATTCAAATTTGCTTGTTTTTCGGGGCAATTTTGGCATTTTTTGTGAGTTAATTTTAATTAGCGAGTATTGGCAATAAATAACTACATTTTATCCAGGCGACATTTTAAGCCACCCCATGCTTCTAAAATATTCTGGGGAAATATTTCTCTTTGAAAATCTCTAGCCACACCTCACATCTCATCTCATTTGAGGTGGGACACCTCAAAACCTCACAGTAATGGTGAGTCGGTCCGTACAGTTGTCTTCCAAACGGGTGATTGGGGTTCAGCAATTTATTTTTATTTTTAATAATATCCTACTTGAGACCCAGAAATCATCAACATTTGGTTTAAATCACTACAAGTTTATCTGGTAATTGTATATTTAATATTTAATCTGGTATTGCACAAGATTAATATTAATTTTTTTATCACGTGTCTTTGCTAGTTCCTTCCAAGATGTAAACACACCCCTGGCGGAACGAGGCTACCTGGGGGGCCTAGTGACGTAGGCACTAGCCGCCAGTAGCTACTCCTGATTGTGCGCCATATCCTACAAACTACACACTACACACCACACACAACCCACTACACACTACACACACAATACCCACCGCCTGGTTGGGTATGGCCTATGTAGGCTGTGCAGTGAAGTGAACGGATGTCATTTCAATTTCACGGTCACGAGGATATGATTAAAATGTGAAAATGTATTTGAACTTTTTTTAACATTAACCCTAAAAATGAGAACAATAATTTACCTCAGGGCATACGTCATCTTTGAGGATGCTTATGTGTAGGGTCTTTTTAAGGAGAGAAAGTTCTGGGAATGAAAAATGTATGAGATTTGGGTAGGAATTCAGGAGTCAGTGTGTCCAGCAGTGACGGATAAATGAATCCATCCCTCCTGCTGCAGTGCAAGATGGGAGGTCGATGGAGACCATCTGGTGAGGTCAAATGGTCTCCCCAAAATTGCCTCTCCCGATCTGGCCCGCCAGCTTCTGGGCAGGCGCATTCGCCGCACACCGAACCCGGGCATCCCTGTTAAATCACCATACTTAGCGAACCACACGGGGTGACCTATGTCAGGGTGTTGGTTATCCAATAAACGGTTCCCGGGCGGCGGTACCCATACCCGCCAAAAGTCGGGCTGTATGATATACAATTATTATAAAATACCATTGTTGCACTAAACAAAATTTGACTTTTGCCAAAAATATTCAACAATGAATTTTAACTATAAAGAGATGCAAGGCCTCCATGGTCAAGAGGTAAGACTTTCGTCAAGGAAAGCATTCAAATTTTATTTAAATAATTTGTGTTATTTCACAATTAACTAATTAAAAAGAATTCTTAGTATATTTGAAGCACATTCCAGAGTGGAAAATTACTATCAGTATCGCACTGGTGTAAGAGCACCATTCAAAATTGAAACGTTGCTTGAAATGGCTTTAGCCGCGTTTGGTGACCAGATCAGAAAACCACGTTCTTCCCCACTTTCCTCTTTTCCATCTCCTACCCCCTCCCCCAATACCTTCAGCTTCGTAACTTACCCCAATTGGGGATGCCACAGACTCCAGGCTCCAGACGGGAACAGTTGGGAATCTTGTGCGGTATTCACATAATAAAAATTAAAAACGTACAAATTATCTAATACTAACACTTACTAAAAAGTAGCTAACTAAACTTTCACCCACTTCTCCTGATCTTGTTCTTTTAGATTTAAACTTTTGAATTTGGCGTGACAGCTTATTCAACTCCATACCACTGTACTCCTCAATACGTAAAATCGATAAACCACGGGAGATTAAATATTATTGTTGTATCGACTTACCTTTATCGGTATCAGATTCTTAATAAGTTGAATAGAAGGAAAAACTCGTACATCAAATTTGTCAAATATATATTTTGATCAATTCGATGATTCCTGCATACTGCAGTGGTCCCGTGACATTCATGCACACAGTACACGCTAAAGAGACCATGTAATCAATCTCCCCAGATATAAAATTGTTTGAGGGTAGTTTCAGCTATTCATCTTTGAAACTTTGGAATTAAATACCACTGACTATTCGAATATCGTTAGAGTGCTCCAAGAAGCTCTGCGGCGAATGGTTGCCGACTGCATAACGTTTTAATTGACAGAATTTACAATTAAAGGAATTCATACTTGTGTTTACATCATTGTGATCAGATTATTTATTTAGAATTTTAAAATTATTTGCTTTAGTTTAAATTGTGATTCATGTGATTTAATTTTAATTATTTATTACACATATCAAATTATATGTATTATATTAGAGGAACTGCTGAAAACCATCTGCATTCAGGGACAAATCCGGAATGTACAGCTGAGCAGTGACCCATTTGTCACCAGAATCAATGTTAAATAAACGACACGGATAAATTTGTAAAAATCCGTTGACAAATAAAAGATTTTATATAATATATAATGTATTTATAGATAACTAACTGACCCAGAGAACTTCGTTCCGCATCAGAATCAATAACTGTTGTGTTAATTTATTAGCTGAATTAAATTCAGTTTTTTTACTAACTTATGGGTGTCGCAGATAACATAGGTGCTCGCTGTTTGACAGGTTTGATAACACATGAGGTTATACCTGTGCATGAGTTAACAGCTGTCTGTCCTAATCCATTTAACGGAGTCTTATATTTCCTTATAGATAAGCCTAGCCTCTTGGCACAACTCTGCGTGATAATAGAGACTTGACTTCCATTATCTACGATGCTACGTACAGGAACGTATGCGTCAAATTTATTTTGCATGTGAACAATCGCTGTATCCAAGAGTACATTGGGTGCGTTGCTCACATTTTCGTTTGACTTTGTGACGGCAGTCAATGACGTGGTCACTTTTTCACCCGTAGAGGGTGTTTCAAAATGCAACATAGAATGGTGTCGCTTGTTACAAATTTTACACAATGAAGCAATTATCGATGCGTTCATGTTTTGTTTTTGTCAGTATCAGATGGCGTTGTGTACGGATTCGGATTTTGTGTGATTTTCTTACTTTTCCACTTACTTACGGGAATTGCGTTTAATTTTTTTTAAACGTGTGAGCCGTGTGAGGGAGATTTATTATAATTTTTGTATTTTTTCTTTGGAGGGGTGCAGACGTACGTTCACCGTTTGTCTCATTTCCGACTATTGACATTTAGTGTGTAAGAAAAAGGGACAGCGTTATATTATAAGAGCAAAAGCAAAACCATGAGCGTATTGACATTTGACGTTTTTGAATTTTTGAAATTCACTCACTATCAATATTATATTTATCATAATATTGCTGCAGCTCTTTCTAAAGATGAAAAATTCGTTACATACAAAATGTGTGAGGAAAACTATTTTCTTCATAATTTTTTTTCGTTAATTTTTCCGATGTTTTAATAGATATTCTGATATTCGGGCTGGAGACAAATCCAACAAATCAAAGATCATAAAAATCGGTCCAGCCGTTCTTGAGTTATAAATGGTGCAACCAACCCGACTTTGTTTTATATATTACGATATATATGTACATTCGACACAACCTTATGCATGAACACAAAAACATATCCTATATTAGATTCTATTCTACATTGAATACCTTGGGGTATTAGGACAGTGGAATGTGTCCTCAGAACAGTGTAATACCAGTGTGATATCATAGGGTTTTGATACTTTTGACCAAAAGATAATCATACCTCAAAGAAAAAGTAAAGCCAGATATTAATATCCAATATTTTGCACAGCTGATTCGTTGCCATGCAAAAGTATTCTTTTGACACACCAAGGACCTTTGGCATATATTTTGAAAGCAAAGGATACGCTGAATTCTGCAGCTTTTATACTAAATTCTAAAAATATTTCATGTTTGCACATGTTCCGCTGGAGGGAAAGTTTTTGACAAACATCCCTTAACAATGCGGAAAATTATACATTTAATTAATTTGCTGGTTTCAGAGTTAATCTCGAAACTAATATGTTTAGAAACTCACGTCCAGAACAGAAAATAGATTTGAAAACCTTATTTTTGGAACTAGCCTCTGGTAATATAATATGACTAACTAACTAACCATTTACTATGCTAACATCAAATTTGCATTATTTGCGGATTTATAATATATTTTAATTTCTCTGACCGGTAAGCTTGTTTTGTATGACAATGTAACATTACTATTACGTCCGAGGCGTACCGGCGTTATTAATCCTAAAGATCGATTTCAACTATTTATTAATTTTTGTAAATTCCACAAAAAAATAATGCTTTTCTTCTATTTTAAAAGTTTCCCTCAACCAGACTCACGCAAGAGGTGGGCAAACACAATTGCCAATTCAAAATAAACAAATCTTATCATGTGAATCCGGGCACCCCTGCTAAGGCACCAAACGTAGCGAATTACTTAGCGTGACCTATATCAGGGGTGTTGGTTATCTAATAAATGGTTCCCGGGGCGGCGGTACCCCCACCAGAATCCTTAAATTAAAATATAGTTACATTTTACATTACAACACAAATAAATCCTAATTATTACATGTATTTTACCACGGATTTCTTCTTATCCTTTGAATATTATTATTTTTTTTTTTTTTAATAATTTGTGTAACATATCAACACTATTTATTTACATATAACAAAAATCGAGCCAAGCTTCACAACACAGGGTATCTTGTTTTGACATTCTTAACATTTGGTTATAAAATAATTTCGTAATTGAATACACCAACTGTTTTAGAAACCCAAATCAAAAGCCTCGTACCGTACAGTGATGTGCTAGAAAATCTTTCTGCCCTTTGGTATTTTGCTATGAGTGCAATCAACCAACCTAAAGACAAATGTAAGAAATATACATTTTAGTATGTCAAAAAAGCAACATAAAAAACTATCCTACTACAAAGAATTGCAGTTACTTAATATAAAAGTCTAAAATATAAATGCTTCACATTTGTCGTAATGCATAAAAAAATGCTGACTGATACGTACCAGCATAACTAGGAACTAAGGAACACTTTCAAGGTTCAGTGCCGAAGTTATTTTCCTTCAACCCCATTTTTAGGAGTTGATGGGGGTCGTGTCGTGTGGTATTGAACGGAATTATCAGATTACGGAGTCCTGTTGTCTGTTTCATATCGTAACACATCGGATCGAAGATGTGAATAAAGTTTCGGCCGTTGACATATATAATATTTTGTTTTTGTTGGGCTAAGGCTAAAATTTCACGTATGGCCATTTTTTGGAACTTAATTTATCAGATTCATTAGTGCTTTGGTCCTGTTGAACTCGGTGTACCGAGGCTCGAGTGTGAGATATTTTTTGTGTGATTTCGAACAAATTTATGATTGAAAATTCTAACTCAATATTACAACATTCAGTAGAAAAATTAACGTTATTGTTTGCAACTAAATTATTATGTAGCTTTATTGTAAACACATTTATTTGAGATGTTTACTCTGAAATTATTTATAATATATTTTGCATACTTGTAAATAGTATTAACTTTGTGGCCCGCCATTTTTTATAACAAAAGCACAAACATTTGTTTTAAACCACTTTAATTGTATTTTATTTACTCTCCACCGGTTTCGGCAGGAGAATATTAAAACTAAACTACAATACTATTGACAGATACCTACAAAATGTTTTTGAGTGGGAGTTGAACAAAGAGAGGTGAACAAACGGAGGTGAACAAAGGGAAATTAACAGGAGGTGAACCAAGTGAGTGAAAAAAGGGAGGTGAACAAAGGGAGATGAACAGGAGGCGAACCAAGGGAGGTGAATACAGGGAGGTGAACAAAGGTAGGTGAAGTAACGGATGTGAACAAAGGGAGATGAACAAACGGACGTGAACAAACAAACAAATAAATTTTGTTGTGACTGTTTTATGTAAATATTTTATTGTTACTAAATAATAATAAATTAGCCAATCGATGGTTGGAGTATGAATTAAGTTTCAAGTGTATTTCAATGGTTCTGCTCAAAGCCTCTACTTGCTGGTTGCTATCAAAAGTCATTTGTATCAAAAGGTGACCTAGTGTACCCTCTTCAACATGGAAAGTTTTCTTCGATTTAGGCTATCCATTTACCGGTTTTGGGGGTAAGACAGTATGATATAAATTTAGTTTTGACCGTAAATAATACTGAACTTGGGTAAGGCTCTCAACTAGTAATCCGAAGGTGGCACGTCTGCCCTGATGATGGACACTTTAACGCTGTCCGAAAGGCTGGCTAAAGAAGGAGGTATCGCAACACGGCGTAACATCCCAAAAATAAATAACGAAAATACTTTTGGCCGTGAAAATGTGAAATCATACAATTAAAAACATTTTTTATTCCACTAAATCTAACTACTTGTTCAGACTGAATTAATGCCCGAATCTAATGCCCCGAATTATAGGAAAAAGGTCCCGACCATTGACCTCAGAGTCAACACGCTCAGAACGGCATCCATTATGGTATGGGCCAGAAGCGCCCACACTTCCATGGTTGACGTTCAGCTTAATGCCACAATGCAAACCATCAGCGGAACCTTAAAATCGACTCCTCTTCCTTGGCTCCCCGTACTTGCAAATATAACCCCGCCAAATATCAGGCGAGAGATTGCAACACTGAGGGAATACAAGAAGGCGCTGCAAAAAAGCGAAATACCCTTGCACGATGATGTCGTTTCTCACCCGGCATGCCGCTTAAAGTCTCGAAAACCCTTCTGGACGGAAGGAGAAAGACTCCTTCGAACACCTCTCACCCCAGAAGATAGGTGGAAGCTTGAGTGGCAATCAGCCAACGTCAAAAACGCACATCTCGTGCAAGACCCCACTGAGAGACAGCCTGGGTTCTCATTGCCTCGCAAACTCTGGACTGCCATCAATAGGATAAGGTGCTCCCATAGCCGTTGTGCTCACATGATGCATAGATGGGGCCTTAAAGAGTCGGCGACGTGTGAATGCGGTGCGGTGCAGACCGCCGAACATGTGGTCAACGAATGCCCGCTCCATTCATTCCCCGGCGGGATTGATGAGGTCCACAGGGCAACGCCTGAGGCCCTAGACTGGCTCACAGACCTAGATGTCCCCTCTGACCCCCACCATACGAAAGAAGAAGAAGAAGAACCTCAGAGTCCCCTGACTCTAAAAGTTAATATTTTGCATCTAATTCGAGATGTCATCGAACAAACCATGTTATCTACTTGAATTACAGTCCGTAGAGAGTCACAGAACAAATAAAACTGTCAACACGTGTACGAAAGCATATTTTTTGCAGAAATACTTAGTGTATTTTTTGTGAGCTTTATTCAAATATACGAGTTAAGAGGAATATAAACGCTAGAAATATTTCGAATCTCATGACTGCAAAATTTTAAAATCGGGTGTCTGCACGAGGCAAGTAAGCGAAAAAGTGTTTTTTTTTATTTATTTTGTGGATAATTTTATAAGAAGGAAAAAAAGTTAGAACATGGAAAACCTCGAAAATAGTCTTAGCCATAAGGGGATATTTTTAAAAAATTGTTTCTACATAGTTAAGTCATGAAAAAACATTTTTTTTTGGTGGTTTACGCTTATATTTTTTGTTACGTAAATAATAATTTCATTGTAAATCCAATACATAGAAAAGCTAGTAAAAGCTTCAATTTATCCGTAGCATATTTTTTTATAAGAAAAAGATTAATCAAAATAGTATCTAAATGGGATTTCACGTATAACTTCATCTTAAAGCTCGAGGCTTCTATGAAATCCTTGGCAGGCAAAAGATAAAAGCTAATAAAGTATTTTTTTCAATACACGGTACTCATTTCATAAAATCTCTTTTGATTTCCAGGAGATTTACCCTTTTTAAATGGCAGATTTTTCATCACAAAATATAATTTGCAAAACCTACTTAAATATTATTTAATTATGTACTTCTCATAAAAAAATGTCTATCTTACAAATATTACTAATTAACAAACTAACCATCATACAACGACCACACAGGGATAGTCAAAGAGGATAGACCGCCAAACAATTCTGTTTTACGAAAATTTTGCCATTTTACGGCAACGAATCGCTCAAGACGTTTCGCAAAAGTGTCATAATTTATCAAAAATCGTTCGGGTGGTTAAACATATCAATAAATTATAGACATAGTTGGTTATTACAAGCAATAATTGTCAGCCTGAAACACTCATTTACATTGAAAAATCTTCCGAGAAAAGATACTTGCCGCCAACGGGACTTGAACCCGTGTCCTTCCGATTGCCGGTCGAATGCTCTGACCACTGAGCTATGGGGGCTTATCAAATACCCGCCAAATAATTCAATATATACTAGTGTTTCATTCAACAATTACTGCTTGTTATATTTTTTCCCACCTGAAAACAACCAACTTTATTTTTGCGAGAAAGACATTGTTAGTGTTAAATCCCTCGCTAGGTGGCGTCGAGACAAATTATGTCAATTAGGGTTCAAGTCCCGTTGGCGGCAAGTATCTTTTCTCGGAAGATTTTTCAATGTAAATGAGTGTTTCAGGCTGACAATTATTGCTTGTAATAATTGTTACCCTTTGTGCTATGCATAAAAATCTTGTCTAAACGTTAGTTTATAAATTAAAAAATAATAATTAACATAGTTAGTTAATGATTAAATCTGATTTTTAACACGATTCTACATGTATTAAATCAAAAAAGGAATTTTATAATTTCTTTGTCAGTATGTATGTTCTGCGGTAGAAATCTTTTTTCGAGAAAATAAATCTTTTGTGAATATCTTAACGTATGCAGAATTCATATTATGTTGAGCTTAATCCGGCAAAAATATACTGAGCTTTTTCATAAGCAACCTCACAATGGAGAAATTGGAAAACGTTGTATGAATTTTAATACTCGTTTGAGCTTTGATATTTCAATCCAACGCTTTTGATCTATGGGTAACAAGCATTATAAGCTTTTCTAAAGGTATTTGTAACTAATTTTACTTTTGTAATGGTTGTAGGTATGACTGGTGGCGGGGGTAGGGATGCCAGAAGTCTTTTTTATTTTATTTATAGCACACTCAGTCATGCTACAAACTTTTTGGGATTATTGACGACTGGGATTGTTGACTGCCCGGAGTTGCTAAATAAAATAAATTTCCACGCGCCGACTCGATATAGCAGACAAAATACCCTTTTCTACATTGATAGATGCAACACGAATTCCAACCAAAATGAATTTATGCAAAGGACATATTGTAACTACGAGTACTATAACATTAAATTTGCATGTATAGAAACACTTGCTGACATATTCACTGCTAGTTACTTTCGCTTCAGAATTTCATTGTATCACATTCTAGGTGCGAATACACATAATATTCATGATGATTAAATTAATTGTACCTAATATTTTTAAATTACCTGCGTGGCAACTTTCCCTTATCCCTGTCCTCCCCTTACCCGTCCCAATGCAAATACCTGTTTCGGAGCCTATTTAAATATAATTATAATCGCATTTATTTTATTGTTGTGTTTTTATATTAAGGTTTATCACTTATTGAATCTACACCTGTTTTATTTTTTTTTAATTGCTGCTTTGTCCTGTTTTTTTTTCTTAAATATTCTAGTTTATATTCTGTTACTTGTATGTTTCTTATTACCAATCTGTGAACATTAATAATTGGTCTGTTTTTGTCACCCTCTTATGAATATTATGTTTCTCAGACTGTTTATGTTCCTTAAATAAATAAATAAATAAAATTATCATCAGAACTTGCAAGCAGATTAAGCAAGGCTAGCATTGTTCGAATGTATACTAAAAATAAGATTGAGTACGCGAGTGATGTTTGTACAAAATACATTGATATGTTGGAGGAAATCGAGAAAAAAATACTCATGGAAGAATAAATCGCATGGAACCTATCCAAGGTTCATGCGCCGTATTGGCTACTTAAGGAAACTGATTCCGCGAGTCTGGAAACTAGGCGGAAAGCAAGCCTGCGTATGATGTAATAGGGAAAACAAATTAAACCCGTTATAGAAAGCACAGAAATCTATTTTACGTGTTATAATAAAGAAACCTTTCAGATATTCAAGCGACGCTCTCTTTAGAGAATTTAATGTACTAGATCAGGGGTGGGAAACCTGCGGCCCGCGAGGCCTTTTGGTGCGGCCCGCGAGGCCTTTTGGTGCGGCCCGCGGGCACTTTTGGTGCTGCCTGCTGAAAGAACCACAAAAAATTACACAAAAGGGCATGTTTTTTTTGCGCTGTTTCGGATGATTTTTTAAGACGTTATTACAAAATTGTTACTAGCAAGTAATTTAGATATAAATAAAAACGTGATAAAACCTCCCATTTTACTTTTATTTTAATTTGTTATTGTGAAACGATAGTGAAATTCCATCGGAACTTTTAATTTTCTTGTACGAGACAGTCCCGATATTTCAGGATTGATGGCAACTCTATTCGGAGGGGAATCTTAGGCAATCTGTCATAAACATTATTTTGTAGTCGTCGTTGCGGAAGCATAGTGAAAAAAAATTGTAAATCAATAAAATCCTATGACAACTACGAAGAAAAGAAAAGTTGAAGCTGAGTGAAACGTGAAATCATTTGAAACTAAATTAAGGCCGTGGAAAGTAACTTGAAATGAAAAATACGACGCATTTTCCAACACTGCAAGGACAAAAGCCTTCTTACATCGTTTGAATATTCTGGTGAGTGCGTAAAATTAAGTAAGGCATTTAATGAACGATTTAAAGACACTTGTTAAACCGTTCAACGTCGAACCATCGAATATGCCTAAATTATCAGGCACATTCGATGGTTTCATCCAGATTATCCAGACACATCCAGATTACTGCAGCACACGAAATTATTCAATTACAAAACGATAATGAACAAAAAGCTAGATATAACAATCTCCCCAAATAAAGTCAAAGTATGGACATCCAAATGGCCCGCGACTCTAAAAAGGTTCCCCACCCCTGTACTAGATGTTCGACAGTGTTACATTAAAAAGATAATAATTTATGCTCATAAAAATAAATATAAAATGAAAAAAGTCGAACACAAACATCAATCCAGAAGTAAGGGCATAATGACCTTTCTATTCTAACAACAACACAGCGGCTTATCAAATGATATTCTCATACCTGGGACCGAAATTGTAAAACAAAATCCCTTCACAACTAAAACTATGTGAAGTGTCATCCTTCGGCCTAAAAATAAAAAAATGGTTACTAGATTTGGGCAGGACGGAGTCAGAAATGTTATCTGATAATTATAAATTACAGCGCCTTATATATCTCTATTGTTTCCATTTTTTTTCTTTACTGCCTTTCTTGTACATTAATTTTCTGGTATCCAAAAATAACAAAATGGTCACTAAATTTAGGCAGGACAGAGTCAGAAATATTATAAAAATTGCTAAGTGATAAGTATGTATTACGAATGCCCTGTATTTTTCTTTGTTTCCCAAATTTAATTTTTTTTTCTTTTACTGTATTTTCTTCTATACTCACAGCTTAAACACTGTTTCTTACATATTCGATAATAAATTGTTTCTAGAATCTAGTCTACTAGTACTATCCTACTGTATCGTATATTATAATTGTGTGAATGGAATCTGTGAATGTTAACTTTACTTAATACTACATATATGAATAATCATGTACCTACGTATCCAATATAAATGAAACCTGTCAATTTGACTGTCCTAGAACGGGAGACCTTCCTATTTGGACAGTCAAAGCTTATTTATACTGTAAATGTATTATTTATAACAAAAAAAAATAAATGTCTTTCGAAATTTGTATTAACAATTTTATCGACACCCTATTCCTCTTGAGATGCCATGACTTATATGTACCTACCAGAGTCGATACAGGTTCTCCAAGGGCCAGCTATTTTACAGAATTTGGACAATTCATCAAATTTGAAAGTTAATAATAATAATAACGTAGTATTAACATAGATATTTCACTTCAAGTGCGCTTAATTATAATAAACTTAAAATTAAATAAAATGAATCCTATAGTGTTTCTTACGAGTCCTAACAAAATACAAAATTGATTAAATAATGTGAAACAGAGAATATACAGTATATACAAAGCAATTCCTAAAGAACAATATTTACAAAAAGAATCATTAAAACCTAAATATAATAAAGAATAAGGGGCAGTTTACGTTTAGAAATAATAATAACCGAGTGCACATAAAACTAAAGTAAGGAGGTAATCGAAACCAAACAATTACCAGAAACTTGAGGAACATGGCTTATTATAGTAGATTGAAAACGAGTTAAAATTCATGAAAGGTATGATTTTTTAAATAAGTTTGTTTTTAAAGCTCTTTTGAATTCAGACAAGTTCTGGATATTAGTAAGAGCTGAGGGAAGTTTGTTCCAAATGAGCGGGCCAGTTACACGAAAGATCGATTATAGTAAACGGCTCGATTTGACCTACAAAGTTCGATTATTATCGAATGTTCGGTTCCGTGAAGGTTCTATTCACGTTCCGTCATTATTTCAGTTATGTGCGGTGCTTTTCAATATATAAGTCCAAAATAATTGTTTAAAAAATTTTCTCGTCGAAAAAAAAAATTGTTTATCAGCCCTGGCTGAAATGTTTAACAAAGACGCCAACCTTGTAAAGCGACCATCTGCTGCATAGGCGGCTCTTTAAATGTTCTCCACACCATGAAATACCACCACGCACAATTGCAATGTAATATTTCGTGACAGAAACAAGTTAGGATACCCAGTCGATCCGAGAAGAGTAAAATTCACAATGATTTTGTCGGTTGAGTTCTTCGTAGCCACAATAACATATTAAGTATTTAAAATTCAAATTATTTTTTAAATGGACACTTTTTTTATATTTTTTTTAATGTTTGTCAACAGTGATTCACATCAAAGTGCTTACAAATACATTTACACTGAACATGGTTGATACTATCAATTGAGCCCTTGCCCGGAATAATGTCGTACCCAACAAAACTATCAATGTTGAGTTATCGATGGAATAATGATGGTCATATTAATACGCATCTTTTAAGGTAAGAATTATGATATTGAAAAAATTTTTGACCTGTGGCAGCCTTTTAATTTTTTTGTTAAAATCACGGCGCATGTTTTAATTTATGTGAATAAATGGAGAAAACGAACGTCTTATGACTTCAACTAGAAGCCAAGAAGCTGAAGAATGCAGGAAAGTAGAATTTACCCAGAAAAAATATTACTAAGCCTGCCTTTTAGCCGTTGAAACAGCTTTGTGGAATAATATTGTATGTGGATCATATCTGACCTTGCACTATTAAGTAAAATCATTAATCTCGTTCCTGGAGGGACGAGTACGTACTTTCCGTGCACTTCTCCGCCACCTCATGGGAAGTTTATGGCGCAGACTGCGCCATTCGAAGAATGCGATCATCACCACCGTGACTGCCTGGATGGAATCTCCCCTGATGACCCTCTGGAGACGGGAGACGACGAAATACCCCCCGTAAACGGCTATTTACGTTCATTTTAGTGTTTGATATATACATAATTTTTTTTCTGTTTAATTTTTAATGCTTATTCGATTATTTAATTTAATTTATGTGTTGTTATTTACTTTTTACCTTAACTTATTATTTATCTTTTTTTGTTATTTTAAAATAAGGAATGAATTGCATTGCACTTCCCCTGCATACATTCTGGAATAAACGTATATTATTATTATTATTTATTATTATTAATAATTGCTTTGACAACCCTGAAATTCTCGCCAAAATAAAATGTAACGTACCGACCAGTAATACTAGGCAATGTGCTACCTTCTTCTGTAACAATTTTATAACAAACTATGAGGCTCATACACCTATAAATAGATTACATCATTTGGCAATAAATTTGGAAATATTGTAGACATGTTTGCAGATTCTGTATTAGTTATAAAATGAAGTCTTTATAATTACTTTAATGTAATGTATGATTTTAATTTCAATTAATTTTATTTTTTAGTATTAATTTAATCATTATAATTGTGTACTACGTACCTGTGTAACTATTATTATCTATCTTTGTAAAAGCCCACTAGGGCGTAAATAAATAAATAAATAAATGTTGATCTGAAGACAATATCTAGAACGTAAATGGTTTCATTTATTCATATCTATTTTTGCTTTTTAAGCTCAAAAACATCAATGACATGTGTACTTTATGTTAGAAGATCATGTTGCTTTCTGTGAGGTACGAAGAGTAAAAAAAACCGCTTTGTGGAATAACATTGTATGTGAAAGTGTTCATATACAACATTATTCCAAAAATTCAGCGTAAATTCCAGTAATAAACTCTAATTTAATTTATTTTCTGGATGACTTTTCAATTAAAACTCTTAAGAATTGTACGTTTTATTTATGTATTTTAAATATAAAATGTTATAAAACATAACTGGTTTCATTTTTCAATTTTTCTCGGAATTAGAATATTTTTGGACACACACACACACACACACATGCCATACATTACGTAACAGTAATAGGTTTTTACAGTAATAGGTGTAACAATTCTAGGAACATTGAACCTGATTTGATGAAGTACAAAAGGGCAATTTATTAAACACACTTGCACTCCATCTGTGGTTCATCCGCAGTTCAATGGGTACCGTATATTTTAATGTTATTTTCAATACACAGGGACCGCCAAACAACCATTTTTGATGTAAATAATTAAGATTTATTTATTTAAAATTATTTTGAAAACAAAATGAAAATACATATTATGATACGTTCGCGGTTGCTTCGTTCCTTTCCCATAATTCGTGGTTCGGTTCGCGTGTGTATACATAGTCTAATATATATTATGTTCTTACATTTAAACGGGAAATTTGTTATTCTTGGTGAAACAAACTCATCAAGGCCCCCGATTTTTCTTATTTTATTCATATTTACTGAAAATTTTGCCTATTTCAGCATTTTTGTTATGTTTAATCAGGTGTCTACTAATGATCACATGTTGGCATGGCAACCACTTTACCTCGGAAGCTGGGAATTCAGATATTAAACATTTTAGTAGGCATGCGAAAGAGAAGCACGTGGCGAATCAAGGCCTCGCGGGGTGGGAATTAATCGTACGGCGGCCGACAAGTGCCAAGGGCATAGGTACTTTAGCAAATAAGGCTTCACTCCATTTGTTATGTAGATCGATAATAGTGATAATACTTATGTTTGGTACTATTGGAATCTAAGAATATGCAGAAAATTTCTCATTAAATCGAGATTATCGTACAAGAACTATAATTTTGTGCTATGTTTATTGTTTATATTTATTGATTTTTTTTAATTTACGGACAAAGTCCATTAAAAACATAATCATAACTCGAATAAAAAGAACAGAGATGACAGTGAAGGCAGAGCACATAAAATTAATAACAATGACAATATAAAACGTAACAGTACATATAGAAGAAACTACAAGTCACTACAAGTCAAAGCATGAAGAAGCATTTAAATATTGCGTATCGACTGTCGAAAGTCATTTAGTTTTACACCAAAAAAATCAATGCTTTGACTTTCGTTGACAAGTCTCGACATTCTGGATAAGGGAGTATCCATAATTAGTAGAATGTTGATTGAGGAAGAGCAATTCATTATTTCGGAGTCCACGGGAAGGGATGTTGAACTGGATGAGTTGTAACAAAGTAGGTTTATCAGTAATACTGTTGATAATTTTAAATATATAAATTAGATCCTTTCTACGTTTTTCTATAGAAGAAAAGTTTAAAATGTGTTCAATTTCATCATATGAGTACTCGCTATATGTCAACAGATGTCTCTGTAATCTATTTAATCTTTTAATATTACACAGTAGATTCCGGCTTTACCAATTTTTATTTCATACTGTACTAGTAGATTCCTGTTTTACCATCCGTAACCATTTTTCCTTCATAGCAGAGCAATTTTCTGTAGATTCCTGTTTTATCGTCTCCACCACTATAATTCCTTTGTTTAAATACTAAATTTTCCCCCTTCAAATCATTGACTACAGTTTTTATATAATTATTAAAGGAAAGGATTCAATAATGCTTGTAATTGATACACCAAACGGTGCTCCTTTATTTTGCAAGAAATTAAGTTTTTACAAACAGTGATGTCATTTATATAGTTCTTACTTTTCCCTAATCGTCACCTTGCTAGAAGTTGAAATTTAGATCAATGTTAAGAAATATAGTGTGAATTCGAAAACATTTGTTTTGAAAGCAGGCGAAGATTTGGAACATCCTTGGAAGTAAGTTGTTAGTGTTTTCGTGTGCACAATCTCGTTTTTAACTAAAATGGAGGGATTTGATCATCTCGTTTTATTGTGGATTACCTTGAGGCATCCCGGTGAAACTATATGACTATTTGTGTCGTGTGCTCCTTCGCGGAGATACAATTGTAAGTGATTGGTTATCCCTTTTCCTTGCATACCTTGTTTTTCCTAAGCATTTTTCAAGTCAATTCCAGCAAATACTATTTCGTGTCGTTTCGCTATCGGTATTTACCATCCATTTCATCTGCATCTGAAGCTGTATTAATTTGTAAGAAGTTTTGGATGCAATACAGGATGTGACGTGTATTTATTTTTATTATACGACAGATTATAGAACTAAAAACAAGATTTATTATTTTGAGATTGTTAAAATTTCGGAAGAAAGGTAAACTAACAATTTTATTAAGATTCGTTAAAGAGCAATTAAATACGTCCACTCTTTTGGAGAACCTCATTACATTTACAAAAAAAAAAATACGGAAGAGGGAGTATAATGTTTATTTTTAAAGTACAAATGATTATTTATCTTAACTGATGGTATTATACACAGCGGCAGTATTATAACATTAAGTATGTAGCTACCTGTTTTTTTGTAAAATCCTTCTTAATATTAATTAATACCTTCCCAATGTGAGAGGCGGGTGTGGGTATCGCCGCCCCGAGAATCATTTATTGTATAACCAACACCTCTATAGGTCATCCCAAGTGGTTTGCTACGTTTGATGACTTAGCAGTGGAGCCCGTATTTATGGGTTGACGTTTGTACGGATCTTGGCGGCGTGGATGCATTTACTATTGCGTGGCGGGCGGATCGAGAGACTGGTTGAATGAGGCCTTTTGGCCGGACTCTCTCGACACAGTTGGAGGGATCGATTCATACTCCTGTCACTCCTGGACACACTGACCCCCAGATTCCTACGTACTCATCTTACCCTTTTCCTTTCCCTTCTCCTTCCTATCTGTAAAATGAACCTCTAAACAGCATCTCATAGAATGACACAGGCCCTGAGAGAAATTATTTTCCTCAAGGCCTCCTTTGTGGAGCTAACTATCTAACCATCAGGTAGAGAAGACAGACCGCCAAACTACTCGGTCTTGGAACACGCTTTTCCTCATTCACATTCATAGATACTTTTCTATTATTCTGGCTATTGTCATGACCTGTCTCAAGTATCTGATTCACTTGATCGTGCTTCTTCCTCTATCGTCCCCGACTCCTTCTAACATTCACATTTGCGTCATGTATTCTTACATTACTTTCTTCGATCATTCGCTCTACATGCCCAATCCGTTTGAGGGTCCTTTTCTTAATCTTATTTTGTGGAGCTAATGTATATAAAACAAAACCTTCCTAATTAAATAGAGTAATCAGTTAATCACAAATCTACGAACATTCATCGTCAAAAAAACAATTTATAGAACTTATAACTAAACTGATTTAATCGTTAATACAACATACACAAAACCTGTACTTGACTAACATTAGGCTCTTGTATTATTATCTAGCTTAATTAAGCCTTTAAATTATCGGGATATTTTCTGGGAATTTTGGCTTAGAATCTCATCAAGGTAATCGTACCCTTAAATATAGGGGTAATAATTGTTACTTCTCTGCAAACTCGGGTAATTAGTGCGTACTGGTTTGGACAAGCCTTCTACACATTTATTAAACGCCGAGATTGTGACGCAGATTTAATTAACACGGTTGGCTTAGTTAGTTTTGTTTACAACTGTAATAAATATGTTTATTTTGAAGCAGTTAATGTTATTATCGAAGTAAGTTCTTCGTTTTGAGAAAGTACTTAAAGAAACCTTAAATGTTTGTAAATTTGAATTAATGCGTAAGCTTTCAAGTATTAAATGTCGCGTAAAATAAGTATTACGTCTTTATATTTACGACTAGCTTTTGCCCCCGGTTTAGGGGTTTTCCTACTCCGCCTTCTCCACTCCCCTCTCTCTCTCCACCCCTCCATACCGGTTACATTCATTTTTCTAACAGCTTGCGTGCCACCTATTAAAACGTAACAATCAAACAAGCGCAGTTTCGCAAATATAATATAAGTAAAGACATGTATAATGTAAGTATAAATTAGTATTTTATTCATATTTGAATTTTTACGATCAAAGAAATCTCCATATTAACCCAAACCAATAACAAAATGACAGCGCACGTCAAACAATTACTTAGCAACACTTTGCTTTTGGTCCGGACAATAAACGTATATTTAGGGCCCGCAACCCGGTTTTCTACCGATTTATTACACATTTCCCTTAAACACGGTAAGTTTTAAAGTTCTTAAAAAAATATATGTTATTCTTGAAGTTAATATCTAGACTTTGCCAGCGCCGAAACGCAAATTATATAAAATTCCCTCGATAGAAAAAAATCAAGTTATATGTATGTAAAAAATCACAGTGTTTCTTTAATTGCTGTTTAAGATAATGCCAGCGAGATTTTTGCTCTATTTTAAACGAGTCGTGCTTTATTAAACATTTTCGCAATTTTCGCATCGATTTTGTCACTGTAAATGTTAGCGCTCTCCTCTAACATTCGTAATTTCGTGTATCTCTCCATCTTCTTCTTTTCGAACCCGGTTGCAGAGCCTTAAATAATTTCATAACGCCAATCTACACAGCCTATATTACTCGCAAATAATGTAGCTTTCTATTGATGAAAGAATTTTCAAAGTCCAAACCGTATTTATTGCGTGAAAGAGTAACAAACATCCATACATACATACAAGCTTTCGCCTTTATAATATTAAATAGGATGAGAATGATTGTTTTGTTCGGTAACGGTAAACGGTAACAGAAATGTTTGAATTTTTATTGGTGATTAGTTTTTGCGCTTCCTTCTTTTTTAGCCAAAGTTTCGGGAATCGATACAGTGTCCATCTCCAGGGCTGATGCAACACGACAGTTGTTATAAGGCAGATGATAACTGTAAAGTATCTCCATCTAAAGATTGATCCCCCAACAGTTGCCTCCCGCCATACAACATGATAATAATAATAATAATGATTTATTGTCTTCATTTCTTAGTAACAGTAGAGTTAATGATATCCTCACTGGGGTCTCCCGTGCTGAGGATTTCATTTACATATTATTATTTAATTAGAAGAAATTAATATGAATTAGACATAACATATATCATGTAGTATTTTTTTTAAAATAATTATAAAGAAAATACGATAGTGTTTTTTTTATAATTAAGTTCACTAGATTCGATTTTAGTCTGTATTTGATATCCGTATATTTTCTTTTTCTGATCTCCTTATAATTAGTATCCAGCTTTTTATTTGAAATTTAAATGTTATAATGTTGAGGTTTTTGAGTGAGGGTGGTATTTTATTGTAGAGTTTAATGCCATAATATAAGAAGCTTTTTTGCCCAAATGTTTTTGACCATGAGATCTAGTGTTTCTAATGTTCGTGTTAGTTGTTATTTCTTTGGTTTTGTACTTATGAATGTTAATGAGTATAGTTTTAGAATATAGTTGTTTAATTGACATGATGTTAAGATTGTTGAAGATTTCGTCAGTGCTACAGGAACTTTCAGTACAATTTTCATTATGGCTTTTTGAGTTTTAATTAGTGGATTTACCTAGTATGTTTTTATTTGCACTGCCCCATCCGATAATACCGTATTCTAACAGAGAGCCATGTAAATCTTGATTAAGTCTTTTTTTAATGCAGTCGGTTTGATGCAGTCGGTTTGTGGAAAATACATTGGATGTTCTGCCGAATAACAAGAATATAAAAAAATATTTTCGTTCAAATGCATATAGGATAACTATATACTTTGTACACCATTGCGTAAGTTCAAAAATCGACATTAAAGTAATTTTTCAAGTCGATTTTTTTTTTTTTAAATTGGTAAACAATGCAAAAAAATACAGGTTGTCCTTGTAAAGTGCTTTAACTTCGGGAGGTGATTCTACATGGTGTTAGGAATAAAAAATATTAACAACTTTTTCCGAAATTCCAACATTTTTACACAAAGACGTACCTACTAAAAATCCTTAGTGTGAGTTGCGATTTTACTTGCTGAGAGCCTGCCGGGCACGATTGTGGCAACATAGCATGGTTGTGATTGGCCCGTATCGTAACAGCGGAAAATAATAAAACTGGCCGCACACGCCGGACTAATTTTATCTTTTTACTACAAAACTACTCCTAAAAGTTGGAATTTCGAAAAAGTTATTTATCTTTTTTACTTATAATATCATGTAGAATCACCTCTCAAAGTTAACGCACTTTACCCTCGGACACCCTGTATAGTTATATAATATTGTAGTTCATTCAATTCATTTCAATTGATTGATTAATAAAACACTTGTGTTGCTCTGTAAAAACAAAGAAACGACATTTAAGTTTATTAGGTTAATTTTCTTTTACGATTTATTCCAAAAATCCATATTATTTTGGTTATGTAAAAATCTGATGCAATATCGCCATCTTGGTTTTTCTATTTCGCCTTGGACGTCGTACATTATCTATCAGTTTTGACGTTTGCATTCTAACTGTGAAGCACTGCTTTATCAACAACACGGACCGCTGCAAAATTAAAAATTTAAGAGAATCACGGACATATGAATATACATGGACCTGCCCTAAGTGATAAAAACGTATTATTTCCCCCTCCACATGGCGCCGGCTAGAGCTCCTCCTTGGAACCGGCTCGCTCCATGGGGAGGGGATAGAGCCTCGCTTGAATCTAAAATGTGTGACGTCATCATTCTTGCCGTGAACAGCTAGAAGGTAACATCCATACATTTAACGAAATACAACGCCAAAACGGTAGCGTATTCTATACAATATATCTACATATCAATGTGCACATAGCGAATGTGGGCGGTTCTCCAGTGTGCTCGTCGCTGGTTACAGGAGTAAGTAAATTATGAAACATTTGTAATAGTGTTTTAACTAAACACGGCAACAAAATATTGCTATGCTATGGGGCGAGTCTTTTTGGGGTGAGCATTTGGCCTTAGCAAATATGTTATTATCGTGGCAAGCAATTCGCGCTCCCATGTAAAAAAGTCTATTCATTCAAAGCAGATTTTGCTTTTAAGAACTAAATGGTGATATTGTAATGTGAGATGCCTATTTACTGTCAGATTGATTGTATAACGAATCACTGTCATCTTTCCCTTTTCGCCCTCCATAGTTTGGTTTGACCCCTCACCTGTAACTGCTTGTCTATTCATTTGGATGTCTGTGAAGAGAATACTTTCCTTTACGTATTTATAATTTCAAGGGCCAACTTTCTAAGGAACAACTGTCGGGTGACCCCAAAAAATATATTGCGCGGCATTACTCAAATAAGATATTATATTATTAAAAAGTTTCCTCCTGTTACGTTATACGGTTTTCAATCATACAGTTCCGCATTTCGCATGCAATATTTTACTTTTCTACGAGTGATGCATTTGAACATTTTTAATATAATCCTCTAGAAATGGCGAGTTAGAATTCAGGTTGCATACCAGCTTCATAATACGTGAACTTGGAGGGTTTTTGACCGTGGATTTGAAAGGAGTTTCTACTGTGAGTAGGTACTTCCTACTTGAAGAGAGAGGACGGATTACGGAGTATTTTGAAAATAGAACAAAACTTTCGGAAGGTTGCCTTATTTGTGGAATCGTAAATATTAAAATAAAATAATTGCACAATTCTGGAGTGATAGTGAATAATGAACTCCGAGAGTTTGTTTTTAATGCTGTACTTCTGATTGCACCCAATTTTGTATTTGTCTTTTGAAAAAACGTTCCCCTCAGGTATCGACGTATTCAGTCAGAAGGAGAAAATTTCCGTTTTGCAATAAAATCCAAATAAATTGAGTATTTCTGAACTTATCCAAAAACTAATAACTCTTTTTGAAAGGTGATAGAAAATTCTTTCAAATTTTATTAAAAGAAATAAACACATAATTTCTGAAATATTCATATTTTTATTACAAACATAAAACGATAAAATACTGATAACGAAAAAAAATCGCACACAAAAATATTTTTGGCAAACGTATTTTAAAACGTTGTTATCACCTCACGTTTTTATTGTTTCATAAAAAATAATAAATAAAAAATTCTCGATATTTTATACATTTTTCTCAAATCGTTGTCGGAAAATTTGGTTTCATATAGATCACAGGTTCTCAACGTGGGTGATAACGTCCCCTTATGGGCGTTTTAGACTTTCAGAGGGGCAGTAGAAGACCCAGAGGGGGCGTGAACAGGTAAAAATTTTTTTTTTTTTTTTTACAGTGAATACCGCACAAGAATCTCAACTGCTCCCGTCTGGAGCCAGTGAGACTATGGCATCCCCAATTGGAGTATGTTGTGAGGCTGAAGGTAGTGGGGAGGGGAAGGAGGTGGGGAAGAGGAAGGTTGGAAAGTACCTGGCTATTCAGATCTGGTCACCAAACACGGCTAAAGCCATTTTCACGCAACGTTTCAATTCTGAATGGTGGTCTTACACCAGGGCGATACTGATAGTATCTTTCACTCTGGAACATGCCGCAAATATATTATATGATCATGATCGTTATAATACAGATACATTCAAAAAAATGTATGTATCTTACGTGTATTATTTATTATTAATAAGAATTTAAGACACTATATTATGAATACAAGAAGGAAGGAGGTAGCAAACCGGTCCTTAAAGTACAAATGAATTAATTAGTTGTGATAAATATAATCGTGGAGATGTTAAGCTGTTTTTTAGATTCGCGACAGATGGTAAGTAAAAAACTTTGGCTTTCTAGAAACAAAAAATTCTCAAAGTGGGCGGAGGGTAAAATAAGGTTGAGAACCTATGACGTAGATGCACATTTAATTTTTTGTATTTAAAAAGTCTTGATTTGGACATAAAGCATGTAGTTTTCTCTTTCTAACGTCGTTTAGATTTAGATCATATCTCTCGCCATGACAGTAAGGGAGGTACAAAGGGAGGGTAAATCGTCTAGTTTCGGAGGAGCAAAATGGGGAATACAAAACCTCGATTTCGATGATTATATTTAGGTATTATCAGCCTTAGATGCAGTTGTCCCTTTCGTTCGGTATTCAGGGGAGTAAGAGCGACAGTAATAGCAACAGTTTAGTAAAATGTACGGAGTATGCGTCCCCGGTATGGAATCCTCAATATAAGGTGTACATAGATATAGTAGAAAGTATACAGAATAAATTCTCTAAATATTTATTCAAGAAATACAACAAAACTACAAATAACATGTTAAGTTTACAAAAAAGACGCACATTATCAGATCTGCTGTTTCTGTATAACCTGCTAAATAATAAAATAGATAGTCCTGAATTGCTATCCACTATTGGTTTAAATGTCCCAATGAGGCGTACCAGGCACACTTCTCTTTTTCATATAGAATCCAATAACACTAATGCAGCGAGTAACTCACCAATTACTCGCGCAATCATAACTTATAATCACTATGAAAAATTACTACACTTAGACATTTTTCATGATTCCTTGCAAACATACAAAACTAATTTATTAAATTTCTTGGCGTGATATAATTGTTTTAAAATTACTTACACTTAACTTTTCATTAAACTTTAATCAGTCAGTTACAATTAGTGAGCATATAATTCTTGATTTCAAAATGTCTCCTTATCTCCCCCCCCCCCTCTTTTCTTCCTTTTTATTATTATTACTTCATTCATTCAATAATTAAGTTTTAAGACCGGTTCATATCTCAGGCGTAATTATCAAATGACATTCTATGGACTTACGTAATAGGTACATAACCATGTAATAATTTAATTTAACATACCTTATAATCTGTATTATAATGTACTGTGTATGTCTTGATAAACAAATAAATAAAAAAATAAATAAATAAAAAATAAAAATAAAATACATACTCAAATTAATAGATAACTTTGTATTAACCACTTAATTATTTACAAAAACCGTCATGTTTCGTCAGCCAAGCTGACTTCTTCAGGGTTTTGACAGAACTAATTTTAAAAATATCTATTAATTTGAATTCAAAATGTTACCACAAAATAATTTTGCACTATTAGAAGAAGTGCAAATACACATTATTCAAATTTCTCGGCGACCAGGTTTTTCTCTTAATTAAATCGTCTAAAATATTTCTTCAAACAAAAACACTAGATTTTGCATTACTTCGTAGATATTCTTTCCCAGGGTTCGAGAGGATTTTATTTGAAACATTTCGCTATTCTGGTTGGTATTGCAGATAACTTAGTTATTTCGATGCTGTAAGAACAAAATTACGTATTCACATTGCGCATATGAGGGCGCAAACAAATAATTAATCCTAATATTATATTTAAATAAAATGAAGATAATATGAGCGAAACTCAATCGAAAATCTGGAAACAGAAAAATCAGAAAAACATATTGACACCTCTGGGACTCGAACCCAGGACCCGGAAAGCAAGAGGTCCTGGGTTCGAGTCCCAGAGGTGTCAATATGTTTTTCTGATTTTTCTGTTTCCAGATTTTCGATTGAGTTTCGCTCATACTATCTTAATTTTATTTAAATATTACAATTTGAGGTTTTACTCATAAAGTTAAAATAAAAAATAAAAAAACTTAATATTATAGATCATTGCTTGCAAAATGTGCTTCTTCCGAAAATCAATCCATTAGCACCATCTATGAAAGGGCAGATTAAGAATTCTTTAAGTATAGGGTGCGGCAGCATAACTTCATTTTTTAAAATGCGCGCCATTCAGTCGGTTGATGTTGTAGCGGAGCGCTAGTGATCTCGTTCGAGAGGCGGAACTTTAAACTTTGTCCCTGCACAGTTTAGTCGCCATCATGTATAACTGAATAAATTTAAAAAATCAGATTCCTTACCCCAATGTGCTGTCCATCAATGTAAAGTTGCGGTACCAGGACATCAGAGGACCTCATTCTGTCCTTAATTTCTTCCTGGTACTCCCCGCTCATGAAGACATCCCTCTCCTCGAACTTGATGAGCAGATTCCTGAGGATCTTCTTCACCAGGATGCACTTCTGGTAAGTTCCTCGGACGATGCCCATGGAAGTGGTATACAAAACCACTTTTCCAGCATCTTTTTCTTTGTAGCTCTGAAATTAAAAAGAAAAAAAAAACATTAATTTTTTGCGCGGATTAGAATTTTAAAAATTCAATTTTTATGTTTGTTATTCAAATGTGTTATTAATGTGTATAATAACGATCTGGCAGAGAGACAAAATAATATATCATCACCTCGGATATCAACACCCCTTCCATAGATCACCCCAAGTCATTCGCAACGTTTGGTGACTTAGCAAGGGTACCCAGGTTCATGGGTTGAGGTTTATCTAGGTCCTGGAGGCGGATGCGTTTGCCTAGCTATTGCGTGGCCGGCCAAATCGGGAGAGACTGGTTGAAGGAGACCTTTTGACTTATCCAGCCGGACTCTCTTGACCAATCACCTCGCCACAATATCTTATATAGGTTATGATATTAGCTTGTGGATATTAACTATGTGTGATATTAACTATGTGGATTGGCGACATCAGTCTTCTTTAAAATCTGTATAGATCACACTTCTAGATATTGTCAAAATATCAAAACCAAATATAAATATAGATACTTAAATATCAAAACCTATCTATATCCAAATCATCGATATTTAGATTTATTATGGCATAAAAAGCGTCAATTACAATAATATTAATGATTATGCAAATTTTTCGAAGGAAACAAATACATACTTGGGAATGATAGTGAATCAGGTTTCGCTTAGCTCAATTTTCGTCGGGGTATCAGCTAATTATGTTTAGGAACTACTTGTAATTTGATTTTAAATACTGGAAATTTTCATTTAGTTACCACACTAATGTAACGCATGCGCATTGGACCCCGTTTCTGAAGTCAGAGCGGTTTTGAAACCAATCGTTGTCGTTTGGAATAAAACTATAATTTATTTTGTATTTTTAACTTAAGGAGTAAAACCTCAAATTGTAATATTTAAATAAATGAAGAAAATATAAGCGAAACTCAATCGAAAATCTGGAAACAGAAAAATCAGAAAAACATATTAACACCTCTGGGACTAGAACCCAGGACCTCTTGCTTTCCGGGCAAACGCGCTAACCACTGCGCCACGGTGTCGATATGAAATTCGGTCATGTTTAACTGTACCATACTTCAACTAAGAACCACTTACATTATCTTCATTTTCTTTAACGCATATATTATTGGCAACTATCTTTATGTATGATTGCAAGATTCAAACCCGAACTAAATGTTAAACTAAATGTTGTTTTGAATGTAAGTGGTTCTTAGTCGAAGTATGGTACAGTTAAACATGACCGAATTTCATATCGACACCGTGGCGCAGTGGTTAGCGCGTTTGCCCGGAAAGCAAGAGGTCCTGGGTTCGAGTCCCAGAGATGTTAATATGTTTTTCTGATTTTTCTGTTTCCAGATTTTCGATTGAGTTTCGCTTATATTGTCTTCATTTATTTAAATAAAACTATAATTCATTCAAAATCTAACTTCAGTCTTTCCAAAGCTTTCTGATAACATAACTATTGAAAATTTGAGTGTTTTATAAAAGTTAACCTGTTCGAATATTATATTTTTTATTTATAGATTTTTCTAATATAGCTTCTGCATCCTTTAGAAACAATACATATATGAAAATAATACATTGACAGAAAGAGATGCAAATATAAAAGAGGTAGACCACTTATTACAAGGAGTGGCAGGTAAGGGTGAAACATTTCAATAGAGGGTTGTTGTAACAAATTAAATATAGGACTATCGGTTAAATGTATTTAGTTATTATAGTTATCTTGCTTTCGATGGCTACTAATTTATTTAATAAAATTGATTCATTAAAAGTGGTACAATACAAAGAATGTTTTTCATTAATAATATCGTAAATAAATCACTTAAACTACTCGGCTTCATTCATAGAATTACCTGTGATTTCAAACATATAAGTACACTTAAAACTCTTCACTGTTCGCTGGTTCGCCCTCACCTTGAATATGCTAGTGTCATTTGGTCTCCTTTCTATGCTGTCCACATTTGTCACATCGAATCCGTACAACATCGTTTCATAAGAGGAATAGCTTGGAGGTTGGGTCTTGAAAGAAGCGAGTAATCATATGATGAAATTGAACACATTTTAAACATTTCTTCTTTAGAAAAGCGTAGAAAGGACTCTGATCTAATTTGCATATTTAAAATTATAAACCGTATTACCGTTACACCTGCATTGTTACAACTCATCCAGTTCAACATCCCTTCCCGTAGACTCCAAAATAATGAATTACTGTTCCTTAATCAACATTCTACTAATTATGGATACCATTCTCCCTTATCCAGAATGTCGACACTTGTCAACGCAAGTCAAAGCATAGATTTTTTTGATGTAAAACTAAATGACTTTCGGCAGTCGATACGCAATATTTAAATGCTTCTTGCTTTGACTTGTAGTGTCTTCTAAATGTACTTTATACATTTTATATCGTCATTGCTATTAATTTATATGTGCTCTCCCTTCACTGTTATCTCTGTTTTTTTTTTATTCGTGTTATTATTATATTTTATTGGACTATTGACCGTAAATTAATAAATAAATAAATAAATATGTAATTAGAAAAATGAAACAATAAAACTTTGTATAAACCACTTATATAATGCGTAAATCCGACCGGTTTCGGAACAAACGTTCCTTCTTCAGGGAAAGCTTATACTAATTTGACAGTTTCGAACAATGTTTTATTATGGTAGGGGTGGAGCCGTTGCTAGTTATAAATGTAGATTGGGTGGATAGGTAATAATGTAGAGTGGGTGGGTGGGGGAACAAATCCATGAATGGGCTATAAGACAGTATTTTTAGTTTGTTGATAATAGATTCATTATTTTTAAGGGATTTTTTAATTTCCAAGGCTTCTAATGTATCTAAACGTTTTCCTTTATGATTAATAAGAAGAATATTTATCCCTGTACTTTTTTTTTCAAAACTATGGTTATTTTCAATAATATGGTTAGCGACACCTTAAATGTTCTTTGATTCTGATTTCAAAATTACGAGTTGTTTTTCCAATATAAAATGAGGGACAATCATTGCATTTGAGTTTATATATTCCGGAATTAGTCAATTTATGGTCTTTATCTTTAGTATTTCTCAAAAAATTACCGATATTATTTCTTGTATAAAAAGCTGCTTTCATATTAGAAGGGAGATTTTTGCAACATTGAACTGAAAAATTATTAATATACAAAATTTTACGCCATTCTTTATCATTAATATTAAAGAATGGCGTAAAATTTTGTATATTAATAATTTTTCAGTTCAATGTTGCAAAATTTTAATTAATTAATTTTAATTTTTTCAATGTTGCAAAATTTTACGCCATTCTTTATTAATTAATTTTAATTTTTTCAATGTTACAAAATTTTACGCCATTCTTTATCATTAATATTATTAGAATTGTATAGATATTTATTTTTTGAAATTTTGCTAATTTTTTTTATTTAGGATGTTATCCATTAATTTTGTATAAATATGTAATGAACCAGGAATCTGAATACAAAATACGTATCGTTCATCACAGCTAAAATTTCCACGTAAATTTACCAAGCTATGGGCGAGGGTAGTAAATCTTGTAGAAACCTCTAGAAAGTTGTGTGAACACTTTGCCTCAAACTTACAAAGAACTATCGATGCAATATGGATCAATGCCAAAAGCTACGAACTTAGAAAACTTGCACAAGTAATGCCAAGGATCTATTAGGTCGGGCAATTCGATGCTCCACTTGCATAATTGAACTTAGAAAAGGCATTATGCACGGGGATTACATACTACATCTTTAAAGGATTTTTTAAAATATAATTCTGTCTCTTTGTTTACTCTTGATTCACACGAAATGTATTTTCATGTTTATTTTGTGCATGTTCTCTTATTTCTTTTTTTATAATATTTTATTTTTTTGTATCATTATTCGTCTCAGAACAGACATCGTCTAGTGAGGCTGGTAACTTACTCGGATCAGACTATTTAACTTCAATAAACGCCCGGGTTGCCGGCAATCAAATTAAAACATTACACAGAAAAGTTACATGAAGAGACGAGTCACATTTTTTTTTAAATAACGTTTTATGTCACTTTCCTATTTTTCAGCCTGTAATTTCTTCCCAGCGAAAATTTTATTAGGTGATTTTATCAGGTGTGCCTTACCCCTCGATGACGGCCTCTGTTGCCGAAGGGTAGAGCTCTTAACTCAAAATCCGAAGGTTGAAGATACTCTCAATATTAATAATAATAATAACCTTACATTCGTAGAACGCAGTTTTGTGTCGTTTCACTTCAAGTGCGCTTAACTATAATGTATTGCCCACTAAGACCACTATTAAGAATTCAAACGTTGATTTAAATGGGTTTAGACGTGTTAGGTGCCCAGATCTGAACATCCAGGTATTTCCCCATCTTCCTCTTGCCATCCCCATAATCTTCAGCCTCATAACATACCCCAATTGGGGATGCCATAGTTTCATTGGCTCCAGACAAGGGCAGCTGGGATTCTTGCGAGGTATGCACATAAAAAATGTCTATCTTTTTAAGCGTTATTTTATCTTTAAACCAACATTTGATGGAACTGTGCATTTGAAAGTACGTATTGAATTTCATTATACATCCTTTAACCATTAAGAGCAGACGTTTGTTGTTAAGTAAAATGTTAATTATTTTATTAATTGTTAACACGAATTCAATTAAGAGATAGTGTATTTTATGTTTACCAACCCACGGTTTCCTTTGAACAACAGAGCCTTACGTAAAGGATGTTTCCTTGTTATTATTAAATTCCTGTACGAAAATTTTGCGATGTTAGTGTAGTATTGTGAGTAACAATTGTATAGTAGTAGCTTTTAACTAGAGATCAAATGAATTACGAGTATTGTGATTAGGTAAATAACTCCTAGAATTTACTGATTGTAACCTCTTTACAAACAACACTGTTGGAGTGCGCAACAGACACGTGCAGGACGAAAGCAAGCCTTACTGTGCAACCCAAAGAATTCCATTTCTCGATTTGATTCCCTGACAAGAAAATCTAATTTTGAATTGTTTATATTTTGAAATAGCTCACACGTTATTTCCGTTACTGAGGAGGAGATACAAAAGTATACAAATTCGATGTAAACTTATCACTCTGAATTTTTAGCAGGGGTAGCAATTTTTAGCAGAGGGTATTTATTACCAGAGAAAACCAGCAATATGTCATTTTTAAATCAGATTTTAGATGTATTGACTCTTTTCCAAAAAAAAATATAAATGGATTTCGAAAGATTGTTTTTTTATCTAGCATTCGCATGTTTTAAATTTTGAGAAAAAATATGTATTTTGAGTATATTAAGGTTATACCATAGGTCGTTGGTAGATTTGTTAAATTTTCAAAAAATATTTTGTATTAAACCACACCCATTTCAAATCATATAATCATGCAGAAAAATAAATCAATACATTATCTAGGTATCGCATGTTTTAGAATTTTGATTTTAGTTTAAATAAAATCATAAAAAATATATACGTACATGTGTTTCTAGACGAAAATTGGTCCGTTTGTGTATTTATTTGCGCACTTAGAAACTAATATATTTCAGATTTTTTTGACATTCTTATTTAACTTAGACATTATTGAAAACTGATAAATACTTATAATCAAAAAATAATTACAAAAAGTACATTATTTAAATCATCACACCTTTCAGCATTTTTGGATTTAGGTATAAATTAAAGCAAATTTGGGATGAAATAAAATCGATGTTGAGTTAATTATAATTATGTTGTTCCTCAATCAACATTCTACTAATTACGGATATCATTCTCCCTTATCCAGAATGTCGAGACTTGTCAACGCAAGTCAAAGCATTGATTTTTTTGGTGTAAAACTAAATGACTTTCGGCAGTCGTTACGCAATATTTAAATGCTTCTTCATGCTTTGACTTGTAGTGTCTCTATATGTACTTTTTATATTTTATATTGTCATTGCTATTAATTTTTATGTGCTCTCCCTTCACTGTCATCTCTGTTTTTTTATTTTTTATTCGTGTTATTATTATGTTTTTAATGGACTGTTGTCCGTAAATTAATAAATAAATAAATAAATAAATAAATAATTTAGTTAGTTATAATTTTAAAATGCTAGTACGGAGAGTAATTAATCTTTCTCATTATAACCGCCCTGCATGATCGTAAGAACAACTTTCGACGAAATGTGGATTTTCGGCCGCAGGCTAGTTAAACGCTCTTAAGGAGGTCGCAATTTACATGGAAATTTCAACATTGCAGTAATAATTGATAAAGTGTTCGGTTTTTGTCAGAATAACTGCCATTGTCAACACAATTTCCGGGAAATAACGTCATTGTTCGTTTATCAAAAGTAATGCGCAGTTCAGAAAAGAGATGTCGTGCTTACTGCGAGTAGCAGGAAATATCGTCGCAACAACTGTGGAAATAATAAATGTGCTTTTGCCATAATATGGCTGGAAACTCGGAAATTGTTTCATGTATCGTTTTCAAACGTAGGGATACAAACCTTAATAAAGAGTGCAAATAATACAAGTCATGTTTCAGTTATTATTTTTTAATAGTTTTACTGTTGTCCAACTTCTCCGTCCTTTTCTCTTCCTTTCCGTCCTTCCCTCCCTGTTTCAAGAAATACTTTCGTTGAGCGTAAGAAAAGGTTGCACAAATTTAATGCTGCGTAGTAATCAGAAATATGTGATAATTATTTTTTAATTTATAAACTAACGTTTAGACAAGATTTTTATGCATAGCACAAAGGGTAACAATTATTATAAGCAATAATTGTCAGCCTGAAACACTCATTTACATTGAAAAATCTTCCGAGAAAAGATACTTGCCGCCAACGGGACTTGAACCCGTGTCCTTCTGATTGCCGGTCGGATGCTCTGACCACTGAGCTTATCAAATACCCGCCAAATAATTCAATATATACTTAGTATCTTTTCTCGGAAGATTTTTCAATGTAAATGAGTGTTTCAGGCTGACAATTATTGCTTATAATAATTGTTACCCTTTGTGCTATGCATAAAAATCTTGTCTAAACGTTAGTTTATAAATTAAAAAATAATAATTAATATTTAACATGTTTAAGTATTTCCCCAATAAATGCAGACATAATTTGTCTCGACGCCACCTAGCGAGGGATTTAACACTAACAATGTCTTTCTCGCAAAAATAAAGTTGGTTGTTTTCAGGTGGAAAAAATATAACAAGCAGTAATTGCAGAATGAAACACTAGTATATATTGAATTATTTAGCGGGTATTTGATAAGCCCCCATAGCTCAGTCGTCAGAGCATCCGACCGGCAATCAGAAGAACACGGGTTCAAGTCCCGTTGGCGGCAAGTATCTTTTCTCGGAAGATTTTTCAATGTAAATGAGTGTTTCAGGCTGACAATTATTGCTAAGAAATATGTGAGTTATTTATTTTTGGGGTGTTGTGTTTGGGATAAGTATCTCACACATCTGCCCTGATGATGGACACTGTAAAGCTGTCTGAAACATTGATTTGGACAGCGTTTTCAAAATCAGAATTTAAAATCTAATTTGAGTGGAACAATCCTTCAGAAATTCTGCTTTGCATGCCTGAAATGATTTCCAGTCACATGTTTTATAGCACATACACCACAATCAAATGATTTTCAGCTCAAACCTCAACCGCGCCACCGAACAAAGCGCTTTTGGCTTTGATTTTATGAACGTTCGCTTCTCAACCAGAGGTAACTCCATTTAAATCTTTTTAGAACATATTCATACAGCATAAATCATGTATATAAAAATCTCGTGTCACGGTGTTTGTGATCGCACTCCTCTGAAACGGCTTGACCGATTTTTATGAATTTTTTTTAATGTATATTTGGTATGTATGAGAATAGGTTTTAAAGTATATTTCATACAGCTAGGTGATTAGGGTGTCCCTATCCCGAAAACAAAATTCTAATTATTTGAGCAATTTAAAAAAAAATGTTTTTTTTTTATTTGGCATTAAAAAATAAAATAAACCCTCCCACTTCTACCATCCCATTTATCGATCGCGATTTTAGTATTTTTGAATGAACAAATTTAACCGTCTTTCGTATTTCAAACAGAAAGAAAAAAATTATGTTGTTGTATGATAGATTAATCCACACATGCGCAAGACATTCACGAGAAGCGTCGCGTCACTTTGATATTTCATTCAGCATCATGTTAGGAGCTTATATGTGTTGGCTAAAGACGGACTGACAAAAATATCGTACACTCAATTGCTCTTCGAAATTCATATTGATTTTCTTTATTTCATTTTCCTATTTTATCGGCGGTCATCGTCTACAGCGCTCCACTCCTCTTTCTGTCATAGATCCCATCCCCACACACTTACAATACATTCGTTATTTTTTATTTAACAACCAAAATATTCACTAGAAATAATTTATATGGCAGAACAACGTTTGTCGGGTCAGCTAGTATTTAATATGATCAGGCTTTACATGTGCTCATACTACCACCACACCGCGTAATCGTGTTTCCTACTGTAAATTCTTGGAGCGATCGCCACTTTATCAATTGCTTACTCATTGTAAAATTCACGCAACTTTCCTCTTATCCATTTTCGTTTCCCTTTTCATTTATTCAATCTTACCTCTTTTCCAACCCAAGGAAAAACTACTCCAAATCAAAAGTGACATTTCTTTCAAAATATAAATTGTATTCTCTTTTTGAAATTGTGAGTGAAATTACACACCATTTCAGGAGAAATTTTAAAAAAATCCAGTGAGACTATCGGGTTGGGGTATGTTGTGAGGCTGAAGGCAGTGGGCAGTCTTGGGAGTGGGTGGTCTCACACCAGGGCGCACTCTGGAGCATGCAGATAATATTCTAATATTTTAAGGGGGTATTCTAGAATGAAAAAAATAATAAATGAAACAATTACTTCGTATTTTTGAATGTAGCTATTACTTTGTGGTTATAAATTCTTAATAATAATAATTTTTCTGAGTTCGCTAACCATATCATTGAAAATAACCATAGTTTTGAAAAAAACACAGGGATAAATATTCTTCATATTAATCATAAAGGAAAACGTTTAGATAACTTAAAAGCTTTGGAAATTAAAAAATCCCTTAAAAATAATGAATCTATTATCAACAAACAAAAAATATTGTCATATAGCCCAATCATGGATTTGTTCCCCTACCCACCCACTCTACACTAATACCTACCCACCCAATCTACATTATTAACTAACAACGGCTCCACCCCTACCATAATAAAACATTGTTCTAAACTGTCAAATTAGTATAAGCTTTCCCTGACGAAGGAACGTTTGTTCCGAAACCGGTCGGATTTGCAAATTATATAAGTGGTTTATACAAAGTTATATTGTTTCATTTTTCAATTACTTCGTATTTTGATAGTTTAGATATTCGAGAATATCTCCTTAAAATGATTTTTCAAAATTTGAAACATTTTAAAAGTAGGAGCCATTTTAGTTCAACCGGTTTAGACGGAATCAAACTAGAATCTAAGTGTAAATAGAGCAACATTTTAAACGCATGTTTCTCCAAACTATTTTTTACGAGACGGTTGACACGATATTTCAAGTTCTACTTAAGATGAAGCCATACTAAATAATGCAAAAATCATACAAAATCACATGTTTTGTTTTGAAAAATTGATAGCTTAGAAGTATTTTAGATGCTTCAATTAAATACTGTGTGTAGAACATACCTTTGCCCTTAAAGATCGGTAATTTTTTTAATAAGTCTTTTAATAAGCCTTTAAAAAAATAAAGTATCAGGCCTATAAAAAACACTTTCAAGTCCAAACTCTCCTATTTATAATCCCCTTTTCAGATTTGGTTTTATTGTATAATGTGGCAAATTTAGTTTCTTTTATAATAATCGCAAAAAAAATTGATATTTACGCCCGAACTTCACAAAATAAAATAAAATATGCATTTTCTCGTTGTTATTTTTGACATCAATCAATACGGCATGGCATGGGCACAAGAACCATGCACTGGGCAACACCTATTTCGTATCAGTCACGCCCCAACCGGCGCGGGAGTCAGCCGTGTTAATCCGCGTCGCTTAGTTTCGTGAAATCAATTTTAAATTTCAGTTTTCTTACAATAAACAATGCGTAAAACAGGAATTTATATTTTTTACAGGCCTTTACGAAATCAACCTGTAAAAAAAATCTCAAATACCTTTTACAACCTTTCCAAAAGCTTTTTCTCAAGTATTTTTAAACTCCTCCTATAAAGGGCGTGAATTCCGATTTAGATTTTTTCCTGATCTATTGGATCGCCTTAACCAATTTACTTATAATTTGGTGTGAGCCTTCTCTATCTCTATTTATTACTTTATCGCTCTAACTAAAACAATAACCAAATTTGAATTTTTACCATTATTGAAAAATTCAGAAAAGTCAAAAAAAGTGGTAAAAAAATGTCTTTTTATTTCAGACAAATTTAGCAAAACAAAATTTTTACTTTTCCTTATTCCCCACTTCAACACCACGTAACTTTTCGAATTTTATTTTCGTTTGTTTTTTTTATTGAACTTGAAAAAATAACCAAAAATCATGCTTCTAGAAATATACCCTCTTAAATGAATGTAAGTTAAATAAAACAACTAAATTAATCAAATAAAATTTACTTTCGCACGCCGGGATTTGATCCCGCGACCCCCGGAAAGCCTTACCCTTCGACTACGGAGGCCGTTGAGAATAAAATTGTAATCGTTTAGAAAGAATAAAGTTTTTCGGATAATTTTTGGTGTGTTCCTGTCCACTGCACTGCACATGCGTAACTAACTAATCATCACACCGTACCTCGATAGGGGTAGGCAGAGAAGACAGTCCGCCAAAATACTCGATCTTGGCACACATTCCTTGCCTCATTCGCATTCAATCATCGTATCATTCATACTATTCTATTATTCTGACTCTTGACGAAATTCATCAAGTAATCGTGTAAGTAAAAGCCTTTTTAACGGTCGTAAAATAAATAAATGAATCATTTTCACCTTCTCGACCCGCCGCGACGTTTCAGAAATCCTTGCAGTCATCCCAGAAATCGCGGCAGAAGTGTACAGTTTACATAGTTTTACCTTTGTTAGTGCGTCAATGTTAGTGAGTCACCGAAAAATTCTCGTTAATTTTGACCTAACCGATTCCTTCCAGGAAATACCTCCCATACCGGGTAAGAATTGGTCAAGAACCTTAACCCCTTCGTTCATATTAATAATAAATGGGTGATTTATAAATCCGATCGCGTGTTTAATCGCATTTATGGGTCGAGCACGATAAGTTTTAGACTTTCCTAGTATTTGAATAAACAAACAAAAGAAATAAATCAAAAATATTCGATAAACAAATATTCAGAAATCGTTTTTTTAGTTGGCTGTGATTACTTGCCGATATTATGATAGGAAGTCCAGAACAAAACATGCAATGAACCATTTTGAGATTCTTAACCTTTCCCTTACTGTGCTAAAAAAAACGCGCGCTCCGGTGCTGTGTAATCAATTCACGTGTCAAAATTAGCGATTTTATGTCGGAAATATATCAACATTCATAGCTAATCGCTTTTGTTTATCATAATTTGTGTTAAAAGTGATAATAATTGTAGTTTAATTGCTGAAAACATGAAAAAAACCATCGTCCGTTAATACCTAAAATCTGAACCCAGAATTCATTATATTTATAGAGATATAAAAGTTATTAGCAGCAATGTGTAGTATTTACACTTTACAGACCAGGAAAGGTTAAATTAAACCTTTACTACACACCCTTCACCATAATCTACACATCTGCCCTGATGATGAGACTGTAACGCTGCTCAAAACGTTGGATAAAGAAGTACGAAGCGCAAGACGGCGTAATAATAAAAAAAAACAAGCCACGTTATTTCTTTTTCAATAGGTCACTTGCATGGATTTCATAACGACTTGGAAAAAATTGTGTGGATAGATTTTTTTACTAAGATTACGAAAATGTTGGGAAAAAATTTTAGATATGTACATTTTTTTTATTTTTAAATAAATAAATCCGTTATTTGGGCTCGTGACGTCACTACATGAAAATGTCCCGTCTCCGAAAATGTTCCTATTAATTTTATAAAATTCCACACAGATTTTTTAAAATTTTTATATGGCATCACTTTGATTTCAGGCGAATTTTTGAATTTGAAATTTAGCGTTAACTAGATTTATTGTTTGTTCTCTGCGAACGTATCATTTGGTTTGACTTTTTGACAAATGTTATGAAGAGAACCCCGTACGTTTTACGTTGTCCGTACGTGTTTTAGAGGTATAATGATAACGGTGCGGATTTAAACAAAATCAAATTTTATAATATTCTTATTATTATTATAATTTACAAGTATAAGTATACAACATTTGATTTAGTAATATAGACGTTGAAAATTATAATGATTTATGATCAATAAGATGGATCAAAGAAAAAAATATTTATGAAATTTTATATTTTTAGTATTATTCTCCTGCGCCATTCGTGTGGAAAACGTTATTTTTTTTAAATGATTTTCGGCTATGTAATTATCGTTTTTTTGCATCCATAAAATTATGTCCCGTCTTTCCGGTTTATAAAAAATAGTTGGATTTTTCGGTTTGAAATTTTCAAAAAATCGCCAAGGTTTCGGATAGTTTTCTTTTACCCACCTTACTAGAGAGAGTCTGTTCTGAGGCGGTAACATATTATATTTATTAAAAAGATACGTATCAAAATACATATGTATGTTTATAAAAAGATAAAAAATATATGCATATATATATATACACATATATATATGCGTACATTTTGGTCGCGAAATTTTTTGTTGTTATATTTCCGTGGTTTCGAAGCCTTCGAAAAGGGGATACGTAATATTCTCAAAAACATTTTTTTTACAGTAGCTCCACACAGGAGGCCCTGAGGAAAAACAATTTCTCTCCGGGTCTATGTCATCTTTGGGGATGGCGCGTTGAGGATATTTTAAAAGGAAGGAAGGAAAAGATGTTCTGGGAAGGAAAAAGGTTTAAGATATGGATAGGTGTCTTTGGGTCAGTGGGTCCAGGAGTGAAGGGCGTATGTATCTTTTCCTCCCACCGCGATGCAAGGCGATGGGTCGAGAGATTCCCGCTGGATAGGCCTAATGGTCTTTCTCAACCGCTCCCTCCCGACCCGATGTGCCACGCAGTAGGTGGACAGATGCATCCTAGACAAACCTGTCAAGGGGTGCACGGGTATATGGAGTGAGGTTTGGCCGGGTCCTAGCGGCAGATGCGCCTACCCACCTGCTGCGTGGCGGGCCGGATAGAGAGAGACTGGTTGAGGGAGGTCTTTTGACCTCTCCAGTTAGAATTCTTCCACCCGTCGCCTTGCGTTACAGGAGGAGGGATGGATTCATCCGTCACACTGACCCCAAGTTAATACCCACCCCTCACACCTATTTCCTTCTCTCCTTGGTACAATTATCACATTTGATTCTACTTGAATGTAGTAACTCGTGTGTGAAAACTTGTCAAAAGTGCTGAAAATAACAAATTTCATAATTGTAGTGAAAAGCGAAGTCTGGTATCGGTAATACCCGCCCATTCATTACTCAATTTCCTTTGTCTATGAGCATTGCTTTACTATCATTACTGTTGAACCACGTTAGAACTTCTGGCTTCGAAGTGAACATTGAACATCCTATTGACTAGGGCAGTGGTGCTCAAACGGTCGATCGCGAGTGCTTTTTGAGTCGATCTCGAGAAAAATTTGCCGATATAAATAGATCTATTCACAGTTTTTGTTTTAGTTGATCCCCAATTAGGCCTCAATAAGACCGCCCATGTATATGCCTTTTTGTTTATTATTTATTCGTAGCTTATATTGTCAATGGTTTAGCATTTTTATTGTTTGTTTACTCTATCCTCATGGTATATGACGTCACAAGTCCACATAGAAAAAAATCGTCTAATTATTGCATATTCAAGGTGAAATATTGTCGAAAATCGCCTCCTTCAAAATCCCGAAGTTATCGACCTAGTTTCTAGTATGTGGTTTGGTTTATTTATTAGTCAGTCATTCCGAGTTTAACTTGAAGGTGGTAAGAAGTTTATTAATAAATAATACAAAATGAATGCTGTGAAGAGATTCACTCTTAATTTAAAACCAGTTTTGTGATCAAAATGTAAAATTCCATTTGCGGATTCATCTGCTGACACATTTCGAAGAAAAACATTCACTTAATCGACGTGCAGTTATAAAATTCTAGTTGCAGACTATTTATATGCTGCCATAATAAATAAAAACCATTTTCATCTGCGTGTAAATTCGCCGCGTACAAATTTTATTTAAACCAGTTTTGTGTTCAGAATGTAAAAGTCGAGTTGTGGATTTATCTGCTAGACACATTTCGAAGAAAAACATTCTCTTATTCGAAGAGCAGTTATAAAATTCTAGTTGCATTCTAGGAGCGGTTGCCCCCCCCCCCCCCCCTCCCCTCCCCGGCGCTTGAAAATCTGCGGAGAGTCGATCGATCGGAGTCTAATAATATTGAGGTAGATCGCCAGCAGTTCAAGTTTGAGCACCCCTGGACTAGGGGAACATGGCGTTGTATAAGAAAATAAAGCATTGGGCTGGAGAACATTGCATTGACAAGGAGAACATGGATAGACTAGGATACTATCACATTGTGCAGTGTGCTGTGGTACGAGTCTTTGTTCTCAACGTATGGCGTTGTCTCTTAGAATATCCTGTCTAATTATTACTTCGTGGGATATCTCTTCAACTGTGGCTCGTTAACCCGTCAGTCTAATTATATAGGTTTTATAAAAAACGTTGTATCTTCCTTATTATCATCGTTAGAAATATGATCTAAAAGTTGTAAGATAGAGAAAACACCATGCTTTATATATTCAAATACATTCAAATCTAAAAGTTTACCTCAAAATAATTAAAATGTATACCTTCATGAAATCAAGGTTTCCGATCGCAATTTGAAGTGTGCAGCACATGCGGTAGAAATGAAACCTTCTAAAAACTAAAGCAGACAAGAGTGGGGAGGCCACGAAGCACCACAGAAGATCGATTATTTACAAAGCACCGCGCAAAGAGGAGACCGATCATTCTCTCGCAAGCTAAATCCAATAGATGCATGTGTTTATATATTTTTCGATTCATCGAGTTTTAAATCACAACGGTGCTAAAGAAGTTTTCACTTCAAAAAATGAATTTAATTTTTTATTAATTATTTTTTCCTTTGTACTTATTTTGCATGAAAGACCCAATAGAAAAAAAAACGCGTAGAAAAATGTTTTACTTATTTTTAGAAATTATTTTGCATTTAATTCAGTGTAATAGTTTACATTTAATTAAGCGGCGTAGGAAATAAATTTTATTTGATTGATTTGTGTTATTTCACAATTTATTAATTTAAAATAATATACATATAGTATATTTGCGCACATTCCAGAGTGGAAGATACTCTCATTATCGTCCTGGTGTAAGACCACCATTCAGAATTGAAACGGTGCTTGAAATGGCTTTAGCCGTGTTTGGTGACCAGATCTGAATAGCCAGGTACTTCCCCACCCTCATCTTCCCTATCTCCTTCCCCTCCCCACTACCTTTAACCTCACAACATACCCCAATTGGGGATGCCTATTGTGCGGTATTCATGTAAAAAGTATTTTTTCGGCGAGTTCCATAACGAAACGATGTTTGAAATACATAGATTTAATCGTGTTTAGTGACTAGATCTGATTAGCCTGGCACTCCCAGCCTTCTTTTTTCCCTTCGATTTCACCTCCCTACTCTACTCTACTCTACCCTACACATAACACTGCGGACTTCAGGACTCTTCTGCGTTCGTAAAAAAAAACTGTTTTTTACAAAAAACAATTGTTTTAAGTTGGCGGAGGTTGAGGTACTATGGCCATGGTTTTAATGCTTCCGTCATATTCATCCACGTGTTTGAATTATTTTCAACAATGTATAAAATATTTCAATTAGCATAAACCACCGAAAAGATCAATATTTGTATAATGAGCTTCAATTTTTCAATAATATCATGTTTCAGGCACGTGCTTTAAGGCTCGTGTAGTATTATTTATTAATTTCAATGACGCAGTTTGCACTCATATTCCAACGCAATATTTCAATGAAAAGCTTCAGTAGTCATCTGTAACGCTGACCGCATTAATATATTTTGTTATATTTTATGTCATTTTGAACCCGGCAAGGACAATAGATTTTAATTGATTTTTTTATGTGAATACAGAGTCCCAACTGCTCCATGCTGACAGGAGTCATTGTAGGTTATCCACCACTTACCCGCCCTGATATAAGTAACATTTGTTTACTCCTTCAAGGGTCTCGCAAGGACTCTAATTTTTTTGAATGAACTAATCTACATTTAATTTTGAACGAATCTAGACCACCAGTGTCCTTGCATTCTTTGTTAGTTAGCAGTATGCAAGTGCTTAGCGGGAAATACAAGATACAATAAGTGTTAGTATGACTATAGACAAGACCTGATCGGAGACATAGAGATGTCATCCCTAATAGGGGTACGTTGTGAGGCTAAAGGATTTTGAAAGGGAAAACATAGTGTTTGGTGGCAAGAACTGAATTTATTTATTGACGCCCTATTGGGCTTTTATATATAAAATACAAATTTCATTTATAACAACAGTATAACACAAATATAAAAAGATTACAAAATATACAAATAAAACAAACTCAATGCAAAATAATAGGAATACATCTAATGCTATTCCACATGGATGACTGTAGAGAACTCGTAGGTATAACAATTCATATACCTACGAGCAAAAAAAAACATTAAAAATAATCAAAACACATTAATTTTTACTTAATTAGTCGTTGTATGCTTTTGAAATAAGAACAATAAAAAAAAACAATAAACAAAAGAAAATCGAAATAAAATAAAATGATTTCTGTCATTATTTACATCTAAAAAGTGGTGGACTAATTTGGCTTAAATGAATCGAAATTTAAATTAAAAATGTCAGCGACATCAGTTAGTTCATTGCCCAACCTGTGTATTATAATAGCCAGGCATTCCCCCCCCCCTTCCTACCCCCCCTCACAACATACCTCAACTGGGGATGTCATAGTCTCACTAGCTCCAGGCAGTTGAGAGCGTTGTGTGGTATTCACATAAAATACTATTCCAGTACGAACACTTTATTAGATACTTTGATTTAAGGACCAGAATTTTCAGGAAAATTAAAACCCAGTCTCTTAGTTGTGACAAAAGATTGACATTTCTTAGAGCTTTTTAGCCCCTTTTTATAATAGTGAGAGCTAACTCAAGGTGACTTTTGTTTATTTATTTATATTTGTGTGTTTTTACAATAAGTATGTATTTTTATATGTTATATATAATGAATATGAAAATTATAAATTAACATAAACATAGCTTTCCCATCAAGATATACCATACCATAAAGAGACGAGGCTCCTTGTGTTTGGTGAGGGAATTCATGCTCAGTTACATGAATATATGTTTTTTTTTTATATGAATACCGCACAAGAGTCCCAACTGCTCCCGTCTGAAGCCAGTGAGACTATGGCATCCCAATTGGGGTATGTTGTGAGGCTGAAGGTAGTGGGGAGGGGAAGTAGATAGGGATCTGGAAGGTGGGGAAGTACCTGGCTATTCAGATCTGGTCACCAAACACGGCTATTGCCATTTCAAGCAACGTTTCAATTCTGAATGGTGGTCTTACACCAGGGCGATACTGAGAGTATCTTCCACTCTGGTACGTGCCGCAAATATACTATATATTATTTTTAATAAATAAATTGTGAAATAACACAAATTAATCAAATAAAATTTGTTTGCCACGCCGGGATTCGATCCCGCGACCTTCGGTGTGCGATTCAAGCGCCTTACCGCTGGACTACGCCGGCCGTCATGTAAGTAAATAATAAAATATTGCAAATAATGACATAAAGAAAAACTAAGAAAAACTCAAGATTCATCGACAATAGGTTTCGAGATTAAAAGAAATAATAATAATAGATATCAATTACTACAAGATATAATAGATATCTTGTAGTAATTTCAGGTAATTTTTAAATTTAATCATTGGAATCCGTGATTATTTTGGATACTTTTTACTTACTTTTGTATATTTATTTTTTACATGAAAACTTGGAATTAATTCATATGAATGTTCGCCGAACCTGTCATTCCGGGCCTTATAAAACCTCTGATTTACCATTGAAGAGGTCACAGAAATACTCCGATTTATTTTATGTACGTTCTTAATTTATATTTTTATACTCATATTTTTACCACTAGACATCGCATTTATAAGGAGTTTAATTCTTCACATCGTAATTCGAGAAAAGTATTTCCATGTCATAAGATTCACGATATTTTCGACGCTGGATTTTAAATTTATGGTTTGTTGATAGGTACTTTAATTATTTGTTAAAGCTTCTCAGAAAACTGAAATAAATTGCGTAGGTTCTTACATTTTTAAGGAAGAGTATCTGTGTAAAAATAAGAGTTAGGAATAAATAATAAATTTAAAACACTCTCGTAAATATGAGTTTTACGACAGGAAGTAGAAAAATGTATTCTTGTAAAAGTTTTCTTTGCTATAAGAAAAATATTACTTTTTTAAATCTGCAACAATTTTTTAAAAGATTTGTTTATATTATGCTAGAGCAATAGTGTTGCGTTTCAAATCTGATTTAAGGACTCAAATCAAGGGAATGCAATCCGAATGAGATCTCGTGACATTTTTCGGGATCAATCCCGAAGCATACTACGACGAGATCCCGTTCGAGATCGACGAGAATGGGCGGCAGTAGTCAGCGGCGCTACACATGTCCACTCGGGACACGAGTGGTGCGCTGACTGACTGACGGTCGGGCGGGAGTGTTGATCGAAGAAAGAAAACTATCCCGACTATTTACGAATATTAGCGACGGATGACGAGCGGGACAGATAATATAAAACACTATCAGCCTTACTAAAAAAAAACCACAGCGCGACCAACTAACTGTGTTATTGCAATAACATAATTAATCCCCGTATACACTAAATCACGTTTTATTACCAATAACGTTTCTTGCGTGATCACGCTGTTAAAATGCATTAAGATCTGACAACATTGTAAATGGTTTTAATTTCCTAGGAAACAATGTTGTTTTAATTCTTCTCCGCTAGGGGCATTATTGGTGCGCCGGTGCATATCGGCCCGCGATGACAAAACAGTTCGGTGTGTTTATGGCGGGATATGGAAAATTTTGTTAGTGCCTAAATGTTGTGATTTTACTAAATAATTTCTATTGTAGTGACGAATTTACTCCTCTGTTCACATAATTGATATATTTACCATATTATTTGTGTGTTTTACATCAGTTTAATCAAGTTATTGTACAAACGCCGTACTTTCAAAGTTGAACTGTCCGAATATTGTTTTTTATAGGTTACTTAGATAAAATTTTCATTTTAAGATCTTTATTTTAAAAGAATTTCTTAAAAGTGATAATTTTTTATAATATTAAAATCTAATACATGTGTTCGTAAACGTATCAAAAAAATTAACGTCTTTAGAGATGCAAGAAATCTGTTTTAAATTTCGGTATTATTTCTAAGTTATTTTTTTGGCAATAAAAAAAACTTTGAAATTTTTTATTATTTTTTTATTGTATACACGATAAAAAAGTGAGGTGATAGTTTCCTTCCAAATTTACTACATAAAAGGACTGTGTTTTTTAAATTTTGATTTTATTTAAATTTCTCTACATTTTGGTCAAAAATGTTGTCGGAGGAAATTTTTTTCCATGTTTTTCCGAGTTTGAATCATAAAATATGGCAGTTTTTGAAAGCTAAAGTGTATTTCAAATACTAAAATCTAAAAGGTAATTTTATCTAGTTTTCATAAATGGTATTTGTTTTTACGACACCTTCAAAAATAAGAAATAAATAGAACATTCAAAATACTATGGAAAAATTACAAATATCGTTCGGACATCAATGGTTAAAACAGAGATAAACTACCCTCTCAGGCCGTGGAAACCATGTGTATTTCTTTCAAAGAACAAATTTTTAATTAGTAATGTTTTCACATCCGCGGCCGTTTGTCAATTGAATAAAATTTTCACTGGGTTTTTTAGTAAGGCAGTATATGTGTCGATTTGTTTTAATTTAAAAAAAAACTGTTCATTATTTAGTAACTAATATTAAAGAATAAAGGTTTTAGTTTTCTTTCAGATAATATTTTCTTTTAATTAACGAGATCCCGAAAATTCCGAGATCTCGCGAGATTGTAATTTCTAATCTCGCGAGATCTCGAATTTGCGATCTCGAGTCGAGATTGCATTCCCTACTCAAATCTCAATTTCATCAGTGGGAGGTTATAGGTACAATTTTACGAAGGTTTTTTTTTTTTTTTTTTTTTTTTTTTTTTTTTTTTTTTTTTATTATAGCGACTATATACAAAAATTTTACATACAAAATGAAATGTGAAATTAAGTACAAAATATTGTATTTCTTAGTCCTCCTCACTAGGGGGTCCTGTGCCGAGGAGGACTAAAGTTATTCAAATATAGTTCATTTGTCTTCTATGTCGTTTTTAGCGTCTTCGCTAGGGTTTTCTCATTGACCTCTGTGATGAATTGCATTGATCAACAGTGAAAATTAGGAAATATCGTAGCTTCCCACTTTAATTTAAAAAGAAAATATCAATTACTTATAAAACGGACACGTCTACGACATCTATCGGATTAGAGTAAAGTGAATTCATATTTACGGTAGGGATCTATAATTAGACAAAGTGAGACGAGTATTGATAAAAAAATCACAGATGGTATCAACAAATAATCAAAGACAGGGACTCCCCAGTATAATTTAGGCCGTGATATATTGACAGCCAATTGAATTACAGCAAAAACGATTAAAAACCGAGTTAGCCTATCAACAAGAAGAGGGCCGAGCCCATTTTTAGAACAAAGGAACGACCTTTGGACTTGGCAATTAGTAATGTGATTAATGAGTTTGACGTTCCCACCAAACCGAGAGGTGAATAAACTCCATGGGAAGAAATAATCTGTTCAGGGACAAAAGAACGATGACCCCAAGAAATGTTATCATTAACCGGTACGTTCCAGGGATCAGAAACCCTAGTTCTCGAACGCATTAAAGCATATAAGGTGCGGAAAAAAGGATACACGTAAACAACGTTTGAAAAGTTTAAGTGAAAAATTGCACAGCAAGTGACGAAAACGTGTTGTAAGGTGTTAGGGAGATTTCATCTATAATACGATTGTTTGTGACGACCGGAGATGATCGATTCGAGGGAAAACGTGCTAAAGGAAATGGAAATGTTGAAAAAACAATGGAAAATTATTGTTATCAATTCTAGACGGAGCTAGGATATTACGATGAAAGATTTAGGGAGGAAACGTCAAAAAAAAAAATGAGAGTTTTAAAGAATAGGCGAGGGTACATTTCAGATGTCTAGAGCAGTAACAAGTGTTAGAGAAGAAGATAGAGTGCAGTACGGAGGGGAGTGGAAAATGCTGAAAACATTGCGATAGAAAAACTCAGGAAAAGGAGTCATTTTACGTAATTAAAATGGAGGTTATAGAGTAACATAGTACGCGATTGCAGATAAAAAATGAGGCATTACAATGGTTGTCGATTTCAGATGTATTTTGTTGTGATAAACAAGGAATATTCGAACATGAAAATTGTTTAGATAAGGACGATTAGCCGTTAAAAAAAGGTAATAAAAATTATCATGGGTCTTATGAAATATTTATATTAAAGAATTCTCATAAAAGTTAACGACACTGAAATAAAAAAGGATTTAATGCCAGGTGGGTACAGGAACTAATGTATACAACTGTCAAGGCATATGGTTTATGGGATTTTGCGTAAGAACGGGACAAAATTTGGGAGGCGATCTCTATGAAGCAATAAAAATGACAGGAATTTAAGGGCCGAAGTGGGGGTATCCCCTATAAAGATGTTAAAAATGATATATTTATTAATAACAAATAGAAAATGAAATTTTCTAAGAGGCAGCAAACATCAAAAAACGATATGGTTATATCAGGGAAGTACGGGGAAGTGAGGGGAAAGGAGATACGACAGAGAAAAACAAAGGAAATCTTAGATTAACAGTGAATAAAATAAATACGGCTTGAAATATAAAAACCTATAGAGATATGAACAATAACGTAAGGATAAATAAGGAAATTCATGGAAAGAGTGTCGTGAATAAAAGAAAATTCGAGAAAAAATGGAAAATTCAAATATACGACGTAAATAGAGAAAATTCGGTTTTAAATGGAAAGGTTCATATAGAATACAGAAAAACTCGAGGAAAAATAATAAAATAAAAATGAACAATTTGCGAGAAAGGCTTCGACATGAAGATATCTCTGATAGGCGAATTTGGGGACAGATTTGGAACATATGGTAGATGCCGTACGCACGGACATGTTACGGAATAGATGAAAATAGAACTTTAAAATTATTAAATTCAAGCTAATTTTGTATGAACACCAGGACAAAGGAAGTTGGGCCATTAAACATGGATCTTACTAAATCCGGATCTTGTAAGTATGGGAGTACGAGACAGAATTTAATGTATCCAACACGGAAGGTACTAAGAGACCGCATTCGACAATAGTGGAGAGGTTTCAAGAAATTACGAGTTGATAGTAATTAGATTGGTTTATTACAGGAGATTCAGATACGATCTTTTGGACCTGAGAGGGGTATAAAAGTCTAGACAAATGCCAGTTGAGGACAGTCTACGTCGTGGTCGAAAAGGTTGTAACTTCGCGGAACGTGACGAAACGGTGGGTGACTTAAAGTGGAAAAATTCTAAGTGATAATTATTTTGATACTTAGAAAAATTTCACATTCTAGTCAGTGATATACAAAAAAAATACTTTGCAGTTAGAGTCAGTGAAAATAAAAATTAAAGACAACGCATTAATTACTTGTGAAAAATAAAAGTGCTCGTGATAAATACAATTTGTTTTAGTGGAAAATTCGGATTTTATAATCACTTAATATCGTATTTTTAAACTTAGAAATTTCGCGTTTAATGTTAGTGCAATAAATAACTGAAGTGATGTGATAATTTAGCGTGATGAAGTTATAATTAAATACGTGTGTTCAATCTAAGTGAAAGTGTTCTAACAAATAATAAATATTTAAATTAATTATCTTAAATAATAATAATAAAACAAAATAATATTTTATTAATACATAAAAGTTCGGAGGGATAAAAATTTAATTTAACGACAATTTACCATCTCTAAATTAATCGTGAAGTAACTATCATTTAAAGTGTTATCTAACCAACGAGTTTTGAGATAAAATACAGTTTAGAACGATAGAGTTCATACATCATTTTAATTAATTAGATTAAATGAAAAAAAAAAAAATTGAAGTCAAAAGATTTAATTAAATTTAGGAAAATAAAAAATTAATTTAGGAAAATCGCAGCAAGGTTACCGTGTATTTCCCGGTCGGAAAAAACCTTGGTAGGGGTAAGTCTTTTCCGTTATAAAATTTTACAGATTCCAAGGAGAAGGCGGAATGCAGCAAACATTGGTATTTGGATTAATTATTTGACCAAGATATTACTCGCTTAATATGTGATATGTAACTATATTAAAATATTATAAGTATAATGAGTATATTTTATATATTTATATATGTATGTATATAAACATATATATATGTAATTTTGTTCCCAAGAAAAAATTTAATCAAAAAGGAAAACACTTATATAAAAAGAGGAAAAAAGGGTATCGATTCCTACCTCTGAATTCACCAATAACTATTAAAAGTAGTTATGTGTGATAAATTTACAAATCAATATTTTATATTTAATGTTATGTATGTAATAATATAATTTCAGAAAATCCAGAGCATTTGAAATAAGTTATGATATTAGAAATTATTTCAATCATAAAATTTATGTATGTACATATCCATATTATAAATTATTTACTGAGACAAAGTATATATAAATGAATAAATATGTATACGTAATCGGGTATCAGACTAGACAATTGCGCTAAGTACATCATTATCAAACAAAGAAAAAATTTTAGAGTCATCTCACACGTCTCCGGAATGTCTAAAGTAAACATACCTCATACGCTCGAATCTAGGTCACGAGGCCGTCGAGAATGTTTACAAAGCTCAAATTGTTTACAAAATAAGTCGGTCACTGGGGCACTAGTTCGAATACAGTAAAAAGAAAAAAAAAAATGACCTTGATTAGTGGATATCGTACTTAGGTATTAACTTCTAGGAACGGGATAAAATTATTATATTGCGCAATTATTAGGAGCAAAAAGAAAAAAAAAAAATTTAAACACTATTTTTAATTTGAACGTAACGAGGTATCTACAGACCTAAGCAATTGAAAATTAACAGATTTATTATAGCAGTTCAAAAGGGTGTATTGAAGATTTACATGAAACAGTTGAAAAATCACGGGATAGCTTAATAAGGGGTAATGAGGATTTACATGATTCAATTGAGAATCACGGGATAGCAAGAGTTTATCAAAAGTTGAACATTGGAGGGGAGGGAAAGAAAAAAAAAAATACAGTTCAACCAACAGAAGGCAGTGTTCGCTTCTGTAACAAGGACCATTAATCAAACCATAGAGATGGCGGATCTCTCAAACAAAACCGTCAACAAAACCAAACAAAAGCTTGGAGTTATGGCGAATCTCCAGAACACATCGCCAGATAAGATCTTAATGTACGAATATATATTTATATCACCCACTATTCTTACGTATGTATTCGGTATCAATCTGAAAATTTCGCAGAATTTGATGGGCGAGATCCGAGCTCGGGATGCGTTGCAAGTAGTTTCGTATTGCGAGTTATAAACCTTCCCAAAACGTATGTTTACATATATATCTTTTTATGTACTGTTCATTGAATGAAACGAACTCACTTACAATTAGTGCTTTAGGCCTGTCGGGTCACTCTCGTCTCATTTCTTGAACGTGGAGGGAGGATTCACGACCCGTAACTCCACACAAACCCGTGAGTATATGATTGCATATAGGACGAAACCGGTTCGCCCTAAGTAAATAGTAAACTTTGGAGGAGTAGGAATTTGGAGGTATCTGGGCTCGGGGGAAGACCTGAAGGCAGTGCATGATGGCGAAAGGAAGGTTCATTGGGACGCGATAACTTAGGTATCAATCAATTGAACCGTGCCAAAAGACTGTGCGAATTTTGGGTTGACTTCTGATCACCCTGCTTACTTGATGGAGGCAGGAGCCAAATTTTGCCAGAAAAAGGGTTATTCTGAGTTCGTCAAATATGCAATTAACTAGTTACATTAACCTACTAAATCCATCTTTATATGTACCTTATAGCAGCTGAATCTAAACGGAGGGGCGCCCAGCAGATACGAGATACAATCATAATCAAATTTACTAACATTTAACCATTTGAGTTATATTTAATTATCTGTTCAATTTGTCATGTGTAGTTTCGATTAGTATTGCTTATTCATGAATTCATTAGGATGTAGGGAATCATAATAAACGTCAAAGGGAAGTTAGTTCATTTCGAGAAATACTTAAGGTTAAATTTGCAAGAGAGAGACCAATACAGTTTTGAAATTCAACACTCTGTTTAGAATCAAGAGGGTTACCACAAAATTTAAAGTAATTAAAGTCCTATATCATAAATCAAAAAAATTACACAACGTTTGATGGAGTTTAATTACAACCTAAATACGAAAATATTTACGTTCAAAGTCGTAAATAACGTATTTATTAGTTAAGTACATATACCGCTAAAGGTATGTAGTACAAGGGAGCTTTAAGTAGCTTTCTGTAGTTATCAGAGGAAATAAGGGTCCAATTTTATAAAGGCTTGTGTGACGTAGGGGAGGAATTTTCCATCCCTACCACACATATGCAAAGCCTTAAGAATTTAAATATCGATCAGAGCCAAGAGAAAAGGCGAGAATATTATAACTGTCTTGCCGATGAAAGGAGAGTTAAATAAGATATAAATAAGTATCAAAAGACGAAATATTACGACTGGTGCCAAGTGCCCAGGAGTAAATAAAATACAGACAAATACAAGAAAGTAGAAAAGACATACATCACAACTGCACAGCCGTGACAGGAGATCAGAGTTTTACAAGTTGTTTTAGAAAAAAAAAAAAAAAAACTTTTATTGGTCAATCTATTGCAAAAAAAAAAAAAAAAGTGAAAAAAAAAAAAAAAAAATAATAATAATAAGTAGGACGTTATGTTAAATGAAGTGATAATAAAAATAAAATAAAAATCAGAACAGTGCGCCGTTAAATAAACACGAAAAAAATATATAAATAAATAAATAAATATACGAAAATAAATATATAAACAATACATTTAAATATAAAAAAAAGTGTTAACGAATAAACTCTACATGTTTTAAAATAATTTATAAAAGTGTCGATATAAAGTTAAATCAAGTGACCATGAATTTGTTGATTGCTTATGAGATTATAAATATCATAACAAAGAATGTAGGTCAGATACAAGCGTAAACAGTTTATTCAAGGCGGGCCATAAATTGACAGAATAATGGTATTGACATTCCTGAATCCAGAATGTTAATGATCGTAATGTAAACAATCTGATACGAGATACCGCGGTGTTTGTAAGCATCGAAAGATTGATAACCTAAGCATCGAAAGTGATAACAAAGCATCGAAAAATTTTGAAGTAGGCGACATCGGGGGTAACGCGCATCGCTTTAAGAGATTGTAGAATAAACAAACTCGAAAATGATATCAACACTCGGTTACGGAAAAAATAAACAGACTTTACAGATAAAAACGGGGGAACTTACCTGCATAAAGTGACCCTTTGTTTATAGTTAATGTTGTGGGTTTGTATGTGAGGATTATCACATAAAAAGTCATAACATAAAAGATAAGGAACATAAAATAAAAATAACATAAAATATTTGATTGGGGATAGTGTCGAGTTGAGAACTTTAATATCACAGGCGAATGTTTTATAGGTATATACCTATTTAAGGGAACATTTGATCATTCGGACCAAAAAAGGAGGGGATTTGACGAAATAACATCAAGATAGGTATTGCGAACTCTAAATAGATTTTGCGAAAATATCGTAGGTATTGCGGAACTTGAAGGAATGGTTGGCATTCTAAACAATGAGTAATTATTGGTTGAACGAAAATCACGGGATATTCATTAACATTGGAGTAACAATATTCATTCCGTTTTTTTTGCAATTACCTACATTTATTTGAAATGAAGAGTGATGGTAGAGTTGATCTAATTTGGGTTACAATCATCATGCAAACAAATATAAATAATTGAAAATATTGTGTTTTATAGGGGGACAGGTTCCAAAAAAAAAAATAAATAAAAATAAAAATAAAAATAAAAATAAAAATAAAAATAAAATAAATTATAAATATATATAGGTATATTTATAATAAATAGTTGGTATTGAGTTAAATTCATTAAAAATTTTAAACAAAAAATGGCGGAAAAAAGGAAAGTGGATGCGACGGAATTAGAAGCTAAAGAAATACCGTTGGGAGATGAATTACGGGAGATATTTAGACGTTCAAAGAGGTCTAAGTTACGAGTCGAGGATATGATAGAAGTCGTTCAGCCAGAGGGGGAGACCGACACAAAATCGGAGGAACAGGGCGAAAATAAGCGAGAGTGTGAAGAGAGACTCACACATGATATGTTACAGGAAAAACCCGAGGAAAAGGAACAAGAAAAGTTAACGAAGTAAAAGGAAAAATAAAAAAATAAAATAAAAAATATAGAAAAACGAGAAAATTGAAAAAAAAAAAATAATAAATCAATAGAATAAGGAAGGCAACATAATTTACATAAGGTAATTTAGGAAACTAAAATAGAGATTATAAGGTTGTCGCTTAATAAGATAAAATATAAACATTAACCGGGCGACACTCGGAAAATAAAGAAAATGGTTGGGAAACGTGGAACAAGTAGGCGAGCCCAGGCTTTAGTGACAGCAATCGGGGAAAATGTCACAACCGAGACTTCAACAATAAACATAGGAGATATAACTACAATAATTCAGGCAGCTTTGGCACCGCTCGTCAATAAGATGCAAGAACTCGAGAAACAATTGGAAAGCCCAGCAACAGTGGCGGTGATAGGAGAGGATAGTGCGCCGAAAAGCGTTCTCCAAGTAGTGGAAATGTTACCACAGCAGGAACGACCATCATTCTCCGGTGGAAATCAAAATCCCATTAGTTTCCTGGAAGATTTAAAAGAATACACTAGAAAAGTGAAACGAACGGATCCATTAGTCGTCGTACGGGAAAATTTGAAAGGGGAAGCTAAATCGTGGGCAAAATTGTACAATAAACGATGGGAGACTATGTTAGATTTCGAACGAGATATTTTAGCTACCTATTGGGGAGACATAAAGAAAAATGAAGTTCGCCGTCGTCTTGCAGAAGGGGTATATGATGCCAAGAAAAATATATCCATGCTTACTCATTTCGCAAACTATTGGGAGCTAGCGAAGGCTTTAAAGATTATTGACACACCGTTGGGCATAGTTGACGAAATTATGAGACATTATCCGAAGGAAATTCAATCGCTATGGTTTTCGGGGCAATCAGGAGATGAGATTGTCGCCGCTGAGTTTCTACGAAAACTAGATACAATGGTATGTACACCAGAAGAACGGAACATGAAGAAGAGGAGTGGGGAGGAATCCAGCAAGAAGGACAAATACCGTGACCGTTACCGCGCCATAAAAAGGAGGATACACGCAATTGAAAGTGTGGGCGAAAACGCTAGTTGCAGCAAGTGCACCGATGTTAACAGTTCACCAAAAGAAAATTCTACAATAACTACAGCCGGGAAGGAGCTAGTGGTCGCAGCCAACTCGGGAGATAAAAGGAGATTATAGCGCTTTACATTTAGCTAGATATTACACAAGTAATAAGAAACAAAAATCAGGTTTACAATTAGTGGAAGTCAACGAATAGAGTGCGAAGTTTACAAATATTTGTAAATGTTAATAAATAAATAAACGATTGAGAAATACAAATAAAAATATGTTACGGTACATTATAATTGGGGAGGGGGAAGAAAGAAAATTACTAAAATATTAGATTATCAGATTGCTTGCGAGGGGCGGATCGTCGTCAAGTCTTTGAGGGTGAGTGGACAAGTTCTTAATAAGCGACAATCATATTCAATTATTGAAATAGAGTAAGGCAAATAAATTCGTTAATTTTGATTTTCTAGTTGAAAAAAAAAAAAAAAAAATTGACTTTTTTTTTATGTGTTAGTGAGAAAAAAAAAAATGTTAGATAAGTAAGAACACTCAAAAGGAGAGAAATTGGAGATATTATATGGCACACAAAAGGGACATTTTGAAAAATAAACAATGCCTAGGAATTTTTTTTTTTTGAAATATTGAAATAAGAAAGTTTATCTATAGATATAGGGTAGACATTAAGTATAGAGATGAAAAGGTAACATTTGAATTAAGGTATAAATATTTTAGATTTCGAAAAAAAAAAAAGGAAAAAAGGAACGCTGAACCAATTTGAGGATAATAAAGAACATTTATAAAAATTTAAATATTAGAGTGGACAACACTTAGGCTAGAACAACTTTGGATGAATTAAGAAATTACAATTAGAAATTAAGAATTATAAAATAAAGTTTAAATAAATAAAGAAAAAAAAAAAAATGCTGGAAAATTTATATGAAACATGTATACCACTGATTGTCGGATTGGGTGAGGTCGTGCGAAAACACACATTTCACAAAAAATATTCATATTTACAAAACAAAAAACAATTAATTGCACACCAAGAGACCACCCGCTTTTCAGTTGTTCGAAAGGCCGCGAGATTGTAAACAATCTTTACTTAAATCATTGTAAGGGAGGTCTTAGTCCAATTTGGTTGGGGACCACCAAAACACGCGAGTCGAGGGGCGTGTTCCAGCAAAAAGAAATTAATTTTGAATCTATCAAAATTAAAGAAAATTTCATAAAGTAAAATCTACGCGAAAAGAAAATAAAGAATACAATGAGATTCAAATTCAAGATTGTTAACAATCCGAACAGAATGAGGAGGGGGAGATAGGAAGTAATAGGATACGGAAAAGAGATAGGGGATAACAGAATGAGGAGGGGGAGATAGGAAGTAATAGGATACGGAAAAGAGATAGGGGATAACAGAATGAGGAGGGGGAGATAGGAAGTAATAGGATACGGAAAAGAGATAGGGGATAACAGAATGAGGAGGGGGGGATAGGAAGTAATAGGATACGGAAAAAGATAGGGGATAACAAAATGAGGAGGGGGAGATAGGAAGTAATAGGATACGGAAAAGAGATAGGGGATAACAGAATGAGGAGGGGGAGATAGGAAGTAATAGGATACGAAAAAAAAGATAGGGGAGAACAAAATGAGGAGGGGGAGATAGGGAGTAATATGACACGGAGTAGAGATAGGGGATAACCAAATGAGGAGGGGAAGATAGCTAGTCTAAATTTGAACACAATTTCGGTGTCTAACGAAAAAAAAAAAAAAAAAAAAAAAAAAAAAAAAAGAAGAGGACATTAAAATAAAATACAACGTTAGCCACAGCAAATTGAGTTCAGAGGAGGGAACTGTGATGAATTGCATTGATCAACAGTGAAAATTAGGAAATATCGTAGCTTCCCACTTTAATTTAAAAAGAAAATATCAATTACTTATAAAACGGACACGTCTACGACATCTATCGGATTAGAGTAAAGTGAATTCATATTTACGGTAGGGATCTATAATTAGACAAAGTGAGACGAGTATTGATAAAAAAATCACAGATGGTATCAACAAATAATCAAAGACAGGGACTCCCCAGTATAATTTAGGCCGTGATATATTGACAGCCAATTGAATTACAGCAAAAACGATTAAAAACCGAGTTAGCCTATCAACAAGAAGAGGGCCGAGCCCATTTTTAGAACAAAGGAACGACCTTTGGACTTGGCAATTAGTAATGTGATTAATGAGTTTGACGTTCCCACCAAACCGAGAGGTGAATAAACTCCATGGGAAGAAATAATCTGTTCAGGGACAAAAGAACGATGACCCCAAGAAATGTTATCATTAACCGGTACGTTCCAGGGATCAGAAACCCTAGTTCTCGAACGCATTAAAGCATATAAGGTGCGGAAAAAAGGATACACGTAAACAACGTTTGAAAAGTTTAAGTGAAAAATTGCACAGCAAGTGACGAAAACGTGTTGTAAGGTGTTAGGGAGATTTCATCTATAATACGATTGTTTGTGACGACCGGAGATGATCGATTCGAGGGAAAACGTGCTAAAGGAAATGGAAATGTTGAAAAAACAATGGAAAATTATTGTTATCAATTCTAGACGGAGCTAGGATATTACGATGAAAGATTTAGGGAGGAAACGTCAAAAAAAAAAATGAGAGTTTTAAAGAATAGGCGAGGGTACATTTCAGATGTCTAGAGCAGTAACAAGTGTTAGAGAAGAAGATAGAGTGCAGTACGGAGGGGAGTGGAAAATGCTGAAAACATTGCGATAGAAAAACTCAGGAAAAGGAGTCATTTTACGTAATTAAAATGGAGGTTATAGAGTAACATAGTACGCGATTGCAGATAAAAAATGAGGCATTACAATGGTTGTCGATTTCAGATGTATTTTGTTGTGATAAACAAGGAATATTCGAACATGAAAATTGTTTAGATAAGGACGATTAGCCGTTAAAAAAGGTAATAAAAATTATCATGGGTCTTATGAAATATTTATATTAAAGAATTCTCATAAAAGTTAACGACACTGAAATAAAAAAGGATTTATTGCCAGGTGGGTACAGGAACTAATGTATACAACTGTCAAGGCATATGGTTTATGGGATTTTGCGTAAGAACGGGACAAAATTTGGGAGGCGATCTCTATGAAGCAATAAAAATGACAGGAATTTAAGGGCCGAAGTGGGGGTATCCCCTATAAAGATGTTAAAAATGATATATTTATTAATAACAAATAGAAAATGAAATTTTCTAAGAGGCAGCAAACATCAAAAAACGATATGGTTATATCAGGGAAGTACGGGGAAGTGAGGGGAAAGGAGATACGACAGAGAAAAACAAAGGAAATCTTAGATTAACAGTGAATAAAATAAATACGGCTTGAAATATAAAAACCTATAGAGATATGAACAATAACGTAAGGATAAATAAGGAAATTCATGGAAAGAGTGTCGTGAATAAAAGAAAATTCGAGAAAAAATGGAAAATTCAAATATACGACGTAAATAGAGAAAATTCGGTTTTAAATGGAAAGGTTCATATAGAATACAGAAAAACTCGAGGAAAAATAATAAAATAAAAATGAACAATTTGCGAGAAAGGCTTCGACATGAAGATATCTCTGATAGGCGAATTTGGGGACAGATTTGGAACATATGGTAGATGCCGTACGCACGGACATGTTACGGAATAGATGAAAATAGAACTTTAAAATTATTAAATTCAAGCTAATTTTGTATGAACACCAGGACAAAGGAAGTTGGGCCATTAAACATGGATCTTACTAAATCCGGATCTTGTAAGTATGGGAGTACGAGACAGAATTTAATGTATCCAACACGGAAGGTACTAAGAGACCGCATTCGACAATAGTGGAGAGGTTTCAAGAAATTACGAGTTGATAGTAATTAGATTGGTTTATTACAGGAGATTCAGATACGATCTTTTGGACCTGAGAGGGGTATAAAAGTCTAGACAAATGCCAGTTGAGGACAGTCTACGTCGTGGTCGAAAAGGTTGTAACTTCGCGGAACGTGACGAAACGGTGGGTGACTTAAAGTGGAAAAATTCTAAGTGATAATTATTTTGATACTTAGAAAAATTTCACATTCTAGTCAGTGATATACAAAAAAAATACTTTGCAGTTAGAGTCAGTGAAAATAAAAATTAAAGACAACGCATTAATTACTTGTGAAAAATAAAAGTGCTCGTGATAAATACAATTTGTTTTAGTGGAAAATTCGGATTTTATAATCACTTAATATCGTATTTTTAAACTTAGAAATTTCGCGTTTAATGTTAGTGCAATAAATAACTGAAGTGATGTGATAATTTAGCGTGATGAAGTTATAATTAAATACGTGTGTTCAATCTAAGTGAAAGTGTTCTAACAAATAATAAATATTTAAATTAATTATCTTAAATAATAATAATAAAACAAAATAATATTTTATTAATACATAAAAGTTCGGAGGGATAAAAATTTAATTTAACGACAATTTACCATCTCTAAATTAATCGTGAAGTAACTATCATTTAAAGTGTTATCTAACCAACGAGTTTTGAGATAAAATACAGTTTAGAACGATAGAGTTCATACATCATTTTAATTAATTAGATTAAATGAAAAAAAAAAAAATTGAAGTCAAAAGATTTAATTAAATTTAGGAAAATAAAAAATTAATTTAGGAAAATCGCAGCAAGGTTACCGTGTATTTCCCGGTCGGAAAAAACCTTGGTAGGGGTAAGTCTTTTCCGTTATAAAATTTTACAGATTCCAAGGAGAAGGCGGAATGCAGCAAACATTGGTATTTGGATTAATTATTTGACCAAGATATTACTCGCTTAATATGTGATATGTAACTATATTAAAATATTATAAGTATAATGAGTATATTTTATATATTTATATATGTATGTATATAAACATATATATATGTAATTTTGTTCCCAAGAAAAAATTTAATCAAAAAGGAAAACACTTATATAAAAAGAGGAAAAAAGGGTATCGATTCCTACCTCTGAATTCACCAATAACTATTAAAAGTAGTTATGTGTGATAAATTTACAAATCAATATTTTATATTTAATGTTATGTATGTAATAATATAATTTCAGAAAATCCAGAGCATTTGAAATAAGTTATGATATTAGAAATTATTTCAATCATAAAATTTATGTATGTACATATCCATATTATAAATTATTTACTGAGACAAAGTATATATAAATGAATAAATATGTATACGTAATCGGGTATCAGACTAGACAATTGCGCTAAGTACATCATTATCAAACAAAGAAAAAATTTTAGAGTCATCTCACACGTCTCCGGAATGTCTAAAGTAAACATACCTCATACGCTCGAATCTAGGTCACGAGGCCGTCGAGAATGTTTACAAAGCTCAAATTGTTTACAAAATAAGTCGGTCACTGGGGCACTAGTTCGAATACAGTAAAAAGAAAAAAAAAAATGACCTTGATTAGTGGATATCGTACTTAGGTATTAACTTCTAGGAACGGGATAAAATTATTATATTGCGCAATTATTAGGAGCAAAAAGAAAAAAAAAAAATTTAAACACTATTTTTAATTTGAACGTAACGAGGTATCTACAGACCTAAGCAATTGAAAATTAACAGATTTATTATAGCAGTTCAAAAGGGTGTATTGAAGATTTACATGAAACAGTTGAAAAATCACGGGATAGCTTAATAAGGGGTAATGAGGATTTACATGATTCAATTGAGAATCACGGGATAGCAAGAGTTTATCAAAAGTTGAACATTGGAGGGGAGGGAAAGAAAAAAAAAAATACAGTTCAACCAACAGAAGGCAGTGTTCGCTTCTGTAACAAGGACCATTAATCAAACCATAGAGATGGCGGATCTCTCAAACAAAACCGTCAACAAAACCAAACAAAAGCTTGGAGTTATGGCGAATCTCCAGAACACATCGCCAGATAAGATCTTAATGTACGAATATATATTTATATCACCCACTATTCTTACGTATGTATTCGGTATCAATCTGAAAATTTCGCAGAATTTGATGGGCGAGATCCGAGCTCGGGATGCGTTGCAAGTAGTTTCGTATTGCGAGTTATAAACCTTCCCAAAACGTATGTTTACATATATATCTTTTTATGTACTGTTCATTGAATGAAACGAACTCACTTACAATTAGTGCTTTAGGCCTGTCGGGTCACTCTCGTCTCATTTCTTGAACGTGGAGGGAGGATTCACGACCCGTAACTCCACACAAACCCGTGAGTATATGATTGCATATAGGACGAAACCGGTTCGCCCTAAGTAAATAGTAAACTTTGGAGGAGTAGGAATTTGGAGGTATCTGGGCTCGGGGGAAGACCTGAAGGCAGTGCATGATGGCGAAAGGAAGGTTCATTGGGACGCGATAACTTAGGTATCAATCAATTGAACCGTGCCAAAAGACTGTGCGAATTTTGGGTTGACTTCTGATCACCCTGCTTACTTGATGGAGGCAGGAGCCAAATTTTGCCAGAAAAAGGGTTATTCTGAGTTCGTCAAATATGCAATTAACTAGTTACATTAACCTACTAAATCCATCTTTATATGTACCTTATAGCAGCTGAATCTAAACGGAGGGGCGCCCAGCAGATACGAGATACAATCATAATCAAATTTACTAACATTTAACCATTTGAGTTATATTTAATTATCTGTTCAATTTGTCATGTGTAGTTTCGATTAGTATTGCTTATTCATGAATTCATTAGGATGTAGGGAATCATAATAAACGTCAAAGGGAAGTTAGTTCATTTCGAGAAATACTTAAGGTTAAATTTGCAAGAGAGAGACCAATACAGTTTTGAAATTCAACACTCTGTTTAGAATCAAGAGGGTTACCACAAAATTTAAAGTAATTAAAGTCCTATATCATAAATCAAAAAAATTACACAACGTTTGATGGAGTTTAATTACAACCTAAATACGAAAATATTTACGTTCAAAGTCGTAAATAACGTATTTATTAGTTAAGTACATATACCGCTAAAGGTATGTAGTACAAGGGAGCTTTAAGTAGCTTTCTGTAGTTATCAGAGGAAATAAGGGTCCAATTTTATAAAGGCTTGTGTGACGTAGGGGAGGAATTTTCCATCCCTACCACACATATGCAAAGCCTTAAGAATTTAAATATCGATCAGAGCCAAGAGAAAAGGCGAGAATATTATAACTGTCTTGCCGATGAAAGGAGAGTTAAATAAGATATAAATAAGTATCAAAAGACGAAATATTACGACTGGTGCCAAGTGCCCAGGAGTAAATAAAATACAGACAAATACAAGAAAGTAGAAAAGACATACATCACACCTCTTTAAGCCATATTTTTATTCTTGATTTGTATTCAATTGGATTTTTTATTAGTTTTATGTCTTGGGGGAGGATGTTATGGAGTTTTGTTGCAAAGTATGTATAGTTTCTTTGTCCAAATGTGGTTTTATAACTTGGAATATTTTTTATATCATTTTTATTCGATCTAGTGTTATGCATACACGGTCTAGTAGAGGATTCATTATTTTTGAAGAACTTCAATAATATATTTTTGGAATATATTTGTTGTACATTTGGTACGTCAAAGTTATTGAAAATTTCAGTTGAAGGCGTTCTAATTGGTACTTTCAATATGGTCTTTATGATTCCTTTTTGAATCGTATTCAGGCTGTGTAGGTACGTATTTGCAGCAGATCCCCATCCTATGATTCCATATTCAATTCGAGAATGACATAACGCATAGTAGACCTTTTTCATATCCTTTTTATTTAGCACGTTTCTTAGATTTTTGAAGAAATATATAAGGCTTGTGAGTTTTTCCGTAATACCTTTGATGTGTAGGTCCCATCTAAGATTTTCGTCAATTATTACTCCGAGATATTTTATGTTTTGTGTTTTTTCGATGACGGGGCAGTAACATTGTATATTATTTCCATGGCATTCATGTAATTTTAGTTCTAGTGATTTTATTGGTTGGCCCCTTGAGTTCATTGAAAATGTTATATATTTTGTTTTGCTTATATTAAGGGTAAGCGAGTTGATTTTAAGCCAATTTTGAAGTGCACTAAGCCCTTTTTCAGCCTCATTAAATGTATCAGTCCAATTTTCTTCTTGAAATAATAAAACAGTATCATCAGCAAAACTGATTACGTTTCCTTTAATGGTAAGGTTAGTTAAATCGTTGATGTAGATAATGAACAGAATCGGTCCCAGTACACTTCCTTGAGGAACGCCATAGTTTAAAGATAGAAGTTTGCTCTTTTGTTTGCCAATTTGTACTTGTTGTTCTCGCCCTGTTATATATGACTCCAATAAGTTAATTGTTGATTCGGCCATTCCTATTTTTTTTAGTTTAGTTAGTAATATTTTATGGTCTATTGTGTCAAAAGCTTTTTGAAGATCTATGAATAAAGCTAAACATTTTTTCCCATCATCTATGTTTTTTATGGCCATGCTTGTTAGATTTTCTATGGCATCATTGGTGCTAAGATTTTCTCTAAAACCATATTGGGATGGTGATAGTAATTTGTTTTGTTCAAGAAATTGAACAATTTGCTTCTTCATTACAGTTTCCAAGATTTTTGAAAAAGAGCTTAAGAGACTTATGGGTCGGTAGTTATATATATCCTTTTTGTTACCACTTTTATGTATGGGTATAACTGTAGCTTTTTTAAGGCATGAAGGGAATACATTTGTAGATATAGACAGATTGACCAAGTATGTCAATGGGAAGGTCAGTTCATTTTGTAGTTGTTTTATTGTTTTATTTGAGATTATGTCATTTCCCGATGATTTATTAATATTAAGGGATACAATTGCATTTCTGATTTCAGTATTGGTTACATCAGTTAACTTTAATTTGTCTATCTGGTTCATATTTTCCTTTTCTTCTGGTAAAATGCTAGTTATTGGTTGTCTGATTTTCTTTGCTAATTGTGACCCTATATTAGTAAAAAATTCGTTTACGTATTCGAGAATTTTGTCCGGATGCTTTGCGAAAGAGATTTGGGTATTTTCAATTGTTAATTCCTCCATGTTCTTGTAATGGGATGATTTTGCATTTGTAATTTCATTAATGATCTTCCATAATTTGCGCGGGTCATTGTTACATTCGTCTATTTTCTTCTTATAATAATTTTCTTTGACAGTTCGTATAACATTTTTGCAAATATTTCTGTACCTTTTGTAGTATCGTTGTATAAAAATATCACGAGGATTTAATTTAGATTTCCTATGTAATTCATCTCTTTTTCTAATGCAATTTATAACGCTTTGAGTTATCCATGGCTTAAGATGTTGGTTTTTATGCGAAATCTTTTTTTCTATTGATTTGGTATTTGATACGATGGTGTATGTTATATATTCAGTGAATTTACTCCAGGCATTATTTGCATCAAGGTTTTCCAGTAGGCTTATCCAGTTTGTATTGAGTAACTGTTGTTTTACATCATTCCATTTGGTTTCTGTCTTTTGCACGATAATTGGGTAGGGCTGCGATCTTTGTATTTTCTTTTTTGTAATAGATAAAATTGTTGTATAGTGGTCGGTTATAGTAGAGGTGAATATGATAGATTTGGTTGATTTAATAGTCTTACTGAACATGTGATCGATGCAAGATTTGTTGTCATTAGTTACACGCGTAGGTTTATTTATCATACTTTGGAGTCCATGGGAGGCCAGTGTTTGTAGATAATCAGTTCTATTGGGATGACCATTTTCTAATATGTCAATATTTATATCTCCGATAAGGAAGACATTTTTTGTGTTTTTTAGAAGATTGAGTTCATTAGAAAGCGTTTCAAGAAACTGATTAATATTAGTTGTAGCTGGTGATCGGTACAGAGCTAATATCGTGGTTTCATCACCCACTTTGATCTTTAAACAGTTTGCATTTGGGAATTTTATTTCATTGACTTCAGTTTTAATGTCATCTTTAATGTACGCTATCACACCATCATTTTTTGTGTAATTCAAATTGGTTGCATATGACGTGTAATTATTAATTTGCAAGGGTGAATATTTATCCTTTATCCAGCATTCAGTGAGGATAATTATATCTAGATTTATTTTTAGATTCTTAATTAGTATTTGAAGTTCATCGAAATTTTTGTTGATACTTCGTATATTTTTATTTAATATATTAAAATTGTTTTTAAGAGTTGACAGTTCATCTGGTTTGTTTGTAGTTATTGTTTCATTATCATTTAAAGTTGTTAAAGCCTTTGGTTCAGAAGTAATCATTGTGGTATTCATTTTCACAATATAAATTATTAAGTGGATTTAGTAATGTTTTTTTTTTAATATAATTTGCTAAATTATTTTTACCATATCATCTAGGTGCTTTATGTAGATAATTTTATCATCTTGTTTTTTACGGATAAGGTAATTTTATGTCAAATAAATAAGCTTACATTCAGTAAGGCATAAAAAAAAGGTTTACCAGAAAAAACAACAAGAGAAAACTTGTAAAGAAAAAAACAAGGATATGCATATACGGTTGTTTACAAATAAGGGGGAAAGGGACAAGGCAGAACATAACACGACGATTAGTTTTTAAATATACTAAACAAATATTCTTTTAAAGCATTGCTCTGAAATTTTTTATTATGCTCGACGTTTTTGTACATATCTGGAAGCGAATTATATATTGTGTAGGCAATGTTGTCCAGCGATTTTAACCCATATTTTGTAGTGTGTGTTTTTTTTTTTATTTTAGTGGTTTTATTATTATTTTGTTTTGAGGAATAACGACATATTATTTACTATTCTGCCTTGAAAATACTAATAAGTAAAACCAATGACGTCGTATAAAGGTCAAATTTAATAATTGTTCAAAGAAATATTGGTAAATATGCAGTTAGTCCACCTCACGGATAATACGGAACGTTCGTGTTGTCGAAGTTTGATGCACGGATAATACGGAATATTCCTTTTTTAACTAATAGACAATTAAAGATGACATTTATCGAAAGTACTAATCTTATAAAATAAATTCTTTAAAATAAACTAGCATATCATCATAATTTTAAAAAACATCCCAGGTTTTGAATGGTTTGTTTGGCAAAGCAGGGTTTGTTTAGCGGGTTTGTGTAATTATAATTATTCTAATACATTTCTTTCCATGTTCTACTGTTATAAATACAGGTACAAACTAGTTAATAATGCATTCACTTTGTTTTATATGGCAATAATATTTTTTCTATGATTTTTTTTTACATGAATACCGCACAAGAGTCCCAACTGCTCCCGTCTGGAGCCAGTGGGACTATGGCATCCCCAATTGAGGTATGTTGTGAGGCTGATGGTAGTGGGGAGAGGAAGGAGATAGGGAATAGGAAGGTGAGGAAGTACCTGGCTATTCAGATCTGGTCACCAAACACGGCTAAAGCCATTTCAAGCAACGTTTCAATTCTGAATGGTGGTCTCACACCAGGGCGATACTGAGAGTATCTTCCACTCTGGAACGTGCAGCAAATATACTATATTATTTTTTAAATGAATAATTTTGAAATAACACAAATTAATCAAATAAAATTTATTTGCCACGCCGGGATTCGATCCCGCGACCTTCGGAGTGCCGGTCAAGAACCTTACCACTGGACTACGCCGGCCGTCATTGGCAGCATCGATTGGCAGCATTGATTGATTTTCTTTTAAATGTCAAATAAAAACGATACGTTTAAAAATGGCGTTACCGCGTAAGTGAATTAATTCAAACAAAATTAAAATGTTGAAGGCATATATTTTGCTTGTTTTTTTTTTATCTCCCCCTACATAAATACTCACTTTTCGTGATAATAAAGCTATATCTAACTGTTTGAATAAGAAATATTGCGTATTAACCTGTAAGCGGACTAATGCATAAATAATGAAATATTTTTCCGTCACTCCTGTACACACCGACCCCAGATGCCTACCCTTCCTTCATACCTTTTAAGAAATTCCTCTCCTTCATATCTTTAAAAACACCATCAATCAAATATGACAGGTCGTGGAGTTACACAAAAACCGATCTATGCAAATCTGCCAAACATTATTATTACTACTTGGCAAGATAAAAGCTTTTCTTTAATTATCTGTTTTTTTTCGTTAAAGTGTCTTACCTGTAATTCTATAATACAGCAATTTTAGTAACATCAAATCGCACTTCACCTTTTTCAACTCCAATAACGTTTTCATTAAAATCAACTGAAAATTAACTTAGGCCAAGGCGATCAAATAATATCCGATATCAAACTCCAAACAAAACAAAAGTATTCTTTTGAACAAGGAGCATTATGAGAATTTTACAGAAAGCGGTACCTATTCAAGGTATTTTCAGGAATGTCAAAGCCTCGACAGATTTTCAACTTATTTCCTCGCTTCATCGGACCTTCATCAACAAAAGTTTTCCTTTGTACCCACAATTTACAGTATCGGAAAAGGGGAAAGTCCGGCTGTACCGTACGGCCGGCAGTTTCTGTGAGAGATTGTGTTGATTTTTCAGTTGCAGTTGATGCAATACCTAACCACGAGTTGGTGGAGTGGAAGTCATCTTCATGTCAATGCGCGTTCGCAAACAGATGGCATGCAAAAAAGGGTATTTGGTGATCACACATGGTATGGTAGTATTCAAACACTTGATAAAGACTGGTTCCAGTGAGGAATCTAAGACACGGATGCATGAAGCATTTGATAACATACCGAGATTAAATCGTTGTTTTGTTTGTAATAACTGCCTTTATGCATTACAGAGCGGTCTTCCCGCGATCCGCCCGCGCCTCCCCCATCGACATGCGTTGGCCTAAGGCGTAACCGTGCGGTCTCGATGTCCTTCCGTCCCCCCTCCGGTAACCCGACGCGCATCTTTCCTCAAGGTCTTCAAAAACTTCCCCTTCTCTCCCAAGTACATTTCTTCGAGGCAAAATCGGGGATCCGGCTAAAGGACGCGGACTTCGAGCATCGTCTGCGGTTGGGCCGATAGCTATACGCATTCTCATTGGGACTGAGCGGTGGTCTATGGAATACTTTCTCTGTCTTTTTTAAATATATTTTATTTTATTTCCGCTACTATAGTAATTACTTACATTATAACATAATCATATAAGTGTTTTTTCCTCATTAATTATTTTATTTACAGAAGGTTTATTCGACTGGTCATAGCCGTTATTTTTATTTTTCTTTTTCTTTTACTAACACTATTATCTCTTCTTGATGTTACCTATTTCAGAAGAATTATTCCACGGGCTGCTACCTCTATTTATCTTTTGTATAATGTTAATGTAAGTACTTGCATACTGCTTACTAACCCCGTATGCATGGACATTGGAGGGTCTAGAGTCGTTCAAATAAATGTAGCTTCGTTCAAAAAAAGTAGAGCCTTGACGTGTGCGGTGAAGGAGGAAACCATATGTTTCTTTATAACGCCGTTGGGAAAGTGGTGGGTCCCCTCCAATGCCTTTATGCATTACGATATTATATTTGACCAATGAAGGAAACTTGAACAAATTAGAAATCATATAAAACAAAGCTATGAGGTGCATAGTAAGGAAAGGCAAATACTCGTGTGCAAACATTTATCAAATGAAAAAGAGCTTAATTGGATTCCAATAAAAAAGAGACTGCTATTTGATATGTTAATTTTTAAACATAATCTGAGTATTCTACCAAATACGGGGTACACTTTTACACAAATCAACTGGACAATCGATATCACCGATCCGGAAGAAAGCTGTCGGATATGCGATTTTGTAGTTTTATAGTAAAGTTGTTTAAAGTTTCGTTTTTGCTGTTTTTAAGATCAAGAAATATATTGTTGTACTGTGGGTCATCTAAAATTCCGAAAATTAGACTTATAAATTATTATCAAAAAGAAATTAAAATAAGATAACAAAATGATTTTCAATTTTTAGCAGATTCGACATTGTTTGTTCTTTTGGACCGTCGATATACAAATTTTTAAATATCTTATGGCCGATACAACCATACACTTTTTCATGGTTGTTTTTCGATGTACCATATTTTTGCAATATAAAACTACCTATATATATATTTTAAATATCTAAGTGATTTATTCATTTTATTGACGAGCAATAAGATCGTAAATATTTATCAAAAGTACCTTTTCTTTTGATATACTGGCATATCTCTGTTATATAGGCATATCATAGGCAGCCAAAAAGGCGCCTTTCTCTTTCATCATGAGTTTATGATTAAATTATGTTTATAGAAAAAATTAATTAATTTTGTGAATATCAAAAGTAGTGTGGGAAATATCTTATAGGTTCATTAAATATAATGAAAATAGCGCAGGGTGTCGGTACTTCCGGAAACCCCCCTACAGTAGCCGGGTAAAGGCTGAGAACTTACTATAGGAATATTACATTACGTACAACACGTGATGGTAGTACGTAGTAGGCTTCAAATCAAGGATGACCTTTGATATTTGTCTGATCAGTTAATTAAGAAATTTCAACGAAAGATTCAATAAGGGCACGATTTTGACTCGACCTTTACGCTGGTGTAGAAAAATGTCTTCAAAGAGTATTTAGTTGTGCCTGCTTTCATCCCTGCAGGAAACCTCGATTGAAAGAAATGCATGACAGCAAAGTCGATGTAGAAATTCACAATGGGAAAATTATTAATGTTCAAAAGGTCAAGTTGATGAAGGTAAGTCATTTAATTTAGTTTTTAAGTGAACAACGGACAAGAACCAGCACCCAGACATCTGGAGCCAGTGAGACTAAAATATCCCTATTGCGATTGCTAATAGGGAGAAGAATTGGTGTAGAGGAAGGTGGAGGAAGTACCTGGCTTTTCAGAACTGGTCATTAACATGGCTAGAGTCATGTCAAGCAACGTTTCAATTCTGAATGCTGCTCTTCCACCAGGGCGGTACTGAGAGTATCTCAGGGAATACCAAAGGAATTCATACATCCGTCACTCACGGAAACATTGACCCCCAGATTCCTAACCACTTGTCATACCTTTTTCCTTCTCAGAACTTCCTCTCCATAAAAAGACCCTCCACACAACATCCCCAAAGATGGCATTGGCCCTGAGTTAGTTTTTTCTCAGGGCCTCCTGTGTGGAGCTAATGTAAAAAAATTGTGTTTATTAGCAGTCACATAATTAGGTAATTTCATACTCCGTTTATCGAATTGTCTTAAAGTCAATATTTGACTTTTGATATACTGGCATACAGAGCTCCGGGCCAAAAAGGCCCCTTTCTCTTTCATCATGAAGTTATAATTAAAATAAATAAAAACAATATAATTAACAAGTTTCTTACATATCCTAACAAACAAATTAATTTCTAAATTTCGCGGAATTCTCATCAACGAAATATTTAAAAAAAAAACCTTTTTTATTGCAAATTATTCGGTTTACATTATATGGACTTTGGTAAAAGGCCGGTTGATGTTTGCTAATTGAAATTCGGCTAAATGTTTGTTTTTGTTTGCATTTAAAAAGATACGTTTTGTTATGAGGATTGTGAAATTTCTTATGAAAAGCCTTTTTGTTTGACTTTTCATTGTTCATTCCATACAAAAATGAAAATATCTTGTGAAGACAGAACCACGCGAAAATAATACGATGAAGTACCGTAAAATGAAGGGTAGAATAATATCGATTAAGGGTGGGTTTCTTCATTTACCGAGAATGCTAAATGCAATGCTAATTGTAAAAGTAAACGATCGAAATTTAAAATTTTCTATGCATTTGACCGTTTACTTTTACAATTAGCATTGCCTTTAGCATTCTCGGTAAATGAAGAAACCCACCATCGGAAATGTGTTTTATAAATTTTAATAATCAATAATTACTATCCGGTTTCGCCCTGGTTTGAGCTTAAATACTCTAACGATTATTGAAGTGAAAACTTCTTTACCATCGTTGCGTTTTGAAACTCGATGAAACGAAAAAGCTAATAGGATTTAGCCTGCGATGGAATGAGATAGACTAATCGGTCTCATCTTTGTACGGTGCTTCGTAGCCTTCTCACTCTTGTCTACTTTAGTTTTATGAAGGTTTCACTTCTACCGCGTGTGAACTGCACACAATTTTATTTCTAGATCACTCTTGCCCATGCTTTAAATTTGTGATTATGCACTTAAATTTCAATGAATAACGTTGAATAATATATTTTGATTTTCAACAAAAACTGCCGTAGAAGTTCTAAGGGAATAAACAATTTTTTTTTTATTCGAATACCTCTCATGAGTCCCAGCTGTTCCCGTCTGGCTCCAGTGAGACTATGGCATCCCCAATTGTTTTTTTTTTTTAAATCAATTAATTGTGAAATAACACAAATTAATCAAATAAAATTTATTTGCCCACGCCGGGATTACATCCCGCGACCTTCGGATTGCGAGACAAGAGCCTTACCTCTAGACCACGCCGGCCGTTATCATTAAGCTTCAAACTTAAACAGTGGCAATGACTTATGAAGTCATACATTCTTATGAAGTCAGAACTAAGCATTTTCTAGTTTTACTGCCATAAACCGACAGGTGACCAAGATGCTTGCCTAATGTTTAACATAATAAACTTTTAGATCTATAAGCACTTTGTGGGTATACATAATTATAATAATTACAATAAAATTACATTGTGTGAATACCACTTTATTGTAGATACACGTAGGTAACCGTTTAAACAACCGTTTTCGGTTCAACCTAATCCTTTATCAGATTGTTTAATATGTTTTACACACCCCTAATGAAGGTTTAGATTGAACCGAAACTGGTTGGTTAAAGAGATGGGATACAAACAAAGTTATTTTATTGTAATTAATATAATTGATAGTTATTATTATTGCATTTGTAAGGTTAGAAAATAAATGGACAACCTTGTGGCAATCGATTGTCGATACAATGTTCTAGTTTTCACCGTCGCTTTATATTTTCTTGAAATCCTTGTACAATTCTGATTGCTTGCGAAAAATGTTCAAATTGATTTATCTGCTTTTATGGGAAATATAACTGTTTGTTCATCCCTTACTGATATCCACGAGTGCACCGCAATATGCCTCAGAAAACAGAGCAGAATCAATTTTACTTGAGTTTTATTTTTGAAATAATTTCTTTAAAATTTTCTACTTTGCGTTAATGGTTTTCATATGTTACGGTTCAGTGACAGGAACTTATATTATCTTGAGCCTCAACTTTAAGGCTTTTTATTTTTTTAATTAGTTTCTATGGCGTACGTAACGTAACGTTAGTAGGTATAAAGCATTATATCAGAGTAAAGTCACAGTTTTCAGACCTCTTAATGGGATTTCTTGTTGTCTTTACATTGTCTGAAAAAGGTTTGCAAGTTGATTTTCACTCTGTTCTCTAAGCTATGTTTTTACTTTAGTTTTAAATGTGTTAATTTGTCCAATGTTTTTTGATCGATTTATAGAGCTTTTTAACGCATGGAATTTAATAGTTCTCTTTCCAAAAGACGTGTTCAAACTGAGAAAAACCAGAATATTTTAGATTATGCCATGTTTGAGCATTTAGGGGAGAAGTGGTGTGCGGTTCGAATAGGACGTGTCTACATTGCTCCTGGTTTCTTTTTTAAATTACTAGTGTTTTGTTCAAGCCGCACACGACCGTGCGGATTGTGGGACATGTCAGAATGTTGCGTGGTAACAAATCGAATCTTCAAAACTATCATAACCTTTATGGTATTACAGTGCACGGTAGGAATTGATGACTGTCATAAGACACGGTGGCAATCAACACAAGTCAAAATGTTATGTCGTATCAAAGCGAGAAGTACTTCTACACTGGCTAGCACGCATCATGCAGATTCAACCTCAATGGTCAAATCCTAGCAGAACAAAGCCGTCAATAACCAAGGCATTACGGACCTAATAAATGTATTAATAAGTATCTAATTAAAAGTAACCAGAACTAGAAAAGTCATAAATTCGTTCTCAAGTATATCAAAACGCACCAATTATCTGTAAAGTATTTGTAAACAAATGCTTTTAATGAATGTAAACTCTATTCTCCTACTTCACACTTCACAAAGTAACCTGGTTCCGCGGGAAGTAATAAACTCTGATTAAAACAAATTGATAAAAGAACAGCTACCCTTATCCATCCCTGTCTTGGTAGACTGTGGCGTATAATGGGGTGGATGGGAGGGAGGGATGAGGAATAGAGAGGAGGTAGTTGGCGGCGGACTTAGGACATTAAATGCATAGTGCAGCAGCAACGGTGCAAAATTGTCGACGTCGTTCTCCACGTGCAATGTTAAGGAGGTTAAAACAATGAAGATTTATTTTACGTTTTTTTGGTATTTTTTTTTTAGATTAACTCCACATAGGAGGCCCTGAGGAAAATAATTTCCCTCAGGGATGTCATCTGAGATGCTGTGTGGAGGATCTTTTTGAGGAGAGGAAGAAATGAACATTGGTCTTGAATAGACCTATGTTGTAGGAAGGAGGAAACACAGAGGCCGGCAAATCGTTCTTAGCCGAGCTTTTGAACACAAGAACGAGTCGAAGAAGCGATCCGTTCTCATGTGACAAATTTCAACCGTGTACATTGGGCACGCGTTTGGCGTGTTTCCCGACTATGCACCGGTGCCGATGGGATCAATGAGGCTAGTTCCTCGGAGCATCTTCCATTGAAATACCGGTAGAATAAGGATGGCATTCCCACCTGTGCTCTAAATATTGCAATCCGTCTGTTAAGATGGGAGAATATATCAAACGGACCGACCGTTTCTGCACAGAGTCGATGGTATTTTTCAGGTATTTTGGAGTTTCAGACTAGAGATGGTTGCCAAATTCAACAGTGGGGCGCACTTGTGATTGGTACACAGTTAGTAGTTGTATACAATTAAAGTATCAAAGAGTTCAAAATACGAATGATTTAACACAGATCTACGAACTTCTACGTATGTGTGCATGTATGCACGTATGGGGTGACGCTGTTGTATAAACAAACAAACCAAAAAATATAGTCAAATTATGAATCTTCATGATAATATTAGGTTTTGAATGATTTTTAAAATTGGTTGATTGATATGAAATCAAATTTTTTTATGTAGAACGCCAATAAAATAGGAAAGTCTTTTTTAGAACTTTTGATAATTTTATATCAGTCTGTACTAGTATTCCAACTCGAAGTTCTTGTGATTTGAATTTTACACAAACTAAGTTTTTGCCCTAAGAATTCTTGAAAGTTTGGATTTGTTTGTTATAACATCTATTAACAGCCGTAGAATTGACGAAAACCTAGCCATTTATATTCAGATAATACAATATACGAGTAAATGGTTATTATTTATAATTTCCTAAATATGGAAGTCGCGGATTCAAATCTATAAGAATGTGACCTTACTGGGATACCCAGTTCTATGGTCCACATTTTACATGGTTTTGTTAATGAATTTTAAATTAGGTAAAGTTTTTGAAAGTATGTTAAGATATTACGAGAGGAAAATTATAAAGCAATATCAAGAATAAACATAACACAAGCCTTAATCATTGTTAGATTGCATCATCGTAGTTATATAATTCCTTCCATTTTGAATGGTTTTTATTACAAGAGGGAAGATATTAAAAAGTTTTATGGAGAAAAAATACATGTTTCATTGCCCAAAAGTAATTTTAATTGTAAATTGGTTTGTTCTAATGAAGATTTTGTGAATCGAAACAATTTTGTTTGTGCAAAGTTTTCTAGTTTTTTAATGCGTGATTAAAAACGTATTTTTATAACATAATTTCACATTTAGTTTATCAGTTTCCTTAAAAAAAATATTCTTATATTTTTCATAGCTCATTAGGTACATTCTTATAATCACTGTAAAAGTCTTGCTGGGCGTAACATAAAATAAAATCTTCCTGTATATTAAAGATATCGAATCCCATAAAATAAAATATTCCTGTATAAGATTTTGAATCCCATTAGGCATTCACGAATTTATTAACTTTAAAGTAGAATCAGGTAGAGTTTTCATTTTATCAGTGAGAGGTGTAATGACTGCTGTTAGTGAGCTAATGGACCATAAAAGCGAATTAAAGACAAATGCTTGAACCCGGTTTTAATTTACCCAAGTTCCGTGAAAGGTTTCCGGCGTTGTTTGGTAAATATTTCATGTAGAGTACGGAATACTCGTCAGGGGGGGCTTTATGGGTCGTGGTGGAAAATGGAGGCACCTGTAGAATCTGTACATCCCCTCAACCCTCACAATGTAGGGGACGCCTTGATAAGCCAAACGGCAATTTCGCAAAGTTGTTTATTTGTATTTTTACGGGATGCCGCGCGAGATTTCCTGCTGGTTGAAACCAGTGTAACTTTAACAACAATATTTTGCAAGTTGTGAAGCTAGAAGATACTTTAGAAAAGTGGAAACTAAAGATTGTAAGTACCAGGTTATTTAGATCTGAGGGTCGATATTGGTTCTACTTAATGATACGGAATTGGCCTTGATCTCAAAATTAACGACTTTTTCCTTAACTAGAGATTATTCCAGATGAGGAATTGTCGCTAAGCTCAAATTAACGTAGTTTTATAACACTAGCAGTGATTCCAGTTCTAAACAAGGATAAGGATTTCTCCTTAATTAGCTGTGTTTCCGGTTCTACTAAAGGATACAAAATTCTCGTTGAACTTAAAATAAACAACTTTTTTGTTAACTAGCGGTGATTCCTGTTCTACGCAAGGATAATAAATTGTACTTAAGCTTAAAATGAACAACTTTTTCGTGAGCTAGGGGTGAAAACGATTCTAATCAAGGATAAGGAATTCTCCTTAAGGTTAAGCGTCACGTACTTTATAATCTACTAATATTATTCAGAATTAAATAATTTTTGGTTTTTAATACTTTTAAAATATTAAGGCAAATTAATTGTTTGCGACAGTACATTTTTAATTTGAATATAAATAAATAGTTTTGTCCATAAAAAACTCAAATCATTGAATAGAGGCTAAAAAATTCAATTTCGTATCGGTGCCTCAATCCAATATTGTATTTTTCAGCCTTTCTTGAAGGATTTGGGTTTGTTTATGGACAAAACTATTTATTTGTATTCATATTGCATATGTACGGGCGCAAACAATGAATGCACCTCAATATTTTAAAGCAAAACGTGCAAAAAGTTTTAAAAATCTAAAATAATTTAATTGGCGCCATCTGTTAATGCGTAGATTATAACGCACGTGACGTTTAATGTTAAGGTTAAACGTCACGTACGTCATAATCTACGCATTCACAGATCGCGCCAATCAAATTATTTTAGGTTTTTAATAATTTTTGCACGTTAAGCTGTTAAATATTAAGGTAAATTAATTGTTTGTGCCTGTAAATAATTAATATGAATATAAATAAATAGTTTTGTCCATAAACAAACCCAAATATTTCAAGAGAGGCTGAAAAATTCAATTTTGTATCGGTGACTCAATCCAATATTGTATTTTTCAGCCTTTCTTGAAAGATTTGGGTTTGTTTATGGACAAAACTATTTATTTGTATTCACATTGCATATGTACGGGCGCAAACAATGAATGCACCTCAATATTTTAAAGCAAAACGTGCAAAAAGTTATAAAAATCGAAAATAATTTATTTGGCGCCATCTGTGAATGCGTAGATTATAACGTAAGTGACGTTTACTCTTAAGCTTAAAATTAACGACATTTTTTCTAACTGCAATAATTCTTGTTCTCCCAAACCACCTAAATATCCCTTCCAAAATCTAACTCATAAAGCTATCAGCAACCTTGCTTTCATTGCGATTCTTTTTCGCTCAATTTTAACATTTCACTCAATCACACTAGGTTTTAATATTTATTTTTTTTCTTCGTTATATAGCAGTGTCAGCAGGTCAATATAACAATATGATTAGAAACCACAATATAAAAATAGAAGTAGAAAAAAAAATTAAATTCACTTATTTAAAAAATTAAAATGGTTATTGAGGATAACTTTATTGCTAAAAATATAAATTAGAAAATATAGCAGCAATAACAGACTCCTTTAGCTAATTACACATTACACCCTTTTAGGTAAAAATACAGTTTTTTTTTTAATTGTATCCAACTAGAGGGTTGACGCGTTAGGTGGCACGAGGCTTGATTCGAAAATAAAAAGGCTGGCCCATTCCAATGTAGTTATAAAAGTATAAATATTAGGTCATTGCAAGTTGGTACTTTCCAGTTTTCCACGAGAACTTATTTGCTTTTATCCACAATAATGTTACTTCATTCGATTTAAAAAAATATTATGGTTTCGCTGCGAATGTCGAAGTGAACACTACCGGCCTTGGTAATAAACGTAGTGTGAATTTTATAAAATTGATTTCACTTTTAGGTTAAAATCTTACTAATAAACTGAAATTGCCTAAACTGATTTTTACACACTTTTTTATACAGCGGAAGAGAGTAATTTATTACGGTCTCCGTTGTCGACGGGAAAGGCTCTCGACTAGCAAGCGAAGGAGAACGCGAGTTCGAATCCCGGCATGCGCTAGTAAATTTTATTTGATTGATTTTTGTTATTTCACAATTTTATTTATTTAAAATAATACATAGGATATTTGCGGCACGTTCCAGAGTGAAAGATTTAATCAGTATCGCCCTGGTGTAAGATCAACATTCAGAATTGAAACGTTCCTTGAAATAGCTTTAGCCGTGTTTGTTGACAAGATCTGAATAGCCAGGTGCTTCTCCACTTTCCTCTTCCCTATCTCATTCCCCTCCACACTTATCTCAGCCTCACAACATACCCCAATTGTGGATGGCTAGTCTCACTGGTTCCAAACGGTTGAGAGTAGTTGGGACTCTTCTCCGGAAATCTACAGTTTTATTTCTAGATTGATGCAATTTTTCACACTTTACCTTCAAAACAAAAGTAACTTTATGTGAAATTTCAAAATACCCCATCCCCTTTATCTACCCCATATAGCAAAATAAAGTCCGGGCAACGCTGGGTGCTTGTTCCAAATAAAACCACAAAATTCCATCTCATAATACCTATAAAACTTCTAAGAAGCAAGGGAGAAAGAAACAATAACAAAAAAAACTTGAAGCTCTAAGTATTCTGAATATACTTGACATTTCTTGAAAAGCTTAGAAGTTTCTAGAAGACAGCATTTTGAGATTCTTCAAATAAATTACTGGAAGATTCCAAAAGCTTGTTTACTCAACAAGAGTAACTAACTTCCAAACATGTTATTGCAACCTTGTTCTACCAGAAAGAAACTCATCTCACTTCTTCACAAAATTAGAATTTAATAAAAATGCGTGTGACGAAAACGTTATGATTAAAAACCGTTACCAAAGAAAAAGAACTATGAATTTTATTCACTATCCAAAAACATCAATCTTACGTTTTGACACTTATTAGAATTTCACACGTTTGAATAACAAAAAACATTCGCGTGTTTGAAAATTAAAATTTGTCCTTCCATAGCAGAGATGAAAAATCGCCGCCCTTGAAATTTGGAAAAAAAATGTCTGAAATATTCATTTATCAAAGAGAAATGTTTTGTAACCAGCTGTGAGGTAACCATCGATCAATGAATGATGTAAACCGTTCATTATTCATAAACTAAACACATTATTTGTATCTGAATAATATTTTTTCAATTCTACAAATATTTTTACACAAAAACGTTGTCGCTTCGCTTTAGTGCCATCTAGCGATTCCAGGCGAAACTACTTGAAAATATTTCATCCCAGATCTAAACCTTGCTTAAGCAGGTCGAAGCCTCTGAAAGCAGAACCTTTTTCTTTTGGTCAAAAGGGGTACCATCGTGAAGGTGGAAAACTCGGATGTGATTAAAAAAATCTAATAAACTGATGATACATTTAAATATATTTCATTTAAAAATAATAAGTTGTATATATAATACATTTAAAAATAATAAGTTGTTTTACCTGGTAAAATCACAAATCAATAATATACCAGTTATGTCTACGGACTGTAGTAAACCTATACAAGTACAATATACAATATTGTGTTATGGTATAATAATAAAAAAATTTATTTTAGTAATTTGTACATTTAAGTTTACAAATTTCTAATATTTCATATTCACTATATTTTTTCAAGTTTTATGTAGCTCCTACAATACATCTTGAACTTTCCAATTGGTGTGGACTTTAAAGTTTCTGGTAGTGTGTTATACAACTTCATTCCCTTGTACAGTAGACTGTTCTGCGTATTCGCTTTGTCCTTTTTTCGTAGCCTAATTTCCTTGCACGTCCTTGTGTTGTATCTGTGAATGTCCTTGTTGTATACAATTTTATTTGAGAAGTATTTTGGTAACGTGTTGTTCAATATTTTGTGGATAAATACCATCGTGTTCAAGGTCAGCATCTGTTTCACGGTTAACCAATTTAGTTCCTTTAACATTTTAATTATTTTTGAAAATCTGTTTCGTCGAAGAATTATTCTCATTGCCCTGTTTTGGAGAATTTGTAACTTATTTTGTTCTCTTTCGTTACATAGGAAAAGTATACTTGAGCAGTAGTTGAAGTGTTGAGAAATAATTGAATTGTATATGGTAGGTACTGGCAGCCAGTGGAAATTAACATTAATTTATGAAAATTAAAATAATAAAAAACTTATTACACCACCAACTGTAATACACGTAAGAACGGCTGCATAAATGTATTTTAAGCAGTGAAAATAGAATATTACGTACCTACTCGAATCAAACCACAGCCGAAATAATATTGTTGTTTATATTTTCACACGAACTGTTATTATTTATGTGAAGCCTGTACGGTTTAAAATAATGTCATAAAACATAATATTGAGGGAGTATTTCACCATCATAATAATAATAACGTAGTATTTATATAGCGCAGTTTTGTGATATTTCACTTCAAGTGCGCTTAATTATAATAAACTTAAAATTAATCCTATAGTGTTCCTTACGAGTCCTTACAAAATACAAAACTGATTAAATTATGTGAAACAAAGAATATACAGTATATATACATCCTGAATATACATCCTCTTGATAGCTTAACCATAGGACAACGTTATTAAAATAAACAAACATAAAAACTTACATTATAACACTATTCACATTATAACACCATTAGATTCGATTACCGAACATAAAATCAGTCTATAAAAAATATAAATTGATAAATGAATAATTGTTCATGCCGAGTAAGTGACATTATGAGAATAAGTTTTTAGACTAGTTTATTTTCTTTTACCAAAACTCATTTTTTTGTAAAAAAAATTAAATTCTTAGGTTCTAAATTTGGGTTTAAATAATAGCTTATATAAACACATTTTTCATGTACGAGTAGGTATCTAATAAGTATTATGCTTAGTGACCGACCGAAGGTTCTGTTTCGGTTTCGGTTTCAGCAAGTTTCGGTAAAAAAATCTAGTTTCGGCAGAAAATTTTCGCCGAACTTTCGGCCGAACCGAAACTCTGCATTAGTAAATTATCGCGCGTCGTTCGGCTGACTTCCGGTGAGTTCTTGGCTCGTGTGTCACCCGCCATCATCAGCTGAGATCGCCCTGCATTAGTAAATTATCGCGCGTCGTTCGGCTGACTTCCGGTGAGTTCTTGGCTCGTGTGTCACCCGCCATCATCAGCTGAGATCGCCGGCCGGTCCGGCGTAATTGTGTTGTGAGTTTATGTGTCATGTGATTTTTTTTTTTTTAATACCTTCAAGAGTCCGAGCTGCTCCCGTCTGAAGCCAGTGAGACTATGGCATCCCCAATTGGGGTATGTTGTGGGGCTGAAGGTACTGGGGAGGGGAAGGAGATGGGGAAGAGGGAGGTGGGGAAGTACCTGACTATACAGATTTGGTCACCAAACATGGCTAAAGCCATTTCAAACAACGTTTCAATTCTGAATGGTGGTCTTACACCAGGGTGATACTGAGAGTATCTTCCATTTGGTTTTTTTATTACTTTTGTCTAATACATTTTATTTGGCATTTATTGAGCATTGAAGTTCTTTCCGTTGAGTTATTCACTCGGATTTATGAACGATGAGAATTATGAAAAAAAAAGTTTTTTATTTCATTTAGCACGTGTAATAAGAATGTTGTGATTGTAAACGCAATTAAAAATTAAAATACTCATTTAATGAGGTCCTTCCTTTATAATGTACCTTAGTGTTGATTATTGACAAATTTTTGTACTAAGTTTTGATGATTTTACAATTTCTGTTTGTTTTATAGATTAATATAAAAAAATATTCATCATAATTTTTTCACATAGGTACTTCAATTATTGCTTTTTTTATTTCATTCTGTTTGTAATAAGTTAATAAGTGCAAAAAATATGGCAAAGAACATATTATATAGATATTATTGTTAAAATAATAGCATTTCCAATAACGTGTGTTTCAATTACACCCCAAATGGTTCGCTACGTTTGGTGATTTAGCAGGGGTGCCCGGGTTCATGGGGTGAGGTTTGTCTAGGTCTTGGAGGCGGATGACGAGGACAAGCTGAACCCCAGATTCCTACCCATCCCTTAAACCTTTTTCCTTCCCAGAACCCTCCTCTCCTTCCTTTAAAAAAATCCTCCACACAGCATCCCCAAAGATGACATATGTGGAGCTCATGTAAAAACAAAACCTAATTGGAATTTAGATACAGTTTACATGTAGAGGACATCCTCTGCATGTAAAACTGTATCTATATTTCTATAAATAAACGATAAATAGTGTTAACCTCAAGTGGCCTCTGAAATAAGTGTCTATAGTCCTGCAAATTTTATACCTGCACAGTGTATAAATAATACAAAATATGCACATTTTTCAGCAGCTTCGTGTTTGTTTATTCATATGCAATGTACAAATAGTTTCGTATTAGTGATCGACGAATCGGTGGATACAATCTTTTAGCCATAGCTGTTACAATGTTTTATCTAATCTCTATTAGAAGAAAGATGGAAGAAATATATTATTAATTTTATTATTTTTATTCGGTTTTTATCATATAATAATTAATTTATTAATAATTATTTAATTTTAATTTATAATAATAACAAAATTACTTTAACGGCTTATACTTTGACTATTTTTTAATTTGATTGTAATTAAATACTCTGTTATATTATCGAACCCATTTTACCTCTCCGTGATAGTTCACTGAATTATCTGACATTATTTGTTTTAAGCTGAAATGTTCCATGGTAGCAGTATTAAGTATTTTGAAATTGAATTTTGCAAAAATTCTGACGGTAATGTAAATGGTCAAAATGGAATCGTTTTGAATATTAATTTTAGTGCGGTTCAAGTCGGTAGCGCGTATTTTTGTTTGAAATCAACTTCGCTGTGTATTCAACACATATAAATTACACATATTAAGAACCCATTCATTATTATTATTTGTTATATACATATATTATGCTATCCGCAGCTCTAAAACTGATTTTTTTTCTCTTTATTGTATAATGCTTTATTTTTTACTAACCAGCTTTACTTCTATGTACCATGTGAAAAGTTTTCTTTGTTATCTAAACACACCTGTATGTACTAAAATAAATAAAATAAAATGTAAATGTATGTAAAAGTCCATAAGGGCGTTAATGATTAATAAATAAATAAATAAATAATATTGTAATGATTGTTTTTGTTTTAAAATACTTATTGCATTCAGTTCCCTCCAATACAAGTACTTACCTAGTTCTCGCGTATTTATTACACTCATATACTCTCTTTATACTTACTCATGTTACATTTAGTTGGTACTTAAAGAAACCTTATTTTTCTTTCTTTTTATAATACTGCATGCCAAAAAAGAAAAAAAAATTTCACAAGAAATGAATGATATTAATTTATAATTTATTTTTTTAAATAATTTTAATTAGATATACTTAGATATGTTTAAACTTACGAGTACTAGACTCCAATTCAAACAACTATCCTCCGTTGGTCACCATGATACAGGCAGCTGCCTAGTATGGTGACCTAATGTATCTCCTGAAGTAAATTTATTATGTATGTAACATGTACTTATAAATAAATAAATTTGTATAACGCCCTCCAAAAAACGGCCCTGAACATATAATCCTTTAAACTTCTGATTTTATGTACCGGTTAAATCTTCCTCACAGGAAAAACTAAACCCTTTCACACACTTTTCCACAAATAATCATCTAGTCAATTCACGCTATGCAATTGCACTATATAAGTATAACAAATACAAAATAATACAAGAAAAACATGTCAACCTACCAGAGACCAAATGGGAAAATAATTCACCGACTCAAGATATTTTCATATCAAAGGGTTCGGTTCGGTGGAACTCCTAATTGGACCTATAAATCCTACTGATCCCTCAGTATAAATATTTAAAAAATCTTTTGTAATCCTGCATGTATTTAAAATTACCGATTTTTGCATTTTTATATATAAATTCTTTGACAAATCTAATATGCGTAAATTTTGAATGAGAGAGCTAGGTATAATAAATTAATGGTAATATTTTTATAGTCTGAGAATGCCAAATTTTTACAATCTCATTTCTAAAATCTGTATATTTTCTATTTTTTTTTAGATTTTTGAATATTACAGGAATTTGTAAAAACGACATCAATGATATAAGTATTTTTTTAATTTTGTCATGTAAAACTATATCAGGTCTATTGTGACTAATTGTTGTAATATTATTACTATTATTATATGAAATTCGCATTGGCGAGGAAGTTGTTACGCTGATGGAAGCCTTGGAATGCCTTCTTCTAATAGTGAAAAGAACTTCGTTATTAATTCATAATTTACGACTTGATTCACACTGTTATTATGTTCATGGATCATTACTAAAAACTACTCTATTATTACCATTGAAAATTGACATAAAATCAATTCTAACGCTTAACGCTTGGCTGATGGTGGATTTTCTTCAATGTTGAAGGTTCAGTTTTCATTTCACTTTCGCTGAATGCGAACGCTTTGCACGCACGCCGCACGGCAGCAGTGGCCTGGTCACACCTGAACGCGGGGAACTAATCGTACTATGGATGCATTGTTACTTTGCATGACAATTGGTCTCAAATTCCTCGGCAGAATTGAAATAACAATACCTATGGTGTTGAGCAATTAGGCAATTACTTATTTCTATTGTTCATCTTAAGTTTACATTTGAGTACAATACTAATTATGCATACTCAAAACTTTGTAGTACCGTTTAATATGTAAAGACAATTATTCATAGTTCGCCTGACTTCGCAAACACAACAAACGTCGCAACACCCAGACCTGCAGAGCAGGTATATAGCTTACCCACAACAAAATGTATGAACTACTTTAGCGTCAGATACGATTTTAGATTTTCACGGCCAAAAATTATTTTGTTATTAGTTTTTGGGGTATAATGCCGTGTTGCGCTACCTCCTTCTTTAGCCAACGTTTCGGACAGCGTTGCAGTGTCCATCATCAGGGCAGATGTGTAATAGTTAGGGGTGATGTTAGTTCTTATCTACTTAGGAGCGATACCGTGTAGCCAGCTCCACTCCTCTGCAAGCTGGCGCTACAATATACTTCAACATGTTTTTTTGTTTTTTTGCTTTGGCGTCGTTAGTGATTTGAAATTCGGATAAATCGGAAATGCGTCACAACTCAGCTCTACACAAATATTAGGTTCTAATATAGTTCGGTAAATTTGCACATCAGCGCGTGCCTCCCTTTCCAAGATGCCTGAGATAGAAATCAAGCGAACGGAGTTTCAAATACTACGAAATAAAAAAAAAGTTTTATATTTGTGAAATCATTATCCAATTTTCAAACCACTTTAAAATATATAGGAAAAAGAAAAGATAGCGACGTCTAGCGATTTTCTAGTTTCACTTCTACCGCGTGTGAATTACAAAATCTGATTTTTTTCTTGGGCATCAACCATTTCTATATATTTAGTTTTGAACAGTCTGATTTTACATGTACATTTGTTACTTAATTTTTATTACGTGTTTGTCTTTAATTAGTGATTAAATGCATTTGTAAGTACTTTGATGTGAATCACTGTTAAAACCTAATAAAAAAAATTATAAAACTAATTACTTATTATTGGTTACCAAAATAATAGCACCCTGTAAACGAACATTATTGACAATCTTCCCCTGTTATATTGACTCATCTCACCGTTCTTCCCCTCCCCCAAAATCACCCCCCCCCCCCCCACCCCCACTACCCCCGTCTAATAAAATCTAATTATTTCTGTACTCGTATAAAAGAAAGTTAGTTTCAAGATTGCGGATGTTTCAAAATTGGTAGCAGATAAATAAAAATTAAGTAGCAAATTTACATGTGATATAAAATTCTTCAAAACGAAAAATTTATGGTACTAATATTGTGACTTCATTTTACGCCCAGCTGCAGGTCTACCACGGTCGAACGATAAAACCCATGCTCAGAGTAGTTAACACGGTATTCGCTAAATTCTTCAACTACGGTCAGTTGGCGTTATTTACGAGCACGGTCAACGTACGTTTCCGACAGTCGGTTGATACGAACCGCCAATTTTAGCACGGCCTCCCGAGTGCCAGATAAACTGCCAACATACAAAACTTTTAAAATTATGTCGTTCGTTGTGCAAAATCACTGGCTTATCAATGAATAGAAGTGAACTAACGAAGCTCTTAGAAATAAAAGGAATCCGTGACGGCAGACGTGATCAATTTATTTTATTTGATCTTGGAGAAACAAAACTGGTTCAAATATGACTAAATACCTCATTAACTAATTAACGTCCGTTTAGTGTCAAAAACTAGATGCGAAATGCAAATGCTTATTGAAGTTAGAATTATAATTCGAAATTTTGAATTTATTAGAATTTCTAATTTTTCTTAGCGGTGACATTTATAGCCAGCGTATATCGATTTCTTATTTATTCCCTTTCAATATCGGTTCGGCTGTTAATAGTGCAACGGTGCTCGAGATATCGATATAAAATCGTCGTATACCTACTCCTATCGATCCGAAATTATAGTGTTATAGATTTAACTATGCTGGGCCCTTGTTTTACAGGTATTCCAATGGAAGATGCTCCGAGGAACTAGAGTCATTGATACCTTCGGCACCGGTGCATAGTCAGGAAAAACGCCAAACGCGCGCCAAACATATATAAACGGTTGACGTTTGTCACATGAGAACGGGTCGCTTCTTCGATTCGTTCTTGAGTTCACTAGCTCGGCCTTTGCGTTTCCTCCCTCTTACAACATGGGTCTCAAGACCAATGTTCATTCCTTTCTGTCCTCAAAAAGATCCTCCACACAGCAACTCAGTGACATAGGCCCTGAGTTGGAGTGAGAGTGGAGTTAATGTAAAAAAGGACCCCAGGGACTCTCCCAACGATTATGAATTACAAGAAAATCGTTCAAAAAGTTTTTAAAGCATACAGTATCATCAATTTGATAAAAATAAATTTGTTGAACAATAATCCAGATAGTAATTCAATATGGAATTATTGGATGGGGGGGCAGGTCATACAACAATATTCTAGCCCCGATCAAAGTGATCCAGAGGCTAATCATTAAAGTAATCCTAAAGAAACCCCAGAAACGCTTTTCGCAGATTTCACGGTGCCTAAAGCAGAGAATATCTTCAAGAAAAATGCAATTATCAAAATTTACAAAGATAATATTATGAAACTCACCAATCCAAAAGATATCAAGACAACATCAAAATACCAAAATTTAATACCAAATGAATGCAAAACAATTATATCTATTTAGGAATAAAGTTTTTCAACAACCTTCCCATTGAAATAAAAAAAAAACCAAAGACATCAATAAACTGAAACTCAAACTGAAGCTACACTTCATCAGGAATAATTAACAAAATAATTACCTGTTTTTCTCTTTCTTTCTATTTATTATTAATCTATATTCATCTCTATTTTATTTAGATGTAACCGTATCCTATGTATGTACACCTACACATATAGATGATCCAGAAGTCTCAATTGATCCTATTATATACTTACCTATTGCATAATGTTATTCTATTTCAGTTATAATTAGTGTAACTCGCTCATCAAGCACAAGAACTAGCTTCTTCTTTGGTGAGATTGCAATTTTATATAATTTCTGTACCGATATGTATAATAATAATAATAATAAATTTGGACAACTTATATAGCGCTGTTTTTGCGAAAAATCGCCTCAAGAGCGCTAAATTTATATAACTCCACTGTACACTTATATATCTATATTAAATAAAAAAAAAAAAAAACAAAACAAAAAATGCTTTTAAAACATTAATGTTAAATAAAATAGAAACTATCGTCCATCTTACTTCATTCTATGAAATTCATTTTTAAAATTATCCACCCCAAATATTTCACAGAACCTTTTAAATTGCCAATCGGTTTCACAGCCGTTGGTATTATGACACCGTCTTACCAAAACTGCTATGGGAATACCTACCAAAAATAATTTATTACAGAGATGAAATAATGCAATAGGTATCCTAATTTCAGGCACGTAGTTTATTTCGTAAAGTGGCATAATGGCAAACGGAACACGAAGAATTACCATTGTCATGGGAACACTTAAAAGGTGTGAAAACTAACAATTATTATTAATTTATGTACAACGTAACGCTATATTATAAATTGTATTATGAATTTCGCAAAGAAATGTTCCGTCGGAACATAATTAGTGTAAATTATTTTTAAGTGGATGGCTTATTATGTTATCAAACAGGGTGATTGGTAATAGATACGAAATTAAGAAGAAAAATAGCGTTTTTTTTTTACATGAATACCGCACAAGAGTCCCAACTGCTCCCGTCTGGAGCCAGTGAGACTATGGCATCCCCAATTGGGGTATGTTGTGAGGCTGAAGGTAGTGGGGAGGGAAGTATATAGGGAAGAGGAAGGTGGGAAAGTACCTGGCTATTCAGATCTGGTCACCAAACACAGCTAAGTTTCAAGCAACTGAATGGTGATTAAGATCAGGGCGATACTGAGAGTATCTTCCACTCTGGAACGTGCCGCAAATGTACTTTACATATATTATTTTAAATCAATTAATTGTGAACTAACACAGAAATTATTGAAGGCCCAGCGAACCTGACAGTGACAAGCTTGAAATATTTTATGTCAGATTTTTTTTTTTACATGAATACCGCACAAGAGTCCCAACTGCTCCCGTCTGGAGCCAGTGGGACTATGGCATCCCCAATTGGGGTATGTTGTGAGGGCTGAAGGCAGTGGGGAGGGGAAGGAGATAGGGAAGAGGAAGGTTGGGAGGGACCTGGCTATTCAGATCTGGTCACCAAACACGGCAGAAGCCATTTCAAGCAACGTTTTAATTCTGAATGGTGGTCTTACACCAGGGCGATACTGAGAGTATCTTCCACTCTGGAACGTGCCGCAAATGTACTATATATTATTTTAAATGAATAAATTGTGAAATACACAAATTAATCAAATAAAATTTATTTGCCACGCCGGGATTCGATCCTGCGACCTTCGGAATGCGAGTCAAGCGCCTTATCGCTGCACTACGCCGGCCATCAGACGCCATTTTTATAAATTTTGTAAACAATTTATTTACTATCTCTGAATTGTTCCAGTAGTGACATGAACGCATGAACGTAGGTAACTGAAATTACAAAAGTACAGTACCAAACGCCCTGCAGAATTTTTTTAATGAGCTAGTTAATTTTTGAGCTCAAGTAAGGTATTGTAAACTATTGTTAAGACCCGGTAGGTCAAAGTGCCGGTGATTTGGCTAAGTAAGACAAGCAGCTGTTAGAAGTTGGATTAAGAAGTAGCTTATGATGTTGGTGAACTGTACTTTCGAACGTTCCGGATTTTGGTTTGTTTATTACGGTGACCGAAAATTGATCCCCAAACATATGGCCGCCCGAAATTAAAATTATTATAAAAATGTATTTTTTTTGCGTTATTTACCAATTTCGAACCCTTTGACTTCAAAAATACCTTTAATAATAAGTTATTATTTACAGTACCAATTTTTATGCTGATACGCTGGTACATAAAGTAGTTTTATTCTTGTTACATTTTAATGAAAATATGTTTCATACTTTATACGGCAGTACAAAACAGGAGAACGCAAAACCTCCACTTTTGATGACCAAATCATTTAGGTGTGATTTGTTAGATGTGCAGTTGTTTCTTTCGCTCAGTATCCGGGGTTGGAAAGGGCAATAGACAGCTCCACAATTTTGCTAACTAACCAACCATCGCGCCGTTTCCTCGCAGGGGTAGGCAGAGAGAACGGACCGTCAAATAACTCGGTCTTGGCACACACTCTTTACTTCATTCACATTCTTACATCGTCTCATACGTACGCTTCTATTATTCTGACCCTTGACATGGCCAGTCTCAAGTATCTGATTCACTTGATCGTGCCATGTTTTCCTCGGGCGTCCCCGACTTTTTCTACCATTCATATTTGCGTCATATATTCTTCTTAAACTACTTTCTTTGTTCATTCGCTCTACATACATGCCCAAATCATTTGAGGGTCCTTTTCAATCTTACTCAATCTTAAACAGTTTTGCATTACGCATATTATTAAAATGTCGGACACCCGCGTTTCCTCTTGAATCGTGATATTTAACAAACAACTCTAGTAAATTGTCTAAATTGTCTAGTAATATTACATTCCCGTGAATACAAGCTTATGAGTCCGAGTGGTTAAAAAGAAGTTAATTTTGTAAACAAACCTGAAAACAATTTAGAAAACAACTTTGAAAACAGTAAAAAAAGTGAATTACTTGTTTATTCCCAATATTTAAATTATATATTACTAGCTGACCCGGCCACACGTTGCTCTGGCTAACGAAACCTTTATAACCAACGCCATCTGTTAAATCAAATCCACACCACGCTGCCAGCTGCACGCTGCCGGTTGGTCAGATATATTATAAAATTCAACCAATTACAATTTATTTGGGAGGCGGGAATGGGTACCGCCGCCCCGGGAACCTTTATTGGATAACCAACACCTCTGCCATAGGTCACCCCAAGTGTTTCGCTACGTTTGGTGATTTAGCAGGGGTGCCCGGGTTCATGAGATGAGGTGTGTTTAGGTCTGATGACCAGGACACACTGAACCCCAGATTCCTACCCACCCCTTAAACCCTTTTCCTTCCCAGAACCCTCCTCTCCTTCCTTTCCCTTAAAAACCCTCCACACAGCATCCCCAAAGATGACATAGGCCCTCAGGGAAATTATTTTCCTCAGGGCCTCCTGTGTGGAGCTCATTTAAAAAAAAAAAAAATAATTTACACAATACCTTGACAAATTATATACATAAAAACCTTCCTCGTGAATCACTCTATCTATTGGTGAAAACCGCATGAAAATCCGTTAGTATTTTACTTATAATAGTATTTCACTTTATTTACCTTAGTTCCTTATTTCACCTTAGTTACTTAATGAGGAAAATATAAACACATCTAAGAATGTAAAATACTTGGGACACATTATTACTGAAGACCTCTCGGATGACGGTGATATTGAACGACAGCGGAGAAGTATCAGTATACTGTCTAATATGATTGCCCGAAGATTCTTCAAATGCAGTAACAATGTAAAAAAACATTGTTCAATGCATTTTGCACTAACCTATATACATGTGAAACATGGTGTCACTACCGTACCAGCTCAATAGAACGACTGCGGATCCAATATAATGATGCTTGCAGAATTATATTTGGATACAGAAGATACAGCAGCGCATCTTCAATGTTTACGGAGCTAGGACTACACGGATTCGCTGGTCTGATGAGACACCGGGTCACTGGAGCCAGGATGCGGCTAATGGCTTCCGATAACAAAGTGGTGATCGCAGCCTTCCAGCACCAAGCGCCACTCCTGAGCGAGCGCTGGGCCCTAGCTCACTCCAGACCACGTCCTACATTATAATTGATTATTTATTTTATTTCTATTATCGCTTATGTCTTTTATATTTGTTTGTTCTATTTACTTTTTTTACTTTATCTGTTGTGTAAATATGTACAACTTTATGGGACGTGTGGGATTGCACTATACTTCCCACATCCTGGAATAAACATTATTATTATTATTATTACACATTTACATATTTTCGAAGTAAAAATAAGCATTAGTAAATGCCGGAAACGGTTTTTAGTTTGATGGTCATGTTCAAAACATTTAAAATTCGTTATAAGTTTTTGGATATTTAAGATCGCTTTCTTTTAATTGTTTCAGGCAGATGATTGCGCACTTTAACGCTTGGAAAATTATTTTATCGTCAATTTTCATCACACTTTACAATCATCAAGTGACCGATTCATTCGGTAATTGCGGATCTAAGTAATTTGAATTCTAATCGATTATGCCTTGTGAGAAGCAAATATTTCGTGTTTTGAAACGTTATTTCTGTTACCGATTATATTGAATAATTTTGAATAATCCATTGAGTTGAATCATTTCGATTATTACATAAACCGATATTTAGGAATGGTTATTTATCTCGATTTTGCTCGTCACTAATGTTAATGAAAACACAAGAAATCAGATGAGACTAACTAACCAACCATCCAAAGAATTCATCATCGTCATTCATCATCTTTAAGAGAATATGTATTTTGGACTAGCATACCTCGTTAAACGTAGAACTGATTTTGAAAATGTCCAAACTGCTCAAGAAATCAGAACCTAGGATCATAATCTTTTACTTATCCCTTTCGCTAAAACAACTTTTGGCCAAAAAAATTTTAAACACTTTGCAACAAATCTGTGCAATGCACTTCCACTGGTCATTAAACAGATTACAACTTATTTACAATACAAATATTTTATTTTATTTTTTACTTAATACAATATAAAACACACATCAAGTCTTGGATTATCACAGCCAAGACAGATCTAAGATCAACGATTTCGTCAAAATACAAGAAACCAGATGAAACTAACTAACTAACTGATCTAAAAATGAACTAATCTAAAAAGAAATGTTTGAGGAGATTCATCATCTTTAAACTGTGTTTTAGACATTATGCAACTTTTTTTCCAAAACATACTAGCATAATATCTCTTCAAATCTATAGGATCATAACCTTTCCCTTATCCATTTTGCTAAAACAACTTTTAGCCAAAGAAATTTTAGACACTTTGCTATCAAAATCCACTGGCCAATAATCAGAATACAACTGATTTTAAACATAAAACAGACATGAAGTCTTGGATCATCAGCCAAAAAAATCATCAAAACACAACAAACCAGAAGAGACTAACTAACTAAGGTATCTAAACATGAACTAATCTAAAAAGAAATCTTTTGGATAAACTGTGTTGTGTACCTAAGACAACTTTATGCCTACAACATAATAGAATTCCTCTTCAAACTTAAGAACTGCTTTTGAAAATGTCCAAACTACTCGAGATACTAGAACTAAAGGTCATAATCACTTATCTCTATCGCAAAAACAACCTTTGGCTAAATAAATTTTATACACTTTGCAACAATGCTATCAACATCCACTGGCCATTAGGCAGAATACAACTTATTTTAAATATGAAACAGACATCAAGTCTTGGATCATCAGCTAAAAAAAATCATCAAAACCCAAGAAACCAGAAGAGACTAACTAACTAAAGAAATCTTTCAGGAGATTCATCGTCTTTAGGAGAATCTGTGTTTCGGACCTAAGACAACTTTATGCCTAAAACATAATAGTATTCCTCTTCAAACATAGATCTGCTTTTGAAAATGTCAAAACTGCTACAGATACTAAATCTAACTAACTAACCATCACGCCGTTTCCCCGCAGGGGTAGGCAGAGAGGGCGGACCGCCAAACAACTCGGCCTTGGCACACACTCTTTGCCTCACGCACATTCATACATCGTCTCATACATTCTCTTATATTATTCTGACTTTTGACATGGCCCGACTCAAGTATCTTATTCACTTGATCGTGCCATATCATCCTCGGGCGTCCCCGAAATCTTCTATATATTCATCTTACACTACTTTCTCCGTTCATTCGCTAAATCTAAAGGTCGTAATATTACTTATTCCTTTCACTAAAACTATTTTTGGTCGAAGAAATTTGATTGCTTTGCGACAAAGCTGTACAATGCACTTACACTGGCCATTAGGTATAATACAACTTAATTTAAGTATAAATATAAGACATATACAACCTCCGTCGTCAGGGGGCAAGGCCAGCGATCCGGAGGTCGCGGGTTCATATCCCGGCAAAGGCAGATAAATTTCATTTGACTGATTTGTGTTTTCACAATTTAATAATTTCTAATAATATAAGCTGTATCTGCGGCACGTTCCAGAGTGGAAGATACTTTCAGTATCGCCCTGGTGTAAGACCACTATTCAGAATTGAAACATTAATTGAAATGGCCTTAGCCGTGTTTGGTAACTATGGCTGTAATGTGTATTCAGCCAGTATAATGTATGTAGTTATGAAATAGCCTAGTACTTCTCTACCATCCTCCTCCGCATCTCCTGCTTCACCGCACTTACTTTCAGCCTCACTATATACCCCAATCTGGGATGCCGTAGTATCACTCGCTCTAGACGGGAGCAGTTGGGACTCTTGTGAGGTATTCACAATTTTAAAAAGAAGACATCAAGTATTGGATCATTAGACAAAACAATTCTCACTTCAAATATTCAATCAATACCAATCCATAAGCACGCACTTCTTATGGTTCGATGCTATTTATTTATATTTTTGTTACATTCATTAATAAAGGTGAATAAATAAAAACATAAAAAAAAATAATTTAAAAAGATATAGACATTCTACAATGGTTTCGCAACACACAACCCGAGAAATTCACAAACATCATTCACATAATGTCTTATGAAGTTTAAAACCATTTCATATGGTGTTATGAATAACGTAACAATTTAATGGTGTTATGAAAAGGTCTCGTAGATTAATTCACACACGGTTCCACGTTTCATACTCATTCTGTGATTTATTTTTTGCTTGAGTCGCTATTGAGGTTTATGAGTTGCATCACGTTAAAGGTGGATAAAGTGGCGTATTGAAAATTCAACACACCCTGGGCAAATTTAGGCAACACCTTCACGATGATTTTATTTGATACTAGCAGACACGGCCACACGTTGCTGTGGCTAACGAAACACAATGCCATTACCCAACCTTTATAAAATCTACACCACACGCTTGCCAGCTGCCCGCTGCCTGAATTGAATATTTGAATTTCTCGACTTTTCTCTACCATAATATACATGTTTTATACATACAAACCTTCCTCTTGAGTCACTCTATCTATTGGTGAAAACCGCATGAAAATCCGTTGCGTAGTTTAAAAGATCTATGCGCACATACATTTTAAGCGACTTCATTTTATACTATGTAAAATGATAATGATTTCCAAATCGAATTAGTTATTGCATTAATTGATTTGTCGGTAATTTAGTCATTTGGGTACTTTAAAAAAATAATCTAAGGTTTTGGAAATGGCCCCTATATTTTGTAACCATTACAAATAAGTTTAACAAAATCCTTAGTGCTAAATCACAATTTTCGATTAACCTTTAGGTACCATAAATCGGTTCATATTAGAGATTCAAAAAATATGCTTTGGATAACTTAAAGCTTTTCCTATCATTTCCATTGAGTAGAATTAAGATATAACTGTTATTTTATTTTAAAAAAGTACGTCTAAACTAGTAAAAAATGTATGTTTCATTAGAAATGTATGGACGCATAAAGAAAAACAACATTTTAAAAATACAATTTTATGGCTAAACCCTAGAGACTTCGCTTGCCAAAATACATTTATGCCTATTATCTATATTTTTGACAAAAGGGCTCCTCTTAACTCCCGTGCTTTGAGCTTTGGTACCATGTTTGCAGGCTTTGTATGTCTAAAATTTCCAGTTAAAGACAAATATTTTCAGCACCTCTCTGTCATTTCCATCATAAGCTATCGGTTCCATGCCAACTCTCAATCAAGTCACCTCAACAACTCTTTGAAAAGTCATTAAAAGAAATGAAAGAAATAATTTCAAAATATCCGTTATCCCTAACCTAACTTAACCAATTTAACGATTTTTTTATCATCTCTCTTAATGACCTTTCTGAGGTGGTTTTAAGTTGGTTTCATTCTGAGTTGGCCGGGTCACCGGAGCTCTATTAGATTTGTACCTAACCGATGGTGCAAATCTAATAAATTAGTTTTCACGAATTTTTTTATTAATTTTTTTTTTTTATCTTAGGCAAAACCGGTTTCTATTAAATCATCCAAAACAATAATTCTAAAATAGACGTTCAGTAAATAACACTATTAATTTCGATGTTCAAGCCAAATTTCGGCCCCTTTGAAGGAAACCTTTTTTTTGTCACGCCACTGGGACTAGGTACACCAACTTGCCAGAGAGTGTGAGCATGGCAACACTCATTAAGTCTTCAAGAAATATTTGCGCAAACGACGAACAAGTCGTCAGCCCAATTCTGACACCATTTGCAAAGGGCAGCGTCACATTACATTCGTAATAATAGCAAGTGTTGCAAAAATTACTAATCTGATTACATTTTAGTATGAATATTGAATTGTGGACTGTTTTACTGATTCAACATTGGTGATCTGCAGTCGTGCTAGTCGAATGATGAGAAGTTAACGAAAGTTATCCTATCAATTTTAATCGACTGTGCTAGAGGGTAGGGGGACAGATCGAATGATTTTCTCATTGTAAGTACATTACATTGTAAATCTAAGTGTTATTCATTATTGGGACTTATATCTGCAAAATATTCCAAGTTATTCCATTATTATAAATTTATACGAATTTATTTACAGTTTCGATTTTTTGTAAATATACGCTGGTAAATAAAGTATAAAGATAACCACTTTTATCCTTGATGCATTTTAATGGACGTATATTTAATGCTTTTGTTATTCGGCGGCACATACGTCATTTTTGGAAACAATGATCACTATAAATTTTATAAAGATGACGTTATTGCAGAAGATAGATACTATGGACAATCATATTTATCAGGTTTTATAGTCCAGCAGTAACGAAGTAAACCTTTAAATTGTTGATTCAAAAGTCATGGTCATCATCGAAGGCAAAAAGTAATACCACTACATGCTTTTCCCCGGGTTATCTTCAACACGAGATAAAAGTTCTCACATTATAAATTACGATGGACCTTGCAAAGTGTAAAAAGTACCCAATAATTATATTTAATCGGTAACATAAATATTTGCGGCCTGATTTGAGTGATTTTTTCTAATATTATTTTATGCATGATAGAGAGTGGGGGGGATAGATAAGCGCATGCGCGAACGGGAGATTGTTATGGTAAGCCCACACTGCGGCCAACGTTCCAACTTCAAACGTTTGGACGATCGTGTGGAGGGGTGTTCGTGCGTTGGAAGTTCGAGTTGGAAGGTTGGAGTTCGGGACGGCCAACTCACACGAACCAGCCTGCCGCAGCTGTCCACACCGTGCCGCGTACTATTAAAATGTCTATATTATTACGGAGAGTGGTATAACAATGTTTGAAAACATGTCGTGTATATAAGTATATGATTATACGTACGTAATAATTGTAGGCAACTGAAAAAGATAGAGCGTAGCTACAGCTGTTTCATGTCCGCCATTTTGAAGTACGGAATTCGGGGTTGGAGGGTTGGCCGCAGCGACCACACGATCGGCCAACCTTCCAACTCCGAACTAAGTTCGGAGTTGGAAGGTTGGCTTCAGTCTGGACATAGCATTAAAGGCAATTGTCCGTGTGTATTTTGTATTGAGGTGATCCGATAGTAAATAACTCCTAAGCTAGACCCTGCGAGCGGCTTTTGGTTCGGTTTCGCCCAGTTGAAGAGTTGGTCACCATTCGTAGGGCTTCGCCCTTTTGAAAGGAGAAAACTTACATTATATTAGTTTTACCCTTCAGTCATGGAGAAATTGAAAAAAAAAAACAGTTTGTCGACGCAACCGCACTCAACCTCCTGAACAAAATCGATATTTTCTAATCCGACATATCGCAGATTACTTCAAAACTTGACAGTTCCAGAGCCGCTACCATGGCAACCTGTCAACAATGCAACTGAAACGCGACTGCCGCAGCGACCAGCACTGCTGGTTTTTACACAAACTACTTTACTCAAATACTAAAGCGCACTTGAAGTGAAATAACACAAAACAGCGCTATACAAATGTTACTTAATTATTATTATTTATTACTCGTATTACGAACTTATAACTGTCTTAAAACTAGTACTATATTATTTACATTTACAAACCCAAATTGTTATGATTACTGCCTAGGACTAGGAGAGTCTACCTATGGCTGTTGAAGATGCTGATCAAAGGGTTTCTTGCCTAGAAATGCACAGTTCCGACAGGAAGGGTGTCACGGGTGGCACCATGTTAAATATCGCTTTAAAAACCATCCAGCAGAGTTTGAATTGGAATCTCTCAGGGCACTTACGCCAATGGAGGGTTTCGCAGATGTTGTGATATGTGGGAATATTTACAAACGCCGGTTATCAGGATGCTGTAGCTTTGAAAACTGACTGTCAGTACATATTTTGAAACCCAATATCAAATGAACAAACCAAGTGCCTAAATGCCATATGGATCTAAAATAAAGTGTAGGGAATAACAACTATAACATTTTTGGTATGTGGTACAAAGCATTTGGTAAAAAGGCAAAAGTTTCGGGGTTCAATAAAAGCAATTATGTATTCTAATGATGCAATGCACTTTGCCTATTAGGCCCCAACAATAAAAAACCTAACAATACAGTATTCGGTAGGCGGAGCGTAACTTTGCTATAAATCGAAGTGAAAAAAAATGTTTCGGAAGCCGATACAGTTTATTGAAACACGAAATCGAGAGCGGATTGTTCACCAAGTTGTTTATTGTCTGAATTCCGGATCTGGGTCAAAGTAGACCGAAGGTAAAACGGCCTAAGCGAACGGTTTCCTTTAATTGTTTTGTGGTTCGGCACACAAATATTAATGTGACGGAACTAATAAGATGAAAGACCTTCAATTGTGTTGTTTTTATATAAAGTTATGTAAGAAAGTGAAAGATGGATTTATGGGAGGTAAGGAAAACTGAACGACATAAATAATTAAGTTAGGTTAGATTAGATTTTACCAATCACAGTGATATTTCGTCATATTTGTTTCTGTTTTTTTGTCTTGTTTTAAATTTTAAGTTAATACCACAAAGGAGAACTTGAGGGAATTAGTTTTCCTCAGGACGTGTTTCATCTTCAGGGGTGCTGTGTGGAGTTTTTTGGGGGTTGGGGGTATATATTTAACTTGGGACTTGAAGATACCCACGTTGTAGAGGGAAGTAACTCTTAGGCCGATAAATCGTTCCACAGCCGAGTTGTTGTACTCAAGAACGAGTCGTGGAAAAGGCCCGTTCTCATGTGACAAATGTCAACCGTGTACAAATTTGGGTGCGCGTTTGGCCTGTTTCTCGACAAGGCACCGGTGCCAAAAGGATCAGCGACGCTAGTTCCTCGGAACACTTTCCTTTGAAATATAGGCAAAATAAATACAGCAATCCCACTTCCGTTCGTTAAAATAGAGGAATTTATCAAAAGGACCGTCCATTTCTGCCCAGGGTCAAGAGTTTTTCAAATACTTGTTTTAAATTAGCTCCGTACAGGAGAATCTGGCAAAAATAGTTCCCCTCAAGGCCCTTTTAGAGGGGTCTTTTTAGAAAAGGAAGGAGAGGAAGTTATAGGAAGGAAAAAGATCTGAGGGGTGGGTAGAAATCTGGGGGTCAGTGTATCCCGGAGTAACGGTCGTATGAATCCAAACCTCGCATCGCGGTGCAAAGCAATGTTCCCCGAGAGGCCTGCTGGAGAGGGAAAAGGTATCGTTCAACCAATCTCTCACTAAGCTAAGCAGCAGGTGGGAAAATGCATGTACCGCCAAGACCTAGACAAGCCTCATCCCTTGAAACTGAAATTAAAAGTGCTAATACACCAAACGCAGCAAACCAATTGGGGTGACCTATGGCAGGGGTGTTAGTTATCCAATAAATGGTTCCCGGAGTAGCTATATTTGTCGCCCAACAAAAAATCAAAAAATTTAAAGAGATGGCTGCCAAATTATGGCGCACCTGCGATTTGTACAGGGTCAGCAGTTGTGTACTAGTAGAGTATCTGTGAGCACTGTTTATCAAATTGATTTTGATTTTGCGCATGTTTCTCGAGTTGATAAAAATGTATCTTGTAAAGCAATTTTTGCACTTACATAAATGTACAGGGAATTCTGTGAGTTCAGCTCACAAAGTATTCATTTTAATTTAAAAAAGCCGCAGAGCAGCAATAAAATTTAACCACACGTTGTACAACGTAATGTGCATTGCATTCAATTTTTGTTGTTTTTCTCACTAACAGACAAGTGGTTGTCTACTGTCACACGCAAAAGGTCAAAACATGGTAGAGAAAGCACTCTTGTAATTCTGTCTTGAACACGATAAATGGAGAGTTCCCGACACTCTAATTATTGAAGAAAACTGCCAACCGATTACCATGTTAACAATCTGTCGAAGATGTTCGACATTGTGTGTTTTCTCCATGTTCATCGCTTACACTGTTTACTTGGCTAGAGATTTCCTGATCTGATGAAAGCAAGAATCAGCATTTTACTAGAAGGTATGTATCTAATTCAATCATTGGCAATCGCCCTTCAAAATCTATTAAAAAAGAACTTCTAACTGTCACTGACTTAAGTTATGTGTAGGTACTGACACGGCCGGACAAAACTGCCTTCTAATGTAGTTTGTCCAGGCTACGAATAACAATATTTTAAAATCTCCTACTATCGCCAGAGTAAGTGTAAAAAGTTGCGCGATGGAGGTCTTATCCAGCCGAGGAATGGAACTCATGATGTCTGGATGGAACGCCGAAACCCGATGACAACTCAGTTACCAACCGGTCATAGCAATAATAGTACCTATATCATATCTTTTTACAGAACGTAAAAGACGTAGGTAAATGATCCTATGAAATACAAAATATCAGTTAAAGCATTTTATCGCAATAACTGCACCAACAGATTTTGTAGAAGGCGTTCAAGCATTTCGGTGACAACTTTACCGTCTAGAGTGCAGTCAAAATCTATTTTACAAATAATATACCCTCATAAGCATTAGTTTTAAGACCCCTCCGAAAATCGCGAATATTCACTTATAATGTCTCAAAAGAAATGTCAGTTTTACGAAAGCTTTGTGTAATTACCGTTATAAATGAAACATTTCTGAACGTAGCCGAATACTAAAAACTGTTTTAGAAAGGTTACAAAATAAGCTTTCAAACTGTTATATTATAAATAAATATTACCATTTGTAAATATTAAAATTTAGAATGCAAACATTAAAATAATGTTTGCATTCACAATGATGACAACAATGACAGAAAAAATATAGCAGAGTTGGATAATGGGCTGTGAGTTCCAATTGTGACTGTTACCTTTTAATTTTTCTGTGTCTTGTTTCATTTAGATTTATTATTAATATCTTCTTCTTTAACGATACATATTACACTAATAGGTGTATATAACCTTCAAAAGTTATGAAAAAGTTATTCGAATAAAATTTTTATATTATTTGGTTCACACTTAAATAGTTGCAATTTAGTTTTTTTTTAAATCTGTATAGGTCATAAAGAACTGTTTTTTTTTAAAGTTTGCAATGTTAAAAGACAAAATAAAAAGTCTAACTAACTCATCACGCTATTTCCCCACAGGGGTAGGCAGAGAGGACGGACCGCCAAACAACTCAATCTTTGCACACACTCCTTGCCTCCTTCACATTCACACATCGTCTCATACATGCTCCTCTATTATTCCGGCTCTTCACATGGCCCGACTCAAATATCTGATTCACTTGGTCATGTTATGTCTTCCCCGACTTTTTCTACCATTTGTGTCGAATATTCTCCTCACACTCCTTTTCTCGTTCATTTGCTCTACATGCCCAAACCATCTAAGAGTCCCTTTCTTAATCTTACTCATTACGCTCACACCAACCTTGCATTCTTCGCGGATCTCCACATTTCTCACAGGATCGTAGATGGTTTTACCACACATACGCCTCAGGGATCTCATTTCTACAGCATTCATTCTACTTTCATCCTTCCTCTGCCAGTTCTATGCCTCACTGCCATACATCAGGGTGGGTACCAGCACTTCATTATGGACGGCAAACTTCACTTCTTTGGACAGTTTTTTGTTGGCGCCAACGGCGTTCAGTCATCCATTAATGGAATTGCCTGCATTTACCCGTCTTTTGATATCTCCGTCAGCCTTCCCATCTTTTGTAAACATTCTTCCCAAGTACACAAACTCATCCACCTTCTCCAAGTATTCATCAATCACATAAAAAAAAAGTCACTGGCGCAGATGAACTGGAAACTCGACATAAGATCAACAAACTTGTGAAATTCAGTAAAAGTTCATGTTAAAATAGAATGTTTACCAAATACAACTAAAAACTTCAAAATCCGATGTTCGCCTAGTTAAAAAAAATATGTTAATAGCTCAATTATAAATAGAAACATTGTTTAACAAACGATATTTTTTACTTGGTCAGCTAACTAGTTAAACAAGGTCAGTCATAGAAAAAGTAACTGGTTCCATAGGTTAATCAACCGGTTTTGAAAGCAGTGCACCTTTACTGGGCTGCAGTTTAATGACTTTACGAGTATGATTTGTACTGACAAATTCATCATCTTTATTATTTCTATGCCAGTTGTTATCCTTGATAAATCACGGGATATTACTAGACAAAAAATATTAAATTTAAAATTGAAAATTTTTGTTTTACATACGTAAAATTATTTTGTTGGAGGCCCTAAGGAAAATAATTCCCCTCAGGGTTTTTGTCGTATATGGGGGTGCTGGGTGAAGGGTCTTTTTAAACAGGGAAGAAGAGGAAGTTCTGGGAAAGAAAAAGGCATGAGGGACGGGTAGGAATTTGGGAGTCCGTATGTCTTGGAGTGACGGACGTTTGAATTCATCCCTCCCACTGTGGTGCACGGCGATGGGTCGAGAGTTCTGCTGTAGAGGTCAAAAGGTCTCCCTCACCCAGTCTCTCCCCTCAACGATCCAGCCTGCCACGCAGTGGAGGGCAAACCCCATATCGGGAGAGACTGGTTTAGGTAGACCTTTTGACCTCTCCAGCACGACATTTTCGACCCATCCCCTTGCACCGAAGTGAGAGGGGTAGATGCATACTTTCGTCACTCCTGAACACATACCTCTTTCCTTCCCAGAACTTTCTGTTCTCCCTTTTCCTAAAATGGCCTTATACAAAGCATCTACAAAAATGAAATAGATCCCGATGAATTTTTTTTCTCAAGGACTCCTGTGTGGAGATAACGTAAAAAAAATATGTATCAGGCAAGCATTACCAAAATATATTTTTTTAATAAATGTTTGTTTAAATGTCGACAGTCGTAATTTTTAAGCTTACTAACATTCGAAATGATGCACATTCTTTCGGCTTCACAGATCTTTAATTTCCCGTGATTTTGAAAGGATTTAAATGATTTTTTATTTGGGTTACACACAACAAAACTTGACGGTTCCATTATAGAATCTAAATAGAAACAGGACATGAAATAATATTAACAATTATGATCGACAAAATATACTCGGTTCTTGCACAAACCGGAACTAATTAAATATCAACAAACTGGTTCTTTTGAGGAACCCACAAAGTCTTTAAAAAAACACTACAGCGTGATTGGCGGCCACTCACGCAAAACCAATAATAATTATTACTATCTGATTCTATCTGATCGAGATACGTTAAATATCACGAACCTATTTTAATATCACAGCATTCTGCAGAAGTCAAACCCGTGACCTTGGAATTAGAAGGCAAGTCATTTAAATAAATTATCAAGCACTGTGTCACCAAGGCTATCAGGACTATAAAACACAACTTAATGCTGCACTTTGCGTTATTTCGTTCAGCACCTATTAAATACAAAATGTTATCAATGTTACCAAAAATTCCGTATCATCATAAATATAATAACGATTTGATAATAATAAAAATAGGTCAATAATAATTCATTTTCATGCAAAACACTTCAATTATCTCAACCAAACGTATGTTGACAAACTTTCGTCAAACAAATGGTTGAGTATTGGAGAGTTGAGCGCAGAAATAGAAGGATTTATGTTTGCCATTCAAGACAGAGTCATTAATACTAAAAATTATAGGAACTATATAATCAAAGATATAAATCAAATTGATGATTTATGTAGAAAATGTTTGGCTTTTCCGGAAACTATAGAACATATTATATCGGGATTTTCTATATTAGCGCCGTCCGAGTATACATTTAGGCACAATCAGGTTTTAAAAATAATCCACCAAAGTTAGGTAATTAAACATAACTTGATTGACTGCCGTAATATAGTACCATATTATGAATATGAACCAAATTCATTTTTAGAAAATGACTTTTATTAAATATATTATGATAAAACTATACTAACAGACAGAACAATTAGTCATAATAGACCTGATATAGTTTTACATGACAAAATTAAAAAAAATAACTTATATCATTGATGTAGCTATTCCAAATTCCTGTAATATTCAAAAAACTGTTTCTGAAAAAATTGGAAAATACACAGATTTAGGAAATGAGATTAAAAGAATTTGGCATTCTCGGACTATAAAAATATTACCATTTGTTATTTCGGCTACTGGCATTATACCTAGGTCTCTGATTCAAAATTTAGGCGTATTAGATTTGTCAAAGAATTTATATATAAAAATGCAAAAATCGGTAATTTTAAATACATGTAGGATTACAAAAGGTTTTTTACATATTTATATTGAGGGATCAGTAGGATTTATAGGTTCAATTAGGAATTCCACAGAGCCGAACCCTCTGATATGAAAATATCTGGAGTCGGTGAATTATTTTCCCATTTGGTTTCTGGTAGGTTGACATGTTGTTCTTGTATTGTTTTGTATTTATAATACTTATATAGTGCAATTGCATAGCGTGGATTGACCAGATGATCATTTGGGAAGTGTGTGAAAGGGTTTAGTTTTTCCTGTGGGGAAAATTAAACCCGGACATTTAAATCTGGTGCCTAATAAAAAGTATTGTTTAATTCCCCCTAGTTAACTAAGCCTACGGGTAACAACCGAAATAATTGGAAATTCGACAGTCAAAGACGACTTAGTAAAAATTTTAAATAATATAATTGATTAAAATCCCCCTCCCCCTTCCATATCTTATATTTATAAAAATTTGTACCAGTCTGAAAATGACTTTAACAAGCTGTACACGGTTACCGTAAAATAACTTAAAGTGATAATAAGTTAAACAAATTTGCTTTCTTATAATTACGAAGACATTTAGACATTTACGTAGACTTACGTAGAGTTATTATTACGTAGACATTTTAAAAGCACTATCAAACAACCGTTTTTTTGGTTTGGTTAGAGAGACTTAATGAAAAAACACATGAAAGCTGGGTTTCTACGTTGGTACTTTTCAGTTATAAGTTTAATTATATTACAAACCATAATAAGACTGTATGCATTTTAAAATGTTTTATTTGCACTTACCGTTGAGATCCACTAAATTCCAATTTTCGTAGAGAAAGTGTAATGTGTTCAGAAAGAGTGAGTTGCTTACCTGAAACAAATTAAAGAAAACAACTATTAAAATTATTAATTTTGGTTTAAGTTGCAATTGTCACTGCGGTGATCTAAATCAAATGTAGATTATTATCATAAATATTTTGAGTTGCATTTGTCTTCTTTATAAAACAACGTACCCTCAACGACGCGCACTATTTATTTATTTATTTAAACGATGCAGAAAATGTTTTTTTTTAAATAACTGTGAAAATAAAGAGTCGGTAACATAATATACATACGTTAGAAACAAAATATAGGTTACATAAAACATAAAAGTTGACAAAATAAAAGTAACAGAATATACAAGAAACAAAATATACCTAAGTTGATCCGAAGTAGGTAATGTTTAGAACCGGGATTCACATTAATAGGTAGAAATAGTTAGCACATATGGCGTTTGAAGTTTGATAGGTTCAAATTGTTGTCAAATACATCAATTTTTTTTTAAGTAATTGTTACTAAGACTGTACGGTAATGGGGAATGCAAATTATAATTGGAATGAGATATATGTGCATAAAATGTTAATGTTTGTCTAGTTATTCGAGTAGGTACATGTAGATTTATTAATTGCAGTAGTTAGATGCATTTTAGTACCCAATACAGATCCTATCACTAGATATAATGATTTATTTTGAAAATGGTACATATTTAGATACATAATTTCACTATCCCCCTAATGAAATTAAAACGTTTTGATTTGAAAGGTTTTAAATTCGAACATTTCTAGCTTAGAAAATTGTTAATAATGCTTGAATTCCACTTTAATATGACTTTTTTACATACTAAAAAAACACCATCATAACTTTCTTCCAATTTTTGAAATGAAAACATTTTTAACACCGTTGTGATCTGAAACTCGATGAAACGAAAAAGCGACACTAAAAAGAGACAAACACATTCATCTATAGGATTTAGCCTGCAAGAGAATGAGATAGACTAAACGGTCTGCTCTTGTCTACTTTAGTTTTATGAAGGTATCACTTCTACCGCGTGTGAACTGCACACTTATAATTTTACTAACGATCGGTCCGGTTTCACGTTTTGGTGGCCATTTCCTCGTAGACTGGTACAATTTTAATTAAATCTACGACATATAATATGTCCGTCAGTAGATGAAACCATATCGATATCTAATAAAAATTTGGATGAATGTTGTAGAGATGTTTTAATCCATAAAAAAGGCATATTAAAATTAGAATAGCCAGGTAATTTCCAACCTTCCTCTATTCATCTCTTCCATCGACTCGCTTCAGCTTCACAAAATATCCCAATTGGAAATGACACAGTCCTACTAACTTTGGACAGTTGAGAACGGAAGTCGTTCTGTCAGACTGCAACATCGAAATTACTTCGTTCCTATTTTAAATCACTTTCAACTTATTCTGAATTAATTTCTACCCAGCCTTTAACACGTAGGTGACTGCAAGTCTAGACGTATGTTCAACGTCCGCACATAAATATTCAATTTTCATTCACTCGCTGTATACTACACGTCAGTTTACATCTACTTCCATTCCACCTAATTATATTATTGACAGTCTAGTCTAGAGTCAGCTTTCTATTCGTTGGCCATTTACGTGCGGACGTTCCAACGTTTGATTGATATACGAATAAATACTGAACACATCAGTCCAACATATTGCAGCCTCCATTGAAACTTGAATAATACCTCTCTGATGGGAGCCTGCATTAGTGTTATATACAAGATGAGCAAAGCCATTTATTAAAAGTGATTATTGCGAGTGACTTATGCGGCGAGAATTAGTGCATCGTTAGTAGTTTATGCAGCTACCTGATGCTGCAGTTTGCAAGCGAATAAATGCATTGTGCATTTATAGGAAAATAATAAAAATTAAAACAATACTTTTCCATTGAAACGTTTGATTTTGTATATTCGCTGTAATTTCGTGTAGGAATGATGAACTGTCACTTTGTTGAATAGTTCATTCACCGAATTATCAAATTGTATATACGCACACATTTGACAAACACACACAAAGAGTTAGGATGAATTAGGTAAGATTTTTTTTCGTAATTTGTCATTGGGGTGTTATGTGTTACGCTACCCCCTTCTTTAGCCAAAGTTTCGGACAGTTTTACATTGTCCATCATCAGGGCAGATATGTGTGATGATGGACACAATAAAGCTGTTCGAAACTTTTACTAGAAGGAGATTGCGTGGCGTAATATATGTATACATGTATGTACACCTACACTTATAGATAATCCAGAAGTTTCAATTGTTCCCATTATATACTTACCTATTGCATAATGTTATTCTATTTCTGTTATAATTAGTGTAACCCGCTGATCAAGCACAAGAACTAGTTTCTTCTTTGGTGAGATAGCAATTTTAAATAATTTGTGTACCGATATGTAATTTATATAAAACCACTGTACTATATATCTATATTAAATAAAAAAATAAAAAAATAAATAAAAATAAAAATATCCCAAAAATAAATAACGAAAATACTTTCGACCGTGAAAATCTTAATTGTAGGATTAAACAATCAATGAAGTTTTTTTTTAAATTAAAAGAATACTTAGTTTTAACCACGTTTGTTGTTTAAAAAAACCAACATGTTTCGTCATAGGGCATAATAATTTACAAATAAACAAGTTTAATAAAGGGTAAATTAAACATATTTTTTTCATTGAAGAAGAAGATAACAATAATAATCCAAACGAAAATATGAAAGAGAACAAGACACAGAAAATTCAGAAAAGGATAATGATCGCAACGAGAGGTTCTGAGTTCGTGTTCAAAAGTTGTAGAAAGAGAATTTTTCTTGTAAAAAAATTTAATAAACGTATGTTTTTATTATCTTTAATACTTAAATTATTATTTACGCCCTTTCTAATTTCGAAGATTTCTTGATTATCTAAATTCTAAATGAATACCATTAAAATTAAAATCCATTAACTCAATTACATTATTAAAATCAAAAGTGAGATTCGTCTCCAATAAAATGATTGGCGAACTCCAAGAAACTATTATTGTTTAAACGACTAATATGTTAATTTATACTTATTTTAAAGTTCCTTGAACTTTCACTCTTTTACACCATGATGAAGTAAGCATTGCTTACAAAAGATCTTCGTTTTTTAAACAATACACGTGGTTAAAACTAGTATTCCGCCACAAAATTAGTTTGCTGTGTTTGAAGAAGTTTTTTTTCAGGTGCCAGGATTTGGGTACTTTATCTGACTTTATCATAACTGTGGGAAAGGAAGGCAAAATTTACACTATTTTAGAAAGTAAATCAAATTTTTCTACATATAGGTAACATGTAGAAAATAGCACAAAGAAAACTTATGTGCAAGGAAATGTTTTAATAAGCTTGTCCAGGAAGTAAAATTAGACATCAATCGATGTTTTTGAGTTGGTTCTAGCTTGACTATGTGCGTGCTAGGGAAGATGTTAAAGTGCTGTGTATGAATGCTGCACCGGAAGCCACAAGTGTTCAATGCTAGTGATTATCCTATCATTTCAACCAACCGCATGTTCTAAGGTTGTACAGGAATTTCTACCACTTAATCCAACTGTAAAAATTATCTCGTCTTATCAATGTGTCGTCTCTGGGGGATTTGATGTCAGACTTCTGGCTTGTCTTTGACAAACTGTTTTTGATTGAGCGAAGCGAAGTCCTGTTTAACTCGAGCATTTACATTTCACCTGTCTGTACATGTTTTTGATATGTTCCTGTTCTGGTTCAAAATGGTGGCTTTGTTGGATACTACCTTTTTATTCCGTCAGATAGGATCGAGGGTCAACTAAAATGGTTTGCTATTTTGGTAACTTAACAGTGGTGCCCAGGTTCATGGGGCGAAGTTTGCGTAGGTCTTGGGATGCGTCTGCCCACCTACTTCTTCGCGGGCTGGATCGGAAGAGATTGGTTGAAGCAGTCCTTTTGACCTCTTCTCTCACACTCTCTCAATTCATAGCCTTAAAAGCCCCGGTAAAGTGGATTTTTTTACATTAGCGCCATACAGACGTGAGGAAAATAATATCCCTCAGGGCTTATGTCATCTTAGGGGATGATGTGTGGATTTTTTTTATCGAAAGGAAGTAGTTGGTGTTTTAGGAAGAAAAAAAGTTGTAGGGGTAGGTAGGAATCTGGTCGTCAGTGGCCACTTGAGTGACGTAGGAGCAGAGATGTTGGTTATCTAATAAATGGTTCCCGGGGAGACGATACCCATACACGCCACCAAAATCAAATGGATTCATATGTCTGTCACTATTTCACACACTGACCTTTCCTCAATTTCCTTAAAAATGACCTAGGTCCTGAGAAAATTATTTGGCTTCTGTGTGGAGCTAGTGTAACAAAAATAATACTTACAAAACAAAGCCAATATCATTTCAAGAAATGTATATCGATTCTGACTGGTTATGGTGCTGACAGTTTTCTCGACTCTCAAAGGAAGTGGACAAGAATTCAACATTTTAATTTAATTGCCACGTAAAATATTAACCAAATAATTCCAGATAACACTAATCAAAATACTGATACAAACATAAATCCAAACAAAACATTATTAGTAGGCGATATTTTATTTTGAAGACATTCGACAATAGGTTTCCGGATATTTAAAACTTTGAACAAAGGGTTTCCGCAGCAAGCCATTGAAAGCCTACGAATGACAAAGTTGCCTTACTTTATTTTCATTCTATAGAATATTAAACCATGAGTGGTCATTTCGTAGAAGAAAGCAAATAAGTATTTAGAGAGAAAAGGTAGAAAGCGTGAGATATTGTCCCACGCCTGTAAGAGAATAATAAATTGATCCAGTAATGCCACTGTAAAGATGTATCTACTGTAAAATAAGAAAATATTAATTTTGTATTCAAATTTCTATTTCTTATCTAAAAACTTATGGAGTCTTTGTTATTTTTTTAAATTGAAATTAAGTGGACAATTGTTACGCGCGTTTAGAAAATTGAATAAGTTAGACAGTAGTTACTAATTAGACCCAAAGATTAAAATTAAACTACCAACCAACTAAATTACCATTTAGTTAACCGCAGACCCGTGAGAAATCACGGGATATTATGAGTAGTGTAGGATTTTTAGGGATCGACTTAAAAAAACCAACAATGTCAATTTTGGAGATGATCAGAAATTCATATTTCGAATGAACTCCATTAGTTAACTTTAAAAGTTACGACATATTTTTTTTTACCTGAGCTCCACGCAGGAGACCCTGATGAAAATAACTCCCCGAAGGGCCTACGTCATCTTTTTTTCGCTGTCCATCCGCTGTAGTCATCCAAATCAATCTAATTGCACCTTCTTAATCTTAATCATCTACCTTGTTAATTATTGTGTACATAACGCTTCGTTCTTCACACATAGTAACATCTCACGGACCAAATACAAATGTACAATAAATAACGTCAAGCAAGCTTGTTCTATCCATTTTAGTACGAACATTCCACTTAGCAGTACCGATTCAAGCGGCATACGGCCTTGCTACCTTCATCACCGTCTAACATCAGCAATATACCGTTAGGCGTGAACTGCAGCCGAGTTAGAGTCAAGAGTCAATGGAACAGCTGGTGTTAATAGCGGTAAACTGCATAAGGCTCTAACGCCGACTATTTCTCTGGGTGCGCCTTTAATAGGTTGCGTGGGTGGCGAAGATTCGGCATTGATTGAATGCGAGTGAGGCGGGTTGAGAGCAAAAGTTGCGATTATGGAAGACTGATTGAAGTTGAATTTGGGAGCGGGTCGGTGGTTTGGAGCCCACACCAAGTGAAGTATTCCCTCATGTTGGAGAGGTTTCAGAAGAAATTTCTGAGATTTCTTTACCTGAAGAAGTATGGCTACTATCCGTGGCTCTACCCCACCCACTTTCTCTTGGATATGCTTGGTATGAACACTATGAACCTAAGAAGACCCGTAAGAAGGGATGTGCTCATTGTAACGCATTTCTTCAGACTGATTCGTGGAAGGTTCGAAAACTCGGCTATCATGGAGAGCATTAGTTTTTATGTTCCCGATTGTTATCTCCGTCATCGGCAGCATAGACTGTTTTATCTCCAGGCTTGCAGAACTAACTTGCCAATGGTTATTGTTGTTAAATAGAATCACTTCAAATATCGATAAATTTAATATCAATGAAGCACAATTCAGAATAACTTGTTGTTGTTAGTATGATTGTGCTTCATTGAAGTATAAATCGCTTAAATCTTAATACTCTTTTAAAACGCATTGAAATTTTATTTTGTAATGTTTTAAAAATGAATAAATAATTGAATTGAAAAATTGGGAGGTCTGAACCTTTCATTGTACAACAAACACCCCTGCTATAGGTCACCTAAGTGATTCGCTAAGACTGTTGGCTTAGCAAGGATGCCCTGGTTGAGAGACGTTTGACCTAAGCCTTCAGCTAGTTTCCCTACCGACAAAACACATGACCTCTAAGTCTATAACAGCCAGGTACTATTTTTAAATACCCACATGAGGTAAAAATTGCAAGGCGCATATGACGCCGTTCTATTTGTATAAGGAACACTAACTTTAAATTCAGTAAATTTAAATGATTCATCTCTTCAAGATACATAAGAATCTATAAAATGAAAAAAAAAATCCCTCGACTCATTGCCTTGCACCGCAGTGGAAGGGAAGGACACAATAACTCCAAATTCCTTCACACCCCTGATATATTTTTCTTTCCCAGAACATAATCTCCCTTCCAATTACATATATATTTTCAATTTTTATTTAGCTTTTTTGAAGTGAAACTTCTTTAGCGCCGCCAGTGACTTAAAATTCGGGTGAAACGGAAATGCGTCACAATTCAGTTCTACACAAATACTCGGTTCCAAAATAGTGCTGTACCTTCAAAACAAGCAAAAGAAAAGAAAGCGACATCTAGCGACTTTCTAGTTTCACCCCTTCCGGCCCTTTTAATAATTTTCCTCGTGGTATATGTCCAGAGTGGAAAGTTTTTAAGGAAAGAAAGAAGAGGAAGTTCTGAGGGGTGGGTAGGAATCTGGGGGTCAGTGTGGAGTCAGGAGTGACGGACGTATGAATCCATCCCTTCAAGTGCGGTGCAAGGCAATGAGTTGTGGGAAACGTCAAAAGACCTCCACAACCGGTCTCTCTCGATCCGGCCGCCACGCAGCACAAACTTCACAAATTTCACCCCAGGAACGGGGCACCCCTGCTAAGTCATCAAATGTAGCGAACCACTTGAAGTGACCTATGGCAGAGATTTTGGTATTCATCAGCATCAGCAGTGAATTTTAAAATCAAACAAAAAAAAATCAATTTTTACAAGTTTATCCGATCTGCACGCAATACACGTTAGAAATAAGAAATTTAATAACTGTCTCTCATTTTATTTTCAACTTATGATTACTTTGTTATTTGTATTTTTGTTATATACGAGAGTGGACCGGCATTAGAAGTGTGGAGGAGCTATTCCGAAGAGCGCAAGACAGAGAGACATTCTCAAGAGTGATCGCCAATGTCGGGGGGACCTGATACGGCACACAAAGAAGAAGATATTATAAACTGCGCCTCCACTTATAAGTGTGCATTTCCAATGCTAAAATGCTGGTCTTTTATTTTAATTTTAAGGGTGAATTACCCATTTCAAAAGATTTCCCAGGAATTCCTAGTAAGACAGGCACGGCTTGCACACACATACAGGCTCGACATTTTTTTATAAAACACGCAATATGCAAAAAGAAATCGTTAGTGTAATTAATTCAAGTGGCTACTTAATAAAACTTGTCGTGTATGATTTTAGTAATTTAAATGCATCACTTAATACGTTATGTCTCAAGTTGTTCATTACATGATCTTCAGATAAATATTTATATTCTGACGAGCTATGATGTTTAAATAATAAGTTAGGTAACGTATACCATTAGTACTCAATATTGACACTTTTTAATGTCATATGACACTCGTAATAATAAATTTTACTTTCGAATTAGTCGTCAAACAGCGATCGTGGTATAAAATCTAATGTCAAATGTCGATTGGTTGATGATCTAATAATGATATTTATAAATAGCTGAAGTCCCCGGCGTTGCCCGGGATTAACATCGAGTGTTTCGATATTAGATGTAGATAGTAATTTTATTTGTATTTTGAAAGTCTAGTGTGCCAAGTTTCATCAAGAAATATCTATTAAAATTCTGCTTTCATGTTTGGGAAAAGTGGATTGGGTATTTTTTCGAAATTCGTTTTGAAACAGTCAAATTTGCATAATTTCATGAATATTGAAATAAAACTGTAAATTTAGAAAAAAATCTAATTTACGCCGCCCGCCACCCGCAGACACTCCTGTTTATGTAAATAGATAGATGATAGATTGTATGTATGAAAGTTCGTGGGTTTTTTTTGTTAGAAGTTACCTGCCTATGAACATCATTCATTCATTCATTCGATGCCTACTCAAGTCGCTCACCGGTATTTTCATACCGGTCAGTGGCTGACTTGGCATCTTGTTTGGGTCTCACCCAGGCGTCCGGTGTTCGATTCCTCGGCTGGATAAGTCCTCTATCACGACACAAGCGACTTTTCCGCTTACTGTGGTGGTAGTAGGAGGTTTTCAAATATTGTCGGGTTATTCGTAACCCGGAAATATTTGTCTTTCTTTTTACGAAAAAAAAATAGTATAGTTCAATAAAAGATTAGTAACTGCGAACTAAAGGTCGAAAATTGAAATGAAAAGTTAAAACCGTGCAAGACTTGGACATCGGTAAAAATAAGACGTTCAGCTGTTCAAAACCAATATTATTAATGTTTTTTGATGCTTCCAATTATATTAATTACTAGCTGGTCCACGGCATACGTTGCAATGCCAAATGCATTGTTTCTCCCTGAATCACTTTTCCCGTGCTTCCCTGTTCCCCTCTGCATACTCATTCTAGCTAGCTTTATAAATTATAGTCTTTGTCACCCGGGGATAGTGTAGCTTCCCAACAGTGAAAGAATTTTTCAAATCGGTTAAGTGGTTTCGGAGCCTATTTAATGCAAACAAACAAACAAACAATCAAATCTTTCCTCTTTATAATATTAGCATAGATGCGAAAAAAATTGTATGAATGAATGAATGCTAACAAAACAAATATCTAAAAAGGGATTAATTTTTTTATGACATCAGAAAAGCATGAAATAAGGGCGAAAATCCCATCTATAACTATTTCACTCCTAAGGCACTGATTTGTTGGCTTCAAAGAAAGACACGACAAACGTATCCTTATTTGCATTTTTTTTTCTAGGGTGTTCTAGGACATCATTTATAATTACAGAGAAAGGAAAGGTGAATTTATATATTAATTTTATTTAAATGTGGAAATTTCAGTATTTTATGGAAGCTTGAAGTAGAGTTCAGACTTAGAAGAGATGAGATGTTCAATGGAGGGGAGGCAGTTTTGGATAACGCTTGATAGAAGAGAGGATATTTATTTAGAGCAGGACAACCAAAAAATATGTGATCTAAAGTTCCCACATCTAGACCATAGAACGTACAATCTGTGGAGTCAAGCACATGAATTTTAAAAAGGTGAGAATGAACGGAACAATGTCGGATTCTCATTCGAATAAGTAAGGAAATTTCTTTTTTTGAAAAATGGTGGAATTTTTTAAACAAAACTGCAGTGAGACCAGCAATGCTGTATGGGGCTGAGTCTTGGACAGTGAAGGAAAATCACGTTCAAAAACTGCACGTTGCAGAAATGAAAATGCTTAGATGGTCAGGTGGGGTTACGAAACTGGACAAAATACGAAACGAACATATAAGAGGTAGTTTCAAGGTAGCCCTCCTTCCTGAAAAACTAACAGAAAGTCGCTTACGGTGGTATGGTCATGTAATGAGAAGAGACAAAGAACACGTGTGCCATAAAGCGCTAGCTATACCTGAAATAAAAAGAGGAAGAGGACGCCCCCCTCTGACATGGTGGACCAGCATGGCAAAAATAGCTCAAAATTTCCCCAATCCAACAACCCAAGACCGGTCGTCTTGGCGCAGATTGATTAGGAGAGCCGACCCCACTTAAAGTGGGAAGTGGCAAAGAGAAAGAAGAAGAAGAAGAAGGTGGAATTTTTGAAACCACGGTTTTGATGGTATAGTCCTTTGTATTGAGACACAGCGGGCACCCCTTGGATTGACTAGCAATGTTCCAATACTCTGTCCAAATATTGCGGGATCTATCTTTGATGATGGAAAATATATCAAATAGGGGAATATGGTTTACGAGGGTAACGCTAGGGTTAGACGCTCCTTATTTTGCCAATGAATCTGCAATATCGTTACCCCCTATGCCAACATGTCCAGGAATACAAATCAGAGTGACAATATTTGCAGAGCTTTGAATGAAGGTTATCAGCACTCGAATAAGACATACAAAGTGATCATCTGGATGAAGAAGAGCACTGGATTTAAGTTTTTGGAGGGAACTGAGAGAGACAGAGAGAACAAGAGAATGTTCAAAATTATTGTCAAAACGAAATATTCAATTAAAAGGGAAAGGAATAATTAAATATTATTTGAAAATTAAGCTTTACTTACACCCTAACATCAAAATGTACCTATCTTCAAACTTACAACTAAGCTTGTAACTCGTTTTGAAACAGAATTATGTTTGAGTTATCTGAAGGAACGTAATGATCAGTTTTGACATTGAAAGCAAATAATTCAAAGGTCATTTTATACATTATTAAATAATGTAAACTATTCGTACGTATTTGTGCTTTTGTTAAGAGCCTTCCTCACGCAAACACATAAAGTCCTTGGCATGACAATCAAAGACAATCATCGCATCAGATGATAAGTAAACAGGTTATTTTATTCAACTACACCACAATTAATTATGTATAATGTATCCGTGTTATGTTTAATTAAAGTTTTTATACGCCCGAATAACACGTACGTCTTTGAAAACAATCTAACACCATTTACGAGTCGGAATTTACCTATTCAAACATGTTTCAAATGCGACACTGTAATTTAGTGCAAAAACTTGCATTATAACAAACCCAATATATAGGTACAAATTTATTTATTATGAAAAACAGTGAAACAGGGAGACCAAAAATATTTCACAACATTTATAATTAACATTCACACACAATAGTCTTTCTATTTTTTTAATCCAAAGCAGCAATTTTGTAATATCGTGCTCAATGCCTTTTATTTTATTAATATCATTATCATTTAGGTTATGTAAACGCACTAAGAAGTGGGGAATAAATAGTTTTCCTTACTTTATTGAAAGCCAATATTTTTTAGTGCAAAGGGTAGGACTAAGAAGTGGGGAATAAATAATTTTCCTTACTTTATTGTACGCTAATATTTTTAGTGCAAAAGGTAGGGGGAGGCGGGGCACACACCGGATCGAATTTTTGCGCGTATGTCTATTGTCTATGGTGGACATTCGTGAACTAGCCGTCCACAATGTCCCACAAAACGTGAACGAAAATGGGTGTTCCAAAAAAATCTAATAAATAAAATTGAATTTCGGGTGTGCAAAGTAACTTTCGTTGAAAGAATTTGAGGTCACATTATCACCTTACCATTATAGGTAAGTTAATTTAGGCTGACAATTATTGCTTATAATAATTGTTAGCCTTTGTGCTATGCATAAAAATCTTGTCTTAAACATTAGTTTGTAAATTAAAAATAATAATTAATATTTAACAAGTTAAAAGTATTCCACCAAAAAATATGTAGACATAATTTGTCTCGACGCCACCTAGCGAGAGATTTAGTACTTACAATACCTCCCTCACAAAAATAAAGTTGGTTGTTTTCAGGTGGAAAAATATAATAATCAGTAATTGTTGAATGAAACACAAGTATATATTGAATTATTTGGCGGGTATTAGATAAGCCGCCATAGCTCAGTGGTCAGAGCATCCGACCGGCAATCAGAAGGACACGGGTTCAAGTCCTGTTGGCGGCAAGTTTTCAATGTAAAAATGAGTGTTTCCGGCTGACAATTATTGCTTATAATAATTGTTACCCTTTGTCCTATGCATAAAAATCTTGTCTTAAACATTAGTTTATAAATTAAAAATAATAAGTTAATTTATATAATATTTTTTTATATTTTACACTCTTCTGCCATGGTTCTTGAGCATTTATCTTAACCGTTGTAAATTTCAAGTAAATAACATTACGTTTTTAATGTAAAATTCGTCAAAGGGGCAAGTTGTTAAAATGATTAGGGGGCAAGTTGTTACATAAGCAATGTGCCCCACGTAGATGCTTTTTTTTCAAGGATTACTTCATTCGCTTTTAACCCTCATAACCTAATATATTAATTTATCTAGTTTTAGATATATTTAAAGTGGTTAGAAACTAGAAGAAAACAACGTAGAGAGGGAAAGTATCACTGGAAAATTAAAGAAGTCTTTCGCGATATGCGAAATCAACAGGAAAAAGACAATATCTAAGAAGCTTACAAATAAAAAATAAGGCAGACTATTCTTTTTGGACTCAAAAAATGCAACACAGTATCAATTATATTAAAGGTTGCTTTCAATTATGATTAGTTTGCGCTTACGACCGTGTTTTGTTCTCGACTGATTGGCTTGTCGTAGAACCAAAGAGTAGTCGGTGCAAAAACAAGCAAATGAAAAGAATTGTAAAAACTGATTTGAAAATGAATGGCTATTTTTTTGCTTTCCCAATCAATTCCAAGTTTAGCTTACCTGTGGTCGGAGCTAATCGGCTAGTTTAAGTGGATATTGAAGGATTACTTCCCTAGCTGGATGCTTCTAAAATTTTAAAGATAATAATTGTGCTGGCTCGAAGTAGAAGATCGTTGCGAATTTGATTTCATGGCAATCGTGTTTTCGTGAGATCTTTAGATAACTAATTTCCACAAATTGTTTCGCAGAGGTTGTATACTACAGTAGTAGTATACAATTTGTGGAAGTAATCAAAAATTTTAAAAACTACTCAATAAGTTGACAACGCTGTGGCAGATGTCCAAGATTGGAATATCGTAAAGAACTGACTAAACATTCATGTTTTCGTGAATGAACGAATGAATGCAAGTGGAAATTAACCCAGTTTCCGACATCCGATCGAGGTGAAACTAAGCAGATAAACTCGTTATCATTGACAATGCATTCAATCAACTTTTGGTAGCAATCACGCACAGACATGCGCCCGAAAACTCCTGTTATTAATTATGTGGCTGCGGAGACTTTTTTTTAACGTTAACTCCACACAGGAGGCCCTAAGGAAAATAATTTCCTTGAGGGCCTATGTCATTTGAGATGCTGTGTGGAGGGTCTTTTTGAGAAGAGGAAGGAGTGAACATTGGTCTTGAAGAGATCCATGTTGTAGGAAGGAGGAAACACTCGAATTCTCACGTGACAAATGTCAAAAGTGTACATATGTTGGGCACGCATTTGGCGTGTTTATATGCACCGGTACCGAAAGGATCAATGACGCTAGTTCCTCGGAGTATCTTCCGTTGAAATACCTATAGAATTAGGATTGCATTCCCACCCGACACCTGTACTCTAAACTGAATGTTACCGCGATAGCAGCGGTCTGAGAACGGTTGTTCAATTTTCTATTATATAGTATTCTTTTCTAATGCAAATTATATCATCATACGACGATTACTATATTTGATTTTGCATTTAAATGCTAATAACACCTACCAAAAAAATCGAAAACACATTTTATTACTGCGGCAGTCAATTATTACGATATTTGCCAACCAATGCACAATTTAATGAGTTTTACGATTTGCATGTATGATAATTATGCATAGATGAACGCATTAAAATAGATCTTTATTAGGTGGATTGGAAATCTTCAAAGTTATTTGTTATATCATTGACGCTAATCAGAGCAGGAGAAATCCGAGATCAAAGTTACGTTTATAGATACTAAACATAATAATTCGCTTATCCGATAGTAAATAGTTTCCTAAATCTCAAAGATAAGCTAAAGTTGTAATGCAGTAGTGAATAAACTAAATAAATCTATTATTTTTATACTGACGAGAATTTTTGAGCAACTTCAGCTGTGAGATCGCTGGTCACAAAAAATCTTAACGAAAATAGGCAATACATTTTACTCGGCATAATAATACGAATACTTATGATAATTATTTTATTTATTGATAAACTAACGTTTAGACGTTTTAGTGTTAAAAGAATATACGATGCAATTGTGAATGGTAGAAGAAGTCGGGGACGCCCGAGGAAGACATGGCACGATCAAGTAAATCAGATACTTGAGACGGGCCATGTCAAAAGCCAGAATAATAGAAGAGCATGTATGAGACGATGTATGAATGTGAGTGAGGCAAAGAGTGTGTGCCAAGACCGAGTTGTTTGGCGGTCCGTCCTCTCTGCCTACCCCTGCGGGGAAACGGCGTGATGGTTAGTTAGTTAGTTAACGTTTAGACAAGATTTTTATGCATAGCACAAAGGGTAACAATTATTATAAGCAATAATTATCAGCCTGAAACACTCATCTACATTGAAAAATCTTCCGAGAAAAGATACTTGCCGCCAACGGGACTTGAACCCGTGTCCTTCTGATTGTCGGTTAGCTGCTCTTGATCACTGAGCTATGGCAGCTTATCTAATACCCGCCAAATAATTCAATATATACTAGTGTTTCATTCAACAATTTCTTCTTATTATAACACTAACAATGTCTCTCTCGCAAAAATAAAGTTGGTTGTTTTCATGTGGAAAAATATAATAAGCAGTAATTGTTGAATGAAACACTAGTATATATTGAATTATTTGGCGGGTATTAGATAAGCCGCCATAGCTCAGTGGTCAAGAGCAACTGACCGGCAATCAGAAGGACACGGGTTCAAGTCCCGTTGGCGGCAAGTATCTTTTCTCGGAAGATTTTTCAATGTAGATGAGTGTTTCAGGCTGATAATTATTGCTTATAATAATTGTTACCTATAATTGCTTATTACAAGCAATGAATTGATATTTTGGAGGCGGGTAAAGGTACCGCCACCCGGGAACCATTTACCGCATAACCAACACTTGTACCATAGGTCACCCCAAGTTGTTCGCTACATTTAGTGACTTAACAGGGGTGCCCAGGTTGAAGAATCGGTGTTCAACGGCAACCTTTCAAATGTCCAAGTAACAAAATGGCGCTGAATGGTAATTTGATGACAATGTTAAATTTGAATTTCTGTGAAACAACTGGACCTTAAAAAATAATTACAGGAAATATCTGAGTAATCTAAGGCTTTCTTTTACGGTTGCATTTCATTATAATTCACATATCTTCAAAACCATTTCTTCGTCTCATCAAGAGAACTTCCACTCAGCATTCCCAAATATGATATGGGACCTGTTTGATTCTGAAACAGTTTTAAAAAAAACTTAATCCATATTTCCCAAGTCCGTCATCAAGCATGTATTCCTTTCTCTTCCTCCTTTCCTCAAAGTCTCTACCAGGAAAAGAAGAAGATGGTCCTACCTACATGTGGAAAAATTGAACAATATTGCCACCCAAGTTTACATTACCTACTTGGGTAGTTGGATTTTCGTAGTGACATGGGTCACAACTTGCTCGTCAAAATATCGCAAATATTCGCACAATTTCATTTTTTATCGAATCAAAGTGTCGTGTCTTAAAACCTGGTATTGTGCCGATATTGGGAAGCCAGGATCGATCCTGAAACGCCACAAAAAGCCGTCAAAGGTAAGAGTCTTACCCTCATATCCTATTTTCCTACGATCAAATTTCAAAACACAATTATTGATCTTGATTCATCAAAAAAAGGATTTACAGTCACATTCTCGTGTCGCGGTATCGGCCGTGACAGGACCCAAGGGATTTTTTTTTGTCATGGCCTTCTGTGCGGAGTGTAAAAAATGACAATATTCAATTTTACAATTTGTTTCTATAATTAAATACAGCCTCAAAAAAAGTTAACAATTCATTGAATATTTTAAGTTAATTTTCACATTTTATGCAAGTTCTGTTATTATATCGTTACATGCCAATTGCTTCACAAAAATTGGAATAATCACAGAATTTGAATTGAACTTTCAAAGAGCGTGAAAATTAACATAAAACCCTAAATTTTAACTTTTTCGCAGCTGTTTCAAGTAAATCCGCTATTTCTCTACGCACTAGGATGCATACAATAATCACATCATAAACCGTTATGAATTTTCACTATCTTTCCTCATTTTCCAGCCGATCGCATCGCTGTTTATAGCAGCGAATAAATCTCAACACAATTTGCGCGCAGAACATAATAATCTACAGATTTAAATTGATCGAACGATTTCCCCCACGATGAAAGAGCAGAGGATGATTGTTTGAATAGAAGATGCTAAGAAAACCGTGACGGGCAGGTACTTTTGATTGATAATTAAATATGCACGATTCTATTTCACCAACGATCGCTCAGCCATCGCGTAATATAATACCGCAAGCCGTGAAAAATTATGTTCATTGTTGTTTTTATTTTTCTGTAACTTTTAAAATGTACAAGTTGTGATCGAAAATGTAAAATGGAAAGCATTTAGTATGATTTTCGCCATGGTTACATAATGGTTTTGATTTATTTTAATTGCTTATGAAAATCTTGTGCAAACTACTTGTAACAGGGTTTATATAATACCAACAACATTTTTATTACCTCAAAGATGTACCTACAGTATGGTTAGTTGATTAGAAAATAAATTGCAACAAACATATCTATTATTACTTTAGTTTTTTGTGATGTTCGAACAAATGCAATTCAGCTCAGAGTTAGTAGTGCTTTGGCAAATTTGTTTATTGAAGGTGGAAGAACCTAGGATGGCCAGATCTAGTTAAAAAGCGTAAAAGTAAACAAGGATAAAAAAGAAAGGTTTAATTTTCGAAGAATGCATTTACTGAGGACAATAATGAGGCATTCGTCTTTTTTATATGAATACCTGACAAGAGTCAGATGACATCCCCATATCGCCAACTGGGGTATGTTTTGAGGCTGGAGAAATAACACAATTTAATTCAATAAAATTTACTTTAGCATGCCAGTATTTGAACCCGCTTCCTTCGGTTCGCTAGCTGAGAGCCTTGCTTCTCGACCACGGAGGGCGTCAAACTTCGTCAAGCCGTCCACTCTTATAAAAAACGCAAAAACGCCTTTCATTAAATAATTTGTTTTCAAAATGTAAGATACAACCCCGTACAAAATATACTATGGGCAATCGTGTCACCTGAGGAGGAAATAAAGTTATCAATGATTATAAATGATTTTTAATTGTTTTACACTCGTTTTTTAATTTAATAATGTATTCAATTTTCTACTATCATAATACGGGCTTATGTTTAATGTGGATGCCAAAAAGCGTGTAAAAACTTTGAATAAAAAAAAAAAATAATAATACACTAGCTGACCCGGACACGCGTCGCTGTGGCTAACGAAACAGAACGCCATCTACTGGATAGTTACCCAACCTAGATAACCAAGTGTTGTGTCGAAAAATTAATTCACACCGCCATCTGTTAGAAACTAACTTATGGAACTTACAAATAATTTATATGTTTTATCCAGATCTGGCAGCTTACAGACCTTGCCCACCTCTGAAAACTGGATGCGTGTTTAAATATGTGCGGAGATGTTTAAATAATAACTCTTGATATTAACGCGAGACACGTATCTACAACAGAAACTTTATGTTACAATAATTTGTACAAGTTTAATATTATTCTTGCTTTGAGGTAAAGCAGGTAGAGAGGGCGAGCATTAGAACCGGAATGGTTTTGCAAAACAAAATGCGTAGTCACGTACCTAGTTGGCGAGTGGTGACCGGTAATACCAATGTGCAAAATCTAACAAAAATGATATTTTATGGCTGTTCGCTGCCTCGCTACAATACATTTAAAACTTCACGCAACCTCTGGTTCCAGAGAAAATGTGCTTATTACTCAGCTACGGAGATCATCATTGAAACCGTTGTTCTGTACCTACCGTAGCATTTCTTTTAAAAAAAGCTCTATTTTTTCATTTCCATTTGCATTCCAATTTTGTTAGTTGAACTTTCGTTTTAAACTACCAACATTCGCTTCCGTATGAGAAAATACTTGTATTGTGAAGAAAAAAATGTACGTAGTATTTGAGTGATCTTAATTATATTTGTAACTAGCGAGTTTCCGGCATGCGTTGCAATGCCACTTAATAAAGGAATTGTTTCTCTCTGCTTGTCCTTCCCATTCCTCTCGTTCCCCTTCCGCCACCCGTTTCCCTCCCATGTCCTCTTCCCGTCTTGCGTTCCCCGCTTTCCCTCTCCACTCTCCCGTTCCCCCTCCCTCGTTCCCGTCCCCACTCTCGCGTTCCATATATTCAGTCCCGGTAAATTCAGTTTTCAAACAGCTCGCGTGCCAGTTATTGCAATTTTTTATACAAATTTTCATGTTTCTAATATTACAAACTTTTATTTTTTTATTATAAGAACAATCTATCAAATTTGATGCCTAACATAAATCTTTGCAACAACGCAACTACACAACGGATTTTCATGCGGTATTCACCGTTTTCACAGTTTTCATTAGGTAGAGTGATTCATGAGGAAGGTTTTGAGGTATATAATTTGTCAAGGTTTTGTGTAAATTGGTTGAAATACATAAGATATCCGGCCAAGCGACAGCGGGTAACGTGCTGACAAACGGGCGGTGTGGATTTGATTTAACAGATGGCGTTGATTATAAAGGTTTCGTTAGCCACAGCAAAGTGTGGCCGGGTCTGCTAGTACCTGTATAAAATACGTATAATTCTTGATTAGTTTCAAATTAGCCAATTATGGTTAGTATCATAGATGATTACTTCAAATAAATTATGAATTTTGATTGAAGAAGATATTTAGAAAAACATTTCCCTTAATTAATATAGCAGTAAATTCATAACAAACCATCAAGCAAGCAAGTAAATATACATTCATTTTTATATATAAATGGATGTCGACACAAATTTCTACATAAGTACTATTATTTACATATTAAGATATCGCTGTAAAATGTATCACATTACATTAAGACAATCCATCTCAGATTACCCGTTGCCTTATTGTTCCGGTCTTACACCTGTTTGTCTCTTGTTCCGGTGTCCGATGATGCCATATCATCTATCATAGAACCTAGGAAACAGATTAAATCAAATCCACTTTTATTTTGCCCCCCCCCGGCATACTTATGTACAATATGCAGTCGGTTCAGGGAAAATACGTTTATCCTACTTAAACAAAATAAAATGGATGATGAACCGCCGTATCCCGTCTAATCACAGGAGACCCAAGTTGTCCCAAAACATCATACGCCGTTTTAATAACAGGAGACCCAGATTGTCCCAGGGCGAACGTGCATTATTAAAAGTTAGATATCTCTCTTTCTGTCATGCGAATATTTGTGATTTCTTTTATGGTAGAAACGGAATGAAATAATGCTTCTCATTGTCTTAGAATTATATGAGCTAGGTTGTTCAGATATTTTACAAACCCGATCAAAAGTGACGGTTTAATTTTGCGCCAATTTGTGACGTATCACACATTTAATTTTAAAATAAAATTGTATGAAAGTGATAAAAAGTGGGGTGACAGTTTTATTACAAATTTTGTTTAGAAAAGGAATCTGTATTTAAAATTTTGGATTTATTCTATTTTAATTACTTTAATTCAAATATTCGCAGGTATGCATTTTTTAGCCAATTTACATGTCCAATATTAAAATTTCAATATTTAGAAACAAAAATGTTGATTTCTAATAAACACATCGGAAAGATTATTTTATCTACATTTTAGAACAATTTTTGTTTTTGCAAAAGCGTTTAAAAAAACAATAAATAGGAACATTTAAAATGCATGGGATGAACCAGGAATTTTGCGGGCAAACCTTGACAGGCAAAAGTTGACAGAAAATTATTTTCTTATTATTCGAAGGGGTATACCAGAAGTGTAGAAATTAATTTCATACAAATGCATCATGAATAAAAGTACTTGTCCACATACTGTATATATACCAATATATACATATATACTATAAATGGACACGTCCTTATTATACAGACTTATTATTAAATGCATTTTGGAAATAGATTTCATTTTAAAGCTGGAAAATAATGCATAAAAAATATAATTTCAAACAGTATTATAAGGGGAGGTCAACCCCCTTATTAAGTACCTACCTACTCTTCATTTTATAAGTATTACATTCATCAAGATAAAATAAAATTCGTTATTCAATATATTACCAAGTCTAGAAAATCTTAGCCTTTTTATATCTATGGTGATTTTATAAATTACTAGACTACAGCATCCGTAACTGGGGTATATGATGAGGCTAGTGGGAGTAGGGAAGGGTAGGAGGTGAAGCAGTCGTACCTACCTAACTGTTCAGATTTGATAACCAATCACGGTTAAAGTTATTTCAAACAAATTTTCTTTTCTGAATGGTTACATAAATGTTAATGAAATACTGATTTTATTCTCACGAAGAAAGCAATTTCGCAAATGGACAACGTGATTTTTTTCGATAAACATTACCAATATATTTCGTGTTAAACACTGGTCCTGCGTTGCACAATTGTTCTAATTTTTGTTGCAAAACCGTGGTTCGGATATGCTAGCTTCTAGAAATGCAGCCATAAATTTATCTATTGAGTCCAACGTGGTTTATTATCTAATTTAATGGCAATTCAATTCAATTCAATTCAATTTATTCATTTTAAAAACATTACAAAAATTATGTTTTGCCGCGTAATTCTCGTTAAGATATGTCAGTCGTAGGAAAATTTGCGAATCGAATGTCATCGCGTAAAAACATTAAAATAATATGACAAACGGATAGTGATTAGTAGATAATAAATAATAATTCGAGTTTCTAATTAATCTATTCACGTAACACATGACAGGCCTATGCAAGTAATTGAAAGCCGTAGAAAATAACAAAAATTTGACTGCCGTTAACACAATCGGATCGGATCACCAAACACTGCTAAAACCATTTCAAGCTACGTTTCAAATCTGAATGGTAATTCGATTCTGAATTTAACCAGGGCGATGAACATCAAACTTTAGAACGTATCGCAAATATATTATTATACACATTTATACTAATTAATGTTATTTAAATGTGATACAATTTGGGAGGCGGGATTGGGTACCGCAGCCCCGGGAACCTTTATTGGATAACCAACACCTGTGCCATAGGTCACCCCAAGTGGTTCGCTACGTTTGGTGATTTAGCAGGGGTGCCCGGGTTCATGGGGTGAGGTTTGTCTAGGTATTGGAGGCGGATGACCAGGACACACTGAAACCCAGATTCCTACCCACCCCTTAAACCCTTTTCCTTCTCAGAACTCTCCTCTCCTTCCTTTCCCCCAAAACCCCTCCACACAGCATCCCCAAAGATGACATAGGCCCTCAGGGAAATTATTTTCCTCAGGGCCTCCTGTGTGGAGCTCATGTAAAAAAATAAAAAATAAATATATATATAACTAACGTTACCTAAATTCATGCTTTTGGTGTGAGAACGAAATTGTTAAAATTAAAAAAAAAAATACAGAGCGTGCAAAACTTTCAAAAAATTAAAGTAGACAAGAGTGGGGAGACTACGAAGAACCCCACAAAGTAGAGATAAACACGAGATAAGACACCCCACAAAGACCGGTAAGCTACGAAGCACCGTAGGCTAAATCCTACAGATGTATGTGTGTGTGTCTCTTTTTAGTGTCGCTATTTTTCGTTTCATCTAGTTTAAAATCACAACAGCGCTAAAGAAAATTTCACTTTAAAAAAAAATTATGAATAAAGGTTTTTTGAACACTGTGTTTTGCACGTAGAAAGTTGTTTGAACCGTAAACAAGACTATTAGGCAATAAATAATTGTTTATTTCCAAATCGTAAATTAAAAAGTCGCTATTTAGACCTAAACGCAGTGTTAACGCGATGTCCGTACGTGACGTGAATAGACGTGAATAGAGGTCGTGTGTCGAACATTAGGTTTAAGTTTACCAAAAAGCTTTGAGCAACACTTAAGTATTAAGAATTGAAAAAAAGTGGTTCAAGGATATACTGTAATAACTAATAACTTACTTAGCCAACATCGTTCGCGAAACACAAAAGCATTTTTCGTGAATCGGAACGTGCATTGATTTGACTTTTCGGTAGCGTAAATGACCTCAAAAGGACCGGCATTCTAATAGATGTTGTCTTTTGTGTGTAACTGCAGTTAAAATGTGTACTTTGATGACGCATCCTAAACGTGTTCTTTGTAACCTCTCACTGTTTAAAGTACATGCTAATTTATTATTACAAGAACCATTAATTGTTTAGTAGTGGAGTGGACAAACGCTTCGGTTTCCCACACAGGCGTTGTGCGTTCTCTGCTAGCGAAGTATCGGATATGATGACCGCACCGGTGCAAAGTCGGGAAATGTGCCAAATACGCGCCCAACATATTATGTGGATCGGTTCTACGAATCGTTCTCGAGTTGAACAGCCAGGCTGTGGAACGTTTTGCCGCTCTCTGTGTTTCCTTCCTACTACAATTTGGGTGTCTTCAAGGCCCATATTCACTCCCTCTTCTCAAACAGACCCTCCACATAAAGATAACATAGGCCTTGAGGGAAATTATTTTCCTCAGGGCCTCCTGAGTGGCCTTACGCAAAAATCAGGAATTTTTCAAAATGTTCAAGTTATGTGGGAATGTTTGTTTTTATTTTAAAAAGAGAAATTTTGCGATATTGCAAATCTAAATTGTACAAAACGCTTCAAAAATACATTTTATGTGACGATTTATAATTCTAGCCGGGAGCACGTGCTGCATTGCCTGAAAAAAACTACTAAATTAAATTTAAAAAAATAATGTATATTATAAGAAATTAAAGAAATAAACTATCATCACACATAGCTCCAGTAAAACTAGATCAAAGTTACGTTACCCAAAAATTTTGGACGAAAAATATCTGTGTAGATTTCAGATAATGAGCTGACAAAGCTTTTGCTGCAGAGTTATCACACAAAACAGAATTTCTACTTTTTAATAAAGATGTTTAAATTTTTGTCCGGGCAAATAAACGTTTAGGAAAGCCCTTACAGAGAGTTTTAATCATAAATTATACAGGTAGTAGGCACCATTAAAAAAATATACATTCAAAATTTACTTGTATAATCTGGTCTCCTTATCGGGAACTCCTTGCAGTGAGACAGTTGTAACTAGTAAAAACCGTTTTAATATTATTTTGTAAATAAATAAAGAAAAGATTTTTTTATTTTTTTCTGTTAGAGAGTCCATCTACTTTATTCCAATTCGATGAACGTGTACGTGCTTTATGTTTATGCAAGTTACTTTTTAACATGAGTTATTGTCAGTATATCTGAATAACGTTAGCTGCTAATTATACATTAACGAATAAAGAATCGTGTTCATCGTAACCTTAGGAAATATTTGCAATACGTTAATAAACATGGGAACATTCTTTTTGCATGACTCGTTACGAGAAATACCATACATTTATATAAATATAAATGACTTAAGTAGACCTTGACTGAGGATAATGATAATTATGGTAGAGTCAAATGGAAGCAAAGACTAAACATTCTTGTATATTTTGGGAAACTTTTGAAATATATTGAAAATTCTTTGAAATTCTTGAAAACTCTTGAAATATCTTGTACATTCTAACATATTTAGGTAATCATCAATATTCTTTGAAATTATTGGAAACATCTCTTATGCATTTCTGGACATTATTACACATTCTTGGAAACTCTTTACGGTTAACCTTTGGCTTTTGTTGACATTATTGGATATATTTGGCATTCTTGGATATAATTTGGCATTCTAGAAAATGTTTGATGTTGTGTGTTGTGATTGACTTATTTCATGTTTAACTTCATTTAGCACTGAACACTTTTAATTTCTCGTAAGTACTTTTAAGTCCTCTTTTTAAAATATTGCAATGAATTGTGTGTCTATAATTTATTTTGTCTGTGGCTACGTCAGCTTTCTATTTTTTGTCTATAAAAGAGCTTGTTATCTCTCTTTGCTCGATTCTCTTGATCTCAATTCGTCTTTTCGCTTCTGCTAAACTTTAAGAATTACTCTCAATTATTGTCACCAGTCAAGTGTTTAGAATTGAATCTCTCGCTGTAAATTTATTCACCAGAATAAACGAAGTTTACAACATTATCCAAGGACAAACACAGTTTTACTTATAAAAGGAATAACCTCTCAAACCACAAAAAAACTCTCTCTCTCTCTCACTGTACGTTCCTTGGTGTGGAACAGAAGGAAGCAAACAAAAGCAGCTCAAATTACACCCTGACTGCAGACTATCTGGAGACAACACTTGAGATCTGCGCAGGAAACTCTTGGAATCTCTTGTACATCCTTGGAGATTTTTGAAAACTCTTAGAATCTCTTGTACATTCTTGGAATTCTTGGAAACTCTAGGAATCTCTCGTCGCACATCCTCGAAAATTTTTGGAAACTCTAAGAATCTCTTGTAAATTTTTCGACGTTCTTGAAGATTCATGGACAATCTTGATCGTAATTATAATAATTTGGAATCTAATCTCTAGTCAATTAATGATTGGCTAAATTTAATTTACCAAAATAATTACGAACACGTTTTACACAGGGTTAAATTATTTCCATGTAGGTACCTTCCATGATATTAACGATCTGTACGCCTGAACTATGAAATACTCTTAATAACTACGAAAACTTAAAATAATCTCTTTGGGGTGCACTTCTTTTGTGAAATTCCTCACGCAAATAACCAATAGGCCTTTACATATATATCTACATAAATGTATTTATGTAGATGTATTAATTTAAATAATTTTCCCATAGGATTTACAAAATGTAAGATCGTACGTGTATTTCCCTTATTTGTACAGAGTGTACAGTAAAATTTTAGTAGGTACGCCCTAGTTCACAGGGTGAGGTTTGTAAAGGTCTTGGCGGTAGATGCGTGGGAGGCCGGATCTAGAAAGACTGATTGAAGGAGCCCTAGCCTAGGCCTCTCCAGCCGGACTCTCTCGATCCATCGCCTTGCACAGCAGTGGTAGGAATGGATTCATACGTCCGTCACTCGTGGACACACTGACCCCAGATTTCTACCCACCCCTCGTAAGTTTTACCTTCTAAGAACAACTTTCCTTACTTACTTCCTTTCCCTAAAAAGACCCACACACGGCACCCCCAAAAATAATAAGGCCTCGAGGGAAAATGTTTCCCTCAGGGTCTCATGTGTCGAACTAATGCAAAAAAAAGCAACCAACGGAAGCCAATATTGTTATGAGTGCGTAGAATGATCAACAATGCACGCACAATTAATTTATATGGATTCGGTATTCAAATTAATTCGATTAATTAACAATGAAAAGCCTTTTCTTTATTACAAAAAACCATTAAAAGAGGCACTCTTGTTTAATCGAACAACCTGCATTTATAAAGACTACGCGTGTGGTCGATTTGGTAATAAAAATTATTAAACGTGTTCGTGTACATAAATATAACAATAATGTGTACATGAATACATAAGTATAATTATTGTAAAAACTGCATGTAAAAGTCATTGAAGCATGTATTTTCATGTTAGGAGTTTTTGTGGCAGATAGTCAGTCATTGGTGCGGTAAACCCTAACACAAGGAAGACATGTTATAGTATTGCATGTAATTATAACACAAGGAAGACAATACACGTAATAAATTTATACAGAACTGTCTGGAAGGATACTGCATCAGAAGCTATCACATCAGTTATTGTTGTAAAAAAATTAAAGAAAAACATGTTTTTCATTCGAAAAAACTTACGACTGGTATACACTGTATGGTTATAAAAATCATGTTTCCAACCACGTAGTTAATGCCTAGCGCGTAAACAAACTAACTAGCATGCAGGGGTAGGTAAAGGACGTACCGCCAAACAACCCGGTCTTGCCCACACTCCTTGCCTCATTCACATTCTTACGTTACCAAATACATATTTTTCGATTATTCTGACTCTTGACATGGCTCGAATCAAGTATCTGGTTCACTTGACTGTGCCATGACTTTCTCGGGCGTTCCCGAATTCTTCTACCATTCACACTAGCGTCGTACATTCTCCTTAAACTTCTTTCTTTGTTCATTCGTTCTATAGGGTCTTCCATTAACGCTTTGCAACCGGGCCCGAAAAGAAGAAGATGGAGAGATACGACATTACGAATGTTAGAGGAGAGCGCTAACATTTACAGCGACAAAATCGATGCGAAAATTGCGAAAATATTTAATAAAACACGACTCGTTTAAAATAGAGCAAAAATCTCGCGGGCATTATCTTAAACAGCATTTAAAGAAACACTGTGAATTTTTTCATACACATAACTTGTAAAATAACTGAAACAAACGTGTTAATAATAATTTTTGGAGCATACATTTTCGATTTTTTTTCTATCGAGGGAATTTTATATAATTTACGTTTCGGCGCGGGCAAAGTCTAGATATTATCTTCAAGAATAACATATATTTTTTAAGAGCTTTAAAACTTACCGCGTTTAAGGGAAATATGTAATAAATCGGTACAAATCCGGGTTGCGGACCTTAAGCACTGTCTATCTTTAAATTTAAATTAAACAAAGTGTGTGTGAGATATATGGAAAATAAGATATTTCGGATGGGCGCCACCCATAGAAGCCGCGGCGGACATTTGAAGGATTGATAGGCCTTTCAAACGAAAAAAAAAATTCGATGACAACTCACACACACTCTGTTATATTTAAATTTGAAGATGGGAAGCGCTTAATGTGTACATGCCCACTCCATCCGAGGGTCCCTTTCTTAATCTTATTACAGCATTCAGTTTACTTTCATCATTCCTCTGACAGTTCCTTGCCTCACTGTCATATTATATCAAGGTAAGTACCAGCACTCCATTGTGGACTGCTAGCTTAGCTTATTTGGTTAGTTTTCCCAGTAATGGAGTTATACTAATATAAAAAAAACGAAGAGTTTCTGTTAGTTGTGATTAAGCGTTCGTATGGATGTTATTCTTTATTTTCCCGTTTGTTTTTATAGACTCTCTTCCCGTTGACTTGAACCAGTAAGTACAATACAGTACAGATATACATTACTATTTATGTTCATTACAATATTTCCGGCAAGTGAAAGATTGTTTATGAGGACATTTTACCATAGATTTCCGTAAATTTAACCATTACCTGAATAATAAAATTATACGGTTTGATGGTTAATACACTTACTACAGATAATTTCCTTTAGCAAAAACCTAGCAGAACTGAAAGAACGCAATATTTCTACCACGAGTTACTATTGCATTACATCCGACCAGAACTTTTAGACCTAGTTTTCTAGGAATTTGAAAAAGTCGTTTTTGAACGCTTGCTGTGAATTTTACAATACTTTCCTTAATTCCTGTCCAAACCGAAAGTGATATTCATAAAATTAGCTGAGTTTTTTTTCGTACCTTTGTTTTAAAATGAATGGAAGATATAAGTATCTACAATAAAAAATAATTTATATATATTTTTAGTTGATAATAAATATTTATATGTAAAACAATTCAAAAAGGAAACTTAAATGGTTTTGATATAATTAAATCGTAGCGTCCCATCCCAGCGAGAGATCATACGTGACGTCATCGTTATAGCTTCTTCTTTATTTTCGATTTCATACAAGATGCATGAGAAGGGGAAGAAGATGGGGAGAAGGAAGATGGGGAAGTCACCCAACATCGCTAAATCCATTTCAAGCAACGTTTCAATTCTGAATGGTGGTCTTACACCAGGGCGATACTGAGAATATCTCCCACTCTGCAATGCGCCGCAAATATACTACATATTATTTTTAATTAATTAATTATGAAAAATCACAAATTAATCAAATAAAGCATATTTGCCGGGATTCTATCCCGCGACCTTCGGATCGCTTGTCAAGAGTCAAGAGCCTTACACCTCGACCATGGAGGCCGTCAAAGTACAACAATACCGCCTTAAAAAGCAAATCAGTCAACGCATTTGGATCGGTTTTTGAGAAACTCAATAATATCTAACAATAATAAGTAAAAAATACTTACAGATTTTCTTTCAATATCTAAGTGCCACCTTGTCTGTCAATTCTTAATTTGACCTTCTTAAAAATTTCCATTTCTCATAATTTTTTTAACCAACATATTGCCAACTAGTTAGCGTTCATAACTGTAAAAAATGACGAGTCATGTTTCCATCATCCGGGAGTGTCAATAACATTATTTACATAACCATGCGTCAACAATCATCGCATTCCTCCGTTTTCCTGCTATAATGTGCAATGCGCATTGCGCATACCTTCATTATTACTTCTCTTTCAAAGAATCAACACACTTCCGGAAACAAAATATCCAAACAAAAGAGAAAATACCTTTCTTTCGCCATGAAGCATTCTCGTTCCCATAAAACCTACTGTTTCAATGCACACCGTGCCTTTAAATCAGAGCCTTTTACCATTGTAACAATAGTGGCTATGGGAGACTTTGACAATGCTACACAGTTAGTAATGCTGTGTGCGGATTATGTGATTTCGTTTTAACCGAGATTTTCGAAAAAAGATTTCGAAGAATATTGTACGACGGAACCTTGTTGCGATATGTAATTAAGTTACGTTGATTTTATGTATGGTTTTGTTTAGAAACCTTTATAACTGTTGATGTAACAAAAAAAGATGTCAACATCGCATAACAAATTTAACTAAGTCTGACGGAATATAATTTAATTAAGTGACACCAATGCCAGTTTTCCACAGGGGTAGGTGTGTAAAATGGGATTCAATATAACCCTGTCTTGGCACACATTCATGGTTTAATTCGCACTAAACCATTGATTATGCTTTTGTTCTTCGAAATAATGACATGACCCAAACGACAAGCAGGTTTTTGATACACACTCAAATAATTGCAAACAACTTAAGAAAAACCATGCACTTTTTCAGAACGATACAAAACTTTCTCGAATTGCAACACTTGAAAATGATTTATTTTGCAGTCTGTCAATCTATTATTGAGTATGGTATCGTAGCATGGAGAGGTGGCACTTCATTTGCACGAGACCCAATCATAAAGGCACAGAAAATTATCAATGAAAATAATTCTTAGGTTATCTCTCATTACAGACTCGAACTCGAACGAACATTATTATTACGAATGTGTTTGACATTCAGCATTTTTTCCCAAAAACAAATACTGTAAAAAAATATTAGATACTCGCTGTACTCGAAAAAATCTGAAACACATACTAATTTCGATCAATGAAACTTTAGATACCTTGTGACAAGACTTTATAACTAACTTCTTAACCCCAAAAAGGTAATCTACGTCTGAGAGACGTAAGCGATACACAAGAAATGCTGTATTTTTTTTTTATTTCGCAACGTAGCGTGCTGTCTACAAGTAAGTACAATAATTACGGAAAAATACATAGGTACCCCTCACGTCCAAGAGACGTATGATTACCTTTTGAGTAACTTTCAGACTTGTTCGTATAAAGGTGATTTAGCGAAACAAAACAACATATATACATTATTTTTTATGTACAACGACTGATTAGCATTTAAACTTTCATAACATATAAAAATATACGATTTAGACATAAAATTAAACATTATTTTTCATTTAAAAAAATATCTAACATTTTGTAGTTGATTTGTAAGAGGTTTACAGAATTTTGTTATTTTTTTTTAATTACAATATATTTTTTTATTTTTTTTTTGTTTTTATTTAAAATAAAAAACCTTTAACTAATTATTCAACTACCTTGAAACAGTATAAGTGTGATAATATGTCAAACATACACTTTTAGACTTCAGTATATCTCTACTACATTTTGTGAAACTATTAGACTTGTAAACAAAAAAATAAAAAAATAATATTTTTTAAGTAGAACGTCTGATTAGCATTTAAACTTTCATAGCATTTAAAAAAATACCATTTAGACATAAAATAAAACGTAATTTTTCATTATAAAAAAGACCTAATATTTTTTATTTAAAGTAAAAAATCTTACACTAATTGATTTATGTGTAAAAAATCTTACACTAATTGATATGTGATTCACGAAACAATTTCAAAGAAAATTTGCACTCCCAAATTCGAAGTTATTAATGTAACTAAACTGACTGAATATATTGGGTATGTGAGTGAATACATTGGGTTGAGTTAAGGTTTGTTCATAGGTATTATAAATTTACTTCCAGAATAACTGCCTCAAGACAGGCTAGCAGAGAGAGGCACGTTTTGAGAAAACTGTACATTTGTTTTCTTTTTATTTATTTTTTTTCTATTGTTAATTTTACGTACCTACTCATCTAATTTATAATGCACACTCATGTATTCTTAGTTTTAACCTTTTTTTAATAAAGAAAGACAAATATTCCCGGGTTACGAATAACCCGACAATATATTAAAATCTCCCACCACCACCACCACAGGAAGCGAAAAATGTTGTTTGTGTTGCGATTGTTGTCGAAATGTTTTTCAGCCCAAACGCAATGCCAACTCAGCAACTGGCCGGTTGTACTTTTATTTTCAATAAAAGATTATTCTTAAAAAAACTTGATGTAATGTGTGTGTGCTTAATGTTTTCCTGTTCCTTCTTTTACGTCCACTTACCCTCCATATTTAAAACTTATATTATATCGGCTATTTGTTACAAATTGTTCACCCGCGTCGAAGAACTCATTTCTACTACATTTAGTCTAGTTTCATCTTTCGTCTGGCATTTTTTTTTTGCTTCTCTGTCATACGTCAGGATTGTTACATCTGGATTGCTGCAGCCCTAGCTTTTCTTGACAATTTTCACTGCTACTACTACACTCAGCATTATTTTAATTAAATTTCCTACATTTCGAAACAGTACCTAGATTCACATACCTGGGCTCCCTGATAATAAACGACAATAATACCACAGAGGAGATCCAGAAGCACATAGTGAACGCAAATCGCTGTTATTTCCGCCTACAAAACCAATTAAAGTCCAGATTGCTGTCCAGAAACACGAAAATATTAGTGTACAAAACACTTATCAGACCAGTACTTACGTACGCAGCTGAGACTTGGGTACTAACTTAGAGGAATGTGCGAGCACTGGACGTGTTTGAAAGAAAAATTTTGAGGCGTATCTTCGGACCGGTTCTAGAAAATGGATTTTGGCGCAGACGTTATAACAATGAGCTCTATACTAAGGAGCTAAACGTCGCTCAATTTATAAAATTGGGAAGACTTCGGTGGCTGGGTCATGTGGAGAGAATGACCGAGCATCAAGAACCAAAGTCCCTGCTGAACTCAAGACCAATAGGCCGAAGGAGCCTGGGAAGACCAAGACTAAGATGGAGCGACAACGTCCTCAAAGACATATCAATCTTGGAGCTTCTAAACTGGAGAGAGTTGGTACAAAACCGAGATGAGTGGAGGAAGACTCTTGAGGAGGCCAAGACCCACCAGGGGTTGTAGAGCCAATAGTGATGATGATGATGACATTTAACCAACGTCCTTATCACGACGATACACGAATCCCGTTATGAGTTGTGTTTATTATCTTCTTCTTCACAATGAATATTTTACTGGACTTGAGTTGATCTGCAGCAGGGGAACTGGACACTAAAGGTGCCCACCTGTCGATTGGATATCATCGGTTATTCTCGTGACCTTTCGGATATTAGACCCGAACGGTTACTCTCTGATATAAGATAGTGTTGCAAGAGTGAAACTGGTGAATCTACATCACACAGAGAAATTGCAATTGTAACTTAGTGGATACATAAATATACGTTGTTACTTGTCACTTGTTGATATTTTATTGCCGCAATTGCGGTTAAACCAATATTTTTTTTATAAACAACCGATCGCAAAAACATGTTATTTTTCCATTTATGCCTAGAAACATGTATTCCAATATTTACCTTTTCATTTTATTCGACCGTGAAGGCCTCGATTTAAAAATAATAATTCGTAAAAGTGAAAGTATTTTTAGTTCGACCGGTATCTACCTAACCAATATTTGCTTCTGATTTCAAACTTGGAAGTCGGTATAAACGTAGTTAGGTAATGTGTGGTTCAAAAAAAATCACAACTATTTAAAAAAATTGAAAATGTAACATTTCTAAAAATATTAGGCGTTTTATGACTTGGATTATTTCTTATTAGAGACGGTTATGGCATGCCACACAAGCACAAATTATATTTTTCAAAATCTGGATTTCTTTTCTACGTAAATCAGTGTCAACCAACATAATCCTCAGATACGTTTTTAGATTTTCACGACCAAAAGTATTTTCGTTATTTGTTTTTGGCTGCTATGCCGTGTTGTGCTACCTCCCTCCACAGCCAACGTTTCGGGCAACGTTGCAGTGTCCATCATTAGGGCGCATCCGGTATGATGATGGACATTGCAACGCTGTCCGAAACGTTGACTAAAGAAGGAGGTAGTGCAACACGGCATAACACCCAAAAAAATAACAAAAGTATAATCTTTTTTAGATATACGTATTCTCGGAGAGACCACACTAATTTACAATTTGGGGGCGGGTATGGTTTTTTTTTTACATGAGCTCCACACGCCCTGAGAAAAATAATTCCCTCAGGGAAAATGTCATCTTTCGTGATGCTGTGTGGAGGATTTTTTTTAATGAAAGGAAGAAAAGGAGAGATTTGGGAAGGTAAAGGGTTTAAGGGGTGGGTAGGAATCTGAGGTTTAGTGTGTCCTGGTCGTCCGCCTCCAAGACCTAGAAAAACATCACCCCATGAACCCGGGCACCCCTGCTAAATCATCAAACGTAGCGAACCACTTGAGGTGACCTATGGCAGAGGTGTTGGTTATCCATTAAAGGTTCCTGGGGCGGCGGTACCAATTCCCGCCTCCCAAATTGAAGCCGCCCCGTAAACTATTTGTTGGATTACCAACACCTCTGAAATAGGTGAAATGGTTCGCTGCATTTGGTGATTTAGCATTGAGAGCGTGTTCAGACACAGCAATAATATGCGTGGGATGGCGTATTTCGGCATATCGCTCGCCGTACATTCCCAATTGGAATATATGGCGAGTGATAAGCTGAAATACGCCATTCCACGCATATTGTAGCTGTGTGTGACAACGCTCTAAGGGGTGCCCGGGTTCATGGGGTGAGGTTATCCGGATCTTGGCGGCGGATGGCAGGGCGCATCGGGAATAGGCTTGTTGAAAAAGTATCGATATATCGATATTTTTAATTCAATATATCGATATTCTTAGCCGATATATCGATACAAAATATCAAATATCGAAAATTGTATCAAAAACGTTATATTTTTAAATGTATGTATTTAAAGTCACTAGATTCCAAAACCGTATAGGAACGAACGGCAAAAAGTAACTGTATTGGGTTATGGCATCTGGCGGTTGAAATTTTAACTATTAATAGCTTACAAATCTATTGTCTTTGCATTAGTATTAGTGTTAGAAATGTATGCTATTTTTATGTATACAAACTTTGTATGCGTCTCAGTTTACATATAAGTTAGAAGACAGCCTTTTAGTTTTTGATATTTTTGTAATTATTACCTAATAAAAATGAATACTGATAAAAATACCTTCATTTTTATTGAGATTTTTGTACATTAAAAAAAGCACATTGTGTATAAAAATTACTATTGATAATATCGAGCTGAATACACTATTATTTAAAAAACGCAAAATCTCTTGAAAATTTCACCGACATATAGATATTTTTTCCTCGATATATCGACGTCGATATTGACATTTTAATAAATATCGATACATGGATATATCGATATTTTTTTTCACTTTCGACATCCCTAATCGGGAGTTTCTGGTGAAGGAAGACTTTTTAACATCTCCGACAGAACTTCCTCGGAATGTCGTCTTGCACCGCAGCGGGACGGATAGATTCTAACTTCTGGACACACTGACCTCCAGATTCCTACCCACCCATACCCTTTTCCTTCTAAGAACTTCCTCCCCTGCCTTGCCTTAAAATACCCTCCACACAGCATCCCCCAAGATGAAATAGGCCCTGAGAAAAAATATTTTCCTCAAGGCCTTCTGTGTGAAGCTAACGAAAAAAAAGTTCAAAAAATCTTTGTCCCAACTCATTCCTCGACAAATTTCATCATTTAAGAAAAACGTTATTCGTAATTTAATCAATGTGCACTCACAACTCTATTATATTTAATCAATGTGCACTCACAACTCTATTATATTTAATCAATGTGCACTCACAACTCTATTATATTAAACATGTGGTTAGGACCAATCCCAGTGGTAATTTGCAAAACCTTGTAAATTTTTAGCATTCATTTAGATTAGGTACTGCTTGTTTCTAAAATAATTTAAAAAACATTAAAAAATTTAATAAAATTATTAAATATTTATTAACTCTTTTTTTAGACATAAGACAAAACAAAATTGCTTACAAACTCTGAACCAGTAACTATAAAAATTGACAACCAACCACTCGAATATGTGTCAGATTACATCTATTTAGGACAGATAATATCTCACAAAGATCAAACCACTAAAGAAATCGAGAGAAGAGTAGCAAATGGATGGAAGAAATACTGGTCTTTGAAAGAAGTCTTGAAATCTAAGGAGCTAAGTATGCAAATAAAAAGGAAAGTCTTCAACACGTGTATACTTCCAGTCATCACCTATGGATGTGAAACTTGGGCACTCACCAAACGCCACAGAGAAAAGTTGGAACGCTGCCAGAGAGCCATGGAGAGAAGTTTGACAGGAACAAGGAAACAGGACAGAGTGAGAGGTAGCACAATAAGGGAGAAAACTAAAGTTGCCGATGTAGTTACCCGAATAGACCAACAAAAGTGGAGATGGACAGGACACATGATACGCGATCCACAAGAGAAATGGTGCAAAAATGTCACTGACTGGTATCCCAGAGATGGCAAGAGAAGTAGAGGACGTCAACACATGAGATGGGAAGATGACCTAAAACTCACTGCTGGACATCAATGGAGAAGAGTAGCGCGTGACAGGTCCCAATGGAAAATGTTAGAGGAGGCCTATGCCAAGAGGCAAACTGAGCTTCGGGATATACCATAACAAATAAGATCATGTCTAATACATACCTAACAGAAGTCCAGAATAAAAAGGCTTATTATTATTATTATTATTAACTCTCTTTTTATAACTTTAGCATTGAAGAAGAAGTAACACTAATAATCTAATCGAAAATATAAAAGAGAACAAGTCACAGAAAAAATCATTTTCTTTCTTTTTTTTCTGTGTCTTGTTCTCTTTCCTTATTTCATTTAGATTATTAGTGTCATCTTCTTCTTCAGTGAAAATTATTAGTTCTTTGCGTAAACACAACTCATAATAATATGCTGAATATAATAACCACTTTTTGCAAAGCCACCCAGTATAACTTAAATATAATCATAACTCAAGGAAGTTGACACTTTTTAAATAGCGGAAATGCATTACTTTTGCAGTGTCACCTTTTATAAACACACAAAACAATGATTGGCGACAAAACTCATTCATAGTTCCGTTTGTAACGGAAGTAGATATTGTGTAGAGATGCAAAGTTAATATTAAATTTATGTATTGTGTCGTTTTACTGTCTCAGAATAAGAAATAATTTTGCAAAACAGTGATGCAAAAGAGATATCAAATAGGAAGTACGCAATAACTTACGAAATGAGAGGACAATACAAAAATTATCTTTCCGAGAATAAAGAGTGTAAAAAGTACGATTCATCTAGACTTTTCGGTATTCCCTTTGACTCAATCTCAATATATACTACAATATAACTTTATGAAACTCATCTTTGTTAAAAAGATGTTTACGAACAGATATAATAGATATAGGCCTGGAACCTCAGATGATTTTAAAGTCGGCACGGTTAGAATGCCGAGTTTAGCGCGGCTTGGAAAATAATCCGTATTTAAGTCGAAAGCCTACATATATATATTTATTTTTATTTTTTTATCACCAATACTCGACGTATTATCTATGCTTTTAATAGAGTAATATACTTATTTTTTTGTAAAACCAAACTTTTGTCTTCGTCAGTATTATTATTATATCTATGCTGTCTGCTGTCATCGCCGTCATCGGGAGATAAAAATGATCGTGATTATGATGGGATCTTTCAAAATGTCAAAGACGGCAGCATTGATTTTGCACTTCAATAACCTTATATGTGCGAGGATACTTGTTTTAAATGTCACTACTTGTTTTGCTGAGCTCTTTATGAAATTATGACGAACTAACCGTTGAAAATTTTCAAAATTAAATTTTTTTTATTAGTTTTTATATACATGAACATGTAATATAATCATGAGTAATTACATTTTCATGTTACAATCGGATTAAACTCAAATCATTAAATACTAACATTCAACGTTGATTTGAAACAGCATAAACGTATTTTTCAAAGTTTTAATATCTCTTACCAGACTATTTAAGATTATCAATTAATAACTTCGACATTCCTCATCGCTCAATCAATATAATAGTATGAAATTTGCCGAAACCGAAACCGAACCTTCGGTCGGTCAGTACTTATCATGCCTAATATAAGTTGGTCTTTATGATATTGTCATTGACTTTATCCTAACGTAGATGCGTTGACATTTCTATATTAATTTAATTGTATTTTTATGTGCACAACGCAAAAAAATTCAAAATGCCCAGAACCAGTGGAATCATAGCCGTACGGTATATTACAAGGCTGGAAGGAGTGGAGATGGGAAGGATATGAAGGTGGTTAAGAGGTTAAAGACGGCTAAAGTCATTTTCACCAACACTTTAATTCAAAATTTCGCCCTTTCATCAGGGCAATTGAACATTTAAAAACTGTCACACAATATGCTTGATATAGTATAGCAGGTTTTTCAGTCGTATACCGTTCATAATATAATGATAGATTTTAGTATTGCGGAGGGAATTGAACCAGTAACCTACAAAGTCAAATGCATGAATCATTACAGCATGCAAGACTTAGAATTCAATAGATTCTTTTGCACGAATAATGTTGTCACCAACAATCTAACAATCAAGACTTGCAGTAATATTCCGACCAACGCGTCACCATTATTTGCTCGGCTGCTGACCTCAAAGTAATGTATTGTTATAAAACTGTAACTTCGTTCACAAAGAAAAACTGATGTCACAATCAGAATCCTTATACATAATGTTAGCATTAAAAATATGCAAAGAAATAGGAATTTATTATCGTAACAACTATAAAGCAGAACATCTTATTGTTAGTAGTTTTGTAAACAGTAAACAGTTCTCTGTAATGTTGATTATCCCGATTTCACGTAAATGACGCTCTCTACAGTTGCAACTCAATAATACACGGCTACTACGTCGACGGGATATAATATGGACAAACACAATATGTATACGCAAATTGACAGACAGACAAAATTCAAAGAGGTCGAGTTGAAGCGGGACTTTGCTAAGCTCAGTTTTTTTTTTTATTATTATTTTTTTTTATTCCAGTTAAAAGAAAATTACATTTTCACTCATTTAACTAGAAATAATTATACAAATTAAAATAAAGTAAATATTTCAATACAGCGCTATTCAACATCATTATTTTGTTTATCAAGAATAAATATTAATATATTTTTTTTAAATTTACCCAGCTTCTTTTCGTTTTTAATATCGTTTGGGAGGCAATTATATAAGTTGCCTCCCTCGTAACCAATGGACTGTTTACCATAGTTAGTGTGGATGTTGTTTAAATGTATGTTATCGTGTTGTCTCGTAAAGTGTTTGTGTACTTGGGACGTTTTAATGAATTCTGTGTTTGTATGTACGAGTTTATTGTTTATTTTGTATATAAGGAGACATGTATTGTATTCATATAGTTTTCTTAATATTAGTAGTTTTGTTTCCATATATATATTTTTTGTGGATGTTCTGGGCTTGTAGCTAAATAGTTTTTTGATTACCTTGTTTTGTATTACCTGTTATATAGTTAAAACTGTCTGAAGCAACGAGAATCGCAGATAATGAACTCTGTCTTTATGAAATGCACAATTTTTTGTTAAAATTTTGAACGCCAGTGCAACAACTTTTAGCTCACAAGTTACTCTCAGTAACGTTCTGCTGAAAGGTAGAATGGAAATTTGCTTGAAATGGCTTTAGTGACCTGATCCCCTAGCATGGTCGATATGATAATTATCGGTAACTTCTCATCGTTCCCTAGGGCAACTTCATCGTACAAACAACAGTTGACGTCGAATATATTAAGAACACTTAGTATTTTTCAACTATTAATTATTCTTTGGCGATCTGCAGCCATGCTAGGGAAAGATGAGAAGTTGACGAAAGATATCCTATCAATCCTTATCGATCGACGATGCTAGGACCCAAGATCTGAATGGCCAAGAACCTTATCCTCTCCTCTTTCTTCGGCCTCACAACATTGAGCATGCCATTGTGGAGGTCGAACAAGGACACTGATCTGCAGTCTCACGGCAATCCGATTGGTGCCCCACACACCAATAGGAATCAACCTTATCTCTAGTCACCCTCACGCGCTGCAACAAAGATCTTCCAAACCATTCTACCTTAAACTCTTGGCCAATACACAGTCTTGTTAATCGTACTTGTTCGCTCTCCACTTCCATTTACAATTGTTCATATTTAAATATTATATTATGGTGCGTTATATTCGTTTGTAATTTATTAAATAAACCTGTAAGTATTATAACTACGATCTACTTATTTGATTTACCATACATCAATCACACATAAACAAACCCCCATACCATAACCTCACTGGCTTCAGACGATTGTGAGCAGTTGAGACTCCTGTCAATAAAAAATGTTCTTAAGGCTCCGCAACCAGGCCCGAAAATAAGAAGATGGTTAGAGGAGAGCGTAACATTTACAGCGACAAAATCGATGCGAAAATTACGAAAATGTTTAATAAAACACGACTCGTTTAAAATAGAGCAAAAATCTTGCGGGCATTATCTTAAACAGCATTTAAAGAAACACTGTGAATTTTTTCACACATATAACTTGTAAAATTGCTGAAACAAACGTGTTAATAATAATTTTTGGAGCATACTTTGCGATTTTTTTCTATCGAGGAAATTTATATAATTTGCGTTTCGGCGCGGGAAAAGTCTAGATATTATCTTCAAAAATAACATATATTTTTTTAAGAGCTTTAAAACTTACCGTGTTTAAGGGAAATATGTAATAAATCGGTACAAATGCGGGTTGCGGGCCCTTAATGTAATTTGTGTACGAGCCGTGGAATTTATACATATCCATTAATCCAATTAAAAATAGGGCACTAAATATGCCATAATCTTTTTTTTAAATATTAAAAAAAATTTCACAAATAAAATTTGAAAAAGTCTTGAATTTTTTTTGTAAAGAGATGAACGATATACATTTGCAACGCAGGGCTTACCTGGTGATAGTCCAATTCAATGGTACGTAGATCCCTATTATGTAAGACCATTGAAAACATAATAAATACTTTTGAAACAAAAGAAACACATTTCAAAACCTTTAAACACGGTGCTTCTAGTTTCGTCTCGCCGTATGAATATTCATAATGTTTCTTATATAATTATATACGAATACTTTCCCATCGTAGACAAGTGGCCAAAGTTATGTACTGCAACCTGCACACAGTCTGCAGCGTGTCATAAAGTAATACAGGTCGCTTCGCGGTTAGTAGATATGCATGTAGCTATAGAACTAATTTTATTAGTTGAATCTAAGTCACCCAGGCGTAACATTGATTTCTACAGAAAGTTGTATAACCTAACCTGACCTCATTGTTGATAGTGATATTCAAAGTTAGCATGACGTAGGGACATTCAGTAAAATCTGATATTAAACGGAATTATTAGAATATGTTATAAGTTATAATGTTTGTTCATCACTTCATTGAAAAGTATGTTAAATAGGTAACATTGTTAGGTTAGGTAAGGTTATTTTAGATTAGGTTACTGGCTATTTTTTTCATAACTTTTTTTTCAAAGGGGTGTTGAAATGCCATTTTTTGAGTTGTCGTGAAACCGAAAAAAGATGTCGATGATACTTCAAAATTTTAAAGGTTAAAAAAAATCAGAAATAAGCTATTTTCAGCAATAAAAAGACCGTCAGGCACAAAATTCTCCCCGTTTCGGGAGCCATAGAGCTACGAAAATATAAATGACACAGTATTCAATATTTTTGCGACAATATCCTTCCTAATTTTTTAACGGTCGGGTGTCACCTCCCCATCGGGTGGCACCCGGGGCGATCCGTCCGCCCCCCCCCTCGCTACGCCACTGGTTATGTTCGTTAGTTCAATGTTGTTTTAATGTTATTTTGCAAAATTCCATCTCCGTCATTTACTTCCAAACATGCCATATTCCGTGTCTCGGGCAGCCAACAACAAATTCTGACAAAAATGCACTTACCTCCTTATTACCTGCACCTTGGAGTTAGGGCAAATAGTATTTTACTTGTAACTTTTACCAGTGCATAACTATGAACCAAAAAGGTTTCTGTTCTAGCTATACTTATATTTCTTTACAGTTGACTTTTAGCAAACTGAAGGCAGTATGTACCAAGGCACATTTCACTACGGTGTAATCTAGATTCAATAACTAGGCTAGATTTACGAATGCACGGTCTACGACAGGTACCTACTTAGATAGCAGATAGATGAAGAGATAGATAGTATTGTGCAATTTTATTGAAACAGTTCGATTATCTTATACCAGAGGTATTTAGAATTTGTAGAATTAAATTTACCGGTGAATTTTCTACCGGTTATTAAATGTTTGGAAATATTTACAAATAGTATTGCGTATTCCTTTGTTTAAATTGGGAAGACTTCGGTGGCTGGGTCATGTGGAGAGAATGACCGAGCATCAAGCACCAAAGTCCCTGCTGAACTCAAGACCAATAGGGCGAAGGAGCCTGGGAAGACCAAGACTAAGATGGAGCGACAACGTCCTCAAAGACATATCTATCTTGAAGCTTCTAAACTGGAGATAGCTGGTACAAAACCGAGATGAGTGGAGGAAGACTCTTGAGGAGGCCAAGACCCACCAGTGGTTATAGAGCCAATAGTGATGATGATGATTCATTTGGTGACAACTTTATGCACGTAAGTAAGGCCTTTAAGGCAAGAGATGGTGTAAAACAAATTCATAGAGACGTATCAGGTGATATATTAAATTTTTTAGTTGGATTAGAAACCTGGGAACGGCTTATTTATTAAATATTTGGTGCAATTACATTATTGCAATGAATTTGAAATGAAAGAACAGACTCAGTACGTATTTGTACAGATTATAGAGTAAACACAGCTAAACGCCACCATGAAACAATTTATCACAGAAATAAAGTTGATTTTTTTTGTACATTGCAACGAAGTGATTACAACCCGGCTTTGCCAAAGTTTCAATATTGTTTTTACTCTTATTAATATCGCTTAAGTTTTTAATGAACGTTAAGGACAAGAAAGATAGTTTAAGCCATTCGGGAATTTATTCACTCCAATTCAGTGACTGTCCCGCTTATTATACAGGCAAAACTGCACGAAACATAAACACCCGTGTCAAGGAACACCTAAGATGTTTACACAATAATTGAATGATTTTGCGAGGTGTTTATGAATGATGTGTGATTTGGGTGCGAATGCGTTTGTCGAAGGACCTTGTGTATGTGTTTTTAAGTTGTATGTTAGACCACTGCACAAGTAAAAATGAATGCACATAAAGGAAGGAAGGGATTTACTGAGGAATCTTGTGGTATCTAGTTCTCTTCTCTCATGTGTGGCCTTTGTTCATACACTTGTGTTCGCGGTATTTTACTTTCATATGCGGATTGAGTTATAGAAATGCGGGGAGCGGAAAATTGTACGCATACGCGGCGAGGTTTGATTTACGACACACACTAATTTGTTATGGTAACAAGTTCATAGGGATGGGACAGTATGGGTAAAAGGAACATGGTAGGAATGGGATATATGTGACAATCAAGCTACAAGCACAGATTCTATGATATATGTAGATGTATGTAGGTAAGTGTAGCTATGATTGTGTAAACGCCCAATCAATAATAGACTCTCGGAATTTGCAAACTATCTCATTGAAACGGACCATAAATTCGATAAGGAATCGGGCGTCACCCTAATTCGATAACACGCTAAGTATCAGATTGGATAACTCAGAAGAACTAGAACTAAGGAAGGGCAAAAACATTTATAGTTATATAATTAAAAATCAAATAAAAATCCAATTGTACGGTTATTCCCTATTGACAAAGTACATTCCCTTTCCCTTCCCAAGTAATCTTCCTCAACTTGAGGAGTCCAGCCCATTTTGTTTTAAAACATATATTATCTATTATAACACATGTAACTTAATTTTAGTAGATTATTATACAGCCCTGAAGAAGCTACGGTGGTAGCAAAACCCGGTCGGCATAAAGCGTAGAAAATAAAAGTGGTATTTAAAAAGTGATTGTTTTATTTTAAATTTCAATATTGTTTTTCCAAAACATATTTCATAAAAAAATATGGATCAACATTTTGGCGTCATATATATTTTTCAGATTAGTTATTGATATTCAAAATGTTGTTCCTACCTGAAAAATATGTTGCGAGCTGCGTTAAACTAAATATTTTACACAGAAAAAAATGGCGTCAAAGCTCAAGTCCTAACTGCTCCCAACCGTCTGGAGCCAGTGAGACTATTGCATCCGCAATTGGGGTATGTTTTGAGGCTGAAGGTATTTTATTTATTTATTTATTTATCTATAATAAAATATGTTTACAATGGTTTTATTTGTATGCCTGTCTCACTAGGGTATACCTGTGTCGAGACAGGCGTACAGGTATATAAATGAATATAGTAATTACAAGGATATTTCAGGTAAAATACATATTATGAATAGAATTAAAACAGAAGGGTGATTGGAAGGGTAATAAATCTTTTAAAGAGAGTTATTTTATAAATGTTGGAGATGGAGTAATGAAATCAATTCTGCCTAGTCTATTTATAGGTTAAATTTGACAGGATTCCATTATTTTCATTTGTTTTATATGGGTTAGGTTGTATGTGAATAGTTATTTATGTCTATGTGTGATTTATTTTACAGATATTTGTGATAGTGTGGCGTCCAATACTTATAATCCATTTTTTAATATCTTGTTTGAATTTTGTAAAGGAGTCACTTTGTCTGATCGTAGTTGGTAGTGTATTGTATAGTTTGCAAGCTATGTATTTAGAGTGTCTTTGCCCGAAGGTGGTTTTGAAAAAAGGAGTTTGGAGAAGTTCGTTGTTTTTGGCTCGGGTATTGTGTATTGTTTGTGTAGCTTTGTATGGTGTTTTGTTGTTTTTGTGTAAATTAAGTAATATGGATCCTGAGTAGAGCTGTTTTATGTCCATAACGTTGAAGGAATTGAAGATATAAAAATATGTATATAAAAACGAGAAGCTGAATAGTAAAAAGGGGAAGGATTTGGGGTAAAGGAAGGTGGGGAACTTCCAGAATATTCAGGTCTGGTCAACAAAAACGACTAAAGCCATTTCGATTATAAATGGTGATCCTTCACCGGGAGATACTGAAAGTTTGTAACCCTATGGAACGTTCCGCAAATGTAATATAGGTATATTATTTAAATAAATAAATAATTACGAAATAACACACATTAAATTTTACTGGTATAACTTTTAAAGGTTATTCACATCAATGAAATAAAAAATATACTACAATATTTTCAAGGATACCTATATTTTTAAACCTTCACTTAAAGATACTTTTTTTAAATTTTCACGGCCAAAAGTATTTTCGTTATTTGTTTTTGGGGTGTTATGCCGTGTGGCGCTACCTCCTTCTTAAGCCAACGTTTCGGACAGGGTCGCAGTGTTCATCATCAGGTCCTGGGTTCGAGTCCCAGCGGAGCCAATATCTTTTTCTGTCTCCAGATTTTCGATTGAGTTTCGCTAATATTGTCTTCATTTAATAAAATATTATAATTTGAGATTTTACTCATAAAGTAAAAAATAAATTTAAATAAATTTATTTATTTACTTTTTTCTCTCTTTTACATTACTTGTATCTAATGTTATGTTATATATATTTAGAAAATATGTAAAAAAATTGCCTTTGAAATGCATCAAGACATAATGGGAAAAAATAAAGGGAAAAAAATATGCGACCGTCATTTTTTTGTTTTTCTGTGTCTTGCCCTGTTTCATGTTTCGTTTAGATTTATTAGGGCCATTTAAAGTCAAATATAAAGTGCTCTGAAAGGTCATTCTAAGTTCTTCGATTATGTATTTCGGTTTTGTGAAGCAACTGTTTTACAAAGGTATTATAACAGACCAAATTTAATCGTTTTAATCGTTCAAATTTTCGGAAACAACCCGTTCTTACTATTATATTTTTCTCCAATGATATATCACAAATTAGTTTAACTACGTTACAATCTGGCGCTCTGATTTCAAACCGAGACCTCCGGATTTATAGGCAAGGATCGTAATCAAGGTGCCATTATCATCTTTCAACTGCTCTGATGAAGTACAATGAGACGTTACCTCAAAATTAATAAAATGCAATATATAACACTATTGGCCGTGAGAATTTTAATTGCAATTTCACTAATTTCAATAAATTCATTTTGTGATCAGTATTTTGATTTATGCATAACAACCCATTGTTTCCAACCTTCAATAAGTTGTCTACCAACCCAGGCTTTAACATAGACTTCTACTGTATCATTGTATCAGAGAATAAGTAACGAGTAATGCAGTTTCCCGACCTATTGCGATATCGGGGTCGTCAAATTAAATCCCCTGAAATGGGACCAAGAAAGTTGCGTCGAGCATCTACCTACTTACAATATATCTGCTTGGTGTAACCCTAAGTGACCAGCTCAAGTATGGGGGCTCCATCGAAGCCAGAGTAAAGTTAGCCTCCCAAAAGCTGGGGTTCTGTACAGGGCCCGCAGATACTTTATCTGTACAAATCACAAGTGCGCCCCACAGATGAATTTGGCAGCCACCTCTGGTCTGGAGCTCCAAAATACCTGAAAAATACCCTCGACTCTGTGCAGAAACGGGCGGTCCGCTTAATAGATTCTCCCATCTTAACAGACGGATTGCAATCTTTAGAGCACAGGCGTCGGGTGAGAATGCTATCCTTGTTCTACCGGTATTACAATGGAAGATGCTCCTAGGAACTAGCGTCATTGATCCCTTCGGCACCGGTGCATAGTCTGGAAACGCGTGCCCAACATTTGTACACGGTTGACATTTGTCACATGAGAACGGGTCGTTTCTTCGACTCGTTCTTGTGTTCAACAGCTCGGCTGTGGAATGATTTGCCGGCCTCTGTGTTTCCTCCTTCCTACAACATGGATCTCTTCAAGACCAATGTTCATTCCTTCCTCTCCTCAAAAAGACCCTCCACACAGCATCCCAGATGACATTTCTCAGGGCCTCCTGTGTGGAGTTAATGTAAAAAAAAAATATTTATCAAACTGAACAGACTGTCTTAATACACAGGGTGTAACAGCACGGTGACCGGACAACTCCTTTGAAAAGTCATTAAAACTGATTTAAAAAATATATTAAAAATTTCTTAAATAGGTTACGCTAGGTTAGGTCATGGGCTATTTTCAAAGCTTTTAATGACTTTTCAAAGAGTTGTTTTAAGTTGATTCTGAGTTGGCATGGAACCTAACGGCAAGTACCCGAAGGATTTTAGCCAGCGATTCCGGAGCATATTTGAAGTGCGAAAAGTAGACGTCATTTTGTTGTTCGATGATACACCCTAAAATATATTCAGAATCTTAACGACGTAAATAAAGAAACCGTGTATACAAATTGCGACTCGCGACCCGTGAATTGAATGGACCTACTGTCGATTTTGGTTTATCAAAGAAAAGAAGAAGAAAAATAATGTGGGAATCTTAACGACGCGACGTAAGTGAAGAAAGCATGTAAACAAATAATATGCGCCCGCGGCACGGCGTATTCGACGGACGTACGGTCGAATTCACCCTAGCAGGCCTGGAGATTCGACCTTTCAGCTGAGTTAATTTTAATTAATTCTGAAGACCGTGTTACTAATATTTTAGATGTTTCTAAATGAATGCCTCCCAAAGTTATTGATTCATCGTCTAGAAAAATAAAATCTGGTGCTCAATCTAGTTACCACATACAAGTGTTATTCCAAGTTTCAATTAGGCAAATAGAATTAGCTAGTTATAGCATCAAAATTTGCGAAATTGCGTTGCTTTCGTTGCATTTGTGTGTGTAACAATTAAGAAAGTCATACCATTTATGAAAATAAACACAAAAAAAGATTAGCCATTTTCTTATTTACAAAATATAAAGTTCCAAACACATCAATCTACGATTTAACCATACTTATCAGTGTAAAATACACAACAACCGATTTATCAGATATGGAATGAACATTTTTTTTTAATTAATAGAAAATCAATATGACATTTATCGGAAGTACCAACCATATAAAATAAATTCTCGTCAATATAAAAACAAAAAATACCTACTTCGAATAATTCCCAGTACTATTGGGTTGAGGTTCAAGCTACAAAAGCTGCAAGTCATCCATCAATAAGATATACATTCCAGGTTTTGAATGGTTTTTATGGCAAGCAGGGTTTGTCTAGCGGGTATGTGTAATTATTCTAATACCTTTCATTCCTTGTTCTTCCGCTATAAATACAGGTTAAAACTTGTCAATAATGCATAGGTACACTTCAATACATCAATAAATTATTGTTTGTTTTTTTTTAAAGAAAGACAAACATTCCCGGGTTACGAATAACCCAACAATGTTTGAAAATCTCCTAATACCACCACAGAAAGCCGAAAATGTTGCTTGTGTTGTGATGAAGGACTTAGCCAGTCGAGGAATCGAACACGCGACGCTCGGGTGGGACCCAAGCACTATGCCCACTCAACCACTAACCGGTCATACGGCAATAATAATTTGTCTATGATTGGCAATATGGATTCGCTACGCCATATTTACATTGTATTATAATATGTAATATAAATGTAAATATTGCGTAGCGAAGTTCGTATACCGCGAAAGAGTATAATATTTAACAAAATTAAAATGTAACTTGCATAATTTTTCGTCTCCCCGACATAAAAAACTCACTTTTCGTGATAATAAAGTTAAGTCTAACTGTTTGAATAAGAAATCTCAATAATGTTACATTTCTCTTCTAAAGCCGAATAACAAATTTTGAAATATGCTGCATGCAGTAAGTGGGTACTATCCATGTTCATGTCAGCTCTGGCTATGAATGAAACCTATAACTTTATGGTCTACTATCACAACTAAAGTCGCGGTTAAATGGAAGAACGGACTCTACCTGTTTTCCGGTCTGTCTTACAGTTCTAGAACGCGTGCCACTTTGCATTTTTATGGAGAATTATTACAGTAGGAACCCGATACACACTCTCTCTGTCAAGGTGATCTGATTGCAATGAATTTTGGCCGTCTGTCTAATGTCTGACTTCTAAATGATTGTCACACGAATACTTGAGGCTAATCTCGACTTATTTTATATTTTTTGAAGTAGAGAAGGTTGTTATATATGTCGGCGGCCGATCGTGATGCTCTTAGCTACCTCGTGAATTGCCTGGCGGCAGATCGTGATGAGCCTCAGGCGCATCGTGGTCGGCCTGATTTTACGATTTGCCTGCGAAATATATTTAGGAAAACAGTGTTAACTATTTAATTTAAAATATTTTAAAGGTTGTATTGTTTAGATTAAAAAAAATAATCTCACTAGAACAAACCTGTGTTGAGGTTAATAATTTTATAAAGCAATAAAAATTACATAAAACAATAGGTTTGCAAGAACTATAATTTTGTTACATTCATATTTCTAACAGAGAGTGGTAGTCTACTCAGCTGAAAGAACCTAAAACCCGGTCAAACTTTATCCATAAACCCGTGCACCCCTGCTAAGTCACCAAACGTAGCGATCTACTTGGCGTGACCGGCAGAGGTTTTGGTTATCCAATAAATTGTTCTCGGGGCGGTGGTACCCATACCCGACTCCGAAATTGATATCCCTTCTAGGTTAGGTCTCCCCCAATCAGTCTCTCCCGATCCGGCCCGGCACGCAGTAGGTGGGAAAACGCATTCGCCTCAAAGACCTAGACAAATCTCAACCCATGAATGCGAAACCCCAGCTAAGTAACCAAACGCTAACCAAAGCTAACCACTTGGGTGACCTATGGCAGAGGTGCAGGATATTTAATAAATGGTTCCCGGGGCGGCGGTACCCACCTCCGCCTCCCAAATACTGTTAGAAATTTATAAAATAATCTATCATGTATTTTGAAAGGTCCATTTAAAATCATTTTACAATCAAAATTCATAATTGAGGCGCTCAGCGAAAGAGTGGCCCAACACACAAAAAATTCGTAATCAGCGAAAACATAATTTCTTATATATTTTTGTCACATTTATGACGCTACAATGGCCCGATTTTAGTTTTCACTATTTCAAAGTTCCTAAGAACTCAATGAAAACTAAAATTGGGCCACTCCACAGTGGACCAATTTTATTCATGGGGTAAGGTTTGTCTAGGTCTTGGCGGCGAATGCATTTGTCAATCTACTGCGTGGCGGGCTGTATTGTGAGAGACTCTGAGGTTTAGGGAGACATAACCTAGAATCTCCAGCCGGACTCTCTCGACCTATCTCCTATTCTCTTCATAGAAATGATAAAAATATACAATGTTTTTGTTTTGATGGGCATGTAGAGCGAATGAACGAAGAAAGTAGTGTAAGAAGAATATACGACGCGAATGTGAATGGTAGAAGAAGTTGGGGACGCCCAAGGAAGACATGGCACGATCAAGTGAATCAGATACTTGAGTCGGGCCATGTCAAAAGTCAGAATAATAGAATATGTATGAGACGATGTATGAATGTGAGTGAGGCAAAGAGTGTGTGCCAAGACCGAGTTGTTTGGCGGTCCGTCCTCTCTGCCTACCCCTGCGGGGAAACGGCGTGATGGTTAGTTAGTTAGTTAGTTAGTTTTTGCTGTTGTGGGTTGGGCCACTTTTCCACTGAGCGATTATAAATTTACAAAAACAGGAGATATGATTTTTTGAAAAACAAAAAAAAAACGCCTTTGCTTCGCGCCCTTAACAAATAACATTTTATCTAATTAAAATTAATTAAAATTTTCGTGATCGTTATGATCTATTACCTACTTAATGCTTAGAATTACATAATGCATTCCAGTCAAAGTTGTTTGTAACAAAAACATAAATATAATGTAGTTATTCCACAAGCATTGTTCAAATTTTAATTGTTCAGCCTTGCGTATAAAGACGTAAGTAAAGCTAAGTAAAGCTAAGTTATAATATTATTATCTGTATGTTAATATTGTCGCGTGCTGTGAATGAGCTTTGCGATGCTCCGGTGACTTCGTTCTGTCAACTCGAGCAGATGATTCTATTGAATGTGATTGATGGTACGACGACACGCACATAATTGGTTTGTCAGATGTTCAAACAATTAGTTCGTCAGATGAAATAATTATTGATTAAAGACAGATTTTTCAACCTCCTTGGGCTAAATTGTTCGGTTTTCGGAACAACTCATACCGTCATAACGGGTACCGTAACAGCTGTTCAAGCAAAAGAGGCTTTATTTTAGGACAACCTTATGCTTAACGCGCTCTCAAGAACTCTGTTAATAACTAAGCATTCAAATCTATCGATAGTACGTCTGCAGTTATACATGGTTAACTCAATTAAACAAAGAATTTTTTGTCATTATTTGGCGTAAAAAATGTGAATGAAATTTTGGTCTATGGTGAAATTTTTAAAGTGTTTTTTTCAACTAAAAACCTTAAATTGGATAGTTTAGGTCGGGATTAGGGGTAAGGAGATAACTCGGCTGACTGACCAGTGATGACATGTGGAACAATTCTTTTTGTTAGGTTTTAAAGATTTGAAGAAAAAAAACATTACTGGAGACCAAAATATATTTCTTATATTTTACTCCAAATAATATCAATAACCACTGGTTGAAGTAAGTCAAGTATGTACCTTAATACCCTGTGCAGCAAATCCAGCGGTTATAAATTAATTCTAAGTCCTGGTATAAAGATTTGGGGACGTCGCCAAAACTTGTTTTGTTGTTCGGCGAGTCGTTCAAATCCGTATCAGATTTGACCCATGGAAAGAGCGATCCGATATCTAAATACGGTAGATGATAGATTCGACGTATTCTTTCAAACCTGTGAGTTCACAAGATTGTAGTTACCCACTGAACGCATATTCGAAGAGTTCAAAGTTCCAACATTTAAAAACTTATTTGAGAAAAATTCAATCATACAAATTATAAAAGAAAAAGATAAATTCTCATTCATAACTGAAAATCGTACAAGACACACATGTATTTGAATGCCCCAAACTAAACACGTCTTTTGCCCAACACCATTATACACACCAAGGAAAATACTTCTTTAATAACCTTCCAGTAGAAATCAGAAACATTAATGACAAAGTACAATTGTTGAACTCCATCAAAAAACATTTTAGAGAAATCACCAACGGGAAAATTGCTGCTTCCCTCATCACCACATGAATGTCACACTAAAAATTATACCTATTTTACTTATTACTGAATACATGTGGATGATTTTATCTTTTAGTTAAAGGATCTTGATTGCGATATGATTAAACTGTGTTTTAACGGTGTATGTATATTAACTGTGAATCTGTGCATATATTATGTGAAACACCTGACTGTATAAATTGTAAATATTTAAAATGTATCCACAAGCTCCTCCATCCACAAGCAAATGCTTTTAATGGAGGAAAAGTAACACTGTAACATGTTCCATTTTTTAAGATAAATAAAATAATAAAAAAAAATATATATATAAAATTACATACTAAATATGTCATGCATTAACTGTACTTTTACAACGATTATATAACGTTGTTTTTTTTTTTTTTTTTACATGTATACCGCACAAGAGTCCCCAACTGCTCCCGTCTGGAGCCAGTGGGACTATGACATCCCCAATTGGGGTATGTTATGAGGCTGAAGGTAGTGGGGAGGGGAAGGAGATAGGGAAGAGGAAGGTGAGGAAGTACCTGGCTATTCAGATCTGGTCACCAAACACGGCTAAAGCCATTTCAAGCAACGTTTCAATTCTGAATGGTGGTCTTACACCAGGGCGATACTGAGAGTATCTTCCACTCTGGAACGTGCAGCAAATATACCATATTATTTTAAATGAATAAATTGTGAAATAACACAAATTAATCAAATAAAATTTATTTGCCACGCCGGGATTCGATCCCGCGACCTTCGGAGTGCCAGTCAAGAGTCTTGCCACTGGACTACGCCGGCCGTCAAATGTTGTGTACATGTTGTGTACACGAATTTAAAAAAAAGTATAGGACGATAATATATATGAACGTGAAAGAAGCAAGGAGTGAGTGCCGAGTCAGAGTTGTGTTGCAGTCGAGTTGTGTTGTAGTTAGTGAAGTGACGATAACATCCGTACAAGTTTTTGCTATAGAAGGTGGTTGACCTGATTGCCCGGTTCCGATTCAAAGAGAGGAGACATCGGAAGTGACGCACGTTTAAAGTGGATAAGTTACAAAGCGATTGCTGCTACTTATTCAGCTTTCTAATAATTTATTACGATCGTTATGGGAAATACAGGGTGTCCGGGGTATAGTGCATTAACTTCGGGAGGTGATTCTACATTATGGTAGGAGTAAAAAAGATTAATAACTTATTTCTGAAATTCCGACTGTTTTTTCCCATACAAAAAGAGAAACCTACTAAAAATCCTTAGTGTAAGGTAGCACTTACCCAACTGCTGCAACGTTGCATGGTATGATTTATCCTGTATCCATGTAAACCGTTTGCAAACAATAACAAGACCGAGAATTTGACGTTTGTACAGATCGTTTGTTTTAAACCAGATGTAAAAAGATAACTGCACTTAAATAACAATTGAAGGCACGCTTTTAACGATCAAATTGTTATAAACTAATTGAACACTTATCATCGCTTTTAACTAGTTTAACAATTTTTCAAAATTTCCACTTTCAGCTTGTAAGCAAGCATGTAAACGTAAAGTAATATAGTACAATTCGTACGTTGTGGCGTATGTCATTAATTAATGTCTGCCCGTTCTTTGTTGGTAAAGTAAGGCGTTGACCGAATAATTCAATAACAAAATTACGCGGTATTGGCACAATAATTCAATGACGAAATTACACACAAATAAACACCATTTTTACAGTTAAAAAGGCTAAATAAACAAAAGTAAGTCTGAAAAAAACACGGATTGAATGAAATTGTTCCTTTAAGTCAGTCTTAATAAATGCATACTAGATAAAGACACATTAAATCAACATGTTTTGACTAACAATAATAAAGTTTTTAAAGTGAGACACTACCACGCGAATAAAATTGTTACATTCGAATTCAACACTGACACTGAGCGCATGGAGCGGGGATTCGGCAACATCGGAAAATAATAATGCCGCCCGCACACGCTGGTCTAATTTTATCTTTTTACCAGAAAACTACCCCTAAAAGTTAGAATTTCGAAAAAAGTTATTAATCTTTTTTACTTGTACTATGATGTACACCTCCCGAAGTTAATGCACTTTACCCCCGGACACCCTGTATAATTATTTAGTTGTCTATTGAATTATTGCGCTCTTCGCAGAGATACACTGGTAAGTCGTTGGTCATTCCTTTTTCCTTGTAAACCTTATTTTTCCTGCACATACTAACACCTAACTCCAGCAAGCATTTACTGTCCATTACACTATTAAGAATTGTGACGACGTGTATGAAAGCTTTTTGTTAGGTTCGTTCAGTTTTAAACCCACCTGTCGTGGAAATTCTCGATCGACAATGATTTCATCCTTTTGTCAATGAAGTATACATTTTTTCCAATTTTTAGACATTTCAAAACATGCAAAAAATAGTGGTTTAAAACAAGTAATAATAATGACGACTTTTCATTTTTTGCCTCTGCCTAATTAACAGCACAGTATTTTTAGACCCTGTCTTATTTAACTTTAGTTTGGTTCTTAAGTCTTGGTGTTTCAAGATAAACTAATCATTAATATTTTTTTCGAGAAGATAACACTAATAATCTAAACGAAAATATGAAAAATATATTAAATTGATTGGAATTTTTTAAATTTTTTTAAATTTATTTATTGTATACACTTTACAAATATAAGACCAAAGTCCAGAAAAACTACTTTTTAGCAGTTTGTCTAACGGGTTATTTACATTAAAGATCTTATTACAGTGAGTTAATAGTTACATTTTTATAATTATATAAAATAAAATTAAAAATTTTACAGAAATATAGAGAAAAAAAAAATTATGAAAACATAAATTACAATTTTAAAGTCTTTAGAATAACCTTCAAAAGTTATAAAAAGAGAGTTGAACGAAAAAATGAACATTTATTTAGACTTTTATAAAAATGTCAATATATGTTCCAATCGAATATATTTATACGAGACGCTATCTAGGCTACAAACCAGTTCTTAGAATGATTGTTTCCAATGAAAAAGGTAGTGGCCTATGATATGGAAAAATTAGTCTAAGATAATATTGTTAATTCTAAAATTTGAAAATATGAGAATGACAATTATGATGGTTTGAGGAAGGTGGCAATGACTGAATTGGTTATTGGTTATACGAGAGGTAATGGGTTCGAGTCCCAGTTGCGACTATTATCTTTTTTCTATCTTACTGTGGCTTTTTCTCTTTCGTATATTCGTTTAGATTATTATTGTTATCTTCTTCTTCAATGATATATTACATTGCCGGGAATAACCTTCAAAAGTTATAAAAAGAGATATATGAAATATATATATATATATATATATATATATATATATATATATATATATATATATATATATATATATTTATATTAATATAAATATATATATATTTGTCATATAGCCCAATCATGGATTTGTTCCCCTACCCACCCACTCTACACTAATACCTACCCACCCAATCTACATTATTAAATAACAACGGCTCCACCCCTACCCTAATAAAACATTGTTCTAAACTGTCAAATTAGTATAAGCATTCCCTGACGAAGGAACGTTTGTTCCGAAACCGGTCGGATTTGCACATTTTATAAGTGGTTTATACAAAGTTGCATTGTTTCATTTTATTATAATGGATAACCACAAAGTAATAGCTACATTCAAAAATATAAAAAGAGAGTTGTTCTTATAAAAAATATATTTTTTTAATTGAAAAAAAGCGTAACTTGTATATATTAATTATTATTATTATTGCGGGTTCATAATTGGTTCTGCCTAAGAAATAGTTCTTAAATTGGTTGAACTTTAAAAATTGGTCTTATCGTCAAGCCTTGGGTTGTAAAGCATTTTAGAAAAAACCTAACCTAACCAATGGGATATTCATTAAGTGAGAAACTTAATATTATATGAAGACGTTAAGACATTAAAACACGAGTGTTAGCCTAATTACTAGTATTCATTTATGGACAAGATTGCTTTTAACATGAACTTACTTAACTTAAGCTCATTTCTCAAGTCTTTAGAGTAGACATGGGCAGACTCATTCCCAGGAGTGAATCGATTCATTGTGATTCCCTCGGCCTTTTGAATTGATTCATTTTATTCATTCCTTTAATACCAAAAAAAAAAAAAATATTTTATGAGACTACGAAGCCAAAGAGGAGAACAATAATGCTATCTCATTCTCTCGCAGACTACTTTATTTCTTAGTTCTCCTTTAGATGCATGTGTTTGCTCTTTTTAGTGTCGTTATTTTTCGTTTCATCGAGTTTCAAATCACAACGGTGATAAAGAAGTTTTCATAACGCAAAGCACTCTTCTTAGGGTAAATTATGTTGTTCTGAAAAATCGTAGGTACTAAAAACGACGCGCGACGAGGTTAATGAAATATTTCAATGTGTACTTAGATATTATTTTTCCCAAAAGACAAATTTTTGACAAGAAAAATGTGTTTATATTAGGCTATCAATTAAATCTTAAAATTAAACAGTTTTTGTGGTTAACCCCTAAGGTTTTACTAATTTTTATTTATTTATTAATCTTAAAATTGTTTCACTTCACGTGATCTAAACTTCCCACTACCTTTAGCCTCGCAAAATATCCCAATTGGGGATTCCATAGTTTCATTAGCTCCACACGGGACTTGGGCGGAATTCACATAAAAGCCATACTATTATCGCGCTTTCATAGGTATATCCGGACCGGTCACCTGGAATAAGCTTCACTCAAATATATATATTTTAAATGCACCTACCTCAATGGTGAAGTTAATACCACGCGCCGAATAAAATCTAATTAAAAGCCCTGGCGACACGCGTCATATAATTTGTTACCAAAATATAAAGGAACAAACCGCTCGATTATCATTTATCAGTATCACGGTTCGATAGCGACTGATGTATTGTTTACGGCTAGAGTAGACAGAGACAGATACCATAAAAAAATAATAATAATATAGATAAACATCGTTTTGTTTCTACAAGCATTGTATCACAATTTACGCACGTGTGAGGGAGAAAAAACATAGGATTAACTTTCGCTTTTAGATTTTTATTAACGTTCAGGGTCCGAAGTAGGAAGTTTCACCCTAAGATGACGGCTTGGCCGCGCGGGGACTAACGACGAACCGATTCTCGGCGGGCATCAAGAAATGAATTAGGAACTTCTGACTAATAAGTGTCTTTTGTCTTGCTGTGACTTGAATAACTTGCATTCCGCGGACCGGCCGGATCGACTCGACACGTGGGACCCGGGACCCGTGGGACCCGTGGGACTACGACGTCACAAATGAATAAGAAATAAATGTTTTGATTCCTTGAATAAGTGAAACAGAGATTGGGGTTGCGGATTGAGTTCGCACAGACCGAACAGCTTGTAGGACTATGACCACGGAGGAACGATTCCTCCGTGACTATGACTGACGGGACTGGCGGGACAACTGTGAAACAGACGCGACTCTCGGAGCTCAGAATTATTTGGATCTTGGCTGACTCGCTTGTCTGTTGGCGGTTTTGTCATTTGGATTGGGGACGGGGACTCTGGCCTACGGGGTTTTTTGTAGGTATAAGATTTACTGCGCGGGATACTACTCATCACACGTGATAGGCAATTTCGCGGCGCGCATCGCCTGTAGTAGGTGTACCTATCCGCGCAACAAATATCCAGAATAATATTTAATTTAATCCCTACGAAACACTACAATATTTATAGAGTACATTATTATTTTCTTACCTCAATATAACATGAAATATTTAACTGTAAAATAAATTAATCGAAATAAAAATAAATATGGTGCTGTTAAAAAATCGTAAGATGCAAGGCCAAGGGTAAGGAATAAAGATTTAATTCCTTTTGAAAATGAGAATCAGATCGAGTGTGTTACAAGATTGAATTTATTCATTTAATTCAGTCATTCAATTTTGCCCACGTCTACTTTAGAGCATTGTAAGGCATTCGCGATGAAAGCTATGTATTTGTACAATCACGTGGCATATTAACCCAGAATCTTAAAGCAGAAACTGGATGTTAGATAGGCGAGATGATATCAAGGTAGAAAGCTTCGAACAGCATCCATGTGGAAGCTAGAACGACACCCATTATTTGTCCATTATTATTGAGTAGTTCGGATATGTTAATTTTCTATTAAACACGAGCTGTCACCTCCAAGTTTATCGATGAACGTCTCGAAATAATTTCATACAATTAACTATCATAATATTGTCACGTTATTTGAACGCAGGGGTAAGCAAGAGAAAATACCGTAAAAATCTCTCTTCATTACATCTTCTCAAGAGGTCCTCCATTGATATACTTAGTGTAACCCTAAGTGACGAATAAGTGGTAATTAATATACAAACAAAATATATTTGGACCTATTATAGTGCCCTGAGGAACACCTTGTGCAATTGATTTATTTGAACTAATGCGATATTATTTACTGTTAATGTTTACGAACTATTATCCAATAATAGCATAACACATACCACGAAATGATAGACGTTATATTGCAACTTCTTATGATAATAAAATGATTGTACAATGAACAAAGTAAGTACGTAAAAACACACGACCAAAGCGATAACAAATAGGGCAAAAATACGCTTTGCGAACTGAACAAAGAGTTAATTCAGTCCATTATTTGAGTCATGACAACAGAAATTTTTGAGAAAACTTTACCAAAGCAAAATACCTTCGACGAATTTCACCTACAGAATATCATATTGTCTCTTTCAAATAAGTACCTACCTACTATAATTTCTACATTCTTACTCCGTGAGAATTATCCTCCGTGGGCGAGGGGTGTGGCTCTCGATTAGAAATCCAGAGTAAACGGGTTCAGATCCCTTCATGCGCAAATAAATTTTATGTGATTAATTTATGTACAGTCACAATTTCATTTATTAAAAATAATGTATGGCATATTGGTGGCACGCTCCGAGTGAAATATACTCTCAGTATTGCTCTGGTACAAAACGTTGGTTGAAATAGCTTTAGCCGTATATGGTATCCAGGTTTGAATAGCCAGGTATTTTCTCAACTTCCTCTTACCCTCCCTACTACATTTAGCCTCCAATGTGCCTCAATCGGGGATGACATAGTCTCACTGACTCCAAACGGAAGCAGTTGGGACTCTTGTGAGGTATTCACATAACAAAAAATCTTATTTTACTGCAATTATATTCTTAAATAGGGCATGTAAGTTTATCAACGTGGAAAATGCAAACATAATAGAAGCATCGGTAAATGTTTAAAGTAATATCTGTATTTAATGGTGAATCAATCATAAATAATAATATGCTCAACAAATATAAAAAATAGGTAGTTCGTAACAAGTTGCTATTATTAATTCCTTCCAAGGTCAAATTATACATAACTTCACAGCAAATAGATTATTCTAATAAGCGCTTGAATATTAAATGTGGTATGCAAGTAAGTCATTAATAAATAACATTTTTTTTGTTAATCTTTCAATGACAGCCTGCTGGCCATGATATTAATGAATTGCTATTTCATTGTCGCATTTGGATCATAATGTAATAATTAATAATATTATTATTGTAGTTTTGTTGCATAATAATAGTTCGAGATTGTGATCCGGTTAACCTTGTAAGGTTATACGACAAGACAGTAAATAGTTTTTTTAGATCAACTTGATTAGATTAGACAAATTTGGACGCAGATATGGGTATTGTCACTCGAGGAACCATTAAAAAATTGGGCAACCAACACCTTCGGTTAACATTAGGTTATCCCAATGGTTCGCTACGTTTGGTGAATTATAAGGGCTGCTGGGGTTCATTGGGTAACGGTTATCCAGGTCGGATGCGTCTGCCCGCCAGCTAATCAGGAGAATTCGGTTGAGCGAGTCTCTTCGATTCTCTCGACTTATTTACGCTTTACCCCGCAGTGGAAGGAATGGATAAATACGTCACACTCTTGGATACGCACACCTATAGATTTTCACCCATCCCTTACACCTTTTTAAAACCGTATATTTATAACCGTGTGTATAAAAACAAAAACTCACACTTGGACTCTCTTCTTTATAAAAATAGATTGAGTTGGTGTGGAGTTAATTTATTTACTTTATATTATATTAGAACAAATTTATACACGGTAAATAACTGTCTCATAAGAACGGGTCGCTTCTACGACTCGTTCTTGAGTTCAACAGCGTGGTTGTGGAATGTTTGTCGGCCTCTAGGTTTCGTCCCCTCTACAATATGGTCCTCTTCAAAAATCAATCCCAAATTCACTACTTCCTTTCCACAAAAAGACCCTCCACGCAGCATCACTAAAGATCCCATAGGCCCTGAGGAAAATGATTTTCCTCAGGGCCTCCTGTATGGAGTTAATGTAAAAAAAAAACAGTACATAGGTGAAAGAAGTGGCAAACAGTTGACAATGTTTTAGTTGATTATTTACATTTTACCTGGAAGAAAGTGCATTCATCAGCTAGGGAATGATTTATGGTAAAGATTAACGAAATTATATTTAAAAGTTAAGTAGTGTACATGTGTACGCATGTGTGTATGTGAACGTGTAGGTGTACACGGGCGTCTAAATTGCGTTAAGTCTTGGAGCGTTGTGAGTGTGCTTTGATGTACCAGTAAAGTTTTCTTAAAACATCTAGCTCTCGTGCAGTATGACATAACGAAGTGCAATAAAATTATTAAACAAATCTACGAACCATCGACAACTTTATGCATAATAAAATTATTATGCAGATACCAGTAGGTCATCTATTACGTACAAAAACCTAACAAATCTAAATAATTTCATAATACAGGTAAGGCCACATTCTTGTGCACCTAACAGCCTCTTGGGCAGGTAGGTACTGCAGTAGGAAGGTGCCAGCCTCATTAAGTAACGGGATAGCTCCAAACCAGATATCTCGCAAGTAGCACAAGGTCGATTCATTCAGTGCCTACTCCTATGGTAATAATGTGGACGAGATAAGGCGGGGGATTATATTTTGTAAAAGATATGGTAGATTTTTTTTATTAATTGTATTTGCGTGGATGGATTGCGTAGCTAATTTGAAGGCCTTATAGATTGTCACAAACCATTAAAAAATTTAGAAGCGTTTTAGATCCCTACTCTCAGTGACGTCTTGGTGAAACACGAACATTCTTAATCGAAACGTCGCGTAGCTTGAAATGGCTTTAGCCATGATTGGTTATCAGATTTTATTAGCCAGGTACTTCACATCTTTCACTTCCACTCCCCGTCCCCAATCTACCCTCATCATGTGAATTCGAAATAATATGATATAACTAGTAAATTTTATAAGTTTTACATTTATCATTATTAGATAACTAAAATATCCAGATTAACTAATAATGATAAATGTAAAACAGCTTTTTGTAATGTGAATTCTCTAGGGAGAATTTTAATTAATAATAAAGATAAAAGAGAAAAACTTGAAAACTCAGGGTTTTACCAAGTGAATTGCGCCAACTGCCCGTCGTATTACGTAGGTCAAACTAGGAGGTCAGTCAAAACCCGAATTAAAGAACACTTTACAAACTGGGTGAATGACAAAGGAGAATTGTCGAATGTAGCATCACGCTTATTAGAAAATAAACACTCGTTTGATAAAGACAGAGATGTTAGAGTTCTCCATATTTGCAATAAAGATCATAAACTGGATAGACTAGAATCTTTAGAAATTACCCACTTAACTAAAAAATAGAATCTAACTTTGTAATGAATAAGCAATTAGAATCATTTGCAAAGTCTCCGCTTTTGTATCCATTGTAATTTTCATAATAATTTAGAAATTAAAATAGGTATTTAGTTTAGACAGTTCCTCCTCCAATGTAAACATGTACCCCTTCATAAAGTAACTTTGTAAAGATAAAGCAATTAGATTCATTTGCTAAGTCCCCGCTTTTGTATCCAGTGTAATTTTCATAATAATTTCGATATTAAAATATGTAATTAGTTTAGACCATTCCAACTCCCATGTAAACATGTATCCCTTCAAAAAGCAATAAAAAATACCATACTTCATAAATATAATAACGATTTGACAATAAAATTAGGTCATTAGTTACTCATATTACTTGTAAGGTTTTTCCCTTATCATCATTGAAGTGAGCTGCAAACCCAATGCAATTAGCGTACTGGAATTACCAAAATATTTAGAAATTCGATAGTCTATAACGACTTAGCAACAAATATATGTAAATATTATAATTGATTAAAATCCTTGTAGACCACCCCTCTCCCCCTCCCCAATATGTTGTGTATATAAACCGTAGACTAAGAAATATTTGTACCAGTCTGACGATGGCTTTAACGAGCTGAAACCGGTTACGGATTCGTCGTGAATTATCACTCTCAAAAAAAGAAATATTAAAAATCGCAACTAATTAATTTGAAAAATATATATAATATATTTGTGGCAAGTTGCGGAGTGGGAGATACTATGAGTATCGCCCTGATGTAAGACCACCATTCGGAATTGAACTTTAGCTTTGTTTGGTGACAAACCAGCTATGAACAGCCAGGCATTTTTCCGCCTTTCTCTTCCCCACCTCCTTTCCCTGCCCACCCCCTTCAACCTCATAACATACCGCAATTGGGGGTGTCACAGTCTCATTGGCTCCAGAAGGGAATAGTTCGGACTCTAGTGCGGTTTTATTTATTTATTTATTTATTTATTTATTTATTTATTTATTTATTTATTTATTTACGGACTTACGTCCAATTTAAAACAAAGTATCACGAAGTATAGAAATGAACAATGTAAGGATTCGGATGGTACATGAAAGCAAAGACAAACAGTGAAAATAGAAGAAAAATAAGTGTCAAGTCACGTCAAGACCTTGCAAAAATTAGGGTGAATATTACATATCTTCATTTGTTTAAAGAGCGACAGAAATCATTTAAGCTAATACCAAAAAAATCAAGACAAGCCTTTCATAGATACGAGAAAATATCTACGTTGTTGAAATTAAGGAAAATGTCGCATAAAAGAGTTCCTCAGGTCACTGACTCCGTACCTATCTTAAAAAAAAAAATTTACATTAAAAAATGATCAACTTTTTAAAATTAATACAGGTAACCATTTATTTGTGGCATCCACTAAAATTTAACAGATCAGGTTTTAAACCGAATAAACATTTAAGCACGGTCGAAGACATCTTCTATTACTGACAGTTAGTATTTTAGTTTATGCTCCTACAGAGGTATTAACTTTAAGTATTATTTCTGCAGCTCTGAAGTCAACATATAAATATTAGAAACTATCGTTTAACTGGTTACAGAGAATATTGCTTAACATGTCACAGCGTGAATTCACAGTTGATTCACAACACTAGCGCTTTCGATCGCTGGCTACTGAAATTCTTACAAATTGATGATAATTTATACTAAGGAGATAACACCTATACGTTCTAATCAATATTATTAAGTTTTTTTTTACTATTAAATTTCATTATTGAAGACAATATTAGCGTCTTTCACATGAAAGTTTGAAAAAGGAAAATCAGAAAAAGATTTGATCGCATCTAGGAAATTAACCCAGGACCTTTGCCTTGCCGGAGCTCTAACCACTGAGCAATTTGACCCTCTCCCTTTCGGTCACATTTAACAGTATCGTACTTCGACCAAGAACCACTATCTTCATGTATCTATGATTGCAAGATTCTTCCCAAACTAAATGCAATCTAGATATTGCCTTAATATTTTAATGTACGACACCTATTGATTTTATGCAAGTCTAGGTTGATTTTTTATATTGGTATCTCTCATCAAAAATTTAAAACAGAAAATTCAGAAAAAATATTCGGTCGCATCTAGGAATTCACCGATGCTATATCTTGGATGCGAATAAATCATTTTCAGATTTTCCGGTTTTAAATTTTAGTTTGACGGTCGATAAGGGTCGTCTTCTATGATTACGTTTTACAAAGTTTTTATTTAACATCTCAGATATTGAACTACCTTTTTATAAGAAGCATTTTCTGGAGTTCAACATTTTTAAAACGCTGTTTGGTAAAGAATGTAGTACAGGTAGACCATTTTTTACATATTGATATTCTTACCAGTTTGTTAACATTATCATAATACGAATTATTGTTTGATTAATTTGCTATACGATATCTAAATTGCAACAATAAAAGTCAACATAAATTCACCAAACTTTCTGTAGGTATTGTTTAAACAATCCAGTACAATAGTGGTTTTGAAAGAAAACTGAAAGTGAGATTGAGGTTACCTGTTTGAAAGATTTTTTCACCCCAAGGTAAGGCAAAATTAAGCTTACTTCTAAAACGCAAAAAACATCTATTCAGTGCCTACATTACACTTCTATCATTGCATATCTTCAGTGGTAATTAATGATCAATATTACTGTAATTTCAAACGTTGCAAATTTTGTGTTGTAATATTTTAGCACTATACTTTCTATAATATTAATTTCTTTAATAATGTATAATGAATGTTGAGATTGCGAATTTCAGCACATTAACAGAAGATTAATGAACTTCTAAAGTGATAAAATGATTAACAATTTTTTGAAAATTAAAGAAAATAGCTTTTCATTAAGAGACAAGAGAATTTCAGCAGTTTAATTATATGTTAATACCTCACAAGAGTTTCTAACCGTCTGGAACCAGTGAGACTATGGCATCCCCAATTGGGATATGTTGTGAGGCTGAAGGTAATGGGTTAGAAGATGAGGAAAAGGAAAAGTGGGGAAGTACCTGGCTATTCAGGTCTGGTCACCAAACACGGGTAAAGCAATTTCAGTCAACGTTTTAATTCTGAATGGTGGTCTTACCCCAGGGCGATATTTCGAGTATCTTCTATATATTATTTTGAACTATTAAATTATGAAATGTTTTTGGGGGGCTGTGATGGGTACCGCCGCGCCGGGAACCATTTGTCGGATAACCAACACCCCTTCCGTAGGTCACCCCAATAAATTTCACTACGTTTGATGACTTAGCAGGGGTTCCCGGCTTCACGGGGAGAGGTTTATTAAAGTCTTGGCGGTGAATGCGTTTATCCATCTACTGCATGGCAGGCCGGATCAGGAGAGAGACCTAACCTAGACCTCTCCAGCCTTTAGACATATTGACCTAAAGATTCCTACCCACCCCTCGTATCTTTTTCCTTCCCAAAACTCTTTCCTTTTCCCAAAAATACCCTCTAGACAAAGATGACATAGATGCCTCCTGTGTGTGCCTACGAAAAAAAATTGAAAATTTCATTTAAATTCAAATCAAATTTGAGTTCATTGAACGTAAATAATTTCATGCCTGAATAATGCACATCACACAAATATGAAATAAAAACGTTCATTCATGGATTACATTATTTCAATAAAAAATTCTAATTCTTTAAATGCACTATTTGCGATCTCCACGTTTTTCTAATCTCTACAAATCAAATAAAGAATTAATTACATCAAAAACTGTTGGAGATGACTCCGTTAAGTAATGCAGTCATTATTGTTGGTTTCTCCGGTAAATGTGTATTAAAAAGAGAAATTAGTAAATATCTAATGCTTCTTCTCGTTAGTCATTTAGCAATTTTAGTGAAATTATTGAAATTGTTTGAGAGTGAAAATATTGCAACTAAGGAAGTTGCCAATTTCAGACAATATATAAGAAGTAAAAGTAAGTATTGGAACTTATATAGATAATAAAGTGTACTTATAGACCCCACAGCGAAGCAGGCAATCGACATTCATCATCGACAGTCATCCAGAGAAAGACCAAAGAACTACTGGATGACTCATTGGCATTTCATAATTTATAAATTTAGAAGATAGAAGAAATATATCCGACCAGACAATTATCTTTTAGAAAACATTAATTTCCACTGTCCAATACGAAAGACAAGGTCGAACCAACTATTATCTCGCACTCAAAAACAAATTACACACAATATTCATTTCTCAGAAGGACGTGCACAAAATATAATAAACATCTTTTTAGACGCTGATGTTTTCCATTTGTCCTCAGATCAATTTACCAAATGCAAAATTGAAAAAAATAAAGAAATTATTTATTAGGAACCCTCTACCCCTGATGTATATTATTTTCTCATTCTCATTACGTGGTTTTTTCTTTTTATAATAATAATAATAATAATATTTGGATGATTTATACAGCGCCGTTTCGTGAAAAATCATTTCAATGGCGCTGGTAAGTGGCTAATCATTTTTATCATTGAACATTACTTATGATGTGAAAATGTATTATTTTTATATAGATTCACAGTTTAATTTCATTTTATCTATCCTGCATACTTAAATCTGTGTTTTTTATCATCATCATTACATAGTATAAAATTAAGTCCCTCAAAATGTATGTGCGAATAGATCTTTTAAACTTCGCAACGGATTTTCTTGCCGTTTTCACCAATAGATATAGTGATTCAAGAGGAAGGTTTATAGGTATAATATGTGCTTATTATAGTAGAGAAAAGCCGAGAAATTCAAATATTCAATTCAGGCAGCAGGTAGCTGTGTGCGGGTAGTGTGGATTTTATAAAGGTTGGGTAATGGCGTTGTGTTTCGTTAGCTACATGAAGGCGTGGCTGGGTCTGCTAGTTGAAAATAAAATGACTCAGTGCTTCAACACTTTACAGAGAAACGGCCTGGATGAAAGCAATCCCCGGAACCGAAGAATTTATTGCTTCATAACGAGAAGACCCCAACAGCCTACCTAGGCAATGAGTTGAGGGACAGTGCAAGGAAAAAGAAAAAGAAGAACAGTGTTCTTGGGAATATAAATTTGGTGCTGAGATTTTGGTTCCGATCGACGAAATGATTTACAATTTGGGAGGCGGGTTTCAGAACCATTTGAAGGATAACCAACTTAGGTCAACCCAAGTGATTCGCTGCGTTTGGTGACTTTACAGGGGTGCCCGTGATGAGTGTTTGTCTGGGTCTTGGTGGCTAATGCGTTTGCCTGCCTACCTCGTGGCGGACCGGATCAGGAGGTTGGTGGAGGGAAATCTAACCTCTCCAACTGGACGCTCTCGACTCATCACCTTGTACCGGGAGGAATGGATTCATCCGTCACTCCTGAACACACTGACCTCGGCTGAATACTCACCCCTCATACCTTTTTACTTCCCAGAACTTCTGGAAGGAAAGGAAGGTAAGTATCTGTTGCATCTAGTCACCAAATATGGCTAATGCCAATTCAATCAACGTCAATTTTGAATGTTGGTCTTACGCCAGGACGACATTGAGAGCATCTTCCACTCTGGAATGTGCTGCAAATAAACCTTACATTGTTTTTAATGCTTCAATTGTGAAAATACAAATCAATCAAACAAAATGTTTTTGCGCACCCCAGGATTTGAATCCGCGACCTCCGGGTCGCTGGTCGAGAGCCTTACCACACGGAGTTCGTCAATGTCACCCAGGTGAATTATAACAGTTCAGATTTGAAATGTTGACAGCTCGAAACGGCTTTTACCATGTTTAGTGGTCAGATCGGAATAATCAGGTACCTACTTCCAAACCTTCCTCTTTAAATCTTATTTAACTTGTGTGAAGCTATTCATACAAGTCTATCAAACGTGTCCAGATTGGCAATTGTCACGTGTTAAAAAAGTAAAAAATTTCACTGCAAGAGGAAACTGGAACCAAAGTAAAATTCTTTGACCACCATACTATGTAAAAAAAAGTATCTTCTTTGATCCTCAGACCCTTAGACCTTCCAGACCCTCAAGGAAGACACTATGTTTTTACTTACAACGGCGGTCTGGCTCGAAGTACAGACAAGTTGGGGTGATGTTTGCGATGGTTCCATGCCAACTCAGAATCAAGTCAACTCAACACCTCTTTGAAAAGTCTTTAAAAGCCCATAACACTAAACTAACGTAACCTATTTAACCAATTTTTTTAATTTATTTTTTCATCACTTTTAATGACTTTTCAAGGGTGGTTCTGAGTAGTCCGGTCATCGTTTGAGATAATGACTGAATTTGGATGGCATAAAATAATGTTGCTATTCACATTCAGGTTTTAGCAAGGTTCCAATTGGACATAATTAAACAAAACACATCAAAGTTTTTTACACACCTTTTTTTAAGTTTTTTAACTTTACGAACGGGTTGTCACTCGTTTGAAGGTCATCATAACGGTGACTTCGTGATACTTGTAGGTGTGAAAATGTAGTTTTTTTAACAACACATTTCGTCGGTAGGTAAGCTAGTTAAATGAAGTGAGATAAATCCTTAACAATTGGCAATACCACAAATATATCAAAACCATTTATTTCTTCTAATTAAATCCGGAATACGTTTTACATTTCACGTTTTTATAAACATAAATAAAATAAATTGTAAACTCGTTTGTGAATAAATTTCAGACGGGTTTTGCCAATGTATGCGTTAATGTCACCACATTTATATTTAACATCACAAATATTTTTTAATTTCCTAAAAGTTTTATAGTAGATATTATTTAAATCTAGAATTGGTTTTGATAAATAGGTTATCTAAATGATCTGACCTATCTCTGAGGCAACAAATAGACTGAAACACGAATCAAAAAAACTAGCTTTAACGTTACAACAAATAAAAAAAATCCGTTATCGCTTTGATTGTGTGTGGAATAAAATGCCGGATGGTCATTAATATTTGGATTATTTGAGAGTAACGGTGTTTTAAGATTCAGAAGTATGCGTATTAATTACCACACATAGATGTATATATATTACTGCTAACTTCTGGTCGACAGTTAAACAACAATTACACGTCCATAAAACCGTTGCAAAAATGTATAATGCTGGTGCATGTGTGGTATAATTTAATTTATTCTATATGGTGGGTCAACACTATCACATGCTTGTGTTAATAATATTTCTTCGCTAAGTTGTCTTCATTAAATGAACTGATCACTAAATATAGGTTCAATTCTTTGATTGATTTTTTTTTACCTTGAAGGCCTACGCATCGGCGCATCAAACGAGATAAATGTTACGCGACTTATTACGAAGGTTGTTTTTGAAGGGAAAACTTCTTTAGCACCGTCGTGATATGAAACTCGATGAAACAAAAATAGCGACACTAAAATGAGAAAAACATTTACGAGAGAATGAGATAGTTTAATCGGTCTCCTCTTTGTGCGGTACTTCGTAGCCTATGGGTCTTCTCTTTGTGAGGTGCTTAGAGGCCTCCCCACTCTTGTCTACTTTGAATTTTGAACGTTTCACTTCTTTGTGATTGAACACTTTGTTTTTTATAGATGTTTTATTCTATTCGCGCATTTTGTTATCTGTGGTCATTTTTAGTACTAAAATATGCCAATTATTTATTTATAAAATTCGTTATAATGATATGTGATTACAAAGAATAGATACATTGAGTTAAGGCGGTACACAATCCTAATATTTTTTGTACGCTCAAAACTCACGCTTTAATCATTTCCGGCGAATCTGTAACTTTAATAACTTTTTTAATTCCATGCCGCACAAGAAATGCGAGTTATTTATATGTAAGATTAATAAAAACAGTACCTCACCATTAATATATTTTACTTACAACGATTTCAAAACTACATAACCCGTTTTTCAACTATAAAGTTAGCGGTAAGCACCAGATTTTATTTTTCTAGACGATGAATTAATAATTTCGGGAGGACAACATAGAGACACATTTTAAATATTTGTACCACGTTCTTCAGAATTAATTAAAATGAACGCGGCAGAAAGGTCGAATCTCCAGGTCTGCTAGGGTGAATTCGACCGTAAGTTCGTACAATATGCTGAGCCGCGGCGTATATTTGTTTACACGCTTTCTTCACTTACGTCGTTAAGATTCCCACATTATTTATCTTCTTCTTCTTTTCTTTGATACGGCAAATTCGACAGTAGTTCCGTCCAATACACGGGTCGCGAGTTGCAATTTGTATACACGGTTTCTTTACTTAAGCCTCGATGACCACACTGCGAGTTACAAGCTACTATCTAAAAGCGGGTAAATCGGCGAGTAAGATTGTCATGATGACACACAAAACTGTCCACTCGCCCAGAAGCGTAGGAAACTGAGGCCGCTGCTAGCGCCAGTAACAATAATAACGACGACTGCGTGAACTAATTCTTCAATGTTTGATAGTCGAAATCAGCTGTTTATCGGAAGCCATGTTGGAAACATAAATAAACCAATCACGAGCAAGCGGAGCAAGCGTGTAGGCGAGTAAAGTTGACGACCTTTCAACTTTTTTTCGTAGAGTGTCAACAATCTGCTAGTTGCTGCTAGTTAGCAAGTGACACGATGACACTGGGCGAGTTTACTAACAGATAGTGAATTTTCCAGATAGTAGCTTGTAAACTAGCCCTGTGTCATCGACGCTTTTCGTCGTTAAGGTTCTGAATATATTTTAGGGTATATTGTCGTCTTAACATTAGTATGTTAACTCAATTAAGTAGTGGCTGCCTGTTTTATGGTGATAAATGTGTACGATGAATGCAATAAATATATTAAAACAAAATAAACAATCTTACTGAAATGTGCAATACACAAAAATGTGGTTAAAACGGGGCGTTAGCATTTGCAGTAAGGAAACTCAAGTTTTATGTACATAAAAAGAGATAAATGTATCAAGAATTGCAAGTGTAACTTGAACAAAAATATAACTGCAATTGTTGTTGGTAGTAATAAAATTTAAACGAATAAAATAAATGCTTTGATTATGTGGTAAGAATATTATAAGGTAATCATATTGTCACAGCAATTGTGTTACAATCAGAGGAATGTATTATTGATTACATTATTTTGAGAAAAAATACAGTTAAAAGTTTATAACTTATATAAAAACAAGCGTTGAAAATAATAATCACAGCATTATCTACGTTTTTCTTATAGAATGTAAAAAAAAATTGTTTGGACCAAGGAAGGTAAGTTATGGTAAGAATATTGAATATTAAGAAGCAGATTAGCGATTATAACAAAAATTGTGCTGATACGAGAGAAAACTATTAAAGAAAGTAAGAATGCACGTTTGTTAACCGTTTTCATTATTCTTATTCTTAAGCGAAATAATGGAGTACACATTATTTTTTATTTAAGATGTATCATTGGTTTAATATCTTGTGTGATCATAAATTTCTATTAGTAAGATTAATACTTTATATTAGATATATTACGTTAGATATATATGTTATATCCCCACTGTTATAAGTATAACAAGGGTCAACCTAACCTATAACCCTCAAGGGTCCTTTAGAAAGCTTTTTAAACAGCTTACAACTATAGATTTCGACAGTTTTTTATCCTACGCTTATCTATGGATTTTACAAAAACTTTAACAGTGACACGTCTAAAATATTATTGATCATGAACGCATAGTTAGGATATAAAGTCTAATGACTGCGATGAGCTAGTTTCGTGAAAATTCAGGACGACAGAACCAAAAACTAACTTATTAAGGCTCTGCTGAGCCTTGAATGGTTGTAAGAGAAAATATATATAAACATGACTTTTTAATAGCAGAGCAAAAATCTCTCAACAAATGGCTTACATAACATTTTAAGAAACACCGTGAATTTTTTTATACCTACTACGTTTACATATAAGAACGAGATGTGATTTTTAATAATTTTCAATATTTGCTATAGACAGAATTTCATACATTTACTTTTTCAACTATGCGTGTAGAGATTATGTTTAAAAAATCCATACATATTGAAGAGCTTTTAAACACATCTTGTTTTGTGTTCAAGGGAAATATGTTATTAATTGGTAGGAATTTAGAATGTGTGGTCTTAAGTGGGTAGTTAAAACAAGAGTTATTTATAAAGTGGGTATGTACGTTTACTGTCGGTGATTTTAAAACATGGCAGTCCATTTTGGGAGATCGTCATCACGAAGAGAAACAATGCACTGCATTTAGACATAATAAAAAAGGTATTCGACGTGGGATCTGTCGATGTGGTGAAAAATAAAGTTGTTCGCCTTGACCTATTTCATCAAATTAGAAGCTAGACTTAAAAGGTTATTGCTATAAAAATTGCCCCTGAGACTTGCAATAATAACATCAATTTGTATTTTTGTAACTTTCGGCGATTTTAATAATTGCACGAAAAATAGGTTCAGGAAATCTTTGCTCAAAATCAAGAACCGCTGCAACTACTTTAACCGTTATTGTATTATTTTCGCAAACAATAATCGAAACTATTCAAACGTTAGATATTTTTATAATGATGACAAAATTGCATCTGGGTAAGAGCGCAATGATGTTTAACTTATTTGGAAAATGTTTTTATTCTATCAAATGCTAGTTTTTCTTTTGTAAATCGATTGACGCGGTCTCCATCGCAAGGGTGTGAAGAGAAAATAAAAAGCTATAGAACTCAACGTTGGTTTATTCACATACATCATCTGATACATATACTCTTATATTAAGCATTGCATTTAGATCTTGGCATGACAAGAATCAAGCAGTTGATTAATTTTTTTTGGATGCCCCCTACAGTTTAAATTACACAGGTGAACTCATTTCTACTGCGCTCAGTTTACTTTCTTCCTTGATTAGTAAGTTATATACATTTGATTAATTTGGAAATATGCTGCTGTACCTAAAGAATTAGATTAAGCATTGGCGATGAGGTTGAAATAATTTAATGAATAGTAAAATCAGTCTAGATAAAAATGTCTTCTCGAGTAAAAATATTGACATACCTTTGTGGTTGGTGAATTTTGTATCTGCAGGAAGGTGGCAATGCCAGCTCGTACCCTGTTCTTCACCCCTCGAATAGTGCCCTTGGCGCTCCTGATGGTGGATGGCGAACTATCCTCGTTCTTAAAGTCCTTGATCCCCGCAAAGTATTCCATAGACTCCTCGTCGTACAACTCACTATCACTAGAACCATTAATGCACACGCCTTTACCGTTCACCACACCTTTCTTCTTAGATTTTTTATCCGAATCACTGTCGTTATCGAAGACGTTCTCATTCAAGTGGAAATTGTAATATTTATCTGTATCGTACAAGAAGTTGCAGCTATAGAGATTGTCTTGTTTTTGCTTCTCCTGCTCCAGTTTCCTGTCCACGTACGTGCTCTCATTAACGATTGGCAACAATTTGGAATAAGGCGCAGTGGTTTCTTGAATCACATTTTGGGAGTAAATTACATCCGTGACTCTCGGTTTTTTGTTTTCATTATTCACTTGCGATACCAGTTTGAATGACGTCAACTTTTCTTCTGGAATTACCATGATTTCCCTCTTGAATGGAATGAGCTCTTGCACGGGTTCTGATTTCTTTTCAAAATCCAATTCTGCCCAGGAGGTCTTGTTGACGGTTTCTTGTATCACTGGCACTGTGCTTAGCTTCGCTGATCTTTTTCTGATGTCTTGGAGGAGTCCTTGCGGAAGGAAGCCTCCAGAGCTTTGAGTGTTGTTGAAGAATGCTGGCATAGCTGGTGCTGCAGGGGGAGCGCTGTCAACTTGGTCCACTGCGTCTGACTTTCGTCTTTCAGAGTTTAGGATCGCGGCTTTAAGGATGTCCGACTTGAATGTCACCGTGGCTGATTCCTCGTGAAGACTGGCCGCGCTCAGTTCGCTGCTGTTCAAGGAGTCGCACGAGATATTGCTCTCGCTGTCCTCGGAGTCTACCTCCGCACCGCTGCTGGTAACGCTGGGAGCTCTGGTGTGGGCGGTAGCTCCTATTACGGTAACGCTCACGCGCTTGTGACCCGTGCCATTAGCCTTTGAATTCTTCTTTTTCGGTAACGGGGGCGGAGTTCCGTCCAAGTCGCTGCAGGTGCCAGAGTCCAGCGTGTCGCTCGGGGAACATTGACCACTTGACATCAGATTCGTAGGAGAGCAAGGAAAAGCATTACAAAAGAAGTAAGCGTTATTCATGTTTCCATTGTTAGCGGCGGTCTTCATGATTGTTTCAGATTTTTGCACCATTTCGTCTGAGCTTCTTTCTGTGAGATTATTGGCGTCTGATCCGATATTTATTCGAACACAACTGTTTGACGTGTTGTTTTGACTGTTCATATAAGCATCACTCGGTTGATCTTCTGTGCTGTTACTTTCGCAGATGTTGACGATGAATTTGCCTATGGTGTTGATGGGGGACTGGTTTAGGTTAACCTTGGTGTTGGACCTGAAGGTGGATCTTTCCTCGCCGTTAACAATGAGGGGTTTATGCTCGTCCTTGAAGGATGCCGTGTCGGGGGTGTTCGGGTATGAGGTGGGGTTGATTCTGATAGTAACAACGTGTCCGTTCCGCGGTGCGTTACCGACTGAAGAGGTGTGTGGAGCAGTGGCCTGCTGCTGGTCCCCCGCTAGGAATACCGTTGAGCGAGATGCGGTATAAGAAGACGTTGCTGCACTAACCGCCTTAGAACCAGTTAGAGTGGCCGCCGCGACAGGGTTCCCACAATCACTTTCATAAAACGCTTTAGTTTCGCAAGCCTGCAGCGAGGTGCGAGGCTTTGTCTTAGGCGGAAGCGTCGGGGGGATTGCATTATGAGAGAGCATCGTTACACTTTCCATCCTGAAATTGCTTTTTTGTTTCCGTATAAGTAATCCAAACAGATTTCGTTAATTAATTCATTTTTCTAAGTGCAACACCACAAAATCGTTAAAATACAGCCTGGTGCAGAAATTAAGCTTAAAAACTTATTATTTACACAAAAGAAGTAAAAGTTGATTTAAACTGTTTCAATTCTAATTAAAGATGCTATCACAAATTACAAAATGGCTGCCTTCTGATTTCCGGATACTTTTAGTAATTTAACTGATATTTCTAATTTGTTGTTGACAGCCCTAGAGGTAAAGCAAGATCACACTATTCGAGAACCGCCATATGTTGTACGCGAATACAGTAACACCGGAGCACTGTTTGTATTACTCTCACCAATACTGGCTTAGTCGAACAATTCACTTGGCCCGTTTTCACTCAGGCCAAAGTTACACGATCTGTTATAATTAATGTGATTTTTCACTGTTGTTTCCCTTGGCTTGTTTCGGTAATTCATCTAAAACCAGCGTATTATGGAATCTTATATTTTTTCCCATAGAAGATTTCGAATCCACTGAACTTTTTCTTTCACTTAGCAATTTCGCCGTTGTCACATCTGAAACAAAGAAAAATCATCATTATTAATACGAAAGTGAAATTATTATCTATTGTCCATTAAAAACTCTTTAGGTGTTTATTATTTATCTTAAGGTTTTAGAAAACGATTTCGGTTTCCATACCTAAATACCTTTAGTACTTTTATTATGTGAATACCACACAAGAGTCTCAAATACTATCACCTGGTGCTTAATGAGACTGGGGCTTTCTCAATTGAGATATGCTGTGAGGCAGAAGATAGTGGGGAGGGGTAGGAGATGAGGAAGAGGAAGATTGGGAATTACTTGTCTACTCAGATCTGGTCTCTAAACACGGCTAAAGCTATTTCAAGCAACGAATAGTGGTCTTACACCAGAGCAATCCTGAGAGTATCCTTCACTCTGAAACATGCCGTAAGTTTGTATTTTTATTTTTTATTTATTTGAATACTCCATTAGAGTCCCAACTGCTGCCAACCGACTGGAGCAAGTGAGACTATGGCATCCCCAATTGGCTTATGTTGTTAAGGGCCCGCAACCCGGATTTGTACCGATATTATTACATATTTACCTTAAACACGGTAAGTTTTAAAGCTCTTAAAAAAAAATATGTTATTCTTGAAGATAATATCTAGACTTTGCCCGCGCCGAAACGCAAATTATATAAAATTCCCTCGAAAAAAATCGCAAAGTATGCTCCAAAAATTATTATTAACACGTTTGTTTCAGTTATTTTCCAAGCTATATGTATGTGTTTCTTTAAATGCTGTTTAAGATAATGTTCGCGAGATTTTTTCTCTATTTTAAACGAGTCGTGTTTTATTAAACATTTTCGCAATTTTCGCATAGATTTTGTCGCTGTAAATGTTAGCGCTCTCCTCTAACATTCGTAATTTCGTATCTCTCCATCTTCTTCTTTTCGGGCCCGGTTGCAGAGCCTTAAGGCAGGTAGAGAAAAGGGGAAGGATTTTGTGAATAGGAAGATAAGGAAGTAGCCGACTTTTCAGATCTGGTCACCAAACACGGCTAAAGCCGTTTCAAGAAATTATACAATTCTGAATGGTGGTCTTACTCCAGAGCAAAACTGATAAAATCTTCTATATTATTTGTAATTAATAAAAATTTTGTCGAATAAAATTTACTTGCGCACGCCGGTTTTGAATCCGCGACCGTCGAATCGAGAGTCTTACCCATCAACCACGTAGGACGTTAATATCATGAAAACAAAATATTTCTACGATAATATCAGCTTATGTGTCGCAATAAACTTTCATTTTATTTATTTAATAATTTTAATTGATATAATATGTATAAAATAATTGGTGCCTATATGCAAAATTATAGCAAATAGCTTTCCCCTAAACAAAAAAAATCTAACATTTTTTTCATCTCACCAATATCTTAGAATTTATTCGCACACTAGTCTTCCAATTTTCTAAATAAATGAAAAAACTTGTATTATTCATAAAAATGTTCTTTACTACCAGAAAAAATTAGAAATACCGAAAAATTACTATAGTAGTAGGTCAATACCATTATTTTCTATTACTTATTACTTGTGTTGTGTGTTTTTTGTTTGTAGCTCCAACAAAAAAAAAAAGTTTCTTGCAATCCCCATTACTACGCTTTCATCAACTCGGAAAAAATTGATATTTTTTCAAAATTCTTTTAAATTTATTGTTATATTAATTCTTCTTTATTTATTTATGTAAAAGCCTTCTGCACATAATTTAAAAAAAAAATTCTGTTGTGGTGTTTTTAGCAAACGACCAGTAAATAATAACACTTAATAAAAATAAATCGTTCGGTTCAAGTTCGGCACAGTTTTATTTTACACCTCTGCCATAAAGTCACCCCAAGTAATTCGCTATGCTTGGTGACTTAGAGATGCCCGGGTTCACGGGGTGAGGTATGTCCGGATCTTGGCTGTGTATGCATCTGCCCGCCAGCTGCTTGGCAGGCCGGATCGGGAGACATTGGTTGAGGAAACCTTTTAATCCCTCCAGCAGAACTTTCTCGGAACATCGTCGCGCACCGCAGTGGGAGAGATGGATTCAGATGTTTGTTACTGCTGGAGATACTGACCCCTGATTCCTACCCACCCATCATACCTTTTTTCTTCCCAGAAATTCCTCTCCTTTTCCTCAAAGGACTAGCTCCACACGGGCCCCGAGGAAAATAATTTTCTTCATAGGGATTGCTCTGTGGAGGGTCTTTCTTTATAAAGAAAGGAAGGAGAGGAGATTGTGGAAGTTTAAAGGAATGAGGGGTGGGTAGAAATCTGGGGGTCAGTGTGTCCAGAAGTGACGGATGTATGAATCCATCCCTCCAATTGCGGTGCAAAGCAATGGGTCGAGAGAGTCCGGCTGGAGAGAACAAAAGGCCTCCCTCAACCAGTTTCTCGCGATCCGGCCCACCACGCAGTAGGTGGGCAGGCGTATCCACCGCCAAGTCCCGGACAAATCCCACCCCATGAACCCGGACACCCCTGCTAAGTCACCAAACGTAGTAAACCACTTGAGGTGACCTATGGCAGAGGGGTTGGTTAACCAATAAACGATTCCCAGGACGGCGGTACCCATAACCGCCTCCAAAATTATAGCCATTCAAAAAGACATGATTGAATACTTGTAATAAATAACCTACGAGTACTATAATGAAAAACAATTTTAAGATTTATAATTAATGTTTTATTGTAATTTATGTTTAATGAAAGCATTGAATTGCATTGTTTAAAAGCAAAATACGCAAAGATAGTATACCATAATAATAATAACATTAAAAAGGTTTAAATTTTTCGTTACTGCAATTTTTTTTTTTTAAATTTCATTTAATTTGTTTAATAATTACAATTAAAGGAATCTCTTTCCGAGGCGTACTTACCGTAAGTTGTCGTGTTAGTGTTACTTCTTAACTTATATGATAATATTTATGTTTATTAATATTATGTTTCAATTCTTTAGTGAGACAAAAAAATGTGAAAACTCTGGCGCAGCCGGACTGTAACTTATTGAAAAAATTATTAAAAAACACTTGCAAAAAGTTAATTTCCAAAAATTACAGACATAAGTATTCTTAAATCAGATTCACCTTTCATTAATGCATTTTAATGCAATTAAGTCAGAAGTCGATCCCACGATTTCCAACCAGCATCAGAAGACCGCAAGTAAGAAAATACGTTTTTTTAATCGCCAAAAAGCATCGATTTATTTAGCCATGATCGATTCCAAAAAAGCCGGCAAAAACAAAGTAACCGAAAAGCCTAAGTAAATCAGGCTGAAGAAAGCTGAGACTCGTAATGTGTTTTTTTTATGAAGGCTTAAATATACGTATACAGGGTGAACTGTTGATATAAAATTTATACCATTTAAACGCCACTCATTCTTAATGTTTGTATAAGCAAAACATTATTTAGTCGTATGTACTTCGTTAGGTTTTCATTCCGGTAATAATTTCGTGTATTTTTTTCGATTTTTTTTAATTGATACTTATTATATTACTTCTAAGTTATATAATAATTGTAATATTGCCTTTTTTGTTCTTTAATCCAACTTTTCAAACCTGTAACTGAATTTTTTTCCCTCATTTTTTGTATCGAGTGAAATATTGTATAGTGAAAAATTATTTGCCAGGTATTTGTGGTATATGTATATATAAAGATAGTATTATGTAAAACCCCATTAGGGAGTAAAATAAAATAGATCTATTCATTGTTAAAAAATATATACTGTACAATGCACTATTTTTCCAGCTAAGATTCAAGTGGCGACAGTTGACTTTTTGTTTTTCTGTGAATTGTTCTGAATCACGTTTCGTTTATATGTATGATAAATAATATTAATTTATATAATTCTTCTTAATTCATCTTATTCCACTGATATTTAATTTTTATTTTGCTACCCGGTTTTATCAGAGCTTTAACGGTGATCGGCCAACTCAGAATGAAACCAACTCAGAACCACCTCAGAAAGGTGGGAGTGATGATAAAAAAAAATCCACTGATACTTTATTTTTGTTTTGCTACCCGGTTTTACCAGAGTTTTAACGATGATCGGCCAACTCAGAATGAAACCAACTCAGAACCACCTCAGAAAGGTCGTTAAGAGTGATGATAATAAAAAATCTATAAATTTTTGTTAAATATGTCAAGTTAGGTTAGGGTTACCAGCTATTTTTAAATTATTTTTTCATAGCTTTTAATGACCTTTCTGAGGTTGTTCTGAATTGGATTCATTTTGATTTGGCATGGAACCAGTTTTAGAAGCATTTTTTTTCCTTTATTTTTACATTATCTCCACCCAGGGTGGCTCGAGGTAAATAATTTCCCGCAGGGTCTTTGTCATCTTTGAGGATTCTCTGTGGAAGGTCTTTTGATAAAAGAAAGGATTGAACCCGAGTTTTGAAGAGATCCATGTTGTAGGAGAGAGGAAACACGGAAGCCGGCAAATAGCTGAGCTGTTGAACGCAGGAACACGTCGTAGAAAGACCCGTACTCGTGTGATAAAAATATCACTTATGAACAAATGACGGGGAGGCGTTTGTCGCTTTTCCGACTGTGTGCTGGTGCCGAAGAGATCAAGTTCCTCGAAGCATCTTCCATCAAAATACTGATAGAATAAGTGCATCATTCCCATCCGACGCCTGTGCTACAAATATTGCATTCCGTTTGTTCAGATAGGAGAATAATATCAATCGGAAATTTCAGAAAAAAAGAGTTTTGCAAATTTCAAACCGCCAGAATTCACTGTTACAAGGTTATTGCTTATACATTTGAACATGACTGCTTAGCAGTTAATGTGCAAGTAACAGCATCGAAAGATAAAATAGAAAAAAAACAGATTAGTAAACCATCTAAATTTATTTGATATTAAAATCATGCCGAATTTTACCCAGTTGTTATTTTAATAAAACATCCTGTATCGCTTATTAAACGATTATTCAGTAACCAATGCACATGGCAGACACGTTAGCCGAGCAACATCGAGAATACTAAACCAATCTAAAGGCGTTTTATGCTCGAATTGGGTTAAACTTCGCTGCAGAAGTCCGTTTTCGCTTTTAATTTGGCTATTTTACGTGCCACCATTTTTTTATAACCGGATATTGCAGTTTTATTAAAGTAGGTACTCGTTTAACTGATCCATCGCCGCATGATCCAATTCGTAGGAATACATTACAACTTGCAAAATGAAAATTCTCATAATATTGTTATATGTTAAAAATATATTAATAATATTTAATAAAATTCAAACCATTAAATTTGTACATGTCATTAGTTAGGAGTTACATCGAGTACAAATCAACAGTATGGTCACCTAGTTTCTAGTTATGGTATTAAATCACTCACGATAGAAAGAATTCTTAAGATTTTTTTAAATTCAAAATGGGTTTTACAAGGGAACGCGTCAATTATGGTTATCTTATTTGACGACCTCCGTAGTCCAGTGGGTAAGACTCTTGACTCACAATCCGGAGGTCGCGGGTTCGAACCCGGCATGCGCAAATAAATTTTATTTGATTAATTTATGTTATTTCACAATTAATTCATTTAAAATAATATATAGTATATTTGCGGCATGTTCCAGAGTGGAAGATACTATCATAATCGCCCTGGTGTAAGACCACCATTCAGAATTGAAACGTTGCTTGAAAATGGCTTTAGCCGTGTTTGGCGACCAGATCTGAATAGCCAGGTACTTCCCAACCTTCCTCTTCCGCACATCCTTCCCCTCCCCACTACCTTCAGCCTCACAACATACCCCAATTGGGGATGCCATAGTCTCACTGGCTCCAGACGGGAGCAGTTGAGATTCTTGTGAGGTATTAACTGTAAAAAAAAAAAAATCTACTGTATAACTAATGTTATTAAAATTTTCCGAAAGTAGAATTAATAAGGATTTGACTTGTTTATACAAAATCCCACATTCATCCGTTTCGTCGAGTTTCAAATCACAACTGCTAAAGAAGTTTTTACTTAAAAAATAAACATGTGTGCAGTCCACACGCGGTAGAAGTGAAACCTTCAGAAAACTAAACTTCGAGAGAATGAGACTAATGCAGTGTAAGCAGGAGTAGGATAATTATGGTGTTTATTTATTTTAATATTGTGACCAGTTTAAAAAATATTTAACATTTTATCCTAGGAAGCACCGCACAAAGAGGACACCGATTAGTCTATGTGTTTGTCTCTTTTTGGTGTCGCTCGTTTCCGTTCCATCGAGTTTCAAATCACAACGGTGCTAAAGAAGTTTTCACTTAAAAACTCCCGTTTTATTACAATTCATTATAAGTGTTGTATTAGTAGACCTGAACAGTTGTGTACCTCATTAAACGATTTTCGTAATCGTGCCATGTTTTAGAGCATTTTGAAATAGTCGAAAATGGAAAAGAAAAGTATTAAATTAATTATTGAGACTTTGCAATAACAAGAGATTAGATTATATTATCATACCATGCTATATGCTGAAATAGGCCAAGGCACAAAACGCTTGCTATTTTAAAGCGAAGTCTGACAGTACCTTAATGCGAATAATATTATGTTCTTTGATAGATCAGTGTAGGTACTATTCTCTCTGCTTGCTTCTGCGGAAACTGATGTGATCGTTAGACATTTGAAGGTAATTATTGTCCATTATTAGTTATGTTTTAAGCAATACATTATAATTAAAAATTACAATATTCCTATCCAAAAATAATTAAAACCGTTCTTGAAGAAAGTTGCACGTAAAAACCAAATGCATTTGAAAAGTTATTACCTACGATTATGCATATTTTTGTGCAACAGCCATATCCACGTTTCTAATACGTAAAAATACACAATTAATTTGTTATTAAAATTGCAAATCTCTCCGAATAAATATTACGATATTTAATAATTAGTATAATGTTTTGCTTCCGGTTTATGGTGATAAACAATTTATTAATATTAAAAAATTAATAATAATGATTGGAAACATATTAAACAATTCGCTAAATAACTTTTTTTTTAATATTTACTACCGTCTTCAACTAATTAATATCAAATGTTAGGCAATAAGAGATTTCAGAGCGGAAGATGCTCTCAGTAACGCACTGGGACATTATATAATCAAAGCGCAGTGGTGGAAATACCACCATTCAGGCTTTAGCTGTGGTTGGTGACCAGATCCTCCCCACGACCTTACAATACCCAATAACCACAATTACAATACTCAATAACCCAGTTGGGGATGCCATAGTCGCACTTTCTCCAGATTTGACGACCTCCGTAGTCCAATGGGTAAGACTCTTGACTCACAATCCGGAGGTCGCGGGTTCGAACCCGGCATGCGCAAATAAATTTTATTTTATTAATTTGTGTTATTTCACAATTAATTCAATTAAAATAATATATAGTATATTTGCGGCATGTTCCAGAGTGGAAGATACTATCAGTATCGCCCTGGTGTAAGACCACCATTCAGAATTGAAACGTTGCTTGAAAATGGCTTTAGCCGTGTTTGGTGACCAGATCTGAATAGCCAGGTACTTCCCAACCTTCCTCTTCCCCAACTCCTTCCCCACCCCACTACCTTCAGCCTCACAGCATACCCCAATTGGGGATGCCATAGTCTCACTGGCTCCAGACGGGAGCAGTTGAGATTCTTGTGCGGCATTCACTGTAAAAAAAAAAAGATGGGAGCAGATTTTTTTTTACATGAGCTCCACACAGGAGGCCCTGAGGAAAATAATTTCCCTCGGGGCCTATGTCATCTTTGGGGATGCTGTGTGAAGGGTTTTTTTAAGGAAAGGAAGGAGAGGAGAGATCTGGGAAGGAAAAGGGTTTAAGGGGTGGGTAGGAATCTGGGGTTCAGTGTGTCTTGGTCATCCGCCTCCAAGACCTAGACAAAGCTCACCCCATGAACCCGGGCACCCCTGCTAAATCACCAAACGTAGCGAACCACTCGGGGTGACCTATGGCAGAGGTGTTGGTTCCCGGGGCGGCGGTACACATTCCCGCCTCCCAAATTTTAAAGGTGGAACTCTTGGGCGGTATTCACATTAAAAAGTGAAAATAAGTGGAGATTCTTGAATTCAAATGATTGATTCTTGATTTCTCGACTTCAAATGTGAGTAGGGGCTTAGTGATCCAGTCATAAGCAATTTTGAAAGAAATCAGCAAATCAAATTATAATTTTCACTTAAGGGCCCGCAACCCGGATTTCTACCGATTTGTTACGTATTTTCCTTAAACACGGTAAGTTTCAAAGCTCTGAAAAAAATATATGTTATTCTTGAAGATAATATCTAGATTTTGCCCGCGCCGAAACGCAAATTATATAAAATTCCCTCGATAGAAAAATCGCAAAGTATGCTCCAAAAATTATTATAAACACGTTTGTTTCAGTTATTTTACAAGTTATATATACGAACAAAATTTACAGTGTTTCTTTAAATGCTGTTTAAGATAATGCCCGCAAGATTTTTGCTCTATTTTAAACGAGTCGTGTTTTATTAAACATTTTCGCAATTTTCGCATCGATTTTGTCGCTGTAAATGTTAGCGCTCACCTCTAACATTCGTAATTTCGTATTCAAGTGATGATTTCATATTAGTAAAAATGTTGGATCAATTTCTAAGGAAACAGATGGTTTCCTTCTTCACCGTACACGTCAGGACTCAAATTTTTTATTTATAAACAAGCTATTTTTTATTAAAATGATGTATGAGCTATTAATATGATGTATGAGCTATATTATTGTAAAGTTTCATTAAAATCCATTCAGTAGTTTTTGCGTGAAAGAGTAACAAACATACATACATCCATGCAAACTTTCGCCTTTATAATATTAAAAGGATTATTGATTTGAAAAATCGCACATTCCGAAGCGGTTCCAACTGGCTTCAACATCTTTATGACATAGAAAATGCCAATATCTGGTAAGTCGGCTGTCACCAACGTTGCCCGGCGTGACGTCAGCACCGCCGAAGTCATGATTAAAGACGAACATCTCGAAACGAAAATTGAAATTCAAAAAAATCAAAATTTTGAGAATAAAAAAATAACAGTAGATGGGAAGGCTGATAGAGATATTGAAAGGAGGGTAAATGCCGGTAACTCCATTAATGGAGGACTGAATGCCGTTGGAGCTAGTAAAAAACTTTCAATAAAAGCGAAACTAGCAGTCCACAATGGAGTCCTGGTACCTACCCTGATGTATGGCAGTGAGGCATGGAACTGGCAGAGGAAGGATGAAAGTAAACTGAATACTGTTGAAATGAGATCCCTGAGACGTATGTGTGGTAAAACCATGTGTGATCGTGTTAGAAATGTGGATATCCGCAAAGAATGTAAGGCTGATGTAAGTATAATGAGCAAAATTAAGAAAGGGACCCTCAGATGGTTTGGGCACGTAGAGCGAATGAACGAAGAAAGTAGTGTTAAAAGAATATATGATGCAAATGTGAATGGTAGAAGAAGTCGGGGACGCCCGAGGAAGACGGGCCATGTCAAAAGTCAGAATAATAGAAGAGTATGTATGAGACGATGTATGAATGTGAGTGAGGCAAAGAGTGTGTGCCAAGACCGAGTTGTTTGGCGGTCCGTCCTGTCTGCCTACCTGTTAGTTAGTTAGTTAGTTAGTAAAATTAACAGTGAAAATACTCTAATCGACAATTTTCGATGAACATTCGAGTTCATTCCTGCGTAATTCAATAATAGTCACGGTGTTCAGTTCAACAAAGCTGTTTAAATTATTATTGCACTCGTGTATGCTTTCATTAGAAGTTGGTTCACGGTCAAGGAATTCTAACGGGGCGTTCAACGATTAGCGATGACCGCGTTGAATTGGTTGCGCAGAAAATTACTTTCATTACTAATTGTTAATATGGTTTACTGTTGTAAAAGCTAAGTGCATGCTCTGCGATGGATCGACATTTAATTACCTAATTAAAATAAACAATGTGTGTAGCAATAATAAATAACAATCCTAATGTCTTATCTTAGTTATGAACATTCAAATTTGCTTTGAATGTAATATATCTTTTTGCGAAATTTTAACCAATGGAACCAGTGTGAAAAATTTAACCAGTGTGAAAAATTCAGAAAAGCGATAAAATTACCGTTTTAATACATTTCGAAATCAATGGTTTCTTAGTTAGGATACAAGATGCAGAGTTCTCGGTAGAATTTGTAGCCGAGAATGCCGAGACCGAGACCGAGACCGAGACCGAGATCTCGGTCGACCCTTAGAAGAAACCATTGGTTTCGAGGGATGTTGATATATTTGATTTATTAAGGCCCGGCTTCCCGCGTTTCTACCGATTTATTACATATTTTCCATAAGCACTACGTGGTAAAGCTATTAAAAAACATATGTTATTCTTGGAGATTTATTTATTTATTTATTTATTATTAGTTTCAATAGCAAGGTTTGTACATGTATGTATAATGTATAGTATAAGTATAGATTCTTTTTTTTTTTACAGACCTCCTCACTAGGATTTCCTGTTCTGAGGTGGCCTGTAGTTTTTTTTAAATATTTGTATTTGGTTATGGATTGTCTTTATATCGTCTTCACGATGTTTGTAATTTTATTATCACTTTGATCTCTCAGCCATGTTTTTACTTTTGTTTTAAATATATTCATTTCCTTTATATTATTGATTTGATATGGTAAAGCATTGTATAATTTCATAGCATGGAATTTATTATTTCTCTGTCCAAAAGATGTGTTCAAACTGGGAGTAACCAGGATGTTATTGCTTACTGCCCTGGTTGAGTATTTATGTTGGGCAGTGGAGTATACATATATGTTTTTTTTCAGTTTAAATAAAATATTTTTTGAATAAAGTTTCTGTACATTGAAGACTTGAAAGTTATTAAATATTTCTTCCGTCGGAGTTCTAAGCGGAACTTTCAGTATTGTCTTTAGTACTCCTTTTTGGGCTATATTGAGTCGCTCTGTGTGAGTGCTCAAGGCAGACCCCCATCCAGTTATACCGTACTCTATTTGTGATTGACACAAAGCATAGTATACTTTTTTAATATCGTTTATGTTGAGGATATTACGAATGTTTCTAAAGAAGTATATGTACCTGGTTAGTTTTTTTGTAATTACGTCAATTTGTGAGTTCCAATATCTATACGGTCCCCTAATTCCCTCGATATAAAAAACGAGTGTGCTTTAGACCACACGACTGAAGTAAAACTACACTAACTTAATAAGCAACAAATTTTTATAAAACCTCTTTTGAACCTTTTACCAATTAACTGGTCTTTCCCTGCTAATGACTTTGAAATCCCAATTGTCCCCTCAATCTTACCCCTTCCCCTTCCTCCTACCCTTTCATCCCATACGTGATCTATGTTTAATTCTTAAGTTTAGTATACATTTGATCCTGATGATGTGAACATCGTTCACGAAACATGTAGATTGTGTACAAATAAAAGTGATGTAAACAAAGTTGTCTGTCTTTTCTTAAAATAAATAATGTCATCACAAAGTGAAAACCTTTCCAAAGAAGTTTTCTTCGAAAAATTATGTCTCCCTCTCAACTTCCGTTCGCCTCGCCCGATCATACTTTTCATAACGCTCTCTTCACGAATTCACCAGCTTACTCCCCATGTCAAGCGTGCGTAAAGAAGTTTTACTTAAAAAAAATCGCATGGTATGCTCCAAAAACTATTATAAACACGTTTTTTTCATTATTATTTTTTAATTTATAAACTAACGTTTAGACAAGATTTTTATGCATAGCACAAAGGGTAACAATTATTATAAGCAATAATTGTCAGCCTGGCACGGGTTCAAGTCCCGTTGGCGGCAAGTATCTTTTCTCGGAAGATTTTTCAATGTAAATGAGTGTTTCAGGCTGACAATTATTGCTTATAATAATTGTTACGTTTTTTTCAGTTATTTACAAGTTATATATATGAAAAAATTCGCATTGTTTCTTTGAATGCTATTTTAGACATTCTACACGAGATTTTTGATCTAGTTTAAACGAGTCGTGGTTTATTAAACATTTTCACAATTTTCGATTAAATATTATCGTTTTTAATATTAGCGCGTTCCCTCTAACATTCGTTTTTACATACCTCTCCCTCTTCTTTTTGAGCGGGTACAAGCGGGCCTTAAGTGGTATATAGGAAGTGATTTTTTTTTCATATAATGTTATAGGAAAAGTTTATTTCTTCCAAATTATTTGTTGATAATAGATTAATTATTTTTAAGGGATTTTTTTTATTTCCAAGGCTTCTAAGTTATCTAAACGGTTTCCTTTATGATTAATATGAAGAATATTTAACCCCGTTTTTTTTTTTCAAAACTATGGTTATTTTCAATGATATGGTTAGCGAACTCAGAAAAATTATTGAATCTATTATCAACAAACAAAAAATATTATCCTATAGCCCAATCATGGATATGTTCCCCTACCCACCCACTCTTCATTAATACTTACTTCAGCAACGGCTCCACCCCTACCATAATAATACATTGTTCCCATCCATATTTCAAAACTGTCAAATTAGTAAACGCTTGTCCTGAAGAAGGAACGGTCGTTCTGAAACCGGTTGGATCTACTCAAATACATATGTAAGTAGTTCAAACAAAGTTAAATTGTTTCATTTATCTTTAATGGATAACCACAAAGTTATAGCTACATTCAAAAGTATAATACCATTTTGTTTAGCCCATGTAGCATATTCTCTCTCTTACACTTGGCTGACATCACATATTATGTTATCCTATTTCAATTTCAAAATGATGATGAAACACAGTTTTGTATTAGAAATTAAATGCCCGATTAACCAGAATTTTGGATCAGGAAACATGTCCACTTTGCACATCTTCTTTATTCTGTATTTTCCACCTTGAAAGTATCAACAGCCTGTATTTGTGGCCATGCATGAAATCATCCGAAAAAACTCAACCAGGATATCGGTAGGACATAGAATACAGTTAAGAAGTTTATGAAATATGGGTATAATAGGTTAATACAGTTAAGAAGTTTATGAAATATGGGTATAATAATAATGGTTTATTATTATAACGCAAACAAAGTAATAATGAAATGTTACTCGATCAAAAACGGTTGATCTTTTCGTGTGCTAATAAATAAATTAAGGTAAGTCATTAAAAATTACAGCAATCTAAGATCATTCTAATTTGGTTAAACTTCTGTTCCGATCGTTAATCTTTCCTTGACCCAGAAATGCAAATGTAATTGTTATCACGAATCTTACCGTTTTCGTTGTAAAATATATTTTAATTCGACTTTATTATGCATTATTTTGACTGCGAGCTCGTCCACCCAGAATTTTAACCACAAGCGCATGCTTCGGTTAGATACTAGTTATTCTGCCTTGATAATTAATTTTTAATTTAATATAACCGTGCAGGTAAACAGTTAAGATAAATTAATTAAACCTTACTGTTTATATACAATGAAAACAATGCATATTGTGCTCATCGACGTGTGACAAATAAAGACATGTTACGTTTCTTTCTAGATCACTGTGCGCCGATGTAATCTGACAAATATGTTTGTAAGTAATGCAATTTAATTCTAGCAGCATTCTCAAATCATTCCTAATTTTATTTTACTATATTTTATACTGCAATTGTCTGGGTTCTATGTAGCATGTGGTTAAGAATTTCGAGATTTGTTTTTGTTTAGAATATTATACCATCCTAACAATGCTTATACATAGTGGATGGATTTAGTTAAATAGAGGACCACATAATTCACGAAGTCTTTGATTGGCTATTATTTTCATAAGTGGTGCAACATTTTTTATACGAGTATTATGAATGTAACGCGTCTTGTATTTTTATTATGTAGATTTGGGTGGCGGGAACCTTTATTGGATAACCAACACCTCTGCCATAGGTCACCCCAAGTGTTTCGCTCGTTGGTGATTTAGGGTGCCCGTGTTCATGGGGTGAGGTTTGTCTAGGTTTTGGAGACGGATGACCGGGACACGCTGAATCCCAGATTCCTACCCACCCCTTAAATCCTTTTCTTCACAGAATTCTCCTCTCCTTCCTTTCCTTAAAAAACCCTCAGCATCCTCAAAGATGACATAGGCCCTGAGGGAAATTATTTTCCTCAGGGTCTCTGGTGAGGAGCTCATGTAAAGATAGATTCACAATTTTTCAAGGTTACTTACATTTGAAAGGTTTATTTTACACGTTATCACTAACTAACTAACTAACCATCACGCCGTTTCCCCGCAGGGGTAGGCAGAGAGGATGAGAGAGAGGACGGACCGCCAAACAACTCGGTCTTGGCACACACTCTTACGTTATCTCACACGTTATCATGTTTATTATATTTTTATTTTCAACGCTTTAACAGGCTTTTACATGATTAGTGAATGACATAACGTTTAATTAAAAAAATAAAACACAAAGAAATTAACATTAGACGTGGTAAGTATTAGAGTTTATATTTCAATTTTTAACTAGGACAAGCCTTTAATAGTTTATTTTTATTACAATACAGTATTGTTTTTTTTTTTTTATTGGTGCCCTTTTTTACTCATTTAAAGTACGCTCTAGCGTGTTTAAATCGCACTTTATGGAACGTGCGTTTTTTAAAGTTACCATGGCAACATCAACAAATCAACAAAATGTGAAGTCTAAATGTCAACTTTTAACTATAAATTTGACAGGAATATTTTAAACGTCAAATAAAACAAACACTTTGAATAAATATGCCTTCTTAGCAACGTCATCCTTGCTAATTGCCTTCATGAATGCATGCACTTTCACAAATGATTTTAAATCAACCCCTTTATTTATCCTCAACAGACATTGCAATTTCGAATGTATGTATTTTCTGAAGGTAAGCAAGCACAACTCGTTCATCTACATCTACTACGTTTTGCTTCTCCATCCATGTTATGAACATTTCATATTCTTTTTTATAAACGTCTTTGGATTTTTCAGGTATTAACCGCGATTCTGCTTTGGTATTTAAATTATCAATGTTAGAACTCATTTTACAACACACAATAACTAGTAAAAACTGTGATGTCAACTATTAATCTTATGTGACAGATTGCAAATTAATGTTTGTGTTTTTCATTTCCATGACAACAAGATATTGTGATGTCACATCACGAATTCATTAATAGTTCTTATTTCCAAATTTTTAATAATAATATCAATATATATGTTTTCAAAGTGTACCAATAAAAAAAAATAGCGTAAAGTATTCGTGGATAACTGGTCTTTAAAACACTTGCTTTATTTCGAGCACTCGGCAACGCCGTCGTGCTCGAAAAATCGCGCGTGTTTTAAAGACCTGTTTATCCACTTATATTTTAATATACTAATTTTTAACTTAATGGGAAAAACCTAATACAAGCATAATATTTTAATTAAATGAAGACAATATTAGCGAAAATCAATCGAATATATGAAACAGAATTATCTGAAAAACGTATAGTGACATCTGAGACTTGAACCCAGGACCTTCGCCTTGCCAGGATCTGGCCTTGAATTAAAATATTACAATTTTAGGTTTTACTAGTTAAGTTGAACATAAAAATAAATATTCATCCTAGACTTGCAGAAAAGTCAATAGATGTCGCATATTAAAAATAAAAAATATAAAAAAAGTTTAGATTGCATTTAGTTCGAAAAATCTTGAAAAAAATTGCCGCCGGAGATCAATATTTCATGTACATTTTTTACTCACCCAGACAGCCAGACACTCCCACAAAAAACCTATACAAGAAAATGAACCTTTTGAAATTAAGAACATTGTACGAATATAACATGCGTCTTTTCTACAAAATACAAAATGGACTTATACACACAAACACAAAAACATAACAAGTACACGAACATTATACTAGACAACACAATAAATTGTACACAAATACTGTCAAGACTGAAAGTGGCAAGAGAAGTATTGGCCACGAGGGAGTTCACATATATAATCTCCTTCCAGATAACCTAACTAACTAACTAACCATCACGTCGTTTCTCCGCAGGGGTAGGCAGAGAGGACGGACCGCCAAACAACTCGGTCTTGGCACACACTCTTTGCCTCACTCACATTCATACATCGTCTCATACATTCTCTTCTATTATTCTGACTTTTGACATAAACCGACTCAAGTATCTGATTCACTTGATCGTGCCATGTCTTCCTCGGGCGTCCCCGACTTCTTCTACCATTCACATTCGCGTCGTATATTCTTCTTACACTACTTCCTTCGTTCATTCGCTCTACATGCCCAAACCATCTGAGGGTCCCTTTCTTAATCTTACTCATTATGCTTACATCAGCCTTACATTCTTTGCGGATAACCACATTTCTCACACGATCATACATTGTTTTACCACACATACGTCTCAGGGATCTCATTTCAACAGCATTCAGTTTACTTTCATCCTTCCTCTGCCAGTTCCATGCCTCACTGCCATACATCAGGGTAGGAACCAGGACTCCATTGTGGACTGCTAGCTTCAGCCTTTCAGCCTTCCCATCTCTCGTAAACATACTACCCAAAAACGGAAAAGAATATAAAAACCTTTAAAAAAACTATTTAAACTTAAAATGTTGGAACAAAATTAAAAATATTACTTCTATACTTGTACTACCATACTATATATATGCTCTGTATTTAAGTGAAAGCGAAATATTATACTTCTTTTAACATAAGAATAATAAAATAAAAATACTCCAAATAATAGAATTGTCAGGAATCACTGGTTAAAGTAAATAAAGTACGTCCCTTAACACACTGTATGTATCAACTTTGGGAGGCGGGAATGGGTACCGCCGCCCCGGGAACCTTTATTGGATAACCAACACCTCTGCCATAGGTCACCCCAAGTGGTTCGCTACGTTTGGTGATTTAGCAGGGGTGCCCGGGTTCATGGGGTGAGGTTTGCCTAGGTCTTGGAGGCGGATGACCGGGACATACTGAACCCCAGATTCCTACCCACCCCTTAAACCCTTTTCCTTCCCAGAACTCTCCTCTCCTTCCCTTTTCCTTAAAAAAAACCCTCCACACAGCATCCTCAAAGATGACATAGGCCCTGAGGGAAATTATTTTCCTCAGGGCCTGCTGTGTGGAGATCATGTAAAAAAAAAAAAAACTATCAACCGAGTTGCGAACACACAAGTGGGCACCTACAATAATTCATTGCGAGCATTCTTACAAACAAAACAAAAGCTTTATACCGATAGCAAACTAAACCGATAGCAAAAAAACTAAAGATTGAAAAACCACCCGTGAACATTCTTTCCCAGTTTTAATAAAAAACAATTATTCTTTACATATTCGCATTTCCGACAAACTCGTCACATCTACGCACAAGTTAACGCTAATTATAACTTCCTACAGCAATGATGGGGGATACGCAGGAATCTTGTCTTGTACAATTGGACTCCCCGACAATGCGGAAGAGATAAAACGATTATTGCCTACCGGCTAATTAAAAAAATGTCCATTGTACTCTTGCATACCGTGGCTAAAAGTATTTCCTCATTACGGCATTCGGTTTCATGGATCATTAATTTCAATTTTGGGATATTTTAACCTTTAAAAGTTAGCCAAATAATAAAAAGTTTATAATTTGAACTCCGGTTTATAAATAAGCAGCTTTATTTCGGGCTTTGCTAGAGTTTCTATTAATTTTGTAACAGTTTGGATTTATACTGGCCAAATATTCACTCGATGAAGTAAGCACCCATTAATAATCACCCAATAACTAGGTTGCTACGTATCAATTCAAATTGAAATTTGAATTCCTAATCGAAATTTTTCTACGAGCAAGTCGAATCCATATTTTCGTTTGTTGACCAAAACATACTAGGAACAAGAGAATTTTTCTTGAGTAGTTCCAAGCTAGCAACCGGAGAATCTGGGAGTCTGTCTCAACGTAGGAAGGCACATACTTCGGTGAATCGTCTTTACCTGTGAGCTTATAACTTCTGTTAGTTTTGAGTTTATTGATTTACCATTTAATATTTTGTTCTACTTGAAATGGCGCCCTTATAATAATTTTAACATCTTGAGATCTTTTTTTTAATTCACGACAAGCTATTGTTATGTATAAAACATAGGTTAATTGTCGTTTTAAGTAAGAACTGGAATCTATGAGGCGGCACGATAGCATTGTCTATTGTTTTTCATCCTGGCAACACCAGAGAGGAGCGGAAATGGGATGGTGGCACTTCCCCCGGCGGGCGTAAGGCCCGCCGGAGGTCGTGAGAGTTTTTTTGGAGAGAATCGGGCAAGATGGAGTGCATCGGTGCCTAATCAGAGAGATTCGAAGTTCCCGTAAAGTTCGGGCGGTTATTATAGTGCCGTTACAAGTTTATTTGAGTTCCCGTTATGGTTTCGACCCCGCGAGTCGCGCTCCGGAAATAAATGTTGTGTTCACACAATGGCCGAATTGTATTTGGTTTAGGAATAGGAAATTTCGTTCTGGACAGTAAACGCCCCTGCCTTAGTCCCAGAAACACCGTGGGCTAGTATGATTTCCGGCCAATATAATGTTCTACCCGATCTCCGCCAGGAAATCTCCTGGTGTATCAATTCCCGATACACGTGCGTGACTCCATCGTTTGCCATCCGCGCCAGCTTACTCCACCGTGGGACGTGGAGTAGCCTTATTTGCTCGCGCCAGAGTATTTGCTCAAGCTGCAGAGGACATCGTTTGCCATCCGCGCCAGCTTACTCCACCGTGGGACGTGGAGTAGCCTTATTTGCTCGCGCCGGAGTATTTGCTCATGCTGCAGAGGCCAGAGGATTCCTGCCGCCAATATAGTCAGCTCGCATCACCGTGGGACGGGGGCAGTTGCACCAACCTTAGTCACCGGGAGGATCCCTCATCGTCTAAACGACCGCGTTATTAGTCAGATTACTTTAGCTTTAGTTATCGGTTATGGTCTGTGGGGGTAAGTTCTTTCCTATCTGTATTATTATTTGCAATATTTGAAATAAACCTATACGGTTAGTCCAATTATAATTAACCTTATTTTATTTATAAAACCTGGTAATTCCTGCCTATGCCTGACAACTTAGAACTTAATTCCCCGCTCTGGGAGGGGGGGGAACTCTGCTCTACCGCTGTGCTGGTCGATTTGGCGGGTCTGATGCTGAGGATTCCTCGGGATCAGATCCTGGCGCGTCCGGTACTAACCGGCAAAGCCATTTCGTCCACTCACCTTAATTAAATCCCATTAATAAATAAGCCAACTAGTGGCATTCCTTTGACCCTAACATGGCGCCTACAACTGTGTCCTGGGCTCGTATAATTCTTATTTGTCTAGGTTTTGGGTTGGAGTTACTATAGTTTTGTTTTGTAATCGATCAATAATTGTTTTTGTTATTTCGAAGCATCTCACATAAAACATAACCTTTAAATGTCATTCCGGTATACACGTAAATATTGCGAAGTTATCAATCTGTCAACAATGCAGCCAACTTGATGATAATTCTGTACACATTATTATTATATTTGTTTGTGGGTTAAGTTATTCGGACTTACGGGCAACACGAATACTAAGTGTCAATTTGACAGACGGCTATGTCAATCGTAAACAAACATTGCATTTTGACAACAACTGTCATAATGTAATTACACCTTTAAGTTTTTAAGATTGTCGTGTACAATGAATACTATTAAGTGCTTATAAATACGATTAATTATATAATTGCTCTGCGGGTAAGCATTATATTCGTAGCTATCGTTACTAGCTAATTTATTGACATTGTACATTTAATTATTGGAATTTTACAATTATACTTTTCAAAATGTCGACTACAATAGACAACATCAATAGTAGATCGAAAGATGAACTTTCTGCGGAACTTTTATCCAGGAATATAACACCAGACGGTACTTTAGAAGAAATGCGGATTCAAGCCAGAAGGCATAACAAAAATATTAAAATATCTGAAGCTATCGAGCATCATGAGATAAGTGTTAACCCAGATAATGACAGCGAATTTGGCTCAAACTACATTAAATATACAAAAGTTATTTATAATGAATCAAACTCTTCTTCATCTTCATCCACAAGTACTATTAATAATTGGAATATTAAATTTGATGGTAATAGTTGCGTAAGAGACTTTATACTGGAAATAGAAGAGAAATGTAGAATTAGGAACGTTCGTCATGACGATTTAGTGAGATGTTTTCCTGATATTTTAGATGGATTGGCATTATTATGGTTCAGATCAATTTATACACCTGATTTGACTTGGAATGAATTATCTATATTACTTATAAAACAATTCGAAACAAATAATAGACAGATTGAATTAAAATCACAACTTTTCTCTATGAAACAACCAGCTGGTATGTCAGCCTTTGAATTTACGTTAAGAATGCAGAAGCACAATAATATGCTTGATTCTAAATTACCACTCTCTGAACTTTTACAATTATGCATGAGGGCATTACTACCCATTTATATCAACCTTCTGACATCTAGAGATTTCAACTCATTTTCAGAACTTACCGAAGCTACAAATAAACTGGAGTCTTATTCAACGTCTAATTTGTTAGAAAATAATTCTTCTTCTTTTTCTAATGATAATCCACTTAAGGATAATAAAAAAAATTATTATTTCACTAATTCACGGGGCAGTAATAATAATAATTTCAATTCTAATCGTAACTCTTCTTATCGTGGTACCTACAATAATCGTTCTACGGATTATAATTATAAACAAAATAATAATAATAATTATAATAATAATAATTATAATAATAATAATTATAATAATAATAATAAACAATATAGTGGCAATTCTGCTAATATCAATAATACTCGTTTTTTCTATAATAATCAATCTAAAAAGAATACTTCTAATGATTGTAGAGAAAAGGAGATGTGTCATCCTGAACCGAATTCTACCAAGAACAATATTTATTGTTCTTTTTGTAAATTAAAAGGTCATTTACTATCGGATTGTAGGAAGAGAAGACAAAACAATTCCAATCCGAAAGTTGCTTCTGTCAAACATGGGGATTCAAAAAAACTAGATGTGAGTCGCTCTGCTCACGCGCCTTCCTTTGCGCAGAGGAAGTGCGAGTGGCAGAGTTGGCTCCGTCAAGTTAATCAGTTTCTTTCGGACTCGAGTTCTGAGGTGGAGGTACCGCCGCCGAAGGATCCCGAGCTTGAAAGAGATAATCGACCTTTCGCGGATATCCTTATTCTTAATAATTCTTATAAAGCACTGCTCGACAGTGGTTCTTCAATTTCCTGTTTAGGAGGAGATATTCATTTAGTATTCTTACAATCGGGTTATGAATTAGTTAATATTGATTTCAATATTTCAACCGCTGATGGAACAAATCAGCAGGTATTAGGTACAATGACGTTGCCTGTTACGTATAAGTCCACTACACATAAAGTACTTTTCTACGTCGTCCCTTCTCTATCTCCTAATTTTATTTTAGGGGTCAATTTTTGGAAAATGTTCCAGGTCGCGCCGGAGCTTTTCCAAAGGGATCCAATTCCTCAGCGAATGGGTCAGGTCAATGAGTTAAGAGCTATTCAGCCAGCTACTTCCCTAACCAAAAAGGAAAATAAAACTCTTACCAAAATTATAAAGAAATTCGAATCCATTTCTTATGAAAAGAAAGGCTTAGGGTTAACACATTTAATAAAACATAAAATTATTACTACGGGTCCTCCGGTTAAACAACGATATTACCCTCTTTCTCCTGCTAGACAGAAACAATTAGATAAGGAAGTAGATGAAATGCTCAAATTAGGAGTCATTCGTCCTTCACGTTCACCTTGGTCTAGTCCAGTATTAATAGTCACAAAAAAAGATGGAACGGGACGTTTTTGCCTCGATTCCAGAAAAATTAACAATCTGACGATCCGTGACAGCTACCCTTTGCCGTATATTTCTCGAATACTCGATAAACTCGGTGGAGCCAGATATATAAGCTCAATAGATTTGTCTAAGGCTTTTTGGCAGATCGCCCTGGACGAAGACTCTTGTGAAAAGACAGCTTTTGTCGTACCCGGTCGCGGTTTGTTCGAATTCACTAGGATGCCCTTCGGGTTAAAAAACGCTCCGAGTGAACTTCAAAGACTAGCAGACGCTCTGTTTGGACCAGAGTTCGATGAAAACGCATTTTGTTATTTGGATGATCTAATCTTAGTGTCGGAAGATTTAGAATCGCATTTTATACTGCTAACTAAAGTTTTTGAACGATTAAGAGACGCAGGCCTAACGATTAATTTAAAAAAATGTGAATTCTGTAAATCAGAACTTAAATATTTGGGGTATATGGTCGATTCCAAAGGTCTCCGCACCGACCCAATTAAAATTGAAAGTATAAAAAATTTTCCAATTCCTAAAAATGCTAAAGGAATACGAGCTTTTCTCGGTTTATGTGGTTATTTTAGACGATTCATAAAAGGATTTTCTAGCATAGCTGCTCCCTTATCGAAACTTACAGGATCAAGAAAAGGAGTAAGTTTATTTAAATGGTCGGAAGAAGCTGAATCAGCGTTTAATAAATTAAAGGAAGCACTTACGACTGCTCCTGTCCTTAGTTGTCCGGACTTTACTAAGCCATTTGCTATCCATTGTGACGCAAGCAATATCGGTATAGGGGGTGTTCTTATGCAATCAATAGAGGGAATGGACCACCCTATTGCTTATTATTCTAGGTGCTTAAATACACATGAACGGAATTACGGAATTACGGAGCGAGAACTGTTAGCAGTGTTAGACTCGGTCACTCATTTTAGACCATATATAGAAGGGGCACATTTTTCTGTTATCACTGACCACTCTAGTTTAAAATGGTTAGGATCTATATCGAACCCTAGTGGACGTCTTGCACGTTGGAGTTCTCGCCTTTCACAATTCTCCTTCGATGTTATACACCGTAAAGGCACACAACACATCGTCCCGGATGTGCTTTCAAGAATGGACCTCGCTACAATATCGGTCATTGATGCGAACTTGTCCACCGATAAGTGGTACACAGATATCTGGAAAGGCTGCATAGATTCTCCTCAGCGTTTTCAAAACTTCCAGATACGCGAAAATGAATTGTTTCGCCATACAAAAACACGTTTACCTCTTTGTGAAGACACGTCTTGGAAAAAAGTAGTCCCACTAGAAAATAGAAGGGAAATTTTGTCAGAATCACATGAATCCTCTCGTGCTTGTCATCCTGGAGTCTTTAAGACTTATAAAAAATTACAACTCCGTTACTTTTGGCCAAAAATGTACCAAGAGGTGAAAAGATTTGTGAATCAATGTGCTGTCTGTAAAGCACACAAAATCAGTACAGCCCCGCCGAATGGAATTTCATCAAATTATAAAAAAGTTACGAGACCTATGCAGATGTTATCAGTGGATCTGGTAGGCCCTCTGCCTAGAAGTTATTCAGGTTTTACCGTTATATTGTCATGCGTGGATGTTTTTTCTAAATATACCTGGCTATTTCCGTTACGTCAAGGTACCGCGAGAAGTATTATTAAAAATTTAGAAGAAAATATTTTCCTTGTACACGGAGTACCGCGTACCATTGTATGTGACAATGGGCGTCAGTTCATTTCGAAAGAATTTAAGGAACTATTACAAAGCTACAATATAAGCCCTCCTTTTTACAATTCACTGTACACCCCTCAAAACAATGTTGTTGAAAGATACAATCAAACTTTAGGCACGGCACTATCAATATTAACGGAATCTGATCATCGTAATTGGTCCAAATTTCTCCCACAAATTCAATCGGCAATGAATAATACTGTAAATTGTACTACCGGATTTACTCCTTTCTTTGTTATGCACGGTAGAGAACAAATATTAGATGGGGATCTCCACCGTAATCCATTGGCAGATGATGAATCCAGTCCACAAGATTCCTCTCATCTCAAAGTTTACTCCGACAGATTAAATGGACTGTCATCAATTTATGAACAAGTTTCAAACGCCCTTTTTACGGCATTTAAAAAGGGCGCTAATCACTATAATTTACGTAGAAGAAACGTTACCTTCCAGGTAGGAGACGTAGTCTGGAGAAGGAATTTTGTATTATCTAATGCTTTGAACTATTTTTCACAAAAATTGGCACCTCGTTTTGTTCAAAACATTGTAGTACAGAAAAAGTCAGATTTAATTTATACCCTGTCTGACTTAAATGGAAAAGTAACAGGCGATTTTCATGTTAAGGATATACTTAAATCAGATAGCATACCAGCTTAGTCGGCTATCATAAAGCATCTTCACAGGCGCTATCTTTAATTTAAACCTCTTCAATACAGCTCATTTCAGTTCAGCCTGATCATCCGGATTGCTTTGACCAGTATTGGACATAAAATACATAAGTAAATAATTAATTTTTAAGTGGTCTTTTGTAGAAAATTAAAATCTTACTCCAGTTGATTACTCGAGTATAATTTCACATTAAAATAATAATTAAGATTTGTTAGTTTATTTATGTACAATTATGAGATGCCTCGAAGTACAAATACATATATGTATATATATATATAATAAGTTTACTATGGTTTATATTTATCTTTAAGTTTATTTCCTTGTCAACTCAGAATGCATGACGATATGAACCCGCTTATCCTTTTGTATTCTGAGTCCATACAGTTTAAAATACTCTGTATTTGTCCTACTAAGTTTTTGTCAACTTGGAATATACGATAATATGAACCCGCATATCCTCGTGTATTCCAAGTTCAATCTCATATGAACTGTGTTCATATACTTTTATATTGCATAAACGTAATTAAGAACATTAAGAGGTATTCGCCCAAAATTTCAATATGTTCTCAATTTAATAATGTTTTAACTACATTTGCTAAACAATAAAAATAACTTACTATAATTATTCAGAAATTTCATTAATTTGAAGAATTTAATCAATTCCCAAGCTATGAGTGTGATTGATTAGTTCCTGCGAGAACTTCAGTAATTAGTTACGATGCACTAATACCTACTGTACCTTCTGGTACAAAAGTCACATACTTAATTAATTGGCACCATTTTTTTTTTAACGATGGTTGTTGACTATTGATGGCACCATTTATTTACGATGGTCGCTGACTATTCTATTGTCACCATTTTTAACAATGGCTGAATAATAAATAAATTGGCATCATTCATGCGATGATTGTATGACTATCCTTAACACCATTCAGTTACAATGGTTGGTTATATCCTGTATTTCATATACAAATGTTCTAATAAACTTATATTTTGTTTTCTATTATATAACTGTCAGAAAAACTTATCCCACGAGACCAGTTAGAGAGTTAGATAGGTAGGCTCTTCTAAAGAGGAACTCTTTTATCCAGAATGGATTTAAAATCAGTGTTGAAGTGCAGATGGTACACCATCTAAGTGTATAGCCTACTTTGGCTTACTTAAAAGTGTTCTGAACAGTGATGCTTTACGCATATTTAATGTGTTGATGTTTATTGATGTCATATCTTGGTGATAATATCTATTCTAATATTAAGTTCTATTCTGTTATAGATGCTACGTCTACGGTAGTCCCAGACGAGAGTCAGAATACATCACCCAGCGTCTTGTATGCTGTGGGTGATTACGGGCCCCGTTCACGTATCTTCTTATTGTCTACAAATTGTCTACAATTAAGGTCTTTAACTCTAAGTACTGATTTAATTATATCTAATTGTCTAACTTCGAATGGATGCGTCGCAGACTCTACCATCATGTCTTCAGCATGATGGGCGCGACTGATTTTGTCACGCACCCATTTGCAAGCATACTGTTGCTGGTAGTTTTTTTTTTTTTTTATCTGATGTACAACTCATTTTTATGATATTATGTTTATGTATGTTTTTAGGAACCCATCAGACCAAGTTAGGGTATCTCTTAGCTCAGGCTTTTCTTTTGTTCTCCTTGTGTTTGAGGGCAAACACCTTGGGGGCGAGCGGGGTAATGTTATGTATAAAACATAGGTTAATTGTCGTTTTAAGTAAGAACTGGAATCTATGAGGCGGCACGATAGCATTGTCTATTGTTTTTCATCCTGGCAACACCAGAGAGGAGCGGAAATGGGATGGTGGCACTTCCCCCGGCGGGCGTAAGGCCCGCCGGAGGTCGTGAGAGTTTTTTTGGAGAGAATCGGGCAAGATGGAGTGCATCGGTGCCTAATCAGAGAGATTCGAAGTTCCCGTAAAGTTCGGGCGGTTATTATAGTGCCGTTACAAGTTTATTTGAGTTCCCGTTATGGTTTCGACCCCGCGAGTCGCGCTCCGGAAATAAATGTTGTGTTCACACAATGGCCGAATTGTATTTGGTTTAGGAATAGGAAATTTCGTTCTGGACAGTAAACGCCCCTGCCTTAGTCCCAGAAACACCGTGGGCTAGTATGATTTCCGGCCAATATAATGTTCTACCCGATCTCCGCCAGGAAATCTCCTGGTGTATCAATTCCCGATACACGTGCGTGACTCCATCGTTTGCCATCCGCGCCAGCTTACTCCACCGTGGGACGTGGAGTAGCCTTATTTGCTCGCGCCAGAGTATTTGCTCAAGCTGCAGAGGACATCGTTTGCCATCCGCGCCAGCTTACTCCACCGTGGGACGTGGAGTAGCCTTATTTGCTCGCGCCGGAGTATTTGCTCATGCTGCAGAGGCCAGAGGATTCCTGCCGCCAATATAGTCAGCTCGCATCACCGTGGGACGGGGGCAGTTGCACCAACCTTAGTCACCGGGAGGATCCCTCATCGTCTAAACGACCGCGTTATTAGTCAGATTACTTTAGCTTTAGTTATCGGTTATGGTCTGTGGGGGTAAGTTCTTTCCTATCTGTATTATTATTTGCAATATTTGAAATAAACCTATACGGTTAGTCCAATTATAATTAACCTTATTTTATTTATAAAACCTGGTAATTCCTGCCTATGCCTGACAACTTAGAACTTAATTCCCCGCTCTGGGAGGGGGGGGAACTCTGCTCTACCGCTGTGCTGGTCGATTTGGCGGGTCTGATGCTGAGGATTCCTCGGGATCAGATCCTGGCGCGTCCGGTACTAACCGGCAAAGCCATTTCGTCCACTCACCTTAATTAAATCCCATTAATAAATAAGCCAACTAGTGGCATTTCAATGACCCTAACACTATCAATTCATTTATTAGTCTTTTAACTATTTAGTTTCTTTTTCTAAGGACTAAACACGACCCTGAAGAATTAAAATATTATTTTATTAGAGTCTCATGTTCTGTTTTATTTATTTAATAATATAATTTAATTGTTGCCACATCTCTTTCATTTATAACTATAAAGTCTTGTGTTGTACTTATTCTTTCACGCTGTGTTACACCTTTTTTATTTATAAACCATTACAATTTTACCTTACGTAATAAATACCAAATATTTTGTCTAAAAACACGACTTATTGTGTAGAGGTCATGATTTCAAGCCCAAATATTGTTTTTATTTATTTATAATCGACAATTTCATAACAAAAAAAAATTAATCATTCTTCTTCTTCTTTCGTATGGTGGGGGGTCAGAGGGGGACATCTAGGTCTGCGAGCCAGTCTAGGGCCTCAGGCGTTGACCTGTGGACCTCATCAATCCCGCCGGGGTTGAATGGAGCGGGCATTCGTTGACCACATGTTCGGTGGTCTGCACCGCACCGCATTCACACATTAATCATTGAAAAAAGTCGTAGATGATTTTAGTCATAAAATTGAATTATCAAATGCGTTCATACTTTATGAAGTCGCTCAAAATGTATGTGCGCATAGATATTTTAATTACAGTTTTCACCAAGGAAGGTTTATACGTATAAAACATGCTAATTATAGTAGAGAAAAGCCGAGAAAATCAAATATTCAATTCAGGCAGCGGGCAGCGGGCAGCTGGCAAACGGGTGGTGTGGATTTTATAAAGGTTGGGTAATGGCGTTGTGCTTCGTTAGCCACAGCAACGTGTGGCCGGGTCTGCGAGTTTCTAATAAAACAATACATTTTTGGTAGTTTGGTAGTATGCTTTTTGTGTTTATGATGTAAATTTTTATCGAAAATAGTGATTTTGCATTAATCTTCGCTTTTAAATAGTTGTGTGAATTTCACGACGCCAGAGCTCACCATTGGACAGCTCTTGCTGTTTCAGAAAACAGATTTAATAAACTAAACTAATAAACTAAAAAGGCGAATGAATATCTGAAACCTCAAGGTAACAATTTCTAAAACTTTCAGATACAAACACCACCGAAAACTTATCCAAGTATTATTATGAAATTTGAATGTGATGGCGATATACGATGTCAAGCAAGAGTAATAGAGACAAAGCGCTTGCTTAAGGGCCAGCAACTCGAATTTCTACCGATTTCTTACATATCTCCCTTAAACATGTAATGTTTTAAAGCTCTTAAAAAAAAAACGTTATTTTTGAAGATAAAATCTAGACATTGCCCGGGCCGAAACGCAAATTATATAAAATTCCCTCGCTAGAAAAAAAATCGCAAAGTATGCTCCAAAAATTATTAAAAACACGTTTGTTTCAGTTATTTTACAAGTTATATGTGTGAAAAAATTCACAGTGTTTCTGTAAATGCTGTTTAAGATAATGCCAGCGAGATTTTTGTTCTATTTTAAACGAGTCATGTTTTATTAAATATTTTCGCAAATTTCGCATCGATTTTATCGCTGTAAATGTTATCGCTCTCCTCTAACATTAGTAATTTCGTATCTCTCTATCTTCTTCTTTTCGGGCCCGGTTGCGGAGCCTTAATGTACTTGAACCAAAAGGTATCAATTTAGGCAACATTGGCTTCCATTCAAATCTATATGTGTTATAGTGTAATATCACTAATATATATCCAGTGGATCCTAATGTATTGATGCGTTTGTTGTATGAAATGTGATCAAATAATTACGAAGTTTATGTTGTTTAACCCCTCAGGCTAATTTGTTCGCTTTTAGGAACAACTCATAAAAGGCTCGTAGAAATCGTTGGATCTCCCCTACTAGCACAACTCTCTGCAAACGAAGGTCGTTTAACTGTCAAGGTTAACTGTGGTTCAAAATCGATGGTTCTACATTCAAACATGAAGAAGGAACGTTCGTTCTGAAACCGGTCTGATTTACTCAAATATAAAAGTGGTTCAAACAAAGTTAAATTGTTTCATTTACAAAAATTATACGATTATGTCTGATAATAAATTTGTAAAGCGTATTTCATTACCTTTCAAAAACAGTTTTTGGTTTTGAGATAGGCTCACAAATATATCATTTATTTGGATTTTAATTTTAAAGCAGAAATATTTTGACCTACTGACAGAATATAGTCGAGGCCCGAGTGGTTTAAACATCTGTGAAAACAAAGATCGGTGTTTTGTTGTATATTCAATTACGGTACACTATTTCCAGTTGCCATATTTTTTTACCTAGGTTGAGAAATATTCATCAATCGAATAATCAAACAAAAAAATTTCAAAAATATTTGCTTTATCTCTTCAAACATTTCACAACTTTTCACACTTGCACAATGGACGGTAATGAAAGACCACCACACGGAATCAAATAGGGTTTGAAATGGTTTTAGCCATGTTGAGTATTTCTTTCTCTTTCTCTACCTCTTAAACTTCTACCGGTTTCTTGAAACCTCGTTAAATTTTTTCAAATGGAATAGGAACACTGGGACCAAATTGAGAAACAAATAAATATAATGGTTAAAGGTGTTAAGCAAGGCTGCGTAATGTCACCGTGGTTATTCAATCTATATATGGATAATTGTATCAAAGAATTGAAAGGGGTGGGATTGGGCGCGCAATTGAGTAAACCGAAACAGAAGTATGTAGCCTACTGTATGCTGATGATGCGGTGCTGATTTCTAACACTATGGAAGATCTATAGTCTCTCGTATCTAGTATCATGAAGAATGCGTTAATGATGAATGTAAGTAAGTCTGAAGTCATTGTGTTTGAAATAGAGAGTGCGACAATAGTAAGCAACATAGTTGTGAATGATGAATACTTGGAGCAGGTGGATGAGTTTGCGTATCTGGGTAGTATGTTTACGAGAGACGGGATGGCTGATATGGATATTGAAAGAAGAGTGAATGCCGGTAACTCCATTAATAGAGGACTGAATGCCGTTAGGGCTAATAAAAAATGGTCAAAAGAAGCGAAGGTAGCAGTCCACAATGGGGTCCTGGTAGTTACCCTTATGTATGGCAGTGAGGCATGGAACTGGCAGAGGAAGGATGAAAGTAAACTGAATGCTGTTGAAATGTGATCCCCGAGGCGTAAATGTGGTAAAACCATGAATGATCGTGTGAGAAATGTGGATATACGCACAGAATGTAAGGCTGATGTAAGCAAAATGAGTAAGATTAAGAAAGGGACACCTAAATTACCTGATTGAAATCTGGGGAAATGCGTATGAAACATACATCAATGAATTACAGGTAATTCAAAATAAGATAATCAAAAAACTATTTCACTACGAATCCAAAACATCCACAAAAAATTATATTTGGAAACAAAACTGCTAACATTAAGAAAGCTATACGAGTACAATGTATGTGTCCTTGTAAACAAAATAAATAATAAACTCATACATACAAACACAGAATTCATTAAAACGTCCCAAGTACACAAACATTTTACACGACAACACGATAACATACGCTTAAACACCATTCATACTAACTACGGTAAACAATCAATTAGTTACGAGGGGGGCAATTTATATAATTGCCTTCCAGATGATATCAAAAACGAAAAAAGTGTGTGCAAATTCAAAAAAAAAATTGTTCATGTTTATTCACAAAAAACAAAGTAGTGATAGTGAACAGGCGCGGCCGGTGCCTCAAATTATAGGTGGTTCACCAAGCCATTCATAAAAAACGAAAGGTTGATATTATATTTTTAAAAAAATCTAGACAATGCATAATTTTACATTATTTGCTAAGTATCTAAAAATATCATGTAACTGTAATAGTAAAAATATCGTGCGATGTAAAAACATGCTGATGTCTAGAGTTTAATATAGTGAATTGACCTGCCAGGTAAGTAGGTATGTTTTATGTATCTGTTTGTAAATTCAAATAATAAAAATACAAATACCCTAGGAACTCATAATAAATTGTACAACGCAACATAACTAAAACGGCGCTCTAGTAATTATCCAATTATTATAGAATTATTCTGGTATCAATATTTTTAGAAGCATTTTATACTCCATTACTATTGATATTACATCTATTAGAAGATTAGTGGAAAGGGTGGGTGTGATATCCATTTAAAAATACTCAACCTTCCAAAGATAATAATAATAACGCAATAATCCAATAATAATAATTAACACACAAGAAACCTTTCACTCTGCGGCGTGGATCGACAATATCGCCATTTACTGTCGTGACAACTTCGATCAATGGGTGACAAACAAATAATAATGTCAAAAAGGTACATCCCAAGGGCTCGAACAAGATAATGTCACACGAGACGCATAGCTGACCCTTTGACTAATGGTTACATTTTAGAAGAGAAATATTATTACTTAATATTATCTTGTTCAAACCTTACTACCGCTGGAACCAAAGCTTCGGAATATTTCCGAAGAATTCCGAAGCTCTTCGGGTCGGCCGTGCAGTGCACGGTCAGCCGATTTTTAGTATGACATGTTTCTGACGTTTTGTAATTTTTTACTACGAGGATCATTCAAATTACGGGGCGCTTAGCTCTGGCGCGCGGTTTGGCATTGTACCTACCTCGGTTCCTCGCTCCTAGCGGGTAGCCGCCGTAACTGGCGGGTGGGAACAATGCGTTTATTTGGCCGTAATACATTGTTAATTGTTAGATTGATAAATAATTATAATTAAATTTAAAGATTGTGCTCAATTTTATCAATTTAATAAATAAACACATTACGTAGAAATACGATGAGTTGTAAAATGATGTTGAATTTTTTTGGCGGTTCAGCGCCCCATTGCACGTTAGCGCCAGCCGCGCCTGATAGTGAATAATATCGTATGGTAATATAATATCATGTAAATGTTAGTATTGCAATCTAATGTAATCTAAGGTTATGAAATGTAAAAACTATGTAATGTAAAAACTATGTAATATAATGTAAAAAGTACATAATTCAATATTCTAGTTAAGTAAGTGAAAATGTTATTTTTTTTTTACTGGAATAAAAACTTATGAAAAAAAAAAACCCTCAGATGGTTTGGGCGTGTAGACGCGGGAAACGACGTGATGGTTAGTTAGTTTTGAATGTTGGTCTCTCGCCAAAGCGATAAGGAGAGTACAGACTAATTTGGAAAAAGTTGAAAAATAGTAATTTAACTTATTTAAAATATGGCTATTAAAACTTTAAAAATTAAAATATTGACTCATATTGGGAATTGAAATCTTTTGGGTCCAGATTTAATGAGCTTACGGATCACTACTGAAGAGGAGCCACAAGCCAAATAGGTATATATTCTTAGTGTACCTTATGACGCCACGAATGTACGCAATACAAATAAAAATGGCTTGGCAAACGGCGTTTACAAACGTCTAATTTAAGGCGCAAAAGTGATTTTTATTTATTTTGTAAATCTTTATCTTTACATGGTATAAAGCAGTCGCTCCGGCTGTCTGTACGCTTGGATCTTTTAAACTATGCAAAGGATTTTCATGCGGTTTTCACCATTAGATAGAGTGATTCGTAAAGAAGGTTTAGGTATATAATTTGTCAAGGTGTTGTTTAAATTGGTTGAAATATATAATATATAAAGGGAGCGGGTCTGGCAAGCGGGCAGCGGGTAGCGGGATAGCAAGCGGTCGGTGTAGATTTGATAATATATGCTTGCAAATTAACAGATGGCGTTGGTTATAAAGATTTTGTTAGCCATAGAACCGGGGTGCTGGGTCTGCTAATAATATAATAAAGAAAAAAATGTAATCAAGTGAAACTATCACGGATAAAATCTTACGCATAATATCGTATTTTTAATCTTATTTCTTACATGCGTCCTCAAATTTCTAATGAAAAATGCATTTTTTAATGGCTTACGCAAACATTTTTTAAGAAGTAATTTACAAATTTATTTTAAATCTATTCAAGCGAAACGATAGAAAATACTTTAATTCATGCTAAACATATTTTATTGGAATTGATAATTTAAACCAATTTGTAGTAAAGATTGATTTAAATAGTAATGTTATATTTAGCTTCGCGATGTCAATTAAAAATAACTATCAAACCAAAGATTGCTCAGTCATTTTTTTTATTAAGCATTATGAAACGTAATTATCAAAATTAACTAATATAAACGTTAATGATTAGTAAGCAAATTCCATGTAAATCTATAACACAGTCTAGAAACATTAAAATTCACCGATTGAAAAGGTAAAAGTGAATGCTACTAGAGTTGAGAAAATAAAAGAAATTTCGTCAGGCGAAAGTAATGTCATTATTATAGGACGACTCGCCTCAATAGACATGATGGAACTCTATGAATTTCACGCAAAAAACACTGACCATTGTTGTTTTGTCGTTTGGAAATATCAATTAAAAAGATTTTGTGATTTGTTTATTCTATTAATTAGATAATTTCAGTGCCTATTGTGTCACGGAATGTAATATTGTCATCAAACGAACATTCAGCGTCATTTTGTTATTCAGATATTTGAAAGGTTCCATTAAACAACGATTCTAGATGTCTTTCAACTTTCTATCAAATTGTAATAAGCTGACAATCTTAACAATATGTGGATACGCGCCATAAATATATTTGGGCATTAATTTCTTTAAATGAATAATTTATGCTATAAGACCATAAGGGCGCACATCTCTGGGTTTTGTATTGTATTGAATTTAACCTATGTGACTTGAGATGCAGTGTATTCATGCGTTTCCTTACCTTTGTGAATCAAGCAATTACTTCTGACGGGAGTGTCAGTAAAAGGCCAAGAGATGTCTCTCCTGGTCAGTCAGAAGAATAATTCATCCAGTAGACACCTAAATGGATTGATTTTAAAAATAGTACATAAACAAGTGAAACTAACTGTCATCTGTTGTTTTGGAACATTTTGCTGTTTATTTTTATCATTGTGAAAACTAACTAATTGTGTATTGTTGAAACTTCCTTGCTGTGCAAAACATCGGTCAAGATTATGCGATATCGCCTTGACATTTTTATTGAAAAGAAGTGTCTTTTCGTGTGGACATCGTGGCTGAGCTGCATTCTCTGAGTGAGTATTTGTTTGTTTTTCACTTTGGTTTTTGGAGTTGCTGGGTCGACTGTTTTTTTGTGTCACATAGGGAAGAATTCAATTTTCGTTAATTTTACATAGGGTAGTCAGCCCTCGTGTCAGGGGCTATTTACACGCCCCTACATATTTATTTGGTCCTTCGAGCCGGATTATTAATTCATTCATACATTCAATTCGAGATTATAGCTTAATTACATGGATGTTTGAATTTACGTATTTTTTTTGGTAAATTTGAAGTACCTCTCATTTTTTGAGAACTATAGCTGGTCTTGTTTTTTGCTTTTGGATGACATATTTGGATGTTCGCAGAATTATCGTAATTTTGGATAATTATTCGCAACATTATTATTATTAATTAATTGTTAACATTGTTCGCAGAATTGTCGTAATTTTGGATAATTATTCGCAACATTATTATTAATTAATTATTAACATTGTAACATTATTGTAAAATTTTGTGGTAATCTTTTCGCATATATAAAAAAAATGCCAAGAATTACGGAGGAGGGTTTTGATGAGGCTCAAGACAGATCGCTTATTCTTTTAACCGCAAAAAAGGAAAATCTTTTTGTTCGTATGAACGATCTGTATAATGCAACAAATAATATATCTAATTTTGAGTCAAGAAATAACGAAGTGTTTATGGCTCAGTCAGAGATGATTGATCAAATGCGAAGTCAATTTAAAAATATTATAGATAGCATCAATGATCGTCAGTTAACTTTAAATCCAGAATTTAAACCAGATTTTCAAGCTTTAAATGCTTTTGATGATCTTTTTTTGAAGGTCAAACGAACTAGATCGAATATGAAAACTTCTGTAAGAGAGTCACTGACGTCACAAGATAAGTCGCGGGAGCCGTGTATGATTAATCTTCCTGCAATAGATCTTCCAACCTTCGATGGTAAGAATGAAAGTTGGTCGAAATTTTTTGAGTCATTTAAAGCCAATATCCATAATAATAGACAGCTAACTGACTCGCAGCGTGTGCAGTACTTAGTCGGAAAACTCACACACGGGGCTTTGAACATAACCGCAGGCATTGTGCCTTCGGGTGATACATATCAGATCATTTGGGAGAGTTTAGTTAAAAAATATCAAGATAAACGTACACTAGGAACACATTATTTAAATAATATTCTCGATGCGAAAAACTGCACGAATACATCTGCCAGTCTCAATTCTTTCATTGAAAGATATTCTTCGTCAGTGTCGGCATTAAAGCAGTTAGGTATTGAAGATTTAACTGATTTTATTTTGTTTCACTGCGCGGTAAGAAAAATTGATTCACAGACGGCTCAGAACTTTGAGCTGACAGTTCGTAATAAAGAAATTCCTTCTTATAATGAGTTAGTTTCGTTTGTACAAGATCAAGTAAAGATTTTAGAACGAACGAGTAACTCGCATGGTGTCGTAAATAAAACGCATCCCATTTCGTCCTCCCGATCAAATAATACTAAATCGTTCGTCGCGAGTAATGCGAATATTCCGCGCTTCCCAGCTCCGCCGAAAGGATGTATTCTGTGTAACAAAACTGATCATTTAATCAACGTTTGCTCAAAGTTTAAATGTATGAGTTCCCCACAGGCTCGATTTGAATTTATAAAATCGAAAAATGCCTGTGTAAATTGCCTTAGTGGTTCACATACAATCAAGTCATGCAAATCGGGGTTAGTTTGTGATTTGTGAAATAAACGTCATCATACATTCTTACATTTCGGCAGTGTGAATAATATGAAAACCAATACTCATGTACATACGTCGCAAGTACCTACCAGTGAAGAACCGTCAGTCCCCCCTCCAGTGTCATCCAGCATCAATGGAACTGGCATTGGTGATAAGCAAGTGGAGGGGACCGCGAATGTCAATCCTTCGTGTTCGCTTTGTGCCAAAGTAACACCGAACTCTTCTATTTTACTTTCGACCGCACAAGTATACGCGAAGCTTAAAAACGGAAATAAAGTTATTGTTCGGTGCCTAATTGATAATGGCTCTCAAAATAATTTGATTACGGTCGATTGTTGTAAGACGCTGAATTTACCAATAATTCCTTTGAGTAATTCGTTTGTCAAAGGAATTGGATCAACGTCTCGACCAATTTTCGGTTACGTGTATTTGGATATTGAGTCTCGCGTATACCCAGAGAATAAATATAATATACATGCGCTTGTCGTTGACAGTATCACCGACCAATTACCTAATCACTATATAGCCAAGGGTGATATGAGGTACTTAGAGGGCATACCTCTCGCAGACTTAACATGGAATATTCCTGGATGCGTGGATGTCGTCATCGGTGCACAACTGTTCCCATATATTTATTTAGGGAACAGGGTTGAATCGGGTACTAGTGCACCCCCCGCGTTATCGACCGCTTTCGGTTTCGTGTTGATGGGTGATTACCCCAATAATGTGCTCAACACAAACACATCATTCTCGGCACTCGCACTTAATGATTTAGTGCAAAAATTTTGGCTGTTAGAAGAGATACCTAATATAAAATTTCTAAGTCCGGAGGAGACAGAATGTGAGAATCTCTTTACTTCATCAATTTCTCGCACTGATGATGGTAGATATTCTGTTGCTTTACCTTTCTGTAAAGATCCAGGACAATTGGGTAATTCTCGTACTGCTGCCCAACGCCGATTTTTGGCATTGGAGCGAAAATTTAAACATTCCCCTGCTTTGCAGGAGAATTATAATAAGGTTATCAGTGAATATATTGAAAATAATTACCTATCAGAAGTCTCAGAGTCTGATATCACAGAAGATGGATATTACATCCCACATCATGCTGTCACTCGTCCAGACAAACCAATGCCTCGTATTGTGCTCGATGCTAGTGCTAAAACACACACAGGGCTGTCACTGAATGACATTATTCATACTGGTCCCAATTTGCAAGCCGATTTGTTTCTGCTTTTGCTTGACTTTCGTCTTTTTCCCATCGCTATGACTGCGGATATAAAGCAAATGTATTTACAGATTGAAGTTCCTAGCAAGCATCGCAGATACCTGAGGATCTTATTTCGATTCTCAAATAATGGTCTCATACGAACTTTTCAGTTCAATCGAGTTCCTTTCGGCTTGACGGCAAGTCCATACTTAGCAATGCGGACGGTTCGCCAGTTGGCCCAGGATATGAGACCACATTACCCGGATGCTGCCAAAGTGGCAGAGTCCAAGCTGTATATGGACGACCTGGTCTATTCTATTGCAGATGAGCCCAGCGCCATACGTCTTTCTCGAGAATTAATCTCGTTGTTTAAGTCCGGTGCCTTTGATTTAGTAAAATGGACTAGTAATTCTCAAGTTGTACTTGAGAACCTCCCGGATTCTCACCGCAGCCCAGTGGACTTCACTGTTGGTTCTAACAATACCTCTAAGGTGTTGGGCCTTTCGTGGGAACCAGATGATGACAACTTCTTCTTTACGACATCTTATGTTCAGGAGAAGTGCACAAAGCGGAGCATACTCTCCATAGTCGCCCGTTTATTTGATGTCCTCGGCTTGGTCGCCCCTGTCATTCTGTACGCTAAATTACTTATCAAAGAGCTATGGCTGTGCAACATTGGTTGGGATGATACACCCCCTGATAGCGTTATTCGTCGGTTTTCGGCGCTTACACAGGAATTTCCTCTAATTTCAATGATAAAAATCCCTCGCCATGTTGGTGTCCTGAAAGACAGTACGGTGCTCGTTGTTGCTTTCTGCGATGCAAGCATGAATGGTTACGGCTGTGTGATTTATTTGCACACCACTGATCTGTTTGGAAAAATTACAGTGAGATTGTTGTGCGCAAAATCAAAGGTTTCTCCCACCAAAGTGACGACCCTCGCTCGTTTGGAGCTCTGTGCCGCAGTATTGATGTCCAAATTAATACGGACGGTTCAAGATAATTATTCTGAGCGTCTTCCTATTGCAGGAACATATGCGTTTTCCGATTCTACCGTTGCGCTCTCTTGGATACATTCTTCACCGCATCGCTGGTCGGTGTTTGTTAGTAATCGCGTAGCTCAGTGCCAAGAAAATTTGTCTCCAGAGAACTTTTACCATGTTGCTGTTAGTGAAAACCCGAGCGACTGCCTTTCTCGTGGCATGCTTCCTTCCCAACTCGTTTCACATGATTTATGGTGGAACGGCCCATCATGGATTCGCAGCCCACCTTTGGAATGGCCATTAAAACCGTTTCACCCTACCAATACTGGTGAAATGCCTGAACACAAGGCTAATGTGCTCATTGCAACATTTCAGGGTGAAAAATCGGTCCTGAGTGAACTGGCTCAGCGTATATCCACTTGGGATAAACTACTAAGGATTGTTGTTTATGTCCTCCGATTCATAAAAAAGATATCACTTTCCTCTGGAACGGTCAATAATCTTATGACTGCTGAAAAGGCTGTGATTCGTGCTGTGCAGAGTATTCATTTTGCAGGAGATATTGCTGCACTCCAGGAAGGCAAATTTCATTCCAAAAGACTTCAGAGTTTATCTCTATTTCTTGATGGAGATAATCTGTTACGTATTGGGGGGCGGCTTTATAAATCGGATTTACCCTTTGAGGTTAAACATCCGGTTTTGCTTCCCAAACATGACTGTGTTGTCGATCTGATCATCGCTCACTTTCATGTCGTGAACTGTCATACAGGCCCAGGACTTCTTATGTCTATCTTACGTCAACGCTATTGGATATTAGATGCTAGGACTGTTATTAGGGCGATGGTGCGGAAATGCAATTGTTGCTTCCGCTTAAATCCATCGCATCCTACACCGAAGATGGCAGATTTACCGTCATATCGTGTTGCAGAAGCAAAGGCCTTCGTACATACCGGTGTAGATTACGCAGGTCCACTCCGTATTACGCTGACTCGTCGGAGAGGACAACATTCTCAAAAGGCATATATTTGTCTATTCGTATGCCTTGTGACCAAGGCTATTCATATTGAGTTGGTCTCTGACTTAACTTCAAATGCTTTCCTGGCTGCTTTCAGCCGTTTTATTTCTCGGCGTGGCCCGGTAACATGCTTGTATTCAGATAATGGTACTAATTTTGTGGGTGCGAAGGCACAATTAGATGACCTCTACAAGTTTTTGGTTGAATCTGAATATGAGCCCTCATTAAAGCGCGAACTCGCTAAGCGTCGTATAGAGTGGAAAATGATTCCACCACGCGCGCCTCATTTTGGGGGTATGTGGGAGTCGAACATAAAGAGCATGAAGACACACTTTTACCGTGTGATTGGAACTCAGCTTCTCACCTATGAGGAGTTACAGACTGTGCTAGTTCAAATTGAGTGCATAATGAATTCGCGTCCACTTACAGTTATGTCTTCTGACCCTTATCCAGAAGTCCTTACGCCTGCGCATTTTTTAATGTCGACACCATTGCAGTACTTGCCTGCTTCTGTCCTGGCAGACGGTAAAATCAATTTGACTCAGCGTAAGCAATTATTAGACAGCATGGTTCAGTCCTTCTGGAAGAAGTGGCGTTCAGAGTATCTGCACACCTTGCAAGTCAGGCAGAAGTGGACTACTTCTGATCATCCGATTGATATCGGAACTGTCGTACTAGTGGGACAAGAAGATTCCCCTCCGTTAAATTGGCCTTTAGGCGTGATAACTGAAATCCATCCCGGAATGGATAAAATTGTTCGCGTTGCGACGGTAAAGACAAGATTTGGTTCTTTTAAACGTCCGGTTGTCAAATTATATCCCATTCCAACGCAATAATTTTATATTTTATCTATTTTTGTTTATTTTTATTTATTTATTTTTTTTGATTTTAGTCATTGTTTCAATGATCTCTGACCCAGACATGGCATTACTTAATATCCGTTATCTTGGTCAATTGAACTTTATTACATTGTATTTTTAGTTATTTTTCTTTATTTTGTGAGATTCTGCGAATTTCCAATGCGTGTCATTCCTGAATATTACCGGTGAATAGTCACTTTATTTCTATTTCATTTCTTGTTTCATTTGTATTTTTATACTCTTTCTTTTGTAAGCTCTACGAACTTCCAAGGCGGGGAATATGGATACGCGCCATAAATATATTTGGGCATTAATTTCTTTAAATGAATAATTTATGCTATAAGACCATAAGGGCGCCATCTCTGGGTTTTGTATTGTATTGAATTTAACCTATGTGACTTGAGATGCAGTGTATTCATGCGTTTCCTTACCTTTGTGAATCAAGCAATTACTTCTGACGGGAGTGTCAGTAAAAGGCCAAGAGATGTCTCTCCTGGTCAGTCAGAAGAATAATTCATCCAGTAGACACCTAAATGGATTGATTTTAAAAATAGTACATAAACAAGTGAAACTAACTGTCATCTGTTGTTTTGGAACATTTTGCTGTTTATTTTTATCATTGTGAAAACTAACTAATTGTGTATTGTTGAAACTTCCTTGCTGTGCAAAACATCGGTCAAGATTATGCGATATCGCCTTGACATTTTTATTGAAAAGAAGTGTCTTTTCGTGTGGACATCGTGGCTGAGCTGCATTCTCTGAGTGAGTATTTGTTTGTTTTTCACTTTGGTTTTTGGAGTTGCTGGGTCGACTGTTTTTTTGTGTCACATAGGGAAGAATTCAATTTTCGTTAATTTTACATAGGGTAGTCAGCCCTCGTGTCAGGGGCTATTTACACGCCCCTACAATATGATTACGCTGATCCCAGTATGTTCAAAAGCTGAAACGGACTTGGGACGGGTTGTTTCACAGAATTTAAACAATTAAAACCAGTCTGCTTGTTTAAGCGTCGATGACACCGGGCGAGTTTACAAGCTACTATCTACTAAGTTTAAAAGCGGGTAAATCGGCGAGTCAGATTGTCATGATGACACACAAAACTGTCCACGCTGTCCGTAGCTCAGAAGCGTAGGAAACTGAGGCCGCTGCTAGCGCCAGTAACAAGAATAACGACGCCTGCGTGAACTAATTCTTCAGATGTTTGACAGTCGAAATCAGCTGTTTATCGGAAGCCACATTGGAAACATAAATAAACCAATCACGAGCAAGCGTGTAGGCGAGTAAAGTTGAGGACCTTTCAACTTTTTTTCGTAGATTGTCAACAATCTGCTAGTTAGCAACTAACACGATGACACTGGGCGAGTTTACTAACAGATAGTGAATTTCCCAGATAGTACCTTGTAAACTCGCCCGATGTCATCGAGGCTTTAGGAATAAATACATCCCAAAACACGTAAATGCGTTATACTTTCATAAGACCAAAAACGTCCCGAGCGACCTTACATTTTAAAAGCTATATATATCTCTCTTCCTCTCATGCAAACATATGAATTTTTCTTTTAACCAGAAAGAGAATAAAATAATGCTTCTTATTGTCTTTGAAATACGAAAGCTATCTTGCATAGATATTTTACAATCTCGATCCAAAGTGACAATTTCAGAATTGACGGGCGAAACCGAGGCTTTCGGATTGTGACGTACGAATATATCGAACCAAGCAGACGGATTAATCAAATTTCAAAGTTAATTTTCAAGGTATGTAAAGATTCGATTCAAGTTCTGTCATTATAATATTATTGGCCAGTTATTTTACACAACTCTAATAATAACAGAGCTTGCATAGAACCTTTACAGAACTTGAAAATTAACTTTGATATTTGACGAAATGTTCAAATTCTGTGAGACAATCCGTCCTTAGAATCGGAAATTAACGGAATCCTTTAAATTGTGAAAAAAAATGGCGCTGAAAGGCCGTTTGGTGACTTTGTCACACGTGCAAAACAACTAGGCCAAATTCTTATTCGTTGTGTTTTATTAGCCACAGCAACGCGTGGCCGGGTCAGCTAGTAACTAATAAAAAGAAACATTGTTGAATTTAATTCTTATTTATTTAATACGTACTAACTGAAGTCCCCGGCAATACACGGGCTTTACAAAGAGTTTTCGAAATCAAATGTAGACAAAATTTCATCAACCTCTGCGTAAAACTGTAGATTTGCGAATAAATCAAATCCACACCGCCCGCTTGCCAGCCCGCTCGTCCGCCACGTACAGACATTCTCCTTTTATGTTATATATTTCAACCAATTTACAAATTATATACCTAAACCTTTCTCACGAATCGCTCTATCTATTGTTGAAAACCGCATGAAAATCCGTTCAGCAGTTTTTGATTTTATCGCGAACGTACAGACAGACACGGCGGAGAACTTTAATTTATAATAAGTACATATATAGAATACGAGTGAACACACATTATTTTATTAAATTGCATTTAGCGCACGCCGGGATTAGATCTTGCGACTTCCGAATTTGTAGTCTAGGATATAACCGCCCGACCACGGATGAAGTAGTGTCTTCACAAAACTCGTATCGTAATATCTCGTAGAGCCATGAATTTTGATTGAGCCATTCTGTTTACAAAAAACTTCTGAACATCTTCGAAAGATGTCCGGGAGAAAATGTGGATTTTTTCGAAAAAAAAACGCCTTCTGAAGATCTTATCTAAACGGTAGACGGAAGCATTTAATTTATTTATTCCAAAAACACCAATACACAATTATTTTTCTGTTATCTATTTAATTGTTTCTACAATCGTATTTACTGTGTAGTTATTATAATATATTATAGTAACTCATTTATCTACTTGATGAAATATCTTATCTTCCAATATATATATAGATGATCGATAGGAGAGAAGTGGAGTAGGTAACACAAAGGTGTTTTTGTGGGAAAGTCAAAATATTTTCCCTTACCAATAAAATCCAAATAAATGGAATATTTTTGTACGCATCAGTGTGCATACGCATCGCAAATACGAGTGTCATTTATATTATAATCCTACTCCTACTAATATTATAAAAGCGAAAGTTTGTATGGATGTATGTTTGTTACTCTTTCACGCAAAAACTACTGAATGGATTTTAATGAAACTTTACAATAATATAACTCATACATCAGAATAAGCTATAGGCTATAGCTTAGAGCTCTGGCATTATGAAATTTATATACAAAAATTGCAATAGGTGGCACGCGAGCTGTTTGAAAAATGAATGTAATGGGTATGGAGAGGGGGTGAGGGGGGGGTAGGATGTGGGGGCAGGGCGGAGAGGGGGAGGGGGGATGGGGGAGGGCGGAGAGTGGTGGGGGAGGGTGAGGGGTGAGGGGGGATTTGTGGGGGGAGTGGGTGATTGGGAGAAGGGTGAGAGGGGGCGAGGGAGAGGAGGAGAGATGAGAGGGGGCGGGGAGAGGAGGAGGGGGGTGATTGGAGTGGGGATAGGGAAGGTGGTGGAGGCGCTATGGGTACCCCCCTAATACTATGCGAGCGAAGCCGGGGGCAAAAGCCAGTTCTACATAAACATAAAATGTTTGAAATATTAAAAATTTTAATGCAACCATCAAAAGTATTGAAAATGGTTCTTCTTACGTTTTTTCCAACAAAAATTACTGATATACACATATTTTATTATTCTTCTTCTTCTTGTGCCTTGTCCGTTCAACGAACGTTGGCTATCATGTTGGCTGTGCGGATTTTGTTTACTGCGGCCCGGAACAGCTCCACGGTAGGCTGGCCAAACCACTGTCTCAGGTTTTTCAGCCATGAGGTTCTCCTTCTTCCAAGGCCCCGTCTTCTGGTAATCTTTCCCCGCATTAAGAGATGCAGGATCTCATAGAATTAGGTAAATATATTATAAACATTATCGTCAACTGACTTTTCGTCGTTTCAGAGGAAAATATTTTCCCCTCAGCGCCTATGTCATCTCAGAAGATGCTTTGTGAAAGGGACTTTTTAAGGAAGGGTAGGAAGTTCTGGGAAAGATAAGGTATGAGGAGTGAGTAGGAATCTGAGGGTCAGTGAGTCCAGGAGCGACCGATGTATAAATCCATCCCTCCAACTGCAGTGAATGGCTATGGGTCAAGAGAGTCCAGCTGGTGAGGTCAAAAGGCCTCTCTCAACCAGTCTCTCTCAATCTGGCCCGCCACGCAGCAGTTGTGCAGACGCCAAGACCTGGAAAAACCTCACCCCATGAACCCGGGCACCCCTGCTAAGTCACCAAACGTAACAAACCCTTGGGGTGACCTAAGGCAGAGTTGTTGGTTATCCAATAAATAGCTGCCTCCCAAATAATGAATAAAAGTTTCCAAAGTTTGATCTTGAAACTTTGATTTTATAAACTTATAGCCGTCCAGAACATATAAAGTCATCTAATTCCTTGTACATTCTTAAAAAGAATTATTTGTGTTAGTCGAGGATTGCCAATTGATTTTCTCTACTTTGTCCTTTCTAAATTATTAGCTAAATGAGTATGTTTATAATAATAAGCTAAAATAATATTATTTTTTTTAAACCGTTTTTTTTCATCTTCCTCCTGCCAAATCTATAGCATGTTAAATTATATACATATATTTATTATTTACAACTTAATCCTTCAAAACAAAACAAAAAAAAACTTTATTTTATTTTATTTTAAATCAGATCTCAAAACTATGGTCACCCTAAAAGTCTACATTATTGTACTACCTAGCGTTATCAGTTTAGTAGGTACCCATAATCTCAATCTGTAAGAAATACAAAAATATTGTTCTTTCAAAATCTGTAAAATTTTGTGTTATTTTGTTAACTTGTATAATTATTGTTAACCTTAACACAGGCTTGTCCTAGTGAGGTAACAAATTGTATGGTAAACATTTTTACTTGCAGTGTGAAGAAACAATAAATAAATAAATAAATAAATAAATAAATAAATAAACGTGTATGTCTTAATTATTTTATGTTTAAATTTTATATTCGAATATGAAGCATGGTGTTTTCTCTTTGTAACACAGTTAAGATCACATTTCACAAAGCGGTAAGTCATCAAAAATCAATTAGGACACTTTTCAAAAACCCAGAACATTTTCAACAGGTTTCATTATCCTCTTTTCACATTCAGTAATCAAGTTGTTAATTAAAGTAATGAGCATAAATTACTTTCACGGTTTCGTTTTGATTAAGGACCACCCAATTGGGATGGAAATCGGTCACCGGAGCTGCGGAGGCCCCGTAAAGGTTGTATTCCAAGATATCGAAGACTGATAGTTTGTGCTGGAAACGGTTATGATCGTTTTCATAATTCAGCCCGAAGGCAACACTTTTATTGAACCGCCTGTAAACCCTTTAGATACAATGCAAATGGTAAATTCATGAATTTGACTTTCACTAAAGTTCCCACCCGAACTCTTGGCGATTAGTTGAATATCTTTGCATTAAAATACAATTTTTTTAAGAGGTGTTACGTAAAAAAACACTTGTTATTTTGGTGTGTTTTGATTGTGTTTCCCTTTACTTTAATTTTACCATGGCGACAAGTAAAATAATTTAATGAAGTTTCACAAAATTTTATATCAATTTTGAAATTTTTTTACAGAATTTCATCAGTGGTTTCGACTTTTCTCGGTAATCTTCCCAGCATTTGAAGTACACTTGGATAGCAAAACTAAAATTTCCGTGAGAGTACCATTTGATGAACATTTTGAAGTGTGGAGAGTCATTAGGAAGCTTAAGAGTATATGTACCATTTTTGGCCAACCAGCTTTGAAGCCCATTTCTTATAATTCGGTGAAATAATTTAAAATAATAAGATAGTTTTAAGAATGATGCAAAGGGTGTGTGCCAAGACCAAGTTGCTCAACCTCTGGTCCGTTCTCTCTGCCTACCCTTATGGCGTGATCGTTAGTTAGTTAGTGAAAAAAATCAAATAATCTCTGAAAGAACTGGCAACGTTGTATTTTGATAGACTGGCGCATGCGACATGCGCGTCAGCTTCCCTGAAAAATGATAGTTTTGATTTGAGATACGTGATGTATGATTCGTACAATATTTTTGTTAAAAATGTCCTGATGAAGAAAACATCGTTCTTGAAACATGTCGACTTTTAAATAAAGTTTATTGTGGTAAAAACAAAGTGTTTTTAATTATTTCATTAATAAAATGGTGCCACAAAGTGAATTGCAAAATTTGAAGAAGTCACTATAACACTTACTAGTTGAATTCAACATATCTACCTTCATTTGCGTTATTTTTAGTCAGTTTTAAATTCAATTTTGATAACAAATTACTACTAACAATTTACACAATAGATATCAAGATGCCATAATGAAAGTTCCTGCAAGAACTAGCACTGACGAAATCTTCAACAATTTTAACATCATGTCAATTAGACAATTATATTCTAAAATTATACTCATTTACATTCCTAACTAATAACAACTAACACGTACATTAGAAACACTAGATCTCATGGTCAAAAACATATCCAACAAGTAACTTCTAGCACAACATTTGGGCAAAAAATCTTCTTATATTATGGTATTAAACTATACAATAAAATACCAATCCAACTTAAAAACCTCAACATTATAACATTTAAATCTGAAATAAAAAGCTGGATACTAAATATAGGGAGATCAGAAATATAAAATATATTGATATCAAATACAGACTAAAACCGAATCTACTGAACTGAATTGTAAAAAAAACACTATCTTATTTATTTTATAATTATTTAAAAAAATACTACATGATATATGTTTATATAATATGTTAATTTATAATTAAATTATAATATGTAAATGAAATCCTCAGCACGGGAGATCCCAGTGAGGATATTATTATTATATTATTATAATATTATTATTATTATAATTATATTTACACATCCTTGACTGGATAAGCAATGTACATATATATCTTTCCATGAACGATTTGATGTCAGTTTTTATTATTAGTAAGTTTATATGTATATTAGTAAGTTTTTCGCATAAACGGTTGTTTATCAATTGTATTAAATTTTCACCAGGTTTACGAGTTAATCCATGTAGATCTTAGCAAAAAATTAGACAATAACATAAACAAATTAATTTTAACGAGAGGTTTCCAAACAATCAAAAACGTTGTTTATTATTAAGTAATTATTTTCTTTTCCGATTAAAAAAAGATCGTTGAAAGTGTTGAGGAAGATATTTACTTTCATTATTTAAGCAGGTGCACAAGCAATCGATTCCCACTGGCACGCAACGGACGCAGAAATACTCGAAGGAACCACTGCGTAGGTACGAGTACCTCGTAATGTTACCATTCTCGAGTCTTCGCGGCTCGATTGTTACAGCTTCGTATTTACTGATACCGCAAACGTTGAGAAACAAATTTGGAAATATAACAATGTTTTTGTGATTTGGGCGAGTACAGTAGAGCAATCATTTATTTATATTGGTTAATTAGCTGGTTCTCGGTATGAGTTGCAATGCCATATTCAAAAAAATATTTTTTTTCTCCCTTCATGTCCTTTCCCGTGCCTCCCCGTTCCCCTCATGCGTCCCCTTTCACTCCCGCACACCCCTTCCACCTTCCCCGCCTTTCCTCTTCCCTATTCCGCTCCACCCCTCCCACGTTCCATATATTCAATCCCAGTACATTCAGTTTTCAAACAACTCTTTTTTTTTTTTTTGAATACCGCACAAGAATCTCAACTGCTCCCGTCTGGAGCCAGTGAGACTATGGCATCCCCAATTGGGGCATGTTGTGAGGCTGAAGGTAGTGGGGAGGGGAAGGAGGTGGGGAAGAGGAAGGTTGGGAAGTACCTGGCTATTCAGATCTGGTCACTAAACACGGCTTAAGCCATTTTCAAGCAAGGTTTCAATTCTGAATGGTGGTCTTACACCAGGGCGATACTGATAGTATCTTCCACTCTGGAACATGCCGCAAATAAACTCGTGTGCCACATTACAATTTTTTTATTTATATATTTTTTTAAATATTTTGATAAAAAGCAGTCACTGGTTCGACATATTGAATGAAATAAAACAATAACTTTGTTTTTTAACCACGATTTATTTAATTTTTAAAATACCGACCGGTTTCGCTTTACAAAGGAATCTTCAAGGTATAAAATTAAACTGAGTTAAATTAAACAGTTTAATTTTATACCCTGAAGATACTTGAGGAAAGCGAAACCGGTCGGTATTATAAAAATTAAATAAATCGTGGTTAAAAAACAAAGTAATTGTTTGATTTCATACAATTTTTTTAAATCAATTTTTCTTTTTTCAAAAATTGCAAATGTTCTTTAATGTATATTGTGAGAACAATCAACCAAATTTTGTACCTTACAGAGATAGATACCTATTTAAAATATCCATTATTCTTGATTTGATGCAAATATTAGGCGTTTCGAAAATTGAATTAATTTAACAATCATTGATTTCGCAAAATGTCATTCTCAAATTTTGACATTTTGGACGGTTTTGCAAGAGTTTTTTCAGATATATTTTGTGGTTGTAATCCAAAAACCTTCACGAGGATGGACATAAGGTATTTTTTTAAATTTCAAACATTTCCTGTGCTTAATATAGCAATACATAGACATCTCATATACCTACTCACATACTATGTAAATACTAGTACTGGGCGTTGACGATAATTCTATCCAACGCCAACGTCGTTATCGTTGGCAATTTTCAACTGTTGAAAATAGCTGTTGAAAATAACGTCGACGTTGACGCAACTATAATAGGAGATCGACACGATACTAACAAAAAATATATCAATATCGTATTAAGGAATCCCTTTTAACGGGTGGTTCCCCGAATCATTGATGTATTATTAATTATTATTATCTCTACGCCCCACGCGACACACACGTAATAATAATCCTATAATAACGTTGAAAGTTGAAACTGTTGGAAGACGTTGGTTTCGGTGTTGAAAATATTATCCTGTTGAAGATATATTTTGCTTGTCACTGATAAATTCGCTTGTTGCTTGGCGCTACGTATCGGCCGTATTGGACGGGAAAATAAAAAAAAAACGTGTAGTAGGTATGTACATTACCAAAAGACCTTGTGTAATTGAGTATAATATCGTTCACGAAGTGTGATCTCTTGACCCTTTTGACTTAATCATTCCAACACCGTTGAAAACAATAGGTACAAAACATTGACAATTATCAATAGGTTATTTTTTTGCTTGTCGTTGATAAATTTGATTGTTCCATGGCGCTGGGTATCGGCCGTATTGGATGGGAAAATAAAACAAAACGTGCAGTAGGTACGTACAAAACCAAAAGACCATTTAAAATATCGAGTAATGTTGTTCACGAAGTACAAACTCTTAACCCTTTTTATTTTTTAGGCAGTTGAATCGTTGACTGCGTTGAATAATATTCGCATGTAGGTATTGTATTTCAACTGTTGGTGCTAATTATTTTCAACAGCGTTGGACGTTGAAATAATATAACTATTGTTTCCAACGGCTAGTTATATTTTAATACAGTACTAGTTAATACAAATACCCAAACAAGCCTATTTTTATTTTTATATGTATAGATAATAGATAGATATGCATTTTTAAAATACACACGATCCGAAAAGGTTAAGAGCTGTTGGGGCTCTTGTGCGGCACTCACATAAAAAAAAACTTTAATTAAAATTTTATTAATAATTGTTTTAGTTCCATTGTACGATGCTGAAATCGTCAACATACTACATAAAGCTAGCAAACACGAAGCAGCAATTAGCATCCGCCTACTCGCGCCATCTGACGATCGCCGTCGGATGTTCGGAGGTTGGAGGGAAGAACGAGAGGTAGAATGTACAATTTCTTTTCTCGCAAAAACCATCTCTTGCCACTACTGCATCTCTCCGGAGATTGGCGGGGGTACGCTACTATAGGGTGGCCAAGAAAAACAGGCATGTTTTTGTAAAATTATATTTTTTTTACGCGAATGGTACAATCGTAAGTACTCATAAACGGACCAGAATCTAGACCTACGGTGTATAATATGATCATCCATAAGATAACAAATATTTTTGATTTATTAAACACGAATTGTTTATTTAAAAAGTCTGAGTTTACAATTCGGTACTTAAATTATGAATAACAGCTATTTATAGGATACTAGCAGACCCGGACACACGTTGCTGTAGCTAACGAAACACAACGCCATCTACTGACAAAGCCATTACCTAACCTTTATAACCAACACCATTTGTTAATTTGCATACATATCAAATTCACACCGCCTGCCACAGTCAGCCTACTGCCCGCTGCCCGCTTACCAGCCCACTCCCTTTATATAATTGTGTTGTGTTTTTATATTTAGGTTTATCACTTATTGAATGTACACCTGTATTATATATATATTTAAATTGCTGCTTTGCCCTGTTTTTTTTCTTTTCTTAAATATTCTAGTTTACATTCAGTTACTTTTATGTTTCTAAATACCTATCTGCGAACATTAATAATTGGTCCGTTTTTTATTATACTCTTATGTATATTATGTTATTAAGACTGTTTATGTTCCTTAAATAAATAAATAAATATATTTCAACCAATTTACACAAAACCTTCACAAACTATATACCACAACCTTTCTCTTGAATCACTCTATCTATTGGTGAAAACCGCATGAAAATCCGTTGCGTAGTTTAAAAGATCAAAGCGTACCGACGGCAGGAGCCATTTTGCTTCATACTATGTGAAAAAAAGGAGTTAGCCTAGTATTTTACCCACATATTTTTTTAAAGTTTTCTGTATTCGTTGAATTGTTTGTTACATGAAATGAGGATTTTTTGGTCAACATGGTAGGCACATGCCCGTGTTGTATTTTTTTTTATTATTATTATTCATTGCGAATGTTTATTTGTTTATAAAGACGAACGAGGCAACTACTTATCAAAATATACAAGTGTGCAGTTCAAGCGCGGTAGAAGTCAAACCTTCAGACAACTAAAGTAGACAAGAGAGGGGAGGCTTCGAAGTATTGTTCAAAGAGAAGACTAGTAGGCTACGAAGCATCGCACAAAGAGGAGACTGATTATGCTATCTCATTCTCTCGCAGGCTAAATCCTGTAGATGTACGTGTTTGTCTTTTTTTAGTGTTGCTATTTTTTCTTTCACCGAGTTTCAAATCACAACGGTGCTAAATAAGTTTTCACTTCAATAATATATGGACAGAAACCCGGTGAGGCAACTGGTAGAACTATTAACGGATCACTGCCACCTCGAGAGACACATTATATTCGGCGATTAGGAGTGGAAAGTAGACAGCATAAATGTCGGAAATGTGAAGAGGATGAAAAAACTCAAATTCTTCTATGGTGCCAATGTCCCGTCTTGAAGGATGTTTTTGCATCTTTTGCGTGTTTAAATCGGCCGTATACAACACATTTTGACAGTATTCCTAAACGGGGTATTCCGTATCGCGCCAACAAAAAGTAGTTACCCTAACGCCAGAAATGATGGCACATTTGCCGCGTAATCTTCATTAAGAGATGTCAATCGAGGGAATATTTGAGAGTTGAATGTCATCGCGTACAAACTTTAACAATTAAAATAACACCTACTACAAACGGATAGTCATAAATACCTATATGTCAGCAGTTTCAGTAAAGTAATAAATAGTAATTTATGATTTAAAAACGTAATTAAGTAATAAATCAACACACGGCAGGCATAGACAAGCCATTGAAGGCCAAACAATTTGACAGCCGATAACGCACGACGGACGCCTTCCGATATCCGACGAATTTTGCCTTTTTGTCGTAATTATCACGACTAAATGCAAGAAGTAACACAAATATACAGAAACACTCTTTTGACGTGAACATCGTGAACAAGTTTTTTCGTTATTTGTTTTTGGGGTGTTATGCCATGTTGCGCTACCTCCTTCTTTAGCCAACGTTTCGGACATCGTTGCAGTGTCTACACACTACACATCTACCGGATCTGCCGGATCTACCCTGATGATGGACACTGCAACGATGTCCGAAACGTTGGCTAAAGAAGGAGGTAGCGCAACACGGCATAACACCCCAAAAACAAATAACGAAAATACTTTTGGCCGTGAAAATCTTAAAACGTATCGTGAACAAGGTCCAGCTATCTGGTCTACCAATCTTATTATTCTTCCCTTTCCAGAACTTCATCTCCTTCCTTTCCCTAAAAAGATCCCCCACACTCAGATCCCAAAGATGACATTGACCATGACCGATTTTTTTCCTGTGTGGTTCTATTGCAGAAAGTTAAAAACAAAAAAATATATTTTTTTAATCTATTTCTTTTCATTTTGTAAAGATGTATTCAATGCTCTTAAAAACATATCTACTAATTAAAAGCAAAAGAAAAAGGGTGTTTCTGACGAAGATTATTGCAGATTATTGCAAAAAAAAATTCCAAAATTATTGAAGGCGGCAGAGGTGTATTTCTGACCACCCGGTACTTAACTGCTTGTGTGGTGTGTGTTCTCAATACGATTACAAGTTTATCATACGGGTGTGAAGTTAACACAAGTAGTCTACATAACGTACAAGTTCGTAGAACGCAATATACACATAGCGACGTGCGTACTTATGCATACGTACAACGTACATTCATTAGATTGTATGCTAGGCCTTGCGGACGGCGGGCGACACGTCAGTAGCTCTGTAACAAACTTTACGTACAAAGATACATACGTACATGCGTACAATGATTTTTAACGCCATTTTTTTAGTAGTCGAAAATCGGGTATTAAAAAAGACGGTTCAAATGTTAATAAATAAAAATGGCGCTGATCGTCAATTTGATGTTGATATTTTTTTAAATTTTGTATTTTTGTGAATACCGCACAAAATAACTATAAGTGACCATTTCTTTGTGAGCTCCGTCGAAGCCAGAGTTAAGTTAGCCTCTCAGAAATTGGGCGTACTGTACAGGAATCGCAGACACTTTAGTAGTATTTTGACGGCCGGCGTAGTGCAGCGGTAAGGCGCTTGACTAGCACTCCGAAGGTCGCGGGATCGAATCCCGTTGTGGCAAATAAATTTTATTTGATGAATTTGTGTTATTTCACAATTTATTCATTTAAAATAATATATAATATGTTTGCGTCACGTTCCAGAGTGGAAGATACTCTCAGTATCGCCCTGGTGTAAGACCACCATTCAGAATTGAATCGTTGCTTGAAATGGCTTTAGACATGTTTGGTGACCAGATCTGAATAGCCAGGTACTTCCCCACCTCCCTCTTCCCTATCTCCTTCCCCTCCCCACTGCCTCAAGCCTCACAACATACCCCAATTGGGGATGCCGTGGTCCCACTGGCTCCAGATGGGAGCAGGTGGGACTCTTGTGCGGTATTCATAAAAAAAGAAACACAACTGCTAATCCTGTACATATCGCAAGTGCGCCCCACGGTTGAATTTAGCAGCCAGTTTTGGTGTGGAGCCCCAAAATACCTGAAAAAACCCTCGACTCTGCGCAGAAACAGGCGGTTCGTTTGATGGATTCTCCCATCTTAACGGACGGATTGCAATCTTTAGAGCACAGGCGTCGGGTGGGAATGCTATCCTTGTTCTACCGGTATTACAATGGAAGATGCTCCGAGGAACTAGCATCATTATCCCTTCGGCACCGGTGCATAGTCGGGAAACACGCCAAACGCGTGCCCAACATTTGTACACGGTTGACATTCAATCCTTAAAGCATAGATGTGGAGTAGGAATGATTTCCTTTTCGAGAATGAGAACGTTTTCCACACGAATGGCGCAGGCGAATAAAGAGGCATACCAAAAATATTACATCTCATAAATATTTTTTTCCTTAATCCATCTTATTGATCATAAATCATTATAATGTACAACGTATATATTACTAATTTCAATGTAATATACTTGTACTTGTAAATAATAATAATAATAAGAATATTATAAAATTTGATTTTGTTAAAATCAGCACCATAACCATTATACCTCTAAAACACGTACCGACATCTAAAATGTACGGGGTTCTCTTCACAACATCTGTCAAAAAGTCAAAGCAAATGATAAATTCGCAGAGAACAAACAATAAATCTAGTGAACGTTAAATGTCAAATTCGAAAATTTGACTGAAATCAAAGTGATGCCATATAAAAAAAATAAATCAGTATTGAATTTTATAAAATTAATAGGAACATTTTCGGAGACGGGACATTTTCATGTAGTAACGTCACGAGCCCAAATAATGGATTTATTTATTTAAAAATAAAAAATAAACTGTACATTTCTATAAAATTTTACCAACATTTTCGTAATCTTAATAAAAAGATCTATCCACACGATTTTTTCCAAGTCGTTATGAAATTCATGCAAGTGGCCTATTATTTTACTGTTTAATATCAGTTTAACCTTTTTAAAGAATTTTCTATTTTTCATTTCCATTAATATAATATTATAACATCGCATTTATCAAAATTGTTCATCTTCACCAACAATTCTACTTCCCCAAATGCATACAAACCTTCTCTCCTTTTGACGCGGTTGCTCTGACGGAATATAATATAATGTATGTATATGTGTGCGGAACCAGTCAAGTTTCGCACACATGTTTAGTGCGAATATGCGGTGGTGTGTATGCGTGCAGGAGGTGTCTATAATGTATACGTATGTGAACATGTTACAATGTGGGTGTGACATTGATTATGTGTGCGTGTGGGTAAACTCGTTTTCAATACCCAGACTGTTTTTTTCAAAATAAAATGTACAAAGAATCATGAAAGCTTCGACACAAAACGTTTGCCAGCTTTTTGCGCACAGTGGACATTATCATCTTAAAGATTGATTTATTGTTAATTTTGTCACGATTTTGTTAATATATTTTTACATAATTCTTAACTTATAAGTAAGGTAACCCAAAATTTAAGACATTACTACAGATGCGGGTTGGGGGGACTGAACAATTTGAATTTGGTTTTAACCCCCGCCTACCCCTATTAAACTATGATATTCGACAATTAAGAAAATTATAAAAAAAAACTATGATATAATTTGGTAGCAAATAATAAAGAAATTAGATCATTGATGAAGAAGATAAACCTAATAAATCTAAACGATAATATGAAAAAGAACAAGCCAGAGAAAATAAAAGAAACGGAAAAAAGGTAACGTAAAGGTAAGTAGGGGGAAAAAATAGTTGATGTATTGTTAATTCTGAAACATGAGATTGACAAAAATTACTTAAAATACGAGTTCACAATGGGCCAGTTGGTTGAGACGCTAGCCCCGGTAAGACGAGAGATCCTGGGTTCGACTCCCAGTTCGACCATTACCTTTTATTTATTATTGTGCCTAGTTCTGTTTTATGTTTCGTTTAGGTTTATATTATATTATATTCGTTTAGATTTATTTCTCTTCAATGACATAGTAAATTGATGGGAATAACCTTCAAAAGTTATTGTAAACAGAGTTATTCTAATAAAAATTAGATTTGAATTTATCCACTGACTTATTACATTTTAGTTCTGGCCCATTTAGCACGCACTCTGTTTCTCTTACAGTTGCCTTACATCATAAGAAGCAGAAGAATAGTATACTGCTAAAATTAGTATTTTGTTGCGAGTTATGTAATTATGTTATATATAAGGTATCTCTACATTGTGCACACGTGAAAATATTGAACTGGTTAAAGAATATGTTTATTTAGGTGTTATTATTGACTGTTTTTTCAAATGGGATTTACAAATAAATAAAGTCTGTGAACGACTCAGATTTATTGTTAGCAGATTATATAAAATAAAATTCTATATTCCAATAAGCACACTTCGAATAATTTATTTATCATTAGCTGAATCTATTATAAGGTATGGAATTACAGCCTGGGGACTTTCCTGTAACACAAATGTAAATCATGTTCAATCGGTTCAAAAATCATTAGTTAAATTATTAGTATATAAAAGTTTATACGAACAAGGACATAATGTTCCATACTTTTACCAGAATCTCAAAATTCTCTCAGTAACAGCAATTCTGTGGTATAAAATTATATCTCAGCATATAAATAGCCCTATATACATACATAAACTGGACCACACTTACAATACCCGTTTTATGCTAAATGAAGGACTAATTGTACCTAAGCACTTAAACAAATATGGACAAATAACGCTGGACTACATGATACCAAATTTATTAAATATGTTACCTGCTGAAATTAAAAAATATACAAATGGTAAAACAAATATATTGTTGAAGAATTGGCTCGCCGAATGAAAAAAATTGTATTAGATACTAACACAAAAATTCTAACTGCAAAATAAAGTAAAATAAGTTTATTTATATCTTCAAAGTAAAAGCATCCATTGACAAACTACTAAAAAGTAGTTTATTGGGACTTTTCTTTTTTTCTGTAAATATTGTACTTGTCTTTAAAAAATAAAAAAATAAAAATAGCCATCTTGTAACTGTATTCCATGGAATTGAACACATCTATTATTTATGCTAAAGCATTACCAAATGGTTATATTGTTAGTAGATTCTCCGGTAAGAGGTAGGAACGATTACGTTAAGTCCACTGGGTTTATAAATACGGTTGCAACCAGTTTGCGAACTAGGTTTCAAGGTTAAAATATCCTGCGACTATCCACGGGCAATACGAGTAAGTTTTCTACCCTAATTAATATCATCCCGACCTGAAATTTCAGTAACTATACTAAATACCTTTCTACTCGGGCAAGAACTCTCCTAATAAATAATAATTTTCCAACTACGTTTTCTCGAAGAAAATTATTCTTAAAACCATTTACATTATTAAAGTTTTTAAGTGTTTAAGTCTGAAGATTTTAAGTCTAAAACGGATGTAGAATTCAAACCTTCTCCACATAATTTACAAAAAAATACATGTACGGACATACTTAACTTATTTTATTAACCAGTGATTCCTGACATTATTTGAAGTAAAAAATGTAAACTGAGTTTTAGTGTCCGTTGACATATTTTGCAACTTAAACCAAAAAAATCAATAGGTGTTGGACAGTTGGGTCGGGGTGAAGGGTTGGGCGTTACTCGGCTGAGTGACCAGTGATGACGTGTGAAATATTTTTATCTGTTAGGTTTTAAGAAAAAAAAATCGAAAAAGCATAAATTTCATTTACACTTTTTATGACATGACCGTCATTCAGAATCGAAACGTTGCATAAAATGGCTTTAGCCATGTTTCGTGACCAATTCCGAATAGCCTGGAAATCCCCACCTTCCACATCGCCATCCTATTTCACTCCCTACATCTACAATAATATACCACAATTGGGGGTGCATAGTCTCTCCAACTCGATATTCATAACTAGAATAGAATAAAAAAGTGCTTTTCTTAGTAACTTTTCGATTTTGAATGGTGATATTTCACCGGGGCAATACTGAGAGTACATAAGAAGATTCCTTGTTTAGGCAAATAATTTTATAGATTCCCTTAGTTCAACGGACTATAACACAAAATACAACCACATATCCTGAAAAATCATGGAATAGTCTGGATTCCTGACACATTAGTTCCAATTTTTAAAATTAAAAATAAATAATTTTCAATCAAATGAAGACAATATAAGCGAAACTCAATCAAAAATCTGGAAACAGAAAAATCAGAAAAAGATATTGACACCTCTGGGACAATATCTTAATATAAATATCTTTTTCTGATTTTTCTGTTTCCAGATTTTCGATTTAGTTTCGCTTATATTGTCTTCATTTAATTAAATATTACGATATGAGGTTTTACTCATTAAGTTAAAATAAAAATAAAATAAATAATTTTCTGTTAAAATTTTGTATTACAGGTTGGTACTTCATCGCTTCTCTTAAATCTTCAAACTCTCCGTTCCATTTTTTTAAATATGACACTTATATTCAAAGCAAATCCGAGTTCATTGAATCACAGTTACCAAGGACAGACATAACTGAAATTAGTGTTATTTCTGATTGTTTGCATCTTAATCCAGATTGTCAAATATCGCCTTTGTGAGAGACCACTATTTAATAGGGCCGAAACTTTGCTTCTAACGTCATTATTGTTATGGCACTAAGTTTTGTGACCAGATCTGAATAGCCAGATACCTCTCATACAACCTTTCTCTTACTCTTCTCTACCTCCTTCCTCTCAGAGCCTAAAACAGTTACAAAATGTTTATTTATATAAAATGTCAGTTAAAACATTGTTAAACGATCTCTTTTGGGAGAAAATAGGAGAAAGAGAGTAAAAGAGGAAATTTAGAGTGGAGAAAATTATTTTTATGATGTAGAAAAGTTCACTGTACATAAATATTAATTAAAGATATTTAAATCGTTGTTTACTAAGATGAAGACATTAAATTTTGTCTTGCCGAGTCATTATTTTATCTGAATTTATCCAATTTAATGTTGCAATAAGTTTATTTGCTCCGTCCAAGTAATTTGAGGTGAAATTGTTATCAATTAATTTTAATCTGAGTTTTTCTTTTTAATCGCTTTGTCATTTCATCAATTTATGTGAACAATGATGATTGTTATAATGATGCACATAAATGACATTCTAAATACAATGACAATTTCACGAACACTTAAGATGACATCTTTTGAAAATAAACCACTTTTAATACGCGTAGGTATTGAAATGGTCCCAAGGGGGGGGGGGGTGGGGAGGCCACCTATATTTTGCTCTCGGCCAGCTCAATGTCGTCGACAGGCAGGAAATCTCTCCTCGCCAAGGTCGTAGGTGACTAGGGGGTAAAAGGTACATAGGTAATTGCCAAAGCCCGCCCACGTGATCCCAACAAGGCCTAGCTAGGTATTTCCTACGAAGGGGTCTCTCAAATCCCTCTGGGGTGTGGTATGTCATTTCTTGCAAGGAGAAAGCGGGAATTTACTCGTAGAGCGTATCGTAACACTATGATGTATGCATATCCTATAAATTAAAAAAAAAAATCATGCAGTTATAATTATTAATTGTAAACGGATATTAAGTTATTATTACAGCAGGTGACTAATCCGGCAACTGGAACCAGGGGGACTAAAGCATCCTTAGTCGGAAAATGTTGTAAGATTAAATTTAATGCTTTAATGAGTCTTATTTATTAGAGATTTAACTCGCAATTTATGGGTATTTAAACAAGATGTGCCTTTCGCTTCTGTCGCTGTACGTACCTACTTATAATTTTTTTTTATAAAATTACTTTTAGATAAAAGATTCAAGCGTAAACCGATTCAAATATATACCAACCATATGTGCATTTTTACTGTTTACTGAGATCAAGAAATATAGTGTTGATTTTTTCATTTATTTTTTTTAAACTTTATGAGTAAAATCTCAAGTTATAATATTTAATTAAATGAAGACAATATTAGCGAAACTCAATCGAAAATCTGGAGACAGAAAAATCAGAAAAGATATTGGCTCCACTGGGACTTGAACCCATGACCCTTTGCTTACATGGCAAGAGCTCTACCGATTGAGCTACGGAACCCATATCAATTCGGTCACTTTTAACTTTATCATACTTCGACTAAGAACTACCAACATTATCTTAATTTTTTTAACGCACATATTTATTTATTTATTTATTTATTTATTTATTGTTCTTATACGCCCGTAGGGGCTTTTACATAGATTATAAAATAATATTTAAGATATCGAGGATTACACATACATAGAATTTATATCAAACGTTATAAAAGTGAAAAAACTTTTAAGAATATACAAGTAGTTTTTAAAGAAAAAACCACTTGTATATTCTTGCTTAAAACTGTGAAATATTTTAAACAATGTATATTATATGTATATTATTGGCTGCTATCTTTATATATATGATTGCAAAATTCAACTCGAACTAAGAGCAATCTAGATAGTGTCTGGATAATTTTTTTTTATCCATTTTGACTTTTCTGCAAGTCTAGGATGAATATTTATTTTTAATTTTTTTTAAATTAATTTTTTAATTAAATATAGTGTTGTTTTGATCTTTAATCTTTCATCTCATTTCATTAAACATTCCGGAAACACAGACTTTAAAATCAACACAATAAGCCAATAAATAAGTCAACACGACGATTTTCAATTTTTTTCAGATCCGATATTGTTCTTCGGGACCGTCGATATATTTGCAAAATTTTATGTACTTGACATAAAACAACGAATGTAATTCTAAAAATGAGGTCCTGACTAAAACAATTTCCCTCAAGGCCTTTGGCTTGTCATGAAGGGTAGTCAAGAAAGAGTAGTAGAAACGACCCTGTAACAAATGTCGACTGTGTACAAATGTTGTACGCGCTTTTGGCGTGTTTTCCAAAGGAAACAATGACGCTAGTTACTCGGAGCATCTGCCATTAAAAAAATAATCTGTGTGATAATTTACACGCGGTAGAAGTGAAACCTTCAGAAAACTAAAAGAAACAAGAGTGGGGAGACTAGGAAGCATTTTTTTTATCAATGCGAAGGATGATTATTTCTTATCTTTGTTGATGAATTCCATACATTTTATTCACATTTTTATTTACATTTTTATATTTTACATACTTTTCCTATACGTTTGGTCATCTTATTAGTATTTTTGGTTTCTTCTTTGGAGTCGCTTTCTTTTGTATTTTCTTTTGCTTGTTCTTTTTGGAGTGGTTTGAAAATTGGATATTTATTTTACAAAAATAAAAGTTTTTTTTTTGGATTTCGTAAAATTCGATCCCTGGTTGGCTGAATGTCTGAATATCAGGCGCTTTATACCACTACACTAAAGGAGACTTGCGTGGGACCTTGGATTTATCGTATTCTATTGGAACCGAATACCCATAAATAAAATCAATACTTTATTGCTATCTCATCCTCTAGCAGGCTAAATCATCTAGATGTATGTATATGTCTCTTTTTAGTGTCACTCGTTTCCGTTTCATCGAGTTTAAAATCACAACGGTGCGAAAGAAGTTTTTACTTTAAAAACAAGGAAAAAATTCCCACCCGACGCCTGAGCTCTAAAGTTTACAATCCGTTTCTTAAGTTATGAGAAAGGAATGTCAATGGTACTCAATCTTCTAAGGAAAAATGTGATCGCATCCGGGATTCGAACTGGATAACTTTCGCTTTCCAGACGGATGCTCGCACCATCTGTAGAGCGTTTTTACTGTAAGTAAAACCTACTCACCTATTTTCCGATACGATTCTATAAAACTTGACACTCGAGACCGTAAATTAATTGTAGTAAAAATCTCACACTTTAAGCCTACCTTGTGTACTTTAAAGTCACACAAAATACTGTGGTTTGAAGAATGTGTTGAAAATATTAATTCATCATTCCTGAGCACCTTCAAACGACTTTTGAGGTTAATTCATCCATTGTAAGTTGGAGGTCACACACACGTCTTGTTCATCAACTGAAATAACCCATTAATCAAGTAATTCGGCGAATTGGCGTGCGCAAATATTGCCGCACGTTTCTTTGGCAATATTGGACACAATTTTGGTGAAAATAACAAGTTGACATCTGTCATAGATCTCGTAATTATCTCAGTGTCAACATAGTGTTAGACATTCATTAGGTAGATAACAAAAGAGTACCTTGCAAATGTTGTAGTTATTGTTTATTTTTGCGACTGTGCACGGAATTCAACTCTCTTGAAAGATCCAACAATTAAAACGAAATACGGAAAGCTTTAAATGTGGATTTAAAAAAATATATTGTTTTTACATTGGCTCCACACCGAAGATCCCGAGGAAAATAATTTCCCTCGGTACCTATGTCGTCTTTCAGGATGCTGTGTGGGTTTTTTTTAAGAAATGGAAGGAGAGAATGTAGGAATCTGGGGTTCAGTGTACCCTAGCCATCCGATTCCAAGTCCTAAACAAACCGCACCCATGAACCCGGACACCCCTGTTAAGTCACCATACGTAGCGAACCACTTAAGGTGACCTATGGTAGAGGTGTTCATCAGAGGTTAACCAATAACCCGGGACGGTTAAACAATAACCATTCTCGCCTACCAAATTAATTTATTTAAAGGTGCATTTTCAAAATGGATCAGACTAATATATTTTGGGATACCAAGAACTAAGCTTTCTATTAATTAAGCTTAACCCAACCTTTGTATTAAAACTAACCAAAACTAAACGCAGAAAACCACAATAAGAGGATTAACGCTTGCAAAACGGTGCCACTTCCTCTTTGCTGCCCCTTTGATGGACTCTGTAACTATGGATGACGTCCGAAACGTTGACTAAAGAAGGAGGAAATGCAAAACGACATAATCAATGACGTTATATAAATAGACAGTTTTCAGTTATTTCTTAATTTAAAAGTTATTTATTTTAAAAAGCTATGCTACTTCCACACTGAAGCCAAACATCCAACGCATGAACTACCCTTCTACGCAATTGTCCGAAAGTTTGAAGTTGGAAGTTGGCCTCAGTGTGGCCGTACCATAAGACAATCAAAGAATGTGTGTATTTTCTCCAATGACGTACAAAATTGTCGGATGGGGAACATGAAAATTAATTGTATTGCTTATAATAATCGATAATAATAAGTAATTTGTGTGTACATATGTTATTTCATCACTTTTACTAATGTTTGCCGTGTAATAGAAACATTTTCTCAACATACAGGGGGGCATTTTGGCGCTTTTTAAATGCAATTTTCCTACTGGTAAGACATGACCTTAGTTGACGAGTGACAGTTTAGTACTAAAGTACTAGAAATCGAGACCAGTGCAACAGGCCACTTGCTACACATTTAAAAAAAATTCCGGTTTAGACAAATATTAGATATTCTGTGTTTTTTTTTAATCGTATTTATGAAACCCTGGGGATTTTTTGAAAATTTCAATCCGAAAAATCAGATCATTTTTTATAAACCGGAAACACGGGACATAATTTTATAGGTGCGAAATAACGATAATTACATAGCCGAAAATAATTTAAAAAAAGAACGTTTTCCACACGAATGGCACAGGCGAATAAGGAGGCATACCAAAAATAATACATCTCATAAATATTTTTTTCCTTGATCCATCTTATTGATCATAAATCATTATAATGTACAACGTATATACTACTAAATCCGAGGTAATATACTTGTACTTGTAAATTATAATAATAATAAGAATATTATAAAATTTGATTTTTTTTTAAATCAGAACCATAACCATTATACCTCTAAAACACGTACCGCTTTCTAAAATGTAAGGGGTTCTCTTCAGAACATCTGTCAAAAAGTGAAACCAAATGATAAGTTCGCAGAGAACAAACAATAAGTCTAGTGAACGAATTCAAAAATTCGCCTGAAATCAAAGTGATGCCATATTAAAAAAATAAATCAGTGTGGAATTTTACAAAATTAACAGGAACATTTTCGGAGACGGGACATTTTCATGTAGTGACGTCACGAGCCTAAATAATGATTTATTTATTTAAAAAAAAAAAAAAAACTGTACATTTCTAAAGAATTTTACTAACATTTTCGCAATCTTAATAAAAAGATCTATACACACGATTTTTTCCAAGTCGTTATGAATTCAATGCAAGTGGCCTATTGTCTTGCTTTTGGCTTCCCACTTTGAGATTTGTACCCCGCGTCTAAAGTATGTAGCGTCTTTGGACATAACAACCTAATAAATAAACTCGACAATGCTTTTGGCCATGAAAATCTCAAATCATATCCAATTTGTTGTTCTTCACTGAATCGTCAAATTATTCATATTTTGATATGATTACACACAGGACAAGGGTCTCAAATGCTGCCAATTTAAGCCTGTGGGATTATTGGTCCTCTAATCGTATTCTGAGGCTTAAGAATATGGGTAAAGGAAGAAGATAAGTTGGGATGCAGCTATCAGGCTATTTAGATCTGGTCAATCAATACTGAAAAGACAGTCAGTGTCACACAGCACAGTCAAATTTTTTAAAGCAATGTTGTTGTCTAAAAAACGAAGTTGTTACTTCAACTGTTTAAGTTAGTCGTAAAAAATATTTGTCTATTTAAATGAGTGTCTTAACTTATCTAATTCAGGTACCAATTACCATTTAAGCTCAGTCTCTTTGGTGACATTGAAATTGTGCTCTCGAATTAGTGGACTAAACGATCGCTCAGTTTCTTTGGCCAAACTGATGATAGTTATTATCATAAGATAAGTTAAATCTAAAAAGCGGTGAACAAATTAACTGGTGCCTACTGTAATTAAAACGTTCACACGCCATATCTAAATTATTCACATATTTTAAGAACTTGGACGGTTTTGCATCTTAGTATCGTGGGTTTTTTTTAAGTTCTTTGGTAGGTCATCGGGTTTGTTAAATGTGGTTATACTTTACGGTAGGGTGAACATTGAGTTAGGGTAGTCCCAGGCTTGAATTACAACATTAAACTTAAACAGATCCCCGGCAAGGCTAAGGTCCTGGGTTCAATTCCTGTATGCGGATTCGAATAATGTTAATCCAATAAGAAAAGTGTGATTAAGACACATCATAGACAAAACAAGAATGATACTCCCAAATCGGCATATTTAATTTAAGTGTATGAGAGCCCAAAAGGGTAGGTTTTTAATTTGGACCTAAATTCTGTTAGGCTTTTTATGCATCTTAGTTCTGGAGGGAATTTATTCCAAGCCTTAGGCCCAGATATTCCGAAAGCACGATCTCCAAACTTAGTATTTAACATAAATGTCGTTTCTTTGTTAAAAAACTTTGCAACACAAGTGTTTTATTTATAAATTAATCGAAAGGAATAAAATCTCTCAACTTATTATTTATATATATATATATATATAAATAATAAGTTGAGATGCAATCAAGATTGTGCTATACTTAGTCCAACTCCCAAAATCAAATATCTTGGTGTATATATAGATCAACATTTAAATGGAAAACACATATTTGTGAACTCGTCAAAAGGATTAGGAAATGTATTTATATATTTATTAGACTTAGAAATATTCTTAGCTTAGAAAACCTAAAAAGAGTGTACTATGCAACTGTTCAATCTATATTGCAATATGGTATTATTGGCTGGGGAGGAACATATGACAATATTTTAAATCCCCTCAAAATTGTCCAAAGGTTGATAATTAAGGTAATCTTAAAAAAACCGTCTAAATTTCCTACTGAAATTCTTTTTTCAATATTCAATGTGCCTATAATAGACAAAATCTATAAAAAATATTCAATTCTTCAAATTTACAAAGAAATACAGTTAAATACTCGTAACTTCCAATTCAATACATCAGCAAGATACCAGAAAACTATTAAAATTCCTAAATTTAATACTAAGCACATCCAAAATTCCTATCTTTATCTGGGCATAATCTATTATAACAACCTCCCATTAAAATTAAAAACCATCGAAAATATGCAGGAATTTAAGCCCAAATTAAAAAATTACCTGAAACTACTATAAAAGTCCCAAATATGTTTACTTTGTATCTTAAAGTCTGCTATTTTATAAATCATTTATTCCTTCTTTTTTCTTTCATTTCTTAGTTTCTAAATCTGAGTCTACTATTGTACAAATCTTGCGTTCTTTCTTACGTATCCTTTACTTACTTATTACAATAATTTTTGTTACTAACTTACATGATTCTTCCATTTATAATGATTTTTTAATTTATATTATGATTTTTTTAAACTCTTCAGGATTTTTATATTTAAATTATACAAGATTTTTTAACCTTCTTATTATTTACAATAGCCGTTATTACTAACTTACACGATCATTAATTTACTAATTGAGCTAGAACTCCCTCACCAAACACAAGAGCATTGTCTCTTTATGGTGAGGAAAGGCAATTTATTTTTATTTTTTGTTAACCTTATGTAACTATGTAACTATGTAACTGTTGTAACTTCATATGTATTTTTAATAAACATTGCCAATAAAAAAAAAAAAAAAAAAAAAAAAAAAATATATATATATATATATATATATATATTTTTTTTTTTAAAGAAAGACAAACATTCCCGGGTTACGAATAACCCAACAATGTTTGCAAATTCCCTACTCCCATCACAGAAAGCCGAAAATGTTGCTTATGTTGTGATGGAGGACTTGGCCAGCCGAGGAATCGAACACGCGACGCCCGGGTGAGACCCAAGCGCGATTCCCACTCAACCACTAACCGGTCGATATGTTCATGGAATAAAGAAGAAAATAGAAGTGTCTTTTCATACAAACTTTAGTGGAAACGAATGTTTCATTTAACCACCATTAAGACCATTAGCCCAGCGATCTGTCTCGCTTGCACTCGCCTGATATCGTAGATCTCTTCCCCATTTGAATTTTATACACACAGTTTTGTATAGGAAATTTAAGGCCCGATTGGACAAATTAATATTTGGATCATGAAATACGTCCAATGAAGTGTTCGATTTGGAGAATTTAATACACTAGGTACCTGTAACGTAATATTTTTAACAGAAATTTATTTTAAATGCCATTTTCAAAATTAGAACTGATTTGTCGAGAATTCAGACCATCCCATTTAGATGAGAAACGAAGCGAACAAAATGATTTCATTTTTTTCCTCCGATTTCAACTCCAACGCCCTACCGTCGAACGAAATCTGGTCCTCGCGCACTGCTACTCGCGTGATAGCAGTGGAACACCTTTTAATTTGATATTAGTATGCAGTAACGCCTCCGTGACTATCTCGTGATTTTTCATGAGTGTGCGATAGTCTTTCCATTTAAAAATGAATTTTTCTTCATTTGTGTCGTGTGCGTTCCTGTACCATTCATCCTATTGCGATTTGGTGAAAGGTTTCTATAAATATAATAGAATGGTGAGCTCCAGTATTGTGAAATTTGAATAAAATTTGTATGTGTCAAAATTGTGTTCTTTAATATAGTTTAGAGCAGGGTTTCCCAACCTTTATTTCACTGAGCCTCCCCGAACAAAAAAAAAATTTTCAAGCCCCACCTTCAGTGGCGTAGCTGGTATGCTAGAATGGGCATGGGGTAGGGGGGGGGGGGGTGGCTAGACAATTTCATTTCAGAAATAGGCTTTTTCGCCAATAAAAAGACCGTCAGGCACAAAGTTCCAAATAACACCGCATTCAATATTTTTAACTAATATCTAAAAATCGGGTGTCACCTCCCGTCGGGTGTAGTATCACCCCCCGTCGGGTGGCACCCGGGGCGGTCCGCGTCCCCCCCTCGCTACGCTACTGACCCTTAAATAAGTTTCAACAAAAATAAGAAACACATTTTTTTTTATATTAACTAAATTATTTATTTGAATTTCAAATAGGTACAATACAGATACAATATATTTATTAATTATGGATCTTTAATAGAAGACTAGGTACACTTTCAAACATTAATTACTTTGACATTTACATTTCTTAATGGTCTTTTAATTTATTTATTTATTTATTTATTTATTTATTTATTTATTTATTTATTTATTTATTTATTTATTTATTTATTTATTTATTTATTTATTTATTTATTTATTTATTTATTTAAACGCCCATTGGGCTTTTACATACATTGTTATTAGTATTATTACATTAACTATATGGCATATAAAAGTTTAAGTATATATATGAATAAAATAATTATTATATGTGTAGTACCTACATAAATGTTTTACAAATAATATAGAATACCATTATGGAGAACAGTTTTTTTTTTGTACTTACAAACAAAAATAACGGGATTGAAATTAATCAGCATTAGTAGGGACTTAAGCATAATCGAAATATAAATTAAATTACAATATTAATTTGTAAAGTTACATATATATATTAAAGTTTAAAAGTCTAAAAGAAAAGAGTGAAATAAATAGAAGCTAAAAAGGGTTTTTCACTATGGAATGGTGAAGTCATACATTTCAGCAAAGTGTTTATGTAGATTTCGTTTAAGCACTGCTACGGAATCTCTAAATATATCAACGACATTACCAAATTTATTACCAAAATTTTGTATTCGATTTAGGGATATGTGCGCTTGATAATTTGTTTTGAAATTGTCACAGAAAAACGTGGAATTTTGTCTCGTATTTTTGGAAGGTACAAATAATTTTATTGTGGCCAGAATTTCAGGGCTGTCGATTCTATAATTAATAATTTTATTTAGTAGAACAAGGTCGGAGATAATTCGCCTATCTGACAGCGTAATCAAATTTAGTTGGTGCATCAGCTGGATATAATTTATATTTTGGATTGGAATATTTAGTTTAAAGTTAATAAATCGTAGAAATTTGTGTTGTACCCTTTCAATATTGTTGGAATGTATTTTATAAAAGGGGGACCAAATAGGCGAATTATACTCTACTTGACTTCTTACTAAAGATGTGTACAGTGTTTTCAAACATTCTAATGACTTGAAGTCGCATGCGGTTCTACATATAAAACCAAGCATTTTTAAGGCTTTATTTGTGATTTCATTTACATGCGGATTGAATGTTAACTGTTCATCAAATATAACACCCAAGTCCCTGATTTGAGTGACAGCTGTCAATTTTACGTTATTTAGCGAATATACATAAATTATATGATTTCGTATTTTACAAAAACGAATGACCTGACATTTTTTAATATTAAGAAACAGAGAGTTAATGATGCACCAACGATATAGTTTATTTAAATTAAGTTGCAAAGTATAACAATCGTCTAAACTACGTATTGTTTTATATATTTTCAAGTCATCTGCGAAGAGAAGAACTTCCACATCTTTAAATATGCTAACAATATCATTAATAAATAACAAAAAAAGAATTGGTCCCAGGTGAGACCCCTGAGGAACCCCACTTGTGGCTTCGAAAACGTAAGATTCCACAGATTTTATTTTCACACATAGCTCTCTTTTACTAAGATAACTATCAATCCAACTTAATAGATTACCCTTGATGCCCAACATACTTAATTTTTGTACAAGGATATGTCGCCTTACTTTGTCAAAGGCTTTGGAAAAATCAGTATAATTATACATATTATTCTATTATTATTTTATTTATTTATTTACCTTTTATTTTTATAATTAGATAATGTCTAACAACTTTCAAAGTATTTTAGAACAAATAAATAAAAACTTTTAAAGTACTCTTGAGATACTTGAGCTTGCATGCTCTGTACAAGCTGGTCGATTATGGTCTTTGCTAGAGCTTTGCTTTGAATAGATTTTTTTTTCAGAAATGCAAACGTACCTATTACGCCCCCCCCCCTGACATTTCTCTACGCCCCCCTTGTTGGGAAGTCCTGGTTTAGAGGCAGAGAGGGAAGGCGGTAGGGGGAAGGGAATATAGGAGAAGGGCGGGGAATAATGCAGAGAGGGTGGGGGGGGGAGGTGAAGAAGGTGGAATATTCGTGTACGCACCAGACGGAAAAACAAAAAAAAAATCTGTATACAAAAGTACTCCAATGAACAGAAATAAAAAAACAAACGCTTTCTTTCTTTGTATGGCATTGCAACGCATTCCGGTTACTCGCAAGTATTATATAAAAATTGTAAACTTACAGTTATTACCAAACTGTTAGTTTCACAAAGACTTGGGAAAAAGAATCACTAGTCACTTGTTAAAATTTCACAATAAATAAAGAATTGCGTGATGTGAAAAATAACATCAAACATTGCTTATGAGTCTTATGACTTATGACGACGTGTGTGCGTGTAATACAGTTATTTTATGAATGTTGGGAAAATATAAACACGTTATATAAAAAAACAAGGATTTTTAGGTTTCATTTAGTTCTTTCACAATACTATCAATAAAATGATCGAAGCCTTATTGTTTTTTGTTGGTATTGTAATTCAGCCCTATTTTTCTTCGTTGGTAGCTCTTGTTACAACTCAAAGACCTCTGGTTAAAAATATAGTGAAACAAAGCCAGGAAATCAGGTGTAAGGGAATGCTTCTATTTCTTCATTTTTATGGTGTAGGATCGGTCACGAGGCGTTTTGAAAGTGTTGGTAAAACTACCAACATATATACTGATGCCTACCGAGTCACTTTACTAATGAATATTTTTTTCCAATTATAAATTGTTTCGGTATTATTGATACCAGGCCCCCTAGCATGGTCGATCGATATAGGTTTTATCGAAAATGTCGGTAACTTGCGATCGCTCCCGAGCACGACTGCAGGCCGCTAACGAATAAACAACAGTTTACGTCAAATATATTAGGAACCCCTGGTCATTGCGAATTATTGTTTGTTCGTTAGCGGTCTACAGTCGTGCTCGGGAGCCATCGCAAGTTACCGACATTTTCGATAAAACCTGTATCGATCGACCATGCTAGGACCCCAGGAATAGTCTGTCAACTATCTGACCATGCTCACCAAACTAAGGAACTTGGGGAAACTCATAGTCACTGGCACAGTGTTCAGCAGAAGGAGGTCACCAAAGGTTTGAGGAGAGGAGGAGAGGAGGAGCCTTATCATATATATTGAATTTGATGAAGTACTTACTGATAAAGAGACATTGCACACAATACGTGATCTTAAAATAAAAGACTGATGCAGAAGAGGCGATTGAGTCAATTTTATACCTATGGAGAGAGCTATTATTCACACCGTGTAACGCCATTTACCCCAAATAGTTGAAATTGCTCGATTTTGACAGACTTTTATTTCTGAAATAATGTAATCATCGATTCCTTCGTTAGAATGTTGTTGGTGGTTATAATATTTGTAGCCCTAGCTAGCATACCTCTTCAAACAAAGAAATGTTTTGGAGAATATCTGAACTGCTCGTGATGCTAGAACCACAAGGCATAATTTTTTACTGATCACTTTCGCTAAAATACTTTTGGCCAAAGAAATGTTGGATATTATTATTTTTAATTTATAAACTAACGTTTAGACAAGATTTTTATGCATAGCACAAAGGGTAACAATTATTATAAGCAATAATTATCAGCCTGAAACACTCATCAACATTGAAAAATCTTCCGAGAAAAGATACTTGCCGCCAACGGGACTTGAACCCGTGTCCTTCTGATTGCCGGTCAGCTACTCTTGACCACGGGGTTCAAGTCCCGTTGGCGGCAAGTATCTTTTCTCGGAAGATTTTTCAATGTTGATGAGTGTTTCAGGCTGATAATTATTGCTTATAATAATTGTTACCCTTTGTGCTATGCATAAAAATCTTGTCTAAACGTTAGTTTATAAATTAAAAATAATAATTAATATTCGACAAGTTTAAGTATTTCCCCAATAAATGTAGTCATAATTTGTCTCGACGCCACCTAGCGAGGGATTTAACACTTACAATGTCTCTCTCGCAATAATAAAGTTGGTTGTTTTCAGGTGGAAAAAATATAATAAGCAGTAATTGTTGAATGAAACACTAGTATATATTGAATTATTTGGCGGGTATTTGATAAGCCCCCATAGCTCAGTGGTCAAGAGCAGCTGACCGGCAATCAGAAGGACACGGGTTCAAGTCCCGTTGGCGGCAAGTATCTCTTCTCGGAAGATTTTTCAATGTTGATGAGTGTTTCAGGCTGATAATTATTGCTTATAATAATTTTTAAATGTTGGATACTTTGCGACAAAGCTAAACTCGTAAAATGCACTTTCGCTGGCCATTAGACAGAAAACAAAATATTCTCTAACTAAATTTGAGACAATCTCAAGTCTTTGATCACCAGCTAAGACAAATCAAACATCAATGATATTTTGTAAATCTGTTCATAAGTTTTTCCAATGGTACTGATCTGTATTATTGTGTTGTTATTTTTGTTATAAACTGCGCCAATTCTCAACATAGGACGAAGAATAAAAAAAATATAAAAAAGGATGAGTAAAAGACCCTGGATTCGTTTCAGGATCGTCTGATCCTTCCATTACTCCTAATATCTTCTCAGATAAGTAAAACAAGAGAATTTTAGAATATCATGCAAGTAAGTAGTTTCTAAGTCTTTAAAAAATACTCCCTAACCTACGCTCATTATTTCAACAGAATTGGATAGAGAGAGAGAAGATCGTAAGCCATAGATTAATTTGTGTTGCATCACAATTATTTGATTGATTTGCTTTATTTCACAATTAACTCCGTTAAAAATAATGTATTATAGTACCTCAATTTAAGGCGCGTTCCAGAGTGGGAGATATTATTAGTGTCGCCCTGGTGTAAGACCGCCATTCAGAATTGAAACGTTTATTATTTATTAACCGTGTTTGGTGACCAGATCCGAATAGCCAATTATTTCCCCACCTTTCTCTTCACCATCTCCTTCCCCTCCCCACTACCTTCAGCCTCACGATATACCCCTATTGGGGATGCCATAGTCTCACTGGCTTCAGACGGGAGCAGCTAAAACTCTTGTGAAGCATGTGAGGCATTCACAAAAAAAAAGTCGTAATGCAAGCCTTACAGAAACATTTTATCAACGTCATGTATGATATCACCCTTATAAGGCAAGTCATCATCACCAATTAGAATATAATTCCCATCTCAGTTGTATTTTACTTAAAATGACATCATCAGATACTCAAATAAACGCATCTTCCCATACAAGCCATCGCCTTAGGACCAACCCAACATTTCCATACTTCTGTCCATCAATAAACCGTGCATTTAAGTGTATGAAGATTTAATTGGCCTTGGTTTAAGTATCGTTTTAGAAAAGGTAGTATTTTCCTGCATGAGTAGGTACAGTTATTCGAAAAGCCGAGTGTAACTGTAGTATTATTATGTATGTAAAGTTGTTAGTAAAACCCGTCGGTCAATCTATCTACCTCCGGAGAAGGTCGTCGGTTGCTACAGCCTTCAGCAACTCGCACTATCACGATGGCGAATAACTTAATGCAGTGATGTACAATCTTTTTGAAAGTGGATGATGGTGTAGCCCCAGTGAGGGATTACTACTTGATACATTTCTTGAAAAGGCGTTTGACATGTTGGACTACCGGATTCGTCCCAAAAATTCACGGGCTGCAAAATGCTTCAAATTTGATTAATTTTGAAAGATTTTGCTATGATGAACTTGCGAGGTAACGGTAACACAAATAATGTGAAAAAAATTACATTTTTGCTAATAGTTAAAAAAAAAATCGGTTATAAATCAGTGACTTCAATAATATAATATATATTCTAACAATGCACAAACGTTAAGTCCCTAAGTATTCGTTCAACTTATAAACACAATATTTTTTTACATTAACTCCACACAGGAGGCTGTGAAGAATTAATTTCCCTCAGAGTCTATGTCATCTTTGGGGATGCTGTGTGGAGGGTCGTATTAAGGAAAGAAAAAACAGGAGGTTCTTGAAATGAAAAGGTATGAGGGATGGATAGGAATCTGGGGTTCAGGTGTGTACAGGTCATCCGCTGCGCCGCCAAGACCTAGACAAACCTCACCCCATGAAGCCGGGTACCCCTGTTGAGTTACCAAATATAGCGAACTACTTGGGGTGACCTATGGCAGTGGTGTTGGTGAATTTAATTTTTATACAAATATACGGTTTTATTCCTAGACATATGTAATTTTGCAGACTTGGCTTTCAAAACAAGAGCAAGACCACAGTTTACATTATTTTTTTATAAACTTTGTGCAAAGCCCAGGACTTCAAATAGTTAAATATAAAATCGGCTGGCTTTTATTAAGCCGGCAGTTACGCATCACTGTTAATGGAATATTTTATGAACTTGTTTAGTGATTATTATTAATAGGTTGCCGATATCACTTCTTGAAGATAATGAATTTGAATTTCTTTTTGATGTGGTCTAGGAGGATTAAATATCTAAGCTGTGGTCACATCTCTGTTTTGATTAGGTATCTGCCGAAATGTGTATATGATTATATTGTCGATAGGTTGTTTTTTAAACGAGTTCTTTCGATTTCTTTTTTTCCTTTCTAGGATGTAATTTCGATGTTTTGTGTCCTTATTTTGTGATTAGCCCAATGAGTTTGCATTCCTATAATGAATCACTATTTTGGGTGTTTTCAGAGGTATTTTAACGTTGTACAACTTGTACACTTTAGATAACATTCCAGAACACCAAAGAATACGTAAGATTAAAGGCACGTTAGTCTTAGCATGATGGTTTAATACAGCTGATAGCTTCTCTGAAACCACTAACTTGATGTTCTCATAAATAAAGCAGGTAAATGTTGTAATGACTCCCTTAGCGGTAGAATCGCGTATCTATAGTGAACTAAAATTGTACAAAAAGTTTCCATTTTAAAACCAAAACAACTTGCAAAACTGCTTGTCTTTAAAGCAGATTTTCTGTTTGTACTAGGGTCGCACTCAAAATTCTAGAACTTTTTGATGAACTCTGGCGTTTTAGAATTTTTAGATCGTTTCGAATATCAGCTCACAACTTTTTTCCCAATGTAAATGGCACAATTTGAAACATAATTGCAATTTGGGAGGCGGGTACGGGTACTACCGCCCAGGGAGCTATTCATTGGATAAGCAACACCCCCAAGTGGTTCGCTACGTTTGGTGACTTAGCAGGGGTGCCCGGTTTCATGGGGTCAGGTTTGTCCGGGGAGACCTTTTGACCTCTCAAGCAGGGCTCTCTCGGAACATCGCCTTGCATCGCAGTGGGAGGGTTAAATTAATACGTCAGTCACTATTGGAAACCCCGACACCCAGATTCCAACCCATCCCTCGTACCTTTTTCCTTCTCAGAACTTCATCTCCCTCTTTTTTCTCAAAATAACCTACACACAGCATCCCTAAAGTTGTAATAGATCCTGAATTATTTTTCTCAGGGCCTCCTATGTGGAGCTAGTGTAAAAATAAATGACCAGAAGATTTGGCACATTTCAAAATACCAGAGACAGTTTTAAGTTTTAATTGGCACAGAAACAGATTTTATATTTATTAATTTTTGGGGATCACTGGCAACGGTTAATATGCACTTTTTTTTTAAAAAAACCTTTTGATTCACCTTAATTACATTAAAAGGCTACTATTTGCATTGGGGGAAGTGGAAAATATTTCATTCTAAATTTCATTACGTAAAATTAAAATTAGCTTTCGTCTTGTGAGATTGTACGCCAGAATCACAAACCATGTTACACAAACCTAGCGTAGCCGCTAAACTACTTGAAAACTGGGATGTTTTTCTTGCCTTGACGCGAGTAGGCGATATAAAGGGGCACTTTCTTTTGTATCACAAACCATGTTACACAAAAATATTTTCCACTTCCCCCAATGCAAATAGTTGTCTTTTAATGTAATTAAGGTGAATAAAAAGATTTTTTCAAAAAAAAGTGCGTATTAACCGTTGCCAGCGATCCCCAAAATTTACCTTATATTTAAAAGTTTAAAATAGCATACTTTTATCACAAATCGACGATGCAATAAAAAATATACGATGACTAGCTAGCAGTTTTTGCTGCTCGGCCCTGCGGGCGGCGTGCGACACGACAGTACCTCTGTGACAAACTTCACATACAGAAATGGTTTTGCGGGCGCTGCTTCAGTGAAGCACTCAAAGTCGGATTCTTAAATTTCAACCCTACAGACCCTGGGATATTAGTACTATTAGACTAGACTAGCAGTTAAAAACCAGCTCGGTTCGGCTTCGCCCAGTTTAAATGTGGGTGACCATTATATAAATCCGATAGGAACTGGTTCCAATAATATCCGATTTCTCGGATCCAATGACCACCGGGACAAAATAACGGCGACAGGTAATGACGTCATATATATTATTATTCACAACTGCCAGTTACAATACATATTATCATCAATCTCTCTGTACCCGGAGAGATTCACGAAATTACAAATCCAATAATCCTGCCTGCGGACATTCCTAAAGCTAGCTATTAACGTAAGTAGCGCAATTAATCTTTCGTATTGTTGGCTACTTGCTTGAATTTGGTTCTATTGCAAATTAGCTTTTGAACAAACTTTAAGTTCGAAGATGGTTTTGCATAAGGCGCGGCGTCAGAGATGTACTCGAAGTCGGCTTCATATATTTCAAGCGTACAGACGGAAGGCTATTAATAACGTCCGATATTGTAAAATGTTGAAAAAAAATTGTATTCAAAATAATCATTTACAAATTATCCTAGCATCTAATAATTATTATTATTATAGGTAGTATACGGTGTTTCCTCTAAGACCCCTTTTTATTGTTCGCTTGAGAGCATCTGTTATATTTTTATTTGTTTTTTGACCAGCGGTGTATCACAGCACCTGTCTCCGAGATCCCTTCCTGTCAAAACCTGGGAGCCGAGACGAGGCCTTTATTGTTAACAATGTCTGTAACACGAGTAGTGTTATTCTACGTATCTTGGAACGTGATCTCAATACCAAAATGGTTCAAGGTCGAACAAAAAAGATTCTTTACATAAATTACAACCATTTTTGCTAATAGCCTAACCCAACCTAACTTCTGTTTATGAAATAACTAATTATTTTTTTGAACACTGGAAAAAATCCCTCAGGGTCTTTGTCATCTTAGGGGATGCTGCATGGAGGGCCTTTTTAGGTAAAGGAATGAGTAAAAGTTCTGGAAAGAAAAATTGTATGAGGGGTGTGTAGGAATCTGGGGGATCAACGTGTCCAGGAGTGGAGGAGGACGTATGAATCCATCCCTCCCATAGCGATGTGTCGAGAGAGTCCGATTGGAGAGATCAAAAGGTTTTCCTCAACTAAAAAATAAAATTGTTAATCTCAAGTCAAAATGAAGTTCAAAATTTCAATTTAAACAATAACACCTAAATTAAAAAGGTAAATATAATAACTTTGTCAAAACTAAAAGATCACGCGGATGGCATTTCTAAGGTGTCACTTACGCTATAAAATACAATCATATTTTAATGAAAACGGTCACTTAAATGGAATGAAAACAATAATGTTGTGATCAAAACGGTTTCTTTCATATTTATTTCATAATTATTTGATAGTCACTTTAATATTGCATAAGAAAGATTCGCTCTAATGTAATCGCTTATAAATCATTGTTTTGTTTCACTTTTTATTTTTTACACATATTTAAAAAAAAAAAAACAAACCTAAGGACATATATTTTTTTAAATTTTATCTATTGTTGAAAATGGTATGAACTAATGATATAATGAATGAGAACATTTTGTCTGATCTCTCAACACTTTGTTATTAATTCATATATTTTTATCACTTATTATTTTCTCTGTTTATCATTTTATTTTTAAATTTTATTATTTTGCTTTTACTTAACTGTTTTGCATGACCGATATTTGCGTGTGTTATTTTTATTAAATTGTGAAATTATTAACCCCGATACAGGCGAACCCTAGTGGGGTTAATAATTACATGCTAAAATATATGTACATAAATTGTGAAGAAGCAATAAATAAATAAATAAAATAAACTAGTCTTTCTCGATCTGGCCCGCCACGCAAACGTCCTAGACAAACCTCACCCCGTGAACCCGGGCACCCCTGCTAAGTCACCAAACGTATCAAACCACTTGGGATAACATATAGCAGGGGTGTTGGTAATCCAACTCATTCGTTCCGGCTTATCTAAGTCTTTAGAGGAAGCCACAAGCCAAAATTGTATATATTCTTAGTGTGCTTTATATCGCCACCAATATAGGAAAAAGGTATAAAAAGCGCTTGGCAAACGGAGCATGGAAATCACATTTTTTACTTTGTGTAAAGTTATAAGAAAGAAAAAAAGTTAATCAATGGAAACTGTCGCAGATAATTTTAGCAAAAAACAGTATTTTTTTTAAAGTTGTATCGCATATGCGTTCATACATTTTTAATGAAAAAATAGATACTTTAGTAGTTTACGCTAATATTGTTCATAAAGTATTCATTAATATGATTTTAATTCTACGCAATGGAAACGGTAGGGAAAGCTTTAATTTATCAATTAAGTTTTTTTAAGTCAGTACATTAAGTTTAAAATAAGGAAATTAACACTTCTGGATAACTCACAATCTTATCCACTCATTTTGTAAGAAAAAGATGCTTGAAGACACCCCTGTCACAAGCAACGCAACCTCGCTTCTCGTGCCATGCCGATCTGCTAAGAAGAGTTGTAACTTACCTGGAATAAAAGAAAGATGATTATTAGCTTACTTCGGAATTTTAATATCGCATAATAAACGTGATCAAAATAATGCCACCTACTTGTTACAATCGTTAAACAAACAGATAATAATTGAGCCCTTGCCCGGAACAATGCTGTATCCAACAATTTTACGATAAAAATTGAAAAAAACTAAACCAGTTATCTTTCATAAAATTTAATATTTAAAATACATAAAATATACAATTCTTAAGAGTTTTGATTGAAAATTCGTCTAGAAATGCAATTTAATTTGCGTTTATTACTAGAATTTACGTTGAATTTGTAGAATAATGTTGTATATGAACACTTTCACATACAACGTTATTCCACAAAAGTTTTTTTTTTACTCTTCGTACCTTAAAGAAAGCAACACGCTATTCTAAAGATAAATTGATGTTTTTGAGCTTGATGAAAATGAATGAATAAAACAATTTACGTTCTAGATATTGTCTTGAGATCAACATACAACATTATTCCACAAAACTGTTTCAACGGCTAAAAAGAAGGCTTAATAATATTTTTTCTGGACAAATTCTATTTTCCTGTATTCTTCAGCTTCTTGACTTTGAAGACTTTCTAGTTGAAGCCGTAAGACTTTCGTTTTATCCATTTATTCCCATAAATTAAACCAAGCGCCACGATTTTGATGAATGGCGTTATACAACATTCTTCCATCAAACCAAATTTTAAAATGCTCACACAGGCCTAAAAAAAATTTCATTCCTATAATAAACTCCTACCATAAAAGATGCGCATAATTATTAATATTTATTAACATTTTTCTATCAATAACTCAACATTGATAATTTTGTTGGAAACAACATTATTTTGGGCAAGGGCTCAATTAATAAGCAAAGTTAGTCTCAAGTGCATTAGTTAGGGACGTATATTTATTTTTAAGTAACAAACCCTTTCATAGTTCAAATTATTAGCCGCATGAAACCATTCTTATCTTTGGGGATGCTATGTGGAGTGATGAATGTTTTTTATGGAAAGGGGGAAAGGAAAAAGGTATGAGGGTGGGTAGGAATCTGGGGGTCAATGTCTCGAAGAGTGTTGGACGTATGAATCCATTCCCTAGTGCAAGGGAATGGGTTGAGAGATTCCTACTGTAAAAATTAAAAGGTTTTCCTTAACCAGTCTCTCCCGATACGTCTCGCCACGCAGTACGTAGGCAAACTCTTCCACCGACAAGACGTAGACAAACCTCACCCCTTGAACCCGAGCAGCCCTGCTAAGTCACCCAACGTAGCGGACCACTTGACCTATGGCAGGGGTATTGATTATTCAATAAATGGTCCCCGGGACAATGGTACCCATAACCGCCTCCCAAGTTGGGATATTATGAGCAGATTTTAATAACATTGGTTGCTTAGAAGTGTAGCAAGTAACGAAACGCCATTAAGACAAATTAAAAAAAATGGTCAACATTTGTGAATTTAAAAAAACGTTCCACAGCATTTAAAAATTCTTACATTTGTACACCGTATACCGCAACCAGTGGCTGTGCCACAACATCTTCTGTCTGATCTCATACTATGCTACAGCTCATCTCAGTTGCTAGTCGTAGGGATGAACAACACTTTAGAAGGAAACTTCCGTCTATGGAAGGCCGACCTTTACAGGCGACTTCAAGACACAGAACAAGGTCATTGATGCTGTGATTAATATAGGAAAAGGGTAATTAGCCGAGTGTCAATCAATCTGAGTTACAACCGTATAAGCAGAATCACACAAACGAACGAAGTTCTGTGGACATTATTGTTCTATTCAGGATGTAATTTAAAGTACGCTAGGTATATCAGAGAAATAACACATTGTTTCACAGGAAGATAAGAGTAAACTGATAAAATGCAAACGAATATTTTTGATATTGAGGGCGAATGACAGTATAGTACAAAGTAAAAGTACGAAAAGGTAACGTACGAACAATGGAAACAGCTGATTGAGTGGCGGTAAAGTTCGTTTCAACATTAGTAAAGACTCCAACTATTGAACGTAACTATTGTAACGTCTTGTACGTATATTATGATCAATTACATACATCCGATACCTTTTTTTATTAATTTATGAACGTAATAAATTAAAACAATAATTGCATGTCACGGTTAATAACAACATACTGGTGTGGCATTTGATCGTAAAATGACATCAGAAAGCATAAAAGGAAAACGTGTAAGTAGACTTAGGTAAAATTAATATTGACGGAAAATATATTATAGCATAGCTTTCTTGTACCTACATTCCATAAAGTCAAATAGACCCGCAACATTTGCATATAACTTCATGTAATCAAGATACAAGCGAGTATTTGTCATGCTAGATCATCGTATTGTTGGACGTGTTACTTATGTCCTTATGTGTTATCCTTAGTTAATGATTAAATCCTACAGTGATCTCTCAGTGCATTTACCGACTGTTAAAGAAGCCCCTGTGCTCAATGAAGTTATATAAATAGACTCACCATAGTCTCACACGCTTTTAAAATAATGTGGCAAGTAAGCAACACTCTTTTGTTTTAGCGGTTTTCAGTAATTTCTTAATTCAAAAGTTATTCATATATTAAAAAGTTATGCTACATTCACACTGAAGCCAAACTTCCAACTCGAACTTCCAACGCATGAACTACCCTTCTACGCAATCGTTCGAAAGTTTGAAGTTGGAAGTTGACCTCAGTGTGACCGTACCATAAGACAATTAAAGAATGTGTGTTTTTTCTCAAATGACGTACAAAATTGTCGGACGGGGAACATGAAAATTAATTGTATTGCTTATAATAATCGATAATAATAAGTAATTTGTGTGTATATATAAATTAAATGTTATTTCTTCACTTTTACTAATGTTTGCCGTGTAATGGAAACATTTTCTCATCATACAGGAGGGCATTTTAGTACTAAAGTACTAGAAATCGAGAAGAGTGCAATTGTCTTGTGTTTGGCTTCCCACTTTGAGATTTCTACCCCGCGTCTAAAGTATGTAACGTCTTTGCCTGTGCTATGATCAATCTGTCCAATTAAACCGATCTCTCGGTGGGTTTAATTCGAATTGATTACTAAATTTTGTACAGTGAACAAAACAAATTTATCTCTCAGTGCAATTTAACATCTAGTCTATTGATCCACTGGGATCCAGTGACAGCCAATCACCGAGACAAAGTAACCCTTACTTTGTCTCGGTGACTCGTCGTAGATATATGATATGTATATGGACAATAGCCAGTTAAAATAATAATCACATTATCGTCAATCTGTCCATATCCGGAGAGATTCACAAAATTACAAATCCAATAGTATCTACCTACTTACGCTTGCCAGGAGATGCTCCTCATGCTAGCTGTTAACGTAAGTGGCGGCATATTTTGGCATTGCTTCAATTCGGTTCTTTTCCTTCATCGAAATGCTTGGTATAAGTCTAAGTGACCAGCTCAGGTAGGGGGGCTCCATCGAAACCAGAGTTAAGTTAGCCTCTCAGAAACTGGGCGTACTTTACAGGGCCCGCAGATACTTTAATAATACACAACTGCTAACCCTGTACAAATCGCAAGTGCGCCCCACGGTTGAATTTGGCAGCCACCCCTGGTCTGGAGCTCCAAAATACCTAAAAAAAACCTTTGACTCTGTGCAGAAACGGGCGGTCCGTTTGATAGATTCTCGCATCTTAACAGACGGACTGCAATTTTAGACCATAGGCGTCAGGTGGGAATGCTGTCCTTGTTTTACCAGTATTACAATGGAAGATGCTTCGAAGAACTAGCGTCATTGATCCCCTCGGCACCGGTGCATAGTCGGGAAAAACGCCAAACACGCGCCCTACATTTGTACACGGTTGACATTAGTCACATGAGAATGGGTCGTTTCTATGACTCGTTCTTGAGTTCAACGGCTCGGCTGTGGAACGATTTGCCGGCCTCTGTGTTTCCTCCCTCCTGCAGCATGGGTCTCTTCAAGACCCATGTTCACTCCTTCCTTTCCTCAAAAAGACCCTCCACACAGCATCTTCAAAGATGACATAGGCCCTGAGGGAAGTTATTTTCCTCGGGGCCTCCTGTGTGGAGTTAATGTAAAAAATAAAAATTACAAAAGTAGATTTTTATTCAAATTCCTCGTACGAAAACGGTTTTGCTTGCGGCGTCAGGGTTGTATTCTTAGCCGGATTCTTAAATTTCAACCGTAGACTCTAAGCTATTAATATTTTTATATGATGATGAACATTTCAATTGCCCAAATCAATTACGTTTCTTCCATCTACACATCCGCTTCTCTGCGTGTCTACATTTGAAATTACGACCTTAAGACTGTTCTTAAAGCTTTATATTATTTATGTTGGTCACATCGTGATTCAGCACATACATATAACGTGTAACTTGTACAGTATGTAATAACATATTAATCTATTTTCTCAAAACCGACACGAACATATTTTATGAAATAAGTTGGCATGAATGAGCGAAGCAGACCTTGAAGAGAGAATATCAAATAATGTAGCTGGCCAGAAGACTGAAATAGGTACATTTGAAAATAATAATTATCAAAGAAATTAAAAGTGAAAAAATATTTATTTCTAATCAAAATGAATCTTAACTAGGTACCTGCTAGACATCTCACTATCTGGCAATCAACGGAATTGTTTGGGATAATATTTGATGAACTGATTAGAAGTTTAGAATCAAGAAGGATATCATAATATGTTTAGCCCTTATGATACCCTTATAGTTGGCCACCAGAAATTATAATTATAAAAAATATAATTTTTAGTGCATTATTTACCAATTTCAAACCTTAAATCGACTTCATAAGCACCTTTAATAATAAGTTGGTATGGTATGATATCAAACGAATTTTTTTTTTTTTTTTATATTATAATATTTAATCGAGGCTTCTGACTCGCATACTGCTGTCATTTTTTGCCTCATCTGTTTTATTTATTTTAAGGTTTCATTTTTTTTTTTTTTTTTTTAAATATATCCTATATATTAATGTTGCAATATTAATATATGTATGTATCTTTATAAAACAATGTATCATATATTTTCCATGTTGCACCATCTAATGAATTTCATGAGTCTTGAAATGGCATAGTAGTCGGTTGAAGCTATCAAATTATGAATTTCCGATGGGTTTGAGGTCATCAATATTGTTACTCTCTGTTGTTCAAATTTAATGCACTTTGTGAGAGTGTGTTCAATGTCTTCAAATTCTTCACATATAGAGCACATTGGAGAATCAGAGAGGCCTAACAGACACAATACTCTTCCCATTAGTGCATGTCCGGATCTTAATCTAAAAATGACTCTCATTTCTGATCTCTTCAGATTGGTTTCAGTGAACCATGGTGTTTTAAAGGGTTCTTTTTGAAGCTTTCTATACCATACGCCCTTATTGGCAGATAAATTTTCAAAATGCTCATTCCACATATTATTACATAGTAAATGTATTTTTTGGGAGTAATCTTCGTTATCTGGCGTCCAGTCATACTCGTGACCTTTCACCCCTGCTTCGTCTGCCAACAAATCCGCCTCTTCATTTCCATGTATCCCTACGTGAGATGCATTGTAAACGTATGTCAATGTCTTTCTGATGTAACTTCATTAAGTGCTCTACAATATTATATGCTATTTTTCTGCAGGCAACTCCTTTCGAAACACTCTTTATATGTTGAAGCGCACTTTTGGAATCACTTAATATAAGAATTTTATTCCAGTTGTTTCCATCTGCATACTTCACCGCTTCTTTGATTGCTATCAATTCTGCATTCATAATAGGGCAGTCTTTGTTCAATTTTATTTGACGAGTGAAGTTGTTTTGCATTGATATGAAGGCAGCTCCAACTTGTTCAACTTTTTTCGATCCATCGGTATATATCTGTTTAAAGCCTGAGTATTTGTTAATTATCATACCATTTACGACGTTACTAATTTCACTCAATGAGAGTTGTCTTTTGGGGTAATTGAAATTGTCAATCTCAACTGAAACACATTCCAAATCGATTGCTCCTACCCAGGTTTCTAGAGAGTACATATCTAGACATTTATTTGAATTTGTTTTCCAATACATTGTTTCTGTACAAGTTTGAACCATCAAAGGTAATTTTTTATTATTCCAGTACTTGTTTTGGGTCAAGGATTTTAGTTTGAGGACCTCTGAAACCAGTGGATTATTTTCAGTTGATACAGCTCTAAGCCAAAATCTTGCTGCCAGTTTCCAAGCTCTTATGTGTAACGGGGGGGCACTCATTTCACTTTGTAAAACATGCACAGGAGTTGAGTTCAAGAAGCCTCCACATATTCTTAAAGCTCGCGATTGGATTCTCTCTAACTTTTCAATGTTGCTTTTGGTAGAGTTATGGAAAAGTATACTACCATAGTCTAATCGACTTCTTATGAGAGATGTGTACAATCTTCTCATATGAAGTGGGTGAATTCCCCAACTTTTACCTGACAAGACTTTCAAAATATTCATCGGCTTATTCAATTTTAGACAGGTGTTACTTATATGCTTATTCCAAGCGAGTCTATAATCCAACCACACACCAAGAAACTTATGGTTGTCTACTCTTTCTATAAGTACATCATTTATTTTAATATTCAGAACATTTCGTCTCTTTCCTCTTGCGAATATACATATTTTCGTCTTATGTTCTGATATTTCGAGTCCTTTTATTTTAAGAGCATTCTGTAGTTCTAACAACGCTTTTTGTATAACATCTTCACATGTTTTTACTTTCGAACTTGAAAAATATATACCAAAATCATCAATGTATTGTACGCGCTTCACTTGGGGATAATTTCCAATACCAGTAGTTCCAATATTAAAAAGGAGGGCAGACATGGGATCTCCTTGCGGTAGACCTCTCGAGCATGTTTGTACGGCAAATATGTTGGGTTCTTTAATAATAACGATTCTTTGTTTAAAATATTCCCAAATATATTTAATAACTTTCCCCTTAATGCCTTTAGAGATCAGAACTTTAATGACTTCTTCGATCTTTATGTTGTTGTATGCGTCTTTAATATCTACAAAAGCGGCAATTGTAACAGCATTGGTTGTTTGGGCAACTTGAATCTCTGTAACCATTCTTCCCAGGTTATCCATGGTCGACTGCTTTCTTCTGGATCCTATTGTAGACTTGTCAAATAAGAAATTACTTTCTAAATACCATTCTAATCTCCTTGTGATTATAGAGTTGAAAGTTTTGCAAAGACACGAGATTAAGGAGATTGGTCTTATAGAGGTCATGAGGTTCGGGTCTCTTCCGGGTTTCATTATAGGAACAATTTTAACCTGTTTCCATTGCATTGGTATAGTGGAAGTTCGTAAAATTGAATTATATAAATCCACCAAAACTAATTGGCAAGAGGTAGGTAGATTAGTTATCATGGAGTAGGATATCAAATCTGTGCCTGGGGAGGTATCAGTGTATTTCAACGCCGATTTTAATTCAGAGGCTGTTATCGGTTTGTGAATGCCAGAAGTCTCGAATTTATTGCAGTGCCGATTTTTTGTACTTCAAACATATAATTACACTTAAAACTCTTTACTGTTCGCTGGTTTGCCCTCACCTTGAATATGCTAGTGTCATTTGGTCTCCTTTCTATTCTGTCCACATTTGTCACATCGAATCCGTATAACATCGTTTCCTAAGAGGAATTGCTTGGAGGTTGGGTCTTGAAAGAGGCGAGTACTCATATGATGAAATTGAACACATTTTAAACATTTCTTCTTTAGAAAAACGTAGAAAGGACTCTGAGATTTAATTTGCATATTTAAAATTATAATAACTGATACACCTGCATTGTTACAACTCATTCAGTTCAACATCCCTTCCCTTAGACTCCGAAATAATGAATTGCTGTTCCTCAATCAACATTCTACTAATTATGGATACCATTCTCCCTTATCCAGAATGTCGAGACTTGTCAACCCAAGTCAAAGCATTGATTTTTTTGGTGTAAAACTAAATGACTTTCGGCAGTCGATACGCAATATTTAAAAGATTCTTCATGCTTTGACTTGTAGTGTCTTCTATATGTCGTTTTTACATTTCATATTGTCATTGCTATTAATTTACATGTGCTCTCCCTTCACTGTCATCTCTGTTTTTTTTTATTCGTGTTTATGTTTTAATGGACTATTGTCAGTAAATTAATAAATAAATAACTACGCTGGTATATAACACCTTATACCGACCCTAACTGTCCAATACCTACTGATGTATTTATGTTTTTAATGGGAAAAAACATCAAAAATGTCACAGGAGACTAAAATTTCATTTACATTAAATTTTTAAATCCAAGTATGACAGGAAACACTGGTTAAAGTAAGTCAAGTTCGTCCGTTAACATCCTGTATAAACAAATAGTTTTATCCTTGATGCATTTGAATGAAAATATGTTTTACACTTTTGTTATTCGGCGGTACATCCTCTCTGCATACCCATTTGGGGACACTTTTTATATTTTTATATTTTTTTATATTTTGTATAAGTAGGTATACCGTATTTTCTCCAAGTCAAATGCATGCAAACTCCTTACAATTTCAATGTTTTCTATCTAAAATGGGTTCCTACCTAAATAATTACAGTACTGCAGGTTTGTGAGTGGAAGATGCTCTTAGTACCCTCCCTGGTGTAAGACCATCATTCAGATTTGAAACTTTGCTTGAAATGACTTGAGCCACGTTTGGGGGCCAGATCTGAATAGCCAGATACTTCCCCACCTTCATATCCCCCATCTCCTTCCTTCCCACTACCTCCAGTCTAACAATACACCCCAAATTGGTATCTTCTATTGTAAATGGTTTAAAGGTGGTTCATTTTACAAAAAACGCAAAACAGGAATGAATTTAGTATTATTTTCACCAGTTCTTCATATTTATTTTATCAGGCTGTACAAAATATCATTGAAGTATGGCCAGCAAAGACAAATTTTAAAAACCTAATATGCGTAGGTAGTTTAGCCAATTAAAATGGATACTTTGGGACAGGTATTCTTTAAATCTCTCTTTACAAATACTCTCCAATCGCTTTTACTTTTAACAATCAATTCACTTCAAATCACAGCATTGATTCAATCACGATTGAGTTTTTTCGTTGATCAGGGGAAATCTAACACCCGCATTCCATCTCAACACACGAAGATGCTGGCCGAATCATGCAGATTCAGTTAAAGACCACCGGATAATTTGAGGACGGTTGGTTTCAAAGACATCCAAAATGATTGACTTGTCCTGTTATGAAATCATTTCTGTGAGCTGGTGGCAAACCACGTGACTATATTTTGGCACCAGGAGGGTTCGAGAATGCTTTGAATTGACCACGACATCAGTCGTAGTCAGTGTCGATGAGCGCCCATTGAAATAAACCTGCACAACAAAAACTAATAAATATTAGAACATTTCATTATCCGAACTCACACACCCCTCATAAATTTCTCCTTAAAACTTCATATACCCCTTTTCTCCAAAAAAGACCCTCCCTACAGCATCCCAAAAGATGACATAGTTTTTTAGACGAAAGTTGATGATGACTTGTGTCGATGGTGACTCGTATCGAAGCTATCCAGTGGAGGATGTCATGATTACTGAGAATAATAAACCTGTTGTCATCGATTGGATGATGCTACGAAACCTTTAAAATTAATATCTGCCAAACGCACCCAGAATTTTCGAATTGCTAATGTTCGGTGATTTCATTTTTCTGAGAATTATTATATTTTGGTAATTTATAAATTAATACTGCTTCTGTGAAGCGATTTCGTGAAAGTTACATTCATGATTGTCAGTGGTTGAGTGGGCATAGCGCTTGGATCCCATCCGGGCGTTGCGTGTTCAATTCCTCGGCTGGCTAAGTCCTCCATCACAACACAAGCAACATTTTCAGCTTTCTGTGGTGGTAGTAGGAGATTTTCAAACATTGTTGGGTTATTCGTAACCCGGGAATGTTTGTCTTTCTTTAAAAAAATAAAAAAAAATAATGATGGAATTGAAGAAGGCTTTTGCTTGGAGAAGACTATGTGACAACGCGCAGTTTGTACACCTTCACAAAGCGAAATAACAACTGCCGTGCGTATAGAAGAAAAATGTTGTAATTGCCAAATTTGCGTGAATATTACAAAAAAACACCACAATTTTATCTGACAAAAAAATTTGCATTTTCTACGAAATAAACTTAGTAGGTACCTTCGCTCGAAGTGACAATGTATATTATATGCGGGTAATAAATAATGACAATAAAATAACTTTGTTTTAATTCCACTAAAAAATAAAAACTCTTTCTAGTTCTTATTTATTTTAGGGAAATAATTAGTTAACAGTTGGATTAATTTATACATGCAAAATTAACCTAACTGAGAAACCAATGATAGATTTACTCATCATATTATTATATCGTGTCCAGAAATTAAACAGTAATCTTGCAACTAAAATATATCACATTATTAGTGGTACAAAATATATACGTCATTATATAGTATAGTTATCATTACATTTATGAAGTTTTGTACTCATTTAATACCTTTTTAAAGCACTCGTGACAGATATTTTATATTTATTTTCGTCACAATTGAAAATATCTACATCAGATAGAATGTTATCATATTTATGTTGAAGACAGTCTTATAAGGCAAGCATTTTGGTTTGAATTTGTTTTACAGTGTTTTTCTTTAAAAATATTACACGAACGTTTGATTGTTATTGCACTGCATGTGAAATCGACCACCATAACATGGGGCATCAGCCTAGCTTGGTGGTCGAAAAATCCTCTAATAAATGTAACCATCTAATCAATTCGGCCATCAATCAATCAGTTCGGCCTGAACCTTTAGTAGGGTTGAATGAATTTTTATTTTTAAATTAGCTCCACACAGAAGAAAAAAACTCCCTCAGGGGCCGTGTCATCTTTGGGGATGCTACGTGGGGGGTCTTTTTATGGAAATGAAGGAGTGGAGAAGTTTTTAAAAATTTATTTACGAACAAATAGTTCATTAATGATATTACAATAATACTAATAAAATGACAGTGAAAGGAGAGTACATAATATAAATGAAGAGCATTGACAATATATAATTATGGAAATATGTTAAAAACATATAAAAATTTAATAAATAAGAAGTTAGATTTGTCAAATAGCCCCATTTTTAACATATTCCCCTAACCTACGCCATATTTTACCCCCTCCCTCTTAGGTATCTAACAAATCAGATATCTCACCTACCAAAGAGGAGGGAAAAAGAACAAAAATTTGATGTTCTTTCTCCCTCTTCTACTGTTAATTTAAACGCTGTATTTTATTTAATTTATTTTATTCAACCTTGATGAAGGTTAAGGCTGAACCAAAACCGGTTGGTTAAAGATATATAATAAAATATTAATCAATTGCGCGTTTGACAGATTGAAATACGTCATTTTGTGTCCCTGACATTTACCTAATTACTGTACTTGTGTATGCACTGCTATTAGCTCTCATACAAACTGCTCAAAATTCCAGGCTTCGGGTCTTTGACTCAAGGCTGCCATAGAGCTATTTATGTGCACTTTTATACTGTACAATTTCCTGTTTCATTGAAAATTATCCGGCGCGTTGCTCCCGCTGAGAAAAACATAATAATTTCTATTATCTTACCCGTGTTTACGTGAAAACCATTAAAAGCCAACGAAATAGTAAAATCATGTACAAGGTGTGAATAAATACGCAGTAAAAATGAAACAACCTTTTTATAAATTGCCACGTGAGAGGTGTGTGAAAATGACCCGCACGTTGTAAATAAACTACGTGCGTAATCATTAGAGTAAAATCCAATTAATCAAGCTTCATACAAGTAAAAATCCGTGTTCTCACTTAGAATTTGTATTGAAATATTACGTTTAAGCATGTATTATTGAAGTCATCGAGACGGTGTAATTGCGGCATAAGAGAAAATATTCACTACTAGAACCAATCACTTGGCTCAGAACGTAAACGGCGGTTACGGGTTTATAATAATTTAGTATGAAACAGTTACGCGTTATATGCTCGTTAGTATAATGGTTCAAGTCCAGTTCTACGGCTGTGAGTTTAATTAGAATAATTGGCTGATCATAATATACCCTTAGGTGAACTTGGACCGGTAAACCAATAACATCAGACGTTGGATGTTCACCGAAGCCAGTGCAATGTTTTCAATGCAATTTCAACAATTCGTACAATTTAGAAATATTAGAATGTCTTACTATAAAAACTATAGCGGGTTTCTGTACAATTTAATAAATCATGTAAAATTTATAACATTTAAAAATTAATAAATAAAATAGAGTTTTGGGTATTTGGGAGGTGAAATTAAACCTAATTGAGGCTAATTTATTCACATTTCGTAACTAATTTATTCGCATTTCGGAACAACTAACATAGCGTGTTTCAGTTATTTTTGTCCAATAGACCATTTTGTTCAATATCCACTTTAAAATTAAAAATAAATTATAAAAGAAGATAGTTAATCATTTAACTAAGAGTTATTTAAACTAAAGAGACCTTTATCTTTATGGAAATAGCTTTATCTTAAACACCTATCATAATATTTAATTGAAACAATGAAAGAAAACCTTCTCCTCCTGTAAAATTTTCTAATGATCTGATGGACAAATACGAACTAAAGTAACGATAGGTCTTATAGTAATCATTGGGTCTCCCTTACTATCATGATTAAAAATATGATCTAAACGGTATTCGAAAGAGAAAACAACACGCTTTATATTCAAATCCAAAGGTTCACAAAAAAAATTAAAATGTACACCTTTATGAAACCAAAATTTTGACCGTAATTTGAATAAAATTTATGAAATTTTGGGAATTTTTTATTTATTATTATTTTTACACGAAACGACAAAAAAGTGAATTGACGATAACGTTCTAATACATTGACCTAATAAAATATGTGAGTTTTCGTTATCAGTAATTTTAATTACAAAAATCTTAAGTTGAAACATTTTTCATCTTCAAAATTTCATATTTCAAAAATGATATGTTTATTTCGAAATGAAAAATTTGAAAGCGTGTTCAAATCACCTTTCAAAAACAGTTTTCAGCTTTCGTATGCGTTCAGAAAAATTTCAATTTATTTTGATTATATTGCAAAGCGAAAATATTTTGACCTTCCGGTAAATTTTGGGGATCGCTGGCAACGGTTAATACGCACTTTTTTTTGAAAAAATCTTTCGATTCACCTTAATTACATTAAAAGACAACTATTTGCATTGGGGGAAGTGGAAAATATTTTTGTGTAACATGGTTTGTGATACAAAAAAAAGTGCCCCTTTATAACGCCTACTCGCGTCAAGGCAAGAAAAACATCCCAGTTTTCAAGTATTTTAGCGGCTACGCTAGGTTTGTGTAACATGGTTTGTGATTCTGGCGTACAATCTCACAAGACGAAAGCTAATTTTAATTTTACGTAATGAAATTTAGAATGAAATATTTTCCACTTCCCCCAATGCAAATAGTTGCCTTTTAATGTAATTAAGGTGAATCAAAAGGTTTAAAAAAAAAAGTGCATATTAACCGTTGCCAGCGATCCCCAAAAATTAATGACCTTCCGACTGAAATAGACTTGAGGCCCGAAGGTTTGAATGAACTTCGAAGAAACTAACTAATCTTAAGTCGGTTTCTCATTGCTGAGGATCGTTAATTTATTTTATTTATTTATTTATTGTTTGTTTGTAAATATTACATAATACAATATAATGAACTTAAAATGTCCAACTAGGCAATTGCCCGTTTTAGGACATTCCAATATGATAATGTTTTTACATGTAAATTATAGTAAATTGTAGTAAGTTATAGTGTTGACTATTCTGTTGGTAAAATAATACATATGTATATTCATATTCTAGAATATTTTCAGTTATACCATGACATTTTTTACTATTGTTTAGCTGACATAATAAACTAAAGTAATATTAATAGATAAATCAAGAAAAATGAATTTGAAAATGAAAATGAATGAAGAAATTCTGTTGGTAAAATAATACATATATATATTCATAAAACTAGTATACTTTCAGTTATACCACGACATTTTTTTTTACTATTGTTTAGTTGACATAATAAACTAAAGAAATATTAATAGATAAAACAAGAAAAATGTAAAATAAAAACTGAAAGTAAAGAAGGAACTTTTCCTTTAAGGAAAAATATCACGCAGAATTGAGCAATTTTCGAACTTACTTTATGTAAAACTTCTACTCCAATTTCCATGGTGGACAAGGATCCTTCACTCCTCGCGGTCCAGCGCTGCGTGGAGAGCCAAGGACTACCGACGTACCGGAGACCAGTGAAACTTAGTCATTACAGCTTATTGGTGACGTTCCTCTGCGTCTTCTGCCTTCCACTTTGCAAGTGACTATGAGTTTCTCCAAAGTTGGACTCAACAGTTTGGCGATCAACGTGTCCAAGATATCTTAAGATACATTATAGGCAGATAAATGAACGCCTATTGTGGATGCCTGACTCATCCAGAATAGGCCACTTGCATCACATTTAAAAAAAAAAAATTCCGGTTTAGGCAAATATTCTAAGACATTCTGTATTTTTTTATCGTATTTTTGAAATCCTGGGGATTTTTTGAAAATTTCAATCCGAAAAATCAGAACACTTTTTTTAAACCGGAAAGACGGGACATAATTTTATAGGTGTGAAAAAACGATAATTACATAGCCGAAAATTATTTAAAAAAAAAGAACGTTTTCCTGACGAATGGCACAGGAGAATAACGAGGCATACCAAAAATATTACATCTCATAAATATTTTTTTCCTTGATCCATCTTATTAATCATAAATCATTATAATGTATAGTGTCTATATTACTAAATTCAATGTAATATACTTGTACCTGTAAATTATAATAACAATAAGAATATTATAAAATTTTATTTTGTTAAAATCAGCACCATAATCATTATACCTCTAAAATACGTACCGACATCATCTTCACGTTCTGAAGAGAACCCCGTACATCGTTAAATGTACGGGGTTCTCTTCAGAAGATCTGTCAAAAAGTCAAACCAAATGATAAGTTCGCAGAGAACAAACAATAAATCTAGTGAACGAATTCAAAAATTCGCCTGAAATCAAAGTGATGCCATATAAAAAAAAAATCAGTGTGGAATTTTACAAAATTAATAGGAACATTTTTGGAGACGGGACATTTTCATGTAGTGACGTCACAAGCCCAAATAATGGATTTATTTATTTAAAAATTAAAAAAAACTGTACATTTCTAAACAATTTTACTAACATTTTCTTAATCTTAGTAAAAAGATATATCCACATGATTTTTTCCAAGTCGTTATGAAATCCATGCAAGTGGCCTATTAACACATTTGTTCTTCTGTCTGTCCATGGAATGCTAAACATTTTTCTCCAGCACCATATTTCGAGGACGTCTATTCGCTTTTTTTCACTGGCTCGAAGTGTTCATGCTTGGTACAAATCAGTTATAAATAATATATTTAATTGACTATAAAGGCGTGTTCCTATTAAATATCGATCGACAAAAATATACGTATATAATTAATGTGCGGAGTAATTATTTGATTTTTGATTGCTCTAACGGGGGAACACCGTTATCAAACCTGTTGTCAAATTTGGTGCAAAGTCTTTGAGAAAGATTCTAAATCCGCAATTGCGTACAAATTAAATAATTAGGTTTTATTACATATGACGTAGAATTAATAAATCGTCATTTAAAAACGATTAAAACACCATCACATTAAAACACACTGTTTGGTTGGTACGACTGAATGTGTTGATGGTGACGATACGAATGAATGTTTGCATATTGAGCCAATAAAACTCAGATTTGTTTGTATTTTAAAAATTATTATAAGCAATAATTATCAGCCTGAAACACTCATCAACATTGAAAAATCTTGAGAAAAGATACTTGCCGCCAACGGGACTTGAACCCGTGTCCTGATTGCCGGTCAGCTGCTCTTGACCACTGAGCTATGGGGGCTTATCAAATACCCGCCAAATAATTCAATATATACTAGTGTTTCATTCAACAATTACTGCTTATTATATTTTTTCCACCTGAAAACAACCAACTTTATTTTTGCGAGAGAGACATTGTAAGTGTTAAATCCCTCGCTAGGTGGCGTCGAGACAAATTATGACCACAGTTATTGGGGAAAATACTTAAACTTGTCAAATATTAATTATTATTTTTAATTTATAAACTAACGTTTAGACAAGATTTTTATGCATAGCACAAAGGGTAACAATTATTATAAGCAATAATTATCAGCCTGAAACACTCATCAACATTGAAAAATCTTCCGAGAAAAGATACTTGCCGCCAACGGGACTTGAACCCGTGTCCTTCTGATTGCCGGTCAGCTGCTCTTGACCACTGAGCTATGGGGGCTTATCAAATACCCGCCAAATAATTCAATATATACTAATCTTTCATTCAACAATTAATGCTTATTATATTCACTTATCCCTCCACACAGCATCCCAGATGACATAGGCCCTGAGGGAAATTATTTTTCTCAGGGCCTCCTGTGTGGAGTTAATGTAAAAAAAAAAAAAAAATATTATTAACCGGCAATCAGAAGGACACGGGTTCAAGTCCCGTTGGCGGCAAGTATCTTTTCTCGGAAGATTTTTCAATGTTGATGAGTGTTTCAGGCTGATAATTATTGCTTATAATAATTGTTACCCTTTGTGCTATGCATAAAAATCTTGTCTAAACGTTAGTTTATAAATTAAAAATAATAATTTATATTTTAAAGATCTTGTTTGTACATAATATTAAAAAATCGTCATTTAAAAACGTTTAAAACACCATCACATAAAAATGCTCTGTTTGGTTGGCACGACTGAACCTGTTGTTGGTGACGTCACCAATCATAGAACATTTTGTCGTGGTTTTGTTTGCATATTGAGCCAATGAAATTCAGGTTTTGTTTATATGTTAAAGATCTTCCGCTTTGAAAATCGAGTTTGCAGAATTATCGTAGGCCTTGGGCGAAATGTTGTAATAGGAACGTGAAGATACAGGAGCAACCAAGAAATATGTTAAATGAAGACCTCTTATCAGCAGAGTAAGCGCCAGTCAGCTGATTTACATGGGTTATGATTGCTGAACATGTAAGGAAAGAGCCACTAAGGCGATGTACAAAGTTAAGCCATATCTGGTAACAGGTCTTTAAGAAGACCAAGGCCTCGTTTCACGGACAAGGTGCCAGCGAGGTTAGGACAGAAGGATTTCTGGGAACAAATAAATAGTTAAAGATAGGGAGTTCAATTTGGGAAGCGGGTAAGGGTATAAGTGCCTCCGTTCACGAAGATACTTACAAGATACTCGATCCTCGTGCCCGTTCACGGCGCTACGCGGTGGCTGTCGGATTCCAATCAGTATCACGATACCGACAGTGCTGATCGCACGCGACGCTCGCATCATTTGTGTCCGATACTTATTCGTTTGACGTTTGACAGAAATGGCGTCGGAACATGAAAGTAATGTTAGATTTGTTCTGGAAGTGGAAAAAATGCATGTTTACATAACTATACTTTACCAGAATACGTAAGAAACGATTTAGTGGAGAAGGCATGGATTGATGTTGGAAAAAAAGTCATATGACATCGCATGACAGCGTGTTCACTCCACGGCTGCACGTGAAAAATGACCAAGTTCAGTACATTTCGGATAGCGCCGTGTACGGAGACTAGCATTAAAAAGAGGTATATCAGCAGGGTACTTGTGGTTTCGTCACAATTACGTAGATTGTAAGTATCTCCATGAACGGAGGGCCTAAGGGTACCCTCGAGCAGGGAACCATTTTTTGGAAAACCAACAACTCAGCCGTATGTCACTCCAAATGTTTCTATATATTTTTTAGATTTAACAGGGATTTATCGGTCTTCATGGGATGAGAATACACACAACGAAGAAACGATTCGTTCTCATGAAGCCAAATATAAACGGGTGTTCCGCTCGTATCCGTCGAGTTTCACGCACGTGCACCGACCGGTGCACCGGGGATAGCTCCACACATCATCCCGAAAGATGACATGCCTTAAGGCGATCCACTAGTTCAGGAAAAAATCGAAATCGGAATTCACGCCCTTTATGGGAGGAGTTTAAAAATACTTGAGAAAAAGCTTTTGGAAAGGTTGGAAAAGGTATTTGAAAAAATTTTTTTACAGGTTGATTTCGTAAAGGCCTTTAAAAAATATTAATTCCTGTTTTACGCATTGTTTATTATAAGAAAATTGAAATTTAAAATTGATTTCGCGAAACTAAGTGACGTTGAGTCACACGACTGTCTCCCGCTCCGGTTGGGGCGTGACTGATACGAAATAGGTGTTGCCCAGTGCATGGTTCTTGTGCCCATGCCATAAGGGTCACTTCAAGAATCCAAATTCGTAGAGTGCGGGCCGTATTGATTGATGTCAAAAATATCAACGAGAAAATGCATATTTTATTTTATTTTGTGAAGTTCGGGCGTAAATATAATTTTTTTGCGATTATTATAAAATAAACTAAATTTGCCACATTATACAATAAAACCAAATCCGAAAAGGGGTTTATAAAGTTTATAAGGTTTATAAACATAAGGGGTTTATTGGACTTGAAAGTGTTTTTTATATACCTTATACTTTATTTTTTTAAAGGCTTTTTAAAAGACTTATAAAAAAAACGACCTATATCTATTCTATATCTATATTACTTCTAAGCTATCAAATTTTCAAAACAAAAACATGTGATTTTGTATGATTTTGCATTATTTAGTATGGCTTCATCTTAAGGGAAATTATTTTCCTCAGGGTCTTCTGTGTGGAGGTCATGTAAAAAAGGAGATTGGCTTCAATGGAGTGAAACTTAAACACCTAAAATTAATTTCAAAATTAGATTTCGTTCCATTGAATGTAGAAATGGGACATGATAAATTACATTTTGATCTAAATAAATAATCAATAAAAAATATATGCAGGTTTGACCATTCGATTAAACTGACTAAATAAAGCAAATTAAAAAATACGCTAGTTAAATGTGTATAACATTCCGATATTCTATAACAAACAACTACGAAAAATTCAATAAAAATCGTGGAACATGTCAAAAACACAACACACAAAATTGCCCAGTTGTACTTCATATTATTATAATGGGCTCAGTTAGTTAGAAACAATTTTTGATTTGGTTTTGTGACTGTTATGTGTAATGACCATTATTTGTGGGCAAAGTATTTTACTTTCTAAGTAGTGTTCCAGTCGTTATAAACGAACCGTTTGACGGACATTGTTAGGTAATGCTTTTTACTGTTACGAAAATCTAGATTTGCGACCGCCATAATGGAAGTTGGTCCATTAACTGGTCAAATCGCAGCTTCTGCTAATAAAGAGATAATACGAACAGATTTAGATTGACGATATGATAATAGATTTTGACAGATTGAATTAACATTTTGTATGGTGCAATAAAGAACTTTAGAGATTTTGAAATTATTTGTCAAACCAATTGCATTTGATCGTCAGTTTGACAATAATGCTAAATTTGTGATTTAAATATATATTACACTGCTCAAATACCACAACATTTCGTGCATTTTTGTTGCTTGCAACAAACACTGCTCTTTATTATAAGTGAAAAAATATGTGATATCACACAATAAGGCCAGTGTTGTTATGAAATTCCTAATATGGTAAATGCTGTGACTGAAGGACATATAAAGGAGAAGGACATACCGGTTGTACCTGGATTGTAAGATCTGTGAACCAAGCAAAGTTAAAATCCTTCGGGTACTTGGGGGTACAACCTATGTGCTGTATGTATCGTTAGCCATTCAAATAGATCGATTTATTCCGGAGTTTTATTACCAAAGGGAAATGTCAATCCAATTCAATTTAAATAAAGGCATAGTTAAGTAGCTAGAAAGTTGCTTTAATTGACTCAGCACACAAGGAAACGTTGCTGAATTTTTTCCAAGAATAATCTAATAGTCAAAAAAGATAATTAAATATTGATGACATTATGTAAACAACGTGTTGAGCGTTCCGAATTTTTATCTATTTATAAAATAATTTCCTTAAACTATGTTATTTATTTAGATAATATCTGTACATTTTTCGAGCCGAAATGGTAATTATATGAAATTCCCTCGATAGAAAAAAATCGCAAAGTATGCTCCGAAACTTGTTAAAATACATTTATTGGTTATTTTACTTGTTAAAAGTATTAAAAAAAATTCACGGTGTACCTTTATGCTACTTTAAATATATGTGGAGAGATTTTGCTTTGAATATTATCGGAGACGGAACATTTTCGTGTAGTGACGTCACGAGCCGAATTTATTTATAAAAAAAAAATTGTGAAAATCTAAAAATTTTTAGTAACATTTTCGTAATCTTAGTAAAACAATCTATCCACACGATTTTTTTCAAGTCATTTTGAAATCCACGCAAGTGGTCTATTGGTGAGAAAGATGATGTTGCGGGTTGTGTAAGTTATCTTGCATCCTACGTCCGAGATTATGATCTAAAATCTGAATATGATACGATCTTGCAAATTGTTGCATCTCTGACGAAAATCTCTTTAAATCAGCAAAAATACGAGCAGAGAAATGGTTACAAGACAGAAGTGTCGTTTATCAAGTGAATTTTCCAATTGTTATTATTTGAATCTTATATCTTGGTTTGAAGTGATATCATTGCAGAAATCTGAAGTTTATCTCTTTTGTCTTAGGTCAAAATATTCATGATGACTATGACAAGAATCTATTTTTATCCATAAAAGTGTTCCTTACCATATTATGCTCATTTGACAAATCGCAGTTGCACGATGGTTTCCAATTAAAATTGTTACCAAAATATTGACTCGGCATATACAGGGTGTTAAGGGACGTACTTGACTTACTTTAACCAGTGATTCCTGACATTATTTGGAGTAAAAAAGGTCTGCGGTGACATTTTTGATATTTTTTTTTTTCTACAAAAACATAAAAAAATTGTAGTTGTTGAACAGTTGGAGGCGGGTTAAGGGGTTCGTCGGACACCCGGATGAGTGACCAGTGACGACATGAGGAAGAAAATTTTTTTTGTTTGATTTTGAAGAAAAAAAGTTTGAAAAAAAGATAAAAAGTTGTCAAAAAAGTCACCGGAGAACAAAATTTCATTTACATTTTTTACTTCAAATAATGTCAGGAATCACTGGTTAAAGTAAGTCAAGTACGTCCCTTAACACCCTGTATCTGAGTCTGAATATAAGAGGAAAGTGAAACATGAACATAACTTGTTCCCGAATATAACTTGCCCAAAATATTTCAATTCAATCAATTTCAGTGCCGGCATCTCGGGCGTTTATTTTGTTTTCATTTAAGTACATAGTTTTCTTTTACCCACCTCACTAGACAGTCTGTTCCGAGACGGGTAAATAACATATTATATTTATTAAAAAGATATGCATTAAGAATGATATGTATGTATATAAAAAGATAAAAATATATGCATATATGTACACATACATGCACATACGTATTGTTGTGATATTAAATATTTACATGTTGTATTTATTATTTGATAAATTTCCATAAAAAGGTTGCATACGTAATATAAGATTACACATGAAGATAAGAAAATGTGAATACGGTAGGTACATGATTATATAAATGTTGCTAGCAAGCAGTACCCTGCGTATTTATTATATTTGAATATTATATAGTTTTGTGAGTAATTATAAGAAAAGTGAATGTCCATAAAATATACTCCTGTTAGTTCTTTAGGATATTTCGAATGTCTGTTCTTTCCTTTTGAGTCAACCATATTACAAAACTTTTGAACAGCCAGTTCAGATTATTTGTAAATTTTTGTTTGTGTTAGGAAGATATTGAAAATGTGTAGAGCAAGGAACGATTCATTTTTTTTTTTGCGAACGTTGATTTGATATAGGGAACTTGAAAGTGTTTATTGATTTTTGCTTATGTGTTGAGATGATGCTTTGATTTAGTTTTAATATATGATCTTACTTATAGTTTATGTATCTACGTCTAGTAATTTGTTTTTAATCAATAGCTGTTCTGTCGGATGTTGATAAGGTTTTTTAAACATGATTTAGCAGGTTACTAAGTAATATAAGAAATTGTGATTCTCCAAATAAATTGAGATGTATGCTGAAAACGTGGTTACTAAGTAGAGGTACTTTATATTAAGTCACGTGTGATATTTGTGACAATTTGCATAGTTATATTTAAAGAGTTATATAATAGTTAGTAATAATATTATGTACGTATGCTTACGTTGTAATTGAACAAACATTGTACTTTATCAATCATTGTACCTATTTGAACATTAATAATTTTAATCGTATAATAATTGTAAACATTGTAATTGGATATTTAAAATTTAAATAATATGATAATTATAAACATTGTAATTGAACATTGATAAATGTAAACATTGTAATTGAACATTAGCATCCTGCTGCTTAATTGCAGTTTAACGAATTGTATTTTGAAAAACAAATAATAGACTTCAGAGCATGTGTGCTTAAAATAGAATTACCTGAATATATCTACAAAAGTTCTCATGTATTTTGTAGGTTATCATGCCACTGATTGTCACTATTTAAACCTTAATTGAACTTCACCCACGTGAAAAGAATTCACACTTCACTACGCCACCTGCTTACGCTTATTTTCGCTGCTAACAAACACTACAAAGAAGGGAAACGAGTGTCATAAAATAAGGCCATTTTCACCAAGAAATAATAATTCCTTCTGTACTGCTTCACACAAAGAGTGATGCATGTAGGAAGAAGATAGTCATAAAAATTCATAAGAAGTGTTTCTTTTAATTCCAGGGAATACAATGTTTTATTAATGACTAGGGTCCCATTATGAACAGGTGTACCACTTTTAAATTTTGATTCGTAGGCATTCAGAGCTCCGGACCAAAAAGGCCCCGTTCGCTTTCAGCATGAGTTGAAAAAATGTTTTTTGTTTTTGTTTTTTAAAAACTATTTACAATGGGGCATGGCTGCAATATGGGTAGGTTAATCTTTACGGAGGATTTTTTTTAAATGTATGGTACGTATCTTTTCGTCATACAGGGCGAGTTATGGACGCGTTTTCATGGGTGAGAATTCCTGCATAAAATGTTTCCGCGAGACTTAGAAATGAGAGGATTTCAGAATCTTTGTGGAGTTGGAATGCCCTTACTCATTTGGGGGCACCCAGAGCTCTGCGTAGCGTATGGCTTTATTCTGGAATGTTGAAGATTTTCAAATACGTGGCTTGCGTAAGTTAGTTTTGGTCTTATGGTTGATTTGTAAATTTCTAATAATAATAATAAAGGGAAACGACAGAATTATTTCTTATTTTGGGTACAATCAATTTGCAATTAAGACACGGTACAATAATAGTAAGACAGTAAACGAACTTCAACAATAACTTTATTGGTTTTCACTCCCAAAGGAAACTTAATTGTTCCCTCTACCGCTCGTTTCCCTTTTATCAAAAGGGATTCAACGAGTTTATTCAATTCTGAAATCATTTCAGACCTGCCAGATTTACCTGAGGATGCGCGGTAAGATCCTGGAAGCACCGTAACTTTCTAGAGTTAACACAATGTGTTAAATCTTGAGCTTTATCGACAGTCATCCAGAGGAAGACCAAAGAACTCATGGATGACTCAATGCTCCAAAATATTACAGAAAAACGGCCTGGATGAAAGCGATACCCAGAACCGAAGAGGGAAGCCTGAGAACGAGAAGAGCCGACCCCAACAGCTTACCTAGGCAATGAGCTGGGACAGTGCAAGAAAGAAGAAGAAAATGTGTTAACTATAGAACTGTACTCTATAACTGTCATGACATATCGGTCATCTCAGCTGTGACATCCATCCCAGGGATTACATCTGAGCGGCGGGGTGAAAATTAACCAATAGCATCCCTCGCTCTATTTAATAAGAGACGAAGCGATGCGGCAATGGGAAAAGATTCGAGATCAAAGAAATAATCAATATATGCTGGGAAATACGCATTATAATTAGATGGTGTGTTACAGCTTTCCAATTATTGTAAACGGGCTACAAAGGGTGCAAAAAACAGATCTAAAATGATAAAATTGTAAAATGGGGGGCTCAGCAAGGGTAAAGCATGCCCGACCTCATGAATAATGTTTTGAAATATGTAAACTTATTTATCAACAAATAAACAAATGGCATTCCAAGAGTAATGCACTATCAATGGAGTTAAGAATTATATTTACCTGAGGGAGTATGGCTACTATCCGTGACTCTGCCCTATCGACTTTCTCTTGGGCATGCTCGATATGAACCGTCTACGGGTCAGAAGGGATATTGCTCATTATAACACATTTCTTCAGACTGATTCGTGGATGGTTGAAAACTCGGCTGTCATGGAGAGCATTAGTTTCTATGTTCCCGATGGTTATCTCCACCACCGACAGCATAGACTGTTTTATATCCTGGCTTGCAGAACTAACTTGCCAATGGTTAGCTAGTCTTGGGAGCTGTCTTGTTGTTAAATAGAATCACTTCGGACATCAATATGTTTAACATTAATGAAGCAAAATTCAAACATGGCAAGCTTTGTTACTGTTGGTGTAAAACTGTTTAGCTCATCTAAAATATTTTTCTCTTTAAATATTGTAATGTTTTTAAAATTAACGAAAAATTAAATTGAATTAAAACTAAGTTTTGCAAGATTTTCGTAACATTTTGTTTCTAGATATTTAGAGGGCTTTTCATTCTTTTCGAAATAATAGGGCAAAAATTAATGTTAATTTGGACCGGTTTGTGCATTACTGATGCAGATTGCAGCTCTAAGCCTCTAAGTTCACTCAATTGTCAAATGCAAATGGGTTGATCTTCACTGCAGGTTGTAATGCATTTATAATTATGCGGAACGGAAAAGAAAGACGCGTAATAATGTAGAAAAAGCGTTGAACAATGGATTTAATTTGAAGGTGCATTATATATAATGTTCTGTTATGATTACTATCATTGGATCACACTCGTATAAAATAATCATTTGTGAGATTACAAGTTTTCCGCTCGATGTTTCTCGCTGATTAAAAATGATTATTTTTTAATGAATGAACTCGGTACGATTTTGAATGGTGATAATCAAGTTTTTTTTTGTCTAATTATCACTGTGATTTTGCTTTACTTGATATGGGGGATATTTTTCAAGTTGGTAAATAAAATCAACAAACTACTAATTTGTACTAATTTGTTTTTTATGACTTTGCTAGCTGGTTCCCGGCGTGCGTTGCTATGCCATTTAATAAAGATATTGTTTCTCCCTTGCGTGTCCTTTCCCATTCGTCCCGTTCCCTTTCCGCCTCCCCTTCCTTTCCCGCATTCCCTTCCTCTCTCGCGTTCCCACTCCGCCTACTCCACCTTTCCTCTCAGCACTCCACTCCCCCCTTCACCCGTCCCACGACCCTTTTCCCGAGTTCCCCTCCCCCTTCCCAGATTCCCCTACCCCCTCCCGGGTTCCCCTCACCCCCCCTCCCGTGAGCCCCTTTACCCGGGGTCCCCTCCCCCTTCCTCCTAACCCCTCCCCCCTCCCCACTCTCTCCCCCCGCATTCCATACATTCAGTTTTCAAATAGCTCGCGGGCCACCAATTGCAATTTCATAATGCCAGAGCTCACCAGTAGTTTTATACAAACCTTTTCCTAAAAACAAAATAATAAACCAATTTTGGTGCAGTCGTTCGGAAGTTATTCGCGTACATAAATTTCGGCGATTCATTTTTATTTATATATATATATATATAGACAGATAATAATTAGATAAATAAGGTAAAATTTGGTAAAAGAAGCCGGAGAGCCCGAGGAAGACAAGAGTCGGGTCGTGTCAAAGTCGAATATTGGAAATTACAGACCGATATCAATTATATCTAATATTCCAAAAATATTTGAGTCGATAATTACAAAGAAAATTACTCCTGTTTTCAAAAGTGTTCTAATTGAGGAACAGCATGGATTTAGATCGGCGAAATCTACAACAACAAATTTACTTTCCTTTACAAGTACCATTGTGAAAGCCTTAGAAGATAACACTCAGGTTGATGTTCTATACACTGACTTCTCCAAAGCCTTCGACAAAGTTAATCACCGTATTCTCATGGCCAAACTTTATGCTATAGGCATTAGAAACCCTTTGTTATAATTCTTTCACTCTTACTTGACAGATAGAAAACAAAGGGTTAAAATAAATAACTTTGAATCCTTTAACATTGATGTAACTTCCGGCGTTCCCCAAGGAGCCCATTTGGCCCCGCTTCTTTTTAACCTTTTTATTAATGATATCACAAAAGTTTTTTCTCACACACGTTTCTGGCTATTTGCTGATGATAATAAGATTCTTAAGATTATTAAATCCCACCTTGACTGTTTACTATTTCAACTTGATATTGATTCATTTAACGATTGGTGCAAAATTAAGTGCATGGAACTTAATATTGATAAATGCAAAATTTTGTCCTTTTATAGAACCAAAAAACCCATTCAGTTTGATTATAAACTAAATAGTGTTTGTCTATCTACTGTCACATCTATCAAGGACCTTGGGGTCAATCTAGACTGCAAACTTTCTTTCCGTGATCACATTAATAATATCGTAAATAAATCACTTAAACTACTCGGCTTGATTCATAGAATTACCTCTGACTTCAAATATATAAGTACACTTAAAACTCTTTACTGTTCGCTGGTTCGCCCTCACCTTGAATATGCTAGTGTCATTTGATCTCCTTTCTACGCTGTCCACATTTGTCACATCGAATCCGTACAACATCGTTTCCTAAGAGGAATTGCTTGGAGGTTGGGTCTTGAAAGAGGCAAGTACTCATACGATGAAATTGAACACATTTTAAACATGTCTTCTTTAGAAAAACGTAGAAATGACTCTGATCTAATTTGCATATTTAAAATTATCAACAGTATTACAGATACACCTGCATTGTTACAACTCATCCAGTTTAACATCCCTTCCCGTAGGCTTCGAAATAATGAATTGCTGTTCCTCAATCAACATTCTACTAATTACGGATACCATTCTCCCTTATCCAGAATGTCGAGACTTGTCAACGCAAGTCAAAGCATTGATTTTTTTGGTGTAAAACTAAATGACTTTCGGCAGTCGATACGCAATATTTAAATGCTTCTTCATGCTTTGACTTGTAGTGTCTCTATATGTACTTTTTATATTTTATATTGTCATTGCTATTAATTTTTATGTGCTCTCCCTTCACTGTCATCTCTGTTTTTTATTATTTTTTATTCGTGTTATTATTATGTTTTTAATGGACTGTTGTCCGTAAATTAATAAATAAATAAATAAATAAAGTCAAAATAATAGACGAATATGTATGAGATGATATATGAATGTGAATAAGGCAAGGAGTGTGTGCCAGGACCAGTTGTTTGGCGGTCTATCCTCTCTACCTACACCTGCGAGGAAACGGTGGGATGATTAACCCCTCCGCAACGTAAGCAGATATATGCGTTAAAAATACGACAGCAGTCAAGTACAATAAGCGTGTTTACACGTCAGCGCGTATGTCTCCATAGAAACCGTTATAATTCCGTTATTGTTTTAGTTACATCCGTAAAATAAAAAGTAAAAGGTCGATAGTGAATCATGCTGCACATCTCTATCCAAGTTGTCCATAGAAATACATAAAAAGAACATTCTGTAAGACGCGCAGTCTGACACATAATTTATCCCGCCAAATTTTCTACGGGCGCCCGACATTGTTAATTTCTATTAAATATTTTGATAGGAAATGATAAAAAAGTGAAGTGACAAAAGTGTTTATTACACATTTATACAATAGAATACCTAAGTATTGTTGTTTACATAATCTGTGATTTTAGTACCGTTTTCACATAAAAACATCACGTGAGCTACGTTCAGAAATGTTTCATTTGTAGAGCTTTAATTGTGAAGCGGTAATAATACAAAATTTTCGTAAAATGTCATTTCGTTTAAGATACCAAAAGCTAATATTCTCGAAAATTCGGAGGGGTTTTAGATAATAATATTTCTACACCAACTTCAACGTCAACTTCATCGTCGGTCGGTCGTCGGTCATTTAAGATTATGCATAAATAAAACCGTATATGAAATGAAACATTTTTACTTTCGAACAACCACTGCAACATGTTTATCGTTAAAATATAAAAGAAAAATTACGATAATGAACGAAATTTTATTTTATTTTTATATTGACGAACAATTTTTCTACACCGATTTCGATTTACCGCCAAAACATCTGTTCGTTTTTATTCGAAATTTTGGCGGCGTTAAGGCTCTGCAACCGGTCCCGAAAAGAAGAAGATGGAGAGATACGAAATTACGAAGGTTAGAGGAGAGCGCTAACATTTACAGCGACAAAATCAATGCGAAAATTGCGAAAATGTTTAATAAAACCCGACTCAGCAGCGTTTAAAGAAACACTGTGAATTTTTTCATTCATATAACTTGTAAAATAATTGAAACAAACGTGTTAATAATAATTTTTGGAACATACTTTGCGATTTTTTTCTATCGAGGGAATTTTATGTAATTTGCGTTTCGGCGCGGGCCAAGTCTAGATATTATCTTCAAGAATAACATATATTTTTTTAAGAGCTTTAAAACTTACCGTGTTTAAGGGAAATATGTAATAAATCGGTACAAATCCGGGTTGCGGGCCCTTAACGTCACGCCGGACAACATTGGTGATAGCATGGTGATAGCCGTCTTACTAGACATGGGCGTCTTCTATGTCATAATGACGTAGTAGCCAATTGAAACCATTTCGGAGTGTGCGGTTTTTCAAATCAATAGTTACTAATAGAACAAAAATATTAAATTACACCTTTTTATTACACTTCTTCCACTTCTTTAACGTAATTCATAGTTTGCCACTATGTTCCAATTGCTGTGCGGATTTGAAATAAAACATTAATACTGTAAAAAATTAAACAAGACTAGAGTTCCATGACAGTGTTGAAATTCGTTTAGATATTTGCTAAGAAATGTTATATTAACTAACTAAAATCATTACTTAATCAAAATTTTCACATAGGTGGGTAATTTAATCATGTTTGTAGTTCCCCCCATTCAGCAAAATAATAATAGTTAATTATTACTTACGAATTTCGAGTAAGGAAGAATTTTTGTAAAGGTAAACGCGTTTTTCTCGCGCGTGAAAAACGAGCGAAATTATTAAGACAATCAGACAAAGTTGCTGTAATAATAATAATGGTGGGAAATATTTTTTTTCAACTGCTACTTGGTTAAGTTTACAATCAGTTAAGAAAATTAGTACCGACATTGCTAACTTTAGAGACTAATAATGTTACCCTATGCATAGTTCTCCCATGGATGTCATTTATCCACTACCTCTCCCTAAACAAATCACCTTGCTGGAAAAGCATTTGAAATTTGGAACAATGATAAGAAAAAAACAAATTCGAGAGCATTTGTTGAAAAACAGAAGAAGAATTGGAACTAACTTGGAAGCAAGTTGTTGGTGTTTTTCGTGTAGGTACCTCATCTCGTTTTTGAACTAATAAAGAAGGAAATACGCCGTGTTGCGCTACCTCCTTCTTTAGCAACGTTTTGGACAGCGTTGCAGTGACCATCTTCCGGCAGATGGGATCTGCCCTGATGATGGACACTGCAGCGTTGGCTAAAGAATAGGTAGCGCAACACGGCATAACATCCCAAAAACAAATAACGAAAATACTTTTGACTGCGAAAATCTAAAAAACGTACCTAAAAAGAAGGTATTTGACCATCTCGAAAGTAAATAATATGCTTTTGTAATTATTTGTGTTGTTGTGACTATAATTACCTGGAGATACTGTGCCTATATTGTGATTGTGTTGTGTGCTCCTTTGCAGAGGTACAGTGGTAAGTGATTGGTTATCCTTTTTCCTTGCATCCGTTGTTTTTCCTACAGATATTATCACCCAATTCCAGCAAACCCAATTTCGTCTCGTTTATTTTTTAGTATGAACAGTTCATTTCCAGCATCTGACGCTGTAATTCGTAAAGCAACACTGTAACAATGTAAATTAAGAGAACAGAACAACTGTTCCTGTCTGGTGCTAATGAAACTATCGCAACCCCAATTGGGGTACTTTTTGAGGCTGATGCTAGAGGGGAAAGAAGTGAGATGGCAAAGAGAAGGGTAGGGAAATATCAAGCTATTCAGATCTGGTTACCAAACACAGCGAAAGCCATTTCAAACAACTTTCATAACTGAATTGTGGTCTTATATCGGGGCGATACTGAAAGTATCTTCCACTCTAGAACTTGTCGCTAATACACATTGTATTATTTTTAATTATTAAATTGTGAAATAATTCAAATTATTCAAACAAAACTTATTTCGTATTTGAACCACGACCTCCGGATTGCTAGTAGAGAGCCTACGGAAGCCAAAAGGAAATTTCTATGGCATTAGATCCTATTTGCATATATTCCTAGCACTTCGATGAAATTACGTGGTTCTTAGAGTATAATTAAAAATGTAAAACCAATGAAAATTAAAAATGTATCGCACTTACAAATTAGTTCCATTCGTTTTTTTTTAAATCGAACCCCAATCTTTAAGTTACAAATAGTGACATTCCATAGCGTGCTAGAACCTTACACTACTATTATAATAAAACCTATTTACACCAATACCCGGAAATGGTCAACCGGAAGGCGTCTATTCTCGTAACTAGTCAGAAGCGTTTAGAATTCGTAATCGTCAAAGATCGACGGACGCAAAGTGTTAAGGAATTAGTTCATCGACCATATTATTATTGCTGAACTGAATATTATACTGTATTCTGTTTCTAAAGCCATATTAATTATTATTTAATTAAGTCTGTCTTAATATTTATGGTAAAATGCAACTTTGTTAAATTGCGCAAGAGTTTCGTGCAATATTTTAAGGATTAATTGCAAAAAATTGTTCACGTAGGTAGTTTGTAATGAAACATGTTGTCATTTTTAAAACAGAATCAATGTGTTTAATCGCTGGCTTATTATGTAACGATAATTAAAAATGAGATAACTTGATAGCACCGTACTTAAAATCAATAATTTGCAAACGTCATTTAATTCGTTTGCTTTTTTATATTCTTTAGTGCATATAAAATATTTAAAATTAAGAACCCTAATATTTGTTATTTACACTGAATAACAGAGTAAAATTACGAAATACGTCATTTATAATCTCGCTCCTATTTCGGTAAAAATATCAATTAGATATTCATTATTGTTTTTATGACGTTTTTAAAATGTTTTTTTTTTTTTTACAGTTAATACCGCACAAGAATCTCAACTGCTCCCGTCTGGAGCCAGTGAGGCTATAGCATCCCCAATTGGGGTATGTTGTGAGGCTGAAGGTAATGGGGAGGGGAAGGAGGTGGGGAAGAGGAAGGTTGGGAAGTACCTGGCTATTCAGATCTGGTCGCCAAACACGGCTAAAGCCATTTTCAAGCAACGTTTCGATTCTGAATGGTGGTCTTACACCAGGGCGATACTGATAGTATCTTCCACTCTGGAACATGCCGCAAATATACTATATATTATTTAAAATGAATTAATTGTGAAAATAACACAAATTAATCAAATAAAATTTATTTGCGCATGCCGGGTTCGAACCCGCTACCTCCGGATTGTGAGTCAAGAGTCTTACCCACTGGACTACGGAGGTGGTCAAATGATAAGTCGTTGATAAGTTTTAACAAGTTATTGAATTTACGTAAATGTTACGTGCATAAACAATATGTTAAGGTCGTTAATCTTCATTTTTTACACTGAAAGTAGTGTAAAATTACGAAATACGTCATTTATAATCTCGTATCTATTTTGGTAAAATAATCAATTACTTATTCGATGTTGTTATCATGTTTTTAAAATCTTGATGGTGGGATAAATTTTACCTGTAAATTAATTTACATGTATAAATATAATCACAAATGTAAGAGCACGTAGATAGATTTATACAACATGTGAGCATATTTTCAAATCATTTGATGGTTCTTTACATTTTGATACAGCAAAAACGTATTGATTTGTTACTTTATAAGTCATAAACATTTTCTGTCATTCGCTTATGAAGATTTACAATTTCAGGCCAATATTATGGAACCATCGACCGTAATTTCTCTTCATACACATTCTTGAACCTTGCCCATTTGAAGATATTTAGACTTTAGTCACTACCTTATATTGGCATAGCAATGCTGATTCTTATGCTAGCTTCGGTAATGCCAGAAGCTAGAAACCTAGATATTTACGTTGTTTAACTTTCGAGGTTGTACAGGGTACGTTTCATCTACTGAGTAGGTATCTGCGTAAGGTTTCGCTCGAGGCCTAGTTCGCATTTAGGAAAGCAGTAAAGGATGGTTTATTTAAGGACAAGAAGGGGTGAATATGCAAGCATGACTTGAAGAACAAACGTAAAGACGACCGTTTCCAAGCAGCAAATGTCAACCGTGTACATAATATTGTGCGTATCTCAACGATTATGCACCTCTGCTGATTTATTTAGTTTATTTATTCAGGAAACTTTACATTGCTCTCCCTACGGAACAAACACTATTCTCACTATCGTCTGTGTTTCAACAACGGCAATTTGTCCTCTCCATCAGAAAGATATATGCTTTATTTAAATAAATGAAGACAATATAAGCGAAACTCAATCGAAAATCTGGAAACAGAAAAATCAGAAAAACATATTGACACCTCTGGGACACGAACCCAGGATTTATTTAAATATTACAATTTGAGGTATTACTCATAAAGTTTAAATAAAAAAATAAAATAAATGCTTTACCCTATAAATATATTTTAAAAATTTCTTGACATAAATAGATTTACATGGAATTTCATAACATGCTTATAAATAATACCTTGACTTATTTTTGTATTAATGTATTTATTGAATTGTAATGGTTGTTAAACCATGACTGTATTGCATTGGAAAACCCATGGTTTTTCGGTCATTTATATCAGTGCAAACAATTTTCTCTCTCAAATAGTCAATTTTTTTATCAAATAGTCAAAATGTACGTTTTAAATAAAGAAAGCCACAGCACGGGAAAGACACCCGCGAGCTCAACGTTATTAAATTATATATTATAAAGTAACTATTGAATGCAATAAAAATTTAAATTAAAAAATTTAACTGTGTCAAAGAAATTAAAAAAACATAATATACGATTAGTCACTGAAGAATAAGATACTATTTTTTTTTTTTACATTAGCTCCACACAGGAGGCACCAAGGAAAACAATTTCCCTAAGGGCCTATGTCATCTTTGAGGATGCTGTGTGGAGGGTTTTTTAAGAGAAAGGAAGGAGAAGAAGATATAGGAAGGAAAAAGGTATGAGGGGTGGGTAGGAATCTGGGGGTCAGTTTGGCCAGGAGTGACGGACGTATGAATCTATACCTCACACTGCGGTGCAAGGCGAAGGGTCGGGAGAATCCGGCTGGAGAAGTCAAAAGGCCTCCCTCAATCAGTCTCCTCCGATCCTGCCCGCCACGCAGTGGTTGGGCAAACGTATCCGCCACCAAGACCTAGACAAACCTCATCCCATGAACCCGAGCACCCCCGCTAAGTCACCAAACGTAGCGAACCACTTGGGGTGACCTGTGGCAGGGGTGTTGGTTGTCCAATAAATGGCTCCCGGGGCGGCGATTAAGATTAATCTAAGATTATCTTTATTCATCTGTTTAGATGATTTATATATTTATTTTTATTTTTATTTCTATTATCCTTAAAATATTATTATATGTTATTTGTTATTTTTATTTGTTATTCTATTTTATTTTTATTTATACAAGATTCACCTAGTTTAACTCCTTTCCTGTATGTGATCATATACCTAATACTAGTATGAATATTTTGCTTAATATGTATGCTGTATGTTTTTACTTTCATCTACATATATGGATGATTATACTTAATATAACATCTTATGAATCTCGACTACCATAATACAGGCATTTGCCTAGCTTGGTAGTCGAAAAACCATGTAAAACAAACCTGTAACAAACAAAATGAATAAAGTAAATGAAAAAAAAAATAAAGAGAAAGACACAGAAAATAAAAAAGGTAACGGTCGCAAATGGGAATCCAACCCAGGATCTTAGTCTTATTGATACAACGCTTTAGACCACTCGGTCATTGGGACCTATGTATTTATGTCACATTTGTCGACCTCATTATTAAATTAAACTCAATGAGTACTAGATTAGATTAATTGCAGTACATGCAAGTCTGAAATTTTGGAAGCAATTTACCCTATCATCCAACGATCACCGGTCTTTGTCCAATAGATTTAAAGTAGCTACCCACATTATTTATCATACACACAATTACGTCTGTTTTGTTTTTGGACGTTACATAAACTGTTGGACAATTCAACTTTCTATTCACCATGGTACCATAGGCTAAAATGAAAATATTATGAATTTTATTGACTTCTGGAGCATTTCCCCTATTTCTTTATTAGTTGCATTTTTTACTCATTTCTTCAAAATTAATTAATTTTTTACTCATTTCTTCAAATAATACGCCCAGTTCCACTAGATTGTTTAATATCTGTCTGTTTGTATTTCACACTAATAGTTATTTATTTGCTTGCCATGTCTATTCACAACATGATAACTACTAATTATATAAGTTGTTGCAATGGTTTTGGTTATGTTAACTAAAATACCTAACGAAATATTGTTAATTTGCTTTATTAGCGTTCTGAATTACAAAATTACAGTTTTTTCCGTGTTACAGTCATAAATCTTGATGGTTGATTATGAACATACTTTGTGCAAACTTGGACTCATGCGGCTTAATTCCATTGCAACGGTGTATTTACAATTTGGATTATATTAAAATGATTTTACAACCTACTTATTGTTTCAACGAGTATAAAAATACCGTTTTGTTCAGAAATACTGTAAGAGAGTTCACAAACTTTCAATTTAGGAAGTGGGAATGGGTACCACCACCCCGGGAAGCATTAATTGGATAACCATCATCTCTGCCGTGGGTCATCCCAAGTGGTTTGCTACGTTTAGTGACTTAGCAGGGGTGTCCGGGTTCACAGGGGAGGTTTGTCTATATAGGTCTTGGCGGCGGATGATCTGGACGCACTGAACCCCAAATGCCTACCCGGCCCTCAGGAATTTTTTCCTTCTCAGAACTTCCTACATTTCCTTAAAAATACCCTCCACAGCACCTCCAAGGATGACAAAGACCCCGAGCGAAATTATTTTCCTCAAAGCCTCCTGTTTGAAAACCTTGCGACATCACGGTACTTACCACTAATCACACCCCTACACGTCGCAGCGGCATCACGTGATACGAGAATTGTTTCGTGTTTTACCGTGCTGCTGGGACGAGACGGAATGTTTACCACGTGACCCCCTAGCATTTACCTGATTACTCAGTTGCGATGTGTAATGGATGAATATTTTTATAGTTTTTAGTTGAAAAAACACCATAGGACAGCAAAGCAATATTTTTAAAACCAAATATTTATGTTCAGGAATCGTTTCTTAAAATCCTTCGGGTACCTACGTGCTTTTACACCCCGTAAATATGTTTAAATACAAAATAGCGCTGACCAGTAAAAAATCACGGTATATTATTATAAGGTGGACAACTGCATATCAGCTAAAAAGCGCAGACCTTTAAAAATGAAATTAAGAAAATTGAATTTCTCAATTCAGTTAGTAAAGAATTTATTTTTAAAATAATTGTATATTTTCGTTGTTTGTTTTGGGATGTTATGCCTTGTTCCGCTACCTCCTTCTAAAGCTAAAGGAGGTAGCGCAACCCGGCATAAAACACCCCAGAAAAAAAAAAAAACGAAAATACTTTTGGCCGTGAAAATCTAAAAATATATCTAATTTTATATTAAACACATATTACCTTATGATAGGTAGATACTTAAAGAGTACTAAAAAATATATAAAAGAAATCTGTTAAAAAATATTACAATTCATCGCCTTATTTCAACCCATTCCAAATTTTGATAATTATGCTTAAATTCAGAGCAAATTCGAGTTCTAGAGTTCATTGGATCAAAGTTACAGACAGAATGACAACGGAAATTAATATTTTCGGTATTATCTTAAATATGATGTTAAATATGACAGGTATTTCACAACAATACTATTCTGAATGTTTGTAGGTAATTATTTTTTACGATAAAAACGTTTTTGTATAAACGTTTTGTTACGAGTTGTAAAGTTAGAATGGATTTATTCCGTTATGTTATTTCGGTGGCACATACGAACACAACTCTAGTGTATTATTTGTGGAACCCATTAACATAAAAATAAATTACTTCTGACCACAAAACAAAACATATTATCACGTTGTATGAATTTCAAAACGTAACGTACGATATAACAATTATTTCCTCACTCAGAAGCTTTGATTTCGAGAGACAAACTGAAAGTAAGAATTCTCTAGTACGCTGTTGATCGTGTCAAGCAAAACTACTTAAATAATAAATTGTCAACCTAATATCGAAAACATATAATTGCATTAGATATCGTTTTGTTTGACCTTCAATCACATTTAATGACATTTCCGAATGCCGCACAATCTTTGGCCTCCAATCAAAATATGACAAAAAGTATAATCATGTTCTTTCTCTTCCTGATAAACCCGTATCAAATTTTCTAATTATTGTCTCATTTACAGGAGACTTTTACTACTTACCTTTCAATAGAGACTTCCTTCCTACAAGTAACTACAGAACCTTCGAAAATCCCACTTACTCGTACATAAGACATTCTCCATTATCCTTTCATTTTCATTCATATTGCCAAAAGTGTTTTCTCGTAATGGTTTTGGGTCATTGAAATCCCGAAAGCATAAATCTTCCGAATTAAATCGAATAAAATAAAATTGAAATTAAACGTATCAAATCGAATCGAATCGAACCAATCAAATATAACCGAACCGATTCATAACGATCGGAACGAATGGAACTGAATCGAATCGAATCGAATCGCATAGAATAGAATTGAATTGAAAAGCATTGTCTAGCATTGAATAGCATTGCATGGCAATAGCATTGAATAGAATTCGTACTTAATAATCAAATTAATTTATCTAATCAAAAAAATACACCCTATAGCCCTATCTTTAATTTATTTCCTACAATCCATCCCAGCCCATGATGTGTATATATGGGTTATATTGTTATTCTGAGGTCATTAATTATTATTATTAAATTAGCATTGCTCTAAATATTGTCCTTTATATCATAAATGTAGAATACATCAATTTTTTATTATTTAATTGAATCCCGTTAACTGTTGGTTACTTGTGATTAGATGTGTATTGTCGTCTCCCTCCCTCTAATTCTTTCAAATACTTTGTCTCTGTCTAACTATGTTTTTTGTCATATTCTTTCTCCCTCTGTCTCTCAACTAATATGTAACAGATAAATCTGTCTTAATATTTAGCTACTATTATATCCTGAGGAAGCTTGGTCGAAGCGAAACCGGTCGATATATAAAATAATAAATTCGTGGTTAAATACAAAGTGTTCGTTTTATTTTTTTATAACGAAAAGCATTGAATGGAATTGCATTGAATGGAATGGAATGGAATTGAATCGAATCGAATTGAATTGAACTGAACTGAACTGAACCGAACCGAACCGAACTGAACTAAACTGAACTGAATTGAACTGAACTAAATTGAATTGAAATAAAAAAAAAACTCAAGAGTTATTTGTGACATCGGTCACTTCTGATTTCATCTAACTAAAGAAGCAAACTCTGTACTTTTCGTTTATTTTCCTTATTACACCTCTTTTCGTATACCTATGTAAAGTCTAATAAATATGAAGGTTTACGTAATTAATGCTGACCATCTTGCGATCGTTAAATTGGCTTCAATAAAACTTATGGCAACACGATTTTATGATCTGTCGTAGAATTTCCCTTATCGGTGTTCTAGGAAATGATACAAAATTAGCCATCAGCTTTCAGCATATTAGAATAATAAAGCATTTAGCAAAATATACTGCATTCAAAATGCCATAAAATAAGACAAGTAATTTGTTTAGGAAAGGATGCACTCTGCATTCAAACGTAAAAATAATGTTAATCTTTATCTTTATATTTACCAAGTATAAAATGAAGTCGCTCACGCTGTATGTGCGCTTTGATCTAAGCAAAGGATTTTCGTGCGATTTTTACCAATAGATAGAGTTATAGCCAAAGAAACATTCTACCAGAATAAATGCGATGAGATAAATGACGACCTCAAGAGAGGAAATGTAGAAAGAGCTCACGCTGCGGTGAAAGACTTCTTTGGGATGAGAGTTGGAAAGGGTAATGCAATAGAAGGAGAAGACGGCAAAATACTTTTCGAAAATCACCAAATAGGAGAGAGATGGAAAAGATATCTCGAAATGCTGTACAATGCAAAGGGAAATAATGACAACGAAACATTGATAGAAAGAGAAAATGAGGTAGACGCAGATGATTTGGGAGATCCAATCACTAGAGAAGAGTTTGACCTCGCACTGAAAAATCTCAAAAACGGGAAAGCACCCGGAATCGATGACGTTCCGGCTGAACTAATTAAGCCAGCAGGAAAAGGAACTATAGATGCCCTGTTTAAAATGATACAGACAATGTATAAGACTGGAAAGATACCAGAGGATTTCGAGAAATGCCTAATTGTCGCATTACCAAAGAAGGTGGGCACGACGAAATGTGAACAACACAGAACTCTTAGCCTTATATCCCATGCCTCAAAAATATTGACTAATATCATTCTAAAAAGAATCGAACCAAAAGTAGAGAACATCCTTTCCGGAGACCAGTTTGGCTTTAGAAGAGGTGTAGGAACCAGAGAAGCAATATTGTCGCTACGAATACTACTAGAAAAAAGATTAAAAAGAAACCAAAACACATTCATCGCATTCATAGACCTGGAGAAGGCTTTCGACAAAGTAGAATGGAAAAGACTCTTCGAGATTCTGAAGAGAATTGACATCAAATATAGAGATAGACGAATAATCCAGGCGCTATACAAGAATGAGGCCGCTATAATTAGATGTGACAATGATACAAAAGAAGCCAGTATAAGACAAGGGGTGAGACAGGGATGCTCTCTGTCACCTGTTCTTTTTAACGCATATGTACAAAGTGCGATTGATGACTTGAGGGAGAGAATGAGTCACAGAAAAGGTGTAAAGATACACGGGCAAAAGGTGGATATGATAAGGTTTGCTGACGATATTGCTTTGGTTGCTGAAAGCGAAGAAGAACTGCAAGAGGCCTTAACAACCATGCAAAGCATTCTTCAAAATAACTACAACATGAGGATAAATAAAGACAAAACAAAGCTGCTGACTGTAGGCCGAACGCAACATCAGATGAGAGTAGAGATGTCAGGAGTTCCACTAAAGAACACCAAGGAGTTTGTGTACCTCGGGAGCAAAATAACATGGGACGGTCGGTCTAAGAGCGAGGTCGACAGCCGTATACACCAGGCTAGGCTTGCATTCAATAAAAGGTCGAAAATAATAGAATCGAATAATATAGACCTGAAACTGAGAATACTCCTCATCAAGACCTATGTATGGAGTATCTTGATGTACGGCTGCGAAACATGGTGCTTATCCGAAAGAGATAAACGGAGACTAGAGGCTTTTGAGATGTGGTCCTATAGAAGACTACTAGGAATTTCCTGGAGAGACCACATCACAAATGAGGAGGTTCTCCAAAAAATCGAAGGAGGAAGGCACCTGCTCAGGACCTTGTCCGAAAGGCGCGCAAGATGTATCGGCCATGCAATAAGACAAGAAGGCCTCTTGCATGCCATAATGGAGGGTATGACCGAGGGGACAAACGCTAGGGGACGCCCACGCCGAGAGTACCTGGAGGACCTGCTGGTGGACGTGCGCTGCTTATCATATGCAGAATTCAAAAGAGCCGCACAAGACAGGGAAGAGTGGAAAAAACGAATAGATGAAATTGCTGCAAACCAATCCCAGGATTGAAACCAGAGAGAGAGAGAGAGTTATTCATGAGAAAGATTTTTAAGTATATAATTTGTCAAGGTTTTGTGTAAATTGGTTGAAATACATAATATATCTATCTGGCTAAGCGGCAGCGGGCAGCGGGCAGCGGGCAGCGGGCAGCGGGCAGCGGGCAGCGGGCAGCGGGCAGCGCGTAGCGAGCAGTGGACTGACGAACGAACGATGTGGATTTGTTTTAATAGATGGCATTGGTTATAAAGGTTTCGTTAGCCACAGCAACGTGTGGCCGGATCTGCTAGTTTAAAAATATAATAAAAAAGGTGGCTAGTTACGCCATTACTATGAAAAATTTGATCATCAACGTACAAAATAATATGTACATTTAAGGCCTGGTGTATCCGCTCAAAAAGAAGAAGATGGAGAGATACGTAAATACGAATGTTGGAGGAAGCGCGTTGATATTAAAAACCATAATATTTAAGATAAATGAAACAATTTAACTTTGTTTGAACCACTTTTATATTTGAGTAAATCCGACCGGTTTCAGAACGACCGTTCCTTCTTCAGGGCAAATGTATACTTGAAGAAGGAACGGTCGTTCTGAAACCGGTCGGATTTATTCAAATATAAAAGTGGTTCAAACAAAGATAAATTGTTTCATTTATCTATAATGGATAACCACAAAGTTGTAGATACATTCAAAAGGATAATATTAAAGCTAAAATTATGAAAATGTTTAATGAAACACCACTCGTTTAAAATAGAGAAAAATCTCGTGGGGAATGTCTAAAATAGCATTTACTGAAACACTGTGAATTTTTAAAAGCATACTTAGGTATAACTTGTAATATAACTGAAAGAAACGTGTTCATAATAATTTTCGGAGCATGCTTTGCATTTTTTTCCTATAGAAGGCATTTCATATAATTGCTGTTTCGGCGTGGGGTATGTGTTCAAAAATAACATATATTTTTTTGAATAAATCGGTAGAAATGCGGAAAGCCGCGCCTACGTATAAAACCTTTTTGGTGTTAATACATTACAAGAAACCCAACTGCTCTCTTGTGATGTTGCAGGGAGGGAAGGATATGGAGAAAAAGAAAGCGGACTAGTGTCAGGTTAGTCAGATCTGGTCACCAAACACGGCTTACGCCAATTCAAGCAATGTTTCAATTCTGAATGGTGGTTTTATACCAGGGCGATACTGAGAATATCTTCCATTCTGAAACATGCCACAAATATGCTGTACATGTGAAATAACAAAAATTATCCATATTTTTCTTTTTTCAAACGCAAGAATTTGAAACCCGCATCCTCCAGATTACTAGTCGAGAGCCTTGCCCCTCGACATTTATGTTGTAATTATGAATTTTGTACAGATCTTTGTATTTTATCGTACAATGTTTCTCGAATTGTACTCACGTAAGAATAATTACTAGTTGAATGTAGTAACAAACACTTGTTGAAGTCTTTTGAAAATTCAACAAATTAAATAATAGACGAATTACGTAATGCGTCGTGTATTTTTGAAAGCGGTAATTCCTACATTTTGGCTTGGAAATGTATTGGTAATCACTTCGGCGTGCGTCTCACTAATTTGTCCATACCGATGAAACTTTCTTGCAAATTTACAATATTTCCTAATACCTGTAACTTTAAACCGAGTTATCATTAATTATTTTGATAAACAATTTCCTTGCATATTCATACAATCTCTTGCTTCGACTCTTGACGTAATGGCCTGTATTTGAAACAATTGTGTCCATTGGTCCCCTTGAACATCAAAAGAAATCTTTTAACAGTTGGAACAAAAATTGTATTCCAAAAATACTGGTTCTTATTTTCTCAAAAAAGACAAAAAGACGAATACCTTACTTAAAACGGGACACATACCAATGAAGTGGAACCTATCAGGGACTTTGTGGTAATACTGGATGTTAAATTAATATCCAACACACTTATGAAGTGTGTGCCCTTTACTTACACTGCATATATCCGTCCCACTTTCACTAATAATATTACACCGAATCTATTAAATTTCAGAGCTCCCTTCATATGGGTGGTTTAATTTTTGACAAAATTTTGCATAATGGTCTGGACTCGTCACTTTAGGTTATCGAAATCCCGCAAAGCACAAATCTTCCGAATTTAATTTAATAAAATAACCTTAATTAAATTGAATTGAAAACTGAACTGAATTGAATCGAATCAAGTCGAATAGAATGTAATCGAATCGAACCGAACCGAACCGGTTCGAACCGATTCGAAACGATTTGAATTGAGTTGAAACGTATCGAATCGAATTGAAATGAATTGAATCGAATCGAATTGAATTGAAAAAACAAACTAAAAATGTTAATTTCTGACATCAATAACTGACGTTTAAAAATAATCAACAAAATATTTCAACCACTTGCTCCAACATTTGAAAAACCGCATTCCGAATTTATACCGATGTATGACTTATTTCCCTTGAACACTTTTAGTTTTTAAATCCTTAAAAATGCATGTTGTGTTATTTTTTAAGATATTCTCTGTACAGACGAAAATATAATAATATTAAATTCCCTCTATGGAAAAACCGCAAAGTATTCTCCAAAAATTACTAAAAACACGTTTTGTTCTATGAAAAAAATATTCACAATTTTTCTTTATTTTTGGTATAAAATTGTTCTTTATTAGATATTTTTATCTTGGTATATACTTCGACCATTATATAAAATGGGATAAACATATGGATTCGGTAATAGGAAAACTAAACAAGTTGATTTACTTTTTTAAAAACTTGAGAAATATTTTAAACATATGTGATATAAAAAATATATACCTCGCACTTGCACAATCCATAATGGAATACGGCATTATTGCCTGGGGCTGTGCCAGTAAAAAATACATTGATACACTGTTTGAAGCTCAGAAAACCCTAATAAAAGTAATACTTAAGTTACCAATACTAACACCCACTTCAATCATATTCGAAAAATTCCCAGTGCTGAAAATTCAAAAATTATATTCAAAACAAATGCTTACTTTCCTTTACAAGAACTTATCCACATTTAACACTTCACAAAATTCTCGCAATACTAGAACAAGACATGCTCACCAACTACAAATACCAAAAACAAATACATCCTTTGGACAAAAACACTACAGATATATACAGGCTATAAAACTATACAATTCTCTTCCTAAACAATATAAAACAACTTATATTTTTGAATACAAAAAAAAAACATAAGAAACTGGCTACAATCTTTTAAACTTTTAATTTTTAATTTTTGTCAAATTGAAGTCAATTTTATATTTTGATTTTTATTGTTTCTCTTTTTATATTAGCTATTAACACTCTTTTGTTTTAATTTTCACAATTTATAATTTATAATTTACAACTGAAAAATGTCCTCTACAACACAGGTGAACTCCTAGTGTGGAGGACAATATATTATACCTTTGTAATGTAAATGTACTAAGAATAAATAAATAAATAAAAAAATAAAATAATAATTTTTTTTCGCTTAATCATCGTTTTAAGAAGATATTGGCGCGCTCCCTCCAACAATTGAATTAATTTACATATCCCTCTTTCAAACCATCTTCTTCTTCGTTTTAAAGGCTTACTACGGAACCTTATTCATTCTTGTATATTTCATCAATCTTTAAAAACATACGAGAGACTACTGCATGTGTTCCACGGGCATTCCAAGATCGCATTGCATATTCACATCTATTTTATGTTGAACAGAGCTAACCAACCTAACCCTACTTGAAATAGTACATAGAAGACTCATCAAATTTATTCTAAAGAAACAATTAGACTATTCAACCCAAAAATTATTCGATGAATTCAAAGTATTACCACTAAATAAAATTTATCAAAAAAATGCATTGCTTCAAATCCACAAAGATAAACTAACAACAAAGTCATTTAGCACCAGGCCGAGCACCTTGGGACAAATAATAATCCCTAAACTTAATACAACAACAGCCCAACATCATTCATCATTCTCAGCCATAAAATGCTTTAACGAACTCCCTAAAGAAATACAATCCGAAAGGAATTATGAAATTTTTAAACAAAAACTTAAAAAACATTATTCTATTAACTAGATTTAGGAATGTGTTACGATGTGCCAACTTATATTTCCATTATGAACAAAAAAATGCCAACTTATATTTTCTCTATGTATGAAAATTCACATTATGTTTCATTATGTAGAACAAAAAAATGCCTACTTATATTTTCATTACGTATAAAAATTTTCCATTATGTACAAAAAAAATGTCAACTTATTATTCATTACGTATAAAAAAAGTAGTTCAACATACATTCTTCGACTCGTTATTGTGTTCAACAGCTTGGCTGTGGAATGATTTGCCGGCCTCTGTGTTTCCTCCTTCCTACAACATGGGTCTCTCCAAGACCAATGTTCATTCCTTTCTCTCCTCAGAAAAACCCTCCACACAGCATCGCAGATGACATAGACCCTGAGGGAAATTATTTTCCTCAGGGCCTCCTGTGTGGAGTTAATGTAAAAAAAAAAAAAATCCAAATTGTAACAACTATATAAGTATGTATAGTACTGTCAATCTGATAGCGCTCCCTCTCTAAATACGAGAATTAGGGAGATAATGTTACCACTAATATTATATATTATATATATTTTGGTTAATTATATATTATATGTATTGGTTAATAAATAAAATAAAATAAAATGAAGAACGAACTTCAGAGTACGTTTTTCAAATACTTAATATTTCATCAACAACAAAGTGAATTTTAGAAAAAAGAAATTTGATCGTTTTAAAAGAGTCCTGATTGAAAGGAAGAAGGAAGTAGGGTCATTTACCACCTGCTCGGATATCCGTACACCTTCCAACTGCCAACGTATTTCTTGAAACGACAGATGTTTCGCCGGTAAGTAACAGACCTTTCAAAGGTGAGGGAAGAAGCTATCCTTACCAAACGAATTTATAAAAGGTCGGTTTTACAACAATAAACCGATTATCAGGTAATAAAACCATTTCTTGCAGTAGCCCAATGTTGCAATTGTTGCTGTGTTCATTTTTTATAAGTGTTGTGATAAAACAATAAATAATTAGCCTTTGTTTAGTTTCGTTGTGCCATTTTCATGAAATTAACATAATTTTAAGACGATTGTTTATTATTTTGTTTAAATTTGAATACCGCACAAGAATTCGAGATGTTCCCGTCTGGAGCCAGTGAGTATATAGCATTCCCTATTGGGGTATAAGGCTGTGATATGTAAGGAATTCGAGATGTTCCCGTCTGGAGCCAGTGAGTATATAGCATTCTCTATTGGGGTATAAGGCTGTGATATGTAAGGAATTCGAGATGTTCCCGTCTGGAGCCAGTGAGTATATAGCATTCCCTATTGGGGTATAAGGCTGTGATATGTAAGGAATTCGAGATGTTCCCGTCTGGAGCCAGTGAGTATATAGCATTTCCTATTGGGGTATGTTGTAAGGCTGAATGTAATGGGGAGGGGAAGGAGATTGGGAAGAGGAAGGTGGTGAAGTAACGGGCTACATCTGATCACCAAACTCGACTAAAGCCATTTCAATTCTGAATGGTGGTCTTACTCAGGACGACACTGAGAGTATCTTCCACTCTTGAACGTGACGCAAAGGTATTGAATATTAGTTTTATATACAAATTCATCACATAAAATTTATTTGGGCGCGTCGGGACACCACCCTTCTTAGATATTAATACGCCAATAGCTGCTTTTATAATTCCCACGGCAACGACACGGCGACGCCTATCTCTCGGCTATAGAACAATATGCCGGCCTCTGTTTTTCCTCCCTCCTACAACACGAGTCTCTTCAAGACCCATGTTCACTCCTCCCTCTCCCCTAATATAGAACATTTCATCTCTATACACCTGTATTTTTTTCTATTTCGTCTCGTACGAAAGGCAATTAATTTTTAATTTTTTAATTTTTAAAATTTATTTTAGCGACTATATACAAAAAAAAAATTACATACAAAATGTAATGGTGAAATTAAGTATAAAATATTGTATTTCTTAGTCCTCCTCACTAGGGGGTCCTGTGCCGAGGCGGACTAAAGTTATTTAAATATAGTTCATTTGTCTTCTATGTCGTTTTTGGGGTCTTCGTTAGGGTTTTCTCATTGACCTCTTTAAGCCATATTTTTATTCTTGATTTGTATTCAATTGAATTTTTTATTAGTTTTATGTCTTGGGGAAGGATGTTATGGAGTTTTGTTGCAAAGTATGTATAGTTTCTTTGTCCAAATGTGGTTTTATAACTTGGAATAGTTTTTATATCATTTTTATTCGATCTAGTGTTATGCATACACGGTCTAGTAGAGGATTCATTATTTTTGAAGAACTTCAATAATATATTTTTGGCATATATTAGCTGTACATTTGGTACGTCAAAGTTATTGAAAATTTCAATTGAAGATATTGAATTTCAAAATATGTGTATACTGCCCCCCTCACAGCTATTGGATTGCTCGCTTTATCGCGTATTGTATTTAGTGATGGTATCTTTATAAAAATACGTAATTTATACATTATTATTTTTATGTACCACGAAACCCCACAGATCCAAAAATTGAAAACTAGTGCAAAATAAAATAAATGTTTACAATTATTATATCCTATTAATTAATATAAGTAATAAGAATGTACTTAGGTATAATTGAATTTTATTTTTTATTTAACAGACTATTTTCATAAAATGAGGTTTACAATTCTATAATCCATTTATGTATACGTAATTTTCGTAAATTTATTTGTTTCGCTAACCACTGTTACAATTAATGAATTCTTTTACTGCACATTTTTAATTAAGTATCTCTAAACAAACAATGTTTTTCATTATTTCGCCTTGCTTATTCAACAATACTTCATTACAGCAATAATACATTGTGGACGTTTTAACAACTTGCTCATAAATTCTTGTAAAAATAGGTATTCGTCATTTATTGCAAAATATCAATACTTTTGTGCTGTTTTCCTATGACCCACTTCAATACCCGCACAAAATAACTAGATACCTGTGCAATATTTGCATAGTGGTTAAGTAATATTAAATGATTTATATATACATAAATATAGTCATTGTTTTCACTAACTAACTAAATAACCATCACGCCGTTTCACGGCAGGTGTAAGCAGAGAGGACAGACCGTCAAACAACTCGGTCTTGACACACTCTTTGCCTCACTCGCATTCATGCATCCTCTCATACATAATCTTCTATTATTCTGACTTTTGACATGGCCCGATTCAAGTATCTGATTCACTTGATCGTGCCATGTCCTCCGCGGATGTCCCCGACTTCTTCTTCCATTCACATTTACGCCATATATTCTTCTCACGCTATTTTCTTCTTTCATTCGCTCTACTTGTCCAAACCATCCGAGGGTCCCTATTTTAATCTTACTCATTATGCTTACATCAGTCTGATATCCATATTTCTCACACGATCATACATGGTTTTACCATACATCCGCCTCAGGGATCTCATTTTAACTGCATTCAGCTTACTATCAACCTTCCTCCGCCAGTTCTATCCTCACTGCCATACATCAGGGTAGGTACCAGGAATACATTATGTTCTGCTAGCTTCGCTTCTTTTGCCAATTTTTATTAGCGCCAACGGCACTCAGTTCTCCATTAATGAAGTTACTTCCTGCATTTACCCTTATTTCAATATCTCTATCAGCCTTCCCATCTATCGTAAACATACTACCCAGATGCACGAACTCATCCACTTGCTCCAAGTATTCATAATTCACAACTACATTGCACACTGTTTTCGTACTCTCTCTTTCAAACACCATGACTTTAGACTTACTTACATTCATCATTAACTCATTCTTCATACACACTTTGTTCATCCTAGACACGAGAGACTGTAGTAGATCTTCCATAGTGTTAGAAATCAGCACCGCATCATCAGCATACAGCAGGCAACATACTTCTGTTTCAGTTTACTCAATTCCGCGCCCAATCCCGCCCCTTTCAATTCTTTGATACAATTATCAATTAATATAATTTATATATCTTCCGTAGTGAAATCAGCATACAACAGGCAACATACTTTCAGATCACTCAATTTCGCGCCCAATCCCATCTCTTTCAATTCTTGCGTACAATTATCCACGTACAAATTATTAATATTGTTTTTACAAGCCTGCGAAATAGATTTCATTAAGAAGAGTTATTAATTTATTAATATTTACATTGACTGTATTATCTACAAAATTACAAAAATCTATGATAAGGAAATTGTATTGACGATTATGGTTGGGGAATAAAAGAATTTTCACGAAAACAACTTTATTAGTTTGGCTTTTCCGTTCAGAATATATTAGTTGAAATATACAATAATTTTAGTACCTATGTACGTAGATATCTCTTAGGATTCTTGGGTTTGCAAATCCCGCGGGTTTAAGGGATGGGTATTTTTTTAGTTGTTATTACTTTTAAGCAAAGAGTGGGTGCATAACATGTGTGCTATCATAGCACAGCATTACAAAAGAAATGATGCTATTAAGTTTCAATCTAAAATTTACTCTTGAAACCTTCAAGGCCAATGTTGAAAATGTCAAGAGGCTTGGAGATATCATTTAGCAGCACCATACCTCTTGTATTGCTGGGCCAGAAGATCCGTGGTGTCATTTGGGTACAAAGCATCGCCGATCGATATAACCCTCTATCAATATCTTTGAGAAATGAAAATGGTTGCAATGTGAAAAAAGACCTCATGAACTAATTAACCCTGTTTAGGTAAAAAAGTTAAAGGGCACAGCCAACGCATGTTTAGGTTAGTATTATGCCAAATTATTATAATTTTTACATAATTGATTGGCTGTTGACGTTTTAGATTATGAACTCGTTGTCAGATCCGCCAGTCTTGCCAGCAAATCAGCAAGTTCTAATTTATTCCCTGTCAATTTTGGTTCGGCTATCAACAGTGAAACTGTGCTAGGGATATCGACATAAAATCAGGGATCAATCAAAAACATGTCTGATTACGTCTAAAAGGGATCGAAATTAAAATTTAGTTTCCTTCAACGGAAGCAATCTTCCGATCAGGTGCTTGGTATAATTCTAAGTTATCAGCTCAGTTGGGATATTGGGTCATCATCAGATATGGGGGTTCCATCGAAGCCAGAGTTAAATTAGCCTCCCAAAAACTAGGGGTACTGTTCAGGGCCCGCACACACTTTAATAGTACACAACTGCTCACCCTTTACAAATCGCAAGTTACGGTTGAATTTGGCAGCTACCTCTGTTCTGAAGCTCCAAAACACCTGAAAAAACCTTGACTGTGCAGAAACGGGCAGTCCGTTTGATAAATTCTCCCATCTTAACAAACGGATTTCAAACTTCAGAGCACAGGCGTCGGGGAGGAAAGCTATCCGTGTTCTCCCATATTTCAATTGTTGGAAGATGCTCCGAGGAACTAGCGTATAGTCGGGAAATATGCCAAATGTGTGCCCAACATACGAACACGGTTTATGTTTGTCACATGAGAACCGGTCGCTTCTTGGACTGGTTCTTGAGTTCAGCAGTTCTGCTGTGGAACGATTTGCCGGCCTCTGTGTTTCCATCTTCCTACAACACGGGTCTCTTCAAGCCTCGTCTCTTCTTCCTCTCCTCCACCGAGAGCCTCCACACAGTATCTCGGATGACACAGGACCTGAAGGAAATTATTTTCCTCAGGGCCTCCTTTGTTTGCTATTTATAAATTGCGTTTATCGATCCGATATCGTAAATTTAACGATTTCACCATGCAACTCCAGGTCGTGGTGTCGACCCCTATAATCAGTCGATTACAATATTAACATCAAATCTGTTTGTGAGGTTTTGCAGGTTGCTGATTTAACAATATTGAATACCGCTGCCATTGGCGATTGGTCATATTGACACGGCATTCTAAGATGATAATCATGATTACATCATGTTGTTATTCCGCTACACAGCCTCTCTGGTGGACCGGACCTGTTTGAGATTTTAGACCCCAGCGACCCCCCTTGTGGTGATTCCAGCCTGCAGAGGTCATCGCAAATTCATAAATCATTGAAACGTTGCAAAATACCTGTACTCCGGCTTCTTCGATGATATACACAGAATGATAGTGATCTCAAGTTTTAATGTTGCGGGTATACATAATTGTTAGGTTTGTTATAATGTACATCAATTACAAAAATAACATTGGCAGATTAACACTAGATTTTAGAGATACGTTTGAAGTTTTTTTTTTAACTCTCGTTTTATTTTTTAACATGTTGTCAGTCTAAGTGTTCTTTAAATTGTGCTTTTACTAGCTGAACGACCTTCCAAATTAAATATAACGCAAGATAATAAATTTTCAAGAAAACACGAGTGTTATCATAAAGCCACATTTCTACAGAATCTAACTAAAATGAAAACGATAAAGTGTTTGCTTATATTATTATTTAAGTATTTTTAGTAGCTACTATATATAAGTTGTGTTGACATTTTTGGAAAATAACAATATTTTTTTTTACGATCTTTTTTTTTTTTAAAGAAATACAAACGTTCGCGGGTTACGAATAACCTGAAAATATTTGAAAATCTCCTACTATCGCCACAGTAAGCGGAAAATGTTGCTTGTTTCATGATGGAGGATTTAGCCAGCCGATCAATCGAACATACCTTTAGGGTCGAATCCCTCCATGTGAAAGCTATAAATATGCCTTTCGTAGCAGCAACCGACCTACAATTCACCTTCGTTAAATATTATAAGCCTTTTCTTCTGCAGCTAAATGTAATAAATAAGTAGATTTGTAGTAATGGACTTCGAAAAGCCTTATTTATGGGTAAGGTAAGGACGAATACTGTAGTTGTAGACTATGTCAGAGTGTAGAGTTATAGGACCTACTCACCATCCAAATAGCAGAACTGCTTGCAGGACAGCTTGCTGCGGTTATGCAAATTGGATTGTGAGTTGGTAAAACTGCCAGCCGAATTATTATCATTCCATGTTAGAACCACTCATACATATGTTATTAACGCCGACCGGTTTCGAAACGACCGTTCCTTCCCCAGGGCAAACATATATTATAATGACTCAGAGTCATGAGTAAGTATATTATTATTGTTCCTTTTTTCGGGCCGTCGCGTCAGAAGAGTAGGTAAATAATTCGGTTGGAGCTTCGACATGCTGTCCTACAAGCAGTTCTGCAAATCGAGCGATGAGTAGGGCCTATATTAATTCTGAGAGAAGTTCTTATGCCATTTTTTTTTACATTAATTCCACACAGGATTTATTTTCCTTAATTATTTTCCTTAATTATTTTCCTCAGGACCCATGTCATCTGAGATGCTGTGTGGAGGGTCTTTTTGAGGAGAGGAAGGAATGAACATTGGTCTTGAAGAGACCCATGTTGCAGGAAGGAGGAAACACAAAGGCCGGCAAATCGTTCCACAGCCGAGCTGTTGAACACAAGAACCAGTCGAAGAAGCGACCCGTTCTCATGTGACCAATGTCAACTGTGTACATATGTTGGGCACGCGTTTGGCGTGTTTACCGACTATGCACCGGTAGAACAAGGATAGCATTCCCACCCGACGCCTGTGCTCTAAAGATAGCAATCTGTCTGTTAAATTAGGAGAATCTATCAAACGGACAGCCCATCTCTGCACGTAGTCGAGGGTTTTTTCAGGGATTTTGGGGCTCCAGACCAGAGGTGGCTGCCATATTGAACCGTGGGGCGCACTTGTGATTTGTAGCAGTTGTGTATTATAAAAGTATCTGCGGGCCCTGTAGAGTACGCCCAGTTTTTGAGAGGCTAACTAACTTAATTCTGGCTTCGATGGAGCCCCCATATCTGAGCTGGTCACTTAGAGTTACACCAAGCATACCAATGGAGGGCCTGTTTGGAGGATTGCTTAGACTTGAAATTAGTAAGGAATGGAATAAATAATGACGCAATTAAAGAGATAAAAGTTCCACAAGACATTCTTCAGCATAAAGTCAAAAGAACGCAATAGGTCAAGTGTTTGCCAATGTGGTTAAAGAAATATTGCATATTTTTGTCTGTCTTTTAAATTCTAAGCAAAACAGTTTGATATCTGAAACACGCAATGATAAAATAGTAGTGCCTAGATTTAATAAGACATATATTTACCTTCACATACCCATGTCCGTTCTATGAGATAAATAAGCGACCATTCACTCGGCAGACATTTCAAGGTTTCATACAATTATTATTATATACTGATTGCTGTGTTCCCAATATTATGTACATTGCCTACTTATTTTTAGTAAGTCTCTTTCTCTTTATATACCTAACAATATAATTGTACGAGAAATTTAGAGCAACGAATTCATGGTACGGCTGTTCAAATAATTCAGGTAACTATTGTGGGCATGCTACATATTGAATTAGAAACCAAACAAAAGTTTCATAAAGAACCATATCGTCATTATCAGCACTTATAAGATTTTTTGGTAATATAATTGGATAATGCTTTCGGAATTAAATATTTAGGCTGAAACAAATGGAATTGTTGTAGACTTTTCTCAGTAGAAGTCTGTTTGTGAAAATCGTATACAGAACGTAGCACGAAACTATTATATTATTTCTTCAAACGCATCAAACTTATTTGTAGAACCATTTTAATTTAAAATTTTAAAAATACTAAGAATGGTTGTTTCAAAAAATTTCAAAAATTCATAAAATATATGAATGTAATTTTCGCGTTCCGTAAACGTTCTATTTAATTTCTATGATTAATTCAGTTTTATAATGATGTAATAGTGGGGGAGGGGGGGTATGGGGCTTAATTTACAAAGGAAACAAATTTAAAAACGGGTGACTTTTTAAAAAATATTTATAATGTTTAAACTCATCTTTAAACTTTTTAAATTTCAATTTGTCTAAAGCAGGGTTTCCCAACCAGTGGTCCGCAAGAGGCTAGAAGATGGTCCGCAATGGTTTGCCGGTCAATAAGCGAGCCAGTGCGCGGACGGTCCCTGGTCGAGAAGTCTGAATAAAAAAAATCGGGACAATATTCAGTTTACCATTATTGTACCTTGTGGTCAGTGGCCATTATTCTGTTTCGCCCCACCCCATCCTACCCCGTTCTACCCCCTCCGTTGTGGTAAATATTCTGTTAGAACCCGTACTACCCTATCCCATTACGCCCCTCCCGTTGTGCTATCCGTCAGTTTACGCCACAGACCACAACTGACTACTGGCTTAGGGTGGCTAGAGAATTGTGGCCTTGGGGGTGAAACTCGGTTGGGTGGCACCCGGGGCGTCACTGCTTGTGGTCCGTGTCGAAAAAATAAACGTACAAGTGGTCCCGGGTCAGAAAAAGGTTGGGAACCACTGGTCTAAAGGGATATCATTAACAATGACCGGTCAGTGGTTGAGTGGAATATCGCGTTTGGGTCCCACCCAGGCGTTCCGTTTTCGATTCCTCGGCTGACAATGTCCTCCATCACGACTCAAGCAACTTTTAAAATATTTTGAAATATTGTCGGGTTATTCGTAACCCGGGAATGTTTAGCAACTCTATTCCATTATTAAAATTAAAAGTATGATTTGTCTCTAGTAAATGATTAGCAAACTCCGAGAAACTATTACGGTTTATTGTTTTAAAAACATGTTGATTTTTTAAACAATAAAAGTGGCTAATATTAAAAAATAATTTGATAATTTTTAATTTAATTTTTCATTATTTTTGGGCTAAAAAGAAGAAAAAAATAGTTTAGTAAGAGGATTGAGTGTAGTAAAGTTTCACCGCTTTATTGTTGAGGTCTAAGTTAAGATGTCAGTTTTATAAAATGCCAAGTGTTTTCTTCATTAATTTCGGAATTTCTTTAGGAATCAGGGAAGGGCGGAGGGGAACAATGGGGGGGGGGGGGTTCGCAGGAGGGGGGAGGGGATGGTGGGGAGAGTGCAAGGAGAATGCGGGAGAGGAAGGGGATGAATGGGAGAGTACACGAAAGGAGAAACAATTTATTTTTCCAATGCGCGCCAGGAACTCGCTACTGAAAACAGTAGTCAAAATGACAAGTTGGCATTTTTAATAAGTTTTTTTAATATTTGGTCCTTACATATGAAATTGGCGTTTTTGTATGGGAGGAACATAAAGTGGATTTTTTTTATATAATATATTTATTTAATCAAAGTATGTACCTGTAGTAGTAGTAACTGCTATCTATGCACTTTTGCCATCTCATAGGTAGTAAACCATTCGGACGGGAATCAATAAAATCTTTGAAGGCGGTTTGGACTGCCCCATCGGAGTTGAATTTTTTCCCTTGCAAGAAGTTATCCAAATTTCGAAAAAAATGGTAATCTGTTGGGGCAAGGTCCGGAGAGTACGGTGGATGTCTTAGACATTCCAATTGAAGCTCCTCTAATTTGGTAGCCGTCTGTTGTGCAGTGTGTGGTCTAGCGTTGTTATGAAGCAGCAGTGGCCTAGAACGATTAACCAGCCTCGGTTGTTTAGCAGCTAGCTTTTCCATCATGGTTTGCAGTTGCTGACAATAGACATCGCCGAAATCGTCTGGCCAGATTTAAGAAAGCTGTAGTGAACACAACTGAAAAACACAACTGTGTTTTCTTTTGCGGCACCGTCGCCATACACATCATTAATCCTTCGAGCCGTTTCTGCAGCACTAGCTTCAAGTTTTCCATTAAGCAAACTAAGTGACTCAAAGAAAAAAAACAGATAAGGAAAATACAAATGAATTATAATTTTCGAAACACAAATTCATGAGTGAATAGCTGTGTAAATTTGAATTTGGAATTCCTAACCAAAGAGAAGATATTTGAGATCAAAGTTGCCAGTACGGCAAAACTTCAATTTTATATGTAAGGACCTAATATAATTCTGTAGGTTAAAATTTGATAAAATGTCTCCAACTAAAAAGGTTAATCATCACTACTAGATTATCGTGCTTCCATGAATTCTATCGATTTATTATAACACTAGCAGACCCGGCCACACGTTGCTGTGGCTTACCCAACTAACTAACTTACCCAATAACCAACGCCATCTGTTAATTTGCATACATGTCAAATTCACAGCTCCCGTATTAATCAATCTCTTTGATCAAGGATATTAATCTAGATAAATTTTTATCTTTCGGATCGTATCACCGTTCTGCATCTATCTACAGGTCCATAGGTGCTACCAATCAAACTATAAATCAATTACCATGATTTATTAATACGACCGGTCAGTAACTGAGTTGGTATCGCGCTTGGGTCCCACCCGGGCGTCGCGTGTTCGATTCCTCGGTTGGCTAAGTCCTCCACTACAACATTAATCTCCTTAAATGGATTTTTCAAAATTCGAATTATTTTAAAAGTTATAGCAATTTTAGTTCGACTGGTTTAGACGGAATCTAACTAGAATTTAAATAGAGCAAAACTTTAAACTCGTGGTTCTCGAAACCACCCCTTTCAAGACGGTTGACACTATATTTCAAGTTCTACTGAACCAATTTACTTGAAATTTGGTGTGAGACTTCTCTATACATTACTCTTTCGCGCTAACTCAAACTACAACAAAATTTCAATTTAAACTTTTTTTTTTTTCAAAAAAGAAAAGTCAAAAAAGTGGTAAAAAAATTACTTTTTATTTCAGACAGCCGCCATTTCGCGATTTTTTTTATTTTCCTTAGTTCGAGCCATAGCAGCATTTGTGTGGATTAAGAATTAATTTGGTTTCTTTTTTCAAATACTAGTAGGATTGCAACCATGTCAACTAGGCCGCGCCATTTTTGAGACCCCCACTTCAACACCCTGTAACTTTTCGAATTTTTAATTTTTTCGTTTGATTTTTTTTTGCGTATTCTTTTATGTTTAATAAATATTATGTAAAATAATGGCTACTAAACATATAATTATTTTTAATGCATCTGAAAAACGTACAATTCATGCTTCTAGACTAGAATACCCCCTTAAGTCCATTGCATTCTAACGTGAAAACAGTTCTAACTGCATTGTATATTATATCAGGTAATTCTTTATAATTAGCGCCATGTTCAAATAATCCAGGCCAAATCTTGCCATGTATTCATACGCTCTCATGATACCTTATACCATATATTTTCTATCACATACTTATGAAATTTAATATTTCTCAGAGTATGCAACCATTTCACGTCACTCACACAATGGTTAAAGCACTTCCTTGCCGTTAAAAGAGTTCCGGGTTCGTTTCGAAAGGAAGCATAATCAAGCAACAATATGCCATTTCAAAACCATGGACGGTTCCGAAGCAATCATTTGCAACGTAACGTTTTTGTTACTATTTACATTACTTACCTACCAACTTTGAGAAAGGAATTGTATTACAAATCATGGAGTTATAAAACAATATTTTAAGAATTATACATAGTTAACTACGGCTTAGTGCTTAAAGCTGATAAATAATAATACAATCTACCCCCAAAGGAATACAGAATTAAACAGGAATCAAAACTGCCCTTTCTTGCCTTAGTTTTGCCTTTCTTGTGACGGGCAGAATTGCTAAGATACTGAGAAAAGAAAGCATTAAGATTTCGAACTACGACAAAAATACAAGACCAACTGAGGACAGATTGCCAGCATACTGAGAAAAGAAGACTTCGGAACTATGACAAAAATACAAGACCTACTGAGGACAGAATTGCCAGGATACTGAGAAAAAAAATCATCAAGACATTGGTACTATGATAAAAATACAAGACCTACTGAGGACAGAATTGTCAGGATATTGAGAAAAGAAAGCATCAAGACTTCAGAACTATGATAAAAATACAAGAACTACTGAGAACAGAATTGTCAGTATACTGAGAAAAGAAAGCATCAAGACTTCGGAACTATGATAAAAATACAAGACCTACTGAGGACAGAAATGCCAGGATGCTAAGAAAAAAAAGCATCAAGACTTTGGAACTACGACTAAAATAGATATTTGAGGCCTTCAAAAACAAGCTCCCTCTTGAGACAGATGGAGATTATAAACTCAGTTGTTGGATGTGATAAGATTTAAGTAAGCCGGACCATTTAGAAAATTGACTTTCATTAGAGGAATTTCCTGTCTTTACACTTCTATCAATATCTCTACCAGCCTTTCCACGCTTCTTCCTCTCGTAAACATACTTCCTAAATATTGAAAATTATTATTTTATCAGAAATTATGTAACTTTATCCGATGTTTAGTAATATATTCGTATGTGTATGAGTATATACATGTATATCATATTTAGTTTGCCAATGTATTATTACTGTGGCGGAAAGATGAATAAATATTATCCTTTGTCTTTATTGCTTTGTACGATGCTGAACAAATTTGTAAATATTGTTGTAGTGGTTTATAACAATAACATGAGCTATTAACATCTTTAGACGACGAAATTTTATCACCTGTCACAATACGAGTATAAACAGTTCAGAATGAATAGGTACCTTGAAAAAATAAGTAATTTGAATTTTCCAGAGATGTTTTCGGATGTTTGTTGTCTGATGCAGAAAAAAGTATCGAATGGAGAAATTGAAATTGACAAAATTTTATCTGTTTGATTGTGTAGTAGGTACAATAGGCCACTTGCATCACATTTTTGAAAAAAAATCCGGTTTAGGCAAATATTCTAAGACATTCTGTATTTTTTTTAATCGTATTTTTGAAACCCTGGCGATATTTTTAAAATTTCAATCCAAAAAAACAGACCATTTTTTATAAACCGGAAAGACGGAACGTAATTTTATGGGTGCGAAAAAACGATAATTACATAGCCGAAAATCATTTTAAAAAAAGAACGTTTTCCACAAGAAAGGGCATAGGAGAATAACGAGGCATACAAAAAATATTACATCTCATAAATATTTATTTTCCTTGATCCATCTTATTGATCATAAATCATTATAATGTTCGAAGTCTATATTACTAAATCCAATGTAAAGTACTTGTACTTGTAAATAATAATAATAATAAGAATATTATAAAATTTGATTTTGTTAAAATCAGTACCACTACCATTATACCTCTAAAATACGTACGGACATCGTAAAATGTACGGGGTTCCTTCATAACATCTGTTAAAAAGGCAAACCAAATGATAAGTTCGCAGATAACAAACAATAAATCTAGTGAACGCTAAATGTCAAATTAAAAAATTCGCCTGAAATCAAAGTGTTGCCATATAAATCGGTGAGGAATTAAAAAAAAAATAATAGGAACATTTTCGGAGACGGGACATTTTCATGTAGTGACGTAACGGGCCCAAATAACGGATTTATTTATTTAAAAAAAAAAAACTGTACATTTCTAAAAATTTTCACTAACATTTTCGTAAGCTTAGTAAAAAAATCTATCCACACGATTTTTTCCAAGTCGTTACGAAATTCATGCAAGTGGCCTATTCACTATGTTCACGAACTGCACCCAATTAATTCTACCTTCCAATCCACGTACGATTTTCAAATAAACGTATTGAAACTCGGGCGAATCCGGGTAGTAACCCGATAAGTTTTTTACGCCAATTTACATTAATAAGCGATATTGCGAAATCGAATGGTGACCTTGGTAAAGACTGCATTATCTAAGAAAACACGCAAAGAATATTAATGCAACCTACTTTTTACATTATAGAATAACAATTACGTAGCTATCATCTTGCTTTTTAGTCTGAGCATAGCAGTGTCCTGTTCCAACTTGACCACTTTGCATTTCGTCTGTCTGTATTTTTTTTAAAGAGGTAGTCGTATTTGGTAGTACCTATTTATTCCGTCAGGCTGTCAAATTTGGGATCCGCCGCCGCGGAAACCATTTATTCAAAATCAAAATCAAAATAGTTTATTTTACAAAATTTTCATTTAGTAGAAACGGTATAACTTATAGGTACCTATATCCTAATTCTTCCAGTTAACCCAACATGTTATACAGATATGAACACAAATGTAATATAAATATAAAAGTGGTGTAATACAAAGTGAATTTGTTTTAATTTATTATATAAACATAAATATAAAACAGTTGTACCTATTGGATAACCAACCCCCATGTCATAAGTCACCCCAAGTGGATCGGTTCGTTTGGTGATTTAGCAGAGATGCTCGGATTTCCTGGTACGGTTTTTCTAGATCTTGGCGACGAATGCGTTGGCGGGCCGGATCGGGAGAGACTGGTTGAAAGAAACCCAACTTTGACCTCTCAGACGGATTCTATCGACCCATCGGCTTGCACCGCAGTGGGAAGGATGGATTTACACTTCCGTCACTCCTGGATACATTGATCCCAAGATTCCTCATAACTTTTTCCTTCTCAGAATATCCTCTCTTTCCTTCCCTAAAAAGACCCTCCACACAGCATCGCCAGAGATGAAATAGGACCTTTTTTCCACGTTGCCTTTTCCCCGAAGCCTTCCCTTAAAATCTCGAGGGATTTTTTTCCACGGTGCCTCCAATTTGGAGCTAACGTAAAAAAATCAACATTACGCGAAGTCTGCCTAACCACCGTTCACAGAACTACTGCTGCTGGGGAAGTAACTGGCTATTCAGATCTGGTCACAAAACGGGGCTAAAACAATATCAAACAACGTTTCAATTCTGAATTGTAGTCAGCAGGGCGATACTCTGAGTATCTTCCACTCTGGAAAGTGTCGCAATTATAGGTACTATACAAGGTGTTAAGGGACGTATTTGACTTACTCGTGATTCCTGACATTATTTGGAATAAAAAATGAATTCGACATTTTAGTGACAGGTAAAATTTTGATGTTTTTTTTTTAAATAAAAACCGAATAAATCATCGGATATTGGACAGTTAGAGGCATCTGGAAGAATTTTTTATTTAAAAAAAAAAATTGTAAACAAAAAACAAAAAGACATTTAATAAGTCTTCACTAAAAATTCATTTACATTTTTTATTCTAAATAATGTCAGGAATCACCGGCTAAAATTAAGTCAAATACGTCCCTTACTACCCCGTTAATAGCTAAATTTATATACGAGTATTTTTTAAATAATTTATACTGAAGCAACAAAACTTTTTTTTTTCAATTTTAAACACGCAACCTCCGGATTGCAAGATGAGAGTTCCACCCCTCCACTACGGAGACTTACCTAAGTTGCTTCTAACATTTATATTTTTAATTACATATTTTAGTAATCCGATGAGGAAACGGTTATGTTGAAACGTTTGTGTGTTAATTTAAAGTGATGTAGGAACACAAAGTTTTCGCGTTTCGTACACCAATGTTCTATTACAAAGTTGCTAATATGCAAAATAATAATTAAAAGTAATTTTATTCTTACCTAAGCAAATATGTAGGTAATCCAGTTGCAGCAAAAACGACGATTAACATCCAATAATTAGTCGAGCGGACTAGGCACAAATCATCACAAACAACTCAACATGTCAGCAACTTTTACAATCAACTTTCAGCGTTATAAATATGGTCACAAGACGCAAAAGAATTCAACGATCACAAACGTTGACCGTGCAAACAGTCTTTATTTATCAAATAATATTTATAATTTTCAAATTAAAACTTGTTTAATAGAATTGTTTATCAAATTTTTATCACTTTTCTTGCACTCTGTCGGGTGTTGAACCCTCAACAGTCAGATTTTTAATCAATTTTCACCGTTACACCAAAGTGTTGTAACAGATTTTATAATGTTAAATAATAATTTAAACATGCAAAGACGAACAGATGACCTTAAAACCAGTCTTGGCGTTGTCATTAATGAAAGAAATTTTAAATATTTTTGCACGCGATTTTGACCCTTATGGTGAGGGAGTTAGGCGCACAATCCCGCGACACTTGCGACGATTTTCCGTTTAGAAATTCAAATTCGCGACGAAGGAATTTGATTCTTATCAACAGGTGTGTTAAGGTCGATTTTACGGCAACAGGTTCTCGTAAAACGCTTCGCGCATGACCGTTCGATGCTCGAGTCGAGTCAGTACTAAAGAAACGTATTCGAAATACCTGCTTCGAGCTGGATCTTGAAACTTCAACTTACAAAGAAAGTTACGAGCAAAATAAATAACATTATCAAAAGGAACATTTCGTTAATATGATCACAGTATCACAATTAACTTATTCATAGAAATAGTACGGATCTTTTGCTACCATCATTTACTAGCGATGATATTTTATCGTATCTAGAACAGGTGTAACAGATGTAATCAAGTGTAACGGGGAGTGACGAATAAAAATAATGACACCGCAGCAAAAGGGCAAATCTCACTGCTTAAAAGCTTTCTTTCACAATATTATTGATTGGTTCCTTTTAAATCATAATAACTACAATAATAATAATTTATGCAACTCGCCTATGAGTACAATTTAATTAGGTAAGAAAACGGTGCGGGTTTGTAGTAAAAATATGTTTTTATTTCGTACATAATAAAACTAAGTTCTATGGACCATAAAAGCCCTTTTGTATGTTATTGCAAATGATATTTTTGGAAATTGTTGAGGAAAGTGTAAAATGAATACATAACATTGAATAATTTAATAATATTTGCAAAAGCAATAAGCAATATTGCCTAACATATATACAAAAAATCTTTTCTCTCCTTTTTTAATTATTTATTAGCAATTTCCCGGCATGTGTTGTTACGCCACATATTAAAGAAATTGTTCCTCGCTGCGTGTCCTTTCCCATTCATCCCGTTCACTTTCCGCCTTCCCTTCCTCTCCCGTGACCCCTTCCCCTCACGCGTTCCCTATCAGCCTTCTCCGCCTTCCCTCTCCCTGCTTCCCTCGTCCCGCGAACCCCCCCCCCCCCGAGTTCCCATCCCCCTTCCCGCATTCCATACATTCAGTTTTCAAACAGCTCGCGTGACACCTTTTGATTTTTTTAAATACAAATTTTATAATGCCAGAGCTCACCAGTAATGCTCAACTAGGGATGTTACGAACATTCGCATTCGCAGATGCAAATAATTCGCATCATTTTAAACATTCGCATCGACATTCGCATTCGCAACAATCGATGCGAATGTTTAGCGAATGCGAATGTGTGCAGATGATGTCGTGAGTCGTGACTCGCCCACTCTCCACGCGTCTTTTGTTTTTCGCGCAAGCAAGCACTTCAACAAGCAACATTATTGAGCCTTCGACAAGTTCTGTTAAAACTCTCATAAGCAATCTGGCAGGAATCCTAGATTCCTCAAGTGATAGCGAAAACTCCGACGGTGCAGAATCTGGAGACACTATAAGCTGTGAAATCAAAGCTAAATTGAAGACATATCTTAAAGAAAAACTAGCATCTCTTGATGAAAAACCCTTTGGACTGGTGGAAAACTAAATTGAAATACGATAAATTGACAGATCTGGCTCGTAAATATTTGAGCGCTAAACCAGTCAGCGTTCCGAGTGAACAATTGTTCAGTGCAGCCGGCCTTATGGGAGAAAAGGCTGAAAAATTTGCTTTTTCTGAAATATAATATGCCTCTTTTGTACTTCAATTATTAAATTGCTTAATTACGATTATAACTTACTGTATAAGAATTGATTTATTGTTTTTATTTTTTTGTTAAAACGATGATTAATGTTGACTAAAGTTTTTTTTATGTGATTCAGATGAATAGGTATACGTGAAATCCTATTTAGATACTATTTTGATTAATCTTTACGACGAATCGGCTTACAGTATGAACATCAAAAAATATGCCACGGATGAATCGAAGCTTTTACTAGCTTTTTTATGTATTGGAATTACAATAAAAGTATTATTTACGTAACAAAAAATATAAGCGTAAACCACAAAAAAAAGAAGTTTTTTATGACTTAACTATGAAGTAATACAAGAAACAATTTTTAAAAAATATCCCTTTATGGCTAAGACTATTTTTAAGGTTTTCCATGTTCTAACTTTTTTTCGTTCTTATAAAATTATGCACAAAATAAATAAAAACCACCTTTTCGCTTACTAGCCTCGTGCAAAAAGACGCTCGATTTTAAAATTTTGCAGGCATGAGATTCGAAATATTTCTAGCGTTTATATTCCTCTTAACATTCGCATTCGCATTCGCATTCGCACATTTGCACTCTGAACATTCGCATTCGCATTCGCTAATCTGAAAAATATCACATTCGTAACATCCATACTTCAGTTGTCATGTCAACCTCAAAACACAACTATAAAAAGCCCATATCGTAACATTTTAATGACTTTTCAAAGAAGTGACACTTTGTTCAGTTGTCCGGTCACCGGATTAGTATCTAGTATTGTTTTTTGAACAGATTACAAGTAAAACCCGTTCTTAGGTGTTCGCGTGTTTTAGATGAAATGTTTTTCTGCAGTCATAAGTAAAAACACAGTCTCGTCCTTGAGACCCTTAAGGGGGATACTGTGATTCTACCAGTGTTTAAACCACAGTTTGATTTAATATTGTATAGATGTATAATATTGTATGTTGTATAATATTGTATAGGTTTAATATAACGAGAGATGGGAAGGCTGATAGGGATATTGAAAGAAGGGTGAATGCCGGTAACTCCATTAATGGTGGGTTGAATGCCGTTGGCGCTAATAAAAAACTGTCAAAAGAAGCGAAGCTAGCAGTTCACAATGGAGTCCTGGTACCTACCCTGATGCATGGCAGTGAGGCATGGAACTGGCAGAGGAAGGATGAAAGTAAACTGAATGCTGTTGAAATGAGATCCCTGAGACGTATGTGTGGTAAAACAATGTATGATCGTGTGAGAAATGTGGATATCCGCAAAGAATGTAAGGCTGATGTAAGCATAATGAGTAAGATTAAGAAAGGGACCCTCAGATGGTTTGGGCATGTAGAGCGAATGAACGAAGAAAGTAGTGTAAGAAGAATTTACGACGCGATGTGAATGGTAGAAGAAGTCGGGGACGCCCGAGGAAGACATGGCACGATCAAGTGAATCAGATAATTGAGTCGGGCCATGTCAAAAGTCAGAATGATAGAAGAGAATGTATGAGACGATGTATGAATGTGAGTGAGGCAAAGAGTGTGTGCCAAGATCCAGTTGTTTGGCGGTCCATCCTCTCTGCCTACCCCTGCGGGGAAACGGCGTGATGGTTACTTAGTTCGTTAGTTAGACTTCAGTTTGGTAAGCAGGCATGGGGACCATTTATTCGATAACCAATACCTCTGCCATTGGTCACCCCAATGATGACACCCAAATCGTTCTCAACGTTGGGTGATTTGTTTTTGCGTTTGGCAGCAGGCGTGCCCTGTTGCATGGGGTAAGGTTTGTCTAGGTATTTGCGGCGAATGCTTTTGCTCATCTACTGCGTGGAGGTCCGGATCAGGAGAGACTGATTGAGAGACCTTTTGACATCTCTAGCAGGAATCTGTCGGAACATCGCCTTGTCCAGCGGTAAGGCTCTTGACTCGTATCCAAAGGTCGTGGGATCAAATCTCTGCGCGGCAAATAAATTTTATTTGATTAATTTGTGTTATTTCACAATTTATTAATTTAAAATAATATATAGTATATTTGCCGCACGTTCCAGAGTGGAAGATACTGTCAGTATCGCCTTGGTGTAAGACCCCCATTCAGAATTGAAACGTTGCTTGAAATGGCATTAGCCGTGTTTGGTGACCAGATCTGAATAGCCAGGTACTTCCCCACCTTCCTCTTTCCTATCTCCTTCCCCTCCCCACTACCTTCAGTCTCACAAAATACCCCAATTGGGGATGCCGTAGTCTCACTGGCTCCAGACGGGAGCAGCTGAGACTCTTGTGAGGTATCACTATAAAAAAAAGAACCGCAGTGAGAGGGAAGAATTCATCCGTCTGTTACTCCTGGACACATCGACCCCCAGATTTCTACCCACCCTTTATTTATTTTTTTATTTTTTTATTTTGCATGTTCTCCGTCAAACGGTTATTCACCAATACATTATGGAGAAGATTACAAATTAGACAAAAAGTATAGCAAAACACATAAAAAGGTCAGTTTCACTACTTTGTGACATACGTCAAAAGATAACTGTTAAACTGCCTGTAGGTTACGTTAAAAATGTCGATGGTCAATGCAGACTCGTTGAGCAGTTCAGTCGCTCTGTTGACTGGCGCGTTCTGATAGGCAGAAGTCCTCGCTTTTGGAGCATAAAAAAGGGTATGGGACCTTCCACGAGTATACTTGTCTGGGACATATAAGTTATATGTCCCAGACAAGTATACCTTTTCTTTTTTATACCTTTTCGAAGTGAAAACTTCTTTAGCAGCGTTGTGATTTGAAACCCGATGGAACAAAAAAGCGACACTAAAAAGAGACAAACACATACATCTATAGGATTTAGCCTGCAAGGTAATGAGAAAGTATAACCGGTCTCCTCTTTGTTCGGTGCTTCGAAGATACCCCACTCTTTTCTACTTTAGTTTTCTGAAGGTTTCACTTTTACCGCGTGTGAACACATGTTTTTCTTTCTCTCTCCTTTCTTTCTTAAAAATGCCTCCACGCAGCATCCGCAAAGATGACAGGCGGTGAGATTATTTTTGTGTATGAAATGTTTATTAATTTATTTTATTTTTATATTATATATTAATTTTATTCTGACTTCAGCTGACTCCCTCCTGTTCCTTATTCTTAAGGATGCGGTTAGGTTAGATTAGGTTAGACTAGGTTAGGTTAGGTTAGATTACCACAGAGAAAACTATTTAAAGTAAATCTCGTTTAGTAATAAACATGACTTTAGTTTCGTTTAATATGACTTTAATAAAAGAACATTATGCATCTATTGTTAACAATACAATCGGTATATTTTAAATTTCTCTTTTGTTTTTTGTTGCGCATTATGGTAGGATTAGATAAATAAATGTATTAAAATCCATAAGGCTTGTTATCCTTGATATAAATGAAACTCGAAAGAAATTTGCAAAGGCGAACGCCTTCATAATAACTATGCGTCGCCGTCTGGATCAGAAATATACCGGGGAAAGTCAAGCTATATTTTTTTTATTGTTTTTATTTCTTGCTAGAGCAATCCTGATGAGTTACAGAACTCATTATTTAGGACAGGAGGAACATACAATTCTTGGGTGGGAGGAAATAGTTACAATTTTACATAGGAATTTAGATATTAAAAATATAAGTTTCACGTACAATATAGACGAAAAATAAAAGACAGGTTGAGCAGAACAAACAATAATAGAAAACAATTAAAGAAAAAAGGAACAGGGTTATATAAATATGGATGATTACAAATAAATGGAAAAGAAAAGAAGAGAAAAAGAAACAAGACAATTGAACATGACAAGAAAATTACATACTTTCATCCTTAAAAATATTCTTTTAAAGCATTACTCTGAATTTCTTTATTTTGTTGGATTCCCTTGTATATATCTGGAAGCGAATTATATAGTGTATAGGCAACACAATTCAGAGATTTTATCCCATATTTTGTAGTGTGTGTTTGATGGATGCGGATTGTGAGCGTGGATGTCTTGATTGTAAAGTGGCTGGATGTTAGTGTGAGTTGATTGTTGAGTAATTTGTAGGATGGTGCTTGTAATTTCATGTTTAGGAAGGACTGTGATTGGAAGAACACCGGAAACTGAATAGATGTCTCTGAAATTGATGTTCCATTGAAGTCCAAAAACATTTCTGAGAACTCGGTTTCGAACCACCTGCAGATCAATTTTTTTGAGGGAAATCCCCAGATACAGCAGAGATAAGAAAGGTGTGAACTTATTCATGATATTGCAAATAAATTCATTCACAAACCATCGGGATACAATGCATATTTTTAGACCAAATTGGACAATATCTGCCATAACAAAAAAATTCCATTTTTCAGAAGGTAATGTTCGCCAAAAAAATGGTTAGTGAAATAACTTTTTGTACTAAACTCTGTTTTTCCGCTTTTCGTTATAATGTTTTTCCATTATTTTTTTTCTTTTCTTTTTTTTTTCTTTCTTTCATTTTATCTGTTATTAATATCTTATAAATTTTATTATCAATTTTTTTCCACAAATATATGTGTTTATATACATTTTAATGTGTAAACATATATTTTAATAATGTGTACATTTTATGTACCTGTCTCAATTACAAAAAAAAAGTAAATGTCTAAAGAACCGGTGAACTAACTGATATCACGGGACTTAATTTAAAAATGTAAAAAAATAATTAAGAAATCTATTAATTAAAAAAAAAATTAATTAAAAAACACACCCATTTATTTATTGTTTTGAAACATTTACAGAGTGTGAACATGAAACGGTTATAAGATTAACAATGTAAAGAGAGCAAACGTACCATAATCCATTTTTTTAAATTTTTCATTGTGATATATAAATATATTTTTGACATGATTTCGATATTGTTGAAAGTTTCAGTAGTGCCGGTTCTTACGGGGTCTTTCTGTATAATTTGGTAACAAATAATAAAAAAAAATTATAAGGTTTTTGAGCTTTATTTTGTATCCAGCTTTTATTTTAGATTTAAATGTCATTACGTTGTTGCGGTTTTTGAGTGAGAGTGCGATTTTATTGTTGAGGGTACTGCCATAGTATAAGAGGGCACTGCCATGTGTTGTACTCGTTACTTGTTGAATTACCGATCAGTGGCTGAGTTGGCATCGCGTCTGGGTCCCATCCAGGCGTCGTGAGTTTAATTCCTCGACTGGCTGAGTCTTCCATCATAACACAAGCAACACTTTCCGCTTACTGTGATACTAGTAGGATATTTTCAAATATTGTTAAATTATTGGTAACCCGGGAATGCTTGTCTTTCTTAAAAAAAAGTTTTTTACCTAAGGGTCTGTGTCTCAGTGTGGCTAATAAACATGTTATTTGTTATTTCTTATGTTTTGTATTTATGAATTGAATGGAGTATAGTTTTAGAACAGGGTTGTTTAATTGTTCAATTGACGGCCGGCGTGGTCTAGGGGTACCTATATATACCTCTTGACTCGTAATCCGAGGGTCGCAGGATCGAATCCCAGCATGGGCAAATAAATTTTATTTGATTAATTTGTGTTATTTCACTAATAATATATAGTAATATATACAGTATCGCCCAGGTGTGAGTCCACCATTCAGAATTGAAACGTTGCTTGAAACGGCTTTAGACCAGATCTGACTAGCCAGGTACTTCCCCACCTTCCTCTTCCCATCTCCTTCCCCTCCTCACTACCTTCAGCCTCACAACATACCCCTATTGGGATACCATAGTTTTACTGGCTCTAGACGGGAGCAGTTGGGACTCTTGTGAGGTATTCATATAAAAAAAAGTTTGAAGATTTCGTTGGTGCAAGTTCTTATTATTATTATTATTATTAAAATGAAGACTTATCCACTTACAATCGTGAACCAATACAACCTAGTGGGCGTAGAGCATTCAGAACAAGATCCAAAATGGGAATCGAAATATTTGCATACGGATTGCCGTGTCGATGACATTTCTCCCGGTGACAACGACCAAGTAGAATAAATGTAATATATCTATAACCGTGTTTACATAACATTACTGCGAGATTACTTTCAGAGATTCTTATTCAAATCCTTGGTGAATAATTCTGTGAACCTCGCGTTTATCATGTTTGACAAAGTGATTTGCTGGCATCGTATGTCTATTCAGTGGTAGATACTTACAGTATCACCTTTGTACCAAGAACCAAGACAGCCTACGTGGTTGAGTGGTTTTAAACCTTGTTACAATTTCGGAGTTCGCGGGTTCTAATTTCGGCATTTTTTATACCAACTGGGAGACTGTGAGTCCGAACAGCCAGTGAGACTATGGTATCCCCAATTGGGGCATGAGTAAGTGGGGAGCAGAAGGAGATGGGGAGAGGAAGGTGGGGAAGTACCCAACTATTCAGATCCATTTAGCAAACACGATTAGAACCATTTCAAGCAACGTTTTAATTAGGAATGGTGGTCTTACACCACTCAATTACCTCATTTCGGCAGCTTTGACTCTAGAGCGTGTTCGTTCATGTAGCATCCATGTCTGGTGGCCGTAAGTGAGCGTCGGGCGGTATACCGTTTTAAACACTGCCATCTTTGTCTTGATGCTGAGCTCGGCTTTCCTTATCACTGAGCTGTAGAGAGGACGCAGTACACTGCTTGCCGCACTTATTCTTCTATCAATTTCTCCGTCTTGCCAACCATCGCTGGAGAATTCGACCCCAAGGTATTTGAATTTGTCCACCTGTTTCAGCTGGGTCCCATTAGCGAGTATGTTGTACTGAGTTTGGTCCCTTCCTAACCATCACCTCTGTTTTTGAGGTACTCATCTTCATTCCCGCCGCCGTGCACTCTTTGTTGAAACGGTTAATCCACTCTTGTAGTTCTTCCTGCGAAGTCGTTAATCTCGCGATGTCGTCAGCAAATAGTAGGGAGCTGATTCTAATACTGCCTACCAGTGCTGCATCCGGTGTTTGGCTGTTTCGGCTGATTCGGTCCACGAATATAGTGAAGAGGGATGGCGTCATAGGGCACCTTTGAGCAATTAGCACAAGACAGGGACGTATGGAGGAGCCTTGTCGATGCAACGGGTCCCCGACCCGAATAGGACAAGGGAAGAAGATGATGATGATGGTCTTATATCAGGGTGGTACTACATTTAAGATACTCAGCGTGCGTAAGGAAATTAAGTTATTTCACAATTTATTAATTAAAAATAGTATACTGTAGCATATTTACGGCGATTTCCAGAGTGGTATGTACAAACAAGATATAAACAATTTTTTACTCTATTATTTTATCTCAGGGCCTACTATGTTGCTGCATTCAAGGTCTTTTTGAGGAGAGGAATGAGTGAACACGAATCTTGAAGAGACACATTCTGTAGGAGGGGGGAAACACAAGTACACAACTGCTAACCCTGTACAAATCGCAAGTGCGCCCCACGGTTGAATTTGGCAGCCACCTCTGGTCTGGAGCTCCAAAATACCTAAAAAAACCCTTGACTGGGAATGCTGTCCTTGTTCTACCGGTATTACAATGGAAGATGCTCCGAGGAACTAGCGTCATTGATCCCCTCGGCACCGGTGCATAGTCGGGAAACACGCCAAACACGCGCCCAACATTTGTACACGGTTGACATTAGTCACATGAGAACGGGTAGTTTCTATGACTCGTTCTTGAGTTCAACGGCTCGGCTGTGGAACGATTTGCCGGCCTCTGTGTTTCCTCCCTCCTTCAACATGGGTCTCTTCAAGACCCGTGTTCATTCCTTCCTTTCCTCAAAAAGGAAAATAAGTTCCCTCAGGGCCTCCTGTGTGGAGTTGATGTAAAAAAAAAAAAAACACAGAGACCGGCAGATCGATACATAGGCGAGCTGTTGAACTCAAGAACGAGTCATAGAAACTACCCGTTCTCATGTGACTAATGTCAACCGTGTACAAATGTTAGGCGCACATTTGGAATATTTGCCATCCATCCACCGGTATCGAGGAGATAGATGTATGACACTTGAAATACCGCCTTCAACAATAAGGAATTCCAGTGAAAAATATTATGCTTTAAAAAAATATGTTCATGTAGATCAATAAACGCTGATTCTGAATATATAAGTTTTATTTCATAATATTAAACGTAGAGTTCTTAAAAAATTATTAAAAAGTGCATTTTTAAACCTCTCGTCAAAACACACTGTAAAGTTGGTATTACTGAATGGTTAGTGCTGACGTCACGCGTCACCAGTCATTGTATTGAAATCTTTGATTATGTAGGTATGACATAAGCCATCAGTATTAACAAAATTTCATCTTATTCGTTATACTGCTTATGGAGATTCAGTTGTTGTGTTTATTGAAATAATATTTTAGCCTAAATAATTCAGTATCAAAAATTGAGGTATCTCCATTAGTTTATTTCTATTATTTAAAATATTGAAAAACTACTGCACAAAAAAATAGTAATGCTACTACTTCTAGGGAGAATGCTTCGAATAACGGTATTCAAAATGGCGGCACTTGATCAGTTGATTGCCCAATCCTATAGTAATTTTTCAGGAGTGATGACGTCGCACGATTCACCGTACATACGGTGGTCTTAGGGGGATCGTGAAATATTAAAACTTTGACAATTATTTTAACTATTAAAACTAACTCTAAAAATAAAACAAAAAATGCAGTTATTTAAGTTAGAAGGTCATTATTCATTAAAAAAAATTAAAAAAATTGGACTGGAGTTCTCTATTGTGATCATTGATTTAAATAATTGCTGCTTCCAAGGCTAGACAACAAATAAATTATAAAATAACTTACTAGTAATTTCAAATTAGTTTTCATGTTTTGATAAACTATATAACCGCTTCTTTTTAACCTTTTTATTAATGATATCACAAAAGTTTTTTCTCACACACGTTTCTGGCTATTTGCTGATGATAATAAGATTCTTAAGATTATTAAATCCCACCTTGACTGTTTACTATTTCAACTTGATATTGATTCATTTAACGATTGGTGCAAAATTAACTGCATGGAACTTAATGTTGATAAATGCAAAATTTTGTCCTTTTATAGAACCAAAAAACCTATTCAGTTTGATTATAAACTAAATAGTGTTTGTCTATCTACTGTCACATCTATCAAGGACCTTGGGGTCACTCTAGACTGCAAACTTTCTTTCCGTGATCACATAAATAATATCGTAAATAAATCACTTAAACTACTCGGCTTCATTCATAGAATTACCTCTGACTTCAAACATATAAGTACACTTAAAACTCTTTACTGATCGCTGGTTCGCCCTCACCTTGAATATGCTAGTGTCATTTGGTCTCCTTTCTACGCTGTCCACATTTGTCACATCGAATCCGTACAACATCGTTTCCTAAGAGGAATTGCTTGGAGGTTGGGTCTTGAAAGAGGCAAGTACTCATATGATGAAATTGAACACATTTTAAACATGTCTTCTTTAGAAAAACGTAGAAAGGACTCTGATCTAATTTGCATATTTAAAATTATCAACAGTATTACAGATACACCTGCATTGTTACAACTCATCCAGTTTAACATCCCTTCCCGTAGGCTTCGAAATAATGAATTGCTGTTCCTCAATCAACATTCTACTAATTACGGATACCATTCTCCCTTATCCAGAATGTCGAGACTTGTCAACGCAAGTCAAAGCATTGATTTTTTTGGTGTAAAACTAAATGACTTTCGGCAGTCGTTACGCAATATTTAAATGCTTCTTCATGCTTTGACTTGTAGTGTCTCTATATGTACTTTTTATATTTTATATTGTCATTGCTATTAATTTTTATGTGCTCTCCCTTCACTGTCATCTCTGTTTTTTTTTTATTCGTGTTATTATTATGTTTTTAATGGACTGTTGTCCGTAAATTAATAAATAAATAAATAAATATACATAAAAATCTAGTGTCAGTGTTGTGGTCACACACTCCGAAACGGCTGGACTGATTTTTATGAAATTTTTAATGTATTTTTGGTGGGCAGGAGAATAGGTCATAAAGTATATTTCATACCGCTAGGTGATTAGGGTGTCCCTATCCAGATTTAAAAAAAAAAAAACTATTTTTTTTTGTATTTTTTTTTTGGCATCTAAAATACATATAACCCCAAATTTTTTGGCATCTAAAATACATATAACCCCAAATTTGGCATCTAAAATACATATAACCCCAAATTTCACTCTTCTACCCCCACCATCTCATTTTTTAATCGCGATTTTAGTATTTTTGTATGAACAAATTTGCGTCGTTCGTATTTCCAACAGAACGAAATTATTTATTTCATTAAATGACAGATGGCGCTACGTCCGCCTCATCGAACTTTCATTTATGTGGCAGAACAACGTTTGCCGGGTCAGCTAGTATTTTATATTATTTCTGTTATCAGTTAATAAGATATCAGTGATTTGAAATTTCACGACCAAAACTATTATCATGATTATTTTTTAAACTATTGAATCAATCCAAAAATAAATTACAATAAGATGAGGTGGTTTTTGCTATTACGTCAATAGTGAAAATAAATAAATTTAAAAAAGAGATAATGTCTTTTTCTCCATTTTTTTCCTCTTTCGGTCTGCGTCGTCGAAATATTTTAAATTTTACATTACAGCTAATATTTAAAACGGTAAAATTGAAGCGAAAATAGTGAAAATGTTTAATAAAACACGACTACTTTAAAATAGAGCAAAAATCTCTTGGGGACTGTCTAAAACACCATTTAAAGAAACACTATGAATTTTATTCACACATATGCCATAGATCACCCCAAGTGGTTCTCTAAGTTTCGTGATTTAGCAGAGGTGCCCGGGTTCATGGGGTGAGGTTTGTCTAGGTCTTGGAGGTGGATGACCACTACAGACTGAACTCCAGATTCCTACCCTCCCCTTAAACCTTTTTCGTTCCCAGAACTTTCCTCTCCATCCTTTCCTTAAAAAAAACCTCCATTCAGCATCCCTGACATAGGCCCCGAGGGAAATTATTTTCTCCAGGGCCTCCTGTGTGGAGCTCATGTAAAAAAAAAATATATACATATAACTTGTAAAATAACTGAAATAGACGTGAAAATAAAAAAAATTTGCAGCACACTTTGGAATTTTTTCTATCGAGGGAATTTCATGTAATTTGCGTTTCGGCATAGGGAATGAATTTTTTTATTTTATTTATTTAATTATTTTCATATTACATTTGGTTATAAAATGACGTATTGCCCATCTCACTAGGTGTGAAACGCCTGTGTTGAGATGGCAATTTACAGAGTGGTTATCTAAGATTTTGTAGTAATATTATGAAAATGGCAGGTTAATATAATTTTTTTTTCTTTAAATATACAATTCAAGTATGATACATATATATATATATAAAGAAGATTGCAGTAGGTACATGGTTACATTTATACACACAGTAGGTATAAAGGTAAGTCTGTTATTAAATACTTGTGATGGATATGTTTATTTGAGGTGATCAATGATTTTACTTACAATTTTACAAATTTTATTTACAATGATGTACTTTTGGTTTGCGTGTTTCTAATTTCAGGAGGTAGAGAATTGAACATCTTTGTTGCATTATATTTAAAACTTCTTTGCCCATAAGAAGTTTGACAAACTGGGATGTTGAAAGATTTTACATTTGACTCTCTTAAGGCTCTTGTGTTCATTCGTTCTTCAAACATGTGTGTATTTTTAAATTGATGAAGCAGGATATTTTTTTTATACAATTTTTGCAGGTTCGGAACATTTAGTGTCTTAAAAATAAAAGCAGTGCTTGTTCTCAACGGGACTTTAAGAATAACCTTCAAAATTAGTTTTTGAATCTTTACTAAAGGCTCTAGGCAAATATTTGTGGCACTTCCCCAGCTGATAATACCAGAATAGAAGGGCGATTCCGCTATAGACGATTCTCTACATTAATTTTTAAATCGCAGTATTTGTTACTTTTTTTGATATCAGTGCAAAGAAGAAAGGCAATATTTAATATTAAAAAAAGAATTTTGGATTTTACTTCATATTGAAATTTTTGGCGCGCTTGGAAACATTATCATTCGAAGGATCGATATATAAACTGCAAAATCACACCGTGCAACACTGGCGCGAAACAGCTGTTACCGATAGTCTGAGGTTATATTTTACTGCTAAACGTGTAGTGACAATATTAATTTATATTTATGTGTCAAAAGATGTAAGTAATTTTTGTTATTTTTTAAGCATCAAGACTACAAGAAGTCACTGTTAGCTTGTTGCACCCGAGATGCAAAAATATATAAAAGTTTGTGTTGTTCACAGAAATAAAGTACTAACGTTTTGAAACTTTGTAAAAGAAAGAAGAAATCAAAGGCAAACTTAAAGCAATCGTTTTTAAGAGTATAATGTTAGCTGAATTGAAATAAACGTTGTCTCAAATTGGTTGCACCTGCGATGTGATGTCAGATCGCGGGTGCAACTCTCTGACAACTACCCTTATTGTGTCATTTATCGCATATTTTATTGTCTTGAATAATAATATGTATGCTGTGTATGATTGGTAATTTATATTTAATAAGGATGTTTATATTATATTCCCCTTTTTTACAGAAACATGGGTTAAAATGATAAAAGAACGAAGGAAAGAGACCGCTTCATTGAAATATAAAGAAAATAGGTGAAAATTTAAAGAAAATCCTTGTTCATATTAGTAAGAAAAAAGGTCATGTTGGATTATAAACGGGAAAGCCCGAGAAATATAGCAGGCATTCAATCAAAACATTTCATTCAATCTGAATTCGGCGCGGCGATAGCATTTCCTTGGGACGAACCTCACTATCTCATCTCAAATTCATATTGGTTTTGAAATCTCCAAAAACCACCACTGAAACAGAAAGTGATTGGGACGATAAAGATTTGGAACATCTTACAAATTACAAAATATGAAAGGAAATTCTGTGTCCTGATGTATCTGTGCCATCAGTATCAGATCAGATTAAATTCTTCTTGTCACCTAAAACAAAATTGGGTGTTTCTGATGTTTACAGAGATTCAGGCGACGAAGCCTTAAGTTCCGAAGTTCCAACGTCTCGTTAACTCTCAAAATTACCACAGACCCTCCACACAGCATCCCTAAAGATGGAAATTATTTTTTTCAGGGCCTCCTCTAATGTAAAAAAAAACATATTAATTATTTAAGATAATTAATATAATTTAGATACAAAAACATATTAATATTAATTAAATAATAATGAAAATCGTAAATTATGTAGCAGAAGTGCATTTTGAAGACTTTTTGAAGTTGGAAATGCCAGAGAAAAAGATTGATGGAAATAATTTGTTCATGGAATTTTCGGCGAATATTGACGTTTTCGAAAAGAAATAATTAACATAAGTGACAAAGAAGTGTACTGATTAGTCAAAGGTATTGTTTGATCTTTTATTTAATTCCTCTTCAAGTTTTTATTAATGTTTAAATCCACTTAAATTAGACGGGTTGCACCCGCGATAATTTGGTGTTGCACCCGCAATTGCTTCAAAAGCGAATAATTCATTGTTTATTTGTTTTTCCCAATATTTTTTAAAATTTTGTAGTTGATTAATTTAACACCTAACAAAATATACAGGCATATCATAATAAATATTTCACAATTAACAGACTTTTGTGTTTTTATCTTACGATCTGGAAAGGTATGTCCAAATTTGTTCCACCCGCGATAGCACTTTGAACCTCCCTCCTGACTATTTAAATACTTCAATAAAATTCTTATAAACGAATACAAAGTGAACATGTTAAAACGTAGCTCTTGCAAGAATAATTTAATTTAAAATGTTATTTATTTTATCATTAAGAAGCTTTACATGCGTCTAAATGTTGCACCCGCGATTGTGGAATCGCCCATAAAAACTTCAAATGTTTAATGCCGTTATTAAAGAAATTTACTAACATTATTAGGTATTCTCGTAGATATGTCCAATGTTATTTTATAATGAATAAAACAGAAGATATGATTTTTTGAAAAATTTAAAAAATATATCTTTTTACTCTACTGAAAAAATTAAAAGTTTTTCAGCATTTCGAATTTCGTTGATCGATGTCGTTACTTGTATTATAATGAATTATGTACTTACGCCGCTGTTTTAGATACTGATATATAAATGACCTTTGAATAAACGATAAACAGAATCAAGATAATAATCCTTTACAATCGTTCGTAAACGCGGAAAATCAGTTGTTTATGTATGTACGTACGAGTACATAAAAGAGTTCAAACATAAATACGGAAAGCCAACAACATGTTTGAAAGTATTTTTTATCTAACAATCTTTAGATCCGTTGATAAACTCGTTTTATTTATATAAAATCGCGATAAAAGAAAAATAGAACATTTGGCTTAAATTATTTCATTGATATAAACATATTATGCAATTCTCACAAAGATTAAAAGATAAGACCCTATTTTAGGTTGATTGACAATCTACATGTCTATAAATATTTATTGTTTGTTATCAGTTTTCCTTAACAGACAAAAAATACAAAGTCAATTTTTGAGAATCTAATTTAAATACGTTTCAAATATTACGTATTTGCATGTAAATTGTGGTGTTCTTTTAATTCCTCTAATCTTATATATCGCTAAATGTTACTAAGCGCAAATCTCGAGAGCAGCTGAACCGATTTCGCAAATTCTTTTTTTAGAATATTCCTTGAAGTACGAGGATGGTTCTTACGGAGAGAAAAAATAAGAAAATTGCGCAGAAAATTGGATAATTTCAGAAAACCTAACGACTATCGCACGTTTGACAGTTCGCGTGTTTGAGAATGACATTTTGCAAAACAATGATTGTTAAATCAAGATTCGATTTTTGAAAATCTTTAAGTTGATAAATTTATTTAAAGTAGGTACTCCCCTAATAGTTTGAATCGAATCAATAATTTTAGATATTTTAAATAGGTACCTATGTTAGGTACCAAATTTAATATACATGAAAATGGAAATTTGAATAAAAATTGTAAAAGGTGGCACGCGGGCAGATTAAAAGGGGAGGGGGAGGAGGGAGGTGGTTGGGTGGAGGGGGAGGGGGGAGGTGGGGGGAGGGGGTAGGGAGGGTGATGAGAGGGGGGAGGGGAGGAGGCGGAGTGGGAACCCCCCTTACACCATGCGAGCGAAGCCGTGGGAAAAAGCTAGTTAACAATACAACTCTGACGATCGGGAGTTTTCAACAATACTTCGGTTTGTAATAGATTGGAGATTATGAGTCTTGTTTATAATCGTGTCATATTTACAATGAATTAATGGACTTAACATCCGTTGTAAAGGATGCTATCTTTAAATCTGCAGTGGGGGAATCGCTTACTGAAGATGCACGCTTATAGATCGGAAATTATCGGCTATCTTCGTAACCGTACGGTAATTAGACGCAAATATCCATAAACTACATCTAATAAAACGTAAAAAAAATATTAAAAATACTATGATTGATTTTAAGTTCGCACCAGTGGCGTAGCATGCCTTGGAGGGGCTCTGTATCAAAATTAATTGGGGGGCCCAAATGAAAGGTAAAGATTTCTCACAAAAGAAACAAAAATGGTCTATTCTCCCAGCATTATGAGAAAAGTGGCTTGAGAGTAATATAACTTCCAACTTAATCCATTGGCGTACCATATTCCCAGCTAATCCCAAAAGTCTTCAAAAGTCTGCAAGTCTTTTAAAGTATTTTTATCAGTAATAGATTCAGTTTTGCCAATTTAACTTAGAATCATTGATCCAGAAGTAAAGTCATTTAAAACGGACATTGGCGTGCCAAGTTGTATCCAGCTCCCTATTTTAATACAGAATCTGTACAAACGTTCCACTCGTCTCGTACAACAAGATTGTATTGTATTACAATGTAATAAATAACGTTTGAACCGGAATGAAATAAAACGCGTAAACATTGCTCTCCATGGTTTGTCATTGTACATCTGTTATAGCGGGATTCCCCCGTTTAATGAATGACTTAAACGGGGGAAATAACCGATGAAGGATGTTGCCAACTTTTGGGCGCATGCTTAACCCGAGAAAAAAGAGTTTTTTTTTTTGTCATTTCTGATGTGAAAACTCTATAGGCACGTTTTTTTTCCCGGGAAGCACGAGATTAAGTGACATTGTGGATAACAATTTACAATTTTTTTTGTTTGGGGCCTCTGTAGCCCGGGGGCCCCGTATCATTGATACGGCTGATACAGCGGTAGCTACGCCCCTGGTTCGCACATACCTAGTTCCGTATGTTTTACACTATAACATTTATGTAATTCTTTTATATAACCGTAGGTTTTATAAAAGATTTACATAAATGTAACATTTTTAGATTTATCTATTTCGATCTTCTAAGTAGGTACTTAGGTGCTGTTTTGATGTAACGCTTCATTTTGAGTTCACGCTTCAGGACTAAAATTTTCGAAATTTCGTGAAAAATTGGTGTTTCGCCGTCAATAGGCTTCCCCTCTGAAGATATACCGGAGAAAATAAATAGCGAAATAACGTTGCCTGTATAATTTTATATAATAAGCGGTATTTTTTGTGAAACTTTAAATGTTATTAAAAATTTATTCAGGGTATCGAATTTTTATTTTCACAGTACTATTTTATTATCGTGGAAGATTTGTTTTATGTTTTAACAGTCTAGTTACCATACTAATAAATGACTCATCTTGAATATTCATGCTGCTATTTTTTAATTTATTTATTTATTTACGGACAAATAGTCCAATTAACAATATAAAAATAACACGAATAGAAAAAAAAGAGAGATCACAATGAAGCGAGATTACATATAGATGAAGAGCATTGAAAAATACATATAACATAAAAGTACATTGAGAAGACAAGTAGCTTGAAGAAGGATTTAAAAAGACTTTAAAAAACCACATTGCGTAACGACTGCCGAAAGTCATTTAGGCTTACACCAAAAAATTCAATGCTTTGATTTGCGTTGACAAGTCTCGACATTCTGGATAAAGGAGAATGATATCCATAATTAGTAGAATGTTGATTGAGGAACAGCAATTCATTATTTCGGAGTCTACTGGAAGGAATGTTGAACTGGATGAGTTGTACCAAAGCAGGTGTGTCAGTAATACTGTTGATAATTTTGAAAATGCATATTAGATCAGAGTCCTTTCCACGTTTTTCTAAAGAGGAAATGTTTAAAGTTTGTTCAATTTCATCATACGAGTATTCTCCTCTTTCAAGTCCTAACCTCCAAGCAATTCCTCGTAGGAAGCGATGTTGCACAGATTCGATGTAACTAATGTGGACAGCATAAAAAGGAGACCAAATGACACTAGCATATTCAAGGTGAGGGCGGACCAGCGAACAGTAAAGAGTTTTAAGTGTATTTATATGTTTAAAGTCAGAGGTACGAATAATTCGTAATTCTATGAATGAAGCCGAGTAGTTTAAGTGATTTGTTTACGATGTTATTAATGTGATCCCGGAAAGAAAGTTTACAATCCAGAGTGACCCCAAGGTCCTTGATAGATGTGATAGTAGAGAGACAAACATTAGTTAGTTTATAATCAAACTGAACAGGTTTTTTAGTTCTATAAAAGGACAAAATTTTGCATTTATCAACATTAATATTATAGAAACAAAATATTACAGTTATAAAACAATATTACACATAAGATGGGTAACTATGGTTTTGTCTCACAACTCACAGAGAGACTATGATTTGTTAAATTAAACAGTGATTAGGCTCAATATTTGCACTGCTTTCCAATCATATGTAAATTCAATTGATCATGATTTCAAGCATGATACCAACATGTTTCAGGACTACGTGAAATCGCCGCCCGGGAACTTTTATTGGATAACCAACACCTCTGCCATAGGTCACCCCAAGTGGTTCGCTACATTTGCTGATTTAGCAGGGGTGCCGGGTTCATGGGGTGAGGTTTGTCTAGGTCTTGGAGGTGGATGACCAGGACATACTTAACCCCAGATTCCTACCCACCCCTTAAACCCTTTTCCTTTCCAGAACTCTCCTCTCCTTCCTTTCCTTAAAAAAACTCTCCACACAGCATCCCCAAAGATGACATAGGCCCTGAGGTAAATTATTTTCCTCAGGGCCTCCTGTGTGGAGCTCATGTAAAAAATAATAAAAAATACACTATGTTGACTCATGATCGGGAACTTCGAGGAGTGGATTCAGCTATCAGTTTTGAAACATAATTCCAATCATTCAAGTGTACTTGAATTAGGTACAGAAGCTTCCGTAAGAAAAATAAAAAATACACAATCATTTGGTCCAGGTTTTTTTCCAGGATTCTTCTTTGATTCGAGAATGCGCCGAGTTTTTAAAACTGCAACTAAGTTTCTTTCCTTCAAAACTGATATTTTTCCTGATTCCTGGAAAATTGAAAAAAATATCCTACTTATAAAAGCGATTCTTCATAAATACACACCACCACAAGTGGAGCTGTTCTAAATTTCGAAACGGCATATATTAAGAAAAGGTCAATCTACAGAAACCAACTTATTGGTGTTTACTGATTACGTACCAAAATCGAAAGATAAAGTCAATCAGGTAGATTGTTCGTACAATGAGTTTTCAAAGGCCTTCGATACTGTTAATCACGATGTCTTACTCAATAAACTAGCTACAATATGATTCTCGATAAGACTACTAATCTTTTTTTATTAGCTATCTCGCAGACAGAAAACAGTTTGCATCTCATGTACTACTGTAGTCCCTCTATTTTTTGTACTAACCAGGGGAACCCGAAGGCTCCAATTTAGGCCCACCTCACTTTTCCATGTGTATTAATGAAATTTCAGTAGTAATTCTGCACTCCAGTTTTCTTCGCTTTGCTGATGATCTGAAAGTGTACTACGAAATACAGACGTTAGAAGACTGCAATCAATCAACAATCGATACAACTGTTCTATCTCCCAGCTTGCAGGCCTAACATGCAAATGGACATGCTAGCGGGCAGAGCAATCTTGCTGTTAAACATTATATATATGTTAAAGTTTTACTACCTATGTTTACGTAAAAGCACTGTGGCGTAAATAAATGCAATGCAATCAATCAACAATCGATACAACTGTTCTATATCCCAGCTTGCAGGCCTAACTTGCAAATGGACATGCTAGCGGGCAGAGCAATCTTGCTGTTAAACATTATATATATGTTAAAGTTTTACTACCTATGTTTACATAAAAGCACTGTGGCGTAAATAAAATAAGTACATACATAAAATAATATTTGAATGATTTTTATTGCTACGTTTTTGTGAAAATGGTGAACACCCCAATGGCACTCTCAAATATATTGTCTTAATGCTTTTATTACTATTTACGTACTAATACCGGTTCATCTATTAATATAACATAACTATATGGATGTTGCATTTGACCAATGAGTGTGATGCTGCGTTAAAACATAAGTATATATTAATATATAAAACAAAGTCGGGTTAGTTAGACCATTTATAACTCGAGAAAGGCTGGACCGATGTTTATGATCTTTGATTTATTGGATTTGTCTCCGCCCCGAATAAGAATTAGAATTATATAAGAATTGCTATTAAAACATCGGAAAAATACAAGAAAAGAGTAATTATGAAGAAAAGTCTTTTCCTACACTACATTTTGTATGGACTGAATTCTCATGTTTTGAAAGAGCTGCAGGAATTAGTATAATATAGAGTAGTGAGTGAATTCCAAAAATTCAAAAGCCAATGCGCTGATTGTTTTGCTTTTGTTCTTAAACATATAATGCTGCCCCTCTTTCTTACACACTTTAGGGCTCTTTCAGTTAAGACGTTTCGTGTCGGACCGCTACTGTACGTTTACCGTGCCGCTGGTTATAACCCGCTGCCGTGCCGCTGCAGTACGGTAGCAGTCCGATACCAAACGCCTAAATTGAAAGCGTATCTGACTGCCGTGCGTTTGTATGCTAGTGATGTTTAGACTTTAGACGTGGGTCGTTTTATGTTTTAAATTCATTTGAGAGCAGTTTTTTTTCACCAGTAATTTTATTTTTAAAATCCTCTATAAATTTTTCACAGATACGTTCCCAAGCATTTTTGTTTCCGTGCGATTAACGTATGCCTGCACCCTCAAAAGGAAAATACAATCTTACTAATATTATTAACGCGAAAGTTAGTATGGATGTACGTGTAATTGTTACTTTCACTAAAAAACTGCTGAATGGATTTTAATCAAACTTTACAATTATATAGCTCATACATCAACAACATATAGGCTATGTATAATGGTAAGCTCTGGCGTTATGAAATTTGTATAAATGAAAATGTGTGTATTTCATATATTTTTGCGGCAGGTAGGAAAGACGGGGGAAAGGGGAACGGGGGAGGTGGTGTTCGCGGAGAGGGAAGAGATGAGGGAGGGGGAAGTGCGGGGTAGGTGGAAGGGAACGGGGACGCACGGTAAAGGACATGCAGGGAGAAGCAATTTTTTTCTTTGAATAGCATTGCAGCACATGCCGGGGATCAGCTAGTTATCTAAACTACCTTTTGACTTACGCGCCCCGTAAGTCAAAAGGTAGTTTCTGGACTCTCTATGTAACATTGAAGATATCGATGCTCATTTATATATATACATATATATAAATATATATATATATGTATAATCATGAAATTTTTTTATTAACTTACGTTATTTGTACGTGTTTAGGAAAGGAAAGTTCATTTTAAGATGGGTGGTAAGAAGTACTAGGAATTTATAAGATTTGAGGCGTATGTGTGGTAAAACCATGTACGATCGTGTGGGAAATGTAAAGATCAGCGAAGAATGCAAGGCTGATGTAAGCGTGATGATTAAGATTAAGAAAGGGACGCTCAGATGGTTTGGGCATGTAGAGCGAATGAACAAGGAAAGCAGTGTAAGGAGAATATATGACTCAAATGTAAATGGAAGAAGAAGTCGGGGACGCCCGAGGAAAACATGGCACGACCAAGTGAATCAGATACTTGAGTCGGGCCATGTGAAGAGTCGGAATAATAGAAGAGCATGTATGAGACCATGTATGAATGTGAGTGAGGCAAGGAGTGTGTGCCAAGACCGAGTTGTTTGGCGGTCCGTCCTCTCTGCCTACCCGGAAACGGCGTGATGGTTAGTTAGTTAGTTATCATTCTAAATGTGATTCGTCACTCAGTAAAAAATGATTCTACGAAACGAGCTTCGAATAATATTAACCCAATAAGAAATAGTGTAATTGGGATTCAAGAATGTTATTATTTTTCTCAGGGCCTCTCTTGTGGGCTAATGTAAAAAAAATATCGAGTGCAGTTTACACGCGGTAGAAGCGAAACTTTAACAAAACAATCTCAACCAATACTTGAAAAGTGAGGTCATAATCAATGCGACCAATGAGCGCAGACCTGTCGTAATTTACGTTTCATATCCCATTCCATAGAAGCCCATAAAAGTAACATCATAATCAAAGTGGCTAAGCGTCATTTCCGTTTCTTCCGAAATCCGAATCAAAGCGGGGCTATAGAAGTTTAACTTCAAAAATAAAAACACTTTTAGATAACGGAATCTGCATCCTGCATGTATAAACAACTTCAATTATCATTACAATCATAGGTTGGCGGCATCCCAACTGGGTCCATAGTATATCCAGAAAGTAGTTTGTAGGAACTGTTAGCAGAATAATTCAAGGTCAACTTGAGGTGCTACACGAAACCTGTTGCGCTCAAAATATTCAGCATTTTTTGCGGTGGTTTCGATATTAATTTGCACACAAAAAGTATAGGTTAAAATTCCGCGAGATAAATTCAAAACAAAACGCAATAATAGTTGCAAAATGATACGTAATATATTGCTGATAAACCGATGATACCAAATTTTGATTTATTACAAAGTATGTTATATACCAAGTCTGATTGAGATTATGATTGTGTAGAGTGGATTGATATGTTTGTGTAAAGAATGACTGGTGAAGGACCTTAATTTTGTGTTACTATCACTGCTTGAAATGATAAAAACACATGTTACATAGAAAGGAAAGGACTCACCGAAAAGGATAAAAGAACTTGTATGCCGGCAAAGGCACTTGTCTGCTTTCTCTCCCATCCAAGAGGCACAAACAGCAATAGATTAACAAACAGCAATGAGTTTCGTTTATTTGATAGTACACGGCGGAGTTATTTTAATGCGGTTCACCGATAGCGGAAGCACAATGGCTATATGTCGCTGCGGGCGTTTATTACAGACTGACTATGGGTAGGATTGACGGATAGGAATAGGGATAGGTAGAAATGGAATTTGCAACATTATTAATACCAATCCCAAGCAGTGACAGTATATATGCGTGCTATGTAGGTATGTGTATGTGTAGGTATGTGTATAGGCGTAACCAAAGTCAGTGGATATCTTCAATTTATCTCAGAACCAATACAAAATGTTGTTACTGAAGCAGTTCATTTACGTACAATAAATACTGTATAAATTTTACGTATAAAACCCTCTAAAAATGGCGTTAATAAATAAATAATTAAGGTACGGTTAAATATATACAGGGTCACATACCCAAACAAATTTTAACCAGCGATTCCTGAGCATGTTTGGAGTAAAAAGTGTAGATATCATTTTGCTGTCTTATGCGATTATTTATTTTTTCCACTAAAAACATTAAAAGTATTTTAGTAGATCGGGCTTAGGTCAGCAGATTACGTGATAAGCAATCCGTTTCGTTCCAGTAGCACGGCAATACACGAAACAGCGCACGTTTCACCAGATATATCATCGGACAGCAAAATGACAACTGTTTTTTGCTCTCAAAATAAACCCAGGAAACGCTGTTTAAAATTCTTCAGATACGCTCTGTTGCACTCTGTGTAGTTTTATTCATCGAAGAAAGTAAATTCTTTTTGGCTTGACATCATATCTACAAATGAAAAACGTTCTTTGTTCAAAAGCACTTTATTTTATTTCTAAACATCGAACGGTTTTGGTTCATCTCAACTTTCATCAGGACATCAATATAAACTAATGTATTAGATATATATAAAAATCAAAATTTGTTTGCTTGGGGATATGTGAGTGAGTATATGACCAGGCGCGCCCCGGTGCCTGACATTTTTGGTGGTTCACCGATTTCATCAAAAACGTAATGTATGTAATTTATATAAAAGCACTATCTTACTTATTTATAGAGAAGACCAATTCTTCGATTCTTTTGACGAGCGAAGACTTCAATCACACAATTTTATTTGCAAACAGAGACAGATATACTCACCTGACAAATTCGTTTATATTAGTTTATGCTTAAACACATTTATATTAGTTTATGCTTGGAAGATACGACTTTGCAAGCGGGGACACTGCATTAAAAAGTTTCAGAAATCATAAATTATTTGCTATTTTACACTATGGTTTTTTTCTTTTTATGTTATATCTATTAGTGTTAGAGGATTATTGACAAAGAAGAGAAGGTATTTATTTTGAAAGACCTTCGGATATTAATTAATATCACAATAATTAACACAAGCACAAGCAATTTTAATTTGCAGCCTAGGATGCAAACGGTGGCGGGTGTTTACTGACCCAATGATCGTCGATATGAAGTTTGCAATAAGTAAAAAAAAACGCACACAAATAAAAGGTTACTTTATGCAAAAAAAATCAAATAATAAAGTCAATGCCAAGTATGTAAATCCACAGCACTCTATCTATCACAAGCTGACCCGTGACCCGTTGACCCGAGGTTGCATTTTACAAGAGAAATATTATGATTTTATTTAATACTTCTTCAAACCCTACATCGCTCGAGCCGTACGTTCGGAATTCTTGGATTCTTCGTTCGGATATCTCCGCTGTCCGTGCGGCGGACTCTCGGGGGTATTTTTCTTGATACGTTTTGTCAAAACCACGGTCCGGAGATGTTTCGTATGGGCTTCATATAAAATAATATTAGCCAAACGGGGCGCTTGGGTCTAACGCGCAGATTGGTATGTACCTCGGTTTCTCGTTCCTAGCCAGTGTTAACCGCGCGGGTGGAATGTTTTTGCCGTATTTGTCTACAATATTCTTACATTTAGTATGTTATTAATTGCAATTTTTAAGATTTTTTTTAATACTTTGTTTAATTTTATAATTAAAAACATTAAGTAAGATTACGATGAGCTGTAAATTGTTTTTCAACTTTGTTGGCGGTTCGTTGCACGAGTGCACTAAGGCACCGGCCGCGCCTGTATATGACATGTTTATGTATTGCTATATTAAGCATAGGAATTATTGAAACTTTCAAAATACTCGTACCTTCTTTCCACCCCGCGAAGGTTTCTGGATTATTAAAACACATGACAATACATCTGAAAAGTCTGTTAATCATTACAAAAACTCTTGTGAAACTGTAAAAATTTGAGAATGACATTTTGCAAAACAATGATTTCTAAATCAAAATTAAATTTTCGAAATTCTTTAAATAATGAATTTATACTTTGAATCGAATCAAGAATATTTACAGATATTTTAAATAGGTACCTATATTTGGTACCGAATTTGATTGATTGTTCTTATAATACACAAAACTAGCTGACCCGACAAACGTTGTTCTGCCATGTAGATTATTTATAGTGAATATTTTGGTTGATAAATAAAAAAATAACGAATGTGTCGTAAGTGTGTGGGGATGGGATCTATTACAGAAAGAGGAATAGAGCGCTGTAGACGATGACCGCCGATAAAAACAAAAAACACCAACTAAAGTAGGAAAATGAAGAAAAAAAATCAATATGAATTTAGAAGAGCAATTGAGTGTACGATATTTTCTGTCCGTCTTTAGCCAACACAAATAAGCTCGATGGTTTGCCCACGTGAGTACGTGATGCCGAATGAAATATCAAAATGGCGCGACACTTCTCATGAACGTTTTGCGCATATGTGGATGAAAGTTCGATGAGGTGGACGTAGCGTCATCTGTCATTCAACAACATAAATAGTTTCATTCTGTTTGAAATACGATAAACGGTTAAATTTAAAATCGCTATATAAAAATGGGAGGTTGGGGGTAGGAGAGTTAAAATTTTTGCTTTTAGGTATTTTTTTATAGCTAATAAAAAATAATAAAAAAATTGTCAATTTTTTTTTCTGGATAGGGACACCCTAATCACCTACCGGTATGGAATATACTTTAAAACCTATTCTCATATCTACCAAATATACATAAAAAAAATCATAAAAATAGGTCAAGCGGTTGCGGTTTCGGAGGAGTGCGTCCACAAACTCTGTGATACGAGATTTTTATATTTATTTATTGATTTATTTATTACACGCCCTCATGGGCTTTTACGTTATAGTTTATAAGTTGAGTATCAAACAATGAAGAAAATACAATACAATGAGAAAAGAAAATACACAATACAATGTATCAACCAAACAAATAATAAATTAAAAATACATTAAGAAGTCTCACTTTTTTTTTTTTTACATTAACTCCACCAAGGAGGCCTTGAGGAAAATAATTTCCCTCAGGGCCTATGTCATCTGGGATGCTGTGTGGAGGGTCTTTTTGAGGAGAGGAAGGAATGAACATTGGTCTTGAAGAGACCTATGTTGTAGGAAGGAGGAAACACAGAGGCCGGCAAATCATTCCACAGCCGAGCTGTTGGACATAAGAACGAGTCGAAGAAACGACCCGTTCTCATGTGACAAATGTCAACCGTGTACAAATGTTGGGCACGTGTTTGGCGTGTTTCCCGACTATGCACCGGTGCCGAAGGGATCAATGATGCTAGTTCCTCGGAGCATCTTCCATTGTAATACCGGTAGAACAAGGATAACATTCCCACCCGACGCCTGTGCTCTAAAGATTGCAATCCGTCTGTTAAGATGGGAGAATCTATCAAACGGACCGCCCGTTTCTGCACAGAGTCGAGGGTATTTTTCAGGTATTTTGGAGCTCCAGACCAGAGGTGGCTACCAAATTCAACCGTGGGGCGCACTTGCGATTTGTACAGGGTTAGCAGTTGTGCACTATTAAAGTATCTGCGGGCCCTATACATTACGCCCAGTTTCTGGGAGGCTAACTTTACTCTGGCTTCGATGGAGCCCCCATATCTGAGCTGGTCACTTAGGGTTACACCAAGCATATCAATGGAGGGCCTGTTCGGAAGATTGTTTCCGTTGAAAGAGACTAGATTTTCATTTCGATCCCTTTTAGACGTAATCAGACAAGACTGGGTCTTTGAAACATAAAATTCAACGAGATTATTTTTACCCCAAGAGAAAACACTCTCGAGGTAACCGTCCATTCTTTGCTTCAAAGCCCTACGAGCTGTTGGAGTTTGTGAGCCCTTTGGGGGCTTGTCAAACAAAAAGCTATAATGAACTGTACTGTCATCCGCATAACAGTGAATTGGTGCACATGACAAAAGGTCGTTGATGTGCAACAAAAACAAAGTCGGAGACAGAACCGATCCCTGCGGGACGCCAGCATTTATCGAGTGTGAGGAAGAGGTGAAACCATCGAATACCGTCTGAATCGACCTCTCCCTCAAGAAGTCGGCAATCCAAGTACACAAGGATGCGGGAAGTTTGGGTCTCACCGAAACGTTCCAGGCATCGCCCCCAAACGTGCGTCACATACGCGAGAAGATCACCGCACGAGCGGTTCCGCCGGAATCCGTATTGACGGTCGTTAATAATTTTGTTCTTCTCGAGGTAGGTGAGCAGTTTGTCATTGATCACACGTTCCATCACCTTAGACAGAACTGATGTGATCGCTATGGGGCGGTAGTTGGCCGGGTTGGAGCGGTCACCCTTCTTTGGAATAGGATGGATAACCGCTTTTTTCCAACCAAAGGGCACAGAGCCAGTCTTCAGGGACATTTTAAAAAGCTTCGTCAAAGTTGGAGCTATTTCTGCAGCGCACCTCTGCAGTACCAGGGCAGGTATTCCGTCAGGCCCACTGGCTTTATTATCATCAAGCCCTCGTAAAACATGGAGTACTTCCCGATGCCGGATCCTCAGCTTTTTCATACGAAAATTGCAGTGAGGAACCGACGGCGGGACAGCACCTTGGTCATCGAGGGTTGAGTTATCCGCAAACATTTTGCCTAATAAATTAGCCTTTTCGGTGGCGGTGTTTGCTAGTGAGCCGTCAGGTCTGGTAAGAGGCGGCAGACTGGATTTGTAGAAATTGCGACCTATTGAGCCCGCAAGCGACCAGAATTGCCTGCTGCCATGCGGGCATGCAGCCAGCTTTCTGCTGCTCTGCTGGTCGTGCTCAAATTTTGATCTATTTATGATTCTCTTGGTTTCCTTTGCCATTTTTTTGTAAGCTGTTCTGTCTTCGGATGTTCTAGATGTGTTGTAGGCTCGGTAAGCCGCGTTTTTTCGTCGCACTGCTTCAGCGCATTGTTGACTGAACCACGGCTTTGAGCCTTCACCAGTTTCCTTAACAGTAGATTGGATGAAGCCATCCATCGCGGATGTGATGACTTCACCAATTTCCTGGGCACATCTTGAGGGATCCGAAGTCCGAAAACAGACAGCTGACCACGGGAAAGCATTAAAATGTGCCCGCAGATCGAACCAATCTGCTGACCTATGGTGCCACACTTTTCTCTTCAGCCTCTCGTTTTGTGGTCTGAAGTTTACAGGGATTGATGTCGTCACCAGGCAGTGGTCGGACGATCCTAAAGGCGCTGTGACTTCAATCTTGTAACCGTGTGGCACAGTAGTTAAAAATAGGTCTAACAGATTGGAACGGTGAGTCTGGACATCAGGAACCCTTGTGGGCTCCTGAACCATTTGCTCCAATCCGTAGCAAAGGGCAAAGGATTCCGCTTGGCGTCCAGCCGAGTGTGTTGATCCTGAGAACTTCAACCAAGGTTCGTTATGAACATTGAAGTCCCCCAGGACCACAAACTCTGCCGTAGGGTAGCGGGGCAAGAGGTCATCAATAGTGTCGCTTAAGTTTTTAAAGAGCTCGTACGTGTCTGATTCGCCAAGGTTCGGCGAGCGGTATAAACACGCGTAGAATCTTACCGTACTAGCAAGATTGACGCGTACCCACATTACGTCGAATCTAGAGTTTTCCAGATTCAACAGTCGCACACAGTTGACTTCAGCTCGACTATAGAGACATAACATTCAACATTAAAAAAAATTGCAGAAATTATGTAAATCTATTTGTGTCTAGAACAATAAAAGTGATAGAATATTCAACATTTATACTGATTAGTTTTAAGATGATATATGTTATCTAGATTAGAATATTTATTTCCGAGACTGTGAAGTCTAAAGCTAGTGTCCTAGTGTTATTGAAGTAGAAGGGTAATAAATGTCGACATCGTTTTTTGGGAACATGGATATTGAAGTAATTCAGGACAGTCAATTTTGTAATGCAGTATTTTATGTAATAGTATTAAATCTGTGCTTATTCTTCTTTCTGAAAGTTTCAGTAGAGAAGTTTTATCCAGGAGATGATTGTAATCAATGTTTAGTATAGGAATATGCAATTTATAGTTTATAAACCTTAGAAACTTCAGTTGAATCTTTTCAATGTTGTCTGAATGAATGTTGTAAAAGGGCGACCATAACGTAGAGTTATATTCAAGTTGGCATCTGACAAGGGTTTTATAAAACATAATAAATGTGCCTAAATCATTGAAATCTTTTGCAGCTCTCAAACCAAAGCCAAGAGTCAAGATGTAGATTTGTAATATATGAAAAATGAAAATTTGAATAATTTTTTTAATAGGTGGCAGGCGGTAATTGTAAATAAATGGATTAGTTACATTTTATCGCAAAAACACGTTCAATGGTCAAATGTATTGTGTATATATTATGTATTAGTGGTCGACGAACTGGCTAGTCTGTAATAATTAGAAGCAGGGTTGTAAAAATATATAATGGATTTATACAACGGCCTTAAAGTTATTTTTCACTAAAAAAGGACTTAATCTTTAATAAAATATTATTACCATATTTTAAACAGAATTTCAAAATACCACAAAGTGTGAGAATATGAAACGATTCAACGAATTCGCGTTTAGTCCTAAAGTATGAGAATACAAAGCAAAGAATGCTTCGTCTTATTTTGTACTTGTATTAAATAAGAAAATATTTGAAGTCTTTTGGTTTTTGTCTTTAAACAAACTTGCACGGCAGCTTTTAGCCACAGAGTGTGAGAGTCCCATGACATCATCGGCAATTCCCGATGCAAATGATTCTGCTGATCCTGTTTATACCTGAGCGGCCAGAACACGTCACCGGGTAAATGTGGATGAACAAGGGAGTCGGTGTTGGTCAAGAGCATTGGGAGAAAGGTCAACGGATGTACAAGGTCATCTTTTGTCTTAAAGAATTTACGAAAAATATCTTTGGTCAGTTAATATGTCACTATTTTAAAGCAGAAGTACATAGCATCTTGCTTAAATTGATTCGCAGAATGATCTCAGTTATATCGGAATTTCATTTAAATTATTTATTTATTATTTAATGGGTGATATTCGCGGTCATATTATCTCTTCAAGACCCAAGTTCACTCCTTCCTTTCCACAAACGCCTTCCAAACAGCACCCCCAAAGATGACAGACCCTGGGAGAAATTATTTTCTTCAAGGCCTCCCGTGTAGAGATAAAGTAAAAAAATCTCACTGCTTAGTCAGCAGTTTTGAAAATTAATTTACTTTTCCTCGTCTTATAAAATTTATTTATTTATTTGTAAAAGAAACAAAATAACACACTGGTTAGCAGTATTGAAACAATTTACATATATTAAAACCCATCTGCTTGTTTAGGAATAAATATATCCCAAAACACGTAATCGCGTTATCCTTTCATGTGACCAAAAACGTCCCGAGCGACCTTACATTTAGAAAATTATATATCTCTCTTCCTCTCATGCAAACATATGTATTTTTCTTTTAACCAGAAAGAGAAAGAAGTAATGCTTCTTATATTCTTTGAAATATAAAAGCTATCTTGCATAGATATTTTATAATCTCGATCCAAAGTGACGGTTTCAGAATTTACGCGTGAAACAGAGGCTTACGGATTGTGAGGTGCGAATATATTGAACAAAGCAGACGGGTTAAATATTTATTAGTGGGTATATACGGTATATTTCCTTGTAATATCTTATTTCTGATAGGTACGTATATTTAGTAATTACCGGGTAACGGTCGTAATCTGGATTTCAAGAGATCAATATGGATACCGCTGTTCTGGAAATTATTAAGATAACCATTATCTCTGCCACATGTCATCCCAAGTACGTTTGATGACTAAGCAAGGGTGCCCGGGTTCATATGCTGAGGTTTGTTCTGGTTTTAGCGGCTAAGTCTACGAACAGAAACAAAGTGGGTTTCGGTTTTCTGATTAGTCGGCGCATGGGCGGCCGACTGACGCAGGCGTGCCGACAAGAATGTTTGTATGTCAACGTATCAGGCTGAACATAATGAAGGCAGATATGATTTTAGATTTTCACGGCCAAAAGTATTTTGGTTGTTTGTTTTGGGGGTGTTATGCCGTGTTACGCTACCTTTAGCCAACGTTTCGGACAGCGTTACAGTGTCCATCATCAGGGCAGATGTGTAAATGTTAGTGGTAAAATGTGTGCTTAAGTACTTCGAAGCAATACCGTGTTGCCAGCTTCACTCCACTGCGAGCTGGAATTACAGTAAACATGAAGATAAGCACACATTTTACCACTAACATTTACACATCTGCCCTCATGATGGACACTGTAACGCTATCCGAAACGTTGGCTAAAGAAGGAGGAGGTAGCGTAACACGGCATAACACCCCAAAAACAAACAACCAAAATAGTGAAGGCAGGTTCAGATTTATGTCCGCGCGAGGCGGCGCCGATAAGCTTTACCGGAATGAATTTTTAATTCCTGCTCGCCGGTGACGCCGGTCAGTGAAACTCAATGTCGCCAAGTGCTTGGTTTTTGCCACGTTTTTATGGATTTTGGATCCTTTCATGATTTGGTGTCCTCTATGGTCACCTCCATGGTTATTTCAAAAAACCATGTCATTAATTAACAAAAGTGTGTACTTTTTAGTGGGATACGATTTTTAGCATGAATCACACGGCGAAATCCTGAAATCAGGAATGTAGTACAAACTTCACTTTAGAATTTTTTTCCTTGAAATATTTTAATTTTTGGGACTTGGAAATACTGGTGAAGCTCGTTTTGAAGGGAATGTGATATCAAAATGAGCGACCTACTAATTGCCGCTGTTTTCAACAAATCTCCAATCTGGTATAAAAGAAATACATTACATAGCAAACGAAATGTTGTTGACAAGTGCTGGAAGGAAATCAACAGGACAACATTTTAAAATAACCTCAAATGTCACAAGTAAATTTCTTTCAGACATATAACATATTATCATGTCCTATAGAGGTTTTTTTTCATGTGTAAAGATACCAATTACCAAATACTAATTGTTTTATTCCTTAATTTCAAGAAAGGATTCTCCAAGAGTAAAAAATTGTCGTCTGTCGAACTCGACATTTTGTAAAAACTGACAACTGCTGTCAGGCTACCGCGCAGATAGCGCAGGTTTTATCTGCGTTCTGTTTGTCCACACCTCGGCGTCGACTGCCGTCGGTGGAACCGGGCACTGAGCGCCGTTAATCTGAAAACCGATACCCGCTTTGTTTTTGTTCGTACCCAAATGCGTCTGTTCACCAGCTGCGTGGCAGACTGACAGGCAGAGACTGCATGGTTATTTTTATTTTATTTTTTTGCAGAAACAAACAGTACATAATTACATGGAAGAAAATAGTTACAAATTTATAGAAGTTAATACAAAAATTGGTACCAACGACATGCGACTGTTATAATATATATAGTGTGATATATTGAACATTTTACGTAAATTAAGTTAGTTAGTAGGTATATTATAGAAGAAGAGAAGTGTGTGTGAGTGTTAGGGAGGGTGTGTTAATGTGTGTGTTATGGGAGATATTTTGATCTCTCCAGCAGGACTCTCTCGGAACACCGTCTTGCATCACAGTGAGAGGTTTGGATTACTCAGATGCACACAGACTCCTAATTTCTTACCTATTCATTGTGAGTTCAACCTTCCAGGAACTTCCTCTCCTTTCTTTTCTTAAATGATCCCCACACAGCTTTCCCAAAGCTGGCACAGGCTCTGCAAAAAAAAACAAGGAACTGTACTTAATCCATTAACCGAATAAATCAGAGTTTTGTTGCCAACTTGTTGCCAATTTAACCGCCTACTTTATTTATGCTCAACTTTCTTAAAGAAAAAAAAACTAATAAATTTGCTCCACTGCAAGAATATAATTAATATTTTGGCAAATCAGGTTTGGCTCTTGCCACTACGTTGGTGTCCCAAGGAGAAATTATTCTCGTGAACTGCGCACAAAGAGGTGCCGCAGAAGATTAATCAACTTCCACTGGTACGAAGCCTCCTTTTATTTTTGTATTTTGTTCACCGGTCGAAGCGGCAACTTTTTCGCTTTTGGAGAGGCGATGAGAGTGTTATCGATTCGCGAAAGTAAATTCACTGTGAGGTGGCCGTTGATTTGGGTTTCATTGAACGAAATTTAAAGTAATTTGATCGTTTTAATCGGGTCAAGAAATATTACACGTAAGTAAATATATCCAGATCTAGGGCGTTAAATACTTAGAGTATGTACGAGGCGATGGTGAATGTGAATGAAGCAAATAGTATATTCCGACGAATGTTTCCGACACTAACTGTAGTAGTAGTAGTAGTTTGTGAATATGTATCTATGTAGTTTCAATATTATTCAACAAATGTCATTAGTTTAGTAGTTTTGATGTACATCAACAGAGGTATATCAACTGTCAACAGAGGCATGTATCAGGCATAATACCCGAATAGTTACGGAAATAACCGGTGATATCCGGTCGACAGCACCTACAAGGACCAGTTCCCCTGCCTCGGTAATACATAGAATGTGCGTTAAGTCCAGTTAAATATTCATTGTAAATAAGACGAGAAAAAACACGATTCGTAACCTAATGAACAGTGGAGGTTATCCACCACTTACCCGCCCTGGTATAAGTAACTGATGGTTACTCCTTCAAGGCTATCGCAAGATTGTATTTTTTTTTGTTAAACGAAGCTACATTTATTTATTTTTAACGATTATTATAAGCAATAATTATCAGCCTAAAACACTCATCCACATTGAAAAATCTTCCGAGAAAAGATACATGACGCCAACGGGACTTGAACCCGTGCCCTTCTGATTGCCGGTAAGCTGCTCTCCCAATTGAGCTATGGCGGCTTATCTTATACCCGCCAAATGATTCTATATATACTAGCGTTTCATTCAACAATTACTGCTTATTATATTTTTTCCACCTGAAAACAACCAACTTTATTTTTGCGAGAGAGACACTGTTAGTGTTAAATCCGTCGCTAGGTGGCGTCGAGATAAATTATGTCTTCATTTATTGGGGAAAATACTTAAACTTGTCAAATATTAATTATTATTTTTAATTGTTTAACTAACGTTTAAGACAAGATTTTTTTCAATGTGGATGAGTGTTTCAGGCTGATAATTATTGCTTATAATAATTGTTACCCTTTGTGCTATGCATAAAAATCTTGTCTTAAACGTTAGTTTAACAATTAAAAATAATTATTATTTTTAACGAATCTAGACCTACAGTGTCCCTGCATACGTTGTTAGAAAGCAGTATGCAAGTGCTTAACAGGAAAATAAAACATAACACAACAAATCAGGTTAGTAATATAAGCAAAATAATATTTAAAGCAAAACAAAACTCATTCAAGAAGCTCATGAGGCAGCATTGCATCAACAACCAACACCTTTGCCATAGATCACCCCAAGTTCGTGCCCGGGTTCATGGGGTGAGGTTTGTCAAGGTCTTTGTGGCCGATGTGTCTGCCACCTGCTGCGTGGCGGGCCTCATATATTCTCACTTTTGCAACCACGATCGTTGTTTTTATTTTTCTTCTTATTTTATCAACAAGCTTATTGATGTTTAAATGATATTTGAGAGTATTTATCTTTCTATTGTTTCCCGTCTGCTTGTTTAGGAATAAATACATCCCAAAACACGTAATCGCGTTATACTTTCATAAGACCAAAAACGTCCCGAGAGACCTTTCGTTTTAAAAGCTATATATCTCTCTTCCTCTCACGCAAACATATGTAATTTTTCTTTTTACCAGAAAGAAAACGAAATAATGCTTCTTATTGACTTTAAAATATGAAAGCTATCTTGCATAGGTATTTTACAATTTCGATCCAAAGTGACGGTTTCAGAATTTGCGCGTGAAACTGAGGCTTCCGGATTATGAGGTGCGAATATATTGAACCAAGCAGACGGGTTAAATTTTCAATTTAAATTTTTTTCATTAAATTGTCTACCTTCATCCATCATTGATCGTTATCTATACAAGTAGGTACAGATTCATCCTCTGTAACAGTGGTTTTAAACCTTTGGTACGCAATATCGTGGCACGAATGTAGGGTTTAATACTCAGCTCTACGTGAAATAGGGCCAAACTGTATGTTAACAAGACTGTATGTTAACAGTGTATGATTGATTATACAGGATGTAACAGGAAATCGGTCTTTTATTAAGGACGCTCTTCCTAGCCCTCTGCACCACACTGTAAAAATGCGGGCCTTGGGCAACCTTCAAAAAAGAACCATGAAAAGGCTTCGGGTGCAAAATAACAATGCTTAGCGTCTGATGTTTAGACTCCCCAGGTACTGCAGTACCTCCTCAATGTTTACAGAAGGGCGAGTTTCAGGATTTTTTTTTGTTTTACATTAGCTCCACACATTCCGAGGAAAATAATTTCCCTCAGGGCCTATGTCATCTTAGGGGATGCTATGTGGAGGGTTTTGTAAGGAAAGAGAGGAGAGGAAGTTTTGGGAAGGAAACAGGTATAAGGGGGTGGGTAGGAATCTGGCGCTTGTGTGTCCAGGAGTAACGGACGTATGAACAAATCCCTTCAACTGCGGTGCAAGGCGATGGGTGGAGAGATACTGGCTGGAGAATAAAAGATCTTCCTCAACCAGTCTCTCTCGATCCTGCCTACCTCGCAGCAGGTGGGCAGACGTATTGGCCACAAAGACCTGGACAAACCTCACCTCATGAACCCGACACCCCTGCTAAGTCACCAAACGTAGCGAACCACTTGGGGTGGCCTATGGCAGAGGTGTTGGTTATCAAATAAATGGTTACCGGGGCGGCGGTACGCATACCCGCCTCCCAAATTAATTAAAGCTCTAATAAGAACCAGGACTCAGGGGAAGGATAAACCACTCAAGAAATATTCTCATTATCTAATGATGCCTACTACATTTTTTTTTTTTTTTTTTTTCTTGTTTTTATTACCATATTTTATAAATATCTATGCGTTTAATGTATGTACTAACACTCTATATAGGATGTGTGGGAGTGCACTCACCTCCCTAGAGCATTATAATAATTATTTTTATTTTAACTACTTATACATACGAAAGCCTTTTTCTACACATTTTTTTAAGGTTAAAACAAATTCATCCTCTCAAAACAATTTGTGAGTTTGGGGTTATGTATGGAGAGCACGATTTTTTTTCCTCAAAATATAAAAACGTCGAACAAAATCCGTTCAATTTCGCAGGAAGAATCACAGGTCAAAAATGTCCGAAGCCTTGTTACACTCTGAATAAAATTGCAATAAATTTGTGTGACTTGATTATTAAATTCATATACCTAATAACTATTAAACAATTACATATTAAACATGTCTTTCATTACACGTGTAAAAAAGATAGATAGAGGGTATAAGATACAAGAAATTTGTAGTAAGAGTTAAGGGGTACGCAGGCTCAAAAATGTTGACAACCATTGCATGTTCAACCACTGTTCTATACTATCAATTTATGCCATGCCGGCACACTCAAAGACTCTAAATTCGTTCAATATAAATGTAGCTTCCCTTAACAAAATTAGGATCCACCCAATTAGGAGTCACATTAGTCCACATAGGAGGCCCTGAGGAAAATAATTTCCCTAAGGGACTGTCATCTTTTAAGATGCTGTGCGGAGGGTTTTTTTTCAGGAGAGGAAAGGCGGAGAGACCATGTTGGGGAGAGGAAAGGCGGAGAAGGCGAAGTGGGAACACGTGAGGGGAAGGGGAAGCGGGAGAAGAAGAGGAGGCGGAAGGCGAATGGGACGAATGGGAAAGGACACGCAGGGAGAAACAATATTTTTACTAAGTGGCATAGCAACGCATGCTGGGAACTCGCAAGTTTTCTAATAAAAGTACTTCTTTGTTTACCATAATACAAAGTTTCTCTAACATAAAATTTCTATTTTGTAATAATAATACTTCTTTCTTTACCATAATACAAAGTTTATTTACCATAATACTTCTACTTTCTAATAGTAAACCTTCCTTGTTTACTATAACACTTTTTTTTACCAGAATATTTCTAATTTTTAATAATAATACTTCTTTGTTTACCATAATACAGGGTTTTTTTTAACCATAATACCTTTATTTGCTAAAAGTAATCCTTCTTTGTTTACCTTGGTACAAAGTTTTTTTACCGTAAAATTTCTATTTTTTAATAATAATACTTCTTTGTCTACCATAATACACAGTTTATTTATCATAATACTTTTTGTTTACCATAATACTAAGTGTTTTTTTACCATAATACTTCTATTTTATAATAGTAATCCTTCCTTGTTTACTATAATACATTTTTTTTTACCAGAATATTTCGAATTTTTAATAGTCGAGTTGATCCACCGCTGTCTTTCTTCTTAACAAACATTTTTCTTTAAAACAATTCTTCTTTAAACAATTCTTCTCTACCAAACAGTTAGTAGTTGTAAACCCTGTACAGACCGCCCAGTTTCTAAGATGCTAACTTAACTCTGGCCTTTATCTTGGCTGAATATTATCTAAAAAAGGAGATAGCGTATCACGGCATAACACCCCAAAAATAAATCACGATATATAACTGTCTTATCCACCGAAGAAGAAAATAAGCGTGTTGTGGGTTTTCATCATTTAATTTTTTAATTTTGTAAATACATTTTCATTTAGTTTGTTTAAGTGAATCTGTGAAACGGAATCTTGTAAGTGTAAATTAATCGACTTCCCGACATCTGATCGAGCTGAAACTCGGCAGATAGACTCTTTGACGATGGCACTGCTTTTCTTTCAGTTTTGGTGGCAAACACGCACAAACAAACGAATATGCGCCATTCTCTGAAATTCGATGACATTACAGAAGTTAATACACGCGATAAACGTAGTGTTCGTTCGTAATGTTGTTGATTCCATTGCCTTAGTAAAATGGTTCAATCCTCAGATAAACATTCTTTAAAGTTTTAAAGGACATTTGAAAATATAAGTATGATGGTAAAAAACTTTGTATTATTGTAAACAAAGAAGTATTATTTTTAGAAAATAGAAGTATTACGGTAAACAAATAAGTATTATTATTAGAAAATATATGCATTATGGTAAGCAAAGACGTATTATTATTAGAAAATAGAAGTATTATAGTAAACAAAGAAGCATTATGAAAAAAAAATAGAAATATTATACTAAAAAAACTTTGTATTGTGGTAAACAAAGAAGGATGATTATTAGAAAAACTTTGGTTAATGGTAAACAAAGAAGTAAGTATTATTATTAAAAAAATATAGAAGTTTTATGTTAAAAAAATCTTTGTATTATGGTAAACAAGTATGTATTATGGTAATAAAACTTTGTTTTGTGGTAAACAAAGTAGTAATATTATTTAAAAAGAGAAATATTATGTTAAAAATACTTTGTAAACAAAGAAAATGGAAGTAATATTGTAAAAAAGACTTTGTATTATGATAAACCAAGAAGTATGATGGTAAACAAAGAAGTATTATTATAAAAAAATAGACATGTTATGGTAAAAAACTTTGTATTATGGCAAACAAAGAAGGATTACTATTAGGTAGAAGTATTATGGTCGAAAGAACTTTGTATTATGATAAACAAAGAAGAATTACCGTAAAAAAACTTTGTATTATGGTAAACAAAGAGACAGCGGTGGATCAAGTCGACTTTTCACTCCTCTTCTCTCTTGTTTAACTGGTATTTCAATGAAAGATGTTCAGAATAACTAGCATTATTGATCGATTCGGCACCAGTACATAGTGAGGAGATACGCAAATTGCGCACCCATCATTCATTTCAGATGACCGGTCAGTGGCCGAGTTGGCATCTCATTTGGATCCCACCCAGGCGTCGTGTGTTCAATACCTCGGCCAGTTAAGTCCTCCATCACGACACAAGCAACATTTTAAGCTTACTGTGATGGTAGTAGGAGATTTTCAAATATTGCAGGATATTTGTAACTCGAGAATGTTTGTCTTTCTGATAAAAAAAATATTATAGTGAGTTACTTCCACAATTCTTCTTGTCTTCGTTATCTCAGTTATGGGGCAATTTGCTGGCTTCTGTGTTTCCTCCCTCCACAACATTAAATAGTTGGATAAAAGCAATGTTCATTATAGAATGCCAATGGGAAAAATGTAGTAAAATTTTAATAAAAAAATACATATTTCGTGGGGTGAGGTTTGTCCGGGTCTTGGCGGCGGATGTGTCTGCCCACCAGGCCAGATCAGGAGAGGCTGGTTGAGAGAGACCTTGTAACCTCTCAAGCAGAACTGTTTTGGATCGGCTTGCATCGCACTGGAAGGGATGGATTCATACGTCCGTCACTCCTGGACCCAATGCCCCCCCCAGATCCCTACACACCCCTCATACCTTATCGTACACAGAACTTCCTCTCCTACATTTTCTTTAAAGACTTTGTCCTTCAACGGAAGCAATCTTCCGAAAGGGCCCTCCATTGATACATTATATAGGCGTTCCATCGAAGCCAGAGTAAAGTTAGCCTCCCAAAAAATGGGCGTACTGTACAGGGCCCGCAGATACTTTAATAGTACACAACTGCTAACTTGTACAAATCACAAGTGCGCCCCGCGGTCCGTTCGATGGATTCTTCCATCTTAACAGACGGATTGCAATCATTGGAGAACAGGCATCGGGTGAGAATGCTATCTTTGTTCCTCCGGTATTACAATGGAAGATGCTCCGAAGAACTAGCGTCATTGATCCCTTCGGCACCGGTGCGTAGTAGGGAAACACGCCAAACGCATGCCCATGATATAATATATATATATATATTTTTTTTTTTTTTTTACATGAGCTCCACGCAGGAGGCCCTGAGAAAAATCATTTCCCTCAGGGCCTATGTCATCTTTGGGGATGTTGTGTGGAGGGTTTTTTTAGGGAAAGGAAGGAGAGGAGAGTTCTGGGAAGGAAAAGGATTTAAGGGGTGGGTAGGAATCTGGGGTTCAGTGTGTCCTGGACATCCGCCTCCAAGACCTAGACAAACCTCACCCCATGAACCCGGGCACGCCTGCTAAATCACCAAACGTAGCGAACCATATGTACACCTATTTTAATAACTATGCTTAGCAAACTACGGTAATAATCAAGCATTAATTGTTTATTTTATTTTACTTTATTGTTTCTGTTCTCTTTCTAGTTCTCACTATGCAAAATGTGTACGTAGGACTATAATATGAAATGCAAACACCAGTTACCAGCTTATATTTTAATCATTTGCTTGTAAATACATTTTTATTTATTACTATTATCATTTCAACAACTATGCTAAACAATCCACGGCTATTTTATGTTTTAATTGGTTATTTCATTTTTATTTTAATCTTTCTATTTTCTTTTTTTTTCTTTTACTATGCTAAACAAATAACAGTTAGGTACTATATTTTAAACTTTTATTATTATTTTTTATTATTCTTTCTCTTCTTTATATTTCCTCTTTTTATTTCATCAATTTTCTTTATTTTTTGTACAAATCTTTCTCCACATGTTCATACCCATAATAATTTGACTGTCCTAAAACGGGAGAATACTCCTAGTTGGGCAGTCAAAATTTAATAAATATTTTATTCTTATTTTTTATTATTAATATTTGTTTCATTTACATTTTCATAATATAACATAATATTGCTTACATATTTTTATACACTCTCCTAAGAAAGCAAATGCTTATGTTTAGGAGAGGACAACTTGTTAATAACTTAAGAATTTTTTTTTTTTAAAAGATCCTTATCACAAAGTAAAGAGTTTAACTTGTGAAGAGATTTATACATATTTTAAAAGTTCATAGGAGTAATTAAACAAGAAATGTATATAGGATGTACATAAAACATTAGGAATAACAGTGAAAAATATATCTAGGAGAAAATTAAAATTATGTGGTGGTACTACCAACATAAGATTTAATTTTTATTACCAAAATAAGATTTAATGTATATAAATGTATAATATTGTGCTAAATAAACAAAAAAACAAAAAAAAAAAACAAAACGGTTGACAATTGTCACATGAGAACGGATCGCTTCTTCAACTTCTTGTGTTCAACAGCTCGGCTGTGGAACGATTTGCCAATATCTGTGTTTCCTTCTTCCTACAACTTGGGTCTCTTCAAGACCAATGTTCATTCCTTCCTCTCCTCAAAAAGACCCTCCACACATCATCATCAGCAGATGACATAGACCCTGAGGGAAATTATTTTCCTTAGGGCCTCCTGGATGGAGTTAATGTAAAAAAATACCCTCCACGCAGCATTCCCAAAGATGACATAGGACCTGAGCGAAAATATTTTTATCAGGGCCTCCTGTGTGAAGCCATTGTAAAAGAAAACAGCAACAAAAAAAAACATTTAAATTATGGACACCACACGTATTTTTCAAGACTCATGCATATATAATAAATTAAAAAATATTGCGTAGATGTTTTGCACTGTCAAAAAAAGTGATAAATATAAAGTGAACGTCGGAGATCGCCATCTTTGACCGGTACGTAGGCAATACGATATTATAATTTCCTTAATATAATAAGCCTTGTAAATGTGTAAATATTAGTTGGTCTAACAGTACAAGAGGTTTTACTTTTACTTTCTTTTAAAGATGATGTATAGTGTGGGGGCGGTGTTCATTTAGAAACGTTGAAATAATGGTCGTACCTTTTTTAGTTATGGTAATATGGTAAATTCAACGATGACTTGTGAAAGTATACACCACACACCTGTACACATTTTTAATTAGCTGGTTTGATAATACAATTATGTAAAGTAGTAGGAGGATCATGGAATAAATGATCATAATTATTATTGTATCTAGTTATGTTTCAAACCAATTATGGATTATAAATAGTGATCATTATTATCAACAAGTTCGTTCATTTAGGCCAAAGATGGCGCCAGTAATTTCAGATGTCGCTGATGTATGATAATATTTTAACTTTATCCCTTCCCAATGTACAAAGGAATTTTAACTATAAAAAGTCTACGCTAGCTAAAAACACTTAACACTTCTCACTTCTATTAACACTTAACACTTCTCTCACTTAACACTTCTCTAACAAAGCATGCATAGAAAACATAAAGTATTAAATATACTTCTTCAAATTTTGCAAACATTTACCCATTGCTAACTGATAATATTAAAAAACAATGGAGAAAAATATTGTTTGTAAATCATCAAACCTCCAATTTAATCATGAAAAAAATTCCTAATACAATACAGCCTGCTTTTTATACGAATAATAAATAAAAAAAATTGTAATAAAATGAAATAAAAAAATAAAAAAAATGTATTTTAAATAACAAGGACAAAGACCAAAATATGAAAAAATCCTGAGTTTACCAATTGAATTGTAATGACTGCAATCATTTTTACGTAGGTAAAACGTGCAGAAATTTTGAAACGAGGAACATTTGAGATGTCTAAATAACAATAATTATTCGGAATTTGCTAACCATCTAATTGAGTTTAACCATTCATTTGATATAAAAATACTGGTTTTAAAATATTATACACTAACGTAACTTAGATCTTTTAGAAATATTAGAAATTAGGAAAAATGTCAATAGAAATTTAAATATTATTAACAATCAAATAAATTTTGTGAATAACCCTATCTTAAACATATTTCCATTATAATTTTTGTCTTTGTTTTTCTAAGCACCCCCCTTTCCACCTCTCCCCCCCTCCCCCTTGTTGATCTTCTAAGCACCTCCCCTTTCCACCTCTCTCCTCCTCCAATACTTCCATTTCTACCCACGCGTGTCTTTCTATGTTCGATCATTTTTTTTGTACATTTTATCTCCTGATTAAGAGAACATCGTTCTTGAAACATGTCGACTTTTTAATAAAGTTTATTGTGGTAAAAACAAAGTGTTTTTAATTATTGCATTATTAAATATACCTTTGTACGTTGAGAATTAGTTATGTGTCGGTAACTTGTAACTCTAAAAACATAATTTTACAATTGATTTTGAAATTGATGTTATAAGTTTGATTCCTTTCCGCATTACTGATGTTGCTGTGCTAAAAGGGGAAATAAACGTCGCCTATTCGAAGTTTTGTCACAATAAAGTCATATGTACATTTTTATTAGTATGGTGATAAGTATCTATGTACGTATGTAGTTCATTTACATGCCCAAATCATTTGAATCGATGATAGAGGGTAATCAGCCATGACGATTTGTTCAACAGAAAAGTATTGTCCATTACACTGTTAAAGCATTGTGTTTGTGTACGCTGGATTAACGCAAGTTTTAATGCAATTTTCTCATGCACCGTAAAAATCCCAAAGAGATCCCAAAAATAAATTAAATCAAATCATCAAATAGCCCCATTTTAAACATGTTCCCCTTCCTCACACCTACTTTTACTCCATCTCTCTTACCTACCTACCCCTCCAAAGCTGATGTTCTCTCTTTTTCTTCAAAGTTTCCACATTAATTATTCCAATATGAATAACCAGATCTGAATATCTAGGTACTTCCCCACCTTCCTCTTTCCCAAATCCTTCCCCTCCTCACTACCATCAGTCTCACAACATACCCCATTGGGAATGCCATAATCTCACTGGCTCGAGACGGGATCCAGCTCTTATGAGGTATTCATATAAAAAAATGCACTGCAAGTATTTTAGCATCTTTTTATGAAACTCTGGAGGAAGGTTCAGGTGGAACCGAACCCAGTTGGTTTACATATTATTGGATTATATCTCTTCTCTACGTATTATAAAGTAAAGTCCCCCGCGCCGTCTGTCTGTCTGTTCGCGATAAACTCGAAAACTACTGAACGGATTTTCATGCGGTTTTCACCAATAAATAGAGTGTTTCGTAAGGAAGGTTTAGGTATGTAATTTGTCAAGGGTTTGTGTAAATTGGTTGAAAAATAAGGATAATTGTTAGAAGTGTCGGAAAAAAGTCCAGCCGCCTGGTAGCTTTCATCGAAAACACTGCCTAATCCTTTTGGGATATAACAAAACATTTAATGGTGGGATATTCCTCTTTTATAGATCTACAAAAAAGTCCGCGAAGGCATATATCTATCTTTTGCGGATAGCTTACTATACACATTATATCTTCTTATCTTATTATTCTTATCAATTGTTGTTCGTTTGTCTTGCTAAAACTCGAGAGCGACTGGGCCGATTTAGGTGTTTTGGTTTTAAAATGTTTGTCGTAGTCCAGGGAAGGTTTAAACGGTGAGAAAATATGAAAAAATTGTGAGGAAGATAGTAAAAACAACAATTTCATTTTCTCATATAAACAGTTCTACTGTTCCTACCTTTTTTACTTTTTTTGTTATATGAATACCTCACAAGAGTACCAGGTCCTAGCTGCTCCCGTCTGGAACCAGTGAGACTATGGCACCGCCATTTTGGGTGTGGTGTGAGGCTGAAGGTAGTGGGGAGAGGAAAGAGATCGGGAAGAGGAAGGTAGGGCCTGGCTATTCAGATTTTTAATCTGGTTTCGTTTCAACTCTGGAACATGCCGCAAATATACTTTATAGGTATATTATTTTTAACCCCCGACGCAAGGAGCGGTGTTATAAGTTTGATTTTCTGTGTGCCTGTCTGTGGCACCGTAGCTCCTAAACAAATTAACCGATTACGATGTGGTTTTTTTTGTTTGAAAGCTGACGTGATCGAGATGGATCTTAGCTACAATTCGCGAAAATCTGTTCAAACGTTTCTAGGTCATCAGCTATTTTTATTATTGTTGTTAGCTCCGGTAGGGATCTTAGATAATGGGCATAATAGGCATTTACTTCATTTTCAAACATATGAGTGAGCTCATACGTAAAAAAACAAATGTATGCTGGAACCATTGAACTACTCTGACGATGGAGTTCGAAGGTAGGAGTCGATAACCCATCAAGTTTGGGCTGATTAGATTCGTCTTAACTAGTACTGTTCATTTCTCCTGATGACGAGGACCTGGTGATGGAACTGGAAGGTGGCTGTATAACGTGTCGGGGATTCTTACCCAATTATTAATTAACCAGCTGGTTCCCGGCTTGCGTTGCTACGCCATTTAATAAAGAATTTTTTTCTCCCTGCATGTCCTTTCCCACTCGTCCCGTTCCTCTTCCGCCTCCTCTTTCTCCCCCGCGTCCCCATCCCTTCTCGCGTTCCCACTCCGCCTCCTCCAACTTTCCCCTCCCGAGTTCCTCTCCCCCCTCCCAGGTTCCCCTCCCCCCTCCCACTTTTCCCCTACCCGAGTTACTCCCCCCCCTTCCAACCTCACGCATTCCATACATTCATCCCCGGTAAATTCAATTTTCAAACAGCTCGCACGCGCCACTTAGCACGGGAGATCCCAGTAAGGATATCATTATCTCTATTTGTTATTAAGAAATGAAGACAATAAATCATTTACGCACCAGATTTAAATGTCCGGGTTTAATTTTCCCCACATGAAAAACTAAACCCTTTCACACACTTCCCAAATGATCATCTGGTCAATCCACGTTATGCAATTGCACTATATGTATTATAATTACAAAACAATACAAGAACAACATGTCAACCTACCAGAGACCAGATGGGAAAATAATTCACCGACTCCAGATATTTTCATATCAGAGGGTTCGGCTCTGTGGAATTCCTAATTGAACCTATAAATCCTACTGATCCCTCAATATAAATATTTAAAAAATCTTTTGTAATCCTACATGTATTTAAAATTACCGATTTTTGCATTTTTATATATAAATTCTTTGACAAATCTAATACGCCTAAATTTTGAATCAGAGACCTAGGTATAATGCCAGTAGCCGAAATAACAAATGGTAATATTTTTAAATTCCGAGAATGCTAAATTCTTTTAATCTCATTTCCTAAATCTGTGTATTCGTCACATAAAAATATGAACGAACGATGAACACATTGACATCGTTCGTCCATTTCATTCTCTGCCTTGGAATACCTGCTTTTGTTTTTTGGGGTCTCAGATTATCAATGTTCATCTGTAAAGATGACATAATCAACCCATTTTCATTTCCGTTGGTTGAAAATGACATTAATTATTATTATATTATTATTATATTACTTATTGCAATTTTTTATTCAAATTTCATAACGCCAGAGCTCACCAGTAGTTTTATACAAACCTTTTCCTGACAATAACGAACACACAAAAAAAAAATTATCCAATTTGGTGCAGTCGTTCGGAAATTATGCGCGTACACACATTTCGGCGAATTTAGATAGATAGATTAATCCTAATAACACAAATTAATCAAATAACATTTATTTGCGATCCCTTGAACTCGATCCCTCGATCTTCGGATTACGAGTCAAGAGCATTAGCCCTCGACCACGGAGGGCACCAAAATGTACATTTGCCCTGCATCTACTGCGTGGCGGGCCGGAACTGGGGAGACTGGTTAAGGGAGTCCTTTTGAACTCTACAGCCACACTCTCTCGATCCATCGCCTTGCACCGCAGTGGGGGGGATGGATTCATAAGTCACTTTCACTCAGCTCAGGTATGGGGGCTCCATCGAAGCCAGAGTAAAGTTAACCTCCCAGAAACTGGGCGTACTGTATAGGGCCCACAGATACTTTAATAGTGCACAACTGCTAACCCTGTACAAATCACAAGTGCGCCCCACGGTTGAATTTGGCAGCCACCTCTGGTCTAGAGCTCCAAAATACCTGAAAAATACCCTCGACTCTGTGCAGAAACGGGCGGTCCGTTTGATAGATTCTCCTATCTTAACAGACGGATTGCAATCTTTAGAGCACAGGCGTCGGGTGGGAATGCTATCCTTGTTCTACCGGTATTACAATGGAAGATGCTCCGAGGAACTAGCATCATTGATCCCTTCGGCACCGGTGAATAGTCGGGAAACACGCCAAACGCGTGCCCAACATTTGTACACGGTTGACATTTGTACACGGTTGACATTTGTCACATGAGAACGGGTCGTTTCTTCGACTCGTTCTTATGTTCAACAGTTCGGCTGTGGAATGATTTACCGGCCTCTGTGTTTCCTCCTTCCTACAACATGGGATTCTCAAGACCAATGTTCATTCCTTCCTCTCCCTCAAAAAGACCCTCCACACAGCATCCCAGATGACATAGGCCCTGAGGGAAATTATTTTCCTCAAGGTCTCCTTGTGGAGATATGTTAAAAAAAAAAAACTTATCTTTTTGCTCTCGTTCTGTTCCCTGAAAAGACCATTGGTACAACATTCCCAAAGATGATATTTTCCTCAGGGCCTCCTGTGTGGAGCTTATGTAAAGAATACGTTGTCTCTTAATTTAACTTTTAAATGGATACATTTTTTTACCGAAATGTCCACGGAATACGCGTTTTTTTTTTAATTTCCAACAGGGCGTGCTCACAGTCAAGTTATTCTTTTTGTTATATAATAGATGCCGTAGCAGGTAGGTACCAGTGCCAGGTGCCGTAAAATGGGGTGACTTAGCTTGCTTTAAACTTTTGAAATTAAATTATCTTTTAACCCGCCTGCAAATATTTGCACCTCACAATCCCGAAGCCTCAGTTTTGCGCGCAAATTCTGAAACCGTCACTTTGGATCGAGATTGTAAAATATCTACGCAAGATAGCTTTCATATTTTGAAGACAATAAGAAGCACTATTTTGTTCTCTTTCTGGTTAAAAGAAGAAATACATATGTTTGCATGAGAAGAAGAGAGATATATAGCTTTTAAAATGTAAGGCCGCTCGGGACGTTTTTGGTCTTATGAAAGTATAATGCAATCGCATATTATGTTTTTGGGATGTATTTATTCCTAAACAAGCAGACAGGTTGCCAAAAAAGGTGGTCAAAGTTACCTATTGGAGTGGGGTGATATTGATACATCATTTTGTGCAAAATTTAGTGTGATATATGTGTGTGAGTGTGACGGCATGAGAGCGAGACAGCGAGTATGGAGAAGTATGAAAGGGATGTACTGGCTGTCGTGCGCTCTCTCCAAATAAACCTCTTCTACAATAAACATTATAACATTTACGGATATTATTACTACCCGCACTACAAGATATCACAGTTGGCGCAGCTCGGTAGTTCGTTTTTTTTACGCCGGTAGTTCGTAAAATTTACTGAAGAATCTACGCGGTAAATTCGGAAGATTGTAATCAAGTATTTTGCGGATCGCAGAGAATCTGGCGCTATTAAGCGTAAAGATCGCAAGAATAAGGAAGAAAGAAACTGGAGCAGCCACACGCAATTATTCGCGTGTGTGGGTACGACAAATTTGCAAAATTATTGTCGTTGGGTACACCGTATAGCGGGGTACCATGTACCAGGATCAAGGATCAGGTCTAGGATCATCATCGAGTGGATTAGCCGGAAACCGGAACTTGGTTTCTGTCGCTGCAGTCTGGGAAGGAAGACCTCGAAGGAGAGGGATTGGATCCGCAGCTGTCTGGAGACGGAGCCAGACGGGGACGAGCTGATTCACGGCTCTGAGTGGCGTGCACGTGGAACGTGGACCTCGGAGTGTAGCCTTCTAGAAGTGCTGAGATAAGTAGTCCTGATTATTTGTTTCAGCTCTTCGCCCAATGGAGGGTGTTTGTAAGAATTTGGGGACGTTCTGTTACAGAACGGGAGACTGGTCATTGTTCAAGGAACGACTGGATCAGGCCCTCATTTTATATGATGACAAAGTTGTGTCACAAGAGCGCAAAAGAGCATTTTTGCTGAGTTGCCTCACCGAAGAAACTTTCTCTTTATTATCAGATTTGTGTTTCCCTAAAAAGATTTCTGTTTGTTCTTTTGATGATTTATGTAAATTATTTGATTCACATTGCAAACCAATTCAAAATATTTTCGAGTCGCGTGAGTTGTTTTATAAGTGTAAACAGCTAGCTAACGAATCTATTAAAGATTACGCTGCTAGGTTGAGAGGACTTAGTTTGACGTGCAATTTTGAATTGAGGTTGGAACCTTGTTTGAAGGACATATTCATTATTGGAATTTTCAATGAAAAATTGAAACATAAGTTGTTTGTTGAGGGGATCAATTCTTCTTTTTCGGAATGCATACAGTTAGCAGCTTCATGGGAACATGTTGTTAATCTTAATAAAGTTGATACGAATTTAAATGTTGTGCATAAGGATAGTAATTTTGTCCGTAAATCCAGGTTGGATAGTCCGATCAGATTTAAAAGTGCAGTGCGTAGTAAGACGCCAGTAAATGTTGCATTAAAAAAATGTTTTTTGTGCGGAAAAACGAATCATTTGCGAAAGGATTGCTGGAAGAATATTTTTTGTAATCGATGCAATAAATCGGGTCATCCTAGTAATTTGTGTAAAAGCAGTAAAATTAATGTAGGTAATAAAAATAAACGATTGAATTCGGTTTTTATGTTACATGACGGCGCGGGGCCGGAACCGATATTCGTAGATCTGGTTATTGGTAACACTGTTTTGCGGGCGATTGTTGACACCGGTGCAGAGATTAATGCAATTCCTTACGAAGTGTATTTAAAAGATTTTGTTTCCTATGAATTGGAAAGATGCGATATTCAATTGTCAGGATATGACGGGAAACGGTTAAATATTGCAGGTAAAGTTAATTTAAGTGTGTTATTTTTAAATAAAAGTGTGGATACGCAGTTCGTAATAATTAAAAATGGTAATTCTACGATTGTTGGTAGAAAATTTTTACAAGTTGTCGGTATCGGATTGAGTGGAATAAATTCGGTAAATACCAGTGAGATTAGTTGTGATAATCAATTAAATTTTCGAGATAGTTTAAAGAAAAAATATGCTCATGTGTTTTCAGAAAAATCGGGTAGGCTTATAGGTTATGAAGCTAACATCGAAGTTATTTCGGAGTTCAGGCCAAAGTTTTTAAACCCAAGACCGTTACCCTTTAGTTTACGTGGTAAAGTGGAGGAGGAAATAAATAAGATGTTACGTGAAGATATAATTGAAAAGGTAGAAATAAGTGATATGGCTAGTCCGATTGTTGTTGTAAAAAAGAAAGACGGTTCAATTAGAATTTGTACCGATTTTAAAACCACATTAAACCCTATGTTAGCGAAGTTGAAATACCCATTGCCTCGTATAGAAGATTTAATTTCATCTTTAAATGGTGCAAAATTTTTTGCTAAAATAGATTTGCGTAATGCTTTTGGGCAGATTTCGTTGAACGAGAAGTCGAGGAAATTATGAGTGATAAGTACGCATATAGGATTATTCGCGTATAAAGTCTTGCCTTTCGGTTTGACTACAAGCCCAGCTATTTTTATGCAAGTCATTTCGGCGGTAGTCGGCGGACTTCGTAACGTTCGTGTATTTCTAGATGATATTTTGTTCTTTGGAAATTCTAAAGAGGAATTATTTTCTATTTGTGAATCAGTACTTAGCAAGTTAAGTGATTGTGGTTTAACTATTAATGAAAATAAGTGTTCTTTTCTAGAAACAGAGATAGAATATTTAGGTTTTAGAATTTCGCAGAATGGAGTTATGCCCTTAGAAAATAAAATATGTGCAATTACTCAAATGGCAGTACCGAATAATATTTCGGAACTTAGGAGTTTACTCGGGGTTATTTCATACTATAGATCGTTTATTCATAATATTTCAGGTATTTTGTCTCCATTGTATAACTTGTTAAAAAGGGGAGTGAAATATGTGTGGTCTGAGGAATGTAATATTGCGTTCGAGCGAGTTAAGAAACTGCTGACGTCAGATAATATTTTAGTGCATTTTGATCCAAATTTACCGATTAAACTTATTTCAGACGCATCTGACAGATCTTTGGCAGCGGTAATTTGTCATGTATATGAAAATGGTTTAGAGAGACCTATCGCATTTGCTAGCCGTTTATTGTCAGAAACAGAATAATAGTACTCTATTTTAGATAAGGAAGCGTGTGCTATAATATTTGGGTTGAAGAAATTCCTTCAGTACTTATATGGCAATAAATTTGTTTTGGCTTGCGACAATAAGTCATTAGTACACATTTTGAACACGGATAAGCAAATTCCCGTATTGGCCGCTAATCGTTTGCAGCGTTATGCTTTAATATTACAAACTTTTGAGTATAGTATAGAGCATATTAAATCAGGTGATAACAAAGCGGATTTCTTATCACGGATGCCGATTAATAATAATAATAATTTAGATGTTTGTAGCGACGATATTGATGGTAGCGATTATTTTTTAAATTATATTGAAAGTTTAAATGTGAATACAATCGAATCAGAGTTTTTGAATATTATCGAGTCAGAAACAACATTAAATGCGGAAACAATGAAACAGTTTTCGATTAATGATGTAAATATAGCGAGCATTATCGAGTTCGTAGCTAATGGTTGGCCGGATAAAAAGTTTTTAAAGGATGATTTATTGAAATTCTGGTATTTTATCGACTTATAATTCATGTTTATTTTATAATAATAAATTTGTAGTTCCAAGGGAATTAAGGGAAATTATATTGAATTTTTACATCAATCGCATTTAGGCATTGTAAAATCGAAAAGTCTTGCTCGAAATTATTTTTTTTGGCTCGGAATGAACAATGATATAGAAACAACTGTGAAACAATGTGCTCGATGTATGGAATGTTTACCTACTCCGTGTAAAGTTGAGTTGGCACCTTGGCCAATCAATGGTTTAATCTGGAGTAGATTGCACATTGACTTCATGGGACCTTTGGGAGGTCATAATTTTTTAATAATTGTTGATGCAACTACAAAATGGATAGACTGTCATATTGTAAATAAAGTAGATTCGTTTTGTACAATAAAAGTTTTGAAAAGATTATTTTCTATGTTCGGAATCCCGGAACAAATTGTAAGTGACAATGGTACAGCTTTCACATCGACAGTTTTTAAGGAATTTTGTCATAATTACAATATAGAATCTTTGACTTCAGCTGTACAGCATCCTGCTTCTAACGGTTTAGCTAAAAATGGGGTTAAAACAGTGAAGAATTTAAAAAAAAAAATTATGGTAAATAATAAATTTGCTACTGATTTGGAAGATAAACTTTTAACGTTTTTAGTTGATATTAGAAATACGCCTTCAATGTCTACGGGCATTGAGCCTAGTAAATTAATGTTGGGTAGGAAGATTAGATCAATTTTTAATACGATTATTCCAATGGTGGATAATGTTGAGAGTCAAGGTTTTAAAGGGATTGACAACACGGTTAAAAACAAAATGTTATTGAGCCAGCGTAAACAGAAAAAGTATTATAGAGGAAGAAAATTTAAAAAGTACTTTGATGTTGGTTCTAAAGTTTTAACCAGGGATTTAAGAAGTAGTAGTAATAAATAGATTTTAGGAAATTTTTTTAAAAGATTGGGGAATAGGATTTATTTAGTTAAAATCATGTCTACGGGACAAATTTGGAAACGCCACCATGATCAGATTTCAGAGAGGAAGGTTAGGTGGGGGGAGTGTGACAGGTCTGATGATTTGCTGGACCTGGGTCCACTCTCGGATGTGGACATGACCAAGTTTCCTAATTCCTCTGATTTTTGCAGGTCACCTACACCATGGGAGGGGAGGTTACGCCCCCGAGATCAACGCCCACGCTACACGGATGGAAGATCAAGAATGTAATTACATATACTGGGTTGAAATATTTAAATACTTGCATTGTATAAATTTGAGAGTAAATAAATATATGTAATTATGATTTAAGTGTGGGGGTGTGATATATGTGTGTGAGTGTGACGGCATGAGAGCGAGACAGCGAGTATGGAGAAGTATAAAAGGGATGTACTGGCTGTCGTGCGCTCTCTCCAGATAAACCTCTTCTACAATAAACATTATAACATTTACGGATATTATTACTACCCACACTACAAGACATCACATTTAGAATAATGCGCCAATCGCCAAAAAATTGTTAAAACAAATGCTAGTTTGAATAAACTGCTAATACTTTACAATATAAATGAAGCAAATTATTATTATGATCTTTGGGGAATAAATTTTTTTTTCAGCGAGAAAATACTCGGATTTTAAAAAAACAGCTTAATAATTCAACCGATATCATGCTTTCGTTATTTGTTTTGGGAATGTTACGCCGTGTTGCGCTATCTCCTTCTTTAGCCAACTTTTCGGACAGCGTTGCAGTTTCCATCATCAGGGCAGATCCAGTAAATGTGTCAGCCGGATCTGCACTGATGATGGTCACTGCAATGCTGTCCGAAACGTTGGCTAAAGAAGGAGGTAGTGCAACACGGCATAACACCCCAAAAACAAAAAACAAAAATACTTTTGAACGTGTAAATCTAAAAATGTATCCGATATCCTGCTTGAATAAAACTACCGTACACACTGTCCGAAAAAATCATCAAAACATAGGGAGTCATTTGTTCTTAACCCTTCAAAAATTTGGCTTTTTTTTCGGATCGTGAAAATATTTTCGCTTTACAATAAAATGCAAATATTTGGAATATTTCTGAACACATTCTAAAACCAAAAACTGTTTTAGAATGGTGATGAAATATGCTTTCAAATTATAGAATTCGAAAAATATATATTTTTTTTAAATTATAAAATTTTTGCATACAAACATAAAAAAGTTTTCAAAATGGGTCACCTTATGTTTTTTATAACTAAAGTTACTGATAATAAAAAAAAATGAAAACAGATGCACATTTTATTAGACAAATGTATAACAAACACATTATTGTAACCTCAATTTTTTGTCGCTATATGAATTTTTTTTTTTAAAATTCCCGAAGTTTCAAATTCTTTTTTCAACTTGCGATTCAAAACTTTGTGTACATAAAAGTGTACATTTTATTTTTTTGGTGGCTATTTTTTAGATTGGAATATAAAGCATGATGTTTTTCCTTTCTAACACCGATTAGAACATATTTCTAACTATGATAGTAAGGGAGTTACGGCGTCTTATGTGAGACCTATGTGCGTTGGGACAAATCTGGTCTCCTGTGATTAAACGGGTTAAAGTACTTTCCAAAATTTTCGTTTTCATGAAATTTTATATATTGAACTTATTAACCTTTTAACGATTTCTAATAATTTATTTTATATTGTAAATGTGTATGCGTGTTTGTTTGTGTATGTATGTATGTATGTATATAATTAAGAAGTTGTTTTATACGCCTACTTTTGTTTATTTTTTACTCACATTTTATATTTTTTGTTTATTTGCGTATGTATTTTTTAAAACTTTTTCTTTTTTATGTGTTTTTACTAGCTGACCCGGCCACGCGTTGCTGTGGCTAATAAAACACAACTTCATCTACTGGATGGTTTTCCAACCTTTATAACCACCGCCGTCTTTGAGTTTATCGCGAAGAGACAGATGCCGCGGAGGACTTTAATTTAAAACTATTTAAGTTAATAAGGATTAATACTGTATCCGCCTAAATAACTTTTCAATTGCCGCAAAGTACTTAACCATTTTTTTAGAAGATAGAGTGGGTATAGTAAGCTATCCGTAAAAGATAGATATATGCCTTCCCGGACTTTTTTGTAGATCTATAAAAGAGGAATATCCCACCATGCATTGTTTTGTTATATCCCCAAAGGATTAATCAGCGTTTTTGATGAAAGCTACCAGGCGGCTTGACGTTTTCCGACACTTCTAACAATTATCGTTATGTTTCAACCAATTTACACAAATCCTTGACAAATTACATACTTACACCTTCCTCACGAAACATTTTATCTATTGGTGAAAACCGCATGAAAATCCGTTCAGTAGTTTTCGAGTTTATCGCGAACAGACAGACAGACAGACAGACAGACGACGCGGGGGATAAATATGTAGAGATAATATTATTTTTTTTAAAGATCGTCAAGTGAGGCGAGTGACTTACTTGCATTAACTAGAATATTTCATATCAATGGCTGCCCGAGTTGCCGACAACTAAATTAAAATTTAATTTAAATTTCTGAGTGGTAGCTAGAGTTATGAGTCACCTCTCGTTTCAAAAGTTGCCCCGTTTACGGTACCGGGGACAGGAGCAGCACGTGAAGGCTGAAGGGAGCGGTCATTTGATCTGTCAAATAGGAAGTCATTGAACTGCGAAGACAGCTCTCACTGTGATAGACTCATCGCTATTGAAACCAGCGTACTTGGATGAAAATATTCGTTCATGGGATTAAATAATAAAAAAAGTTAAAAAAAACAATTTTTCAATTTTGAAAATATATATCTCAAACGAAATGCGCCTTTCTCTAAAGGTAACCACACTATAATTTACGCAATGATCTAATTTAAAAAATATTGAAAAATAATGCGCCATGATTTTATCTCGCTAATGAGTGAAATAAAAGGTTGCCTGTTTGAAACTATTAATCAAAATATTTAACGCGGGTAAGTTTATCAAAAGGTTCGAATCACTTAATATTAGAATTAAGAACCATTTGCAGACAACGATTTAAGCGGAATAATCTTGTGATCGAATTTGCGATCCCGTACGCCGCGCTGGTATTATTGTTCGTCAATTTGTTGCAAGCTATAAAAAATGATAATTCTAACAATAACATAAACATTATATTTAGTTCTGAAACACCTTATGAACTGAAACCCATTTTCCCAAATTCCTTGCACTGTTATTTTTTCCCCTTTGTCCTTCTCCTTCCTTGAAAGGCCCTACTTACTTGCTAGAAGAAGAGGAATATCTTCTTGTTGCTAGAATGCCTATCTACTTGGTATAATGGGTTGAAGTAATCCTCCATGGTTTAGAAAAAGTTTCTAAAAAAGTGACCGCAGTGTTTTCCGATTGTCAAATTATTATCATTCCTTTGATCACTGGTTTTTTTTTTGTATGTAAAATTTCCTTTTCCAAAAAGTTTTCACAAGATGGATATCATCAGGGTTCATAGGGTGAGGAACCACGTCTTGGCGGTGGATGTCTTGCCACCAGCTGGGAGACAGGCCGGATCGGGAGACACTTGTTGAAGGAGTCCCTTTGACTTCTCCAGCCCTCTAGTGGGAGGGATGAATTCGTACGTCCATCATTCCTTGAGACACTGACCCCTAGGTACCTATCCACCCCTCACACCTTTTCCTTCCCAGCTTCATCCGCTTACTTTCATCAAAAAACCCTCCACCTAGGGTTGCCATACGTCCGGGTTTCCCCGGATTAGTCCTAGTTTAGAGCGCGTCCGGGGAGCGTCCGGGCGGGGTTTCATTTGATATCCGGGTTTAAAAAAAATTTAACTCTTAAAATTTAAAGTCATACGTATACGTTTGCTCTGAGGAAGGAACGGTCGTTCTGAAACCGGTCGGCTTTAAACAAATATAAAAGTGGTTCAAACAAAGTAACATTGTTTCATTTATCTTTAATTAAAATTAAATTCAATTTCCAAGAATACAGCTGCATTGATTTCTACAAATTCCTTTTAAAAAGGGAAGATATTCTAAAAGCTATCGGAAACAGTGTAAATACAAAAAAAAATGAAAAGTAAAAAAGGCGAGAGGCTGAGGAAAAAGCTTTAATAGCTAGATAATCAAATAATTTCTTTTCATTTTTGTAGTTAAAGTTATGATTGTTTTTATTAGGTACGTAAAATAAATTTACAATATGGCTATTGATTAAAACTTTAAGGTGATATAAATTAGTATAGTTTTAAGTTATTTTATGCTTATAAAAATTAATAATGTAACTTACATCTAAACTTTAAAAAGGTTCAGTTTTGTTGCTTAAAATTTAAGAAGACTGAAGTTAGTTCATATTAAGTTAAGATATATTTTGTTGTTTAAATGGCTGCTGATAAAAATTTAAAGATATAATTTTTTATTTTATTTTATTTTATTTTTTTATTTTTTTTTTCAAAAGAAGCAAACACATTGTGACTTGACATTTTAAATAAATAAAAAGAAAACACTTTGTTTACGTCACTTTATTATTTCTTCCGTCTACCGGTTTCGGTACTTCCGTACCATCATCAGGACTGAATATAAAATACTGTATAAATAGTATTTATTATTTATTATTTATTACGGAGGTACCGAAACCGGTAGACGGAAGAAATAATAAAGTGATATAATTATTATTGAGTTAAAGACTTACCTAAAAAATTGTAAGACTGAATACTTAAATGGTCTCGGTACTTTTAAGATTTATGTTTAAAAATTTAATTGAAATTTGTTAGGCTTACTATTTTAATAAGGTTTTGTTTTCGTAACAGAGTATATTAATAATTTGTGTTTTATTTTGAGAATAAAAAAAAATTCTAACTGATTATTAAAACAATTTGTAACAAACTGTAATAAGGTTCTGTTTTGTTTGGTACATTTATAATGATAAAAGATGACTAAATTTATTTTGAAAATAATTATAAATGTGATTTATGACATTTTCAACTGTTTTTTTATTACACTGACTATGTTTAAAAAAACCTGTTGACATGTCCGGGTTCTGCGCTCTAAAATCCGGGGTTTTCACGCGTCTTTTTCTGGTTGCCAAATTTAAGATATGGCAACCCTACCTCCACCCAGCAACCCCAAAGATGACATAAGCCTCGATAGGAATTATTTTCCCCAGGGCCTCCTGTACGGAGCTAATATAAAAATCTTAATTCTTAATTATGACTCTAGACAGTCTAGATTTCTAGACAGTCATAAGTCATAACAAAATGCAATATTTATAAAAATTGATATTTAAATTTTTTCCTAATAATAAAACCTATTTCTCTTTGTAGGTATGTAGGTCATTGTATAATTTTAATTATACCTTCATGTACCTGATGTTGGCTGGTTTTTGTATGTAAATATGGTAATTAGTACTCTCATCTTAAATACTAATGTTACCTCTTACATTAGTATTTATTTCTGATCATATTTAGTGCACCCCATTGCAAGCTTTAGTTAGAGCACCAGGCGGCAGGTGGGTAAGCTGGCATTGACCTCTTCGGCACCTGAATATGAACACAGTCGGGAAGCACGCCAAACTTCCGACCAACGGTTGACATTTGTCACGTGAGAACGGGTCGCTTCTGTAACTCGTTCTTGAGTTCAACAGCTGTGTTTCTTCCCCGCTACAACACGGGTTTCTTAAACACCCATGTTTACTCGTTCCTCTCCTCAAAAAAACCCTCCACAGAGCAAACCCCGAAGATGGCATAGGCAATGATGGAAATTATTTTCCTAAAGATCTTCTGTGGGGAGTTGATATTCGGTAGGTATATATTATTTGTTACCAAGGCTTGCACAAAAATGCGTTTAGAATAATGGAGCATTGTACATTTTTGATAGATGTGGGACTGGAAAGAGTTTAATTTTATGGGAAACAGACTATTCTGCGAGAAAAATATAATAATAGCAAAAATAATAATTTAAAAGAATATATATTATTTTTCTTTCGCAGGTGCAATAATTAGGACAATAGCGCCACACTTTGTCGCAAGCTGTAAGTCCGATTTCAAACGGAAGGAAACCGAATATCCATGCGTCGCGTCGGTTTATTTCTTGGATCAAGCCACCGATTAAATTAAATGCCAGTTATAATGCATAGATGGCGGTAAAGTCAGTGCCGACGTTGTGCTGGAAAGTTGCACGAAAGCGCGGCCAGTCCGCGTTGTGGTACAAATTGGCGCCAGTGAAATCCATGAACGAAAGTTCAATATTATGTCGGAAAGTAGTAGTAGTGATTTGTTTGAAATAAAAATATTATTAACGTTTTATTTTAAAATATTATATTTGGTTAATAGGAAACTTTAAAAAAAACTAGAAATGCTTTCATCTCTTCAATAATCGTTAATTAACTTTGTGGCGTCATTTTAATAGAAAGTGCATAACGAGACACAATCGGATATTCGTCATTTTTCAATCAAATTTTAGACGTATCGACTCTTTCATACAAAAAAAATAAATAGATTTCGGAAGACTGTTATTTTATCTGGTAAAGTTATGATTTAAATTTTGATAAATATGTCTACTTTTAAATAGTAAGCTTGGCCGTTGGGCGTTGGCAGATTTTGATATTATTTATTTATTTATTTACGCCCTAGTGGACTTTTACAAAGAAAAATAATAAGTAATGCGGTTGTGTTAGGCAAGAACGCAGCACACAATTTATTATGAGTAAAAATATATATATTTTTAAATTTCAATTAAAAGTGTATTCACTATGGAATCGTGAAATCATGCATTTCAGTAAAGTAATTATAAAGACTTCGTTTTATAACTAATACGTGTGATGTATGTCTTTTCTACTCTCTTATATTTGTCTGTATTTTATTTACTCCTGGGCACTTGGTACCAGTCGTAATATTCTTCTTTTCTCTTGGCTCTGATCGATATTTAAATTCTTAAGGCTTTGCATATGTGTGGTGGGGATGGAAAATTCCTCCCCTACGTCACACAAGCCCTTATAAATTTGGACCCTTATTTCATCTGATAACTACAGAAAGCTACTTAAAGCTCCCTTGTACTACATACCTCTAGCGATATATGTACTTAACTAATAAATACGTTATTTACGACTTTGAACGTAGATATTTTCGTATTTAGGTTGTAATTAAACTCCATCAAACGTTGTGTAATTTTTTGATTTATGATATAGGACTTTAATTACTTTAAATTTTGTGGTAACCCTCTTGATTCTAAACAGAGTGTTGAATTTCAAAACTGTATTGGTCTCTCTCTTGCAAATTTAACCTTAAGTATTTCTCTAAATGAACTAACTTCCCTTTGACGTTTATTATGATTCCCTACATCCTAATGAATTCATGAATAAGCAATACTAATCGAAACTACACATGACTAATTGAACAGATAATTAAATATAACTCAAATGGTTAAATGTTAGTAAATTTGATTATGATTGTATCTCGTATCTGCTGGGCGCCCCTCCGTTTAGATTCAGCTGCTATAAGGTACATATAAAGATGGATTTAGTAGGTTAATGTAATTAGTTAATTGCATATTTGACGAACTCAGAATAACCCTTTTTCTGGCAAAATTTGGCTCCTGCCTCCATCAAGTAAGCAGGGTGATCAGGAGTCCTCCCAAAATTCGCACAGTCTTTTGGCACGGTTCAATTGATTGATACCTAAGTTATCGCGTCCCAATGAACCTTCCTTCGCCATCATGCACTGCCTTCAGGTCTTCCCCCGAGCCCAGATACCTCCAAATTCCTACTCCTCCAAAGTTTACTATTTACTTAGGGCGAACCGGTTTCGTCCTATATGCAATCATATACTCACGGGTTTGTGTGGAGTTACGGGTCGTGAATCCTCCCTCCACGTTCAAGAAATGAGACGAGAGTGACCCGACAGGCCTAAAGCACTAATTGTAAGTGAGTTCGTTTCATTCAATGAACAGTACATAAAAAGATATATATGTAAACATACGTTTTGGGAAGGTTTATAACTCGCAATACGAAACTACTTGCAACGCATCCCGAGCTCGGATCTCGCCCATCGGATTCTGCACAATCCTCAGATTGATACCGAATATATACGTAAGAATAGTGTGAAATATAAATATATACTAGTACAATAAGATCTTATCTGGCGATGTGTTCTGGAGATTCGCCATAACTCCAAGCTTTTGTTTGGTTTTGTTGACGGTTTTGTTTGAGAGATCCGCCATCTCTATGGTTTGATTTTGTTATAGAAGCGACCACTGCCTTCTATTGGTTGAACTGTATTTTTTTTTCTTTCCCTCCCCTCCAATGTTCAACTTTTGATAAATTCTTGCTATCCCGTGATTCTCAATTGAAGCATGTAAATCCTCATTACCCCTTATTAAGCTATCCCGTGATTTTTCAACTGTTTCATGTAAGTCTTCAATACACCCTATTGAACTATCCCGTGCTTTATCAACTGTTTCATGTTAAATCTTCAATACACCTTTTTTTTAACTGCTATAATAAATCTGTTAATTTTCAATTGCTTAGGTCTGTAGATACCTCTTGACGTTCAAATTAAAAATAGTGTTTAATTTTTTTTTTCTTTTGTTCCTAATAATTGCGCAATATAATAATTTTATCCCGTTCCTAGAAGTTAATACCTAAGTACGATATCCACTAATCAAGGTCATTTTTTTTTTTCCTTTTTACTGTATTCGAACTAGTGTCCCAGTGACCGATTTATTTTGTAAACAATTTGAGCTTTGTAAACATTCTCGACGGCCTCGTGACCTAGATTCAAGCGTATGAGGTATGTTTACTTTAGACATTCCGGAGACGTGTGAGATGACTCTAAAAATTTTTCTTTGTTTGATAATGATGTACTTAGCGCAATTGTCTAGTCTGATACCCGATTACGTATACATATTTATTCATTTATATATACTTTGTCTCAATAAATAATTTATAATATTGATATGTATATACATAAATTTTATGATTGAAATAATTTCTAATATCATAACTTATTTCAAATGCTCTGGATTTTCTGAAATTATATTAATACATACATAACATTAAATATAAAATATTGATTTGTAAATTTATCACACATAACTACTTTTAATAGTTATTGATGAATTCAGAGGTAGGAATCGATACCCTTTTCCTCTTTTTATATAAGTGTTTTTCTTTTTGATTAAAATTTTTCTTGGGAACAATAAAATATATATATATATGTTTATATACATACATATATAAATATATAAAATATACTTATTATACTTATAATATTTTAATATAGTTACATATCACATATTAAGCGAGTAATATCTTGGTCAAATAATTAATCCAAATACCAATGTTTGCTCCATTCCGCTTTCTCCTTGGAATCTGTAAAATTTTATCACGGAAAAGACTTACCCCTACCAAGGTTTTTTTTCCGACCGGGAAATACACGGTAACCTTGCTGCGATTTTCCTAAATTAATTTTTTATTTTCCTAAATTTAATTAAATCTTTTTGACTTCAATTTTTTTTTTTTTCATTTAATCTAATTAATTAAAATGATGTATGAACTCTATCGTTCTAAACTGTATTTTATCTCAAAACTCGTTGGTTAGATAACACTTTAAATGATAGTTACTTCACGATTAATTTAGAGATGGTAAATTGTTGTTAAATTAAATTTTTATCCCTCCGAAATTTTTATGTATTAATAAAATATTATTTTGTTTTATTATTATTATTTAAGATAATTAATTTAAATATTTATTATTTGTTAGAACACTTTCACTTAGATTGAACACACGTATTTAATTATAACTTCATCACGCTAAATTATCACATCACTTCAGTTATTTATTGCACTAATATTAAACGCGAAATTTCTAAGTTTAAAAATACGATATTAAGTGATTATAAAATCCGAATTTCCCACTAAAACAAATTGTATTTATCACGAGCACTTTTATTTTTCACAAGTAAATAATGCGTTGGCTTTATTGTTATTTTTCACTGACTCTAACTGCAAAGTATTTTTTTGTATATCACTGACTAGAATGTGAAATTTTTCTAAGTATCAAAATAATTATCACTTAGAATTTTTCCACTTTAAGTCACCCACCGTTTCGTCACGTCCCGCGAAGTTACAACCTTTTCGACCACGACGTAGACTGTCCTCAACTGGCATTTGTCTAGACTTTTATACCCCTCTCAGGTCCAAAAGATCGTATCTGAATCTCCTATAATAAACCAATCTAATTACTATCAACTCGTAATTTCTTGAAACCTCTCCATTATTGTCGAACGCGGTCCCTTAGTACCTTCCGCGTCTGATACTTTCAATTCTGTCTCGTACTTTCATACTTACAAGATCCGGATTTAGTAAGATCCATGTTTAATGGCCCAACTTCCTTTGTCCTGGCGTTCATACAAAATTAGCTTGAATTTAATAATTTTAAAGTTCTATTTTCATCTATTCCGTAACATGTCCGTGCGTACGGCATCTACCATATGTTCCAAATCTGTCCCCAAATTCGCCTATCAGAGATATCTTCATGTCGAAGCCTTTCTCGCAAATTGTTCATTTTTATTTTATTATTTTTCCTCGAGTTTTTCTGTATTCTATATGAACCTTTCCATTTAAAACCGAATTTTCTCTATTTACGTCGTATATTTGAATTTTCCATTTTTTCTCGAATTTTCTTTTATTCACGACACTCTTTCCATGAATTTCCTTATTTATCCTTACGTTATTGTTCATATCTCTATAGGTTTTTATATTTCAAGCCGTATTTATTTTATTCACTGTTAATCTAAGATTTCCTTTGTTTTTCTCTGTCGTATCTCCTTTCCCCTCACTTCCCCGTACTTCCCTGATATAACCATATCGTTTTTTTGATGTTTGCTGCCTCTTGGAAAATTTCATTTTCTATTTGTTATTAATAAATATATCATTTTTAACATCTTTATAGGAGATACCCCCACTTCGGCCCTTAAATTCCTGTCATTTTTATTGCTTCATAGAGATCGCCTCCCAAATTTTGTCCCGTTCTTACGCAAAATCCCATAAACCATATGCCTTGACAGTTGTATACATTAGTTCCTGTACCCACCTGGCAATAAATCCTTTTTTATTTCAGTGTCGTTAACTTTTACGAGAATTCTTTAATGTAAATATTTCATAAGACCCATGATAATTTTTATTACCTTTTTAACGGCTAATCGTCCTTATCTAAACAATTTTCATGTTCGAATATTCCTTGTTTATCACAACAAAATACATCTGAAATCGACAACCATTGTAATGCCTCATTTTTTTTCTGCAATCGCGTACTATGTTACTCTATAAACTCCATTTTAATTACGTAAAATGACTCCTTTTCCTGAGATTTTCTATCGCAATGTTTTCAGCATTTTCCACTCCCCTCCGTACTGCACTCTATTTTCTTCTCTAACACTTGTTACTGCTCTAGACCTCTGAAATGTACCCTCGCCTATCCTTTAAAACTCTCATTTTTTTTGACGTTTCCTCCCTAAATCTTTCATCGTAATATCCTAGCTCCGTCTAGAATTGATAACAATAATTTTTCATTGTTTTTTCAACATTTCCATTTCCTTTAGCACGTTTTCCCTCGAATCGATCATCTCCGGTCGTCACAAACAATCGTATTATAGATGAAATCTCCCTAACACCTTACAACACGTTTTCGTCACTTGCTATGCAATTTTTCACTTAAACTTTTCAAACGTTGTTTACGTGTATCCTTTTTTCCGCACCTGATATGCTTTAATGCGTTCGAGAACTAGGGTTTCTGATCCCTGGAACGTACCGGTTAATCATAACATTTCTTGGGGTCATCGTTCTTTTGTCCCTGAACAGATTATTTCTTCCCATGGAGTTTATTCACCTCTCGGTTTGGTGGGAACGTCAAACTCATTAATCACATTACTAATTGCCAAGTCCAAAGGTCGTTCCTTTGTTCTAAAAATGGGCTCGGCCCTCTTCCCGTTGATAGGCTGAATTGGTTTTTAATCGCTTTTGCTGCAATTCAATTGGCTGTCAATATATCACGGCCTAAAGCATACTGGGGAGTCCCTGTCTTTGATTATTTGTTGATACCATCTGTGATTTTTTTATCAATACTCGTCTCACTTTGTCTAATTATAGATCCCTACCGTAAATATGAATTCACTTTACTCTAATCCGATAGATGTCGTAGACGTGTCCGTTTTATAAGTAATTGATATTTTCTTTTTAAATTAAAGTGGGAAGCTACGATATTTCCTAATTTTCACTGTTGATCAATGCAATTCATCACATACGGAATCTCAAAACATGTCTACATCTACCGGATCTGCCCTGATGATGGACACTGCAACGCTGTCCGAAACGTTGGCTAAAGAAGGAGACACACCAAAACAACACCCCAAAAACAAATAACGAAAATGCCTACAATATTCCCAAATTTATTGCCAAATGATGTAGTCTATTTATAGGTGGGTGAGCCCCATAGTTTGTTTTAAAATTGTCACAGTAAAAAGTAGCACTTTGCCTCCTATTTTATTTTGGCGAGAACTTCTGGGTTGTCAGTGCAATTATTATTAATTTTATTTAATAGTACAAGGTCAGAGGCGATCCGCCTATCTGACAGAGTAATTAAGTTGAGTTGTTTCATCAAAAGGACATATCTTAGTTAATATTTTGAATTAGAATATGTAGATTAAAGTTAATAAATCTTATAAACGAAAATGAAAAAATATGTTTTTTTTTGTTTATATTAACTCCACACAGGAGGCCCTGAGGAAAATAATTTCCCTCAGAGCCTATGTCATCTGGAATGCTGTGTGGAGGGTCTTTTTGAGGAGAGGAAGGAATGAACGTCTTGAAGAGACCCATGTTGTAGGAAGGAGGAAACACAGAGGCCGGCAAATCATTCCACAACCGAGCTGTTGAACACATGAACGAGTCGAAGAAACGACCCGTTCTCATGTGACAAATGTCAACCGTGTACAAATGTTGGGCACGCGTTTGGCGTGTTTCCCGACTATGCACCGGTGCCGAAGGGATCAATGATGCTAGTTCCTCGGAGCATCTGCCATTGTAATACCGGTAGAACAAGGATAGCATTCCCACCCGACGCCTGTGCTCTAAAGATTGCAATCCGTCTGTTAAGATGGGAGAATCTATTAAACGGACCGCCCGTTTCTCCACAGAGTCAAGGGTAAAATGTTTACTTTCATAGTAAGACTACACCGTTGGTCGTTGGCAAATTTTCAAACGAAATATTGTATTACACACTACACATTTCAAATGATTACAGTAAAAATAAATCTATACATACATTATCTACGAAAGCTACTTTTCATGAAAGCTCAAAATATTTCCGCTTTGCAATAAAATCTGAACGCATTAAAAAACTAAAAACTCTTTTTAAAGGTGACGAAATACCCTATCAAATTTGCATTTCAATATTGCACGTAAATAAAAAAATGTTTTAAAAATGGCTCACCTAACGTTTTTACTAACTAAAATTACTGATATCGAAAAAAATAAAAACGCTTATTTATTTGAATTATTTTTGCGGTTAACTTTTACACTTTAATATAAAGCATGGTTTTCCTCTTTCTTACACCGTTTAGATCGTATTTCTAACCATGAAAGTAAGGGAGACGACGATTTCTATGAGACCTATACGGTTTGTTCCGAAAACCGAACAAATAGACCTGACTGGTTAAAGAAAATTTTGAAAGAAATAACATCGATATTGAGTTGTTACTTTAAAATGTTGGTACGGAGAATAATCAACTTTTCTCATCGGAACAGCCATGTACAGTTGCAATGGTACGATCCCATGTCGAAAATTGAATTTTTGGCCGCTGGACCCCAAATAAATCAATTGACAATCAAATTTGTAATATTTTTGTAATTCTGTGGACGAGACAAAAAGTGAAGCGAGTGTTTCACAATTTAACAATGTGTATTCTAAATTTCGTAATTTCTACAATTTTTGGAAGTTTGGAGTAAAAATACATGTGATAAATTTTTTTAAACTTTTTCACGTTTGCAAATAAAGTACAGTTTGTCAAATAAGAGTACAAAACACAGGAGGGCGCCACTGTTGTTCAAATGGCAATACTAAAAATATAATCATGGTGGAATCTAAAGCTGTGTAACCTACATTTTTATTAAAAATTAAAAAGACAAAAGTGAAAAAAATATTTTTTCTTTCCACTGATCTCAAAATTAGAATTGCATACAGGTATATTATAATTATATTTGCAAATTTCGTGTTAATAATGAAGATAATAAAACATAATGAAGAACACCGATATTATAATAAAATATAAAGCACACTTTAGAAATGGCTCACATTTATTTAATATTAGCTTAAGTACCTACTAGCGTTGTCCAGGCTTTAGATCACGTCTCTAATTTCATAACTAAATGTAGTGTAACTAAACTTACCCTTAATGATTCTTCCTTTCTACCTACTGTTAAATTCAAATTTATGTTAAATTAAATGAAAGCCAATCACTTTGTAAAACACACAATGAATGGTATTTATGTTGTGAGAGTGGATTAATGTGTTTGTGTAAAAATGACTGGCGAAAGACCTTGATTTTGTGTTACTACCACTGCTTCCAATAATAAAAATACATGTTGCATACAAAGGAAATGACTCACCGGCACGGATTTATGAATATATCTGGACCTGCCCTAAGTGATAAAAACGTATTATTTCCCCCTCCACATGGCGCCGGCTGGAGCTCCTCCTTGGAACCGGCTCGCTCCATGGGGAGGGGATAGAGCCTTGCTTGAATCTAAAATGTGTGACGTCATCATTCTTGCCATGAACAGCGAGAAGCTAACATCCATACATTTAACGAAATAACACGCCAAAACGGTAGCTCGTGCTATACAATATATCTACATATCAATGTGCACATAGCGAATGTGGGCGGTTCTCCAGTGTGCTCGTCGCTGGTTACAGGGGTAAGTAAATTATGAAACATTTGTAAAAGTGTTTTAACTAAACACGGCAACAAAATATTGCTATTTGTATTGGGGCGAGTCTTTTTGGGGCGAGCATTTGGCCTTAGCAAATATGTTATTAACGTGGCAAGCAATTCGCGCTCCCATGTAAAAAGGTCTATTCATTCAAAGCAGATTTTGCTTTTAAGAACTAAATGGTGATATTGTAATGCGAGATGCCTATATACTGTCAGATTGATTGTTTAATCACAGTCATCTTTCCCCTCTTCGCCCTCCATAGTTTGGTTTTACCCCACATCTGTAACTTCTTGTCTATCCATGTGGATGTCTATGCTCACCGGGAAAGGATAAGAACTTGTAAGCTGGCAATGCAATCATCTGCTCCTCTCCCATCCAATAGGCACAAACAGCAATAGTCGTGAGTTGGTTTATTTTATAGTACACGGCGCAGTTATTTTGATAGCGGATTAACCGATAGCGGAGCACAATGGCGATATGTTGCGGCGGGAGTTTTATTACAGACTGAGTAAGATTGGCGGGTAGGCAAATAGGGATGGGTAGGAAAAGGAACTTGCAACAATATTAATACCAATTCCAAGCAGTGACAGTATGAATGCGTGCTATGTAGGTGTGTGCATGTGTAGGTATGTGTATGGGCGTAACCATGCCCCCCGCCTGGAAGGGGATGAAAGAATCCACTTCCATAAACCAAAAGAGTGCCAATACGTTTTAATGCGCAAACAAAATTGTAACACGCGGTAGAATGTAATTAATTATGTAAAGTTATGAAAATATTTATGTAAGTTATATAAATGCTTTTACCAAATGGTCAAATCGACCGATACAGCAAGAAAAAAAAACACATTGAAACGTAAAAGTATGATTTGAAAGGATTCAATAAATAATACTGAACCGGCGGTAGATAAAGCTAGAAGTAGGGTTTGGTACCCATTTAACAATGAAACTAACCTAATTGATTTCAAGAATAAAGTATTTTGAACTAACTTCTAAGATGTTGTTAAATCTATTGTGACGGTAGGGGACAGAGTTTAACGACTGTCCTGCGGTAATCGGAATGCGGTATGCGGTATAAGGTATAAGGTATGCGGTATGCGGGTAAATCTCCCATTATTGGGAATTGCGGTTGGGATTAATTTTAAAGCACGTATAGAATCGATGCACGCGCTTCCTAACCAGATCACTCAAAGAAAAGAATTTTTGTATTAGTAAAATTTTCGTTTTCAGTTCGGGCGGATCAGATACAGATTTTAAATCAAAACGTTGTAGAGGCCAATCACCTTTAGGTAACTGAGCAAAAGTGGGGCCTTAAACCATAATGTATGGTCTATTAGCTGAGCGGGTTTTAGACTACGTGACAGGCAGTCAGCGGGATTGTCTTGACCTTTTCTATAACGGAAGCATTCAGCCCCCCCAGATGATCTTGTATTTGTGATACGCGGTTAGCAATGAAGTTAGTGAATTTATCTATACTAGCGCAACCGTGCTGTCACAAAAGGCTAAAGTGGTATGAACTATCAAATTTGATGCGTAGGTATTACTGACCTTGCACATTAATCGGGCAAGTACCATCGCTCCACATAATTCTAGACGCGCAAGTGAAATCGTCTTCGCAGGAGCGACCTTAGATTTGGCGCATAATAAGCTAATTGTGGTTTTGTTATTATTTGGACAGTAAACATGTAAGTACATAATGCCAAATGCGCGTTCGCTTACGTCAGAAAACCCGATAAGTGTTAATACACATTGGTATTCGATACCTAAAAAGCGAAGAATTTTAATAAATTGCAATAATTGCAATTCCTTTTCAAACTGATTCCAAAGCGTGACAACGGTGTCAGGAGGAGGATCGTCCCAATCCAGGTTGTACTGCCATAGAGATTTAATTATAAGTTTAACTAATAAAACAATCAGTGCGAAGAAACCCATCAAATCCCAAAGACGAACAATCGTCGATAGGATGTTTCGTTTGATGCAAGTTCTTTCATCAGAATTTACAACAAATATAAAATTATCAGAAGCGGGTATCCAATGAAGCCCTAGTATTTTTAGGTTTTCATCGGGATTAAATTCCACATGTTCCTTGACAAGGCGATCTGAAGGAATCGTGGACAACAAGTTTGGAGAATTACCAGAGAATTTTACAAGATCGAATCCTCTCGCGGCGAATAGTTGAAAATTGAGGATAATGCGAAACAGATCACCTTGTAAATTATTACTGATGTGTAGAATATCATTAAGCGAGGAACCAGAATCGGATTTCATACGTGCGTCCAGCACCATCCGGATTTTGGTTGTCAGTTTATCTTCACGAACTACAATGTGATGCGGTATAACGTCATGAGGTAAGTCAGAATTGTCGACCGGCGAAATGTACCCTTTCTGTGGGTATTCGCGCAATATTTTGTTATATTCTTACTTTATTGCGGGTTGAGATATTAAGCGGCGTTCGAGAGATTGAAACCTGCGTTCGGCGGCGGGTAACGATTCACCGAGAACAGAGGGACTGTTTCGAAGCGGCAACGCGACGATATAACGACCTGCCGTGTCACGAGAAGTAGTGAGTTTAAACATATCCTCACACTCTTGTTCCTCGGGCGTTAAAAACTTCTCATCTGGAATGTCTTCCAATTCGAAGAAGCGCGTAAGGCAAAATTCATCATTTTGCGTGAACGTACAAAATGATTGCGTGGTGTTTATACTTGGGTTTTCAATCATCGTTGGGGCATTACCCAAGATGAGATATCCCAAAGTAGTTTCAATAGCAAATGGCTGGCCGAGAGAACCTGATATTTTGTTTGCCTTTTGAATGCGAGCAAACATGTCACATCCCAAGATGATATCAATCTCACCGGGCGTACAGAATGTTGTGTCTGCTAAGGGCAAATTGTCAAGATACGACAAAGAGGAGCGGCTAATGTTAACAGTAGGCAACTCACTGGTTATGGTTTCTACTACATATGGTTTAATCGTATACGACTGAGTGATGTCATAGCGGGAGAGTAATTTTAAGCAAGTTACGCCATTTGTCACATTTTTTACGTCACCTATTCCCGTGACGTAAGTACTTGGAGATGACCGCACCGTAATATTCAAGCATGAACAGCATTTGCGCGTAATTATGTCTCTTTGGGAGCCATAGTTTCAACAGTTTCATAGATATTTTTGTAAATAGTATCTTCTTCTTTGTGTGCCGTATCAGGTCCCCCCGACATTAGCGATCACTCTTAAGAATGTCTCTCTGTCTTGCGCTGCCCGGAATAGCTCCTTCACACTTCTAATGCCGGTCCACTCTCGTATATTACGCAACCAAGACATTTGTTTCCTACCAGGCCCTCGGCGACCCTCTATCTTGCCTTTCAATATCAAATGGAGCAAGTGATACTTCTCCCCTAGAAGTATATGACCCAGATTTGAAATTTTCCTGATTTTTATTAATGTGAGCAGTTCTCTATCTGCATCTTACCTCCACATCTGGGTCAAGAGTCTCCGTGAGAATACTGCCGAGGTATCTAAATCTTTCCACCTTTTCGACATTGCAACCATTTAACTGTATCACTGATTCAGAGTGATCTAGTTGTCAAAATGTCATCCATTTAGTTAAACAAATAATATATATAGTTTAGTTTAATATATAGTTTAGTAAATAGTATAACATGTTTCAAAAAATATCTCCACAAAAAAAAAGAAAAACAAAAAAATTATTGTTTTATTACTTTTCAGTAAATACTTCGTTATAAATGTTATATACTTGTTATTATTGTGTATTCCAATTTTGTATTTAAGTTTTCAAGTTATGTATAAATAACACTTATAACAAGCGACACCGCACGGGCGCGAATACTTTCTCGCTCACACATGATGCGCCATCCTTATCTACAAACGCAGCCTGCCGTAGGGATAGCATTGGTCGCACCACTCAACCCATCGGCTAATCACCGGGCAGCTCCCCTCTCCCGGCTACCTAATTACCGAAGGATGTACCACCGGAGCCCTATATAAACGACAGCGCGGCCTTGAACAACCAGAGATCCAGAAAGACAGTCCTAGGGCTCAATACCAAGGATCAGCTGTGAGATATTTTCTTGTCCACACTGATAGGGTAGAGGAGTCCCTAGAGATAGTCAGACCTAATCTCCGGCTTTGGAGATTACGCGCCGCGTTCGTACCTACCTCCCGAAGTATTGTTATATCACCGTGTACTTAGTCTTATTTTGTTATGTTATACTGTTTACTGAATAAAAAGCTCTCTGTTTAAATTCACGCATTACTTAATATAAAAAGCTAACGTTATACACTTGCATTGTTTTTCATGAGTTTGCTTAATGTTAAAATGCATATGTGATTACTGCAGACACATTAGTCTAGGGATATTTACATTTGTATTCTAATTTATTATACACATATATTACCCACAAAAATGTTGAATAAATATCCTGTTCGTGTCTCAAATAAATAAATAAACTACCTATTAATACCCCCATGACATCATTTTTCAAGAATTCCAAAGTGAGTTTTTTTCCATCTAGCTGTATGAAACGAAACACTGTGCGCTGCAGCAAGACTTATCACCGGCGGTATCTAAATATTTCCATCTCAAAAATCTTCATTGGCTCAAATATCCTTAAAAGAATCCAGTTCGAGCTCTTCTAGATTGTATTTAAGTCCCTTAAGAGCCATTAACCAGCGGCTGAGAATTTAAATTTCGTTGAACGATGATCTTGCGATCGTACCCTTGCAACTGTACAGGGCGGTTCCGATGAGAAAGATTAATTATTCTCAATACCAGCATTTTACCCAATAACTCAATATCGATTTTAATTCATTCAAAAATTGCTTTGATAAAAACCTACATTTAAAAATGCTCAAACTCGTGATGATAAAACTATTAAAATTATCTACTTTTTGTAATTATTTTATGATCAAAAGTATTTATAATTTTTCAATAATGTCTAAGCAAAATAAGAATGTAATATTTAAAAAAAAAAATAGTTTTGTAAGACCGTAAATACCGTAACAAGGGCGCGAATATTTTTTTAATGATTTTATTTGAACTAAAATTGAAATTCTGAAAAGTAGCTTTCCCAAATAATTTATTGATTTATTTTACTGCAAGATTATATGATTTGAAATGTGTTTTGTATAATAAAAATAAAAAATTGAAAATTTAACAAATCTGCCAAAGTCCTACGGTATAACCTTATTGTACTAAAAATATACATATTTTCTAAAAATTTAAGATGTATCTTTACTTTTCTAGATAAAAGAACAGTCTTTCGAAATAATTTTTTTTGTGGAAAAGAGTCAATACGTCTAAAATTTGATTTAAAAATGATATAACCAGGTACATAAACTTCTTTAGAAACATTCGTAATATCCTCAACATAAACGATATTAAAAAAGTCTACTATGCTTTGTGTCAATCACAAATAGAGTACGGTATAACTGGATGGGGGTCTGCCTTGAGCACTCACACAGAGCGACTCAATATAGCCCAAAAAGGAGTACTAAAGACAATACTGAAAGTTCCGCTTAGAACTCCGACGGAAGAAATATTTAATAACTTTCAAGTCTTCAATGTACAGAAACTTTATTCAAGAAATATTTTATTTAAACTGAAAAAAAAACATATGTGTATACTCCACTGCCCAACATAAATACTCAACCAGGGCAGTAAGCAATAACATCCTAGTTACTCCCAGTTTGAACACATCCTTTGGACAGAGAAATAATAAATTCCATGCTATGAAATTATACAATGCTCTACCAGATCAAATCAAAAATATAAAGGAAATGAATATATTTAAAACAAAAGTAAAAACATGGCTGAGAGATCAAAGTGATAATAAAATTACAAACATCATGAAGACGATATAAAGACAATCCATAACCAAATACAAATATTTTAAAAAACTACAGGCCACCTCAGAAGAGGAAATCCTAGTGAGGAGGTCTGTGAAAAAAAAAAGAATCTACTTATACTGTACATTATACATACATGTACAAACCTTGCTATTGAAACTAATAATAATAAATAAATAAAAAAATATCAGGGCCATTCAACTAATGATTTACAATTTTGTATAAAAATATGAGATCAAAAATTTTTCTTCTGTCACTTAACTTCGACAATTTCAATGAGTGTAATAAAAAGTCATAATTTATTGATTCTAAAGGGATTCCAAGTCGAAAATTAATACACCTCAAAAACTTGCGTTGAACTTTTCCAATTATATTAATGTGATTATTAAAGACAGGTGACCAAATTGTTATATTCTAGAATGCTTCTAACGAGAGATGTGAACAGAATTTTTAATGTGTGAATATTTTTAAAATCTTTGGAAATCCGTAAAATAAAACCTAACATTTTCATAGCCCTGTTGGCTATAGAAGTTACATGAGATACAAAGCAGAGTTTCTGGTCAAAAATGATGCCTAGGTCAAGTATTTTGACTACAGAGATTAAGTCTACATTACAGAGTGCATAATTATATATTATTGGGCGTTTAATTTTGTAGAACCTCATAACTTGGCATTTGTTAATATTTAGCTGAAGTTTATTACCTTTTTTTTACATGAGCTCCACACAGGAGGCCCTGAGGAAAATAATTTCCCTCAGGGCCTATGTCATCTTTGGGGATGCTGTGTGAAGGGGTTTTGGGGGAAAGGAGGGAGAGGAGAGTTCTGAGAAGGAAAAGGGTTTAAGGGGTGGGTAGGAATCTGGGGTTCAGTGTGTCCTGGTCATCCGCCTCCAATACCTAGACAAACCTCACCCCATGAACCCGGGCACCCCTGCTAAATCACCAAACGTAGTGAACCTGAACACCATTTGAAAAAACTATTGAGATTCTCTTGCAAGATTATGCAATCGTGCACATCATTAATGACTTTAAACAGTTTCATATCGTCGGCAAAGAGTAAAACTTCGACATCATTTTTTGTCAAAACGTCACGTTATTCAACGTCAAATTTTTTCGAAACGCCGCAGCAGCAAGGGAGATTTTTACGTGGTACGAGTATGACTAAAAATTGTGTCATTAATTCTTTGTTCAGTGGAAAAAGAGCATAAGTTAAATGTTTAAATTAACTTTTCGTTCATGCATAATTAAAAAAATATATTATCTTGAAAATGTGGTGTAAGTCACTAATTCATTTCTTTCAGAACTGCGTAGAAAGAGTAGGCCCACTCAAAAACCTGGAAAAGAAATAAAATAAGTGGAATTTGTGAATCGTAACTTTATTTAATACTATATGAATCATAATGTATCTACCTACCTAATATGTATATTAACCTGTCAATTTTACTGTCCTAGAATGGAAAACTTTCCTAGTTGGACATTCAAAGCTTCATTAAACTGTAAATATATTTTAATAACAAATAAATAAATTATAAAATTTAAAGTTTACCTATATGACGAAGCAAAAACAATCGGATAAATATGAAAAATGCCAAATTCGAGTACAGTCTTAAAAGAATGCAAGTTTTTGCGTGGCTTAATCGATACGCGTACCAACGTAAGCGCCCTCTTAAACTCCAACAGGAAGGTGTGTGGGATCGTACCAATATAAGTGCCCTCCTAACCTCCAACAAGAGGGTATGTGGGAATCGTACCACCGTAAGTGCCCTCCTAACCTCCAACAGGAGGGTATGTGGGAATCGTATCAACGTAAGTGCCCTCCTAACCTCCAACAGGAGGGTATGTGGGAATCTTACCAACGTAAGTGCCCTCCTAACCTCCAACGGGAGGGTGTGGTGGGAATCGTACCAACGTAAGTGCCCTTCTAACCTCCAACAGGATGGTATGTGGGAATCGTACCAATTCTAACCTCCAACAGAAGGGGATGTGGGTATCGGTGACCGGACCGCGTATTTAAAATCCCTACCGCGTTTCAGTCGCTTTAAATTTTCAATATCAAAATTTAAATATTTAGAAATAAAATTATTAATTTCTAATATACACATCAGAAAGATTATTTTATTTAGATTTTAGAGCAATTTTTGTTTTTGCAACGTGATAAAAAATAATCAATATAGAGGTAAATTTAAAATGTAAATTGTCGTTACCGCGACTGAATCGGTATAGGTTTTGTAAATACGCGACCGGACCACTAAACTACTTCATCTCTCCTTTTAAAAAGTTATGAAAACTGATAGAAAAAAATTATTAAGTAGGTCGCGTTGGGTTAGGTTGTGCTATTTTTTAATTTTTTATTGTTTTAAGTAAACCCTAATGAAGTATAAAAGAAAAAAAGGACCGTACAAGACAGGGAAGAATGGAAGAGAAGAATAGAGAAAATTTCTGCAAACCATTTCCAGGGTTGAAACCAGAGAGACGGAGCATTGCTTAAAAAAATGCTGATTTTTTAAACAATGAACGTGGTTAAAACTAAGTATTCTATTAATTTTTAATAAATTAATCAAAATAGTTTGCTTGGGAACTAAACGCACGACCTCCGGATTCGTACGGTGAAATGAATTTTTTTTTTCAAATATTTTACGCAATTATTAGTTCAGAAGAGTGTTTCTTTATTTTTTGTGACAGCGTTTCATATTGAATCAATCGTTTAAGACACATTTTGAGAGTTTTTAAATACTGCGCTTGTGGTAAGACACCAACTCTTAAAAGTAGTTACCCTAATGCCAGAGATGATCGCTCAATTTGCCGAGTAATCTTCGTTAAGAGATGTCATTCGGGAAAAATCTGTGGGAAAGTGTGTCATCGCGCATAAACTTCAAAATAATACGACAAATGCATAATCATTTATGAATGCGTAAATATTATATTAATAACTAATAATTTTTTTTAATTAGTAATAAGTAATTAGTGTTTTTAAGTAGGTAATTAATGTGATGACCGTGGCCGGTTATCTACATTACTCTGGACTCCTGGTGGTGGATCCAGATTCCTCTTGATGATGACCTCAGTGGGATGGCAATAAAAGAAGTGGGTAGATTATTACTGTTTATTCCGAGGTCGTACAGAGGTGCTTAGTAGGAAGCCTAAATGCTAAGAGAGGACGAGTAGACAAAATTCACGCCTTTTATACGTTCCGTATGCTGTCTCACTCATGCACGCATGTCTCTTTCATACTGCAAGACATACGTTCACTACATCCCTCCACACTTAAATCTGAAGACAACTACACAACACGATGCGGATAATTATTTACAATACATACAATATTCCAATATTTACAATGTAAGTAATTCATTTGTCACATGTTGAGTCGAGAGCTGAGTCCTGTCTTCATTGACTCATCTGTGTGTCCGAGGTCGTAGTTGGTCCTTCCAATTTCCCGACGTGGAAGCCACTGGATCACTGGAGCTGGAAGGAGAAGGAGAAGTACCCATTAGATTGTCATCCGGCACACGGCTGGAGACATCGTAATCGTCATACGACAGTCTCTTCGTCTCAGACGCGATATAAGGATTGCTGGGTTTCTTTTCCCATGATACACACAATTTAGACAACTGATCAAAATGCCTTTTCCAGTACATAATTTTACCATACAAATTTACCTCAATTAAATAAACTTTTTTACTTAATTGTTTGTATACCTTCCCTGGTACCCATTTATCCTTATTTTGATTCTTAAAATCCCTTACCATTACATTTTGATCAACTGAAAATCCCTTGGATTGTTTATTATTTCTCTTGTAATAATATTTCTGATTTTCCTGACACTTATCTCTCCCCCCTCTCGGTACAAAATCGTTTAAATTTGACCTTAATTTCCTTCCAAATTCAAAAGTTATATTTGTCGGATTGCAGAATTTTGGTTCCGCATTCCCATTTAATTTTAATTGCACTTTACTTTTATTAAAACTACCCACTTTCTCCGAAAAAACCTCCTGGAATTTTCGGATTTTTTTATTCACTTTACTACTACCATTCTCAAATACACTGTGAGAAAAAATTTCACTACCCTCCTGGGATGAAATTGATTGTAATTAACTTTTATCTAAGTCACTTATATCATTCTCCAATACATTGTGAGAAAAAATTTCACTACCCTCCTGGGATGAAATTGATTGTAACCCCGTGAATCCAATATTAAATTTATTTATAAAGTCACGACCTAGAACCGTAGTTGATCCATTTTTAACTACACAAAATTCTAACATTTCTCTATAACCGTTATAATCAACTAATAATGAAATACAACCCAATAAATTCAACTTACAATTAGCGTAACCCGTTAAGGTTAAATCCTTTGATTTTAAATCCAACTGTTTGAAGTGTTTAACATAATCTAGATCTGTTAATATCGAAACTGCCGATCCTGTATCCAAGAACCCGTTTAGTTCCACATTATTCACTAATATTTTGCACAATATTGGTTCACAATATACTGAGTTTATCCGAAACATTTTTTTATGTTTCTGCATCTTAACAAACACTGAAGAAATATTTTTATTATTTAAACCGCGACATATTTTACTAATATGCCCTTTTCCTCTGCATTTATAACAAAACACGTCTTTCAATTTACAATTTACTGATTCGTGATAACTACCACAATGTTTACATTTCGTTCGGTCTGCTGATTTCGCTCTGAACGATGTAACATTCTTATTCTTGAAAAATGTTTACCCGCAGAATTTTGTTTTTGTGACAAATTGTTCAGTCTATTTTTAAAAACAATATCTACACTTTCCGTTTTAATTTGCTTATTAATTACCTCGAACGAATCCATGGCAATAGCACATTCTATAACCTTTTTTAATGAAAAGTTTTCAGCCTCTACATATAATTTCTCCTTAATACGCCCCACTCGAAGACCGGTGACAAAAACATCTTTTAAATTATATTCAAGTCTGTCTTCGAATTTGCAAAATCTAACGAGATTTCTTAACCGTGCTATAAAATCATTAACAGATTCTGTACTTTTTTGTTTCGTAGCAAAAAAAATTTCGCGCTCCTTGAACACATTTCTTTTGATACCTACATGATTCTCTAGTAATAACAATAAATTTTCGACCGTAAAATCTGTAATTTTTTTAGGAAAACACAAATCAATCAATAAATCTATTGTCTCTGTGTGTAAATGAGATATTAAAACCGCTCTCTTTTTCTCTACCGAATTTAATTTGTCATCATTGACGAGGATGAACTGCTCGTACTGAAGGACGAATGTCTCCAGCTTGTCCCTCAAATGACAAAACCTGGGTAGTTCTCCTCCCTCCATTTCCACACAGATGCGATCAATTAAAAAAAAACAGAAAAAATTACAAACAGCACTCAACTCACGACTCTGATGACTGGATGCTGCCCGATCTCGCCCTTCCGCGGACCGTCTCTCGCTCCTGAACCCTAGCCTTCCTTCTATGCGCCTTCCGTGAGGTCTGCACCAGGTCCTAGCTCTTCTCCTGAAGATCCGGAACTGCTGTATCCACGCCTTACGCGAATACTCCTCCAGGGCCTTGATGTTTCCAGGATGCTTCTTCTGCTGCTCTTGCTTCCTTCCTTTATGTTCCTTTTCGGCTGCCCAAATGAGATAATTTGGCTGCTCGTGGTTCCTTTTCCGACCGCGCCAAATGTGATGATTTGGCTGCCCGTGGTTTCTTTTTCGACCGCGCCAAATGTGATGATTTGGCTGCCCGTGGTTCCTTTTTCAGACCGCGCCCAATGTAACTATTTGGCTGCCGGTGGTACTTTTTTCGACCGCGCCAAATGTGATTGCTGCTGCCTAAATTTCGTCCTTTATCGGCTGCGCCAAATGTGATGACCGTGGCCGGTTATCTACATTGCTCTGGACTCCTTGTGGTGGATCCAGATTCCTCTTGATGGTGATCTCCGGGGAATGCAATAATACTACGTGGGTAGACTATTACTGTTTATTCCGAGGTATTACAGAGGTGCGTCGTAGGAAGCCTAAATGCTAAGAGAGGACGAGTAGACAAAATTCACCCCTTTTATACGTTCCGCATGCTGTCTCACTCATATACGCATGTCTCTTTCATACTGCAAGACATACGTTCACTACAATTAATCCATTTTTTATAAGAAAAAACCTTCTTTTTTAACTTCCCATTAATGTAATATATCATTGAAGAAGAACATAACAATAATAATCTTAAAGAAAATATGAAAGAGAATAAGACACAGAAAAAGATAATGGCTGCAACTGGGACTCAAACCCAGAACCACTTGTCTAACCGTGACGTGCGCGTTTACCAATTCCGCCACTGCCACCTACTGTCAAACCGTCATTTTAGTCAATCTCATAATATTTCAAATTTTAGAATTAAGAATACATTCAACTAACATTTTTTCCATATTATAGGTAACTGCCCTTTTTATTGGAAACAATCATTCTAAGAATTGGTTCATAACCTGGATACCGTCCGACTTTTATTTAAATGGAACTATTGACTTAAAAAAAAAGTCTAAATGAATTCTCAATTTTTATAAGAAAGACTCTCTTTTTCTTACCTTTGAAGGTTATTCCCAACAATGGAATTCATCATTAAAGAAGAAGATAACAATAATAATCTTAACGAAAAAATGAAAGAGAACAAGACACAGAAAAATAAAAAAAGATAATGGTCGCAACCGGGACTCGAACCCAGAACCTCTCGTCTTACGCGTACGCGAAGTACGCGTTTACTAATACCGCCATTACACCCTACTGTCAAACCGTCATTTTAGTCAATCTCATACTTCAAATTTTAGAATTAACAATATTATCTTCAACTAACATTTTTTTCCACGTTAGAGGCAACTATTCTTTTTATTGGAAACAATCATTCTAATAATTGGTTCGTAACCTGGATACCGTCCGATTTCGCCTTTTTGTCTTAATTGTCTCCTAACGATGACTCGCAAAAAAATACAAAGGATACAGAATCACACTTCTGTGCAGAAAAAAAAATTAGAAAATATTTGTTTTACATTTTTTAAAGTTTCATGACCGAGCGTGCTGAATAGTCCTCCAAAGGTTTTAAGTGACTTCTGAGAATTGCTTAAAGCCACCAGGATGAGTTTCCTTTCCGAGGGCTCCATTTCGTGGAATAGAAAGCGAACCCTTTTTCTTCACTCTGAAAATACAAAGAAAGAATGAATAATATTTTGATTGTCGTGATTTATTTTTGGGATATTGTGCCGTGTTGCGCTACCTTCTTTTGCCAAAGTTTCGGACAGCATTACATTGTCCATCATCGGGGCAGACGTGTTATGTAATGTATTACACATCTGCCCTGATGATGGACACTGCAATGCTGTCCGAAACGTTGGTTAAATAAGGAAGTAGTGGAACACGGCGCTAAAAATAAAATACTGTAATACTTTTGGTCTTGTGAAATAATTTTTTTTTTCTTTGAAATTAATACTTATTTCACAATTAATTAATTAAAAATAATATTTAGTATATTTGCTGCATGTTCCAGAGTGGAAGATAGTATCAGTATCGCCCTGGTGTAAGACCACCATTCAGAATTGAAACGTTGCTTGAAAATGGCTTTAGCCGTGTTTGGTGACAAGATCTGAATAGCCAGGTACTTCCCAACCTTCCTCTTCCCCACCTCCTTCCCCTCCTCACTACCTTCAGCCTCACAACATACCCCAATTGGGGATTCCATAGTCTCACTGGCTCACGGGAGCAGTTGAGATTCTTGTGCGGTACTGTCACTGTAAAAAAAAAAAAATCTGACCTGGCAAAATAAACAAACTGCTTTTATCCTGAAAGTTATTAAAATAATTTTAAATTAGTAATAAATAATACGACTGACAATTCAAAGATAAATAATACAACACAACTAGCAATCCGAAGATGAACAATACAACTAGCAATCCGAAGGTAAACAATACAACTAGCAATCCGAAGGATTGGAACCAGAAAGGAGCAGTAAGAGTAGAGCAATATCTAACAGACGAAGTAGAAATAAAGAGAGGCGTGCGACAGGGTTGTATTCTTTCACCTATGCTCTTCAACTTATATTCAGAAGAAATATTCAATGAAGCTCTGCAAGAGGCTACTCAAGGACTTGTTATAAATGGGAAGATTCTGAACAACCTGCGTTATGCAGATGATACAGTATTTCTATCAAGTAACATTGAGGATTTACAACTTTTGCTGAATCAAGTAGTGAAGACTTGTGAGAATTTTGGGCTGGAACTGAATATAAATAAGACAAAATACATGCTCATAAGCAAAAATAACGCATTGGATGAAAATCTTTATATTGCTGGAACAAAACTAGAGAAGGTACAGTGTATTGTATACTTGGGCTGCAATGTAAATGATAGATGGGATCCTTCAGTTGAAATCAAATGCCGCATTGAGCAAGCTCGTGCAACCTTTATCCGCATGAAAAAATGTTCTGCAGTCATGATCTCAACCTTGGATTACGAATGCGAATGGTCAGATGCTACGTGTTTTCGATATTATTTTACGGAATGGAAGCATGGACGCTTACTGAAGAACTTATTAGGCGACTTGAGGCATTCGAGATGTGGATCTACAGAAGAATACTTAAAATAAGCTGGATGGACAGGGTTACAAACGAAGATGTTATGGTTCGGATGAATAAAGAAAAGGAAGTAATTAAAACTATAAAAATCCGAAAACTTCAATATCTTGGACATGTGATGAGACATCCAGAGAAGTATGAGATCCTGCATCTCATAATGCTGGGAAAGATTGCCGGAAGACGGGGCCCTGGAAGAAGGAGAACCTCATGGTTGAAAAATCTGAGACAGTGGTATGGCCAGTCTACCGTAGAGCTGTTCCGGGCTGCAGTAAACAAAGTCCGCATAGCCAACATGATAGCCAACGTCCGTTGAACGTACAGGGCACAAGAAGAAGAAGAAGAAGAAGAATCCGAAGGTAAACAATACAACTAGCAATCCGAAGGTAAATAATACGACTAGCAATCGCGGGTTCAAATCCTGAACATCTTCCATGAAATACCGGTAGAACAAGGATAGCATTCCCACCCATCGGCCGCCTATGCTCTTAGGATTGCAATCTATCTGTTAAGATATACAGTTGTCCGGGGGTAAAATGCATTAACTTCGGGAGGTAATTCTACATGATTATACAAGTAAAAAAGAAAAATAACTTTTATCGAAATTCCAACTTTTAGGGGTAGTTTTGTGGTAAAAAGATAAAATAAGTCCGGTGTGTGCGGCCTGATTTATTATTTTCCGCTGTTACGATACGGGCCAATCACAATCGAGTCGGGCGCCCGGCAGGCTCTCGGCAAGTAAAATCGTACCTCACACTAAGGATTTTTAGTAGGTACGTCTTTTTGTATGGGAAAAAAAGTTGGTATTTCGGAAAAAATTGTTAATGTTTTTTACTCCTACCATCATGTAGAATCACCTACCGAAGTTATTGCACTTTACCCCCATTGCTTTTTTTTTTCCATTATTTCTGGCTTTCACCCTTCAAGGGTGTTCTAGGCCATCATTTATAATTACAGAGAAAGGAAAGGAGAATTTATATATTAATTTTATTTAAATGTGGAAGATTGGAGTAGAGTTCAGACTTAGAAGAGATGAGATGTTGAATGGAGGAGAGGCAATTTTTGATAACGCTTGATAGAAGAGAGGATATTTATTTAGAGAGGGACAATCAAAAAATATGTGATCTAAAGTTCCCACATCTAGACCACAGAACGTACAATCTGGGGAGTCAAGCACATGAATTTTATAAAGGTGAGAAGGAACGGAACAATGTCCGATTCTCATACGAATAAGTAAGGAAATTTCTTTTTTGGAAAAATGGGGGAATTTTTGAAACCACGGTTTTGATGGGATAGTCCTTTGTATTGAGGCGTAGCGGGCACCCTTGGATTGACTAGCAATGTTCCAATACTCTGTCCAAACATTGTGGGATCTATCTTTGATGATGGAAAAAATATCAGACAGGGGAATATGATTTACGAGGGTAACGGTAGGGTTAGACGCTCCTTGTTTTGCCAAGGAATCAGCAATATCGTTACCCACTATGCCAACATGTCCAGGAATCCAAATCAGAGTGACAGTTTTTCCAGAGCTTTGAATGGAGGTTATCAATACTCGAATAAGACATACAAAGTGATCATCAGGATGAAGAAGAGGACTTGTTTTAAGTTTTTGGAGGGAACTGAGAGAGTCAGAGAGGACAAGAGAATGTTCAAAATTATTTTTTATTATATATTTGAGAGATTCAATAATCGCAATGCACTCGGCAGAAAATATTGAAAATTGGTTTGAAATTGAATAAAATATTCTTTCATTAGAATTATTGTGGTAAACGTTAATACCAATACCACAGTTCGGAGAGTCCGGAGATTTGGAGCCATCAGTAAATAAAAGAGAAGAGTTGGGCCATTTAGAAGAAATAATGTCATTGAACATATTATTGACAGTACGGGCTGGGAGATTGGAATGACTTTTAAGGATGCCGATCCCTTCTAATATCGTTGGGGATAGGGTGACGTGACTAAATTTTAATTTGTACAAAGGAAGAAGATCATTTTTGATAATTTGAAGCTCTGAGAAAGAGCGAAAATTTTTACAGATGGCAGGGAGAGGTTTAGTTCGAGCTCTGATTGTAGATGAATGTGTTGAGTCGTTGAATAACGAGACTCTGGGAATAATCTGATGACTTTTAGAATTTAAACATTTAAGAACAAATTTGTCAGCAAATAATTGACGCCTTAAATAAAGAGGAGGATCAGAACATTCTACTTGAAGGGAATTGATGGGCGACGATTGCATAGCGCCAGTTATTATTCGCAATGACTTAGATTGAATTTTGTCTAATTTACTGAGTGCATTTTTGGATGCAGTACTAAAAAGTGGGCAGGCATAGTCGAGATGACTTCGAATAAGTGCATTGTAGAGCAACTTAATGCAGATAGGATGAGCACCCCACCAAACGCCAGTCAATGATCTGATAATATTTAAATTTTTTTCACATTTAGTAACTATATTATTAATGTGGGAAGACCATTTAAGTTTCCTATCAAATGTTACTCCCAAAAATTTTACTTCGGAAGCATTGGGGATTGGAGAGTTTTTAAATAAAATTTGAACAGGGGGGTTATTATGACGATTTGAGAAGGTAACACACTGACTCTTTTGTACTGAAAGTTCAAGACCATTTAAAGTAAGCCATGTGCAAAGGGCATCCATGGCTTCATTAAGATATTTGACGGCGGATGGAATGATTTTGGATGATAAGAAGAAAGCTATGTCATCTGCGAACTCAACAACTTTTACTTGAGGGGGAATGGTGACATGCATATCGTGTGTGTATATATTATACAGTAAGGGGGATAATACATCGCCTTGGGGTAAACCCTTCCAAATTGACTTACTCTGAGGAGTAACATCTGGTAGCTCAATGAAAATTTTCCTATCGAGAAAAAGATTAATAATAGATTGGACAAACATGAGGGGTAAGCCAAGGCCTAAAAGTTTTTTTTTAAGAATTGGGATGGAAACATTGTCAAAGGCGCCTTCTATGTCTATAAAGACTGCAAGACATACTTCTTTGTTAGAAATGGATAAATTAATATCAGTGCTGATGATGGCAAGGTTATCTTGTGTAGATTTCTTTTTCCTAAATCCAAATTGGGATGGAGAGAGAAGATGATTACTCTCGACAAAAAATTCTAACCGGTTTTTAATTAATTTTTCATAAATTTTACTAAGGGTGGATGAAAGAGCAATTGGCCTATAGTTGGATCCAGAATTGGGTGATTTGTTTAATTTTAGAATTGGGATGATTATTTGAGAACTCCAGTCATCAGGTATTATGCCAGTCTGGAAGATTTTATTTAAGATGCTTAAAAAGTGATTTAGAACATTATCATTACTATTTTTGATAATGCTATAAGGTATACCATCTCTGCCTGGAGATGAGTCCTTGACTGTTGATAAACAATTTTTTAATTCAATTAAAGTGAATGGAGAGTCAAGCCAATGATCAGACATAGGAGTGTTGTGGATTGGAGTTATTTCATCTAAGTTAGGTACAGAAGGGGGGGCAATTTTGTCCAAGAACTCGTCTATCCATTTAGAATGAGAAGCTCGAGGAGATGTTGGACTGAAGGAGGATCGAAATCTTCGAATCATAGACCAAACTTCCGAAATTGGAGTGTTCGGAGATACTGAACTGCAGAAGTTGTACCACCCGGATTTTTTTTTTGACCTCAATACCCTTTTGGCATTGGCTTCGGCATTTTTGTATATGAGATAGTTCTCCATAGTCATATTGTGACGATAGGAAAGAGATTTAGCTTTCCGATTTCTCACTACTTTGGAACATTCCTCATCCCACCAGGGAGTTGGAGGGAGTTTTTTGAGAGATTTGGTTTTAGGGGGAGGATTTGATTTATTGATTGCAGTTACGAGCATTGATTTGAAGTTATCGTAGTCATCTTTGACAGATAATGTTTCGGTATAGGATAAATTTTGTATAAACTTATCCATATGTGAGTTAAATTCGTCCCATTTGGTGTGTTTTGTTTTAATCTTTGTCGAAATATGGGACTTGTCTGAATGGAAAGAAGTTTGATAAGTGATGGTGATCGGGAAATGATCACTGGAGCAAGGGTCGGGGGACACCACCCACGAGGAGAGAGGTGCCAGATTAATAGAGCATATGGAGAGATCCACTGCACTGGGGTTTGTGTTGGGGCGAGAGATTCTAGTAGGAGATCCGTCATTCAAAAGAAAAAGGTTGGATTCATCTAGGAAATCCATCACACTTCGACCGTCTCGATCACAGAAAGCAGAACCCCAGACGGGGGAATGGGCATTAAAATCACCCAATAAAAAGAAAGGAGGGCTTAGTTGACGGACAATTTGCAACCACGCTTGTTTATTGAAGTGCGATGTTGGGGGAAGATAGATAGAAACAAAGGAAGTGTCCTTTATTTTAGCTGCAACCATTTGAAAGTCAGCATTGGGGGGTTTGATTTTATTTATTGGGAAAAACGGAAGGGATTTTTTAATAAAAAGGGCAGCACCACCGCCCGTACCTTCCGGGCGATCATCGCGGAGACAGGAGTACCCTCCCACATTAAAGTGGGTGGATGGAGTAAACCATGTCTCCGAGACAGCAGCCACAGAAACAAGGTTTGAATTTAATAGGTTAAGAAGGTTTGATTTGTTACAAATAGCACTGCGGCTATTCCACTGAAGAATTCTGACATCTTGAAGAGCCATTTTGAATAAATGATTTTAATGTGGAAATAATAGAAGCAGCGTTGGACGGTAGATTAGTTTGAGAAGAAATTAGGTCAATTAGAAGCATAAAAAGAGTTTGAATAAATGAAGAATTATCTTGGGAGAGTTGTTCAGAAAGCTTTTGATAGTTTGTTGAGGATGAATTATAATTGTTTGCGCACCCATTTGTGGCGTGTGAAAGAGGAGAACCATTGGGATTTAAGAGAAGTGAGTTGTGTTGTTGCTGATCGTATCCAGGAGCCTGTTTAGAGATAGGGTTTTTGTATGTGAATTTTGTTGAACGGGAAGATGTTGAGGAGGAGGCGAGAGGGTTGGATGAAGAGTTACTGGATAAAACCTCGGAAAATGATTTTTTGACAGGCGGGAATAATTTAGAAGCCTGCAGAAAAGACAAGTTCTCAGAGGCCATAGAAATTTTTATATTTTTTTGGCGAGATTGTTCGGGGCAAGAAGAGTACCCCCATTGCTTTGAAACAATGTATTTCAAAACCATCTCCGCTGCAAAATCGCGTTTGACGAAACTATCTCATTCCAAACACCATTTAAATTCTCATTTAAACTAAAAATCAAAAATTCAACTCTCTGTTTTAAAACTACCTTCATTTTCCGGTATATTATCTGAGAGGACCTATTCTGAGGAAGCATTCAAATTTTTAATTGATACTGATCAAGAATTTACCCTTATCCTGAAATTTCACTAAGTAAAATTATCTATTCGGAGAAACAATTAATTATTGACAGCTCTTGAAATATCATCTAATAATTCAATCGTTGAGTTTTTTATGAAGTATTTTTATAACAATAATTATTTAGTCAAGTACAATTTTTAATTTAGGTTACTTCCTTTTAAAAGAATGATGTCAGTACTAAAACCGGGTTTTTTGTTTTTGGTGGCGTGGGAGGGGCTCACTCTGGGTTTTGGAGCGGCCTGAGCGAACCGCTCTTAAAACAGCTGTGAAATAACGGTATTTGAGGTTGGAATCTCTGCTGTGCTGCAAATCAACATACTTCGACAATATAGTCGTGGTTTGGCGTCCAAGATTCCGTAGCGGAAAGTTGATTTGGAGAAACATATTAAAAAACCTGTAAAAGACTCAGATCAATTACTGGCAGAATGTACACATAATTGTTTCTTCTATCAATTGAAACATTTAAAATAATTTATATGTCACTGGCAGAATCATTATCATCATTACATAGTATAAATCATCATTACATTAGTAGAAATCATCATTACATAGTATAAATCATCATTACATAGTATAAATCATCATTACATAGTATAAATCATCATTACATAGTTATCCATATAAATTGCATAAAATCGTCACTTTCCCACATATCTCACTCCCAGAACACTAGAGCTAAATCTAACAAACATTAAAGCCATTAAGGCCAAACCTTAAAGTTGAACCACGAATTGCAAGAAAGGAAAGATGCAACCGCTAACTAGAATCAGTTTGTAAGAGGTAGGTGTTCAAGTGCAGAATTTCCTCTGAATATTTATCTATATCCCAGGACAGGTTAGTTTTAGGTTCCAGAAAATTTCAAGGAATTTTCTCAGACGTTTTCAACCATACCTTTAAAAAATATAAATCACACTTTCTGAATAATAATATGTAATAATCTTTTGATTTAAAAATTCAAAAGGTTTCACTGTTCCCATTGTTTTTATTTTCTTTTCTTTTTGTTTACAGTAGTATGTTCATTATATAACTACCAAAATATCAATAAGTGCAATGTATAATAAATCTATTGTATTTTTAGATAACAATTAATGGATCCTTAATTGGTTTTCCGGTCTATTGGCATTACAATATAGTGAAACGTATAATAAATTTATTGTAATTTTAGATAACAGTTAATGGATCCTTAATTGGTTTTCCGGTCTATTGACATTACAATATATTGTCAATAGACTATTATAATTATAATTTTAATGTCTATTGACATTTTACTTTATTCCTAAAAGTAATAATATTTTTTTGAATTTTTACAAAAAAGATCGGAAGAAATTTACCAACAAATTTGGTAAATTTCCCGGAATATTTTACGAGTAATATGGACAATAGAAACGTAGATGTAATCTACACTGATTACTCTAAGGCCTTCGATGTGGTACTCCATTTCATTCTAATAAAATATTAAATCAATTAGGCATCTACGGTGACTTACTTCGGTGGCTCACTTCATACCTTCAGAGCAGGCTTCAATGTGTTTCAGTTGAGGGAAGTCCAGCTTCTTCTCCGTGCTCTACGGCGTACCTCAAGGTTCTCATTTAGGACCATTATTATTTAATGCCATTATTATTTTAAATGATATTCACAAATGTTTTTTACTAATTAGCTAGCACTATCCACCTAATTACCTATAAAACCAGTGGAAGACTGCATTAAACTTCAAGAGGACCTCAATCGTCTACTGTAAATTCAACAAACTTGTTGTAAGTACCTAAAAATGAAATTAATTATCATTTACACGCAACAAAAATAATTTTCAGACACAAATTAAAGAAGTAAAATCCGCCAGGGACCTTGGGGTAATACTGGATGATTAAACTTTATACAACACACTGAAGAAATCATCAACAAACGCCAACAAAATGCTGGGATTCATATTTCGTTTAACAAAACCTTTCCGCAACATTAAAACTCTTTATTTCCTTTACACGGCATAAATCCGTCCCCTCTTAGAATAATACACACCGATCTGGACTCCTTTCTACTAAGCCCATGTCGAAATAATCGAAAGAATTTTAAAAAAATACAATATTGCATCGGTGATTCAATCCAATATTGTATTTGTTAGCCTTTCTTGAAAGATCTGATTGTTTATTGACAAAACTATTTATTCATATGCATATGCGTATTTATTATTCTTAATATTTTAAAGCATAACTTGCAAAAAGCGTTTTTCCGTAAAATAATTATACGCGGAATCCATATTCTCCTCTTTCATAGATATGAAAGAGGAGAATATGAATTCTTTTGACAATCACCTTAAAAACGTAAATTATAAAAAAAACTTATACTTTTCAAATTACACCGAATCTTTAAACTTTCACAACTTTAACTCCCTTTATCCACCACGTTTTAGTTTTGACCAAACCGTGTTATTTAAAATTCTCAATAATGGCCTGGACTCGCTAGAGCTTATCGACTTTATAAATCCAATTTATTTCATTTGCCCACATGTGGAACTAACGTTAGAAAAAAATTCCCGAATCCCCGCGTATGTGCGCAATATAATACAAAATTTTACAATTTTTCTTCTTCTTGGGCCCTATCCGTTCAACGGACGTTGGCTACCATGTTTTCTATGCGGACTTTGTTTACTGCGACCCGGAACAGCTCTACGGTAGACTGGCCAAACCACTGTCTCAGGTTTTTCAGCCATGAGGTTCTCCTTCTTCCAGGGCCCCGCCTTCCGGCAATCTTTCCCTGCACTATGAGATGCAAGATATCATACTTCTCTGGATTGTCTCATCACATGTCCAAGATATTGAAGTTTTCGGATTTTTATAGTTTTAATTACTTCCTTTTCTTTATTCATCCGAACCATCACAATTTTCCAATAAAGACTTTTTTTACAATATCCTTCAGAAATACCGAATAGAAGTAACGCGTATGATCAAAAATTAATGCAAGAGTGTGGGATGTAACGGGAGCATCTCCTTTCCTTATCCTATTTTCCACTTCCTTCTCACCAAAAATTAATTTTAAGATTTAATAAAACTCCATCTCCAAGTATCTTTAACATAGGAAACCTTTTTGGCTTAACTTTGTTTATACGTATCTCTATATTTTATGTATAAGCTGTTTGTCTCTTTCAAATAAATAAATAAAAATATATGGAAGCGTGTGATGTGGTCTCGAGCCTCGGCTCCGATGCCAAAGCGGTTGAAATCCCAGCGTCCGTACATGAATTATATTTTTAAAGAAAACATACACTTTCTATATAAACACGAACATTATTATCTTGTATATCGACCGGTTTCGCTTATACCAAGTTAAGGACCTAATTTATTTATTTATTTCTTGACGCCCTATTGGGCTTTTACATATCCAATACAAATTTGATTTATAACAACAGTATAACATAAATAAAAAAGATTACAAAATATACAAATAAAGCATAAACTCAATGTAAAAAAATAGGAATACATCTAATGCTAATTCCACATGGGTGATTTTAGAGAACTCGTAGGTATAACAATTCATATACCTAGGAACAAAAACCTTAAAAATAATCAAAACACATTAATTTTTACTTAATTACTCGTTGTATGCTTTTGGAATAAAAAAAAAACAATAAACCAAATAAAATCGAAATAAAATAAAATGATTCCTCATTCAATATTTACATCTAAAAAGTGGTGGACTAATATGGCTTTAAATGTATCAAAATTTAAATTTAAAATGTCAGCGACATCAGTCAGTTCATTGCCCAACCTATGTATTCTTAACATCACAGAATTCGTAGCAAAGTTATTGTTGTAAAATTAAATATTTCGCCTAGTATATTTTGGAGGTAAATGTAAGGATAACAAGTTAATAGCGTCAGGGCAGTCCAACCTTGAATGAACAATTTTATACAATAAAAGGAGATCAAATATTTTTCGCCTTTCAGATAATTTAGATAAGTTAAGTTTAGAATACCTATTTCGAAATTAATAAAACCTAAAAATTTATTTTGAATTTTTTCAATTTGTAAATAATGAGAGTTGAAATAAGGACACTAAATGCTTGAATTGTATTCAACCTGACTTCTAACCAAAGACGGGTATAGTAATTTTATGGTTTTTATGTTATTAAAGTCTTTAGCTATTCTGAAGAAAAATCCAAGCATTTGTAATCCCTTATTGGTAATGCTAATAATGTGATTCAAGAAGCGTAATTTGGAGTCAAATAAAGCTTAGTTTCAGCAATACCGGTCGATATAGAAGATAATTAAATTTGTGATACTCTTGTTATTTTATTTAAAAACTAGCGAGTTCCCGGCATGTGTTGCAATACCACTTAATAAAGAAATGATATGGAATGAATAAAGAAAAATCAAAAAAACACTGTTCGACGATTTTTTTAAAGTATTGAGCAATTTAAAATGATTCAATCCAGGATCAATGCTATAAAACACCATGAAAATCCAAACAAATTTAACCTTTGCTACTCTAACGTAAATTGTAATTTTTCGGTCGATTTCCATTATTCTCTTTTCAATTATCTCATTTTGCGACCTCTTTATGATGTTTAACAGCACTTAAATAAAGTACCCCACATTTACAAACTGCATACTTAATGCAAGGCTGATATTGTGTTCCCGCAACGTCTGCAATAAAATTATACAGTGGACAACTTTACTACTTATCAAAAAGACACGTAGTTTTGTTTCCCCTTAATTTCGAGCAATTTAAGTGGCGAACCTCACACCACCGGTAAAGTAGCCGCCCATTGTACCGACATAAATAATTCAACGGATAATGGCGGTGACTGTACAATGTTTATCCACTTACGGTGACCTTGCGGTATTGTGTGGAAGCAAATATTTAAAAAAGTTAATTCTTCTTAATTCATGGTTGGATTTCTGTTAATATATCTTTACACCAAAAACACACTCTTTTGATCCTAAGAGGGTAGCGCCCTCCGATATTTAAAAAAATAACCATTTACCTTTTCAAACAGCATCCCTAGTGATAAAATATCAACAAAAAATTTAACAAAACTTGCAAATTCTCAATATCGATAACTTTTATACATTGGAGGGGACCCCACCACTTTCCCAACGGCGTTATAAGGAAATATATGGTTTCTTCCTTCACTGCACACGTCATGACTACTTTTTTTTTAACGAAGCTACATTTATTTGAACGACTCTAGACCCACCAATGTCCATGCATACGGGGTAACGTAGTAGGCAGTATGCAAGTACTTACATTAACATTATACAAAAGATAAATAGAAGTAGCAGCCCTTGGAATAATTCTTCTGAAATAGGTAACATCAAAAAGAGATAATAACTTTTATACACATTTGATTTGAGATTTTCGCTGCAAAAAGTATTACCGTGATTGATTTTTGGGTTACCATTGCGTGTTGCGCTACCCCTTTTTTAGCCAACGTTTCGGTTGGTCCATCCAAACAGTGTCCATCATCAGACCAGATGTGGATTACACAATGCCGTCCGAAATTTTGGCTAAAGTAGGAGGTAGCGCAACACGTCATAATGACCTAAAGATAAATCACGATAACTTTTATACAATTTCCCGAACCATTTTCCAAATATTTCACATTATGACACACATATATTATGTAGGAATTCATAATTGGTTTTTATTTTGAATGAAAAATTAAAAGGTACCTATTTGAAAAGTAAACTTTTGCACACATTCTTGCAATTATAATTACTTTTTAATTGGATTGCATAAATGGGGCAAAACTCTACAATCAGAGATTTTGAAATTGCCTGTAGTTAAACAAAAAGCCGCCTTCAAGAACAAAACCCGCGGCAGGGTGTTTATATCTGCTGGATAAATAGTAAATCCCTTTAAAAAAAAAAAAAAAAATCCAACGTAAGTACAAAATAGTATCAAGAATAAGCTGTACCTGGTTTAGAGATCTCAACCATCAGACGCAGACGGCCAGCCAGACCACCTCTGTGGTTGGGGGAAAAGGCTCTTGACCAGCAATTCTGATGTCGCAGGTTCAAATCCCGGCGTACACAACATTTTTTTTTACATTAACCCTACACAGGAAGCCTTGAGAAAAATATTTTTCATCGGAGTAAATACATAATTGTTGGTGTTGCCGTGTGGAGGATCGTTTTAAGGAAAGGAATGAGAGGATGTTCTGGGAAGAAAAAGGTACAAAACGTGGATAGGAATCTTGGGTGTCTGTGTCAGTGTGTCCAGGAGAAAAAGACGTATGAATTCATCCCTCCCACTGCATGAAATGCAAGTTGGGTCAAGAGAGTCTTGCTGGAGAGGTCAGTGGCAGACGCATCCACCATCAAGACCCGAAGGAACCTCTCCCATAAACCTGATTCATTAATTTAAACTTGATACATTTGTGTTATCTTCACAATCATTTATTCATTTGTAAATTAATATGCAGCATATTTTTATTTTCCTTTTATCCATCCCTTCTCCCAATCAACGTCTCAATCCAATCATTCATACAATTTTGGGTGTCATAGATCCATTCAAGCAATTTTGGATGTCGTTGATCCAACGTCGCAATCCAACCATTCATCCAATTTTGGGTGTCATAGATCCAACGTCGCAATCCAACCATTCATCCAATTTTGGGTGTCATAGATCCAACGTCCTAATCCAATCATTCAACCAATTTTGGGTGTCATAGATCCAACGTCTCCGAACAGTAATACTCTTACTTGGTGACGCTTTTTAATAATACATGAGTTTTTTTTCACCACATAATGAAAATTAAAATGTAAATTATGTTGAGATACTCGTGCAAACATTTTGTAGTGCGCAACCCCTTTACGTTGCTATTTTAAAAATAAAATTTCCTTGGCTTTATATTAACTTCGCAGTAAAAGCAAACAAGGGCTGTTTGATTCCCAGCCTATTATTTTGTCCCACACTTACTGGAGGAATTTTAATATCAATAAATGTATTGCCGGTAACAGTGCCTATAAATTACGGCTTTTCCTTTGCTAAACTACGTCATAGATAATATGCAATACAGAAACACCTGTTCATTCCAAGTAGCGCGGTTTATAAATCGCGCATAATAAGAATTAAAAGAAATCTCTCTGATTCTTTGATTTTTGGCAAAGGAGTGGTTCGATGTTGTGTAGGGCACCGCTTGCACAGCGCGGGTATACGAGTAAAAGCGCCCTAAAGTTAATATTTAAATATAAGAATTCTATAATTTTTTGGAAAATTATTAAATTTCTTTTAGACTTTTTCAGAAAACTTGCAAACTTTTTTCTTCTATAAAGGGAAAAAATTACCTTTGTTGAACTTCAGCCAAAATTCCATGTAGGGAGTATCATTTTGTTGGCGTGGTGAAAATAAGTGTTTTTATGGTAGTCTCGTAAAAAATCAACCCGTAAAAAGCATTTTTTTTTGCTGCATGTATATATATATCAAAAGCTTCTATTTTTAAATGTTTTTAAGAATTTAAAAAAAAAAATGGTTTCACTGAAGTTTAAACCTTCCGACCCAGTGATCGACATCAACCGCGGTACCAAACCTTTTTTAAAATGTCTTTTAAAACTTGAAATATATATATTTTTTGATTTGACTGAGGTTTGAACTTTCCTACCAGTCATCGGCACCAATCGCGCTACAAACCGGTCCAAATTCGGAGTTGTTTGATTGGATTGATTGTGAGTTTTATTTCGTTTATTAAGTGCTTTAATTTATTAAAATTTCAAAAAATGCAAAAATATCCACGTGTGCACGTGATTGCCGCCGAAGGCGAGTCCATTTGCCGAGTTTCAGCTCGATCGGATGTTGGGAAGTGGAATAATTTCCACTTCCAAGATTCCGCTTCATTCATAGATACATTCGTTCAATCATGAAAACAAAACTCAATTTCAAATAGATGTATTAAAAAAGTATGCTTTTGAAATCGGCCCAAAAAATATAGTTAATAGGCAGAACAAATTCAGAAATATTATTAAACATATAATCATACAATATAATACGAGCGCCCAGTTATATCTTCGTTTTTATGTATTTTCTCTCAATTTTTTACTTTCCATATTTTTTCTTCTATTCGCCTTTTCTACTTTTGTACAAATAAATTCATTTATAAATAATATAAATTTTTTAAATCTTTTCATTTCGATATTACGCACCAAATTAAAAAAGTCATGACATGATGCTTTCCTATAAAATGCACTGCTTAGTTAGAAACTAATGTTAATTGGGCTAAAAAAATGTACTCACATCTGAATGTGATAATAATAATAATTTTATTTTAGTAATTTGTACATTTAAGTTTACAAATTTCTAATTGATAATAATATTTCATATTCACTATATTTTTTCAAGTTTTATGTATCTCCTACAATACATCTTGAACTTTGCAATTGGTGTGGACTTTAAAGTTTCTGGTAGTGTGTTATACAACTTCATTCCCTTGTACAGTAGACTGTTCTGCGTATTCGCTTTGTCCTTTTTTTGTAGCCTAATTTCCTTGCACGTCCTTGTGTTATATCTGTGAATGTCTTTATTGTATAAAATTTTATTTGAGAAGTATTTTGGTAACGTGTTGTTCAATATTTTGTGAATAAATACCATCGTGTTCAAGGTCAGCATCTGTTTCACGGTCAACCAATTTAGTTCCTTTAACATTTTAATAATTTTTGAAAATCTGTTTCGTCGAAGAATTATTCTCATTGCCCTGTTTTGGAGAATTTGTAACTTATTTTGTTCTCTTTCGTTACATAGGAAAAGTATACTTGAGCAGTAGTTGAAGTGTGGAGCAATAATTGAATTGTATATGGTGATTGCTGTTTTTCTAGAAATTTTTGGCCGAATTCTTCCAAAAAAAGATACATTGTAAATGTTTTTTACAATACACCTTTCACAATGTTTAAATGCTTTATGTATCTTTTTGCAATTATCAATAAGTATCGATTTTGCGTTTGTTTTTCAATTTTGTTTGACAATGTTGTTTAACGTATATACTTGTTTTCGTGAAATTATGTGACCATTTCAATAGTAGGGGAGGTATGTGGCGGCTACGTCACGGTAAACCCCCACCTCAACATTTTCTCATATATTATGCTGCTTGTACTAACAACGCTCAGTCAATAAATAACCCTCACTCGTACGGACGTGTTATTCTTTGTAACCTCCTGTATTGACTCCCCCGATTACTTACACTCTACACACAACATTGTACACATAGGCATATATATGTGTATATATGTATATACTCCAAACTTGTTATTGTCATAAATCATTATGCATAGATAAAGTGTATGCATTATATGACCAAATATTGGAAATAATAATTTTCCTTTTCAAACGAGTGGTTCAATTTCTATTTCCGCTATATCAACTTTCAGTCATTCGGAGAAAACCGCAAAAAACTGTCACATCTCTAGCGTAAATAAAAAATTGCATTTTATTTTTTGATAAAATGAATTGGAGTAATAATATACATTCGAAAAGTGTTCATTTTTCAATGTGTGTCTAGAAACATTTAAGTAATTTGGATAAATAAAATGAATATAGCGGATTTTGATACTCACTTCGTAATTTATATGGAATATAAAGGCTTTTGAAACTCAACTGACCCGAGGGGCGTGTTTCTACATCCGCCATCTTGGCAAAATAACTGCTCGTGATTGGTTGAATTCCGATAAAGCGAGTTTTGATAATAACTTCTTGAATGATATAGTGGGTTTTGTTTCTTACTCACAGTTTTAACATGGTTTTTGGTCATGATAAAGGAGGTTTTGAAACTCAATTTTAGATTAGTCTTGTTCTTTGCAAAAATGTGAACAAGATGTCATACTCAGATCATTTTGTCAAAAATCGGATGTAGCGGATATTAAAATTATAGGACTCATAGCGAACAATAAATATATTAAATGGAAAAGTAAATTAGTACTTAGAACTAAGAGCAATTATATTCAATGCAACATTCAATTAATAAAATTTAAAAATAAATAGCTTATCATCATTTAAAAAAGCGTTTCAATTCGTGATGACTGGGCTTCACCGGAAGATGAAGATATTAACTTTTTAGAGTAAAAGATCAACTATTTTACCAAAACTATCCGCGGATAAGTTAAACCGCGATTGAAAAAACGTAGATAATGAGGGATTGTAGGACTGTTATTACTGAATGCTTTGTACTGGGGACTGGGGGTATAAAACCTGTAACTTCTCTACCGGCTGCAGTTTTCTACTACAACTCGGAAAGAACGTTGGAAAGATGGCTGTCGGCTACTTTGACTGTTACAAATTTCTAATGATGCTTTTGTGGCTATATTGTTGGAATCCTTACAAAATAAGAGTTCGCTGGCAGAAAGTCATCAGTGCCACGTGCTTCGTAACACAACTAATCTTTTACATCGTCTGCGGGATCATTTCATTTTCCCAGCACTACGATTCACGTGGGGACGCGATACTCGTCATGTTATTTTTTATCAATATGACCGTCGCCATTATAAAACACTGCAGTCTACTCTTCAGCAGAAATTCTTTTGAAATCGTGGTGAATTTTTTTAATAACAATCTAACACTGGAAGAGGAAGAGTACCAAATAGTGATTAAAAATAAAACCAAACGCGCGATAAAATCAATTTCCACATATTTCGGATTGAACGCTACCGTTTTATTTTTGACTCTTTTCGTACCAATAATCCAGAAATACTTTTTTGAGGAACACAAAATCATTATTCCCATGTTACAAGCTGATATTATTACTCAAAGTTTTACTGTGAGTGTCATGTTTTTGTCGGCGACAATATATAATTGTCTTTTCATTAGTTTTTGCGGTTTCATTATTGCGCACATCGATGTGTTAATTTATCAAATATCTCAGATTGAATATGAGCGGGGGGTTGATAAAAGTGATCTGAGAAAGTCGTTGAAGAAGGTTATAAAACGACATGCGTCCATTTTGACGTAAGTATTTAACCTGTTGATCAATATATAAATTGGGTGGGATTTGGATTCCTCCACAAATACTCTCCACTGGCTCAAGTCCCTCGCCATTCACCTTCAGTCTTAGGGTATTTCCATACTGCTCCAATTCTCTTAACCAAGACATTGTACTTCACTCTTTTTTTACATTAGCTCCACACAGGAGGCCCTGAGGAAAATAATTTCTCTCAGGGCCTATGTCATCTTAGAGGATGCTATGTGGAGGAAATTTTTAAGGAAGGGAAGGATAGAAAGTTCTGGAAAGGAAAAAGGTAAGAGGGGTGGGTAGGAATCTGGGGATCAGTGTGTCCAGAAGTGACGGAAATATGAATCCATCCCTCCAGCTGCGGTGCAATGATTCAAGAAAGTCCGGCTGGAAAGATCAAAAGGCCTCTCTTAACCAGTCTCTATCGATCTGGCCCGCCGGCAGACGCATCCGTCGTCAAGATCTGGACAAACATCACCCCTTGAACCCGGGCACCCCTGCTAAGTCACTAAACGTAGCGTACCACTTATGACCTATGGCAGAGGCGTTGATTATCCAATAAACGGTTCCCAGGGCGGCGGTACCTATACCCGTCTCCCAAATTGATCTGCCTCTGGGTATTGGTTTAGTGTACACCGTGTTCCTGGTGTTAAAACACCCTAGTGCCTGGTTCCCCTCCTCCTGCTTTTCTATTTTTTTCAAATCATAATTAATATTTGGGATGCCGTAGTCCAACTGACTCAGAACAATATTGTGAGGTGAAAGGAGTGGTGACAGGGAGGAAATGGGGCGATAAAGATTGTTGAATCGTTGCCTTCAATGACTTTAGTGGTGTTAGTTTTGTGAACTTCCACCGGGGAACCCATTTTTTAATCCCATTTTCGGAGTCCTGTTGTCGTCTAAATGTCTATATCACCGCATTGTTTTAGACCTAAAGAAAGGTTTTCATGCTCAGTATATATTTCAGTTCACGTATCATTTCATCCATATTCTACCGTGGGAGTGCGCGTAAAGCATAATTTGGTGGGTATTTATTTCATTTCCTTTCCCTAACTTGTAGGGCAAACGATCTAAGATGTAAGGCATTTTATTGGCTGCTATTTATGCAGTTATCAGTCAGCGCAGCTTGCATATGCTTTGCTTTAATTAATACAGAGGTAAGGATCAATACTATTGATATCAAATTATTAAGCACCAACCATCTATCTCCTCACCTCATTCTGATTGCTTGAAACTGCTTAGCGAATACAAAAAAAGGCACTTAATAGCGTTTAACCCATTACCTCCATGACCATGTCTATAGGCATCAAAAAAAATTATGAAAAGTATGATTTTTTTCACTATTAATAAAGCTAAATCCCACCAAGCTGTTATGCAGCATTTACAGATTGGTATGTTAGCTTTCAATAATTAACACAATTTAATAAATTTTATTAATTATCTTATTTTTAATTATTTTTTTACTGAAGCCCTGAAAATAGACCCATTGTCTTTTTCCAAATCAGGTCAATCCCGAATACGGAGAACCTCCTGTGAAGGAAGACCATGATGTAGAAGATGGGAATTGTGTGCCTCAAAAGCAAGAATTTCATTTGCAATATCATGGCAAATCTCGTATTCGTTATGCTCTGTGTAAAAAAAATCCAACAGGCTATCGGTGCCGGGCCTGCAACCGAGCCCTTCATTTTGACTACTTCGATTTGGTTAGTTTTCCTCATTCTTGAATGTTTTTTTTTAATATTGATTTTCCATTAATACTTTTTTTTTTCATTGAATTATAAACAAAGGCAATAATTTATTTTATATTATCAATATAAATCATACAGTAGACTGCACTTTGCCCATAGTTGACATAAATTTTGCTTAGGGGGGTAACCTCTCAAGAGTTGCGTTTAGGCATCAATTTTCTAGAAGCTCTGGTGAGAGGGTGGGCTGGCGGAAAATTCTAAAACTGATTTTGGGCTCTTCTTTAAGTCTATACTATCGGGTTATAATGATGATTAAAGTTTATAAAAATAAAAATAAAATTCATGGAGGTAATGGGTTAACCAGCCAGCGGCTCAAAATCCACATTTCGTCGAAAGTTGTTCTTACGACCGTACAGGGCGGTTCCAATGAAAAAGATAAATTATTCTCCGTACCAGCTATTTTAAATTATAACTCAATATCGATTTTATTTCATTCCAAATTTGCTTTAATTTATACCTACATCCAAAAATGTTGAAAGGCGTAATGATAAAGCTACTAAAATTATTTACTTTTTATTATAAGTATTAATCATTTTTCAATAATGTTGAAGTAAAATAAGAATGTTAAAAAAAATCTGAAATATATTAGTTTGTAAGTTTGCAAATAAATACATAAACGGACCAATTTTCGTCAAGAAACACATGTTCATATTTATCTTTTTATCATTTTATTTAAACTAAAATTAATTTTTTTTTGCTGCATGATTATATGATTTGAAATGGGTGTTGTATAATACAAAATCTTTTTTTTAAATTTAACAAATCTGCCAACGATCCATGGTATAACCTTATTATACTAAAAATATACATTTTTTCTCAAAATTTAAAACATGCGTTTCTAGATAAAAGAACAATCTTTCGAAATCAATTTATAATTTTTTTGTGGAAAAGAGTCAATACGTCTAAAATCTGATTTAAAAATGACATATTTCTGGCCTTCTCTGGTTGTATCCTCTTTAATATCTTTCTAATATTGTATACTTACGCCTTTCAGGAAGTAAACACAAACACGCTCATTATTTTACCAGGTCAGATTATTGAAATATGCGTATTCTGTCACTTTGGACAAAAAGTGGAAAACAAGGCAAGTATCTATCAATAAATTATTGTATTATACAGGGTGTGTGTTAAGGGAAGTACTTAAACAGTGATTCCTGACATTCTTTATACTAAAAAATGTAAATGAAATTTTGGTCACTGGTGAACTTTAGACGACTTATTTTTTTCAATTTTTTTTTTCTTCAAAATCAAAAGAAAAAATTAAACCGGAGATCAAAATTCCTTTTACATTTTTTACTCCAAATAATGTCAGGAATCACTGGTTAAAGTAAGTCAAGTAAACAGCCTGTATAACGTTACTATTTTATTATAATTATCACTATTGAAAAAGGAGTATGAAGAATGTTATGCCTCCTAGTGTGGAGGACAATATATTATACCTTTGTAATGTAAATGTACTGAGAAAAATAAATAAATAAAATCGTCTTAGTTGAGGTTTTCTATCTACTCGCTGAAGTCAATGCACGGTGGTCGAAAAATCCCCATATTATGTAATTAACAATGAAAAAAAATTTAAAAAGAGAACTTTTCACTAGTTGATCGTGTGTAATTTCTTCCTTTCCTATTGTAGTACTGTATAGAAATTATGTTTAAAATGCATAAATGTTTATTTCAATTATTAAAAATATAATTCTTACGCTTTGGTTTTTCAGAGTGAAGAAATATCTTTGGCATACTATTCTTCCCCATGGCCGGAAATGGATCCTCCGGAAAGAAAGTTAATTCTCGTGGCTTTAAGCAATTCTCAAAAGCCACTTCACACTTCTGGAGGTCCTTTCAACAACCTCAATCATGCAACTTTAAAAAATGTAAAACAATTTATTTTCTAATGCTTTTTCTCTAAAGTTCTAAAGTGAACACTTAATTCTCTGTAAACTATTTTCTTGTTTATATATTTGAAAAAATTTGATCGATTTCGCCCAAAGAGCGGTACGCACTTCTTGTGATTAACCTCTTCAGTATTTTCGAGTACCTCCATGACTTATACAAACGCTAATTACCTACAATAGAATATAAACTGCATATTCTTACAAAAATTCTTAACCTAAACTTGGACACTAGCGTTCCTCATATTTTTACTGCCACATTTAACCGATCCCCACATACTCTGTCTGTTGGTTTAAGAAGGCATGTAACACACAAGTCGATCGTTCATGTAGTCTTAATGTTTTGTTGTCTAACAATTAATTCATTAAAAATAATACATAGTATTTGTGCGGTACGTTCCGAGTGGAAGATACTTTTATTATCGCCCTGGTGGATGTTCCACCTTTCAAAATCGAAACGTAGCTTTAAATGGCTTTAGCCGTCTTTGGTGACTATATTTGATTAGTCAGATACGCCACTACCCCTTTCACTCCCCCAACTACCTCAGCACCCCACTTCCTTCAGCCTCACAAAATACCCTAATTGGGGGATACCATGGTGCTGTACTAATCCTAACAAAATATATTTTAAAATATCGTGGAGTAATAATTGATATCTCTTTGTTTAGGTATTGCATGCGGGCTACTCCTACTACGCTATACTGAAAGAAATAAAATAGTGACGGAACCGGCGATAATACTTACTTTTTTTTAATAATTTTTTTCAGAATTGTTTCACCCATTTGCGCACCGATCAAAAAAAAGTTACTTAGTTTATATATCAACTATTAAATATAAATCTATACATAGGCCCGGTATATCAGCTGATTATAAGCTCGGCTTGGTTGGAGTGTCGAGTTTAGCACAGTTTGGAACAATCCATAAGGTCGAAAGCCTAGATGTCACCAATATTACGTGTATTGTATGGGAATGTGTTTATTTTTTCTTTAACCACAAACAAACATACTCTCTACATAAGTGGTATATTTATGCTCTCTACTGTCATCTTCATCGAAACGTGAAATTATGAATGCAATCTTTCAAAAACGACAGCATTTTATTTTTGAGCGGGTTTAGTTTACGAGTGAATTTTTCATAAAGTTCCCCACTTCAATCCGCATGGTGCAACAAAGAGAACACTAATTTTAAATAGTACTAGCTGACCCAGATACGCGTTGCTGTGGCTAACTAAACACGACGCCATCTACTGGGTGGCTATCCAACCTTTATAACCACCGCCATATTTGCGTTTACCGCGAAGAGACAGACAGACGCTGCGAAGGACTTTAATTTATAATACGTGGAGATGGTGCGAAAGATTATAATAATGTGCATGAAATACTTGAGGTAACTAACGTATTTAAGTTAATAAGGATTAAAACTGTATCCGTCTAAATAACTTTCCAATTACATTTAAGTATAAACAGTAGGAGAGTTTTCCTACAATTATTCTGTAATGTATTATTGATTGACAAAGTTCAAAATAGATTGCTTAGTTTATAAATAATGATACTTACGTCTAGGAAAATGTGTATTGCTTTGAACAGTTTATATATGATTTTTCCATCTGAGGTTATAGTGATTCCTATTTGTAATAATATTATTACGTTTCTATATATATGGCTATTATGATACCTAGATATCAATATCCTTATCCGCTAAACGATGCAATCCCAGCCTGCCAAATTCATAGACATCCAACATGAGAAAAATTTGTTCAATTTTATTACAAGAAATATAATTTAAAAAAATATGGGAAAAAAATTTAAATAAACGGTTCGTCCCTCAGGGTAATCGTCGAATCATTCACATCCATTGTCCATTGAGTGGAGAGTTGAAGTTGTTATCAGTTTTAGGTTCTGAGTTTTGAGCTTTTAACTTTAAGTTTTGAGCTTTCAAGTTTCGAACCTTGAACTTGAGCATTAATCTTTGAACTTTGTGCTGTACGCTATGTGCTTTGAACAGTTGAAGTTTTTAAGCTCATAAAAAATTGAATGCTATTTTTAAAGATAATATCTAATTTGCCACGCCGAAACAGTAATTATATAAAATTGCTCCCAAGGAAAAAATCTTAAAGTACGCTCCGATCAATTACAATTTAATAAAAACGTTTTTTTTGTTATTTTACAAGTTATGTGTAAGAAAAAAATCACAGTTGCAATTTAAGACATTTTCGACTAGATTTTTGCTCTATTTTAAAGGAGTCATGTTTTATTAAACATTTTCACAATTTTGGCGTAGATATTATCGTTTTTAATATTAGCGCGCTCCCTCTAGCATTCCTATTTACATACCTCTCCTTCTTCTTCTTTTTGAGCGCTTACTACCGGGCCTTAAGGGGGGGTTATATTAAAATCCTATATAAACAGTGTCCTAAATAATCACTGATAACAAACAGGTACGAGGGACATTAGGCAAGATACCGTCTATGGTTGGAATCTAATCTTATTCAGTTTATTCGGCAACTTTATATCAGGGTAGTTTTTTTCATATATGGAAAAATTATTTGAAAAATTCTGAACAAAGCGATATACATACACGTTACTATAATTTCCACAACTACTTTTCAATACTCATGCATCGCACATAAAATATTCAACCCACTAAACAACGACGTAAAAATATTAAGAACAATTACTAAGTTTGCAACTGGCATTCAAAAATGGATATCTGAAAAGGGGTAAAATTTCTTAAAAGAAAATGTGTATCATTAAAAGTTTTTATTTGTAACATTTAGGTAAATTAACAGAAAGATTAAATATTTTTATGTTAATTACTGAAAATTGTTTGTGTTCTTCAGAGTCCCACCAGTATTTGTTGAGAAAATAATATTTACGCACCAGATTTAAATGTCCGGGTTTAATTTTCCCCACAGGAAAAACTAAACCCTTTCACACACTTCCCAAATGATCATCTGGTCAATCCACGTTATGTAATTGCACTATATGTATTATAATTACAAAACAATACAAGAACAACATGTCAACCTACCAGAGACCAGATGGGAAAATAATTCACCGACTCCAGATATTTTCATATCAGAGGGTTCGGCTCTGTGGAATTCCTAATTGAACCTATAAATCCTACTGATCCCTCAATATAAATATTTAAAAAATCTTTTGTAATTATTATTTTTTAATTTATAAACTAACGTTTAGACAAGATTTTTATGCATAGCACAAAGGGTAACAATTATTACAAGCAATAATTGTCAGCCTGAAACACTCATTTACATTGAAAAATCTTCCGAGAAAAGATACTTGCCGCCAACGGGACTTGAACCCGTGTCCTTCCGATTGCCGGTCGAATGCTCTGACCACTGAGCTATGGCGGCTTATCAAATAATAATAATAATATTTGATAAGCCGCCATAGCTCAGTGGTCAGAGCATTCGACCGGCAATCGGAAGGACACGGGTTCAAGTCCCGTTGGCGGCAAGTATCTTTTCTCGGAAGATTTTTCAATGTAAATGAGTGTTTCAGGCTGACAATTATTGCTTGTAATAATTGTTAATCTTTTGTAATCCTACATGTATTTAAAATTACCGATTTTTGCATTTTTTTACCATAATAATTATTCACTCGAGTATTATTAGCCGCTCTCAAACCTGAATTTATACAAGAATTGTTGAAGAATAAATAATGTACCTGCCTATGTCTATGTCACCGTTTTTTTTCAATAGTCATCCAAAAGTCGAAGATTGCAAAAGTTACTTTTTGAATTCGGAAGATAATCCAATTAGAAGGCGAAATCACTAAGAAACAAGCTGAAGGAGTCTTAAAATTAAAGAAATTCATTTTATTTTTAGCGATGTATGGGACCGCAGACATGTGCCCTGCTGATAGGAAACGGCGTCGTTTTCATAATTGTGGGAAAGAAGATTCTTGCGCGGTGTCGTTTATAAATATATAATGAAATAAAGGAAATGTGCAAAACTTTCCCAGCGCATAATATTTTCTCCTCCTTGTTATTATAATAAAATAGTTACCTTGGCTCGGGAAGCTCAGTTATAACAAACAATGGTATTAATTCTGTACCTGAGAAGTATATGGATGCAAGTCCGAAACACGAAATATTGAAAATATGAAAAAATAAATAAAAAATTATCAAATCGTCCACAAATATGCGCGTATGAATTCGTTCAGCGGAAAATATTTTCCCTCAAGACCTGTAGCATCTTAGGAGGTGCTGTGTGTGTTGATTTTAAGAAAAGAGGGAGAGAAAGTTTTAGGTATGAGGGGTAGGCGGGAATCTGGATTCAGTGTGTCCAGGTGAATCGCACGAATCCATCCCTCCAACCACGATAAGAATCTGAATTCAGTGTGTCCAGGTGTATCGCATGGATTCATTCCACCAACCACGGTGAGAATCTGGATTCAGTATGTCCGAAGAAGTTTTAGGTATGAGGGGTAGACGGGAACCTGGATTCAGTGTGTCCGGTTGAATCGCATGAATCAATCCCTCCAACCACGATGAGAATCTGGATTCAGTGTGTCCAGGTGAATCGCATGGATCCATTCCACCAACCACGGTGAGAACCTGGATTCAGTGTGTCCAGGTGAATCGCATGGATTCATCCCACCAACAACGGTGAAAACCTGGATTCAGTGTGTCCAGGTGAATCCCATGGATTCATTCCACCAACCACGGTGAGAATCTGGATTCAATATGTCCTAGGAAGTTTTAGGTATGAGGGGTAGGCGGGAATCTGGATTCAGTGTGTCCGGTTGAATCGCATGAGAATCTGGATTCAGTGTGTCCAGGTGAATCGCATGGATCCATTCCACCAACCACGGTGAGAACCTGGATTCAGTGTGTCCATGTGAATCGCATGGATTCATCCCACCAACAACGGTGAGAACCTGGATTCAGTGTGTCCAGGTGAATCGCATGGATTCATTCCACCAACCACGGTGAGAATCTGGATTCAATATGTCCGTGGAAGTTTTAGGTATGAGGGGTAGGCCGGAATCTGGATTCAGTGTGTCCGGTTGAATCGCATGAATCAATCCCTCCAACCACGATGAGAATCTGGATTCAGTGTGTCCAGGTGAATCGCATGGATCCATTCCACCAACCACGGTGAGAACCTGGATTCAGTGTGTCCAGGTGAATCGCATGGATTCATCCCACCAACAACGGTGAAAACCTGGATTCAGTGTGTCCAGGTGAATCCCATGGATTCATTCCACCAACCACGGTGAGAATCTGGATTCAATATGTCCTAGGAAGTTTTAGGTATGAGGGGTAGGCGGGAATCTGGATTCAGTGTGTCCGGTTGAATCGCATGAGAATCTGGATTCAGTGTGTCCAGGTGAATCGCATGGATCCATTCCACCAACCACGGTGAGAATCTGGATTCAATATGTCCGTGGAAGTTTTAGGTATGAGGGGTAGGCCGGAATCTGGATTCAGTGTGTCCGGTTGAATCGCATGAATCAATCCCTCCAACCACGATGAGAATCTGGATTCAGTGTGTCCAGGTGAATCGCATGGATCCATTCCACCAACCACGGTGAGAACCTGGATTCAGTGTGTCCAGGTGAATCGCATGGATTCATCCCACCAACAACGGTGAGAACCTGGATTCAGTATGTCCAGGTGAATCACATGGATTCATTCCACCAACAACGGTGAGAATCTGGATTAAGTGTGTCCAGGTGAATTTTCATCGATCTATCCCTCCATCCACGGTGAGAATCTGGATTCAGTGTGTCCAGGTGAATTGCATGGATCCATCCCTCCAACCACGAGGAGAATCTGGATTCAGTGTGTCCAGGTGAATCTCATAGTTCCATCCCTCCCTCCACATTCCCCTGGAGACACTGAATACATTCCTCCAACCACGGTGATAGGCAATGGGTCGAGAGAGTTCTACTGGAAAAAGTCAAAGTCCTCCCACACCCAGTTTCTCTGGCTCCAGCAAGATCAACATAAACCTCACCCCACGAACACGAATCCTCGAAGTCACGAAACGTAACGAACCTCTTGGAGCAACATATGGCTGGGGCAGAATATCTAATAAATGTTTATATAATAATTGGTTCCCGGGACGAAGGTACCACACGCGCCTCCCTAATTGTGTAGTTAGATCAATTTATATTTGGATAATATAAAAGAGGAATGTAATAATTTATTGCAATGGAAATTATATCCGCAGGTGTATTAATTAACAGTCACCAGTCGGTGACATGTTATATAAACATTAATCGTTGAACAGTTCCATTTGTAATGATTTCGGATCCAGGACGTGCGTTTAAGTGAGTGATGAAGAGAAAGAGATGAGGTAGAGGAAGATTGGGAAGTTTCTGAATATCCAGATCTGGTCATCATACAAGGGAAAACCATTTCAAGCAACGTTAAATGATGGTGGTCTTTTACCAAGACATCAATGATTGCGTATACTACTCTATTTATTTATTAACTAGCGAGTTCCCGGCATGCGTTGAATGGCACTTAAAAAAAGAAATTGATTTGCTTTCCAAATTTTGTAACGTCACAAGTATAAATAGAAACCATCGCGGGCGTGCGCACAACAAATCACCAATTTTTCATCGTAATTGGATGAATGGTTTAGTTTTAGGAACCGCATAAGAGACAAACAAAAATACATTCCTTTTTGCATAGTAAGCATATGAACGCCATATTATTTTTATATATGCGTCAAATTTTCTCTCCTTCCTTTTCGGTCGGGGGGGGGGGGGGCGAGAGAAGGGGATTTCGGTTGCGCGGAGAGCGACTTTCAAACGCTGCTGCCGCCATCTTGTCCACTTTTTGGAAACGGCAGCAGTGGTTTTTCTTATACAAAATTTGATGATCTTTCAGATAAGCTTTGGTTTTTTGAGGAGACCGATGATTATAGATACCTGGTCACGAAGTGTCTCTTATTAACGAAAGACATAAGAAAGTATAAAAACACAATGAAAACGGCTAAAAAATCGAAAAATATCGCATAGAATATGCGATTTCATTTATTTAAACAATCAACGACACGTAAAATTCATTGTTCGTGGTAGTAGATGGCGTATTTCGATAATACAAATAAAAAAACTGGGCGATCGCTGATAAAACCGAATTGAAACGCCAATTTCGGTTGCGCAGAGGGCGACTTTCAAACGCTGCTGCCGCCATCTTGTCCACTTTTTGGAAACGGCAGCAGTGGTTTTTCTTTCACAAAATTTGATGATCTTTCAGATAAGCTTTGATTTTTTGAGGAGACCGATGATTACAGATACCTCGTACGAGACGTCTCTTATTTCTCGGCAGCAACTGAGACGGCCCATCAGGGGGACGGGCAGCACTTCTTTTTCGTATAGTCCTACCCCTCCCCTGTCTCGAGGAATAATCAGAATTTGGGAGACTTATGATTACAGAAGTCTTGAAAAATATTTTTTTCAAAATATTTTTTTTTTAGTGCTGACCGGTTTCAGAAATGGCAGCACCGCCATTTTGTGTACCCCTATGAATGACCTAACGATTTTTGTGTATGATTTTTGGGAGACCTATCATTACAGGTTTAATGTCGCCGGCTCTTAAGCTAATACGGTTATGACGAATATATAATTATACTATGGTCATTGGTGTATTTCATTGGTTTAAAAACAGAAAATAATAAGTATAAAACACGGATTTTATTATATTTCCCTCGCCAAAACATTTGTAACCAAAGTTAGTGTAATAACCGTGGCCGGTTATCCCATTACCTCTGGACTCCTTAGTGATGGATCCAGATTCCTCAGATATGATGATCTCAGTATGGGGTGTATGTCAATAATAGACGTAGGTAGACTATGTGTATTTAATCCGAGAAATACTGTACAAGGTTCTTAGGAAGCTGATAACAAGAGAGGACGAATGGACAACATTCACGCCTTTTATACGTTCCGCATGCTGTCTCACTCATACACGCATGTCTCTTTCATATTGCAAGACATACGTTCACTACATCCCTCCACACTTAAATCTGAAGACAGTTACACAACATGATGCTGATAATTATTTACAATACATACAATATTTCAATATTTACAATGTAAGTAATTCATTTGTCTCATGTTGAGTCGAGAGCTGAGTCCTGTCTTCATTGACTCATCTATGTGTCCGTGGTCGTAGTCGGTCCTTCCAATTTCCCGACGTGGAAGCCACTGGATCACTGGAGCTGGAAGGAGAAGGAGAAACACCCATTAGTCTGTCATCCGGCACAAAGCTGGAGACATCGTAATCGTCATACGACAGTCTCTTCGTCTCAGACGCGATATAAGGATTGCTGGGTTTCTTTTCCCATGATACACACAAATTAGACAACTGATCAAAATGCCTTTTCCAATACATAAGTTTACCGTTTAAATTTACCTCAATTATATAAAGTTTTTTTCTTATTGTTTATGTACTTTCCCTGATACCCATTTATCATTATTTTGGTCTCTGAAATCTCTAACCATTACTTTTTGATTAATCGAAAAACCCACCGATTCTTTATTATTTCTCTTATAATAATATTTCTGATTTTCCTGACATTTAGACATTTTAATTTTAGTTTCTTTCTTAATTATATTATCCTTAACTCTCCCCCCTCTCGGTACAAAACTGTTTAAGTTAGACCTTAGTTTCCTTCCAAACATTACAACTGCAGGTTCTAAGCCAGTTGTACAGTGTGGTGCATTTCTGTAATCAATTAAAAAAAATCCTAATTTTTCCTCATAACCTGACTGAAACTTATTTCTAATCATCATTTTTTTTTTAAATTTTTACACGTTCGAACCGCGTTTTCTGCTAAACCGTTTGATTGTGGATGATTTACCGGAGTAGTTAAATGTTTGATGTTATTCATCTCACAAAACTCTTTAAAGTCCGCTGACATGAAAGCGGCTCCATTATCTGACACTATTGTCTGTACCCTCCCGAAATAAGTAAATAAACCCTTTAATATTTTAATCGTGTTATACGAATTTGGAGAATTTACCTCTACACAGTCTAACCATTTTGAGGTTGAGTCAATAATCAAAAGAAAATATTTATTTGCAATTGGGCCCGCATAATCAATATGCACCCTACTCCATATTTCTTCAGTTATAGGCCACGGGGTCAATTAGCTCTTTGGTTGAGAAGGTTGAACCTCTGAACAAATTTCGCATTCTCTCGCTAAAAGTTCAATATTTCCATCTATCCCTGGCCACCAAAATATACCTCTGGCTAAACCTTTCATCTTTGCTATACCCAGATGAGATCTATGCAATAAGTTTAAAAAAAATTCTCTTAAAATTACTGGAATTATTAGCCTATGATTCCAGAAAAAACAATCATCAATTATGGATAATTCATTCCGTTTAATCCAGTAACTCCATTTTGAATCATCCTTGTTAATTTTATTTGGCCACCCTGTTCTGAGATAATGTTTAATTTCCAATAAAATTTTATCTGTACTCGATTCCGATTTAATTTCCTCGACATCTATAGGTAAATCTCGGTTATTTTTGAATAAACTTAGAATTTTAGTATCAAAGTCATTCTTTACGTGAACTGGTTCCTCGACAGGAACGCGAGACAAATAATCCGAACAGTTCAATGCCGATTTCACGTACTGTACTTTATAATTGAACGACGAAAGAATTACACCATAACGTTGAAGTCTGTTACACGCTAATACTGGGATACCTTTCTTATCACCAAAAATTCTACTTAACGGTTCATTATCTATTTCTAAAATGAATTCCCTTCCATAAATATACTCAAAAAATTTTTTCAACGCAAACACAATAGCTGTTGCTTCTAAGACCAAAATTGAATATTTATTTTCTGCTTCAGTTAATTTTCGAGAAACAAAAGAAATCGGTCTCTGTAAATTATAATCGTAACAATGCAAAAGTGTCGCCCCCAACCCCTTTGTTGAGGCATCTGTCACAATCTTCAATGTTACATCCGGATCATAATGAGCTAGCACTCTATCATCACATAAAATTGACTTAATTTTATTAAAAGCTTCCAAGCAATTTTGAATAAAATCAAAATGTGTATTTTTCCTCAATAAATTATGTAACGGATCTAATAGTACTGACATATTAGGTACAAATGACCTGTAAAAGTTCACTAACCGCAAAAAACTTCGTAATTCAGTAATGACTTTAGGTTGCGATACTTTACTAATAGCGATAGTTTTGTCTTTCAATGGTTTAATTCCTTCTTTTGAAACTTCAAACCCTAGAAAAGTTACTGATGACGCCTTAAAAATACACTTGTGAATATTTACGCTAAATCCACAATCTTTTAATCTATTTAACACTGCTGTTAAATTCTCATTATGTTCTTCTTCCGAATCTCCTGTTACCACAATATCATCTAAAAATACAGCTGTTTTTTTTCAAACCTTGCAAGCACGAAGCTATCGTTTTACAAAAAATAGCCGGCGCGCTATTAATCCCAAACACTAATCTCATGAATTTAAACAATCCTAAATGAGTAGATATAGTTGTGAATTCTTGACTTTCCTCATCTAGTTCTAATTGTAGATACGCTTGCCGCAAGTCAATCTTGGAAAAAATTATTCCACCCGCCATTTGAGAAAACAACCATTCTATCTGTGGCATGGGATATTTATCTACCACTAGCTGTGGATTAATTGTTGCCTTATAATCACCGCAAATCCTAATTTCCCCATTACTTTTTACTATGGGAACGATTGGTGACGCAAACTTACTATAATTTACCGGAACTAAAATACCTTCCGATTGTAAACGGCCCAATTCCGATTCAACCTTTGCTTTTAAAGCAAACGGTATATTTCTCGGATTGCAGAATTTCGGTTCCGCATTCTCTTTTAATTTCAAATGCACTTTATATTTGTTGAATCTACCCAGTCCTCCTACGACCTCCGTAGTCCAGTGGGTAAGACTCTTGACTCACAATCCGGAGGTCGCGGGTTCGAACCCGGCATGCGCAAATAAATTTTATTTGATTAATTTGTGTTATTTCACAATTAATTCATTTAAAATAATATATAGTATATTTGCGGCATGTTCCAGAGTGGAAGATACTATCAGTATCGCCCTGGTGTAAGACCACCATTCAGAATTGAAACGTTGCTTGAAAATGGCTTTAGCCGTGTTTGGTGACCAGATCTGAATAGCCAGGTACTTCCCAACCTTCCTCTTCCCCGCCTGCTTCCCCTCCCCACTACCCTCAGCCTCACAACATACCCCAATTGGGGATGCCATAGTCTCACTGGCTCCAGACGGGAGCAGTTGAGATTCTTGTGCGGTATTCACTGTAAAAAAAAAAAAAAAAAAGTTTCTCCGAAAAAACCTCCGGGAATTTTCGAATTAATTTATCTACTACACTACTATTATTCTCAACCATATTGTGAGAAAAATTTTCACTTCCCTCCTGGGATAAAGTAGATTGTAACCCCGTAAATCCAATATTAAACTTTTTAATGAAATCACGCCCCAGAACAGTAATTGTTCCATTTTTTACTACGCAAAATTCTAACATTTCCCTACAACCGTTAAAATCAACTGTTAATAAGATACAACCCAATAAATTCAACTTACAGTTAGCGTAACCCGTTAAGGTTAAATCCTTTGATTTTAAATCCAACTGTTTGAAATGTTTAACATAATCTTTGTCTGATAAAATCGAAACTGTCGCTCCTGTGTCCAATAACCCGTTTAGTTCCACATTATTCACTAATATTTTGCACAATATTGGTTCACAATATACTGAGTTTATCCGAAACATTTTTTTATGTTCCTGCGTATTAACAAACACTGAAAAAATATTTTTATTATTTAAACCGTGACATATTTTACTAATATGCCCTTTGCCTCTGCATTTATAACAAAACACGTCTTTCAATTTAGAATTTACTGATTCGTGATAACTACCACAATGTTTACATTTCGTTCGGTTTGCTGATTTCGCTCTGAACGATGTAACATTCTTGTCCGTAGGTCTAGAAAAATGTTTACCCGCCGAATTTTGTTTTTGTGACAAATTGTTCAGTCTATTTTTAAAAACTATATCTAAACTTTCCGTTTTAATTTGCTTATTAAGGCATTCTTTTAGAAAAAAAATAGTTCAATTACCTAATTCATACATGCATTTCAACAATATTATCTTTATCTAAAATTCTACTTACGTAAATAATAATCCCTCAATTTGTAACGTGAATATTGACATTCTAATGATCAATAAATACCTGAAGAATTTAGATGTTAGTAAGGGTGCTGTTAGTGACGACAACCTGCCATATTTCATCGAAAAATGCCTCAAAAATCTTTCTTACCCTTTAACTAACATATTTATGTCACAAAGTTCCCACAAAGTTTATAGAAGCAATTAGAATCCCTATTCATAAAACAGACTCAAAAGTTACATTGAAAATTACCGCCCAATCTCAATACTCACGGTATTTGTAAACTTTTTGTCTACGATCAAATTTATACTACAATTGTTCGCAATATACAAAACCAACAACACGTATTTCTTCAAAAAAGATCAGTACTAACAAACTTGGTAAATTTTACGAAATATTTAACGAGCAATAATAGAAACTAAGTAGATGTAATCTACCCTGATGACCTAAGGCCTTCAATAAGGTAAACCATTTTATCTTAATTAAAAAATTAAAACAATTAGGCATCCATGGTGACTTACTCCGGGGGCTCACTTCATACCTTCGGAGTAGACATCAAAGTGTCTCAGTTGAAGGAACAAATTCCAGCTTCTTTTCTACGCCCTCCGGCGTACCTCAAGGTTCTCATTTAGGCCCATTATTACTTAATGTGTATATACTTCAAACCTTTTTTATTATTTTATTTTATATTCTTTCTCTTCTTTTTATTTCCTTTTTTTAGTTCATCAATTTTCTTTCTTTTTTGTACAATCATTTTCCACATGTTCATACCCATAATTATTCGACTGTCTTAAAACGGGATAAGTATATAAATGTATAATATTGTGCTAAATAAACAAATAAAAATAAAATAAATATATGATATACACAAATGCTTTTTACATGCTAATTATAGATGATAAAAAAATATACTTAGTTATTAAATCTGTGGAGGTCGAACAAAGGACACGGAATCGCAGTCGGCTGGCTATTCGATTGGTCCCCAAGCAGCCAATCCAATCCACTTTTAAGTCACAAGAATATTCTCCGCGTGGCATTAAAAATCTGCCGCTCATTCTGTTTTAAACTCCCGGTCAAGACTCACTTGAAAATCGTGCTTGTTCGCCCTTCACATTATTATTATTGTAAAATATTAAAATATAGAGGAATTGTGCATAAGTTGTAAATTGTTAATAAACCTGTAAGTAATGCACCGTATTATAGTAATTTTACTTATTTGATTTACCACACCCTTTACACACTTTAAAACACATAATAAATCATTAATATTTAACTATAAAACATTAAAATACAGAGGTTCCCTCTCTAATTGGTGACCCACATAAAACACATTCCCTCTATAATTGGTGACCCCTGTGAATAAATGAATTACGCGAAATAATATCTGATTTGCAATCGTGATTAACACGAATTTAAAATAAAGTGAACCTCAAACACGTCTCTTGGCCGGTCAGTTTAATGCAGAATCCCGGGCAAATTAACTCTGTGAGTATCTTTTTATCATTTATCACTGCTACAATAATTTATATTATCTTGAAATATTTTAAACATTCATATCGTAAATTACGATTTATTCTTGCTTGCCAAATATATTGTTAAAATTGTGTTGGAATAAATTATCACCCGGTAATCAAAAATTAAAATTAATAATACCTACAACCAGTAACACAGTATTACCTACACTGTTTTCAAATAATAAATGCATGTCAACCCATAATAAAAACCTTTTTTGCAATGGATTAAGCTTGCTTAAATTCTCATTTCAGGAAATTTATCAGCGAGTAAATTCAAATACCTACCGATAGCCTGCACCGGTAATTAGCAGCCTCATGGTAGCTGAATTATTATCACGGACCTTTGTCGTCGCACAACGGAATATATTTTAAAAAGTATTCCTGTATAAGGTACTGTATCTGACCCCAAAATATGACATCTTATAATTTGAATTACAGGTCTATAAATTAGTATTTTATTGTCACAAAATATTTTCCGCTGGTATTCAGTAATCTCAATCCTCGGCAACATGTCTACCGACGAAGCAAACTCCTCAAATTCCTCAAGCAAACCTCAAAATGCTCCTGAATTACATCGTATTGGCGTCAAACTACCTCCCTGTTGGCTAGTCCGGGTCTCGCAGACAACGCAATTACACGCGCAATCTGGATGCAACTACTCCCGCAAAATATTCAAGCAATCCTTTCCGCATTTCCGGAGGAACAACTCTCCATCACGGCAGAAAAAGCTGAAAAAATCCTCGAAGTTGACAGCTCTCATCAAGGATTTCTCAACACTTCTACCGAGAAACTCCTCATCATGCTCCAAAAACAAATCGCAGATTTAACCAGCATAATCGAGCATCTCAAGTCGCAACACGGTCGAGGCACGCAATATCAGTCTCGCCGACAAAAATTTTCTCGCCCGAAATCAGGAGACAATAATTATGTGCCAATTCGTGCAAACTAGTACTGGGCGTTGACGATAATTCTATCCAACGCCAACGTCGTTATCGTTGGCAATTTTCAACTGTTGAAAATAACGTCGACGTTGACGCAACTATAATAGGAGATCGACACGATACTAACAAAAAATATATCAAAATCATATTAAGGAATCCCTTTTAACGGGTGGTTCCCCGAATCATTGATGTATTATTAATTATTATTATCTCTATGCCCCACGCGACACACACGTAATAATAATCCTATAATAACGTTGAACTGTTGGAAGACGTTGGTGGTTGTTGAAAATATTATCCTGTTGAAGATATATTTTGCTTGTCACTGATAAATTCGCTTGTTGCTTGGCGCTACGTATCGGCCGTATTGGACGGGAAAATAAAAAAAAACGTGCAGTAGGTATGTACATTACCAAAAGACCTTGTGTAATTGGGTATAATATCGTTCACGAAGTGTGATCTCTTGACCCTTTTGACTTAATCATTCTAACACCGTTGAAAACAATAGGTACAAAACATTGACATTTATCAATAGGTTATTTTTTTTCTTTTCGTTGATAAATTTGATTGTTCAATGGCGCTGAGTATCGGCCGTATTGGATGGGAAAATAAAAAAAAACGTGCAGTAGGTACGTACATAACCAAAAGACCATTTAAAATATCGAGTAATGTTGTTCACGAAGTACAAACTCTTAACCCTTTTTACTTATTAGGCAATTGAATTGTTGACTGCGTTGAATAATATTCGCATGTAGGTATTATATTTCAACTGTTGGCGCTAATTATTTTCAACAGCGTTGGACGTTGAAATAATAAACTATTGTTTCCAACGGCTAGTTATATTTTAATACAGTACTAGTGCAAACTACTCAACTAGACGGAACTCGTCTGAACACAATGGAATTACTAACCAATATCGTTTTTTCCACAATCAATTTGGAAAGAAAGCCTACAATTGTATAGCGCCGTGCACATTCAATTCGAATAATTTCGAAAAATCACCGCCCTAATTGCGGTACTTCAAAAAAAATTCTTTCAACTACTTTGGCACAAGAATCACAATTTGGCACCTGGACGCGCAGTTTGAAGAATGTCGCCGTTTCCACTCACAGAAGTACCACGCTACGACAACTAATCTAGCTAACTCTGCCCCTGTTCAACTAGAACAGGCAGAGGACCTTGCCTCTGTTCAACTAGAACAAACAGCCAAACCGGTTTCGCGGCAGCAAATAGCCCCCGCAAACCAATACCACCACTCATAACTGCACATCGCAGCAGTGCTGGACACAGCATAATTTTTCGGTTCTGCACGTAACAACGTATCGTCCATCACTTGGAGACACCAGAAAAAACAAACCTTGCAACTACGGCTCGACTACTTCTAGAACAAACAACATTACACAGCTCCTGCAAAAACATGTCCTAAACCATTGCCCGTAACTGCCGACAGCAACCAGCAAACAATCGAATCAACAATAATAACATCAACAATAATAATTCAACAAAAATTTCTTGTGCAGTTCAAAAAAAATAATACAATAAACAAAACATTTTAATACTAATTCCATCCATAACTTTACTGAAATTACAATAAAATCTTGCATTCATTTTCAAATAGTCAAATTTATCGCTTTTCTAACTGGTACCTATTTTTATTATTTATTCAGCATTGCCTTTGAATTCGCTTATCGCATAATAATAATATCACATTATCAATTAACTAGCGAGCGACACAGATACTCACTTATACATAAATATTATTTACTTAAATTCAACATTAGTTAAGCAATATTATTATTACTCAGTTCAATATAAACAATACAAGTACTTACCGCAGTCTTTAATGCGCTGCGCTTAACCAAATAGAAGTACATACCTTCCTACCTAGCATGAGTCATTAACAGTTTCTCATTTAAAACAAACTTTGGCTGTTATCGATTTCAATTTTTTTAGAAACTTTTTTAATATTATCCTTTTTACCATTTAATTTATTGAACCAAATAAGTCTGAAAAAATAAATTTTCAAATTCTACAAACGTTTTAAAAAAATTATAAGTTTATACTAAGTTCAATTCAAGCTTTTTCATATCTCAGCCAATATAAGAGAAAAATATATTGCCATATTATGTACATTTTTTTTAAATTTTCTAGCAATTCACTTTCTATGCCCACAGGTCCCGACGTTGACCAACCCCCGGAGCCTTCTCACTAGGGGTTGTAATGGTGTAGGAGTCTTCGGGAAGGGGGCTGATGTGGAGGTCGAACAAAGGACACGGAATCGCAGTCGGCTGGCTATTCGATTGGTCCCTAAGAAGCCAATTCAATCCACTTTTAAGTCACAAGAACTTTCTCCGCGCGGCATTTAAAATCTGCCGCTCATTCTGTTTTAAACTCCCGGTCAAGACTCTGTTAAATTGCACTTTTAGTACATTGTTAAGTAGCTAATTTCTACGTTGAATAGCAAGTTAATTAGGTAGAATAAACGAGGTGCTATCTACTATGTAGATAGCAGTTTGCGTGGGAGACTGTAAGTAACAGATTCCAGCCAATTATATCTATCTCCCGCTCACCACAAATCAACTTTGGTTCTATTTGAACCTATGGACGCCAATCCTCGACTATATAGTCATGGAATGTTTATCTGCAGCAGGCACAAGACTCTCCCTTCACGGCGTGGGCATTCTTAATATAACATCCCTGAAAGGAGTGGGGTGTTGGACTATGCCAATAAAACCCTGTATTAAATGAGACCATAAGTATGATATATTGTACAAAGGAAGACCGGTGATAAATTCATGACACATAAAAAGACTCACCCGGGACCACGTATCCAACTAAACCTAACCTATCTATCTATCTACCCCCCCCGGACTGAGGCTGAGAGTGGTAGGCCCCTGAAGCCTCACCCGGAGACGCCTGGTGTGAGTTCCTACCGAAGGGGAGGCCCAGACTCTCTCCACCATCGGTAGAACTCAGCTCGGGATCCGCTCGGCTATACCAGGTGGAATCCCATGACCCTCTGCGGGATGCCGGTCCTCCTGCTTCCTCTTCTGGCCTCGGCTCTGGAGCCGAACGATCACTGCTGGACCCACCCATGACCCTCTCCTAATTACCGGTCCTATCCCAAATGGTAGCGACACTCTCGCTCGCTTACAGCGCGAACTCTTCAAAATGGCGTACTCCGCGGGCTTGCCGGCCGCGGGAAAATGATTATTATCTGCGTAATGTTTTATATTCCGACAGGATGACTCTGATCATTACCGATTACGATTCCCGAGCGCCCGCCACAATAACATGCGGTAAAATTTTACTCGCGTGTTTTTTGAGGGTTTTACCATGAAAACCATTATTAAATTTCACTAAAAATCTATTGTCGCCCGCGTATACTTCATTTCACTCCTTCCCGTACAATTAGCACATTTTTCTACCAATGTGTGACCCGTCGATTTAAAAAGCGAGCCGCTCTACCCGCTTCCAAATTAAAGTGTGTCACGGAACCGGAACACGCTCCCGCGCTTCGCATTGACACCGAAATCAAGAGAGTGTCGCCAACATTATCATTTTTTCTATAGCTTACGAAAGTACTTGAAGGAATAATAAATTTTTAAGAATTGCTTCATAACAACTCACTTGCAAATCGTGCATGTTCGCCCTTCACATTATTATTGTGCTAAAATATTAAAATACAGAGGAAATGTGCATACGTTGTAAATTGTTAATAAACCTGTAAGTAATGTACCGACATTCTACGTATTTGATTTATCACGCCCTTTACACACTTTAAAACACATGATACATCATTAATATTTAACTATAAAATATTAAAATACAGAGGTTCCCTCTCTAATTGGTGACCCACATAAAACACATTCCCTCTGTAAATCAATCACTGACTGCATTAAACTTCAAGAGGACCGCAATTTTTTTTCTATTGCGAATTGAACAAACTCGTTATTAACATCTCAAAATGCAATAAATTAACATTAATAAAAATAAACGTAATAAAAATAAAATTTACCTTGTATAAACATTGAACGGCACACGTATCAACGAAGTAGAACATATCAGTGACCTTGAGGTAACACTGGATGTTAAATTAAACTTTATCAAACACACTGATGAAGTCATCAACAAAGCCAATAAAATGCTGGGATTTATAATTCGTATAGCAAAACCCTTCCGCAACACAAACAGTCTGTATTTCCTTTACACCTCATATATTCGCCCGCACTTGGAATACTACACCAATCTGGATTCCTTTTTACCAAGCCCATATTGAAAGAATAGAAAGAATTCAAAAAATAATTTTAAACATATACAGCCTTACTAAAAAAAAACACAGCACGCCAGATAACCCGTGTTAACGCAGCAACATGAATAAAACAAAAATACACTAAAACACGATAACATTACTAATAAGATTTGGTCTTAAAACGTATTGTAAATCCGGCAACAATGCATATTTAAGTACTAAATTGTTTGTTTTCCTTCATAACCGCTAGGTGGCGCGGCGGCGCGGCGCCTGCGCATTCGTTATTCGCGCTCGAAAAAGACGCTGGAAGCGCGAAATGATTTCTGTGTGTGCGAAATGATTTTTGTGTGTGCAATATTACTTATGTGATGGTTAATTTCTATTAATATGAATAATTTACTCTTATATTTATATCATTGATATATTTACCGTGTTTTTGTGGTTTTTCATAAGTTTTAGTCAAGTTATAAAACAATAATCGTACTTTGAAAATTGAAGTGTCAAAAACTATTTTATATGATACATGAGAATTCAAATTTACATTTAAAGGTTTTATTTTACGATAATTTTATGAAAGTCGTGTTTTTTTTAAATAATAATATCTAATACATATGTGCCTAAATGCATCAAAGAAATTAACGTCTTTAGAGATGCAAGAAATATGATATAAAAGACGGTATAATTTTTAGGTTAGTTTTTTAGCAATAAAAAAAACTTTGAAATTTTTTTATTGTATGCACGAGGAAAAAGTGAGGTGATAGTTTCCTTCCAAATTTATTACATAAAAGGACTGTTTTTTTGAAATTTTGTTTTTTTTTTTAATTTCTCTACCTTTTAGTCAAAAAAATTTAGGTAAGAAATTTTTTTCCATTTATTTCCGAGTTTGAATCTTAAAATACGTCAGTTTTTGAAAACTAAACTATTTCAAATATACAAATCTAAAAGGTAATTTTATCTAGTTTTCATAAATGGTATTTGTTTTTACGACACCTTCAAAAATAAGAAATATATAGAACATTCAAAATACTATGATTACAAATATCGTTCGGACATCAATGGTTAAAACAGAGATAAACTACCCTCTCAGGCCGTGGAAACCATGTGTATTTCTTTCAATGAACAAATTTTTAATTAGTAATGTTTTCACATCCGCGGCCGTTTGTCAATTGAATAAAATTTTCACTGGGTTTTTAGTAAGGCTGATAAATTATAAATTAAATTTACACTTCTCAAATTATATCGAATCCATTAAATTTCACAATTTCAATTTCCTCCAAGCACGACGTCTAATTTTTGATCAAATCCTTTTGTTTAAAATTATAATGGCCTGAACTCACCAGAGCTCACCAACTTAATACATTTTCGTATTCCGTCAAAATCAACCCGACAATATGATTTATTTTATTTGCCCTCATTTAGAACAAACATTAGAAAAAAATCCCCAATTCCTCGTGTATGTGCACAATATAGTAAAAAATTCACAGTATTGACATTTTTATTACTAAAATATCGATATGAAGTAACGCGTACGATCGATTATTAATATGGAATGTATCGGGATCATTTCCTATCCTTTTCCTGTATTCCTCTTCCTCTCCCTTTCCTATAACCCAAAATTAATTTTAAAATATTATAACTTCATTTCCAATTAACTTTAGCATAAGAAACTTTTGTGGCTTGACTTCAGTTCACTTGTATATTTGACAGTGTATATTATGTAAAAGCTGCTTGTTTCTTACAAATAAATAGGGTTTATATTGAGGACGGTAAAAGATTTTAAAATAATTAATTCATTTAAGTTGCTGTTCACTGGGTTAGTGAGCAGCCATTTAGAGTACAATTCAACAATCTGGGCTCCTTTTTATAAGATTCACCAACAAAAAATTGAGAGAGTGCAACATAAGTTTTTGAGATTTATAAACTATAAATTAGGAATTCCAATCGAAGAACTTAACTACACATTTTTAATGGAGCTACTAAAATTAAATTAATTAACTTTAAGACGAACAATGAGTGATTTAATTTGTCTTTTCAATATTTCAAATGGCAGACTGGACGCCCTTGATTTAACCAAACTAATCCAACTGCGAGTACCACCCGTAATACAAGATTGAATACGCCTTATTTTGTTAACGCGCCTACTAATAATTACTTCGAAAACTCGCCTATCGAAAGGCTTCATCGACTAGGAAATAAATATAACTCAATCGATGTTTATCGTCATCTGTCAGTGACCAAATTTAAATTCAGTATATTGGAAAATTTTCAATAGAACTATAAATCCCCATCTTGAAATTTTGTGTGCACAGTTTATTGTAAACCTTCATAGTTAAGTTCCGTCAAAAACACCTACAATATAGGGCGTAATAAAGGTTAGTAATTTATAATTTATAAACAAACCTTATAAAAACTGTTCTTGTTTATCGTTGTAATAGGTAATAATAATAATAACGACTTATATTTTGATTAACATTTTAATTTGATTGTAATTAGATACTCTGTTATATTATATTATCGAACTCATTTGTCCTCTCCGTGATAGTTTACTGAAGTATCTGACATTATTTGTTTAAACCTGAAATGTTCCATGGTTTGTATAAAGGGGATTGGTATATTTATGGTATAAAGTATTTCGTCTTCGGAAATTGAATTCCTTAAGCAGAAATTCTGACGATAAAGTAATTGATCAAAATGGAATTGTTTTGTATATTAATTTTAGTGCGGTGCAAGTCGGTAGTATGTATTTTTGTTTAAAATCAACTTCGCTATGTATTCAACACATAAATTGCACATATATTAAAAACTTACCATTATTATTATTTGTTATATACGTATATACATATAAAACTCATTTTTTTCTCTTTATTGTATAATGCTATACTTTTTACTTACCAGCTTTATTTATATGTACCATGTGTAAAAACTATTCATGTTTTCTTTATATTCTATACACACCTGTATGCACTAAAACATAAAAATGTAAATGTGTGTAAAAGCCCATAAGGGCGTTAATGATTAATAAATAAATAAAATAAATAAATAAATATGAATTCTTCCTTATAACTATTTTTGAACAATAATTTGTCGTCTTTACATGATGTCTGTATTATTTTTTACCCATTTTAAATGATCTACAGTAAATTTGCGTTTATTGTTCATTAAGGGCCCGCAACCCGGATTTGTACCGATTTATTACATATTTCCCTTAAACACGGTAAGTTTTAAAGCTCTTAAAAAAAATGTTATTCTTGAAAAAAATATCTAGACTTTGCCCGCGCCGAAACTCAAATTATATAAAATTCACTCGATAGAAAAAAATCGCAAAGTATGCTCCAAAAATTATTATTAACACGTTTGTTTCAGTTATTTTACAAGTTATATGTATGAAAAAATTCATAGTGTTTCTTTAAATGCTATTTAAGATAATGCTCGCGAGATTTTTGCTCATATTTAAACGAGTCGTGTTTTATTAAACATTTTCGCATTGATTTTGTCTCTGTAAATGTTAGCGCTCTCCTCTAACATTCGTAATTTCGTATCTCTCCATCTTCTTCTTTTTGGGCCCGGTTGCAGATCCTTAAAGTCAGTTTCGTTAAAAAATAATCAAGAAATGTTGTTTTTGGTCAGTGGCTGAGTGGACATAATATTTGGGTCCCACCAGGGCGTTGCGTGTTCGATTCCTCGGCTGGCTAAGTCCTCCATCACATCTACCGGATCCGGTACACATCTACCGGATATGCCGGATCTGCCGAAACGTTGGCTAAAGAAGAAGGTAGCGCAACACGGCGTAACACCCCAAAAACAAATAACGAAAATGTTTGCATTTCTAATAAAAGAAAATAATATTCAATAGGATTAACTTATTGCAGCTAATAATTTAGCTTTAGCTTTATTGTAATAACAAAACAAGTAAATATGAGTATTTATTGATTATACTGTAACCCAGTAATAAATGAAGAATTAGAAAAGATTTGAAAACTTTAGAATTTTTCTTTTTAAATTGTAAAAAACTACCTGTTATGATGCAGTACAAATCCGTATCATTTTAATTATAATTATTAACATCTTTATTATTTGTACTGCATCCTAACAACTCTACCCGTCGAAATCGTAATTAGATAGGAACTTGTTATTAATTATTAGAGTGCCAGCTCTGACTTTATCGACGGCCCGGGGTGACCTCTGGAGCAGTTCCGCAGCAATACGTCACTTTTTGTGTGGGTAGGTTTCGAAGAGTTGGGGCCCGGAACCTAGCTACGCGACAGTCAATGGAATTTTTGTGAGAATTTAGTATTTGAACGGGAAAATAATTCCTTTTTACTTGAGAAATGCCGGGCGGTAAAAGTGATTACGTGAACGTATTGTGTGATCGCGAGTTTGCATTCCTTTGGTGGGATTAGTTGAGATTCCGCAACGTAAACTTGTATGGCGGCCAGGCGTGCCAGAACCGGGAAAGATTTAATCGATGAGAAATACGTCCGATCACACTTGGGTCAGAGCCCGTTTCGACGGATGATTGGGGTTCCGTTAGCCCGCGATGCTATTTGCCGATCTTTGTGGCGGAATAGTAAATTTACGCCGACATTGACTCTCGTCTGGACCGAGGGCGGCCTCCCTACATGCCAATCCTTCTAGCGAAAGGCCCCCCTGATGATTTTCCTTTGGCGGCGGGATGACTTGCTAATTTGTTCGCGGCGAAAGGCCGCTTGACGACTTTCCTTTGGCGGCGGAACTGTCTCCAGATCTCGGCTTCGGTGAGGGGCTATCCAGATCCTGCAAGGGGAAATGCCGCCTGGGCCTTTCAGCTACTAGATGGACAGTATATTAGCTAGCTAGCGATAGTATTCATAATAAAAGAGGTCGGTTCACGGGGGTAAGTGAAATGACATATCTATTTGTTTTTATAATTATAAGCTTGTTCTCACAACTCTGCCTTTTAAATTATGTACCTGGCACACCATCCCTTGGAGAGCGACACATATCGTGGTTTAAGATCCACACCCTGAGCATATTTGGGAACCACAGGTATTCTTAACGGGTTCCATAACCCGTCCAGAATTGGCGCTTCCTACGGGATAAAATCTGTGGGTTCCTGACCAGCACTACAACACTAAAGTTGTTTTACGAAGAGTATACTTGGCTTTGCCACTTGGCGAAAAACCCACGTAGCATACCTTTTTTTATTGGTGCCCTTTTTTACTCATTTAAAGTACGCTCTAGCGTGTTTAAATCGCACTTTATGGAACGCGCGTTTTTTAAAGTTACCATGGCAACATCAACAAATCAACAAAATGTAAAGTCTAAATGTCAACTTTTAACTATAAATCTGACAGGAATATTTTAAACATCAAATAAAACATTACAAATGTTTCAAAAATTTTATTCAAAGTTTACATTCTTTTTTACATACATATATTTTAAATCTTCTTTGAATACATACTCCTTCTTAGCAACGTCATCCTTGCTAATTGCCTTCATGAATGCATGCACTTTCACAAATGATTTTAAATCAACCCCTTTATTTATCCTCAACAGACATTGCAATTTCGAATGTATGGCCCACATAGTCGATGCTTTGTACTGTTCCGACATTTTCTGAAGGTAAGCAAGCACAACTCGTTCATCTACATCTACTACGTTTTGCTCCTCCATCCATGTTATGAACCTTTCATATTCTTTTTTATAAACGTCTTTGGATTTTTCAGGTATTAACCGCGATTCTGCTTTGGTATTTAAATTATCAATGTTAGAACTCATTTTACAATACACAATAACTAGTAAAAACTGTGATGTCAACTATTAATCTTATGTGACAGATTGCAAATTAATGTTTGTGTTTTTCATTTCCATGACAACAAGATATTGTGATGTCACATCACGAATTCATTAATAGTTCTTATTTCCAAATTTTTAATAATAATATCAATATTTATGTTTTCAAAATGTACCAATAAAAAAAATAGCGTAAGGTATTCGTGGATAACTGGTCTTTAAAACACTTGCTTTATTTCGAGCACTCGGCTACGCCGTCGTGCTCGAAAAATCGCCCGTGTTTTAAAGACCTGTTTATCCACTTATATTTTAATATACTATTTTGTCATTCTTTATTCCAGCGACCCACTGCCGTTATTCCAGTGCCGTTATTCGTTATTCGAGCAGTGGTTCCCCGACCAGGGACCACTTCGACATTTATTTGTTCTCACAGGGACCACAAGGTGCAATAATGATAAACTGTTAATCGCGCAATTAAACGCGTCCTTGCAATTACTATCACTTTGTAATTCAATGTGATATTTTGGGACTTCTTCAGCTACATCTCCATCATTAATACCAAAAAGGTTACGAATCAGCTTTTGGATACCTTTCGATTCGGTTTTGTAGTAAATGAATAAATGTTTCGTGGACCACAATTTAGTTCTCGCGGACCACCAGGTTCACTGACCACCCGTTGGGAACCACTAGTTAGAGGGATTCATTATTCTCATAACTTCTTCGAAGCGCCGCACTGGCACGGTAGCCTTTTTTACATAATACGTGCACGACTAAAAATTATTGCTTTGATATAATATCGATAATAATCCTGTTATCCTTGTTCAGTGGGCAAATAAATTAGTAGGTGCTTAAATGATTGCATTAACTACTACTAAAAATTTGAATTGTAACATAAATATGGCTTAAGTCACTATTTTATTTCCTTCAGAACTGCGTAGAAAGAATATGCCGATTGCAACACCTGGAAAAGAAGAAGAAAATCATTTTAACCACAAATTTGATTTCAGTAAATACGAAAGAGAATTCCTACATGTCAACTAAGCAAATCCAAAATTTAGTGCCAAATGCAATATAAAAAAACAAATGAATGAAGTGCATAAGTGCATGCCCCCTAAGCTTACTCAATAGAAGCGTTTGTGGGGATCGACTAGACGTGAAAAGCAAATAATAAACAGTAGAGAAAATAATAACGCTGATCGGCTAGGTTGGGCTAAAGGGGTGCAGTAAATACAATTTTTTTAATGCTGACAATGTTCATTTAATTGCCACACTTCAGCACATACATGTCGAACCACGCATTTTCAATAACGGTGTGGTTTACGTCATTCTATTTTGAACGTGCGTCGCGTTACAACGTCTACAATACGTCATCTGCAGTACAAAACGAGTAGTTCCTAAATATTATTTAAACCTTCATGTTTCAAGCCTTGCTTGGTAACTTCCAATGCGATGTATAAATTGAAGAGGTTTAAAGCAGATCAACTTTACTAATCAAATGGTTTTTGCGATTGATCAGAAAAGGCTTGAAACACGAAGGTTAAAATAATATGTAGGAACAACGAAATATTGCAGACAACGTTCAAAATAGAATGACAGTTGCGTAAATGAAACAGGGTGTTTGGTTAAACCCCGTCACTGAAAATATGCATCTGATGAGATTAGTTATCTTTCATGTACATAGGTCTAGAAACTTTGCGGAGCCAAAAAAACATCAACATTAGAATTTTAGGTAATTATTTTACATTTTTCAAAGTTTCATGGCTGAGGTTGTTGAAGGGGCCTCCAGAAGTTTTGAGAGTTTTTTGGGAATTCTGCAAAGCCACCAAAATGAGCTTTCTTTCCGGAGGGTCCATTTCTGGCCAAGGGGTTGAGTAGTATGCAAAAGGGATTTCTTCACTCTGAAAATTCAATTAATTACATTAACATTTTGCTTTGTTTATAATTGTACATTTCCTTCGTGGCATCGTTTTAATTGAATGAAAATAATCAACTTTGTAAACAATACTATTTTATTAAAAATTATCTCTTTATTTCAGAATCAAAGGGTCGAATCATCAGGATACAAAATATTTAAATATTATCTGCAAAAATTTTTGTTTCTGATCTTAGGTTATTTTTATGCGAAAACCGCTCAAGAGTCCAAACTGCTTCTAACCATCTGAAGATGTTGTGAGATGGGGAAGGATCTTGGGAAGAGAAAGGTGGGGAATTACCTAGCTATTCACACTTGATCACCAAACACGGCTTAAGCCATTTCAAGCATCGTTTTAATTCTTATTCCTGGTCCTGTACCTAAAGAATATAGATATTTTGTATTAAAATTGAGGGTTAGGCAAAGTTTATTATTCTCTTCTTTAATGTTCGTAAATTCACTTAGTGGCGTCATTTTAATAAATCAAAACAAATCGTTTTGTTAAACACTACCAGCCTTACTAAAAAACCCCTTGAGAATTTTATTCAATTGATAGACAAGCGTGATTTGAAAAAATTACTAATTAAAAAATTTGTACAATGCTTTGCTTACACAGCCTATTTATCTATTGTATACGACTATTTTGTTAATAATTTCTGAACGAATTTTGGAATTTTTCCAACCTATTTTAAATGACTTACATATTTCTTATTTTTGAAGACGTCGTAGAAATATACACTTTTATGGAAACTAGAAAGAATCACCTTTTAGATTTTTGTATCAAAAAGATACTTTAGTGTATAAAAATTGCAGTATTTTAAGCTTCGAACAAGATAAAAGTTAAACAAAAACAGCTTAAGTACCATAAATATACTCTATTAAATGGTCGAAAAATTTCGGAAAATTATAACTTCAAAAACACAGTCCTCTTATTTAATTAATTTGGAAGTGCACTTATAGGGAAATTAAACAAAAGGTCTACGGAAATTTAACATAAAAATCATAAAATTGTGATATTGTTATTGGTAAAGATGTAAAAATGCCGTTCAACGAGCACACAACAGATGTACCGTTTGACGATCGTTAAGGCGTTTATTTTATTAGCAATAGCGGTCTTATTTTATCAATATTAACAACTTGATTCATAACCAAAGGTTTCTTCGTCAGAATACAATTAAGATTAACAAAAATACCAAAAGACAAAAGGCACAGGTAAAAAGTTCCTAAAGACTAAAATCATTTTAAAAAATGGTGATTAATTACTGAAGATATCATAAAAAACAATTACTTAAAATAAAATTTAAAAATAATTTTAGAATATGTTATATTTGTAAATAATAAACTAAACAACAAAAATAAATTATTATAAAGTTATAAATAAATATCAAAAATAAATGTATTATAAATATGAAAAAAAATTAAGAGACGGCTTTTTTAAAAGAATGTTGGTTTTTAATGTTGGCTTGTGAAGGCCCAGAAATCCATAATTAGAGTAATTTTGCGTAAACCCTATAGGTATTCTAGCGGTCTACAAAAACTTTTATGTACTTGATATTCGTCAAAACTATATAAAAAGGATTATTATCCACGTACATAAAAATCTAGATAATATTAAAAAAATTGATCATAAATATATCACAAGAAGTCACACCAGAAAGGATCTTGTGGTCCCAGGGAGCAATACGGCAAAGTATCAAAAAACATGTACATATCTTGGACCAAAAATATATAATAAAATTCCCCTAGAATTAAATATTAAAGCTTGCAAAATGTCCCACGTCAGTTCAATAATAACAAAATGGTTGATTGGCTTAGGTAGGGTGGAATCTGAAAAACTTTTAAATAATGTCACTTAAAATTTTACATGGCCTATTAACGGCACATTTAGTGAAAATTTAGTACGTATATTATTTAAATAAAAAAATTTAAAAAAACATTTTTCTTTTCTTTTTCTTTTTTTGTTACAGAATAAATTTTCTGGCATTTTTATTAATGTGTATTTAATTTAAAAAATTAAAATGAACATTTTGTTAAAAAAAAAATTTCTTTTTGCATTCTCACCAGCATTTGGTTCCTTAGAACGGGCAATCTGCCTAGCTAGGAACTAATATCGACCCACAAGACATAATAACACTTGTACACATTTTAAAGTTATTTTTCAATGTTATTATTATGTTATTTTTGCCATACAAATGTATCAAATGTAATGCTATAAATAAAATAAATAAAATAATAATATTTAATTGGCTATTTACATTTTTCTAATTTCAATTTCTATGTTATCTAATTATAAACCCGTTGTGTTTGTGTAAAAATTGTAACCCTTAATTTACATCAAAATAATGATTTAGTTCTAAAATGAGAACTAATAATTATTACAATAAAAAAAACACATAAATTTGTTTAAGACCACTTTTATTTTAAAACACTCTACCGGTTTCAGAAGCACCCTTCCTTCGTCAGGAGAATATTATAACTAAACTATGATATAGAATGTTAGGTGTTTGAGTGGGAGGTGAGCAAAGGGGTGGGGGTAATTGCGGGATTTCCGGAAAGAACAGAGCGGTTAATTGGAAAAATATTTAGAATGGGACTGAAAGATAAATTAATTTGGTTATTCAAAATACTAGCATTATTATTTAGGGATTTTCTGATTTCTAGTGCTTCTAAATTATCTAATTTTTTGCTTTTATTGTTACGGTGAAGAATTTTAACCCCTGTGTCCTTATTAAAAGTGTGATCTGTAGAAATTAGGTGATTAGCAAACTCTGAAAAATTATTATTATTTAAGCATCTTAAATGTTCGGTGATTCTAATGTTTATATTTCTAGTTGTTTTACCTATGTAGAATGAAGGACAATCATTGCAACATAGTTGGTAAATGCCTGAGTGGCTTAATTTATGATCTCTATCTTTTTAAACAAATTTATGTGTTTTTTTATTGTAAATTATGGCGAGCCACAAAGTTAGTGCTTTTTACAACTATGTAATAATTATTATATAAACACCTTATATAGATGCTCCTTATAAATTCTAGTATTAAAATTTCTACAAGTGTTTCCCTGAATGAAAATGTCACAATCGTCACAAATTAATTTATAGACCCCAGGTTCGTTAAAAAAAACCCTCGTCCGTGTTATTTAATGTGTATTTTTAAAAATTTATTATTAGAATATTGTACGTTTGGATATTCTCTGGCATGTCTTAATTATTTTATTTTTTTGAATTATTATTTAAAAATACTATTTTTCTTCACTTTGCACTGGCAAATTATAATGTCTAAATTTACTTTATTTACTTACCGAAGACTATACACATCTCTAATTTAATTTCTCTAATTTAAATCTATAGAATCTCTAATTTAAGAGGGTACTACCAGAGAAAACCAGAAATATGTCATTTTAGAAATATGTCATTTTTAAATCAGATTTTAGACGTATTGACTCTTTTCCACAAAAAATTATAAATAGATTTCAAAAGATTGTTCTTTAATCTAGCATTCGCATGTTTTAAATTTTGAGAAAAAATGTTTATTTTTAGTTTAATGAGGTTATACCATAGGTCGTTGGCAGATTTGTTAAATTTTCAAAAAAGATTTTGTATTATACCACACCCATTTCAAATAATTTAATCATGCAGTAAGATAAATCAATACATTATCTAGCAAACGCATTTTTAGAATTTTAATTTTAGTTTCAATAAAATCATTAAAAAATATATACGTACATGTGTTTCTTGACAAAAATTGGTCCATTTGTGTATTTATTTACGCACTTACAAACTAATATATTTCAGATTTTTTTAACATTCTTATTTAACTTCGACATTATTGAAAAATGATAAATACTTATAATCAAAAAATAATTACAAAAAATACATCATTTTAATAATTTTATCATCACGCCTTTCAGCATTTTTGGATGTAGGTATAAATTAAGGGTATTCTCAAAATATATTTAGAAACTTCACACCGATAGATGGCGTTAATTTCAATATTATCGAATAAAACGCTTTCTACACGTTATGCTTTTTAATATTGGGATGAATTATTGGTTTGCGGCCGTACATAAGGTATAGCAATCTGTTTAAATAGTTTTTTATACCTATAACTTTATAATATTAGAAAACGGCTGAAAAACACACAGTTTTACTACAAAATTAACACGTAAAAAATACATTTGCTACAACCCCGCGTGCGATCATACAGATTTTTTTTTACCCAACCGAAACATATTTGCGATAAACAGTGCATTTCGTAAATTTAACGCCAAAACGTACTAGTTCAAAAGAGACGGAAGACTAGAGTTTGTTGAATTTAGTAAATTAAATCAACACCCGGGGAGATAGAATAATTTATAAAAAGGGTCAGCTGAGTTAAAAGAGCATATATTGCGGTTGCTGGCGTTAACTGGATCTTTTTTATAAAGACCGCTTGCAAGACTTACTTTTCTGTCAACGATGTTCGGGCTACAGAGTCCGTATTACATGGTTCCAGAAAACTTTATTGTATTTTTTTCCAGTGATTTATATTTTTTCCAACGAAAAGTTATAAGTTTTATGGAGGTTTCCGTAAATATTATGTGTCGCTGTTGAAAATTTCGCACTCCTTCAACGCCACCTGTAGTTTTAATAGCCCTTTTCAGCGTGTAAAATTAATGAATTTCGACGTAGATACTTATCGCTTCTACAAAAAAACGTCAATAGTGGGTACTTTTTTCTTGTATGGAAGTTGTTTCTCCTTCAAAATAATGCACCACCTATTATAATTTTTTTTTTATGTCTTCCTTTCACGAAAATTCTTCGAGATGTATCAGTAGCATAACTTGCTCAATGAAGAACGCTGTAGTACAAATTATATTTTGAAATAATTTAAAGTGCTTGCCCACTTAAGAGCTATTCCGGTCATTTAAAATTATGGTCGATAGGTATTGAACCAATGTCTTCTGTTTCACTCCGCGCTCCCCTCAGGGGAACTGAGCGAAAGGGACAACTGCATATCCTAAATAAAATATCGAAAATACCTAAATAAAATCGTCAAAATCGATGTTTTGTAATCCCCATTTTTCTTCTCCAAAACTGGATCAATTTTAATTTTTTTTTCACTAACTGTATTAGAAGAAAATATTCTATGTCGGTACGTTTTGCTTTTTTTTTTCAAAATACATTGTTTAGTTTGTATACTGAACGTCTTTTGACGGCGTTTAAACTAGGCAATTTTATTCATTTTTGGAAGGTCCTAACTTCTATAAGAAGTAAATTATCAAAAAGCAATACGTACCGACACGCTGATAGTCAATATCTATATTATGTAAGCTTGCTCTTTGCTCTAGGGTCAAAATCCAGAGAGATAAATGGGGAATACGTTTGTATGGAAAAAACGCCGCTGGTATTTCCTCTTAAAGACCTCTAAAAAAGTGGAGTAATTTTAATCACTTTTAAACATTTAGTTACTATAATAGTGTTCAATGAGATCGCGAAGTCAGTATAAGTATAATATAACATAACGCAGCTATAAAAGATGTGGCTTGGCGTATTTCGGCATATCGCTTGTTGTACATTCCCAATGGCGAGCAATATGCTGAAATAGGCCTAGCCACATATTTTATCTGCGCGTGTGGTACCGCTTTAAGTGTTATATTACATGAAATTAAACAACTTAAAATACATATATTTTTTATTTGTGTTTAAGTGATATTAGTTACACTAAGTATTGGATAAAATCAACATAGTTTTATTGTGATATTACTCTGAATCAGAATAGAACGGTAATAAAAATAATTTTTTGCAAATTAGCGGGATAAAATGCGCTTAAATCGCCAGTAACTAACTAACTAACCATCACGCCGTTTCTCCGCAGGGGTGGGCAGAGAGGACGGACCGCCAAACAACTCGGTCTTGGCACACACTCTTTACCTCATTCACATTCATACATCGTCTCATACACACTCTTCTATTATTATGACTCTTGACATGGCCCGACTCAAGTATCTGATTCACTTGATCGTGCCATGTCTTCCTCGGGCGTCCTTTACTTCTTCAACCATTCACATTGCTACTAGCCTCAAATAGCCAATAATCGTTTTTTGTGAAAAATCACCTCAGTGGCGCTGTACAAATAAATATATAAATGAATTAATATTACTGGCTTACAACAAAGATTTACAATTATAACTAGTGACTTTCATATAAGACTTATAGCTTGTGAATTATGTTACTGGCTAACAACCACGATTTTCAATTATAACAAGTGACTTACATCTAAGCTCAAATATGATTGCAAACGCTAGTTTCTTTCTAATACCAGGCCTCATTTTGCTGACAACTTTTCAGTTTAATTTCAATAAAAAAACTAAATGCTTTATCGTGTTTAACGGGCTTTTCCCCCAACGACGCAAGCTGTATGTACCCTCGTACGTGTTTGCTTTTTTATATGTTTGTCAAAAGCGATAAATGAGTGATATCTGTCAAAAGGTTAGGATCTGTTCCTTTATATGTGTGCAGCTAATTTATCACACTAACAAAGTGGTGAGTATTGCTATATCTGAGAAATGGTTTCTCGTGTGCTCAATCCAGGACACATTTACAACTTCATTATACGTAATAAAAATAAGTTTATATTATGATTTTGCTAATAGGTAATAATAAATTAATAATAATATTATTATGAGACGATGTAGGAATGTGAATATGACACGATAGTGAAGGGTAAAAGAAGTCGGAGACGCCCGAGGAAGACATTTCAATTTGAGTGGCGGGTTAGGCTACCGCCGCCCCGGGAACCATTTATTAAAAAACCAAAATCTCCAACATACGTCACTCCAAGGGGTTCATTATGTTTGATGACTTAGCAGGGGTTCCCAGGAAAGGGCGCGAAGCGTGATGGTTACACAGTAAATAAATAAATTAGATGATAATTAAAGTAGGTACCTAGGAACCTACCTAGCAAATGTTTGTGAAAATAATAAGTATTTCACTCATTCTGGGATTCGTATCTTCCCAGAGTATTTGTAATTTTTATAAAATGCATGCCTAATGTTTTAAAATAACGCAAAACTGTGTTTGAGAAAATTGTGTTATTTATTTATTTTTACAATAGCTACAATAGGAAAATAATTTCCTCCAGGGCTTATGTCATCTGTGTGGATGGTCTTAAAAGAAAGGAAGGAGAGGATGTTCTGGGAAGGAAAAAGGCATGCGGCGTGGCTAGGAGGTATCTGGGGTCAGTGCAGTGGGTCCAGGAGTGACGGACGTATAAATCCATCCCTCTCACTGCGGAGCAAAGCGACGGGTCAAGAGAAGAGTGCAGGAAGCCTCAAATGGTCTCCCTCAACCAGTCCCTCCCGATCGGATTTATGGAAGGCTAAGCACCTCTAACTACCTATATCACTGTGTCTTGAGGTATTTTTTCGCAGAAACCAAGTGAATCAATTATATTATTTGAGAACGGTCACTCGAAATAACATGCGGATACCTATTCCCGCGCCCCGCGCCCCGGGCTGGGTGTAGCGGAGTTTAGCTACCCGTGTCTAACGTAAATCTGATGAAAAATAATTACTTTTGTTAATGTAATAACTTCGTTATTATAAGTCATATAACAGTGAAATTTTTGTTCGCGTAAATTTCATTATTAGTGTTATTTTTTTGTACTAAAATATATAACATACTATCTGTAGTTTTCGAATGCGGCTGAAAAACAGATTGTATGAGAATTGTCGCTTCTGTTTCACCTTAAAGCAAATTTGGAATGAAATAAAAATCGATATCGAGTTATAATTTTAAAAAGCTAGTACGGAGAATAATTAATCTTTCTCATTGTAACCGCCCTGCGCGATCGTAAGAACAACTTTCGATGAAATGTGGATTTTTGGCCGCTGGCTGGTTAAACTCTCTTAATCATTTCAAAATATTAGTTACCAATATAATGCTACGAATATTATCAGGGAGAATGCTTTTAATCTCCCATAGCGTCTAGCCCAGTCTAGCGGCGCGCGCTTGACTCATGACGTGATAATTGTCATTGTTTTGTTTTTTTGTATTACATTAAATACCAATAACCTAATTTATTAATATTTCATTTTATTTCAAAAATGAGTGCAAGCAGTGTTGAATATATAAGAGGAAATAACAGTTTGTTTGAAAATAAATTGATTATTTAAAATTCCTATTTTTTTTTTTTTTGTCATAAAAAGGAACGGATTGTCAGTGAACCACCACATTCTGAGGGCAGCGGCCGCCACTGTTATTGACTGCAATATGTTTCATGATATTTAATTCGATGTTAAAATTATTCAAAGGGGAGGGAACATTAATTAATCTCCCAAGTATGGCATGAAAAGCTGCTAATTTTTGAGGGATGGTGTATTAGATATAACAATAGGCCGTATTTTTTAAAAATGGTTATGCTTATACTTGCAGAATAAAAAGGAAATCCTTCAGCTCGCATTGATAATATTCCGAGTAAAACCTTATACTTGTAGAGTATGAGCATATCCTTCATAATAAGCATTTGGTTATTCATAAACGTTACCTTTTGCTCTAAATAAAAAGGATATCCTTCAATAATTTCGAGTGTGGTCAGTTGTAGACTCAGTCGCGATGATCAGTTGTAGCGATGGCAGATGTTGTTGAACTGAGAGAGATTAAACACTACAAGCAGCGTTTATCAATTACCTTTTCGTGATTAAAAAGAATTATATCGGTTCCATTTTTCAAAATCACGAAGCATTAGCAATTTCATCTGCTAGGAACTATTTTTGTGTACTTTTACTATCGCTGCTTGACGAATACATCTTCTCTGATCGAAGTACTGTACTCAAATAACACCGATAATAAATAAATACCGTAAATAAACAAACCATCGAAAACAGGTTAAAACCTGCCGCGGCACAGTCACAAGCCAACATGCCAACAACATTTTACTTATTATTGGAGGATATTCTTGCAAGTATAAGGTAATCATTATGAATACGAAAAAAAGGAAATGCTAATACTTCTACTTTTTTCTTCAACTCAAAACCTTATACTTTTACCTAATACAAGAATAACCTTCAGTTTTATGAATACGGCCCAATATCTGTATTGTTTCATTGCAAAAAATGTTCAATTCAAATTTATTTTTGACAATAGAAATATTCAAATCCAGAAAAAAATAGCAGCAATATTTTTCCAATTTCTAAATAACATTTATGTTGATAATTTTGATTAAAAAAGTTTTATAACGTGATTTATTTAATTTCATTTTATTATTTTCGTTTAATGATATTTCAATTTATTGAAAAAAAATACCCATTTTCCATACGTAAAACATAATTTCCTGCATTAAATAAATACGCATTAAATAGTAATATGACTACAACTGGAGTTTGCTAGAGCCTTACCTTAGTTTCCACCCTTTGTCCAAAGTGGCAGAAAATGCATATTTCTATAACCTGACAAGGCAAAGAAATCCATATGCTTGTTTCCTGAAATAAATAAAAAAATATATAAAAACATTCGAAAATCGTTAGGCGAGAGTGAAAACGTTCCAACTGGCGTTTTTGAGATAATTGAGATTGAGAAAAATAAGACACCAGGTAGTTTATTTTCGATTAACCAATACAGAAAAAAAAATCTGCGCTATTTGTCTGTAAACCGGTTTAGTAATAAGGTTTCAACTGTACCTAAATTTAGATGTTTTGGGTAAAAAGTGTTCAACAACAGTTGGAACCATTATTTGGAACATTTCAGACAACCAAAAGTTTAGTTCGATAATGTTCCAAATAACTTTAATAAAAACTTAATTTTGGATAAGATCAAAAAATGCAACCAAAATTAACGTTTTTTTTAAATCAAAAGGACATGTATTTTTTTATTACGTCTTTCAAACTATTTTTTATATTTTAGTTTTAAATTATAAAATATAGGCCTAACAATAAAGTATTCGCTTTATTCAAATTTTGGAGGCAACTGCGTCAATTATTTACGAGTGGTAATTATTTATAAAAATTATGTTTTTCACATGTATCATTTAAATGTTAAATAACAAATAAATATAAAATGATGTTGATGTTAAAAAATATAAAAATTAAACATTAAATAAACAAAGTGTTGAAAATGCATTTTTATGAGCGGACATTTATTTTGTAGACGACCGACTTAATTCAAAAACGATATTTAAATTTCAACCGAAAGAAAGCTTCCTGTATGACGTTTTCTTTTTATTTTATGTTTCATCTTATTGATATACGAGTAGAAAGTAGGGCTTTTAAATTAACATACGAGTAGAATGTAGGGAAAAATTATTTTTCTATTAATTACCATTACTTTATTACTCAAATATATTTGTAATAAAAGCAATGCAAGCTAAAAATGTTTTTTTTATTTGGTTCTTAGTTTAGTAATCAGTTTAGTAATCAATATTGTTTATTGAGCAGTAATTATAAAATACTAAATTTTATATCTTAAATAACCCCTAACCATCCATAAGCTTGTTTTCACGATAATATAACATTACTAGACAAATGTATGACGTATGAGGCGTACCTTTATTATTAATTATAAAAAGGTTACAAAATAAAAGGTTAATTAAAAAATACATGGAACCTTTTCGAACTCACCATATTCTAAAGTTTCACAGTAAAGGGTTCTGTCTGCCATTTTCTGGGCAGAAAATAAATGGTTATATATATTGTATTGTGAATTTTATATGTTTATTACGTAAATAAATAAATTACTAACCGTTTGCAATAGCAAACTATACAGTAGATTAGTCGAATTAATAAAAATAAATTAATTCAAAGTTCTCACAACTCTCATATCTCACAACTTTGGCTAGAGCAGTTAGAACCTTTTCACTCTCATCTAACGAAATATTGTTATGTATATATATCACTGTTCTGCAACGCAAATCCCTAGTTCAATGCAAGTACAACCTGTTCGTAGCGATGGAAAACCAAAAGAGAGCCTCTCCAATAGCCGTGCTACCTCCATTAGGCCGGTTGCTTACATTCTTACATCGAACACTGCCCCCGCCAACCCCTGAGAGGTGTGGCCTGCTTATTATTTATTTTCATATCGACGATTTCTTGCAAATTTGCAGGCGTAGTTGCCATCAAAGAAGAACTAATGTTTAGTGGCGGTACTTAAACGCCTACATTTTTTTCAGGTTCTCCACAAAACAGTTTTACACTAATACAATACGGAGAAGATTACAAAATTTAAAAAAATTGCATGAGGCCAGTTTTACTATATTGTGACCTTTGTCAAAAGATAGTTGCTAAACTCTCGATAAGTGACATTGAAGATGTCGATATTCAATGCAGAATCATCAAGTAGTTGAGTGCTATATTTAATGGCGCATTCTGATAGGCAAAAAGTTCAAGGATAATATATTAGGCTTGTTGAAAAAGTATCGATATATCGATATTTTTAATTCAATATATCGATATTTTTAGCCGATATATTTTCATCCGATATATCGATATATCGATACAAAATATCCAATATCGAAAATTGTATCAAAAACGATATTTTTTTAAATTTATGTATTTAAAAGTCACTAGAATCCAAAACCGTATAGGAACGAACGGAAAAAAGTAACTGTATTGCGTCATGACATCTGGCGGTTGAAATTTTAACTATTAATAGCTTACAAATCTATTGTCTTTGCATTAGTATTTGTGATCACTAATAATATCTCATGTGTGTAGGTACAAACATAGAAATTTATGCTATTTTTCGCCATTTTTTTCTAAGCCACTCCTATGTGTTGGTTCCCAATTGTCTATGATTATTGATTATACCTTGTTCCAAACACGAAGTCCTTTTTGACAGATTAATACGCCAATAGAATGTTATTGAGACACATACAAACTTTGTATGCGTCTCAGTTTACATATAAGTTAGAAGACAGCTTTTTAGTTTTTGATATTTTTGTAATTATTACGTAATAAAAATGAATAGTGATAAAAATACCTTCATTTTTATTGAGAGTTTTGTACATTAAAAACAGCACATTGTGTACAAAAATTACTATTGATAATATTGTGCTGAATACACTATTATTTTAAAAACGCAAAATCTCTTGAAAATTTGACCGATATGTCGATATTTTTTCCTCGATAAAATATCGACGTAGTTATTGATATTTTAATAAATATCGATACATCGATATTTTTTTTCACTTTCCCCATCCCTATAATATATAAGCAAATTTAGATGTATGAATATATCCACAAGTCATATTATGGAAGTATCTGTCATAATATCGAAAATAAATACGCTTTAAAAATCAGTAATATACACAGTCTAATCAACCTATAATCTTTCCATAATACCTTAAACATATTCTTGAATAATCTAATAATATAAATGTAAAGTAGGTGGACTCCGTAGTACGGTCTAGAAACTTAATTTATTTAAGGCGAATATAAATAAAACAAGTGTTGTTGATACCTACTTAACGAAAAACTTAGCTTAAGGTTTTTAAATATTTTTTTAAAGAAAGTATCTTTCTCCTTGCCGAATGAGATCCTCACATCCAATAGTGAGGCCTCCATCAAGGACTCACTCCGGCAGCTGCGAGAAAAGCTACATGCAAAGAGGCATATCACGCAAATAATCGACGTTAAAATTTGTTTCCAAATTGTGTGTTTAGTATAATAAGGTGGGTGTTTTGGAATTAACTTTTTGTATAAATATTGTATGTGTTATTTCTTTTGTATGTCTTTTCTATTATAAGTATTACTGATCCTTACCTTGGGATGAATCAATGCGAAGCAAATACAGGCTGTGCTTATTGACTGCTGAAAAAATACCATCCAATAGAATACCTTACATCGAAGTTCATTGGCACTGGAAATAAAATTATTAAAATAATATAATAATTTATGTCATATTTTCGCATCGATACCAGAATAAATGGCTCAAAAATTTAAAAACTGCACCCTGAACTCAAACACCTATTTAAACCAAGGAATATTCTGTATGTCCCAAATACTGTGATGGATCGGATAGTTAGAAAGAGTTCCAGATGACAACCTGACGCTGAAAATCATGGTCAAGCTTATTTCCCCGTGGAAGTGATCCAAAGACCAACTAATCAAGAGCACAATCCAATTTCTCGAACTATTTTAAATACCGGATGAATTCGTCTATCAATTTTCACAATAAGAATGTATACTTCAATGTTGTATGCGACAAAACTATTAATGTTGAGCTATTGGTGGAATATTGTTAGGCATGTCGTGCATCTTTTAAGTTAGGGATTATGTTAATAAAAAAATTAAGTTAATTGAAGTATTTGTGAAAATTGATAGACGAATTCATCTGGTATTTAAAATAGTTCGAGAAATCGGATTGTGCTCTTGAAGAATTGAATCTTGAAGAAGAATTGGTGAAACGGGTTTGTGGAATAATGTTGTAAGTTGATCTCATGACAATATCTCGAATGTAAATAATTTCTTACTAACTTTTAACACTAACAATGTCTTTCTCGCAAAAATAAAGTTGGTTGTTTTCAGGTGGGAAAAAATATAACAAGCAGTAATTGTTGAATGAAACACTAGTATATATTGAATTATTTGGCGGGTATTTGATAAGCCCCCATAGCTCAGTGGTCAGAGCATTCGACCGGCAATCGGAAGGACACGGGTTCAAGTCCCGTTGGCGGCAAGTATCTTTTCTCGGAAGTTTTTTCAATGTAAATGAGTGTTTCAGGCTGACAATTATTGCTTGTAATAATTGTTACCCTTTGTGCTATGCATAAAAATTTTGTCTAAACGTTAGTTTATAAATTAAAAAATAATAATTAAATGATTTCTTTATTTTTTTTTCAACTTTTATGGGAAAAACCTCAAATTTTTTTTTTATTAAATGCTGACAATATAAGCGAAACTCAATCAAAAATCTAAAAACAATAAAATCTGGAAGCAGAAAAAAATTATTTTTCTGTTTCCAGATTTTCGATTAAGTTTCGCTAATATTGTCTTCATTTAATTAAATAGTAAATGGTTTGATTTATTCATATAGCTTTTTTGGTCAAATACATCAATGACATGTTTAAATTTATGTTAGAAGAGCATGTTGCTTTTAGTATAGTACGAACTGTGTGTCCTCGTGAAAAAACCACCCAAAGCAAATATTAACTATCCGGTATGGTTCGGCAAATGTATATTCAATAAAATTAAACTCAAGGAATCTCTTCGCAGAAAATATAAGGCCACTAAGAGCCACTCATGCTACTCATTATTCTTTGCGAAGAGATCAGAACTAAAAAAGTAAATTTCTTTAAGAAAGAAACTTTACTTAAAATGGGATCAAAAACGATGTCAAAAACTTTTGGCAATATATCAGGTCACAAAAATCAAGTGGGGGTACTCATATCGCACTCACGGACGCGGAAGAAATCATCCAGTGCCCCGCTAGTGCCAGAGAAATTCGTGAACTACTTTCAATCGGTTTATAACCAAATCGTCGCCCGAGTTCTTAATTGTCCAAACTACCATTTGCGTATTTTACAGGAGGAGGTTTTCTTTGATTATTTCAATGAAACATTATGATAGGTGTGTAAAACGAAGCTATTTACGTAAAGGTAAAGGTCTCATAAGTTGAAATAATTCTTAATAAGGTGACTTATTATCGTTTTTGATACTTTATTTTTAATTTTAAAATGGAGATTGAGTAAGATTGCAAAATCAAAATAATTCTTAAGGAGATTGACCACACTAAAATGGAGATAGAGCAAATTCTGCATAAATATTTTCCGTACTTAATTGTGCAAACGACCATCTCAAGTTATATACAGGATGAGTTTATTTTCAATATATCTCTTTGTGATATCGACAATTGTGGTGGGATATATATAAAAACTTATTAATTATGTAGCTTTTCTGTCCCTCATTATTTTTTCTTCCATTTAACCGATTGTGATGAAACTTTGGGTAGTTATTGTGCGCTTGCACGCTAAAACTTCTATGTATAATGGTGAGCTCTGAGTTTATGAAATTTGCACACATATTCCCTTATTATTTTCTGTACCATTCATCCGATTCCGATGATACTTTCGTTAGATGTTTTACGCATGCCCGCGAAGGTTTCAATATATAATGGTGAGTTCTGGTGTTATCAAATTTGCAATTAAGTGAGTTCTGGTGTTATTAAATTTTCCTTCATTATTTCCTAAATTATTCATCCGATTGCGATGAAACTTTGGTGAGGTATTGTGCGCACGCCTGCGAAAATTTCTATATATAATGATGAGCTCTGGCGTTATGTAATTTTCATAAAAATTACCTTATTATTTTCTGCGCTTCCGGTGAAACTTTGGTGAGTTTTTGTACGAACGGCAGCGAAGGTCTCTATATGTAATGGTCAGATCTGGGGTTATGAAATTTGCTTAAAATTATCTTATTATTTCCTACACAATTAAACCGATTGTGGTGAAACTTTGGTCAGTTGTTGTGCTGAAACCGCGAAGGTTTCTATGTATAATGGTGAGCTCTGACTTAATGATATTTATTTAAAAAAATACATTAGGCGGCTCGCGAGTTGTTTGAAAAATGTGTGTATTTTACAAGGTTAAGTAATAATAACAATAATAATAACGTAGTATTTATATAGCGCAGTTTTGTGATGTTTCACTTCAAGTGCGCTTAATTATAATAAACTTAAAATTAACCTACAGTGTTCCTTACGAGTCCTTAAAAAATTAATTAAATAATGTGAAATAACGAATATACAAAAATATACAAAGCAATTCCTAAAGAACAATATTAACAACAATAGTGAGTGCTGTTTTGGCACAGGACAATATATAATGATAAACCATCACGGTGCTATTCAATAAGAATCATTTAAACTAAATTATATAGAACAGGAGGCAGTTAACATTTAGAAATAATACAAATTCAGAGTGCACATAAAACTATAGTAAGGAGTTAATCGAAACCAAACAATTACCAGAAACTTGAGGAACATGGCTTATTAAAGTATATTGAAAAAGAGTTAAAATTCATGAAAGGTATGATTTTTTAAATAAGTTTGTTTTTAAAGCTCTTTTGAATTCAGCCAAGTTCTGGATATTAGTAAGAGCTGAGGGAAGTTTGTTCCAAAAGTAGGGGGGAAGGGGGGGTGGGGAATCTGGGAGGCAGGAAGGATGGAACGAAGCGGAGGGAGTCGTGGGAGTGAAACAAGGGAGTGGCGACGGGGAAAGAGGAAGCGGGAGGGGGGAGGGGTTGGAAGGTGAAAGGGGAACGCGGAAGGGACCGTGGAGGGGGGACGGGGCGGGAACGGGAACGCATGGGAATGGACGTGCAGCGATAATTATTTAAAAAAATTCCAAAGCTATAATTGAAACACATTAAAATTTGTTAAAAATTTATTGAAATGCGTTTTCGTGAGAAAAATACAAACAATCTGAGAATAAGGCAGAGGGGACGCCTGAGGGGAACAGGGCGGGAACGGGAACGCTTTGAAAAGGTCATGCAAAGATAATTAAAAAAAATAATAAAGCTATAATTGAAACACATTAAAATATATTTTTTTAATTTATTGAATTTTTTTTTGTGAGGAAAATAAAAACCATATGAGAATAATGAATTAAAACATTTTTATACCGATTTAAATAATCTTAATCTTGAATTCATATGAAAATGGCGTTACCGCGTAACCGAATTAATTTAAACATAATTAATATGTTGAATGCCTATTGTTTGCATGTTTTTGTCTCCCCCGACATAAATACTCACTTTGCGTGATAATAAAGATAAATCTAACGGTTTGAATAAGCCGTATTACCAGACGGCCGGCGTAGTGCAGCGGTAAGGCGCCTGACTAGCATTCCGAAGGTCGCGGGATCGAATCCCGGCGTGGCAAATAAATTTTATTTGATTAATTTGTGTATTTCACAATTTATTCATTTAAAATAATATATAGTATATTTGCGGCACGTTCCAGAGTGGAAGATAGTCTCAGTATCGCCCTGGTGTAAGACCACCATTCAGAATTGAAACGTTGCTTGAAATGGCTTCTGCCGTGTTTGGTGACCAGATCTGAATAGCCAGGTACTTCCCCACCTTCCTATTCCCTATCTCCTTCCCCTCTCCACTACCTACAGCCCCACAACATACCCCAATTGGGGATGCCATAGTCCCACTGGCTCTAGACGGGAGCAGTTGGGAATCTTGTGCGGTATTCATGTAAAAAAAAAGCGGCGTAATTCATAAATAATAAAATATTTTTTCACAGAGTCAATAGTTATTGAGTTATAGTAAAAATCCAGGGAAAAACTCTTTTTTTTTTCATGTTCTTTAGCTAAAACTCAAATCCCAACCATATTTTTATTTTTTTGGCGAAACTCGGATCACCCCACAATACATAAACGAGGAAAAAATCAGAACTGCACCAGAATTTATATCAACAAACTGCCTAATGACTGGACTTATTCTTAAATGTCAAACAAAGGCTTCATACAAATACGGATAAACTGACAATTTCGAATCGAACTTCTAACTTTAATATAAAATGATAATCAACAAAACTGATTTCGACAATAAAAACTCTCGGAAAGGAGAACTGAGTTAAAACCGAAAAATGAACACGCTGTATTACAAAGTTCCTTGCCATTTATAAAACAAAACTGAAACGTCATTGATAAAGATACTTAAAACTAATACTAACCGCTCTATTTCAGCACTGCTGCGTATGTATGATCTTTTGTCAATAGTTTTAGACATTTTGTTGTAATTTCGTTATTCAAAAACTCACTTGTAATACAATTAAATGCCTTTTGCTTCCGCGTAACATACCACAATAACAAAAACAATGTGAAGTAAACAAACAACATGGCGGCGCGGTATCTTGGATCGGCGTGCTGTGATTGGTCGATTGGTGGAGTTTGACTACATTTTAAATTTTATTTCGAGGCAAATGAGATTGAACTAAGAAGGAGTTTAACTAATTAAGAACTCACTTTTAGAATATTGTTGTGGACATTGACATTTTAAAAAGCTTGTAATTAATTGTATATGACTCGTAAAACTATTTTTTATTTATCTTACGATGCGAAATTTTATTCTTAACATGATTGCATTTAAAACTCATTTTCGATAAAATGGTAGTTTGCACCATTAAGAACTCGGGCGACGAAATGTGTCCCAAATTTAAATACGGAGAGTCTCGGGCAAGAGGTGCCGAAATTTATAGTTTCAATTTCCCTTGAAAATTTTAATCCTGAGGAAGTAAAAATATGTATTCAAAACCAAAAGCCCGACAAGGCCACGGGACCGGATGGAATTCCACCTCATGTAATCATCATGTTAGCGGAGTATTTACATAAACTTTTGTGCTATATAATCAACCTCAGTATTGCTTCTTCCACCTTTCCCCAACTATGGAAACTCACCAAGGTGAGCCCAATATACAAGTCGGGTTGCGAAACAGACGCACATAATTATAAAACCCTTACGAAAAATTTTAAAACCCTTATTTGTGAAAAACTGACAAATAATGGGAAATCAACACGGTTTTTTATCAAAAAAATCTACTGTATCTAAACTCCTTGAACTCTCGTATATCATAATCGTCGTTATTTATACTGACTTTGCAAAAGTCTTCGACCGTGTAGATCAGTGGTTTGATCAGTGATTGATCAGTGATCAGTTGATCAGTGGTACCCAGGGGGTACGCGTACCACAGGTTGAACCAATTGGTACCAATTTGGCTTCGTTACCAATGTTGGTACCAATTTGGCTTCGCGTACCCCCTTCGGGGTACATATAACGTGGCACGCATGTAGAATTACTGGTTAAAATGTCTGAAATTGTGTTACACTCTGTATAAAATTGCACTACTTAATTGTGTTTGTGTGACTTGATTGTTAAATTCGTGTAATAATTAGAGTATTAAAAATTACAAATGAAACACGTCTTTTATTACACGTGTAAAAAAATATTTAGAGGGTACGGGGAACAACAAAGTTGTAGTGAGAGACAGGGGGTACGCCGCCGGCTCAAAAAGGTTGAAGACCACAAGTGTAGATCATGACGTATTCTTATGAAAGATCCATAAAATAGGCTTTGACCAACCTCTAATACAGTTTTTTGTGACATATTTAAAAAACAAAACACAGTATGTACGCATCGGTGGCCAAGAGTCCAGGGAATTCCCTGCATTTTCAGGAATACCTCGGTAATACCTCAATAACTTGGGACCTCTACTACTCTTGATATTAATTGATGATATTCAAGAATGCACTGTGCCACTACGACGTAAACGCGCACCAAAAACCCGATTAAATTTAATTATAAACTAATTAATTGATGATATTCAAGAATGCACTGTGCCACTATGACGTAAACGCGCACCAAAAACCCGATTAAATTTAATTATAAACTAAATAATGAAATATTGGCATCATTAAAATCCATCATTAAAACTTACTTTTTCCGATCATATAATACGCTTCTGCCGTTTTGGCCCCGTATCAGCAAAAATACTAAATACATAGATTTTTTGGAAGAAATGCAAAAAAAAAATTCTAAGGTGTCTTTATATGAGAATGAATGGTGAATACAGAGGATTTGTGCATCATCTAAATTCGCTATGTCTAATAGGATTGTATTAATATGTAATGCGTATAAAAAAAAACATTTTGTGGACTAACGTTGGGTGTGAAATTTTTAAGTAGATGGTTTTTCCATAAAATCGGCGTAAATTCTAATTTAATTGCCTTTCTTCACGACTTTTCCTCTAAAAGTTTGCGACAATTTTCGAACAAAATTCATAAAAACATGGTTAAAATCAAATTAGTATGCTCATCTATAATATAAAAATGAATCGCTAAATGTGTTGGTAAGCGCAAATCTCGAGATCAGCTGAACCGATTTCGCTAATTCTTTTTTTAGAATATTCCTTGAAGTACGAGGATGGTTCTTACGGAGAGAAAAATTAAGAAAATTGGGCAGAAAATTGGATAATTTCAGAAAACCCGCACGTTTGAAAGTTCGCGTGTTTGAGAATGACATTTTGCAAAATGTTAAATCAGGATTCTATTTTTGAAAAACTTTAAGGTGATAAATTTATTTAAAGTAGGTACTCCCCTAATAGCTTGAATCGAATCAAGAATTTTAGATATTTTAAATAGGTACCTATGTTAGGTACTAAATTTAATATACATGAAAAATGGAAATTTGAAAAAAAATTGTAAAAGGTGGCACGCGGGCCGTTTAAAAATTGAATGTACTGGGATTGAATATATGGAACGTGGGAGGAGGGTTGGTGGGACGAGGGAGCGGGAAAGGGAAGAGGGAATGCGGGAAAGGTGGAAGGGGAACGCAGGAGGAGGAGGGGGACCTGGGAGGGGGGAGGGGAAATCGGGAGGGGGGTTCACGGGACGGGGGAAGGGGGGGGGAAGTGGGGAGAGGGAAGGTGAGGTTGACGGAGTGGGAACGCGAGAGGGGAAGAGGACACAGGAGAAGAAGGGGAGGCGGAAGGGGAACGGGACGAATGGGAAGAGACACTCAGGGAGAAATAATTTCTTTATTAAATGGCATAGCAACGCTTGCCGGGACCAGCTAGTATTAAATAAAAAATAAATTTAAAAAACCATCCTGATAATAAGCTCTAGAAGTTTCACGAAATCATCCAGAAATAAGGTAATACTTACGTCATAATGGACGCATGTCGTTGCATAACCTTCTTCAACGACTTTTTCAGTTCACTTTTATCAAACCCCCGCTCGTATTCAATGTGAGATATTTGATAAATCAGCACATCGATGTGCGCAATGATAAAACCGCAAAAACTGATGAAAAGGAAATTATACATTATCGATGCCAAACACATGAAACCGATATTAAAACTTCGAGTAAAAATATCAGCTTTAAACATGGGTACAATGATTTCGTGCACACCAAAAAAGTATTTTTGGATTATTGGTACCAAAATAATCAAAAAAGTAATAAGAATGTTTATTCCTAATAACATGTAAATGGATTTCAACACGGACTTCGTTTTGTTTTCAAGTTCTTTTTGATATTCCTCTTCTTCCAGTGTGATGTGGTTTTTGAAGTAATCCAACACAGTTTCGAAAAATTTTCTGCAGAAGAATACAAGGCAGTGTTTTATGATACAGATGGTCATATTGATTTCAAAAAAGGTGACGAGTATCACGTCTCCTGATGTTTTGTATTGTTGGAAAAATGAAATCGTCACACAGATAATCAAATATATAATTTGTATTATGATGCAGGCGGTGCTGATTACTTTCTGGAAGTGAATTTTTACGTTGTAAGGATTCCAACCAAAAAGCCACAAAGGTATCACTAGGAATTTGTAAGATTCGAAGAAGCTGATAGACATGTTTCCAATGTTCTTTAGAATTTCAGTAGAAATTGGTATCTGGCAGAGAAGTTTCAGGATTTACACAGTAAAAAGCATTTGGTAACAAAGGTCCTGCAATTTTTCTTTATCTACGGTGTTTTACAAAAAAAAAATCCAAATCTCTGCCCGCGGTGTTCTCAAATTACGAAAAATTTCTTGAAAAACTTGTTTGAAACTTTCATTGAGATTTCACAATTATTTAATACATGACTTTCAAAATAAATATTTAATTTCACAAAATTTTTCAGTCACTGGTTTAATACTGTATTCTATTATTAATCCGCAAGCGATTTTTATTCCGCGCTACTTGGTAGGAGCCATATCAGATAATGAAGAATTTCTGTATTGGTTATACACTTTATAGCAAATAAAAAGGCATAACTATGACGTGGTGTTTTGCATAACGACGCTCGTTTGTTATTGATGTGATACTTAGCAAACAAGGGTAACAATTTTATTATAAAATGAAAGGGGTTAAAATATTATACACTGAGGTAATTGTGGGAATATCAACTGGTGGGAACAAATTCATGTATTATTAAGTGACACCGGGCAAGAGTCTCACTGCCCGGAGCACTGAATGCTGAATGACGTGGCAGAGGAGATGGATAACAGGAAGTGAAAGGTTAAGAATCACTGACTTGCCAATTCAGATCTGATCACTTATAACTAAAGCCATTTTAAGCAATTATTCGATTCTGAACGGAGGTCTCCTAACATGGCTAAGGATTCTTTTTCTAGTTATTTTCGAAGCTTACCTAAGTACATAGATGCATATGATTATTTCATTTTCTAAAGCATTTTAAGGATTTTAAAATTGTAACGAGTCAATCAAAATAAGCTGTTGAAGCAATTATGAAAACACAGTGCTGCGATTCCATGTGATACTACAATAAAAAACTAAGTTTATCGATTTTATGGCCGTATTTTGGTAGCAACGGCTTCGGTATTCAGAGGCTTGCTTTTTAAAATGTCAAGGTTGTTTTTGTATACATATTTTTTTTGCAATTTCGCCTCACGATTGGGTTATCTTCCGAATTCACCTTTGCATTTTTTGCAAGGATTTTTCGATTTTCGGGTGGCAATATTATACTAATCACTTTTCTAAAAATTAAAACTTGCTAAAATTGCAAAATTTCTCGTGAAAATTTAAAAACTGAAAATGAAGCCACAAATTACAGACAGAAAAATTTTAACGGTTATCAAGAGAGGGATTATTTCAAAGAAAATTTAGAGCGTTTTTTTAGTTTTGCTAATTCAATCTGCCGAAATTTCAATTATTTGGGCAATTTTTTTTTTGGTCAATATATTTTTACTTTGTTTCTTGACGTGTGGACCACGGCACTGTGCAGCGGTCTAATTTTACCATTATCAACTCCACAAAACGTAACAAATAATGAAATATCATCATCATCGAAACTTCCGCTGTCGACATATTTAATTAACCAACACCTCTGCTAATTCAAGTAATTCGCTACGTTTGGTGATTTAGCAGGGTGCATAAAGTGAGGAATGTGGAGGATGCGTCCGCTCATTTTTGCGTGGCGGGCCTGATTTGGAGAGAAAGGTTGTGGGACAATTTTGTTCTAAAAGCTTAAGTTTAAATAGTTTTTTTCAAAGGTATTTATTTATATTCTTCTCGATTTTAAAGTTATCTGGAAGGAGATTATATATGTGTACGCCCTCGGGGTCACGATTTATAGGATTTTAAAATAGTATAACTTACCAGGGATATACCATTCCTATAAGGTCGCGGGAATTTATTAATCATAAGATACAACATATGTAAACAAATAAGCTTCACTAAAAATCACAACTGACTGTATAAAAGATCTAGGGGTACTTTTTGATTCTAAACTCCATTTCGATGCGCACATTGAGAATATTGTGAGTAAAGCTTACCGCATGCCAAGATTTGTCATCAGAAGCAGCCGCGAATTTCTAAAACCTGAAACTTATCTTCTACTTTATTACACGCTGGTTCGTTCTCAACTTGAATACTGCACCTCCATATGGACACCACTTTACGGTGTCTATAAAGACAACATTGAAAGTATTCAAAAGAAATTTCTGCAATACCTCAATTACAGAATGAGCGCACCTAAACGGGGGTACATAAATATGCTCTCGAATTATAACGTCTCCACTCTAACTAACCGGCGAACATACCTTGACCTCATGACTCTATATAAAATCTGCAACAACGTTATTGGCTGTCCTGATCTACTGAAACTAATAAACTTCAAAATACCACCCAGAGTAACAATGCTTAACGACTTATTCCACATTAGACGGACGTGTACAAATGCTGGTGTCAGGGATCCAATAAGAAGAATCGGCGAATCGTTTAATCAAAATCAAAACAAATTGGAGGCTGTTTTTCTACAAAGTACAATAACTTAGACAATACTTGGTCTATAATTTTAACTACCTTTCTTTTTTTAAATTTCTGTATGACATTATTTTTTATCTATATATTCTTGGTCTTACCATCAAAATTTTTCCAAAAACATTTTGTAAACTTTTATAAGGATATTGCGCTTTTTTTCATCTGTCTATTTATAAAATAATATTCTTATGTATTTACATACGTCTTTTCCGTATTTATAAGTAAAAATATTTGTATATGTTTTTATCTGCTGAATGTTAATTCGTGAGAAATAGTTTGGATGCAGGTGAATTTTCTATTAATTGTTTTGTATGTTCTTGTCAATTGACATCTATATCTGTATTTTCTCCTTAATAAAAATAAAAATAAATAATAAAAATAAATACTTGCCTAAAGAGATTGGATTTTTATTTGTAACTTTTTACCTATTTGGTGCAAGTTTAAAATTATCAACCGCGACAATAATCAGGAGTTAGGTTAACAAAATACACGTGTTACCGATCCCAATACAGATTCCACAATGGCGTCGTTGTGAGATTCTCAGGGCTTCGAGAACTTCTGGTGGTGTGGCCAGTGTGTGGAGAAATTATGATACCATTGTGAAAATAGTTGGTTCGCCACATATTAAGTCGCTACGTGCTACATCGGCACACATTAATATTACATGAGGTCAAAGGGGGAGGGGGGTCCAGCAAAATCTTACGTTCCTTGAAAAGAATATATGAAGTGGCCTATCTCACCAAGGGGGGGTTTAGATTGGAAGAAAAACTGCTCACGTAATTAATGTATGCCCCCTTATGAAATTAAAAAAAAAAAAGTTATAAACACCAAGTTACTTTCATTTTTATAGATCGGACCGGGTACGGTCGTCCACAGACTGGTACAGGGAAATCATTTAAAAGAGATTCGTATTTATGTAGTGTTGTACAATTGAAAATAAGTAATTAATGTACGGTACACAGTTATCGAGATTGTAAGTGGTAACATCTACTGTTACTAAAAATTCCTCCAACTGGTACTGTTCCCCAACCAACAAAGAGCCGTCTCCAGGGCCTAGAAGCAAAAAACCCGCGGCATCCTCCCCCACACCACCAATAAACTTTTTATAAAAGTGTATAGAAGTTATATAAATTAAACTTTTTTACGTGCCAATAATAATGGGATTGTTGCAAAGAATTTTTTTTCCAAAATTTATTTTTAGGTTTACTATTTTTTTGGCGGAGGGAATTTGAACAAATAAAGTAGGTTTTTGACAAATTTAATAATCTTTAAAACGGTTTATTTACATTGCTCCTCCAAAACCTTCATGCCAAAAAGTGTGGGATATAGACATTTATATTTGGTGTAAGTCGTACGTTGTAACAAAAATAATGAAATCAAAAGTATGTATTTAGAAGAAAAAAAATCTCACTAAATATGTAAAATATAGTAGGTAAAATCTTTTCAATATTCAAAGTATCTACAATAGACCATATATATATAAAAAATATTCAATCAAAGAAATACAGCTAAAAAATTACATTTCAATATAAATATCAAAATCACAAAATTTAATACCAAGCACATTCAAAAAACCTATCTATATCTAGGTGTAAAATATTTCAACAAACTCCCTTTAAAACTAAAAATTATCGAAAATAAACGTAAATTCCAAATTAAGTTGAATAATTACCTGAAACAATTCTAAGAGTTCACTGCTATTATTAATATTTCATTTTAATCAAGAAATCTGTTTATTGATACATATCAATCTGACATCTTTTGATATTAGTTGTATAGAGGGATGTGTTTTATGGAGGTCACCAATTATTTAGGCTTATAGATGGTGACGATTATAGTTGAATGATGTGTTATTAATGATGTGTTATGTGTTTTAAAGTGTGTGGTAAATCAAAGAAGTAAGATGTCGGTACATTACTTACAGGTTTATTAACAATTTACAACTTATGCATAATTCCTCTATATTTTAATATTTTACAATAATAATAATATGAATGGCAAACAAACACGATATGCAAGTGAGTCTTGACCGGGAGTTTAAAACAGAATGATCGGCAGGTTTTTAATGCGGCGCGGAGAAAGTTCTTGTGACTTGAAAATGAATCCGACTGGCTGCTTGGGGACCAATCGAATAGCCAGCCGACTGCAATTCAGTGTCCTTTGTTCGACCTCCACACTTGCAATATTATTATTTACTTACTCAAATGATAACATATACTTGTGCATGAATTCCCTCACCAAACACAAGAGCCTTGTCTCTTTATGGTGAGGAAAGGCAATTATTATATTCATTTTACAACTCTGTTGAACATGTAAAAAAACGTATACTTTTTGTTCAAACATACATACAAAAAAAATATATATGTAAATAAATAAAAAAATAGTAGGTAAATAAATTTTTCAGATTATTTCTATGAATTTTTTTGGCAGATTCTTTCTAAAAACATCTAGTTATCATTAAAATCCACGATTGAGTCAATAGGCTACTTGCATGGATTTCATAACGACTTGGAAAAAATCGTGTGGATAGATTTTTTTACTAAGATTTCGAAAAACTTTGTAAATTTTTTTAGAAATGTACAGTTTTTTTAAAATAAATAAATTCATCACTTGGGCCCGTGACATCACTTCATGAAAATGTCCCGTCTCCGAAAATTTTCCTATTAATTTTGTAAAATTCCACAGTGATTTATTTTTTTATATGGCAACATTTTGCTTTCAGGCGTATTTTTAAATTTGACATTTTTTAACGTTCACTAGATTGATTGTTTGTTCTCTGCGAACTTATCATTTGGTTTGACTTTTTGACAGATGTTATGAAGAGAACTCCGTACATTTTTCGCTGTCTGTAGGTGTTTTAGAGGTATAATGGTAGTGGAGCTGATTTTAACCAAATCAAATTTTATAATATTCTTAATATTATTATAATTTACAAGTAGTACAAGTATATAACATTGGATTTAGTAATATAGACGTTGAACATTATAATGAATTATGATCAATAAGATGAATCAAGAAAAAAAATATTTTTGAGATGTAATATTTTTGGTATGCCTAGTTATTCTCCTGTGCCCTTTCTTGTGTTAAACGTTATTTTTTTAAATGATTATCGGCTATGTAATTATCGTTTTTTCGCACCCATAAAATTATGTCCCGTCTTTCCGGTTTATAAAAAATGGTCTGATTTTTCGGATTGAAATTTTCAAAAAATCGCCAGGGTTTCAAAAAATCGATAAAAAAATGCAGAATGTCTTAGAATATTTGCCTTAAACCGGAAAAAAAATTTAAAATGTGATGCAAGTGGCCTATTGCACCAAGATCTTTGTAATATGATTTGATAGGTATTGCTAGTAATCTTAAGTGTCATGTTCAGTCCCAGAGTAGACAGTGCAGCTTCTGCTTCCCTTTGAAAGATTAATTGTTCTACGTTGACCTGTACCTGTAGCATTTCAGTCACTTGTCGTGAATTCATCGTACAAAAAAATAAAATTGACCTTACCGCTAAAGTTGTAGTTGGACGACCTAATACAAATTTTTTAAGTCTTAAAAATAATGTTAATGTCCTTTTTTATTAATCTAAAATATAAATTACTTGCATCCCTTGTTAGGCATGGGAAAATTTATACTAGATATACAAATTAGCCGAAATAAATTAAAATGTGAATCTCCGGTAAGCCCTCGATAGAGCGATAATTTCTCTCCTTAAAAGGTATGATACCAATTTATTTTTATTTTATGTGACATTTTTGGAATTATTACAAGTGAAGAATAAATAGTCATGTCAGGGATATCTATTCAGTTTCTGGTATCTTTCCGATAAAAAATCCTTCCTAACTACTGCAGCACTTTTTGCCATAATACGACACTATTTAAAATGCCCCGAATTGCTTTGCTGCCAATTTTGGTGTTTTTTTCTTATATGTAAGTAATTAAATAAAAGTTTACGAATTTATAATTTTTTTTTTTAAATCCTACGTATATGTGACAATCGTCAAAAGATAGGTGAATGTATGGAATGTCACTCATGTATGGAATAATAGGATGGGGTGGTGCGCTTGATGCTTTTATAAAACCTTTACAAACAACTCAAAATTATATTATCAAAGTTATGTATAATAAAACATTTTCGACAGATGCTTCATACAAAGAATCTAAACTTTTCAGTCTCCGTAAACTATTTATACTGCAAACAATGAAATATATCTTTAAAAACATAAACAAATTCGAAAAAAATGTAAACAGAACCAACATTAGAAATAATAATGTATTCTTTACCCCCCAAACACACACAAAACAAATGCAAACTCACAGCAGCTTTATTGGACCTCGTACCTTCAATAGTTTACCAAAAAATATTCAAGTTGCAACTAAATTTCCGCATTACATAAAAGAGTTAAAATTATGGCTAAACCATACATATGTAAAAACTCTATTTATTTAGTTTTGTATCACTTTATGTATGTTTCTAAAAACTCTATTTATTTAGTTTTATATCACTTTCTCACAAACTTTTCACCTATTATTACAATGTATATCATTTATTATACTATACACGTATTTAACCGTACACTATTGTTTTTTTTTTTTTTTACATGAGCTCCACGCAGGAGACCCTGAGGAAAATAATTTCCCTCAGGGCCTATGTCATCTTTGGAGATGCTGTGTGGAGGGTTTTTTTTGGGAAAGAAAGGAGAGGAGAGTTATGGGAAGGAAAAGGGTTTAAGGGGTGGGTAGGAATCTGGGGTTCAGTATGTCCTGGTCATCCGCCTCCAAGACCTAGACAAACCTCACCCCATGAACCCGGGCACCCCTGCTAAATCACCAAACGTAGCGAACCACTTGGGGTGACCTATGGCAGAGGTGTTCGTTATCCAATAAAGGTTCCCGGGGCGGCGGTACACATTCCCGCCTCCCAAATTGCTTACATTTTTTGTACAAACTGTTAAAACAAATTTTGTTTTTGCTTTATATAACACTGTTTGTTTTTTTCTAGGTACTAAATACAACTTATTCTAACTATATTACCCACGCACAGGCTGCGTCTTAGTGGGTTCCCACACTATTGTTATGATTTTCAAAATATGTAAATATAAATTGTGAAATATGGGAAAAATAAAGGAATTTAAAAAAATCATTGGCTATATATAGAACTATGATAGGTTTGTATGTCTCCATATAAAAATTCAGAGATATGATTTTTTTAATGTGGGCGAAAAATATTCAAAATGATCACCAAAAAATCTAAGCAATCGGAGAAAAAAAAATGAGATTGCGCTGTCGCTCCAGTGGCTAAACATGAAATCACAAGCATCATCCTACAAATTACTCAAAGCCACTTTACAAATCAAGATGTCCACAACTACAAAAACAATAAAATCCGCTCTCCTCAAACACACACTACAAAATATGGGATTAAATATAATATTGAGATAAGATAATATTGCCTTCATACTACACATATAATTCACTTCCAGATATATGTACAAAAGCTTCCGGCTTCAGCATATTGGAATACTTACAATAGAACTATAAATCCCCAGTTTGAAATATTCTGTACACAGTTTATCGTAAACACACATAGTTATGTTCCGTAAAACACCTATCATACAGGGCGTAATAAAGGTTAGTAATTTATAATTTACTAGTAGACCCGGCCACACGTTGCTGTGGCTAACGAAACACAACGCCATTACCCAACCTTTATAAAATCCACACCACCCGCTTGCCAGCTGCCCGCTGCCTGAATTGAATATTTGAATTTCTCGACTTTTCTATAAGCATGTTTTTATACATATAAACCTCCCTCTTGAATCACTCTATCTTTTGGTGAAAACCGCATGAATATCCGTTGTGTAGTTTAAAAGATCTATGCGCACATACATTTTGAGCGACTTCATCAAATAAAATAATTCAAATCAAATACCTACTTACTCTAGGACATCTATTTTCCAATTTCTTCCGTAGAACGAATTTCAAAAGTGACTATAGTACGGCCCGCCAGCCGTTTTAAATCACACAAAAATATGTTTTCTTTAAATTTCTCGGCTTTTCTCTAATATAATTTACATTTAAATATAAACATGTATATATAAACATTCCTCTTCAATCAATCTATATATTGGTGAAAACCGTATGAAAATCCGTTGCGTAGTTTAAAAGATTAACGCGCACATACATTTTGAGCGACTTCATTTTATACTATGTAATGATAAACAAACTTTACAAAAACTCTTCTTGTTTATCGTTGTAATAGGTACCTAATGATAACAAAATTACTTTAACGGCTTATACTTTGATTAATTTTTAATTTGATTGTAATTAGATACTCTGTTATATTATCGAACTCATTTGTCCTCTCCGCGATAGTTTACTGAAGCATCTGACATTATTTGTTCCTGAAATGTTCCATGGTAGCAGTATAAAGTATTTTGTCTTCTGAATTTGAATTCTACAGAAATTCTGATGATAAATGTAATTGGTCAAAATGGAATCGTTTTGAATATTAATTTTAGTTCGGTACAAGCCGGTAGCGCGTATTTTTGTTTGAAATCAACTTCGCTATTTTTTTTTTTTTTTTTACAATAATAATGTTACATTATCAGTTTTATGGTACATTATCAGTTTTATGGTACATTATCAGTTTTTATGGTTACCCAATCAGTAGAGAAATATTCTCGGGTCTAATTGGGGAGCTAGTCTATGTACATACTTATATTTAGAACTGCTTATAGATAATTTGTTACAAAAATGAAAATAAAATACTGTAAGATATTAGAAAAAATTGTAAAATTAGAAAAATACATATTATTATAGAAATATAATATCAGCAGAATATTGGAAACAGATTGTATCTGAAAATCATCGATACAAATAAGATAATCTGTTGCTTATCTGTATAAATACAACGCGAGTTTTTTTTTAAATTTAAGATAGTTTTTCTCACTTTTTATTGCATTGGGTAATTCGTTATATAGCTTTGGGCCTACGTATTCATTTATTTATTATTTATTTATTTATTTATTTACGGACTTACGTCCAATTTAAAACAAAGTATCACGAAGTATAGAAATGAACAATGTAAGGATTCGGATGGTACATGAAAGCAAAGACAAACAGTGAAAATAGAAGAAAAATAAGTGTCAAGTCACGTCAAGACCTTGCAAAAATTAGGGTGAATATTACATATCTTCATTTGTTTAAAGAGCGACAGAAATCATTTAAGCTAATACCAAAAAAATCAAGGTCTTGACGTGAGTTGACCAGTCTACACATTCTGGACAGTGGTGAGTTATAACCATAGTTAGTCGAGTGCTGATTGAGGAAAAGCAGGTCTTTATTTCTGAGTCTACGAGAAGGTATATTAAATGTGATGAGTTGTAGTAATGTAGGCGAGTCGATTAAACAGTTAATAATTTTGAAGAAACAAATGAGATCAGATTTTATCCGACGGTCTTCTAAAGGAGAAAGGTTTAGAGTTTGTTCAATTTCAGCATACGAGAAATTGCCTCGCTCTAATCCTAGCCTCCAAGCAATTCCCTTTAGGAACCGATGTTGAACGGATTCAATATGACGAATATGGACAGCATAAAAAGGAGACCATATAATACAAGCATATTCAAGATGGGGGCGAACCAAGGAGCAGTAAAGAGTTCTTAGGGTATTTATGTTTTTGAAGTCAGAAGTGGTTCTAGTGATAAAACCAAGTAGTTTGAGAGATTTATTAACAATCGTATTTATATGTTCCCCGAAAGAAAGCTTGCTATCAAGAGAGATACCAAGATCTTTAATAGATTGAACAGTTGTTAGGCAATTATTATTTAATTTGTATTCGAAAACAATCGGATTTTTAGATCTGTAGAAGGACATAATTTTGCACTTATCGATATTTAGTTCCAAGCAATTAATTTTACACCAGTCATTGAAAGAGTCAATATCTGATTGGAAAAGAAGGCAGTCATGGTAGTTTTTGATTATTTTTAGGATCTTATTGTCATCAGCAAAAAGCCAAAAGCGTGTGTGAGAGAAAATACGAATAATGTCATTTATAAACAAGTTGAAGAGAAGCGGGGCTAAATGTGCTCCTTGCGGTACGCCGGATGTTACTTCAATAATAATAGACTCAATGTTATTTATTTTAACTCTTTGTTTTCTATTGCTTAAATAAGAATTAAAGAAAGATAGCAATGGGTTTCGTATACCTATAGCATATAGCTTGGCCATGAGGATAGCGTGTTTTACTTTGTCAAAAGCTTTAGAAAAGTCGGTATATAGAACATCTACTTGTGATTTATCTTCTAGGCCATTGACTACGGTGTTGGTGAAGGAGAGTAAGTTTGTAGTGGTAGATTTAGCAGATCTAAAGCCATGCTGTTCCTCAATCAGCACATTTTTGAAAATAGGTGTTATTTTTTTTGTGATTATAGATTCAAAGATTTTAGGAATATGAGATAACATCGATTTAGGTCTATAGTTTTCTACGTTCGACCTATTACCCGATTTAAAAATAGGTCGTATATAGGAAACCTTCCAGGAATCCGGAAAAGTGGCAGATGATAATGATAAGTTATATAATAAACAAATTGGCTTAGATACAACAGATTTACATTCTTTCAATAATATTTCAGGTATACCATCAGGACCAGTGCTTGTTTTGCTGGGAAGATTTTTTAAGTAATTGAAACATCTACAAGTGTGATTTCGCAATTATTAAGGTCAATAGTATTAGCATATTTAAGTGGAGGGATGGTGCATATGTTATCAGTATAGACAGAGGAGAAATGTTCAGCAAAAAGGTTGGCAATATCGAAATCGTTGGTGGCGTGAGTATCATTAAAAAATAAACTTGAAGGGAGATCGTTATCAATACGTTTTTGTTTAATGAATTTCCAAAATTGTTTAGGGTTAAGATTTAATTTTGTCTCAGTGAGTTCAATATAAGATTTATAACACAAGTTAGATTCAATTTCGGATAATTCTCTTAACTTAGAAAATTTTTGATAAAGCGCTAAGTTGTTCGTTAATTTGAATAACTTGTGTGTTTTCTTTTTTTCCATAATCAAATGCTTTAGTTTCATACTGAACCAAATAGGAAATTTAGGCTGGGAAAAAGTTCCCCTTGGAACGAACAAATCTATAGCATGAGTTATACATTCGTTGAATTTAAATACAGCATCGTTAATATTGTTGTTTGATAACATACCTTCATTCATAATGGTGTTGTGCAGCTGTCGTGTTGCATCTAGGTACATATAAGTTCCCAGATGTTCTAGGTCTTATATTTCGTGTTGAGGACACTTCAGATTCTTTAAAAACTGTTAAAATAGCGCTTTTTTAAATAGTTTTGAAACCGATAGGACCTTAAATTTTTCAAAAAGTTCGTTGGTTGGGAAAATTCTTGGTTTTTTAATAATAACATTGATGATCATTTTTTGTGTCGTTACTATCGGATAAAGATTATTCTTATAGATGCTTCCCCATGCGATTATGCCGTACTGCAGTACTGACTGCACAAAAGCAAAGTAAACCATTTTAATATTTGAATGACTTAGGATATTTCTTAAATGTATAAATATGTAAGTAAGTTTTCTAATTCTTTTGACACAGTTTTCGACATGTTTCTTAAATTTCATGTTACTTTCTATAGTGATCCCTAGATATTTGACATCTGTGGTTTTCTTTAGGATTTTACAATTATCGTTACATTCTCCTCCTTTACACGAACGACTGTGCACTATTACTCTAATATTGAAGTCAGTTACAGGATCAGCAAGGTGAAAAGGTAAATATGATGTTTTTTCTACATTAAGACTAAGTAAGTTATCATCAAAGCATTCCTTCAATATGTTAATGTCAGCATTCGCAGCTATATTCACTCCTGTCCATGTTATTCCTTCGATTATGATGACTGTGTCATCTGCATATGAGATGACATTTCCATTAAGAGGGAGACTGAACATGTCATTGACATATATAAGGAAAAGTATAGGCCCAATTACCGTGCCTTGTGGAATTCCATATTCAGAAGTCAAGGGTTCACTTAATGAATTATTTAGTTTAACGTATTGTTCTCTATTTTTTAAGTAACTCTGGAACCAAGATAGAGCTTTGTCTTCCAGTCCAATTTTCTCTAGCTTAGCGATCAGCCTACAATGCGACACACTATCAAAAGCCTTTTTTAGATCAATAAATATTCCCAGACACTTCCGACGTCTATCTAAATTCCCCATAATTAGAGAAGTCAATTTTGCAATGGCATCATGAGTTCCTAGTTTAGGTCTAAAGCCATATTGGTTAGAATGCAGAATTTTTTTTTCTTCTAGAAATAGGAATAGTCTCCTTTTAACTATTTTTTCAATTATTTTAGAAATGTTAGATGTCAGAGATATTGGCCGGTAGTTAGTCATTTCCTCTGGGTTGCCAGATTTAAAGATCGGACTAATTACAGTTTTTTTGTAGTTATTTGGAAATCTTCCAGCAGAAAAACTTAAATTAATGATATGCACGATAGGTATTTTTAGAAAATCTTTAAGATTTTTTATGGTTTCTACTGTTATTCCATCATATCCCGGCGCTGAGCCACCTCTCAGTGAACTAATTACATTTAAAACTTCCGGTTCCGAGGTGGGTTCAAAAAATAGCATTTTATTTTCTGTTAAATTTCTCTCAAAAACCTCAGTGGTTTTGTTAGCAGCTAAAGGGTTAATTTGTTGTGCTAAATTTTTTCCAACATTTGCAAAAAAATTATTAAATAAGTTCGCACATTGAGTCGGCTCATCTTTTACGTCTATGTATTTAACACATATAAATTACACATATATTAAGAACCCATACATTATTAATATTTGTTATATACATATATTATGCTATCTGCAGCTATAAAACTGTTTTTTTTCTCTTTATTGTATAATGCTATACTTTTTACTTACCAGCTTTACTTCTATGTACCATGTGAAAAATCTATTTATGTTTTCTTTGTCATCTAAACACACCCGTATGCACTAAAATATAAAAAAAAGTAAATGTATGTAAAAGCCCATAAGGGCGTTAATGATTAATAAATAAAAATTCAATGTAATACGTTAAAAGAATATTTTTATTTCATTTAAAAATGAAGACATGTAATTTTTTTGTAATATTTTGTTTAAATTTTCTCTTCTTTTTCCTGAATTTATAATCATCCATAAATGAATATTCTTGTTTATTTCATTATTTTTTTTTCTTTTGTTGTTTATTCTATTTAATCTGCTTCTTCTATTTTTTAGGTTGATATCAAAATACCTATGTATAATTTACCTATTATAAAACCTTTTTTAACCGTTCTAAAACGAGTTTTGTAACTTATTCGGAGTGCTCTAGCAAGAAATAAAAACAATTAAAAAAATATATTCGACCGTACCGTCTTATTTTCTGTGTCCTCGACTGCTTCATATTTTCAATGGCACGAGAGTCAAATATGAATCTGTGCAAGGAACGAATACGTATATACCTAGATTGTGTATTTGATTTTCGTTATTTGTTTTTGGGGTGTTATGCCGTGTTGCGCCACCTCCTTCTTTAGCCAACGTTTCGAACATGGTTGCAGTGTCCATCATCAGGGCAGAACCGGTAGATGTGTAATTTTTAGTGGTGAAATGTCTGCTTATTTACTTCGAAGCGATACCGTGTCGCCAGCTCCACTAACTTTCAACGCTACAAAATAACTGTAACAAGCAGTGGCGCCATTGCCGCGGAACGGAATAGAAAGTTCAACAAATCGTGGTATTTATGCTAGCCTGAGGCAAGTCTGTTTGCGAGTTGCCGACGGAAGTGGCTCTATCTGTTAACGAATTCTAAAATTAGAAATCATAATGGTAAGAATATTAGAATTAGAATTACAATGGTTAAAGCACATTTAGTTTAAGTATAGATATAAAACAAAATGGTTTACCACGAGCTGGCATTGCTGTATACTTATACATGTTTTTTTTTGCATTTAGCTTTGGTGTAGCCATCAATTAGCAGATACCAAGAGCTATTGAGCTTAGCTCCGTCGTCTCTATTAACAATAAAATGATTTTTCTAGATATTAGAATTAAAATTACAATGATTAGAGCGAATTAAGTCAATATAAAGGTATAAAACAAAATGGTTTACCACGAGCTGGCATTACTGTATACTTAGACATGGTTTTTTGCGTTTAGCTCTGGTGTAGCCGTCAATTACCGGATACCAAGAGCTATTGAGCTTAGCTCCGTCGTCTCTATTAATATTTAATGGATTTTTGTAGATTTCAATTGCCTCCGTAATCAGGCGTAATCACCCCAAAAACAAATAACGAAAATACTTTTGGCCGTGAAAAACTTAAAACGTATCTGTGTATTTGATATTTGGAAATCGACGGTATGTACGTTTTGACAGACAGTATGTACGTTTTGTTTGTTCGGTGCGCAAATGGGTAAAACAATCGTGCAAAATATTATTTAAAAAAGTAAGTGTTATCGAATTCTGGTTTCGTCAGTACTTTATTTCTTTCAGTACAGCGTAGTAGGAAAAGGCCGAATGCAATACCTGAAAAAGAAATATCATTTATTACTTTACGATATTTTAAAATATATTTTATTAGGGTTAGTACAGCACCATGGTAACCCCCAATTGGGGTATTTTGTGAGGCTGAAGGAAGTGAGGTGCTGAAATAGATTTGGGAGTGAAAGGGGAAGTATCTGGCAAATCAAATATATAAAGTCACCAAAGACGGCTAAAGCCATTCAAGCTACGTTTCGATTTTGAAAGGTAACACTAAAAGTGTCATCCACTCGGAACGTACCGCAAAAATACCTTGTATTATTTTTAATGAATTAATTGAGAAACGAAAAAAATTACAATTACATGAACAATCGTGCATGCCATGCCATCTTAAACCAATAGAGAGAGCGTTAGTTGGTATTGGTTAAATGTAACAGTAAAAATATGAGGAATGCTATTGGGCAAGTAGGTTAAGAGGGATTAGATAGATAGAGGTGGGGAGTGGGTAAGCAGGAGGGGGAGGGGAAGGGTCGAGGGGGAGGGGGGAGAGGGAGGTGGGAGGGAGGAGGGGTGGAGGGAGAGGCGAAGGGAGTTGGGGAGGGGAGGGAGGGAATGGGGAGGGGCGGTGGGGGCAGAGGAGTAGGGTGGGAGAGTGGACAGGGAGGTGGGTGGGAGGAGGTGGAGTGGGAAAAAGCTAGTCAAATATATAAAGAATAAAATAGTTCAAAGAGAATTTTGTGTTCACGTCGGAGAAAAAGCATTAGAAAATAAATTGTTTTACATTTTTTAAAGTTGCATGATTAAGGTTGTTGAAAGGACCTCCAGAAGTGTGAAGTGGCTTTTGAGAATTGCTTAAAGCCACGAGAATTAACTTTCTTTCCGGGGGATCCATTTCTGGCCATGGGGTAGAATAGTATGCCAAAGATATTTCTTCACTCTTAAAATCCAAAGATTATATTTTTAATCATTGAAATAAACACTGTATTTAAAATATAATTTCCGTCTTTAAAATTCGAATAAACTACTTCTGTTGAGGAATGTGATCCCTACTCCTGCAAGGAGTAACATCTCCATAAAATATCAAAGGCCTTCCGATCGTATCTCGTGTCGTAATATTACGTAACATAAATTGAACATATCAAGATTATAAACCAATCATACATATCTGAATATTATACTGTCAAGTGGGAAAGGAAGAAAATATTTACAATCAACCAGTCAATAGCGTTTTTTTATAATTCTTTGCATTGTATAATTAGAAGATTTTTGACCACCAATTTACTTTAGAGCCTTCAACCAGCCAGCGGCCGAGAATCCAAATTTCGTCGAAAGATGTCCTTACGATCGTACAGGGCGGTTCCAATGAGAAAGTTTAATTATTCTCCGTACCAGCTTTTTAAAATTATAACTCATTATCGATTTTATTTCATTCATAAATTATAAAAATTTGCTATAATTTATACCTACATCCAAAAATTCTGAGAGGCGTGATGATAAAACTATTAAAATTGTGTACTTTTTTAAACAATTTTTTGATCTTAAGTATTTATGATTTTTCAATAATGTCTAAGCAAAATAAGAATGTAAAAAAATCTTAAATATATTAGTTTGCAATACCGTAAATAAATAGACAAACTGAAGTATTTTCGTCACAAAACACGTGTGCGGATCTTTTTTAATGATTTTATTTAAACTGAAATTAAAATTCTGAAACATAGGATTAAAATTATTAATTATTATTATTATTAATTATTTAACATAGGCCTGGTAGGAGACAAATGTCTCGGCTGCGAAATATACGAGAGTGGACCGGCATTAGAAATGTGGAGGAGCTATTCCGGGCAGTGCAAGACGGAGAGATATTTGCAAGAGGACGGGGGGACCTGTCAGGGCACACAAAGAAGAAGAAGATACATAGCTTTCCCCGATAATTTATTGTTTTATTTTACTGCATGATTTACATGATTTGAAATATGTGTTGTATAATACAAAATTTTATTTGAAAATTTAACAAATACGCCAACGACCTATGGTATAACCTTATTACACTAAAAATAAACATTTATTCTGAAAATTTAAAACATACCTTTACTAGATGAAAGAAAAGTCTTTCAAAATTAATTTATAATTTTTTTGTGGAAAATCAATACGTCTGAACTTTGATTTAAAATGACATATTTCCGGTTTTCTCTGGTTGTTCCTTCTAAATTTCAAGCGACCTCCCAGGTAAGTATGGTCCTGTTTTCATTAAATTTTAGGCAGCATCGCGTTCATTGGTCAAAATTTTGTACACATATTTTCGTATCGGTGATCAATGAACCGATGTATGCAATTTTTAGCCATAAGTTGTTTATAATTGTTTGCCTAGCTTGTAGTTTTTTAGATTTTAGAAATGTATTATAAGTTTGTACAGCGCCCTTGAGGTGATTTTTCACAAAAACGGCGGTATATTAATCATCCAAATATTATTATTATTAAAGCAAGTAGATAGAAATCCTCAACGAAGACGAATGCACCAAAGGAAACCAGAAAATATTTCACAATTCTTTTGCAATAGGTAGTTACTGTTTTTTAATTATCATAATAAAATAGTAATATTATATAATACAGCCATGTAGTGATAGATACTTGCCTTGTTTTCCACCTTTTGTCCAAAGTGACAGAATAAGCATATTTCAATTATCTGACCTGGTAAAACAATGAGCGTGTTTGTTTCCTGAAAGGCGTAAACAGTATTAGAACAATGTGCCTTTTATTTTAAGTAAGATTTTTTTGGTGTTCTTTAAAAGCAGTTTCAAGCAATAAGAATGAGGCGAGGAGACGGATGGTTGGTACTTAATAAATTGACACCAATAGTATTGATCCTTACCTCTGGATTAATTAATGCAAAGCATATGCAAGCTGTGCTGACTGATAACTGCATAAATAGTATCCAGTAGAATGCCTTACATCTTAGTTCGTTTGCCCTACAAGTTAGAGAAAGGAAATGAAATAAATACCCGCCAAATTATGCTTTTCGCACCTACTCACGGCAGAATATGAATGAAATGATACGTGAACTGAAATATATATTGTGCATGAAAACCTTATAACTTTCTTTAGGTCTAAAACACTGCGGTGATATAGAAGTTTAGAAGACAACAGGACTCTGAAAATCGGTTTTAAAAAATGGGTTCCCCGTTGTAATTCCACAAAACAAACACCACTAAAGTCATTGCAGGCAACGATTCAACAATCTTTCTCAAGTAATGACGACCGGCGTAGTCTGGCGGTAAGGCTATTGACTCACAATCCGCAGGTCGCGAGATCGAATCCCGGCGTGGGCAAGTAAATTTTATTTGATTAATTTGTGCTTATTTCACAATTAATTCATTTAAAAATATATATATACCTAAAGATAATTCTCAGTATCGCCCTGGTGTAAGACCACCATTCAGAATTTAAACGTTGCTTGAAATGGCTTTAGCCGTATTTGGTGACCAGATCTGAATAGCCAGGTACTTCCCCACCTTCCTCTGCCCCACCTCCTTCCCCTCCCCATTACCTTCAGCCTCACAACATACCCCAATTGGGGATGCCATAGTCTCTCTGGCTCCAGACGGGAGCAGCTGAGACTCTTGTGAGGTATTCATATAAAAAATAATAAAAAATCATATTTCCTTTCTATCGCTACTCCGTTCACCTCACAACATCCCCCAACTGTTCTGAGTCAGTTGGACAATTAATATTAATATTAACTATGATTTGAAAAAAATTGAAAAGCTGGAGGAGGGTACCTGGCATGAGAGTGTTTTAACACTAGGAACACGGCGTACACCAAACCAATACCCAGAGCCAGATGAATTTGGGAGACGGTATGGGTACCGCCGCCCCGGAACCATTTACTGGATAACCAACACCTCTACCACAGGTCACCCTAAGTCGTTCGCTACGTTTGATGACTTAACAGGGGTGCGCGGGTTCATGGGGTGATGTTTTGCCAGATCTTGGCGGCGGATGCGTCTGCCCACCAACTTCGTGGCGGGCCAGATCGATAGAGACTTGTTAAGGCAGGCCTTTTGACCTTTACACTCTACCACTTTACCACTTTAGACTCTCTCTCGCACCGCAGTTGGGGAATGGATTCAAACGTCTGTCACTCCTGGACACACTGACCCCAAAATTCCTACCCACCCCTCATACCTTTTTCCTTCTCAGAACTCTCAATCCTTTCATTCTTTAAAAAGACGACATAGGCCCAGAGAGAAATTATTTTCCGGAGTGGAGCTAATATCAAAAAAATAGAGAAGTACAATAACTTCGTTAAGAGAATTGGAGCAGGCTGGAAAGGCCCGAGGACTGAAGGTGAATGGCGAGGGACTTGAGCCAGTTGAGAGAATTTGTGGAGGAATCCAATCCCACCGTGAGATGTTGTGATGTTGAAGAAAATAATTTATATGTTGATCGATAGGTAAAATACTTACGTCAAAATGGACGCATGTCGTTTCATAACCTTCTTCAACGACTTTCTCAGATCACTTTTATCAAACCCTCGCTCATATTTAATCTGAGATATTTGACAAATCAGCACATCGATGTGCGCAATGATGAAACCGCAAAAACTAATGAAAACGCAATTATATATTGCCGCTGACAAACACAAGACACTCAAAGTGAAACTTTGAGTAATAATATCAGCTTGGAACATGGGAATAATGATTTTTTGTACCTCAAAAAAGTATTTTTGGATTATTGGCACCAAAAAAGGCAAAAATAACAAGCAAGAGTTTAATCCTAAATATATGGAAATTGTTTTCATTGCGGATTTGGTTTTATTTTTAATCATGGTTTTGTACTGTTCTTCTTCCGGAGTAAGATTGTTATTAAAATAGTCCACGACGGTTTCAAAAGAATTTCTGCTGAAAAGTAGACCGCAGTGTTTTATAATGGCGACGGTCATATCGATAAAAAATAACATGATGAGTATCGCGTCTCCCGATGTATCGTAGTGCTGGGAAAAAGAAATGATCCCGCAGACGATGTAAAAGATTAGTTGTGTTATGAAGCAGGTGGTGCTGATGAATTTCTGCAAGCGAACTCTTATTTTGTAAGGATTCCAACAATATAGCCACAAAGGCATCACTAGGAATTTGTAACAGTCAAAGTAGCCGACAGCCATCTTTCCGGCGTTCTTTCCGACTTGTAGTAGAAAACTGCAGCTGGTAGAGAAGTTACAGGTATTATACCCTCAGTCCCCAGTACAAAGCATTCAGTAATAACAGTCCTACAATCCCTCATCATCTACGGTTTTTTATTCGCGGTTTAACTTTCTTTTCGCGGATCAAATGAAGTTTTTTAAATTTGAACTCAAAGAAATTTATTTGTAGAAAATACAAACATACGTAATTGATAACAGAATAATTAAAAAATACAAGAGTTCAGTTCACACGCGGTAGAAGTGAATCCCGTGAAAGTTTTCACTTCAATGACAAATTCATCTTAACTTAACCGCGGATTTTTGGTGACCGCCGCGCCGGAACGAAAGATAATCTTTAATTAAATGAATACAATAATAGCGAAACTCAAACTCGTGACGTTTGCCCAATGTTTGGCAAACGTCACGCAATGTGGAAACTAGAGTAAAGGAACACATAAGATGCCTAACCAGTTCAGGGTTTTCAGAATTCGCAGAGCACTTAATTAATAAAGACCACACTTTTCGGGATACGGGTATTAAAGTCCTACACAAAAATGGGATAGGCTTAAGATTAAATAATTTAGAAGCATTGGAAATAAAAAAAATCAGTGAATACAAAGGCTGAAATCATTAATAATCAACTAAATTTAATATTCAGCCCTATTATAAGTATGTTTCCCATTATCCCACTCGCCCCTCCCCCACTTCCCTCCCACAATTGACGCACTGTCCCACTCTAATTTACTGTCTCTTTCTTTCACAATTTGTATATATATATATATATATATATGTGTATTTTCCTGTATTTGTCAGTATTTTTATATTCAGTCCTAATGATGGTACGGAGGTACCGAAACCGGTAGACGAAAAAAAATAACAATAAAGTGACGTAATACAAAGTATTTTCTTTTTATTTATTTAATACAATAATGTATTGAGTCGCAGATACGAAATTGAATTTTTCAGCCTTTCTTGAAAGATTTGGGTTTGTTCATGGACGAAACTATTTATTTATATTCATATCAAATACGTACGGGCACAAACAATGAATTAACCTTAATATTTTAAAGCGTAACACGTAAAAAATATTAAAAACCTAAAATTATTTAATTGGCGCTATCTGTGGCGAATCATCATAACGTACGTTATAATCTACGACTGCCGATTACAAGAGCATGCATTTTTAAAATACATCTATTTGAAATTCACTTTTGTTTTCTTGATTGAACAAATATACGAATGAACCGGTATCTTGGCAATGGAAATTATTCCATTTCCCGTTATCCGATCGGGCTGAAACTCAGCAAATAGACTCGTTGTAGGTGACAATTACACGCAAACTCGGACATTTACGCATTTTTTAATAATCTAAGAAATTAAAGCACCTAACAAAGGAAATAAATGTCGTCCTTACCAACTGAGCATTTGGTCCGGTTTGCAGCACGATTGATGCCGATCACTGAGTAGGAAGGTTCAAATCTCAGCCAAACCAAAGAAAATATCTGTACCCGGGTAGCATACGGATGAAAGTCCAAAAAGGTAAATGTACAGGAGAGCCAAAAACTTTTTTTTCTGTAACTATGGTCTTATAACTTCTTCGGTTATCCATACTGACTGATAACAAAAAAAGTAATATTAAATCAATCAGTTTTGTTTTAAAAACGGGCAAATAAAACGAAATATTTTATATGTAAAGCCTTTAAAATATTGTTTAAAAAAACGTTACAAAAAACACGGACTTGAGTCCTTCTGCTTCAAAATTAAATGGAATATTTTGTTACGACATATGGTGCATGAAAGGATCAATGAAAATTGTTTATTTATTTATTTATCCTTAGTACATTTACATTACAAAGGTATAATATATTGTCCTCCACACTAGGAGTTCACCTGTGTTGTAGAGGACATATTTCAGTTGTAAATTATAAATTGTAAATTGTGAATAGTAAAACAAAAGTGTTAATAGTTAATATAAAAAGAGAAACAATAAAAATCAAAATATAAAATCGACTTCAATTCGACAAAAATTATAAATTAAAAGTTTAAAAGATTGTAGCCAGTTTCTTGGGTTTTTTTTTTGTATTCAATAATATTAGTTGTTTTTTATTGTGTAGGAAGAGAATTGTATAGTTTTATAGCCTGGTATCTGTAGTGTTTTTGTCCAAAGGATGTGTTTGTTTTTGGTTTTTGTAGTTGGTGAGCATGTCTTGTTCTAGTATTGCGAGAATTTTGTGAAGTGTTAAATGTGGATAAGTTCTTGTAAAGGAAAGTAAGTATTTGTTTTAAATATAATTTTTGAATTTTCAGCACTGGGAATTTTTCGAATATGATTGAAGTGGGTGTTAGTATTGGTAACTTAAGTATTACTTTTATTAGGGTTTTCTGAGCTTTAAACAGTGTATTAATGTATTTTTTACTGGCAAAGCCCCAGGCAATAATGCCGTATTTCATTATGGATTGTGCAAGTGCGAGGTATATATTTTTTATATCGCATATGTTTAAAATATTTCTCAAGTTATTAATAAAGTAAATCAACTTGTTTAGTTTTCCTATTACCGAATCTATGTATATGTTTATCCCATTTTATATAACGGTCGAAGTATATACCAAGATATTTAATATTTTCCGTTTGTGTAATTGGGGAACAATCGCATGGGGTTTGTGTTGATATATCAATGGTTGATTGACAGGAATGTATTTTAAGGTGGATGTTATTGGAGGGTTGGCCTCTCGAATTTATGCTGAAAGTTATGAATTTTGTTTTATCTATATTTAAAGTTAATAAGTTAGAGTCGAGCCATTTTTCAGTAATATTTATGCCAAGTTCTGCTTTTGGGATTAATGTTTTCCAGTCTTTGGCCTTAAAGAGTAACACAGTGTCATCAGCAAAACTATAATTTCCCCGTCTATTTGGAGGTGACATAGGTCATTAATATATATAAGGAATAGGATTGGACCAAGTACGCTGCCTTGGGGTACTCCGTAGGATACTTGTTCCTTGTCACTACATGTGTTTTCTATAGAGGTATACTGTGTGCGATTTCCCATATAGCTTTCAATTAATTTGAGTTCTATTCCCGTGATTCCGATGTTTTTTAGTTTATCAAATAGGTTTTGACGATTATTTTTTTTTTTTACATTAACTTCACACAGGAGGCCCTGAGGAAAATAATTTCCCTCAGGGCCTATGTCATCTGGGATGCTGTGTGGAGGGTCTTTTTGAGGAGAGGAAGGAATGAACATTGGTCTTGAAGAGACCCATGTTGTAGGAAGGAGGAAACACAGAGGCCGGAAAATCATTCCACAGCCAAGCTGTTGAACACAAGAACGAGTCGAAGAAACGACCCGTTCTCATGTGACAAATTTCAACCGTGTACAAATGTTGGGCACGCGTTTGGCGTGTTTCCCGACTATGCACCGGTGCCGAAGGGATCAATGATGCTAGTTCCTCGGAGCATCTTCCATTGTAATACCAGTAGAACAAGGATAGCATTCCCACCCGACGCCTGTGCTCTAAAGATTGCAATCCGTCCGTTAAGATGGGAAAATCAATCAAACGGACCGCCCGTTTCTGTACAGAGTCGAGGGTATTTTTTCAGGTATTTTGGAGCTCCAGACCAGAGGTGGCTGCCAAATTCAACCGTGGGGCGTACTTGTGATTTGTACAAGGTTAGCAGTTGTGTACTATTAAAGTATCTGCGGGCTCTGTACAGTACGCCCAGCTTTTGGGAGGCTAACTTTACTCTGGCTTCGATGGATCCCCCATACCTGAGCTGGTCACTTAGGGTTACACCAAGCATATCAATGGAGGTCCTGTTCGGAAGATTGCTTCCGTTGAAAGAGACTAGATTTTCATTTCGATCCCTTTTAGACGTAATCAGACAAGATTGGGTCTTTGAAACATTAAATTCAACGAGATTATTTTTACCCCAAGAGAAAACACTCTCGAGGTAACCGTCCATTCTTTGCTTCAAAGCCCTACGAGCTGTTGGAGTTTGTGAGTCCTTTGGGGGCTTGTCAAACAAAAAGCTATCATGAACTGTACTGCCATCCGCATAACAGTGAATTGGTGCACATGACAAAAGGTCATTGATGTGCAACAAAAAGTCGGAGACAGAACCGATCCCTGCGGGACGCCAGCATTTATCGAGTGTGAGGAAGAGGTACCGTCTGAATCGACCTATCCCTCAAGAAGTCGGCAATCCACGTACACAAGGATGCGGGAAGTCCGTAAGAATGCAGTTTGTTGACAAGTCCTCGGTGCCAAACCCGGTCAAAGGCCTTGGAGATGTCCAGTGCAACCGTTTGGGTCTCACCGAAACGTTTCAGGCATCGCCCCCAAACATGTGTCACATACGCGAGAAGATCACCGCACGAGCGGTTCCGCCGGAATCCGTATTGACGGTCGTTAAGAATTTTGTTCTTCTCGAGGTATGTGAGCAGTTTGTCGTTGATCACACGTTCCATCACCTTAGACAGAACTGATGTGATCGCTATGGGGCGGTAGTTGGCCGGGTCGGAGCGGTCACCCTTCTTTGGAATAGGATGGATAACCGCTTTTTTCCAACCACAGGGCACAAAGCCAGTCTTCAGGGACATTTTAAAAAGCTTCGTCAAAATTGGAGGTATTTCGGCAGCGCACCTCTGCAGTACCAGGGCAGGTATTCCGTCAGGCCCACTAGCTTTATTAACATCAAGCCTTCGTAAAACACGGAATACTTCCCGATGCCGGATCCTCAGCTTTTTCATACGAAAACCGCAGTGAGGAACCGACGTCGGGACAGCACCTTGGTCATCGAGGGTTGAGTTATCCGATGAATTGAATGAGGGTTGAGTTATCCGATGATGAATTGTGTCAAACGCTTTTGCCAGATCTAGGAATATTCCAAGGAATTTTTTGCCCTGGTCTATATTTGTTTTGAGGAAGTCTGTTACAGAGGTTAGCGCATGTGAGGTACTCATATTTTCTCTGAATCCATATGGATTGGGTGATAGTATATTATTTTTGATGAAAAAAGTTAACAGATTATTTTTGATATGTTTCTCAAGAATTTTTGAAAGTGTGTTTAAAATTGTAATTGATCTGTAGTTATTTATTTCTTCCTTGTTTCCGTTTTTGTGGATTGGAATCACTTTGCCCGTTTTTAAAATTGTTGGGAAAATGCCTTCTTTAATGGACCGATTTATTTACCGTCTAAGGGTCTTAATTTATTAGCGCACTTCATATCCTCCTTAGACATTTACCGCAACCCGCGCTGTGTAATTCGAAGAGTTTGTGATGACTTCTGTTAATTCTTATTATGCACGATTTATAAACCGCGCCACTTGGAAGGAGCAGGTATTTATGTTTTGCATATTATCTATGACGTAGTTTAGCAAGGGAAAAGCCATCTGCAATACATTTATTGATATTAAAATTCCTCCATTAAGTGTGGGACAAAATAATAGTCTGTGAATCAAACAGGCCTTGTTTGTTCTTATTGCGAAGTTAATACAAAACCGAGGTAATTTTATTAGGTAGGATGCAGGCTGCAAACAATTTCTTTTTCATTATTTTGTGGGAAAAAATTAAATATTTTTGAAAACCGACACCACGTCTTACTGGCCGGACTCATCGGATCTATCACACCCAAAATTGCTCATTAAAGTGCTGGATGAAATGGGGGAAGGGATGGGGGAAGGTCAAATTAAAATAGACCCATATAACTCTTGAAATGATTTAATAATTGTGACGATAACATAAATGTTAAAAATTAATTAATCAGATTCATGGGAGAGGTATGTTCAGGTCTTGACGGTGGATTTGTCTGTTACCGAGTGGCGAGATCATCTGACCTCTCCTGCAGGACTCATACGTCCTTCACTCCTGGGTACAGTGAAACAGACACCCAAGATTCCTACCCACCCTTTGTAACTTTTTTCTTTCCAGAACATCCTCTTCTTTCTTTCCTTAACAACCCTCCACACAGCAACCCCAAATATGGTAAACATACTCCGAGGAAAAATATTTTTCTCACGGCTTCCTGTGATTTGAACCGGCCACCTCAGAATTGCTGGTCAAGAGCCTTTTCCCCCAACCACAGAGGTGGTCTGGCTGGCCGTCTGCGTCTGATGGTTGAGATCTCGTAAACAGGTTAGGGATGTCGAAAGTGCAAAAAAATATCGATGTATCGATATATCGGTCAAATTTTCAAGAGATTTTGCGTTTTTGAAATAATAGTGTATACAGCTCAACATTATCAATAGTAATTTTTATACACAATGTGTTTTTTAATGTACAAAAATCTCAATAAAAAATTAAGGTAATTTTATCAGTATTCATTTTTATTAGGTAATAATTACAAAAATATCAAAAACTAAAAAGCTGTCTTCTAACTTATATGTAAACTGAGACGCATACAAAGTTTGTATGCGTCTCAATAACATTCTATTGACGTATTAATCTGTCAAAAAGGACTTCTTGTTTGGAACAAGGTAAAGTCAATAATCATAGACAATTGCGATTGGGAACAAACACATAGAAGTTGCTAAGAAAAAAATGGCGAAAAATCGCATACATTTCTATGTATGTACCTACAAACATGAGGTAGTATTGGTGATTACAAATACTAATGCAAAGACTATAGATTTATACGCTATTAAAAGTAAAATTTCAACCGCCAGATGTCATGACCCAATACAGTTACTTTTTTTCCGTTCGTTCCTATACGGTTTTGGATTTTAGTGACTTTAAATACATAAATTTAAAAATATATCATTGTTGATACAATTTTCTATATTGGATATTTTGTATCGATATATCGGATCAAAATATATCGGCTAAAAATATCGATACATCGATATAATATCGATACTTTTTCAACAAGCCTAAAACAGGTACAGCTTATTCCTGATACTATTTTCTACTTATGACATCGGATTTTTAATGTTTTATAAGAGATTTGTAACAAGCAGATAAAAACTCCCTGTCGCGGGTTTTGTTCTTGAAGGCGGCTTTTTGATATTATACTGTTACTGTTATCTGTTACTTATTGGCTTTTTTACAACAGGCGATTTCAAAATCTCTGAAGAGTTTTGCCTCATTTGTATATACAACAGCAATTATTGGAATGTGTGCCAAAATTTATTTATTAAATGGGTACAAACCATTTGAGCATGCCTACACAATATATGTATGTCGTAATGTCGAAATGTCAAAAGGTTTGAAAGTGGATCGGGAAATTGTGTACAAGATATTATATTGTGTTTTATATTTAGGTCATTATAACGTGTTGCGCTCCCTCGTTTAGCCATCTTTTCAGACGGCATTGTGTACACAATAGACGTGAGCAAAATTGATTGACTGAATTAAATGAATAAATTTAATCTTGTGACACACTCGATCTTATTCTCAATTTTAAAAGGAATTGATTCTTCATTCCTCATCTTTGGCCTTGCATCCTAAGATTTTTAACTGCACCATAAGTTTCTATTTTTCATTTATTTTACTGTTAAACTATTTCAATGAATGATGTGTACCGTAAACGATTTAAATATTATAATGTTCCGTAAATATTTCTCCCCACTTCTGTTTTCTTTGTTTTCTGAATTAGATAATATATATATATATATATATATATATATATATCTGTTTTTATTTTTTTTTTTAATTAATTGAATTAAAGGAATGAATAGAAGTAATCAATTCAGAAGATCAGGAGAATTAGACTGAATTGATTCACTCCTACACTTTTACTATTGTTTACCACTTTAAAAAATATCATTTTTACTATTGTTTACCACTTTAAAAAATATTAATTGAAGCAAGTTCTTTATTTTCGACTTACTTTGTCATCCAAATTGAATGAATTCATACGAATATATTCGTGGAAGTTACAAAAGATTTGCTAAAAAAATGTTATTCGGCTCTCCGGAATATTTCGTGTTTTGGACTTGCATCCGTGTACTTTAGACACAGAAATAATATTATACAATTAAAAAACTCCCCTATTTGTCATAACTGCAGAGCTTCCCGAGCCAAGGTAACTATTTTATTATAAAACAAAGAGGAGAAAATATTATGAGCTGGGAAAGTTTTGCACATTTCCTTTATTTCATTATATATTTATAAGAGACGCCGTGCAAAAATCTTCTTTCGCACAATTATAAAAACGACGCCATTTCTTATCAGCAGCGCTCAATTCTACGGTCCCATACTTCGCTAAAAACTAAACGAATTTCTTTAACTTCTTCAAATTTTGCAAATGTAAGCACTCCCTTTCCACCTCTCGCCCCCCCCCCCCCCCTCCCCCTTGTTGATCTTCTAAGCACCTCCATTTTCCACCTCTCTCCTCCCCCATTACTTCTATTTCTACCAACGCTTGTCTTTCTATATTTGATCATTTAGTTTTAGTACATATAATGTCCTGATGAAGAGAACATCGTTCTTGAAACATGCTGACTTTTTAAATAAAGATTATCGTGGTAAAACAAAATGTTTTTAATTATTTCGTGAATTTCTTTAATTTTAAGACTCCTGCAGCTTGCTTCTTAACATGCCAATATCAGTGTATCTATATATTTTTTTTATTATTATTTATTGTTATGAAGTTTATTTTGTAGAACTCCATTTAAATTTTTTATTTATTTAATGATATTATTATTCAATGTATAAAAACAGTTTTTCTGCTTCGTAATTATTATCATGAGTTACAGCTGTTTCGCCCTCTGAAGGCATTATCAAACTGTGGTTGTTACCACCTACAGACGATGTATTTATGTCTTTTCTAGACAGGTACTTATGATGACAAAATGAATAGCTTTTTATTTTTATTACCTGTGCCCCTAAACTTCTAAGTAAAATGACTGAAATATTAATGATTAAAATTCCCAATTACTGGATTGTTTAAATTTGACTCAAGGTCGTTAATTATTCCATAAAATAAACCCTTGATGATTCATCAGGATTTACCTTATAATACAACTGATATTTGAAATGGTCATCATTATGCTCTTGGATAATCCGCGATGACTCATGTATTTACTTAATAGCAGAGTTAGGTATTTGGACTGGGTTTAAATATATCTAAAAGTGGCGAGCGAATTATATTTGATTGTTCATTAATTAAATTAGCTTTCTGATTATTAGAGTTAGCAACGGCGTCGGAATTCTGAGGCTTGCTTCTTAAAGTGCCAAAGTTGTTAATGAAGACATATTTTTTGGGTTATCTTTCGAATTCTAAAAGCACCTTTTCATTTGGAGCAAGATATTTTCGAATTTCGGGTGGCATTATTGTACTAATCAGTTCAAATAAAAACTTGCTAAAACAGCAAAATTTCTCGTGATAATTGAAAAACTGATAATATAACTACAAATTACGGATAGAAAAATTATCTTGCCGAAATATTTTTTCGCTTATTAGGAGAGGGATTATCTCAAAGAAAATTTAGAACGTATAGTTTTACGAATCCAATATGCCGAAATTTCAATTATTTGTGCTACATTTTTTTTCAAATCAATATATTTTTATTCTGTTCCTTGACTTGTGTGGGACCACGGCACTGTGCAGCGGTCTAATTTAACCACTATCATCTCGATACAAAATGCGACAAATCATGAAATTGAAAATGAAAAATCATTATCATATTTAATTAACCAAAACCTCTGCCATAGGTCACCCCAAGTGATTCCCTACGTTTGATGACTTAGCAAGGTACATAGAGTGAGGAACGTGTAGGTCTTGGTGGAGGATGAGTCTGCCAATTTTTGCGTGGCGGGCGGACTTGGAGAGACTTGTTGAGGGAGACCTTTTCACCTCTCCAGCAGGACCCTTTTGATCCATCACCACGCATCGCAGTACGAGGGATGGATTCATACGTCCATCACTCCGGGACATACTGTCCCCCAGATTCCTAACAACCCTCTTACCTTTTTCCTATATGGACCTAAAGATATCATTTATCAGCTTTTGTCATTCTATGCTTGGCCAGAACGTCCGTTCTACCATGCGGGCTCCCATACACAGCGTGTCGTGATTATTCATGCTCCGCTTTGAGAATTATTAATACTAACTTCAATTATTTCCCATATATTTGTGTTCGAATTTAAAGTTCTACCTAAACTTGAAATGCACAAGTGTTGGTTTAATGCTTTTTTTAGTAAAACCTCAAATTATAATATTGAATCATTGAAGACAATATTAGCGACTTTTAAACGGTCTCGATTTAATTTGAAAAAAATTAAATAAAACTCAGCATGATATTTTAATACGCTTAAAATAATAAACATTATTGTTAGGAGTAATTATGTAATAATATAATTTACATGGTGTTCGGAAACTCGCGGTACCTACATCTACGTAAATGTGAGAGAAACCAAGTAATCGTAAATCATTCATCCTTTCTTTGTTTACTTATATTTGTTTGCAGTAAATATCGTATAAAGGCCAATATAACCTGAGAAAAAAAAGATATTCAAATATACGGTTCATATTTTTCATTCAAATATTTGGTCACATATTTTTCAAAGCGTTATTGTGTTGTGGAATTTTAGATGTATCGAGATTTAAAAAAAAAAATACAATTTTCTAGTTAGTTTCATTTTTATTTTACAGACCAAACCGGATATGGTCATCCACAGACTGATATAGGGAAATCATTTAAAATATATTCTTGCTTGCGTAGTGGGTACATTTGAAAATAAGTGATTAATATACGGTACACAGTAATCGAGACATTGTTGGTGGGTACATCTTCTGTTACTAAAAATTCCTCCAACGGGTACTGTTCCCCAACCAATAAAGAGCCGTCTGCAGGGCCTAGAAGCAAAAAACCCCCGGCAAAAAATTATATACATTTAAAAATTTTATATGCCATAAAATTGGCCAATAATAATGGGATGGTTGCAAAAAAATTTTTTCCTAAATTTATTTTCAGGTTCAATTTTTTTTGGCGGAGGGAATTGAAAAAAAAAAACAAATAAAGTAGGTTTTTGAGGAATTTAATAAGCTTTAAAATGATGTCTTTACATAGCTCGTCCAAATCCTTAATGCTAAAAAGTGTGTGATAGACATTTATATTTGGTGTGTCGTATGTTATAACAAAAATAATGTAATTAAAAGTATGTCGTAGTATTTAGTACTATTCAGGAGAAAAAATCTTACGTAAATAAGCAAAATATTGTAGCTAAGTAAATTTTAAGATTATTTCTGTGAATTTTTTAGCAGATTCTTTCTAAAAACAGTTGATGGACGTATTGAAATGAAAATATTCGAGCCCAAACCGCGGCCGAATGTGCCGACGTATTTCTGAAAATATTTGTAAAATGCTTAATTATTGTATGTTAATAAGTGCGGATAAGCGACCAGGCGAAGAGAGTAGAACATAAATAGGTGCTCCAGGCCCTATTCAAGCCAGTTAGTCAATTAAATACCTAGGTGTAACGCTAGACTCTAAGCTCACCTGGAAGAAACACATAACTGGAAAAATTAAACCATTAAATAAATGTCTCTCATCATTCTATCCGATGATGGGGAAAAAAAGTCGTGTATCAAAGGACAACAAATTACTGTTATACAAAACAACTATAAGGCCAGGCTTCACCTACATGCGGATCCCAGTCTCTTAAAAAAAATTTAAATCTTTCAAAACAAAGCCATTAGACTTGCGTTTAATGCATCTAAATATGGTAGAAATTCTTTTCTCCATAAAGACTCCAACATTCCGTTGATAAAGGACTTCATTGTCTCACAAGCAAACAAATTTTATGAAGGCTTACGATAAATACGCTCGAGAAATACAGCGAATATGATAATTTTGAATTAAAAAAACCGAAGATTGTCCTCCGGAAGGAATAAAAACCTGCATACAGCCACAGTATAGTTTAACATTCATTCAAAGTAACATTTAATAATCATATATATACTCGCCTGCCCGCTCTGACCTGCTTCCATTCTATTTGTTTTTCTCCTGACCATCGCCTTATCCCGAACCACGCAGTACCTACCACTTTATGGACCAGACCCTACGAAGGAAGAAGGAATTACGAGCCCTCGGATCACTTCAGACCAGCTCTCTAAGCGAGCAACCGAGACAAAGTTCTCCCGACATCTTGGCACCTCCGTGGACTGGGAGCTCCAAACTGATTTAGAGTCTTGTGTGCCTCACCCTGTCGGACACAAACAGCTTGCAATCATTAAAATCAACGATTTAGTCGATTGCACCGAGATCTTTGTAATATAGATTGATAGGTATTGCTAGTAAAACTTCTACGTCATGTTCGGTACCAGTAGTCAGTGCAGCTTTTGCTTCGTTTTAAAAGATTAAATGTTCTACATTGACTTGTGGCATTTCAGAGTCACTTGGTTGGCTCTGTGTTTGTGAATTCATCGTATAGAAAAATAAAATTGAACTTACCGCAAAAATTGCAGTTGTACAACCAATTACAATTTTTAAAGTAGTTTTACTTAAATAATTAATGATAACGTACTGTTTTATTAATCTAAATTATAAATCACTTGCATCACTTGCGAGGCATGGGAAAAAAATGATAATTTTATTACAAATTCGTCGAAATAAATTAAAATGTGAGTCTCGGATAAACCCTCCATAAAAGTGATAATGTCTCGCCATTAAAGGTACAATATGTTTTTATGCGATATTTTTTGACTTACGAGTATTACAAGCATAGAATGAAAAGTCACGTCAGGGACATCTATCCAGTTTATCGAGTATCTTTCCGATCGTAATCCTTTATAAACATGAAATCACAAGCGCCATCCTACAAATTACTCAATCAACTCGCCCTACAACATCAAGTCACTTTACAATCAAGATGTCCACAACCACAGCAACAATAAAATCCACCTTCCTCAAATACCCACTAGAAAATATGGCTATTTTTGAGAGTGATATTTCATGGTGGAATTCCATTATAATATATTATAATAAAACGAATATAAAACTTTATTCCACTTAATTTTATTGGACCGTAACCGGTTTCAGCTCGTCAAAGCCATCTTCAGACTGGTACAAATATTTCCTAGTCTACGGTTTATATACACAACATATTGGGGAGGGGGAGAGGGGTGGTCTACAGGGATTTTAATCAATTACAATAATTATATTTGTTGCTAAGTCATTTTAGACTATCGAATTTCTAAATATTTTGGTTATTCCAGTAAGCTAATTACATTGGGTTTGCAGCTCACTTCAATGATGATTAGGGAAAAACCTTACAAGTAATATGAGTTACTAATGACAATTGAATGAATGAAGTTTGGTATTTTTTATTGCTTTTTGAAGGGATACGTGTTTAAATTGGAGTTGAAATGGTCTAAACTAATTACATATTTTAATATCGAAAATTATTATGAAAATTAGACTGGATACAAAAGTAGACTAGGAAATATTTGTACCAGTCTGAAGATGGCTTTGACGAGCTGAAACCGGTTACGGTACAATAAAATTAAGTGGAATAAAGTTTTATATTCGTTTTATTATAATATATTATAAGAAAATATGGGTTAAAATCTCTGAACTAGCTTCACACTGAGTTAAAAATCTAAAATTAAATTTTGGTGACTTTTGTGACTATTTCGATTACTTTTTTTTTCATTTTTTTTTTCTTCAAAATGAAATAAAAAAAAATACTTCCATTGTGGTACGACAGCAGAGGAACCGCCCAACATCTCACCGCGCCCCCAACTGTCCAACACCTACTATTTTTTATGTTAAAAATGTCACCAAATAATTCCAGGAATCATTGGTAAGAAAAGTACGTCCCTTAATACCCTTTATTGTATAATTCGTTTCCAGATACATATACAAAAGCACCCAGCATTAAAAACATTCAAAGTAATGCATAAAAAAAATGTTTTTAATACATTTAAAAATTGTAAAATGTAAAAATTTTATAATATTTTGTTTATTTTTTCTCTTCTTTTCCATTCCCTGTATTTGTAATTGTTTGTTTCTTTACGTTATTATCTTGTTGTTAATTCTACTTAACCTGTCTTCTTCTATTTTTATACTGTATTGCATGTGAAACTTATACTTTCGATATCTATGTAAAATTAATAAAATACATATGTAAACTTTACATATTACCTCTCTATAAAACGTAAGTTTCTCCCCTTCTAAAATGAGTTTTGCAAATCATCCGAATACCCTAGCAATAAATTTAAAAAGATAATAATAAGTAAAATTTTCAAAATAAAATAATAACGCCTGAACATATTTTCTGAATTGTAGCTAAGAATCTCGATAACTTCAGCTTTCAAACAAAAAAAAACGCATCATATTCGGTCCATGCGTTTAGGAGCTACGACAGACAGACAGAAACAAATACACAGACGGCCGCGCCGTCAAACTTATGGAGGCGTCTACTAATATCTATAGGAATTCCAAAAACTGAACAAATCGGACTAATATCTATGAGAACCAAAGTGAGGACGAATATTTACGGCTCAAACTGCTGACTAATATCTATGAGAACCAAAGTGTGGACGAATATTTACAGCACTGGCAGAGGTTATGTATAGCATATTGGAATGACGTAATATTGCGTATGCACTTTAAAAACTTCATTTATGTATTTACCTATATATGTAAAACTCCCTAATATCGGACTATCGGACACATTTTGCTGATTATTAAGGATTTGGGTGTTTGTTTTAACAGCTTTCTTTATTTCGAGTGCTTCTAAATTATTTAGTCTGTTACCATGAACATTTCTATATCAGTTAGGTTGGGTTAGGTTATGGTGCCGTGTATTTCGAAATAAACAAAAATCTTTGTATTATGACCTCCATGTTTGTTCAATAAATTATTGTCCTCGTAAACAGCAAAATGCGTAATATTTTGCAAAAACTTCATGTACGTACTTTAAACGTTTAAGCCTTTACGTAATTAGTAATTACGTAATTGAAGTAATTTATGCTTTTCCGTACAACATCTTGCTCAGCTGCCCTCTGTAGATATTAGTCCAACCTACACTCCATAGATATTAGTCACCACTGGGACCGTCATTTAGTCCTCACTCTGAAGTTCATAGATATTAGTCCAATATATGAGCCGTAGACATTCGTCCGACATACAGGCTGTAGATATGATCTGGAGTCAAACTTATAACACCGCTCCTTGCGTCGCGTCGGGGATTAAAAATTAAATTCAGTCTCTGAGCGACCTTCTTACTTTCTGTGTCCTGGTCTGCTTCATATTTGCAATAGCACGGGAACCAAATATTAATAAGTTTCAAAGTACGAGTATGTATATTTAAGGATTGTTCATTTAATAATTAAATATGAAAAATGTGTTAATTGTTGTTTTTCGGTGCACAAATGTGTAAAAAAAATATATAAAATTTTATTTTAAATAGTAGGTATTATCAAAGTCTGGTTTCGTCACTATTTTATTTCTTTCAATACGGCGTAGTAGGAGTAGGCCGATTGCAATACCTAAAAAAGAGATATAATTTATTATGTAACGATATTTTAAAATATATATTGTTAGTGTTAGTACAGCACTATGGTATCCTTAATTGGGGTATTTTGTGAGGCTGAAGGAAGTGGGGTGCTGAATTAGTTGGGGGAGTGAAAGGCGGGGAAGTATCTGGCTAATCTAATATAGTCACCAAAGACGGCTAAAGCCATTTCAAGCTACGATTCGATTTTGAAAGGTGGTCATCAACCTGGGCGACACTAAAAGTATCTTGCACTCGGAACATACCGCAAAATACTAGGTATGTATTATTTTTAATGAATTAATTGCGAAACAACCAAAAATTAAAATTACATGAACGATGGTGCTGTGCGTGCCTTCTTAAATAAATAGAGAGAGCGTATGTTGGGATTGGTTAAATAATGTTGCAGTAAAAATATGTTTTTGTATAGAGACAAGGAAAATGTGAAGTTTAATTTTCTATTGTTGGTAAATAGCGTTTGTATAACAGTCAGAAGACGGACCGCCAAACAACTCGGTCTTGGCACACACTCTTTGCCTCACTCACATTCATACATCGTCTCATACATTCTCTTCTATTATTCTAACTTTTGACATGACCCGACTCAAGTATCTGATTCACTTGATCGTGCCATGCCTTCCTCGGGCATCCCCGACTTCTTCTACCATTCACATTCGCGTCGTATATTCTTCTTACACTACTTCCTTCGTTCATTCGCTCTACATGCGCAAACCATCTGAGGGTCCCTTTCTTAATCTTACTCATTATGCTTACATCAGCCTTACATTCTTTGCGGATATCCACATTTCTCACACGATCATACATTGTTTTACCACACATACGTCTCAGGGATCTCATTTCAACAGCATTCAGTTTACTTTCATCCTTCCTCTGCCAGTTCCATGCCTCACTGCCATACATCAGGGTAGGTACCAGGACTCCATTGTGGACTGCTACTGGACTGTTTTTTATTAGCGCCAACGGCATTCAGTCCACCATTAACGGAGTTACCGGCATTCACCCTTCTTTCAATATCTCTTTCAGCCTTTCCATCTCTCGTAAACATACTACCCAGATACACAAACTCATCCAGCTGCTCCAAGTATTCATCATTCACAACTATGTTGCATACTGTTTTCGTACTCTCTCTTTCAAACACCATGACTTTAGACAGTCATTGAGGTACTCAAAAAATACTGAAGAGGTTATTCACAAGAAGTGTGCTGTGGGTGTGTCTAGTATGCCTGAAGTAAGATCAATTACCCGCTTTTCGGGCGAAATTGATCAACTTTTTCAAATATATAAACAAGAAAATAGTTTAATGAGAATTATGTGTTCACTTCGGAGAAAAAGCATTAGAAAATAAATTGTTTTACATTTTTTAAAGTTGCATGATTGAGGTTGTTGAAAGGACCTCCAGAAGTGTGAAGTGGCTTTTGAGAATTGCTTAAAGCCACGAGAATTAACTTTCTTTCCTGAGGATCCATTTCCGGCCATGGGATAGAATAGTATGCCAAAGATATTTCTTCACTCTGAAAATCCAAAGATCATATTTTTAATCATTGAAATAAACACTGTATTGAAAACATAATTTCCGTCTGTAAAATTCGAATAAACTACTTCTGTTGAGGAACGCCATCCCTACTCCTGCAAGGAGTAACATCTCCATAAAATATCAAAGGCCTTCCGATCGTATCTCGTGTCGTAATATTACTTAATATAAATTTAGCATATCAAGATTATAAACCAATCATACATATCTGAATATTATACTGTCAAGTGGGAAAGGGAGAAAATATTTACAACCAACCAGTAAAAAGCATTTTTTTTTATTCTTTGCATTGTACGAGTATAATTAGAAGATTTTTGAGCACCAATTTACTTAAGGACCTTTAACCAGCCAGCGGCCGAGAATCCAAATTTCGTCGAAAGATGTTCTTACAATTGTACAGGCCGGTTCCAATGAGAAAGATTAATTATGCTCCGTACCAGCTTTTTAAAATTATAACTCAATATCGATATTATTTCATTCACAAATTTGCCATAATTTATACCTACATCCTAAAATGCTGAAAGACGTGATAATAAAACTATTCAAATTATGTACTTTTTTAAATTTATTTTTGATCATAACTATTTTTATAAATTTTTAATAATGTCTAAGCAAAATAAGAATGTAAAAAAATCTTAAATATATTAGTTTGTAATACCGTAAATAAATAGACAAACTTAAGTATTTTCGTCACAAAGCGTGTGCGCGGTTCTTTTTTTAATGATTTTATTTACTTTTAAATAAAAAAATAAAATTCTAAAATATATGATTAAAATTATTAATTATTAAACATAGGCCTCGTAGGAGACAAATGTCTTGGCTGCGAAACAGAGAGTGGACCGGCATTAGAAGTGTGGAGGAGATATTCCGGGCAGCGCAAGACAGAGAGGTCTTTTTTAAGAGTGATCGCCAACGTCGGGGGGGACCTGTTAGGGCACACAAAGAAGAAGAAGAAACATAGGGTTCCCAGATAATTTATTGATTTATTTTACTGCATGATTACGTGATTTGAAATATGTATTGTATAGTATAAAATTTTGTTTGAAAATTTAACAAATCTGCCAACGACCTGTGGTTATAACCTTATTATACTAAAAATAAACATTTATTCTCAAAATCTAAAACCAAGCTTTACTAGATAAAAGAACAATCTTTCGAAATTAATTTATAATTTTTTGTGGAAAACAGTTGTGGAGGTCGAACAAAGGACACCGAATTGCATTCGGCTGGCTTTCCGATTGGTCTCCTAGCAACCAATCGAAATCATTTTCAAGTCACAAGAAATCTCTCCGCGCCGCACAGTGGTTCCAAATACCCCAAAAGTTGGAAACAATTCACAGGGAGGATTAACGGGGAAAAAGTGATATTATTTTTCGGTACGGTTAAAAAAAAAAACTCAGTTTTAGTAAGTTTTACTGGATTTTATTAACGATTTCTGGATTTTATTATATTTTTTTCAACGAAAAAATAATATTTAAAAAAAAGTCTTTAAATTGATATTATTTATGTCCATATCCATGTGAAAATAAAGGCCGAGTAATGTTTAATTTTGCTTTTTAACATTCTAAAGCAGACGATGAATAATCATCATCATCGTCGGTGCTAAAGATATTTTAAGAATGAATATCCGGAGGAATTATTAAATCAAAAACTTCCTTAGGAAAACGATTTAATTGTTTCTTTGGGGGTTGCCTGTAACTAGTTATGATAGGATCAGATGCAACTAACATATAATTAAAAACACCTCCATGAAATTACTCACGAGAACATTTTCTAGAATAGTTCTCGCGATATTTTTTAAAAATCTTTATTTTGAGCTTCCGGAGCCTCTTCTGATAATCTTAATCGGGCGGCAATATCTGATCGACGATGGGCAAGTGGTCAGACTTCCCGCGAACTAATCGCAAAGGTAGGTAATTGAAGATTTTAAAATACTAGAATGATCCGCATCCTCTCGCGTTCCAATGAACACCTGTTATTAAGAAGAGCGATTATCATCAAATATCTTGTACACTCGTCTGTTAATAGATGAGCGCCTAGAATAATGTCTTCTAATAATTTTGACCGTTTGACCGAAAAGTATACCTCTTTCTCAAACACAAAATGAAAAACCGAAGATTTTCGGTTTTTAAGCGTTTGGATTGGTCTGAACTACATTCAAATTGTGTTTACGATCACCACGTGCCGTTTTCAGGATAAATCGCTTACAATATAAAACCAATCGGAATCTCAAGTCATTTTTTTTAATTTTCCATCACAAATCTAGCTTCTTCTCAATCTAGCTTCATCTCTCCATCTTGTATTAATGCGAAATTTGAAACCCGCGATCTTTTTACAGAATTTATTCAACCTCGCTTTAAGGCAATTGGTGAGGTTTATATATATATATTTCTTCAAATATTAAAATCTTTTCCATCTTTTGACACTTCGAGTTCATCATTATGTCAAATAACTCCCTTTGTCTTAAGAACAAATCCTTTGAAACCGAACCTGTGACAAAAATAATATTTATGAAGCACTCAAATTTTACAGTAAGTAAATTACGTAAAAATTACTGGGCCGTAGAAACTCAAAAATGGTTTTTTTTTTTTTAAATATGATACGTAAATAGTTTAGCTATTAAAGTACATCAGCACATTTACTGAATATTGGTGAATATCTAACGTTAACCTTAAGTATTCCAGAAATCTTCATAATTTTTTTTTACTTCACGAGATGTTTTAAAAAAAAATATCCCAAATTTTTCGCATTAGAAAATGAAAAAAATAAACTTAACATCTTTAGTACACACCTGAAGGTATTTAACCCATGTTAAAAAAAATTGGCAGCAAGCGGTGTAAAAAGATATCAGTCCCTAAATGTTATATGATAAACGTTGCATTTACACACAAACGTCCTGACTGCTCGGGGAGTCAATCTTTGCTGACGTGTTTCGCAGTGACGAAACGTTTTGCTGAATTTTGTGGTATGGGGAAAGATGCGCTGGTATGTGGTGTCAAGATATAGAAACCAAATTTAGTGATCCCTGCAATTTGACGCTCCCATACTAGTAAAACCATTGTGCGCCGCAACGAAAACCACCGATCATTCTGTTTTAAACCCCCGGTCAAGACTCACTTGCACATCGTGTTTGTTCGCCCTTCACATTATTATTATTGTAAAATATTTAAATATATAGGAATTATGTGTAAGTTGTAAATTGTTAATAAACCTGTAAGTTATGTACCGACATCTTACTTATTTGATTTACCATACTCTTTACACACTTTAAAACACATAACACATCATTAATATTTAACTATTATCGTCACCATCTATAAGCCTCTATAATTGGTGACCTCTAAAAACACCATCCCTCTCTATAGTCAATACGTCTAACATTTGCTTTAAAATGACATTTTCGGTTTTTTCTGGTTATTCCCTCTTAGCGAGTAGATATCCTCAACAAAGACGATTGGGCCAAAAGAAACCAGAAAATATTTCACAATTCTTTTGCAATAGGTAGTGATCATAATAAAATAGTAATATTATATAATACAGCCATTTATTGATAGATACTTGCCTTGTTTTCCACCTTTTGTCCAAAGTGACAGAATAAGCATATTTCAATTATCTGACCTGGTAAAACAATGAGCGTGCTTGTTTCCTGAAAGACGTAAACAGTATTAGAAAGATTTGCCTTTTATTTTAAGTAAGATTTTTTTGGTGTTTTCTAAAAGCAGTTTCAAGCAATAAGAGGTGAGGAGACGGATGGTAGGTGCTTAATAATTTGATATATATAGTATTGATCCATACCTCTGTATTAATTAATGCAAAGCATATGCAAGCTGTGCTGACTGATAACTGCATAAATAGAATCCAGTAGAATGCCTTGCATCTTAGTTCGTTTGCCCTACAAGTTAGAGAAAGGAAATGAAATAAATACCCACCAAATTATGATTTTCGTACCCACCCAAGGTAGAATATGAATGAAATGATACGTGAACTGAAATATATATTGTACATGAAAACCTGATAACTTTCTTTAGGTCTAAAAGACTGCGGTCGTATAGATATTTAGAAGGCAACAGGACTCCGGAAATCGGTTTTAAAAAATGGGTTCCCCGGTGGAAGTCCAAAAAACAAACACCACTACAGTTAGGGATGCAACGATATATCGGAAAACCGATAAATATCGATATATCTATCGACCCCTAAGAATATCGATATTTATCGATATCGATATATAAATATCGAAAAACTCAATATATCGTATCGAAATATCCAAAAAAATGTTTTTTTTAAAGGCAGAAGCCACTATAACTCAACTCAGAACCCGGCGACAAGAAAGCAGACTGTCAAAGTTACTATTTAATACATAGTTAATTAATAAATAGTTACGATAGCTAGTACAAAATACTGGAATTAAAATATTTTTAAAATAAATTTATTAAAAAAAAAACACATTTTATATACCTATCGAAATATTGTGGTTATTCACATAGGTAAGCATAAAAAAATATATCCATACACAATCGATAAACATTTGATATAACTAAAACTACATCGGATTTCCATAAGCTTTAAAAAAAGAAGAAATGTCGATATATCGGAGATAAGATAAGAAATATCGGAGCTCCAAAATACCTGAAAAATACCCTCGACTCTGTGCAGAAACGGGCGGTCCGCTTAATAGATTCTCCCATCTTAACAGACGGATTGCAATCTTGAGAGCACAAGCGTCGGGTGGGAATGCTATCCTTGTTCTACCGGTATTACAATGGAAGGTGCTCCGAGGAACTAGCGTCATTGATCCCTTTGGCACCGGTGCATAGTCGGGAAACACGCCAAACGCATGCCCAAAATTTGTACACGGTTGACATTTGTCACATGAGAACGGGTCGTTTCTTCGACTCGTTCTTGTGTTCAACAGCTAGGCTGTGGAGTGATTTGCCGGCCTCTGTGTTTCCTCCTTCCTACAACATGGGTCTCTTTAAGACCAATGTTCATTCCATCCTCTCCTCAAAAAGACCCTCCACACAGCATCCCAGATGACATAGGCCCTGAGAGAATTTTTTTTCCTCAGGACCTCCGGTGTGTAGTTAATGCAAAAAATATATATAAAATAATATAAATATATAAAAATTAAAAAATCTGGAGTTTACCAATTGAATTGTAATGACTGCAATCATTTTTACGTAGGTAAAACTTGCAGAAATTTTGAAACGAGGATTAAGGAACATTTGAGATGTCTAAATAGCAATAATTATTCGGAATTTGCTAACCATTTAATTGAATTTAACCATTCATTTGATATAAATACTGGTTTTAAAATTTTACATACTAACGTTAGTGGTTTTCACTTAGATCTTTTAGAAATATTAGAAATTAGGAAAAATGTCAATAGAAATTTAAATATTATTAACAATCAAATTAATTTTGTGAGTAACCCTATCTTAAACATATTTCCATTGTAATTTTTTGTCTTTGTTCTTCTATGCACCCCCTTTCCACCCCCCCCCCCTCCCCCTTGTTGATCTTCTAAGCACCACCCCTTTCCACCTTTCTCCTCCCCCACTACTTCCATTTCTACCCACGCCGTTCTATGTTTGATCATTTAGTATTTAGTACATTTTATGTCCTGATGAAGAGAACATCGTTCTTGAAACATGTTGACTTTTAAATAAAGTTTACTGTGGTAAAAACAAAGTGTTTTTAATTATTTCATCAAAAAATATATATATACATATATATCGGCCTAATAGACCGATATATCGATAAATCAATATCGATTTAATTCGATATTTATCGATATCGATATTTTTTAAAACCTTGCATCCCTAACTACAGTAATTGCTGGCAAAGATTCAACCATCTTTCTCATCCTATATCCATCCTATCACCACTTCTTTCACCTCACAACATCCCTCAGTTGGACAATGACATTCCAAATATTAATTATGATTTGAAAAAAATTTAAAAGCAGGAGGAAGGGAACCAGGCACTAACACCAGGAACACGGTGTTTTTAACACTAGGAACACGGCACATACCAAACCAATACCTAGAGGCAGATCAATTTGGGAGACGGGTATGGGTACCAGGAACCATTTATTGGATAACCAACACCTCTGCCATAGGTCACCCTAAGTTGTTCACTTCGTTTGGTGACTTAGCAGGGATGCCCGGGTTCATGGGTTGATGGTTGTCCAAATCTTAGCGGCGGATACGTCTGCCCACCTACTGCGTGACGGGCCAGGTCGATGGAGACTGGTTGAGGGAGGTCTTTTGACCTTTACAGCCGGACTCTCACAAGTCATCGCCTCGCACCGCAGTTGGAGGAATGGATTCATACGTCCGTCACTCCTGGACACACTGACCCCCAGATTCCTCATACCTTTTTCCTTCCCAGAACTCTCAATCCTTCCCTTCCTTGAAAAGACGACATAGGCCCAGAGATAAATTATTTTCCGGAGAGGAGCTAATGTTAAAAAAATAGAGAAGTACAATTGAATGAGAATTGGAGCAGGATGGAAGAGCCCGAGGACGGAGGCGTCTACTAATATCTACAGGAATTCCAAAAACTGAACAAATTGGACTAATATCTATAAGAAACCAAAGAGAGGACGAATATCTACAGCTCAAACTGCTGACGAATAGCTATGAGAACCAAAGTGAGGACGAATATCTACAGCACTGGCAGAGGTTGGATTTGCAATTATGTATATTGTATAGGATATTGGAATAACGTAATATTGCGTAGGTTAGGTTAGGTTTTCCGTACAATCTCTTGCTCAGCTGCCCTCTGTAGATATTAGTCCCACCTACGCTCCATAGATATTAGTCACCACTGGGACCGTCATAGATATTCGTCCGACCTTAGCTCTGTAGATATTTGATCCGAGCTCAAAAAAGATATTGCCGTAACCAAACAGCAATATTTAAAAAGAATTCAGGACGGGATTAAAGACGATGACAAATGTTTCTGGAATTTCATAAAATCACAGAAAGCAAACTCCAGGTCGCATAATGGCGTGAAGAGTGGAGACGAATTTATAACAGATTCAGAATCTGTTTGTCAGATGTTCGCAGACTACTTTGGGTCTGTATATGATAGTAAAACCCCGGATCTCAGAACGGAATTTACGAAAACAGAAATTCTGTGGAATTTAGGTGACATATCTCTTGGATTTACTAATCTGAAAGAGGTAGAAGCCTACATTCTTAACCTGAAGACAGACAAGGCTACAGGACTGGATGAAATTCTTTCCAGTATTATCATTAGCATAGCGCCAATGATAAGTGAAGCCCTTTGTTATATATTTAAATCTAGTATTTTGACTTCTACGTTCCTCAAATTTGGAAACTGACCCGAGTCAGTCCTATTTTCAAGGCTGGAGATAATACAGACGTCAAAAACTACAGACCGGTAGCCGTATTCTCAGTGCTACCCAAACTTTTTGAAAAATTGATTTGTGACAAATTAAGTCACCAGATTGCGCCATTCATTGGTGAAAATCAACACGGTTTCCTTCCAAAGAAATCAACAATCACAAATCTGCTTAATTATGATGGAATATGCCAAAGCATTTGACCGTGTTAACCATGATATACTTTTGAGGAAAATGTTTCAAATAGGCTTCGATCTACCAACACTGAACTTTTTCTCATCGTATTTAAAATCCAGAAGCCAATTTGTTTCAATAAATAGACATAATTCAAAAAAATTCCAAGCGCAATCTGGAATTCCTCAAGGGTCTAACCTCGGACCTATGTTGTTTCTAATACTTATAGATGACATCGAAAACTGTGTTAGGATCGGCAAATGTCTACTATTTGCTGATGACCTTAAAATTATGATGGAAATAAGCTGCCAACAAGATTGCTTTAAAATGCAAACTGATCTGGATGCACTATCTGAATGGTCGTTGGCAAACAAATTAGATTTTAACACAAAGAAATGTGTCACAATGTCCTTCACTCGTTGTAAAAACATTATTATTTACGATTATAAAATAAAAGGCGAAACGTTATCATGTGTAAAATCCGTGAAGGATCTCGGTGTCGTCTTTGATCCCGAACTGACATTCTCTTGCCATATATCGCAGCTCACTCAGTCTTGCTACAAACTTCTTGGATTCATCATCAGGACTTGTAAGCAATTTGATAACCAAGAAGCTATGCTAGCGTTATTCAACCGTTAGTACAACCGGAAATACATTGATATTTTAGAGCAAATCCAGAAGAAATTTCTCAGGTATGTTTATATGCGGAAGCATGGAACCTATCCAAGGTTCATGCACCATATTGACTTACTTGAGGAAACTGATTCTGTGAGCCTAGAAACTAGAAGGAAAGCAAAATTTGGAACAATTTCATCAATAGCCCATTTCTCTTGGGATGCTATGATTTATACGTACCAGACCACTACAGCCGATGTCGACATCATGACTTATTAAAAGTACCGAACGGCAGAACAGACGTCTTGGCAAAGCATAGCATGACGAGGGGAGTGGTGCTGTTAAATAAAATTGCAAACCATTTGGATGTAAGTGACTGTTCTTTATATGCCAAGTATTATTGAAGAGTCACTTGCCTAAATGCTAATAGGGTAACTAAATTGTACAGTAATTGGAATTGTTCTGTTGTACAATAATAATAAAAAATAAAATAAAATAAAAAAATATATTAGTCCTCACTCTGAAGTTCATAGATATTTGTCCAACATATGAGCTGTAGATATTAGTATCTGGAGTCCCGAGGACTGAAGGTGAATGGCGAGGGACTTGAGCCAGTTGAGAGAATTTGTGGAGGAATCCAAATCCCACCATCAGATGTTATGATGTTGAAGAAAATAATTTATATATTGATCGACAGGTTAAATACTTACCTCAAAATGGACGCATGTCGTTTCATAACCTTCTTCAATGACTTTCTCAGATTACTTTTATCAAATCCCCGCTCATATTCAATCTGAGATATTTGGCAAATCAGCACTTCGATGTGCGCAATGATGAAACCGCAAAAACTAATGTAAAGGCAATCATACATTGCTCCTGATAAACACACGACACTCAAAGTGAAACTTTGAGTAATTATATCAGCTTGGAACATGGGAATAATGATTTTGTGTTCCGCAAAAAAGTATTTTTTGATTATTGGTACCGAAAGAATCAAAAATAACAAGCAAGCGTTTAATCCTAAATATGCGAAAATGGTTTTTATCGTGTGTTTGGTGTTATTTTTAATCACTGTTTGATACTTTTCTTCTTCCGGTGTAAGATTGTTATTAAAGTAGTCCAGGACAGTTTCAAAAGAATTTCTGCAGAAAAGTAGACTGCAGTGTTTTATAATGACGATGGTCATATCGATAAAAAATAACATGACGAGTATCGCGTCTCCAGATGTATCGTAGTGCTGGGAAAACGAAATTATCCCGCAGACGATGTAAAAGATTAGTTGCGTTATGAAGCAGGTGGTGCTGATGAATTTCTGCCAGCGAACTCTTATTTTGTAAGGATTCCAACAATATAGCCACAAAGGCATCACTAGGAATTTGTAACAGTCAAAGTAGCCGACAGCCATCTTTCCGGCGTTCTTTCCGAGTTGTAGTAGAAAACTGCAGCCGGTAGAGAAGTTACAGGTTTTATACCCCCAGTCCCCAGTACAAAGCATTCAGTAATAACAGTCCTACAATCCCTCATCATCTACGGTTTTTTATTCGCGGTTTAACTTTTTTTTCGCGGATCAAATGAAGTTTTTTAAATTTGAATTCAAAGAAATTTATTTGTAGAAAATACAAACATACGTAATTGATAACAGAATAATTAAAAAATACAAGAGTTCAGTTCACACGCGGTAGAAGTGAATCCCGTGAAAGTTTTCACTTCAATGACAAATTCATCTTAACTTAACCGCGGATTTTTGGTGACCGCCGCGCCGGAACGAAAGATAATCTTTAATTAAATGAAGACAATAATAGCGAAACTCAAACTCGTGACGTTTGCCCAATGTTTGACAAACGTCACGCAATGTGGAAACTAGAGTAAAGGAACACATAAGATGCCTAACCAGTTCAGGGTTTTCAGAATTCGCAGAGCACTTAATTAATAAAGACCACACTTTTCGGGATACGGGTATTAAAGTCCTACACAAAAATGGGATAGGCTTAAGATTAAATAATTTAGAAGCATTGGAAATAAAAAAAAAATCAGTGAATACAAAGGCTGAAATCATTAATAATCAACTAAATTTAATATTCAGCCCTATTTTAAGTATGTTTCCCGTTATCCCACTCGCCCCTCCCCCACTTCCCTCCCACAATTGACGCACTGTCCCACTCTAATTTACTGTCTCTTTCTTTCACAATTTGTATACATATATATGTGTATTTTCCTGTATTTGTCAGTATTTTTATATTCAGTCCTGATGATGGTACGGAGGTACCGAAACCGGTAGACGGAAAAAAATAACAAAAAAGTGACGTAAAAAAAAGTATTTTCTTTTTATTTATTTAATACAATAATGGATTGAGTCGCTGATACGAAATTGAATTTTTCAGCCTTTCTTGAAAGATTTGGGTTTGTTCATGGACGAAACTATTTATTTATATTCATATTAAATACGTACGGGCACAAACAATGAATTAACCTTAATATTTTAAAGCGTAACACGTAAAAAATATTAAAAACCTAAAATTATTTAATTGGCGCTATCTGTGGCGCATCATCATAACGTACGTTATAATCTACGACTGCCGATTACAAGAGCATGCATTTTTAAAATACATCTATTTGAAATTCACTTTTGTTTTCTTGATTGAACACATATACGAATGAACCGGTATCATGGCAATGGAAATTATTCCATTTCCCGTTATCCGATCGGGCTGAAACTCAGCAAATAGACTCGTTGTCGGTGACAATTACACGCAAACTCGGACATTTACGCATTTTTTAATAATCTAAGAAATTAAAGCACCTAACAAAGGAAATAAATGTCGTCCTTACCAAATGAGCATTTGGTCCGGTTTGCAGCACGATTGATGCCGATCACTGAGTAGGAAGGTTCAAATCTCAGCCAAACCAAAGAAAATATCTGTACCCGGGTAGCATACGGATGAAAGTCCAAAAAGGTAAATGTACAGGAGAGCCAAAAAACTTTTTTTTTTGTAACTATGGTCTTATAACTTCTTCGGATATCCATACTGACTGATAACAAAAAAAATAATATTAAATCAATCAGTTTTGTTTTAAAAACGGTCAAATAAAACGAAATATTTTATATGTAAAGCCTTTAAAAATATTGTTTAAAAAAACGTTACAAAAAACACTGACTTGAGTCCTTCTGCTTCAGAATTAAATGGAATATTTTGTTACGAATATGGTGCATGAAAGGATCAAAGAAAATTGTTTATTTATTTATTTATTCTTACTACATTTACATTACAAAGGTATAATATATTGTCCTCCACACTAGGAGTTCACCTGTGTTGTAGAGGACATATTTCAGTTGTAAATTACAAATTATAAATTGTGAATAGTAAAACAAAAGAGTGTTAATAGCTAATATAAAAAGAGAAACAATAAAAATCAAAATATAAAATCGACTTCAATTCGACAAAAATTATAAATTAAAAGTTAAAAAGATTGTAGCCAGTTTCTTATGTTTTTTTTGTATTCAATAATATTAGTTGTTTTATATTGTGTAGGAAGAGAATTGTATAGTTTTATAGCCTAGTATCTGTAGTGTTTTTGTCCAAAGGATGTGTTTGTTTTTGGTATTTGTAGTTGGTGAGCATGTCTTGTTCCAGTATTGCGAGAATTTTGTGAAGTGTTAAATGTGGATAAGCTCTTGTAAAGGAAAGTAAGTATTTGTTTTGAATATAATTTTTGAATTTTCAGCACTGGGAATTTTTTCGAATATGATTGAAGTGGGTGTTAGTATTGGTAACTTAAGTATTACTTTTATTAGGGTTTTCTGAGCTTTAAACAGTGTATTAATGTATTTTTTACTGGCACGGCCCCAGGCAATAATGCCGTATTTCATTATGGATTGTGCAAGTGCGAGGTATATATTTTTTATATCGCATATGTTTAAAATATTTCTTTTTTTTAAAGTAAATCAACTTGTTTAGTTTTCCTATTACCGAATCTATGTATATGTTTATCCCATTTTATATATCGGTCGAAGTATATACCAAGATATTTAATATTTTCCGTTTGTGTAATTGTGGGACAATTGCATGGGGTTGATTGACAGGAATGTATTTTAAGGTGGATGTTATTGGGGGGTTGGCCTCTCGAATTTATGCTGAAAGTTATGAATTTTGTTTTATCTATATTTAAAGTTAATAAGTTAGAGTCGAGCCATTTTTCAGTAATATTTCAGTAGTTCTGCTTTTGGGATTAATGTTTTCCAGTATTTGGCCTTAAAGAGTAACACAGTGTTATCAGCAAAACTATAATTTCCCCGTCTATTTGGAGGTGACATAGGTCATTAATATATATAAGGAATAGGATTGGACCAAGTACGCTGCCTTGGGGTACTCCGTAGGATACTTGTTCCTTGTCACTACATGTGTTTTCTATAGAGGTATACTGTATGCGATTTCCCATATAGCTTTCAATTAATTTGAGTTCTATTCCCGTGATTCCGATGTTTTTTAGTTTATCAAATAGGTTTTGATGATTATTTTTTTACATTAACTTCAAACAGGAGGCCGTGAGGAAAATAATTTCCCTCAGGGCCTATGTCATCTGGGATGCTGTGTGGAGGGTCTTGTTGAGGAGAGGAAGGAAGGAACATTGGTCTTGAAGAGACCCATGTTGTAGGAAGGAGGAAACACAGAGGCGGTCAAATCATTCCACAGCCGAGCTGTTGAACACAAGAACGAGTCGAAGAAACGACCCGTTCTCATGTGATAAATGTCAACCGTGTACAAATGTAGGGCACGCGTTTGGCGTGTTTCCCGACTATGCACCGGTGCCGAAGGGATCAATGATGCTAGTTCCTCGGAGCATCTTCCATTGTAATACCAGTAGAACAAGGATAGCATTCCCACCCGACGCCTGTGCTCTAAAGATTGCAATCCGTCTGTTAAGATGGGAGAATCAATCAAACGGACCGCCCGTTTCTGCACAGAGTCGAGGGTATTTTTCAGGTATTTTGGAGCTCCAGACCAGAGATGGCTGCCAAATTCAACCGTGGGGCGTACTTGTGATTTGTACAAGGTTAGCAGTTGTGTACTATTAAAGTATTTGCGGGCCCTGTACAGTAAGCCCAGCTTTTGGGAGGCTAACTTTACTCTGGCTTCGAAGGAGCCCCCCTACCTGAGCTGGTCACTTAGGGTTACACCAAGCATATCAATGGAGGGCCTGTTCGGAAGATTGCTTCCATTGAAAGAGACTAGATTTTCATTTCGATCCCTTTTAGACGTAATCAGACAAGATTGGGTCTTTGGAACATTAAATTCAACGAGATTATTTTTACCCCAAGAGAAAACACTCTCGAGGTACCCTTTCATTCTTTGCTTCAAAGCCCTACGAGCTGTTGGAGTTTTTGAGCCCTTTGGGGGCTTGTCAAACAAAAAGCTATCATGAACTGTACTGTCATCCGCATAACAGTGAATTGGTGCACATGACAAAAGGTCGTTGATGTGCAACAAAAACAAAGTCGGAGACAGAACCAATCCCTGCGGGACGCCAGCATTTATCGAGTGTGAGGAAGACGTGAAACCATCGACTACCGTCTGAATCGACCTCTCCCTCAAGAAGTCGGCAATCCACGTACACAAGGATGCGGGAAGTCCGTAAGAATGCAGTTTGTTGACAAGTCCTCGGTGCCAAACCCGGTCAAAGGCCTTGGAGATGTCCAGTGCAACCGTTTGGGTCTCACCGAAACGTTCCAGGCATCGCCCCCAAACATGCGTCACATACGCGAGAAGATCACCGCACGAGCGGTTCCGCCGGAATCCGTATTGACGGTCGTTAAGAATTTTGTTCTTCTCGAGGTGTGTGAGCAGTTTGTCGTTGATCACACGTTCCATCACCTTAGACAGAACTGATGTGATCGCTATGGGGCGGTAGTTGGCCGGGTTGGAGCGGTCACCCTTCTTTGGAATAGGATGGATAACCGCTTTTTTCCAACCACAGGGCACAAAGCCAGTCTTTAAGGCACATTTTAAAAAGCTTCGTCAAAATTGGAGCTATTTCTGCAGCGCACCTCTGCAGTACCAGGGCAGGTATTCCGTCAGGCCCACTAGCTTTATTAACATCAAGCCTTCGTAAAACACGTAGTACTTCCCGATGCCGGATCCTCAGCTTTTTCATACGAAAACCGCAGTGAGGAACCGACGTCGGGACAGCACCTTGGTCATCGAGGGTTGAGTTATCCGATGAATTGAATGAGGGTTGAGTTATCCGATGATGAATTGTGTCAAACGCTTTTGCCAGATCTAGGAATATTCCAAGGCATTTTTTGCCCTGGTCTATATTTGTTTTGAGGAAGTCTGTTACAGAGGTTACCGCATGTGAGGTACTCATATTTTCTCTGAATCCATATGGATTGGGTGATAGTATATTATTTTTGATGAGAAAAGTTAACAGATTATTTTTGATATGTTTCTCAAGAATTTTTGAAAGTGTGTTTAAAATTGTAATTGGTCTGTAGTTATTTATTTCTTCCTTGTTTCCGTTTTTGTGGATTGGAATCACTTTGCCCGTTTTTAAAATTGTTGAGAAAATGCCTTCTTTAATGGACCGATTTATTTACCATCTAAGGGTCTTAATTTATACATGCACTTCATATCCTCCTTAGACATTTACCGCAACCCGCGCTGTGTAATTCAAAGAGTTTGTGATGTCTTCTGTTAATTCTTATTATGCACGATTTATAAACCGCGCCACTTGGAAGGAGCAGGTATTTATGTTTTGCATATTATCTATGACGTAGTTTAGCAAGGGAAAAGCCATCTGCAATACATTTATTGATATTAAAATTCCTCCATTAAGTGTGGGACAAAATAATAGTCTGTGAATCAAACAGGCCTTGTTTGTTCTTATTGCGAAGTTAATACAAAACCGAGGTAATTTTATTAGGTAGGATGCATGCTGCAAGCAATTTCTTTTTCATTATTTTGTGGGAAAAAATTTAATATTTTTGAAAACCGAAACCACGTAAGAGTCCTACTGGCCGGACTCATCGAATCTATGACACCCAAAATTGGTCATTGAAGGGCTGGAGGAAATGGGGGAAGGTTAAATTAAAATAGACCCATATAACTCTTGAAATGATTTAATAATTGTGACGATAACATAAATGTTAAAAATTGATGTATCGATAGAAAAGTCCGGGAAAGGATCTGACCGGTATTTTTCAATAGTAATTGGGAAAACAGATGGGAGGAACGCTGAGACAGTGGATGTGGCCTCCACTCTCAAAACACTTTTGGGCGAATTAGTTCCTTTAGAATCAGTAGATGGGGAAAGTGACCACCATAAACAGATCTGAAATCTTTCACGGCTGCCACCTAGAGACCTTGCCCAAGAGGATAACTTCATTAGAGTCACTAAAGCGGAAATAATAATAATAATATATCTTTATTGAACAAAAAAAATGAAGATTTATAACTACAAAAACAAAAAGTACATCGTAAGTACAGTAAAAGTACAGTTTAAAAGTTGCATACGTACGAAAGTTAACATCAAAAAACAAAATACATATATACAGTAGGTAATTAAAGAATAGAGATTTATAATTATAAATTTAGGTTTCTCATAACCTGCCTCACTAGGCTAGCCTGTGTTGAGGCAGTAATTTTATGTCAATTTATTATACTGTGAACATACCTACACTTACATTAGAATAAAATCACACAATAGAATGGTTGCATTAATAATAACAATAGCATTGGTACAATATTAATTTCGAATTTGGGTGATTATAATAATTGATATTATAATAAAGGGATTGGGTCCTAAGAAGGCACCAGGGCACGATAGGCTCAATGGCGTGATCGCGAAGCAAGTCTGGGTCCACGCCAAGGAAGAGCTCTTCCAGGTGATGGACACGTGCCTGAGGAGGGGAGTTTTCCCCTCCGAGTGGAAGCGTGGCGTGCTCCGGATCATACCAAAGGGGAACGGAAAACCACATACCGACATTAAGGCGTATCGGCCAATTACCCTCCTCCCTGTACTCGGCAAAATATTGGAGAAACTGTTACGAGAGCGACTTCGGCAAACCCTGTCACCGGCCAGTGACCTGCAGTTCGGCTTCGTCCCCGGTAGATCCACGGTGCACGCCCTGTCGTATGTGCTTGACTGGGTGAAGGCTTGTCCCAAGAGGTATGTAGTTGCGATCTTCCTCGACATAACTGGTGCCTTCGATCACGCGTGGTGGGCAATGATGCGTACAAAGGTGAAAACCAGGCAGTGCTCCAAACTTCTGTTCCAGGCAATCGACGACTACCTTTCTGATCGCACGATCACGATCTGCTTTGGAGATTTTTTGATCGAGAGGGAAGCTGACATTGGATGCCCGCAGGGCTCCATTCTCGGACCTGACCTGTGGAACATCAACTTTGACGACTCCTCCAGGTTACCCTTGCCTGAAGAATGCATCTCTGTCGACTACGCTGATGATAAGACGTATTTGGTCGCTGGGGACAGCAGAAAGGAAGTTGAAAGCAAAGGCAGTGAAGGTTTGAACATGTTCCTCGATTGGGGAAAAAGAAACAAGATGACATTCGCTCCCCACAAGACCCAGAGCCTCCTGATGAAGGGCTCTCTCAGCAGAAGAAGAAATCCCGTCATCAAAATGGGGGACTCTACTGTTCAATTTCGTGAAACTGTGAAATATTTAGGCGTCACACTAGATCGTTCGTCCTCCTTTCTGGCTCACGTCTGGCTCAGGCCCTCTTCTTTAAGCTTAGGAGACTCTCCACAGCTGAGTGGGGACTGCGTAATCCGGCTTTGCGTGTTCTATACAGATGCGTATACGTGGCACAAGTCTCGTATGCCGCGTCTGTTTGGGAGCACCGCTTGGATAACTCGCTTATACTCCTGGCTCTCAAGCGGGGCCAACGAACTCCTCTGTTGGCACTATCCGGGGCGTATAGAACCGTTGCTTCGGACGCTTTGCCTGTTTTGGCCGGCATTTTGCCAATCGATCTAGAAATCAGGGAAGTGCTCACTAAGCAGAGATTAACCAGAGGAACCCCGGCTACTCACCTAGGCGTTGTTCTCACTCCGGGTGGGCCGGGGACTCTCCCTGGGCTGCTGCGACGAATGAGGGATCTGTCGCTCCAAGAGTGGCAGGTCCGTTGGGATAGATCGAATATGGGAAGATGGACTTTCTCCTTCTTCCCATCAGTTAAAATCAGAATGGAAGGGGCATATCTCAAACTGGACCACTACATCACCCAGCTCCTGTCCGGGCATGGGGAATTCAGGGGGAGACTTCACACCCTCGCCCTGTCTCCCCATCCCAACTGCGCATGCGGATCTACGAACCAGTCAGCCGAGCACATTCTGTGGCACTGCGAGATCTTGATGGATGCTAGAGAGGAAATGCTCGATGGTTTGGACGTACCCATCAGACCAGTATGGAATACTGATCTGGTTTTGAATAAGACGAACTTCGAGTGTCTGAAGAAATTTGCAAGGGTCTGGGTTGAGAGATGGCCTGAGCTTAGAGTCGCTGACTAGAGATTTTTGACACCAGGTGTACTTGTTCCTGATCTACCACGGACTTTCTTTGATTTTACTCTTTACCATTTTGCCAGGATGTACAGTTTTCTATTTTCTTTTCTTTTACTATGTTTTTTATGTTTTGCGCTTTACACTTTTACACCTGTACATATTTTTTCTGCTTTTGGTTGTTTACTGCTTAAATTGATATTTTGGGTTTTTATGCTTTCACAAATTTTCCTTTTCTTTTAGGCTTTATAAGCCTAGCGTAACTAAACGCTCAAGCTTTGTTATTTTATTTTTTATTTTTACGATTACATTACCTTATGTTTTACGCAACCCTCATGCTTTTGAATAATTTTTTTTGTTAGTTAATTGGTGAAATTTCACACCAAGCGATGACTCCTATACGCTTTTCTTTTATTTTTTCGTTTTTTTGGATTGGTTACTTGTATATTTTCTTTCAGTTACGTTTAAATGCGAGAACTGAACTCCGTTGTCTGTTATGTACCGTCCTCTTCCCCATTAAGGGGTAGGACTCTGGAGCGTGTCCCCGCCTATGTTTACTGGCTGACCCTACAGAACTGGTGGAGCTGCACCTGTCTTCCGCGCCACCCCCCGTGACATGAAGAGGCTGGGGAGAAGGCCGAACGGCGACCGAAAGCTGTCTGTCCCGCCTCCGGCGACCCGACGCTTTTCTCCCTAGGGTCTTCATCCTTGACTTCCATTTACTCTCGTCTAGGCACCACCGGTTAGCTGGCTTACGGACGACGCCGCCGGTTGTCGGGAGGCCGGACATTCATCCTTCTTCACTGTCTCGGGGACTGCCGGTTGACAGAGTGTGGCAATACCACTTCTTCACTGTATATACTCTCTGTTATCTGTTTTATTTTTTTTCTTTTGAACAGTGCTCGGCGCCGCCCGCTGGATTGACCATAGTCATCCGCTGTCGTGAGCTTATTACTCACTACGGTTGCTGTATATTTTGTTCTTTTTTCTTTACTTTATTTTTGGTTGAGGCTACTAACAACTCGTTTGACTGTCCATGAGGCTGATTACCTCCATGGGCTTTAGAATTGTAGAAGTGACTATAACAGTGCAATCCTGTAGGCGCGCCTGCATACCGCCCTCTAACAACGTATGCGGGGACATTGAAGCTCTAGATTCGTTATACAAATGTTAAATGTAGAGTCGTTTATAAAAAAAAAAGTAGATCTTGCGAGAGCTCCGAAGGGGCGACAATAAGTCGCCTATACCGGGGCGGGACAGTGGTGGGTGCTTCAGTACCTATTCATTTTTATTAGGTAATAATTACAAAAATATCAAAAACTAAAAAGCTGTCTTCTAACTTATATGTAAACTGAGACGCGTACAAAGTTTGTATGCGTCTCAATAACATTCTATTGACGTATTAATCTGTCAAAAAGGACTTCTTGTTTGGAACAAGGTAAAGTCAATAATCATAGACAATTGCGATTGGGAACAAACACATAGAAGTTGCTAAGAAAAAAATGGCGAAAAATCGCATACATTTCTATGTATGTACCTACAAACATGAGGTAGTATTGGTGATTACAAATACTAATGCAAAGACTATAGATTTATACGCTATTAAAAGTAAAATTTCAACCGCCAGATGTCGTGACCCAATACAGTTACTTTTTTTCCGTTCGTTCCTATACGGTTTTGGATTTTAGTGACTTTAAATACATAAATTTAAAAATATATCATTGTTGATACAATTTTCGATATTGGATATTTTATATCGATATATCGGATCAAAATATATCGGCTAAAAATATCGAAATATTTAATTAAAAATATCGATACATCGATATAATATCGATACTTTTTCAACAAGCCTAAAACAGGTACAGCTTATTCCTGATACTATTTTCTACTTATTACATCGGATTTTTAATGTTTTGTAAGAGATTTGTAACAAGCAGATAAAAACTCCCTGTCGCGGGTTTTGTTCTTGAAGGCGGCTTTTTGTTATTATACTGTTACTGTTATCTGTTACTTGTTGGCTTTTTTACAACAGGCGATTTCAAAATCTCTGAAGAGTTTTGCCTCATTGGTATATACAACAGCAATTATTGGAATGTGTGCCAAAATTTATTTATTAAATGGGTACAAACCATTTGAGCATGCCTACACAATATATGTATGTCGTAATGTCGAAATGTCAAAAGGTTTGAAAGTGGATCGGGAAATTGTGTACAAGATATTATATTGTGTTTTATATTTAGGTCATTATAACGTATTGCGCTCCCTCGTTAAGCCATCTTTTTGGATGGCATTGTGTACACATTAGACGTGAGCAAAATTGATTTACTGAATTAAATGAATAAATTTAATCTTGTGACACACTCGATCTTATTCTCAATTTTAAAAGGAATTGATTCTTCATTCCTCATCTTTGGCCTTGCATCCTACGATTTTTAACGGCACCATAAGTTTTTATTTTCCGTTTATTTTACTGTTAAATTATTTCAATGAATGATGCGTACCGTAAACGATTTAAATATTATAATGATCCGTAAATATTTAAATATTATTCTATGGGCGGCGCGTCCATAGAATAATATTTCTCCCCACTTCTGTTTTCTTTGTTTTCTGAATTAGATAATATATATATATATCTGTTTTTTATTTTTTTTTTAAATTAATTGAATTAAAGGAATGAATAGAAGTAATCATTTCAGAAGATCAGGAGAATCAGACTGAATTGATTCCACGTGTTTACCACTTTAAAAAATATCATTTTAACTATTGTTTACCACTTTAAAAAATATTAATTGAAGCAAGTTCTTTATTTTCGACTTACTTTGTCATCCAAATTGAATGAATTCATACGAATATATTCGTGGAAGTTACAAAAGATTTGCTAAAAAAATGTTATTCGGCTCTCCGGAATATTTCGTGTTTTGGACTTGCATCCGTGTACTTTAGACACAGAAATAATAATAGACAATTAAAAAAGTCCCCTGTTTGTCATAACTGCGGAGCTTCCCGAGCCAAGGTAACTATTTTATTATAAAACAAAGAGGAGAAAATATTATTAGCTGGGAAAGTTTTGCACATTTCCTTTATTTCATTATATATTTATAAGAGACGCCGTGCAAGAATCTTCTTTCCCACAATTATAAAAACGACGCCATTTCTTATCAGCAGCGCACAATTCTACGGTCCCATACTTCGCTAAAAACTAAACGAATTTCTTTAACTTCTTCAAATGTAAGCACCCCCTTTCCACCTCTCGCCCCCCCCCCCCCCCCCTCCCCCTTGTTGATCTTCTAAGCACCTCCATTTTCCACCTCTCTCCTCCCCCATTACTTCTATTTCTACCCACGCTTGTCTTTCTATATTTGATCATTTAGTTTTAGTACATATAATGTCCTGATGAAGAGAACATCGTTCTTGAAACATGCTGACTTTTCAAATAAAGATTATCGTGGTAAAACAAAATGTTTTTAATTATTTCGTGAATTTCTTTAATTTTAAGACTCCTGCAGCTTGCTTCTTAACGTGCCAATGTCAGTGTATCTATATATTTTTTATTATTATTTATTGTTATGAATTTTATTTTGTAGAACTCCATTTTATTTTTTTTTTAATTTTATATATTTAATGATATTATTATTCAATGTATAAAAACAGTTTTTCTGCTTCGTAATTATTATTATGAGTTACAGCTGTTTCGCCCTCGGAAGGCATTATCAAACTGTGGTTGTTACCACCTACAGACGATGTATTTATGTCATTTCTAGACAGGTACTTATGATGACAAAATGAATAGCTTTTTATTTTTATTACCTGTGCCCCTAAACTTCTAAGTAAAATGACTGAAATATTAATGATTAAAATTCTCAATTACTGGATTGTTTAAATTTGACCGAAGGTCATTAATTATTCCATAAAATAAACCCTTGATGATTCATCAGGATTTACCTTATAATACAACTGATATTTGAAATGGTCATCATTATGCTCTTGGATAATCCGCGATGACTCATGTATTTACTTAATAGCAGAGTTAGGTATTTGGACTGGGTTTAAATATATCTAAAAGTGGCGAGCGAATTATATTTGATTGTTCATTAATTAAAATAGCTTTCTGATTATTAGAGTTAGCAACGGCGTCGGAATTCTGAGGCTTGCTTCTTAAAGTGCCGAAGTTGTTAATGAAGACATATTTTTTGCGTTATCTTTCGAATTCTAAAAGCACCTTTTCATTTGGAGCAAGATATTTTCGAATTTCGGGTGGCATTATTGTACTAATCAGTTCAAATAAAAACTTGCTAAAACAGCAAAATTTCTCGTGATAATTGAAAAACTGATAATATAACTACAAATTACGGATAGAAAAATTATCTTGCCGAAATATTTTTTCGCTTATTAGGAGAGGGATTATCTCAAAGAAAATTTAGAACGTATATTTAGTTTTACGAATCCAATCTGCCGAAATTTCAATTATTTGTGCTACATTTTTTTTTCAAATCAATATATTTTTATTCTGTTCCTTGACTTGTGTGGGACCACGGCACTGTGCAGCGGTCTAATTTAACCACTATCATCTCGATACAAAATGCGACAAATCATGAAATTGAAAATGAAAAATCATTATCATATTTAATTAACCAACACCTCTGCCATAGGTCACCCCAAGTGATTCCCTACGTTTTATGACTTAGCAAGGTACATAGAGTGAGGAACGTGTAGGTCTTGGTGGAGGATGAGTCTGCCAATTTTTGCGTGGCGGGCGGACTTGGAGAGACTTGTTGAGGGAGACCTTTTCACCTCTCCAGCAGGACCCTTTTGATCCATCACCACGCATCGCAGTACGAGGGATGGATTCATACGTCCATCACTCCGGGACATACTGTCCCCCAGATTCCTAACAACCCTCTTACCTTTTTCCTATATGGACCTAAAGATATCATTTATCAGCTTTTGTCATTCTATGCTTGGCCAGAACGTCCGTTTTACCATGCGGGCTCCCATACACAGCGTGTCGTGATTATTCATGCTCCGCTTTGAGAATTATTAATACTTACTTCAATTATTTCCCATATATTTGTGTTCGAATTTAAAGTTCTACCTAAACTTGAAATGCACAAGTGTTGGTTTAATGCTTTTTTTAGTAAAACCTCAAATTATAATATTGAATCATTGAAGACAATATTAGCGACTTTTAAACGGTCTCGATTTAATTTGAAAAAAATTAAATAAAACTCAGCATGATATTTTAATACGCTTAAGATAATAAACATTATTGTTAGCAGTAATTATGTAATAATATAATTTACATGGTGTTCGGAAACTCGCGGTACCTACATCTACGTAAATGTGAGAGAAACCAAGTAATCGTAAATCATTCATCCTTTCTTTGTTTACTTATATTTGTTTGCAGTAAATATCATATAAAGGCCAATATAACCTGAGAAAAAAAAGATATTCAAATATACGGTTCATATTTTTCATTCAAATATTTGGTCACATATTTTTCAAAGCGTTATTGTGTTGTGGAATTTCATTGTATAGATTAAAAAAAATATACAAGTTTCAATTTAGTTTCATTTTTATTTTACAGACCAAACCGGATATGGTCTGTAAAATAAAAATCCACAGCCTGATATAAGGAAATCATTTAAAAGAGATTCTTGCTTGAGTAGTGGGTACATTTGAAAATAAGTGATTAATATACGGTACACAGTAATCGAGACATTGTTGGTGGGTACATCTTCTGTTACTAAAAATTCCTCCAACGGGTACTGTTCCCCAACCAATAAAGAGCCGTCTGCAGAGCCTAGAAGCAAAAAAACCCCGGCAAAAAATTATATACATTCAAAAAATTTATATGCCATAAGATTGGCCAATAATAATGGGATGGTTTCAAAAAATTTTTTTCCTAAATTTATTTTCATGTTTAAAATTTATTTTTGGCGGAGGGAATTTGAAAAAAAAAAACAAATAAAGTAGGTTTTTGAGGAATTTAATAAGCTTTAAAATGATGTCTTTACATAGCTCGTCCAAATCCTTAATGCTAAAAAGTGTGTGATAGACATTTATATTTGGTGTGTCGTATGTTATAACAAAAATAATGTAATTAAAAGTATGTCGTAGTATTTAGTACTATTCAGGAGAAAAAATCTTACGTAAATAAGCAAAATATTGTAGGTAAGTAAATTTTAAGATTATTTCTGTGAATTTTTTTAGCAGATTCTTTCTAAAAACAGTTGACGGACGTATTGAAATGAAAATATTCGAACCCAAACCGCGGCCGAATGTGCCGACGTATTTCTGAAAATATTTATAAAATGCTTAATTATTGTATGTTAATAAGTGTGGATAAGCAACCAGGCGAAGAGAGTAGCACATAAATACATGCTCCAGGCCCTATCCAAGCCAGTTAGTCAATTAAATACCTAGGTGTAACACTAGACTCTAAGCTCACCTGGAAGAAACACATAACTGGAAAAATTAAACCATTAAATAAATGTCTAGCATCATTCTACCCGATGATGGGGAAATAAAGTCGTGTATCAACAGACAACCAATTACTGTTATACAAAACAACTATAAGGCCAGGCTTCACCTATGCTTGCCCCCTTTGGGGGCGTGCGGATCCCAGTCTCTTAAAAAAATTTAAATCTTTCAAAACCAAGCCATTAGACTTGCGTTTAATGCATCTAAATATGATAGAAATTCTTTTCTCCATAAAGACTCCAACATTCCGTTGATAAAGGACTTCATTGTCTCACAAGCAAACAAATTTTATGAAGGCCTACCTGGCCACCCTACGATAAATACGCTTGCGAAATACAGCGAAAATGATAATTTTTAATTTAAAAAAACCGAAGATTGTCCTCCGGAAGGAATAAAAACCTGCATACAGCCGCAGTATAGTTTAACATTCATTCAAAGCAACATTTAATAATAATATATATACTCGCCTGCCCGCTCTGACCTGCTTCCATTCTATTTGTTTTTCTCCTGACCATCGCCTTATCCTGAACCACGAGTACCTACCACTTTATGGACCAGACCCTACGAAGGAAGAAGGAATTACGAGCCCTCGGATCACTTCAGACCAGCTCTCTAAGCGAGCAACCGAGACAAAGTTCTCCCGACATCTTGGCACCTCCGTGGGAGCTCCAACCTGATTTATAGTCTTGTGTGCCTCACCCTGTCGGACACAAACAGCTTGCAATCATTAAAATCCACGATTTAGTCGATTGCACCGAGATCTTTGTAATAGATTGATAGGTATTGCTAGTAAAACTTCTACGTCATGTTCGGTACCAGTAGTCAGTGCAGCTTTTGCTTCGTTTTAAAAGATTAAATGTTCTACATTGACTTGTAGCATTTCAGAGTCACTTGGTTGGCGCTGTGTTTGTGAATTCATCGTATAGAAAAATAAAATTGGGAAAAAAATTATAATTTTATTACAAATTCGCGAAAAGAAATTAAAATGTGAGCCTCGGATAAACCCTCCATAAAAGTGATAATGTCTCGCCATTAAAGGTACAATATGTTTTTATGCGATATTTTTTTGACTTACAATATGTTTTTATGCGATATTTTTTGACTTACGAGTATTACAAGCATAGAATGAAAAGTCACGTCAGGGACATCTACCCAGTTTATCGAGTATCTTTCAGATCATAATCCTTTATAAACATGAAATCACAAGCACCATCCCACAAATTACTCAATCAACTCGCCCTACAACATCAAGTCACTTTACAATCAAGATGTCCACAACCACAGCAACAATAAAATCCGCCTTCCTCAAATACCCACTAGAAAATATGGCTATTTTTGAGAGTGATATTTCATGGTGGAATTCCATTATAATATATTATAATAAAACGAATATAAAACTTTATTCCACTTAATTTTATTGGACCGTAACCGGTTTCAGCTCGTCAAAGCCATCTTCAGACTGGAACAAATATTTCCTAGTCTACGGTTTATATACACAACATATTGGGGAGGGGGAGAGGGGTGGTCTAAAAGGATTTTAATCAATTACAATAATTATATTTGTTGCTAAGTCATTTTAGACTATCGGATTTCTAAATATTTTGGTTATTCCAGTAAGCTAATTACATTGGGTTTGCAGCTCACTTCAATGATGATCAGGGAAAAACCTTATAAGTAATATGAGTTACTAATGACCTAATTTTATTGTCAAATCGTTATTATATTTCTGAAGTTTGGTATTTTTTATTGCTTTTTGAAGGGATACGTGTTTAAATTGGAGTTGAAATGGTCTAAACTAATTACATATTTTAATATCGAAAATTATTATGAAAATAAGACTGGATACAAAAGTAGACTAGGAAATATTTGTACCAGTCTGAAGATGGCTTTGACGAGCTGAAACCGGTTACGGTACAATAAAATTAAGTGGAATAAAGTTTTATATTCGTTTTATTATAATATATTATAAGAAAATATGGGTTAAAATCTCTGAACTAGCTTCACACTGAGTTAAAAATCTAAAATTAAATTTTGGTGACTTTTGTGACTATTTCGATTACTTTTTTTTATATTTTTTTTTTCTTCAAAATGAAATAAAAAAAAAATACTTCCATTGTGGTACGACAGCAGAGGAACCGCTCAACATCTTACAGCGCCCCCAACTGTCTAACACCTACTATTTTTTATGTTAAAAATGTCACCAAATAATGCCAGGAATCATTGGTAACATCTTACAGCGCCCCCAACTGTCCAACACCTACTATTTTTTTTGTTAAAAATGTCACCAAATAATGCCAGGAATCATTGGTAACATCTTACAGCGCCCCCAACTGTCCAACACTTACTATTTTTTATGTTAAAAATGTCACCAAATAATGCCAGGAATCATTGGTAACATCTTACAGCGCCCCCAACTGTCCAACACCTACTATTTTTTATGTTAAAAATGTCACCAAATAATGCCAGGAATCATTGGTAACATCTTACAGCGCCCCCAACTGTCCAACATCTACTATTTTTTATGTTAAAAATGTCACCAAATAATGCCAGGAATCATTGGTAACATCTTACAGCGCCCCCAACTGTCCAACACCTACTATTTTTTATGTTAAAAATGTCACCAAATAATGCCAGGAATCATTGGTAAGAAAAGTACGTCCCTTAATACCCTGTATTGTATAATTCGTTTCCAGATACATATACAAAAGCACCCAGCATTAAAAAAATTCAAAGTAATGCATAAAAATAATGTTTTTAATACATTTAAAAATTGTAAAATGTAAAAATTTTATAATATTTTGTTTATTTTTTCTCTTCTTTTCTTTTCCCTGTATTTGTAATTGTTTGTTTCCTCGTGTTATTATCTTGTTGTTAATTCTACTTAACCTGTCTTCTTCTAGTTTATACTGTATTGCATGCAAAATTAATAAAATACATATGTAAACTTTACATATTACCTCTCTATAAAACGTAAGTTTCTCCCCTTCTAAAATGAGTTTTGCAAATCATCCGAATACCGTAGCAATAAATTTAAAAAGATAATAATAAGTAAAATTTTCAAAATAAAATAATAACGCCTGAACATATTTTCTGAATTGTAGCTAAGAATCTCGATAACTTAAGCTTTCAAACAAAAAAAAACGCATCATATTCGGTCCATGCGTTTAGGAGCTACGACAGACAGACAGAAACAAATACACAGACGGCCGCGCCGTCAAACTTATGGAGGCGTCTACTAATATCTATAGGAATTCCAAAAACTGAACAAATCGGACTAATATCTATGAGAACCAAAGTGTGGACGAATATTTACAGCACTGGCAGAGGTTATGTATAGCATATTGGAATGACGTAATATTGCGTATGCACTTTAAAAACCTAATTTATGTATTTACCTATGTATGTAAAACTCCCTAATATCGGACTATCGGAAACATTTAGCTGATTATTAAGGATTTGGGTGTTTGTTTTAACAGCTTTCTTTATTTCGAGTGCTTCTAAATTATTTAGTCTGTTACCATGACCATTTCTATATCAGTTAGGTTGGGTTAGGTTATGGTGCCGTGTATTTCGAAATAAACAAAAATCTTTGTATTATGACCTCCATGTTTGTTCAATAAATTATTGTCCTCGTAAACAGCAAAATGCGTAATATTTTGCAAAAACTTCATGTACGTACTTTAAACGTTTAAGCCTTTACGTAATTAGTAATTACGTAATTGAAGTAATTTATGCTTTTCCGTACAACATCTTGCTCAGCTGCCCTCTGTAGATATTAGTCCAACCTACACTCCATAGATATTAGTCACCACTCCATAGATATTAGTCACCACTCTGAAGTTCATAGATATTAGTCCAATATATGACCTGTAGATATTCGTCCGACATACAGGCTGTATATATTAGCATTTGGAGTCAAGCTTATAACACCGCTCCTTGCGTCGCGTCGGGGGTTAAAAATTAAATTCAGTCTCTGTGCGGCCTTCTTACTTTCTGTGTCCTCGTCTGCTTCATATTTGCATTAGCACGGGAACCAAATATTATTTAGTTTCAAAGTACGAGTATATATATTTAAGGATTGTTCATTTAATAATTAAATATGAAAAATGTGTTAATTGTTGTTTTTCGGTGCACAAATGTGTAAAAAAAAATATATAAAATATTATTTTAAATGGTAGGTATTATCAAAGTCTGGTTTCGTCACTATTTTATTTCTTTCAGTACAGCGTAGTAGGAGTAGGCCGATTGCAATACCTAAAAAAGAGATATAATTTATTATGTTACGATATTTTAAAATATATATTGTTAGTGTTAGTACAGCACTATGGTATCCTTAATTGGGGTATTTTGTGAGGCTGAAGGAAGTGGGGTGCTGAATTAGTTGGGGGAGTGAAAGGTGGGGAAGTATCTGGCTAATCTAATATAGTCACCAAAGACGGCTAAAGCCATTTCAAGCTACGATTCGATTTTGAAAGGTGGTCATCAACCTGGGCGACACTAAAAGTATCTTCCACTCGGAACATACCGCAAAATACTAGGTATGTATTATTTTTAATGAATTAATTGCGAAACAACCAAAAATTAAAATTACATGAACGATGGTGCTGTGCGTGCCTTCTTAAATAAATAGAGAGAGCGTATGTTGGGATTGGTTAAATAATGTTGCAGTAAAAATATGTTTTTGTATAGAGACAAGGAAAATGTGAAGTTTAATTTTCTATTGTTGGTAAATAGCGTTTGTATAACAGTCATTGACTAACTAACTAACTAACTAACCATCACGCCGTTTCCCCGCAGCGGTAGGCAGAGAAGACGGACCGCCAAACAACTCGGTCTTGGCACACACTCTTTGCCTCACTCACATTCATACATCGTCTCATACATTCTCTTCTATTATTCTAACTTTTGACATGACCCGACTCAAGTATCTGATTCACTTGATCGTGCCATGCCTTCCTCGGGCGTCCCCGACTTCTTCTACCATTCACATTCGCGTCGTATATTCTTCTTACACTACTTCCTTCGTTCATTCGCTCTACATGCCCAAACCATCTGAGGGTCCCTTTCTTAATCTTACTCATTATGCTTACATCAGCCTTACATTCTTTGCTGATATCCACATTTCTCTCACGATCATACATTGTTTTACCACACATACGTCTCAGGGATCTCATTTCAACAGCATTCAGTTTACTTTCATCCTTCCTCTGCCAGTTCCATGCCTCACTGCCATACATCAGGGTAGGTACCAGGACTCCATTGTGGACTGCTACTGGACTGTTTTTTATTAGCGCCAACGGCATTCAGTCCACCATTAATGGAGTTACCGGCATTCACCCTTCTTTCAATATCTCTTTCAGCCTTTCCATCTCTCGTAAACATACTACCCAGATACACAAACTCATCCAGCTGCTCCAAGTATTCATCATTCACAACTATGTTGCATACTGTTTTCGTACTCTCTCTTTCAAACACCATGACTTTAGACAGTCATTGAGGTACTCAAAAATACTGAAGAGGTTATTCACAAGAAGTGCGCTGTGGGTGTCTCTAGTATGCCTGAAGTCAGATCAATTACCCGCTTTTCGGGCGAAATTGATCAACTTTTTCAAATATATAAACAAAAAAATAGTTTAATGAGAATTATGTGTTCACTTCGGAGAAAAAGCATTAGAAAATAAATTGTTTTACATTTTTTAAAGTTGCATGATTGAGGTTGTTGAAAGGACCTCCAGAAGTGTGAAGTGGCTTTTGAGAATTGCTTAGAGCCACGAGAATTAACTTTCTTTCCGGGGGATCCATTTCTGGCCATGGGGTAGAATAGTATGCCAAAGATATTTCTTCACTCTGAAAATCCAAAGATCATATTTTTAATCATTGAAATAAACACTGTATTGAAAACATAATTTCCGTCTGTAAAATTCGAATAAACTACTTCTGTTGAGGAATTTGATCCCTACTCCTGCAAGGAGTAACATCTCAAAAGACCTTCCGATCGTATCTCGTGTCGTAATATTACTTAATATAAATTTAACATATCAAGATTATAAACCAATCATACATATCTGAATATTATACTGTCAAGTGGGAAAGGGAGAAAATATTTACAACCAACCAGTAAAAAGCATTTTTTTTAATTCTTTGCATTGTACGAGTATAATTAGAAGATTTTTGAGCACCAATTTACTTAAGGACCTTTAACCAGCCAGCGGCTGAGAATCCAAATTTCGTCGAAAGATGTTCTTACAATTGTACAGGGCGGTTCCAATGAGAAAGATTAATTATGCTCCGTACCAGCTTTTTAAAATTATAACTCAATATCGATATTATTTCATTCACAATTTGCCATAATTTATACCTACATCCTAAAATGCTGAAAGACGTGATAATAAAACTATTCAAATTATGTACTTTTTTAAATTTATTTTTGATCATAACTATTTATATTTTTTTAATAATGTCTAAGCAAAATAAGAATGTAAAAAAATCTTAAATATATTAGTTTGTAATACCGTAAATAAATAGACAAACTGAAGTATTTTCGTCACAAAGCGTGTGCGCGGATCTTTTATTAATGATTTTATTTACTTTTAAATAAAAAAATAAAATTCTAAAATATAGGATTAAAATTATTAATTATTAAACATAGGCCTCTTTTTTAAACGAAGGTCTTTTTTAAGAGTGATCGCCAACGTCGGGGGGGACTTGTTAGGGCACACAAAGAAGAAGAAGAAACATAGCTTTCCCCGATAATTTATTGATTTATTTTACTGCATGATTACGTGATTTGAAATATGTATTGTATAGTATAAAATTTTGTTTGAAAATTTAACAAATCTGCCAACGACCTGTGGTTATAACCTTATTATACTAAAAATAAACATTTATTCTCAAAATCTAAAACCAAGCTTTACTAGATAAAAGAACAATCTTTCGAAATTAATTTATAATTTTTTGTGGAAAACAGTTGTGGAGGTCGAACAAAGGACACCGAATTGCATTCGGCTGGCTTTCCGATTGGTCTCCTAGCAACCAATCGAAATCATTTTCAAGTCACAAGAAATCTCTCCGCGCCGCACAGTGGTTCCAAATACCTCAAAAGTTGGAAACAATTCACAGGGAGGATTAACGGGGAAAAAGTGATATTATTTTTCGGTACGGTTAAAAAAAAAATTCAGTTTTAGTAAGTTTTACTGGATTTTATTAACGATTTCTGGATTTTATTATATTTTTTTCAACGAAAAAATAATATTTAAAAAAAAGTCTTTAAATTGATATTATTTATGTCCATATCCATGTGAAAATAAATGCCGAGTAATGTTTAATTTTGCTTTTTAACATTCTGAAGCAGACGATGAATAATCATCATCATCGTCGGTGCTAAAGATATTTTAAGAATGAATATCCGGAGGAATTATTAAATCAAAAACTTCCTTAGGAAAACGATTTAATTGTTTCTTTGGGGGTTGCCTGTAACTAGTTATGATAGGATCAGATGCAACTAACATATAATTAAAAACACCTTCATGAAATTACTCACGAGAACATTTTCTAGAATAGTTCTCGCGATATTTTTTTAAAATCTTTATTTTGAGCTTCCTGAGCCTCTTCTGATAATCTTAATCGGGCGGCAATATCTGATCGACGATGGGCAAGTGGTCAGACTTCCCGCGAACTAATCGCAAAGGTAGGTACAATTGAAGATTTTAAAATACTAGAATGATCCGCATCCTCTCGCGTTCCAATGAACACCTGTTATTAAGAAGAGCGATTATCATCAAATATCTTGTACACTTGTCTGTTAATAGATGAGCGCCTAGAATAATGTCTTCTAATAATTTTGACCGTTTGACCGAAAAGTATACCTCTTTCTCAAACACAAAATGAGAAAGAGGTGCACTTTTCCAAAGATTTTCGGTTTTCAAGCGTTTGGATTGGTCTGAACTATATTCAAATTGTGTTTACGATCACCACGTGCCGTTTTCAGGATAAATCGCTTACAATATAAAACCAATCGGAATCTCAAGTCATTTCTTTTAATTTTCCATCACAAATCTAGATTCATCTTGTGATGAACCTGCTTTGTTGGATGGTTGGCGAATATTTTTTTTAAATTACGAATATTATCACACTATCGACATCTATTGGTTAATTTTGAAAGAAATATTAAGGGAAACTGTAATGATTGAACATTTTTCTGCTACGAAGGGTGTAAACAAATTTTGGAAGAAAAAACGACTAGCAAATCCTAGTATGGTTGGAAGCCATTAGACGCATATCAGCCAATCACATCTCGGGGCGTGGTGTGAGGGGGTTGTGTCAAATTGAGACACAAAAGTTGTCCCACGGTCCAAACTGATAGTTATTTTAAGTGGTAAAAACACTTCTAACTTGGTCATGAATCACATTTTTATGGGGAGCACGAGGGAATTGACAACAGTTGATTTCGCGTCGGGGGTCGGCGAGTTTTGCAAGTATTTCGTTGACGGAGGTTTTAAAAGGAACAAAAATCATGCGTTAATTAAACATGAAGTAACGAACGATTTCGATTGTATGAGAATAGAAACGGGAGTAGGCATTGACAATCAATATCGCTTTTCCCAAACAAAATTCTAGCGGGATTTGCGTGTAGGTATTGGGAACGAGCGTAATATGGTAGTCAAAACACAAAAGCTGATAATCTCAGGGTAGTCGGGAAGGAATCGATTACGTTAACGACCAAATAAAATCTAAGATTTCGGGGTGGATTTTATATCTGATAGGTTAGAGGGGAGGAAATGTTGTCGATCTCTTGCATGTTGGAGTGGTTTCAAGTGAAAAAGATCTAACACGGTTTTGAGTCATTAGGATATTCATTAAGCTGAAATCACCACTCAAGTTTATACGCGAGATATAGGTAATAGGAAATTAGGAAACGCTATAAAATTTAACGGCCTGTCAGGATTTAAAATTATTTGAATTCTTAAGTATTTTTCTCAATTGCTAGGTGCATAACAACGGAGATTTATTGGGTTTTACGCCAGAGGGAGATGGGATATGGTAGGAGGAACTAGAGATGCAGATGAAAAAACGTTCGGAGGCAGGTATGGAATTAGACTTTGGTAGAGGTTACCGCCCGTAAGAGTAAGAATCGAGATTATAAAAGTTTAGGCTATTACTAAATAAGGTTCTACGAGTGTCGCGACCTTGTTTAGAAAGGGGTCAAATGACTAGAGATTGTACTTAGGTACTTGCGAACGCGGGAAATATTAAGTAAATGTATGCAAACACAAGGAACGCGTCAAATAGCCAGGAACAAACACAGCCGCATGTCCACATAAGGGGTTCGTCTGAATAAGAATATTCGGTCACTAATTGTTAGAAAATCCACAGTCAAATGCTAAAATGACAAAATACCTAGAAGGTGACGTGTTATGCGATTTGTGCGATAATATGGTGCATAGTAGATGACGGTCGGAAAATGTTGTAGGTTGCCGAGTTGAAATAAGACCTGGGGTTACCGAGAAAAGTATGGAAAGTATATCAAAAATTCAGGATACACCGTACCTGGAAGCGATTTTAAAAATGGTAGAACGGACACGATAGATTTTCGAGAAAAGTTGAATTAATTATTCACATGGTAAATGATATCTTGTAGGCGCTAGTCTTGCAGAAGATTCGTGTGTATATCTAAGGGACGAGACCGAGTACGCCCCTGTCCGATTCTACGAGATAGTGCTTTCGCGCAATACGAATTCTGTGTTGGGAGCACCGTTCAGGACGAAATGTCGTAAACCGCGGGATACGATACTGGATTTGGAAACTATGAAGGTTGTGCGTTTAAAGGTCGGAATTGTAAAATTTAAGTTTGATTAATGGGTAAGCGGGGGAGACAAAAAGGGTGGTTTTAGACAAGAGAGGGGGAGTTCAGTGTGGGATCTCGGAAAGGAAAGGCTGTCAAAAAGGGCACACGAAACCGAAGTGTTTGGGAATTTTTCGGAGACTTAGCAAAAATTGTTCCGGTGGAGTGTCGATCTAACTTCAGTGGATTTTGTGCAAAGTGTTAATTAATTAGATTCAGGAGAAGGGGTACGAGCCAGTGGTGAAAAGCTTTTAGGAACTTAAAAAAATTTGTGAAAATTATTTAAGGACAGTGAAAATATTGAGTTATAATAACAGATTATAGTTCGGTTTAAACAGGCGTGATCTAATAATAAAAACTTCAGTATTACTACAATTTAAACGGGGTCGACAAATAAATGTTAATAATAAAATTGCGGATTTTATATCAGAAATAATAATAGAATAAAAAAAAAATCTTAATTACGATAAAAAAAAAAGTTCTCTTGAAATGGAAAAAATGTATAAGTACCGAATAGTTTAGAAATAAAACAATAATAATAATAATTTACGAAAAACGTTCAATCTAGTGGTTTCGATACCAAGATATAGCAAGTGCTAATTTAACCTTAGGGAACACACATATTTAAAGAGGGACGATATATTTGAAATAATCTACAAACAACGGTCAACCGGAGTATATTACGATTGCGAGATAGTCCGACTGGAGCGATAAAGATACCTCCAATCAGATTCAGGTTATAAGGAAAGGGGGTTAAATTTAGTCATAAATCTAAGGCTACGTTAGGCCTTGTCGTATAAAATTTAAGAAATCGTAGGGAGGGGGAACTTTGTGTTTTCTCCACAGGTACAGGTCTACAGGATACGTAATTAAGATGCAATTGGTCGTGTTTTCCCGACCGGAGAATTAAACAATTACGTACGGGTAAGTTAAAGAATCTATATTTAAATTACAGGAACCTGGTTGCAGAGTGACGTAAATGGAACGCGAACCCTGGCAGTAAATTTCAACAGCTCCAGCGCCGAGAAAATTTAATATTATTGTGGCAGCTGATATGGATATGTTTAACCGTTATTATCATTTAGGGTAGTGATGTTTTCTCCCAGACAGCTGATGCCGGGCGGTCGGAGGAACACACACATACAAAAAAAAATGAACGAGCAAGCGAGGTACTTATGTACATCTCGGGGGTGTTGTACACTCAACCAAATGGTTGGCGTTTCGAGAGTACGACATATCGAATCGAAGGCGATTATCTGCAACCCGAACAGCTGAACATCTTTAGACAAGAGAGCAGAAGAGCAGAATTACGATACTAAATATGAAACAAATAAAACTAACAGGTACTCCGCTGAATTCCTACTTCTTGATTTACGCTTTTTAAATCTTTATGATTGAACAATGTGATGACGACACCGGGGCTACACATACACACAATTGGTGGTCCACCGGTAAGGGTCTTTCCGCATTGTCATGTTGGAGGATGCTCACCATAGACTGATCGGGTCACGCGAGGTCCTGGAAGCAATTCCCTTTCGCGGGACGGTGTCGAGTGATTGGGCGCGAAGGACCATATGAAATGAGGTGCCAATTTGTATGAAAGGGCATGGTTCGCTGACGGAGGCGTCTTGGCCAAAAGCATCTCGAGTTACCGGCAAGGTAGTGTGGATGGAGGCATGGGCATGGCTTCTTGCGGAGAGATTCCTGCAGCAACATCACATTTTTTAATCCTATCGACCTGGAAGCAAACGTATCTCTTACAAGGGTGGGGATACGTCGGCTTCTAGAGGTGGTCTGTAACGCTAGGTTGGTCACGTGGGAGGAAGGATCTGCCTGTCACAAGCTTACGCCACATTGTACCGTGAGTAGAGTCTTGATAAGGGACGAAATAGATTACCCCTTCTAGAGCCAGTAAAGTAGTTCCGGAGGTGTTCGATACTGAAGTTGATCAGGAAAGGTTTGAAGGCATGTCGTTCTTCTTTTGTTATGGAGGGGTCCGGGTATCTGGTTTATCGTCAAGAGATTTTCCGGGTGCCATGGGTATAGCCTCATCATGCATTGGTCGGAGGGTCGTGTCCTGAGAGCTGACCACCTAGTCAATTTGGTCAAGTGGAGGAGCCAGTACTAGTTTGCAAAGAATTTCTTCCCCATCACCATCCATCCTATCCTCTATCCCGTCTTTATACTTCCATACTAGGTATAAATTTGTGTTTACTAACAACAGAACATATTATCGCGATTATGTATAGGATATAGCCATGGAGAGCGGTGCAGAGAATTCGCCAATTACCTGAAATGAAACATTCCAGGTATGTACATTAAAACTTATTAGGACGTAGAGGGGGAGAGATCAATTTTATAGCCTAGCGAGAGTAATAGCAACCGTGCTCATTATGTGAATATTGGAGCAGTGTATATTATTAGGATCATAGTGGGGACTAATTCAGAATAGTTTAGACCGGACGTGTCCTTCAGACGTTTAAGAGATACAGAGAAATTCTTCCACACCTTACCTAAAAGAACCGAAAGTTACCACGAAAGACATTAAATACCTATCCTAGATGTCCTAGGTGCTCCGAAGCAAAAAATCACACAACGTGGAGAAAAGGGTTTATTGTAAGAATTTCCCGGAAAACTACCTTTTACTGTGTTCAGTCACAGGGGTGGGAAAAAACGAGTTATGATTCAAACATTATTGGCGAATCATTCAGTAGGTACGAGAGGAAGATCTACCATCCGGAGTCTGAACGCGCGAGAGCGAGGGGGAGGGGGTATAAAATCCGAGGAAAAGGGTTGCAACATCACAAGTGGTTCCGTGACCGAGGAGAGAGCGTCACCACCGATCTTTGTTGTAAATCTTCCAATTCAAATTCGAGAAGAAGGAATAATATAAAGTTTTCATTAGGGGGGGTGGCACCATTACAATCTCAATCTAGCTTCATCTCTCCATCTTGTATTAATGCGAAATTTGAAACCCGCGATCTTTTTACAGAATTTATCCAACCTCGCTTTAAGGCAATTGGTGAGGTTTATATATATATATATTTCTTCAAATATTAAAATCTTTTTCCATCTTTTGAAACTTCGAGTTCATCATTATGTCAAATAACTCCCTTTGTCTTAAGAACAAATCCTTTGAAACCGAACCTGTGACAAAAATAATATTTATGTAGCACTCAAATTTTACAGTAAGTAAATTACGTAAAAATTACTGGGCCGTAGAAACTCAAAAATGATTTTTTTTTTTAAATATGATACGTAAATAGTTCAGCTACAAAAGTACATCAGCACATTTACTGAATATTGGTGAATATCTAACTTTAACCTTAAGTATTCCAGAAATCTTCGTAATTTTTTTTTACTTCACGAGATGTTTAAAAAAAAAATATACCAAATTTGTCGCATTAGGAAATGAAAAAAATAAACTTAACATCTTTAGTACACACCTGAAGGTATTTAACCCATGTTAAAAAAAAATTGGCAGCAAGCGGTGTAAAAAGATATCAGTCCCTAAATATTATATAATAAAAGTTGCATTTACACACAAACGTCCTGACTGCTCGGGGAGTCAATCTTTGCTGATGTGTTTCGCAGTGACGAAACGTTTTGCTGAATTTTGTGGTATGGGCAAAGATGCGCTGGTATGTGGTGTCAAGATATAGAAACCAAATTTAGTGATCCCTGCAATTTGACTCTCCCATACTAGAAAAACCATTGTGCGCCGCAACGAAAACCACCGATCATTCTGTTTTAAACCCCCGGTCAAGACTCACTTGCACATCGTGTTTGTTCGCCCTTCACACTATTATTATTGTAAAATATTTAAATATATAGGAATTATGTGTAAGTTGTAAATTGTAAATTGTTAATAAACCTGTAAGTTATGTACCGACATCTTACTTATTTGATTTACCACACTCTTTACACACTTTAAAACACATAACACATCATTAATATTTAAATATTATCGTCACCATGTATAAGCCTCTATAATTGGTGACCTCTATAAAAACACCATCCCTCTCTACAGTCAATACGTCTAAAATTTGCTTTAAAATGACATTTCCGGTTTTTTCTGGTTATTCCCTCTTAGCGAGTAGATATCCTCAACAAAGACGATTGGGCCAAAAGAAACCAGAAAATATTTCACAATTCTTTTGCAATAGGTAGTGATCATAATAAAATAGTAATATTATATAATACAGCCATTTATTGATAGATACTTGCCTTGTTTTCCACCTTTTGTCCAAAGTGACAGAATAAGCATATTTCAATTATCTGACCTGGTAAAACAATGAGCGTGCTTGTTTCCTGAAAGACGTAAGCAGTATTAGAAAGATTTGCCTTTTATTTTAAGTAAGATTTTTTTGGTGTTCTCTAAAAGCAGTTTCAAGCAATAAGAGGTGAGAAGACGGGTGGTAGGTGCTTAATAATTTGATATTTATAGTATTGATCCATACCTCTGTATTAATTAATGCAAAGCATATGCAAGCTGTGCTGACCGATAACTGCATAAATAGAATCCAGTAGAATGCCTTGCATCTTAGTTCGTTTGCCCTACAAGTTGGAGAAAGGAAATGAAATAAATACCCACCAAATTATGCTTTTCGTACCCACCCAAGGTAGAATATGAATGAAATGATACGTGAACTGAAATATATATTATACATGAAAACCTGATAACTTTCTTTAGGTCTAAAAGACTGCGGTCGTATAGATATTTAGAAGACAACAGGACTCCGGAAATAGGTTATAAAAAATAGGTTCCCCGATGGAAGTCCAAATAACAAACACCACTATAGTTAGGGATGCAACGATATATCGGAAAACCGATAAATATCGATATATCTATCGACCCCTAAGAATATCGATATTTATCGATATCGAAGATACGCCGATATCGATATATAAATATCGAAAAACTCAATATATCGTATCGAAATATCGAAAAAGGGTCTTTTTTCAAAGGCAAAAGCCACTATAACTCAATGCAGAACCCGGCTACTAGAAAGCAGACTGTCAAAGTTACTATTTAATACATCGTTAATTAATAAATAGTTACGATAGCTCGTACAAAATACTAGAATTAATATATTTTTTAAATAAATTTATTAAAAAAAAACACATTTTATATACCTATCGAAATATTGTGGTTATTCACATAGGTAAGCATAAAAAAATATATCCATACACAATCGATAAACATTTGATATAACTAAAACTACATCGGATTTCCATAAGCTTTAAAAAAAGAAGAAATGTCGATATATCGGAGATAAGATAAGAAATATCGGAGCTTCAAAATACCTGAAAAATACCCTCGACTCTGTGCAGAAACGGGCGGTCCGCTTAATAGATTCTCCCATCTTAACAGACGGATTGCAATCTTGAGAGCACAAGCGTCGGGTGGGAATGCTATCCTTGTTCTACCGGTATTACAATGGAAGGTGCTCCGAGGAACTAGCGTCATTGATCCCTTTGGCACCGGTGCATAGTCGGGAAACACGCCAAACGCATGCCCAACATTTGTACACGGTTGACATTTGTCACATGAGAACGGGTCGTTTCTTCGACTCGTTCTTGTGTTCAACAGCTAGGCTGTGGAATGAATTGCTGGCCTCTGTGTTTCTTCCTTCCTACAACATGGGTCTCTTTAAGACCAATGTTCATTCCTTCCTCTCCTCAAAAAGACCCTCCACACAGCATCCCAGATGACATAGGCCCTGAGAGAATTTTTTTTCCTCAGGACCTCCGGTGTGGAGTTAATGCAAAAAAAATATACATATATATCGGCCTAATAGACCGATATATCAATAAATCAATATCGATTTAATTCGATATTTATCGATATCGATATTTTTAAAAACCTTGCATCCCTAATTACAGTAATTGCTGGCAAAGATTCAACCATCTTTCTCATCCTATTACCATCCTATCACCACTTCTTTCACCTCACAACATCCCTCAGTTGGACAATGACATTCCAAATATTAATTATGATTTGAAAAAAATTTAAAAGCAGGAGGAAGGGAACCAGGCACTAACACCAGGAACACGGTGTTTTTAACACTAGGAACACGGCACACACCAAACCAATACCCAGAGGCAGATCAATTTGGGAGACGGGTATGGGTACCAGGAACCATTTATTGGATAACCAACACCTCTGCCATAGGTCACCCTAAGTTGTTCACTTCGTTTGGTGACTTAGCAGGGATGCCCGGGTTCATGGGTTAATGGTTGTCCAAATCTTAGCGGCGGATACATCTGCCCACCTACTGCGTGACGGGCCAGATCGATGGAGACTGGTTGAGGGAGGTCTTTTGACCTTTACAGCCGGACTCTCACAAGTCATCGCCTCACACCGCAGTTGGAGGAATGGATTCATACGTCCGTCACTCCTGGACACACTGACCCCCAGATTCCTCATACCTTTTTCCTTCCCAGAACTCTCAATCCTTCCCTTCCTTGAAAAGACGACATAGGCCCAGAGAGAAATTATTTTCCGGAGAGGAGCTAATGTTAAAAAATAGAGAAGTACAATGACTTCGTTAAGAGAATTGGAGCAGGATGGAAGAGCCCGGGGACGGAGGCGTCTACTAATATCTACAGGAATTCCAAAAACTGAACAAATTGGACTAATATCTATAAGAAACCAAAGAGAGGACGAATATCTACAGCTCAAACTGCTGACGAATAGCTATGAGAACCAAAGTGAGGACGAATATCTACAGCACTGGCAGAGGTTGGATTTGCAATTATGTATATTGTATAGGATAATGGAATAACGTAATATTGCGTAGGTTAGGTTAGGTTTTCCGTACAACCTCTTGCTCAGCTGCCCTCTGTAGGTATTAGTCCCACCTACGCTCCATAGATATTAGTCACCACTGGGACCGTCATAGATATTCGTCCGACCTTAGCTCTGTAGATATTTGATCCGAGCTCAAAAAAGATATTGCCGTAACCAAACAGCAATATTTAAAAAGAATTCAGGACGGGATTAAAGACGATGACAAATGTTTCTGGAATTTCATAAAATCACAGAAAGCAAACTCCAGGTCGCATAATGGCGTGAAGAGTGGAGACGAATTTATAACAGATTCAGAATCTGTTTGTCAGATGTTCGCAGACTACTTTCGGTCTGTATATGATAGTAAAACCCCGGATCTCAGAACGGAATTTACGAAAACAGAAATTCTGTGGAATTTAGGTGACATATCTCTTGGATTTACTAATCTGAAAGAGGTAGAAGCCTACATTCTTAACCTGAAGACAGACAAGGCTACAGGACTGGATGAAATTCTTTACAGTATTATCATTAGCATAGCGCCAATGATAAGTGAAGCCCTTTGTTATATATTTAAATCTAGTATTTTGACTTCTACGTTCCTCAAATTTGGAAACTGACCCGAGTCAGTCCTATTTTCAAGGCTGGAGATAAGACAGACGTCAAAAACTACAGACCGGTAGCCGTATTATCAGTGCTACCCAAACTTTTTGAAAAATTGATTTGTGACAAATTAAGTCACCAGATTGCGCCATTCATTGGTGAAAATCAACACGGTTTCCTTCCAAAGAAATCAACAATCACAAATCTGCTTAATTATGATGGAATTTGCCAAAGCATTTGACCGTGTTAACCATGATATACTTTTGAGGAAAATGTTTAAAATAGGCTTCGATCTACCAACACTGAACTTTTTCTCATCGTATTTAAAATCCAGAAGCCAATTTGTTTCAATAAATAGACATAATTCAAAAAAATTCCAAGCGCAATCTGGAATTCCTCAAGGGTCTAACCTCGGACTTATGTTGTTTCTAATACTTATAGATGACATCCAAAACTGTTTTAGGAACGGCAAATGTCTACTATTTGCTGATGACCTTAAAATTATGATGGAAATAAGCTGCCAACAAGATTGCTTTAAAATGCAAACTGATCTGGATGCACTATCTGAATGGTCGTTGGCACACAAATTAGATTTTAACACAAAGAAATGTGTCACAATGTCCTTCACTCGTTGTAAAAACATTATTATTTACGATTATAAAATAAAAGGAGAAACGTTATCACGTGTAAAATCCGTGAAGGATCTCGATGTCGTCTTTGATCCCGAACTGACATTCTCTTGCCATATATCGCAGCTCACTCAGTCTTGCTACAAACTTCTTGGATTCATCATCAGGACTTGTAAGCAATTTGATAACCAAGAAGCTATGCTAGCGTTATTCGATGGCATACTGAGAAGCAAACTGGAGTACGCGAGCGATGTTTGGGCACCGTACAACCGGAAGTACATTGATATTTTAGAGCAAATCCAGAAGAAATTCCTCAGGTATGTTTATATGCGGAAGCATGGAACCTATTTAAGGTTCATGCACCATATTGACTTACTTGAGGAAACTGATTCTGTGAGCCTAGAAACTAGAAGGAAAGCAAGTCTTGCTATTCTGTCTTTCAAAATTTGGAACAATTTCATCAATAGCCCATTTCTCTTGGGATGTTATGATTTATATGTACCAGACCACTACAGCCGAAGTCGACATCATGACTTATTAAAAGTACCGAACGGCAGAACAGACGTCTTGGCAAAGCATAGCATGACGAGGGGAGTGGTGCTGTTAAATAAAATTGCAAACCATTTGGATGTAAGTGACTGTTCTTTATATGCCTTAAAAATATTATTGAAGAGTCACTTGCCTAAATGCTAATAGGTTAACTAAATTGTACTGTAATTGGAATTATTCTGTTGTACAATAATAATAAAAAATAAAAAATAAAATAAAATAAAAAATATATTAGTCCTCACTCTGAAGTTCATAGATATTTGTCCAACATATGAGCTGTAGATATTAGTATCTGGAGTCCCGAGGACTGAAGGTGAATGGCGAGGGACTTGAGCCAGTTGAGAGAATTTTGTGGAGGAATCCAAATCCCACCGTGAGATTTATTTATTTATTTATTTATTTATTTATTTAAACGCCCATAGGGCTTTTACATAGAATGCAGTACATTTTTTTTAATTACAGTGAAAAGAATGGGTTTACAAAATACAATACACAATACAAGTAACATAATATTTGTTAAAAACAAAATATAGGTTACATAAAATATAAGGGTTAAAAAAAAAATAAAATAAAAAATTTAGGTTACATAAAATATAAGCGTTAACAAAATACAGGTAACATAAAATATAAGAAACAAAATATAGTCCATAAAATATAGTAGTTGACATAAAGTAGGTAATTTTTAAAATTGTTGTTCTCATTAGTTTACGGGATAGGTAGAAATAAATAGTTGGCACATATGGCGTTTGAAGTTTGCTAAGTTCAAATTATTGTCAAATACATCCAGATTGTTTAAGTATTTGTTACCAAGACTATGCAAACGTTGTATTGGAGAATTTAAATCATAGTTCGAATGAGATGTACGTATATAAAATGTCAATGTTTGTCTAGTTGTTCGTGTAGGTACATGTAGATTTATTAATTGCAGGAGTTCACAACTGTCGAATTTAGAGTTTAATAATTTTAATAAAAAAGTTAGGTCGTTTATTTTTCGTCGGTTTTCTAATGTTGGAATATTTAAAGTATTCATTAACGACGGATAATTTATGTGCTCTAAAGGGATGTTAAGTTTAAAATTTACAAAACGTAGAAATTTTCTTTGAATTCTTTCAATAGTATGAATATGAATTTTATAGAAGGGCGACCAGACTATGGAATTATATTCTATTAGGCTTCTAACAAGGGATGTATACAGTAGTTTAATGATTTGTAGAGATTCAAAGTTTTTAATTGTTCTTAACACAAATCCTAAAGTTTTCATACCCTTATTTGCAGTTTGTTGAATGTGAACCGTGAAGTCTAGTTTCTCATCCATTATTATGCCAAGATCCCGCATTTCCGATACTCTTTCTAAATTTATTTTATTTATTGAATAGTCGAAAAACAGTGATGTTTTTTTTCTGGAAAAGGTCAAAGTTTTGCATTTTTCTACATTTAAATATAGATTGTTTTGTGAGCACCAAATTTTTAGCATGTCTATATTTGATTGAAGAATTTCACAGTGATTAAGGATAGTTATCTCTTTATATAATTTAATGTCATCAGCGAAAAGCAACACTTTGACGTCTTTAAAGCAGTTGACTATGTCGTTTATAAAAATAAGAAATAAAATTGGGCCAAGATGACTACCTTGCGGTACTCCACTAGTGGCAGAAAATGGTTTGGATATAAAAGATTTTATTTTTACAAATAAAGTTCTACATGATACGTAACTACTTAGCCAGTTCAACATATTTGCTCTGATTCCCAGAGCATGAAGTTTTCGGATCAGTATTTTGTGGGACACTTTATCAAAAGCCTTCGAGAAATCAGTATATATACAGTCAACTTGTTTGTTTTTAGAAAATGACTCCAATATATAGTTTTGAAAGAGTAATAAGTTTGTTGAAGTTGATCTACCTCTAATGAAGCCATGTTGTTTGTCATTTATTATCTCTGTTAACGTGGGATATATTTCATCAAGAACTAGAGATTCAAAGATTTTGGGTAATACAGATTGTATGCATATAGGTCGATAGTTTGAAATGTCAGTCTCATCGCCTTTTTTAAGTATTGGGATAATATAGCTGGATTTCCAGTAGACAGGAAAATGTCCAGAAGATAGTAGCTGGTTAAAGAGAATGGTTAGTGGTTTAGATAATACAGAGGAGCAATGTTTTAGGAAAATTGGCGGGATGGAGTCTGGGCCTGCAGATTTGTTAATGTCTAAGGAACGTAGTTTCTTTTTGCAAGATTCTTCTGTTATGTAGCAGTCTGTTAAATGTATGGTTTTTTTAAATGAGTATGAAGGAATTTTTTCTTCTGGTGTTTCCTCATCGTAAACATTTTTAAAGAAATCTGAGAAAAGATTTACGATATCTTGTGTGCTGTTAGCACATTTGTCATCCATATGCATTTGTGGTGGATAGTCTGTGCTGTCATTGTTTAGTGTTTTGATAAATTTCCAGAGATTATTTGAGTGCAAAGCTGTGTTTTCGATAGAGTTTATATATGCTTTATAACAGATTTTAGAAAGATCTTTGCATTGTTTTCTAGTTTCACTGAAAATTGCATAATCGATCATCGATCGAGTTTCTTTGAATTTTTTATGAAGTTTCTTTTTTTGTTGAAGTGAGGCTTTTAGTTCTGGTGAGAAATAAGTCGGATATGTATGTTTTTTAGGAGTATATAGTGGTACATATGATTTTATGGTGCTAGACAATATTGAATATAAATTATCTAAGGATTTGTCAGTATTCACGTCCGATAAAAAAGACCAGTCGACACGGGAAAGATGATAATTTATAGATTCAAAATCTGCACGTTTGTAGTTGAGAGTCTCTTCAACGGGTTTCGGTTTGACGCTACACACATTTAGCTTAATATAAAGAGGGGGGTGGTAGTTATCAACAGGTAAGAGAGGATCATTACATTTGTCAATGACCAATTTAGGATAATTTGATATTACTAGATCTAGTAAGCGATTATTTGCATTGTATATAAAGTTATGTTGGAAAAGATTTAAAAAATTTGTCATATCCAAAATCTCACGTGCACGATCATTCTCGCCCTCATTTACAATTAAACCACTATCACTTGATTTCCACTTCAGGTTAGGGAGGTTGTAATCCCCAAGAATAATAATTTTAGAGTTAGGGTATTTGTATAGTAGATCTTCAACGTCTTCGCTGTGACTTCGGTAGATTAGAGCATCAGACAGTGGCGGTGTGTACACAGTTGCAATTATTATCTTTTCTACGGTGGTATCAATTTGTATAAATAGTTGTTCGAGTGTATTATTTTTTGTTTTGAGTTTTCTTGATAACAATTTTTTTTAATTGCAATTAGCACTCCGCCGCCCCTTGTTTTGGAACTGGATTTAGAGTTTCTATCGCAGCGAAAGATTTTGTAGTTGTTAAGTCCTAGTTCTGTTGATTTTATTTCCAAGTCGAGCCAAGTTTCTGTCAGCACATAAACGTCATAGTGGTGTGTAGATATGGTAGAACGTAGTTCGTTTAATTTAGTTCGTAGTCCACGGACGTTTTGATAATAAATTTTCATAGTACTCAGTTTTTTGGATGAATGTTGACGATTTTGGGAGACGAATTTACGTATTTAATTGTTATATCTGTCTCACCGTTAGCTTTTCGTTTTTCTAGTTCTACTCGTAGGTCCGTTAGATGCTTTTGCTGAGCTGGGGTCGAGTCAGAGTAAATGCGTAGGTTGTCCTTTAAGAGATGTTTTTTTCCTTGTAGTGTTCTTGCTGTCTGGGAATTATCAAAATGGATTTTTATAGGTCTTGGTTTATTGCTGTTATATTTACCAAATCGATACATTTTTACAATGTTGTTTATTGCAGGTGTGTCAATTTTGGAAATTATTCCTGTTACTACAGTTTGATCTTCCATAATTTTGATGTTGAAGAATGTTATGATGTTGAAGAAAATAATTTATATATTGATCGACAGGTTAAATACTTACCTCAAAATGGACGCATGTCGTTTCATAACCTTCTTCAATGACTTTCTCAGATTACTTTTATCAAACTCCCGCTCATATTCAATCTGAGATATTTGGCAAATCAACACTTCGATGTGCGCAATGATGAAACCGCAAAAACTAATGTAAAGGCAATCATACATTGCTCCTGATAAACACACGACACTCAAAGTGAAACTTTGAGTAATTATATCAGCTTGGAACATGGGAATAATGATTTTGTGTTCCGCAAAAAAGTATTTTTTGATTATTGGTACCGAAAGAATCAAAAATAACAAGCAAGCGTTTAATCCTAAATATGCGAAAATGGTTTTTATCGTGTGTTTGGTGTTATTTTTAATCACTGTTTGATACTTTTCTTCTTCCGGTGTAAGATTGTTATTAAAGTAGTCCAGGACAGTTTCAAAAGAATTTCTGCAGAAAAGTAGACTGCAGTGTTTTATAATGACGATGGTCATATCGATAAAAAATAACATGACGAGTATCGCGTCTCCATATGTATCGTAGTGCTGGGAAAACGAAATTATCCCGCAGACGATGTAAAAGATTAGTTGCGTTATGAAGCAGGTGGTGCTGATGAATTTCTGCCAGCGAACTCTTATTTTATAAGGATTCCAACAATATAGCCACAAAGGCATCACTAGGAAATTGTAACAGTCGAAGAAGCCGACAGCCATTTTTCCGACGTTCTTTCCGAGTTGTAGAAGAAAACTGCAGCCGGTAGATAAGTTTCAGTACAAAATACCCCCAGTCCCCAGTACAAAGCATTCATTAATAACAGTCCTACAATCCCTCATTATCTACGGTTTTTCGATCGCGGTTTAACTTATCCGAGAATAGTTTTTGTAAAATAGTTTACTCCAAAAAGATAATCTCTTTATCTTCCGGTGAAGGCCAGTTATCACGAATTGAAACGCTTTTTGAAATGATGATGAGAGAATTTTTTTTAATTTTATTAATTGAATATTGCATTAAAAATAATAGATTTAAAAATACTCTTAGTTCTTCGTACTAATTTACTTTTTAATTTTATTTATTTACTAGCTTTTTTCCGCGGCTTTGCTCGCATGGTGTAAGGGGGGTTCCCACTCCGCCTCCTCCGCCCCCCCCCCCCTCTCACCGCCCTCTCTTCCCTCATCCCAACTTTCTTCCACCTAAAATTTTTAATAACTTATCAATTGAAAAAAAGTTAAAGCCAAATAAATATCTCACTTTCAGAAAGGTGCTTGCTGACCTTCTGATGAGTGACTATAACAGCTTTTACAACTTGTTCCGCATACTTAGATAGTGATATAAATTTATTTTTTATTCTTTTATTTAAAACCGAGACAACCGTATGTGTATGTATAAGTATGTATATGTATTGTGTATATATATGAATATTCATGTATATGTGGGTATGCATAAATACATGTTTATGTAAGTATATATATATATATGTATGTATGTGCGCATGTATGTTTGTATGTATGTGTATTTATGTACATAAATAACAGCTACCTTACTTATTTGTGTTTATTTTCCAGGCAACTTTGGCAATTTGTGAGTTATTGGAAACATTTCTACCAATTTTCTAATTTTTTTTATAATTTTACTTAAATATGTTCACACTTACTAGACTTCATTTCAAAATAACTATCCTCCATTGGTCACCATGAAACAGGCAGCTGCCTAGTATGGTGACCTAATGTATCTTCTCAAGGAAATGTATTAATCATGTAACATGTACTTATAAATAAATAAATATTTTGTATTAATATATCTGTTTGTTCAGTTTTGTTTTCCTGATTGAACGAATATGCGAATGAAGCGGAGTCTTTGAAATGGAAATTATTCCACTTCCCGACATCCGATCTAACTGAAACTCGGCAAGCAGACTCGTTGTCGGTGACAATCACGCGAACACGTGGACATTTACCGTATACGTATGCAGTTGCAAAAATCCTTAAATGTTCCAGTTTGTTAACGGTAACAAATTTTAATACCACTACTCTGTAACAATTTTCATAGTACCTATTTACTTCTTTATATATGTAATTGCTGTTTACCTTTTATTTTTATTTTTTTCATAATATGTAATAACAAACTTACGTACATTTATAATAAGGAACTCCAGTGAAAAATATTATCGCTTTAAAAAATATGTTCATATAGACCAATAAACGCTGATTCTGAATATATAAGTTTTATTTCATAATATTAAACGTAGAGTTCTTAAAAAATTATTAAAAAGTGCATTTTTTAACGTCTCGTTAAAATACACTGTAAAGTTGGTACGATTGAATGGATAGCGCTGACGTCACGCGTCACCAGTCATTGTATCACATTGTATTGAAATCAATTGAAATGTAGGTATGGTACAAGCCTTAACAACATTTCATGTTATTCTTTATTTCATACTGTTTATAGAGATTTAGTTGTTGTGTTAATTGAAACAACATTTAAGCCTTAATAATTCAGTACCAAAAATAGAGGTACCTCTATTAGTTTATCTCAATTATTTAAAATATTCAAAAACTACTGCACAAAAAAATAGTAATGCTTCTTCTAGGGAGAATACTTCGAACAACGGAATTTCAAAATGGCGGTAGTTGATCAGCTGATTTCCCGATCCTATACTAATTTTTCAGGAGTGATGACGTCACACGATTTACCATATTTCCGGTGGTTTTCGGGGGGTCTTGAAAAATTAAAACTTTGACAATTATTTTAACTATTAAAACTAACTCTAAAAATAAAAATAAAAGTGCAGTTATTTAATTTAGTAGGTCATTATTTATAAAAAAAATATAAAAAATGGACTGGAGTTTTCTATTTAATTTAAATTACGAGAAATTTACCTACATTTATATTAATCGCCAAAAAATATTTTACACCTTTGCCAAACGGTATGCTTCGAGTATGTTTGTAATCATGTTTTGTGTAATATTGTGACAGTAATTTTTGAAACTACTATAAATAGCCTGAGCCCAAATACGAATATGCTGGTTGAACTCCCTTGTTAACAATTTACTTATCGAATACATACCTACTCGTGTTGTGCCTACTTATGTCTTTAATGCTCTGTTTATTATTTTATGTACTATAGACTTGTTATGATGCTACATACTTGTTATAATGCTCCTGTACAATTTAAACATTCCTGTACATTTGTTTACAAGGCGTAAACAAATAAATAAATAAATTTATGCATTTTTTTACGAAATAAATCTCGGCCTTACCAACTCGGTCATCGTTCTGGTTTGTAGCGTGAATGATTCCGATCACTGGTAGGTACGTTTAAACCTCAGTATAACCAAAAAATATATACTCAATATATTACAAGTTTTAAAGGACAACTTTGTTTCTTACATGTTGATTTTTTATGAAACTACTTTAAAAACACTTTTTTCATCGCGCCAGCAAAGTGACACTCCCATCAAAATATGGCTGAAATTCAAAAAAAAATTTTTTTGGTTTATTCCACCTTTAAAGAACCAAAAAGATTAAGTTTTGCAAGTTTTCTAAAAAAAGACTTTAAAAAGCAATTTAATAATTTTCCAAAAATTTTATTGAATTCTTAAAATCTAAACTTAAATTTTATGGCGGTTAGTTTATACCCACGATGTGCATGCGGGTACCATCAGACCATCCCTTTCTTTGCTGACTTCTTTTTAATTCTTATTATGTGCGATTTATAAACCGCGCCACTTGGAAGGAGCAGGAATTTCTGTATTGCATATTATCTAAGACGTAGTTTAGCATATGAAAAGGCGCAATTTATAAGGACTGTTTTTCTGCAATCCATTTATTGATATTACAATTCCCCCATTAAGTGTGGGACACAATAATAGACTGAATAAAACGGGGCTCGTTTGCTTTTATTGCGAAGTTAATACAAAGCCAATGTAATGTTTATTTTTAAATATGCACAAAGGGAGGCGCGCTGCAAAAATTTTGTATTTCAACTACAGTATACATTTTAATTTTTATTATGTGGTAAAAAAAAGCATTATAAAAAGCGACACCACGCAAGAGTCCTTACTGGCCGGAGTCATTGGATCTACGACACCCGAAATCGGTTAATAAAGTGGGAGAAGAGATGGATAAAGGGAAGTAGTATAATAGACTGCAAATTGCTCTTCAAATGAATAAATAATTGTGACGATAACACAAATGTTTAAATTAATTAATCAGATTCATGGATGAGGTTTATTCGGGACTCGATGGTGGATGCGTCTGCTACTGAGTGGCGGGCCGGATCCGAGACCCTCTGACCACTCCAGCAGTTCTCTTTTGACCCAACGTCTTGCATTGCAGTGGGAGGGATGAATTCATACGTCCTTCACTCCTGGACACACTGCCCCCAAGATTCCTACGTATATCTCATATATTTTTCCATCCCAGAACAACCTCTCCTTACTTTCGTTAAAAAGACCCCCCCACACGGCATCCCTAAAGATGATGTATTTACTCCGAAGAAAAATATTTTCCCCGAGGCTTCCTATGTGAGAGTTAATGTAAAAAAAATTCTTGCGTGCGCCGGGATTCGAACCTGCGATCTATGAATTGCTGGTCAAGAGCCTTATCCTTCAACCGCGGAGGTGGTCTTGCTGGCCATCTGCGTCTGATGGTTGAGTACAGCTTATTCTTGATAATATTTCCTACTTATGTTGGACTTTTCATGTTATGTGAGGGATTTCTATCAAGCAGATAAAAATTCCCTGCTGCGGGTTTTGTTCTTGCAGGATCTATAGGCAATTTGGTAAAGTTCTCCGTTTGTAGAGTTTTGTCCCATTTGTATGTACAAACGCAATTATTAGAATGTGTGCAAAAATTTATTTATCACATGGGTACCTATTTATTTTTGAAACCAAATAAAAACCATTTGTCAATGCCTACATAATTTATGCGTATGTACATTGTACATATGTCGGAATGTTAAAATGGCAAATGTTTTGAAAATGGATCGGGAAATTGTATAAAAGTTATTGCGATTTATATTCGGGTCATCTCAGCCGTGTTGCGCTACCTCCTTCTGTAGCTAACTCGGACGGCATTACAGTGTCCATCAGAAGTGGATTACACACCTACCCTGATGCTGGATACCCTACTCTTTGAGTGACGGACCAACCGAAACGATGGCTAAATAAGAAGCGCAACACGCCATAATAACTTAAAACTAAATTACGATAATACTTTTCGTCGTATAAAAGTTTTCAAATCAGAGAATTTTCATATTTTGTGAATTTTGCAAAAGTGTATATTTGGTGTAAAGAGATATTAACGAAAATTCAACCATATTTTTCTTCCACACAATATTGTGTGACGTTACCTTTTGTAAGTGGATAAACATTGTACAGTTACCGCCATTATCCATTGAATTATATATGTCGGTACAACAGGCGGCTACTTTACCAGTGGTGTGAGGGGGCGGTTCGTCAGTGGAAATTGCTCGAAATGAAGGGGAAATAAAACTACGTGCCTTTTTAATAAGAAGTAAAGAAGTCCACTGTATAATTTTGTTTGCAAATATTGCAGGAACATAATACCAGCCTTACTTTAAGTACGCAATTTGTAAAAGCTGCTTCATAAAGAGGGCGCAAAAAGTGAGATATGACGTCAATTTGATCTTCTTCGTAATTCTTCAATCTACCGACTAATTCAAGAAAAAGTGTTGCGAAATCTGCAATTTTTAGAGTAAAAATCGACATAATATAAATGAAAATTTTAGCTGCCTGGGTTAGATAAATAAGAGGATACAATCAACAGGTATATTGCGATATCGCATTTAAAATTAAAGCAAGATTATCGTCGAAAACATGTTTAAATGTTAAGCAGAGGTGTATTTTACATTGTTTTCTGATTTACAACGATCTTCGGTGGAAGCTGTCTTTGCACATAGGGTAAATATTCGTCAACGGTTATGTAACGGGATTGTGTATGTTATCTTTACTTTAAAAAACTGCCTACGTTTTTGAATGGTTTGTCTGGCAAAGCAGGGTTTGTGTAGCGGGCTTGTGTATATTATCTTAATTATAAAAGTTTAAAAAAAAAAGTGCGTATTAACCGTTGACGTTTGTTCCGAACTGCATACAGAGTGATTTGACAGTGTGAAAGCAAATTTTCAATTTACGTAAATAAAATTAAAAATGTAACATTTTCAACCTCCCCCAATGCAAATAGTTGTCTTTTATGGTAATTAAGAAAAATCTAAAAGTTGACGTTTGTTCCGAACAATTACCGCACATAGTATCTCTGATCTGTAAAGTTATACAACAAACTGCCTCCTACGTAGAACCTACACACACGTTTTTACAATATATACTTAATAATAATAATAATAATAATAATGGGATAATTTGTAGAGCGCCATTTTTTGTGAAAAATCCCCTCATGGGCGCTGTACAATTTATTATGAATTCTTAGGCTCTATTTAATTTTATTATTTACAAATAGATAGAAAACCTGGCAGGTCACTTCCGATAAACGCACTTTAATTAGAAAGTTTATGCTTAGAGAAGATACGGATTTACACGCGGAGTACATTATATTTAAAACACTGGACATTGCATGATTTTACATTTGTTACCCCCCATCACTGTTGGTATTACATTTATGAGAAGATTAGTTGCAAAAGTGGAGTTGATATTTATTTTGCAAGACCGGAGAATTTAGGGCTGGAGAATTTTTATGAAATGACCTTTACAAAAGCTTATGTATTCTTTTTTTTTACATTTTTACACGATTAGTTATTTACAATGTAGCGGGCAGATGAAAGGCTTTTGACTTTATGGATACGATTGCCTGAAAAGATGAGTTTTAAGTTTATCTCTTACTTGTCTACTTAATTAAAAAATGTGGCAAAATGGAAATTTATTATTGGTGAGATTATCATGGACATTTAATTGAGAAAAAGCAAATAGACAAGTTAAATATACCTAAGTGCAATTCTACATTTGGACAAAGAAGCTCTGAATTTTAGCTGTAAGGTTATACAACAAACTGCCATCTATGTAGAATCAAACAATTTAAATCAGTTGTTAACTACAGTAAGTTCTCATTGCCTCGCAAACTCTGGACTGCCATCAATAGGATAAGATGCTCCCATAGCCGTTGTGCTCACATGATGCATAGATGGGGCCTTAAAGAGTCGGCGATGTGTGAATGCGGTGCGGTGCAGACCACCGAACATGTGGTCAACGAATGCCCACTCCATTCATTCCCCGGTGGGATTGATGAGGTACACAGGGCAACGCCTGAGGCCCTAGACTGGTTCGCAGACCTACATGTCCCCCTCTGACCCCCCCACCATACGAAAGAAGAAGAAGAAGGAATTTTCAAAAAATGAACTGCGTATTATTTTAAAATCGTAGAAGTTCCTGAAAATACCCTTCCAAAACCTTGAAGCTTATATTTTATTTATTTAATATTTGTATGTTTTTACAATAATGGGTGATTCCATTATCGCGGGTGCAACATTTAGACGCATATAAAGCTTCCTAATAATAAAACAAAAAAACATTTTTAATGAAATTATTATTGGAAGAGCTACATTTTAACATGCTTACTTTTTATTAGTTTAAAAGATTTTTTTGAAATATCTAAATAGTCAGGAGGGAGGTTCAAAGTGCGATCGCGGGTGCAACCAATTTGGCCCACCCTTTCCAGATCATAAGACAAAAACACAAAAGTCTGTTAATTGTGATACATTTATTATGTTGTGCCTTCATATTTCGTAATAAATTGTTGGTGATTCTTTCGTACTCTACCTTTTACTCATTCTTGTTCGTCATTCACTTTTGCATATTTACGAGTAGCTAATTATTACTGATATTATCTTTGTTATAATTTTTGTAATTTAAATCATCCATGTATATAAATTTTTGGGCATAATGCCTGTTTTATGTACTTAAATGAAAATACATAAATAAATAAGGCGTTAAACTAATCAACTAAAAAAATAAACAAATATATAGAAAACAAAAACAAGCAATTATTTCTTTTTGGTTACGTCAAAATTCGCCGAAAATTCTAAGAACATATTACATCCGTCAATCCGTTTCAAAAACAAATTTTTTATTTTTTTTCTTATTTTGTAGAATTTATTTTTATATTTTTTAATTTGTAAGAGGTTCCAGATTGTTATCATTCCAATCACTTTCTATTTCAGTGGTGGTTTTCGGAGATTTCAAAACCAATGTGCATTGGAGACGAGAGAGTGAGGTTCGCGCCGCGGAAATGCTATCGCCGTTTTCAGATTGAAAGAAATGTTTTGATTGAATGCCTGATTTATTTTTCAGCCTTTCCTATTTATCATCCAACGTGACCATTTTTTTAACTGCTTTTTTTAATATAAAGAAGATGTTTAAGAGAGACTGCGTGCCAAATCATTGAATTTCAATAAAAAGGCTAAATATAATATAAACAAACCTATTAAAAATAAATTACTAGTAATACACAGCATATATTATTATCGAAGACATAAAAAACAATAAAATATATGATAAATCACACAATATGGGCAGTTGTCAAAGAGTTGCACCCGCGATTCTAACAACACAATCGCGGGTGCAACCAATTTGAGTCTACGTTTATTTCAATTCAGCTAACATTATACTCTTAAAAACGTTTTATTCAAGTTTGCCTTCTTTTTCTTTCTTGAGTTTGATTTCTTCTTACTTTTACAAAGTTTCAAAACGTTAGCACTTTATTTCTGTGAAAAACATAAACTTTTATATCTTTTGTATCGCGGATGCAACAAGCTAACAGTGACTTATTGTAGTCAATGATGCTTAAAAAATAACAACAAGTACTTACATCTTTCGGCACATAAGAATAAACTAATATTGTCACTACACGTTTAGCAGTAAAATATAACTTCAAACTATCGGTAACAGCTGTTTCGCGCCAGTGTTGCACGGTGTGATTTTGCAGTTTATGTACCGATTCTTCGAATGATAATGTTTCCAAGCGCGCCAAAAATTTCAATATCAAGTAAAATCCAAATTGACCTTCTTCTATGCACTGATATCAAAAAAGTAACAAATACTGCGATTTGAAAATTACTGTCGAGAATCCTCTGTAGCGGAATCGCCCTAATTATTATACATTTTTTACATGTTAAGCAGATTTGGAATATGAATATAATAAAAGCCTTTCCTCACCATAAAGAGACAGGACTCTTGTGTTTGGTTAGTGAATTTATGCTTAATTTTATGTTATCATTTGAATAAGTGAATAATAATATTGCAACTAACAACAATAGATATGTAAGAAAACCTTGAGATATATCAATAAACAGATTTCAAGATATAAATTAAATATTAATAATGGCAATGTACTCTTACAGTTGTTTCAGGTAATTTAGTTTGGAATTTACGTTTATTTTCGTTTAATTTACGTTTAGATACAGGTAGGTATTATGGATGTGCTTGGTGTTGAAATTTGGGATTTTAATACTGGAATTGAATTTTTTTTTATATTTTGTCTATTGTAGATATTTTGAATACTGAAAAGATTTTTTCAGTAGAAAATGAAGATGGTTTTCCAGAATAAACTTAATTAATCTTTGAATTATTTTGAGAGGATTTAAAATAACATCATATGTTCCTCCCCATCCTATAATACCGTATTGAAATATAGATTGAACAATTGCATAGTACACTCTTTTTAGGTTTTCCAGTCTAAGAATATTTCTGAGTCTTATGGGCATATTAGACGTTTCAATTCTGCCTCGCAATTAGGTTGTAGATGCCAAATTGCACCGTGTAAACAAGACATTGAATGTTTCCATGTTATTGCGCGTCATCTTTCCACCGCATTGAAAATATTCAACTTGTTTAATATTTTCAATGCGATTGGTTCTGTTGTCCTTCGTGCGCATGCGCGAATGCGGCGCTGCATACGCGCGCAGCACTGTACGCGCGTATTGAATTGTCAAACTGTGACTGTTTATTTTGTAGTGAGTTGTCAACATAGAAAATGGTTTTTAAATGGAGGGAAGAGCATACGCCTCTGTTCTTAGAGCACTTTAAGAACTATCCAAGCCTGTGGAACATTAAATCAGAGGGATATAATTCCCGCGCGCACGACCTGTTTCGAAGACATTCTAAACTCTATGACAGCAATGTGATTGTATGGTCCACTTCTGTCAAGTACGTCTAAACAGCACACCCTTTCAATTATACGCCGTTCAACCAAATCGCATCAATGTGGTTGACGTGTATAATATCGCCATTATGGCGATATTATACACTGCATGCGCACGAATGGACAACAGAACCAATCGCATTGAAAATATTAAACAAGTTGAATATTTTCAATACGGTTGAAAGATGACACGCAATGACATTGAAGCATTCAATGTCTTGTTTACACGGTGCAATTTGGTAGCTTCAACCAAATTGCGAGGCAGAATTGAAGCGTATAATTTGCCCATTATAAATATATATACACATGTTCTAACTCTTTTGACAAGTTCGATCCATTCAGATCTAATCTTGCTCCCTCCCAGTTAAGTTGGTTAGTTTGTGGCCTTCTTATTGTAAATACGTAAACATCAATAAACCAGATTTGTTATGAAAATATTTGCGTAGGACGTCAAAATGTTATGAAGATATTTAACTTTCACATTGGAAGCTAAAATGTTAGGAAAATAATACATGGAGAGATTATTACTAGAATTTCTCAGGCGTGGACCTTAAGCAGGCGGCTGAGTAATACTTTGTATGAGGATAGGTTATTTAAATGAAATAGTATTGTGCTTTGACACAGTTAAATTAATTTATTAATTAATTACAAATAATAATCAGGGCTAGACTAAATTCTGAATGGGCATATTATGGAGCGTTAGTACCGTTTAATCTTGAGGAGTTGATGAATGGGTGAATGCCATATGTAGGCGGTCCATGCTGCTGCTTGCTGCCTTCGGAGATGGGCGGTTAGCTCCCTCCGCTGCTGACATGTGCTGAACGGCAGGCTGGAGCGACGAACAGGCCTCCAGTCCCGCGGTTTCCCAACGACGTCCCGTCCAAGGGCGGTTGCCAGCCAGCCGACTATGTTGATAACGGCCAAGGTGGGCGATCTTCGGCCGCATCCCTGCGAGCACCTCTGGCTCCAGGTATAGTCGGAAGGTCTTGTCATGACTGCGTCTGCAGATGCTGGATGTGGTTTTAATCCAGCAGAAATAATTTGCTCCCATGGTACTCCGCTGCTGATCCAGGATTTTAATGATTGTCCTGATGGTCTTCAATAATGGATGCCGCTGGTGGGCGCGGATTTATCAATCTTCACATGTTGTTAAAATAATGGCGAACTATTACTATTTGATTACGTCGACCCGCCACAGGGACGGTGGCCATGGTCACCTGTGGCTGCTCAAAGAATGACGAGCTCCAGGCCAGTCCTGCCTAGTGAACCCCTCTGTGCAGATCCTCAGTATCACCAACTGAGCAAAGGTAAGCATTTCAATGCTACCAATATAATGATGTTGAATGTTAACAAACTTCACACCAAAAGTACCCATACACAGATAGTTCACTTGTTACATTATTTTTTATGTAACATACTATTTCATTTAAATAAGCTATCCTCATATAAAGTATTACACAGCCACCTACTTAAGGTCCACTCCTGACAAATTCTCCAGTAATAATTACACTTGTCTCTTGCTCTCCATGTATTATATTCCTAACATTTTAGCTTCCAATGTGAAAGTTAAATATCTTCATTACATTTTGGCGTCCAACGCAAATATTTTCATAACAATAGTTTGAACACTGAAAAGATTTTTTCAGTAGAAAATGAAGATGGTTTTCCAGAATAACCTTAATTATTAATCTTTGAATTATTTTGAGAGGATTTAAAATAACGTCATATGTTCCTCCCCATCCTATAATACCGTATTGTAATATAGATTGAACAATTGCATAGTACACTCTTTTTAGGTTTTCCAGTCTAAGAATATTTCTGAGTCTTACGGCGATATTATACACTTCAACCACATTGATGCGATTTGGTTGAACGGCGTATAATTGAAAGGGTGTGCTGTTTACGCGTACTTTTCATAAGTGGACCATTGAATCACATTGCTGTCATAGAGTTTAGAATGTCTTCGAAACAGGTCGTGCGCGCGGGAATTATATCCCTCTGATTTAATGTTCCACAGGCTTGGATAGTTCTTAAAGTGCTCTAAGAACAGAGGCGTGTGCTCTTCCCTCCATTTAAAAACCATTTTCTATGTTGACAACTCACTACAAAATTAACAGTCGCAGTTTTTCAGATCCAATCTTGCTCCCTCCCAGTTAAGTTGGTTAGTTTGTGGCCTTCTTATTGTAAATACGTAAACATCAATAAACCAGATTGTCATTAGAATCTACTGATCATTGTGTTATCCTCCACAAGCTAAGTGTCGGAGTATCTCAAAGTTGAGAACACAACAGTTTCCAGGCATCTCACTCATCAAAGGGCACTTCACACAATTATATTATATTTCGTGATAAATAAATTAGTATTCCAGGTCGAATATTCACAACGAAAAATCGCAGTTGGTTTAAATTCATGTCACAATAAAATAATTGAATTTTAAATTTTTGTTCAAAAGTAGATTGAAATGCCACCTATGGTGCATTTCAACAAGCGCTAATTATTTAGTGTAACTTCAAATGCATAGAGGAGATAACTATTATTTTTTGTTACTTCACCTACAATAAAAATATTTGTTACGAACTCACTCGTGTTTACTAATATTTAAAGTTAGGGTAAATATGCAGTTAGTCCACCGCACAGATAATACGGGACGTTCGTTCGTGTTGTCGAAGTTTGATGCACGTATAATACGGAATGTTTCTTTTTTAACTAATAGACAATCAAATATGACATTTGTCGGAAGTACCAATCTTATAAAATAAATTCTCTAAAATAAACTCGCATTTCATCATAATTTTAAAAAACATCCAAGGTTTTGAATGGTTTGTTTGGCAAAGCAGGGTTTGTCTAGCGGGTATAGGCCACTTGCATGGACTTCATAACGACTTGGAAAAAATCGTGTGGATAGATTTTTTTACTAAAATTACGAAAATGTTACTAAAATTTTTTAGAAATGTACAGTGTTTTTATTTTTAAATAAATAAATCCATTATTTGGGCTCGTGACGTCACTACATGAAAATGTCCCGTCTCCGAAAATGTTCCTATTAATTTTATAAAATTCCACACTGATTTATTTTTTTTTATATGGCATCACTTTAATTTCAGGCGAATTTTTGAATTTGACATTTAACGTTCACTAGATTTATTGTTTGTTCTCTGCGAACGTATCATTTGGTTTGATTTTTTGACAGATGTAATGAAGAGAACCCCGTACATTTTACGTTGTTCGTAAGTGTTTTAGAGGTATAATGATAATGGTGAAAATTTTAACAAAATCAAGTTTTTAAAATAATCTTATTATTATTATAATTTACAAGTACAAGTATATTATAGTTGATTTAGTAATATAGACTTTTAACATTATAATGATTTATGATCAATAAGAGGGATCAAGGAAAAAAATATTTACGAGATTTAATATTTTTGGTATGCCTCGTTATTCTCCTGTGTCACTCATGTGGAAAACGTTCTTTTTTTAAAATGATTTATATGATTTATAATTATCGTTTTTTCGCACCTATAAAATTATGTCCCGTCTTTCCGGTTTATAAAAAATGGTCTGATTTTTCGGATTGAAATTTTCAAAAAATCGCCAAGGTTTCAAAAATACGATTAAAAAAAAAAAAACAGAATGTTTTAGAATATTTGCCTAAACAGAATTTTTTTTTTAAATGTGATGCAAGTGGCCTATTATTCTAATACATTTCTTTCCATATTCTACTGTTATAATACAGGTACAAACTTGTCAATAATGCATTCACTTTGTTTTACGCAAAAATATTTTTTCTATGATTGGTAGCATTGGTGAAAAGTCTATGAAATGTTAAAATAAAAACGATGAATAAACAATGGCGTTACCGCGTGAGCGAAATAATTTTAACAAAATTAAAATGTTAAATGCATATTTTTTGCATGTTTTTTGGTCTCCCCCGACATAAATACTCACTTTTCGTAATAATAAAGCTAAATCTAACCGTTTGAATAAAAAATATTTCATATTAACGAGTAAGCGGTTTACGGCATAAATAATAAAGTTATAAATTGGCGCCCAACGTGGGGTTGTTATAAAAACTGTTATTTAATGTTTTGATACGTTATATCACAAGACCCGTTTTGTTCCTTAGTAGGTATAGTCAGTGCACGGTGCGTAGAAGTTAATATGTCAACAGAAATCACATTGGGTGCTAAAAACCAAATGTGATATTTGAACATTGAAAGAAGAAAAATTGAAACAACATTTTTTATTTCATTAAAAATTCAGTCATTTTATAAAAATAAGTACTTGCTTTAAAAAACCAATTAGTGTGGAGAGGTGAGATAAACGATAGAAATAATAATTAAACAATATGATTACCTAATGCAAAATATCTAAAATATTTATTTAAAATAATATTAAGGTTTGTGTATATTCACAATAAAAAAACTAAAATTTGTAAGACTAGTGTCGAACCCAAAATGAAATAACAAAATTAACATTCTGAATGAAAAATACTTCGAAATATATTTGAAACAGAAAATGGTATTCCGACAAATGTTACCCCGTGAGTTGGCCCCCCGAAATTATAATTATTTTAAAACCAATTGTTTGTGCATTTTTTACCATTTTCGATTTTTTTTCCAAATCGACTTCAAAAATACCTTTAATAATAAGATGGTGTGGATATCTAACGAATTTATTTAAGGGGTTGATTTTTTGTATTTATTCGCTGGTACAGACAGTACAAAGACAAGTAGTTTTATCCATGATGCTTTGAATGAAAACGTGTTTAATTTTTTTTTTATTCGGCGGTACATAGTTTTATTTTGTGTAAGTTTGGCATACTTTCCCTAAACCGACTGCATATTGTGTATAAGTATGCCGGGGTGCCTACTGACTACATGGGTTCCTAGAAAATGGATCACACGGAATTAAAATGAACCACGAACACGAAAATTTTATTAATTATGAGAATTTCACATGATTTTTTAAATCGGATGGGGACCGGTATAGGCTAGACATTTTGAAAGAATTTCAGATGACTGGGAACTTCTTCTTCTTCTTTCGTATAGTGGGGGGTCAGAGGGGGTCATCTAGGTCTGCAAGCCAGTCTAGGGCCTCAGGCGTTGCCCTGTGGACCTCATCAATCCCGCCGGGGAATGAATGGAGCGGGCATTCGTTGACCACATGTTCGGTGGTCTGCACCGCACCGCATTCACACATCGCCGACTCTTTAAAGCCCCATTTATGCATCATGTGAGCACAACGGCTATGGGAGCACCTTATCCTATTGATGGCAGTCCAGAGTTTGCGAGGCAATGAGAACCCAGGCTGTCTCTCAGTGGGGTCTTGCACGAGATGGGCGTTTTTGACGTTGGCTGATTGCCAATCAAGCTTCCACCTATCTTCTGGAGTGAGAGGTGTTCGAAGGAGTCTTTCTCCTTCCGTCCAGAAGGGTTTTCGAGACTTTAAGCGGCATGCCGGGTGAGAAACGACATCATCGTGCAAGGGTATTTCGCTTTTTTGCAGCGCCTTCTTGTATTCCTTCAGTGTTGCAGTCGTTGACCACATGTTCGGTGGTCTGCACCGCACCGCATTCACACATCGCCGACTCTTTAAAGCCCCATTTATGCATCATGTGAGCACAACGGCTATGGGAGCACCTTATCCTATTGATGGCAGTCCAGAGTTTGCGAGGCAATGAGAACCCAGGCTGTCTCTCAGTGGGGTCTTGCACGAGATGGGCGTTTTTGACGTTGGCTGATTGCCATTCATGCTTCCACCTATCTTCTGGGGTGAGAGGTGTTCGAAGGAGTCTTTCTCCTTCCGTCCAGAAGGGTTTTCGAGACTTTAAGCGGCATGCCGGGTGAGAAGCGACATCATCGTGCAAGGGTATTTCGCTAAGGATACTAAAATTATGACAACGTGGGATTCCCGAAGAAAGCGACCCAGAGGCAGACCAAGGAAGAGTTGGATAGACCGGCTTGGGATAGGACGGGAAGGAGTATAAGGGTAGGACGGAAAGGATTGAGGACTGGAGGCGAATGGCGAGAGACCGCAACCAGTAAAGAACATTTATGAAGGAAGTCAAATGATGATGTTGATGACTGTGTAAGCTTTCGGAAACAAAATAGATGCTTGGTAACGTGAAGTGTCATCTTGGGTACGGGAAGGTCGACAAGAAAAAGGCTTTGAAGTAAAATAGATGAAAACACATGGGACTTGAGGCCACCCCTCAATCAAGACAATTTTTATTATTGATGTAGGTACCACTACATTGGTTTTTTTTTTAGAATGACAAACATTAACGGGTTACGAATAACCTGACAATATTTTAAAATCTCCTACTACCACCAAATTATACGGAAAATGTTGCTTATGGCGTATTGGAGGACTTAGCCAGTCGAGGAATTAAACACACGACGCCTGAGTGGGACCCAAACGCCATGCCAAGTCGGCCACTGACAGGTCACAAGTTTTTAAGTAAAACAAGTGTTACTATTACGGCTAAGATCTGCCCGTTTGAAATTACACCGTCTTAAAATTCAAGGGGTTTCAATGATATTTTTCAGTAAATTAGCATTTGAACATTAGTTACATTAAATCAGAAACATACATGGGTTAAGGGTTGAGATACGTAGGTACTTGACTTGAAACCGGACGTCGTTTTGTCTATACAAACGTATTCCCTAATTTCTTCTCTGGATTTTGACACCAGTGCAAATACTTTTTTAATATAATGTAGATATCGACCACTGGTGTGTCGGTACTTTTTGCTTTTTTAGATAAGTAACTTCTTATAGGAGTTAGGACCCTCAAAACATTGTTAAAATTGCTTGGTTTCAACGCCATCAAAAGGCAAGGGTGGATTTAGGGGGGGAGGGGGCACGTACACGGTATTTTTGTGTACCTACTGAGGAGATTCCATCACCGTACATACTTAGAAGCAAAAACTGTCTTTATTTTAAACATTTAATTTTTCTATTGTTTTGACACTATCATAAACCTTCCAAAACATACCTAAACTTCTAGAAATAAACTTGAAGTATGTACTTCAAGTTTATTTCTAACAGTGCCCCCCAGGTGTCAAACAATGTTATCTCGAAAAAGAAAACAAAAAATTCTAAAGCTCAAAGTCAAACATCGCTTTGTACAAAAAACATACCAATAACCAATAACCCGAGGACTTGAAGTAATGTTATCGACAAAATTACATACAATTTATAATTTTTCAAAAGAAGCAAACACATTGTGACTTGAAATTTTAAATAAATAAAAAGAAAACACTTTGTTTACGTCACTTTATTATTTCTTCCGTCTACCGGTTTCGGTACCGCCGTACCATCATCAGGACTGAATATAAAATACTGACAAATACAGGGAAATATACAAAATGTTAAAGAAAGAGACAGTGAATTAGAGCGGGACAGTGGAGAGAAGTGGGGGAGGAGCGATTGGGATAACGGGAAACATACTTATAATAGGGCTGAATGTTAAATTAAGTTGATTATTAATGATTTCAGCCTTTGAATTAACTGATTTTTTTTATTTCTAAAGCTTCTAAGTTATTTAACCTTAAGCCTATCCCATTTTTGTGTAGGACTTTAATACCCGTATCCCGGTTAAAAGTATGGTCTTTATTAATTAGGTGCTCTGCGAATTCTGAAAACCCTGCACTGGTTAGGCACCTTATGTGCTCTTTTACTCTAGTTTCCACATTGCGTGACGTTTGTCCAATATAGAATGCTGGACAATCGTTGCAACTAATTTTATAAACGCCCGAGTGGCTTAGTATGTCCTCATTGTCTTTAGCATTAATTAAAAAATTTCCTAGGTTGTTATTCGTGTAAAAAGCTGGTTTAATTTCGGGTGGGAATTTAATTGTACACGAAGAGGACAGGTTATTAATATACAAAATTCTTCGCCATTCGCGGTTAAGGTTATTATTATTAAAAGATGTTGAACTAGAGTAAATGTATTTATTTATGGATATTGATCTTAATTTTTTCGCTAGGATTCTATCTATGAGTTGTGTTTCGTATCCATTATTGTGAGCTATTAATTTTATCGTATTTAATTCATTAGTATAATTAACATTTGACAAAGGGGTAGTGACTAATCGATGGATCATTGAGTGGAACGCGGAATGTTTATGTGAGGTTGGGTGGTTGGATGTATTATGAATTACGGTGTCTGTGAAGGTGGGTTTTCTAAATATATTAAAGTGAATTTTATTTTCAATAATCGATAAAGTCAGATCAAGAAAGTTTAGTGTCGAATTTATATCTATTTCTAGTGTGAATTGGATCTGTTTATGTAAGGAGTTGAGGAGTAATAGGAAGGAATTCAGCTGACGTACTGTACCAGACCATATACAAATAATATCGTCCACATAGCGTTTCCAAAGTAAAATATTTTTTATCAATGGTGATTTAAGTTCAAAAATATTGTTTTCAAAGTTATTCATAAAAATGTCCGCAACAAGCGAACTTGTGGGTACCCCCATCGCCAATCCATCTCGTTGTCGGTATATTATATTATTATATTTAAAACTGTTTTGGTTCAAGCAAACATCAATAAGTTGGATAATATCTGCAGCAAAATCATTGTGTATGTTAGAACTATTGACTAAATTATTTATAATATTTTTACATTCTACTATCGGAATACTAGGAAACAAATTCACTACATCAAAAGAAATGAGTTTACAGTTGCTAGGGAGAGTTAAATCTTTTAAATGGTTAATTAGTTCATGGGAATTTTTAATAGTATGTTTTGGAAGAAAAATATTGGAATTCTTAATTACTTTTGTAAGAATAGAAGCAATTTTATAATTAGGGGCATTACAACATGTCACGACCGGCCTAATGGGCCTATTAGCTTTATGTATTTTGACAAACCCATATAACCTGGGGATTTTTGGGTTCTTTGTTAAAAATTTTACCTGGTGAAAAGTATCATCTTTGAATATTGGGTTTTTACATGCGTTTAATGTATTTTTAAGGGTTTTCTGATATTTATTAATCGGGTCTACTTTTAAAATTTCAAAGTTATCAGATTTTAGGAAGTCGTTGATTTTATGATTATATTCTACTTTATCTATAATTATAACTGTATTACCCTTATCTGCTCTAGTTAATATTAAATCTTCTTTCTTCAGTTTATCGCGGATATTCTTGGCTTGTATGTTTTCTTGATTCTGCTTCGGCTGGTATCTTGGGATAAGGTTTTGTAAGACCTCGGCACTTTTGTAAAGGTAAGGTTTCGGAGCTTTAAATAACGCTGTTTCCATGTCTACTGCAACATTTTCCACAGCACTATTGTAAGATTTACTAGTATATTTTAGGTTATGCTTTAAACCCTTGGAGAGCAGTTCCATTTCTTGTTGGGAAAACTGTGCAGAGGAGAGATTCTGTACACGTTCATAATTTTTTTTTTGTTGAGGTGATGTTGTCGTTTGGTTATTAGTGTCTGTATTTGACGCGCACAATTTTCTGAGTTTATTTTCCAGGATTATCCTCTTTTTATAAGCCTTCACTGACGCAAAACTTCTAATTTTGTCATCAAAAAGATCCCATTCTACTGGGTGGAGTTCATAGACTAGTTCGGTGTGCAGGATTTTAATATTTAGTTTTAAGTTATTACGTTGTTTGTAAGCAGTTTTCAAGTCTGCCTTTAACCACGCCATTTTAGCTTGATGTATAGAATTTGTTAACACACCGTTTTTATTGTTATTATTTGTTATTCGGTTAAATTTGTCATTCAAATAATTTGGGAACACTTTAAACTTTATGCACTGTTGGTAAAAATGTATATTGATACATATAACTCTGTATTTTGTAGAATACTTTTTATATAATTTTGCTTTTTGGGTCGTACTCACTGATATTAATTTTTCAAAAGAAGCAAACACATTGTGACGTAAACAAAGTGTTTTCTTTTTATCAATTTATAATTTATCGAATATTTTTTTATAGATATCGTCGTAAAATTGAGCCCTAAAATAAATATTCAAATTAGAATGTCAGATTGAACACTATCAAGACAGTTTAACTCCCCACAGGCAGTATTTGAGGACAGAGATAAGCCGTGATTGTAAATGTGTTTTATATAATCGGTCGTCCAATTGATTATTCAGGCATCTCCGAAAAATCTAAAATTTAGTTGATTATGCAGCTATATGTAAAAGTCTTTGATTATATGACATTTATATAATCAAAGGTAAAAGTGTACCCCATGGAACTAAGATTGAAGGGAAGCGGAAATACTTTCGGAATATTACGGGGATAAGCGAAAAACCTATGTAGCTCTGCAAACTTGAAGCCGTCTAGTGGGAGGGGAAAGAAACGGGGGATGTGGCTAGCGTGCGGGGGAAGGCGGCGCTATGGAGATAAGGGCCGAACTGCGAATGGGAATCATTATTATTTTAATATTTTTTAAACTTTCGTTAATTTTTTATCACATTTTGGACATAAAATATAATAGCCCAATTGAAAAATAAGTAATGAAATGAGGAAAGGGGAGTAACAAGGAAACTGGAGACATGTGTTGTTTATTTTTTATTGTTCCCTATACAAGTTATTTTAAGTTACCTTTATCTACTAGGACGTAACTCATTTTTTGCGAAATCAATATTATGATTGATTTGTGAAGCGCTTGTCGAAATACATCGGCCTCACTTTTCACTTGATAAGTGCAAGTGGGTAAAAAAACTAGTGTTATGAACTCGCTGTAAGCTGTAACTCAAGGCGCCATTCCTTGGTGCTATCATTGCTTAACTCATCAGTTTGAAATAGATTTTAATTTATCATATAAATAGTAAGTATTGTTTTTTATACGTATTTTATAAAATCAACAGACTTGCAGTGAAAACTTTTGTGCATTCTATTCTGATGTAAGCTGGTGCTTGAGTTTTAAGAAAGGAGTGCTCGATATTAATCTAATAAAAGAACTGTATTTATAGTTGTGCAATGATAACAAAAAAATAAGTGATAGGAACAAACACTGCTTGACTTATTTGCGTGGGCAAATAAATTTTATTTGATTAATTTGTGTTATTTCACAATTAATTTATTTTAAAATAATGTACATATTATATTATACTAGCAGATCCGGCCACACGTTGCTGTGGCTAACGTAAAATAATGCCACGTCATTACTCAACCTTTATAACCAACGCCATCTGTTAAATTAAATCCACACCGCCCATTTGCCAGCCCATTGCCCGCTGCCCGCTTCCGCTTAACCAGATATATTATATATTTCAATCAATTTACACAAAACCTTGTCAAATTATATACCTAAACCTTCCTCATGAATCACTCTATCTATTGGTGAAAACCGCATGAAAATCCGTTTGGGTAGTTTTTGAGTTTATCGCGAACAGACAGACAGACAGACGCGGCGAATGGCTTTGTTTTATAATATGTAGATATATACCATATATATCACAAGAATCCCAACTGCTTCCGTCTGTAGCATGTACGTTGTGAGGCTGAAAGTAAATGGTGAGGGGAAATAAATGGTGGAGAGAAAGCTGGAGAAGTACCCGGCTATTCAGATCTAGTCAACAAACACGGCTAAATCAATTTCAAGTAACATTTCAATTCTGAATGGTGGTCCTACCTACGCCAGAGCGATACTGAGAATGTCTTCCACCTGGAACCTGGAACGTGCCGGAAATATATATTATAATGTTTTTAATTATAAAATGTTGAAAACACAGATCAATCGAATAAAATTTATTTCGGGATTTGAACCCGCGACCTCCGGATTGCTAGTCAAGAGCTTTACCCCTTGACCACGAGGGCATGTCAATGTGACTTTAACATAACAATACAGTGATTATAAACTTTGAATTAACATTGTAAACATATTTAAAGGAGTGGTAAATTAGTAGGAAAAAAATCTAAAAATAACAGTGCAAAAAAGACAAAGTAAATTTTTTTTAAATGAATGAGCTAAATGATAAAAAACATATTCCTATGACATGTGTGAATCACAACTTTATATTTGTGCGTTATGATTAATAAAAACATTAAAGTTTTTTGGTAATTTTTAATTATTATAATTTAAGTTGGCTGATTCGGCCCATTGGCAGTCGGAGTTCACGTGATAACATCGGGCTCATGGCGATGGCGGTTGAAATGAACACGCCGAAAATTATAAAATGTATATTTAAGCTATGTTTAAACACTTACGTGTGAAAGGTAAGACCGTCTTTCTTCATAAAGGTCTTCATAGAACTACTTTTACACAATTTTACGGCACAGTGGACCATTTTTCTATGTTTTATGAACGTTTTTCTGGGAGCTCTATGCGCGACCGAGGTGTAAAAGCCAATGTCAGCTATCTAAAAACCGTTCGGTAAAATTTTTGAAAAGGCATGCTTTGGGCAGGTGGGCACACTTTACATGCCGTGTCTCTAGTATCCATACTCTTAGGTTTTTGTAATGTTATGTTTTCCGGTTGTTTTGTATATTGTCTATGGAGCGTTTCTTTGTGTCTAATTGAGATGATTAATCCTCGGGTTATCCATGGTTTGATTGGCTTAAATTTTGAGGATGGTTTTTGAGATGTGATATTCCTACAAGCATTTATGTGTAAACTCGGTTTTTTATCAAATATTTTGCAGCATTCTTCTACATCGTTACATTGGTATATTTCTAGCCATTCTTTTTCGTTAAGTACTTAATATTTTGGTGAGAGAATTTATATTAATACTATGTTTGTATTTATCAGTATTATTAACCGGAGTTGTGGTTGGTAATGAGAGGTTTTGATGTTTGTAGTCGTGTTTAAATATACATGCATAATGATCCGTTACAGTTGTTTTTATTACAGCAGATGATATATTTGTATATCTTTGGTATCCAAAAATGTTTCTGGTAAATGAATTTATACAAGAAATGTAATTTAATTCTGCTAACATATTAAGATAGTTATCTTTATCGTTAGAGTAGTAATCATTAGCAATATTCAGGTTAATATCTCCGATGATTATTGTTCTTTTGTTTTTATGATGTTGTAATATATTTAATTCTTCTATGTACGTGGTTAGAACAGAAGAGTGTGTCCGATAAATAGCAATGATATTAAATGATTTATTCGTAAAATGTATCTCCAAGTTTAATAAATTAACATAGTTCACCATTATTTCATCTACACTTGTGACAGCATAAATATTAGATACCAATATGGCAACGCCGCTATTTCTGTTAATTTTATATTTGGTTGCGTAGTACGAGTAACCCGGTATATTATAATTAATTTCTCTCGGTGAATGCGTCTCTGATAATATTATAAGTCAAGTCTATTTAATTGTCTAATAGTTATAAGAAATTCTTCAAAAAATTTTTCCAAACTTCTCACGTTCATGTTTATTATTATTAGGCTGGCTGTAGGTTTTACATCTATAAAATCGTTCGTTTTTTTTACCGTGTCAAAAATGTTTTTGTCTATTTTATATGATTTATTGATTGCGTTTATTATAAAGTCGTTCATTTTGAGGTAGTAATAAATATAACAATAATGTTGACGCTCGGCTGGAAATACACTTCACCTTTGCAAATATAGTAATACATGTGTTGACTGGTATATATACAAGTAATGTAGAACTTGATTATGAAATATTTTGAAAATATGTAAGTGTTGTGGCTCTTATATGCTATTTTTGTGAATTTGTATATAATTAAAAAGGTATAATTAAAGATGTTTACAGTGTTGGCAAAGCTAGGAAAAAAAAATAATAATTCAGGGTACGTTGGATTTAAAAGGTTACAAATACGTGTCATACTTATTATTGTAATGGAGTTTATGATAGGCAAGATAGGAATAATATTATCAATTAGATATGATTTGGGTCGTTAATAAGATATAGTATATTAGTACTTGGGAGTGAGTGCGGTTGTACAGTAGGGAAACATAATACAAGCGTATTTATTAGGTGTGGATTCTCATAATATAATAATAAAAATTTTAGCTAGCGGCGAACACAGAACGGCGAAAGCAAAGCGGGACCGTAATAAAAATTGGAAAGCCAGGATATTTTCGGCAAGGACTAAAAAAACCCAATCACCGAGTCGGGCGAAGGGCCATAAAACTTTTTCGTTTGAACTTCGACGCCGCCGCCGATGATGGAAATAATTCCGAAGATGTAAGCCAGGGGTTAAGGAGAGAAATTAAAAAAATTCTCCACGATAGTGAGTCATCTTTTGCCCGGCCTAGGGGTTGGTACTCCACTCCGCCAACGGAGTGTCCCGACCAGGGATAAAAAATAATAGTTGCGTTTGCAATCCGACCAGGGCTTTGCAACGCTCTCCGAACTCCACTCGCAATTTCCCGACCAGGGAAATTAACAGACACGCTCGCAGGTTTCAACCAGGAACCGCCGATACGTTCGTGAACTTCCACCAGGAAGTCCACCCAAGTGACCGCGAAAATTCCGACCAGAGATTTGTGCAAATTCAACTTTGCACAGATTTTCACTACAAAGAACTCTCGCAACTTCCTTCCTGTGCAATAACAAGTGAAAAAAATAGATAACTACGTTTAAAGTGCCTAGTGACTGTGTGCGTACGCGGAGACTCCATCATCAGCATCCAAAGGGAAGTGACTGAACATTTTATTTATATTAACCACCGAAGTGATTAGACTATGAACAATTACACAAAGACTTTACCGTAGAATTAAGCAAACAGATTTTCTAATTTTAAAACTAATTAATGGGCCGTTTTCTGAGTAATTCCAAAATATCCACGAGATGGCAGCACGGTGTTTAGCGGTCCTCTTGTCATCGCTGTCATCTAATCTGTGGACCAAGTCTATGGGCTGACGCACGGACGTCTTTCAATGATTGATCTTTCATTTCGATAGTTATTTGCAATTTGTTTTCCGAGAAGTTTAGCCAAACAAAGTTTGCTCGATTTGTAAGTAAAATGCACAAAAAGTAAGATGCTGCTCTGAGCCACAGACCATACTGCTCAACGGCCTCGACGCTAAGCAGGCTCTCAACGACGATGGACTCCTTATCGTAACGCTGGTTCTGCCCTTCAAACCATACGTTGAATGTAAGATACGGATTTTATTATACCTCTAATACTTTAACCAGGGATTTAACCGGTCTTTTAAATGTGATTAATTTTAAATAAGTGGTACTATGGCACCCTCAATCAGGGTATGTTTTGAGGCTGAACTGAATAGGGAGGAAAGAATATGGGAAATGTGAAGGCTGGGAAATGCCTGGCTATTCACACCTGGTCACCTAACACAACTATTGCCATTTCAAACATGTATCGCTTCTAAATGGTGTTTTTTCACCGGCTGTTTAAGGAAGGGCCTTAAAAGAATGGATTTTTAATAAACATTTTGAAAAGACCACTATTAAATAAGGGAGGAGAGGGAAATATTCCTAGTATGTAGGGAAATATTGCATGAGAACAAGTCGAATGCTGCTGTCATCTACTGTGGATGGATGTTCCGCTCTTGTCCGGCGAATTTCTTGCTGGTGAACCGATACGAAAGGGATCTCATCAATTTATTAACATTATCTGCTACGTGTATTGCCTAAATCTGAATAACCAGACAGTTACCAATTTCCTCCAGACTCAAAAGCTGCTGTTTTGTTACTCTTAATTTTTCATTATTTTTGACATAGGTAAAAGCAAAGCTTAAATCTCAAAGCATAAGGCTCGAGGCAAAAATCTAATCGCTTAACATTCAAGCTTAAAGCATAAACTTTAATTTCTCCCAACTATGTCTAGGGTATTGCACTGGTCGTCTTCTCTCGGATTCCTTGTACTATTCAATTATAATTTTCAGACGAATCTGACCATATGGCGAAGGAGCGTCTGCCCATCCGAGGCCACACATTCGATGAGCACGTGGAATCCTTCTGACCTCCTCGATATGTTTGATTTGACTGTCCTCTGCTTCTGAATTCCCTCGATATGTGACCAGCTTTGCCGCAGTTGTAACACTTTTTCGTCTCTGTACTAAAAGCACTCGCTTTCACAGACTCATAATCATCTTTGTTCTTGTCTTTCACTTCACTTTGATTTTTTTCCCATTTTAACTTGATTTTGCTTTTTAGAAATTCCATTGTTCTATCCTCTGTCGGTAAAACATCAATCAAGTCCCCAATGTAACTATATGATTCTGGGAGAGACTTGATCAAATAATTTAATATTTCTTCGTCCTGAATTTTCGCCCCTGCGGCTTTCACTTCATTAACCGATTTTTCGAAGTCATTAAAAAATTTCTTGTTGTCTGAATAATTCACAAGTTTTATTTTTTCTAGTTCGTTTTTTTTCACACTTTGTAGGGCTGTCGATCCTTTTAAGTACTCTCAAGACAAAACATTGTGCATAAAATTTTGTGCATTCTATGTCAAATGTTTCTGTACGTGTTCATTATACTATACAAGTACTCATTATATTATATTGGGGATTCAATTATGGTAAGATATTAATTGAATGAGTCATGTACTTACTGTTATGGTTAATATTATTGAATACATAATCTGCGTCCCTGAAATGAGCTTTACAGACAACAGAATCAGAAGTCGGTGCCCATTTGGAACGCCTGATTGAATGAATCCATTTCGCTTTCAAGTCTTTCAATCTTTGGGAAACTCGTGCCCAAACCTATATCTACATATTGGAACACTACAACAGGTTGACGGCATTATTATAATATTTTAAGACACTAAATTGCATCAAACGGCCTAAAAAATGTATGGGATCTGGCAGTTAAATAAAATAGTTGGACCGGTAGGACTATGAGCAAACATAGCGGCCAAAATCGTGCGAAAACGGCCCATTGTTTCTTTATCAGAAGGCCGCGATCAGTATTTACGTAGCGCCGTGAAAGTGTTTTATTTTCTTTATTATAGAGATACGGTTTCTTTCGCGATTATTGAAACATCGTAATTTTATTATTATGGATTAACATATTCTCTATATTACATATTGCCGAGTAACAAGGCTATCAGTACAATATACATATTATGCAAGCCAGAGTGCTAAAGAAATTATGGAAGACCATCTCCCTACAAGGAGACTAGCCCCGACCGATTTTTAAGTAATCTTGGAGTTTTTGGGAAATTCTGTTTTGGTCATGGAAAAATAGACTAGCCTGGATTTGAAATTGTTCGTTGGTTGGAGCGATTTTTATTTGAGCGAAACATCACCAGCCGTCTTCAGTCCACGGAAAATCTACAGATTCATCATCGGGAATAGAAGCTTCCTGAGAAACGAGAGGCCCGTGATATTTAGGGAACGTACCCATACTACGTGACCAACTTTTTGCAATTTTTAACCCCCCCCCCCCCCGGTGACCAAAAACCTCCTAAGCAACCCGCCGCTCATTTGTATGGAGCGTGACATTTTGAAGACCCCCCCCCCTAAACGTGTCACGTAGTATGGGTACGTTCCCTTAGTTAGCTAGCTAATTGGAAATTGGTCGATCCAGGGGGTGAACTTTAATTATTTTTTTTTTTTTTAAGTTCTAATTGTATTTTTTAAAAATCTGTATAAATAAATGTAATATTAATATTCCTTATGAGTACTGTTTATCATTTTTAATTCTTTTATATTAACTTTAAGGTTTGAATAGAGAACTCCAGTCCATTTTTTTATTTTTTTTAATGAATAGAGACCTTCAAACTTAAATAACTGCATTTTTATTTTTATAGTTAGTTTTAAAAATGTTAGATATTATGTCAAATAAATAAATAGTAGCCGGGGACCATAAACAAATCGAAGGGTACTTATCACCAAAGATTCGGTTGATTTTTTGGATCGGATTGCCTTATGGCTAAAGTCAATAATTTATGTCATTTTGCTTCTTTTGCAATTGGTACTCCTGCGAGCACCTGAGTCATGTTTTCGTGATAACTTAAAATCAATCGAAACTAGTCCTAAAAATCTTCTCCAAAGAGGTGCTTATCGTTTGACATTTCGCAATTACATGACATTTCACGAGAAATTATTGCAATTCGATATCATTTCGCCGACAAATAAATGTTTGCCGCTGTTTGCAGCGCTGCAAAAATGGCTTCGGCTTCTTCAGAGACAGTAATGGATAGAAACGCAGAAAGGAGAAAACGCGTAAGTCCTAAAACGTTTAATATTAACCTCAAATCAACATAAAATACTTCAAATTCCCTGTCCGCCAACCAACGAAATGTCACCCAATGTTTTTGTTTTGAAGATTCTCTTCCATTGTCTCTGTTGTATTTTCATGTCCGACGATCTAATTCTACAAGTTATGGTAATACAAACCTAATTTCTCGTTCGTTTTTGTCAAAAAGCAATTATATATTTATTTTTGACATCTGAACATGCATTTACGACGCAAATTTTGTTTCTTTAATTTTCTGCACACAAAATTTAATATTTAACAAAGTATGATGTGCGTTATTAGGTATGCTTACAGGGGAACTCTAATTTCTCTTTGTTATTTTGAGATAGCAATAAAATAGTAATCTTAACGATTATTTTGATAGTAAATACCTATATCAAATCCACGTTTTGCAATTCTTCCATACGAAAGGTGGCAGGTGACAGAAATATTATGATAACAGATGAATGAATAATAGGTAAATATCGGTTCGGACTGGCCACGCTTATTACGAATATTTTTTAGAAAAAAACTTTAAATTCGCCTTAATTACTATAAAAGGAAACTTTTTGGCTTTGGGGCGGCGGAAAATAATGCATTTTAATTTTCAATTGCATTAAACCAAAATTCGCTTCGCGACCGACACAGCGTAAATCCGCGGCCGTACCTGTCACTGTTATGTTGGTATCCTTGATAAATTAACAAGAGCTAATATGACTGTAGCCGACTTCATGGGATAAGGCGCGTAATTATGAAATTTGTCTAGCAGGCTTGTTTGTGTAATATGGTTTGTGATACAAAAGAAAGTGCCCCTTTATAACGCGTCAAGGCAAGAAAAACATCCCAGTTTTCAAGTGGTTTAGCGGCTACGCTAGGTTTGTGTAACATGGTTTGTGATTCGTGGTATTTCAGGTAGGTATCCCGCGAAGTCGGCTACAGTCGTATTAGCTCTTGTTAATTTATAAAGGATACCAACATCACAGTGACAGGTACGGCCGCGGATTTTCGCTGTGTCGGTTCGCGAAGAGAATTTTGGTTTTATGCAATTGAAAATTAAAATGCATTATTTTCCGCCGCCCCAAAGCCAAAAAGTTTCCTTTTATAGTAATTAAGGCGAATCTAAAGTTTTTTTCTAAAAATTATTCGTAATAAGCGTGGCCAGTCCGAACCGATAATTACCGAATAATATTATGTGAGCTAGATTCCTTGCCCTCGTAGGTATATGATAAAACTGATAAGGTTATAGGTCGAGCAATAATAGTCTAGGAGAACAACATATGCTTAGGATCATGTGTACCTACTGGTGCATTAGTTACGGAACGTACCCATACTACGTGTGATCAACTTTTTGCAATTTTTAACCCCCCCCCCCCCCCCCCCACCCCCCCGGTGACCAAAAACCTAAGCCCGCCGCCGCTCATTTGTAATTTTTGTTAAGTGTACCTAAACAAATTAGGTTTAAAAAAATTAATTTTGTTTTCTTTCTTTTATTTTACGTTATCTTAATCTTAATATATAAAACTTTAGTCGGGTTAGTCACACTATTTATAACTCGAGAACGGCTGGACCGATTTTGATGATCTTTGATTTGTTGGATTTGTCTCCGCCCCGGATAACAAAATAACCATTAAAACATCGCAAAAATTCACGAAAAAGAAAGTTATGAAGAAAATGAATTTCCCCATATATTTTATGATAAGTACCTATAAATATTGAGTAGTGAGTGACTTCCAATAATTCAAAAACGTCAAATTTCAATGTGCTGATTGTTTTGTTTTTATTCTTAAGCATATAATGCTGCCTCTCTTTCTTACACACTTAATGTCAATAGTCGAAAATGAGACAAACGGTGAACGTATGTCTCCACCCATCCAAAGGAAAGATACAATCATTATAATAAAAAAACCCTCACACGTATAAAGAAAATGAAAAGCAAAGTTTTTTTTACATCAGCTCCACAACACATGAGGCCCCGAAGAAAATTATTTTCCTCAGGAACCTGTGTCATCTTAGAGGATGTTGTGTGGAGGGTCTTTTTAAGGAAGGGAAGGATAGGAAGTTCTGGGAAGGAAAAAGGTATGAGGGGAGGGTAGGAATCTGGGGTCAGTGTGTCCGGTAGTGACGGACGTATGAATCCATCCTTCCAACAGCGGTGTAAGGCGTTGGGTCGAGAGAGTCCAGCTGGAAAGGTCAAAAGGCCTCCCTCAACCAGTCTCTCTCGATCCGGTCCGCCACGCAGCAGGTGGGCAGACGCACCTGCCGCCAAGACCCGGACAAACGTCACCCCGTAGCGAACCACTTATTTTTATTTTATTTATTTTTATTTTAGTTTATTTAGGAAACAAACAGTTATACATATTTTAATAAGAAAGTAACATTATGAAAGTACTTAAGGTGCGATTCCTAAGGGTGACATATGTGACGTATGACAGAGGTGTTGGTTATCCAATAAATGGTTCCCGGTTCACAAATTATCGTAATTAAGTGGAAAAATAAAAAAATCACAAAAAAATTAAATCCATACACAATGCCATCTCTGATACTGACAAAATCAAAACACGGACAGTTGTGCATTGATGATTGCTTCATTGTGTAATTTTTGACTTAATAAAAAAACTGAATTTAATTCAACAGTTATTGATTCTGAGGCGGTACGAAGTTCGTCGGGTCAGCTAGTATGTATATAAAACAATGTCGGGATAGTTACATTATTTATAACTCGAGATCGGCTGCACCGATTTTGATGATCTTTTGTTGGATTTGTCTCCGCCCCGGATAACAGAATAACTATTGCAAAAATTCACGAAAAAGAGGGTTATGAAGAAAATTCACTTTTTCATACATTTTGTATGGAACGAATTCTCATATTTTGAAAGAACTGCAGCAATATAGTGATAGGTATAATATTTAACTGTGCGTGAATTCCAAAAATTCAAAAACGTCAAACGTCAATGCGATGATTGTTTAGCTTTTGTTCTTAATCATATAATGCTGCCTCTCTTACACACTAAATGTCAATAGTTGAAAATGAGACAAATTGTGAACGCATGTCTCTACACCCGTCCAAAGGAAAAACAAAATAATAATAAATCTCCGAAACGAAACATTTTTTTTTTTACGTAAGCTCCGCTCAGGACCTATGTCATCTTAGGGGATGCTGTGTGGAGGGTCTTTTTAAAGGAAGGGTAGGATAGGAAGTTCTGGGAAGGAAAAAGGCATGAGGGGTGGGAATCTAGATGTCAGTATATCCGGGAGTGAATCCATCCCTCCAACTGCGGTGCAAGGCTATTGCTGCCTTAACCGAAATTGACATTTTACCTTGAACTTTCCAGCCGGACTCTTTCGACCCATTGGTCGAGAGAATCCGGCTGGAAAGGTCAAAAGGCCTCCCTCAACCAGTCCCTCTCGATCCAGCCCGCCACGTGGCATGTGAGCAGACGCTCACATGCCACGTAGGTAGGTAAGTAGGTGGAAAGTAAGAAAAATCACAAAAATATAAATCCGGACACAACGCCATCTCTGATACTGACAAAAACAAAACAGAGACAGTTGGGCATCGATAATTGCTTCAATGTGTAATTTTTAACTTAATAAATTTAATTTAATTCAACAGTTATTGATTCTGAGGCGGTACGAAGTTCGTCGGGTCAGCTAGTTTGTTAATAATGTTCAAATAGGTAATACCTACTTTTAAAAAATATTATTTACGAAGTGATTTATGATTTCAAAAAGCATAAATAATTTATTTGAAACTAGCTTTTTCCCGCCTCCTCCACCTCCCCCCCTCCCCCTCTCACCCCCCTCCCATCCTCTTCCCTCCCCCCTCCTCCCCACCCCTCCCCCTTCCACCCCCCTTCCCCATCCCCCTCCCCCCCTCCACCATCTCTCCCTCCCTCCCGCTTTCCATATATTCAATCCCAGTACATTCAGTTTTTAAACAGCTTGCATGCCACATTTTACAATTTTTATTAAAATTTCCATTTTTCATGTATATTAAATTTGGTACCTAACATAGGTTACCTATTTAAAATATCTAAAATTCTTGATTTGATTCAAACTATTAGGGGAGTATCTACTTTAAATAAATTTATCAACATAAAGATTTTCAAAAATAGAATCCTGATTTACAAAATGTCATTCTCAAATACGCGAACTGCCAAACGTGCGATAGTCAAGAAGTTTGTAGCAAGACTGAGTGAGCTGCGATATATGGCGAGAGAATGTCAGTTCGGGATCAAAGACGACATCGAGATCCTTCACGGATTTTACACGTGATAACGTTTCGCCTTTTATTTTATAATTGTAAACTATAATGTTTTTACAACGAGTGAAGGACATAGTGACACATTTCTTTGTGTTAAAATCTAATTTGTTTGCCAACGACCATTCAGATAGTGCATCCAGATCAGTTTGCATTTTAAAGCAATCTTGTTGGCAGCTTATTTCCATCATAATTTTAAGATCATCAGCAATAGGGTACAATCACTTTTTTTTGTTTTTTTTTACCAAAAATTAGAGAAAAAAATTAAAAAGTGGAATATACAAAAAATATTTTTTTTACGATAGAAATAGTCCTTCAACAACGTTTTGAACGTAACGTAGCGAACCACTTGGGGTGACCTATGGCAGAGCTTTTGGTTATCCAATAAAGGTTCCCGGGGTAGCGGTACCCATTCCCGCCTCCCAAATTCTTACAAGGAAGTTGTTTGTTGTTACAAGAAAGATTGTTACAAGAAAGAAGAAAACCAATCACTTACCTCTGCGAAGGCAACGAATATAGTTTATTTTGTTCCACCGCGGTACCTCAAGGTTAATTATCACCACAACACAAATAATTATGAAACAATCTCGATAAGGTCAAAAACCTTTTTTGTTCATAAACTATATTATGAACACGAACAAACAACAAAACTTGCTTCCATGTTGTCCAAAATATTCTTCCGTTTTTTCATCAACAAAAGCACTTCAATTCATTCTTGTCATTGTTCTTTTTTTAAATGCTTTTTCATCAAAGTGATATGGTTAGGGTGGGTAGGTTTCTGGATATCCCGGTACGAACTACGCATTATTTTTTTTACATTAACTCCACACAGGAGGCCCTGAAGAAAAATAGTTCCCCTCAGGGTCTATGTCATCTTTGGGGACGCTGTGTGGAGGGTCTTTTTAGGGAAGGACGGATAGGTCGTTCTGGGAAGGAAAAGGGTTTAAGGGGTGGGTAGGAATCTGTGTCCAAAAGTACGGCTGTAGATGTTAAAGGGACTCCCCCAACCATTCTCTCCCGATCTGGCCTGCCAGGCAGCTGGTGGGCAGACGCATTCACTGCCAAGATCCAGACAAACCTCACCCCATGAACCCGGGCACCCCTGCTAAGTCACCAAACGTAGCGAACCACTTGGGGTGACCTATGGCAGATCCAATAAATGGTTCCCAATCGGCGGTACCCATAACTGCCTACCGAATTGTTTTTGTTTGTAATACGCATATCATCATTTCAAAAACAAACAGTACCCTTTATTTTGATCCGGACTGCAACCTTTTTAATTTGTGTTAGTGTGGTGTATTTTCTGCGAGTGTAATAAAAGTTTCTCATGTGCAGGTGCTCCTGGGACCCCTGCCTGGGGACTTTCTGCAGGTGGGCGGGCCCCCCGAGAGCAGCCAGGAGGCGGCGGACAGGCAGGCCGCCATGGCGCTGCAGCAACAGCTGGCCCCGCAGCTGGCCGCCCCCTCGGTGGGGCGCCTCAGCATCACGCTGGGGCAAGCCAAGCTGGTCAAGAACTACGGTACCGGTTACATAATATCCACGTTTACCTGTGGTTTCCTTTATTTTGCTTAATATTATTCATTTACAAGTGAATCATTTGTCTCTAAGATTTCCAACTCAAATTGCTTACGTTGCCTTGGTCTTGGTATCCTTGCTATTATAATATATTTATGTTTTTTGTAAGAAACAAACTTTTATATATATAACATACACTGATAAATATACAAGTGAATTGAAGTCAAGCCACACAAGTTTCTTACGCTAAAGTTTATTGGAAATGAAGTTTTCATATCTTAAAATTAATTTTGGGTTGTAGGAAGGGGAGAGGAAGAGGAATATAGGAAAAGAATAGGAGATGCTTCCGATACATTACATACTCTCATATTAACAATCGAACGTGCGCATTACTTCATATCGATATTTATTTATAGTCCAGCCAAATAAGGATTTCACTCCTAAATGAAACGGAATAAGCTAAAAATTTGTGTAAACCTTTATCTACATTATTCTACATGTTGTCTCAAAAGTCTCATAAGGTAACGTGTGAGCGTCTTTGGATATTCACGATCAAAGGACACAAAAATTAGTTTTTTGGAAATATCTCGCTTTCTTTGCCTCTATTTGTATTAGCATTCAATATAAAAGTTGTAGAGTATAAAATTCTTTACAAATTTTGTCTTAAATATTTGTTTATACGCCTAACCGTTTTTAAGATTGAGCGCGAAGAGTCCGAAGCGCTAAGCCGTACATGCTATGGCGCAAGGTCAATGGCGAATCCCAGTTCATAGTACGGATTTTTAACTTAATTATTCGTTAAATATTAGTTAATTAACTATTTAACATATTTTACTTATTAATATTACTTATAAATCAAATAGTCAATTGATATTACTTACCTTTTTCACAAACATAATTACTAAAGTAATTATGTTTAATATGGTTTAATTATAACACTTTAACTTCTATGAATGTTCATACCGAGTGTCGAAAAGTGTACATTAGTAAAAATTCAATCAGAGCATCGAAAGAACGCAATAAAAGAAATGAAGTGTTTGGTTTAAAGAATTATGCTTACTTCGTGGCGAAGCGGCTGATGAAGCAGCAGATGTGAATGTACAAATGCACGATTAGTAAATTAAGCACTGTCGAATTCAAAGACAATGTTAAGAACGAAGCGATTCTTCAGGAGAGTTAGTAAAATATCGTGTTTCTTATGAGCGTGACTTGATATCTGCTGAAGAAAAATACCACGCCGTTTGCTACAGTAATTTTTTTAAAGCCAGTACCATCCCTAATAATAAAGCCTCGCCAAGATGGTCATGTCACACAATCAATGAAAAAGATTTCTACTATATAAAAAATCATGAAGATTCCCAATTTACATTGTCAATTGATCACTACAGAGTATGTACAATGTGTTCAGAACCAAAACATCAAAGGACTGCCATCATCACAGGAAAAGATATTGGTTTGCTATTTTTTTAAATATACTCCCCTAAAAGTTTTGATAAATATCCCCGATGTAAAGAACACATTTTATTCTTACTCGCGTTTAGTCGCTGTAGTACGACTTATGCTCTTTTTAGGAAAGGAAAAAAATCTGTCATCAAAACGTTAGAGAAACTACCCGATTTGGATCCACTGGCCACTAGCAAATATTATTCGAAAAAAGATAACGCTTTTTTTGGCAGTATATAATGCACAGGGAAGAGTGGAAAAAACGAATAGATGAAATTGCTGCAAACCAATCCCAGGATTGAAACCAGAGAGAGAGAATGCTCCAAAATCTGAGAACAGTATCGATCATCTTTGCCACATACAGTTCATTAAGTCAACAAAATTAAATAAACCTGTGCAGTTTTTTCAACTCTTCCACCAACGTGTGCAGCAGTTTACCAACATATCAATTGTGTCTACTACCAAACTCAAACTTGGTTAGGCAATGATTTAGAACCCCAGGGATGGGGTTAAGTGCTGCAAAATGAAGCCCTGCAACCGATAAAAATATTATTACCTCCTGCACCAGATGAACTGCATAGTACAATATTCTGCAACTGCACGAATTGGTTCTCGCTGTGGATGCTGAAAATCAGGGTTGCAATGTTTGTTAGCTTGTGGCCAATGTAATGGATATGCATGTCTCAACGCTTCATCGTATCAACATGATCTCGACGAAGAAATCGCATATGACCTTGAAGTAATTGATGGTTTGTAGATGGATGTCATTGATAACGAGAATGATGATGATAATGACTCTTAAATTGTTGAGCGACCGGAAGAAGAAGGCGGCGATGAAGAAGAAGAAAACTAACTCCCATAATGGCTAACTAATAACTAAAGTAAAAATAAATTCGACCCAAACTTCAACTTAGGTTGTACAAATTTAGTTATATATGATTGCTAAATAAAAATATTGTTAAAAAATGTTTTCTTAATTTCTTTCGTACTTAAAATACTATCTTTAATGAAATATATTTAAAAAATCACTTAATAACTTTTTTAGTTGTATGCAAAAGGCAAGTAATATTAAATGACTCTTTTATTTATAAGTAAAATATGTATAATAGTTAATTTACTAATATTTAACGAATAATTAAGTTAAAAAACCGTACTATGAACTGGGATTCGCCATTGACCTTGCGCCATGGCATGTACGGCTTAGCGCTCCGGACTCTTCACGCTCAATCTTAAAAACGGTTAAGCGTATAAAAAATTATTTCAATCAAAATTGGTAGAGAATTTTATACTCTACAACTTTTATATGGAATGCTAATACAAATAGAGGCAAAGAAAGCGAGATATTTCCAAAAAACTGATTTTCGTGACCTTTGACCTTGAATATTCAAAGACGCTCACACGTTACCTTATGAGACTTTTGAGACAACATGCAGAATACCAAAATAAAGGTTTATACAAATTTTCAGCTTATTCCGTTTCATTTACATACATACATATTTGAAAAGGGTATCCACCAACGAGTTCATTTCAAATTTTGGCAAAGGCAATGACCCTCTGCCGAGTTCACGGTTAGCTTAAGAGCTCATTATTTCAAACACTCTGAATTTGGAAATTCCATATGACAAAGGCATTTATTTTGCCAATATTTACAGGTACATGATAACAAAAACGTCGACGCTGGTTAACGGTACTTTTATGGGCACATTATTTTAAATGCAGATTTACAAAGGGATACGAGGTTTTCCCGCTTAATTTTTCTTAAGACTGTAGACTTCTAAGATAATCAAATTAAACTACTGTTAAAATTTACGTATTTGAAAAGGTATTCACCAACCAGCCCATTTCAAATTTTGGTAAAGGCAATGATTTGATCCTCTAGTCCAGTCAGTGGGGAGTTCTGCCTTGCAAAAGGTCATGTAGTAGCGATTTTGATATTTGTTGCTTAGATTGGGACTTGAAGAAAAAAAAAAGTTTTCGACCTTGGTGAGGTCGAGCTCAAGCCGCCATCTTGGATTGAAGGTGCCAAAATTAGGTTTTTTAATGGTGCAATGGTTGATCTGACAAACTTAAAGAAGATAAAATTTATAATATTTTCTAAATTTTTTTTGTAAGTCTAATAGGTAACGAGTTACAGTGGTGGAAATGTGAATATTTTCTAAAAAATGGTGAAATTCCCAATTTTTGTTATTTTTTCAGGCTATTCATTACATAATTATAATAACTTTGTAAACTCATTTCCACACCACTAAGAGGTAGAGAAAATGGGGCATATTTTATTGTGGTATCCCCAGTAGGTCTTCTTCCTCTTCAATGGCATTACATCCCATTTCGAGCCTTGGCCTCCTTCAACATAAGCCTCCACCGCCCTCTGTCCTCGGCCGTCGTCTTCCCATCTTCCGACATGGAGTAGTTCTCTTGCATCCTTCCTGACATCATCCTCCCGTCTCAGCCTAGGTCTGCCAGCTTTTCGTTTGCCTCCTGGGTGACCTGTTAGAACCTTCTTCGGTACTCGTGTGCTTGACATTCGATGCACATGTCCGGCCCATCTTAGTATTTGGAGCCTTAGATGGATAGAGAGTCTGGGAGCTTGGTAAATATCATAGAGCTTTATTGTGGCAGATTCTGCATGCCTCTCCCTCTTGCACCGCTCCTAAGATTCTTCGAAGTACCTTTCTTTCGAAGGTGTCCAGCTGTTCCCGCCTCACATCCATAGGCCAAGACCGTTCTAATATTGTTTTATGTATGGTTTTCCTATGGACGTTTCGGGATTTCAACACTGGCAACAACGCAAAGTAAGTGTTATTAGCACCTGTGATGCGCTTTCTTCTACTGGGTTTTCGTTGTCCTCCATTATGATGGAGCATTATGCAGGTATGCAAACTCTTCGACCACTTTGGTAGTCGAAAAACCATGTAAAAATGAATAAAGAAAATTTAAAAAAAAAAAAAAACTTTGAAATTATAAGTGTCTTTAAATTTCACTTTATCTTTTATTCAGTGGTGTGGGGTTCTGGTTTGCATCATGATTTTAGTTTTATTCTCATTGATTTGCAAACCCACCTCTCTTGCCGAGTCTCCAAAAACCTCTCTTACAGCCTGTAGGGATCTTCCGACAATCTTAAGGTCAGTAGATCTATTCCACAGATATTCCAGCGATGGTATGAGTTCGACTAGTATTCGTAATTATGTTACATAATCGTTGATTCCGGTTGGTTGATATTGACTTCTTAATAATAGTCTTCGTCATCAATGTCATGATCTAACTCATTGCCTGTGGTACTGAGATGCTGGGCTTCCATTGACGAAATCTCTTCAAGAAATAAATTTTAATAAAGTCTCGGGTGCCGGTTTCTTTATCATTCTTACTGGAACAAGCCCATTGGTGCCACGTTTCCAGCTCCAGTTTTCTGGATTTTTTTGGATTCCATACCATTTTTGGACTTGATGGTAAGTCCTAAATGCATGGTACCGTGCAGCGCCATTCGTTGGTGGCAAAGGGGCAAGATTGAATTTTAGTGGACTTCCAAGGTTTCCTCATCCATGTCACCCCCGTAAAAAGCAACAAGAAAGCGTGTTCCTGCATCTGCTGTCTTCTGGTTTTGCATCATGTTGTTTTCATTCGTGTACTCGATGAAGACACACTGGCAGACCAGCTTTTTTAAGGCTTACTAAACGTTCATTATCATTACAAAGTAGTTACATCCTAGCCTGTAGCAATATAGGCGCTGAGGTGGCAAGGCTGCAGTCAGGACTGCAGGCACGCAGTATGTTGCCGTCTCTTTCTCTTCTCTACGTAACTCGAAAAATTACTGTAATTTCAAATAGATTTTGCTATATAATTATATTGTGTTGTGGAAATACGTTAAAATGATATTGTATAATATGTTCTTACAAAATTTATCAATAAGACTTGGGTTTTACGATTTTTTATCAAATTTTCTTCTTTCTACCGCTGTAAGTCATTATATATTAGATTTATAAAAAAATACTTCAAACAAAAAATGTACGTAAATTAGTTTTCTTTAAATGTGCCGTAGACACTTTGGTTTAAATCAACCGTTGAGGAATTATTTTTCCAAGATGGCGGCTCGACCCCCCAAGGTTGAAAACTTTTTTTTCTTTAGAGTCCCAATCTAAACAACATATATCAAAATCGCTACTACATGACCTTTTGCAAGCTAAAGGCCTTTTTTATCCCCGACTGACTGGACTACTCTGTCGACTTCACGCCCTGCTACTTTACTAATATGTACTACTTGTCAGCTACAGTCAGGTACAGACACCGTCTGTAGTTATGATGGACTGTTAGTAAAAGGCTTTTCTCCAAAATATTAATATTGCTTTAACCCCTCCGCAAAGCAGATATAAGCGTTAAAAATAGGACAGCAGTCAAGTACAATAAGCGTGTTTATACGTCAGCGCGTGTGTTTCCATAGAAATCGTTATAACTCCGTTATTGTTTTAGTTACATCCCTAAAACAAAAAGTCAAAGGTCGATAGTAGATCAAGCTGCACATTTCTATCAAGTTGTCTATGGAAATACATAACAGGAATCAGCTGTCAATCGTGTAGTTGACAAAAATATTTACCCGCGCAAATTTGCTACCGGCAGCTCCATCGCGCTCCACATTTTAAATTTTTATTAAATATTTTTATATGAAATGATAAAAAAGTGAGGTGACAAAAGTGTTTATTACACATATATACAATAGAGTAAGTATTGTTGTTTGCATAATCTGTGATTTTAGTACCGTTTTCACATAAAAACATCACGTGAGTCATTTTTACCTATTTTTAATGTTTGCGTTCTAAATTTTAATATTTACAAATGCTAATATTTATTTGTAATATAATAATTTGAAAGCCTATTTTGTAACCTTTCTAAAACAGTTTTTACTATTCGGCTACGTTCAGAAATGTTTCATTTATAGAGCTTTAATTGTGAAGCGGTTATAACTAAAAGTTTTCGTAAAATGTCATTTCGTTTGGCACCAAAAGCTAATATTCTCGAAAATTCGGAGGGGTTAATAGCGTTAAAAAATGTTGATTCTTCTGTATTATATTCGATGGTCTCTTCAAGATCGGTACAATAATAACAAACTTTAAATAGTTGTGTATAGATTACCTAAGTACTTACTTTGTACCTAAGTAATCTAATCTATGTAAATTATCGTATTATAACTTTATCAAACTCTTTGTATAAATCTTTAAGATAATGCAACTCATCTATTTTTATTTTTCCATGTGTACTATTTATTGCACTGTTAATTTAGTTACGTTCTATAAAACTTGCTTTAGAATAAACTATTCATGTTTAAGTTTATAATAATACTAGCTTGTTTCCGGCAAGCGAATCACCTTTCCCGTGCGTCCTCGTTCCTCTCCCGCGTCCTCTTCCTTTAACTTTTAGCTTTATAAATTATAGCCTATATGTTATTCTGATGTATGAGCTATATTATTGTAAAGTTTCATTAAAATCCATTCTGTAGTTTTTGCATGAAAGAGTAACAAACACACATACATCCATACAAACTTTTGTATTTATAATATTAGTAAGATTAACATAGTAAATACACATTCCTCTAAACGTCTTTCACAATACCTTAAGCACTTCTGTTCATTATGTACCTATTAAGGTCTCTGCCCACTACACCGTTCCATACCATGACCGTAACCGTAGCGTGCATGCAAAAAAATATTCTTTGTATCGATCAGTATGAAACGCTGCCCACTAGCCCGTTCCGTCACCGACCAACACCGTCGCGTTCCATGACCGGACTGACGGCGAATTCTCGATGACAATATTTTGTAGGTGCTGGTCTGCTCTATGCATGGCACGCGACGGTACTACGGGGATCATACGCGTATGATCCCCGTTCTAACCGCGTTGCCACTCCGTCAGTTCATGATTTGTGTTCATTTTTCTTGTTTATATCCAGGTATTTTAATGATATGACACTATGCTTCACCTGACGCGTCAGTCCGACACGAAAACACAGGCGAAATGATATAATGGGCACCGATAGAACAGGCACCGTACACCTATTGAACGGGGATGGTACGGACACTAACCGCGGTGAATACGGGTATCATACGGTCACTATACCCGTTACGTACGGGTATAATACGGTGTTAGCACGTTCTAGTGGGCATTGTAGGGCGTAGAGTGTTTATTTCGTGGCTGATAGGTTCATAGTACGGTCATGGTATGGAACGGTGTAGTGGGCAGAGACCTTTATATTTAAACTTATGTACCTACAACTTTTCATGAAAATGAAACTACGTACTGAAACTGATATTGAACCTGCTTATCTCCTTAATGTTCACTTTATTATTTCAGTTTATTAAGATATCAACATCAATAATATTAAAATAAGGAGAGGCGAGCGGCATATCTTATTTTATTACTAATTATTAGACTAATAATGTATTTTGGATTCGCCCTCTCTACCACCCGCCCCTGGCCGTCGTCGATTATCTGATCGCATTCGGTAACCTTCGTATATTTTCGTGCCGTATCGGTACGGTATTATTATGTATCCCCACACCAGTGATGGTATGTCTAGGGAAATTTGACTAGATCTAGGGGAGAAAAATATGTTTTAGGGAAAAGGGAAATCAGCACTTAATCTAGGGAAATTTCGAGCTGTTAAATTTTTTATTACATGTGACAATATTACTGGTATTATAATATACCTATATGTTTTTTGGAATTCCCATGAATCTTAAATATTGTTGATGTACTTACAAGCAATGTTTTTTTTAACACTGACAACTCAAAATGATATTATGTATCTAAAAAGATAAATGGGGACCTCTGAAAGAAAAAAAGTACCGTCTTTTCGGTGATTGCGGTTGATTTTTATTTGGAATTCCGTTTCTAATCAGTGGTAAGTGTATACGTACTTTGAAATTATTATTTCACATAGCGAAAAGTGTTTAATAAACATATAACAGGCTTAGTGTTAGACAGCCAGGTGAATACGTACTTGCATAAATGTGATTATTTGAATAATTTGACTGCTTAAATGTTATAACATGTACAACTAATGTTTATTATTATGTATTTTGTTTTGAAAAGTTTTATTTTCTATATGCATTTGTTACTTTAATTTTACAAAAAAAAAAAAAATAAGTAACCAATGTACATAGAAAATAAAAGTTTTCAACACAAAACATCCACAAATTGTTATAGTTAATGCCCAAGAAATACAAAGTCCGACAATATTCCCCCCCGACACAAGTTTTGATTTGCCAAGGTGGTGGTATATAATATAACCCCCCCGATACATTATACTCCTGATTAACTTATGTTTCTGTAATAAGGTGACATTGTAAAAGCCTTAAAGGCGTGAATAAATAAATAAACATAAATACAATGAAACCCTCTTAAGAAGTTTTCTAAGGGACTGGTAAAAACAGACTTCGTGGGAAAAATTGGGCCAATTTTGGGCCGAGGGACCGAAAAAACCAAACTTCTTAATAATAATAATTGTTGGACGATTTTTATAGCGCCATTTTCACGAGAAAATCACCTCAAGGGAGCCACGAAACTTGTTAAGAGGGACACTCAACCAGTGCACTGGACTCAAGATGATCTTCTGGGTATTGGTAGCTTTCTTTCTGAAGATTACTTGGTCTGGCCTCCACTGTTTCACATTTTACCAAAGCCTTCCCTGTGACAACCAATGAGCGCTTTTATTATTACCGTGACCATCCAAAAGTCACCAAACGTAGCGAACCGTTTGCGGTTACCCACGGCAGAAGCATTGGTTATCCAGTAAATGGTTCCCGGGGTGGCAATACCCATACCCGCCTCCCAAATTGTGAATTCATTCAAAAAAAGAAAAATCATTCTCATAAATTTATCACATTTATATTATATTTTGTGAAATTTGAACTTTTTTATGATGAGACCTCGGACTCTCGATGGGGTTTTTGATTTATTGCTTGAAAAATGCCGTGCACATGGCCGCACTAGGAATTTATATTCATCACTTTTATATTTTTTTGCACATTTCTCGGAAGATCGACTGCAACTGACCTGATTTTAATAAGTGAAGGGTGAATGCACCCCTGATCTAAGGCATAACTTTTTTTAAAATCTTTTATTATCCCTTACCAGGCTGTTTTAGGTTGGTTATCTATTATTACAATAGTCAGTGCTGATAAAATTATGCAATGTACCTACATTAATTTAAGTGAGACGGAAATATGCAAATATTTGCATAAATGTAACATTTGATAAGTGACTGCTAGCGCAGCGCCTCTGCGTCTAAAGAAGGACATTCCTCACTCAAATTAAGCCCGCCTTAATTTGAGTGAGGAATGTCATACATAGCGAGGGTAGGGACTGACTGAAATACCAGGTCTTAATGTTTTATAATGTCATTGGTGACCCCTGCCTTTTTAAAACTTTTGTTAAATTATAACCATAAATTGAAACCTGATTTGAAAAAATCTTTAATTTTTTTTTTTTAAATAAACCTTTGCTTGCAAGCAACATTTATAATGTATGCAAAGCGTAATAAAGCATTAACGGTATTGCAGTATTCTCTTTCTCCTTAAACATGGATATTGAAAGAGGTGGGATTGGGCACAAAATTGAATAATCTGAAAGAATGTTGCCTGTTGTATGCCAATGATGCGGTGCTGATTTCTAACAGTACGGAAGAATGAGTTAATGATAGCTTAAGTAAGTCTAAAATCATATTTGAAAGAGAAAGTATGAAACAGTGTGTAATATACTAGTGTAATTGCAGGTAACTCGGTCAATGGAGGACGAATTGGTGGAAGAAGGATGAAAGTAGACTGAATGTGTAGAAACGAGATCCTTGAGGCATTTGTGGTAAAATCATGTATGGTCCTGTGAGAAATGTGGAGATCCGCAAAGAACGCAAGGCTGATGCGTAATGAGTAAGATTAAGAAAAGGACATTCAGATGGTTTGGGCATACAGAGTGAATGAACGAAGAAGTAGGCAAAGGAGTATGCATGATGCAAATGTAAATGGTAAAAGAAGTCGGGGACTCCTGAGGAAGATATCAGATTCTTGAGTCGGCCTCATGTCAAGAGTCAGAATAATAGAAGAGTGTGTATGAGACGATGTATGAATGTGAATTAGGCAAGGAGTGTGTGCCATGATCGAGTTGTTTAGCGGTCCGTTCTCACTGCCTACTGCTGCAGAGAAACGGCGAGGTGGTTAGTTAGTTAGTCTTTACATTTTTAAAAGACTCCAATCTTCGTGCCAAAACCCTCTGAATTTTTATGTTGTCTGTTCTCAGGAATGACCCGAATGGACCCGTATGTTCGCCTGCGGGTTGGTCACTGCGTATACGAATCACACACCGATCCCAACGGAGGAAAGAACCCTCGCTGGAACAAAACTATTAACTCGTATGTATTCACTTTATCCCAAATGCCTATTATTTAACATGACAATTATTGTACCATTCATGAATGGTAAATGGCTGTTTATCAGCTGTGTAAATTTTAAAATACATTTATTATTAACTCAAGGTAATTATTATTTCGGTTTTATTAAAATGTACACCATTATGAAATCAAAGTTTCCAACCGCAATTAGAAAAAAATTTGTGATACTTTGAGATTTTTTTATTAATTATGCTCTAAAACTGTATTAGACCCATTAATTAAAGCCCAAAAATTAATTATACGGACTATTTACAAAGTACATTATATACACCGCACGAAAGACCTATTTAAAGACTTCAAAGTTCTTAATATAAAATCCATATACATAAAAAATATTACCTCTTATTTCAAATTCAAATTTACAAAAAAAAATATTATAGATTCAAAATATAACACAAGATATTCTAACCAATTCAATTATATTATTCCAACAACAAAAACTTCAATGGCACAGTCCCAGTTCAACTTTCTTGCACCTAAAATTTTTAATAACTTATCAATTGAAATAAAATCTAAAGCCAAATATCTCACTTTCAGAAAGGCGCTTGCTGACCTTCTGATGAGTGACTATGATAGTGTTTACAACTTGTTTCACATACTCAGATAGTGATATAAATTTATTATTTATTCTTTTTTACTTTATTTAAACCGAGACGTGCAAATTTACAGTAATATTTTCATTGTAACACTTGATATATATATATATATCAAAATACTAATAAAACTTGGCAAAAATATACTGCAAATTCTCAAGTTCGGTTTTTATCATAATATTGTAATGATTGTTTTTGTTTTAAAATACTTATTGCATTCAGTTCCCTCCAGTATAAGTACTTACCTAGTTCTCGCCTATTTATTACACTCATATACTCTCTTTATACTTACTCATGTTACATTTAGTTGGTACTTAAAGAAACCTTATTTTTCTTTCTTTTTATAATACTGCATACCAAAAAAAGAAGAAAAAATTCATGAGAAATGAATGATATTAATTTATAATTTTTTTTATTTTTATTATTTTACTTAGATATACTTAGATATGTTTACACTTACGAGTACTAGACTCCAATTCAAACAACTATCCTCCGTTGGTCACCATGATACAGGCAGCTGCCTAGTATGGTGACCTAATGTATCTCCTGAAGTAAATTTATTATGTATGTAACATGTACTTATAAATAAATAAATAAAATTATTTTTTACATGAAATGAAAAAAAGTGAGTGACGATAACTTTAATCACAGATTTGCGTAATAAAATATGTGTGTGCCTTTATTTTTTTATTATCAGTAATTTCAGTTAGAAAAAACTAAGGTTACCCATTTTTTAAACTTTTTATATTTGCATTAAAAAAAATTATACTTAAAAAATGGTATTTCTATATGGTATAATGGTATTTCTATAAATCTAAAATCGTATCCAAAAAATGGTATGTTTATTTTAATTATAAAATTTGAAAGCAAATTTCACCACCTTTCAAAAACAGTTTTTAGTTTTCGAATGCGTTCAGAAATATTCCATTTATTTGGATTTTATTACAAAGCGGAAATATTTGACATTCCGAATAGATAGTCCTGAGGCCTGAGGGGTTAATATAAAAAATGTTAATTAGGTTGGTATAGGAATTAATGCAATGTTATTTTAATGTTTAGTCTTCTGCCGGCCGGAGTGACAACCGTCTACTTGGAAATCTTCGATGAATGCTCTTTTACTCCGGACGAACTTATTGCCTGGGCACACATCCCAATCCCACCAAATGTCTTGCAGGTAAACTATCTTGTTCTAACCCATCTACATTCTCTCGTATTATGAGGAGTACAAATGTAATTATTTCGAGCGTATATTGATATCTAGAATACTTTCTCTTTCTCGCATCGCTTGTCTCTTCCCCGCCGCTACGGCAGCGGACCGATATAAAGACAAGTGAAACCTTAACCTTTCCCTTACTGTGCTAAAAAAAAACGCGCGCTCCGGTGCTGTGTAATCAATTCGCGTGTCAAAATTAGCGATTTTATCTCGGAAATATATCAACATTCATAGCTAATCGCTTTTGTTTATCATAATTAGTGTTAAAAGTGATAATAATTGTAGTTTAATTGCTGAAAACATGAAAAAACCATCGTCCGTTGCTCAAAAAACGGGCGAAGAGACCATCTCAAACTATTGCCCGCGAACGACTGAGGCGCTAGAAGCTAGAATAGTGCTAGACTGCTACCCAATACATACAGCTATGCATGTGGTCGAAACACAACTGCGCACGGCGGCGGTCTCTGTTTCTCGTGTTCCCGTATAGCGAAGTAGAGCGAGACGTCACATGGCGTGTCATCTCCCCCCGCACACTCTTCGCGTATCACGGTCCACACTGGCACACGGTTGATTGTATTTGTGGTTTATTCCCGATATTTAACAAAATATCTCTGATTTTGAATTAAATTTGCTAATTATTTAAAATATTAAATTTTAATTCAGTGCGTAAATGTATAATGGAGGAATACCTAAAATTTGAACCCAGAATTCATTATATTTATAGAGATATAAAAGTTATTAGCAGCAATGTGTAGTATTTACACTTTACAGACCAGGAAAGGTTAACCTGTCCCTGGCCGTTCATGCACCGGCGCACACGCTAAAAATTTTCAATAAATTTTTTTTAACCCGCCGTTTGCCGCTCGTGCACCGGTGTGTCATGAACAAAAAAAAAAAAAAATTTTACACGCGATTTAGACCCATATGTATAAAGAAAGTGTATGAAGAACAAGGTTGGAATCGCTAGCTCTATTCTCGCCCTATACTATGGCGAAACCTGCTTTGCGCCTAGTCCCTCGGAATAATTTATAAAAAATAATCTATGGCACTACGGCGTCACTTTTCAACGGCTATTTCGAGTGCTGGGATTCCGGGTCATTTTTTGCGGTGCAGCTAGCAGTGAAAACTCGATAAACTCGGATTTTATCAGAAAAACGTAAGTAATGTTGTTATTATACGTACTTTATTGTCATATGTATGTGTTGTGGTAAAAATAATATACAATATCTCAAAATAAACCGACAAAATACGACATCAAAGTGACAGCATCTTTTGGTTTGAAATATTTTGCGTTTAGTATTTCAGTTTGTTAGTGATAATATCATTTATTTGGCAATATTTAGTTTTTCATTTTGTAGAAAAATCAATCGAAATTATATATCAAAGTCTTAGTTTTGTTCGCATTTCGTTTAGAATTTACAAAAAATAAAATTCCTGGCCGGGACGCCAACATATTTACGCGGGTAAAAAGCGTCACCTTTCTAGAACAATATTTACGTCAATATTCGATAATATTATAAAGTTTCTTCGTAATTATTTAGAGAAATCTATCGGGATTATGTTTCAAAGCCTTTGTTTCGTAAATATTTAGTCGAAATATTATAAATAAATGCATTCTCAACGCCTGTCGTACTCACGCACACATTGATATTTCTTTACATGTGTGTGTGAGGCCTCCTGCCGTGATTTTTCGAACATTTGATTTTGTCAGTGCTTCCATCTGTTGGTCCGATCCGAGAAACGCAATTTCGTATGAAGCGGTACAGGATGGCGTGAAACTTTATTATTTATTATTTTTCAATGTTTTATGAAAAATAGTAATGAATATCAAAAAAAATTGATCAGATAGGGTGTGCTAAAATTTTTTTTTGTTAATTTTTATATTACGGAAAAAACTTTTCTGCAAAATTATAAATACAAGCGTTTTGATGATTATATTATGTGATGGTGATAATCATGATTGAAGAAGAAGATAATAATAATCTACAGGAAAATATGAAAGAGAACAAGACACATTCTTTCATATTTTCGTTTGGATTATTATTTTTATCTTCTTCTTCAATGATATATGTATTACATTGATGGGAATAACCTTCAAAAGTTATAAAAAGAGAGTTTTCTTATAAAATTGAATAAACATGATTGTTTGTATTGTTGTAGAATGGCCGAGCAGTTTGATTTTGCTGAGCAGCACGACCTTGAGGGCACCGGAGAAGAACAAGCGGTCCTCGCGACGGTATGTTGTCTATTAGTATGAGTTCATCCTTTCATCCAAAATTGAAAGACATAGTGTAACAATAAATATTTATAGTTTCAGATGCCGGGTTTGAAGCGAAGGAGGGACGACGGCGAGACAGGGAGCGTGTCGCCATTTGTTGTGTTTATATGTTTTTGTTATTTATGGTTTTTTTTTCGATGCAACATTTGAATAAAAAAGATTATTTGAATAAAAAAATTTACTGAAACAAGTGCATTGTGCATCTTTGCATTGGTATGTTTTTGTTATTATAAATAATTATATTTTGTTATTTTAAAAATGTATATTTTGTTATTATAAAAATGTATATTTTGTTATTATAAAAATGGATATTTTGTTATTATAAAAATGTATGATGTGTATTTTCATTGTATGTGAAATTGAAATAAATATAATTAAAAAATATTATTATTTTTATTTTCATGTTTTTTGTGTCACTTTGTACCTTTGAAGTTCATCTGTATAGGGAGCGGCGGCCATGTTGGATTACACCAATGTCAAAACATGGCTAAAGTTGGTAAAGTATACTGTACATTCTTTCATTGTTTTTGATATAAATTCATTGTGGAAAAAATAAGTTTGAGATATCATCAGAAAGATCGTTTTATCTACATTATTTTCATGTAATTTTCAAAATATTTCGCAAACGAAATGTCCTAAATATTCAGTTCGTAAGATTCTCCTAGAAATGTCAAATTTTTTACGTCATAATGACTAATTATATTTTTAGCATTATTTGTGTACGGGTTTCTATTACAAAATAATATTATTAGTAACAACAATTGTATAAACTATCAAAATATGAAAGAATTGTTATCATAAACTGAAGAAATCAGACCCAAAAAAAATGCGAAAGTGCACACTTGGTTTTTGAATTTTTCTTGAAAAGATGAAAATATTTTACTTTTTCAAAGAAGTACCAATGTCATAACTTCTTCAAAAACACCTCTGGATTATTTTTTTCACGTAGGGTGTTTATTCAGGTTTGTGTAGAAATAAAAAAAACAGTTCATTTTTGTATAAATATATTTTTTTACCATTTGTTTCCGGAATGGGAAAATTTTTACATCATTTTTTTGTTAAAGTTAGCTATTCTAGGAAAACTTGTAATGATATTATAATGTAATAACCGCTGGGAGGCCGGAGACGCGCCGGCACGCGCGTCATATGCGCATGCGCGAGAAAATAATTCAAATATTTGAATAATACTTCCGACAAAAAACTTTTGGTCTACGATTTTGGCCCTTCTATGTACACAATTTGTATGAAGAACAGTGTCAGAATCGCTTGCGCCGTCATTACTCTCGGAGACGCTACAAGTTTCATTCACCTTGTCACCCTGGAATATTTTTAAAACGATTTCTTCTATGACAATCGGCTGTCAGAATTTGCCGCGAATTTAACGGTCGCAATTAATGCGTGTATCGCAAATAAAACGATCATAAAACCTATTAATTTACGTAATAAATGCAAGTAATGTGGTTTTCGTAGATAGTTTATTGTGATGTGAACGTGTTTCAGTTAATAAAATATACAATAGCTCAAAATTTATCAACAAAACATTCAATTCAAAATTCAAAGTGGTGGTTTTTTAGTGTTTTTTTGCGAAGTTCCGCGAATTTCCGCTAAATGTCACGGCATGTGACCGGATAAATATGAATAATAAGATACATTATCTGGCAAACAGAATTAAAAAAAAAAATAATAAATAAACATTTTTTATACCGATTATAAGCAAAAGTGTCAGGGAGGAAATTTCTGCGTGATTTTTCCAAATAGCCTGGCCTTCAAGGGGTTAAATGCGGTTTTAACCCTTATTGGAGGGGACTCCACCACTTTCCCAATGGATATTATAAGGAAACATATATATGGTTTCCTCCTTCACCGCACACGTCAACTCTACTTTTTTTTTTGAACGAAGCTACATTTATTTGAACGACTCTAGACCCTCCAATGTCCATACATACGGGGTTAGTAAGCAGTATGCAAGTACTTACATTAACCTGTAATCGGCCGGAGACACGCGGATGCGTGCAGTTTGTGCTCATCCGCGCGGAAAAAATTTAGAAAAATATGTTTGTCTGCGATTTTGACCCTTCTATGTACAGAATTTGTATGAAGGACAAGGTCAGAATCGCTTGCACCAACATTTCCCCATAAGATGGGTAAAAATTTCATTCACCTTGCAACCCCAGAATATTTTTAAATGATTTTATCTGTGGCATCAAAATCTCAAATTTGCCGCGATTCTTTCTGTCAAAGTCGATGCGTGTTACTTGACGAAAACATCGTAATTTACGTAATTAACGCAAGTAATGTTGTTTTGGTACATAGTTTATTGTTCTAAGAATGTGTTTCGGTCAATAAAATATACGATAACTCAAAATTAATCCACAAAACATTCATTTCAAAATTCAAAGTCGTGCTTTGTTAGGGAATTTCCGTGTTTTTCCTGGCTTGTCACAGGTTAACATTACACAAAAGATAAATAGAAGTAGCAGCCCGTCGAATAATTCTTCTGAAATAGGTAACATCAAAAAGAGATAATTGTGTTAGTAAAAGAAAAAGAAAAATAACGGCTATAACCAGTCGAAGAAACCTTCTGAAAATAAAATAAGTAATGAGGAAAAAACAGTTATATGATTATGTTATAATGTAAGTAATTACTATAATAGCAGAAAGAAAATAAAATATATAAAAAGAAAAGCCAGAGAAAGTATTCCATAGACCACCGGGCAGTCCCAATGAGAATGCCTATAGCTATCGGTCCAACTGCAGACGATGATTTTGCCTCGAAGAAATGTACTTGGGAGAGAAAAGATGAGCGTCCGGTTACCGGAGAGTAACCCTTTAACCCTTATGTATAAAGAAACTGTATGAAGGACAAGGTCAGAATCGCTTGGGTCATTCTCGTTCTTGACGTAACATGTACCCAAAATACTTCTAGCCACTCGGAATAATTTGTAAAAATTATCTATGGGATCTCGGCGTCATTTTTTACCGCGATTTGAACTATCAAACTTCTAGCGTGATAGGTAACAAAAACATTGAAAAACCTATCAATTTATCAAATAATTGCAAGTAATGTTATTTTGATAAATAGTTTATTGTTCAAGGAACGTGTTTGGGTAAATATAATACACGATAGCTCAAAATACATCCATAAAATATTACCTCAAAGTTGATGCTTTCCAGATTTCATAGGAAATACACCGGTCCATTGACAGATTAAGTTTTTAATTCTGCTTTCCGAGAATGCTCGCCAGTGGCGGACGAAGGGGGGGGGGGGGGGGGGGGAGGGGGCGGCCCACCCCGGGCCCCAAATGCCTCAATGTTTCCTTGATCAAATCCTTAACAAGGCTTTAAGGCACCAGGATACTGTAAAAAAAAATGTATTTTTTAATTTACTTAATTTTTTTAAAGACGCACTTGTTAAGAATGCTCTCACCAAATTTTTAAAGAAATTCGAAAAATTAACGGAGATACAGCATTTTACGTGAAACCGTTTGAAACAGTTTGTATATTGAATTATCCTTCAGCAAAACTTTGAATGCGTTTTTCTCGAAACTATTTTAACACTAAAAAAGATTATAATAATAAAAAATAAAAAACACGTTTTTCCACCTGACAACATATGTATTAACGAAACTAAACATTCGACTTGAATGCACCAATTCTTAAACTGTATGAAAATCATCATGTAGGGGAATTTCGATATCTAAAAAAAAAAAAATGGCGGACCAGCGAATTTTATTTCCGATTTTTTATCGAAAATTTTCATCGTCCCGGAAACCATTTTTTGTATAAAAGCCAATAAATGGTTGCCTGCCAAAGGTCAACCCAAGTGGTTCACTGCGTTTGGTGACTTAGCAAGAGTGGCCGAGTTCCGACCCCAAGTGCTAAAACAGGAATCCCTATGGCACCGAGCCGACTGAAATTTAAAAATATAAAAATAGAAGGGAGCCCTTCATAAGAAAATCCCTAGGTGGTGTCATAGTCAGGGCCGGGTAAAACATGTCGGAGCCCCTAGGCAATGCACGTCTCAGGGCCCCTTTTCCCTAGGCGCCCCTAGCCGATGCCGGACTCCTAGACAGTTGCCTACACTGTCTTACGGATAATACGGCCCTGGTCATAATGACTGGATTTTCGTACAGTTAAAGACTTGGTGCGTGGTGTACACTGATATTTTTCTGTCGTATAATATCTCTAGCATCCGAGAGGTCTTCAGAAATGATGGGCTCCAAATATTTAACATTGTTAGATGCGTTTATGTTTTCCTCATTAGGTTTTATGGGCAGCATTTTCTCAGGATTTTTTCCATCGCGGAATTATTATTTGGAACTTGGCAAGTGAAATTACTATGAAACCGTCTTTTTTAAACAGTAAGTTTATTAACCATAAAAACTGTTTTTATACGGTAAGGTTTGTTACCATGAAACCGTATTTTTATACGGTAATGTTATTTACCATAAAAACTGTTTAATACGGTAAGGTATGTTGCCATGAAACCGTCTTTTTTATACGGTAAGATTATTTACCATGAAAACTGTTTAATACGGTTGGGTATGGTACTATGAAATCGTCTTTTTTATACGGTAAGATTATTTACCATAAAAACTTTTTAATAGGGAGGTATGTTACTATGAAACCGTCTTTTTTATACGGTAAGATTATTTACCATAAAAACTTTTTAATACGGTAAGGTACCATGAAACCGTCTTTTTTGTACGGTAAGAATTTTTACCATAAAAACTGTTTAATACGGTAAGGTATGTTACCATGAAACCGTCTTTTTTATAAAGGTGAGGTTATTTACCATAAAAAATATTTTTGTGCGGTAAGGTATATTAGGTATGTATGTTAAAAAATACGGTTTCATGAAACCGTATTTTTAATATGGTAAGGTTATTTACCATAAAATTGTTTTTATATGGTTAGGTCATTTACCGTAGGAAGCAGCCGTTTTTTTTTTACGTTAAGGTCATTTACCTTGGGAGACTGCCCTTTTTAATGGAACCCTGTCCTTTTTTTTAAGGTCATTTACCATTGAAAACAGCTCTTTATTTATAGAAAAGTCCTTTATTATGGGAAAATGTCCTCTTTATGCGTTGAGTAGGTCATTTATCATGGGAACCCGTCCTTTTAATACGGTAAGTTTATCATGGTAATCTGCCATTTTTATTCATTTAGGTCATTTATTATTGGAAACTGTCCTTTTTATACGGGAAGGTATGAAAAACTATTTATATTGTAACTGCTTTTATACTGCTAGGTCTTTTGTCATCGGAGACATTCCTTTTAAAGTGGTAAGATTATGCAACATGGGAAACTTACCTTCTTTACGGTAAGGCCACATACTATGGGAAACTACCCTTTTTATACTGCTAGGTCATTCATCATGGAAAACTGTTTTTTTAATAAGGTATGCTCTGACGGGTTGAAAACCATACCGGTACAAGTGACAAAAATTATAAAAATGAGTTAAGTGCGAGAAGTTATAGTAAAGGTGGTATTTTTCATTGTGCCAAAAGGGTATAAACGGGAAAAAATCGCAACGTCATCTATTATTAGTTGGGTTAACTGACACTGTATGTAGTAGTACTGGGCGTTGACGATAATTCCATCCAATGCCAATGTCGTTATTGTTGGCGATTTTCAACTGTTGAAAATAACGTCGACGTTGACGCAACTATAATAGGAGATTGACACGATACTAACAAAAACACAAACAAAAAATATATCAAAATCGTATTAAGGAATCCCTTTTAACGGGTGGTTCCCCGAATCATTGATGTATTATTATTATCTCTATGCCCCACGCTCCACACACGTAATAATAATCCTATAATAACCAACCAACCATAACGACCATCTGACGAGCGCATCAAAACGGCTGCTGCACCTGACGAAGGAAGCAGCCAAGCAAAATGACTTTCGCTTCGTCTGGGTCCGCAATTGCAGAATCCTTGTCAGAAAATCCGAGGGTTCTCACATCAGATCGATCCGAAAGGCTGAAGACTTAAACAAAATCTTATAAAACTTACACCTACACAAATGTTAACATTTTTATTTCTTATTTTTTATTTCTTCATAATATCTCTGTTTTTAACATGTAATTGCCTCTTAATCTCAGCACTGTATAACAAAATCTCTTCTAATAATTTTAGCTCTCTTGTCTCGCTCACTACCATATTAATGAATCATTTACTTTGCTGGAAGTACTTAACAAAAATAATATTATTGTATTACTCCACTGTAATCACTGCAAACGTACGTTATTATTGTAACCATGTAAATTTAATGGGTTCGATTTCAAAATCAAGATTCACCATAAAATCTTTAAAAAATGTATACTATTTTACAGTTTTCAATGTCAAATTGTCAATTATAATATTATATTCAACTGATCTTTGCTACGTTTCCATAGTCCAACATACTGTATTATTATTATTATTGTTTTCACATAATATGTTGACCTACATGTTCCATTCAAATGCATGCTCTCGGTGAATTAAATATATATTATCAAAATGTTAGAGGTCTCCGAACCAAAACGCATGTGTTTCTTTCCAGCATTCTTAATGCCGATTATGACGTGATATGCCTAACTGAGACATGGCTTCTGCCAAGTATATTTGACTGTGAATTATTCGATGAACGTTATGTAGTGTACCGTTGTGATCGCGACTACATGTTGTTAGGCCAGGCGCTCGGTGGTGGTTCACTGATTGCAGTACGTCGCGAACTGCCCGCGTGCCCCTCACTCTCCCTCCCACCCGTACAGCGCGCAGAGATATCCACAGCTACTCTTGCACTAGGCTCTGGCGCGCGTGCTTCTAAACTACGCATATACTGCTCATACTTCGTCCAAGGTGCGGAGCAGAGTAAATCTTTAAGTGACTTTTTTGAATTTATATCTTCGTTGTATACCAATTTCCCTGATGATGAATTCCTTCTATTAGGAGATTTCAACATACCACATGCCCAATGGCTTCTGCCTTTGACCGCAGACGGTGCCCTGGTACTTAATAGATCCTCAACCGATGCACTAACTTCAACACTTTCTGATTTTTTAGACTTTACCGGCTTCCATCAATTCAACAACCAGCTTAATGTAAACGAGCGTGTTCTCGACCTGGTGATTTCGAGTTGCATGTGCACTGTAAGGGGGTGCAATACACCGTTAGTGCCGGAGGATGCACACCACCGCTCGCTAGAGGTGGTGCTGCGCATGGCCCGCGAGCCGTCCCTCCAAATCCCACGCTCGCGCACGGTCCGCTCCTATCACAGCGCTGACTATGTGCAGATTAATAGCGCCTTAGCAGCCGTTGACTGGACAACGACTCTTAACAGCAGTAATGTAGACTCAGTCACGGCGCGCTTCTATTCAGAATTAAATAAGGTAATTGTCATGCATGTACCATCTAGAACAGTTAACATAGATTCCAGGTACCCCCCATGGTACAGCGCTGTCTTAAAAAAAGTAATTAAAGATAAACTTAAATTCCACAAAAAATATAAAATTTATAACCGCATCTCTGACTATCAAACTTTCTCTCTTCTCCGAGAACGACAAAAGCATATGGAGAAGGTGTGCTATGATAATTTCATTAATATGGCCGAAATTAATATCAATACCGATCCCAAACACTTCTGGACCTTTGTTAAATCTAAGCAAAGAAGCTCTGAACTACCTAACAATATGTTTCTTAACTCCCAGCGTGTATCGGGTGGAGAAGCTATAAGTAACTTATTCAACATACATTTTCAATCCTCCTTTGAATCCCCCGCCCCGTCCACCTCGTCTACCAATCGAATATATAATCCAAACACCTCAGTACTAAATCTTAATAATGTTCATATAGACACTGAATTAGTTTGTAAATATCTCAAATCATTAGATCCTACCAAAGGCAGTGGGCCTGATGGTATACACCCGGTATTTTTAAAGAATTGCGCTAATGTTTTATGTTATCCGCTAAGTCTAATATTCAAAACTTCTTTGTCTTCTGGTATTTTTCCACTAGAATGGAAAAGTTCATATATTGTGCCTATATTCAAAAAAGGCGACAAACACAACATAGAAAATTACAGACCAATCTCTAAATTAAATGTAATGGGTAAACTTTTTGAAAAGATTGTTTTCGATATCATTTTTCCTTGTATACGACCACACATCATTTCGAATCAACACGGCTTCGTGAACAGAAAATCAACAGAAACTAATCTGTGCGAATTTGTTGACACAGTCCTTGTTGCTATGGATAACGGTTTTCAAGTCGATGTAGTCTACACAGACTATTCCAAAGCCTTTGATAAAATTCCACACAGCATTTTAATTGAGAAAGTCGAAGCAATGGGTATACACGGTGACCTCCTTCGTTGGTTAGCCTCTTATCTCGACAATCGTACGCAAGCTGTAACTGTACTGGGGTTCTGCTCTAGCTTTGTCCCCGTAACCTCAGGAGTTCCTCAAGGATCTCACCTTGGCCCCCTTTTATTCAACATTTTTATGAACGATGTTAACAAAACTATTCGTAATTCTCAGCTGTTCCTATATGCGGATGACAAAAAGATTGTCAAAATCATTAAATCTGAGATGGATTGTATAGAGCTCCAGGATGACCTGAACTCCCTGGTCAATGTGTATTGTTTAGAAAACCGCCTTCTTTTGAATGCAGATAAATGTTCCGTCATATCTTATTCTCGAAAGAAAAACACTATACTATATCCGTACATAATTAAAAACAATCTTTTAAATAGAGTAAATGAAATTAAAGATCTTGGAGTTCTATTAGACAGTAAGCTTCTTTTTCAATCTCACGTCGAGCACATCACGTCTAAGGCTTTGAAAATGCTAGGATTTATACTTAGAGTAAGTTCTGTTTTCAAAAATCCACAAACATTTAAGATTCTCTACATATCATACGTCAGAAGCCACCTAGAGTATGCTTCAACAGTATGGAACCCCCATTGTTCTACATATAAATCAAATATAGAAAGAGTCCAGAAAAAGTTTTTGAAATATGTTTCGTTTCGCATGCGAAATGATGTAAATTATGTCTCTATGAACCTCAAAACCCTTGATCAACGCAGAGATATCAGAGACCTAGTAATGCTTTATAAGATAATCCACAATTTTATTGATAGCCCTTACCTATTACAAAATATCAATTTCAGATGTCCAATAAGAGTCACTCGATCTCCAGACATATTTTATATTCCTAAGAGCAATGCTAATTATCTTCAAAATGTGTTTATAAGAAGAAGCTGTAGCACTTTCAATAGATTATGCACAGACATTGACATGTTTAACACGAACCTTGCTAACTTCATAAAATTCGTAAAAAGTAATATTCAACGGAAAACTTAATGTTTCATTAATTCCTTATCTTTCTGTTACATTTTCATTTTTCTTCATTTTCATTACATTTTCTTTTTTGATTTCAGCAGTTTGAAAATACATTTTTTGTAGATTTAAGTGAGTAGATGCACTTTTTCAGAACTGTTTATATTACATACATATATTGTTTTGTTTGTTTTTTTTAATTTTTATTATGGTCTCAAATTTTTATGTCGTTATTTTATTGGTCAATGATATGACTATCTCTAACACTGTTATATATGAACTTGTAATGACTGTTTATAACGCTAATAAATAAAATAAAATAAATAAATAAAATAACGTTGAAAGTTGAAACTGTTGGAAGACGTTGGTTTCGGTGTTGAAAATATTACCCCGTTGAAATATTAAAAGACATTGAAGATATATTTTGCTTGGCGTTGATAAATTTGATTGTCCCCTGGCGCTGCGTATCGGCCGTATTGGATGGGTAAATAAAAAAAAAGTGCAGTAGGTACGTACCTTACCAAAAGATCATGTCTAATTGGGTATAATATCGTTGACCCTTTTGATTTAATTGGCCAACACTGTTGAAAACAATAGGTACAAAACGTTGCTGTTAGGCAACCGACATTGATAATTATCAATAGGTTATTTTTTGCTTGTCGTTGTAAAATTTGATTGTCCCCTGGCGCTGCGTATCGGCTGTTTTGGATGGGAAAATAAAAAAAAACGTGCAGTAGGTACGCACATTACCAAAAGACCATTTGAAATATCGAGTAATGTTGTTCACGAAGTGCAAACTCTTAACCCTTTTTATTTATTAGGCAGTTGAATCGTTGACTGCGTTGAATAATATTCGCGTGTAGGTATTATATTTCAACAGCGTTGGACGTTGAAACAATATAACTATTGTTTCCAACGGCTAGTTATATTTTAACCCCTCCGAATTTTCGAGAATATTAGCTTTTGGTGTCTTAAACGAAATGACATTTTACGAAAACTTTTAGTTATAACCGCTTCACAATTAAAGAATAAATAAATATAAATGAAACATTTCTGAACGTAGCCGAATAGTAAAAACTGTTTTAGAAAGTTTACAAAATAGGCTTTCTAATTATTATATTACAAATAAATATTAGCATTTGTAAATATTAAAATTTAGAACGCAAACATTTAAAATAGGTAAAAATGACTCACGTGATGTTTTTATGTGAAAACGGTACTAAAATCACAGATTATGCAAACAACAATACTTATTCTATTGTATATATGTGTATTAAACACTTTTGTCACCTCACTTTTTTATCATTTCATATAAAAATATTTAATAAAAATTTAAAATGTGGGCGCGGTGGAGCTGCCGGTAGCAAATTTGCGCGGGTAAATATTTTTGTCAACTACATGATTGACAGCTGATTCCTGTTATGTATTTCCATAGACAACTTGATAGAAATGTGCAGCTTGATCTACTATCGTCCTTTGACTTTTTGTTTTAGGGATGTAACTAAAACAATAACCGAGTTATAACGATTTCTATGGAAACACACGCGCTGACGTATAAACACGCTTATTGTACTTGACTGCTGTCCTAATTTTAACGCTTATATCTGCTTACGTTGCGGAGGGGTTAAACTGTTTTTATGCCATAAGGTCATGGTGTCGTATTGGTATCGTACTGTTCTTTTTATACAGTAAGGTTATTTACCATGAAAAACTGTTTTTAATCAGAAACGTCATTTTCCATGTTAAACTGTTTTTATGCAATAAGGTAATGGTATCGTATTGGTATTGTACTGTTCTTTTTATACAGTATGAATATTTACCATAAATAAAACAAGTACATATAGTAGGAATAAAAAACATAAACGGTAATAAAAATAAAATGAATAATCAATTATTGTGTAGGATATCAATTATTGTCCGGGGTAAGCTCGGTCCCAGCTCACTCAGTCAGTGGTGCTGGAAGGCTGCAATCGTCACTATGTTATCAGAGGCCATTAGCCGCATCCTCCCACTGGGTCACTACCCGGTGTCTCATCAGACCGGCGAATCCATGCAGTAAACATTGTCCATGCGCTTTACCTTCTGTATCCAAATACAATTCTGCACGCATTATTATATTGGATCCGGGTCGTACATCTAGCTGATTCTGTAATGACACCCTTGTTTCACGTGTATGGGCTGAACGATGTTTTTTTAAAAATTGTTACTACATTGGAAGAATCTTTGGACAATCATAATAGGCAGTGTACTCAGTGTGGTGCATGCAAATCTGATGTACAGTTTTTCTAATATGTTGTCAACCAGGTTGAAAAACGTGGCTTTGAGAAAAACGGGTTCAAAGTTTTGCTGAACATGCAAACTGTTTAAAACAGTTTCATATAAGATGCTGTATCTCCGTCAATTTTACGAATTTCCTTACAACATTTGGTGAAAACATTTAACAAATGCATCTTTTAGAAAATGAAAATTTTTTGTCTTAAAGCTTTGTTTAGGATTTAATGAATGGAACATGGAGGCGTTTGGAGGCCCCCCCAGGACCAGAGACCCGTGTGAACTGAATAAAAAGTTTGTGAAATCACATCAACTTGTTAAACTAGGGGGGGTGGGCTCATTCGGCTTTGTCGCCCCGGGCCTCTGACGGGCTTAGTCCGCCACTGGTGCTTGCGCAGCTTCAGGTCTCCAGAGAGAGAAAAGACACTTGTAAATCCTTTTGTTGTAAGGTTTAATGAGCGGTTAAGAAACAATTAGTTTCCTTTTGGGTTATTTATGGTTAGAATACCCATAAAGCTACCACTATATTTTTGTTCTTTTTACGATTATTGAACTGTGACATACTTGTAAATTGATTGTACCCGCAAAGACTAATTGTGTAGATTTTATTTTATTATCACCCGCTACAGCCGCTGCAGGAGGACTCACCCGAACAGTGGCAATGTTAAAAACTAGAATAACAAATAATACTTCAATCAACACAAAATGGTGATATCCTTTTACAGGGAGAAACCCACGAAGACTGGTACCCACTGAACGGCAAGCAAGGAGACGGTATGGAGGGGATGATCAACCTGGTCTTTAGCTATTCTGTAAGTATTTTTTGTGTGTAAGCTTTATTCCTTTGGGTATTTAGAGATTTGCATTATTGATTGCAAGGCCAAAGTTATATTAAAAATAAAAAGAGATTGCTATTGTATTTATTATGGCATTCCTTTTATTTATGTATACCCACAGGTTAAAATATAAATTTACTTTCTGCCATCGTTTGAATCAATGGCTGAGTACATCCCTGAAAGATGAAAGCCATGCCCAATAAAACCTTTATATTTATCAAGAGGAAGTTGAAGTAAAGACTCCGTACCTAACGCTTCCTAATTAAGAGGAACGCATGCGTGGCCTGTTTCATGCTAAATTTTGTTTTGGATTTACGACTAAAATATCAAATTAATTGTTTTTTTCTTTTTTTTTTAATTGAAAAGTTAGGCATGTATGTATACAGTTAGGATGTGAATCCGATTTTCGATTTTTGCTTTAAATTATTTTATTTTTTTATTTATTTGAGACACAAACAGGATATTTATAAAACATTTTTGTGGGTAAAATATAATAAATTAAAATACAAATATAAATATTCCTAGACTAATGTGTCTGCAGTAATTACATTTGAATTTTTACAGAAGCAAACACATGAAAAACAATGCAAGTATTATTTATACATAACTTAAAAAAAACTTAAATACAAAATTGAAATACATTATAAGTATACAATATTTATGAAGTATTTCCTGAGATATAATAAAACAACAAATTTTTATTTTTATAAATTTTTTTTTTTAGGTGCACAATTCGTGGAGATATTTTTTGAATGTTACATTATTTAGAAAAATATATATGAAAGTGTGTATTTTAACAAGATCGTTGTATGATCGACACATTCTGGCATAGGATTAAAATATCCAGTATTATTGGCAAAAATTTCAGTCCAGAATATGTTAAGGTTTCTGGTAGATTTGGGCCTGGCGTATAGCTTGATTTGGTTGACTAAGTTACTGTCTACACGATTATTCACAATTTTATAAAGCATTAAGAGGTCATTTATGTTTCGTCTTTTAACCAGACTTTCTAATTTGAAATGTCTAAGTCTTTGTTCGTACCCGTCTAGAAGATAGACACCTGATCGGTAAGACAAAATCCGTGTAAATTTTCTTTGGACTGATTCGAGTCTAGATATCTGTGTAATATAATGTGGATTCCAGACTGTTGACCCGTACTCAAGAACACTTCGGATTAAGGAATTGAATAGAATTATTAGACTGTTAGAATTCTTAAACAGTTTGGTTGATCTTACAATAAAACCAAGTAATTTATTTGATTTACACACAATGTATTCAATGTGTTGATTGAATGTTAGTTTGTTGTCAAATATAATTCCTAAATCTTTTATTGATTCAACTGTTTCTAGATTGTGACCACATATGCTATATGAATACAGAGTTTTGTTGGTGTTCTTGGTGAAATTTATAACTTTGCACTTAGCTATATTCAGTTCCATTTCATTGTCAACACACCAGGTAGATATTGTGTTAAGGTCTTGTTGTAAGAGTTCACAATCTCTCATAGATTTAATTGCTTTATATAATTTTATTATAATTTTGAATATAATTTTCGACAAAAAACTTTTGGTCTGCGATTTTGGCCCTTCTATGTACAGAATTTGTATGAAGAATACGGTCAGAATCGCTTGCGCCATCATTACTCTCGGAGACGCTTAAAGTTTCATTCACCTTGCAACCCTGGGATATTTTTAAAACGATTTCGTCTATGACAATGCGCTGTCAGAAGTTGCCGCGATTTAAACCGTCGCAATAAATGTGTGTTCCGCGACTAAAACATTGTAAAACCTATTAATTTACGTAATAAATGCAAGTAATGTTGTTTTGGTAGATAGTTTATTGTGTTGTGAACGTGTTTCAGTCAATAAAATATACAATAGCTCAAAATTAATCAACAAAACATTCAATTCAAAATTCAAAATCGTGTTTTGTTACGAAATTTCCGTATTTTTCCTGGAATTTGCTGGCCTTTGACGGGTTAATGGACGACCCCCTATTGCGATGAAATTTTGGGGATTTTATGTGCGTATGCCCGCGATAATAATGCTTCACGCGTCGTAATTAAGATACAAGGTTTTTAATAAGATATAAATCATAAGAATACGTATTACTAACCTTTTAGAATACTTGCATGAATGTTGTCGAGTTTCGCCATGTCCATTCTGACAAAATATGCCATCTGACAGCTGGCTTTGGTTGTGATTTACTGGATTAAAACTTTTCTAAACTAATTGGAATTTACATGTATATCTTTGTTATGAATCCTTCTAATTGATAAATTATAGTTCAAATGCACACGTCAAGTAATTAGGTCGATAATTGTAAAAATGAACACAAAGATCGGGTGAAATTCGAAATTTAAATTTAACTTCGTAAAATATGTAAAAAGGCACTAATTTTTAATCTGAACGAATTGAAAACACGTTAAATAGATTGATAATTGAATTGCGGGAACTGTCGTACGTAAACACGTAATAAAAATCAATTAAAACAATCACTTTAACCTCATTCTAAGCAAACACACGGCTGTCAGCTAAACCGAAATTTTTTTGACAACAAACAAAAAAACTTGCTTTTAATATCTTTCTTGTTAATCGTAGACCCAAAAGAATAGAGACATCTATGTAAAATCCTATAAAGGATTTTGTCAACTACATGATTATGCAAATTAGAGATCGCGGGAGTTTTCTAAAATATTTTTAAAAAAAATTTAGTGCAACTAGGGATAATGATAATCTTCCAAAATTCGGAAACTTTGCAATCTTATACTTTTTAAGTGGTTCCGAAATTCGGAAAAAAGCGTTCCAGTGGTTATGAACGCGACCACGAAAAATTTTGCATTGCAAATATTGACATTATTTTTAAACACCATCAAAAATTACATTTTATACGCTTGAGTTGTTATTCAACCAACTTAAAAGTTTGTTAAATCCGGAACTACTGAATCAACAGCAAAATTAACTCTTTCACCAGAATTGGAGTTACCTGATGTTTTAATTGATTGAGTAATTCTCCTCAGTCTAAACAATGGAATTCTTCTTCTCTTTTCCTTGTACCCACATGGTTATATTCTCTAAGTTGTGAATTTATAAATATGAATGTTTGCTTGACTACAGCTGGCCCCGGCGCCGATGCCCTACCTGGCCAGCGCCTACCAGCAGCCCCTGATGATGATGCCCAGCCCCATGATGGGATACGCACCCGTGGCCATGTATCACCAGCCCATGGGCGCCGTGCACCCCCCCACCCACCCCCAGCAGCCCCCCCCGCTCGAGAGGACACCCACCCTCAGCGAGGATGAGCTCAAACAGGTGGACAACAAACTCTACATTACTACTTATAACGCTATCTACAAACAAACCAATAATTCAGGGGCTAACCACTCCGATGATATAACATTACCAGACTTATGTATGACGTATGAGGCATACCTGACTTGTTAGTAAAACAATACGACATTAGTAAAACTACATAACGAGGGCTTAATGTCAAATAACGCTATCTACAAAAAAATGCAAATAATTCTTGGTTTTACTCAGACCTATAAGCTTGTTTTCACAATAATATAACATTACCAGACATATTTATGACGTATGAGGCGTACCTGACTTATTAGTAAAACAATACGACCTACAAAAAATATACCTATAATAATAATTCATATGTCTTTTCGTAAAAACTGTAAGCAATCTCCCTGAATTTCTTCTTGAAAATTCCTTCCCAGAACTTTTCTCTCCTTCCCTTAACCCTCCACACAGCATCCCCAAAGATGACATGGGCCCTGAGGGAAATCATTTTCCTCAGGGTCTCCTGTGTGGAGCTCATATAAAAAAATTCTAATTATTGATTGATAGATGTTTTTATATTGGTAATGTTTAATTAATTATGTGATTAATATTAAATACCTCATCCTATGCTATTCAATGACGTTATATAGATAGACTTGCCATAGTCTCACAAACTCAGGATATAATGTGGCAATTAATCAACACTCTTTTGTTTTCAGCGATTTTCAATAATTTCTTAATTCAAAAGTTATCCATGTATGATAAAGATAGACGCTTAAAGAATATGTGCATATGGACGAAACAAAAGATATTCAAACAAAAGATTTTCATATTCAAAATTTCCGTCGAATACTGTCTCAAGGCCGACTAAAGTAGGAGGCCTGTGCACCAGTCGAATTTTGAGGTGTCAAATTTTCAAGCTATAATGAACAACGATAGTTTGCAAATGACGTCGATTGTTATTGTATTTGTTGTTTCTGCTGATTTGTATGTTGTTTTAACGCAGGCAAGTAACTAAAGAATCATTAGATTATTATTATAAAAAGTAAATTTTACTTAGCGACGGCATGGCATCGACTTTGTAATTTGGCTGTTGCGCATCCAGACCTGTACTTTAGTAGGCCTTGAGTTCTCTAATGACACATAAAATATTTGGGCGGAAAGCAATTGTATTATTTATATAATCGATAATAATAAGTAATTTGCATGTATTTACAAATGAAATGTTATTCCTTTGCTTTTACGACTGTTTACCGTGTAATGGAAACATTTTCTCATCACACAGGAGGGAATTTTGGCGCTTTTTAATGCAATTTACTTACTGGTAGGACACGACCTTACTCAACGCGTGGCAGTTTAGTACTAAAGTACTAGAAATCGAGTACTCTACAATTGTCTTGTTGTTGGCTTCCCACTTTGAGATTTCTACCACGCGTCTACAGTATATAACGTCATTGATGCTATTAAAGACTTTCTAGAATTTTTTAAATTTTAAATATTAAATTTTTTATTTTATTTTAATATTTATATGTTTTTACAATAAGTATACATTTTGTACATGTTATACAGTGTTGTAAAGGAATGTAAAAATAGCCTTCTCTCGTCATAAACAGACTAGGCTCTTTTGCCTTTGTGAGGGAATAATAATGTAAGTAAGTAAATAATAAAAAATTGCAAATAATAACAAAAAGATAAGTATAAAAAAACTCTAGAGATATCATAAACAGATTTGAAGATTTAAAAAAAATACAGTGAAACTCTCAGCAGTTTCGTGGCAAGAAATTTGGTTTTTTATTGTTGGCCCTGGGTTGGCTAGGCTGGGTTTAGACTCGTAATTAAAATTTACGGATTACATAAGATTTTGACAGGTTACATCTGTAAATTTATTTGCGGTAAGATGGCTTCCTGTCAACAACGACCTGTCAAGTTTACGCGATTTTGTCAATAAAGACGAAAAGGCCCAAATAAAGTGTTGAAATAGGTTTTGGCTTTAATTAAAAATTCTCCTCACGCTTTTGTGCCGTCAAAGGCGGCAATTAATTTCGTTTTATCCGAATGACAGCTACCTGACATCTGCTGACAGCAACTTTGAATTTAAAATTTCAAATACGTTAATGTTAAAAACAGAAACAAGGTTAGGATTGTAAAGGATTGGACCGATTGAATAGAAGGATACTCGTTTTCCAGAAAACTTAAATAAGTGGAAATAAATACTAGTTTTGAAGGAAAAAAATCCTTTTAAAACAATTGTCTTTTAATTTTTGACATTTCGCAATGGTGCATTTCGGTACTATTTCTTGCGGTAAGTCTCTTAGCTTATCAAACTGATTTTATAAGCTGTAAGGAGGCTGGAAATTCGCGCGTGCACGATTAGACCTGTCAAAAAACTTCCCAAAGAATAAGTTCTGTAACTTGCTATAAATTACGTTAAGTGACTTTTGATGTCATTTACATTGGTAATTTGGCCATAAATTGCTTACAAGAGCGATTTACAGGATAAAACTTATGAGTCTAAACCCAGCCTAAGGTTTTCCTTCTTAACCCGTCTAATCACAGGAGACCCAAGTTGTCCCAAAACATCATATGCCGTTATAATAACAGGAGACCCAGATTGTCCCAGAGCGACAGTGCATTATTAAAAGTTATATATCTCTCTTCCTGTCATGCGAATATTTGTGATTTCTTTTATGTTAGAAACGGAATAAAATAATGCTTCTCATTGTCTTAGAATTATATGAGCTAGGATTTTCAGATATTTTACAAACCCGATCAAAAGTGACGGTTTAATTTTTCGCCAATTTGTGACGTATCACACATTTAATTTAAAAATAAAATTGTATGATAGTGATAAAAAGTGAGGTAACAGTTTTATTACAAATTTTATTTAAAAAAGGAGTCTGTATTTTAAATTCTAAGTTTATTCTATTTTAATTACTTTAATTTGAATATTTGCAGGTATGCATTTTTTAGCCAATTTAAATTTCCAATATTAAAATTTTAATATTTAGAAACAAAAGTGTTAATTTCTAATAAACACACCGGAAAGATTATTTTATTTTAATTTTAGAACAATTTTTGTTTTTGTGAAAGCGTTAAAAAAACCCAATAAAAAGGAGCATTCAAAATGCATGGGAAGAACCAGGAATTTAGCGCGCAAACCTTGATAGGCAAAATTTGACAGAAAATTATTTTCTTATTATTCGAATTATTTTCTTATTAAGAAGTTCTTCAAAAGGGGATTTCACTGTAATAATAATAGATATGAACTCTAACAGTAGTTTCGGGTAATTTTTCAATGAAGTTGGAATTCATGATTATTTTTGATAATTTTTAGATTTAACTTATCTTTTTAGTATCTTCCGTCTTTTTTTGAAGGAAGATTTTTATGAACGGCTTTTAGGACAATCTCTACCTCGCTACCTGGAACTAGTAATAATAATGAGACTCGTAATTCATTACTTTCAGATCCACGAGATGTTCCCGAGCGTGGAGAAAGAAGTCATCAAGTCGGTGTCTGAAGCCAATCGGGGAAACAAAAATGCCACCGTCAATTCACTGCTGCAGATGTCAGAATAGAATGTAATATTCATTTTGTCATATTTTATGCAAAAAAACTCACATCTCTGCCAGTTTGGTCCAATGACTAAATTAATTCTTCACACACCACATTCCAAGGGGGATTTGTCCTCCTCCACTAGCTGCAGACCCTCGCCTTTCGTCTCCGGTCCTCAGTCCTTCCCGTCCTGCTCTAATCCTCTTCCATGCACTCTATTCGTCTCTTCCTCAGTCTGACTGTGGCACCTACACCATCATAATTTTTGGTGTCCTGTCTTCTGGAAATTATTTAACGTATCCAGCTCATCGCTGCCTCTGCGATATAACAGGATTTTACGATGGTCTCGTACTCGATTAGATTTACGAGCTTACGGCTTCAATCTTATATGATCCATTTAGTCACAAGTTCACAGATGCATATATTTCTTATTTTATTTTTTCACTCAAGTGATAGCTACTCAAATTTGGATAGGCAATTTTTATAAATTAAAATTTAAAGACTTTATTAAATTTTTAATTAAATGAAAACAATATAAGCGAAACTCAATTGAAAATCTAGAAACAGAAAAATCAGAAAAAGATATTGACACCTCTGGGACTTGAACCCAGGACCTCTTGCTTTCCGGGCAAACGCGCTAACCACTGCGCCACGGTGCCGATATCAAATTCGGTCATTTTTAATTGTATCATACTTCGACTAAGAACCACCCACATTATCTTCATTTTCTTAACGCATATATTATTAGCAACTATCTTTATGTATGATTGCAAGATTCAAACCCGAACTAAATGCCCTCTAGATAGTGTCTGGATAAATCTTTATCCATTTTATTTTCATATGCGACATCTATTGACTTTTCTGCAAGTCTAGGATGAATATTTTATTTTTATTTTTAACTTTGTGAGTAAAACCTCAAATTGTAACATTTAATTAAATAAGACAATATAAGCGAAACTCAATCGAAAATCTGGAAACAGAAAAATCAGAAAAAGATATTGACACCTCTGGGACTTGAACCCAGGAAAATTCCTAGACTTGCAGAAAAGTCAATAGATGTCGCATATGAAAATAAAATGGATAAAGATTTATCCAGATACTATCTAGAGGGCATTTAGTTCGGGTTTGAATCTTGCAATCATACATAAAGATAGTTGCCAATATATGCGTTAAGAAAATGAAGATTATGTGGGTGGTTCTTAGTCGAAGTATGATACAGTTAAAAATGACCGAATTTGATATCGGCACCGTGGCGCAGTGGTTAGCGCGTTTGCCCGGAAAGCAAGAGGTCCTGGGTTCAAGTCTCAGAGGTGTCAATATCTTTTTCTGATTTTTCTGTTTCCAGATTTTTGATTGAGTTTCGCTTATATTGTCTTCATTTAATTAAATGTTACAATTTGAGGTTTTACTCACAAAGTTAAAAATAAAAATTAAAAAAGACTTTATTAAATCTAAAAATATGGGATGAGCGGTGAAACCTAAGTGGATTCATTGACTTTAAACTGCAGTAAGCAGTTCTTATGTTTCCGTTAAACTGCAGTAAGCAGTTCTTATTTTTCTTTCTTCTATCATCTTAAAATTCTAGCATCTTAAGTTTAATTGATGTCATGGATTCTCTTCTACTGTGCCACTTTATTGCTTTTGCTATAATTTAATAATCGGGAAAATAGAAATAGAAAAGAGTTGTGAAAAAAACATTCAATGAAAACATTGAATTTTAATGACAACTCAAAAAGGATGCAAAATTCAAGTGATTCCTCCTCCCTCTACTACATAAGTCTCTTTAAGTTCACTGCTACGTTTCCTGGAAAAGATCCTCCACGCAGCACCCTCAAAGACTACAAATTCTTTTAACAAACAGAGATGTGTCTTGTTTTGTATACAATATAACAATAATAATGTGAAACAAACCTATTTTAGGGTGATATCTAAAAAAATATCTGACTGCGCTTTTGAATTCCATTATTTTATGTATTGATATGTACCTATATGTAGAGCATCGGTTTTAAAGACACTAGATGCGCTTCCGCGGGTAAATAATAGCAAAAATAACTAATAATGTGCTCGCTGATTTCATTTTTATACCACGTAATACATATCTAAATGTATGACTTCATATCTATCGAAGTCAACGTATTCCGACTTTGTATAATGATAATATGTATATCGATTACTGGATGCAAGCATTGACTACAAGATAATGTTGATTTGGTGTCATTTTTGGTATGACTTAAACCCATCTGATGAATTCTTTATCGATAATAATGTAATAGCTTTTATATTGTTATGTTTTGGATAATTGTGTTGCATTACAATCGTAATTTAATCATTATAATGTGAAGATGCATTTTTAAGCGATTTGTATTATTCTTTGCAAGTAAATAACCGATACTAAAAGGAAAAAAATGCAAATTGCTTTCTATAATCTTTTTTTTATTAAATGTGCTTTAACATAAATATAATTGTAGATTTTTCCTACATACCAATGTTATGAAATAAAAATGTACTGATAAGATTTCTGTTAATAATTGTGTGCTTTTGAAATTTTAAATATACAATAAAGCCTTAATAATCCATACTCAGGGTAATCCGAACGTCGCTGTAATCCGAATATCACTAAAATTCGGACGTTATTTTAATCCGAACGTTACTGAAATACGGACATTACCGTAATCTGAACTTCACAGTAATCCAACCGTCGCTGTAATCCGAATGTCGCTGTAATCCGAACATCGCTGTAATTCGAAAGTCACAGTAATCCGACCTTCGCTGTAATCCGGAAGTCGCTGTAATTTGAAAGTCACAGTAATCCGGCTGTCGCTGTAATCCGAACGTTGCAGTAATCTGACCGTCGCTGTAATCCAAACGTCGCTGTAATTTGAAAGTTACAGTAATCCGACCATTGCTGTAATCCGAACGTTGCTGTAATTCGAAAGTCGCAGTAATCCGACCATCGCTGTAATCTGAACATCGCTCTAATCCTAACTGTCAAATGACCCCTTTTTCCTCGTACTGAGGCCGCTAATACTATGTTTTTCTGTAGTTATGTGAGAGCTCTTGCGCCGTGTCCGTGCTACTCTGTGCTGCACCTGCATCACATGGTGTTTTAGAATAAAATGTAAACATAAAACTAACTGCTTAAATTGAGTGATAAGATTTTTAATTGGTCAATAAATATAATCCGCCAGACTAAAATAGATCAGTTTATGACTAAGCGAATGTGTTTTTTGATTTAGAAGTTCATTACTTACGGTCAAAATATTTCCGCTTTGCAATAAAATCCAAATAAATTAAATGTTTCTTAAGGAAACTGTTTTTGAAAGGTGATAAAATACGCTTTCAAAATAAACACACAATTTTTTAAATAAAAAAATTTTGAATACAAACATGAAAAGTTTTAAAAATGGCTTACCTTAAGTTTTTTCTAAGTTAATGAAAAAATAAAAACACACATATTTTATTGGACAAGTGTATTTCAAAAGTTACCGTCACCTCACTTTTTGTCGTTTCATGTAAAAATAATTCTTAAAAAAATCCAAAGTTTTCATTTTTTTTTTTTCAAATAAAGCGTAGTGTTTTCTCTTTCTAACACCGTTTACATAATATTTCCCGTCATGATAGTAAGGAGACATAATGATTTCAACGAGACCTGTATGAGTTGTTCCCAAAAGCGAACAAATTAGTCTTGAGGGGTTAAATATAATTGTCGTAAACAACAGCTGTTTTATTTAACTTTGGTCTCTATTCTGGTGTTGTTTGTCATTAATTCAGATTATCAAGGCTTTATTGTATATTACTGTGTATTATTATTCAAACATTTATTTAATCGTCAAACAAGTCAAAATCATCGAACTTAAGAAAATATTTAAAATTATTTATTAATTATTGATGCATCGATTTTTTTATTAATTATATTCCTATGTATTTATCTTACATTTTATTGCAATTTTGTTAAAAGGTGTGTCATTTTATAATATAGTGTCCTTGATCTACAGTGAAACCCTCATAAGAAGTTTCCATGCTTAACCACTCAGACCCACAAGCTTGATATCACGATAATATAACATCACCAGACATATAAAAAAAAAAAAAAAAACTTTATTTTATTTTAGTTTAAATCAGATCTCAAAACTGTGGTCACCCTAAAAGTCTACATTAATGTAGTACCTAGCGCCATCAGTTTAGTAGGTACCAGCAGGTACCCATAATCTAATCTCAATCTGTAAGAAATACAACAATATTGTTCTTTCAAAATCTGTATAATTTTGTGTTATTTTGTTAACTTGTATAATTATTGTTAACCTCAACACAGGCTTGTCCTAGTGAGGTAACAAATTGTATTGTAAACATTTTTACCTACAGTGTAAAGAAACAATAAATAAATAAATATGTTCGTACGAGGTGTACTTGACTTATTAAGGGGGAAATACCTTTAGGACCAGGTTTTTTAAATTATTTTCATGATTTTTTTGGCATGGAAGAAATGTACATAATTTATTTAAACTTTGAGATCATTTTGCACATCTATTTTAGAAAATATTGTGAAAGTTTTGAAGCATTTCCTCGGTAAATATGAAAATGGCCGCTACCCATTGAACGTCACCATCAGACGTAGCTATTTGTCTGCATTCTGGAGGCCACAGTTTTCATCTCAAATCAATAGGGTTATGAATTTAGTTTAAGAACATTTGTCTCTTCTATATGAACCTAACTTTCCCCAAAAAATGGAAAATTAAATATTTTACAGGTGTGTTAACAGGAAACCTTGATTTTTTGCCATTTTTAAACTTTGTTTTTGCAATTAAAAAATACTTTGGGCAGTGATATTACTAAGAACTTAGGTTTGTACACAGCGTAATTATACAAATAAAGTACCTGTTTGCAGATTTTTCAAATGATTGGTTAAAAACATTTTGAGCTAGAGTGCACACGAATTCAAAAACGATCATTTTGAGAAAAACCCGTTTTAAGTTTACTATGCGGTTCGGCACTTAAAGGGGGGAAGCTCACTTAAACACCCTCATAACATCGGAATGAATTGAAATGTTTATTTAAAACTTTGGGAACTTATTTTTAAATAGTTATACTATCAATTTATGAAATAAAAAATTAAAATTTGAGTCATCTAAAGGTATTTCCCCCTTCAGAAGTTTGGTTTTTTCGGTCCCTTGAAGACTGAATGGCCCAATTTTTCCTGCCTATATTTCAGGTCCCTTGGAAAACTTCCTAAGAGAGTTTCACTGTGTTATTATTATTAATACAGTTCCAACTTTGTTTTAATCTATACTTTTAGCGTGTATTATTTTAAGCAAAATGTAAAAAATTTAAGAATTTTCAAAATTTAAAAAAAAAAAAAAAAAAATTCTTCTCTATCCATTTGAATTTTTACATGCGTTTGAAATTATAATATTATCATATATGTTTTTTTACTGCAGTTTTATACTATATATAAAAATAATAATATTTACTATTTCTGCCCATTTAATATATGTATTGTCTATGTAAATTTAAGCCAATAATTTCAAACATGCTTTTTTTTGGCGCTTTGGCACAAACTGCATTTATTGGTGCTTTCAAATCGTGAAATTCACCAATAGTCTGCTTGTACAAAGTCAATACTGCCAATGAACCATCCCCACTGTAGTACATGCCAAACTTTGTGACCGGCCTGAACATGGTACATTCCATTCTCGCGTAGTTACAGACTTTACAATGAACATAAGCGAAAGAGAGATGCGTAAAAATATATGCGACAGAGAAAGGCATGGACGGGGGGGGCATGCCACTTTTCTATCTTGAAAACCGCCTATTGCAACGATTTCTGATCATGGCTGGTCTTAAAGTTTGGCATGTTCTAAACGTAAGCAAGCAAGAGGGCGCATATATCTCTGAATAGTTTTTTGTCCCTGAACATTTTTAACGGTTCTTCCGCGGTATTAGACTTCTGACTATGTAAGATTTTTTACTTAATTCATGTGGGTACTAAGATTTTCCAAGGGCAGTACAGTTTTTCCATAATTTTTTTACGACAACTGTCACACTGAGTGTAAAACTGTCGCCAGTATGAATACATATTTTGAACACAGAAAATCTGGGAATTTAAAAAATTAATCGTTACTCAAAAGTAAAATATTATTAAACACTAGCTGGTTCCTATGTTATTCCGATGAATGAGCTATATTATTGTAAAGTTTCATTAACGGTTTATAATATTGTTCACGTTTATAATATTTATTTACATTTTTATCCGCAACTAAAGGATTAAAAAACTTTTTGGGGCCGACAGTAACCGATAGTAATCGATTTTTTATAAATTTGACTTGATTTACTCAAAATTGAGCACTCAAATCAAAAAAAAGTTATACAACATAATGGACTGCAAATTTTTTGTAGATCCATTGGTTTCCTGCTTGTATCATGAATAATTCACCCTAATTATTTATCTCTCAATCAGGTAAATTCCCATTTTCAATCATACGCGTGTTTATGATAAAAATATTCATCTTCACTTTCGACTTTTTAAAATCTAGTGCCAAATTTTGTAAAATTATGTATCAATATGTATTTTGATTCCAAATTTTCATTGAGAGGAAAGACGCAATAGCATTTTTGTGAATAATTTAATATATGATAATATTTTAAATAAAGCACATTATTTATATTTATTTATGTAGCCATAAAATTTTAATCAATGGTCATCATTTGTAGTTCTTTTTGTGTGCCATTAGTTAATTCAACTAAAAATATCATTTGTAGCTACATTGTGGTGAAAGGTATTGCAGTCAGTATCGCCCTGGTGAAAAACCCCATTACTAGAAATGTCTCATATTGGACTAAGCAGGTTAGAAACTATATTGTATCTCTTTTTTTCTTTCTCTTCAAAAAAAATAATTAAATTTTTTAAATGATCATTTTTAATTCCTTAAATTATTTTTTTCGGTTTGGTTTGTGCTAATAGATGTTGATAAAATACCTACTCTGTAAGTATAAAGTAATTTATTTTGATTAGCTTGGTACCGCTTTAGTTTTAGTCATAACAATAATACAATATACATATATTTTATTGATGTAATATAAATTAAGCTTTAACTTTGTCATCATTGTAATTAAATTTATACAAATTCATTTTGTTACTTCTTACTTCTTATAAGTTCTTTTTTATATTCAATTAAATATAGGTGGGGCGGAATGCAGTCCCTGATTTGAAAGGTGGATTGAAAAAAAAAACGTTTCAAAATACATAAAAAAGATTTTTATTGCTCAAAAGTGTTTTGCGGAATTCCAGCGATGACGTCCTCAATTGCCTCCTTCAGAGCTTCAAGGGTTCGAGGTCGAAGTTTGTATACCAGCTTTGACATATCCCCACAGAAAAAAGTCACTCGGGATCAAATCGGGGGAGCGAGGGGGTCATGGTATCATCATCATCATCACTCTTGGCTCTACAACCCCTGGTGGGTCTTGGCCTCCTCAAGAGTCTTCCTCCACTCATCTCGATTTTGTGCCAGCTCTCTCCAGTTTAGAAGCTCCAAGGTAGATATGTCTTTGAGGATGTTGTCGCTCCATCTTAATCTTCTCAGTCTCCTCAGAGGTCTACTCAGGTTCCTTCGCCCTATCGGTCTTGAGTTCAGCAGGCACTTTGGTGCTCGATGCTCGGTCATTCTCTCCACATGACCCAGCCACCGAAGTCTTCCCAGTTTTATAAATTTTGTGACATTTAGATCCAAACAGAGTATATAGCTCATTGATGTAACATCTGCGCCAAAATCCATTTTGTAAGACAGGTCCAAAGATATGCCTCAAAATTTTCCTTTCAAAAACGTCCAGTGCTCGCTCATTCCTCTTAGTTAGTGTCCAAGTCTCAGCACATATGTGAGTACTGGTCTGATAAATGTTTTGTACACTTAATATCTTGGTGTTTCTGGACAGCAGTCTGGATTTTATTTGGTTTTGTAGGGGTTCATGGAATATCCCCCCACAAAGAGATCAGGTGACCTGGAAAGAGCTCTTGCATGCATGAACGACGAGCAGTATGGGCCGTGGCTCCATCTGGTTGAAATCAAAAGGCTTCTGTGTCGTGTTCCTCCCCATACTTTTCCATTTTGGGAAGCAGAAGAGTCTTCAACATCTCACAATAGCGATCCGAAGTCACGGTAATGGTTAATCCTTCGGATTCAAAAAAATAAGGCCCAATAATGCCTATAGAGGACAGCGCACCACACAGTTACTTTGGAACTGTGAATAGGTCTTTCATGGGTTTACGAGGGTTTTCAGATGCTCAATAACGAAAATTTTGTTTGTTTACTGTGGTGAGGGTGGAGTGGTGTTCATGGGGTAAAGTTTATCCAGGTCTTGGCGGCCGATGCGTCCACCCACCTGCCGTGTGGTGGGCAGGATCGAGAGAGACTGGTTGAGGGAGGTCTTTTATCCTCTCTAGCTGGAATCTCTCGACCCATTGCCTTGCACGGATTCATACGTCCATCACTCCTGGACACACTAACCCCCAGATTCCTTCCCACTCCTACTTCCTTCGCAGAACTTCCTATCCTTCCACAACAAAAAAACCCTCCACACAGCATCTCCTAAGATGCCATGTATGTATATACCTCTTAACTAGTAAATATATTACACAATTTATAAATGACCCATTTTTTGTATGGTAAAAACGGTTTTTTATCGGTTGTCAAACCTCATCCATGTAGCGAACCACTTGGGGTGACCTATGGCAGTGGTGTTGGTTAACCAATAAAGGTTACCGGGGCGGCGGTACCCATTCCCGCCTCCCAAATTGAAGATGAAGACTAAACAAATATCCAAATAACAAAAAAAAAAAAATAGTTTATGTTGTACTGTTTTAATTTTATGTGAAGTTTAAATCAACATTAAATGTTGGTAATCTTAGGATTTACTGGAAAATCTTAAGATACCGTAGTACGGGCTTTTACAGTAACATATATAAAAACATTTTTTCAAGCATTCTAAAATTTCCATTCTTCAAAATTGTGTGGTCACCTTAACACTTCGTTACTGTACGAGACATTTGTAGGTTAACTGTATAAACAAATAGGGAGCTGGACACAATTTTTTTTATTTAAGTTTTTATTCCAGCTGGACTGGGAGGGTAGTGCAATCCCAGTCTGCCATATTACATAAACAACTATAAAAGAAAAGATAAAAGTTTAAATATTAGGTAGGTACCTAATTAAAACATAAAATGAAAACAAAATTCATCACATAAATAACAAAAAATAAAATTAAAATAAATAATAAGTAGACAGAATTAAAAATAAAAAGATATTTTGGGATTGTCCATCATGGAGGTCGCCTCATCATCTGCATCCATCGCTCATTTATTGGGGGAACTGAGCCACTCGGATGCAGCCACGACAATGATATTGGTTGAAGTCCGTATCCTGCTCCAGAAGCTGGCTAGTCGGTGGCGAAGTAAGGCTGGGAATGAGTGCACCCTCCCCTCGGTGAACATCGTGGAGGCACTGCAGAAGTTGCCTGTTTGCATTATTGTAGCACACCCTCAGTTTGTCCCATTGCGCTGCTGGGTATTGTGTCCACAGTTCAGACATGTACAGGGCAGTACAGTATATCTTGAATAGTAATTTTCTGACATCTTCGCTACAGTGGTAGAACCGCCTTGAGAGCATTCCGGCCCGTATATTAATTGCTCTTCTTTGTCATTCCATATCTTCTATATCCTTCATGTCTTCGGTTAGGATATGTCCCAGATACTTAACCTGTGAGGCCACAAGCAGTTCATTTCCTTCTAGATATATTGGAGGAATATGTGATGGCTCCTTATTGTGTTTGAAAGCGACGATGACTGACTTTTTAGAATTGTACAACAGGTTATGAGAGTTTGCGTACTCTTCGCATATTTGCACAAGTCGTCTCATCGCTTTAATCGAAGGTGCAAGCAGCACCATGTCATCAGCGTAATTAATGTTGTTACTTCCTTTTCCGCAGATATGACAACCGATTCGTGTATCGTTCATGTACATTAAGAGGTTGTTAATGTACACATTAAATAGAGTTGGAGACATATTTCCCCCTTGCCTGACTCCGCTCTTAAGGAATAAAGGTCTTGAAGAAGCTCCTGCCCATTGAATGTGATTTTCCTGTTGTCCGTACCAAATAGCCAGCATATTGACCACTGCTGCTGGAACATCTCGCTTTATGAGTTTTTCCCATAATAATTGACACCCAACACCATTGCAATGTTCAAGCAATGAAAATGTAACCTAACTACTGGTGTTGGTTGGAGAAGTGTTTAAACATATGCGAAGGGGAGACAGAAGTATAATAGACAAGCTGGAAGAGATGAAGTTGGAAGACCTGCTCTGCGTTGAGTGCAAGAGATGAGTCACGGCTGACTCTTGCAGAACCTGCTTTCGTTTTTGGTCACAAGAGTTTAGAAAAGGCTCTAAACGAAATAATATTTTAATGAAAAAGACAATACCACCGGCTCATCGATTAATAGCATTGCTAAAAAGCATCTACGACTGTAAAGGCAAAAGTACTAATTTCGCATAAAATTAATGAAAATAAGTGTCCAATAAACAAGGAAAATAAAATTCACTCAATTGGACAATAAAATAGATTTATTTCAATAATTCACAATTTTCTGACAATAAAAATAAATATCTTGTAAATCAACTTCTTTTGAATACAACATAATGAATACATTACTTATTACTAAGGCAACAATCCATATTCTAGAAAAAATAATACAAAATCATTAAAAGGGATGCCCGCTCCATTCGTTCCCCGGCGGGATTGGTCCACAGGGCGATGCCTAAGGCCACAGACTGGCTCGCAGACCCGCCCGACATGTCCCCCCTCTGACCCAGTGGCGTAGCGGCACCCGGGCGGACCGCCCCCCCTCGTTACGCCACTGCTCTGACCCCCACCATACGAAAGAAGAACATTAAAGTGGGAAAGCAATATTAAAAAAAAACATAATTCACTGCAATAATATTTCTTTATACAAAATAGGTGGAGATTCTACATTCAACCCAAATCAGATTACTAAAATGAATTAGAGAAAGTAAGCTAGAATGACATTGTTCTGATAAACCAAAAAGGGGTCGTCCATTAATTACGTGAGGCTCGAAAGGGGGAGGGGGGGGGGGGGGGGGGTTTCGGAAAAAATCACGAAATATCACGACGGGGGGGGGGGGAGGGGTATAATGAGATATCACGCGTATTTATTTTTCGTGATAATGTTCTGAAAATTTCAAAATACTTTGTACTAAAAAAATACACGTGATTTTGGGGGGGAGTAGTCTAAAACCTCACCACATATCACCAGGGGGGGGGGGGGGTTAAAAAGTTGCTAAAAAAAACATCACGTGATTAATGAACGACCCCAAAGTAATTATTTCAGTAAGTGTTCAAATTACTTAATTTAATTCCCTGTTAATAGTCCCAAGCCACATTTATTTTCTAACCATACATACCAAACTTTCCTTTCCTATTTTTTTTCTGTTCACAGGCAATTATTATTTTTAATTAGTTATAAATATTATGTATTACAGAAACAATTTATAACATAATAATCGTGTACGATGCACCCACTGTACGGTAAACATAGATATTTCTTTTTTAAGTCGTTAACAATAATGAAAGAGAAAAAAAGGCCTGTAGAAATAATGATTCGATAAATTAACTTGTCTTACTAATATTTTTTGTGAACAGAGAAAACAGTAAAATTAGCATTTTTATAGAGCTGTGTAGATTTATACCTCATTATTTACAAGGATAACAAAGCTTATGTTACGATACGATACGATTAATGAATGACTTACTTGCGGCAACGTGAGGTTGCAACGCATTACTTGCTTAATCAGCTCCTATTTCAAATACCATTGGGAGCAAACTTGCAAGAAACTGACGTCGTAGAATAGGCAAGAATTTTACTCAAGCAAGGTATATAATCCGTCCTATTAATGAATATGTATGATAGATTCATCAGGCAAAGTAGGACAATAATTATGGTATAAAGTTAGTAATTTTACAGAATTATGATTAGTTTACTACGACGAGACCATAGTATTATTACAAGTATACAAAGGTACTTTACTGGGTTTTAGCATTTTGCTAATTTCTTCCCAATGGTGCGACGATACTTGAAATTTCAGCATGTACATATTATTGCAATAGAAATAATGATCTCTTTACAAATAAATCAATGACTTACTTGCAGAAAAAAGACCTGCAATGCATCTCTATTACGTTTTAACATTTTTGTTTGTTGCGAATTATTCTGCAAACTGTTTTGTAGAAGAATAACGACAGAAATAAAGTAAGTAAGCATTGATATTTGAATAATCTACTAATAGAACATTGTTTAGTAAATTAAAGATATATATCAAATAATAAAACATTACTAATATGTATAATACAAATAACACACAGAAAATCTTAAGAGCGCTCTTAACTATAATTTTTCAATCCAAATATGTAAAGCCTTAAGCGAGCTTAGCGCATAACTACTGAACGTCTGCACCAAATTGGCTAATTCTTTATTTTTTGTGTTCGTTATTATCAGGACAAGGTTTGTAAGTGGCACGCGAGCTGTTTGAAAACTGAATCTACCTTGACTGAATTTATGGAATGCTGGAGGGGGAAGGGGAACTCGAGAGGGGAGATCGCGGGGTGGGTGAAGCGGTAGAGGGGACTGGGAAGGGGATGCGGTAGAGGGGAGTGGGAAGGGGATGCGGGAGAGGAAGGGGAGGCAGAAGGGGAACAGGACGAATGGGAAAGGACACGCAGAGAGAAACAATTTCTTTATTAAGTGGCGTAGCAACGCACGCCGGGAACTAGCTAGTTACTACGCATTAAATCATTTATGAAAAAAATGGAATATTATATAAATAATATTTTTTATTTGTAATAACTAGTATTTTGGAAAAAAATAGTTAAATGTAATAAAATCTATATTTAAATTATGCAAAATTACTTATTTTAAATCTATTATTGTTCAATTTTTAAGACAAACTTTTACCAATGAGTTAATTGATATTATAAACTATTTACAATTATGTATTATTAAAAGAATGGCTTACTCAAAGCATTACATGCTGCAATGCATTTCTAACATTATGTGTGCGTATGTTATTAATAATAATATTAATTACGCTATTCTCATAAAATTGCATGAAGACAACCACCTTTAAGACTGCTTCGGATATCCAACAATTGGCTTATATCTATGCATAAATTAAGTGATTATTAGGATATTTAATGTGTCTTAGGTAATACCAACACCTGCTTCAGCCAGCAGTTCATTTTTTACATTAAAGTTGATATAAATAAGTTCCAAGTTTGTTTACTTGATAGAAATAATAAAATATTTACAACTAAATCAACGACTTACTCGAGGCTTAAAGCACTACAATGCATTTCTATTGTACCCTCGCAAAATCTCCTTTATTTCCTATATAATATAATTTGTTAGTATTTTCAAATCTGTTAAAAGATTTTATAGACTACTTAGTTACTGTAATTTAAATTACAACGTCATTATTGTATTACATCAGGAGTTCTCAAACTAACTGTTGTTGAGTAGGATAGTAGTGGGCGAAAGCAAAAACTATAAGTATCGAGTGTAACATTTATTAGACTACATATAACATAAGAAAAAAAGATGGAAATAATAAATAAAAAGGGAAACCCCAATTGCATTCGGAACACGAGAATGGTTTTGCTCTCCAGAGTGTGATAACATGAAGTTCTATAAACTTTGCAATCATATATAATTGCAATGGAATACGGGAAAAGTGTGACACATCATTGCAGTCTGAACACGAGAACGGTTTCCCTCCAGAGTGTCCCAGCACACGGGGTCTCTAAACTTAAGTTTTGCAATAATATATAATTGCATTTGGAATGGGAGAATTGTTTCTTCCCTGAGTGTGATAACAGAGGGGTATCTAACTTGTTATTGCAATGACGTAATTGCATTCAGAACATGAGAATGGTTTCTCTCCAGAGTGTCCCAGCACATGGGGTCTCTAAACTTAAGTTTTGCAATAATATATATTTGCATTTGGAATGGGAGAATTGTTTCTTCCCTGAGTGTGATAACAGAGGGGTATCTCACTTGTTATTGCAATGACGTCATTGCATTCAGAACATGAGAATGGTTTCTCCAAACTTGTTTTCGCAGTGATACATCAATGCTTTCGGAACACAGCGGTTTCCCTTCAGATATTAGAATGTCAGTCCCTAAACTTGTTCGTGCAATGATGTACAATTGCATTTAGAACACGAGAATGGTTTCCCCAAGTTCATCACGTCACCACCAAGTGGGTCTCTTAAATGTGATTTTTGCAATGATACACAATTACATTGTGAACATGAGAAAGGTTTCTTCCTGGGTGAACACCCACCAATAGATTTTTTAAGACTAATCATAAAGTAAAAAGGCAACACTACAAATGAATAGCATACCACGCTTAAAAATGGGATGATTTACAATAGAGGACGTGTAATAGAATTACAGCAATAAAAGAAAATAACGAAAATATTTTTTTATCAGTTAATTAACAATGTCATACTGTGGTTGTTTAAGTATTTACATTAAAATATTCATAGAAAAAGTAATATTACTCTTAAAAAACTAACAAGTTTTTTAAAAATATTTAATATAAATTAAATTCAATAAAATTATTATCAAGTTCTGCTAGTATTATAGTATTTATTTTTGTTACCAGACGTTTCGGCTTATAAGACCATTTTCAAACTGTGGTTAAACCACTTTGAGACAACTTATTTATACAATTTTAAAAGTCAATTTTTGAAGGTAACGTTGATTTATTACTGGTTAAACCAATCTGTTTAGACACTAATTGAGACAGAAGACACTCTATTATGTGAGGTTCGGAATCTGTTTTCCCCTCACTAAACATTAGGGTTTTCTTAATTGTTTTATAATGACATTACTGCTACGACCTTGTAAGCCGAAACAGCTGTAACAAAAATAAATACTAAAATACTTGCAGAACTTGATAAAATTATTGAATTTTATTTAAATTTTGGAGTTCTACGAATTAAACACAAAAACAATTAGTAATACTTCAGCATAATCAAAGTGAAAAATATGTATAAAAAAAAAATCATTATTGATATGTTTAAAAAAGATATTGAATCAACCCTATCTAAATTTTAAATATAAATAATTTTTTATTTGGTTTTGATTGTTTTTACTACTAATATTTTTTAAGTTGACAACAACAAAAAATTCAGGTCCTATCGGTTTTATCAATAATTATTTTAACAGAAAACAGTATATCAAGCTTGGATTTCTTATAGCTAAATAATTATATTTACATTAATCTTAATATTATTTATTTGTTATTTGAGGTTTCTTGGCGGGGTTGTATGAGTAAAAAAAACAGATGTCATGTTGCATTATGGCTGTCCATACGATTTGCGTATTGTGCACCAATTTGCAAAGTTTTCTAGATGTGCAAGATGGTGTTTCACCAGACCCAACTTTTATACAAAAATACAACGGCATCTTCACCGCAATAAAAACAAAGTAATCTCACGTCGCAATGTTTGCTCGAGATAAACTATCTCACGTCGCAATGTTTGCTCGAGATAAACTCCAAAACTACTTAACCAATTTCGATGAAATTTAGCTTACTGTGTGTAATTTGGTCCAATTTAAAAGATAGGATGGTTTTTATCTCGATTTTTGAACTCAATATTTATTCTTGCGAATTGAATTTTTTTTATATGACAATGCTTTCTAACAGATGGCAGTGTGAGTTAATCTATCGTCACAACACATTTGTAAGTTCCATAAGTTTTTAACAGATGTTAATTTATCGACACATTGGTTATCTAGGTTGGATAACCATCCAGTAGATGGCGTTGTTTCGATTTCACGTCACAGCAACGCGTGGCCGTGTCAGCTAGTATAAAATAAAAATCTTAATTTACGGTTGCAATGTTTTTTTAATATTGACATACTTAAAGACAAACATTCAATAAACCAATTGACCAACAAAACACATTTATATTCCACAAGTTATGCCTTTTATTAACCCTTTACGGTATTGCAAATTTAAATAATTTTATATTTAAGCTTTTATTGAGGGGATTACTCAAGTCACCCCAATGTTTAAAAAAGTATTTTTTAAAGAAATTGATTATTTTGTTATTAAAATTTTTAAAATTAAAATAAAGAAAAAAAAATATTTATTCGGTAATAGCCGCTTGTATTTGTGTAGAAAATATGAGTCACTTTCCCTAAATATTATTACTAAAATAAAAATACAATAGCTATTTATATACAAACATTAATAATCTGAATTGCTTCACTATTAATAATGTTATTGAGATACACCCGCAAAACTCTTTACGGTAAAGAATAAATCGAAAGTGTTAATAATAAGATATTACTAAAACACTGCAGCTGTAATCATATTTTATGTACAAACATGAATAACCTGAATTTCTTCATTGTTAATAATGTTATTTAGATACCCAAACATCTCATTAAAAATAAATATTAAGTATGTACACATAATAAGTGTTTTAATCCTTCAAAAATTTGGCTTTTTTTTCGGATCGTCAAAATATTTTCGCTTTACAATAAAATGCAAATATTTGGAATATTTCTGAACACATTCAAAAACCAAAAACTGTTTTAGAATGGTGATGAAATACGCTTTCAAATTATAGAATTCGAAAAATATATATTTTTTTTAAATTATAAAATTTTTGCATACAAACATAAAAAAGTTTTCAAAATGGGTCATCTTATGTTTTTTCTAACTAATAGTTACTGATAATAAAAAAAAAATGAAAACAGATGCACATTTTATTAGACAAATGTATAACAAACACATTATTGTAACCTCAATTTTTTGTCGCTCTATGAAATTTTTTTTTAAAAATTCCCGAAGTTTCAAATTCTTTTTTCAATTTGCGATTCAAAACTTTGTGTACATAAAAGTGTACATTTTATTTTTTTGGTGGCTATTTTTTAGATTGGAATATAAAGCATGATGTTTTTCCTTTCTAACACCGATTAGAACATATTTCTAACTATGATAGTAAGGGAGTTACGGCGTCTTATGCGAGACCTATGTGCGTTGGGACAAATCTGGTCTCCTGTGATTAAACGGGTTAATTTAATATTAAAGTTATCCACTGGAACGCTTTTTGCCAGAAAATGGCAATATTTAAAATACCTCGGATTGCTTTGTTACCAATTTTGGCAAATTTTCCCTTATTTGTAAGTAATTAAGTAGGAGTTTACGATTTTATAATATTTTTTTTATAAATCCTGCGAATATGTGATAACCGACAAAAGATAGGTGGATTCATTGACTATGTGGAACTATAATCAGTTTGTATGACTCCATGTTAAAATTTGGAGAATGTTTTTTTAATGTGGGCGGATAAAAAATTACCAAAAAATCTCAGAGAAAAAAGTTGCTTGTGTTTTCAAAATTACAAACAAACGTATATGCAGATTTATAGAACACACGCGAGACGAAGGGTTAAATAAATTAAAAGAATTAGTTTGGCAAGAAAAAGATGATACTTAAAAAGTTATATTTTTGCAAAACGAATTACTAAAATTATTCTTAAACTAAAATCAATATTTTGGACCAGGTTCAAACAAGGCAGATTTATTTGTAGGGAATTCGCTCGCACAATCAAACTGTACAGATAAATTCATTTCTTTTTGAACATCCAGATTTCAAGTAGGCTGAGCTGACAGCTATGGCTACGGCTTCGGTGAACAGTTGACACAAAAAAAGACCACCTTGTATGAACGTAGATTTGACCAATCACAGAGGCTTTGTTTATTCATCATTAAAAGTAAATAACAGACTATTTTTTGGTTCACGTAATGATCCATATCAACATCGTATACAATTTCAGCAGTTTTAAGAGTAAAACAGGAAATATATACATATGTACATTTATTCTAATGCTTAACAAGTTTCAAGAAGCCGGCTTCCTCAATGCTTTTAAAGGGAATTCAATTCAGCAAAATCATTGTAACATCAGGAATTCAATATTCAGCATGGTGGTCGAAAAATCCCCAAATTACTAAGGGAACGTACCCATACTACGTGACCAACTTTTTGCAATTTTTTAACCCCCCCCCCCCCCCCCCCCCCGGTGACCAAAAACTTAAGCAATCCACCGCTCATTTGTACCAAGCATAGTATTTTGAAGACCCCCTCTCCCCCCTAAACGTGTCACGTAGTATGGGTACGTTCCCTAACCATCAAAGCTATGAATAAAGAAAAAAAAAAAGAAAAAAAGTTGAAACATGTAAAGTTGCAGTCGGCATTGAAAAATTAGAATTTGCAATAATTCCGTTGAGAAAGTTGGGGGTCAGAACGGAAAATCAGAGATTGCAATAATTCAGATGTGAAAGTTGGTGTCAGAACAGAAATTGCAATCATTCAGATGTGAAAGTTTTTAAAGTCAGAAATGAAAACACAGACAGGAATGGGAAACATTGAGGAAACATAACTTTTGGTGGTGCATCAAACGAACTCTCGGGTAATGTAATCCTAAGTATTCAAAAGAATTGGAATAATAAATACTTCCTTAAATATGTATGTTATTACTTATTTTTATTGCGCTCTAACTCTAGTAACTTGCGACACTCCATTTCTGGTACATGTCCCTAAACTATCTTAAAGATAAACATGTTTTTATTTCGCAACACTATATATAGATCTAGCCTACAAACTAAATGTGCGTATGGTAATAAGGAATTACAACCTTCATATAATAAAAACGTACATGTAAGTTGTGAAAACCTAGCCATTGAAATCATTCAGAATAATAAGAGATACAAATAAAAGTGAAAATGGTTTAACATTTAGAAGCTTAACCCTTATTTAGAAGCATGGAGTAGAGACCATTTCAAATTGAAAACAAAATATGTTAGTGTTTGGAAATGCGACAGCGCTCTTTCTAGCTTCCTACCAAACCCGCGGGGAAAGTCAAAGCGTACGCAAGTGTCGCTGGTCTCTTAGGTGCTGACCCCATGCGACCAAATACATAACAATTTTTGGCGAAAGGCAAGTTTAGGAAAAGTACCAAATAAGAGTGGTGAATTTATTCGTCAGCAATACCTCAGGGCTTGCTGCATTGCATGCAGAATTAATGAATCTGCTGATGAGTCTGAATAATGTTTTTTTAAGTTAATCTCGGCTGTACTAAAAATTAGTAGTTTTATGAGAGATTAGAAGTTGAAGAAGCGGTTTAATTTTTTTAATTGTTTAAAATCCAAATTATGTTTTTGTTTAAAATTAATAAAATACTTTGTTTTTACCACTTTTATTGTTTACAAAACCAACATGTTTGGTTGCTCACGAAACATGTTGGTTTTGTAAACAATAAAAGTGGTAAAAACAAAGTATTTTATTAATTTTAATCAAAATGGTGCCACAAAATAAGTTTGCTGTGTTAGAAGTATGTTTTTGTTTCTTGATGTTAATTATAATAAAGTATTTTGATAATACATACTTCGTTTTATGTATTTCTTTCACTCCATTTTCATTTATTTCTTTAGGGTCAGTAGTGACCCCTTGCGACTAATTGGTGGTTTTTTTAATGCGTCTAATTAAGGGTTAATGGGTGGACGTATTTACATTAAAAATGAAAAAAAAAAAAACTGTACAATAATTAATTATACAATATATTAATTTTATTGTTTGCATGGGTAGAACTAAAAACCGATATTTGACACTTTGTGTATTTTAGTAATTAAATAAGAAAATTGTGTCACTCTTATGAAGCCACCATGTCAAAAATGCATTTTTTTGCACTTCTGCCCATTTTAAAAGGGTTTTATCTAAGATTACAGAATTTTACTGTGATTATTATAATTTTTAACATTAAAAACCAGTGCTTTGATCCTATTAGCATTTACCTTGAAATTTATTGAAATTAAACAAATTTGTAACAAAAATAATATTTTATTTCCACTGTCGAGTTTTTGAAATTTAGGATGATCAATATAAGACTGAACTTAACCCTTTGTAAATAATGTTATTCTATCAAACACTATTGATAAACATAAGTATAAAAACAACATAAAGGAGAAAACAGGGCACATAAAATAAATAAGTAAAAAAATATGTTTTAAATAGGTACTCAATTAATTCAAAATACTACATTAAAAACAAATACAAGAAATAAAATAAAACTTATTATTAAATTGTTGCCTCAGTATATAAAAAAATAAATAAATATTAGTTAATAAAATGTTCCTTCATGTGTAAGAACGTGAAGTTGGTGACATTGGTGTCTCTCGGATTTATAAAATAAGAATAGGTTCTTCTTTCGCCTTAATCACCCATGGCTTTTGCCGTGTACAGGCCTCCTTCCCACCTTTCCAATATTTATATAAAAGTACCATTATAAAATTGTGAATTATTAAAGCGGATAGGGCGAATTAAAAAAATACTTATAGTTTTTTCATGCTCTCATAATAATGCAGGTAAATAATCTTTTATAAAGACATAAAAGACGGTGCCTAACACTACAAACAGAAAATTCCTCTAGTGAGAGCCGAGAGCTGATTGTAACTCGGAGTGGGGAGGAGAGGTGGCGGTGGTGGGTGGGTCGGGGGAGGTTATTCCTGTTTCAGGACTCCCATCTCCTCCAGCAGATCCTGAAGGCCGTCTGGTACCTTCCCTTCGTCTAATTCCTTGGCCCATATTTGATACTGGAAATAAATAAAATAAAAATCATCATTGACCTTTCCAGGAGTGCTTGGACTTTCAAATTAATAGACCAGCCAATCAAGGAAAGGGAAACAAACCAAATTATGCGGAGCACCTTTCTGCGATTTGTCAATAAATTAATCTGACAGTATACAGGCAATTCGCAATAGTAATATCACTATTGCGAATTACCACACTATCACCACTTGGTCCTCGAAAATTATGCTTATGAATTACTAGTCCTTTTTAAAAATGGCGCGCAAATTGAGGCTGTGTATAAAACTATAAATCCCAAATCGAGTAAACAAAAGTTCGGTAAAAAAAAAAAATATTTTGTTACACTGTTTTTTAGTCCACTTTTACAAAGGTGTTATAATTTATCCACCACACTCAATTTTAGCATTGCTATGCCAGGCGGTTATTTACATTCAGATCGTGTGCAATTTGGGAGGCAGGAATGGGTACCGCTGCCCCGGGAACCTTTATTGGATAATCAATACCTCTGCCATAGGTCATCCCAAGTGGTTCGCTAAGAAAAGTTCCTCAATGGACTGCACTGCAAACATTTGCTTTACTTTAGCCAACTTTACTTTTCTGGTTATTTTGGTAGGTGGTTATGGGTACCGCCGCCCCGAGAACCATTTATTGGATAACCAAACACCTCTGCCGTAGGTCACCCCAAGTGGTTCGCTACGTTTGGTGACTTACTTAGCAGGGGGGTGCCCGGGTTCATGGGGGTGAGGTTTGTCAAGGTCTTGGGGGCCGATGTGTCTGCCCATCTGCTGTGGCGGGCCGGATCGAGAGACTGGTTGAGGGGGTCTTTTGACCTTTCCAGCCAGAATCCCTTGACTCATCGCCTTGCACCGCAGTTGAAGGGATGAATTCATACGCCCGTCACTCCTGGACACACTTGAGCCCAGACTCACCTCCCTAATACGTATTTCCTTCCCAGAAATTCCTCTTCTTCCTTCCCTTAAAAAACACTCCACACAGAGTGAGATGACTTAGGCCCTAAGATGACTTAGGCCCTGAGGGAAATTATTTTCCTTAGAGCCTCCGGTGCAGAGCTGATGTAAAAAAAAACAGTTCCCTCCGAAGTCCCAAATTCTGAAGATTCTTGGAGGCTCTACCCATCAGAATCTGGTAGTTCTAATCACTCTCATAGCAGAATCAAAGGCATTTCCAACATATAATGCTGGATGCATTACGGCAGGATGTAAAGATGGAACTTCCGGTTGTTTATCCATTGGAGCGGCCACACAAAATAAATAAATTTGCTCGAATGCTATAAATTTCCCAGAAGATAAATTTTTAAATTTTTCGTCAACATTAAAAAAATCATACCTTCGAATTTTAACACAAAGACATAAAACTTATTCGGTATAGGGCTTATAGCCAATGATATATAACCTGTATTTTACCTTTCATCTCATATTTGTAGGATTTATAAAAAAAATGCGAAAAATGAATCCTACATGATTGTTAATTTGTAACTACTTATTCAAGTCGACATAGAATATTTTCGATTTTTGTATGTTGTCTGTGGTATACTTGATAATAAACCGTAAACAGCTGATCAAAAATGCGACATGAATTTTTTTTTTGTTTTCAACATCGTTCTAAAATAGTCCACGAAGTTCAGATTCGCGACATTTCAATAGTTTAGTTTTAAAATAAATGGCTGGCTATGGAATTAAATAATTACAATAAATGTAATTTAATCTAATTATGTAGGAAAATGTGGTCCATTTTTCGACCATAATCGCTCCAGTGTTGATGTTGTTTGTTAGTTACCTTCTCCAGCTCCTTGCGCAGCGCCAGCACAGCCTTCTCTCGGTCGGTGACCAACTCCTCCAGGTACTGGTAGCGCAGCTTCTTGCGAGCACGGCACTCGCGCGCGCTCTGGCGGCTGCGCTCCAGTCGGGCGCGCATGTCCACCCGCTCCCCGGCTGCCTTCCTGCCCGGCCTGCGTCCCCGCTTGCCCCCCTCCTTGCGCGCTTCTCCACGGGGCCCTTCCTAACACAACAACAACAAAAACATTATTTCTTCAACACGCATCCAACTCAACTCAAGTTAAGACAAGAAGGTGCACAGGTTGAGCTTTTCCAAATTCACAGATTCATCTGATCAACAATTTCATCAAAAGATAATACACAACTTATCTTAAATATAAATCAGACATCAAGTCTTGATCAAAGATTTTAATAAAACCAACTTTATAAGGATGTATTTTTCAATGGTATGATGATGATTGTCTGTTATTTTAAATGTAATTTTGTGCTATTATTATTATTACAAACTGCTCATGATTTAAAGGGCCTGCTTTCAACACAGGATTTCCCCTAGTGAGACAGACATAGAACCAGAGGCAGCTCTAGGGGTCCAAAAGTGGTAGATCATTTAAAAAAATGATATAACCTATGATACAATATCAAATTAAATATAATAACATTCATTTGTAGGAACCTCACGAGTTTGAGAGTCAAATTCACCCACATAAGTCAAATTACGTTTAATATAGTAAATAATTTCATGCGACAAGCGTAAAATATGCGAAATCAACCTACGTTTATCAACCATCTCTTTTAGACGCATGATATTCAGCATGCTCTCTCTCCCTCACGGCTCTGACCCAAACCGTCTTCAGAATCCGAAAACTTTTTACTAAGAGACATTGTGCCATCTCGTTTATTGTGTAGTGCGTAAACAGACAGAAGATATGATATCAGGGCATTTCATAATTTGACCCAGCCAATCGTAGTGCGAGGGAAAGAAAGCTTCCATTTAAGATGTTAGATGTCACTGCTTGTCGCTGCCGGCTTTCTCTCGCGGTGCATCTCAAATACATTAGAATAATACCAGTTGCTTTGATTTGCTGAATTTTTCATAATAATATTATGTTTTAGTGTCATCTTATAATTTTGGGAGGTTTTTGACCAATTGTCCTTAGGGAAGGACCGCCACTGCATAAACTTTATTAATTGTAAGTCTAGAATTAATAAAGATGAATAATAAAATTAAAATTAAAAAATCAAAAGTTAAAATTGCTCAAATTTTTCAAAATAAAATCAAAAGACGAGAAATGTTCAAATGTCATAAAATCAAAATGGCAGAAATTGTCAATTTGATAGTCATCAAAAATGTTATGGCGTTTAATACACCCCAACCAAAGAACTTATTGTCGTTGCACCAGCAATATCTGTTAACGTTTTAAATCATTGAGATCATAAAAAATTGTACCTCTCTTTAAATATTTTAAAAGAAATATTATTTTTTACGGTGCGAAAATAGCAAACAATAATAAATGTAAAAGAAATTACCATGATTTTGCAATTTTTCATACAATTCTGCTAAAAATAATATCCTTGACACGGTCAATAAATGGTGTGGGGGTGGCTGGGTCCTGGGGTTTGGCTGCGCTTACGTTAAGTACGAGAACGTTCACTCGGCAGCCGTAAGCCTCCCAGGCGATCTTTGCCAGCAGAAACCGCAACCCGCCAAGCAAGCGACACTAACACGAAACCCAGTTTCTTCTATGATTGACCATATGTGACAAAACTCTCGTACAAATTGCATGCTCCAATTAACAGGTTCGCCGCCGACGACTCTGGTCGGAGGCATTCGGCGTCTTGCACTGGGTGCCGGCGGCTCCGGCCGGAAAATGATGTTTGTGCAGACAAACTCAAGCCGTGAGGCGGATGGTTGTTTTTGTAGCTGGCGTTGTTGTTGACAATTGTACCAACATTTTACAGCAATCGGTTTTAAAAGAAAAATTAGGTTATTGTTGTAAAGGGCCATTGAAAAAAGTACGCGATAAGTGAAAAAATGAGTAAAATTTACTATCCAGAGAGATAACTCTCCCTTGATGAGAGTATCATATTGTGGCGAGGGCGATTGTCGTTCAGATAATACATAAAGAATTAGGGATCGGCTGATGCAGATGTAGGTGGAAAGGGACATGAAAGCAAAGTAGTCAATTGATCGAAAGTAATCTGAATTGTGGTCACGCGTTGCACGTAGATAACTATTATAATAGTTACCGTTGGCAAACAATCTGCTTGAAAAGGATACCTACAGCACAGGAACATTGCGATCAAATTTGAAAAGCCTTCCTGAAGATGTAAAAGAGAAGAAGTTGAAAAAGGGGGAGAACATTTCAAAATTCAGAAATTGCGTGCATATTGGAAAGACAAAAGAGATGTTATGTACATCTCAACGGAATTTCAAAACAAATTTGCCACTTTTTGAAACAAAAGAGGGCAAGAATCCCAAAAGCCATTATCTATAGTCGAATACAATAGATATATGTCTGGAATAGATGGACAGGACCAGCTAATGGATTATTATCCATGTGAACCAAAAACTATCAGATGGTATAAGAAAGTGTTCATTCACACACTTCAGATACTTTTGATGAACTCATACAAGTTGTACAATAGATATTCTGGTCAAAGAATCTATGATTTCAGACTGTATATTCCAAGCACTTCTTCCGCCACCATCACAACCTGTTACACATCAGCCTACCACATCTCCTCATAGAATACAGCTAATATCCAATATATGTCCCGATAAACTTACTTCTGAAATGATAAAGCGCAAGAGATGCCGATTACGCATGAAAAAAGGAAGAGGAAGAAGACAAACAAGACACCACTGTATTGTATTGATTGCACAGATAAAAACCTGGTTTGTGCGTTGAGTGCTTCAACGAGTACCACCAAATTTTATAAATATTTTTTCTTTATTCATGAGATGTATATTACTTTCTAGGTATAAGTACTAGGATTTATAGGCGGTTATAGGCTATATGCAATACACAAGTATATTACATATTATGGTGTCATTGCGTGTTTCGGTTACTTTGTCTCGGTGACTAGCTGGCACTGGATCACAGTGGACCGAGGAACTGGCTATTTTTGGAACCAGTTCCTACTCAAACTGGGCGAAGCCGAACTAAAAGCCGCCTGCAGGGCCTAGTAATAATTATTAGGCCTCAACCGTATTATTTCAGAGAGTAAAAGTATTTCCGCTTTACAATAAAACCCAAATGCAATTTCGTTTCTGAATGTACTGAAATCTGAAGACTAAAAACTGTTTTTAAAAGGTGATAAAATACTAATTTTATAAATCAACTACTGATAATGAAAAAAAAAAAAAAATACATATTTTATTAGACAAATGTATTATAAACACTGCTGTCACCTTACTTTTTTTGTCACTCCATGTAAAAATAGTTAATAAAATATTCCCAAACTTTTATAAATTTATTTCAAAATGCGATTCGAAATTTTTTTGGTTTCATAAATGTTTATATTTTACATCTGTTGTGGTTAGTTTTTGTATTCGAAAATAAAACATGGTCTTTTCTCTTTCTAACATCTAACATCATATTCATCATTTCTAACATCATATTTCTCACTACGATAGTAAAGGAGATACAAAGATTTCTAAGAGACCTATATGAGTTGTTCTGAAAACCGAACAAATAGACTTTAAGGGTTAAAAACAACATATATTATTTTAAGAACTTAAAAATAGGGGGGAGTCCAGTAAAATCTCACCAAATCTTTAACAGTTTTTCAGCGTACTGTCACGATCATATTACCTCAACGGGGGGGGGGGGGGGGGTAATGGGATAGCATGAGGCGGGATGGGATAGGGTGGGACCCACGTGAGGGGACGGGGGGGGGGGGTCCTACCAAATTCACTTAATCTCACTAAGGGGGAGTCTAAATTGGGAAATAAACTGCTGACGTAATTAACATATGCCCCCTAATAAGTAACGCAAAATAATGAGATTTTGGTTTTTAAAGTAGATTGCTTAGAAATATTTTAGATGCTTTAATATTTGCATTTGAAATAATTGAGTATTTTTTTGGTTAGTCATAAGCCCAGAAAATATAAAATATCAGGCCTATAAAAATTGCTGTAAAATTCAAAATCTCCTACTTACAAATCCCTTTTCGGTTGTGGTTTTATTGTATAATTTGGAAAATTAATTCTTTAGAAAATGATCGTAAAACATTTGAATATTTGTGCCTGAGCTTGGCAAAACAAGTAAGTCTAAGTTAACTGGAAAAGAATTATAATGTACACCTTTTGAAGTCTAAGTTTCCGACTGTAATTTGAAAAAAAAAAATTATTAATTACTTTTACATATGAAATGACAAAAAAGTGAATCGATGATAACATTGATAAAACTTTTCCTAATAAATTTTACTGTTTTTTTTTTTTTTTTTTTTTTTCGTTATCAGTAATTTTAATTAAGAAAACGTAAGGTGAGCCATTTTTAAAACTTTTTTATGTTTGCATGCTAAATTATTATTATACTTCAATAATTATGTTAACTTCGAATTACAAAATTTGAAAGCGTATTTCATCACCTTTCCAAAACAGTTTTTAGTTTTCGGATACATTCAAAAATATTCAATTTATTTGGATTTTATTGCTTAACTATACCAGACCCGGCTTACCGGCATTACCCAATCTTTATAAAATCCACACCACCCGCTTGCCAGCTGCCCGTTGCTTGCTGCCTGAATTGAATATTTGAGTTTATCGGCTTTTCTCTACTATAATAAGCATGTATTATACATATAAACTAATTAACTCGCCACTAATTATACAATGCTTGCAATGCAACACTGGATATTTGAAAAGGGAAAATCAAATACCTACTTACTCTAGGACATCTATTTTCCAATTTCTTCCGTATAACAAATTTCAAAAGTGACTATAGTACGGCCCCCGCCAGCCGTTTTAAATCGCACAAAAATATGTTTTCTTTGAATTTCTCGGCTTTTCTCTAATATTATTTACATGTATTATACATATAAACATTCCTCTTCAATCACTCTATCTATTGGTGAAAATCCGTTGCGTAGTTTAAAAGATCAACGCGCACATACATTTTGAGCGACTTCATTTTATACGATGTAATGATGCACATATTTTGACCCTCTGACAAAATACCGTCGAGGCCTGTGGGTTTAGCCGTGTTTGTTCGACTTGTGTAAGAAATTATTAAAAAAAATTATATTTAATAAAAAATAAAAATACATATTAAAGGATGAAAAAAAAACCGTTTTTTTAATGAAAATGCATTATTTTCGGTAACTGAATAAATGTTTCTCATTGCTTTTATGTGCCCCTTTTTTGCAATTTTACGTCTTTTATTTAACATTAGCTTCCAATAGAAGGCCATCAAGAAAATAATTTCCTTGTCATGTCATCTTTGGGTGTACTGTATGGGGTTATCCCGATCCGGCCCGCCACGCAGCATTAGGTCAAACTCAACCACTTCACCACATGAACCGGGCACCCCTACTAAGTCACTAAACGTAGCTTTCCACTTGGGGTGACGACCTACGACAGAAATGTCGGTTATTCCCGTGGCGGCAATACCCATACCCGCCTTCCAAATTGCAAATGTAATTAATATTACGCGGTGCATAAGGTCGGTGTAGTGAAAACTTGACCAATTACCACGGCGTAGGCATGGTTTTAAAACGTTCTTTTTTTTATTTGTAAAAAAAAATCGGTCGAGTTTCCCATCCGGCAATAGTCGGCAACCCTTACCTAAAAATCAAACACGATCCACCCTTAACGTAGGGTACTAACAAATAAATCAATAAAAAGTTCGGAATTATTTAAAGCCAGAATCCCCGAAAATGCTGGTAAACTTGGAACGAGAAATCTCATCTAGTTAGCAACAAAAAAACATTTCATTATCAGCACAAAAACATACCAACGTATTACGATACGGCGCACTTACAAAATAACTACGGAGTTAAAATATTATATTCCTCACAGAAATACAGTCCTACCCCTTAAGCGCAATATTAATTTTAGTTCAATGAAAATTAATGGTTTTTGGAACGGGACTCACTTTACCGCCCTGATTATGACATCGTACCATCACGCCGAAGGTAGATAATCATAACTGCAATCAATCAATACAACATCTCAATAAGGCAATGCAACTGGCCACTGGGTACCTAGTAGTGGGTTGCACTCTCTTCCGGGGTTTGCTGCTAAAAACACGCCAATACGCAGGCGCTAACCTTCGTTCCCATCGATATGATAACTGCGAAGTTTATTCCCCAAGTTCAAAACAGCGCAACCGAAATATTTTACTTTGTTTTACATTAGAAAAGTTCGTCATTTTACGGTAAAAAAAAAATAAAAAGCATTTTTGAACACCCATAAATTTAATTGCGGGTCGTAAATTAATGTATACAAAACAAGGGTGACTGTGCACTGTGCAGGTGCATTGTATTATTACAAACTACGTGACTGCGACGCTACCCCACAAGTAGCCTACCGATGGTGACCGGACAACAATGAATGAAATCAACTCAGAACCTCCTTTGAAAAGTCATTAAAGTGGTGAAAAAAAACATAAACAATAGGTTATGTCAGGTTAGGGTTATTTAAAAAAAATTATAGTTTTAAATGACTTTTCAAAGAGGTATTGAGTTGACTTGATTCTGAGTTGGCATGGAACCCCTACCGATATACTTACTCACGGCGGCGCTACCCGAAATTGGTCATTTTTTCACGTGCAGCCGTCGTTGTTTTAAACGAGTCAAGTGACACTAGACACTAGTGATGAAGTCAGTGTTCTCGTTTATCTTTGTTAAAAGAATAAAAAACGATCTAATTGTAAATATTTCCCTATCGAGTCCACGCTCAAAGCACATTTTAAAAAATTAAAACAAATTGTACTAGGTAGATTACAGTTAGTAATACTAATAAGTAATTCAGTAACCGGAATTGAAAAATAATGCATTTTAATGGTTATTTTGTTATCTTTAAAAACGCGAAATGTCATTTCTCAAGGACGGCCATGTTGTTAATTACGACGGCAAACGTCTCGCGTGATTTTTCGTGTTTATGAAACTGAACAAAATAATGATTTACGCATTATTTATCATTTCCGAAGATTGCAATTCGTACTTATTATTGTCTAACTGACAGAAAGTCATTTTTTCTTTTAAAAATTCGTTTTTCATCGTCGTGATTAGCATGGCGGTCCTTGAAAAACGACATTTCGCGTTTTTTTAATAAAAAACACCATAAAACGCAATATTTTTCAATTCCGGTTACTGAATTACTTATTTATTACTAACCATTATCTACCTAGTACAATTTGTTTTATTTTATTAAAGTGTATTTTGAGCGTGGACTCGAGAGGGAAATATTTACCTACTGAATGAGAATGTGAAATATTTAAATTTGGTGCACTTGTCAACTCCTAGAATTCATAAGAAAAATACACTTTTTTTCTACATCAATCCACGTCTTCTCCACTAAATCCTTTCTAACGTATACCTACGCATTCTGGTAACTTTTCCACTTCCAGAACAAATTTAATATACCATTCAAGTTCCGTTCACCAGCACTGCCGGTGCCGGTAGCGTACAACTGACATCAAACCCACAGCGTGGCATCATGTACGAACACTAGCAAAACAGTATGGTGGGTGCACGAGAGGCGCGTGTGCTACGCGCCTAAAACTCGAGTCGTTTGTAAGTATCTTCAGCCTTCAAATATCTTGTCTCCCGGTGCGCCTCTTGGGAGGGTTCCGCGCAGTTAGAGCGGGAGCACACAGAGAGCGGTCAGGAGTTCCGAGTTCGGCGTTCATTAGAATGTACTGATACTATAACAACAACGCACACAGCGGGCAGTCAGACCGCGGCGGTCAAAACGGAACGTCGCGTTCTAAGAGCGGGAGCACACAGAGAGCGGTCAGGAGTTCCGCGTTCATTAGAATGTACTGATACTATAACAACAACGCACACAGCGGGCAGTCAGACCGCGGCGGTCAAAACGGAACGTCGCGTTCTAAGAGTTCTTTTCCCGCCGAGGCAGAGAACGCCACGATGTCTGAGGTTACAAACACGGAAAAGTTAATTGAATTGGTTAGGGAAAGGAGTTTATTAGTGATGTAAATTATAAAAACCGCGACAAAAAAGCCGATGCTTGGTTTGAAATTGCTACAGAAATGGGATTTGGAAAAATAGTAGTAAATTCGCCTTGTTCTTCTCGCGTTGTGTTGATTGGGTGCACCCAATACTTCCTTTTCTTTTTAGAAGCTGCTAAGCTCCACAAGAGCAATAATTCTTCATCGGATGATGAACTTTCTAGTGACATGTTGCATATGCAAAGACCCAAACGAAACTAGAACGCGAGAATTTGAACGCCGCTTGTGTGCTTCGGAACTCTTGAGGTCACTAGAACGCAGAACTCTGACCGCTCTCTGTGTGCTCAAGCTCTTATGGAAACAGTGATCGATTTTTTTAGTCATTAAGGCAACAGGTCTCGTAGCTTAGCACTTTCGCAGGAAGCCGAATTAAATCAGGATAAGAATTGGCCAATTTTACGTCATCGAGTAAACGAATTAAACCAATGAATAACTGCAGTCCAGCTAGATCAGTGGTTCCCAAAGTGGTCCGTACGGACCCCCAGGATCATTCAAGGGGGTCCGTGGAAAATAAAAATTGATTTGTGGTCCCCGAATGACGTCAAGGGGTCCGCGGCAATGTTTTGACACATTTTTATTCATATGGAAGTTTCATCGGGGGAGGGGCGTAATGGGGCGGGATCCATTTCGTCCCACCCCATATCCCATTTCGCCCCGTCCGTTGTGGTAAATATGCCGTCCCACTCTATCCCATTCCGCCCCCACCGTCGTAGTAAATATGCCGTCCCACCCTATCCCATTCCGCCCCCTCCGTTGTGCTACCCGCCTCGGGGTCCGTGGGCCAAAAGAGAGCCGGACAGCAGTCTGGCAGTTTTCTGTGTACGATTTTTTAAAGTTTTTTTATTATTTTTATTATTTTCATTATCTTTATTATTATTTTTTATTTCACTATCGTTTTAAAAACTTAAGATTACCAGATTTAAAAAAAAAAGTGATCAGTGATAATAAAAATTTGTGCACTGTTCGGACGGAGAAGCCTTTCGACGCGAACTACCGCCGTCGCGTGCATATCATATTATTAAATAAATAAATAATAATAATAGTCCTTGTACGATAATCCACAATGATTAGAAATTCAACCGCCAACTACTACTACTACAACTGCCGTCGGAAGAGCCTGCGTTCGTTCGGAAACTGCCGAATGCCACCCGTTCCGAATCGCTGTCGCGTGCCCAGACCTCAGAGTAACAAGCTATAAGACCCAGACGCATCGATATAAATCTCCGGCAGTGAGAGTTGGATAATCCTACTGGAGAAGGGTGAGTTCTGCATTTTGCCGGAGGGGTACTTTTTAAAAGTACTCGAGTTCTAGGATCAGGCCCCGGGTCCCGAGTCTTTGGGTGCGGACTCAGTTCTGGGCGCAGAGTTGCCGCTACCCGGACGCACGGGTTCGGTCGGAGCCCACACAACTCAAACACGCACAAGAACTCAAACTCACAAAAGAACCCTTACGACTTGCGAGTGGCTCGGACCGGGGACACAGGGACGCCGGTGGAAGCATTCGAGTTCAGGCTCCGGCTCCGAGTTCCGGGTTTGGGTCCGAGTCCTGAACCGGGTTCTCCGGGAATAGTCTATTTAAAAAAGGAGCAGGAGTGGGGTCCGCTTCCCGCGAAGAACCCGAGTTCAAGAGCCCACCCCGACTGAACCTACACATCGCTAAAGTGGCCTACACACGACACGGCATGTAGTGACTGCGGCAGTGACTGCAGAGAGTGTGGGTTTGAGCGAACTAGCGCTGTCTCGTTCTAGCGGCCCTTTAACAAACGAGACAGCGCTAGTTTGCTCAACCCCCCGCTCTCTGCAGTCACTGCCGCAGTCACTACATGCAGTGTCGTGAGGAGAGCGCTTAATACCTTAGGTTAACAAACGGTGTTTTATGCGAATAATTGCCGTGCATAAACACATAAAACTACTTTATTTATCTATCTATTTATTCTATATTCTTATTCTATATTTTATATAAATAAAAATGAACTGCCGAAATGTATGTACGCGCATAACTTTCGAACGACTGCACCAAATTGGAAAATTCGTTTTTGTTTGTGTTCGTTTTTGTCAGGACAAGGTTTGTTTAAAACTACTGGTGAGCACTGGTATTATGAAATTTTTATAAAAAATGCATTAGGTGGCACGCGAGCTGTTTGAAAACTGAATGTACCGGTACTGAATGTATGGAATACGGGAGGGGGAAGGGAAACTCGGGTAGGGAGTTCGAGGGATTGGGGGTGATCCTGGAGGGAGGGGGTAGGGGAACCTAAAAGGGGGGAGGGGAACCTAAAAGGGGGGAGGGGAACCTAAAAGGGGGGAGGGGAACCTAAAAGGGGGAGGGGAGTTCGCGGGACGGGGGAAGGAAGGGCGTTGATTGGGGATAGGGAAGGTTAGGGAACGTACCCATACTACGTGACCTGTTCGGGGGGGGGGGGTCTTCAAAATACCACGCTTGGTACAAATGAGCGGCGGCGGCCTTAGGTTTTTGGTCACCGGGGGGGGGGGGGGGGTTAAAAATTGTAAAAAGATGGTCACGTAGTATGGGTACGTTCCCTTAGGAGAGGGAAGGGAAGAAGGCGGAGTGGGAACGCGAGATGGGAAGGGGACGCGGGAGAGGAAGGGGTGGTGGAAGGGGAACGGGACGAATGGGAAAAGACACGCAGGGAGAATTTTTTTTCTTTATTAAATGGCATAGCAACGCATGTTGGGTACCAGCTAGTATTAAATAGAAGTGAAAACGATTGAGTTCTCTCGTATTTTATGGAAATATTTTTCAGTACAGTGATTTTTTATGTTCATTCACACAGTATTGTAAGTTTATTCCTGATTCAGGTAAAAGCTCTATTTCCTATATTTAAAGTGCTTAAACACCATATCGACGGTGTTAACGATTTCAGCATCGTCGACAAGTTAACCGTACCGTAGGTATATCCGACTCTCCTCACTGCTTAGGGGTCGTCCATTAATCACGTGAGGCTCGAAAGGGGGGGGGGGGGTTCGGAAAAAATCACGAAATATCACGACGGGGGGGGGGTATAATGAGCTATCACGTGTATTTATTTTTCGTGATAATATTCTGAAAATTTCAAAATACTTTGTACTAAAAAAATACACGTGATTTTGGGGGGGGGGTTAGTCTAAAACCTCACCACATATCACCAGGGGGGGGGGTAAAAAGTTGCTAAAAAACATCACGTGATTAATGGACGACCCCTTAAGATTAATTTCGACTAGGGAATGCAATCCCGGTATACCGGGATCCCGAAATACCGAGATCCCGCAGACATTTTTCGGGACTAATCTCGGTCGAAAATTTTGCGGGATCCCGCTGGACTGGCGGGATTACGGAGAAGCGTAGTATGAAGAGTTCGAGATCAACAGCCCAACAACCTAGATCTGGCAATATGAGCAACCTTGAGGTTTTGATAAAGAAGGAAATGAATTACCGAGTCCGGTGGATTAAAAGGCACATACCTTCAATTCACTTACAATGCTCTAATGACTATTGTGCCAACCAGCGTGGAAGCTGAACGAGCTTTTTCAGCTGCTGGCTACCTTGTGTCCAATATCAGAAGCCATTTATCAAACGACACAATTAATACTTTCACTTTTTTACGGAACTATTTCCAGAATAATGTTTAAATTTACGAGTATGATGCTTATTGTACAAGAATATTATTTATCGTGTGAACGTTATTATTTAAATTTAAGTTGTTATGTAAATTTATGTCTCTTATTCTTTGCCAATTTATGACTTAAACTTTACCTATATCTAATTAAAGGTATATTAATAAACCATTTAAAATGTCCCAAAGAACTTGTTTGATTAGGTATAAATTTAAAACTCTAAAAACAAGGTTGGTAGATCGAGGTATTAGGTCTTTATTATACGATTGATTAGATATCTACGTCCACCCTGCTGGATCCCACAAATACCTGGATCCAGCGGGACTAAGATTGTTCAGTCCCGCAAATACCTGGATTGACATGGTCTTGCGGGATTGCATTCCCTAATCTCGACTAATATGTTTATTTTATGTACCTGTCTTAATTTCAATTTTCTTGGTAAATGTTAAAAGATCCCCTTAAAGGAACTGAATTGTAAGAAATGTAAACAAATAATAAACGAATGTATTAATAAAATAATATCTTGTACACGTCGATGCGTCTGGGCACGCGACAGCTAGGTATACGGAACAGACGAACTGAACAAAAGTAATAATTATTAAATTTATTTTTATTACGAAAGCTTTGACCATGCGTAGGTGGGTAGGTACCGGGCATTAAAAAATATTACACGTATAATGTAGGTACCTACCCGACACAAGGCCAAAATAAAATAAGAAAGGTTCACTTCATACGTACCTACGTCACAAGTTCTTCTTTCAAATATTATTCACAATGCGCGTGCGCAGGAAAAATTGCAAAAAAACCGGCAAGAGCTAAAATTTTAAATTGCCGGTAAGTTTCAAAGCCGAAGTCGAAACGAAAGATAGAATTAATATTGTTTTAGAAATTTATATTACAGAGCGTTACCGATTAGATTCAAAGTTTATAGGAATGCTGCGTAATTCCAAGGTAAGTGTGATGTCAAATTGAAAGGAACAAAAAAATTGCGCGTACCTAATAATTGCGTTCACTTACCTTGGTAGGTGGGCCCTCTACTTTCAGTCTTGTGAGAAAATTCGTTAAAAATCGAATGTTTAATCTCACTAACAAAACTTTTCCATTTCTAATTATTTAAAAGTCTTGAAGAAACATTTTAAATTAAATTCTAGAATAATTAAACTGAATAAAAAACAACACACTCAATAAATAATAATGAATCAACGAAAGTTATTAATAATTTATTATTATCTACTACGCACTAGGTAGGTACACTACACAGCTACACACCGACTCCGACAGACTGGTTGTGATGAAAGAAGATCCTATTATGTTCAAAATCTACGACGGATAACAGTTGTTGGAGGTTGCAGGTTGCATTACCAGTTAACGCGCAAATGGGTGTGTAAAAATATTTTTAACCTAGGTACACGATATACACAGCAGCAACCTTCTTTATTCTATGGCAGCAACGTTCAGTTAGCAACAGCGAACGATTCCATTATCAATACAAAAACGTACCTATATTATATACGGCGCACTTAAAAATAACGACGGAGTTACAATACATTCCTCACAGAAATGCAGAAAAAAAATATACACCACACAAATCATCGTTCAAATGCGGCCTAATTACTTTCAAAACGTTCATGCAGACGAGGAAAATGCATTTAAAAGAATGCATCGGAAAACATGCAACTGCGCGCAACGTGGAAAATTTTTGCACGGTTCAAAACATTAAAAAAAATACTACATAATAGCCAGGGTGAAATCATATATTTTTTAAGGTTACATTGTGTCAGAAAATAAACGCCGGTGCAACTGGTAGAATAGGAAACACAACAATCCGACGACATAATACTGCGTAGAACCGCGCCGGTCACGTACGCGCCTATCCGAATCGGAATAAACAACACAGCAGCAGCAAGGCGAAACTCCGCCATTACAAGAAAAACTGATAAAAGAAACAAAAGAGCAACGATTTGTGCATAATATTCACAAGGCTGCGTTTATTCCCGTAAGGAAATTCGTAAATGGAACATTTCAAATTTCATTTAGTTCGGTACTTACCGGCTTCGCTGCTGCGTAGGCGAGCGCTCTCCAGCCAGACGGCGCGAAGCTAAATGGCGGCCGCGGGGAATACGTCGCGGATTCGAGCCGCCATTGCACGGCCGTCTCCCTCGGTCCCACAGCTGCGCATTGGGTGAGGCGAGGTAGGAAGATGTGCGTGATGTTTCGAGATAAACTTTTGTAAAGACAGTTTACACTTAACAATTCTAGGTTGCCAACAGAAGTACGGTAAATGAGGAACTCCAGTGAAAAATACTATGGCTTTAAAAAATAAGTTCATATAGACCAATAAACGCTGATTCTGAATACATAAGTTTTATTTAACGCAGAGTTTTTAAAAAAATATTAAAAACTTCATTTTTAATCGTCTCATTGAAACACGCCGTCAAGTTGGTATTATTAAAACGTGTGTGGCGTCACTGATCACCGTAAAGTCATTTATTTTTATTTTTTATTAATAAATTTATTTTTTTTGTATGGGAATGTAGGCATACAAGCCATCGTATTAATAACGTTTCATCTTATTCGTTTATTTACAAACTGTTTATAGAGAATTAGTTGTTGTGTTTATTGAAACATTATTTAGGCCTAAATAATTCAGTTTCAAAAATAAAGGTATCTCTTATTAGTTTATCTCTTTTATTGAAACTATTCTAAAACTACTGTACAAAAAAATAGTAATGTTACTTCTAGAGCCAACCTAGAGCGAATATTAGTGGATGGAAGAGAAGGGAAAGGATAACTGTACTGTCGTTAATTCAGAATCTAAACATGGTTTTCGAGAGTCCAGATCTGAATAGCAAGGTACTTTCCGACCTTTAATTCAGAATCTAAACATGGTTTTCGAGAGTCCAGATCTGAATAGCCAGGTACTTTCCGACCTTTCTCTTCCCAATATCCCCCTTCCTCCCACTCCCTTTAGCTTCACAACTCACAACATACTCTTCATTGGTAATACACATACAGAAAATAGTGACACCCTTAATAAGACGCGCATTTTATTTTAAAAACACTTTTTATCAGTTAGATAATAATGAGAAGCAAATATTTTAGTTTCAAAAATGTTAAATAATGCATCTTGGTAGGTATTTCGTTAAAAAAAACGGATGATTTGAAGTCTTTTCTTCACGCTATGTTTCGGACGTAATAATATTAAAATACTCGTAGGTTTTCAGGCTAGTTTTTATTTTAATTATTTCTTAAATGGAGTACTGGTACCTACCCTGATGTATGGCAGTGAGGCATGGAACTGGCAGAGGAAGGATGAAAGTAGACTGAACGCTGTAGAAATGAGATCCCTGAGGCGTATGTGTGGTAAAACCATGTACGATCGTGTGAGAAATGTGGAAATCCGCAAAGAATGCAAGGCTGATGTAAGCGTAATGAATAAGATCAAAAAAGGAACGCTCCGATGGTTTGGGCATGTAGAGCGAATGAACGAGGAAAGGAGTGTAAGGAGAATATATGACGCAAATGTGAATGGTAGAAGAAGTCGAGGACGCCCAAGAAAGACATGGCACGACCAAGTGAATCAGATACTTGAGTCGGGCCATGTCAAGAGTCAGAATAATAGAAGAGCATGTATGAGACGCTGTATGAATGTAAACGAGGCAAGGAATGTGTTCCAAGATCGAGTTGTTTGGCGGTCCGTCCTCTCTGCCTACCCCTGCGGGGAAACGGCGTGATGGTTAGTTAGTTTAGTTAGTTAGCCTGAGGGCCTATGTCATCTTTGGGGATGCTGTGTGGAGGGTTTTTTTATGGAAAGGAAAGAGAGGATAGTTATGAGAAGGAAAAGGGGTGGGTAGGAATCTGGGGTTCAGTATCCACCTTCAAAACATAGACAAACCTCATCCCATGAACCCAGGCACCCCTGCTAAATCACCAAACGTAGCGAGCCACTTGGGGTGACCTATGGCAGAGGCGTTGGTTATCCAATAAAGTTACCCGGGGCTGCGGTATCCATTCCCGCCTCCCAAATTATTTTGTACTTTAGATGAAAGGGTATTTTTTGTTTACTGTACCTAAACAAATTAAGTTTAAAAAAAGTAATTTTATTTTCTACCTTTTATTTTGTGTTGTTTGTGAATAATGTTTAAATAGGTAATACCTACTATTTCTTTTTTTAATATTATTTACAAAGCGATTTACGATTACGATTTCAAAAAACATAAATAATTTATTTGAAATAAGGAGTGATAATTATGTAATGTTTATTTTTAATGATTTAAAAATAAAGGCTGATTGATTAAGGTTGACAATTTTTTTCCACGAAAACATGACCTTATATGGAAGTTTCGGTTTCGGTTTCGGTTTCGGCCGTAAAAACTGGTTTCGGTCGGACACTAATTTATTATAACTGAAACCGAACAACGTAAGATTTCAATCAGTGTGAACACAGCTTTAGCAGAGACAGTACGACTCGCGATTACAAAACCAACCGGGTCTGCCCAAAAAAAATTGCTTTCGGATCAAAGCGGATAACACGAGCAAAAAGAGACATATTTCTACGGGAAAAATTAATCACCAAACGAACGTTGGTCGAACCTTTTTTGGGAAGTGGCCAGTACATTCACAGTCTCGCACTGAAACTACCTGAGATCGGTTGAAAGGCGGGAATTAGAATACGAGTAGAAAGGCGCAAGATCAAAGAAGAAAAATTCTTGCATAGGTTTGTGCATAAATTGTTCTTTTTGTTAAGTGGATGTATTTTAAAAGATTGAAAGTGAAAACGCGTTTAGGAGCCCGGTTTTGCGACGCAGTTTTACAAAAATAACGTCGTAGTACGGGGATTGTCGTGCCTATTGAGTAAATTATCAGCGTTTCGGCACTTGGCAACAAAATTTTACAAAATATCAACAAATTCAAGAGCCGTTGAAAGAACGGACTAGCTTTTTTTACTTTGTTGTTAGTTTTGTTTGTTTTAATAGTTTTGTCTATATTGATAATGCCCTTCGAGTGCAATGAGGTCGTAGTAACTAAATGCATCATTTATTGATGAAGTTGGTCATTTTTTGAAAAGCGTCATGTATTTATGAATTATTATCGAACATAGAATAATTAAGTAGGTTATACCTTACAACATAAATACGATACCTTACCATACCTTACAACATAAATACGATAGGGAAGTGTTTCATAATCCAAAAGTCTCATCATTGTGAAAATTTCATTTCGATCAAATGGATACAATGTCAAACAGCCAGAGAGTTAGAGAGGCAGGCACACTGGATACTATTCAAATCTACGAGGAAAGCTTTTCTAATGTGAGGGGGGGGGGGAGATGGAGAAGAGGAAGGTTGAGGTAGGTACTTGACTATTCAAACATGGTCACTAAACATGGCTTAAGTCATTTTCAAGAAACGTTTCGATTCTAAATGGTGACCTTTCACCATCATTAATCATGACTGAGAGTACCTACCTACCTAGTTGATTCAAATTTTGGATGCCTGTCCCACTTCCAATCCCATCACATAAAAATATTGCCTAAACATTCTATGCAGCCGGGGCCGGGGGTGTGGCTACCGAAGAAACCAGCTAGGAAGGTACATCAGTACGTTCGTTAACAATAACTAGCAGATAAAAACCCGCTTCCGAGCTTCTTGCTGTTATGTCTCGCAAACGGCTTTTTGATGGCTTCGCCCAATTTAGTAAAGTTCCCTGATAATAGAATTTTGCCCCAGTGTAGGTAGTATGTACAGCATCAATTATTGCAATGGGTGCAAAAAATTTCTTATCACATGCATAGGTATATAATAACCATTTGTGAATTCCTACGAAATGGGTAGGTACATGTAGGATAACTTTCTTCGTTTGAAATTCACTGGACAAATGTAATACACTTCCATTAACTAAGAAATTTACTGCCAATAAAAACTCGAGAAATTAAAGAACGTCGCCAAAATTGTGTATTTTGACATAAAAATCGACTTTCTCCCCCCTAACCTCTCCTGTAGCAATTTTGAACCAAATCGGTTCGAGAGCTTCGAAAATTCAAGATTACCATTTATATAAATATATCATTTTAGATATATTTTTTGTTGATAGGCACAAACAACACAATAGGGGCCCCTGCCCGGGCGGCATGCCGCGGCAGTTTTAGGGGGCGCCAAAATCGAAATTTATATGTTTGATTGAAAAAAAACAACTTGATTCACAAAGCGCCTGGCATCCAGCGCACGTCTATCGATTATTCATTCGATTTTAAAACGCCCAGTAGGTTTTTGAACACATCCTACGTTGATTCATGAACGCATCCTAAGTCGAATTTGAACGCATGCATAGTGTACCTCATAGGTTCTCAACGTGGACGATAACGCCCCCCTGTGGGCATTTGAGACTGCAGTACTGCATTTGAGGGGGCAGTAGAAGACCCAGAGAAAATTAGGGAGCCTTGATATGTCACAGTGAGGGCTTGGGCAGGTAAAAAAAATATTATCTACAAAAGACAAAAAACACGCTAATCACGTACTAATAAAGAAAAATAAATTTTAATATTGGTTAATTTTTGTTATCATTTTTATCACGTGTGCGAAAATTCACATACATATTTCATTAGTTCGGGAAGTGGGCGAAAATTGAACTGAAAGATTCCCTTACATTCAGGGTAAGCCGCCATCAAATTTCTGCCCGGTTTGAAAAACTCATAGATCCGAAGCTAATGTAGATAAGCCAGTTTCATGCTTGTAGCATGCTCTCTTGCTAGCATAATATGCTATATATATTATATTATGTCAGTACCATAAAGGTCCTACGCATTTCCCAAACACCTAAAAACGTTTAGGTACCTAATTTGCAATTAATTGGTTAAACTAATATACCTAGGTACCTACCATAATGTAAAAAAATATAGATTATAAAACATATTGCATATTTCATAAAAGAATCTAATACAAGTCATGCGAGAATCTTATTGGATTCTCTATTAGTAAAGTACCTATGTGAAAAAACATAATTTTTTGGTAAACTTACGGAGTGACGATTTTTATAAGAATTTTTTTACTGAATCTTTATTACCACATAACACAACCTACTTGCATTCGGTTCGTTAGAAAACATGGAATTTAAAATTTCAACAAACATAAATATTTTTTTACATTTGAGCTCCACACAGGAGGCCCGGAGGAACTTTATCCCCTCAGGGCCTACGTCAATTTGGATACGGGTCGGGTAGGGGTATTTATTTATTATTAGTTTCAATAGAAAGGTTTGTACATGTTTGTATAATGTATAGTATAAGTATAGATTCTTTTTTTTTCACAGACCTCCTCACTAGGATTTCCTGTTCTGAGGTGGCCTGTAGTTTTTTAAAATATTTGTTTTTGGTTATGGATTGTATCACCGCGCCGGGAACCATACATTGGATAACCAACACCTCTGCCATAGGTCGCCCTGTGGTTCGCTACGTTTCGTGACTTAGCGGGGGTGACCGGGTTCATAGGTCAGGTCTTGGCGGCGGATGCGTTTGCTCACCTGCTGCGGATCCAGAGACTGGTTGAAGGGATGGATTCATTCGTCCGTCACTTCCGGACAAATTGACCCCCAGATTCCTACCCACCCCTCATACCTTTTCCTTCGCAGAATTTCCTACCCTTCCTCTCCTTAAAAGACCCTTTACACAGGATCTTACGATGACAAAGGACCTGAGGGAAATTATATTCCTCAAGGCCCCCTGTGAGAAGCTAATTTATCAAAAAAAACTTGGCTTATTGTAGACCCACCAGATCAAATTCTTGATTCTCTCTGTCCAAGAGTCGTGTGTCCTTTTAATATGTACGGCTTATAAAAAGCTCGTTAACCCTGGAAAGATAGTCTGCGTAAAATTTACGCATGCGTTTTAGAATTATTGCTCTCTCGTTATAATCAGTGCGGATCCGTCGCTGCAGTGTTGCCAACAGTTAGCTATGCTAAATTGCTAGACATCTTACAAATGTTGCTAGATTGCCAGTTTTTTTTACCCCAAAAAGTTGCTAGAAGTAGCTAAACGTTACAGTAAGTAGATAAGGGAACGTACCCATACTACGTGACCAACTTTTTGCAATTTTTAACCCCCCCCCCCCCCCCCCAATCTTCTAAATTCTGACAATCGTTTTATTTCCAGGTTTTATTTGGATAAAACAAAACAACACAAGGTAGAATAAGAGTAGTGCGTACTATTTTGGTTGTATTCTGTCTGTCGTAGCTAGCTAGCGCACAGAAAAATATTACAGTGCCACAAAGTTATCTGTTCCGGTGGTGGTGTCGCTAGTTGTGAACAAATATGTCATAGAAATATCAAAGATTGTGGCACTGTACTCCAAAAAGGGAGAGCTAGTGCAGCAGGAAACGGGGATTTTCCGGCTAACGCCACTTATACCATAGCGTCTATGACCATAGAGTCGCGTTTGTTTTTTTTTTTAACTATACGACATAGCGTTTTATGTTCTCTCATGACGAAATCGAAATATCAAACAATGACGAAAAGTTGCTATAAAAAGTAGCTAAAAAGTTTAGCTACAAGTTTCATTAAAATGTAGCTGTCTGACATCAAATAATAGCTAGATCTAGCTATAAAGTTGCTAAGTTGGCATCACTGCGTCGCTGTGCTTTTTCAGACATCTCACTCCAGGGGCGTAAAACTTGGCTTTAACCTTGAAACTGACAGGAGTGAACCAAATTCTTATAGATAAAGCTGAATTTTATTATAGATAGGTCTAACTTTAAACGTCAAATTGCGTCATGCGATTATCAAACGAATTTGAATTTGTGTTGTTGACATCGCCATGGGCATATTTCATTTAAAAATCGTTTACAGGAATTCCAGAGGTGGAAAAATGTTTCAAATGTGTCCGCAATTGATCCAGAAATCAGGTAATTACATGAGACATTAACATTCAGCTTAATTTATATGTAAATCTATTTGAGGTTAAATGACATATTGATAAAATATTCTTTCAATTTTACTTTAATAAGTATAATTGTAATACGTACGCCTCGTACGTCATACATATGTCTGTTAATGTTATATTATCGTTAACACAAGCTTATGGGTCCGAGTGGTTAATGTTTCACAAATATTGTTTCAGAAAATGTTCCAGACTTTGAATGATTTTGGAGCTTTACGTTAGGAACACCTTATAACATTGTTTGGCAGACCATAACACCGTTAATGGCAGGTAAAATTAATAATGCTACTAATTTATATGTTCATATGAACAGAAGTGAGAATACTTTTCCCTTGTGATAAACAAAGTATGTCATCACAAGGGAAAAATACTGTATATTCTGTTCACAAACTTTGTTTAATGTGATATATTTTTTTCAGAACACATGATGCGGTTTTTACCGTGAGATGGCTGAAATGGGTCCCCGATGAAGGTATAGGTACTCTGTTTAATTTCGGTTGAAAGGAAATTTAGAATATGTAGATTTTTATTTCATTCTACAAGAACTGTACGGTGACTGCTGGAAAGGAAAAATGGCTAAAACGCTATATAGATGTGACATTGAAGATGAACGTATATAAACAAACAATACAGCTATTGTTTATGTTGATCTTTAATGTCACAGCTGTATGACGCTTTAGCCATGTTTCCTTTCCATTCCTTTGTCGATATTCTTTTTCAAACCATTTTTCAATTCATCGAATTCACCGAACCAGTGTTTTTATGTGCTATTATCGATTGTCTTTCTGAAAATAAAAAGAATTTAAACATGTACCCCCGAGTTATCATTTTTCAAGCAGAAAAATGTAAATTCGTCGTAGAAAACCAATCATTATTTGAAAATGTTTTCCTTTTATAAGGAGTTCATATTTCAAGTATTTTAGGTTTTTTACAAACGGTTGAATTTTTGATTTCCTCAGGATAACAGGTTTCCATCTGACAAAGCTCCTTGCTGAGGAAATGAGCTTTAAAAATTATGTAAAGCTCATTCCCTCGGGCTTTGTCAGATGGAAGGTTGTTTTCTTGGGGAAACTAAAACATTTTTCTGCTTTCAAGCATTTTTATTTTTAAATAATTTATTTGGCTAATGAATTAATAAAGTAGGTCCAATGCGATTATATTGTCTATGGTGGCAAATGGCCTTGAACTTCCTCTATGTTATTAAGACAATAGTCTTTGGTGGACCATTTTATTTTTGGTTAAGTTGGTGACAGTGATGACGAAATTTCTAGTATGGAGAAGGCCCGAAGATATCGATCTAGGGATTGGTTTATTTATGTCTCACTCGCTGCTTGGACCTTCCGTGGAGCGCGTGCGTCGCTGAGGTAGGTGTCACCAGTTTTGAGATATAACGACCGCAAGAGTCAAAAAGCATAATATTAATACGTTCCAAAGCTGTTTTGATTGATTTTTATAAAACTATATGTTAGTATTAAATATAATATATCTTAAATATTCAGTACGTTTGTCAAAATGGCTGATTTTTAGTAAGAAATAAGTGATTTGAGAAAAATAAACATATAAATAATTATAGTTTTGTTGATTATTGAAGAAGTTTCGCGTTTCGTTTTTTTTTTATAAAAAATAAATATATATTCATAAATTGTTGTATTTCTTATGTCATTAGTTTGTAAAAATATAATACCGATTGGTTTATTCAAATCAATTAACAAAATAAAATATTACAGCTATGATTATCTTTCTAGGGTTAAATAATCAATAAGCCGCCGCATTTTTAAGCACGGATTATGGAAATAAGACTTCATTTCAACAATTACTAGGTACAAGAAACAACTATTTACGTACACAAAATTATTAGTTTAGGTAAAAGTAATACATACGTATTTAGTTTGAAACGAAAGATCGAAAATGTCAAATCCATATTAAAAAAGGCAATGGAAACTTCTAACTTTGATTGAATGAAAATCGAATTTTAAACCGATGTTTCTTTTGGTAAGTTAAAAAGTAGGTAAGTCAAAATCCGCGTCTATTAAAATTTTGTGTATCGGTATGCGGCGGCTTGCAAAGACGTTACATACTTGCGGCTTGTGGATTATTTACCCTTGTAATATGGATGTGGATAAAACAAACAAAAAATCTAATTTTTTCAATGGAAGTTTCCTTTTTGAATTTCAGTGTTTATATAGCGACATCTGTCGGAATAGGTGTGAAGTTTACATTAGTTCTAGTAGGAATCTACTTTACCATCCAGAACTGCATGACAGACAAGAACAAAATATTGACAATAAAAATACCATAATGACATTGGCAAATGGCTACCTTTATTATGAAATAATGTATCACAATTTCTCATCAAAATAAATAAGCGTGTGATGATATTTATGCACAAAACATCCGGAAACACATCCAAGAATCTAATAAAAACATGGCTTGAACCAAATTCGCGTGAATTAGAACATGCAAAACATTGTTATTATCGTGGCGGACATATTTAGCACATTGTGAAATAACAAACTTAAAAATGATATTAACAATTGACAACATTTGCTTACCATTTGAATGTCTTCATCGACAACGGCCATGGCTTCGTAACTCATTTTTAGCGATAATTAACGATTATTTTAATGCAAAAACAATACTTATTATGAACGAACAACTCTCGCTGATGACACAACGTGTGTATGTTTACAAACTAGGCAAGGACATTCAACTGACGTCATAGATTTTGTCTTCTTTCGAGAAATAGGAATAAAAGGGAGCTATTAAATTTTCAACCTTCGTAAAAAGGTACTAGTCATAACGTACAGAAAAATCCTAAAAAAATAAACTTTTTGAAGTGTACTAAAACATCAACTTGACCGCGTCCAGCCAACTCCATAGAGAAATATTTTATAGAGCTCGTCGTTTCACGCGACTCAATATTCATATGTTTGTTTTACACCAGCATAAAAATAAATTAATTTTCAAATTTCGACATAAAAAAATTGAATAGTAATATTTAACCCACGTTCAGCTATTTTCATTTGATTTATGGACAAATATTAAATTCAGACTTTGCCCTAATCATTTGCCATACTCAACATAATACATAGTCAATAACAAATCTTGTGTACAAAAATTTAGATTACATTATAATAAATTATACTTAGAACTATTGACAATTATAATCTATTTCCACGTGTATCAGTGTACCTACTCATTTACTAATCTTATTATGACTTCAAGGTTGTTTAAAAATAATAATGTGTTGAATCAATGGAACACGGTACCGCAATAAAATGTTAAATCAATACATTGGTAGTTATTAGGATTTAAATACTTACAACCCATCATATGATTGTTTCTTGACAAGAATGTATTGAAAAATATTTTAAAATTAATGACAATCCATTGGGGTATAAAACATAGATGATTTTAATTTTTCCAAGAATGGTTTTAACTTTGTGATGGGTGATGGCATAATTTATAATTGAATAGACAAATAACTTTGTTTAGCATATCGCTTTATTTTTATATACAATCTGGTTGTGTGTAAAAATTAGGCGACATAAACAGAGTTATTTGTCTTTTTATAAAAATAGATAATCTTTCCATAAGCAATAAAAATAAATGTAAAATTTTTAATCGAGACAGGACATTTAGCATCTGTGTCAATGGCTATCTAATGCTGCGAATAAACAGGAAAAAACAGCTCGAAACGCCGCTTCTTCGCTCCTTTCCCATAATTCATGGTTCGACTCAAGGTGTTTTTTCTCCTGTTTATACGCAGCATTAAGACCACAACATTTCTCTATACGACAAGGGTGTAGTTATAGCAATCACAAGGGGGGAAGGGGTTCGATCTTGGGGAGGTGAAAGGGAAATGGGAGTGGTGGGAGTTAGAAAATATGTAAAGTTTTTTGTACTTCTGCACACCATAACTTATTATTTACATCCTTTCAATAAAAAAGGTGGTGCAAATAATATTGTTATATATTCCAGCTACTTTTCGCTTACATCATAATACGCAAAAAGTAGAAGGTAAAATACTCAATATCAGGTTATTCGTGGCCCGGGAATTTTTGTCTTTCTTTTAAAAAAAGTTATACATTCACATGTAGGAAACACTTTTGTGTGTACACATTTTATAACAATTAGAATCAAATAATGTAGTTTGCATACCACTTTGTTGTAGATATTTATCTTTAATATATAAAACCAACCGGTTTCGATTCAACCTGAACCTTCATCTATTTTTTCGGTTTTAAAAAACGTTACGGTGTATTGATAAGTAACGTAGAAAATGGATTGAGTACATAAAGTTTGGGGGGAGGGGGGGGGGATTACAACAAAATGGCATTAAAGAATAGAAGTGAAAAATTTAAGCATGTAGACATTTATGGGGGATATTTAACCGTCTCCAGAGGGCCATCAGGGGGGACTCCATTCAGGCAACCATGGCAGTGATGATGGTATTCTAGGATTGGCATAGTCTACGACGTGAGCTTCCGTGAGCCTTGGCGGAGAAGTGCTCTGAAAGAGTGCCCTTGTTCCTTAAGGAATATTTCTGTGGTGCTGCAGTGTCTCTGTAGGCGGAATAGATGGCGATAAGCGTTATTGTAAACCAGGGATGTGCAGAATTTCTTAAATAGCATTCTATTGGCCAGGGATGTGCAGAAAGCCTTGAATAGCATTCTATTGACCAGGGATGTGCAGTATGCCTTGAACAGCATTCTATTGACTTTTGTACTGCAAAAGAGAAAAGCCTTGGCAGATAATGTCATCTTTGGTATCCTAAGGGTAAATCTTGTGTTATCTATATCAATGCCAAAACCTGATTCAATGCCATTGCCAGGCATAGCACAATGTTAAATCAATAAGTCGTGTTTATTCCAATCTTACAAATTGTCCAAAATATTTTGTTAAATCATGAAGATGATCTTGAACAGGTCCGACTCTCTGAAATCAAACGAGAGTTTCAACCATGAAAACGAAATCGAAACCCTCAAAACAGAACTGGAAAATGAAAAGATATTTAGGTAGGTAATCCTTTTTGCATAAACTATACCTAAATTTTAAACTTTTACACTAGTACAAATAATGCGCACAAGAAACTCCCAGATCTTTTGTCAAATCATGAGGAGCGATAAAACCAAATTTACCCTGGATAATCCTGGAGGTGATTTATTTTAATACCTGAAGTACGTGGAGAAAGAAGAGAAACGCACACCTCGTGGCTTCAAAACCTATGTGACTAGTAGGAGTGCAGTTTGGTTGAGTTGCTGCAGTCTGAGGGGTGAAGATTGCCCTGATGACAGCCAACCTTCGGAACGAAGGAGAATTCGAAGAATTATAAACGTACAAAGATTTTCAAATTGTAATACATACTTTCATTCTTCATTACCATACTATCGGTTGAATACGTAAGTTGTCGACATCCTTCACATCAAAAACATAAACCATTATTAACAATATCCTTAAATTATTACCATTAATTTATGATTTATTCTATTACTTATATATCAAAATCTGGACTACATGGAATATTCAAACATAATCCATGAAAAACTGCAAGTATTTTAGCTTCCTTACACTTATAAGGAAGTTCATTTTACATTTTAAAACCTTTATAATGAATACAGTTCTGTGTTCCCGATAAATATGTTTTGGGAAATCTTAAATCGTTGCAGTTTCTCGTAGGATAGCCATGAACAGCACTATTAATAGTAACACTTTTTAACATGTAATCCGGTAACATTTTTTTAAACTCGTAAATAAATACTAGGATATTACATACTAAATGTTGCCTTACACTAAGCGCATTGAGTTGGAATTGCATTTTTTTAATCCTAATGTACCTGCCACATCACAATATAGTCCTCATCCTTCTGTATTACAATATTTCCATTCTTTGACTTGTGTTTTATTGCTCACAAAAATTACACTTGTGCATAAATTAGGTGGGAGCTACAGTGGCGCTTCTTTGTGGCAATAACCATTATCCTTTGCAAGATGAATATCTTCTGCTTGATGTGGTGGAGGAGAGTTGGTTATCCAGCCAGTTGATAGCATCGGGAGTCACTTGGATCAGTACAGATGTGCCTCCGGGAAACTGACGAAGGAGACATTTTTGTACGATCTATGAATATGTCCACATTCACACAATTCAGAATCTTTGTGGCCCATCAGCGACTGCTGTGCATGCACCGGATACAATTTAGTGAGATCCACGTGTTCTGAGGGAGAGAAAACCCTAATGAATTTAATCAATTTTTCTTTTGTTTTAATCGCAATAAATTATATATTCCAGAGACAATGCGAAATACCGTAATAGTGAAATTGAAAAAGCGATTTCGAAGATTCAAGAACATCTCCAGCAGGAGGATTTTCCTTGGGACCAAGATGATGAACTTAAAAATGTGCAAATAAAGATGGAAGAACTAACCGAAGAAATCAGGAAACTCAATGACGAGTTGCCCGAACTGAAGAACAAACTAAAGAACGCAAAAGCCTGTGGAAAAGGTAAGAAAACTTGATTAATTTTGTAAAAGCATCATGATAATAAGAAAAAAAGGGAAATGTAAGATGGTAGTGCACAACCAAACTGCATGGACTATCAAAGAGGCAGAACCAATGAAAGTTACATGTCCAGTGAAAAAATGCGGGGTACCGCTGATGCAATGCTAGATGCGATTTGAAGTAGTATGGGTGAGTGATGTTGGTGCACGCATTATGCTCATGGTTTCATACTGATTTTGATTCATTTCCCTTGTTTCAATTATCTATGGCACCATCACATTTCACTGTTGTGATATTTAATCCGACAATCGCGTACATACGAGTTGTCTATTTTGTCTATGGACAAGTTTGTGACAAATGTGTATGACTGGGCAAGACCCAGGAACATGATGAATCTAATCTCCAACTGATGACTGAATTACAACTTCCGTGGCCGAGTGGTTAAATCCTCGGCTACAAATCCAGAGGTCGCGGGTTTGAATCCGAGCAAGCATATTAAAAAAAAGTTAATTGTCAAAATAATGTACATTGTGAATAAAAGAGCTCTTCAAAACAAAATGTGTATTTCTTTTAACTTTAAATACAAAAAATATGTAGTATATTTATCACACATTCTAGAGTGGTCAGTGTTCCTAGTATGATCCACCATTCAGAATCTAAACTTGGCTTGAAATAGTTTTAGCCATGTTTGGTGACCAGATCTGAATAGTCAGGTATTCCAAAGAACTTACCACAACACACGGAGGTCATCATTGATGAATAAAAAAATTGTACAATTTTCGATGATAATGTAAAAAATACACACTTTTATTAATATCTTTCATTCTTTTTTCATGTGCACCTTTTTTCGCTTTATTAATTTAGCTATGTTCTGTAAAATATCCAATCGGGCGAAATAAATGTTTGCTAATTACAAACTTTCTTTACAACAAACCATTCATGTTAATAATAATATCAACAAAGTTACATCACACTGTAACTACTTTCATAGCACCTTAAGGACTATCTTACATACCTTAAAAACTATGTTTACGGACTACGCTTGAGTGTACTCGTGTGGCTATTAAGTGCGAAAATTCCCACATCCGAAATAACTCGGGCTTTAACTAAACCAAACTTTGCCTACAGAAAAGACCACTCCCGAATAACTCAGGTGAAAATAAATACGATTTATGGTTTGTGGAAGTGAGACAAAAGACAGCTGCGATGATTCAAACGAGATACCACTCCCCCCTATCCTCCAAACTCCACAAATCGGGTGACATCACGCGGTGTTAGTATTAACGCAGAAAAAATGTTTTTTTTACATTTTTCAATGATTATTGAAGGGGTTAAAAAACTTTTTTTTAACTATTATTAAACTTACACATTTTGAATGTCTCTCACATTCAATTATTATGATATGTAATATATGTTTCTTATTATACTTCTGAACAACTTACCTGTGTGTAATAATGTACATATGTATGCCTTCAAGGCGTTAATAAACAAAACGATAATTTCTTTTGCAGAGTGCAAAATGAAGCACGATGATCTCAATATCAATCTGGACGCCATGAATGAGGTACCTTCCTACATTTTTACTTATTTTAACATATTGACAGACACTTGCCCCACAAATAACATCTGTGTACGTAGAATTTCAAACAAAGCTCGGTTTTGAATTCAAGAATTTGTCACAGGAGGTTGCCACTTACCACAGCAGCTCGCATGTGGAAGTTTTTTCCCTAGGTATAAGTACTACGGATTAATAGAATTTAAGTATCTCATCTCATCCCAGTCCCCTTTTGTTACTCGAGGAAGCAGCAGTTCAAAAATCGAGCTCCGAACAGTGCATCGTGTTCCGAACAGATTATTTTCTAATCAGTATTCGCGTCATCTGGTTCTTTTGTTTCCTTCCATTCTTTATTTCGTTCCATCAATTTCCAAACTAAAACAATTTTCATGGTCACAAAAACAATATTGAGCTGGCTCTTTCAAAGCAGTGTTGTGTTTTTCATTTTTAACTAAATCCAAGCCTGCAGACCCCCCCTTATACATTGACTTTCCACATCCTACCTTCCTCACTATTGACCTACGCACAAGATTCTTGATTCGATGTCTACACTTCACTTCTAACTTGCCACCGTGGGTGCGACAAAAGCACAACTGGAAGAAATCTTGGCAAAAAATCTAAGGTGACGAGGTCCAGACTCTCAACTGCTCTACACCTAAAGCAATTTGGAAGTGAAGAAGATATCTCCGCCTACACCTCAAATACTACAACAACCCTCACTATGTCTCTGACCTCCGTCTCCACTTCCACCTTAACCTCTGCTCCTTTTCTAACAACTCCCACCTCTTTGACAACCGCCTCCAGCTCAACATCAACCGCTCCATCCTCTTCCTTAAACTCATTCCCCCGCTATGGGTGACTTCAGCTCACAAAAAACGAAGGGCGTGCACTTTTCCTCCTCCGTCCACCGAAGTAATAAAATCTTCAAATCGTTTCTCCGCCCTTGCTACAGACGATGAAATTGCACCACCGCCAGTTCTAAATTCCGAGTCTGACTCCACCGCAAATATAACCGATACCAAAAAAACGAGGCCTATTAAGGATCCCTCCAATTTTCATAAAATCAGAAAAAAAATGGAGCCTCCAGGAAAAGCGCCTCTTGAACGCTGGGGATAATATAATAAACAACAGGGGTGGTCCTAAATACCGGTGACTCTACCAGCTTCCGGCTGGCTACAACCCAAAAACAGTTTTACGGTAAATAACCTTACCATATTAAAAATACGATTTCATGATAACATACCTTACTGCACAAAAATAGTTTTGATGGTAAATATCCTTACCGTATAAAAAAGACGGTTTCATGGTAACATACCTTACCGTGTAAAACAGTTTTTATGATAAATAATCTTACCATATAAAAAAACGGTTTCATGGTAACATACCTTACCGTATAAAAACAGTTTTTGTGGTAAATAACCTTACCATATAAAAACAGTTTTTTTTTAAATAACCTTACTGTTTAAAAAAGACGGTTTTATGGTAATAAACCTTACTGTAAAAAAAACGGTTTCCTATGGTAAATAGCTCCTACAGTTTTTGATCAATCGTTATCAAACTCAGCACATAGTTTCATTATATAAATCCTAAACAATATCTTTATTTTTTATAATATTTTTATGGCATATAAAATGTACAAAAGAATGGTAAAAAATCAATTTCTCAAAAAAATATTAATTTTCGATTTTTTTGTAAGGAGGAGGTTCAAATAGAAGAAACACTTAAAAAAAGTAAATTATTTTGAAAAATTGAGTTTGAGTGAAAATTGTGATCTCCAGGAGTTACACAAATTGTCCAGCCGGATGGCGACTTACAATGCGCAGCAGCTGATATTTCCATTATTTTTTGAGGAAAATACTTGAAAATTTTAGAATATAATGTTGAATGTATGGGTAAAATGACTCCAAAGTATAAATAAAATATATATGTCTTACAAAAATCATGAAAATCACTAAAAATACGCTGTCCTACACCTATTTCCACCCTTAAACGCTCGTTCGCCGCGTGTAATAAAGATAGACCACTGCCAAAGCATTTTGGATGGTTGGGCATTGAACGATACAAATCCGCTGGGCATCTAAAGAAACGTCTATAGAAAACTCTATCTGTATGACTTTTTTTTATAATCATACACAAACTTAACAGCTTACCAAAGCGAGCGAGCGCCGCCCCCTGAACTCTGCCGCCCCTAGGCCGCGGCCTATAAGGCCTATTGACAAATCCAGGACTGCATCAAACAAACAATTAAAAAAACCAAAAACGCTGCTGCAGCACTTTACCCGCTTTTACATTATAACAGTCAAACGTCGCCACAGAATAAAATTCTCATTTACAAATCAAATTTGCTACCCATCTTGATCTAAGCCGCCCCAATTTAGGCCACAAGCAATTCTAAGAGTCTAGAAACCTTCCAAAATGTCTTGCATAAAAGATTCACCAAAAGCCCTTGGTTCGTCCGAAATAGCATTATTAATTCAGGCACGAAAATCCCTCCACTTAAAAAACACATAATAGACCTAGCCAAAACATTTTTCTCCAAACTTGCTTTAAATCCGAACCCAAGCATCTCATGTCTCGGGCAATCAAGTCCCTTCCATACTTCATCCACCTTGATGCAAACATCCATCCATCCTTCATCCACACAGATAAACATATGCCCTTCATCTTGCCCAAGGTAGCCCAAACATCGGGTAAAAAAAAATCCGTCAGGTGACAGTACTACAGTTTGCAAGACAAAGGGGTTAATTTCTCCCTGCAACTTGCCAAAATATAATTTAAGTATCTTTCCGGATATGGAGAGATGACATATGGCGTCATTGCCTGTCACGGTTACTTCAACTCGGTGATTAGCTGTCACTGGATCACAGTGGATCCGAGGAACTGGCTATTTTTGGAACCAGTTCTTATCGGAATTTAAAATGGTTAACTACTCTCAAACTGGGCGAAGCCGAACTAAAAGCCGACCACAGGGCCTAGCAGCAAAAACCTGCGGAGTGTGTTTTCAACTGCTAGTTCTTATGATTGTCTTAATGTTATGTGTTACATCAAATGTAAAAATTGGAAAAAAAAACCGAGGTATGTGATTCGACACATGCTTTCACATGTGTTTTGTGAAGACGATGAAAAACAGTTATAAAAAATGAGTCGTTCAATTTCTATATCCGCTATATCAACTTTCACTGATTTGGAGAAAACTACAAAAAACTGTCACATCTCTAGCGTAAATAAAAAATTCCATTTTTTATTTTTATATAATGAATTGGAGTAATATACATTCGAAAAGTTTTAATTTTTCAATGTATGTCTAGAAATATTGAAATAATTTGGATAAATAAAATGGATACAGCGGATTTTGATACTCACTTCGTGATTTGTATGGAATATAGAGGTTTTTGAAACTCAACTGACCTGAGGGGCGTGTTACTACACCCACCATCTTGGCAAAATAACTGCTCGTGATTGGTTGAATTCCGATATAGCGGGTTTTGAAAGTAACTTCTTGAATGATATAGCGGGTTTTGTTTCTCACTCGCAGTTTTAACATGGTTTTTGGTCGTGATAAGGGTGGTTTTGAAACTCAATTTTAGGTTAGTCTTGTTCCTAGCAAAAATATGAACAAGATGTCATCCTCAGATTAAAAAATATAGCGGGTATTGAAATTATAGGACTCAAATGATCATTTTCGCGTGTGACACTATCAAGTTTAGAAGTGTTCGCATTGTGATACAAATCAACAGGCTAATTACTACTGCAATACAAAACTTCCCAGTTCGTTGCATCGTATCGCATCCCTGACTAAAAGACATAACGTACATTATGTCATATCACATCCCCTCTAGAACGATTATGTACGTTATGTAAATTACATTATGTTATAATCTCATTAGAATCTGTTAACGAAGAAATGACTTATTTTGTGCATTTAAAAATAAATTGTGTGTTACAGGTGGATCTTTTGAAGACAACAAAAAGATTGGAAAGGATGAGAACTGATTTGAAAAGTGCCCTTGTGGGAAAAGAGTGGAGTCTGGATAACGAATCAAAGGTAAAAGATGCAAATAGAATAATACTCTGAAATCATAAGATTTGAAAGTAAGTACTTAACTCTCCCACAGCCGACTGGGGCTGAAGGTAGCCCCAAAATTACAATGCTTCTTATATTTATCTACTTAAATACATGAAATATGTTTTTAGTATTTTAGATATTCCCGCGCAAAGGATTAATACATAATGTGATGTTTAAAAAAAAATGTGAAAAAGCCTTTGATCACAGGAAAAAATATATTGTCAAATATAGATAATATTACCTGCCCAACAAATAACAAAAAAAAAACCAAAATAAAAAAGAATTTAACCCGTCTGCTTGGTTCAATATATTCGCACCTCACAATCCGGAAGCCTCAGGTTTACGCGAAAATTCTGAAACCGTCACTTTGGATCGAGATTGTAAATTATCCATGCAAGATAGCTTTCATATTTCAAAGACAATAAGAAGCATTATTTTGTTCTCTTTCTGGTTAAAAGAAAAAATACATATGTTTGCATGAGAGGAGGAGAGATATATAGCTTTTAAAACGTAAGGTCGCTCGGGATGTTTTTGGTCTTATGAAAGTATAACGCGATTACGTGTTTTGGGATGTATTTATTCCTAAACAAGCAGACGGGTTAAATGGTTTAAAGCGTCATCGGCCGACCCACTTGGTTCGGATGTTATATTTGCCATCTTGGCCTGTCGAGAGTTAAACACCTGCCTATTTTTATAAACCGTATAATTTATGACCCAAAAATTTTTTTTTTATTTGTGAAGACAATATTAGTGACACTCAATCGAAAATTTGAAATAGAAAAAGTCAAATCTAGATTAATCTTTTTATATAATTTCAACCCGTCTGCTTGGTTCAATATATTCGCACGTCACAATCCGGAAGCCTCAGTTTCGCTGGTAAATTCTGAAACCGTCACTTTGAATCGAGATTGTAAAATATCTATGCAAGATAGCTTTCATATTTCAAAGACAATAAGAAGCATTATTTTGTTCTCTTTCTGGTTAAAAGAAAAAATACATATGTTTGCATGAGAGGAAGAGAGATATGTAGCTTTTAAAATGTAAGGTCACTTGGGACGTTTTTGGTCTCATGAAAGTATAACGCGATTGCGTGTTTTGGGATGTATTTATTATATAATGATAAATCGTTTTTAAAAACTTTCTCAGGCTAGTAGGTAGAGTTGTTTCATCATTTTAAGATCCTCGGTTATAGGATGGTTCATACTAACCTCATTCAAAAATACATTAATTTATTTAAGGGTACCAATTTCGAATAATAGGTATAGCTGTAGTCATCCAGATGCAGAAAGGCTGTGGTAATTCAAAATAGCCACCCTCGTGGTTAAGTGGTCAGAATACTTTTCCGTATCACAAAGTTTATGAATAATATTGTTGTGTTCACACAAACAGTTCTCAAACTCGTCTTGGGAGGAGATTACTTCTTGGGAAAGAATAGAGTTCTTTTATGTTAATCTGGGATTTGGTAACTTTTGTGGTGACTACGATAGTCGGCCTAACTGGAAGCTGGCTAAATGAGATCTGAATTGAGTGAGCTACCCAGACCCTTGGCAACTTGGTGCCCAAACTCCAAACTAAACTAACCGCCAAATAGCGGACTTTCGGGACAGCTCTTAGCACTGCCCTCTATGTGACAAGCTCGGAATCTTTTAGATATACCACAAATATTTTAATATTCACAAAGTTTATAATAAATAATCCCAAATAGTCGCCATGCAGATGCAATCTTGTGGAATAATCATCTGAATCTTTTCTTCTGCAAGTTTTATAACATCATCCATATTCAAATTTACATTATGTGATGCTACCAAACCTTTGATAAAGGCTTAAATTTTGTCAAATGATGACATGGTGGGAACCTAAGTTCTGCTTGTCCACACTGAGATATAATTATGTCAATTTTATATACATATGTTATCTTCAGGCGAGATTAATGCAGTAAACACGAGGTTGTATAAAAGTTGCTAGAATAAAGACTTCATTTGTGGTGTCTTTATTTTAGCAACTTTTGTCTATTTCGTGTGAGAAGGAAGAGGACGATCGACGATCGTCGTATGAGCTCTCGCTGGGACTATTATACATTCTTAATTGAATTTGTTGGCTCAATAATGTCTAAGAACATTTTGTATTTCTTTTTAGATGTACCAAAGAATATTGGATCAAAAAATGCATCTACAAAATGCATTGTACCACAACAATCTGTCTCCCACCTCAAATAAATCATCGGCATTCGATCGTTGGCAGTAAGTGACATTCATATTGGGGTATTTTGGAAAAATTCAAATTCAATATTGTCACCAAATGGCCTATCAGCGCCATTTTGTTTTTTTGAAAGGTACCCATTAAAATCCGATTCTTGGGTCCGTTTGCAATGTGCAAGCATAATAACTTAAACATTATTGTGGTTTTCTGTTGAACAAAAATTGTTCAAGAACCGAAAAGGACCTGCCGAGCGATTCTATATCTTTTGTGGGATCGTTATGGAGATAACGGAGGTGATCTCCTGTCAGATTTGTGTGATTTTTACATATTTTCTGTCACATATTTTAGTTTAGATCGTTTTAAACACGAATTTCTGCAAGTATGCATGATTGTTTATTCATGTACGTTGTACATGGAAAAAGCAAATAAATCACACAAATCTTATAGGAGATCACCTCCGTTATCTCCACAACGATCCCACAAAAGATATAGAATACCTCGGCTGAAATCAGCATTTAACATAATCTTTTCATATGTCAAAAAAACAATGTTATGTGTGAATCTCTTTGAAATACCCCAAAATAAGTCTATATAAAGAATTAATTCTTTACTTTTAAACACTATTATGTATCCTGAACCGTCATTTAAAACCTATATTGAGAGAAGCATTCTCAAATCCCCTTTCGCGTGGCCTTCCCCGATCTTTTTTAGTACCTTGTGGCTGTCAAGTGGTCACCAGATGCTAAACAAAAGTATCTACATACATCTAACTTTTGTTTATGGCATTTTTTTTCTCATTAGCGTATTAAATTCCGTCGCTGGCATTTTCGTTTTGTAGTAGCTCCGAATTTATAACGATTTTTCCCCAAAAAAGCAAGAATTATTTCAAAATCATACTTTATGTTATAACAGCGAGGCTGTTCGAAGTATTTTAAAATTAAAAACAGAGTTTAAGACCGATAAATGGCAATATATGTGGTGAACACAACAAAGATTGTCTGCATTTTGGGTCCTTTGTTTCTTTGTCTGTTTTCTTTGTTTGTAGGTATCTTGTGTTGTGATTGACATGTGTTGTGTTGTGTTTGAAACAATGAGCGGGTCCGAAATTTCCTCATCCGATTCGGTAGAGATGACAGTATAGGAAATAAATAAAGTGATTTGACCAAAAGAGTCGAAGTGAAAGTTGCCGAAATTGGCGAAAAAAGATCGATCATCTTTCGGCCCAAGTGAAGCATATAAGCCATATATAAGCTCATTTATTCAAAACTTTATGGCTTCAAAAACGAGCTTGGTAAAGTATGGACAAGCCGCCGCATCCGCTACACTTTAAATGATAAATAGGCATAAAATTTGAAAATGACATTTGCAAAGTTTCGTTTCAAACCAAAAAAGCATTAATTACTTCATTTACCTAAACTAAGAACCTAATAACCTATTTTATGTTCGTAAATAGTTGTTTCTTGTAATAATTGTTGAAATGAAGTATAATTTCCGTAATCTGTGCATAAAAATGCGGCGGCTTGTCCATGAATTAATACGAGCATGACTCAGAAGATCGGAAGATGCACGGGAGAGTGGTGCATCAACTTCTCTAGGGATTGGTCTCGTTAATAGATAAATTCTGTGGGGCATTGAGCCATTCCCTCTTTCTGCAGAATGAGTGCCTCAGAAAATCTCTGCAGGAACTGTGAACTGGAGAGTAGAGGAAGGACTCCGGATACAGAGTAGCAGGCAGTGATTACAGATGTTCTGTAGAGGGTCTGCGGAAAGAGAGCAAACGCGATCCAGCATCACAGGGACGCAATCCTCAATGAAGTAAAGAGTCAGTGTGTACGGAAAGCCGTTAAAAATATTCCTCCAGCAGCGGGTTATCTTTTTGACCCAAGCAAATTGGAATCTCAGATTAAGCGAATGGGAGGGCTGGATAAATGCCTCCCAATTTCGAGCTTCGCCCCTCAACCATCAACCAGCACGCAGCTGCCCAAGTATAAAGGGCCAGCGAGGAAGCCTTTTCGCGACAGCAGGCCCTTTCGGGAAGGCAGGCCGTTTCGCGATAGCAAAGCCTTCCGTGGTGAGCGAACCAACTAACATGAGTCCAGAGGAGGAAGAGAGGACCAACCAGGCTAATTTTGGCAACAAGGATAGTCTGACTATCCAGAGAGAGTTTCAGGGGGGACAGTTAGGACAGTTCCTAAGCAATTGGGATGATTTAGGAGCCCCACCGATGCTGTTAACGATGTTGCGAGGGTACAAGCTACCCTTCCGTCAGAAATCCATGCTAAGTATACTGGCAGACTCGGTAAGTTCCACATATAAAACTCATATCACAAAAGAAATGACGCGACAAATAGACAAAATGAAAAAGGAAAAGATATTGGCATCGCCTTCAATATCTCCTTCATTTCTGTCACGGATGTTTCTCATACCGAAGCAAGACGGGTCATTTAGACCGGTTTTCAACCTTCGTCGCTTGAACAATTTTTTAACTATAGGCAAATTTAGGGAGTGTGCCAGTCGCAAGCTACCGGCATTTAATAAGATTGCACCATTTATTTAACCGGGGGACTGGATGGTTAAAGTGGAACCATCGCCGTTTCTTGAGACTCATTTTTAAGGAGAATTACTTCAAATGAGATGTTTGCCTTTACCTTTGGACTATTATCTGCTCCAAAGGTTTTTACTTATCTTACCAATTGGATAGAGCAAAAATTAAGAGATAAAGGTCTCGGAATAATTGTCTACTTAGATAATTTTTTGATAGTATATTAATATATTGAAAATTCATAAATTTGAAACTATTTCAATGTTACAAACTCTGGGGTGGATAATACAATTCCTTAAATCCACTCCAAGTCCAGTTCAGAAAATTGAATATCTGGGAATTATGTGGAATTCAAGGGCTGATTTAAAAGATCTCCCGCAAGATAAAAGAGTGAAAATAACAAAGTTACTGAAACAATACATTAATCTAGGTAGATGGTCACTTGAGCAGGCCCAGGGCCTCTTGGGTACCCTCAATTTTGCTAGTTTCACCATTCGTAGAGGCAGGCTTAACCTTCGCATGTTACAAGCAAGTTACCTGCATTCAAACCCACGCAGCTAGACGACCTCAGGTTGAATGGAGCTTGGTCCCAAACACAACAACCACTCCACAGCAATGTCAAAGAAATGCTCGCCGTGCTGGCAGCACTTACTCCTCACGGGCCAGAGCTGTCAGACTCGGGTCTTCTTACCCAGTCAGACAACAAATCAGTGGTCGCATACCTTACATACATACTCGTCAAGTCCTTCAAATGGCAGACACGTATCACATTTCACTGTCTGCCCACTACTTGCCGGGAATTCGCCACAACCTCACGACTGATGCCTCAGACTGGGAATGGGGCGCGCAGCTAAACGACCTCAGGTTGAATGGTTGGTCCCAAACACAACAACCACTCCACAGCAATGTCAAGGAAATGCTCGCCGTGCTGGCAGCACTTACTCCTCACGGGCCAGAGCTGTCAGACTCGGGTCTTCTTACCCAGTCAGACAACAAATCGGTGGTCGCATACCTTCGCAACGAAGGCGACACACGATCCAAGACATTGCTTGAAGCGACTCGTCAAGTCCTTCAAATGGCAGACACGTATCACATTTCACTGTCTGCCCACTACTTACCGGGAAGGTTCAACGAGGTATCAACTCTCCTGAAAACGTGAACCTCCGAAATGGCATCTTTTACCGGCTGCAACAAAATTAGTTTTTGCAAAATGGGGGGCGCCAACTATAGATCTGTATGCATCAGAGACAGCCCACGTCATAGAAGATTATGTGTCCCTCAATGCATTCGACAAAGAGGCAAAATTTGTCAATGCTTGGACTCAAGAGTGGGATTTTCCTCTAGTTTGGGTGTTCCCCCCGCCGTGCCTTATGCCGAGAGTTCTAGCACACCTGAACCGGGTCAAGGACCTATACTTGATTGTAGCCCTGAGATGGAAGAAGGTATTCTGGAGACCAGACTTAAAAAATCGAGCAGCGAGTCCTCCATTCACCATATTGAAACTGATAGAAGTGCTGATAGACACCAGAACCTTGAAACCCCCACCACAAGTAGAGGATTTCATTTTGGAGGTGTGGAAGTGCCGGGGTGGAGTCAGTCATTAACAGATTGGTCGGATAAACAGAAAGATTTTTTAAAGTCGGGTTGGAGAGAGTCCACCCTTAAAACATACAAACCGGCTTGGCTTAGGTGCAACGTCCCTACAGGAAGCAACCTAGCACGATTTTTAACAGATCTTAGTCTAGAAGATAGTCTCTCTCCCAGCACAGTTCGACTTTATAAATCGGTAGTAACAACTTTCAGTAGCCCTGAAGAAGGAAACCGAAGTTCACATCCTCTAGTCAGACAAGTACTCAAAGCCGCAGCATTAAGACATCCTAAATTGGCTAAATCTCCTATCTGGGATCCTTTAGTGGTGTTGACCTGGTTAGAAGCTAACCCACCCAAAAAGTTGAATCTCTTTGAAACATCAAGCAGGGCAGCGACTTTACTTTTATTAGCTTCGGGACGAAGAGGGCATGACCTGACCTTGTTACAGTGTTCACCAGACAAATTATCCATAGATGAGGAAGGGGTCTCGTTATGGCCAGTTTTCGGTTCCAAAACAGACTCCGCTACGTACCAACAGTCAGGTTGTTAGGCTGTTAAATGGCAATCAACCAAATATAGACCAAACATACTGGATTAAGGAACTGGTTAAAATCTCCAAAGAACGGACAGAAGACAGAAACAAAGCAGAATTTAACAGAACTCTTCATCACTACATCAGGAGCAGTTAAGGCAGCTTCAAGAACAGCCATTGCCCGTTGGGTCAAAACGATTCTAGAATAAGCTAAGACCACAGCTGCACCGGGAAGCGTACGGGCAGCAGTGGCATCACTTAACTGGCTGGATAATTTTAGACTGGATGACATCCTGGCTCGAGGGAACTGGAGGAGCCGGGACACCTTTGCCAAATTCTATAGAAGAGAAGTTAAAACTTCTCTAGAGGTAAATAGGGCATTGTCTGTGACTTCTCTATTCCACCCACTGTAACACATGAGTAGGTATTCCAGTGTTTAACATATTTTAATATCATCACATTAGCGTTAGTGGTCACCAGTCGATAACAAACAGATCTCAATATAGGTTTTAAATGACGGTTCAGGATACATAATAAAATAGTTTTACCTACCAATAAAACTTATATTATGTACCTAACCTCATTTAAAACCTAGGCAATCACTGCCTGGTGAGAACTAATGAGAAAAAAATGCCATAAACAAAAGTTAGATGTATGTAGATACTTTTGTTTAGCATCTGGTGACCACTTGACAGCCACAAGGTACTAAAAAAAGATCGGGGAAGGCCACGCGAAAGGGGATTTGAGAATGCTTCTCTCAATATAGGTTTTAAATGAGGTTAGGTACATAATATAAGTTTTATTGGTAGGTAAAACTATTTTATTATTTTCAATCGGTTTTACATAGGCCTCAATATAGTCACCATCACGACTTCTTCCTATTTTCTTTTGACAATTAAATAAGTTAGGCTACAAAAGTCGATTAGTATGACTGTAATACTTATTTTTCAACAGGAATGGAGCCATAACCAAGACAAACAGGACCTTGGATTTGAAAAAAGGACCCATCAACCAAAAAGTAGCCAGGGAAATAGCGCCACTCAAAAAATCACCTAAAGCAAAATAAAAACTTGTAATTCTTGAAAAAATTCTGCATGAACAAGTAAAAATTGTATGTTTTAACCAAACTTTACAATCAATGAAAACACACTGTTTTCTAAAGTGCCTACATATAAATACTTACCTACATATAATAAATTCAGTGGAAAAGTTCGCCAAATAACAAAATATATGTATGCTTTTCTATAGCTAACAAAATTAGGCACATGTTAGATATTATGTCCGTTGGTTATGTAATATTTTTGATACATATTCATTCCACCGACTGCAAATTTAAATCTGTAAAGCTGTGTCAGATTATGTCCAAAATCAAGAGTTTTTAACCTTTACAATGCTGACCTTTTCAACACTCCCTCATACGGCATGTTTTCCACAATGCACAATGAGTTCTAGTGAAATTTCATGAATCAAATATGCGAAACCCGCATGCCGTGTAGGAATAACCACCGGTATTATTTTCTATCCGTATTTTCTGAATTTTTAATGAAATGAAATGCCAAATATCAGAACAACACTATATTTCTTGATCTCAAAAGTAGTAAAAATGTAGAAATGGAACTTTTAACAGCTCTACTGCAAAACTACAAAATCGCAAATTCGACATTGTTCTTTGGGACCGTCATTTGTCGATATTTTTTTTACATTGAAAATGAAGGGTCAATCTCACCTTTCGCCATTTTTGTTACTATTATTATTATTTTTATTTATTTTTATTTTTACATGAGCTCCACACAGGAGGCCCTGAGGAAAATAATTTCCCTCGGTGCCTATGTCAGCTTTGGGGATGCTGTGTGGAGGGTTTTTTTAAGGAAAGGAAGGAGAGGAGAGTTCTGGGAAGGAAAGGGTTTGAGGGGTGGGTAGGAATCTGGGGTTCAGTATGTCTTGGTCATCCGCCTCCAAGACCTAGACAAACCTCACCCCGTGAACCCTATTTATTTATTTATTACTATTATTATCTTAAAACTAGCCTTCTGGAGATAGACCATATTGCCATTACAAGGGCTCAATGTATCACGTATGCGACAGCCAAGTAGATAAGTTTTAAAGTAGGCAACACATACAGTTTGTCAAATAAGAGTAGAAAATATATGAGGGCGCCACTGTTGATCAAATGGCAATACTAAACAAATAACTCATGGTGTTAAAGTAACGCTGTGTAACCTACGTTTTCATAAAAAAATTAAAAGGCATAATAGTGGAAAAAATATTTTTTCATTGCAGTATAGATACTCGCCGATCTCAAAATTAGAATTGCATATAGGTATATTATTATTATACCTTTGAAATTTTGTGTTAACATAATGAAGAATAACTATAATGTAATAAAATATAAAGCACAGTTTAGAAATTGCTCATATTTATTTAATACTAGATAAAGTACCTAGCGTTGCCTGGGCTTTAGATCATGTCTCTAATTTTAGATCTGAATATATTTAACTCATTCAGATCTAAAAGAAGTATAACTAAACTTACCATTAGTGATTCTTCCTTTCTATCTATTGTTAAATTCAAATTTATGTTAAATTAAATTAAAGCAAATCGCTTTATAAATCACCTTTTAATCAAATTTATGTCATGAAGAAAAAATGTTTTTTTAAAATATGGTTTACTGTGTTCTATACATTCAGTGTCATTGCACTTCAAAAAAATATTTGACAGTTAAATTGGTGTTGCCAGTCTACAAATTTAGTAGTTCCAGTTTTTATATTTTCTACCCTTTTTTGACAGACTATAATATGCAATTACTTAGTTTTGAAATGGTCAAGCAGAAATCATGTTTAAATATCTTTATATTTCTGTAGACAAGGCAACTTAATTGAGTAGCCATTGACATTGAGCAGTCTTACCTTTTTTAAATAATCACATTCTATTTGCTCATTTTTAGCTGCTTATTAAAATAAAATCACTTGCTGGTTGGAATTGGTGGATTCTTATAATCTTTCAGCTAAGGTTTGTTGAGATGCAGTTATAAAAACACTAAATCTTTCGTGTACAGGTGTACCACACCAAAAAAGACTATAACATTGTTCGGCATCCAATACCACAAAAGTGACTAGAAAAAATTTGTTCAGAAGAGAGTAAAAAAACTGCGACATACATGTTTTGCATAAAAAAGTACATATTGATAAAAAAATAATATTTCAACTAATATTCGGCTTTCTGTGGTTGGATATACTCAGAGAAACTGTTTACAAATCGATTGTGTGTTACATTCACGGTACTGCATGCCTAACGAGGATAATATTTGGTCATATTGAAAGCTTAAAATCAAACAATGTTTTCTACAAAAAGCATGTAAATAATTCTAGGCCTTAAACTCAAACAACGATTTATGCAACAACAAAAAACACAGTTACCAATAATTCGAAGGCGCGATGGAGCACTGGAGCGCGAGGCCACTGGAGCGATAGCGCAATTTAAAACTTTTTTCTCCGATTGCTTGAGATATTTTGTTGACCATTTTGAATATTTTTCGCCCATATTAAAAAATCATACTTCCGAATTTTAATATGGAGACATACAAACTTATATAGCCAATGAATTTGTCGATTATCATATATTTGTAGGATTTATAAAAATAATATTATAAAATCGTAAACTCTACTTAATTACTTATAAATAAAGACCGGATTATAGGCAAATGCATATTTGCATATGCATTTGCATATTTAGACCCTTTTCAGCGTTAGTTGCATATTTTAGCAAAAAAATTGAGATCTTGCATATTTACGCTCAATCTCGTTCATCGTAGACACTATAAACGTCAGAGAGCTAAGTGCGCAGCTAGTGAACTGATCGCTCCTCGGCTAGTGAAAACGCTTGAAACTCATGGATTGGCGTTGAATGAATCTACTCAGATTATGAAGAAAATTCGCCTTATGAATTCCTCTTTGCCAAAGCTATTCCCGAGTAAACTCAATAAAAAATTTGAAAACTTGGGGGGCGTTCAAGTATTACGTAATGCAATTTTTGACCCCCCTCCCCCCCTGTAACGCGCCGTAACGTTTTTCTGTACCCTCCCCCCCTAAACGTTAAGTAACGCTCAAGTGACAATTTTTACTTGAAAGTCACAATTAAGTTGCGCAAAGTAATAGAAAGTCGCTTAAATACCCTTTTTCTTGTTTTAATCGCGTTCGCGGTAATAAATAAAACAAAGAGATTTCGAAAACGAAAAGCATTGCTATCTTGGAAGATTTTAATTCCCTAGTTTTTTTACCTAAATAAAGAAAAACATGTTGTGTTGTTCAAACCCCCCTCCCCCCCTCACAAGACCCCCCCCCCCAAGTGCATTACGTAAAACTTGAACGGCCCCTTACTGAACAATAACCCAGGGTTTGAACCAGTGGCGTAGCTAGCATGGGTGGCACCCGTGGCGGACGTCATCCCCTGGGACGTGGTGTCTCCCCGCCCCCCCTTATAAAGTTGACTTGAGAAATTCAGAATGCTAATTTCGACTTCATAACATATAGGCTCTATAATCGCCTATAAAAAGACAGAGCCACACAAAATTCAGGGCACTCCACAGGGAGCCATAGGGCTATGAAAATATAAATAACAGACCGTGTTCATGTGTACAATCTTTGGTGACAATATCCTTCGAATTTTTTTTTTCACGGTCGAGTGTCACCCCCCTGTCGGGTGGCACCCTGGGCGGCCCGCCCCCCCCGCCACGCCACTGGTTTGAACCCTTGTGCCAAATTGATAGCTTTATCAAGGGGGCAAGTGAAATTTTGCCCGGCACAATAAGTTCAAAAATCGCACTCAAATTTAAATTCTGTCCAGTCACATCAATAAACGTAGAACGCTCCTTTTCCGCTTACAAAAATATATTAAGCGTCCGTAGATGCAATTTGTCTACAGAACATTTAGAATAGTACTTAGTCACGAACGATTTTGTAAATTTCATTGTTAAATACATTTTGTAATTGATATTTTCGAAAATACAATTGTTATCCTGAGAACTAATAGCTTAAAATAAAAAAATATATATATTTAAAAATATGATTTCCTTTATTATTTCATGTTGCATATTTTGGCCCCTTTTATGGATTTTCGTGCATATTTTAGCAATTTTTATTGCATATTTGCATTTGGACTGTTTTTGTTGCATATAATCCGGTCTTTACTTATAAATAAGGGAAAATTTGCCAAAATTGACAGCAAAGCCATCCGAGGTATTTTAAATAGTGCCATATTGTGGCAAAAAGCACTCCAGTGGTTAAGGTCAAACGAATTTATCTACGAAAAAAGTAATGAAAAATTATACTGGTATGTTTTTCTATAGATAACGCTGTTTGACTTCAAGCCATTGAATTATTTGTGTGTTTTTGTAGACAACATTAATTTTAAAACCTCTACATAAATCTATTTTTAAAAGAATGTTAGTTTTTCTTTAAGAAAATAAGAAAAATATTAACTTTCATAATAAAATTTTTGCATAACGTTTCATTTCTATTTTCCCACTAGATAAACTAGTGTTGTGATAATAAGATAGTTTAATTTTAGATTGATTGATTATAACTTATTTCTTCACTTGATTAGGACAAAATACATTATTTAATAATACTAATATAATTTATTATAAAAGTTACAATTTGTATCATTCTGTAAACATGAAATATGTATGTTTGTGATGTGAATGTTCTAGTAAATTTAAAAAATTGAATAATTTTATTGAAATAATATAATAATTATTATACAAAATTAATGTAGGGACATAAATTGGTGTACACATGTTTTTTAATCTATTACACAATTATCATAGTAAAATACATAATGTAGATAATGTACAAGGTAAAGTAATGTTAAATTTTATTCCCATATGTAGAGGTAAATAATAAACTTGGTAAAGTACAAAAGTTTTGTGCCTTTTTCGTCATATCCTCTGCTGCTGACAATTATCCTGAAATTGAACATAAATAATTAAATCATTATCGCAGCTTAACCCCAATAGGTGATAATATTTCTGCTTTGCAATAAAATCCTTATAAATGTAATATTTGTGAACATATCTGAAAAGTATTTCAAAAGGGGTCGTCCACGGGGGGGGGGGGGTTCGGAAAAAATCACGAAATATCACCGGAGGGGGGGGGGGTGTACCGAGATATCACGTGTATTTATTTTTCATGATAATATTCTGAAAATTTCAAAATACATTGTACTAAAAAAAATACACATGATTTGGGAGGGGGGGGGGGGGGGTTAGTCTAAACCCTCACCACGGGGGGGGGGGGGGGGGTATAAAGTTGCTAAAAAAACATCAAGTGATTAATGGACGACCCCAAAGTGATGAAATACGCTTTAAAATTTTTTTATTAGCAATAACAATGTAATTTTAAAAATAAAAAAATGTTGATTATTTATGCATTAAACCGCTTACTCGTTAATACGGAATACTTTTTATCCAAACAGTTAGATTTAGCTTTATTATTGCCAACAAACCTTTCAAAACCTGGGATGTTTTTTAAAAGTATAATGAAAAGCGAGTTTATTTTAGAGAATTTATTTTATAAGATTGGTACTTCTGACAAATGTCATATTTGATTGTCTATTAGTTAAAAAAGGAACATTCCGTATTATCCTTGCATCAAACTTCGACAACACGAACGTTCCGTATTATCCGTGAGGTGGACTAACTGCATATTTACCAAATGTTGAATGCAAACTTTAAAAGGTTTTAAAAATGGCTCACTTTACATTTTTTCTAACTAAACTTTATGATATAATGAAAAAAATATAAAAACAACACGTCTCTTATTAGACAACTGAATTATAAATGTTACTGTTACCTCCCTTTGTTGTCTTTTCATGTAAAAATAATTCTTAAAAATTCACAGAGTTTAAAATTTTTTTTAAATTGCGGTCAGAAACTGTCATTATTTTGTGGTTAATTTTTAGATTTGAGTATAAAGCGTGTTGTTTTCTCTTTTCCATACCGTTTAGTTCAGATAATACTTCTCACTATGATAGTGTAAGGGAGACACAACGATTTCTATGAGACCTATATGAGCTGGGACAAATATGGACTCCTGTGATTAAACGGGAGACATATCGGTACAAACCAGATGCTTTTATTTATTGTTTTACTATTTTTTTTTGTTAAATATACCTGTTAATCCTTTTTAGAGAAGGCCTCATCAGAGTGTTGAGAATTCCCATCTTGTCATCAGTTTCTACGTAGAATGTTTCACCTAATAAACACAAACAATAATAATTTTTTTAATGTGTAATTCGATGGTGGAACAAACTAAATTTCTAAAAATTACAATAGCCGTTTTTAAATATGGTGTCTGAAACACGTTGCAAAAGCGGAAAACTGACTACTAATCTACATCATATTTGCAGTAGATTTTGGGATTTTAGCCTCCACTTTCAAATAAATCGAATCCAAAGTTGGAATTAAAAAAAAAAAAACAATGGCTAGGGGGTTGAAATCAGCTGTTTGTTTTATTGGATGTACGAAGGGACGTAATTTAACCAGTGATTCTTGACATTCATTATTTGGAGTAAATAATGTTAATAAAAATTTTGGTCTCCGGTGACCATATGGTTGATACATATATATTTTTAATAAGAACTAAAAACATGAAAAGTCACCAAGTACTGGACAGTTCGAAAGGAAAGAAGGAAAATGTGGAAGAATTTTTTGTTGTTGTTTGATATCGAAGAAAAAAATTTAAAAAAAAATCACAACCTGCAATTCACACGCGATAGAAGTGAAACCTTTAGAAAACTAAATTAGACAAGAGTGGGGAGACTACGAAGCACTTTTTTTTTTATCAATTTGAAGGATGATTTTTTTTCCATATTTTTGTCATCGAATTCTATTGCATCTTTTCCTTTACATTTGGTCATCTTATTAGTATTTATATTTCCTCCTTCAGAGTCACTGGATGTCGCTTTCTTTTTTGTTTTCTTTGCCTTTGTTCATTTTGGAGTAAAGATTGGATATGAATTTTACAAACATAAAATTTTTTTTTTTGGATTTCGTGGGATTTGATCCTTGGTCCGCTGATGTTCGTCAGCCACTTGACTAAAAGAGACTTGCGTGGGACTGTGGATTTATCGTGTCATATTGGAACCGAGTACCTGGGAAATAATATTTTTTTATTGCTATCTCATAAATTACATCACACGAATTCCATGATTTGTTGACCCCCTCCCTCCTAGTGTGATGTCACATATTTTGCAATTTTACATCTAAAAATAATTAAAACGGTAGTAATAATTTAGATTTTTATTTGACGTCACAGAGCTGATGACCCCCCACATACCCCTTGTCACACAATGTCACACTTCTCCACTCCCTGCCCTCCTTAAAGTGTGACATAATTTATGGATGGCCACTTATCTCGCAGGATAAATCCTATAGATGTATGTCTTTGTCTCTTTTTAATGTCGCTCATTTCCGCTTCATCGAGTTTTAAATCACAACGGTGCTAAAGAAGTTTTCACTTCAAAAAAGATGTCAAAAATGTCACCAGAGACCATTTTTTACTCCAGAAAATGGCAGGATCACTCGTAAAAGTAAGACAATCTCTGGTCTCCCTGTATATGAAAATGCTCGGATTTAAAAAAAAAAGGTGATGTAAATTTACCAGTTTCCCGATTTTATTACAAGTTTCCGGAAAATGTGTGTAGGCAAACCGCTGATGGCTTCATTTTAAACCCTAAAAATTTCTCACAAACGAAGCACATAATATATATTAGAAAGAGAATAGCCAAATTGGCAAGGCAGATAGTTATTTGGCTTTGGGCTCAGAGGAGGTGAAAAATATTTGACATGATGTAACAATTCATTGGGCAAAGAAAAACTGAAATCAATTTTGAAAACAAAATAAAAATAGAATTTCTGTTAATACAGATGCCTGTCATGCAAAATTAGTTAATTTACAATAGGCTTGTCACAAATTATCAAGCATAAATAAATTATTTTGTATTGAAGAGTTTTATTACACATACACATTCGTTACTTAATTTTTATTTGTATGCTATTAGTTTCACTAATAAAGGTTTCAACTAGTGAATGACCGGCATGTGTTGAAACCGGTAGCTGATAAATTCAATTCAATTTATTCATTTTAAAAACGTTACAAAATTAAATTTTCATATTAATATTAGATAAGCATATTTTAGTAATTTAAACATCAATGAAGTATAATTAGACTAACAGCAACAAAGCTTGCTGTCTAAATTGTGCTTCATTGATGTTAAACATATCGTTACTCCAAGTGATTAGAAAATAGAAACTAATGCTCTCCATGATAGTCGAGTTTTCGAACCATCCACGAATCAGTCTGAAAAAATGTGTTACAATGAGCACACTCCTTCTAACCCGTAGATGGTTCACACCAAGCATGCCCAAGAGAAAGTCGCTAAAGTAGAACCACGGGTAGCAGCCTTTCTTCATATAAATAAAAATTAAGGCGATCCAATAGTCCAGGAAAAAATCGAAATCAAGTTTAAAAATACTTCAGAAAAAGCTTTTGGAAAGGTTGGAAAAGGTATTTGAGAATTTTTTTTTACATGATGATTTCGCCTGTAAAAAATATTAATTCCTTTTATTATTATGCATTAAACCGCTTACTCGTTAATACGGAATATTTTTTATTCAAACAGTTAGATTTAGCTTTATTATTACGAAAAGTGAGTATTTATGTCGGAGAAGACCAAAAAACATGCAAAAAATATGCATTTAACATTTTAATTTTGTTAAAATTAATTCACTCACGCGGTAACGCCATTGTTTATTCATCGTTTTTATTTTAACATTTCACAGACAATGCTGCCAATCATAGAAAAAATATTTTTGCGCAAAACAAAGTGAATGCATTATTGACAAGTTTGTACAAGTATAATTTTTATTTATTTTTTAACCAAGATATTACAATATATTACACAAAATACAATATACATTTTTTTTTATATATACCACCTCACTAGACTGAGCCTGTTCTGAGGTATTTATAACAGTAGAACATGGAAAGAAATGTATTAGAATAATTACACAAACCCGCTAGACAAACCCTGCTTTGCCAAACAAACCATTCAAAACCTGGGATGTTTTTTAAAATTATGATGAAATGCGAGTTTATTTTAGAGAATTTATTTTATAAGATTGGTACTTCTGACAAATGTCATATTTGATTGTCTATTAGTTAAAAAAGGAACATTCCGTATTATCCGTGCATCAAACTTCGATAACACGAACGTTCCGTATTATCCGTGAGGTGGACTAACTGCACATTTACCTTCCTTTTTTACGCATTGTTTATTGTAAAAAAACTGAAATTTAAAATTATTGATTTCACGAAACCAAGCGATGCGGAGTCACACATCCATTTCCTGCTCCGGCCGGGGCGTGACTGATACGAAATAGGAGTGCCCAGTGCATGGTTCTTGTGCCCATGCCATAAGGGTCACTTCAAGAATCCAAATTCGTAGAGTGCGGGCCGTATTGATTGAAAACATGCATATTTTATTTTATTTTGTGAAGTTCGGGCGTAATTGTCATTTTTTTGCGATTATTATAAAAGAAACTGAATTTGCCATATTATACAATAAAACCATATCCGAAAAGGGGTTTATAAGTAGGAGAGTTTGCACTTGAAAATATTTTTGAGAGACCTAATACTCTATTTTTTTCTAGGCTTATTAAAAGACTTATTAACCTTATAACCGCTAAAAAAATATACCTAAGCAGTCGCCCCCACGCGGCACTTTCTTTTTCGAATGTCATTTTTACATAGACCCTTTTAGAAAACAAAATCATTGTCTGGATTAATCCTAAAAACATTAATAAATCTTGATAACATCATCCTCCAATATCGAAGTATCAATAAACATTCATTTGAGATCAACTGAAATGAAGATAACGTTATAATTGCGTTAATATAAACACGCCGTGAATATCAACAAACAAAGCAATCTCTAACATGGCCACTTCTAGCAACGTATGACGTAACATATAGCTACCTACTTGCTCGTCTAGTGAAATAAGAGACGCGTCAAGAAGGGCCACTGCGCCGATGCTCTATTTTTATTAATTGTTTTTGTGTTTAATTCGTAGAACTCCATTTAATTTTTTGTTTTTTTTTTTTAAATTTAATTAAAATTTAATTTGATAATGTTATAATGTTTGCAAAACCATTTTCAAACTGTAAACTGAAACAGCTGTAACAAAAATACACACTAAAATACTTGCAGAGCTTGATAATAACGTTGTCAATTTTAATTTTATCGAATTTTAAAAGATGCTGTGGTTTTAGTTTATAGATACTTCTATAGTTAACATTTTATTGATATTTATGTTGTGAAATTATTTTATATTGTTTTCACTGATAAATTTGCATTAATAAGATCGACATTTTACGGCAGTAAATCGCCGTAAAACGTTAATTTATGCGGTTGATATCGACCTAATTCGTATTATTATTTTATAAATCTAAATTGGTTTACACCGGAATGCCGTATTTTTACGAATTTACTTCGATTATATGGATTTAAAGAGCCGGCTGAAATTTACCGTATTTTTACAAATTTACTCGAAATATCTGAATTCACAGGGCCGGCCTCTATGGAAACGGCCACAAATGTTTGATTTAAACAGAAATGGTGGGTATTTTTACGAATACTATGAACATCTTAATTAGAATGGACGCCTGCAACGGAAATCTGCTGCGAAATTTCGATTTACGCGGAAATATCGTATTTTCTGTGAATCAAACGGGTATCTAAATTTAGAGGGCCAGCCACGACGTGATTCGGCTGCGAAATTTCGATTTACGCAGAAATATTTTGTATTTTTACGAATTTACTTCTAATTCCCGAATTAGAATGGCCGCCTGCAAAGGAAATCCGGTGCGATATTTCGATTTTCGCGGAAATATGGTATTTTTGAGAATTTATTTCAAATAGGTATCTAAATTTGGTGGGGCGGCCGAGATGGGATTCGTTTTCGGAAATTTCGATTTACGTGGAAATATATTGTATTTTTACAAATTTACTACGAATATCTAAATTTTAAGAACCGGTCACGGCGGCAATCAACCGCAAATATTTGGTTTACGCAGAAAATATTCGGTATTTTTGCGAATTTATTACGAATAGGTTTCTGAATTTAGAGGGCCGGCTGGGTTGAGATGGCAAAGTCAAAGGTTCAGCAGAAGAAGTTGTTGGCTGAACTGACGGGATTGAGAGATAACTTTCATATTGCCCAACAAAAACAATATCTGTATCGTCATCAGTCATCACTTATTTCAAAAACACTTTCCGAATCTAACATTGCTTCAATATCAATTTCAGATAAGCCATGTGTCGACAATTTGAGTGCTGTTAAAAAAAAGGTTTTAAAATTCATACGTAAACACACAAAACAAGATGTTTTTAAAATTGAATTAGTCAATTTTTAAATAATACAACAATTAAATAATTATGTACACAAAAATAAAGTAGATTTCAAAGTGGATATCGACGCACAAGTATTATTACTAATACGCTACGGGGTCCGCTCGAAAGAGACAATCAGATTCGCGCGCATTTTCAAAACTGTGACTGGCGGCTGGGACCGCGCTCTCGGTTTTATTCATTTACCAAGATAAACAATGAAGTAGTTGATAAACATTCTCAGAGAGGTCGCACCACAAATGAATATTCTTATTTTAAAAATAAATTTCGATCGTATACGGCATACATGTGCTTAGAAAACGAAGTCGAAACTTGAAAATGACTGAAGTCAGCCGCCGCGCGGTGTGAGCCACTTGATGAAATGACTTAGGTCAGCCGCCGCGGTGAAAAGATTAAAAAAAATTACTGATATTTTTAAGGGGCAAGATATGTTCTAAACGCAGTATTTAATTGAAGCATCTATAATACTTTTAAGCGATCAAATTTTCAAAAGAAAAACGTATGATTTTGTATGATTTTGCATTATTTTGTTTGTCTTCATCTTAAGTAACTAGATAATATACACTATTCAAAATAGATCAGTAATTGTTGTAAATGCCTCACCTTGTGGCTGCCTCTCAACTTTGTAAGTGGTGTAATTTAGTCTCCCACCGTAGTTGAGGTAGAGGATGGGGCCAGGCACGGGAGTTTCGTATACGGAGGTTGGGAAGATGATGAAAATCATGCTTTGGCGGAGAGCTGCTCCCTCCGAACAAACGGCATCCCGTATGTCACACTTCTGTTCACAAGATCTGTGGAAATACTTACATATATTTTAATTGTTTTCACTTAGTACACTTTCAACAAGTATTTCTTAAGGTTAATAGCCCTGTGGTTTCCGTATTCCATACCTCTATACAAAGACATAACCACAGTCCTTCTCTTAACTAATCGCATATAACCATTCTCTAAAAACTGGATAGAAATCTTGGGATGCTATGATTTATATGTACCAGACCAATGCAGCCGAAGTCAATATCATGATTTACATTTATCACAGTACCGAACGGCAGAGCAGACGTCCTGGCAAAGCATAGCGTGACGAGGAGAGTGGTGCTGTTAAATGAACTTGCAAACCATTTAGATATAAGTGACTTTTCTCTATATGCCTTAAAACTATTATTGAAGAGTCACCTGCCTTTTTTTTTTTTACATTAACTCCACACAGGAGGCCTTGAGGAAAATAATTTCCCTCAGGGCCTATGTCATCTGGGATGCTGTGTGGAGGGTCTTTTTGAGGAGAGGAAGGAATGAACATTGGTCTTGAAGAAACCCATGTTGTAGGAAGGAGGAAACACAGACACAAACGACCCGTTCTCATGTGACAAATGTCAACCGTGTACAAATGTTGAGCACGCGTTTGGCGTGTTTCCCGACTATGCACCGGTGCCGAAGGGATCAATGATGCTAGTTCCTCGGAGCATCTTCCATTGTAATACCTGTAGAACAAGGATAGCATTCCCACCCGACGCCTGTGCTCTAAAGATTGCAATCCGTCTGTTAAGATGGGAGAATCTATCAAACGGACCGCCCGTTTCTGCACAGAGTCGAGGGTATTTTTCAGGTATTTTGGAGCTCCAGACCAGATGTGACTTCCAAATTCAACCGTAGGGCGCACTTGTGATTTGTACAGGGTTAGCAGTTGTGTACTATTAAAGTATCTGCGGCCCCTGTACAGTATGCCCAGTTTTTGGGAGGCTAATTTTACTCTGGCTTCGATGGAGCCCCCATACCTGAGCTGGTCACTTAGGGTTACACCAAGCATATCAATGGAGGGCCTGTTCGGAAGATTGCTTCCGTTGAAAGAGACTAGATTTTCATTTCGATCCCTTTTAGACGTAATGAGATGCCTAAATGCTGATATGGTAACTAAATTGATCCCTTTTAGACGTAATGAGATGCCTAAATGCTGATATGGTAACTAAATTGATCCCTTTTAGACGTAATGAGATGCCTAAATGCTGATATGGTAACTAAATTGAACTGTAATTGTAATAATTCTGTTGATCAGTAATAATAAAAATAAAATAAATAAAAAATCTTCTTGATTCCTCCAAGCCAACTTTAATTGTTTTTTGTTTAATTCCACACATGAGAACCTGAGGAAAACGAATTCCCTCGTGGCCTTGAGAGTAGGGTATTTTTAAGGTAAGGAAGGGGTAAAAGCTCTGGAAAGGAAAAATGTACGAGGGGTGGGTAGGAATCTGAATCAGTGTGCCCAGGAGTAGCAGACCTATAATTCCATCCCTCCTACTGCGGTGCAAGGCAATGGGTCGAGGAAGCTCAGCTGCAGAGGTCAAAGGTTTCCCCTAACCAGCCTCTCCCGAACCGACCCACCATGTCGTAGGTGTAGCCAAGACCTGAATAAACCTCACCCCATGAAACTGGACATCCCTGCTAAGTCAAAACACACAAGTACTTGGGGTGACACGTGGCAGAGGTGTTGGTTATCCAACAAATGGCTCCTTTTAAATAAACAAAAACACTCTTGAAAAATGATTTTTCTGAATTAAAAACAGGTTAATTATTTTAATTGCAAGTAAGATTATAGTAATACTTGTATAAAATACATACCCGTTAGCAGTTCTCTGATATGTATCAGGGCATGATGTTGGGACGCACAGGTATGATCCTCTTGTGTTGATGCACATGCTAATCACTCCATTGCACAAATTCATGTTCATAGCGCACTCATCGATATCTGGACAATAAATACATACACCATTAGTTTAACTTTATTAGTTACGAGGTATTGGTGTCAAAAATGTAAGCAACTAACAACTTGTGTAGCTTTTTAAGGTCATTTCATAAATATTTTCCAGCCATATAGAGTCCTAAATTCTGCAGTCTGTTAAAAAAATATATTAACTCGACTTCCGCCACAAATTTTCTGATAAATGTAATTTTAATAGTAATGGAGGGTAAAACAGCAAATGTAAAGTCATGCAATGTCCAATGATAATATCGTGTCCTCTTCAAGGTCGCATTTTCTCCAAGCATAAACTTTCTATCAAAAGTGTGTTTATCAGATGTGACCTGCCAGGTAAGTATGTTTTCAGTACAGTAAATAACAAAATTAGATCAGCTATCGATCATATAGAAATCTCACAGAAAATCATTGTAAAGGTAACACGGTACTTAAAAAAACATAGACTGACTGATACATACCAAATATTCAACATTTTGAGGCATTAGATGTACGCCATTCCACGGTAAAACATTACTAAACTTCATTTTTTAACAAAAAAAAAACAAATTTAAACAAACCCAAACTATCACTAACAGACCAGTTAACCCTAGATAACTAATCGCTTGTCGAGGCGACGACGCGCTACTCGGCGAAATTTGAAATCACCTACTTCCCCCCGCTCCCCGACCTTGACTCTTTCATTACCTTCCTAATTTGAGTAAACAGTGCACGTGACGCGATTGCGGCCACACGCATACTAGGACGTGCCCTATGACTATCTCGTCGACCGCTGGACGAAAGTTTAGTTATAACAACAATTTTAATGTTAAGGTATGTACATTCATATATCTTATATTTATTGATATTCTTGGCGAATATTCTACAATAGAAGCACCGGTTCCATCTATGTCATAAAATTTGCTACCTGTGTCCATCCACGATGACTAAACACCGTTGCACCAGATGTAGAAAGGCTATTTGTGGTCCACATAATGTTGAAATGTGTGGTCACTGTGTAGACTGATATTTTGATATTAATTTGTACTTAATTTGTTCATTATAAACTTTACTTTTGTGCCATGTAAAAAGTTCCTATTTTAATTAAATATTTTTGATTTATTTTTACTGTTTTATTGCGTAGTCCACTCGACGAAAGTGTAGTTACAATGAAACAATGAAAGCAGTTTAGTTAGCAAGGGTTAAAGAAGCGTACAAAGAAAACATAAAAACACTGACAGTAAACACAAGCTTTGGACAAAGACACTATAAATACCATGCAATAAAAGCATTTAACAATCTTACACTTGATATAGAAAATGAGGAAAACAAAAATAAATTTAGACACAAAATTAAAAGCTGGATTAAATAACAAAAAAACAATATTACTAATATTTTATAACATAAAAGAATAAAACATATTATACACAATACCGTGATAAAACACACATCCAACTCATAATACAAGCGGTTTTTATTTTTTTCGTCACCAACTATAATGATTATGTACTTCATCTTATTGAATTTTGTGTTATAAAATGGGGGCCTCAGCACAGGTAAGCCACCCAGCGAGGCCAACATTATTAACCTTTCCCATACCATGCTAAAAATACCCTCGACAAACCGTCTTGTAACACAGCGTTACTCTATGGGATTTGGAAATTATTTCAGGTTTTTTGTAAAAATATTGTGGTGAATATTTTTTATTTGGCTTATATTAATTTATTGTAAGAAAAAAATATTGATTTTGTGCCGTAAAACTGAAATATTAAAAAAATAATCATTCATAATAAATCATCAAATATTATTTGAAACGCCCAACAAGGCGGACGGCTGTGACAGCGACCACCTAGGGTCACGTTAGCCTCCAGAATAGCACTATTGTTTCAGAAAGCCACATGTGGAATGCGCTAGGTACTAGTAAGGGCTGACACCGACCTACTATCATTTTTTAAATACATTTATAGAAATACTTTATCGTAAAGAGCTTTTTATGTTTGCTGATCTAAGTTAATACCAGATAAAATGGTTTTAACACTAGTTGCATAGAGAAATAGATTACAATAAAAATACAATACTTAAAGAACACTCGAATTTTAAATTTTTGTTACAGTTTTACGCGAAAGCAAACCACGAAAAAGAAATTATAATTATTTTCAAGTGAAAAACTTCTTTAGCACCATTGTGATTTGAAACTGGATGAAACGAAAAAGCGACACTAAAAAAAAACAATAAGCAAACCACGAAAAAAATAATGATATAATTACTTTGAAGTGAAAACTTCTTTAGCACCGTTGTGATTTGAAACTGGATGAAACGACAAAGCGACACTAAAAAGAGACAAACACATTCATCTATAGCATTTATAGAGAATGGGTTAGAATAATCAGTCTCCTCTTTATGCGGTGCTGCGTAGCCTTCCCACTCTTGTCTACTTTAATTTTCTGAAGGTTTCGCTTCTACCGGTGTGAACTGCCCACTAGTATTTTTTAAATACTCGTATGTTTTAACATTTTTGCGAAATTTATTTTTTATATCGATTTTTAGTGATAACTTTTAGGATAAAATTGACTTTTATGAGTGGAAATAGTTTACACAGCAAATTAAAAACATTTATTTCACAGGAACATAACGACAAAAACACATTTAGGTAAATTGTTATTTTAACATTAATCCAATGTGTTTATCATAACAAAATATAGGTTAAAATGTAAATGTAAAAGATTTCTACAAAAAAGCAAAACAAAGACTTTGTTATTATACTTACCTACATATTATGTAATGCATTCGTCTATAGTAAATCTACAATAAAGCGTAAAATGGTGACCACACGTCATCTAGTACTATACGAAACTATAAGAACTTAAGCTGTGGATACTGTAGTGCAGACATACAGTATTTTTTTTACATTAGCTCCACACATGAGGCCCTGAGGAAAATAATTCGCTTCAGGGCCTATGTCATCTTTGGGGAAAGATCTTCCTGCTGGAGAGGTCAAAAGGTCTCCCTCAACCAGTCTCTCCCGACCCGGCCAGTCACGCAGAGCCAGTTTGTAGGCAGACGTAACCGCCGCCAAGATCCGGAACCAAACCTACCCCATGAACCTGGGCACCCCTGCTACGTCACCAAACGTAACAAACTACTTGAGGTCACTTATGGCAGAAGTGATGGTTGTCCAATAAATGGTTTTCGAGGTGGCGGCATGCCGTTATTATGAAAAATATGCATTTTAGAAGATGATCGAAATAGCAAGTTAAACAAAGACAGTGAGCGTTCTAAAATAGTAAAAACAATAATTTTTTTTTTTTTTACATTAACTCCACACAGGAGGCCCTGAGGAAAATAATTTCCCTCAGGGCGTATGTCATCTGGGATGCTGTGTGGAGGGTCTTTTTGAGGAGAGGAAGGAATGAACATTGGTCTTGAAGAGACCCATGTTGTAGGAAGGAGGAAACACAGAGGCCGGCAAATCATTCCACAGCCGAGCTGTTGAACACAAGAACGAGTCGAAGAAACGACCCGTTCTCATGTGACAAATGTCAACTGTGTACAAATGTTGGGCAAGCGTTTGGCATGTTTCCCGACTATGCACCGGTGCCGAAGGGATCAATGATGCTAGTTCCTCGGAGCATCTTCCATTGTAATACTGGTAAAACAAGGATAGCATTCCCACCCGACGCCTGTGCTCTAAAGATTGCAATCCGTCTGTTAAGATGGGAGAATCTATCAAACGGACCGCCCGTTTCTGCACAGAGTCGAGGGTATTTTTCAGGTATTTTGGAGCTCCAGACCAGAGGTGGCTGCCAAATTCAACCGTGGGGCGCACTTGCGATTTGTACAGGGTTAGCAGTTGTGTACTATTAAAGTATCTGCGGGCCCTGTACAGTACGCCCAGTTTAATTTAAAAAAATATATATTCTAAAAATCCTAACATTCATTGCAAATTGTACCTTCAATTCATTGAAACCTAACCATTTATATTTATTGCTACTTCCTTCCATGTAATAATCATTGTAAAGACGTCACTTTGCTACTGTTTCAATGGAAAGAAAGTCCCCTTTTAAAATAATTATTTTATGGGAGTAGTTTTGGTAATAAAATAGGTAGGTAAAATTCTTAATATTGCACCCGACCCTCACAAAAGAGTTTTATGGTGGGGCATTAATGTTTACAATCGTATTTTGGATGAAGTATTGTCTTCGATACCTTCGATCAAGCATTGATCGAAGTTCGATACCGAAACTACATTATGCAGCAGAGTCATTTTTTAATCCCTTTTTGCGTATTTCCTTAAAATTAAATGTTACGATTGTAGACAATCAGATGACGGGGGATGTTTTTTGTTTAGTTTTATGGGTTTTGGGTTATTTGCAGGGTCATGCCACATTAGTTCACAAGTAATAAATGTTTATTTAATTTCATTTTATTTTTACCAAATAATCTCTTTGTGGAAGACTTGATTAAGACAATGACAATGCAGTGCTTTTTTTACAATAGCTCCACACAGGAGGCCCTGAGGAAAATAATTCCCCTCAGGGCCTATGTCATCCTCGGGGATGATGTGTGAAGGGTCTTTTTAGGAAAGGAAGGTTAGGAAGTTCTGAGAAGGAAAAGGATATAAGGGGTGGGTAGGAATCTGGGTGTCATTGTGTCCAGGAGCGACGGACGTATGAAGCCATCTCTTCCACTGCGGTTAAAGGCGATGTTCCGAGAGGGTACAGCTGGAGAAGTCAAAGGGACTCCCTCAACCATTCTCTCCCGATCCGGCTTGCCATGCAGTTGGTAGGCAGATGCATCCGCCGCCAAAACCTGGACAAATCTCTTCCCACGAACCCGGGCACCCCTACTAAGTCACGAAACGTAGCTAACTACTTGGAATGACCTTTGGCAGAAGTGTTGGTTATCCAATAAATGGTTCCCGGGGCGGCGGCACCCATACCCGCCTCCCAAATTGAAAAGTAAGGCATTGAACTGGCAACGGAAGGATAATTGTTGAAATGCTCTATAAATAAGATTCCTGATATGTATGTGTTGTAAAACCATATAGTTACATTATAGGTAGAGCCATGTTAATTTGTGGAGATCTGGAAGGGATACAAGGCCCATAAAAATTATAATAATTTCTACCTTTTTTAAGCGCCGTTTAGTGATAAAGTCACGTCAAGTGTACTTGATGGATGGGATTAAAAGGTACGCTTATTTAGTTAGGGCATTGAAAAAGGAAGATATGACGCGAAGTGAATAATAGCCAAGGAAGTCATGGCATGCTCAAGTGAATCAAATACTTCAGTCGGACCACGCCAAGAGACAGAATAATAGAAATATACAGATAAATCATTTTAAAAAGAGCACGTTTGAATGTATCTCTTACCTAGCGGTAGTCCTCCGATAGAGTGCACCGTAACGCAACCAAGCATCTATTTATTCAGATTTATCTGGACGAGTATTAGACGATTTAAGAATGCGAATGAAGCAAGGAGTATTTGTCGAGATAGAGGATGTTGGTGGTATATCCTCTCTGCTGCATGATGTAGTTTCGGAATCGAAGACAATACTGCATCCAAAATACGATTGTAAACATTACTGTACCACCATAAAACTCTTTTGTGAGGGTCGGGTACAATATTTAGAATCTTACCTACCTATTTTATTACCAAAACTACCCCCATAAAATAATTATTTTAAAAAGGGACTTTCTTTCCATTGAAACAGTAGCAAAGTGACGTCTTTACAAATGATTATTACATGGAAGGAAGTAGCACAAAATATAAATGGTTAGGTTTCAATGAATTGGAGGCACAATTTGCAATGAGTGTTAGGATTTTTAGAATATATTTTTTTAAATTATTTATTATTTTTACTATTTTAGAACACTCACTGTCTTTGTTTAACTTGCTATTTCGATCATCTTCTAAAATGCATATTTTTCATAATAACGGAATGCCGCCGCCTCGAAAATCATTTATTGGACAAGCAACACTTCTGCCATAAGTGACCTCAAGTAGTTTGTTACGTTTGGTGACTTAGCAGGGGTGCCCAGGTTCATGGGGTAGGTTTGGTTCCGGATCTTGGCGGCGGGTACGTCTGCCTACCAACTGGCTCTGCGTGACTGGCCGGGTCGGGAGAGACTGGTTGAGGGAGACCTTTTGACCTCTCCAGCAGGATGACCTTTCCCCAAAGATGACATAGGCCCTGAAGTGAATTATTTTCCTCAGGGCCTCATGTGTGGAGCTAATGTAAAAAAAATACTGTATGTCTGCACTACAGTATCCACAGCTTAAGTTCTTATAGTTTCGTATAGTACTAGATGACGTGTGGTCGCCATTTTACGATTTATTGTAGATTTACTATAGACGAATGCATTACATAATATGTAGGTAAATATAATAACAAAGTTTTTGTTTTGCTTTTTTGTAGAAATCTTTTACATCTACATTTTAACCTATATTTTGTTATGATAAACACATCGGATTAATGTTAAAATAACAATTTACCTAAATGGTTTTTGTCGTTATGTTCCTGTGAAACAAATGTTTTTAATTTGCTATGTAAACTATTTCCACCCATAAAAGTCAATTTTATCACTAAAAATCGATATAAAAAATAAATTTCGCAAAAATGTTAAAACATACGAGTATTTAAAAAATACTAGTGGGCAGTTCACACCGGTAGAAGCGAAACCTTCAGAAAATTAAAGTAGACAAGAGTGGGAAGGCTACCAAGCACCGCATAAAGAGGAGACCGATTATTCTAACCCATTGTCTATAAATGCCATAGATGCATGTGTTTGTCTCTTTTTCGTTTCATCCAGTTTCAAATGACAACGGTGCGAAAGAAGTTTTTACTTCAATGTAATTATGACATTATTTTTTTCTTGGTTTGCTTATTGTTTTTTTTAGTTTCGCTTTTTCGTTTCATGCAGTTTCAAATTACAACGGTGCTAAAGAAGTTTTCACTTCAAAATAATTATAACATTATTTTTTTCGTGGTTTGCTTATTGTTTTTTTTTTAGTGTCGCTTTTTCGTTTCATCCAGTTTCAAACCACAATGGTGCTAAAGAAGTTTTTCACTTGAAAATAATTATAATTTCTTTTTCGTGGTTTGCTTTCGCGTAAAACTGTAACAAAAATTTAAAATTCGAGTGTTCTTTAAGTATTGTATTTTTATTGTAATCTATTTCTCTATGCAACTAGTGTTAAAACCATTTTATCTGGTATTAACTTAGATCAGCAAACATAAAAAGCTCTTTACGATAAAGTATTTATGTAAATGTATTTAAAAAATGATAGTAGGTCGGTGTCAGCCCTTACTAGTACCTAGCGCATTCCACATGTGGCTTTCTGAAACAATGGTGCTATTCTAGAGGCTAACGTGACCCTAGGCGGTCGCTGTCACAGCCGCCCGCCTTGTTGGGCGTTTCAAATAATATTTGATTATTTATTATGAATGATTATTTTTTTAATATTTCAGTTTTAGGGCACATAATCAATATTTTTTTCTTACAATAAATTAATATAAACCAAATAAAAAATATTCACCACAATATTTTTACTAAAAACCTGAAATAATTTCCAAATCCCATAGAGTAACGCTGTGTTACAAGACGGTTTGTCGAGTGTATTTTTAGCATGGTATGGGAAAGGTTAAATCGTCTAATACTCGTCCAGATAAATCTGAATAAATAGATGCTTAGTGGCGTTACGGAGCACTCTATCGGAGGACTACTGCGAGGTATATATATTAAATTTCAATATACGATACATTCAAACGTGCTCTTTTTAAAATGATTTATCTGTATATTTCTATTATTCTGTCTCTTGGCGTGGTCCGACTGAAAGTATTTGATTCACTTGACCATGCCATGGCTTCCTTGGCTATTCACTTCGTGTCATATATTCCTTTTTGAATGCCCTAACTAAATAAGCGTACCTTTTAATCCCACCCATCAAGTACACTTGACGTGACTTTATCACTAAACGGCGCTATAAAAAGGTTGAAATTATTATAATTTTTATCGGCCTTGTATCCCTTCTAGATCTCCACAAATTAACATGGCTCTACCTATTCTTCTTCTTCTTTCGTATGGTGGGGGGTCAGAGGGGACATCTAGGTCTGCGAGCCAGTCTAGGGCCTCAGGAGTTGCCCTGTGGACCTCATCAATCCCGCCGGGGAACGAATGGAGCGGGCATTCGTTGACTACATGTTCGATGGTCTGCACCGCACCGCATTCACACGTCGCCGACTCTTTAAGGCCCCATATATGGATCATGTGAGCACAACGGCTATGGGAGCACCTTATCCTATTGATGGCAGTCCAGAGTTTGCGAGGAAATGAGAACCCTGGCTGTCTCCCAGTGGGGTCTTGCACGAGATGGGCGTTTTTGACGTTGGCTGATTGCCACTCAAGCTTCCACCTATCTTCTGGGGTGAGAGGTGTTCGAATGAGTCTTTCTCCTTCCGTCCAGAAGGGTTTTCGAGACTTTAAGCGGCATGCCGGGTGAGAAACGACATTATCGTGCAAGGGTATTTCGCTTTACCTATAATGTAACTATATGGTTTTACAACACATAAATATCAGTAATCTCATTTATAGAGCATGTCAACAATTATTCTTCCTTTGCCAGTTCAATGCCTTGCTTTTCAATTTGGGAGGCGGGTATGGGTGCCGCCGCCCCGGGAACCATTTTTTGGATAACCAACACCTCTGCCAAAGGTCACCCCAAGTAGTAAGCTACGTTTCGTGACTTAGTAGGGGTGCCCGGGTTCGTAGGTAGAGATTTGTCCAGGTTTTGACGGCGGATGCATCTGCCTACCTACTGCATGGCAGGCCGGATCAGGAGAGAATGGTTGAGGGAGTCCCTTTGACTTCTCCAGCTGTACTCTCTCGGAACATCGCCTTATACCGCAGTGGAAGAGATGGATTCATACGTCCGTCACTCCTGGATACAATGACACCCAGATTCCTACCCACCCCTTATATCGTTTTCCTTCTAAGAACTTCCTAACCTTCCTTTCCTAAAAAGACCCTCCACACATCATCCCCAAGGATGACATAGGCCCTGAGGGGAATTATTTTCCTCAGGGCCTCCTGTGTGGAGCTATTGTAAAAAAAGCACTGCATTGTCATTGTCTTAATCAAGTCTTCCACGAAGAGATTATTTGGTAGAAATAAAATGAAATTAAACAAACATTTATTACTTCTGAACTAATGTGGCATGACCCTGCAAGTAACCCAAAACCCATAAAACTAAACAAAAAACACCCCCCCGTCATCTGATTGTCTACAATCGTAACATTTTGTCGTTAATTTTAAGGAAATACGCAGAAAGGGATTAAAAAATGACTCTGGTTTGAGGATCAGGTGGTCGGTCGGCCGAACCTTCCGATGTGGTTCCTTATTTTTTTTGTTGCTCTTTTTTTAATGAAAACGGAATGTCAAGCAACCCAAGTTTTTTTGCAGCAAGATAATTAATATTGTCATCTCTGTTTTCAGACATTTCAAATAAATGCACCAGAAAGCGACGACAAACGTATTATGATGTCAACTTTGAGAAGTAAAATAGTCTCTACAGATAGGCAAAAGGTTTTAACGTTTTATTTTACATCTCTTTTTGTCATACATTACTAAAACGAGATCGTAATATTGGACGTAGGTTTGTGAGGTTGGAATGAATTAATGTTTTGTCTTCTCTGTTATTCCCATAGAAATTTAAAATTTGTTGTCTCATCTGACATAGAAATTTGTCGACTTTTAGGAAAATATTTTTTATTATTTTATACAGAATCGTCACAATTTTTTAAATATTTTTTACGGATGCAAAATTATATTTTTTAGGAATACCTAAAATGTTGATTTAATGATTGAAGCATTTTAGGAGTTATTGATGTTTGAAAGAGCGTTGTAAACTAAAATCGCATCGTGGATCTGGGAGTGTTAAATTATATTATAAAATGTAAATTATTATACTAAAATAAACTCATAATAAAGGAACTCATAATAAATTGTAGAGCACCCTTGAGATGATTTTTCACAAAAATGACTCTACAAATTATTCAATTATTATTATTATTATTATGATGGTAAAATAGATTAAAAAAAGTTGATAGTACAATAAGAATTGAATATGTACGTACCGTTACACTTATTATTATCAAAATGATATCCTTCCGGACAACTGTCATCAAACAACTTTGCATAACTATCCTCGTCTTCGTAGGACTCGTCAACGTCTTCGTATGAATTTTCCTGACCGTAAATCTTCTCAACTTTCTTTTTATTATTTTCAGTATTAATTCCTTTAGCATCATTCTTAGAACTTTGTGTAGTGCTTTCCAGAAAATCCTTTTCATTGATGACTGTCATCTTTGTCCTCTTTCCGGAACTTTGATTCTTCAAATCAAAGAAAGAGTCCAATTTCGATTTGATAATTTTGTTCTTCACGTGTTCTGTTGCATTTTTTTTCTTTTCTTGCGTATCGTAGGTGTCTTTCTCATCGTCTGTGGCAGATATCAGGGGTTGACTCCATTTGGACTGTTTTGAGATTCTTTGTCTGCCTTTACCGTCATTGTAATCTGTGTATTCGTCCTCGCGAAATGGAGAAAGAATTCCGTAATCGTAATCGTCAGCGTGGTACTTGTGCGGTCTAGATTTTCGCTGATAAGGCTTGGATTTATCTCTCGTTGGGGAGATTCTAGTTAGAAGTATGTTTTCCTGATGGTCTTCGTCGGAGCTTGGGATTATACCTTCTTTAACTTCTGATTTTAATTTAAGGGAGCCAGGAGTTGAGAGATGAGATATTATTTGAGGTGGTTCAACAGGTTCTTCAAAGCCTTGAAGCCATTTTTGTAAATCCTCTGAAACATAAATATCAAATGCTGAGTAAGTACTATCATGAGACTCCTGGTAAATTTCCGGACCTTTTGTGAGTGTGTCTATGTGTAACTCAGTTTCAATGAACTTTAGAACTGGGATTTGCTTTGGTTTTCAAAATTGGAACGATTGTTGGAATGATTCAAGTGATCTACCTAAGAGTGTACCTACAAAAATTATTTTATTTTAATTAATAATTCATTTTTGAAATTTTCAAGTTTACTAATGGTATTCATTCAAAAGGTAAACAAACTTCTGATCATGAATGGCAATCAGGCAATGATTCTGAAGCAAATATTTTCAGCTAACTGGTCTGCAATAGTACATAATTTTTATAATTCATCTTTATTAATTAAATTACATTAGTGATGATCTGTGCCTGTCTCACTAGGAACTCCTGTATTGAGAGCAGGTTCGGTTTACCACAAATATTAAAAGTAAGATCTTGTTGTAACGTAAATAAGGTAATATTTTTACCTTGGACGCAGGTCTTACTGTCGCCAGTCAGCTTGAAGTCACGGGGACAAGCACAGTAGTAGCTGCCTGCCGTGTTTACGCACTCGTGGGAACACCCGTCCGTGTTTTGCAGGCATTCATTTACATCTGGAAAATAATCCATCTTTGTTAACCCCAGGATAAAGTGTTGCGATTTCAAACATTTTATACGATTGCAGACTACAAACCTAGGCAGCGTTGTCCTATGCCAATAGACATGTATCCATGTTGACAGAGGCACCGATAGCTGCCCGGGAGGTTTTCACACATCTGAGTGGAGTGGCAACCATTGCTGGTTGATTCACACTCGTTGGTATCTGCAATAAATAGGGGCATAACTTTATCTTTATTACATAACATTATCTTTATTATTTATGTTGAAATAAATAAATAAATATTATTACATTATCTACCAAAGAACTAAAAGAAGAAAAGTGTGTTTCATGACCCGAATATCTGGCAAATCGTGCCTTAAATTTTTAATACAAAACTGTGTTTCATCATCATTTTGGAATTCAAACAGGATGGTGATATACCATGTCCGGCAAGTTTAAGAGAAATAGAACGCATGCTAATTTTTTTTTTTTTAATTAGCTCCACACAGGAATCCCTGCGGAAAATAATTTCCCTTAGGGCCTATTTTTTCTTAGGTGATGCTGTGTGGAGGGTTTTTTTAAGGAAAGGAAGGAGAGGAAATTCTGGGAAGGAAATAGGTATGAGGGGTGGTTAGGAATCTGGGGGTATGTATATCCAGGAGTGACCGCCGTATGAATCCATCCCTCTAACCGCGGTGCAAGGCGATGGGTCAAGAGATTTCGGCTGGAGAGGATAATAGACCTCCCTCAACCAGTCTTTCTTGATCCTGCCCACCACACGGCAGGTGGGCAGACGCATTGGCCACCAAAACCTGAACAAACCTCACCCCATGGACCCGGGCACCACTGCTAAGTCACCAAACGTAGCGAACCACTTGGAGCGACCTGTGGCAGAGGTGTTGGTTATCCAATAAATGTTTCTCGGGGCGGCAGTACCCATATCCGCCTATCAAATTAGAATGGGCTAGAACCAAAAGGTATAGGGCGCTTTTAAAATTCCCATGACAAAGGCATGCGGCATTTCATTTCTTCAATACGTGTGAGGGAGAAGTATGATAATGACTGCATTTTTCCTACGGGGAAAGCAGACATATGTGCATCAATTGTCTCACTATTATTTAATGTTCTAAAGAGATACAGCATATTGTGATAAAGAACATAAGTTTTACGCTTTTTTGTGCCATCGCCGTGCTGTTGTTACCATAGGAATATTAAAAGCACCCATTAACCCTTAGCGGAATTGTGGTATTCTAGTGATAAGACATACAAAATAATTATAACCTAGTGTAGCAGTGAGCTTTTTAAAATAACACATGTACATTGAAGTAATTAATACTGTCCAATACTTGCCGTTATCATAAACTTCATAAAAAAATTGAATAACATCATATTTACTCACATTTTTGTCATTGAGTTCAAAAAGTAAAAAAAACGTCAAAAGTTCTGCTAAGGGTTAAATCAGTGGTGACATTCCTTTCCATTCAAATCTACATGGTAGGAAATTATTCCAATATGTTTTTATTCAATGATAATTACCCAATGAATGAAAATGAAAAAGGTATTCATATGATTTGCATTCATATTTGAATGTATTATAAGTTTGCGGGAAAAGACAGTAGAGGGAAAACCAGGAGGGAAAAAAGTGAGGTTAGGTTGGGAGAAAGATTTGAGATTGGCTGGAGGTTATTCCTATTCAGAAAGGGAGTATTGTAGTGCAATTGGGATAAATAATAACAGCCATCCTGATTTTGCTATTCAATTTTGGAATAAATTCGGTGTTTGGATTAAATTCCTAAAAAATAAAACTAGTTATTTTTATACTAATTTGGGGTCGGGGAATCCGAATCTGAAAGAATTAGGCGGCGGCAAGCAATATTAACAGAATTACACGACTTTAAAAATTTTTATACACATACAGGAAAATAGCCATTTTGGAAGCATTTTGATTCCTAGAAAATCAAACTAGTTATTTTTATACTAACTATGGGCCGGGGAATCCGAATCTGAAAGAATTAGGCGGCGGCAAGCAATATTAACTGAATTAAACGACGTTAAAATTTTCTATACACACACACATGAAAATAATCATTTCGGAAGTATTTTGACACACGCAGTACAAAGATCATAGAAAAACAAGAAATATACAAAAACATGTGCCGGCAGTGTTACCAGCTCTCAAAAATATTTATCCCTATATCAATAATTTCCGACACGATAATTCTTCACATAACACATTAACCTGATGAATTACGACTATCTCAACGGCGTATTCTTAAACCAAAAGTATGAAAATTCGTAGTCTTAAAAATGCGTAACCTAACCTAACGTTAGGTTTGTGTAACATGGTTTGTGCCCCTTTATACCGCCTGCTCGCGTCCCTAACCTAACCTAACCTTACGCTAGGTTTGTGTAACATGGTTTGTGCCCCTTTATACCGCCTGCTCGCGTCACGGCAAAAAAACATCCCTGTTTTCAAGTAGTTTAGCGGCTACGCTAGGTTTGTGTAACATGGTTTGTGCCCCTTTATACCGCCTGCTCGCGTCCCTAACCTATCCTAACCTAACGCTAGGTTTGTGTAACATGGTTTGTGCCCCTTTATACCGCCTGCTCGCGTCACGGCAAAAAAACATCCCTGTTTTCAAGTAGTTTAGCGGCTGCGCTAGGTTTGTGTAACATGGTTTGTGCCCCTTTATACCGCCTGCTCGCGTCCCTAACCTATCCTAACCTAACGCTAGGTTTGTGAAACATGGTTTGTGCCCCTTTATACCGCCTGCTCGCGTCACGGCAAAAAAACATCCCTGTTTTCGAGTAGTTTAGCGGCTACGCTAGGTTTGTGTAACATGGTTTGTGCCCCTTTATACCGCCTGCTCGCGTCACGGCAAAAAAACATCCCTGTTTTCGAGTAGTTTAGCGGCTACGCTAGGTTTGTGTAACATGGTTTGTGCCCCTTTATACCGCCTGCTCGCGTCACGGCAAAAAAACATCCCTGTTTTCAAGTAGTTTAGCAGCTACGCCGGGTTTATGTAACATGGTTTGTGATACAAAAGAACGTGCCCCTTTATAACGCCTACTCGCGTCAAGGCATAAAAACTCCACAATACTAGTTGGTGTACCTTCCTAAAATATTTCAGAATCAATTATAAAAAATAAGTACTTAAAATATAAACATGTTATTTTACGTTATAAATATTACTGCTTAATGGCAACACATAATTTTGTGTGGTAAAAACATCTATGTTATCGTGTTTTTCTATGATCTTTGTACTACATGTGTCAAAATACTTCCGGAATGATTATTTTCATGTGTGTGTGTATAGAAAATTTTTAAGTCGTGTAATTAAGTTAATATTGCTTGCCGCCGCCTAATTCTTTCAGATTCAGATTCCCCGGCCCATAGTTAGTATAAAAATAACTAGTTTGATTTTCTAGGAATCAAAATGCTTCCAAAATGGCTATTTTCCTGTATGTGTATAAATTTTTTTAAAGTCGTTTAATTCAGTTAATATTGCTTGCCGCCGCCTAATTCTTTCAGATTCGGATTCCCCGACCCCAAATTAGTATAAAAATAACTAGTTTTATTTTTTAGGAATTTAACCCAAACACCGAACTTTAGCCTCAATTTTCTCAAATTAAAAAAATCATAGTAGGTATAAATAATAATTTTTGGTACCTTGACACTGTTTGGTTTTCGCATTGTACTCGTAACCTTCACTGCACGTGTTTACTGTCAAAACATTTGCAGGCGGTCTTCTGCCATCTCTACTATCGGCAACACTGAAAATAAATAATTAGAAAAGTTAGGTTAGGTTTTCAAATAATCTTTTCATTGGTATTCAGGGCCCTGAATAAACTAAATTAAACTAAAACTTAACACACTTAAATTTGCAGTTAGTTCCTCCTTTGGCCACCTACAAAGTAAGGTATGTCAAGTTGTAAGATTGTGCACTCACAGCATAGCTGGAACTCCAGATTTTTCATTATTGTTGTAATCTGGAATGTCTCCATCAATAATGATGTCCACCAACATCTCTCCGGATTCTGAGACTCCCTTATTCCTGTGATGGAAGTGAATCTGCTCCCCTGAAATCAACAACACAAAAGAACAATGATTTGAATGTACTCAATTCAAAATTCTTTGCATTTAAAACTTAAGGTACGGTCACATGCAGAGTTAAAAGTGCAAGCACTAATCTGTTGAACCGCGAGCGCTTATGTGTTGGACCGACACACTACCCTATCAAATATTTCTTCCTATGGTAGGAGAGGGGGTCAGTTGAATTACAGAGCTGCTGTGAAATATCATTTCTTTGTACTGTTACTGTCAACTTGACAGCTGTCATCATGTTGACGCAGCTCCGTAATTAAAATGACCCCCTCTTCTGTTTACGGCAGAGAGGGAGTCGCATCCACAAAGCATCCCCAAAGATGAGATATGACTGAAGAGTTTTTAAAGAGCTTCTTTTGTGAATTCCATTTTTATTCCTTTTGTATTATTTTATTCATAACTAGCTGGTCCCGGCAAGCGTTGCTATGCCATTTAATAAAGAAATTGTTTCTCCCTGAGTGTCTCTTCCCATTCGTCCCATTCCCCTTCCGCCTCCCCTTCTTCTCCTGTGTCCTCTTCCCCTCTCGCGTTCCCACTCCGTCAACCTCACCTTCCCTCTCCCCACTCCACTCCCCCCCCCTTCCCCCGTCCCGCGAACCCCCCTCCCGATTTCCCCTCCCCCCTCCCAGGTCCCCTTCCCCCTCCTGTGTTCCCCTTCCACCTTTCCCGCCTTCCCTCTTCCCTTTCCCGCTCCTTCGTCCCGCCAACCATCCTCCCGCGTTCCATATATTCAATCCCAGTACATTCAATTTTTAAACGGCCCGCGTGCCACCTTTTACAATTTTTTTTCAAATTTTCATTTTTCATGTATATTAAATGTAGTACCTAACATAGGTACCTATTTAAAATATCTAAAATTCTTGATTCGATTCAAGCTATTAGGGGAGTACCTACTTTAAATAAATTTATCACCTTAAAGTTATTCAAAAATAGAATCCTGATTTAAAATTTTGCAAAATGTCATTCTCAAACACGCGAACTGTCAAACGTGCGGGTTTTCTGAAATTATCCAATTTTCTGCGAAATTTTCTTAATTTTTCTCTCCGTAAGAACCATCCTCGTACTTCAAGGAATATTCTAAAAAAAGAATTAGCGAAATCAGTTCAGCTGATCTCGAGATTTGCGCTTACCAACACATTTAGCGATTCATTTTTATATTATAGATTTAAACCAACTGCTCCCGTCTGAAGCCAGTGAGACTATGGCATACCCAATTGGGGTATGAAATTTTTTCAAATGGCATCTTGTCATCATGACTTCGACACTTAGCAAATCGTGTCTTGTCATCATGACTTTGACATTTTTGCAAAAGCGTCTTGTCATCATGCCTGAAATTTTTGCAAATGGCGTCTTGTCATCATGACTGAAATTTTTGCAAATGGCGTCTTGTCATCATGACTTTAACATTTTTGCAAATGGCGCCTTGTCATCATGACTTTGACATTTGTGAAGTAAAGAGAAGCAAAATGCACATGACAAAGCATGGATCTCTAAACTCCCTAAGTACGCGGAATAAATTGTTTGCCTTAGGAAATTGAATGTTAGGAGAGAGAAATTAGGATTTGCGCTACATTGCAGAAAGCATCTCACCGGTGGCAAATTGTATTTGGGAATCATCATCCTCATCCTCATAGGCAGTTGGTAACATCCTCAGTCTGTTGCTGGCCAGGGGATTGCTCAGGTAATTCTTTTCCTTGCTCTCCTCCAGCTTGGTTGGCGATATCATGAAGCTCATGAAGGGGAGATAGTCATCCTGGAAAACAATAAAAATTACTTAAATTTTGCAAAATCAGACAGTTTGTAGTGTAACACAAAGCTATCACACTGTATGTACAACCTCTCACGCTAATTTATTAGCTTTTGGGAACTAGTACTGTATTAATATAACTAGCCGTTGGAAACAATAGTTATGTTGTTTCAACGTCCAACGCTGTTGAAAATAATTAGCGCCAACAGTTGAAATATAATACCTTACATGCGAATATTATTCAACGCAGTCAACGATTCAACTGCCTAATAAATAAAAAGGGTTAAGAGTTTGCACTTCGTGAACAACATTACTCAATATTTCAAATGGTCTTTTGGTAATTTGCGTACCTACTGCACGTTTTTTTTTATTTTCCCATCCAATACGGCCGATACGCAGCGCCAGGGGACAATCAAATTTTACAATGACAAGCAAAAAATAACCTCTTGATAATTATCAATGTCGGTCGCCTAACAGCTACGTTTTGTACCTATTGTTTTCAACAGTGTTGGCCAATTAAATCAAAAGGGTCAATAGATCACACTTCGTGAACGATATTGTACCCAATAAGACATGATCTTTTGGTAAGGTACGTACCTACTGCACTTTTTTTTTCCCATCCAATACGGCCGATACGCAGCGCCAGGGGACAATCAAATTTATCAACGACAAGCAAAATATATCTTCAACGTCTTTTAATATTTCAACGGGGTAATATTTTCAACACCGAAACCAACGTCTTCCAACAGTTTCAACTTTCAACGTTATTATAGGATTATTATTACGTGTGTGGGGCGTAGGGCATAGAGATAATAATAATTCATCAATGATCCAGGGAACCACCTGTTAAAAGGGATTCCTTAATACGATTTTGATATATTTTTTGTTTGTTTTTTTGTTAGTATCGTGTCGATCTCCTATTATAGTTGCGTCAATGTCGACGTTATTTTCAACAGTTGAAAATCGCCAACGATAACGACGTTGGCATTGGATGGAATTAACGCCCAGTACTATTGGGAACAGCTCATACACGTCTCATAGAAATCATTGTGTCTCACTTACTATCATGGTGAGAAATATGATCTAAACGTTGTTAGAAAGAGAAGAAATGACGCTTTATATTCAAATATAAAAATTAAAAATCAAATAATAAAATATACACCTCAAAGTTTACGACCGCAATTTAAAAAAAATTGTCTAATAAAAAATGTGTAAGTTTTTATTTTTTTTCATTATCAGTAATTTTAATTAGAAAAAACATAAGCTGAGCCATTTTTTAAACTTTAGCATTAAAAAATTATATATTTAAAAAATTACATATTTATTTCAAACTAGTAGACCCGGCCACACATTGCTGCGGCTAACGAAACCTTTATAACCAACGCCATCTGTTAAATTAAATCTACACCGTCCGTTTGTCAGCCCGCTGCCCGCTGCCGCTTGGCCAGATAAATTATGTATTTCAACCAATTTACACAAAACTTTGATAAACTATATACCTAAAATCCTTCCTCATGAATCACTCTATCTATTAGTGAAAACCGCATGAAAATCCGTTGCGTAATTTAAAAGATCTAAGCGCACATACAGCGTGAGCAACTTCATTTTATACTATGTAAAGATTATAAAATTTGAAAGTGTATTTTATTCACCTTTCAAAAACAATTTTTATCTTTCAGATAAGTTTAGAAATATTCCATTTATTTGAATTTTATTGTAAAGCGGAAATATTTTTAAGGTTAAACATCTTATTATTGTTCATGTTGTAGGATGAACGCGATGTTAACGCCACCTTAAATGGGTTAGGGTGGTGCGAAATGTCCACTCTATGCGAGCTATGCCTGTGGAATCTCGATTAGTACTTTTTCCGGAATCAAAATAGCAAAGGTATTCCCATAAGGGTACTTACGGCAGGTTGATGGTCTTGGCTGGATTGAACCACAGGCAGTTACAAGATGAAGTTATTACAATTAATACTTGGTAACGGCGGTATTTCCAGGTTTCTTTAGTATATTTGATTGCTACGTTAAATACGATAAAACGAAGACAAAAGCGTTAAAATGTGAGCTGTCAAAATACTTTTCAGCTCCTTGGCAACAGCTGTCAGCGATCAGTTGCCGGCCAGTGTCAGCACCCAATATGCGAATTCTAATAAGTTTGAATACTGGCCTCGCCATGTGAGACGGAACAAACCTATCGTGATCCAATACAGCAATACGAAACAGTTGAACTATTGAAATTGCTTAAGAAATGGTGTGATGATTAGTTAGTAATGATCTTTACCTTTTTAGAAAGTATATCATTCAAGGCCGTCTGAACGTATTTCCGGCCATTTTTCTCCAATATGTCTGCCTCAACGAACTTGGATGGCAGGTTGAAACCGTTCAGTTTCCCGGAAATATTCAGCAAAGCCTTGTTGTTTCGTTTGTTATTTGTGTTTCTTCCATAAATATCGTTGATTCCTTCAATGTATTTATTGCAAGAGTTGTGGATATCCAGGCATTTTTCAATCTAAAAAAAAGTGACGGATTCGTATTTAATTTTAGAAAAATACAAGAGTACAAAGGTTATAAGCATGACTGGGATTTGAACTAGCATTCTTTCGCTATCTGGGTGTCTGTGTTGACATCTGAGCTATCACGTCAACCTTCAGATTTGCCGTATTGTTCCTCTACAAGGTTTACCGCATTTCTTCCTGTTACCCTTTACAATAGGTATGATACTTAGCTGTCTTTAAGACTAGTTCCTGGTTACTAGAAAAAAATGGCGATTAAAGACTAAAGACCAAACAGAGCAACAGCCATTTAACTGCCGTCTCGGGAACAATTTATTGGTTAACCAACACTCCTGCAAAATCCCAAATGGTTCGCTACATTTGATGACTTTTATAATTTGCAATAGAGATGTTATGCTTTTGGTAGTTTTTTATTGCTATAAAACCTATAAACACATCAACCATAAAAATAAAACGAAAGTAGGAACAGGATTAAAACATAAAAAAATGTTTTTAAAATATGTAAATTACATTTCTTGCCACAAATAATATTTCTTATTTGTTTCCGTTATTTTAAGTGCCCAGTGACTGCCTCATAGTTGATGTGCATCTTCAAGGTAATGTCGCCTGCCGCCTGTCACAAGTAAGGCCGACCCATGTTCGATGATGATTTTTTTTTAAAAGTAAGACAAAAATTCCCTGGTTAACCTGACAATATTTGAAAATCTCCTACTACCACCACAGTAAGCGGAAAATGTTGCTTGTATCGTGATGTATATTAGCCAGCCGAGGAATTGAACCGTGAAAGTGGGACCCAAACGCGGTGCCAACTCAGCCACTGACCGGTCGGATGAAGGTTTTTTCTTGTAAAATTAACTATTTTATGATAATTATTTCACAATAAACATTATGTAATAATTTGCGTAAGCCATAACAATAATTAAATTTATGAATAATATGGCAGTAAAATTTAAAAATGCCTGTAGAAACAGTCATCCCTCACAGCAATCAAAGTTTTGTTTTGCATGTTGGCATGCCGAAGGTTTAATTTAAAAAGAGTCACCTGAAGATTTCCTCCGCTGCACCCGGCGCCACCTACTCCCGCTCCTCGACAGTCCCGCCACCTCTTGCGCTGGCCAGTTCCGCAGGTGGCAGAGCAGGGGCTCCACTCACTCCATTCTCCCCATACCGGCTTCACTGAAAATAATAAGCAGGTTCATTATTTAGGATTGAGGGGGTCCATTATTTAGTTTAGAACACTGATTAAATTTCATTTCTCTGATAATTGACACTCTTTGAGAGGGAAGGATAGTTTTGTCTTTTTTTAAAGGCATTACTGGAGTTCGGATCGCACCGTGAAGCAGTATAGACGTGTATTGTGGTTACTTGCTGTGTTGCTGTTTACACTCAGATAAGAATTTCTTGTTACCTTTACGTTTTCGTTACTAATCCATTGTATTATTTGATTTACGATTGAGTCCGTACAGTCAGTCTAATAGACTCTATTTATTTTTAATTATTAATTTTTTGTTTGTTTTTTGTTTTTTTTTTTTGTTAATTAATTTGTAATATGGAGGAGGATGAGAATCGGCCACCAGACCCTGAGTCCATATTTAATATTTCTGATGGCTATGATACTGACGGCAGTCAAGTATCTATAACTATTCCTTCCCGAAAACGACGACCTTCGCTTAGTCCTGATGTTCCTCTCAAAATTAAATCTATTTCTATTTCTCAATCCAAGCAATCCCCAATCCTTCATAATGATTCCATTCCTGCAGAAGCTAAAACTATTGAATTGATGTATTCTAGTTCCTCTTCAGCTCCATTTATTGTTAATGTGCAAAAGACTGAACAGGGGAAAATAATTCATCCTCTGGATTTCGGAAAATTAATTTTTAGCTCTAAAAATAATAACCTTGGAATAATAAATGGTTCAATCAAGCCGGAAGGCAGATATAAATTGTCCTTAGAATTTAAATCCTCAACCTTTGCTAATGACTTTGTTAAAAAAATTGGTTCTTTGTCAAATAATAAATTCAAAGCATTTATACCTACTTTCAACTTAACCAGAATGGGCAGAGTGAAAGGTATACCTACCGATCTCTCTGAATCTGAAATTGTAGATGCTCTTAATGACTCCCAAGTTACTCCTAAAGTTTTAAAAGCTCGTCGTTTAAATTTCAAAGATTATTCTTCTGGAACCACCATATGGAAACCCTCTCAATCCGTAGTTATAACTTTTGAAGGCCAAATCTTACCATCCCGGGTGTTCATTTATTATAACTCTCTTCCCGTCGAAATATATAGATTCCCCACAATCCAGTGTTTCAACTGTTGCAGATTTGGGCATTCTAAACCCATTTGTCATTCCCCTCCGCGTTGCTTCCATTGCGGAGAGGATCATCAATTTGAACAGTGTCAAAACTCAACTAAAAGCCCAATTTGCATTAATTGTAAGGGTAACCATACTGCTGTAAGTGTGGCCTGTCCAGAGTTGTCTACACAGAGGAACATCAAGCAATCAATGGCTTCAGAAAATATTTCATACTTCCAGGCGTCTAAATTATTCCCTCCTGCAAAAAAATCTTTTGCAGAGATATCATCTAATCCATCTATCTTTCATTTTTCTTCCCCTAAATCTCCTCAGTCATATTCCCACAGAGAAACCATTTTCAAGCCGTTAAAATCTAAACCTAAAATATTCCTTCCTTTGATAAAAAACAACATAATGATCTTTTGCTTAACCCGAATGGGAATAATAAATCTCAGGCTCCCAATGGGAATGCCTTAAAAAGTTGTCCCTCTACCGATAATTTCCCTAAAGTCATAACGGAAAATTCCTCTTTCATCCAAACTTTAATTACTCTCTTAATTTCGATTCTTTCAAATAACAATACTGTACCGTCCAACGCTGCTGAGTATATTAAATATTTACTCTCCTGTCTCCCCAATGTATCCGAAACTGAGCAAAATTCTTCAATGGAATAGTAGAAGTCTATTCTCTAACAAAATTGAACTTGTAAAATTACTTGATGAACATAACATTTCAGTAGCTGCCATTTCTGAAACATGGTTAAAAACCTCGTATCATTTTAAGATCCCTGGTTATCATTGCCACATGATAGATCTGATGGTAAGGGTGGCTCTGCTCTTATCATTCATAACTCTATTCCTTTTAAAGAAATCTTATTTCACTCCCTCCCCAATAGTTTTCAGATAGTAGCAGCTATTATATCTGATATTACAATATTATCAATATACATTCCTCCCTCTACTATTTTTGTTGAAAACGAATGGGCTTCGTTTATATCTCAGATTCGTCCCCCGTATACGTTACTCGGTGACTTTAATGCTCATTCTCCCTCTTGGGGTAGTGAATTAACAAACCGTTCTGGCCGTAATCTATTAGATTTTATGGATACATATAATCTATGTATATTAAATGACAGATCACCAACTCGTTTCACTGCTCCTCAACATAGAAAAAGTGCGGTTGATTTGTCTCTTTGCTCATCTTCGTTGATACCCATATGTTCTTGGGACATTCTTACAGATCCCCTTTCCAGTGACCATTTTCCTATAATAATCTCCTTCAACCATCTAACATCCTCTCATTCCTTTTCGACAAACAATAGTTTTAAATTTAAAACTAAAGATGCGAATTGGAGAACTTTTTCTTTGGAATTGGACTCCATTATTCTTTCAACTAATTCTTCTCTGGTGAACATCAGATCTCAATGTGAATTATTTCCTAATATGGTAATAAAAGCCGCAGAAAAAACTCTTCAAAAACGTAATGATAACATTAAAATAAAACATTCCACTCCATGGTGGGATAAAGAATGCACTGATGTCGTTAACTCCAGAAAAAATGCAATTTCTATTTTCCGGAAATGTATGTCTTTCGAAAATTACCTTTCTGTGAAACGCGCTCAGGCAGAAGCTAAACTTATTTTGAAAAATAAAAAGCGGTCTGGATGGCGAAAATTCTGTGAAAGCCTGTCTCCAGAATCTCCTCAGTCTTCTGTTTGGTCCAATTTAAAAAAAATCGGTTCTTCTTATGCTCCGCAGCGTTCCAAACATATTCCAGAAGAAATTATTATAGGTTTTGCGGATAAGATAGCGCCGCCATCAGTTGCCAGATTAGAAGAAATGCCTTCCTTTATTTCTTATCCAACTCATTCCAACTGGATGGACTCTCCTTTTTCAATTAGTGAATTGAAACGAGTAATTAATTCCCTACCAGACTCTTCTCCGGGCCCCGATGGGATATTATATAGTTTCATTAAAGCATTCTCGGACATGTCGGTTGAATATTTCTTATCCCTAATTAATTACATGTTCGAAACAGGATTTATCCCGGAAGTCTGGAAAGTTAAAAAAATCCTTCCGATTTTAAAACCAGGGAAAAACCCATCTGATATCTCTTCCTATCGTCCTATTGCTCTTTCGTCATGTTTAATTAAAGTAGCAGAACAGTTGATAAAGAACAGATTGGAATGGTTTGTTGAAAATCAAAGAATTATCTCTCCAAATCAGTATGGCTTTCGGAAAAAGGAATCAACCATGGATAATTTAAGTGTGTTGACAACAGACATCCGTATCTCTCAGTCCCTTAATTCTTCAACATTGGCCACATTTCTTGATCTTTCGTCAGCTTACGACGATGTACTAATTAACGTATTGAAAGAAAAATTAATAAAATTAAAAATACCCTTAAAATTAGTTCAATTTATTATTAATTTGCTAACAGTCAGATCCATTATTTTGCACTTTTCCTCAAAAATGATAAATCGCAAACTATGGAAAGGGCTACCCCAGGGGTCCGTAATCAGTCCATTGTTGTTTAATATTTATATAAGTGACTTAGACTTTGCAATTCCTTCATCTATCAAGAGACTTTATTTTGCTGATCACAAAAATCTATCCCAAGCTGCGAAGGAATTAAATATGGCTTTACATAATATTAAAGTGTGGTTGTTGGCAAATGGGATGAATTTAGCTACCTCTAAAACCAAGGTCGTGGCTTTTACACGCAAAAGAAAATTACCCCCATTTTCTGTCTCTTTTGATAATGTCCCTCTCCAAATCGTTAAGCAAATTAAATTTCTTGGGCTACTTTTGGATCATAAACTTTCCTGGCTCCCGCATATTCAAAAAATTTCATCTAAGTGTGAAAAGGGGCTTAATATGATGCGTGCTGTTTCGAGAGTATGGTGGGGATCTCATCCTACTACTCTTAAATTAATGTATAGTGCCCTAGTGCGAAGCCATTTGGATTATGGTACATTTCTTTTCGATCCTCTTCCTAAATATTTGGATAAAAAACTTGAAAGAATTCAATCCAAAGCTCTCAGAATGATTATTGGAGCGATGAAATCTTCTCCAATTAATTCTCTTTAGGTAGAATGTGTTGAGCCTCCCTTAATTTTGAGAAGACAATTTCTGGCTGATAAATATATTCTGAAATCTTTTTCTATATCGTGTCATCCTTTAGAACAAAGCCTTGATCATTTGTTCAACAATTTAAACAACGACAAAAGATTGACAGATAAAAATCGATTTCCTCTTCTTCTAAAAAGTTTTCTTTCATTCAAATCTCTTTCTTCTTCCCTACAAAATCTACAGAAAGATCCAATCCTTTCTATTTTCACTATCCCATTTGATTCTATCAATTTTATCCCCAACATAATAACTTCTGATTTTCGGACTAACATTTTAACCTCATCTAATCAAAATGTCGAGGAAAATTTTAAAAACATTATTTCTTCCAAGTATCCTGGATTTTCACTCATTTATACAGATGGTTCTAAGTCTGAAAACAAAGATTGTGGAGCTGCGGTGAATATTCCCGAATTCAATTTAGATCTGTCTTATAAATTGCCTAAAGAAACTTCTATATTTACTGCAGAATGCTTCGCAATTGAACAAGCTTTAATTCAAATTCAGCTTCTCAATATTCGTCGAGCCTTACTGTGCACTGATTCTCTAAGCAGAGTACTGAAAATTTCTTCAAATGTCATTCATTATCCAGAAGATTACATTATTTGTAATATCAAAAATACCCTCAAATCATTGAATGAATTAAATTTAGAGACAATATTGGTTTGGATCCCTGGACATTTAGGAATTGAAGGTAACGAGAAAGCCGACTCCCTCGCTAAATTTGGAACAATATCTGGCTCTATTCCTTTAGATTTTAGAATTCCGTTCTCTGACGTCATCCCTATTCTTAAATTCAACATGATTCGCTCCTGGGAAGAAAATTGGGCTGATATGAAAACCTGAACTGGTGTTTTTATGCTGGAATCCAAAACCATATTCCAAGTAAACCTTGGTTCCACGGCAAGAATAAATCCAAAAGATTTATTTCCTGTATCTCGAGAATGAGAATCGATCACTGCTCTGTTGCATCCCACTTATTTAAAATCCGAGTCCTAGATAGTCCACTTTGTCAGTGCGGCGTGGAAAATGAGACTCTTGACCATGTATTCTTTAATTGTAAAAATCATTCGTCCTTCAAAGGCATTTATCGTTTACTTATTAAAATCACCCACCAATCTCCCCTTAGTATTCCATATTTGCTTTCTCTCAAAAACTCAAGAGTTTTTTCCGTCCTATATAAGTTCATCTCCCTTTATTTTAACGGCACATAGCACTCTTTTTAGGGTGAATTGCCTTAAAAAAAAAAATAGGCATTACTGACAAATATTTTAAAATAACTATTGTACACCAATCTCTTTGTAAGGGTCCTAACTTAATGTATATGTCATCATCATTATAACTCTTGACTCTACAACCCCTGGTGGGTCTTGGCCTCCTCAAGAGTCTTCCTCCACTCATCTTGGTTTTGTGCCAGCTCTCTCCAGTTTAGAAGCTCCAAAGATATGTCTTTGAGGACGTTGTCGCTCCGTCTTAATCTTGGCCTTCCCAGGCTCCTTCACCCTATCGGTCTTGAGTTCAGGAGGGACTTTGGTGCTTGATGCTAGGTCATTCTCTCCACATGACCCAGCCACCGAAATCTTCCCAGTTTTATAAATTTTGTGATGTTTAGCTCCTTAAACAGAGTATATAGTTCATTGTTGTAATGTCTGCGTCAAAATCCATTTTCTAAAACCTGTCCGAAGACACGCCTCAAAATTTTCAATTCAAAAATGTCCAGTGCTCGCCATTCCTCTTATTCAAATGTATAAAACATATAAATATATAAACAATGTAAGTATTTATGTATCTTCCCCATCTTCTTCTCTCCTTGTCTTTTGTGTCGAAGAATATTTTATCAACGGAAACTTTGGCACGAATGCGCAAATTGTATTTTTGTTTCGATGATTTATACCGAATGAAAACAATTTTTTTGTTATGTAATAAAATACATCCTTTTTTACACATAAAGCTTCACTAAATGACCCAACACTGACTTTAACTTCTGCTTACGGAGTCCTATTACACAGGATGCTATAATTTTGGACACTACTTTTTTGAGGTGTGGTGAGTACTATATAAAAAATCTTTGAAATGTACATATTATTATCAAAAATATATCAGTTTAAAACAAATTCCATTTTCAGGGTTTCTAGTTTTTGGTAATGCCATAGACATATGAATATTAATAGACCTGCCCTAAGCGATAAAAGCGTATTATTTCCCCCTCCCCATACCGGTTCCATTGGAACCGGCTGGGATCGAGTATGGCTTCGCGTGAATCTAAAAAATGTGACGTCATCATTCTTCTGCGAGCCAGCGTCGAGCACTCATCGGTGCATTTTACGAAATAACACAGCAAAAATAGTGGCTTGTGTTTTGAAAACGTGTAAAAATAGAAGTGAAAAAGAGAATAAACCCAATTGTCGTATTACATTCCATAGGCAAGCATTATTTTACTTTATTATAAGCTTATTCAGATCACATAATACGGTAGTTTTTGTAACACACACTATCACTCGAGACACATGGCGTGTGCTCATCGCTGTTTTGTGGGGTAAGTAAATTATGAAACATTTGTAAAAGTGTCTTAACTAAATACGTCAACAAAATATTGGACTATGAAAATAGGCGAACTTTACTTTGCTGTATTTGGAATTTGTAAATTTGTTCATTTCGCGGCGAGCAATTCGCGCTCCCATGTAAAAAGGTCTGTTCATTAAAGAGCAGAGTTGACTTTTAAGAAACTAAATGGTGATATTATAATGTGAGATGCCCATATACTCTCAGATTGAGTTATTGACGAATCACATATCACCGAATTCATCTTCCCGCTCTGCGCCCCGCTGTAGTTGGTTTCTTCCCCTCACCTTTATGTTATGGTCTATTAATATTCATATGTCTATGGGTAATGTGCTTTTTCATCCTGCGATAAAATATCCCCGACAAAATATCTCTGACAAAATATCCACGACAAAATATCTCTGACATAATATCCCCGACATAATATCCCTGACAAAATATCCCCGACAGAATATCTCTGACATAATATCCCCGACAAAATATCCCTGACAAAATATCTCTGACAAAATATCCCCGTCAAAATATCTCTGACATAAAATCCCCGACAAAATATCTCTTGACAAAATATCCCCAACATAATATTCCCGACAAAATATCTCTGACAAAATATCCCCGACAGAATATCTCTGACATAAAATCCCCGACAAAATATCTCTTGACAAAATATCCCCAACATAATATTCCCAACAAAATATCCCCGACAAATATCTCTGACATAATATCCCCGACAAAATATCTCTTGACAAAATATCCCCAACATAATATTCCCGACAAAATATCCCCGACAAATATCTCTGACATAATATCCGCGACAAAATATCTCTGACATAATATCCCCGAAAAATATCTCTGGCATAATATCCCCGACATAATATCCGACAAAATATCTCTGACATAATATCCCTGACATAATGTCCCCGACAAAATATTCTCGACAAAATATCTCCAACATAATAACCCTGACAAAATATCCCCGACAAAATATCTCTGACATAATATCCCCGACAAAATATCCCCGACAAAATATCTCTTGACAAGATATCCCCGACAAAATATCTCAGATATAATATCCCCGATAAATATCTCTGACATAATATCTCCAAAAAAAAATCCTCGACAAAATATCTTTGACAAAATATCTTTGACAAAATATCTCTTGACATAATATCCCCGACAAAATATCCCCGAAAAAATATCTCCGACATAATATCCCCGAAAAATATCTTCGACAAAATATCTCCGACTTAATATCCCCGACAAAATATCCCCGACAAAATATCTCTTACATAATATCCCCGACAAAATATCCCCGACAAAATATCTCTGACAAGATATCCCCGACAAAATATCCCCGTCAAAATATCTCTGACATAATATCCCCGATAAAATATCTCTGACATAATATCCCCGACAAAAAATCCTCGACAAAATATTTTTGACACAATATCCCCGTCAAAATATCGCTGACATAATATCCCTGTCAAAATATCCCCTACAAAATATCCCTGAGAAAATATCTATCCCCGAAAAAATATCCCCGACAAAATATCTCTGACATAATATCCCCGACAAAATATCCTCAACAAAATATCTCTGACAAAATATCCCCGACAAAATATCTCTGACACAATATCCCTGACATAATATCCCCGACAAAATATCCCCGAAAAAATATCTCCGACATAATATCCCCGACAAAATATCCCCGACAAAATATCCTCGACAAAATATCTCTTGACATAGTATCCCCGACAAAATATCCCCGATATGATATCTCTGACATAATATTCCCGACAAAATATCCCTGACAAAATATCACCGACAAAATATCTCTGACATAATATCCCCGACAAAATATCCTCGACAAAATATCTCTGACATAATATCCCCGACAAAATATCTCCGACAAAATATCTCAGACATAATATTCCCGACAAAATATCCCTGACATAATATCCTCGAGAAAAAATCCTCCGACAAAATATCCTACAGACAAAAAATCCCCCAACAAAATATCTACTAAAACTTAACCTAACCTAACCCAACAAAAAATGGAACAAAAATAATTCAGACATCCTGTAAAGACAATAAATTATTGTTATCTTTATTATTTTTGTCCCATTTTATTATTTTTGAACAATATTATTTATTGTCTTTACCGGATGTCTTTATTATTTTGATACCATTTTTTGTTAGGCTAGGTTAGGTTAGGTTAGGTTAGGTTAGGTTAGGGTTTAGTAGATATTTTATTGGGGTGATGTTTTAACCGTAGGATATTTTATCGGAGGATATTTGGTTGGGGATATTTTGTCGGGGATATTTTGTCCGGGATATTTTGTCGGGGATATTTTGTCAGGGATATTTAGTCGGGGATATTTTGTCAGGGATATTTAGTCGGGGATATTTTGTCGGGGATATTTTGTCGGGGATATTTTGTTGGGGATATTTTGACGGGGATATTTTGTCGCGGGATGAAAAGTCGCAAAACTCTAATTTCCACCCTCAAGTGTGTAAATTATCATATTGAATTTTTCACTTTATTTTTTATTTATTCTTTGTAATTTTTTATGTTGTATATTACAAATAAAAGGTTTACCTGGACAAGTGGGCAATAAGCAAGTTCTAGTTTCTTTATTAAGTCCCAGGCAAGAATCCGAGGATCCATCACACTTCCTGGAACGCGTCTGCAATCCCTTGCCACAGGTGACGCTGCACTCGCCCCATGCAGACCAAGGCAACCTGGACAAAAAATATAGTTGATTTCTTGTATTTCTTCGGCATTAACTATGTAACATTTTGTAGACATTTTGTTTTGAAGAGTTTTCAATGTACAATTGTGTTTTTTTTTTTTACATGAGCTCCACACAGGAGGCCCTGAGGAAAATAATTTCCCTCAGGGCCTACGTCATCTTTGGGGATGCTGTGTGGAGGGTTTTTTTAAGGAAAGGAAGGAGAGGAGAGTTCTGGGAAGGAAAAGAGCTTAAGGGGTGGGTAGGAATCTGGGGTTCAGTATGTCCTGGTCATCCGCCTCCAAGACCTACACAAACTCACCCCATGAATCCGGCCACCCCTGCTAAATCACCAAACGTATCGAACCACTTGGGGTGACCTATGGCAGAGGTGTTGTTACTTTATATTTTAAATTTTCTGCTTATCGGTTTCCACACATTCGTGTCATTAACAAGCAAACTTAAAACTATGCAAGTACAAAACGATTAGATTTAATTGGGTGGGGGTAGTGGGAGGGATCATTTTGGGGGAGGGGAAGAAACATGGGAGGATAATGGTTAATAGGGGCAATTTGCAGGGCGCTATTATTTTATTAACTAAATTAATTTGTGATTTAATTTTTTTGTTTGTTTCCAAGGTTTCTAATGCGCACAATTTAAAATATATTTATTTATATTATAATGTTTGGTAATTTTTCGGGATTAGTGTCTATGGTTACTACGAATAACTTTTATAATAAAACTTTAGATTCGCCTTAATCACTATAAAAGGAAATTTTTTGCATCACAGGCGGCGGAAAATGATGCATTTTAATTTTCGATTGCTTAAAATTAAATTTCACTTCACGAACCGATACGGCGGCCTTCCGTCACCGTTTGTTATGTTGGTTTGTTATGTTGGTTTGTTATGTTTGTTATGTTGGTTTGTTATGTTGGTTTGTTATGTTGGTTTGTTATGTTTGTTATGTTGGTTTGTTATTTTTGTTATGTTGGTGTGTTATGTTTGTTATGTTGGTATGGTAAATTTAATTTTACGCAATTGAAAATTAAATTGCATCATTTTCCACCGCCCGTGATGCAAAAAGTTTACTTTTATAGTGATTAAGGCGAATCTAAAATTTTTTCTAAAAATTATTCATAATAACCATGGACACTAATCCCGAAAATTTACCGAATGTTAAAACTTAAAATTAATTTATTATTTATAAATTTAAAAAAATTAATTTATTATTTATAAATCTAAAAAAATTAAATGGAGTTCTACAAATTCACAAAAAGAATTAGTATATTATCAAGGATAATGTGATGGCCCTTTACTTCAAAGAGTGTAAAGTGGCAAAAATTGATTGTTGTAGGTACTCAATACGTCTCTTTACTCCATCTTGTTTGTTAATTTTTACTTTGATATTTGTTGTTTAATTTATAATTAATTATCATTACTCCAAACATATACATAGGTATGTAAGTTTTGGGAAACATGCCTGTTTTATGTACTTAAATAAATTAAAAAAAATATAAAGCTACCAGCGAGAGCAGTTGAGCCCCTGACAGGGTTCCTGCTGAGCGTCGGCCCCGAGACATGGGGCGCCCCCGTGCTGCGCCCTCGGGTTGGAGCAGCTGCGGTACCTGCGCCTGCTGCCTGTACCGCACACCACGGAGCAGGACGTCCACGAGCCCCACGAGCTCCAGCCCCCGTCCACCTAAAATACGACAAAAGCAATCTTTTAAAATATGTATTTACATCAGTTAGAGTGAATTTTATGACAGTTATGGTAATTTTTAAATCTTTTATTGCGACTTTTACATCAGTGATTGACCGGTCAGTGGCTAAGTTGACATGGCGTTTGGGTCCCACCCGGGCATCGCGTGTTTGATTCCTCGGCTGGCTAAGTCCTCCATCTCGACACAAGCAACATTTTCCGCTTAGTTTGGTAGTAGTAGAAGATTTTCAAACATTGTTGGGTTATTCATCATAACCCGGGAAAAAATAGTTAGGTATTGTGATTTTTACATCAATATTAGATATCTTTAGATAAGTTATACATAGTGATTTTTCCATGCGTTAAAGTGAATTATTAGTCAGTTGTAGTAATTTTTAAATCAGTTATAGTGATTTTTCAGTTAGTTATAATGACCAAAAGTTTGATAATGCCTTCAGAAGGTAAACAGCTGTCACGCGTAATAATAATTACATAGCAGAACTGTTTACAAATAAACTGTTTTTATAAATTAAATAATAATGTTATTGAATATGAAAGGAATAATAATTTTAAAAAAAATCAGAATATGCAATTCACACGCGGTAGAAGTCAAACCTTCAAAATACTAAAATAGATAAGAGTGGGGAGGCTACGAAGCACCGCACAAAGGGCAGACTGATTATATTATCTCATTCTCTCCCAGGCTAAATCCTATAGATGTATGTGTTTGTTTCGTTTTAGTGTCGCTATTAAAAACCTTAAGAATGTAGATGCAAAAATTTAAACGACTCTTGAGTATAGTCACCAATTTCCACTATCGACCACTCACGTGAGTCATTTTCACATTTTTTTAATGTTTGCATTCTAAATTTTAATTTTTACAAATGTTAATATTTATTTGTAATATAATAATTCGAAAGCTTATTTTGTAACTGGTCTAAAACAGTTTTTACTATTCGGCTACGTTCAGAAATGTTTCATTTATAGAGCTTTAATTGTGAAGCGGTAATAATACAAAGTTTTCGTAAAATGTCATTTCGTTTAAGACACCAAAAGCTAATATTCTCGAAAATTCGGAGGGGTTAACATTCTTTGAGGCTTCACTGAGTGGTTGGCTAAGGAACACGGAAGCTAAGTGTAGTTCATGATCAGACCGAAAGCCATTCACATTTTTTGTTGGTACTTGCCAATTGATTTGAGATTTATTGTATTACTTATGTTCTCTATTTTATGCGGGTGCTTGCGGGTTTTTACAGATGCAAGCCGCCATATGGAGCCTCATGAATGAGTTTTTCTTTTGCCCTGTTTAATTTATCTTTGTCTTACTAACCTATTTTTTGCATTTTGTTTTTCCTGTTAAGCACTTGCATACTGCTTACTAACAACGTATGCGTGGACACTGGAGGTCTAGATTCGTTCAAAATAAATAAATGTAGCTTCGTTTAACAAAAAAATTAGAATCTTGCGAGAGCCTTGAAGGAGTAACCATCAGTTACTTATACCAGGGCGGGTAAGAGGTGGATTACCTCCACTGGTGAGATGTGCTGTTGAACTTACTTTACAAGGAAGAATGAAGCATTCTCTGCGATCAGTGTCATTTCCTCTGCAAGCGCTCTTATCCAACAGATCTTCAGACAGTTTCTTGTTCGTTTTATTCACATTTTTGTTCTCATTGCTGTTTACTTTTGTTTCTTGCCCGTCATTCATTGGTCGATCTGTGAACATATTTTTAAATTTTATTTATATTATAGAATCAACAGAACATAGTTTACAATGGAAGTGTAATACATATTTAATTTATTAAGTATTTCATGGTGGGTACCAATAATATGTTTCCTTGTAATTTCTTATTTGTGGTAGGTAGGTGTACTGAGTTTTTAAATTTTTTTTATTTCTTCGTATTATTTCTACATAAATTTCAAAAATACCTTTTTACATAATTTCAAAATATAGTAAGATGGAAATATAAGATACAAGTAATGTAAAAGGAAGCAAACAATTAATATGTAAATATAAGACAAAAAGTAAGTAACGGGAACCCATTCCCACTGAGCGTCTGTCTTTGGGTAATATAACAAAAATGCTAAATTACATCAACAAGTACCTAAGCATGTAAATTTTTAAAGTAATGATATAAAAATATAGGAATCCATGAAAATATTGTAGAAAAAAGTGAAACATGAAAGTTAGATGATTAAATATTTTTTTTTGTAATTACTAAAAAAAATTCTATTAAATAATAAAAAAATAATTTACAAGGATAATATTGAAGTGTGAAACAGTCTTAAACATACAATGCTGCAGCTTTTTCTTACACACTAAATAACAACAGTCGTAAATGAGACAAACGATGAACGTATGTCTGCACCCCCCCCCCAAAGAAACATACAATCATAATCATTATCATTATCATTATCATTAGGGTGTCCCAAAAGAAAGTTGATATTTAGTGGATCGATTTTAAAAAAAGTAAGGGTTCTATCGAAAAAATGTTTATTAAATACTAAAATACACAATTTGGGAATTTATTTCTGAAAAATAATATCGTCCAAATGTAAACCCTCACGTTCGCGGCATTCATTTAATCGAACAGTAAAAATTTTTATGACGGCTCGCCAGGTAGACTTCATGATGGCCGCCATTTCGTGACGGATATTTTCTTTTAATTGCATCAGGGAAGTCGGATTTTTGGCGTACACTTTAGATTTGAGATAACCCCACAGGAAAAAGTCCATAGGGGTTAGGTCAGGACCACGAGGAGGCCAATTTATGTCACCTCTCCTGGAGATCAATTTTGTCAGGGAAAATTTCACGAACTCATGGCAGAGACGTATAGGACGTATGTAATGTTGCTCCGTCTTGCTGGAACCATGTTCTTTGGTTATTACCAGTAAGTTTGTAGGGGTGCAGCATTAGGTCTTTGAGCAAAATGTAACGATGATCTATGCACGTTTAAAGCACTTGATCGAAATTGAAAAGTTTGAGTCGTCACGAAAAGACTGATAAACACTCTCTACGTTTTCCTACGATGACCTTGGTCGCCCGGATTTTGGTTTTGCCAGCGTTGTACCGATCTCTTCAAACTTTTTGACCCATTTTCGAATGAGACGAATGCTTGGCGCATCATTGAATTGACGAAAACCTCAAATATTGCAGAAACTTCTACGCGCTACAGTCGCCGAATCACCATTTTTGTAAAACTCACGCACGCGCAACGCGCGGTCGCTACCGAGAAATGCTTCATAGCGACTAAATTCCCAAGAGCCAGACTACTGATTGACATACCCCCCGCGCCCCTCGGAAAAGTTGCGTTCACACAGAAAGCAAAACAAATATCAACTTTCTTTTGGGACACCCTGTATATCTGTTTCATCCAAAGGAAAAAGTAGTACTTTGGAGAAAACAGTCACACACATTTTTTGTGTCTCATCTTTTGTCTCACCATTATTTAATGTTTAAGAAAGAGCTGCATCATTATAACGACAAGGAAGGAATGTTCATTGCCTTTTTTTGTCGTCACGGTTCCGTAACCGTAAATCATCACGGTAATTATGAAAACTTCTAAAAAAAACATGAAGGTTTACAAAGAGTTTATAGGAAAAGTGTTTCAACATCTGCATCATTCAGCCATAATTTTAATTCTTTTATGTAAAGTGATATTTTATCTGTCGTGTGAGTGTGTTTTGGTTGAAGAGTAAATGTACAAGGATCACTTAAACTACAACGTGTTGTATATTTATATTAATTTATATTTTAAGGTATTGATGAGATCCCTGAGGCGTATGTGTGGTAAAACCATGTACGATCGTGTGAGAAATTTGGAGATCCGCGAAGAATGCAAGGCTGATGTAAGCTTAATGAGTAAGATTAAGAAAGGGACGCTCAGATGGTTTGGGCATGTAGAGCGAATGAACGAGGAAAGGAGTGTAAAGAGAATATATGACGCAAATGTGAAAGGAAGAAGAAGTCGGGGACGCCCGAGTAAGACATGACACGACCAAGTGAATCAGATACTTGAGTCGGGCCATGTGAAGAGTCGGAATAATAGAAGAGCATGTATGAGACGATGTGTGAATGTGAACGAGGCAAGGAGTACGTGCCAAGATCGAGTTGTTTGGCGGTCCGTCCTCTCTGCCTACCCCTGCGGGGAAACGGCATGATGGTTAGTTAGTTAAGGTATTTAACAAAAAAGTTGATAGTTTTTGTGAAATTATTGGATTATTCTTACCTGAAGTGCTTTCATCGGATACTTGTCGAGATGAGAATCCGCTGAGAGCTTCCAGATCTCCGTGGAACTGGCACTCTCTTCTCCGGATGCTGACTCCGGAACCACACGATGCATTACACTCGCTCCACTGACTCCATGTGCCCCATTCCGCGGGTACTGTGGAAGAGATCAATTCATTCCACTTCTAGCGTCACAGGCCGTCTTTAATAGACTGTGATAGTTGTGCATTGAACCAACTACATAAAGAATCCAATCACTCTTGATACTAGGGGCTCTCTTTTCGATATGTGGCTTTATATATTTATTTCTAACTAGCGAGTTCCCGGCGTGCATTAATGAAATTGTTTCTCCCTGCATGACTTTTCCCATTGGTGTTCTCCTCACGCGTTTCCCCTCCACCTTCCTCACCTTCCCTTTCCAGCGAACTTCCCTCCCGCGATCCCCTCCCATCTCCCGCTTTCAATATATTCAGTACCGGTACATTCAGATTTTCAAACAGCTCACGTGCAGCTCCACCTATTGCAATTTTTTTTTTTAAATTTTCATTTTTCATATACATACTACAAACATTCATTTTTGTATAATATAAGAACAATCAATCAAATTTGGTACCTAAAATAGGTACCTATTTAAAATAAACATAATTTTTTATTAGATTCAAAGTATTCGATTTTGGTTGGTACCAAAGGTAAGTACTTCGATTAAATTCATTAATTTAAAGATTTTATTCGAAAATTGAATTTTGATTTAACAATCGATGGTTTGCAAAATATCATCTCAAATTGTGACATTTTTGAAAGTTTCGTAAAAGTTTTTGTAATGAATAAAAAAAAAATTCAGATGTAGGTATTGTCATGTGGTTGTAATAATCCAGAAACCTTCGCAAGGATGGAAAGAAGGTATTTTTAAAGTATCAAACATTTCCTATGCTTAATATAGCAATGCATAGACAACTCACGTACATAGAAACATTTATTGATTTTTATATCTTACTAATATCATAAATGCAAAAGTTTGTATGGATGTAGGTATGTTCGTTACTCTTTCACGCCAAACTGCTGAATGGATTTTAATGATACTTTACAATAATAGCTCATAGATCTGCCTAGCGATTCCGTACTTTTTGTGGGATCGTTATTAGATAGCGGACGTAATCTCTTGTCAGATTTTTGTGTTTTTATGGCTGTTATTTGCCTTTTCTATGTATAACCTACATTAAATGAATAAATAATCATGCTTACTTGGAGGAATTCGTGTTTAAATCGATCTAAACTAAAATATGTGTCAGGAAAAATGTAAAAATCACACAAATCTGACAGGAGATAACGTCCGTTATCCAATAACGATCCCACAAAAAATACGGAATCGCTAGGCAGAATAACATATACGAGCTCTGGCATAATGAAATTTGTAAAAAAAAATTGCAACAGGTGTATGCGAGCAGTTTGAAAACTGTATGTACCAGGACTGAATGTATGGAATGTGGGAGGGGGGGAGGGGAACCCGGGAGGGGAACTTGGGAGGGGGATTCGCGGGAGAGGGGAGGCGAATACAGGAGGGGAGAGTGGAACCTGGGAGGGAGGAGTGGAACTAATCTGACCATCTGACAGAATATGCTCGAAGCCTGAGGACAAGGGCGGATCCAGGATTTTTTTCTGGGAGGGGCACAAGGGGCGGACGGGCAAAAAAATTAACAATTACTGTTAGAAATAAACTAATTGAAGTTTATTTCTACAAATTCAAGTATGTATAGGAAGGTTTATGAAAGTGCCAAAACAATAGAAAAATCAAATGTTTAATAAAGACAGTTTTTGCTTCTAAGTATGTACTGTTATGGAATCTCCACGTGCCCCCGTGCCCCCCCCCCCCCCCCTAAATCCGCCCTTGCCTGGGGAGTTAATATTATCTTCTTCTTCAATGATTTAATATGTACTTTAAATTTGTATCATCTTCAAAAGTTATTCCAGTAAATTGAAAAAATATGCATTCCATACTACTTGTACTCACCCAAAACCTTGACGTGGAACTCTTTCTCAACCTCCCCCACCTTGTTGTGTGCATTACAGACGTACTTGCCGGCGTTGCCCAGACCGGCGTCCATCACGTTGAGGAAGCGACCGTCCTTCGATATGTGGAGAGAGTCTGCACCATAAGAGTTGTGTAAACGGAAGCCATCCTAAAATACAATTTTTTATTTATTTTTATTAACACTCAATCGTCCAGTTGAATGGTCAGACATCTCCAAAAAATCTAAATTTGGGTTGAGTTTTTAGTTATATATATATATGTAAAAGTGTGCTCTCTATGAGACCCTATCCCCTTCGGTTGTATTTAACTGTATCATACTTCAAGTAAGAACTTCCTCTCCATCCTTTACTTTAAAAATATCCTCCAACAGCATCCCCAAAGTAAAACCATCAAACTATTTTGTAGTGATTGCCTTCAACATTGTAACAACTCCTTTTTAATTACCAGCATTATCTTCATTTTCTTAATGCATATTTTTATTGGTTGCTATCAATGAATGATTACAAGATTCATCTTAAACTAAATGCTACTTAGATGGTGTCTTGGACAAATTAATCCATTTTTATTTAATATGCAACATCTATTGACTTTTCTGAAAGTCTGATACAATTTCTAGAAGCAAATTCCTGTGATGTCTTGAACGAAACCATTCCTTTGTTGAGAATATTATGAACTAAATTATACAGTTTGGCTGTCCTGAATCGGGTATTCTTCCCAGTTGGGCAGACAAAGAATCATTTTGTAATGTATTTTAATGGTGTTAGTAGCACACAAGCTGCTAAACGGGCACATTAGCAATCCTGATGTTCTGGAAAGGATTTCACTTTATGTCACCGATAACTTCACCAGAGCAAGGCAACACAGACTTTTTACTTTTCCTAGAGGCAGGACCAACCTACCAATGGTCATGCCCCTGGGCAGAATGACCTCACTATTAAACCTTTCTTCTGAAATTGACATTTTTCAATCGAACTACAATCATTTCAAGAGCGAAATAAAGGTATTCTTTAGCACCTGTCATTATTAATGTACCTATATAATTAATGTATTACACTATTAACTAAAAATTGTGAAATGTAATTGAATATATATGTTAACTGTTTTTCACAATAAAAAAATAAATAAATATATATGCATATATAAATAAAATAAAAAATAAAGTTAAATATGTCTGATACAGTCTGATACATTAAGAGCGTTTAACCAGCCAGCGGACGAAAATCCACATTTCGTCGAAAGTTGTTCTTCCGATCGTGCAGGACGGTTACAATGAGAAAGATTAATTATTTTCCGTACCAGCTTTTTTAAATTATAACTCAATATCGAATTTATTTCAATCCAAATTAGCTTTAATTTATACCTTCATCCAAAAATGCTGAAAGGCGTGATGATAAAACTATTAAAATAGTGTACTTTTGTAGTTATTTTTTGATTATAAGTATTTATCATTTTTCAATAATGTCTAAATTTAATAAGAATGTTAAAAAAATCTGAAATATATTAGTTTGTAAGTGCGCAAATAAATACACAAATGGACCAATTTTCGTCAAGAAACACATGTACGTACATATTTTTTAATGATTTTATTGAAACTAAAATTAAAATTCTAATACATAACTTTGCTAGATAATGTATTGATTTATTTTACTGCATGATTACATTATTTGAAATGGGTGTGGTATAATACAAAAACTTTTTTGAAAATTTAACAAATCTGCCAACGACCTATGGAATAACCTTATTATACTAAAAATTAAAAAAAATTCTAAAAATTTATTACATACGAATGCTAGATAAAAGAACAATCTTTCGAAATCCATTTATAATTTTTTGTGGAAAAGAGTCAATACGTCTAAAAACTTTTTTGAAAATGACGTATTTCAGGCTTTCTCTGGTAATGCCCTCTTAATCCCGGCAGTTCTAGGTTCGATTTTTAGATGTGACGATACCCTTTTCTGATTTTTCTGTTCCAAATTTTCAATTGAGAGACGCTAATATTGTCTTAATTAATTAAATGTTACAATTTGAGGTTTTTCTTGTTAATAGTAGTTCTGATTTGTATTTAATGACATGATGAGTGTTAACAATATCAATTATACACCCGTACTCACTTTCTAGGTTATGTAGTTGGGATATTAGATTTAAGTTTTACTCTCAAATAAATCATTTGAGTATGATAAACAAACAGTAATTTACCTTGTACCAAAAGATTTCTGGTTCAGGATGTGCGACGGCATTGCAAGTCAGCTGGAAGCCCCTGCGTATCTTGGCCACCAGCTCCCCGGTGGTCTGCTCCGACCCCTTCTTCTCCGGCTCCTCGAGTATGCGAGGTGTCTCCACCACCTCCATGGTGAACAGCATCTCCATGGTGCCCACCTTGTTGGTGCCGATGCAAGAGTAGTTGCCATTGTCGGCCACAGTCACATTATTGATTATCTGGAATTATTTAAGATGAATCAAAAACACTATAAAAAAATAAGATTATTTTTGTCTTACTCAGTTTACTGGTTAATATGGAATACTTCTTATTCAAACAGTTAAGTTTAGCTTTATTACCGCTAAAAGTGAGTATTTATGTCACGGGAGACGAAAAAATATGTAAAAAATATGCATGTTACATTTTAATTTTGTTAAAATTAATTCACTTATGCAGTATAAGTCATTTTTATATTTATCGTTTTTATTTAACATTTCATAGACAATCAATCAAAGCTGCAAATCATAGAAAAAATATTATTGCCATATAAAACAATTATTTATTCATGAGTTATTCATATATACTCGACACCCGAAAGGTGATTTTGTATCTTTTGCGACAGCCTTACGCGTGTCAAACCATTTGTATACATCACATTTTGACAGTTTTCTTAAAGGCGGTATTTCGTACCTCACTAACAAGCTAAACACTATGCTTGTGTTAAAACACCAACCCTTAAAAGTAGTTACCGTAATGCCAGAGATGAAGGTGCATTTTGCCGCACAATCCTCGTTAAGGGATACAAATATCAAAATAAGACAACAAACAGATAGTCATTTATGAATGCCTGTTAGGCTTTTATGTAAGTAGTTTTAATAACTTACAAATAGTAATTAGTGTTTTATTAGTAGGTAATTAATTCATTTAACACATGACAGGAAAAGTCATAGAAAATCACAGAAATTTGACAGCCGATAACGCACCACGGATGTCTTTCGATATCCGATGGATTTTGCTTTTTTTGTCTTAATTGTCTTGCAACAATGTCTTAATGCAAAAGACAACATAAAAGATACATAATTACCTTTCTGAAAATCTTTTGAAAGTAGGCATTCTAAATGTAAAATAAATTTATCCATGTTATAAAAAATAAAACAAACACTTTGTATTTAACAACGAATTTATTATTTTATATATCGACCGGTTTCGCTTCGACCAAGCATCTTCAGGATAATAACGTTATTATTTCACTTTGTATTTAACCACGAATTTATTATTTTATATATCGACCGGTTTCGCTTTGACCAAGCTTCTTCAGGATACAATAATAACGTTAAATACAAACAGCCTTACTAAAAAACCCCGTGAAAATTTTATTCAATTGACAAACGGCCGCAGATGTGAAAACATTACTAATAAAAATATTGTTCATAGAAAGAAATACACATTGTTTACATGGCCTGAGGGGGTAGTTTATCTCTGTTCTAGTAATGATGTGTGAACGAAATTTGGAATTTTTTCAAAGTATTTTGAATGTTCTATATATTTTTTATTTTTGATAGTGTCGTAAAAACAAATACCATTTATGAAAACTAGATAAAAATACCTTTTAGATTTTTGTATTTGAAATACACTTTAATTTAAAAAAACTGCCATATTTTAAGATTCAAACGCGGAAAAAATTGGAAAAAAATTTCTTACCAAAATATTTTTTATGAAAGTGTAGAGAAATTTATAAAAAAACTAAATTTAAAAAATACAGTCCTTTTATATAATGAATTTGGAAGAAAACTGTCACTTCACTTTTTATATCGTTCATACAATTAAACATTATAAAAAAATATAACAATGGGGTATTTCCACAAACGAGGAATTCTGTTGAAAATGTACGGAATATTTCAAGATTATTTTTCCGATTTTAATAATCCTACTAAAAATGTTTGATTTTTATGTTTTCATTCAATATTATTGATTTTAAAAACGATCTAAAACTGATCAAATCAAAACGGCCCATGGTTGGGAAATGGGTTTGTGACGTCACAAGTGACGCTCAGTTGAACTAGCATATATAAACACTGTCAGTGAGCGTCCTCACTCATGACGTCACACGATAGCCACGCCCCAAAATATCATTTTTGCGGTAATTCCAAAATGGGAAACTTTAACTCGCTGTAGAAAATTTATTCGTCAACATAAAAATAAAAATGCTGTAATCATCGTAATTTTTTGCTTAATTTTTTTACGCAATAAAAAAAACACGTGGAAATACCCCATTGTTCCGAGAGAGTAATAGAAAAATTCTGACACTTTGAATTCACTTCCAAACAATATAAACGTTGATAACTCGAATTTGGTATTTATTAACACTCGCACAAGCCTTTTATATCATTAAATATTATTACTTTTATGGGAGTTTTATTAAACTTAAGTGGATAAAAAATAATTTATTCGAAATAATATAAATTATATTCATTTATGATAATAATATAACAGTGAATCTATCATAAACAGAAATGATGTTTAAAAACGTTAAATAACTGCGCATGCTATTTTACACGTCACGAATGTAAAAAAGCCGCAAATTTATAGAAAAAAAATGGCCGCTAATGATGCCGCGCATGCGCAGAACAAGCAAAAACAATGCAACTAACCTAATAATGTGATCATCTTATTAGTAACCGTGTAAAAACGCAGTGCACCGCGCAAGTAACAAATATGCAGGTTAACCATCGTTAAGGCGTTTTCTTATTAGTAAGGCTGTAAGTGTTTGTTTTATTTTTTATAATATAATGTCTAACCACAAAGTAATTGCTTCTTATGAATAAATTTATCCATCTTGTGAATGCATTGCTAGTGGGAATACCGTTTATTTACTACTGGTTTTTTAGACTGTTACTCTGAAGAAGTGGCATTATTGATCCCTTCACCACTGGTCAAGAGACACACAACATTTGTATGCAGTTGACTTTTGTCAAATGAAACTGGGTCATTTTCACATCTCATTCTTGTGTGTTAAACAATTTCTGTGTTAACTTTCCAGCTTCTGTATTTCCTCTGTTCTCTCCCTTTTGTCTCGCCAATACTCAGGTTCACTTCTTCTTTTCCTGAAACGGACCCTCTAAAAAACAATAACCCAAAAGATCACTCAGACCTTGAGCGAAACCTTAGGACCTCCTGTACAAAGATAGTCTTATTTATAAAATTTATGTTGAATGCAATGCAATGCTCACAAGTACGCTGTTGGAATCCCGAGTTTGCATATGGGGGAACTTGTCGCGTCCAATGTCAAAGTAGGGGTGCTTCAACCAACGGATGACGGGCTTTGGATTGGAGGTGATGGGGCATTCCAGGTGGACGTTCTGTCCCTGCTTGGCCACAAAAGATGTGCCACCATCTTTTTGCTGTTCCACATAGGGGCTGACTGGGAAGGTACAAATGTTTGATAAATTACAATAAAAATATATGTTTTCACTTTAACATCAAATAAGTGACTGCGCAAATCATGAATCCATTGAGACTTTTCATTTAAAACTCGTCAAAAGTTGTATGTTTTATGTATTGTACATAATAAATGTTATGAAGCATAACAGGTGTCGTTTTTCAAATTTTTCTCGGAACAAGAATATTGTTGGATACAATATTCTTCCGGGCAACGGCTCAATTATAACTCTCTTTCTCCTTTTATCTTCTACCATTCAAGATATTAAGAAATAAATAATATTGTCTCACCCCAGACATCAACTTGATAATTCATCTTATCCTCTCCAATATTATTTCTGGCAACGCACGTGTAATTCCCGGCATGTTCTCTCGATACTTTCTTGATAAGCAACACTTGGCCGTGGTCTTCTGTCATGACGTTGGCGTCGTAGAACCTGAGGTAGTTCTTGTCTTTGAACCAGTAAATATCCGGAACGGGGTTGCCTTGGGCACGGCAAACGAGCTTGATGGACTGCCGTTCCAGAGTTTCAAATGTTTTCCAACGGTTTTTGGTACGATTGTTGTTGCTCAGACGTATTTCGCTGGTGTTGTCGTCTAAAATTTCTGGTAGAGCTGTAAAAAATGAGTAAAATTAAAAAGTTATGTTTTTTTAATCAAAAATTTCGAAAAATAATAATATTGGATGTTTGTAGATTTAACATGCCTAATTACACAGGCAATTGAAATTCACAAAAACCCCTTAAATATTAATAGAAACGATGAGGTTAAGCTTCATGGTTCTTGGTTTCTGACATTAGACAACTAATTCAATTTGGCAGGTGGGTATGGGTACTGCCCCCCTCGGAAACCATTAATTGGATAATCTACAACCCTGCCATAGGTTACCCCAAGTGGTTCGCGACTTTGGTGACTTAGCATGGACGCCCAGGTACATGAAGTGAGGTTTTTCCGGGTCTCAGTAGTAGATGTATCTGCCCGCCAGCTGTGTGGCAGGCTGGATCAGATAGAGAGAGAGAGATAGATAGAGAGATAGATTCATACATTCTTTCTTTTTTCCCTCCCTGAACTTCCTCTTTTTCCTTTTCTTTAAAAGACCCTCCACAACATTCCCAAAGATGACACATGCCCTGAGGGGAACTATTTTCTGCTTTCTTCAACCATTCAACCGATTACGATGAACCTTCGGTGATTTGTTGAACACATAACCATGAAGGTTTCTACGTTCATATACTGGAGAGATCTGGCATTATGAAATTTGCATAAAAAAATTACAATATGTGGCAAGCGAGTTTTTTGAAAAATATTTGTATTTCATATAGTTTAGCGGTAGGGAGAGAAGGAGGCAGGAACGAAAGAGGGGAGTTTCGCGGGAGGGGGACAGGGACAGGGGATGCAGGAGGGTGGAAGACGAGGAAGATGGAAGGGAACGCGGCAGGAAAAGGAGACAGGGACGCATGGGGTCACAGGTATGAGACATTACAATGCGTGCCGGGTACCAGCTAGTGTTCTATAAAATACAAAATAAATAGAAAGCAGTACAAAAGTTACTTACCAAGAACATCTATATGAATGTCCAACTCTTCTGTTCCGATTTTGTTTTTGGATACACACGTATACTTTCCAGAATCCCGGGCGTGCAGATTTTCAAAAGAGAGCTCTGTCATGTTCAGGACGACTCCGTTCTTTATCCACATCACCGAGGACGGGGGATTCCCATCGGCTATGCACATTATGGACACGTTTGAGCCAACCTAGAATGAAAATTGATTTAAGTGAAAATGAGAAAAGGTCCTTTTTTAATGTCACTAAAGTTCTAACTTTCCGGAAGCTGTGACATCCACAATTCCCCCACCCGTTGAAAAAACAGTGTTATGTGAAAAAGTTTGCTCTGAGAAACTGTTACTGTTAAACATTTCATTTGACTGTAGTGAGCATAGACACATTTAGAATGGGTTGTTTCGCAGAATTTTAAAATTCCTAAAATTTCAAAGATAATTGAAGAAGACGATAACAATAATAATCTAAACGAAAATATGAAAGAGAACAAGACACAGAAAACAGAAAAAAGTCAATGGTCGCAACTGGGACTCGAACCCAGACCTCTCATCCAACCGGGACGTGCGCATTAACCAATTTGCCCATTGCTCCCTTCTGTCAAGCCGTCATAATAGTCAATCTCATATTTCAAACTTCAGAATTAACAATATTATTTTCAACTAATTATTTTTCCATATTATGGGCAACTACCCTTTTTATTGGAAACAATCATTCTAAGAATTGGTTTGTATCCTAGATAGCGTCTTGAATAAAAGGTATATGTAATTGAGTCCCAGTTGCGACCATTGTCTTTTTCTGTTTTCTGTGTCTTGTTCTCTTTCATATTTTCGTTTAGATTATTATTGTTATCTTCTTCTTCAATGATATATTACGTTAATGGGAATAACCTTTAAAAGTTATAAAAGAGAGTTTTTCTTATAAAAAATTCAAAGATAATTTTTAAATTCATTTATTATTTCAGTTCTGTAAATCGACTGACCCGTTACGATATAAAACCAAAACTTGGGTAGAACTTTCACGGTTCTTGAAAAATAACTTTGAAATTTTACGAATGGTTCAAATTCTGAGAAACAACCCGTCCAAAGTCAAATAAATTTATTTATAAAATAAGTGTATATTTCAACTTACAAAACACATTAATAATCAGTTTTTTTAATCAATTTATAAAACATAAAAATACTGCCATTTTTTCAGAAATCAATGTTAATTTTAATTCTTAATAATTTGTTTCATAGGTTTATCAACATTATTTTCAGAAGGAATCATTGGACAAAACGGGAATACATTTTTCATCCAAACAATAATAAACGGGAATACATTTTTCATCCAAAACAGAAGAACCCGTCTGCTTGGTTCAATATATTCGCACCTCACAATCCGGAAGCCTAGATTTCACGCATGAATTCTGAAACCGTCACTTTGGATCGAGATTGTAAAATATCTAAGCAAGATAGCTTTCATACTTCAAAGACAATAAGAAGCATTATTTCGTTCTCTTTCTGGTTAAAAGAAAAATACATAAGTTTGCATGAGACGAAGAGAGATATATAGCTTTTAAAATGTAAGGTCTCTCGGGACGTTTTTGGTCTTATGAAAGTATAACGCGATTACGTGTTTTGGGATGTTTTGTTCCTAAACAAGCAGACGGGTTAAGATAACTGGAACCACTAAGGTCAAAGTATGAACCACTTTTATTTTTCTGCGATTTGACAGTGGTCCAAAATTGGACCACATTTTTAAAAAATTTTTTACCATTTTAAAGTTTACAATTATATAATTTTTTTTATGCATCATACGAATGTGTGATAATTGACAAAAGATAGGTGAATTCATTGGGTATGTAGAACTATAATCAGTTTGTACGTCTCCATATAATTCGGAAGTACGATTTTTTTAATGTGGGCACAAGCAATCAGAGAAAAAGTTTTCAATCGTGCTGTCGCTCGAGTGGAGACAAATATTCCAAGCGCTGACTGCACAAAATGTCAGTTTCAAATTGGCTTGACTTGACCGTTGTAGGAAAAGGGGTACTCCACGATGGATAGGTTGAAGTGTTTGCTGGCGTTGCCTACCTTGTTCTACAAATAGTATAAGAGTGATCATACCTTCAAGGCAATATTCCCCACGGCATCGGTGACCTCTTGACTGCCCGACACGTTGACCTTTACGGCAGGTACCCGAGGCTGTTCCAGGATGGACAGGTTGAAATGCTTACTGGCGTTGCCCGCCTTGTTTTTAGCCACACACACATAACTCCCCTCGGAGTATTGCGATACGTTGAACGTCTTGAGCATTCGGCCATCGCCGATTATGTCCCAATCGGGTGCATATCTGAAATTTACAAAAATATATAATACATAATATTGAAATAATGGTACAGAACAATATATGTATATGAGAGAAAATAAAGTGAGAGTAGAGGGAAAACAAAAGAATTATTAACGCTTTCTGAATAGAGAGGTAAAGTATTAAATTACAAAGATTTGAGAAATTTAGAAAAGTTCTGGTGGCTATTGCTAAATAAATCAATTATGTTTCCACTAGGTACAGTGGACATTATATAGTTGACACATTCGCAAAAAAGGTTGAGAGAAAGTTAAATAATTGGTTGTTTGAAAAGATATATGAAAAGTTTCGGGTTTCTTAGTAGACAGTGATTGATTTTGATTTTGACCAAGGCGGAAGATTTCAGGTGGTTAATTATAATTTTATTAAGTTTGTTAAGGAAAGAATTGTAATAAATTCTAATGTTAATTTACGCAAAATGAATGCTTTTTTTAGGTCAGGAGCATATATTATCAGAGCAGGGCAGATTTTGTAATGTATGAGCGTTGAACGTCCGCGAAACGACTTACACTGCGGGACAGACTAAAATGTTAAGGAGGCTAAAAGTCTTTGGGTTTTGCGGTTTTTCGTGAAAAACTTATAGTAGTTGTAATGATTTTTAAAATTTATAGTAGTTATAGAAAAGAGTATATTAGATATAAGATGTCAAATTTCATAACTAAATAAAATATTCAATTTTTTATACAGACAATTCTCGTTTTATAACTTTTGAAGGTTATTCTCAATATCATTGAAGAAGAAGATAACAATAATAATCTAAACGAAAATATGAAAGAGAACAAGACACAGAAAAATAAAAGGATAACGGTCACAACTGGGACTCGAACCCAGGGCCTCTCATCTTTATTATAATAAAATATACTGTTATGAAGCAGTGTTAAAATTATTATCTTTTCTCATTTTAAAATATGAACACTGCTTTATAACATCGATCCGTAGCGGCACATACTATTCAGGTACGAGTTAAATAATTTATTATGATTTATCAATGGGATGACTGGCAACACGAGTTGTGATAGAGGGGGAGCTTCTTTTTGGTTCCTGTGACGAGACCTACTCTCGCTGGCATGATCTTTTGGGCAAGATCATGGTTGAGGCAGTCAAATAGAATTAATTAAATACAAGGGACGAAGTTATAAAATTAAGTCGGTTGGCGTGTTAAAAAAATGGTGAAACGATCTCTGATACGAGATGTTAAAGTGCATCGGAGTATGTAATCATTAATGTCGCGAAATTGGATTCCGCGGTAGATCGGAATATTCGAGAAGTTTGCTGAAATTATCATGGTGATCTGCGATGAAGTTGCATTGCACTGACCGCGCCAGTGTGTATTTGTCGGGTGCCGACAATAAGATCGATTCATTTATCGCGAGGAGTGCTAAAGTCACGCACACCGTCTTGTATTAACAATTACACAAACAGTAATACTATCGGTCCCACTTGCTTGCTATGAAAGCCCCGTAACATCGTCTCTGGAATTAATAATTAAATTACAAATGAAAAATATGTTTTTATTTAGTACCCGAATAAGCTGGAGATCGCATACATATTGCTCACGCCTTGAGAAGGAGTTCATGATTCTACCCACCACGGGCATAAATCTGCATAAATGGCGGATTTTTGGCACTCAGTTTAACTGTAAAGTTCGTGGTGAAAACCTGACACAAAGAGAATTATACCTACCTTTACACAACATCTAATTACAGCGTAACAATACTTATAAAAATAAAAGACACGTGCTGTGCAGAAAAGCGTCTGTTCTGCTCTGCGCTTAGTTGTGGCTATTGTGCTGATTGTACACAATATGTGCACAGGCGGGCAGTATTTAAGATTATAAATCAATAGTAAATCATTAATATCAAAGTCAGAATCGGACTCGGAACTCGACATTCTTACAAACTACCACTGCCCAAGCAGCCCCACCATTGAACTAAGCTGCGTTACAGCGCACTGCTATACTCTGCACGGCCTACATCTCAGCATATGCCCATCCTTATATTTACAATATCAAATAAAATCAACAGTAAAGTGAATGGTAGAAGAAGTCAGGGAAACATGAGAAAGACATGGTGCTATTCAGGTAATAATTAATTCCGGCTAATAATTAATAAGTAATAATTATTAGCCGGAAACACTCATCTACATTGAAAAAATTTCCCGAGAAAAGATACATGCCGCCGACGGGACTTGAACCCGCATCCTTCTGATATCCGGTCAACTGCTCTTTTATCGACAGAGCTACGTTGGCTTATCTCCTTCCCACCAAATAATTCAATATATATTAACGTTTCATTCAACAATTACTGCTTATTACATTTTATAGAGTATACATATATATTAGTAAATGTATAAGTAGCGTATTGTCACATAAATATTATGTGACTAGGGCAGTTCTTGCCTATTTGGTTATTTTGTCTATGGTGTTTTTTTTTGAGACTGGTAATTTTTTGGGAAAGAGAGATTCTTTTTTGTTTATGGTTGACTTCCTCCCGGGCAACGATGGGCTAGCTGTTCGTGAATTGGTCACTCACTTTGAAAGTGTTTCAATTTCATTAAAATCATGTGGATTTAAGTCGATCTTAACTTAAAAAGGCGCGGGGTGTTTTTTACTTAACACGAGAAGTTCGTGTACGGTATTATTTTTAGTGGATATGTAAATCCCACTTTTTCCGGTGTTGGCAGTTGGCCATTTTGTGGAAATGTTTTCTGGAAATGAACTTGTAAAGGGATTGGTCCTTGTGGTGGCAGAATAATATGCCTTTATGACCCCGCGTCGTGAAGTCACGGATTGTTGACAGTTCTACCGAAACACGCAAGTCTTGGTGATCAGTTGGGACCACGTGCTTTTTTCATGGAGCTTGTTAAGATAGCCCGAAGCTAAATACACTCCTTGGAGGCGTAGCAGCCTTCTTCCTAAATAGAAGGATGTCCTAGGATCTCGGGATTACGCGACGTCCCCGGTTAAGGAGGCTGGAAGTGTCTTCTCGTCTTCTCTCTACGAAGCAAGTTCGCGGTCGTCATCCGTCGTAAAATTCGTTTAGTTAGATTAGCGTGTTCAGGAGTCCATCTGGTATGTTATTGTTTTGTATTATTAAATTTGCACTCTCATGTTTGTTTTTTTTATTGCATACAATATAGTTTTATAAGATTCATCTTCTTTTTATTTTCTGATTTCTCACCTACTTGACAGAAAAATACCTTTCCCATAATCCTGAGCTCTGGTCTCTGCTCTGCCGTATAAAATTACACTACTATTATATTGTACCAGAACATGATCCCGTTTCAGTATACATATGTATTAGTCAATGTATGGGTACCGCCGCCCCGGGAACCTTTAAAAACCTTGAAAACCAACACCTCTGCCATAGGTCACCCCAAGTGGTTCGCTACATTTGGTGATTTAGCAGGGGTTCCCAGTTTCATGGGGTGAGGTTTGTCTAGGTCTTGGAGGCGGATGACCAGGACACACTGAACCCCAGATTCCTACCCACACCTTAAACCCTTTTCCTTCCCAGAACTCTCCTCTCCTTCCTTTCCTTAAAAAAACCCTCTACACAGCATCCCCAAAGATGACACAGGCCCTGAGGGAAATTATTTTCCTCAGGGCTTCCTGTGTGGAGCTCACGTAAAAAAAAAAAATATTTGAATTCTAACTTCTCTGAACTATCCGGAGCCAGTAGGACTTGATATAATGATAAAATAATTACAATAAATTATTGATTTCCGATTACTTACTTAACAGTCCATTGGATGTCGGGTTTAGGGAATCCAGTATTGATGCAATCCAACCTGACGGCTTGCCCTAATCTCACTTCCATATTTACTGTCTCTGGTCCATCAATCTTGGGAGGTGCTATAACATAAAGGGCAAATAAAAATATTTGAGTAACGTTTATCAGAGGTCTATTATATTGAAGAGTAAATAGCAAATCGCATAGAGTGAGATCAGAAGGAAGAGATGCGAGAGAAAAGACCTAGGGACAATTGAGCTCTTATGCGGAAAAACAGGGTCAAAATATCACTGTTTTTGTGCAAACCTATTCAAATTAGGCGCTGTATATCTATCTACGTCATAAATTCTCAACCTTTTTTTGCTCACCACCTACTTTGAGAATATTTTTATTTCTAGCACCCCCTAACTCGTGAATCCGAAACAGCAAACGGTGGAGGCGTAATGGGATACCACGACAGGGTTTCATTTGCCACAACGGAGGGGGCGTAATGGGATACCAAGTTGGGGTTACATTTGCCACAACGGGGAGGGGGGGGAGGACATAATGGGATAGGGAAAATATTTTAAGGTGTGACGTAATTTATAGATGGCCCCCAATGGGATGGGACGGGGCAAGATAGGATGGGGTGGTATGGGTTTCTGTAGGTCTCCTACCGCCCCCCTGAAGGTCTGAAACGCCCCCAAGGGGGTGTTATCGGTGGTGCGCTCTCTTTCCGTATAACGGTAAAGTAAAGACAAATTGGCCATTAATTAATTGAAACTGACGGTTTGTGTGATCGCTGCTCGGCATATTTGATAACATGTGCAACATATGGATCGTCCAGTTGACTAGTAAGACATCTCAGAGTAAAAGTGTAAATCTGGTACAATACTCGGATTACCCATAAACACCATCAAATCAATTATAATTCAGAAAAACTTGTAGAGAATTAAACCAAATGACCATGTTTTCTGGGTCACTAGTAGGATGTTTCAATATGTTATGCCTCCCATTGTTATTTTATAGCTCATATAATATGTAAAACACAGGCATGCGTAAGTAATATTAGAATGTACTGAGCATTCAAATACTACTTTTCTCATTATCTCAAAACCGGCACGTACCTAGCATAGTGGTCAAAAAATTACCAACGAAAGTAATAATCGATGAACTGAATAAAGAAAAATAATATAATGACCTTTTGTCATCACCAATTCATTGTTACGCGGATGACACAGGGTGGCCACAAAAAACGGATTTCAAAATTCCCTGATAATTCCAGGTTTTCCAGGGCAGTTTCTACATTTTTCCTTGATATGTTTAATTTGATATAAGGGGATATCGTTCGTTAGATAAATAATAAAGGGAACTCCGTGATCTATAGCATTTATTATTTCTTTGCATCACATTAATCTATTAAAAACAAAATACACTTGTTACAAATTTATGATATTTCACCTGAAGATTTTTTCAAGCTTTTGAAACGATAGATAGAGATATAATGATTAAAAAATTATCTAAAAATGGAATAAAAGGAAAGGCATTGAAACGGTTCAAGGATTATTTAACTAATAGATATCAAACCACAAAAGTGGGTCAGACAATCTCCAAACCAATGAAGATTACATCGGGAGTACCACAAGGGTCTGTTCTCGGACCTATTCTTTTTATGATGTACATTAATGATATGGTTAAAGTATGGCAGACGACGCATTGATATACACAGCAGGAGAATATTATGAACTCATAATGAATCATTTAAATGAAGAAGTACATAATATATCAATATGGCTGAAGAAAAATAAACTAAAATTGAATGTAAACAAAACTAACATTGGAAAACGAGTAACGCAAACAAAAAAGACATATTGATAGACGGTGAAGTTTTGAAAGAAGTATTTGAAATTAAATATTTGGGAGTAATAATTGACTCCAAATTAACTTTCGCTCAAAATACAAAACCAATTATTAAAAAAATTGCCAATAAGAAGATTCCTTGACATAGTCTCCAGTAAAAATGTGTACAACGCATTCATTGTACCACACATAAATTACTGTAGCAGCATTCTATTCTTAGCCAACGATGGATTAACGAAACAAATGACAATTCTACAAAACAGATCTATGAGAACTATATTGAAGAAAAATAGGTACCTACACTTCAGTCAAGAAAACGTTGAAGGAGTTAAATATCTTGTCATTTAAACAAATTATTTACTTCAATACTATATTTTTAATCTACAAAATAATCAATGGCCATACGTCTATTGAATTCCTAAGAAAAATTGATAAAACTACAAAGCAAAAACACGAGACGAGGAAAAGAAATGAACTAAGACTCCCCTTCAGGAAAAAAAACAGAGTCAAAAGTCATTGATGTACGGAGCATTGAAGATATTTGGAGAATTACCAGAAGAAATAAAATTGGAAGAGAGCATTAAGGCATTTAAAATTAAATTGTGAAGATATGTGATTGATTTGGTATAGATGTGTTATTTTAAGTGTATGTATATATATAAGGATTGTATTAGGACATAGATAACTATGTACCTATTTAAAATACCGCAATAAAACAACTTTGGGGTTTCGCAAATCGCAAAATAAGGATTTTAGTTTTATTTTCGGAATTCCCTGATATTATAATTTTTTTTTGAAATTCCATGACATTTCCCTGATAATTCCAGGTTCGGTAAAATTCCCTGATAATTCCAGGCTTTCCAGATCTTGTGGCCACCCTGTGACAGTACAGTCCATGATAGCTTTTTGTCTGACAAGCCCCCAAAAGGGCTCACAAACTCGGGGGGCTTTGAAACAAAGAATGTTGGAGTTTTACCTACCATTAAAACTCTTATTATGTTGTCTTGCTTATCCAGAATATATAATGTGAGATATCAGCCTTATTTCCCGCCAGCGTCGGTCATATCCATTGCTTTATCTTGAATTTCCCGCCATTCTTCTGTATCTCCCTTCAGCTGTCAATTGTCGCCGTGCAGTTGGCATCTTGAGATGCCGTGTTAATTTAATTTGGACTCACCAAGCAGAGCTTAAATGCTCTAGGCTTCTTATTTGCAGAATTTCCTATACCTCTCATCACTCGCTTGACCAAGGGATGATTACTTATTCTCAAATCGCCTATGGGGTCATACAAAACCGACACTACAGACTTGTGAAGTGCTATAGTATTGGGATCCAAGCCTTTCCTCACTCTTAGGTATGCTAAAAAACCGTGCCAGCTGAGATCCCGAAGGGTTATTAGGACACATATTATTAATGGCGCACCATTCCTTCCAGCTCTTCCATGCCATGTGATAAGTTGTAAGCTTAGGTTTGCGCCAACCCGCATTCAATAGAGCTTTTTTCTTGCTGTGACCAATCGTTCAATGCTTCACTCCACCCCTAATCTTCCACACCTGTAGTTGGAGCTTCTGGACCTTTTGAGGATGAAGTCCTGTCGATAAGTCTATCAAGTTGTCGACCAACATGGGTATTATGCGAGGTCGGTCTAGGGCTCTTCTCTTTAGGTCTGGTAACCAAAACACTTTTGGCCAATTTGGGGCTACAACCAGGTACACCCCTGATGACTTGTTCAGATGTGCCAGCACTCGTGGCATAAAGCAGGGGGGAGGAAATATCCATGCCAAGGGGAAATTCCAACTCCTGCTGAACACGTTGTGAAGCATTGCTCTCTTGTCGTGGGAATCTATCGAGACATACTGATCCACGACGTGAGCCCTCGAGGGAGCGAATAGATCCACTACTGGACTGCCCCACTTGTGAAAAACAGCTCTTACTGCTGGGGGTAGAAGGTGCCATTCTGGTAATGTCATCCCTCGGGATAGATGATCCGCGAGGCCATTGTAGCGTCCCGGCAAATACTGCACTTGTAAAGAGATTCTGTGCTTGTCCAAAAGCGCAAGAATCTGAAATGTCAGATGAAGGAGACCCATCGACTTGGTGCCCCCCTTGTTCCTCAAGTAGGCTACGACTGTCCTGTTGTCCTGTCCTGAACTTCTCAAATTCTGAGTCAGAGACGTTAAGGCATTTAAGATTGCTGTCATCTCCTTCATGTTGCAATATCCCCCCCTCTAACTGTCTGTCCAACAACCCAACAGAGGTACATAGTCGATCAGGGCTCCCCGGCCGTGATGTGCCGCATCCGTAGTCAGAAAATGTGTTGGGCTGGGAAAATGGAGAGTTGAAACATGATCCAAGTTGATCATCCACCATTTCATTTCTGACAAGACCTCCTTCTTTATCAGAGACTCTTGCTGAGGGGTCAGCTTCAGCATTAACTGTAATTGTATCAGCCGAGTATGAAGTCGACCTCTGGGGACCACAAAGGTAGCAAAATTCAACTTTCCGAGAATACTCTGAACTCCTTTCAGAGTCCATCTTCCTTCTGTCACGAAGCTCTGAAGTGAGTTCCAAAGACCTTGGTGTCTGTATTTTTTTAAGGACTTCTGTTTCAGATGGGGGTTCTACACAATTCCAAGATATTCCACTGACTGTGCTGGCTGACGGACACACTTTTGGAAATTTACCGACCAACCTAACCGCTCTAACAATTAAAGAGCTTCTCAAGTTTGACTGAGGATCTCTCTGGTCTGATTAGCCAGGAGTAGTCGTCTAGATACACAATGATCCTCATACCCTGTCTACGCGGGATTTCTGCAATCCAATTTGTGATAACTCTTGAATTGAAGATCGACCGTTTCGAGCCGTTGCTCTTTTGAACCAGAAAAAGTGTTAATAGGAAGGTGGCATTGTCGCCAGCTCTTTTCATGTACCATCTCTCATCATTGTCATTTCCGGGATTACTTTCGTTTTGAACCTCCTTGCGGAAGCTTGGCTTAGACTTATCAACGAGGGCTCTCGGATGAATGGTATGCGGTATCCTCTTATTATATGTAAGATGGTCTCTGGGACATCTAAAGCCTGCCATTCTCTCCAATAATCCTGTAGTGTAGTGACCCGCCCGAAATGGTTGATAGTCACCTGTTGAAGCGGCCATGAGAGGTCTGCCCCCTCGCGCCACGCTTCTGTTCCCTCCCCTTACCCCTCATACAGGAGGAATATTGGGGGTTTCGCCCGTGGTCTGCCCGCCGGGGAAACGAGGGAAAAGCCATATTTTCCTTTGATGTTTGCTTGGGGGGAAAGGCAACAACCTCCTTAGATGTTGAAGGGTGGTTGTGCGCGACACCTGTTGAAGCGGCCACGAGAGGTCTCCCCCTCGCACCACGCTTTTGTTCCCTCCCCTTACCCCTCATACGGGAGGAATATTGGGGGTTTCGCCCGTGGTCTGCCCGCCGGGGAAACAAGGGAAATGCCATCTTTTCCTTTGATGTCTGCTTGGGGGAAAGGCAACAACCTCCTTAGATGAAGGGCGGTTGTGCGCCGAGTGGCTACCCTGAGGTAGGCGCACTGGACTAAAGCACTTTGTTACACCACCCAGTTTCTGTAAACGGGCAGAAAGTGCTACTTCCCCAAAAGGATGAGTGGTAGAAGAGGAATTCTGCTGAAGAGCCTCCGTTCCACTCCAATCTTACAGCTGTCCATTGTTCCTGTAAAGACCTGACAGGGAACCTTCTGAACTACTTTTCCATTTGATAAGTTTTTTGGAGAGTCTGTTGAAAGCACTCTCTGCTTCAATGAGGCCAATGCCAGCATCTTTTCCATAATATAATTATATTTTCCATAATATGAAATATCGGTGAGGCGGTGTCAAATGCCAGCACCTTGCAGTTAACCTCTAGCTCCTTGAAGCCTAGATCAGCTAAATATTCATAAAGCGGACATTGGCCCACTCGCCCGAGTTGAAGCGTTGGCTAACCTTGAAACATGCTTGAAACTGTCAAAAGCAGGATCAATTCTTATAAATAAAGCTGAATTATAGATAGGTCTAATTTTAAACATCAAATTGCGTCAAACGATTATCAGACGAACATGAATTCGTATTTGTAATTTGAATATTGTAATATGACATCGCCGATGGTCATATTTCATTCAAAAATCGTTTACATGAAAAATGGTTAAAATGTGTTTACAATAGAGAACTCCAGTCCAATTTTTTTTTATTTTTTTTAATGAATAAAGACCTTCAAACTTAAATAACTGCATTTTTATTTTTATTTTTATAGTTAGTTTTAATAGTTAAAATAATTGTCAAAGTTTTAATTTTTAAAGACTCCCAGAAACGCACCGTATCTATGGTGGTCTTCACCCACCGTTAGTTTTTTACTTTTTAAGTTGTCATTTTGAATCAGTGATGTCATGTCGAGGAAAATTTCCCTAGATCTAGGGGAGAAAAATATTTTTTAGGGATAAGGGAAATCAGGACAAAATCTAGGGAAATTTCGAACTCTGGCAAAAATTTTATTACATATGACAATATTACTGGTATTATGTGTGTCGTTGCTTATCCAGAATATATAATGTGAGATATCAGCCCTATTTCCCGCCAGCGTCGGTCTTATCCATTGCTTTATCTTGAATTTCCCGCTATTCCTCTGCAACTCCCTTCAGCTGTCAATTGTCGCCGTGCAGTTGGCATCTTGAGATGCCGTGTTAATTCAATTTTGGCGTTGTTTCGCCCACGTCCGGTCGAAAAATTTTTCGTTCGTAATTGTTTTAACGAAAATAATATCTGTTGCTACCTGCAAATTCCGTAATTTTATGAAAAATTAGTGCAAGTGATTAGTGCAAACATTTTTGACAGATTAGCGTATTCCTACTACCTACGCTATATAAATCTGCGTCGCTCGTTCTCGAAAACGGAAGGACGCCGCGCCGATTAGCAATCGCTTCTCGGCCTGTTGGCTAAGATAAGTGTATTATCAGCTTAATATCTGATAGTTCCCGCAATTTTAATGTGACGGGATGTTCGGGGTTTGCTCCACTCCTGTCACGCGTTGACCCGGCCGGCATTGCCGCTGGGAGCGACCCATTTATATCCATACTAAAGATAAATTAAGCTGAATGTATTGTCTTACGTAATTACCTGATTTATGGATCAATTGTAGACACATTTAACCATTTTTCCACCTTCGGAATTTAAGTAATCGATTTTTTTTTTAATGAAATATGACCATCGGCGATGTCATATTAAAATACTCAAATTGCAAATACGAAATCATGACATTCATGTTCGTTTGACGCAATTTGATGTAGTTAGACTTATCTATAATTCAGCTTTATTTATAAAAGTTTGGTCCTGCTTTTGACAGTTTCAAGCATGTTACAAACTCGGGCGAGTGGGCCAATGTCCGCTATGCATCTGCTTTAAAGGAATATTTGGCTGATCCAGGCTTCAAGGAGCTGGAGGTAAACTGCGAGGTGCTGGCATTTGTCACCGCCTCACCAATATTTACGGCCATGGAAAAGATGCTGGCATTGCATGCCTCATTGAAGCAGAGAGTGCTTTCAACAGGCTCTCCAAAAAACTTATCAAATGGGAAAGTAGTTCAGAAGGTTCCCTGTCAGGTCTTTACAGGAACAATGGACAGCTGTAAGATTGGAGTGGAACGGAGGCTCTTCAGCAGAATTCCTCCTTCTACCACTCATCCTTTTGGGGAAGAAGCACTTTCTGCCCAGTTGCAGAAACTAGGTGGTGTAGCAAAGTGCTTTAGTCCAATGCGTCTACCTCAGGGTAGCCACTCGGCGCACAACCGCCCTTCATCTAAGGAGGTTGTTGCCTTTCCCCCAAGCAGACATCAAATGAAAATATGGCATTTCCCTTGTTTCCCCGGCGGGCAGACCACGGGTGAAACCCCCCATATTCCTCCCGTATGAGGGGTAAGGGGAGGGAACAGAAGCGTGGCGCGAGGGGGCAGACCTCTCGTGGCCGCTTCAACAGGTGTCGCGCACAACCGCCCTTCAACATCTAAGGAGGTTGTTGCCTTCCCCCCAAGCAAACATCAAAGGAAAATATGGCATTTCCCTTGTTTCCCCGGCGGGCAGACCACGGGTGAGAGGTCGACTTCATACTCGGCTGATACAATTACAGTTAATGCTGAAGCTGACCCCTCAGCAAAAGTCTCTGATAAAGAAGGAGGTCTTGTCAGAAATGAAATGGTGGATGATCAACTTAGATCATGTTTCAACTCTTCATTTTCCCAGCCCAACACATTCTCTGACTACGGATGTGGCAGATCACGGCCGGGAGCCCTGATCGACTATGTACCTCTGTTGGGTTTTTGGACAGACAGTTAGAGGGGGGAATATTGCAACATGAAGGAGATGACAGCAATCTTAAATGCCTTAACCTCTCTGACTCAGAATTTGAGAAGTTCAGAACAGGACAGTCGTAGCCTACTTGAGGAACAAGGGGTGCACCAAGTCGATGGGTCTCCTTCATCTGACATTTCAGATTCTTGCGCTTTTGGACAAGCACAGAATCTCTTTACAAGTGCAGTATTTGCCGGGACGCTACAATGGCCTCGCGGATCATCTATCCTGAGGGATGACATTACCAGAATGGCACCTTCTACCCCCAGCGGTAAGAGCTGTTTTTCACAAGTTAGGGGCAGTCCAGTAGTGGATCTATTCGCTCCCTCGAGGGCTCACTTTGTGGATCAGTATGTCTCGATAGATTCCCACGACAAGAGAGCAATGCTTCACAGCGTGTTCAGCAGGAGTTGGAATTTCCCCTTGGCATGGATCTTTCCTCCCCCCTGCTTAATGCCACGAGTGCTGGCACATCTGAACAAGTCATCAGGGGTGTACCTGGTTGTAGCCCCAAATTGGCCAAAAGTGTTTTGGTTACCAGACCTAAAGAGAAGAGCCCTAGACCGACCTCACATAATACCCATGTTGGTCGACAACTTGATAGACTTATCGACAAGACTTCATCTTGAACAGGTCCAGAAGCTCCAACTACAGGTGTGGAAGATTAGGGGTGGAGTGAAGCTTTGAACGATTGGTCACAGCAAGAAAAAAGCTCTATTGAATGTGGGTTGGCGCAAACCTAAGCTTACAACTTATCACATGGCATGGAAGAGCTGGAAGGAATGGTGCGCCATTAATAATACATGTCCTAATAACCCTTCGGGATCTCAGCTGGCACGGTTTTTTAGTATACTTAAGAGTGATGAAAGGCTTGGATCCCAATACTATAGCACTTCACAAGTCTGTAGTGTCGGTTTTGTATGACCCCATAGGCGATTTGAGGATAAGTAATCATCCCTTGGTCAAGCAAGTGATGAGAGGTATAGGAAATTCTGCAAATAAGAAGCTTAGAGCATTTACTTGGGATCCAGGACACTTGGTGTCTTAGCTTTGTAAGAATCCTTCAAATGACCTGACTCTTTTCGAAGCATCTCGTAGATGTTTTGTTAATTTACTTACTTCTGGCATCAGGAAGACAAGTACAGGATCTGACCTTACTACATGCATCTTCTGATAATCTTGTAGACAATGATGATCACATTGTATTATTGCCAAATTTTTTGGTTCTAAGAAGGACACCTCTACACATAGACAGTCTGGTTGGAAGCTTTACAAAGCAGAGGATCGTAATATAGATTCCATATTCTGGTTGAGAAAGCTTATGTCTTTGGGTGAGAACAGAAGACATGAAGCTGGTGTTGAATGTCTGTTTATTTCCACGTTGAGGCCTGCAAGGCCAGCCTCGAGAACTGCTATAGGTGGATGGATTAAAACAATTTTGAAGGATGCTGGGATTGATGCCTCTCCTGGGAGTTTGAGATCAGCTGCAGCTTCAAGAAGTTGGCTGGAAGAGTGTCCCATAGACACCATTTTGGAAAGAGGAAGCTGGAGTTCAGAAAACACATTCAAGAAATATAGACAAATCAGAGGTCTCAATGTTGAGGTGCTGAATCCCCCCATTCACTCTCAGTCTTTGACCAAGTTATTGCAAGCAATACAGTAATAGTCACAATTTTGGCTTTAGAATTGTCACCAAGCGATAACAAACACTTCTCACATTATATATTCTGGATAAGCAACGACACACATAATGTTGGAGTTTTACCTACCATTAAAACTCTTATTATGTTGTCTTGCTTATCCAGAATATATTTAAGCTCTGCTTGGTGAGTCCAAATTGAATTAACACGGCATCTCAAGATGCCAACTGCACGGCGACAATTGACAGCTGAAGGGAGTTGCAGAGGAATAGCGGGAAATTCTAGATAAAGCAATGGATAAGACCGACGCTGGCGGGAAATAGGGCTGATATCTCACATTATATATTCTGGATAAGCAAGACAACATAATAAGAGTTTTAATGGTAGGTAAAACTCCAACATTATTTATATATATATATATACGTATATATATTTTTTGGAATTCCTATGAATCTTAATTATTGTTCATGTACTTACATGCAATGTTATTTTTAACACTGACAACTCAAAATGATATTATGGAACGTACCCATACTACGTGACACGTTCGGGGGGGGGGGGGAAGGGTCTTCAAAATACCACGCTTGGTACAAATGAGCGGCGGGTTGCTTATGATTTTTATTTTGCAAAGTGTTTTTTTTTATTTGGAATTCAGTTTCTAATTCAGTGGTGAGTGAATTCGTACTTTTAAATTATTACTTCACGTAGCAAAAAGTGTTTTATTTGGAAAATCACGGTATTATTAGTATATTTACCAAGTTCCGATATCTTTCCAATTAATTATCATATTAATTAACATAAAACAGGATTAGTGTTACACAATCGGGTGGCTACGTAGGTAATTGCGTAAATGTGAAATTCTAGGGAAATTTCACTTCGAAATCTAGCGAAATAATTTTTTTGGGCAGAACATCCCTGTTTGAATGAAGAATCATGGCCAGCGTTGCCAGAAGGTTACTTTTGTAACCTTTTAGGTGATTTTTTACTCTGAAAGGTTTCTTTCAGGTTACACTACTCAAAAGGTTACTTTTAGGTGATTTTTCAGAACCAACGTCAAACGGAATGCTCTTTTGTTTTTTTTCGTGTTGGCTAACGGCTTGCTAAATCATGGACTATACACTTATTGCAAAACTTTACTTCTTTCTCTTTCACACTATTGTGAAAGAGGAACACGTTTCGCTCAATATTAGAATTCGGATCAGTCATATGGAATCCCCAATACAAAGTAAATATTGAAAGGTTAGAAAGAATTCAAAAAAAGATATTGAAACACCTAGACTTTAAATCCTTTCGAACATCAGAAAACCTAAAAGACTCATTAACATTCCATAATTTATCAACTTTAGAAGATAGAAGAAATATATCCGACCAAAAATTTTTATTCAAAATCATTAACAACGTTGTTGACAACAACTGTCTTCTAGAAAACATTAATTTCCACTGTCCAATAAGAAACACAAGATCAAACCAACTATTCCACATCCCACACTCAAAAACAAATTACACACAACATTCATTTCTCTGAAGGACGTGCACAAAATTCAATGATATCTTTTACGACTCTGATATTTTTCATTTGTCCTCGGGCCAATTTATTAAATCAGTAATAGAAAAAATTTAAACAAATTGTTAATTACGAACTCTTCACCCCTGCTGCATGTTATTATTTTTTTTTTTCATTCTCATTATGTTTGTTTTCCTTCTTTTTATTATAATAATAATATTTGGATTATTTATATATCCTATAATATGCTTTATAATTTGTATGTTTTTTTTTCATTTCTGTTGTATATATATATATTTTTTTTTTTTCTACCACTTTATGTTTTCTTTAATGTTTTAATCTATGTTTTTATGTATATATTATAAATTTTACCGGAAACTTCGCTGGTTAATGCAACCATGTAATATGTTACTTTATTATTAAAATATGTATTACTGTTTGTTACCTCAATAAACTAAACTAAAAAAAAAAAATGTGTAAATTACAAATTAACCATAGCTTCTCGCTCACTCGACAAATCTGATTGATCGCTCAATCTGACTTTTTGCATTTTGAGTACCCGCTATTTACGCCGGCAAGGTTATGCAGGTAGAAAAAATATCAGATTTTTCATACCGGTATATACAAAACAAAAAACTCGCTCTACTCAAAAATAATCCAAATGGCTTATGTCCCACTTTAATACTGAGCTCCTCATGATGATTGGTTTATTTATATCCTCATGTATTCTATCAACTTTTTACCATTCCACTGGAAAAAATACGAAAGGTTATTTTTCACACAAAAAGGTTACTTTTTTTATATATTTTAGGTGACTTTTTACAAGACACGGCTGGCAACACTGATCATGGCGGTCATGGCAGAATGCTTTGTAATGACTTTTAGGTGTGAGGTGTGTTTTTTATTCAAGATTAACTGCTTTTAATATAGAAAAACATTGGTAAAATGTCCACATTTCACCGCTACTGTTATTGTATTTAATCAAAGTGCAATATAAAAACAATAAATCATCTCTTTCATTGCAAATACATGTGACATCGTGTTTTGTGTCAGGCGTTACTTTGTAGGTACATTGTTTTATGTATAATACATACAGAAACACTGGTATTTATAATACACTGATCATGACGAGTGTGTAACAACTTGTATAAAAAGCCCTATACTAAAAACAATTTGAAAATACATAAGCAAATGACAAAATATGACACGACTTTAACCTCAAATAGACAAAATTTATTGCAAATTGTCCGCAAATTGTAAATTTGTGGACAATCCCTTTTCGTAAATTGTTGAGGGCCTAAATTATGTTTCAATAAACACAATAACTATTATTTATCTAAATCTCTATAAACAGTATGAAAATAAACCAAAAACACGAAATGTTGAATTGCATAGGTACGTGTGCACTTCAAGTCATTTCAAATGTCAATACAATACACACTATCACCAGGTGACAGGTTAAGAGTGACGTCACAGTTAACCATTTCAGTAATGCCAACTTAACGCTGTGTTTTGAGAAGAGGTTTAAAAATGCACTTTTTAATATTTTTTTAAAAACTCTGCGTTTAATATTATGAAATAAAACTTATATATTCAGAATCAGCGTTTCTTGGTCTATATGAACATATTTTTTTAAAGCCATAATATTTTTCACTGGAGTTCCTTATTGATCCAAAATCAGGTAATTCGTAAAACAATACATTCAGCTTAATTTATCGTTTTGCATGGAAATGGAATGGGCCGATTCCGGCGGCACTGCAATGCCGGGCCAACCCGCGACAGGAGTGGAACAAGTCCCGAACATCCCGTCACATTCCAAAAATCAGTTTAATAAACTGGTCCCGCATTGCGGGAACTATCAAATATTAAGCTGATAGGACAGATCTACACTTATCTTAGCCAACAGGCCGAGAAGTGATTGCTAATAGGCGCGGCGTCATTCCTTTACGAGAACAAGCGACGCAGATTTATATAGTGTATTAGGATTAGGTAGGAATACGCTAATCTGTCAAAAACGTTCGCACTATTTATTCACTTGCACTAATTTTTCATAAAATTATAGCATTTGCGGGAAGCAACAGATTCTATTCGTTAAAACAATTACGAACAAAAAATTTCACGACCGGACGTGGGCGAAATAACGCCAAAATTAAATTAACACGGCATCTCAAGATGCCAACTGCACGGTGACAATCGACAGCTGAAGGGAGATACAGAAGAATGGCGGGAAATTCAAGATAAAGCAATGGATATGACCGACGCTGGCAGGAAATAAGGCTGATATCTCACATTATATGTTCTGGATAAGCAACGACACACATAATGGACGGTTATAATCTCGTTGAATTTAATGTTTCAAAGACCCAATATTGTCTGATTACGTCTAAAAGGTATCTAAATGAAAATCTAGTATCTTTCAACGGTAGCAATCTTCCGAACAGGCCCTCCATTGATATGCTTGGTGTAACCCTAAGTGACCAGCTCATGTATGGGGGCTCCATCGAAGCCAGAGTAAAGTTAGCCTCCCAAAAACTGGGCGTACTGTACTGGGCCCGCAGATACTTTAATAGTACACAAATGCTAACCCTGTACAAATCACAAGTGCGCCCCACTGAATTGAATTTGGCAGTCACCTCTGGTCTGGAGTTCCAAAATACCTGAAAAATGCCCTCAAATCTGTGCAAAAACGGGCGATCCGCTTAATATATTCTCCCATCTTAACAGACGGATTGCAATCTTTAGAGCACAAGCGTCGGGTGGGAATGCTATCCTTGTTCTACCGGTATTACAATGGAAGATGCTCCGAGGAACTAGCGTCATTGATCCCTTCGGCACCGGTGCATAGTCGGAAACACACCAAACGCGTGCCCAACATTTGTACACGGTTGACATTTGTCACATGAGAACGGGTCGTTTCTTCAACACGTTCTTATGTTTAACAGCTCGGCTGTGGAATGATTTGCCGGCCTCTGTGTTTCCTCCTTCCTACAACATGGGTCACTTCAAGACCAATGTTCATTCCTTCCTCTCCTCAAAAAAACCCTCCACACAGCATCCCAGATGACATAGGCCCTGAGGGAAATTATTTTCCTCAGGGCCTCCTGTGTGGAGTTAATGTAAAAAAAAAAAAAAATTTAGGTCAAGGGGAAGTGGTTGTTTATAATTTTATTGAGTTTATTTTAGTAAAAAATTATAATAAATTCTGTATTTGGAGATGTCTGACTAATCAACTGTTCGATCGATATGTCTGGAAATAAAATTTTTAAAATTTTATGGTAATTTTTGTTAATATTTTGTTATTAACGTGTATTAGGGGCCGTTCAAGTATTACTTAACGCACTTGGGGAGGGGGGGGGGGTGGGTCTTGTGAAACGTTACTGTGCGTTACGAGGGGGGGTTCAAACAATGTGTTACGTAACATGTTTTTCTTTATTTAGATAAAAAACTAGGAAATTAAAATCTTCTAAGTTGACAATTCTTTTCGTTCTCGAAATCTCTTGTTTTGTTTATTACCGCAAACGCGATTAAAACAAGAAAAAAGGTATTTAAGCGACTTTCCAGTGCTTTCAGGTAAAAAGTGTCACGCGTTACGTAACGTTTAGGGGGGGGGGGGGGGGGGGGTACGGAAAAACATTACGGAGCGTTACATGGGGGGAGGGGGGTCAAAAATTGCATTACGTAATACTTGAACGCCCCCTTATCAATTTATGTCTACTAATTGAAGAGGTACTTTATCACCCCAATGGGCCTCCGACCCGAATAGGACAAGGATTTAATTTGGGAGGCAGATACGGGTACCGTCACCCCGGAAACCAGTTTTTGGATAACCAACACCTCTGCCATAGGTCACCCCAAGTGGATCGCTACGTTTGTTGACTTAGCAAGGGTGCCCTGATTCATGGGGTGAGGTTTGTCAAGGTCTTGACAGCCATGTTTCCTTCCCACCTGCTGCGTGGCGGGGTGTGAGACTGGTTGAGGAGGTCTTTTGACCTCTCCAGCCAGAATCCCTCGATCCATCGCCTTGCACCTCAGTTGAAGGGATGAATTCATACGTCTGTCACTCCTGGACACACTAACCCCTAGATTCCTACCCATCCCTCATACCTATTTCTTTCCTAGAACTTCCTCTTCTTCATGTCCTTAAAAAACCCTCCACACAGCATCCCCTTAGATGAAATAGGTCATGAGGGAAATTATATTCCTCAGGGCCTTCTGTGTGGAGCTAATGTAAAAAAAAAAAACAATAAGGTAAACGGAAGAAGGTGTATCTATGGTTACCTGACACATCTACGGTGAATTTTTTCTTGGTCTGACCGTGTGGATTGGATGCCACGCACATGTGTTCCCCTGCGTGATGTGTCTTCACAAAGTTTCTTCGCAGTATGGGCGAGATGTCTCCTATCATCTCCAGATTTCGGAGCCACTGGACCTGAATCATGTAAGAACCGCTTTATTCATATTATAAAGCAAATGGGTAGTTTACTAGTTTTTTATAGTATTTTTAAAAATTTTATTTTTTTAAAAGAAAGACCTGACAGTGGCTGAGTTGGCATCACATTTGGGTCCACCCAGGCGTTGCTGGCTAAGTCCTCCATCACGACACAAGCAAGATTTTCCCCTTACTGTTGTGGTGGTAGGAGAATTTCAAATATTGTTGGGTTATTCGTAATCCAGGAATTTGTCTTTCTTTTTAAAAAGAAAAAACAAACATTTCCGGGTTACGAATAACCTGAAAACATTTGAAAATCTCCTACTACCACCACAGGGACAAACGCTAGGACGCCCACGCCGAGAGTACCTGGAGGACCTGCTGGTGGACGTGCGCTACTTATCATATGCAGACTTCAAAAGAGCCGCACAAGACAGGGAAGAGTGGAAGAAACGAATAGATGAAATTGCTGCAAACCAATCCCAGGATTGAAACCAGAGAGAGAGACCACCACATTAAGTGGAAAATGTCACTTGTATGTGTCTAATAGTACTATATAAAAATGGACATATTATTTTAAAAGACATATCAGATTTAAACAAATACCATTTTCTCAAACGGGCTCTTTGTTTTCGCCGCATGAATGTGTTAATAAAAATGAGGAATATGAATCTTTTTTATAAATTGGCAACTGTCACGGAATTTTCACAGCTTCTCTCTGGACACATTTCACATTCCATACTTTTCAGTAAGAAAAATATTTTGAAAAAAGAAAGAGTTAAAAGGAAAAACTATCTACGTAAATAGTTAGAGCCGGCCCTGTACGAACGCAATTGGAGCAGTCCACTCCCGGCGCCGATTTACCAACTTGCCAAGGAGCGAAGCTGATACTACCTAACATCTAACACAGAATCCTTGAGGTTCTTACTAGCACCAGGCGCTGTTTGGCCCAGGGCAGGCTCCATATACAGTTTTTTTTCTCAATTATTTCTGGCTTCCACCCTTCAAGGATATTCTAGGCCATCATTTAAAATTACAGAGAAAGGAAAGGTGAATTTATATATTAACTAGCAAGATCCCAGTGTGCATTACTGTGACACTATATAAATAAATTGTTTCTCCCTGCGTGTCCTTTCCCATTCATCCCTTTCCCCTTCCGCCTCCCCTTCCTCTCACTCCGCCTTCTCTCTCCCCACTCCCCTCTCCCCTCCCGAGTTCCCCTCCTCCTTCCCACATTCCATACATTCAGTCCCGGTACATTCAGTTTTCAAGCAGCTACTATTGAAATTTTTAATTCAAATTTCATAATGCCAGAGCTCACCAGCATATATAGAAACCTTTGCGGGTATCCTCACAACAACCCACCAAAGTTTCATCGCAATCGGATGAACGGTTTAGCAAAGCATAATTTCATGAGACCAGAGCTCTTTTTTGTAATATAGAAACCATCGTGGGCATGCGCACATCAAATCCCGAAAGTTTCGTAGCAATCGGATGAATGGTTTAGTAACGCACAGACATCATATACTTGTGTACACCCAAGCAAACATTTTATATTTTTATTTATTTATTATATATAGATTTTATTTAAATGTGCAAATTTCAGAAATATATGGAAGATTGGAGTCGAATTCAGGCTTAGAAGAGAAGAAAACCATACATAGTTATAGTATTAAATAAAACTTACATCAGCAGCAGGATTAGCATCAACATGACAAGACAGTTTCATGGGCTCCCCTTCGAGGAAGTGAACGTACTGCGACTCCTCGCTGTTGCCGCTGATGAAGGTGGGCGGCCACTGAACCACCAGCTTGAAGGTGGCGGACACCTTGCCACCCGTGTTGGAGGCCAGGCAGGAGTATTCTGATGCGTCAGTGCGAGACACGTTCAAGAGTTTGAGAGTTGTGGTGTTGGCATTGTTTTCAATCAGGTCAGAATTCTGGAAAATTAAGTGTTTAAGTATTTTTGTACATTATAATATAAATATTTTGTAGAATATAATATGAATCTAACCTCTGTTCAAAGAGAGATTGGACCAGGCTCTCATTTTATTTGATGTCAAAATATTGTCACTCGAACGCAAAAGAGCATTCTTGTTGAATAACCTTATGAAAGAAACCTTTTCCTTATTAAGTGATCCGTGTTTACCTAAAAAATAATTTTCGGAAAATTCATTTGAGGATCTGTGTAAACCATTAAATTCGCATTGTAAACCTGTTCATAATATTTTTGAATCTCGTGAAATATTTTATAGATGCAAACAATCTGCAAATGAATCGGTAAAAGAATTCGCCGCGAAATTGAAAAATTTCACTTTGTTGTGTAATTTTGAACAGAGGTTAGAATCATGTTTAAAAGATATGACGGAGCAGTAAAAATTGAGGTGTAAAACTTTAATTCTGTCAGATCCTTCTCAAGGGAAATTCTGAGGTCCTCTTGTCTTGAGACACGTCTTGATATACACGAAGACCTCCGGGGTCGAGTGGTTAACCCTTGGAATGCCAAGTATAAAATGCCAATCACCCGCCGTATGCCCGCTGACACTATTTTAGTAGTAAGTTACTTGTTTTTTATTAATTGATGTTTTAATATAGTTTAATTTTTATGTTTTAATTTTATGTGTCTATACTGTGTAGTTTCCTCTATTCGTTTTTAAGGTTAAACGTCACATACGTTATAATCTACACATTAACAGATGGCGCCAATTAAATAATTTTAGGTTTTTAATGCTTTTTGCATGTTACGCTTTAAAATATTAAGGTAAATTAATTGTTTGCGTACGAACATATTTAATATGAATATTAATTAATAGTTTTCAGCGCCGGATCTGCCATACATTCAAAAACGTGCAAAAAACCTGGCGCCAACTCCGAAGGGGCGCCGTGAGAAAATAAATATTGTATTAAACATTGATATATATATATACTAGATGACTAACGACCGCGCCAAAGCATTGCCACTGTATGTATGTCCAAAAGCCTATGCCCCGCTAGCGTGAGTTCAGTGCTCATTGTGACGCCGACCGACTTGTGCCGGACGATACGCGATCAAAACTATCACCAAAATGGTTAAATGCGTCGCGAAAAAATGCGATTCAACATAATAAAGCAAGTGGAATTACTTTCCACACCTAAGTTTATTGTTTACATATTCACATTTAATTTAAAAAAAGTAGAAAATGAAATAAAATGTCAAATACTCTAATAAAGGTTCAGTGTTGCCACTAAAAAGTCGTTTTGGTTTTCCCACATTAATGGGAGAATACATAATTTATGGAATAAGTTACTATGGAGGTAACCATATTAAAATACTTAATAAAAATTATGTTTTAATCTTCATACAACATACTTCATTACAACTTATTTTAGTTTATTAATGAATAATCTAGTAGTAATTATATTTTTTTACATATTTTATATTACTAATTTTGCAGGGTACCATAAGATGCAGCACGCCGTGAGAAGTGGGTGGAAATAATTCAATTGCTGAGAAAAAAACAATTTCGGTTTGAGTATTATACACGGTGTCCGGAAACTCGTAGTACAAGCGGAAAACTGATGAACCTACATCACATAGAGAACCCAAATAAACATAAAGATTTTCAATTTAAGCATTTTTAAATTTAAAATTAAGAAAAAAAAATTATTTTAAAAACATTTCGGCTTTTTAGGGTTAAAATTTTTGAAAAGCGGAAATGTCATGATGACAGATGGAAGATGTTATTCTAAAATTATTTATAAGTTGCTTAATCTCTTTTCGTGTCCATAATTTATTTATTTTCATCTTAATAATTTATTCTCCCACCTCTTCTAGGCATTACAATATGGTTAATTAGCGGGTAAATATGCAGTTAGTCCACCTCACGGATAACACGGAACGTTCGTGTTGTCGCAGTTTGATGCACGGATAATACAGAATGTTCCTTTTTTAACTAATAGACAATCAAATATGACATTTGTCGGAAGTACCAATCTTATAAAATAAATTCGCTTTTCATCATACTTTTAAAAAACATCCCAGGTTTTGAATGCTTTGTTTGGCTACGCAGGGTTTGTCTAGCGGGTTTGTGTAATTATTTTAATACATTTCTTTCAATTTTCGTTATTTGTTTTTTGGGGTGTTATGCCGTGTTGCGCTACCTCCTTCTTTAGCCAACGATGTCCGAAACGTTGGCTAAAGAAGGAGGTAGCGCAACACGGCATAACACCCCAAAAACAAATAACGAAAATGCTTTTGGCCGTGAAAATCTTAAAACTTATCATTTCTTTCAATGTTCTACTGTTATAAATACAGGTACAAACTTGTCAATGATGCATTCACTTTGTTTTACGCAAAAATATTTTTCTATGATTGGCAGCATTGATGAAATGTTAAAATAAAAAGAATGAATAAACATGGCGTTACCGCGCAAGTGAAATTTTAACAAAATTAAAATGTTAAATGCATATTTTTTGCATGTTTTTTGGTCTCCCCCGACATAAATACTCACTTTTCGTAATAATAAAGCTAAATCTAACTGTTTGGATCCGTATTAACGAGTAAGCGGTTTAATGCATAAATAATAATTAGCGTACCAATTTATTTTATTGTGTGGCAGCTCCGCATCTGGTTGCAATGTTTCAAATCCAAAAACACATCACAAACATTTGTCACCAATTGTTCAACTTTATCACAACTACATAGGAGGGTACACACCGCTTTCCCGCCCTGGTATAAATAACAGATTACTCACTAACTAATAATTCAATTAATTTCATTCACAATTAATCACACAAAGAAAATAACTTAAGAGTCACAATGTTACGCTATAATTAATAACGCACTATTATTTACGTTTCAAATAAAACACAAGAAACATCCCACAAAAGAACATCCCACGTCAAAGCGTAAATACAAACTGATACAAACTAATTGGGCGGTCCAGAACACAGAACTGTTTGCATACAACTCGAGTGAAATAGCGCTGATTCGTTTTTAAAAACGGTGCTAAAAGGAGACGCATGCGGGAACTCTCGGGCGCATTCCTTGTATTTTTGAATGAATTCGACGCGATCCCGAGGATAAAACGGTCCAAGTCCGAAATTTGAAGAAATGAGTTTTTGATGATAATTTACTTGAAGTAAATACGTTTCACGTGAAGTAAAACATGATAATTTACTTGAAGTAAATTATCATGTTTATCAGTGGCAGAAAGATGGAAGTCCCATTATGAAGAAAAAATACGATTTTCAAAATTGCATGTGGATGCAAGTACCATGATGCAACAACTATCTTAGAAGCAGAAGGGTGTACAATGGACTTTATTCCTTTTATAATACACCACATGTCATAACAAAATAGTCCACTTCATTTAGAGGCAGTAGGACTCAAGTCCATGTTTTTGTTTTTTTTTTACATGAGCTCCACACAAGAGGCCCTGAGGAAAATAATTTCCCTCGGGGCCTATGTCATCTTTGGGGATGCTGTGTGGAGGGTTTTTTAAGGAAGGGAAGGAGAGGAGAGTTCTGGGAAGGAAAAGGGTTTAAGGGGTGGGTAGGAATCTAGGGTTCAGCATGTCCTGGTCATCCGCCTGCAAGACCTAGACAAACCTCACCCCATGAACCCGGCACCCCTGCTAAATCACCAAACCTAGCGAACCACTTGGGGTGACCTATGGCAGAGGTGTTGGTTATCCAATAAAGGTTCCCGGGGCGGCGGTACCCATTCCCGCCTCCCAAATTGAAAAGTTGACTCAAGTCAGCGTTTTTTTTTTAAACAATTATTTTTAATGGCTTTACTATAAAAATTTCGTTTCATTTGCTCCTTCTTAAAACAAAACTAATTGAGTTAATAATTAGTTTTTTTGTTATCTATCATACAACATCTCCTGAACATTTACCTTTTTGGACTTGCTTCCGTACAGAATTTGGTTCGCAAGTTCACAGTTCAAGGCCAAGCCATTAGTAGCTTACCCCTTCTATTGTGTTGATCGAACCGAGCGCAGAAAGGGACAGCAAATTTCGCATTGCACTTTGACTTGGAAGCGCGAAAATAATGAACAGCTGTTTTTAACCGTGAAACGACCGTACTAGACGGAATAAAATTATGAATAATTTCAAAATAATGCTTTAAATCCGGATTTCTTTGTTTGTTTTCTTTTAATTAGTTTTTATTAGTTAGGTACTATGAACGTCAGTAATAATTTATAAGAATTTGACCAAAAAAAAAATCAACTTCTGACTCGATTTACTCGAAAACGAAAGCTCAAATCAAAAAAAATTATACCACAAAATCGACTCCAAATGTGATGAGGATTCCCCAGTTTCCCGCTTGTACTACGAGTTTTCGGACACCTTGTATACTATTGGTTCAATAAAAAATATTGGAACAAATAATGACTTCACTATTTCATTAGTTGTGCATTCTTTTAGTCATATAATAAAAAATACATATTTAAAATAATTTAAATAAGTTTATTTTATTACAAACTAACGTAAAAAAAAAACAATTTCATTGTTTATTTTGGGTAAAATTTCAAATGGTAGGCAACACCAAGCCGCTATTGCAAGTTTGCGTTTCTGGCTTTGTCTAATCCTAGCAGTGGTAATGTTCTCGTGACTTGTGCAAGTGAGACAATTATATGTTTACTTTCAAATGTTTAGTGATTCCAAAGCTACGTCGTTGCAGTTGTAGAGTGGTTACGCTTTTTTCGATGAGCGGTAATGAAGTTTGCTTCTCTATTTATATACCTCAATGGTATTAAAATTTAGTTATAATATTCCCTGAATCGTTTAAAAATTACCCATAGTACGAAATAATTATTACGCTCTAGCAACACTTTCCAAAGAAACAGAATGCGCACGCATCAGGTTGGTATCAACGGCTTACGAATTTATAGTCAGTTACAGAATTTTTTTACAAATTCCATATATTTAGTTTAAACGTAAGATCTATTTTTCCATATATCTTTTACCGTCTTTTACGACAAATGGGTGCGATCCAAATTCAATAACCAATCACAGGGCGGTTCTTTTTTTTTGTTCTTGAGAATTCAAACAAACCGACTTACGCCTTTCAAAATGCTGACAATTTTAGTTAGCGTACGCTCGTTATTGTTTTATTTTGTACGATTTAAGTCTCTAGGAGAAGGTAGTTACAGACCATTTTCTTATGAAATCTTCAGTAAAATCCATTAACAAAAACATCGCACGGTTTGCAGGATTTGCAGGTTGCAACGTGTTACGTGTTGACAGTTTCATGTTTCACCATGGATTTGACATATTATTTGAAGTTCGTTAAATGTATAAATAATATCTATTAGATTTGTTGGATTTGTTATTTTACGGTGTCAGTGTAAGCGTCTTTCGTAAGCCGTTGATACCATACGTCAGTGTTTAGTGTTTGTATGGTGTTTGTTCGCTCAACACAGGGGAAATGCAAGGTACAAATTTGAGGTTATACTCTTATTAGTCAAAAGCTGTAGATGCTATTCTTGTGTTGTACGTTGCCATGAAAATGTATTTGTATTTGCTTTTTCTATTAATATTCGCGTTGGGTATATACATAAACGCAGTAAATCTCAAAAATGTCTAATGGACCTAGTTCAGAGAAACCACCCGCATTGTCTCGTAACCTATATTTTAAATCATGGTACGGTCACAAACAAACAATTCGTTGTATTATTTTAAAGCATAACTTGCAAAAAGAGTTTTTCCTAAAATAATTAAAATAGCACAATAATTTTATGTTTACCCAATAGATTCAGAGAGTATAGGGCTCCTAGCGATTCTCTCTTTAAAAAAAAACGAGTGTGAGAGCTACCGCCAGGTCACTTGGAAAAGTTACACCCTTTATATGTCTTGATTTTATTTGATAAATTAGTGTAAAAAAAAGTTTAAAAAATAATAAAAAAAATAAAAAATTGGGGTGAACGAATTTTTAATCAAAATAAAAATGTAGGGGGGGGGGGGGGGGCCGTCGGTACCTACTGCACAGAGCGCCAGATTTCGTAGATCCGGCGCTGATAGTTTTGTCCATAAACAAACCCAAATCTTTCAAGAAAGGCTGTATAATAATGGATTGAGTCACCGATACAAAATTGAATTGAACAACTTCCGTGAGCATTAATTACGATAAGTTGAACGCATATGTAAATGCTCCTGTGAGTAACTTATCAAAATCTTACGGAAGTCATACGTTTTTACTTATGAGTGTAAAGGCAGCCTAACAATAAACATTTTGAAACAAAAGGACATCAAAACATTCACCGGAGACCAAAATTTAATTTACAGATTTTACTCCAAATAATGTCAGGAATCACTGGTTAAAGTAAGTCAAGTACGTCCCTTAACACCTTGTACATAATGTATTGTATTAAATTTGGATTTATTAGTTATACATATAATTTTGTAAATTACCTTGTACCACTGAATGTTTGGCATAAACAAAGAGGGCTGAAGGGGACATTCCAGATTGGCGGTGGATCCTTCTAAAGCAATGATGGTCTTCTCATGTTCGTCTGCGTCTAACAATGCGGGAGGTGCTGAAATTAAAACAAAATTTTCCAGTTAGCAATTTGAAGTCCTTACCAAAGATTTTTTATACGTAAATGTTTTATTTACGTAGATAGATTAATACACATATATCGTTATTCCCCAATTGGGGATGCCATAGTGTCACTGGTTTTAGACGGGAGCAGTTGGGACTCTTTTTTAGGTATTCACATTAAAAAATTTCAGTATGCAATAGCGTGAATGTGACAATTTTTCCAGAAATGATAATATAATTCCATTAGCTTCACAATAAATTGGTCCGAGTATGTTCATCTACAGAATTTCGAATATTTATTAGCAACTCGAGTGACAGCATATTTAAAAATAAAATGTTTTGAGCAACAGAGATTGTCGGTTTTACATACGGTCGTGCTCATTCCAAAAATTATGCCTCCGAATATTAATACCGAAACATTTAAACTACTTTCTATGGTGAAATCATCTACATTTCACCGTTTATTCCATATTTTTAGGTTTGGTACATAAATCGATAGTGGAAATTTGAAATTCTATCAAAACTAGACAATATATCCAAAAATTATTCAAATATGTCATATTTCTACAACTTTTTTCTCTTTCTATCTGCGTTGTTGAAATATTTCTAGGAAAATAAGTGCGTTAAGGTGATATTTTTTCTAAAAAAATTAAAAATAAATTAAAGACTGTTATTAAAGAAAATTATAAAAAAAATATATATTGTGTGTTATTCAATATTACTTTATATTAAAAATTTCTAATTATAGGTCTTTTGAAAAAATAAAAAACTCTCCTTTTGCTCTCCTGAACAATTAACAGAGCATTTCAAATTTATAAGATCGAAATGAATTCTTCCTCAAATTTGGGTAGCAATCGCTCCCGTTGCTGAAAAGGGTTCCCATAATTTATAAATTTACTATTCTCCATGTAGAATTTTTAATAGAGACTTGACGATTTCGATATTTTTTGTATTCCTGCAAAACCGATAAACACATATTCGGCCATTAAAAAAAAAATTAAATTGTCCTAGATTAAAGCTTAAACAAATATTTTTTTACTGTGTAGGTATCATTCCTTGCCTCATATGATATTTCTTGCTCGCTGGAACCACATCTACGACAAAATAAATTATGAGAAATGCTCCAACTCTCTCCCGCATTAGTTCGCTTATGGATATGGTTCCCTGTTCTACTCGCACCTCGCCAATTTACGGCATCTCGTTCCCACGCACTATATCGAAAGCTGCATAAGGGTGTAACGACACAGTGTCCTTTACCTAAACCGTTGCCAGTCTGGCTGACCCAACTAGCTGTATTTATTGGGGTTTAGCTACAGTGCGTGTCGAAACACTACAGCGGACGGTAAAAAAATAATTTGAATATTGAAAAGTTTGAAGTGCGGTTTTTGTGGTATATCGTTCCATTCTTGTGATATTGCGTTTCAATAACTGTGTTCATAATGACAAGAAGGGGTCTAACTGATGAAGAATTATTGAATTATAGTTAACGTTCTACCCACAAAATGTAGGCATTCAAGACAGAAATATCAACTAACTCCATATATATTCAAAATAGCCATCTCCTGTTTGCCCTTACACATGGATATTGTATCACCGGTGGTGTCAACTATCGGGAGGTGACAATTCCTCCCTTTGTTTTGTTGTAATGTAAGATAATATCGGGTATCTCCATAAAATAATTGTGTCATCTACGACAATAATGTAATTTTTTTCGTGAATCCAAATATTGTTGACAGTTCTTCCCTTTTTTATTACTACCTATGCACTTTTTCATCCATTTCTCTCAAACAATTTTATACAAAAAATAATTTAAAATATAACAATCTATGTATTTACCTTCACAGTTTAAAAAATCAATAAAAGTTGGGTTACTTTGTTTGAATTTTATAAGATATAATTTATCAACAAAATGCGAGAGGTTAGCGACAGGCAATTATTATGTTTATTATTAGAATTTCCCACCATAGTTGGAAGGGTATTCCGAGTAATTGATAATAATTAGTGGCAGAAGGGTATTTTTAAAATGAACCGTTAAAAATAACATCAAGGCAATGCAAATAACATGAATATAATGACATTTGGGAAATAACCCATTAATAGTTTATCCTCTTGTACCTATAACAAGTATTATTATTTTCCAGATATTCATGGATTCTTAGGAGCATTATTTGCACATCATTGCTCTGGTACTGCCTTCTCAGAAATTTATAATGATTATTGCGGAACATGGAACTAACATTTTTCCCGTTTCATGTAAGCGGCACTTTGGGGGTTATTTAAATTGTTTGATCTCAAAATGGGGTTCATAATAATATTTTTAGATTTTTACACGCTCAATCGTTCGATTTATAAAACAGTTTAAAACCGTTCTTCAACTAGTTTCTAGTGTAGGTAATTTTATATAGCGTACATTCACTTGTAATAAATGATCTTTTATTTAAAGTGTTCTACTTCTTTCTTTTAAACCACTGTATAGTTATTGTAATTAACAGTATTTGATTCTTTGCATTTCTTTTATGTGTTACTTTGCCCTTTTTGGACCTTCCTAAATATCTGTTTTAGAAGATGATTCAAATAAATAATAAATATAATATTTTATTATTGTATGCTGAATTTAAATAAATGATTAAATTGTTAATTTTTTTGAGTAATTGTTGTGATACCGACAAATTTGTATGTATATCTTGCGTAGTTTAATGTTTTATAATTTTTGATATCTGTTTATTTTCTTATGTATGTAAATCAATTATCATACCCCAAATAAAATTTAAAAAAAAATCGATGGGTTAGTTTTTAATTTTATTTTTGTTATTTTGGAACCACCCGGTTACAATTCGTTCCGTCGGCCGCCGGTCGCACTGGCCTGCAGGCAGGTACCAAAGTACCGACTAGGAAGCTAGTCAAAGCCGTCATGGCCGGAGCGTTTGTTGATGAATGATTTTATATAAAATTAACTGAATAGGTTTTATATTATGAAATTAACTGTATAATGATATTTTTTTAATGAAAAAACATTAAACATGTAGGCCATAAGAGTAATTTTCCATCAAACTTATGAATAACTGGGAAAAAAGGCATTGAAATGATAAAATCCCTGGGGTTGTAGCGTCTCCCCTCATGGTACCCAACGTTTTGTTTTTCATGTTGGCATGCCGAAGGTTAAATATGTAACACCGCTTTCAAGAACTATTATTACCGTTTTTGTCAGGGTTTTCCTCTCTTCTGATCAATTTATTTCATGACACATTCACGGTGTCGCATGCCGAAAGACGAAATGTGTATGTAAATGTGATATATTCTTTATGGAGAACTCAATAAGAACAAGATTTGTAAATCTGGTAGCTGGTACTCACCGATAACTTGAACGTGATAGTCAATCTCAATAGAGCCCTCTGTATTGGCGGCTTGGCAAGTGTACTTCCCGCTCAGGTCTTCCGTCACTAGTCTTAGAGACAGGGTGCCGTCAGCATGAACTTTGGTGTGTAGATCTGTAAAAGGGTTTCATATTTATTTATTTAATGTAAAATAGTACTTACTATGTACAGTGTACAGGTGCTAATACAAAAATTAAGTAATGCGCAATTCAGTTACAAACCAAGTTTAGTATTTAAGATGATAGACTTTGCTTTTCGGCCCATACAAAAAGGGCGCCCGGAAGAAAACACTTTTCTACATCGAAAATTGCACGAAATTAATATTTTTGTTATGTTGCCTTCTAGAAGGTAAAAGCTATGTTGGTATGTTTTTAAATTTTCAATGCGTTTCGTATTAACATAATCATTCACTGGCAAACATGTATAATTTATCAGAAAATATTATTGAAGGAAAAAGTACTGCTAACTCAATTCTCATAAAGAATTACAAAATTACAAAAACATATCGACATAGCTTCCTTCTTTCGAGAACAGATGTATTTTTTTAAATTACAATTTCATGAAAGTTTCGGTGTAGAAAAATGTTTTCTCGATAAACCCCTTTCTGAGCGATTTCTGTAGGTATATTAAAGAGTTATGGCAGTTGTCCCGTTTGCACGTTTTAAGGGTGAGCTAGTTTGAGCAGGACAGAGTAGAAATATTTAAACGTTCCGCGTTTGGTTTAAAGTCTAGCCTCTCTAGATTACAAATTAGTAAAATTATAAATGACATACTTAGAAGTACGTAGGAGAGGTGGCTGACGTATTTAACTGCAAGGATTGTAGATACAATATGGATATAATATTATAATATCTCATTATTCAATATTAAGGTAATAATTTACTAGTACTTATTCTTACTGTTTCCTTTTTTTCACTTTTTAAAGGGGTGTTGAAATGCCACTTTATTGTATTATCACGGAAGTTCAGAAGTTATAGCTATTTTTCGTGAAACGTAATTTTGTGAGCGAATTTGAATAATTCAGCAGCTTTTTTAGAGGACATTGATAAAAAACCAGCCGCATGCATTTTGTTAAAATCCTTTGTAGTTTACCATTTACAATGTATTTTCCATCTTTCATCCAGGAAATGTACGGAGCAGGATTCCCGCTCGCCCGGCACGGAATATTAAACTCATCTTCTCCTGCCAAAAGCTGTATGTTCACTGGAAGCTCACTTGGCAGAATATTGGGAACCTCTGGAAACATTGGAAATCATTAAGAGGGAATAACTAAAAGAAAATATTTAATTGGAACATGGCCCTATCTTGGAATGGCATTAGGGAAATGTAGTTAGAACATTATGTAATGAATTATTATTCCTTTGTTGGTTGCATATGGTTGTAAAATTTTTACACAAGTTTCAACATCAAAATCAGAAATCGGTAAATGTATTATAAGAAATCATCTTTGCAAACTTTGACACCTCATATCTCAGAACAAGGTAAAGTGAAGTTAGAACCGAGTCCAACCAAAGTGACCAATACGTATGTACCTCGAAGGATAATAAATAAATAAACTAAAAAAGTGCAATCTAGAATAGGAGGTCCTCTAGATCTTGAAAATAGAGCAGAAGAAACTTTAGTTTACTTTTCTTTTTTACTTTGTGGGAGGATACAATATGTTTGGTTTTTACCATTCAGAACAACGTAGAAAATCTTCTCAGAAAATCCAGCGTAGTTTTCCGCTTCACAAATAAATGTTCCTGAATTATTTCTGTTTACTTTTGTGATGATCAGTCCCCCTGAATCATTTATTCTGAAATATAAACGCAATTATCACTAAAATATTACTAACAATGGCATACAGTTTTTAAGTGAATTCAAACAACAACATCAAATGAGGTAAAATTATAAATCAATACAAATAAATGTAATTCTTTAAACATTTTTGATATGTTTTTTTTAATGGTTGACATTTTTCTTGAAGTTCCTCAAACATAATTTTTTTTTTTGTAAGAATAAAACAGCTTGTACATAAAATATAGAGATAAGTACATAAAAACAAAGTTTAATGAAGTCAAGCCAGAAAGGTCTCTTATTTTAAAGTTACTTGCAGGTGGAGTTTTCTTATATCTTAAAATAATTTTTGGCGAGGAGGAGAGGAAGAGGAAAATAGGATAAGGATGGGATAATACGCAATGTAATTAAAAACTCTCACTTATTTTTAATCAAATCAGTTTCCCTCTGCCAAGGACTTGGTCCAATCAAACTAAAGAAGTATTTGACTGCTTAAGGAATGGTTGCTTGGCATTTTTCATACAAAACTTAATTTTGTATTTGAGGCCAAAATACCTAACCAATTAAATATCTAGTATAAATTTGTGCTATTTTATTTATATTTGTTTTAAATTAAGATATATAGGTAATTATATTATTAAAATATATGCCTTGCCTTATCTACTATGTTAAAAAATAAAATAAAAAATTGTGAATAATGCGTTTCTTTGGGTATTAATATTAATTTATATATAACAAATTTGTGTTCAGACGTAAATACGTAATTTATAATTTAAATTTATGCCCATCACAGTGTTTTTTTAATCATTTTATTTTTTATTTTGTATTTCCTCGTATTTTTTTAATAATAACAATATATACATTTTTTAAATTAGATTATTTTTCTCCCAAGAGGCCTATAAAATCATCAAATATTGAAATGTTTAATGGCCTATATTTTTTAATTTTAAACGCAAATAATTAAATTAGAACATATACGTTGGTTGCGGCTGTTCCGAACTCGAATCCGTTCTCAAAGCGGGAGCGAATGCGTGTGTGCTAAAATAAATAAACAATTCACTAAATAACTGCTCAATGAAGGAAGGGTTAAAAAATGGGGTGCCAAAACTTACCAAACTGCACATTCTATAGTCAATCTCAGGCCACTGGTTTAGTCTCTTATAACAGTTAAATAGTTCACAATACAACATTTCCTTCAGTGTACACGAGTACTCGTAAATGCTTCACAAAGTTCACATTGCGGGTTCACAATTCACAAACAAAAAAGAACACAGCTGCTGTTTGCAGACGCGGCGAGAACAAAAAATGAACAATTCACAAATTAAACTATTGCGGGTATTTCAATAACACAAGCGTATCAATAAAGATATTTCACAACATCGCATGGCGGGAATCAACCAACACGAGTCAGAGTTTCTGTGTGACAATACTCAAGCGCGAGTAAAGCGAACAAAGCTGTTTTGTTTTGGCATATGATTTTAGGTAAGAGTTGGATAAGGGAACAAAGCAGTTACTCAGTTACTATATCAAAGACAAACAAAAATTCAAATCCAAACTGGCGCAACCATACGTACTAGATATTTGTTAAACTTTTTGGTTACAAAAATAAATTTTCAGTTTGGTTGGGTATTTTTGGCTGCGCAACCGTTCTCATTAACGACTGTAATTCAATCATCACCTTAAGATGAAGGACTTCAAAAAGTTTTCTTGATGAAGTATGTTGATACAAAAAAAAAATGACTTTGTGGGTGTCCCCAGGGAGGAAGGATAGACTGCGTGGAACGGATTGGGACAGGATGGGAAGAACTGAGAACTGGAGACGAATGGTGACAGTCTTCAGCCATTTTAGAACATTTACGGAGAAGGCCAAATCCCACCCAAAATTTTAAATGTATCTTTTATCTCACATAATATCGCTGGAGTTAATAGGCTGACCATTCTTGGACCAAATTATATTTGGTTCAGGGAAGCCAATAGCGTGACAATCCAAAGCAATATAGGACCCTTCTGCTGCCTTCACAACTTCGTTTCCAGAAGGATAGATGTACGGAGGCACTGAAACAAATTACATAATAAACTGTATTATTATCAGCGCTTCATTGTTAATAAAATATTGATTAGTTTTATTCTGTTGTTAGCATGAATAACTGAAAATATTATTTATGGTTTATCATACCAAAGACTAACACAAGGTATTCCTGACTTGAGTTTCCTGCCTTGTTTATCGCCTGGCATTTATATATCCCAGAGTCAGTAAGATTTGCCACAAATCTGAAAACAAAAAACCCACAATATTATATTTGTTTCCATAAATCTTACATGATGTGTAAGAAAACTGTCGGTCAACAGAACTACAAATACCTTGGATTATAAGATCTCATTAATAGTTTCAAAGAATTCGAATCACAATTAAAAAAAAAAGTAAAACTTCAACTGAAAAAAAATAATTAAAAACAATGACAATAATAATAAAGATTCGATAACTAAATAAATGACACCTTCCTCCAATACACACAAGCATAGCTTTTTATGGGAGTACATCTTTAACCTATAGGAGCCGGAGCCCTGCATTTGCAGTATTGAATAATCGTGCCAGTGCATAGTACGAAGCACTATATTTGCAGTGTCGACATTACTTACTCATTCATTTTGCCTGACAAAAATTAAAAGTCACTTTATCAAGTATGGTATTGTTTACGTGTTTGCTTTAACAAAAATGTATTTTGATTTATTGAGGTTTCTTGCCGGTTAAATAAAAAATATAGATACAAAATTATGAAAATGAAATGTTTCGTGTATTATACATTTAATTATTACTCTGATGTCAATTATGTTTAAATTTCGTACAAGTAAATTTCCAATAAACAAAATTTTATGTTCACATTAAAGATTTTTGGAAGCCTGTCATTAATTTTTATTTTTATATGAATACCTGACAAGAGTCTCAGCTGCTCCTGTCTGGAGCCAGTGAGTCTATTGCAACCCCAATTGGGGTATGTTGTAAGGCTGAAGGTAGTGGAGAAGGGAAGGAGAGGGGGAAGAGGAAGGTAGGGAAGTACCTGGCTATTCAGATCTGGCCACCAAACACGGCTAAAGCCATTTCAAGCATCGTTTCAATTCTGAATGGTGGTCTTACACCTGGGTGATACTCAGAGTATCTTCCACTCTGGAACGTGCTGCAAATATACTATATTTTGTGTTCCGTATCGATGCCTGGAATCCATTATAAGAGAGAGAGCTAGCTCTTTCGCCCTTATAGTTTCAGTTTCGCGCGTGTTTATTCCCTATATTTGCCCTTTTTTTATTCGACTTACCACATTTTCTCTCTGCTGGCAACACTAGTGACGCGCATCTCAGATCACGTGATGTTATTGTTTGTCATATGACGCCGTTTTTTCGCGCCGAAAGCAGTTTTCGTGTTTCGCTGTACTTAAAAAACCAATTTTGAGTCGAAAATCGAAGTTTATTCCCTGCTCTTTCAGTTTAAACATTAAATATACCGTGATAGATAGTTTTCTGAGAAATTGACTAATTATTTAGTGTGTTTTTTCGGTTGTTTACGTGTTTAAACTGTGCAACAAAATGAGTGATATCGACAACAGACGCTTCGCCGGTCGGAAACAATGATCAAGCACGAGTTTCTCGGAAACGCCAAATGCCGCGCGAAAGCTCTGGATCCGACACTTCGGAAGAAAGGATTACTATCGGGATCCTCGGGTAGACATCCTGATGCAACAGATGTCGGCCATGACGGACGTTTTATCTGGGAATCGGGTAGAGTTCGCGGAGAAAACGGTCTCGGACAAAGAAGACTCCGCGGGAGAGATGCGGCAAGAGGTAGAATCGGGGTTTTTAGAGATGCCCGCCAGCCTAGCCGCTCAGAAAAACGTTTTGGAGTTCTGCAATCCAAGCACATTGGTGAAGGAATCGCCGATTCCGAAGGCAGGCGCAAGAAGAGTCGCAGTTATCTCGGCTCTTCAGCGTTTTGGCTCGGAGGAATGATCGCGTGTTCGCTATGCCGAAACACAGAAAGTATACACCGCCACGCCCGCCTTCGTAGAGCTGGAGGTAAATGAAGAACTAGGAGGTTTGATAAGAACTCCTTCGCGCCAGCCCTGGACCGTTCCCTGGGAGCCCTCTCCAATGCAGTGCTATCCCAAACAGAGTCGGTCAGAGGAAACATGCAGGCACTGGTAAACTGGGCATCCGAACCAGGCACCTGCTTGACCCCTGCGACTCTGTTTGACAAGATTCAGGGGATGTTTGCCAAGTACAGTAAGACCACGGACGACGTCCTACAGATTTTATGCGGAAGGCGAACGGAATGCCTACAAAGTAGGCGAAAGGCCCTGCTAGAGGGAGTAAGGGACCCGTACATCAAGGAAGGCCTTGCCAGGATTCCTCCGAGCGCCAGTCACCTCTTCAATAAAGAGGAACTAGCAAGTTATATCGTGGCAAACGGGGGACGAGACAAGATATTCGGTAGTGCATCCTCGTCGTATATCCCCCGTCAACCTCAACCCTCTACCTCACAAGCAGCAAGACCGGTGATAGAGGCTCCACACTCCCGACCTAGGAAGCCCTTTCGACCTGCCCCTAGGCCAGAGAAAGACAGGACGTACAGGCAGCCCGCCAAAAAGCCAGAGCCCTCTCGCAAGGCGGCCAGCGATCGGGGTAGAAGGCGATGGAGGTGACTGGAGGCCGGAGCCATTCTGGGGAGGACGCCTAAAGGCATATCAGGAGGTGTGGAGGGAGCTGGGAGCATCACCGCTAATCCTGAACATTCTAAAAGGAGCAAGGATACACTTCATATCAAAACCTCCTCGGGCGCTCCCATCGGCCGAGGTGAAGCAGAATTTCAGGACAAGGTTGTCTCCAGGCATGACCGCACACATCGAAACGATGAAAGCGTCAAAAATCCTGGAGGCAGCAGACGACTCCCCAAGCTTCCTGTCAGGTATGTTCCTTACCTCCAAATCAGACCACACCCTCAGGCCCATCTTCAACCTGAAGGCCTTGAACGTCTTCATAGACTAAAGCCCTTCAGACTCTTCAGTCATTTTCGGGTCCCGGAATTCCTCCAACCCGACGACTGGCTGATAAAAGTCGACCTCTCTCAGGCTTACTTCCACGTGCCAATCGCAAGATCACACCGGAAGTTCCTGCGCCTCGTGTACAACGGAGAGCTCCTTCAGATGACGTGTCTGCCCTTCGGCCTGTCATCAGCGCCAAGGATCTTCTCGCTGCTCTCAAACTGGGTAGCAGAACTACTAAGGAAAAAGGGACTCAGGATTGTAGTCTACCTAGACGACTTCTTAGTAGCAAACCAGTCCAGAAAACTTCTCACCTCCCAAGCCGTTGCTATAGTGCACACACTTCAACAGCTAGGCTGGTGCATAAACCCGGACAAGTGTGTCCTGACACCCACGCAGAAGTTGGAGTTTCTGGGTATAACATGGGACACGAGAGCAGATCAAAAGTCTCTCTCCGACCGCAAGTGCGCTGGTCTACGCCAAGCCTTGCAGGTTCCCTTGGAAGTCGGCAGTTGCTCTCCCAGGCAGGCTCTCGGTCTACTGGGAAGACTCAACTTTGCAAATTTCGTGATCCCTCGTGGTCGCTTGCATTGCCGCAGACTGCACCCGGACAAGTGTGTCCTGACACCCACGCAGAAGTTGGAGTTCCTGGGTATAACATGGGACACGAGAGCAGATCAAAAGTCTCTCTCCGACCGCAAGTGCGCTGGTCTACGCCAAGCCTTGCAGGTTCCCTTGGAAGTCGGCAGTTGCTCTCCCAGGCAGGCTCTCGGTCTACTGGGAAGACTCAACTTTGCAATTTTCGTGATCCCTCGTGGTTGCTTGCATTGCCGCAGACTGCAGAGGTTCAGCACCTGAAACCATCGCGGCCCGTTGCTCTGCCCAACGCAGCACGGCAGGATATACAGTGGTGGCTAGCAGCCATTGGAAGGACAAGCCCAATGTCTTATCTTAACAAGACGAATGTCTTATTGCAGACAGACAAGACAGTAGTGGCTTATGTCAACAAGGAAGGGGGTACAAAATCGTTAGCCCTTCTGGAAACAACGCGGGAGCTACTGGATTTCGTAGACCAGATGGAGATATCTCTGACAGCACAATACATTCCAGGAAGATACAACGGAATTGCGGACCGTCTCTCTCGGGGCGCACCGCTTCCAGAGTGGCATCTACTAAGTCCGGCAACGAAGGAGATATTAAAAAAATGGGGTCGCCCTCAAATAGACCTGTTCGCTTCAGCCACTGCTCACGTGGTACCAACATACGTCTCCAGAGACTCAAGCGACTGCTTAGCCTGCTTTCCCAACGCGTTCAGTCAACCTTGGGACTACAATCTAGCTTGGGTATTCCCTCCGCCAAACCTCGTTCCGAGAGTGCTCACCCACCTAAATCAGGCAAAGGGCATGTTCCTTCTAGTCGTCCCAAAATGGGAGAAGACTTTCTGGAGAAGCGACCTAAAACAGCGAACAGACGAACCTCCCATACGCCTGCGCAACCTAGAGGGAGTCCTCATAGACACATCGACAGGACTACCCCCTCCCAGGATTCAGGATCTGGAACTAGAGGTCTGGAGAATTGCGGGTGGGAACAAGCCCTGACAACATGGAGTCAGGAAGAATGCCAACTCCTCAAGTCATCCCACCAACTACGGTTGCCAGGTATCTAGCCTACCTATTTGTTCAAGGAGGCCTAGCCCCAGGGACCATTCAGGTCCACAAGTCAGCCATTGTTACCTTCTGCGGCCCAGCTCAGAATGCGAGAAAAATCAGCTTTGATTTCTTGGTAAGACACGTTCTCAAGGCAATCTCAATGGCAAGGAGGACCAAGGAGAAAGCCCCTATCTGGTATCCCAGATAAGTAATAGACTGGCTGGTCAAGAATTCCCCCACAGAAGACTCGCTGTTTGAAGCGTCACAGAGGGCAGCAATACTCCTCGTCCTGGCGTCAGGCAGGAGAGTTCATGATTTGACACTGCTCAGAATCACCCCAGAACATTTCATCGACAAGAGGAACTCTATTACCCTGTGGCCAATTTTTGGGGCAAAAACCGACACAGCCAACCATAAACAATCAGGTTGGAAACTGACAGGCTCACAAAAAGATAACATCAACCTCCTTAAATGGTTGAGAAAAGTCGTTGCCCTCTCTACAGCCAGAAGAGGTCCACTACTAAAGAACCTATTTGTGACCACATCAGCAGAAACAAAACCGGCAACGCAAACGATAATAGGGGGATGGATCAAATCAATCCTCAGAAAAGCTGGAGTCCACGTAACCCCGGGAAGTGTACGCTCGGCTGTAGCCTCCTTAAACTGGTTGGAAGACTACCCCATAGAGGAGATTCTTGCTAGAGGGAATTGGAAGTCCGAGCACACCTTCCGGAAGTTCTACCAGAAGGAGATAGCGCACTCCAGAAGTGAGCACCTCCAGCACTCAATGGCTCCATTCTTTACTCCAGTGTAAATAGCATCACATATAACGCTAAGTTTTCAGATCACCAGGTGAGAGCAAACACATCTCATAATGGATTCCAGGCATCGATACGGAACACAAAATAGAATAATTTTACCTACCAATAAAATTTATATTTTGTTTCCATCGATGCCTGGAATCCAGGTAATCCCTACCTGGTGCATTACGAGTCATATGACAAACAATAACATCACGTGATCTGAGATGCGCGTCACTAGTGTTGCCAGCAGAGAGAAAATGTGGTAAGTCGAATAAAAAAAGGGCAAATATAGGGAATAAACACGCGCGAAACTGAAACTATAAGGGCGAAAGAGCTAGCTCTCTCTCTTATAATGGATTCCAGGCATCGATGGAAACAAAATATAAATTTTATTGGTAGGTAAAATTATTCTATATTATTTTGAATAAATTAATTGTGAAAAAACAGAAATTAATCAAATAATACTTATTTGCCCACGCCGGGATTCGATCCCGCCACCTTCGGATTGCGAGTCAAAAGCCTTACCGCTAGACCACGCCGGTCGTCAAATGCAACACAATGCGAAGTAACGCAAAATCATTTGTTGCTGATTTGAAAAATTCATCAACCGGAAAAAATATTATAGATGCTTTAATTAAATACTGTGAAAAGAACAATTCTTGGCCTTTGCTTTATTCAAGCACTTTTTGGTAAATAATTTCTTATTACCAAAACATGTTTACCTCAAAGTATTTTCCGAGTCCAGCTGCATTCTGTCAGACGGTACGATTGGTTCTTTATTGAAGAGCCAGGAGATCTCAGGGGCCGGGACAGCATACACAGAGCAAGGCAATACTACTAGTTGACCTTCCACTGTCTGCAATACTGGCTCCGTACGGTCATTCACTATACGCGGCTTCACTGAAATTATGAAAATATACAATTGGTACATGGAAATACACCATAATTTTTGGAAATATACAGAAATATTCAATTTATGGACAAACTCAATTAATTGAAATATTCAATTAAATACGGAATATTCAATTCACGGACATATTTTTTTTATTTTTGTATGTGATATTTTACATTTTATAGCACAATCCAACAATGTTGGCTTCGGTGACTTACCCGTGCTGAGTCATCAGGTAAGGTTATTCAACACTATGTAATTATTTAATACACTGAAGCATTCAATATGTGTAAACATTAATATACGAAAATATTCAATATATGTACATAGATATTTGTAAATATTCAATTCACGGAAAGATTTAATATCTACATGGAAATATTCAATACATATATGGAAATATTTAATACACTTTGTGGAAATTTTCAATATATGCATTGATTTATTATTTTATTTTATTATTTATTTTTTTACCCCCAGCTGAGCAATATTCTCAGATGTTATCTGTTTTTAAAGACAGAGAACATCTAGATTGCATAACAACATAAAAATAAAATACTTTACAATAGAAGATGGAAAAATATTGGAGGTATAATAAATAACATAATTTTTGTGGAAAATTTAATGAATTTTTACTGTGAAAATGATGTTGCTAGCTGAAAACAGTTAAATTGTGCTAGAAATTCATTATAGAAACACAGTTTTGCCAATTTCAGAAGGCCAGAGTTCACTATTTACGACTTTTACTGCTTCATACAGGTTTTATGATTAAGTTTTACCTATAACATTGACAGTGAAGTTCTTGTTGACCGTCCCAACAGGGTTTGTAGCAAAGCACGTGTAAGTTCCGCCATCTACTTCCTTCACATCTGATATGATCAGATTTTTACTCTCATCAGTATATCTACAACACATATAACACGTCATTTTATTAGTTTCCATGTATTATCTCTGCAAAAACTTAAATATCTTGGTCATATTAAGGGGGTAATAGCATTGGCGGTTATTCACAGGGACACTCCCCACCAGTTACACCTGAAATCTACTAAAGGAAATAACAGTCGATGCTTTGTTTTCATCAAAATGAATTAATTCTTTAAACATAAAACCAATTAACATTTGCAGAAATAAAATACAAAAAAGTATTTCGGAACATTTTAATGCGACCCGGACTAGCGCACAAACCATCAGAGTCCATTTCTAAGTGCGCAGAACCTACCCCTCACTTGGGGACAAACCGAGTTGTCCCCTTAGGCACTTTGGTTCATTCTTTCTCGATCGTAGATAATTCGAGAACCACAAATTCTTACTTACATATGAATTTCAAATACTAGTTACAAATATTTGTGATGAAAATCATTCACTTGTAGGCTGCCTGCGTTATTGAAAAAATCCTGCCCTGGAACTATGTACTAGTTTATTATTATCAAGGTTATTATTGAAATAAAACACATACATACACAATATTAGTAAATACCACTGGAATGCCATCTTTGGACCATGTAACGAAGGGTTTGGGTTTCCCGGCCACTTCGCAGTTCAGCAGAATCTCGGTTCCTGCAACGGCCTCCACTGTTCCGTCTCCTTCCTGAATATCCTCATAATCTTCGTATAATGTGTTCTGAGCTTGAAGACGAGCGAATTTTGGAGGACCTAAAAATTAAGTAATGATTGAAGAAGAAGAAGAAGATAACACTAATAATCTAAACAAAAATATGAAAGAGAACAAGATACAGAAATATAGAAAAAGATGGTCGCGTAATGGGACGCGAACCTAGAACCTCTCGTCTAACTGGGATGTGAAGTGGATGAAACTGTCATAATTGTCAATCTCATATTTTAAAATATTAGAATTAACAATATTATTTTCGACTAATTTTTCCATATCATAGACAACTACCCTTTTCATTGGAAACAATCGTTCTAAGAACTGGTTTGTAACCTAGATAGTGTCTTGGATAAATATATCCGATTTTATTTGGAACATATATTGACCTTTTTATAAAAGTCTAAATGAATATCTAGTCTAAAAATTTATTAATGAATTTATTTTTAAAAAAGACCATAAGTCACAATGATTTGGATTCTAAATCTGCAGTTCAGAATTTATTTCAACTTTGATTGATCGATAAGTTGTAATAATACCAATACATTCACAATTTGCAGGAGGGAGAGGTGTGGGTACCGCTGCCCTGGGAACCATTTAGTAGATAACCAACACTCCTGCCGTAGGTCACCCCAATTGGTTAGCTACATTTGGTGACCTAGCAAGGGTGTCCAGATTCAAGGGGTGGGGTTTGTCTAGATCTTCGATATGGATGCGTTTGCACACCTACTACATGGCGAGCCGGATCGGGAAAGACTGGTTGAGGGAGCCCTTTTGATCTTTCCATCCGGACTCTCTCGACCCATCGCACCACAGTGGGAGGAATGGGTTTGAATAACCTTCATTCACAGGACATAATAATGACCCCAGGTTCCGACCCAGAACTTTCTCTCCTTCCTGTACCTAAAAAGACCTTCCACACAGTATCCCCAAAGATGACATAGGCCTGAGGGAAATTGTTTTCCTCAAGGCCTCCTGTGTGGAGCCAATGTAAAAAAAAAACATAACAAAAAAAGTAAAGATTGTTTTAGCTATTTATACATAGTTTAATATAGTTTCCCTCAGGGCTTATTTCAAGGAGTAATCCTAGGTCTTGAAGAGACCCATATTGAAGGAGGAAGGAAACAATATTATAAATCTGTATTGCAAGTCGTTTACCTAACATGAATCAATTATTAACTGAATGTACCAATAATAAACCATCGTTAAAAGAACAAAAAATTTGATTTTTTTATGGTATAACCTAATAGGAAAGAACTTTCCCCAATTTCGTAACAATATAAACAAAACTCACGTTGAACATCAAGGTAGAAGTCATATCTATCTTCTCCTACGATATTAGTCCCGACGCAGGAGTAATTTCCCTCTTGCTCGTACATGACATTATTCAATATCATTTCAATGTCTGTATTGGCCTCTTCTGGTTTGTCCTCGTCCATAAACTCCTGGTCATTTGGCGCCCGGTCAGTTATGTTGATTCCTTCCTTCTGCCAGTATAAAGATGGCAGGGGCTTGCCTTGGAGAGATCTGCAAGACAAAAATTGATTAAATCAATCAAATGAATATACTTATCTGGGTATAATTGTAGATAATAATTTTAAGTGGGATAAACAAGTGGCTAAAATTTGTAACCAGCTCAGATCCTTAGCTAGTAACTTTTACAAATTAAAATTTATTTTGCCTCATTGTACTCTTAAACTCATATATTTTTCTATGGTAGAATCCATCCTTAGATATGGTATTCGAACTTGGGGACATGCAAGCACTACTTACATTAAATATATTGAAAATTTACAAACTGCCATAATAAAAAAATTGTCACAACAAATATTTACAAACAGAGACATAACTTAAAACTACTGTATGGCTCAGAGAGCTTACTTACAATAAAAGGTCTCCACTGGTTCACTACTATTATGGATAATATGGGGGAAAGCCCTTACAAACACCTACTTGTACACAAACATACCACAAGATTTAGAGAAGGAAAGGGCCTAAAAACTCCTCGAATATTAAATAAATATGGAAGCCGTACTCTTGAATATCTAATACCAGTGATTTTCAATAAAATCAATAAAAACATAAAACTTGAAAAAAATGAGAGACTATGTCCTAAAATGATAAAACTATGGTTAATGAGTGAAAACTCCATGTATCTTTGAATATCTTAATATAGCTGCCTACATATATTGTTATTAGGCAGGTATATTGAAATATCTTATATATTTATGATTGTAAGTTAAATTATCTAATATTACTATGTGATCTATTCTAATGTTTCCTTAAAACTATAAATGTATTTACAAATATTTTTTTAGATATAATATTAAGAATGTTTAAATTGTTAGAACCTGCAGACAAGCTGTCATATGACAGCTTTGTGGGTCTACTCAAATTTTCTGTACAAAATGTATTCTGTAATTAAATAAATAAAAAAAAAAAAATAAAAAAAGATTTTAAGCAATAAAGATTTGCTGCGAAATATCATTTCTTCGTACTGGATCTGTCAACTTTTCAGCTGTCATCCGCATGTTTACACACCTCCGTGTAATTAAAATGACCGCCTCTCCTGTTTATGGTGGAGAGGGGGTCGCATAACTTTTCTAATATCGCGTGAGCAGCGGTTACGGCGTATAACGTTCAGCTTAGAGTGCATCATCTGCTTAGGTGTGGCGGGTCTGCGTGGGATTGTATGGCAAGCGATATTGTGCGTGTGACGATCTTTTATAGCTAAGACTTTCGGTTACCTATTATGCAATTTTTTTTTTTTTTTTGCTTTGGTATTTAGTATGTACAGGTAATACCTCAAAATTGACAGTGCAAAATTTTACATGTTCAAAATTTTTAAACGTTATGTCAGGAAGACAGTAATTGGGATGCAATGGATTTGGGCGAAGCGTAAAATACTCCAAAATAGTGGGTTTGAAAATTTGATTGCCTAGAAATATTGTAGATGCTTTAAATATCACAATTAGTAGAACACATCTCGGCCTTTGTTTTTACCAGTGCATTATTTTTTAACGAGTATGTTTGTAAAGCCATCCACTCTTGGAGAAACTGAAAAAAAAAAAAACAGTTGGTAACTCAATCACAATCCACACGAAAGGAACTTGTGAATTGCATTGGCGGTCCGCACACAGGTAACATGTTAAAGACCAATTGTCAAGGGCGACGCAGTGACTAGCAATGCCGCTACCATGGCAACGGCCTCTGTGTTTCCTCCTTCCTACAACATGGGTCTCTTCAAGACCAATGTTCATTCCTTCCTCTCCTCAAAAAGACCCTCCACACAGCATCCCAGATGACATAGGCCCTGAGTGAAATTATTTTCCTCAGGGCCTCCTGTGCGGAGTTAATGTAAAAAAAAAAACCTGTCAACAAGGCAACTGAAATGCGACGGCAGTGCTGGTCACCTGTAAAGTCTTCGAGTAAATTGCGGTATGTCAGATCAGAAAAATATCGATTTTGTTTCTGAGGTTGATAAATTGGTCTGTGCCCTGAATTAAGTTGCCAACCAGATTTCGGTTTCTCCGTGAGCGAAGGCCCTTAACCTTTTCCCCGCATTGAACTACTCTGTTTTTTCAATACCCGTACGCGGTACATGTATATGTCATATGTCAAATATCTATCCATCCAATTTTATGTCAAATTACAGCATATTATGGCATGATTTATCATACTATATAAACAGATGAGATTATTATCTACAATTTGAAACCAAATCGTCATCTGTAAACACTCCTAGATGTTTATAAAAACAAAAACATTAAATTCCATACAAAAAACATATCCATGTTATCTTAAAGGCGGCGCCATTTATCTGCGTGCTTGTACTCAGGACACTGCGTTGATAGACACAAGTGGTACCTCAATCACTTATTATTATTAATTCGTATAAACAAGTTCTAAAACTCAACACTTAAAAATAACACGAAACGAATAGATTTTGTCATATAATAAAGTCAAAATCACAGTTTCACAACACAAACAAGCGTTTAGAATACGCGCGATCTCGACAATAAATGTTTTCGACGCTTGTCCAATATGGTCAATCTGAATCGCATGCGCAAACTGCGATTTACTACTAGTGCCATCTGTCGACTAAATTGTGAACTATGGCACTCAAAGGCACGAGGACACATTCACTTGATTATAGATGTTCCTTACGAAATACAATTTTAGTTTCGAAATATGCCTGAAGATGTCAGCATCGTGATAGTTACACGAATGTCCTAGCAAGCGGGAAAAAAACTGTGACATAGGAGCGCTGTGATATCAGCAGCCGAAGTTAGCGTAACAAGGGCTGATACGGGCGCGTGTGAGGCATGGTTTTTTGCCGTATCAACTGTCGTTACGATCGCGTGGAAAAAGTTAAAACATGGAAATGTTGTAATAATTTCTACAATACCCACGCACCTGATTTGCCTTTGTATGATTTTTTGTTACACTGTATTTATATGTTTATGACTGTTCCAATGTCATGGTATCAAAACTTACGATAAAAAAATAAAATAAAAAATGCTTCACAAATTAAAGATACCGTTTTGGTTTCAAGATATTTCACGAATTGCTTCCCATTAATAAGATTTTTTAATGCGTACCTAAGGGTCGGTATATCATTTGCTTTTTATGCTCGCTTTGAGAAAGATTTATATCCTTCAAGTTGCTCCGTGGTAGGAGTCCTGGTAATATAAACCTAGTGATACCATTACTAAAAAATATTGACGCAACGATCCTAAGTAACACAATCAATTATTAAAGTAATGTTTGGAAAAAGAGATATATCTTACCTACACTTTACTTCGAAGTCTTCTCCTTCTTTTATTATAATTGATCGATTTCCTTTGGTTACGATCGGAGCCTCTGAAATAGCAAATTACAAAAATAAACATCATTACGAAATACATTGTGATCGATTTTAGAGATACTACGGATTCTTAGGGATACTGTTCTGTTCTGTTCTGTTCCTTCTACTTTAAATATGGTTTTCACTTCTAAACAAAAAAAACACTCATTTCACCACCTGTCCTGATGATGGATACGGCAAAGCTATCAGAAACTTTGGCTAAAGAAGGAGGAAGCTTAAAACGGCTTGGTTTCTTAAAAATCAATCACAATATACAGGGTGATAACCACTCGAGAGCCAGCGCGATTTTGAACTTTTTCCTACGATTGCTCGTGATTTTTTTCGTGACCATTTTCAATATTTTCCGCCAACATTAAAAAGATCATTCCTCCGAATTTTAAAATGGAAAAATTGAAAAAAAAAAATTAATGCATCTAGAGAAAATTTGCCTAAAACTGGCAGCAAAGCAATCCAAGATATTTTAAATGGTGCCATATTGTGGCAAAAAGCGCTCCAGTGGTTAAGAGACGTACTTGACTTACTTTTAAAGGTGATTTCTGACATTATTTGGAGTAAAAAATGTAAATAAAATTTTGGTCTCCGGTGACTTTTTTTTTTCAAAATCAAACTATTTTTTTTTCTTCCACATGTTATCACTGGTCACTCAGCCGAGTAACCAACCAACCCCTCACCTCGCCCCTAACTGTCCAATACCTATTGAATTATTTTTTTTTTAGTTGAATCAAAAAACATAAAAAATATCATTCTTTTTTCTCCAAATAATGTCAGGAATCACTGGTTAAAGTAAGACAAATACTACGTATTAACCACTGGAGCGATTATGGTAAAAAAATGGACCACTTTATTTTTCTGCGATTGATAGCGGTCCAAAATTGGACCACATTTTCCTACCAATCGTGAAACATTTATCATAATTATTTAAAACATTTCCATGACCAGCCATATATTTTAAAACGAAGCTATTGAAATGCTTTATCTATTATGACCACAGATGTCGCAAATCCAAACTTCGTAGACTATTTTAGAACAATGTTAAAAATAAACTTTTAAACATTTTTTTATGCCGAATTTTTGACCAACTGTTTACGGTTAAAATTAAAGTCCATTTTCCATAGATATTCACCTTTCATTATCAAGTATACTACAGTCAACATACAGAAATCGAAAATATTCTATGTTGACTCGAATAAGTACCCCTCACAGCAGTTTCAAAGTAACAACACGCAGGATTCGCGCCGTTATAAACTTTACAATTTTTTTTTATAAATCCTACAAATATAAGATTATCGGTAAAATATAGGTTAATTCATTGGCTGTATACAATTATAATAATTTTTTTATGTCTCCATGATAAAATTCGAAGGTATGATTTTTTAATGTTGGCGAATAATTTAAAAAATGATCTTCTGGGAAATCTCGCGCAATCGCGGAAAATTTAATTATTTCGCGTGGTCACTCCAGAGGTTAACACCCTGTATAATACCTTAAATCATTTCCCCTCCGAATTTTAGCGAATATTCGCTTAAGATGTCTCAAACAAAATGACATTTTATGAAAACTTTGTGTTATTACCGCTTCATAATTAAAGCTCTATAAATGAAACATTTCTGAACGTAGCCGAATTAAAAACTGTTTTAGAAAGGTTGCAAAATAAGCTTTAGAATTATTATATTACAAATAAATATTCAAATTTAGAATGCAAACATTTAAAAAATGTAAAAATGACTCACGTGATGTTTTTATTTGAAAACGGTACTAAAATCACAGATTATGTAAACCACAATACTTATTCTATTGTATAAATGTATAATAAACACTTTGGTCATCTCACTTTTTTATCATTTCATATAAAAATATTTAATAAAAATTAACAATGTCGAGTGGCCCGGCAATTTGGCGGGTAAAAATATGTGTAAACCGCGCCATTGACAGAATATTCTTGTTATGCATTTCTATGGACAACTTGAATAGGGATGTACAGCTTGATCTACTATCGACCTTTTACTTTTTGTTTTAGGGATGTCACTAAAAGAATAACGGAGTTAGAACGATTTCTATGGAGACGCACGCGTTGACGTATTTCTAACGCATATACCTGCTTAAGTTGGTGACCGGTTAATATTAATGTAAAATACTACAAACCTAACCCATCCACGTGAATGAAGACCTCTTCCTTTAGAATGCCGTGTTGATTTTCAGCTAAGCACGTATATTTCCCCGCATCCTTTACATCAACTCGACTCAATAGCAAAAGACTTCCCTCCGATGTTGTTTCAACATTCGCTAGTTTGGTTTCTTCGAAATACCACGCCACCAGCGGCAAGGGAACACCAGTCACTTTGCAAGGTATTGTAATAGAATCGTAGATGTTGATTGTTTTATCTGAAACATAACATAATAGTGATTTTTAGTCCTTGTAAGAAGTGGCATAGCTAGCTTGGGTGGCACTCAGTGTGGATAATGTGGTGTCACCCCAAGAATTAACGAAGAAGAAATGAGAATGATACAGGCATAAATAAACCAATCCCGATACAGGTGTCAGGCAAGGATTATTTCAGGGGAATCCCCAACCGAGCAATAGATAGAGCTAGGAACGAAAATAAAACAACAGAATTTTTGGAGGATCCCCGACCGACCGAGCCATAGAGCTACGAAAATATAAATAACAGGCAGTGTTCGTATGTAAAATATTTTTGTGGCAATATTCTACGTTTGTAAGTTTTTTCATGGTCGATTGTCACCCCTCATCGGGTGGCACCTGGTGCGTGCCGCCCTCCGTAAGTATGTAGGTATGCTGTGACATATATTCACAAATTTTCTAGAACATAATTGAAATACGTAATACGCATTGGAGACAAACCAAACCAAACACTACAATTAATTCCCTTCTTGCACTGGATATACCTACATTCCATAGTAGATACAGCATTTACCTACATAATGTACACATACTGTACAGGGACCGCAAATACTTTAATAGTACACAACTGCTAACCCTGTACAAATCGCAAGTGCACCCGACGGTTGAATTTGGCAGCTATATCTGGCATGGAGCCCCAAAATACCTAAAAAACCCTCGACTCGAACGTCCTGACGTCACGCGTATATCGCCAGGTTTCGACCTTTTTTTTTTTTTACATGAGCTCCACATAGGAGACCCTGCAGAAAATAATTTCCCTCAGGGCCTATGATGCTGTGTGGAGGGTTTTTTTTAAGGAAAGGAAGGAGAGGAGAGTTCTCGGAAGGAAAAGGGTTTAAGGGATGAGTAGGAATCTGGGGTTCAGTGTGTCTTAGTCATCCGCCTCCAAGACCTAGACAAACCTCACCCCATGAACCCGGGCACCCCTGCTAAATTACCAAACGTAGCGAACCACTTGGGGTGACCTATGGCAGAGGTGTTGGTTATCCAATAAAGGTAAGGTTTGGCAGCCTTTAAAAATGTTAACTACGAAAACATTAATTATAAAATTGAGTGGAGTTCCTTATTATCGGATATCATAAATTACGGACTAAAACAAAATATGGGCTCAAACTTGAGGCAAAAAAACCAACACAACACTTATTTTAGTTCCTGTTTTTTTTTTTAAAAAAAAAAACACCAACTTACTTTCCAATTTGTCAATCAATGTGGGTTTCTTCCATACGGTGAGCTCCAGTTCGTTCTTCGCCACTCCAAACTGGTTCTCCGCGGAGCAGACATACCTTCCATTGTCCATTGGGTTGGCATTGTTGATTACCAATCTACTCTCTTGTGCCTGAAAAATAACAACCTTATTTTAGCTCCTGCCATCTGTGTATTCAACCAGGCATTACATGGTGATCATGGTAAACTTCTTCCTAGCTTAATAAGAGGGTGGTCCAAGAAATGAAGACCTTTCCTCATTTTCGGCGATGTGGACATTATTTAATAATACGTGCTCATAAGCAAAAATAAAGCATTGGATGAAAATCTTTATATTGCTGGAACAAAACTAGAGAAGGTACAGAGTATTATATACTTGGGCTGCAATGTAAATGATAGATGAGATCCTTCAGTTGAAATTAAATGCCGCATTGAGCAAGCTCGTGCAAACTTTATCCGCATGAAAAAAATGTTCTGCAGTCATGATCTCAACCTTGGATTACGAATGCGAATGATCAGATGCTACGTGTTTTCGATATTATTTTATGGAATGGAAGCTTGGACGCTTACTGAAGAACTAATTAGGCGACTTGAGGCATTCGAGATGTGGATCTACAGAAGAATACTTAAAATAAGCTGGATGGACAGGGTTACAAATGAAGATGTTATGGTTCGGATGATGTTTGGAATAAAGAAAAGGAAGTAATTAAAACTATAAAAATCCGAAAACTTCAGTATCTTGGACACGTTATGAGACATCCAGAGAAGCATGAGATCCTGCATCTCATAATGCAGGGAAAGATTGCCGGAAGACGGGGCCCTGGAAGAAGGAGAACCTCATGGCTGAAAAACCTGAGACAGTGGTTTGGCCAGTCTACAGTGGAGCTGTTCCGGGCTGCAGTAAATAAAGTCCGCGTAGCCAACATGATTGCCAACATCCGTTGAAGAGACAGGGCACAAGAAGAAGAAGAAGGACATTATTTCTCAAAAGATAGGTGCAAAAGCGTGTAGCTCGACTTTCCCCTAAAAAACTTATTCTGTGAAACATTCCTATCATTTGACTTACATAAATTCGTTTAGTTTCTTCCGTCTCCATCATCACAGCAGCTCCATCGGGCAGGAACCAAGAGATGGTTGGAGGTGGTATTCCAGTGGCGACACACTCCAACACGGCGGTACTATCCAGTTCAAAGGATACGCTTTCCTTGGGGGTGACGATTGAAGGGGCTTCCACATAGCGAGACTCCACAGAATCGTGAACTGTGGAAAAATAATAAAAAAAGCATCCATTTTTTTAATAAACATATTATGCAGATCCATACCGATTTATTAATTTTGTAAAAGCTAGGCCACAGATAATTTTGAAACTAAGACCAAATCTAATTAATACTGGTTGCTTTTTCCCAAAAAACCTGCATATATAAATCCACTGGAACTTTCCCAGAAGACCATTTTTATAATTTTTCACCAACATTAAAAAAAATCATACCTTCGAATTTTAACATGGAGACATTAAAACTTATTATAGTGCTATATAGCTAATGAATTAACCTGTATTTAACTGTTTATCTCATATTTGTAGGATTTATAAAAAAAAAATCATAAAGTTTATAACCACGCGAATCCTGTGTGTTTTTTTACTTTGAAACTGGGGTACTTGTTTGAGTCAACATAGAATATTTCCGATTTCGTGGTATACTTGATAATGAAAGGTGCATATCTATGGAAAAGGGACTTAATTTTAACGTAAACAGCTGATCAAAAGTTCGGCGGGAAAAAATCTTTTTAAAATTTATTTTTAACATCGTTCTAAAATAGTCTACGAAGTTCATATTCGTGACATCTATGTTCTTAATAGATAAAGAATTTTAATAGCTTCGCTTTAAAATAAATGGCTGGCCAAGGAAATGTTTTAAATAATTACAATAAATGTTTTACGAATGGTAGGAAAATGTGGTCCAATTTTGGACCGCTATCAATTGCAGAAAAATAAAAGTGGTCCAGTTTTCGACCATAATCGCTCCAGTGGATAATGTGACCATATTTATTTTTGCATTAAAACGGGACATTGGTAGAGAGGATTGTTGTGATATTCTAGGGATTTTTTTGATTTTGTGATAGGTCTTTGCAAAACAAAACACAAAGTTTGTCTGCATCTTGGAATTTTTTGTTTACATTGTTCGACATCGGCTCTGAAATGAGCGCTTTCATTATTACCGTGATGATCCACAATTGTGATGGCACAAAGAAGGCAATAAACATACTTTCCTTTCACAATAATGGTGCATCTCTTTCAAAAGATGAGATGAACGTAGTTTGCACATAGTTCTGTTTCCTCCAAAGAAAAAAAGTAATAATTTTCGTGCATCTCTCTCATACTCCACACAGTGACGTCTCCGTGACCCCTATAATACTACTAGAAATGTTGATAATTTTGAAAGTATGTAATAATATTAAAGGGTGGGTGAATTCCAAAAATTCAAAATGTCAAACGTCAACGAGCTGGAGGTGGTTTTGCTTTTGTTCTCCAACATATAATGCTGCAGCTCTTTCTTAAACACTAAATAACATAGTTGAAAATTTCGTACATCTCCCTCACACATATAAAGAAAATGAAATGCAATTCCCGTCACCGTAGCTGAGATTAATAAGATAATCTGTTTCCTCCAAAGGAAGAGTGTCCAACCGAAACAGGAATTTCTACCGAAACCGAAACCGAATCTTCGGTATCTGTCTCAGTTTCGGTAGAAACTGAAACTTTTTTAGTAATGTTAAAAATCTATTGTTCTAATCTATTTGGGTTATTTTTTACACTTACACAGTTAACAGGAGTTAAATTAAATAAAAATAATAATAATTGAAGTATGTTAAAAAATTTATATATTTTTTTTAACGTTACTGCTATAAAACAAACAAAACAAAAAATTGTCAATAAACATCACTTACATTGTAAAGGAAGAACCTCATTAATCGAGTATTTTACTTTTAATTGCGTTTACAATCACAACATTCTTATTACACGTGTTAAATGCAAAAAAAAAACAATAATTGGAGTGTGAAAAAATAATTATTTATTTTATAAATATCTGTAAAACTAACAAAAATGTTAATCTCCTCAGTGTTTCCTCCCACTTTTCCTTTCACTCCTTCCTTTCCTCAAAAAGACCCTTTACACAGCTACACATCATCTTCAAAGATGACATAGGCCCTGAGTGAAATTATTTTCCTCAGGGCCTCCTGTGTGGAGTTAATCCTTGGAACAAAAGTTTGTCGATAATCAACACTTACATTATAAAGGAAGGACCTCATTAATAATTGAGTATTTTAACCGTCTGATGCGAACTCAGCTGATGACGGAGGATGACACACGAGCCACAAACTCACCTGAAGTCAGCCGAGCGATGCGCGATAATTCACGAATGCAGAGTGTTGGTGCGGCTGAAGGTTCAGCAGATTTTCTACCGAAACCGAAACTGATGCCGAAACTCGATTTTTTTGCCGAAACTTGCCGAAACCGAAACCGAACCTTTGGTCGGTCACTAGAAAAAAGTAATACTTTTGTGGAAACACACTTACATATATTGTATGTTTCATCTTTTGTCTCACCATTATTTAATGTGTAAGAAAGAGCTGTTACGGGCAGGTCATGACCCGTTTTGTAACATTATTATTATTATGTTTTTGTGGTATGAATGTAATTAAACTAAGGAGGAAGGTGTTGCAATCGTCCATCCAACTTTGTAGCTTGTTTCACTACACGCCAAATCTTGTCACCAAGATATGTTGGGAGGGCGAAGCCAAACTCCTTTGAGCCATTATGAGATCTCTTTTCAAGGTAGGGGAACAATACTGCAAATGCAATGGCATAAAGAATGATGGGTAAACTTTAATAAAAGAGATTTGTTTTGGATAACATTTGACTGACGTTATCATAAAAGATGTCCGGCGGAGAAGTTCCACGGTGTCACATGGACGGAGCCATCACAGGGCCTCCAATCCACTGGTGCTGCAGCATCACATACAGGCCCGCCAGGGCGAAGCCGGCCCAAGACATGGAGGGCTCCGATACGGGGTTGATGGTCCAGGTAGCCCTTGCACGAGGGAAGTTCAGGTCCCAGACAAGTGGCAGAATGAGTGGGAAGCAAATATGGGGCTTGTCCCAGATAAAAGCTTTATATACTGGATTTCAGCAAACATCGATCGCGGAGCGAGAAGAGATTGTCGTGTACCGTTTAGATTAGCAAATTAAGCCCGCCGGCCATATTCCATGCGCGTGCATTTCACTCGCGACTTTTACTCTATTTAACGCGTATGCCACTTTGACATTATTACACGGGTGATCATTTGAACTTCAATCTCCAAGGTCGGAAATAAATTCCGTAAAACTACGATCCAGCGATCATTTCACAATTTCAATTTTAAAAACTTAAACATGGCGATGTGACGTTCCGGTAAGATCCCCTGCCCTCGAGACCCGACCGGAAAGTGAAAATCGCCCAAAACAGAAATCTTTTCTACCAACCTGTTGCACCCAAAGTATGGTTGTTAAAAAAAACCATAGACAATAATAAAACAATATGCGCCGTACTTATTTTCATAACAGAGCTTCAACATTATAGGATAAAGAACGTACATTTTATGCTTTTTTTGTGTCGTTACGATACTGTAATCATGGATTGTCACGGTAATAATAAAAACGCTCAATGACTAATACTTGAAATAATCTTTTGCTTTCAATTTGATGTCAAGAGTTGATTCACGCCCCCACACTTCCCGTAATTACTTTACGAATACAGCACTATTAAGAGCAAGAAGAAGTGCAACGCAGCAATAACCATTAATAGCTTGAGTTGCCGACTTATCTATCTGGATATAGTGGCACAATAAAAAAAGACAGGCGTTCCAAGACTTAATAAATAAAAAATTTATTATTATAAAATTACCCGTTTCTTGATCCCTGAAGGCGTAGCAATCGTACACTCCTTGATGTCTTTTCGTGGGATTCTTTGCGTCCATAAATATCTGCACGCCTCCGGTAGCAAGGGGCACCCTGGTCACGTCCCAATCCAGGTCTCCCGAGGTCTTCACATCGTTGTCGAGAGAGACCCACCTGCCATCTGTGGACCCGTGGACTATGCACGAGAATCCCAAGGTTCCCCCGCCTTCGTACTCCATTATTTTGGGAAAGGCTTCGACTTTTAGCGGGGCTAGGAGCGTGATGCTGCTTTGAGATTGTGTTGTTCCACCTGGAAAATATTTGTGTAAAAGAAGTAGTAGGTAAAGATGCATTTCTCCATTGAATGTTTTCAAATAACACTTGGTTTCAACTTTATTACTATGATAGACCACTATTATGTCAGGGGGATAAAGTTCCTTTTTTTATAATCAAAGTTAAAAATTTAATGCTAACCGCTAAGTTAGTCAACCGCTGAGGTAGTTTTACCAAACGCAGGTGGACAGTTTTCTTTTTAGGGGGTAAGTATTTTTAGTCTGAATAAATAAAAAGTGTGAGGGAGATGCCAGATTTTGTGGATTCACTGATTTGATAATCTCATATCTGGCATCGCCATATATGACATTGTCACAACTGACATAGTCACATTATTTGACACAGTCACATTAGACATACGAACCATAAACAATCACCGCCATTTTGAATAATTTATTACTTTACCTTTATTGGTAACACTGCAGGTGTACAATCCTTGTGTTTCTTCAGACAGTGTGAATTCATGAGAATAAATTGTGGTCATTCCTTTGAAGGTTTGACGAAGTCCACCGACATCAATTTTTGGAGAATAATCTTGGAAAAAATTAAAACAATAAATTAAATTAGAACGATTAGATTAACATGATGTAACTTTAAAAAGGTTTAAAGCGTGCAGTTCACATGCGGTAAAAGTGAAACCTTAAAAAACCAAAGTAAAAAGTGGGGAGGCTATGAAGCACCGCACAAAGAGGATACTGATTATTCTACCTCATTCTCTCACAGGCTCAATCCTATAGATGTATGTATTTGTCTATTCAGTGTCGCTTTTTCATTTCAAATCACAACGGTGCTTTGTTTAAGGTCAGTTTTTCTCAGAATTTAAAAATTTCAAAGTGAATTTTCAAGTTCTGTACGGATTCTATTCAAGATCTGATATATTAATTATCGGTCGGTTGTTTCACAAAACTGAAATAATAACAGAGCTTGAATAGAACAGAACTTGTAAGTTAGCTTTGATTAGATGAATTGTTAAAATTCTCGGAATCAACTGGCCCTTATAGGGTCCATAAAATAATTATCAACAATACTAATTTCAGTTGTGTGTATGTTCTACTTAACTCTGGTTCAGCGAACTCAAATTTAATTTGAATTTAAGTATCATTTTCAAAACTGAATCCGATTTTACATAGAATTCAGACAAATGCCTAAATATTATGTCATTTTCAAAATTGGAACTGATTTATCAAGAATTATTCGACTATCCCGTAATTTTTCACGGCTCTGTGCTAATTACTACATTACTTTCTATATTAGTACACCCATCCAACTCAAGCATGAGCTTTTAAAACTGTAAATTATCAAATTAACCTTTAATAACACAGGTACGTCATACGTATGTCTAATATTACATTGTCGTGCAAACAAGCTTTTGGGTTCGAGTAGTTATGAGATTATGGCCATATCATGTATGTGTGTCTGAAAATAATATGCGTAAAGGAGTATGGACGAACACCGTACTGCGGCGTTAAATTGTAAAAATATTTGTTTGATAAATATATTTTTTTAAATTTATATGACGAGAATGCCAACATTCTTATAAATTCTAACCAGGAATTATTAGATTCCTGGTCAAACAAAATTATTCACGCAAAACACTTCAATTATCTCAACCAAACCCATGTTGTCAAACTTTCGTCAAACAAATGGTTGAGTATTTTAGAGTTGAGCGCAGAAATAGAAGGGTTTATGCTTGCCATTCAAGATAGAGTCATTAATACTAAAAATTATAGGAAGCATATAATCAAAGATATAAATCAAATTGATGATTTAAGTTGAAAATTTTTGTCTTTTCTGGAAACTATAGAACATATTATGTAGGGATGTTCTCTATTAACGCCGTCTGAGTATACATTTAGGCACAATTAGGTTTTAAAAATAATCCACCAAAGTTTGGTAACTAAACATAACTTGATTGACTGCCGGATATTATGAATATGAACCAAATTCATTTTTATAAAATGAATTTTATAAAATATATTATGATAAAACTATAATAACAGACAGAACAATTAGTCATAATAGACCTGATATAATTTTACTTGAAAAAATTTAAAAAAATAACTTATTTCATTGATGTAGCTACTCCAAATTCATGTAATATTCAAACAACTGTTTCTGAAAAAATAAGAAAATATACAGCTTTAGGAAATGAGATTAAAAGAATTTGTCATTCTCAGAATATAAAAATATTACCATTTATTATTTTGGCTACTGGCAATTATACCTAGGTCTCTCATTCAAAATTTAGGCATATTAGATTTGTCAAAGAATTTATATATAAAAATGCAAAAATCAGTCATTATGTATCCTGAACCGTCATTTAAAACCTATATTGAGAGAAGCATTCTCAAATCCCCTTTCGCGTGGCCTTCCCCGAACTTTTTTTAGTACCTTGTGGCTGTCAAGTGGTCACCAGATGCTAAACAAAAGTATCTACATACATCTAACTTTTGTTTATGGCATTTTTTTCTCATTAGCGTATTAAATTTCGTCGCTGGCATTTTCGTCCGAATTTATAACGATTTTTCCACAAAAAAGCAAGAATTATTTCAAAATCATACTTTATGTTATAACAGCGAGGCTGTTCGAAGTATTTTAAAATTAAAAACAGAGTTTAAGACCGATAAATGACAATATATGTGGTGAACACAACAAAGATTGTCTGCATTTTGGGTCCATTGTTTCTTTGTCTGTTTTCTTTGTTTGTATCTTGTGTTGTGATTGACATGTGTTGTGTTGTGTTTGATTAACAATGAGCGGATCCTCATCCGATTCGGTAGAGATGACAGTAGAAATATAATAAAGTGATTTGACCAAAAGAGTCGAAGTGAAAGTTGCCGAAATTGGCGAAAAAAGAGGCCATGTTTTTTTGTACGGATTTGACATTTGCGAAGTTTCGTTTCAAACAAAAAATGCATGAATTACTTCATTTACCTAAACTAATAACCTAATAACCTATTTTATGTTCGTAAATAGTTGTTTCTTGTAATAATTGTTGAAATGAAGTGCATAAAAATGCAGCGGTTTGTCCATGAATTAATACGAGCATGACTCAGAAGATCGGAAGATGCACGGGGAGAGTGGTGCATCAACTTCTCTAGGGATTGGTCTCGTTAATCCCAGATAAATTCTGTGGGGCATTGAGCAATGCCCTCTTTCTGCAGAATGAGTGCCTCAGAAAATCTCTGCAGGAACTGTGAACTGGAGAATAGAGGAAGGACTCCGGATACAGAGTAGCAGGCAGCGATTACAGATGTTCTGTAGATGGTCTGCGGAAGGAGAGCAAACGCGATCCAGCATCACAGGGACGCAATCCTCAATGAAGTAAAGAGTCAGTATGTACGGGAAGCGGTTAAAAATATTCCTCCAGCAGCGGGTTATCTTTTTGACCCAAGCAAATTGGAATCTCAGATTAAGCGAATGGGAGGGCTGGATAAATGCCTCCCACATTCGAGCTTCGCCCCTCAACCATCAACCAGCACGCAGCTGCCCAAGTATAAAGGGCCAGCGAGGAAGCCTTTTCGCGAGAGCAGGCCCTTTCGGGAAGGCAGGACGTTTCGCGATAGCAAAACCTTCTGTGGCGGGCTAACCAACCAACAGGAGTCCAGAGGAGGAAGAGAGGACCAACCATGCCAATTTTGGCTACAAGGATAGTCTGACTATCCAGAGAGAGTTTCAGGGGGAACAGTTAGGACAGTTCCTAAGCAATTGGGATGATTTAGGAGCCCCACCGACGCTGTTAACGATGTTGCGAGGGTACAAGCTACCCTTCCGTCAGAAATCCATGCTAAGTACACGGTAAGTTCCACTTATAAAACTCATATCACAAAAGAAATGATGCGACAAATAGACAAAATGAAAAAGGAACAGGTATTGGCATCGCCTTCAATATCTCCTTCATTTCTGTCACGGATGTTTCTCATACCGAAGCAAGACGGGTCATTTAGACCGGTTTTCAACCTTCGTCGCTTGAACAATTTTTTAACTATAGGCAAATTTAGGGAGTGTGCCAGTCGCAAGCTACCTGCATTTAATAAGATTGCACCATTTATCCAATCAACCGGGGGACTGGATGGTTAAAGTGGAACCATCGCCGTTTCTTGAGACTCATTTTTAAGGATAATTACTTCAAATGAGATGTTTGCCTTTACCTTTGGACTATTATCTGCTCCAAAGGTTTTTACTTATCTTACCAATTGGATAGCGCAAAAATTAAGAGATAAAGGTCTCAGAATAATTGTCTACTTAGAGAATTTTTTGATAGTATATTTATATATTGAAAATTCATAAATTTGAAACTATTTCAATGTTACAAACTCTGGGGTGGATAATATAATTCCTTAAATCCACTCCAAGTCCAGTTCAGAAAATTGAATATCTGGGAATTATGTGGAATTCAAGGGCTGATTTAAAAGATCTCCCGCAAGATAAAAGAGTGAAAATAACAAAGTTACTGAAACAATACATTAATCTAGGTAGATGGTCACTTGAGCAGGCCCAGGGCCTCTTGGGTACCCTCAATTTTGCTAGTTTCGCCATAAGAGGCAGGCTTAACCTTCGCATGTTACAAGCAAGCTACCTGCATTCAAACCCACGGAGCTAGACGACCTCAGGTTGAATGGAGCTTGGTCCCAAACACAACAACCACTCCACAGCAATGTCAAAGAAATGCTCGCCGTGCTGGCAGCACTTACTCCTCACGGGCCAGAGCTGTCAGACTCGGGTCTTCTTACCCAGTCAGACAATAAATCGGTGGTCGCATACCTTCGCAACGAAGGCGACAAACGATCCAATACATTGCTCGAAGCGACTCGTCAAGTCCTTCAAATGGCAGACACGTATCACATTTCACTGTCTGCCCACTATTTACCGGGAATTCGCCACAACCTCACGACCGATGCCTCGGACTGGAAATGGGGCGTGCAGCTAAACAACCTCAGGTTGAATGGAGCTTGTTCCCAAACACAACAACCACTCCACAGCAACGTCAAGGAAATGCTCGCCGTGCTGGCAGCACTTACTCCTCACGGGCCAGAGCTGTCAGACTCGGGTCTTCTTACCCAGTCAGACAACAAATCGGTGGTCGCATACCTTCGCAACGAAGGCGACACACAATCCAACACATTGCTCGAAGCGACTCGTCAAGCCCTTCAAATGGCAGACACGTATCACATTTCACTGTCTGCCCACTACTTACCGGGAAGGTTCAACGAGGTAGCAGATCAACCCTCCTGAAAACGTGAACCTCCGAAATGGCATCTTTTACCGGCTGCAACAAAATTAGTTTTTGCAAAATGGGGGACGCCAACTATAGACCTGTATGCATCAGAGATAGCCCACGTCGTAGAAGATTATGTGTCCCTCAATGCATTAGACAAAGAGGCAAAATTTGTCAATGCTTTGACTCAAGAGTGGGATTTTCCGCTAGCTTGGGTATTCCCCCCGCCGTGCCTTATGCCGAGAGTTCTAGCACACCTGAACCGGGTCAAGGACCTATACTTGTTTGTAGCCCCGAGATGGAAGAAGGTATTCTGGAGACCAGACTTAAAAAATCGAGCAGCGAGTCCTCCGTTCACCATATTGAAACTGATAGAAGTGCTGATAGACACCAGAACCTTGAAACCCTCACCACAAGTAGAGGATTTCATTTTGGAGGTGTGGAAGTGCCGGGGTGGAGTCAGTCATTAACAGATTGGTCGGACAAACAGAAAGATTTTTTAATGTCGGGTTGGAGAGAGTCCACCCTTAAAACATACAAACCGGCATGGCTTAGGTGGCAAAGGGGGCATTAAATCATGGGGTAAACCCGAATGTCCCTACAGGAAGCAACATAGCACGATTTTTAACAGATCCTAGTCTAGAAGATAGTCTCTCTCCCAGCACAGTTCAACTTCATAAATCGGTAGTAACAACTTTCAGTAGCCCTGAAGAAGGAAACCTAAGTTCACATCCTCTAGTCAGACAAGTACTCAAAGCCGCAGCATTAAGACATCCTAAATTGGCTGAACTTCCTATCTGGGATCCTTTAGTGGTGTTGACCTGGTTAGAAGCTAACCCACCCAAAAAGTTGAATCTCTTTGAAACATCAACGACTTTACTTTTATTAGCTTCGGGACGAAGAGGGCATGACCTGACTTTGTTATAGTGTTCACCAGACAAATTATCCATAGATGAGGAAGGGGTCTCGTTATGGCCAGTTTTCGGTTCCAAAACAGACTCCGCTACGTACCAACAGTCAGGTGGGAGGCTGTTAAATGGCAATCAACCAAATATAGACTAAACATAGTGGATTAAGGAACTGGTTGAAATCTACAAAGAACGGACAGAAGACAGATACAAAGCAGAATTTAAAAAAACTCTTCATCACTACATCAGGAGCAGTTAAGGCAGCTTCAAGAACAGCCATTGCCCGTTGGGTCAAAACGATTCTAGAAGAAGCTAAGACCACAACTGCACCGGGAAGCGTACGGGCAGCAGTGGCATCACTTAACTGGCTGGATAATTTTAGACTGGATGACATCCTGGCTCGAGGGAACTGGAGGAGCCGGGAAACCTTTGCCAAATTCTACAGAAGAGAAGTTAACACTTCTCTAGAGGTAAATAGGGCATTGTCTGTGACTTCTCTATTCCACCCACTGTAACACGTGAGTAGGTATTCCAGTGTTTAACATATTTTAATATCATCACATTAGCGTTAGTGGTCACCAGTCGATAACAAACAGATCTCAATATAGGTTTTAAATGACGGTTCAGGATACATAATTAAATAGTTTTACCTACCAATAAAACTTATATTATGTACCTAACCTCATTTAAAACCTAGGCAATCACTGCCTGGTGAGAACTAATGAGAAAAAAATGCCATAAACAAAAGTTAGATGTATGTAGATACTTTTGTTTAGCATCTGGTGACCACTTGACAGCCACAAGGTACTAAAAAAAGTTCGGGAAAGGCCACGCGAAAGGGGATTTGAGAATGCTTCTCTCAATATAGGTTTTAAATGAGGTTAGGTACATAATATAAGTTTTATTGGAAGGTAAAACTACTTTATTTTAAATACACGTAGGATTACAAAAGATTTTTCAAATATTTATATTGAGGGATCAGTAGGATTTATAGGTCGAATTAGGAGTTCCACAGAGCCGAACCCTCTGAAAATATCTGGAATCGGTGAATTATTTTCCCATTTGGTCTCTGGTAGGTTGACATGTTGTTCTTGTATTGTTTTGTATTTATAATACTTATATAGCAATTGCATAGCGTGGATTGACTAGATGATCATTTGAGGAAGTGTGTGAAAGGGTTTAGTTTTTTCCTGCGGGGAAAATTTAACCTGGACATTTAAATCTGGTGCGTAAATAAATACATACTTTTTAAAGCCATGAAATCGGATTAATTCGCCTATTTTGATATTATTTATATATAAATATTTTATAACAAAGTTTGATTTTTTATAATACGTATAGATACTGTTTAAAAAAAATTGAGGTTAAAAAATCCCACCATTTTCCTCCCTCAAAAACCCACTCCCTCGGGACGGGTTGTTTCACAGAATTTGTGCAATTCATTAAATTTCAAAGTTAATTTTCAAGTTCTGCGAACATTCTATTTAAGTTCTGTTATTATATCATTATGGGCCAGTAGAATTTGTGCAATTCATTAAATTTCAAAGTTAATTTTCAAGTTCTGCGAACATTCTATTTAAGTTCTGTTATTATATCATTATGGGCCAGTGGCTTCACATAAGTGAAATAAGAACAGTACTTGAATGGGACTTTCACAGAACTTGAAAATTTACTTTGAAATTGGATAAATTATTCAAATTCTGTGAAACAATTGGCCCACAGAGGTTTAAAAGGAATCCTTTCAAATCTAAACAAGCGATTAAATAAGTACTTACCTTGGAGGAAATATTTTATATGGCTTACTTTTGCAGTATGTGTGAATTGACACCTTGTAGTTTTTCATGGGTAACAAAGAGTACTGATAAAAAAACTTTCCTCAAAATTAATAGTTTACTAAACTAGCTTTAACCTCGGTGGCTGACATGGATAAAACAAAGTTTAGTAAACTATTAATTTTGGATTAAAATAGTGCCACGAATAAGTTTGCTGTGTTTGAAGAAATAACTTACCGTTGGCTTTATTTTTGTTCTGGAAGAATATTTGTGCTGCAGCTGGTAACATGCTCTCCACAATACATTCCAAAGTTACAACTTTCCCCAATAAAGCGGAAGTGTCATTTGGAACCATTTCAACTCTTGGAGGATCAGCTATACAAAAAAAAACATAACTATTAGCCCTACAAAAGTAAAAGGGTCACAGTAAATTTAGGTTCATCAATATTATGTGTCAAATGTGTCATGTCACCACATTTGACATTGTCACATCTGACATAGTCACATTAAATAATGTCACAGAAAAGACATTGTCTTGTGAGGTGGGTAACATAACATACGCATTGATGAGATAATTTGGCAGAAGGCGTCTTCTTTAGAATGTCGAGTCCCAACTGCTCAGAACCAGTGGGACTATGTCTTTCCCAATTGGGGTAAGTTGTGAGGTTTAAGGATGTAGGGAAGGGAAGGAAATGTGAGAGAGGAAGGTTGGGAAGTACCTGGCTATTATAAAATAAAAATTGCTGGCAATGTAAGACTTGTGTGGCTCGGTATTACTCAAAGCATTTAAATGGAGTCTTTAATGGGGGGGGGGGGGGGGGTGAATTGGTTAAATGTCTAAAAAAGAGTATATGTATGTAGTGTGTTTTTTTTACATTAACTTCACACAGGAGGGATGCTGTGTGGAGGGTTTTTTTAAGGAAAGGAAAGAGTGGGTAGAGGAATCTGGGGGTCAGTGTGTCCAGGAGTGAAGGACGTATGAATTCATCTATCTAACCATGGAGCAAGGCGATGGGTCAAGAGATTCCGGATGGATAGGATAAAAGACCTCTCTCAAACAGTCTCTCTCGATCCCGCCCACCACGTGGCGCTTGGTCAGACACATCAGCCGCCAAGACCTGGACAAACCTCACCCCATGAACCTGGGCACCCCTGTTAAGTCACCAAACGTAGCGAACCACTTGGGGTGACCTATGGCAGAGGTGTTGGTTATCCAATGAATAGTTCCCAGGGCGGCGGTACCCATACCCGCCTCCCAAATTGATATTCTGTAAGGCTGTTTAATATAATTGATTGAATACCAGTTAGAATGACGTTGACGGCTGCAGCGGAATGTCCAGCCGAGTTGGAAGCTTTGCACACGTACCTTCCTTCACTCTTCTCATCCAAGTTTGTTATTAAATATTCTGCAGTGGCACTCTGACTGGAAAAACATTCACTATTATAATAAATGAAAGTTAACATGACGCTAAATATGAAACAGAAAATATTTTTGTTTCTGATGCACTTAAAAACTTTCATTTAGTGATCTCTACTGTTATGAAATATACACAGCTTAATTTGTAAGGATTTTATAGGAAGACATCGTAACTATTTTTAGATTGCAGCTATTTTTCCATCATGAGTTACCTAGCTCCAAAATATGCTTTTACATTTTTGAAAGTGAGATAAAACGGCAAATTGTTCATTAGGTACATATTATTATTTGTTAATTTATTTATTGTTAAATAAGAAAAAGAATGTTATACTCAATTTGGATAGCAACTACTATGTATAATATTATCTATGATAATAAAGAAGAGTTGGAGCTCTAGATAGAGTTTGTGGTGGGCAGCTTTGCTTGATTTGTTTTGATTTTTATACAAATCTTCAGTTTTATTTCGAGATTGATGAAATTTTGCACAGTTGACCTTTAAAATAAGAGGAACCTCACTCTAAATCTGATTTTGAAAAACTCTATCTAGAGCTTGGGCAACAGTGGGACTTCAGCTGAGACTAAGAAGAATTTTCCGGTGTGGCTTTTTTAAAATTCAAATCTACAGTTTTATTTTAAGATTGATTGAAAATTGTACACTTGACCTTCTAAACAGGACAAAATTTGTTAAAAACATTTATTGTCACTGTTTATATGAGATTTCTAAAAATCACCCTCACCCCTGAAAGCAGAATTTAGATTTGTTGAAATTTTGCACACTTGGCTTTCAAATAAAGTGAATAATTATTTTTTTTATAAGAAAAACTCTCTTTTTATAAATTTTCTAGGTTATTCCCATCATTGTAAACACTTCATCTAAACGAAAATATGAAAGAGAAGAAAACATAGAAAAAGATAATAGTAGCAACTGGGACTCATTGGTGGGAATAACCTTCAAAAGTTATAAAAAGAGAGATTTTTATGTAAAAAATTGAATATTCATTTACAGCCTTACTAAAAAAAAAACCACAGCACGCCCGATAACCCGTGTTGCTGCAGCAACATGAATAAAACAAAAATACACTAAAACACGAAATATTACTAATAAGGTTTGTTCTTAAAATGTATTTTAAATCTGGCAACAATGTAATTTTTTATAGTGTAAGTACTAAATGGTACCTAAGTACTCCCAGAGAGACCACATCACAAATGAGGAGGTTCTCCAAAGAATCGAAGGAGGAAGGCACCTGCTCAGGACCTTGTCCGAAAGGCGCGCAAGATGGATCGGCCATGCAATAAGACAAGGCCTCTTGCATGCCATAATGGAGGGTTTGACCGAGGGGACAAACGCTAGGGGACGCCCACGCTGAGAGTACCTGGAGGACCTGCTGGTGGACGTGCGCTGCTTATCATAAGCAGACTTCAAAAGAGTCGCACAAGACAGGGAAGAGTGGAAGAAACGAATAGATGAAATTGCTGCAAACCAATCCCAGGATTGAAACCAGAGAAAGAGACTAAATGGTTTGTTTTCGTTCATAACCGCTAGGTGGCGGTGCCTGCGCATTCGTTGTTCGCGCTCATATCATAAATGAACTTTCGCGCTGGATGTGTGTGCAATATTACTTAAATGTGATGGTTAATTTCTAAATTTTTTTTTTTTTTTTACAGTGAATACCGCACAAGAATCTCAACTGCTCCCGTCTGGAGCCAGTGAGACTATGGCATCCCCAATTGGGGTATGTTGTGAGGCTGAAGGTAGTGGGTAGGGGAAGGAGGTGGGGAAGAGGAAGGTTGGGAAGTACCTGGCTATTCAGATCTGGTCACCAAACACGGGTAAAGCCATTTTCAAGCAACGTTTCAATTCTGAATGGTGGTCTTACACCAGGGCGATACTAATAGTATCTTCCACTCTGGAACAAGCCGCAAATATACTATATATTAATTTTAATGAATTAATTGTGAAATAACACAAATTAATCAAATAAAATTTATTTGCGCATGCCGGGTTCGAACCCGCGACCTCCGGATTGTGAGTCAAGGGTCTTACCCACTGGACTACGGAGGTCGTCTAATTTACTAAATATGACTAATTTACTACTATATTTATTTAATTGATACATTTACCGTGTTTTTTGTGGTTTTTCATAAGTTTTAGTCAAGTTATAAAACAATAATCGTACTTTGAAAATTGAAATGTCAAAAACCATTTTATATGATACATGAAAATTCAAATTTACATTTAAAGAATTTTATTTTACGAGAATTTCATGAAAGTGGTGTTTTTTAAATATTAATATCTAATACATGTGTTCCTAAATGTATCAAAGAAATAAACGTCTTTAGAGATGCAAGAAATCTGTTATAAAAGCCGGTATAATTTTTAGGTTAGTTTTTTAGCAATAGAAAAAACTTTGAAATTTTTTATTATTTTTTTATTGTATGCACGAGGAAAAAGTGAGGTGATAGTTTCCTTCCAAATTTATTACATAAAAGGACTGTGTTTTTGAAATTTTGATTTTTTTAAAATTTCTCTACATTGTAGTCAAAAAAAATTTAGTAAGAAATTTTTTTCCATTTATTTCCGAGTTTGAATCTTAAAATATGTCAGTTTTTGAAAACTAAACTGTATTTCAAATACAAAAATCTAAAAGGTAATTTTATCTAGTTTTCATAAATGGTATTTGTTTTTACGACACCTTCAAAAATAAGAAATATATAGAACATTCAAAATACTTTGGAAAAATTCCAAATTTCGTGCGGACATCAATCGTTAAAACAGAGATAAAGTACCCTCTCAGGCCGTGTAAACCATGTGTATTTCTTTCAATGAACAAATTTTTAATTAGTAATGTTTTCACATCCGCGGCTGTTAGTCAATTGAATAAAATTTTCACTGGGTTTTTTAGTAAGGCTGTTAGACTTTTATAAAAAGGTCAATATATGTTCCATACAAATAAAATCGGATATATTTATCCGAGACGCTATCGAGGTTACAAACCAGTTCTTAGAACGATTGTTTCCAATGAAAAAGCAAGTCCTAGTACGATATGGAAAAATTAGTCGAAGATAATATTGTTAATTATAAAATTTGAAAATATGAGATTGATAATTATGACGGTTTGATGGGAGGTGACAAGGGCTGAATTGGTATAAGTCCCGGAAAGAGAGGTTCTGAGTTCGAGTCCCAGTTGCGACCATTATCTTTTTCTATTTTTCTGTGTTCTGAGTTCGAGTCCCAGTTGCGACCATTATCTTTTTCTATTTTTCTGTGTCTTGATCTCTTTCATATTTTTGTTTAGATTATTAGTGTTATCTTATTCTTCAATGAAAAATTACTGCCTACATCTGATTTAGACATAAAAAAAGAATGTCATCTAATACAAGGACATTCAACTGATAATCTGGGGGAAGATGAAGCACGCCTCATTCATAGCTTTGAAACATGCATGACTGATACTAGTTTTACCCAGACTGAAATTGCCTTGACGATAGCCAACCTCCAATAAAAGATGGTAATTGAAGAAGAAGATATCTTGAAAGTTTTGCCAAAAATATGGGTCTCGTAGTAAACCAGCAGGAGACCAAATACATGGCCGTAGGATGTACCCAACAAACCCCAACTCTCTCATGTGGAAGTCAAAATTTTGAAACGGTACCAAGATTCACATACTTAGGCTCCCTGATAACAAACAATAATAATATTACAGAGGAGATCCAGAAGCGCATAGTAAGCGCAAATTGCTGTTTTTTCTGCCTACAAAAGCACATAAAATTCAGACTGCTGTCCAGAAACACCAAGATATTAGTGAACAAAACACTTATTAGACCAGTGCTCACATACACAGCTGAGATGTGGGTAATAACTGAGAGGAATGAGCGAGCACTGGAGGTTTTTGAAAGGAAAGGAAACAGACCAAAAATGATTTTTTTATTATTATTATTATATAATGAGCAGACAGCATTCTGCTGATTCGCTCATATCTAATTACACAATAGTTTGAGAGTAAATTTTAATTTTTAACTAAATAGTCCTTTCTTCTCTCCAAATATGAATCCAATAGAGCCTTGAATTGTTTATATTAGTTGCATCGATAACATGTTGTGGGAGTTTGTTCCAAGCACCCACCACTCTATTTGCAAGGAAGTGTTTTCTGGGATTAGATGCAAAAAGCGTTTTGGTCATTTTTTTTTAGTGTCCACGGAGAATTATATTTTTATTAATAGTGAAGATTCCTTGGATGCCAGGCAGGGGCAGGGGGGCAGCTGTAGTGTCCAGATAAAATTTTGAAAGTCTCGATCAAGTCACCCCTTTCTCTTCTTTCTTTTCAGGTTGGCGTAGACGTTACAACAATGAGCTCTACACTCTGTTTAAGGAGTTAAACGTCACAAAATTTATAAAACTGGGAAGACTTCGTTGGCTGGGTCATGTGGAAAGAACGACCGAGCATCAAGCACCAAAGTCCCTGCTGAACTCAAGACCGATAGGGGGAAGGAACCTGGGAAGGCCAAGATTAAGATGGAGCGACAATGTCCTCAAAGACACTTGGAGCTTAACCTCAATCTACCTTGGAGCTTCTAAACTGGAGAGAGCTGGCACAAAACCGAGATGAGTGGAGGAAGAGTCTTGAGTTCTTGATGAGGCCAAGACTCGTCAGGGGTTGTAGAGCCAAGAGTGATGATGATGATCAAGAAGTTGAAGAAGATGAAGAATAAATTGTACTCACACGTGGTCCTGTCTCTCCATCACCGGCGCCCCGTTCTTGAACCACCAAACAGTTATTGGCACCATACTCTGCACCACACATTGCAGAACCAAAGGGCTGTGAATGCGTCCCGTTATCTATAAAAATACAATATGTACTCGTTAAGTTTAGTATCAAATTACAAGATTATTAAATATTTCTCTTAGATGAATTACATGGATACACTTACCTCAGTCGGAACATTTAGGATCGGTTTTTCTGAAAAGAAAAAAAAAATAAGTGTGTTGTATGTAGATATCCTCCTCACATTTTCCCCAAAGATGACTCAGGCTCTGAAGGAAAAGATTTCCTCCCGTGTGGAGTTAATACAAATTTTTAATTACGAAATTTGGGCAATAACATGCTCCTGCCATATTTATTACCAATTTCCAGAAAAAAAGTTTAAAAAAAAACTTAGCAGAGATTTATTTTGATTACATAATCTATAATTTAAATTGTTTGGGGGAATTTCACCGTCCTCTCAATAAGCCATCAAAAGCGCTATCCTTGGGATATATCGTATGTGTTTTGAATTTTTATTTACAATTTTAACGATTTTTTAATTTATAAAGTCCAAAATTACTATTCGGTACTGGAAGCTGTAAATAGTGGCTATGTGATACGGGTGATTCACCAAACTCTCAATAACTATCTGTTATAATAAGTAAATAAATCGATTGTCCAGTTGATTGGTCAGACATCTCTGCAAAATCGAAATTTGAGTTGGGTATGCAGTTATTTGTAAAAGTGTACCTTCTATCTGCTACAATACTCCGATTATTCATAAACACTACCAAATCGAGAATATTTCAGAAAAACTTGTAGTGAATTAAACAAAAAAAAAAGATTTCTGGGCACTAGTAGGATACTTCCAAATGTCATACTAATGAACCGGACCGTTATGCCTCCCAGTAATATTTTATAGCATATTTAGGTATTACGTATAAATAATAATTGATTTATGGTGAGCATTCTGTTATTGCTTTCCTCTTTATCTTGACGATCGAAATACTCGCAATAGGTAGAAAACTTAGCTAACTTATCCGATGCACGTAGCCATTTTTCATAGATTCGAGTACCAAATAGTACCTAAACATGGACTTTACAATTAAATATGTGTAAATCAAAAACATATGTCTTATCGATAGTTCTTTTGACAGCTTAACGAAAGAATGGTGAAATACCCTAATAATATATTTATTGTTTAATAAATAGAATACAAGTAAATACTGAAAGTAAACATAAATAAAATCAGTACCTGGCAACTGCGGGTTGATTCCGGTGGAACTAATTCGTCTTAATAAATTTCCGTCTTTATCGATTCCATTAATCTATAAAAAAGGTTACATAATATTTATATTCTCAATATTTCCAAGGATAACATGAAACATTCATCAAATGTGAACATATAATAACGAAGCTGGAAAGGAAAAATGGCTAAAGCACCATACAGCTGTGACATTAACTCTTTTTAGACGAGCGTCATGTATACATGCCAACCAATAGCGTGCCTAAAAGACGAGCATGACATGACGCAAATGTATGAGAATTTGAAATACCAGTCCATGGATATCGCAAATTCTTTAACGACATAGTCTTTAAAAGGTTAAAGATGAACCTACACAATGAGCCATATTGTTCGTTCATGCTTATGTTCATCTATAATGTCACAGCTGTATGGTGCTCTAGCCATTTTTCCTCTCAGGCTTCTATATTAGGTTAAAATATTACACAAAGTCAAAAAACAATTATGAAGTCAACCTACTTGTATTATATTATTTTGGTATGGTTGCTGAGGAATTAGCTAGCCGAGGATTGAATAAAACCTGACCTAACATAAGCCAACGCATTACTTCTGTACCAGTTGTGTGAACAGCCTCCTGTGGCAAGGCTGTATAGGAAACATGATGACATCACATCAGAACAAACTGATACGCAAATATGTGTAATAAGAAGTATAAAGTTCTTACTGCGATATTAAACAGAGAAGACGGCGGTAGGAAAGGTTCCGTGATGAACAAATGTGGTTCATTTTGTTTCTTCTCCAATTTCTTGAGAGGAACTTCAAAGAAAGTGTACCCGTTGACATTCAGCAGTTCTGCCGAGGTCAGGGTGTCTATTTCAATCTCTTCATCGATGGCGATCATCATACTGTTTTGGGCGCCTGAAAGATCATTGAATAAAGACTTTAATGTTATGTTTATGAGGAGAAAAGTCATCGTATTTTATATTTCTTTATGATCTGGGAATCTAGACGTTGATTGAGATTACAAGGGATGTTCAGAAAGTAAGTGTACTGATTTTTTTTTTTTTTTTAATTTATTAGAAAAAAACGCAGTATATTGTTGATCACTTGTTTACTATTTTTCCAAATGATCGCCAACCCGTTCAATGCATGTGGTGAGCCGTGGCACAAGTTTCTTTATGTCCTCCTCAAAGAATTCTCCTACCAGCTCCTTCCCCCACTTCAGGACCTCTTTCTCCACCTACTCGTCTTCTACGAGGACGGACGTTTTTGTGAAATAAGCACACTTCTCTGGCCAACATTCCCCTTCCTTTGTTTTGAATGCTCCTTTTGAGGTTTTTTAGGGTATCACAATATTGTTGTGCATGGATGGTCTCAACCTGAGATAGAAATTCGACCAAATGGATGCCTTTTTGGTCCCAAAACACTGAGGCCATGATTTTTTTGTTGCCCGAAATTGTGGTTTTCAATTTTTTGACAGATGGGGAGTTAGTGTGACACCACCTTCATGACTGTTTTTTTTTCCAGGCATGTAATAAGTCACCCACTATCATCTCCAGTAACAACAGAGCTCAGAAATCCTCACCTTTTCTTCTTGTAGGTGTTATTCCTTCCGTGAGTAAAAAGCGGACAACAGCACTTGGAGGGATTTTTGCCGACATCTTTCACGCAACTGGACACTACAACGTGAGTTTACGTACTACAATATTCCTGCGATGCTTGTTCTGGTCAAGAGACCCCCTTCTACCACTCTACCACCAAAATCTAAAAACTACCGTCCGTTGTGGTCACAGTACACTTACTTTCTGAACATACTAAGTACTTTAGTCATTTTATGTGAGCAGATCCTTTGTCTCAGATTGCAGATTTTCACTACCACAATAATTAGAGTTGAGGCTACCAACAAATACTTAGGATTTTTCTGTATATGGTATATTATGTATATACACTTCTGACAGCGGCGTCCTTGCCAAAAGTTACTGAGAAACAACCTTTTGTCTTGTTTACGCCTAATTATTATTTAGTTGATCGAATTTGAATACCTAATGGAAAAGTTTTACAGGTTCTTTTATTAATTTCACTGGAATATTCTTTCTGAAATCGAATAATAAATTTTATTTTGTATGTAAGCACAGCATGTGTGCAAGTGCTGTGTTAGCATCAACTGTCGCTGCAATACTGTAACAAAACGTCGAGTGATACATTGAAAAGAACTTACCGCTTAATGGTCGATTATTGGTCTCTGAAAATTTGTCAGTCGGTTGGACGGAGAAACCATGTTCGAAATGCAGATCTGACAATCCTGTCACCTTGACGGAGTGGTTCTGAAGACTTCCCACTGTCAGGGTCCAGTTTCCTGGCTCGGGGTCAATGATATTCACTACCTAAGATACAGAAATTAAATGACAAGAAAATTAAATATCAAATCATAATTTAATCTGCATATCAACCAAATTCCTTTAACGTCCTACGATGCTATCGATCACCTTGGTTCGAAATGATAATTAACAGATTTAGGTAGAGAATTAAATCAAGAATTCAAACCTTATTTTTGGTGCAATCAAGCAGCTAAAAGATTAAATAAGAACTATGTATATTAACGGCCATTGTTCCCAACTTTTCGATCGCTCAATCTTAGTCTTTGATCAGCTAAGTGATTAGTTTTGTAACGCTCGATACGCCTGTTTATCGGATAGTTGCAATGGGAAGAGCGTATTTGTGTATTTGAGGAATGTTGACCCTAAAATTTGGCTCAACAGTTGATCAGTAGGATTCTGAACAATGGCCGTACGTGTAACAATGTAGGAGCTAAATGCAATAAAAACTTATTGTATACAAAATTGTAGTTTTGAGTAAAACACGTTCAAGGTTTTTATAAATGCATTCTTGGATGCGTAATGTGTAATTCACTTGCAAGTAGTATTCGAACTTTTGCGAATAGCTCCATCTGGGTAAAATCTACAGAAGTAATATTTACACAACAGATATATAAAAGATTGGAGATACCAAAATGATGGGAGCAAAAACAGCATGTACATATTCAAGTTGTTATTGCGTCCAGTCAATTAAAGGAAAATGACGCACCTCCTAGCTTTAAAACTGAAGAGTTGATCTAAGCCAAAGATATTGAAATATAAGAGATATACTATCCGCAGTTTTTACTGTGTTTACTGGCGTCGCTGATATTGTTAACGAATACTACAGCACACCTTAAAAAAATCAACTAATTCTTTCCGTATTCAAACTATATTGTTAATCAATACTACTGCACACCTTAAAAAAATCAACTAATTCTTTCAATATTCAAACTATATTGTTAACTCTTAAATCTAATAGGACCTCCAAACAGGAGGTTCTTCCGAACAGGACCTCCATCGATATGCTTGGTGTAACTCTAAGCGACCAGCTCAGGTACGGGGGCTCCATCGAAACCAGAGTTAAGTTAGCCTCTCAGAATTTGGCAGCCACCTCTGGTCTGGAGCTCCAAAATACCTAAAAAAAAACCCTTGACTCTGTGCAGAAACGGGCGGTCCGTTTGATAGATTTCTCCCATCTTAACAGACGGACTGCAATCTTTAGAGCACAGGCGTCAGGTGGGAATGCTGTCCTCGTTCTACCGGTATTACAATGGAAGATGCTCCGAGGAACTAGCGTCATTGATCCCCTCGGCACCGGTGCATAGTCGGGAAACACGCCAAACACGCGCCCAACATTTGTACACGGTTGACATTAGTCACATGAGAATGGGTCGTTTCTATGACTCGTTCTTGAGTTCAACGGCTTGGCTGTGGAACGATTTGCCGGCCTCTGTGTTTCCTCCCTCCTACAACATGGGTCTCTTCAAGACCCGTGTTCACTCCTTCCTTTCCTCAAAAAGACCCTCCACACAGCATCTTCAAAGATGACATAGGCCCTGAGGGAAGTTATTTTCTTCAACATCTTTGTTCTAAGCTATACTCTGCAATTATATATTGTAGATCTGCAATTACATATCTATAGTCTGAAGATTGCCCTGCTGACAGCTAACTTCTGATGAAAAAGAAACATATAGTCTGTCAAAAAAGAGTAGAAAATATAAAAACTGGAACTACTAAATTTGTAGACCGGTGACACCAATTTAACAGTCAAATATTTTTTTGAAGTGCAATGACACTGAATGTATAGAACACAGTAAACCACATTTAAAAAAAACATTTTTTCTTCATGACATAAATTTGGTTAAAAGATGATTTATAAAGTGATTTGCTTTAATTTAATTTAACATAAATTTGAATTTAACAATAGATAGAAAGGAAGATTCACTAATGTTGAGTTTAGTTATACTACTTTTAGATCTGAATGAGTTAAATATATTCAGATCTAAAATTAGAGACATGAGCCCAGGCAACGCTAGGTACTTTATCTAGTAATAAATAAATACGAGCTTAGAAATTAACTATGCTTTATATTTTATTACATTATAGTTATTCTTCATTATGTTGACACAAAATTTCAAAGGTATAATAATAATATATCTATATGCAATTCTAATTTGAGATCGGCGAGTATCTATACTGCAATGAAAAAATATTTTTTCCACTATTATGCCTTTTTAATTTTTTATAAAAATGTAGGTTACACAGCTTTACTTTAACACCATGTATTATGTGTTTAGTATTGCCATTTGATCAACAGTGGCGCCCTCATATATTTTCTACTCTTATTTGACAAACTGTAATTATTCAAATGGATATTTACCTTAACATCAGACAAGTCGAGGATAGGTATGATCTTAGGCGGTCCAATGTAGGCCTTCCCGTGTGGATCCATCACTGTTATTTTTGGCTCATTACCAGATACAGAGACTGTGACCTTCTTCAGGGTGTGATCCACTGTCAGCTAAATAGTAAAATATCTATTAAAAATTGTTCTAATATATCATCTGTCACCATCGTATAGGAGAAGAATATTTATACAGGTTACACCCAAGGTTCGTAGAAAATGCTTTTAGCAAGGTTAGCTCATTAACGGGGTGGAGCGGTGATTGGCTAAAAATTTGTGATGTAGCTTGCAGTCCATGTTCCACTGGGAGATTTGAATTAACTGCAATACAAGTGGCAATCTTTTACTTCAAGCTACGTCACGTGTTCGAAATTTCGAAAACAGCCTGATGAGTTTTTTTTCAAAAAAGGCTAATGATGTACCTATTTATGAGCTAACTTTGTTAAGCATTTCTACGAACCTTGGAGAACAACAATGACATTACAATATATCTAGACATGTTGTAGAGCTCTCAAAGTGGCAAACAAAAGTACGGTAATTATTGTGCTTTTGATTTACCACAAAACTGTCATTTTGTCACGTGAGGTTGTGTAACCAAACCAAATTTATTTATTTTAAAGAGAAAATTTGAAACAGCATAAACATAAATATAAAGATCCATAATATATACAAAGTTAAATTAAGTCAAGCCAAAGAGGTCTCCTATGTTAAAGTTACTGGGAGATGGAGTTTTATTATATCTTAAATTTATTTTTTTGGTGAGGAGGAGAGGAAGAGGAAAATAGGATAAGGATAGGAGATGATCCTGATGCATTCCACACTCTTGTATTAATTTTCTAGTTGCTTCTATTAGATATTTCTGAATTATTGTTTATTATGGTCTATATTGTAAAATTTTGTATTATGTTGCGCACATATACACGGAATTCGGGAATTTTTTCTAATGTTAGTTCGACATGTGGGCAATGAAATAAGTTGGATTGTCTTCTTGATCTTGTCGGAAAATGGATTTGTAATAAAATTGCGCAAATGACTGCCAAAATGCCCTTCTGTTCCATGAGAAAGTACACGGCAAACACTAGTAAAACCCAAGGAATAATATTTAATTCGTAAATACAAGCATATGGCTTATTATTATAAATAATACATTTATTTCATTTGTTTCCTGAAGACTTTCAGTGCCATTAGAAAAAGTGAGATAGCGAATGTAGCAATACATCAGTACAGTCTCATACAGCTTTCCGTATTCTACTTAGTGTGAGTAAGCTTATCTTGTCATCTCAGCCACACACATGATGTAGAATGAAGCATATGCGGCAACTTTTAGGTATTTACATGTCGCTCGGCCCTATATCCCAGTCTCTCACTCCTCCACTCCCCCCCCCCCCCCCCCCGTTCCCCTCCTGTAGTCCCTTCCCCTCCCGCGTTTCCCTTCCAACTTCCCCGCTTTCCCCTCTCCCCCTCCAGCCTTCATATATGAAGTACACACATTTTTCAAACAACTTGGTGCCACCTATTATGAATTTTTTAATATAATGCCAGAGCTCATCATTATATATATTGGAAACTTCGTGGGCATGCGCACAAAAAATCACCAAAGTATCATCGCAATTGGACAAATGGTACAGGAATGCATGCGGGACAAACAAAGAAACAATCATTTTTGTGTATAAAGAGTAGGTGTAAAATAATAAAGAGTTTTTAATTAATTGAATCGTGTTGAATTGAAAGGTGGCTACGAGAGCTCAGACCATCGCCATTTTAGAATCTAAATAAAAAGTACCTTGTGTTCATGATCACCCGGGGGGTTGATGCTTGAGCCCAAATTGACGCGATTTGCGTCCAGAGTGTCTCTGACAAACTTGGTGACATCGAACACGTCGTTCTTCTCAAGACGAAACACCTGTCCCGAGCTGGCCGCTGCGATATCCTCATACACCGTGTAGCCCGGCTTATCTCGGCTCTTGCAGTCTCCAGTTAAGACGAATACTATCTGGAAACATTAAAACAATCATTTTTCAAATTCACTCCATCATGTTTTTTAAGTTGGGGAGAATATTTTTCACAAGATGGTGACACACATAGACTAGTAGTTCTGTAGATAGTGTAAACCTCGCACATAAAAAAGTAATTTTTCTTATTTGATACATCAAAACCAAAATTTCTTCTCAAATCGTAAGATTTGCGAGTAGGTACTTAATTATAAGCCATATTTTTAGTGCAATTTTCTTTATTTCAAATAAGGAAGCACACAATTTGTCCAAGAAACGTCACTATCTCAAGGACAATTATTTTTTCAGACTTTCTTCTGCCAGTCTTATTTTTATTCAAAGTTTGCTACACAGTCAAAGTTATTTTGTATGCTTGAATAACAAAGTTTATGCAGCAGATTTTCAAAACTGGAAACGAAATTTACAAATTTACAGACAGATGAATTGCCAAATGGTCGAGTTAAAACAAGACTTGGCTCAGTTCGAACAAGAAGTGAAGATTTCTTTTTAGAATTTCATGCAGGAGCCTATTTAGAAATTTTATAATTTCAGAGTAAAAGCAAATTTTCAATTATATAATTTTGTTTTTGTTTATTTATTTAGGGTACACATATAAAAATGGATTATAATAATTATGCAGCGTAAAAATACTAATATGATTCAAATTAACAAAAATTTTCAATCAAATAAAATGTTATCTAATGTGTAGGTAATTTAAAATGCTTTTTCGCAATTTTTTTCGGTGCTATTGACCCTGTAAAATTTAGGCATGTGTTAGAACTATTGCTCTCTCGCTCTAATTAGTGCGAATCGTTGTTGTGCTTTTCGGACATCTCACTCACTGCTTTGACTTTCCAAAGGGAGTGCGCTTTGCCGAGGTAGGTGTCACCAGTTTTGAGATATAACGACCGCATGAGTCAAAAACATAATATTGATACGTTCCAAACTGCTTGACTTCAATTAACTATATTATGTTATTATTAAATATAAAATATCTTATTTATTTAGTACATTAGTCAAAATGGTTGTTTATAAGTAAGAAATAAGTGATTTGAGAAAAAAGAAAAATTATTCCTGTTTTGTAGATTATTGAAGAAGTTACATGTTTAATTTTTTTCATATAACAAATAAATATATATTCACAAATTGTTGTATTTCGTACGTCATTTGTTTGTAAAAATATAATACCGATTGGTTTATTCAAATCAATTAACAACATTAAATATTACAGCTACTTAAAATGTGCGAAAATTTTAAGTTATGATTATCTTTACCGTACATCAAAATATGATTATCTTTCTAGGGTTAATATCGGCTACTTCTGCATATTGGTTACCTAAGTTTAGTGTATGCGTGGTATGAGGTTAAGATTAACAGAATTCATAAACAAATTTGTATTGATAATTTCAATTCGTGTACTTAACACTATTAGGAACTTGAATAAGGAACTCCGGTTCAATATATATATATATATTTTTATGAATAATGACCTTCTAACTTAAATAACTGCATATTTATTTTTATTTTTAGAGTAAGTTTTAATAGTTAAAATAATTGTCAAAGTTTTAATTTTTCAAGATCCCCCGAAAACCACCGTATGTGTAGTGAATCATGCGACGTCATCACTCCCGAAAAGTTTCTATAAGATCGGAGACACAGTGAAAATCCGCGGCCGTACCTGTCACTGTTATATTGGTATCCTTGATAAATTAACAAGAGCTAATACGACTGCAGCCGACTTCGTGGGATAAGGCGCGTAATTATGAAATTTGTCTAGCGGGCTTGTTTGTGTAACATGGTTTGTGATACAAAAGAAAGTGCCCCTTTATAAAGCCTACTCGCGTCAAGGCAAGAAAAACATCCCAGTTTTCAAGTAGTTTAGCGGCTACGCTAGGTTTGTGTAACATGGTTTGTGATTCTGGCGTACAATCTCACAAGACGAAAGCTAATTTTAATTTTACGTAATCGAAATTTAGATGAAATATTTTCCACTTCCCCCAATGCAAATAGTTGCCTTTTAATGTAATTAAGGGAACGTACCCATACTACGTGACACGTTTAGGGGGGGGGGGGTCTTCAAAATGTTACGCTTCATACAAATGAGCGGCGGGTTGCTTAGGTTTTTGGTCACAGGGGAGGGGGGGGGGGGGGGGGGGGGGGTTAAAAATTGCAAAAAGTTGGTCACGTAGTATGGGTACGTTCCCTAAGGTGAATCAAAAGGTTTTTTTTTTTAAAAGTGCATATTAACCGTTGCCAGCGATCTCCAAAAATTACCAAAATTTTTTCAATGTGAAAAAACTTGCCTAAAGGCCTTTATTCATTTAATATTCTAAATTTCGTAATAACAAATATATACGAATAGAGGTTTGTTAACATAATAAATCTGCTGTGTTTTCATAATTTCGCGGTATTTCATGTAGGTATCCCACGAAGTCGGCTACAGTCGTATTAGCTCTTGTTAATTTATCAAGGATACCAACATAACAGTGACAGGTACGGCCGCGGATTTTCGCTGTGTCGGTTCGCGAAGTGAATTTTGGTTTTAGGCAATTGAAAATTAAAATGCTTTATTTTCCGCCGCCCCAAAGCCAAAAAGTTTCCTTTTATAGTTATTAAGGCGAATCTAAAGTTTTTTTCTCAAAATTATTCGTAATAAGCGTTATTACGAATAATTTAAAAAAAAAACTTTAGATTCGCCTTAATTACTATAAAAGGAAACTTTTTGGCTTTGGGGCGGCGGAAAATAATGCATTTTAATTTTCAATTGCATAAAACCAAAATTCTCTTCGCGATCCGACACAGCGAAAATCCGCGGCCGTACCTGTCACTGTGATGTTGGTATCCTTTATAAATTAACAAGAGCTAATACGACTGTAGCCGACTTCGCGGGATACCTACATGAAATAGCGCGATACACAAACCATGTTACACAAACCTAGCGTAGCCGCTAAACCACTTGAAAACTGGGATGTTTTTCTTGCCTTGACGCGAGTAGGCGTTATAAAGGGGCACTTTCTTTTGTATCACAAACCATGTTACACAAACAAGCCCGCTAGACAAATTTCATAATTACGCGCCTTATCCCACGAAGTCGGCTACAGTCGTATTAGCTCTTGTTAATTTATCAAGGATACCAACATCACAGTGACACACAGTGACAGGTACGGCCGCGGATTTTCGCTGTGTCGGTCGCGAAGCGAATTTTGGTTCTATGCAATTGAAAATTAAAATGCATTATTTTCCGCCGCCCCAAAGCCAAAAAGTTTCCTTTTATAGTAATTAAGGCGAATCTAAAGTTTTTTTCTAAAAATTATTCGTAATAAGCGTGGCCAGTCCGAACCGATATTTACCCCGATAATTACCAATATTATTATAACTTATATATTCAGGTCTATGTCTATATGAACATATTTTTTTAAAGCCATAATATTTTTCACTGGAGTTCCTTATTGAAATCAATTGCAATTATGAAAGGCTGTCAAAAGAATTCGATATAATCATGACAATCACCAACAATCACTAAACAAAAACACATGAAACTGAAATGTAATTTCGGAATTCAAACAGCAGCACTTATAAATAAACCAATCAGCAGCACTGTTAAAAATATCCACGAAATCAAAAACTTTGCGCAAAATACTGTAAAATAGCGATTCTATGGTATTTGGTGTTTCAAAACAAAAACAAATGTGTTTGACTTTCGCAAAAATAAAAATTGGGGCTTCCCCTACTAGTAGCGCCGCCTGCCGGATGCATTAGAGACTGCAGGTGGCATTGGCGGGAGATTTAAACAAAACAAAACAAAATGGTAATGTTTATCCCACTTTATAGGTTTTGAATAAAGTAAGTATAATATTTAAGAGTTTTCATTAAATAGTTACAGTTCATAATTTCAATATGAGTATGTATTAAGTTTATAATTAACAATGTGGTTCCCGGCATGCGTTGCAACACCATATTCAAAGAAATACATTGTTTCTCCCTGAATCATCTTTCCCTAGCGTCCCCGTTCCCCTCCCGCGTCCCCTTCCTAGCTAGCTTTATAAATTATAGCCTATATGTTATTCTGATCGATGAGCTACATCATCGTATAGTTTCATTAAAATCCATTCTGTAGTTTTTGTGTGAAAAAGTAACAAACACACATACATATATACAAACTTTCGCATTTGACATGCTTTTTGGATGCCATGATTGCCATGTCTATTTTTCACAGAAATACTAGTTTAACCCAGAGGTCGGCAAAGTGCGGCTCTTTGGCCCGTTAAGTGCGGCTCTGACACAAATGTCCACGGACAGATGCGCAAGACGCTTTTGCCAAAGATTTTTGAAAGTGAAACATTTCATTTTCCGAGTCTGCTGAAGCATCGCCACAAAAATAATTCCTCCATTGACACTATTTCAAAATAACCATTTTAAACACGAGGGAAGCATTTCTCAGCACGTTTCAGGAATTTAAAAGCAGCAGAGCAACCTTAGCATTCGTCAAACACGCTCTTAATGCTTCGATAACAGATTTGAAATTTTCTCCTTTAGGCATTGACATGGGTAACTTTGAAATACAATTGCTGGATTAAAAAAAAAACAAGGAAATGTGGAGCTCTAAATATGAACGTCTTTGTGTTTATTTGGAAATATTTGAGGAGAATAAATGTGAGCTTAGTTCACAACCCCAATGGTTTGCTTTGAAAGACCTGGAGAAGGAAGACGTGATCATCTTTAAAGCCTGGAATAGCATCATTCTTACGATCTGCTGAAAAAAACTCGAGTTTGCTGTTCTTTTCGTTTTCGGGTCTACATATTCATGCGAACAATCTTTTTCAAACATAATAATTTTAAAAAAAGAAAAAAAAATTCATAAGAAATGAATGATATTAATTTATGATTTTTTTTTAAAATTATTTTACTTAGATATACTTAGATATGTTAACACTTACGAGTACTAGACTCCAATTCAAACAACTATCCTCCGTCGGTCACCATGATACAGGCAGCTGCCTAGTATGGTGACCTAATGTATCTCCTGAAGTAAATTTATTATGTATTTATTTATTTATTTATTTATTTATTTATATTTATATACATTTTTTTTTACAGTTTTTTAGAGAAAATGTGTCCTTACTGGGGTACCCCGTTCTAAGGACACATTGTACAAGTTTTATTATTTTAATTATAAGTAAATACCTAATCTATGTTAGAATATTGCCAAGGGAAATTATTAAGTTATATCTAAAAGAAAGTACAAAACAAAGCATTATTCTTTGTTGGGTTGCAAAATTGAATCTATTTTCTTCCTTCCCATGTCCATAATCCATATTTTTATGCTTCTTTTGAAGGCGGTTATTTTTTTTGTGGTTTTCATTGCAAGAGGGAGTAAATTAAATAATTTTACAGAGAAGTATTCCATATTTCTTTGTCCAAAAGTCGTTTTAGTTGTAGGTTGGTAGAATGTATGTTGTAATGTAGATCTTGTGAATCGGCCCGAGTTTGTCTGTGTAAAGTTATCCTGATTTTTGAATGCGTACATTAGAATATCTTTTGTATATAATTGTTTCAGTGACATTAAATTCAGCGCTTTAAAAACATAGTCTGTAGGGGTTCTGATGGGCACTCTAAGTATAATTTTAAGAATTGCCCTTTGTGCTATGAGGACTGGTTTTATAGTGGAATCGCATGAGCTTCCCCATCCGATAAGACCATATTGTAGTTGAGATTGGGCTAAGGCATAATAGATTTTAATTAGCTGTTCTTTATCTAAAATGTTTCTTATTGTTTTGAAAAAATAGGTTAGTTTTTTTAATTTGTTGCTCACATTTTCCACTTGGGAGTTCCAATTTAAGTTTTGATCAATTATTATTCCAAGATATTTTATTGTTTGTATTTCATTCAATTTTGGACAGTTGCAAGGAGTTTCTCGGTTCACGTTTATACAGTCTTTATGAATTTTTATGTTTAGGTTTGTATTGAGGTTATCCGTCTGTTTGTTGTGGATTTTGAATTTAATATAATTAGTTTTTGTATCATTTAGTGTTAGTGAATTTGAATCAAGCCATTTTTTTACCCGATTCATCCCTTTTTCAGCTTTTTCAAATACAGTCTCCCATGACTTTCCATGGAATAGAAGGACTGTGTCATCTGCAAAACTAATGACTGAGCCGTGACAGTTTAGTTCACATAAATCATTTATATATATCAGGAATAAAATCGGGCCTAAGACACTGCCTTGCGGGACTCCATATTGGATTTGTATTGGTTGACTTGATTCATTTTGAATCCTGACTAACTGTAACCTTTCTGACATGTAGCTTTTAATGAGGTTTAGTTCACGTCCTGAGATTCCAATCTTTTTGAGTTTTTCTAGAAGATATGTGTGATCAATTGTATCGAAGGCTTTACTTAGATCTAAAAATATTCCGATACACTTATTTCCGTTATCGAGACTATGTTTTATACTTTTTACAATAGAGGCGATGGCATCGGAGGTTCCTATATTTTTTCTAAATCCGTATTGATTTTCAGATAGTATGAAGTTTGTTTCAAGATATTGAGTGAGCTGCTTCTTTATGACTTTCTCTACTACTTTTGAAAGATTATTCAATATTGTTATCGGTCTATAGTTATTTATATCCGCTGTATTGCCAGTTTTAAAGATTGGTATAACAGAACTCATTTTAAGCGTTTCGGGAAAGATACCCTCCATGATACATCTGTTCACAAGGTGGAGGAGTGGTTGAATTATTTCATCTCTAGTTGATTTAATTATTCTCATTGAGATGCCATCTGATCCTGAAGTTAGTGTTGGTTTCATTGAATCTATAATGCTTTTAATGTCATCTGCTGTAACTGTATTTAATTTAAAGGTGATATTATTTGTAAGTGTGTTGTTAATTTCATTATCAGTATAAGGAGGTTTAATTATTTTTTTAGCTAAATTAGAACCCACCTTGGAGAAATATTCATTCACAAATTGAACTATTTCCTTTGGATTTTCTTTCATATTTAATTTTTGATTTGGTGTATCAAGTTCGGTAATATCACTACTTTTATTGTTTTTAGTGTATGTCATCTCCTTAATAATTTTCCAGACAAGTTTAGGGTCATTATTACAGTTTTGAATCTGACGTTTGTAATAGTTACCTCTGGCAAATTTTATAAGTTTAGAACACATGTTTCTATAATGTTTGTAAAGATTTAGAAACGAAAGATCAAGTGGATTTTTTTTAGTTTTTAAGTGTAATTTATCCCTAACTCTTATACTTTTTAGAAGTCCTTGAGTAATCCAAGGTTTTTTTATTTTACATTTGTGTGGAGTTTGTATAGTGAATGATTCTGAACATTTATGAATATTTGTTTGAACAATGCTTGTAAATGAGTGCCAGCAATCCTGAAAATCATTAATTTGTACTTATAAATAAATAAATAAATAAAATCTTTATCAAGAGTAAACTGAGAAGTCATCTTATTGATGACTTACTCAAACTTTTCTTGGAGATTCAACGACAAGTGTCAGTCATTGTCATGATTTAAATTTATGGATTCTATAATTACATATTATTTTTTAATCAATGAATAAAATCTTTATTAAGTATGAAATCAAGTTTTATTCAGCGTATCCGTAATTTAATGAAGTGCTATAATAAATGTTTGCTAAGTAAATAAACAGATTTGGCTCCCAATTTTTTTTTTCAATCGTTGTAATATACATATTTGGCTCTTTGGCTAAAAAGTTTGCCGACCCCTGGTTTAACCCATCAGGTCTTAGGCATATTCTGTCAGAAGGTCATAAAATTTCCGCTTTGCAATAAAATCCAAATAAATGAGTAAAACCTTAACTTGTAATATTTAAATGAGTTAAAAATAAATATTCATCCTAGATTTGCAGAAAACTCAATTGTTGCAGATGTTGCATGTTAAATAAAAATGGATAAAATTTAGCCACGACACTATCTAGATAGCATTTAGTTCTGGTTGAATCTTGCAATAATACATAAAGTTAGCGGCGGGTAGTTCTTAGTCGAAGTACGATACAGTTAAAAATGACCGAATCGGATAGAAACACATTAGCTCAATTAGTAGAGTTGCGGACCGGAAACCCGAAGGTCCTGGGTTCGTGTGTCAGATGTGACCGTATCTTTCAATTGAGTTTCGTTAATATTGTCGTAATTAATTTTAAAAATTTAAGACTCGTACATATTTCATTAGGCATATGTATTATTAATATCACCTCACGTTTTTGTCATTTCATAAAAATAAAAATTAATATAAGGATACCGAAATTTTACATATTTAAATTTTTTGTTGCAAAATTTTTGATTTGAATATAAAGGTTGGAGTTTTCTCTTTCTAACACTGTTTAAATTATATTTCTCACCACGACAGTAAGGGAGATACAACCATTTACATATATGAGATCTATGTGAGCTGGTACAAGCTTGGTCTTATTTTATTTATTTTTTATTATTATTGTACAACAGAATATTTCCAATTACAGTACAATTTAGTTACCCTATCAGCATTTAGGCAAGTGACTCTTCAATAATATTTTTAAGGCTTATAAAGACCAGTCACTTACATCCAAATGGTTTTTAATTTCATTTAACAGCACCACTCCCCTCGTCATGCTATGCTTTGCCAAGACATCTGTTCTGCCATTCGGTACTTTAAATAAGTCATGATGTCGACTTCGGCTGTAGTGGTCTGGTACATGAAAATCATAGCATCCCAAGAGCAATGGGCTATCGATGAAATTGTTTCAAATTTTGAAAGACAGAATAGCAAGACTTGCTTTCCGTCGGAATTAGTTTCCTCAAGTAAGTCAATATGGTGCATGAACCTTGGATAGGTTCCATGCATCCGCATATAAACATACCTAAGGAATTTCTTCTGGATTTGCTCTAACATATCAATGTACTTCTGGTGGTACGGTGCCCAAACATCGCTGGCGGACTCCAGCTTGCTTCTCAGTGTGCCATCGAATAACGCTAGCATAGCTTCTTGGTTATCAAACTGCTTACAAGTCCTGATGATGAACCCAAGAAGTTTGTAGCAAGACTGAGTGAGCTGCGATATATGGCAAGAGAATGTCAGTTCGGGATCAAAGACGACACCGAGATACTTCACGGAGTTTACACGTGATAACGTTTCTTTTGTGTTTATATGAGTTAAATGTTATTGTTTTGGATAACAATTAATTTATATAATATTTACCTGGCTGTGTTTCTTCTGCACCAGATCGATGACACTATCCACCATGGTATAGTCATCGGCCGTAGCGTCAGTGAACACATATATGAAGGAGTAAGGCAGGCTGGCCTCGAGTGCGGCCATGATGCCGGTGAGAGACTTCTCCGGGCAACTTCCTCCTCCGTACACCGACAAGTTCTCCAGCCCGTTCTGGAGGAATGCATCGTCTGTCGATACTCCCACCGGACCCACGTCTGAAACATTCAGTCCGGTTAGTAGCTGATTTGACAAATTGTCACTTCATTTAGATAGGATTCTACCTTCACTTCACCTTATTCTAAGATATATATATAAATACATTTTTTTACATTAACTCCACACTGGAGGCCCTGAGAAAAATAATTTCCCTCGGAGCCTATGTCACTTTGGAAAATGCTGTGTGGAGGGTTTTTTTGAGGAGAGAAAGGAGTGAACATGGGTCTTGAAGAGACCCGTGTTGTAGGAAGGAGGAAACACAGAGGCCAGCAAATCGTTCCACAAATGTCAACCGTGTACATATCAAGCCATGATCGCCAAAAGATTGTAAACAACAGTTTTTCTCAAATAGCGTTTTTTTACCGTGTGTGCTCCAGACGGCTAGACGCACCGCCTTAATATGCGAGAATACTAAAAATCAACCCCCAAACGGATTTTGTGGCCCTATACATTTTATCGTATATTAATATTCTCAAATTTTAGTTCAGGCAAAACATTGTAAGCGGCACAGTAAAACTAGACGGTTGAACTAACTTTTTTTTTTACATTAGCTCCACACAGGAGGCTCTGGGGAAAATAATTCCCCGCAGGGCCTAAGTCATCTTTGGGGATGCTGTATGGAGGGTCTTTTTAGGAAAGTAGAGGAAGTTCTGAGAAGGAAAAGGGTATTAGGGTGGGTAGGAATCTGGGGATCAGTGTGTCCAGGAGTGAAGGACATATGAATACATCCCTCCCACTGCGGTGCAAGGCGATATTTCGAGAGAGTACAGCTGGAGAAGCCAAAGGGACTCCCTCAACTATTCTCTCCCAATCCGGCCTGCCATAGTGGGTAGACGCTTCCGCCGCCAAGACCTGGAAATACCTCATCCATGACCCACTTGGGGTGACCTACGGCAGTGGTGTTGGTTATCCAATATTGGTTCCCGGGGCGGCGGTACCCATACCCGCCTCCCAAATTGATTATTAAACTTATTGGTTAGCACGAGAACTAGAATCCAACCATATTAAAAAACATGTAAATTAGGTGGAAGATTTCGTAGATATTTTATGGCAGGACTATAGAATTTATTTCTTAACTAATAGTGGGGAGATTCCTGAAGCTAGGGACCCGAACTTCAAAATTGACTATATACTAGCTGGTGCTTGGCATGCATTGCAATGCTATTCAAAGAAACAAATTGTTTCTCCCTGTATGTCCAGTTCCCTGCGTTCCCGTTCCCCTTCCGCGTCCCCTACCCTGCGTTTCCCTTCCACCTTTCCCATCTTCCCACTCCCTCGTCACCCTTCCCGCGAACCCCATATTCTTCGTTACCCTGCCCCTCCTACCTTCCCTCCCTGCTTCTAAAATATATGAAAATTCCTAAGGTATGTTTACATGCGATCTTGCAGAATATATCCGAAATTCATGCATCACGTGGAACTGCTAAAGGAGACAAATTATCAAAGCCTAGAGACCAGGCGTAATGCCGGACTCATGGTATTCGAATTAAAGTTAGTAAAAAACCTTATTGATTCTCCATATCTCCTGTCATGCTGTGGCTTATTTGCTCCTGACAAATACTGTCGAACTCGTAGCCACGCCCTATTCCACATACCGCAGGGTCGGACAGATGTCATGGCTCAACACAGCATGACAAGAGGTATGGCATTGCTTAATGCCCTACCAGCGGATATAGATGTGTTTGATATCACCGTACCATGTTTTAAAAAAGCTATATACATGTATTGTTAGTTATAAGAAAATTAAAATTGTACTGTAATTGGACTCACCTGTCTGTCGTACAATAAAAAAAAAAAAACAAAAAATAAATAAAAATAAATGAAATACACACATTTTCAAACCACTCACCCACCAGATGTAGTAAATTTTTTATACAAATTTCATAATGTCGGAGCTTACCATTACGTACAGAAAACTCTTCTGCTAAAATGCAATGTTCTATAAAAATTTTGAGTAAATCTATCAATTATATCGATTCTGAGATTAGCAGACACAAACATATGGAACCTAATTTTTTATGTGTAGAAGATTTTGTTGATAACCCAAATATAAATTTATATTTCAACATTTTTTTAATATTTAACACACAATAAATGATTTGTAAGAAAAATATTTCAACAATTTCGTCTTTCAAAATGTCTATAACAAATAATTCAGAAGATGTGCATCTATTGTTAAAAAGTGAAAATGCTTTGAGATAAATCGAAACTTTGAGATAAATCGAACGATACTGGAACTTTTGAAATAATTCCAATAAATGTTTTAAAATACTTCTTCAAATTGGCTAAAAATTGGTCAAAATGTGGCGAAAAACGCTCTATGGATTGATTTCAAGAGATTTCATTGCTTCAGATAGATTTTGTAATGAATGCATTGTGAAAAAATCAATTACTCATGTGGTCCTGCCACCAAGAGCTTCGCTTTTACTTTTTGCTCTCTTTTTTTTTTTTTTTTTTTTTTAATTTATTTAATTACAGAATGCATTTTGTACAAAAAAAATTTGAGTAGACCCACAAAGCTGTCATATGGCAGCTTGTCTGCAGGTTCTAACAATTTAAACATTCTTAATATAATGTCTAAGAAAATATTTGTAAATATATTTATAGTTTTAAGGAAACATTAGAATGGATCACATAGTAATATTAGATAATTTAACTTACAACCATAATTATGTAAGATATTTCAATATACCTGCCTAATAACAAGACATGTAGGCAGCTATATTAAGATATTCAAAGATACATGGAGTTTTCGCTCATTAACCATAGTTTTATCATTTTAGTCTCTCATTTTTTTTAAAATTTTATGTTTTTATTGATTTTATTGAAAATCACTGGTATTAGATATTCAAGAGTACGGCTTCCATATTTATTTAATATTCAAGGAGTTTTTAGGCCCTTTCCTTCTCTAAATCTTGTGGTATGTTTGTGTACAAGTAGGTGTTTGTAAGGGCTTTCCCCCATATTATCCATAATAGTAGTGAACCAGTGGAGACCTTTTATTGTAAGTAAGCTCTCTGAGCCATACAGTAGTTTTAAGATATGTCTCTGTTTGTAAATATTTGTTGTGACAATTTTTTTTATTATGGAAGTTTGTAAATTTTCAATATATTTAATGTGAGTAGTGCTTGCATGTCCCCAAGTTCGAATACCATATCTAAGGATGGATTCTACCATAGAAAAATATATGAGTTACATGTGTTATTTATGAGAAAGAGGGAGAAGTTATTAATTAAGATTCAATGGAGCTATCGGCGGAAAGCTTTGACTTTGTAATGTAACACCATCAAACAATTTCATATATTATCCCAAGAAGACGGAACTAATCGCATTCCACCATGGAAAAAGTCTAGAGGAAAAGTCCAGGAAAAAATCCCCGTACAATTTATGAGGAAAACATAAATACATCTACGAATGTAAAATATTGGGGGCACATCATAACTGAAGACCTCTCGGATGATGGTAATATTGAACGACAGAGGAGAAGTATCAGTGTACTGTCCAATATGATTGCCGAAGATTCTTTCAATACAGTAACAATGTTTAAAAAAAACATTGTTCAATGCATTTTGCACTAGTCTATATATGTGTGAAACATGGTGTCACTACCGTACCACCTCAATAAAACAACTCCGGTTCCAATATAATAATGCATGCAGAATTATATTTGGATACAGAAGATGCAGCAGTGCATCAACAATGTTTACGGAGCTAGGAGTGCATGGATTTGCCGGTCTGATGAGACACCGGGTCACTGGAGCCAGGATACGGCTAATGGCCTCCGACTACACAGTAGTGACCGCAGCCTTCCAGCACCAAACGCCACTTCTGAGTGAGCGCTGGGCCCGAGCTCACCCCAGCTCATGCCCTGCGAGTTAATTGATTATTTATGATTTTTTCCCATTCTATCTACTTGATTCTTTATAACTATATTAGATGTGTGGGATTGCACTATCCTCCCCACATCCTGCAATAAAACATTATTATTTTTATATTCAAAAGTAATTATAAGGTGTTATTTGTATACCTGGATCTCTGAAAGGCACCAACACATAATTCTGGATTGGTTTATCTTCTCTGTCCAGCATTGTTTCCAAGATCAAATCAGCTCCTTTTCTAAGCTGGACCAAATCATCCCACATAGATCCAGTTGCATCAAAAACAAAGGCCAAACTTCCTTTTCGTCTCGATGGACGACTCTTCACTTTAACAACATCTGCTTCTTCGTCAAGTTTATTAAGTTTCTCTTCCTCGTCAAAGATATTCTCGAAATCAAGCTTTTTCTTTAATAGTTCTCGCGTTATGTTTCCAGCTGTACTCGCATTTAAATGTTTTAGATAAACTGAATTTATACGCGTTTCAGATTTTGCTGGTGGAACAGAAGAAACTTCATAAGCATTTCGATTTTCGTAGCTCTCTTTTTCACCACGGACAAAAGCAATGGGAGATGTAGGAGTTGTGGGCTGAATAAAACTGGGAGAATAGTCTCTTGACTTGACGGTATGAGAAGCATCACCACCCAAAACATTTTGGCTTGATCTAACACGGTCAGAACCATCCTTTTCGGTTGTATAGTCTGCATAATCCAAAAGTGTATAAAAATCGTCTTTGGTAGTTCCAGATGTTTCTTCTTCAATTGTGTCTGGAATTTCAACTTCTATGAGTTCGTTGCCATAAAAACTAGGCTCATCTCCCAGAGTTTCAATATTTAATGGTGTACTTGATTTCATGATCTTATTTTCATCTGTAAGTGTACTTGCATCCATAATAGCTTCAACATTTGTAAGTGTACTTGATTCCATTATTCCATTATCAATTTTAGATGTGCTTGGCATTGTGATGTAAGCAGTATTAAAAGTTTCATCATTTAATGATAATTCTTCAGGGATGTCATCATTTGATGGTGTACTTGAAAAATGTTCAACATCTTTGTTGCCTAACGAACTCTTACCATCAGTCAACAGGGCATACTTGCTGTCAACATTTTCGGGTATACTTGTTTCAATATTTGAAGGTGTACTTGATTTCGTGATATCAAGAATATGATTGTTTAAAGTACTTGATAATTGTATATGAGGAATATTATTAACTGAATCTAAAGATTCATCCTTCAACTCTGCAGGAAAATCATTGTTTGGAGATGACCTTGATTTCTTGGTATCAAGAAAATTCTTACCATTTGTACCTGATTCCATGACATCATCAGGATTAAAAGCTTCATCATTCAATTCCTCGGGCATATCATCATTTGGAGTACTAGATTTCTTGATATCAACGACATCATTATTATTTGTACTTGATTCCATGATATCGTTGACATTAAAAGCTTCAGCATCCAATTTCTCAGGCACATCACTGTTCGAAGATGTACTAGATACATTGATATCAGCAACATCATCATTGCTCGGCATACTCGATTCCGTGATATCGTAAAATGGTGTGCTTGATAACTTTAAATTACTAGAATTTAAAGCTGTTTCATGCTTTTCAGCTTTGTCTGTTAAATCATTATCATTTCTGATTGCATCTTTGACACGATCGATGATATCATCAGGCAATGTTTCATTATTTGTATTGTCAACATACCTTGACTCCTCTGATAACCTACAACTGGAATTTATACCACACTCCATGACTTCTAACTTATCGATCTCTGCATCATGGCTATCCGCATTTAGCAAATTAATTGTCGGAAGCAACATTAAAACTATTACAGTCACGTGAATCCTATTTTTACAGTAACTTTTATGCCCCATTTTGTTAAATTTTTCCTCAACCACCTAAAAGTTATTATTAAAAAAGATCAAATTACACTAACTTTTTCACATTTTAACCCTACACTTATTTTCACTACGTTTAATCGGACTAACGAAATGATTTTTCACGACACTCACTCGTGCATATGTAAAATTATAACACTTTTTTCAATAATTTATCAGAACACATGAATTATTTCAGACATTTTTAGCAAAATCACTTTGATTTAAGCAATTTCTTTAAGATATGTGTTTTTAATCGATTACAATGCCGAATAATTATGAATTCACGGGAATTTGAGGCAGCCCAGTATTAATTTGAATATGTTTGTTATTTTGCACCACGACCGGACACAAGTTGTACTGGTTATCAACTATAAAATGGTGATATAACTACGAACAGAGGGCAAATGTTGACTGGTGAAGAAATATTCATGCGGCTTGTTTGCATACTTCATTCAACAAGATAAATTAATAATAATTAACAGTATTGCTGAAGATAATTTTCTGGAATTACCATAATTTTTATCACTTATCACTAATTAATAATAATAATAATAAAATGTCTTATTTTTGTAAGTGTGCAATTAATTAGGTATTATAAGTGTGTAGTAAATTAGTTTGACGGCATCCATGGTCAAGTGGTTAAGATCTATGACTATGAACTCAGAGGTTGTGGGTTCGAATCCCATTGTATATTTTATTTAGTTAAACTTTGTTGTTTCATATTTAAATGATCTTGAATTCAACGGCTCGGCTGTGGAAAGATTGGCCGACCTTTGGGTTTTCTCCCTCTTACAATATTGGTCTTGAAGAGAACACTCTTTCACAGGTAGATCACTCCTTTCTTTCCACAAAAGTACCTCCATACAACTACCACAAAGATGACATAGGCCCTGAGGGGAAATACTTTCCTCAGGGCCTAATAAATGTGGTGGATTTGCACTGGGGATGGTGCAAGGTTCTCGTGGTCGAGGGCTTCCACAGATTTATGTTAATGGTGAGAGTTCGGTTCTTCTGACTAGAGTTTTTATGTTCAAGCAAGTGCCTAGTATACAATGTTATTTTTTTTAAATTTTATTTTTTTTATTGTTGATACATTATTTTACAAAATGTCATAGTACAATCCAGTAATGTTGGCCTCACTGGGTTATTTACCCATGCTGAGGCCCCCATTTTATAATATAATAATTTATACATAATACAGCTTGAAAAAAAGAAATATACAATGTTGGTGACGAAACAAAAAAAAACATTTAAAATAAAGATAAATTTTAACTAAAAATAGAGATCAAAAATTAAAATTAAATTTCAAGTGCAGATTTCGAGTGAAGAGATACAATGGACAAAGTACATCCCTTATTCCAGGACTTCCCAACTGGGGGGGCACGCCCCCCTAGGGGGGCGTGGAGAAATGTCAGGGGGGGCGTAATAGGTACGTTTGCATTTCCGAAAAAAAATCTATTCAAAGCAAAGCTCTAGCAAAGACCATAATCGACCAGCTGGTACAGAGCACGCAAGCTCAAGCATCTCAATAGTACTTTAAAAGTTTTTTTTATTTGTTCTAAAATTACTTTGAAAGCTGTTAGACATTATCTAATTATAAGTTAAATAAATAAAAAAATAATAATAGAATAATATGTATAATTAAAAGACCACTAAGAAATGTAAAAGTAATTAATGTTTGAAAGTGTACCTACTGTTCTATTAAAGATCCATAATAAATTAATAAATATACCTATTTGAAATTCATATAAATAATTTAGTTAATATAAAAAAGTGCTTCTTGTTTTTGTTGAAACTTTTATTAACTCGACGGGGGGGGGTGACACTACACGCGACGGGAGGTGGCATCCGATTGTTAAAAAATTACGAAGGATATTGTCGCAAAAATATTGAATACGGTTTTATTTATATTTCGAACATCCCGAAATGGGGAGAATTAAAAAGCCTATTTCTGAAAAAAAATTCTTTAGCCATCCCCCCCCCCGCCATGCTAGCTACGCCACTGAAGGGGGGCTTGAAATTTTTTTTTGTGTCTGTCGGGGAGGCTCGGCGAAATAAAGGTTGGGAAACCCTGCCTTATACAGTCATACATGCTTTCGCTTTCATGCATACGATCTTTCTCATATCATTGTACTTACAACAATCACCACAGTAAATAAATAAATAATTTCCATCTATGGGGATGCTGCATGAAGGATCTTTTAGGGAAAGGAATGAGAGGAAGTTCTGGGAAGGAAAAGGGTATGAGAGTGGGTAGGAACCTGAGGGCCAATGTATCAAGGAGTGACAGACGCATGAATCCATCCTTCGAACTGCGGTGCAAAGCGATGGATTGAGAGAGTCCGGCTGGAGAAGTCAAAAGGTCTCCCTCAACCAGTCTCTCCCGTTCTGGTCCCCCACACAGTAGGTAGGCAAATCTGTTGACAAACCTTACCCCATGAACCCAGACACACCCGCTAAGTCACCAAGCTTAGCGAACCACTTTGTGTGACCTATGACGGTGGTGTTGGTTATCCAACAAATAGATCCCAGGGCGGCAAGTACTTCTTTTAGCTATATTGTTTAGTCATTGTGAATTTTCACAATCATATAATAGAAAATATTCATGTTTGTCTCAATGACCTAATTAATTAATTTTTAACAACGCATTATGAAAATGTCCATAAATAAAAGTATAAACATTTTTTAATAGTTTTTCCTTGTCATTGCAAACAGAACTAATCAAATTATTATAAACCGTATTATTAAGAATATTTAGTTGACCTCTTTGAAGATATGAGGTAGCTAATTAGATTCTGAATAATTGACTGCACAGCGAAGTACGGCTTAAAATTGACCATTTGGCATTTCATCTATCTGTAAATTTTACATTCCGGTTCCAGTTCAAAATTGTGGCCGTATTAGATACCTACTACTTTTTTTCCTTAAGAGTTTGCATAATCGTAGTTCCTACTATGGTCTAGCAGTTTTTGTCATTATTTTTAAGGTAATCTTTAGTCGTTTGTTCATTTTCAAAATGGTCGATATTATTTCAGCGGGATTCCACATCCTTGACCAGATCTTGGATTTATTAAATCATTTTTCAATTTGTGAGGCGGGTATGGGTACCGCCACTCCACGAATCATTTATTGGATTACCAACACCTCTGCCATAGGTCACCCCAAGCGGTTTGCTATGTTTGGTGACTTAGCAGGGGTGTGTGGGTTCATGGGGTGAGATTTACCCGGACCTTGGCAGTGGGTGTGTCTACCCACCATTTGCATGGCAAGCCGGATCAGAAGAGACTGGTTGAGGGAGACCTTTTGTCCTCTCCAGCAGGACTCTCTCGGTACATCGCCTTGCAACTCAGTGGGAGGGACAGATTCATACGTCTCCTCATAATTGTTTCCTTTCCAGAACTTCCTCTCCCTCTTTTCTTAAAAAAACCCTCCACAAAGCTTTAAAATAAAAACAAAAATTTTGAATTTTTTCTGTTGTTACTTTTCCTTGAAACCATCAATTTTTTCTTCAATTAAAGTATCACCTTTATCAATTTTTGGATGCATTTTTATTATTTTAAAAAAATATATATTTTTTAATTTTAATTTGTATAATTATGAAGTGAAGAGACATCTATGGAAGAAATCTTATTTTTAAATTACAGTACTCGGTAGGCAACTGCTGAGTGTTCGTGTAAACGACTAGATGGGGTAGGTGTACGAAAAAAGTTTATTTATTATAAATATTATTAAACTTGTCAAATTTTAACTCATGGTTAAGAGGAACGCATGCGTGGCCTGTTTCATACAAAATTTTGTTTTGGATTTACGGCTAAAATATCAAATTAATTGTTTTTTTCTTTTTTTAAAATAATAAGTTAGGCATGTATACAGTTAGGATGTGAATCCGATTTTCGATTTTTGCTTTAAATTATAAAATATAGGCCCCAAAAGATGACGATTTATCCATGAATTTAGGAGGCAACTTTGGAATTTTTTTCTGGGCATATGGACGCAATTTAAAAAAAAAACTCCTCACATCCTGAGTCAGGAATATGATGAAGTATACGATAAAATTTTATCCTGCACTGAAAACAGTTTTATTCGTGTAAAAAACCGAATTTAGATACGCGCAGATTTGTAGTAAAATTACTTAGGTTTTTTGTTGTTGTCTCATCCACTCATTTGCCAGCCGGACGGGGCAGCTTGTACGGGGTAGCTTGCGCGGGTCGGGGGGAAGGAGTAAAATCGCGCCAGACAAACTAATACATACATAACTCAATCGCCATACATTAACAATGGGTGTATCTATGTCTTTGTTTGTTGACAATATGCAGGTGTTCGTTGTTTTAGAATCGTTTTCGAATCGTTACCGAAAAAATCGAGAACCATATTCAACGTATTTGTGTTTACTTGGTAGGTAGTAAGATTATCATTTTTTGCAGCTCAGCTTTTATTTTTTAAATATTTTCTACGATATCGAGGTACCTACCTACCTAGGTATTTATGGCAGTGAGGCATGGGAACTGGCAGCGGAGAATGAAAGAGGTACCTAGACTGAATGCGAGGCGGGTATGCGTACCACTGCCCCGGAAACCATTTATTGGATAACCAACACTTCTGCCATAGGTCATCCCAAATGGTTCGCTACGTTTGGTGACTTAGCAGGGTTGCCCGGGTTCATGGGGTGAGGTTTTTCCGAGTCTTAGAACATCGCCTTGCATCGCAGTGGGAGGGATGGATTCTTGCATCCGTCACTCCTAGATGCACTGACCCACAGATTCCTAATCATCCGCAATACTTACCCTTTTATTTTTCAGAACTTCCTCTTCTTCCTTTCCTAAAAAGACCCCTTATTTTCCTCAGGGCCTCCTGTGTGGAGCTAATGTTAAAAAAGCTGTAAAAAGAGATCCCTGAGGCGTATGCATAGAAAACAAATATATATATACATAGTAAATTCCGAGACGCCGATTTTGGAACTTTACAGAATAATTGAATGTGAAGTTACACATATTATTTGACTTTCAAATCTGACATATTAACAAAGGACAAGATTATGTTTTTATACAATAGCTCCACACATGCCCAGAAGAAAATAATTCTCCCCTATAAGGGCCTATGTCAACTTCGGGGATGCTGAGTGGAGGGTATTTTTAGGAAAGGAAGGAGAGGATGTTCTGGGAAATAAAAAGGTAGAAGGGGTGGGTGAAATTGTTATTATTTTGAATTTAAGTTTTCTAAAGGTACAATATTTTATTTCTTACTGGCGAGTTCCTGGCATGCGTTGCAATGACACTTAATAAAGACATTGTTTTTCCCTGCGTGTCCTTTCCCATTCGTCCCGTTCCCTTTCCTCTCTCTCGTACCCTTCTCCTCACGTTTTCCCACTCTGTCTTCCCTCTCTCCACTCCCATCTTCCGCTTCTCCCGTCCTGCTAACTCCCCTCCCTCCTCCCGCATTCCATAAATTCAGTCCCGATACTTTCAGTTTTCAAACAGCTCGCGTGCCACTTAAAGCATACATACCTAGTATATTTGCGGCACGTTCCAGAGTGGAAGATACTCTCAGTATCGCCCTGATGTAAGACTACCATTCAGAATTGAAACGTTGCTTGAAATGGCATTAGCCGTGTTTGGTGACCAGATCTGAATAGCCAGGTACTTCCCCACCTTCCTCTTCCCGATCTCTTTCCCCTCCCCACTACCTTCAGCCTCATAGCATACCCCAATTGGGGATGCCGTGAGGCATCTCACTGGCTTCAGATGGGAGCAGTTGGGACTCTTAAAATTCTAATAATATTTCTAAAATTCTAAAATTCTCTTAATATTCATAAAAAAAAAATCTTACCACTATATATATTAACCATCGCGGGCATGCGCACATCAAATCCTCAGAATTGCATCGCAATAGGATGATTGGTTTAGCAACGCGTATGGAACAAACACACATACAAGCAAACATACATTCATTTTTATACATAGATGTTTCGTAGAGTTCCTTGCAGAATTGTATAATATTATTATTATTTTTTCCGGAGCTCTTCTAACAATACATGTCTCAGCTAATATTGAATGAACTAAGCAAAAGGGTGATTTCTCGTCTTGACGAAAATATATTGACATATAAAATTAAAATTTTGTTTCGGTGGTTTCTCGCGTTTTTACTGTGTACACGTCGAAACGCGGGACACCGGACACACTAACACCATTACGAAATATGTCGGGAGTCTCCCATATTATAGGACGTGTCGCCATAGATATTATCAACAAAAGGGGCATTGCACCGTCTTCGTGCAAGTATTCGGGCATGGAAATAAATGCCTTATTTTGTAACGCTCAATTTTACTTATTTACAATTTTACGTCATGCATCCGATTCCCGTATCTCCTATAACAATATAATATCTCCGTTAATTTCAGAGCACTACACAAAAAGATCATTCCTCGTATTCTCCGATAAAATGATGTTACATAATAATTACGTGCCCTTTTCTTTAAAACTCTATAACACCATATTTTGCTCGCTAGCGCTGCAACTAAATACCACTACATAGAAATCTTCCCTTCCCGCCTCCCCGCTTACACACCGCAAATACAATATTTCGTTAGAAAGGGACAAACGAAAGACATGAGATTATTGAAGATCTACTTCGGTCGCCGGCAAACAATGGTCTTAATACGGAATTTTTCTTTTTCAAGTAGTCGAGTTTAGCTTTATTATTACGAAAAATGACCAATATACAAATAAATGAAAATGAAGAATGGCTTTTTGTATTGTGGTTTTGGTTGAACATGGGTTATATTGTGTAGATGAAATAATTTAATATTTAATTAAATGAAGACAATATTAGCAAAACTCAATCAAAAATCTGAAAACAGAAAAAGATATGGGCACATCTGGGACCCAAACCCAGGACCTTTGGCTTTCCGGACTGCAACTCTACCAGCTGAACTAATGTGTCCCTATCCCTATTTTTTTTTTTTTTGATTTTCGGTTGAGTTTCACTAATATTGTATTCATGAAGATAGAGTTAAGTTAGCCTCTCAAAAACTGGGCGTACAGTACAGGGCCCGCAGATGCTTTAATAGTACACAACTGCTAACCCTATACCCCATAAATCTGGGCACCCCTCCTAAATCACCAAACGTAGCGAATCACTTGGGGTGACTGTGGCACGGGTATTGATTATCCAATAAATTGTTCCCGTAGAGGGGGCACCCATAACCACCACCCAAATCATCCCCTCCCAAAACATCTACACTAATTTCTGTTTCAAACTCTGCTAGGTTGAGTTTATTATAAAAAATGACTGTATCTTGGGCATAAAGTTGTAGAGGTTCTTTAATACCCCACTTTGTTACGTCATTCACATAGATTAGAAACAGCCACAGTCCAAGAATGGATCCCTGTGGCACTCCACATGTTATTTTACCTAATTTACTCGTATCTCCACCTAGTTTTACTGCCGAAAAGCGATTTGATAGGTAAGATCGGAAAAATTCCAAGTACCAACAACACCAAAATATTTCCAATTCAATTCAATTCAAAAACTATCAATATTTTATGATACACCGTCTCAAACACCTTTTTTAGATCAATAAATATTGCCGGCATAAAATCACCATATTCAATAAGTTTCTCTAACAGAAGTTAAATGAAATGTTTTCCAAAATATCCTGTTTGGCTCGAGGTCATATAAGATTGTTTCAAAATAATCCAGTATTGTCTTAAATATGGCAATAAAGATTGTCTTATCAAATATAATACGACATTTGACAATACTATAAGTAGGCTTATACAAAATATATAATTAGTGTGAACCTCATTATCTCTAAAAATGTCTTAATAAAACGGTATTTAGCATTATTTCAGGATAACTGATTGATTGACGTTTTATTGAGCACTTAAAAACTAATAGTATTTCTCAACCATTGGTTTTATGAAAAAATATGTTACTTTACTTTTCAATTTCTTACACTTTTCAATCAATATGTTTTTCTGATCCACCACAATGTGTAATATTTGGAATCGAGCTGCTAACAATAACACTCCTTAAGTGATAAGGTTTAAATTTCCGCATAACACTAGCCGCCCGCTTTGATTTATGCAAGAGAGAAACATCGCCAAAAAGGGTGTTTTTTTTTATTTTGCGAAGTTTCAGGAACAAATATTTCATTATCTTATGATCATTTTCTAAAGAACTTAATTTGCCACAATATACAATAAAACCGTAACCGAAAATGGGTTCACAAGAAAAACATTTTGAACTTTTAAGCCGTTTTTGTAGGTATGATACTTTATTTTTTTCTGGGATATCAAAAAATTTTTTTTCATAAAAATGCTCGATTGTTTGAAGACGCGTTATACTTGCAGTATAATTAATGCATCTAAATTATTTCTAAGTGATCAAATTTTTTAATTTATACCTAGTGCATTGCCTTAAATATTATTTTGGTTAAGATTCACCTTAGATGTGGTCAAGTGAAGGTCTGTTAATCTCCCCGACTACAAATCCAAAGGTCCAGTCTTCAAGTACCGGAGTATGTAGGTAAATTTTATTTAATTAATTTGTGTTATTTCACAATTATTATTTCTTTAAAAATAAAATCTTCATTTATTTAAAGAAGAATGTCTGTTCCGGTCAACGATGCTTTGATTTGTATACAAATCTATCGTTTTATTCCTAAGCTGATTTTGCACACTTGCCAAAGGAAGGACATAGATTACATTATATTTCTAAAAACCACCCCTTCCTCTTTCCCACCCCTTTAAATTTTGAAATTTTGCCATTGATGTGTTATAATATTTAAGTAAGACAAGTAAATAAATAGGATCCACTTTTGTCATTCCAATTACCCCGATTTGACCTCCAACTCTCTAACACAGACCGACCGGAAACTACAAAATGCGGTCTACCCACAGTGCTCACCAATTATCGCTGAACAGGTTTTGACGAGATATTGGTATGCAATAGAGCCTCTAATCGTGTAGCTCTATGTATTTTGTACACTTGACGATCAAAGTCAGAGGAAAATTATTACCGTTTATGTCTAATTTTACATTTGTAAAAAATTTTGAGGCGTGTCTTCGGACCGATTCTAGAAAATAAATTTTGGCGCAGACGTTACAACAAAGAGCTCTACACTCTTTTTGAGGAGCTAAATGTCACAAAATTTATAAAACAGGGAAGACTATGGTGGCTGGGTCATGTAGAGAGAATGACCGAGCATCAAGCACCAAAATCCCTGCTGAACTCAAGACCGATAGGGCGAAAGAGCCTGGGTAGGCCAAGATTAAGATGGAGCCACAATGGCCGTTGTAGATATATCTTCCTCGGAGCTTCTTAACTGGAGAGAGCTGGCACAAAACCGAGATGAATGGAGGAAGGCACTTGAGGAGGCCAAGACCCACCAGGGGTTGTAGAGCCAAGAGGGATGATGATGATTATGACATCTGATTTGAAGAACTCTGCATAGATCCCAGGCAACGCCGGAGACTTCAGCTAATGTACAATATTTGCGGCACTTTCCAGAGTGTTATTTTCAGTATTGCCATAAACTATGGTGATATTTATGATGCCATGGTGATTCTGAAAATGGTTCAAAACTAATGTAACAAAAAAAGGTTTTAGATAAATCACATTTTTTTATTAGCAGTATTCTCTCTTTTTGAAAGCATGGTTCTTCAGCAATGATGGTTATTTCTTTTGTTTATTTTTGTTATCTGCCTCAGTGGAAACCTTTCGTGTTTCTTCCTTCTTTGCATTCTTTTGCCATTGATGTTGGTGAGGTTTTTTCGTACAATAATTATTGATGTTAGTGGCGTTTGTAAATTATTTCTCTCACCAGTAGTTAATTTTTAGTAGTACGAGTATGTACGCCTAGTGAAACACATTGCTCACGAAAAACATCCGTGAAATCTTATGAAAAGACGGGGAAACATCTCAAAATCTACGGTAAGCATTTAATGATATAATTGAAATAATTCTCACAATCACTCTCCTTTTTTACAAGCCTTCGTCCGCCATTGAACATTAAAATCCCTGTAATTTGTGCAGTTTTGCGAATTATTAGCGGCTTAAAAGTAACCAGAGAAAATGTCTTACACATTGTAATATTTTTTACAGACTTAAAAGTTCTGAACATTGACAATGACTTATTTATTACTAGCTGGTTCCCGGCATGAGTTGCAACTTGCAATGCCATATTCAAAGAAACACATTGTTTCTGCCTGAATCACCTTTCCCGTGCGTCTATGTTCCTCTTCTGCGTCCCCTTCCTAGCTAGCTTTATAAATTATAGCCTATATGTTATTCCGATGTATTAGCTATATTATTGTAAAGTTTCATTAAAATCCATTGATTTTTTTTTCTTGTGAAGTAAAAAAAAAACAGTCAAAATACTCTCATCTTTTTGTTTTGTATTATCACCGACACCGAGTGCAAAAGTAATAAAACATTTTTAACTGACATTGTACAAATAATCTAAATGATATCTTTATTACTCTTATTACATATTGTTCAAACTCTGAAATTTTCAAAAAACTCATTTCGGTTATCTCTGCTGTACGTCTTGCGTGGTTCAATGAACTCAAATTTGCTGTGAATTTAAGTGTCATTTTCAAAATGTGTAAAGATTGTGTAAAGAATTCCGGGAAGTGATCAAGTGATATATAGAGTAATATTTTATTATTTCAAAAATTATATTCAGACTTTCCCGTGATTAGTACAGCAGAAATTAGAAATACTCTAAAGATTTCATAATGCCAGAGCTCAATAGTACATACCGAAACCTCCATTTTGGCATGTGCACAAAAAATCACCTAAGTTTCTTCACAATCGGTTGAATGATATAGGAAATAATTTAATAATGCCAGAGCTCACCATTATATATGTATATATAACATTAGCAGGAGTGCACACAACAAATCACCAAAATTTTCATCGCAATCGGATTAATGGTATAGGAACACATACGGGACAAACAAAGAAATATTAATTTTTATATAAATATTAAGATTTGTCTAATAAAATGACTATTTTTTTTCAGTAATTAGTAAATTTAGGTCACCGTTTAGATTAAAATAATTGTATGATGAACACTTTTTAAAACTTTTTATGTTTGCATTAAAAATTTTATCACATCGACAATTATATGTTTATTTCTAATAACAAAAATTGTTAGTGTATTTTATCACCTTTCAAAAACAGTTTTCAGTTACAATCAGAAATATTCCATTTATTTGAATTCGATTGCAAAGCGGAAATACTCCAACCTTCTGACAGAATATGTCAGAGGCCTTAGAGGTTAAAATCCTGCTGAGCCAAACATGTAGCTTGTCATCAGTATGATTATGTTAGGTCAGATTGTAGTGGGTCGGGTAGTTAAATCGATTCAAATTTTCAGGAGATTTCCCTCGGTCGGGGCTCGGAAGTAGCTATGAATGAACTGGGGATGGAGCCTGTTCCCTTCGGTGACAAGGAGCGACCAAAGAAGAAGAGGCGAGTGGTCCAGCACAGCATCCACTCCATCTCTTGGAGGTGGCCCGTGTTCATGCTGCTGGGAGGGTGCTTGGCCTTCTACATTGTACATGTCATCGATCACATTCTACCAACTGGAGTCACTGAACAAGAAGCGGTAAATATGTTATTTGTGCTAAATGTTAAACAATTTACTAAAACAGTAAAACAAAAAAATTCGGATGAAAAAACCTTTGGTTTGTGAAGTGATTTGAAGAAAGCCAAATAATACATTAAAATAAATAATGAGAAAAATTATAATCTTACCAATTCCAGATAATAATTATAATTATTATTTTTTTTTAAATTGTACAACATATTAATTATCCATTTACTGTACAATTTTCTAATTTTGACAGTCTTAACACCTAGGAAGATAATTATTATACAAAAAAATCTTAATTGACCCTCCCTCCCTCCCCTCCATGTAACACGCCATAACGTTTTTCTGTAACCCCCCTCCCCCTCCCTAAACGTTACGTAACACCCAAGTCAGCATGAGAGCCTTTATAGGCCAAGAACAGCTGATGATGTAAATCTGGCTATCTAAAGAAGAGTAATGCGTATCTAGCATTTCCGATATTTCATTCAACATCACCATTCCTCTTGTCATGCTATGCTGTGCTAGAACATTTATTCCGCCGTATGGTATTTTTAACAAGTCGTGTCGAAGACTACGGCTGAAATTTTCAGGCATGTATAAGCCATAGCATTCCGAGAGGAGTGGGCTATCAGTCCAGTTCTAGTTTCTAAGCTAAATCTATTTGTTTCCTCAAGTAATTCCATACGGAGCATGGACCTCGGATAAGTTCCATGTAATCCGCATACAGACATATCTAAGGAATTTTTTCTGAATTTGTTCCGCATAATATATTTAATTTGGTGCGGAGTCCACACACCATTAGCATACTCCAGCTTACTTCTTATGATACCATCGAACATGGCTATCATTGCATCTGGGTCATCAAATTGCTTACATATTCTGATGATAGAACCCAGGAGTTTGTAGCATGCTGGAGTGAGCCGTGATATGTGATCCGAGAATGTCAGTTTCGGAAAACCCTTTGAAATGTATTTTCACTACTTCCAAAAATATGTGGTTAACAATCATGCCAACTGTTGAATATTGGAGCCACTTCCATTAAGTTGATTATTCCAATTTGCTGCTTCGGTGATGATCTTGATGGTTGGTACAGATTTTTTGAATTGTGTGTTTCAGTTGGCCAACAAGGAATTATTCAGCGGTGTGAGGTCTCGGAACACTCTCCGCAGACTGACCAGCCTGGGCCCGAGGGTGGTGGGAACGTACCAGAATAACGTCCTGGCTCCAGCCATCTTGCAGGATGAGCTGAGGCTAGCCAAGCTGATGGCTCACAGCTCTCAGTCACTGCAGTACGAGGTTCACTTTCAGTTATTACAATTCTAGACAACACACCTTATTATGCTAATATGCTCTGCTTTAGTATTTGGCCGAAGGGTAAAGCAGTGAGGTATTCGTATTTAACATCTAAATTGTTTTTATATACATCTACAATTAGCTGTTGAGCATCATCCACAACCGAAACATGAATAGTTTTTATGTTTACATATATCATCGCTCATGTTGTAACACTGTGTATCTCAAAAATAATATTTTTTTTTTCAATTTTATTTTAAACTACGCATGTTTGAAACGACAAACAAATATATTAACCAATCACTGCTCCTGTTATAAAGTTTGGTAACAAAATAATTGGTACTTGACAATAATTAGCAGTAAATGTTCGTACAATAGTTTTATTCAGTAATAAGAATAAAATTATTATTAATTTTTAACTATGAGTAAAATCTCAAATTATAATATTTTTATATTTTTTTTACACAAGCTCCACACAGGAGGCCCTGAGGAAAATAATTTCCCTCAGGGCCTATGTCATCTTTGGGGATGCTGTGTAGAGGGTTTTTTTAAGGAAAGGAAAGAAGAGGAGAGTTCTGGGAAGGAAAAGGGTTTAAGGGGTGGGTAGGAATCTGGGGTTCAGTGTGTCCGGGTCGTCCGCCTCCAATACCTAGACAAACCTCACCAAACATAGCGAACCACTTGGGGTGACCTATGGCAGAGGTGTTGGTTATTCAATAAAGGTTCCCGGGGCGGCGGTACCCATTCCCGCCTCCCAATTTAATTAAATGAAGACAATACTAGCTAAACTCAATCGAAAATATGGAGACAGAAAAATCAGTAAAAGATATTGGCTCCACTGGGACTCGAACCAATCCTGGTATACCACAGTATCCCTCATGGCAGTTTTAAGTAAAAAAAACAAGCATGATTTGCGCGATTATAAACATTACGATTTTCTTCTATTTTTTTTTATAAATTCTACAAATATGGGATAAATGGTAAAATACAGGTTAATTCATTGACTATATAGCACTATAATAAGTCTCCACGTTAAAATTCGAAGGTATGATTTTTTTAATGTTAGTTAAAAATTTTAAAAATTACTTTCTGGGAAATCTGGAGCAATCAAGGCAAATTTATTTATTTAGCGTGATCGCTCCAGTGATTATTAGCTAAATATACATAATACAAGAATATTATCAACTGCATCATAAAACATATATCCCTGCTTATGAATAATTGTTTGGAATTCTTTAAGCACATTATTTATTGCCCAGTTATTTTTTTTTCGGTTTTTATCTAGTTATCTCTCTATCGGCACGGTGTTATATGACTGTGGTCCAAAAGGTCAGGTTAAGATACCTACATCATTTGGGTTAAGAGTAAAGATTTACGAAACTCATGCTTATCAATTTTAAAAATACAGCTATTATTATTTAGTACTAGCTGGTTCCCGGCATGCATTGCTATGCCATTTAATAAAGAAATTGTTTCTCCCTGAGTGTCCTTTCCCATTTGTCCCGTTCCCCTTCCGCCTCCCCTTCTTCTCGTGCGTCCTCTTCCCCTCTCGCGTTCCCACTCCGTCACGTCCACCTTCCCTCCCTCCCCTCCTCCCCTCCATAGTTCCCCTCCCCCTCCCTCCCTCAAGCTTTCCATTAATTCAGTTTTCAAATCTCACGTGCCACCAATAGCAATTTTTTTATACAAATTTCATAATGCCAGAGCTCACCGGAAGTTTTTTAAAAACCTTGTCCTGACAATAATAATAAGAGCACTGCCGGTGCTTTTATTGCTGTTACAGACTTTCTTATTTCAAATTTAAATAAGGGTAAAAAATGCATTTCTATCTTCCTAGACCTCTCAAAAGCTTTTGATACTATCTCCCTTGACATCCTTATTAATAAACTAAATACCATTGGTATAAGAGGGAAAGATCTCGAATTTCTTCAAAGTTACTTAACTAATCGAACTCAAAGTGTCAAAATCGAAAACAAATTCAGCCAACCCCTCCCTATAACCTATGGAGTTCCCCAAGGAAGCGTCTTAGGCCCTACTTTGTTTCTCATATACATAAACGATCTTTGTAACCTAATGATAGATGGAAAAGTTGTAAGTTTTGCTGACGATACTGTGCTACTCATTCAATCTGACACTTGGTTAGATGCATACAAAATGGCTGAGAAATCAATTAATTCTGTTAAAAAATGGCTAGACATTAATTCTCTTGCACTAAATACTACCAAAACAAAATACATTACTTCTAGTATAAATATCGTTGGCCAACCTAATCAAGATGTTGAAATAAAAGTACATGAATGTTCTTGCATTCACGATACATTCTGTCAATGTCCTTGCCTAGATCGAACGGACCATATCAAATACCTTGGTCTAACATTTGATCAATATCTTAAGTGAAATACACATTGCCTACTTGTCACGAATAAACTAAGAAAACATATTTATTTCTTCAAAAACATTAGAAACATACTAGATTCCAAATCTATGAAAATTGTTTATTACTCTCTTTGTCAATCAATCATTGAATATGGAATAATCGCATGGGGAGGTGCAACACTATCAGCTATAGATTCATTATCGAAGGCACAAAAATTAATTATGAAAGTCATTCTTAAAGTTCCCATAATAACAAGTACTGTAGATATATTCAAAAAATTCCCTGTATTAGATATTCGACAAATTTACACAAAAACAATCTTAACTCATCTGTTTAAAAATAAAACACGTACATTTTATGAAAATACCCAAAACATTGTAAACACACGGCACAAAACCAAAGAACTCATACAAACACCCAAAACAAACACAACATTTGGTCAAAGAAATTTCAAATACATTGAGCCTAAAATATACAATAACCTACCTGACAAAACAAGACAATCGAATAATATTAACAAATACAAAATCCTGATCAAACAATGGATCATCGAAAAAGGTTGTGCAATAATTAGTCACCTCACCCAAATATAATCCTCTATCTCATTATTGTTACCACTAACCAACCTGAAAAATTTTGTCAAATATTTTTGCTGTATTGAAAAGTGTACTTTATTTAATATTTATAAAATATTTGTAAACTAGTCTGTCTCGACACAGGATTTCCTAGTGAGACAGGCAAGGCCAAAAAAATATATGTAAACCTTTTTATATAGATGCACATAATAAAAAAAAAATAACGAACACACAAAAAAAAGAATTATCCAATTTTGTGCAGTCGTTCGAAAGTTATGCGCTTAGCAACACATTCAGCGATTCATTTTTATATTATAGATTCCTTCCATAGACATCCAAATGAATAGACAAGCAGTAACGGGTGAGGGGTCAAACCAAACTATGGAGGGCGAAGAGGGGAAAGATGACTGTGATTCGTTATACAATCAATCTGACAGTAAATAGGCATCTCGCATTACAATATCACCATTTAGTTCTTAAAAGCAAAATCTGCTTTGAATGAATAGACCTTTTTACATGGGAGCGCGAATTGCTTGCCACGATAATAACATATTTGCTAAGGCCAAATGCTCGCCCCAAAAAGACTCGCACCAATACACATAGCAATATTTTGTTGCCGTGTTTAGTTAAAACACTATTACAAATGTTTCATAATTTACTTACCCCTGTAACCAGCGACGAGCACACTAGAGAACCGCCCACATTCGCTATGTGCACATTGATATGTAGATATATTGTATAGCATACCCTACATTTTTGGCGTTGTATTTCGTTAAATGTATGGATGTTACCTTCTAGCTGTTCACGGCAAGAATGATGACGTCACACATTTTAGATTCAAGCGAGGCTCTATCCCCTCCCCATGGAGCGAGCCGGTTCCAAGGCGGAGCTCCAGCCGGCGCCATGTGGAGGGGGAAATAATACGTTTTTATCACTTAGGGCAGGTCCATGTATATTCATATGTTTTTTTTTTAAAAGAAAGACAAACATTCCCGGGTTACGAACAACCCAACAATGTTTGAAAATCTCCTACTACCACCACAGAAAGCCGAAAATGTTGCTTGTGTTGTGATGGAGGACTTAGCTAGCCAAGGAATCGAACACGCGACGCCCGGATGGGACCCAACGCGATGCCAACTCAACCACTGACCGGTCTTTCTTTTAAAAAAAATTTAAAAATGAAAAGCTGAAACGCACCTAGATTCAGCGTTTAGAGGTTAAGTTCCACAGGTCCGCATTGTACACATCATATCAAATGGATTTTAGAGTTCTTTGTGTAGTTAATCACACAAGTGCGTCAACTGATCTGCACCGGACAGACCGCACGCATCGGACCATCAGCAATGCCGATGCAAATTCTCGGAAGGGCAACTATTCCGTTGCGTACCGATGATGTCATCCGCTCGCTACGACAATCTGATTGCAAATGGGCATCGTGTCTTCAATCCAAATACAGTGGATGCACTACCACGAACTACGCCTTTATCTATCCGATACATACGATGCAGATCTGTGGATGCTCTCTTTACACGGACCTCTTATTAAAAAAAAATACATAATTGCGATGAATGGTCATTTAATGACAATGTTACATTTGAATTTCTGCAAAACCACTGGGCCTTTGATAACTTAAATAAACAATCAATTCCAGTAACCAATCATCCCAATGACAGTTCCATGATAGTTGAACCACCGAAAGTTGGCTCCCCGGCATACTTATATACAGGCAGGCGCGGCTCGTCCTAAAGTGCACTCGTGCGCCGAACTGCCAACAAAATTAAACAACATTTTGCAGCTCATCGTATTACATAATATTTTTAATTATAAAATTGCGCAGATTATTTTAAATTAAAAAAAAAATTGAATTCCTATCTAAAAATACATGAATTTGGTAGAGAATAATAAATGATCGTGGCCCAAAGCATTGCTTCCCGCGCGCAAGTTATATCGCCTAGGAACCGAGGTAGGTACATACCATTCCACGCGTTTCAGCAAAGCGCCCGTTCGAGAATTATCATTTGTATGAAGCCCCCAGCAACATCTCCAGACCGTCAAAATACAAAATCGTAGTGAAAAAATGGTGACTGCCGTGCGCTGCGCTGTGCTGCGCGGTTGACAGAAATGCCCGAGGAATTCCGAAGTGAATCGTTCCAGCGAAATGACCATTCGTAGTAGGGTTTGAATAGGATAGTAATTATATTTTTCTCTTGTAAAATGTAACGATGAGTCAACGGGTCAGCGGGTGCGATATTATCTTGATGGAGAGGGAACCGATTTGACATTGTCATTATTAGTTTTTGGGACCTTTTGTTTGTGCATTTTTGTCACATATGTATTGCAAAATTCACTCAGTAAAGGGGGTTTACTATCGCGCGGGGGGCGCGCCAAAAAGAAACGTTTACTAAGTGTTGTTATTGTGTTATTATTCAATAGATATCGCTGTTTTAAATTTCCTTGCCTTTTTAAAATTAAAAGTTATATAATAATAAATATAGACTATATTAAGAATATATGAACCATGAAAATAAAAGCAGAATTATAGCCTATGGCCTGCCAAAACTACCTTTAATTATCAACCAAGATAGTAAATCCGCAAAGAAAACTTTTACATAAAATACTAGTAATAATAAATGGATAATTTGTATAGCGCCGTTTTTTTTTTGTGAATAATCACCTCAAGGGCACCGTACGAGTTATGAGTTACTAGGCTCTGTCTAATTTTATTTTTTATTTATTTACCTACTTTTGTTTTAATTTTTGATGAATTACTCGGTGAACCACCAAAAATTGAAAGCACCGGCCGCGCCTGTATACAGGGTGAACGCAACTTTTCCGAGGGGCGCGGGAGATATGTCAATCAGTAGTCTGGCTCTTGGGAATTTAGTCGCTATGAAGCATTTCTCGGGAGCGTTTTACAAAAATGGTGATTCGGCTACTGTAGCGCGTAGAAGATTCTGCAATATTTGAGGTTTTCGTCAATTCAATGATGTGTCAAGTATTCCTCTCATTTTAAAATGGGTCAAAAAGTTTGAGATTGAAAAAGATACCGATCAAAAAGTTTTGAGATCGGTACAACGTTGGAAAAACCAAAATCCGGGCGACCAAGGTCATCGAGAACGGTAGAAAACGTAGAGAGTGTGTATCAGTCTTTTCGTAACGACTCAAACTTTTCGATTCGGAAGCGCGCAAGTGCTTTAAATGTGCGTAGATCATCGTTACACAGCATTTTGCACAAATACCTAATGCTGCACCCCTACAAACTTACTGGTATAACCAAAGAACATGGTTCCAGCAAGACGGAGCAACATTACATACGTCCAATACGTCTCTGCCACGAGTTCATGAAATTTTCCCTGGCAAATTGATCTCCAGGAGAGGTGACATTAATTGGCCTCCTCGTGGTCCTGACATAACCCCTATGGACTTTTTCCTGTGGGGTTATCTCAAATCTAAATTGTACGCCAAAAATCCGACTTCCCCTGATGCAATTAAAAGAAAATATCCGTTACGAAATGGCGGCCATCAAGAAGTCTACCTGCCGTCATGAGAAATTTTACTCTTCGATTAAATTAATGCCGCGAACGCAAGGGTTTACATTTGGACAATATTATTTTTAAGAAATAAATTCCCAAATTGTGTATTTTAGTATTTAACAAACATTTTTTCGATAGAACCCTTACTTTTTTTTAAATCGATCCACAAAATATATACTTTCTTTTGGGACACCCTGTACAATAACGCAGTCAGTTTAGGGAAAATACAGCATTCCTTTTTACACAAAATGTAACTAAGTTACCCCGCCGGGGTGTGCAGAGAAAATGTACCGCTGAATAACTAAAGCATAAAACATATTTTCATTCAAATGCATCAAGGATAAAACTACTTGTCTGTATACCCACTTGTACATCATACATCCGAATTTTAATATGGTGACGTACAAATTGATTATTGTTCTATATAGCCAATGAATTCACCTATCTTTTGTCAATTATCACATATTCGTAGGATTTATGAAAAAAATATTATAAAATCGTAAACTTTGGTCCAAAAATAAATGTGGTCCAATTTTGGATCGCTGTCAATCGCAGAAAAATAAAAGCAGTCCATATTTTGACCTTAGTCGCTCCAGTGGATACTGTATATAACAGCTTTTAAGTACAAAAAATATACATTGTATATAAATCAGTTTGATATTCATACCAACTTATTATTAATGGTATTTTTGAAGTCGATTTTACATTTGAAATTGGTAAATAATGCTCAAAAAACTATAGTTTTATAGTAAAATATCATTTCGGGGGGCCAATTGTCAGTGGATCAACTGTTGGGTCACCCCCAATGACATCTATGGTTGAAATAATGATGCAGAGATACCCAGAGATGAGACGGAGTGATGAAGAACTGCCGGCTCCAGATGAGTAAGACCCAACAAGAATCGCCGATCTGGGAGATGTTTCTTGGAGGCTGCTGTTCAAACACGGCAAAGAAGATATTTATAAGATTTTAGATATAGATTATTACCCAATTATATATTTATGACTATTTTCGTAACATATATTATTTTCAGGTACAAACAGGTAGTGGAGCGTACACCCTCGAGTACAAACCGCGGTTCACCAATATATATGAAAACATTCAGAATGTGATTACCAAGCTAGAAGGATCCGACCCGTCGCACAGCATTCTTCTCAACTGTCATTACGATACTGTTCCCACAAGCGATGGTAAGGTTCATTTATAGTGTTAAGATGTATTTAGTTAATTTTATATGCCATAATAAAATAGTTTTACCTACCAATAAAACTTATATTATGTACCTAACCTCATTTAAAACCTATATTGAGAGAAGCATTCTCAAATCCCCTTTCGCGTGGCCTTCCCCGATCTTTTTTTTAGTACCTTTTGGCTGTCAAGTGGTCACCAGATGGGCTCAAAGACCACCCGTACTTCGCAGATGGAGATTTTTTAAACTTTTGCTCATCACAGTGGGCCCTCAGGAAAATAATTCCCCTCAGGGCCTATATCATCTTTAGGGATGCTGTGTTCAGGGTATTTTAAGGAAAGGAAGGAGAAGAGGTTTTGCGAAGGAAAACGGTTCAAGGGGGGGTAGCAATCTGGGGGTTAGGGTTCCAAGGAGAGACCGACGTATGAAACCATCCCTCTCACTGCAGTGCAAAACGATGTTCTGAGAGAGTCCTGCTGGAGAGGTCAAAAGGTCTCCCTCAACCAGACTCTCCCGATCCGGCCGGCTCTTCAGTTGGTGTTAGATGCATTCACCGCCAAAACCTTGGATGAACCCGGGCATCCCTGCTAAGTTATCACAAACTTAGAGAAAGGTGTTGGTTATCCAATGAACGGTTCCCGGAGCGGCAGTACCCGCCTCCCAAATAAAATACTGACTGAGCTAAAATGTGAATGTGAAGAAAAAATATTGTTGGTACAAAACAACCCACAGATCTACAGATCTGAAGAAAAAAGGCTAACATGCAGATCACAGCGGCAATGTAGCAATGACTTTAAAGGATGTCCAGGGACAAAACTGGGAATTTTTGAAAAGTTTGGAAGGAGGTCTTTATCTATCAATGAATAAGAATAAAATAATTATGTGGAAAATCACTACTTCTTCAAATTTCTGTTGTGACAATTTATATGACAATAACAATTGTCAACCAACCGCATCATTACCAGCAGTGTAAATATTAATTCCAACTGCTTTGAACTTCTATGGCCATCCGCTCATGGAGAAACTGAAAAAAAACAGTTGGCAACGGCGAGTGCTGGTCGCAGCGGCAGTCGCGTTTCAGTTGCCTCGTTGACAGGTTGCCATGGTAGCGACTCACAACCTTATTAAGTTTTGTCATGTTTTGACAAGTCAGAACAGAAAAATATCGATTCCTTTCAGGAGGTTGATTACGATTACATCGCTAACTGTTTTTTTTTCAGTTTCTCTACGAGCGGATGGCCTAAGCCGCCCAGTTTTTACAAGTTGTGTTCCTCAATTGTAAATAAAACATTGCGATTTTACTTGATAAAGATAAAATTCGTTTCTTAGGTGCATCTGATGCTGCCATAGCTTGTTCTGTGATGATGGAGCTAATAAGGGTGCTCGTGCAGTCCGAGGTTCGTCTCAAACATAATGTCATTTTTCTGTTCAATGGCGCTGAAGAAGTTTCACTACAGGTATGATAATATTATGTTTGCATTAGTATAAATTAAATTTAATATGTATTGTTGTAATTATAAAAATATGCATTGGTTTTTAATGTTGATGATACTTATTTTGGATTGCAGGCCTCTCACTTGTTCCTGACACACAGATGGGCCGAAACTGTTCGAGCATTTGTGAACTTGGAGGGAGCTGGACTTGGTGGGAGGGCTATACTGTTTCAGTCTGGGCCTGACAATGCTTGGCTCTTCAAAGTAAGAAAACATTTTTCACACAATTGCTGGTGTCCCACAGGGATCTGTTCTGTCTCCAACATTATTTTAGTTCCACATTGATGAACTGTTATCGCTCGGGTACCAACGCTGCAGATGGTAGCATATTCCATAAAGGCTTTTATTTGACAAGTGTTCATAATAAGAATAAGAAGCATTATTTTAACAAAAAAAAATAAACAGAACATAACACTGATTGGCGATTTTAACTTGGATGTTTCTAACGAAAATAATAACAAAATAAAAACTGAATTTATCAATCTTATGACAGAAATGAATTTTAAATTATGTATAAAAAATTATACTAGAGAAATTACGGGTCAACGTCCATCATGTATTGATCACATTTGGTGCAACACTAAAAATACTGACAAATTCCTTACGATAATATTAAAAAATAATATTACTGATCATCACACTTGCATCTCTATACAACAACTTAATATTAATAAACACAAAATTTTAGAAAGCAATAATTTTACAAAAAAGTCACTCAACCATAATAAATTAAATATAAAAATAAGTGCGGAAACGTGGAAACCCGTATTAGAATCTACATGTGCTGAAACATGCGCAAATATTTTTAATAATATTCTTTACAATTATATTACAGCATCGACTGATATTAAAACTATACACATTAAAGCAAAATTCAAAAAAATAAAACCATGGATTTCACATGGCTTAGTCGTGTCTATTAGAAAAAAAGAAGAATTATATCGCCTGATAAAGAAATTTCCCTCAGATAAAAAAATATTTACATTCTACAAAAAATATAGGAACAAATTAACCTCTTTAATAAAAATAACTAAAGAAAACTATTTCAAAAATGAAATTGACCTGGCTAAACAAAATGTAAAACACGTTTGGAAAACAATAAATGAAATAAATAGTAGAAAAAACAAAAAAACTATAATTAAAAAAATTTATATTGGAAAACACTCTGTTGACGCCATAAGGGAACCAACAAAATGTGCTAATGCCTTTAATAAATATTTTGCTAAAGTCGGACAAAATTTAGCTACACGGATCGATGAAAATTATAAAGTAGATAATTTCGAGAAGGATTGTGTTAAACAAAATAACCTGTCAGCTTTCCAGCCAGTAACAACAAATGACATAAAAAATATTATTAATGAATTAAAAGGTGGATCTGCACCAGGATTTGATGGAGTTACAGTAGAAATATTGAAAAAATACAACAATTTTTTAAGCATTCCAATTGCACACATTATAAATATTAGTTTAAATAGTGGAATATTTCCTTCCATTTATAAAAAATCTATCGTAACACCCGTTTTCAAATCAGGCAGCCCTGAAGAAATATCAAATTATCGACCTATATCTCTTGTCTCAAACATTGCAAAAATTTTTGAAAAGATCGTAAAAAAGCAACTCATGTACTACATTGATAATAAAAAAATTCTTAGTCCTAGCCAATTTGGATTTAGAGAGAAACTAAGTACTCATGACGCTATTGCTGAACTCTCCTCAACTATATTTTCATTGATTTACGCAAGGCTTTTGATAGTATCTCCCACACAAAACTAATTAATAAATTAAATGATATCGGTATTATTGGTAAGGTTAGATATTGGCTAAAAAGTTATCTAACTCAAAGAAATCAAAAAGTAAAATTAAATAACTCACTAAGTGTAGATGAAACTTTAGAATTTGGAATTCCCCAGGGGACTGTTATTGGACCAATTTTATTTATAATATACGTAAACCAAATGTTTAAATTATCACTTAATGGTAAACTTATATCCTTTGCTGACGACACTGCAATAATTATCGAAAAAAAGACGTGGAACGATATTACCAATGCAGCCAATCAAGACATGAAGGTTCTAAAAAATTGGTTCGATAACAATTTACTATCACTTAACACAGAAAAAACTTATTACATTCCATTCTCTCTACAAGAAGATGTGCCAAATAATTTAATTAACATAACAATTCATTCCAAAAATTGTGCAAATGACGGTACATGTAATATGGACTGCGCTAAGCTGAATCATAAATCTAATGTAAAATATCTTGGAATCTTAATAGACAAAAATGTTAAATGGAAAGATCATATCAATCTCACTGTGGAAAGAATAAGAAAACTTATCTATGTTTTCTATAACATACGAAATATCTTAAACAAGAAAACTATCAAAATTGTCTATTATGCATTAATTCAGTCTTTATTACAGTACGGCATTATTGGGTGGGGAGGGGCCTTTAAGGCTTCCTTACAGCCCATAATTATAATTCAAAGAATAATTATAAAAACCATTCTTAGGAAACCATATGACTACCCTACTATACAGATATTTCGGGAATTTAATGTACCATCTGTTACAGAATTGTATAAGAGAAACGCCTTATGCCAAATTTATAAAGAATATTTTATTCAAAAAGTTCACCCCTCAGATAGCATAAGCAATAGATTTAAAACTAATGGCTTAATAGCCATCCCTATGCTTAGAACGACCACGGCTCAGCACCACTATTTGTATTTAGGTGTAAGATGGTACAATATATTATTATCCAATAACAAAATTAATATAACAGATACACTGAAATATGAATTATTCAAAAAACAAATTAAGTCCCTTAAATTGGATAATGACATATTGTACCCTTAATGTTTACCCTTTATGTAATTAATTAATTTACCCTTACTTAAACAGCAATATTTAATATTTAAAAAAATTGTATTGATATTGTCTAAATTGTGTACCTACCTAAGATATTTATTTCATTAGTTCTTTGAAAATTGTTTACATAATGAACATCATTATAATTTTTTTGCATGTAAAATACTCCTCCCATAAACACGAACTCCTAGAGCTCAACTTATGGAGTAGTAGAATAAAACATGAATTATTTTGTAATCTTGCATAATATATTATCATTGTAATGTATAAACAAAAATCTTGAAATAAATAAATAAATAAATAAATAAATAAATAAATAGTCACATTAAAACATATATTCTCGCAACTTTCAACTTGAATCAACTCAAAACAATTTAATATGCATTATGTCAATCTTTAATCGAGTACGGTATTATAGCCTGGGGAGGAGCTAACACTGCCCCCCCCCCATTGATCCGAGTTTTATATCTCAGATACTAAGTATAAAGATTATATTAAAACTACTGATCACAAGCAGTTCGGATGAAATCTTCAGGACAATCTGTGTCTTGGACATTATGCAGCTTTATTCCAAAAACATATTAACATACCTCTTCAAATACAGAACAACATTTTAAAATGTCCAAACTGCTTGATATACTAGAACCAAAGGGCATATAATCTCTTTATTACTTTTGCTAAAACAACTTTTGGCCAAAGAAATTTTAAATACTTTACAACAAAACCATACATTCAATGCGCTTCCACTGACCATTTGACAAAACACAATGTATCTTAAATATAAATCTGACACCAAGTCCTGGACTACCAGCCAACACACATCCAACATCAAAGATATTATCAAAACTAACTTATAGGCATGTATTTTTTCAATGATATGTTGATAATTGTCTTTAAATGTATGTAATATGGTGTTTTTATTATTGATATGTTGATAATTATTTTTAAATGTATGTAATATTGTGTTTTTATTATAATATTTATAATTTGTATTTTTATTGTATGTATTATTATTTTTTATTATAAACTGCTGATGTTTTAAAGCATCTGCTCACAACACAGGTTTTCCTAGTGAGACAGGCAATAGTTGATAGGACATGACAAATTTTAAGTCAAGATTTAATAAAGGTTTTTTTTTTTTTTACAGTGAATACCGCACAAGAATCTCAACTGCTCCCGTCTGGAGCCAGTGAGACTATGGCATCCCCAACTGGGGTATGTTGTGAGGCTTAAGGTAGTGGGGAGGGGAAGGAGGTGGGGAAGAGGAAGGTTGGGAAGTACCTGGCTATTCAGATCTGGTCACCAAACACGGCTAAAGCCATTTTCAAGCAACGTTTCAATTCTGAATGGTGGTCTTACACCAGGGCGATACTGATAGTATCTTCCACTCTGGAACATGCCGCAAATATACTATATATTATTTTAAATGAATTAATTGTGAAATAACACAAATTAATCAAATAAAATTTATTTGCGCATGCCGGGTTCGAACCATCGACCTCCGGATTGTGAGTCAAGAGTCTTACCCACTGGACTACGGAGGTCGTCAAAAATAATAAAAAAAAAATATTAAAAAAATAAATATTAAAAAAAAAAAAAATGTTTATTCTTCTAAGCTCGTAGTGTGATAGTTCATTTACAATTTTAAAAAAATGTTGTTTTTCACAGGTCTGCGCAAGTATATAATAAAATGACATGTTTGTTTCAGTACTACGCTCGTTCGGCGCCCCATCCCCACGGACTTATTTTTGGCGAGGAACTTTTTCAGAGTGGATTCATTCCTTCAGACTCGGATTTCAGAATATTTCGGGACTTCAAAAAGATTCCTGGTAAGATATTATTGTTTTAGCTTATTTTATACAAAAAAATAAAAGTCTCTAAATCAACCTGAACAAACTAACAATTACGTTATAAATATAATTTTTGTTTTTGAATGGCATCTGGTGACCACTTGTCTGACACGTGGTGCTAAATATAAGCGGGAAAGGCCCGAGCGAACGGGGATTTGAGAATGCAATTCTCAATAAAAGTTTTAAATGACAGTTCAGGCTACATAAAATGTAACTTTTATTGATAGGTAAAACTAACTCATTATGTTTTATTTTTACATTTATATGTAAATACATATTTTTTTAAAGTAAAAAATAGCAAATACGGACTCCCACAAAGGGGCGTGAATTCCATATAGGCATATAAACACTGCCTACCCTACCTTTCTCGCATAAAAATATAAATTTATTTTTAATTATTATAAAAAATCAATCTATCCTTTCAAAGGGTTTCTCTTTATTATCTACTTTATCAATGGCTAACAAAATACTATGCAAAAAAAAAAACATTGTTTTAATTCAACACAAAAAAATGTTTATATGTTTTATTTGCAATTCTCAATCAATTGTTTGTGTTAGTGTCAAAACAGGCCATGCCTTTGAGCACAAATCACAAATACAGCAATCAGTGCCACCTGTTGGTATCTCTCTTAGTTGGCACAATTTTACTAATAAGATAATTATCAATGTGGTATTTTTTTTTATATTGGTTAATATGCTATTTTCCCTACTGCGTACCACACTAGTATTATTTCATACAAGATGCTCTTCAAAAGTCCCATACAAAAATGTAAAATGTCCCGCCACCTCACAAAATATAATTGTCCCAACACTTTTTCTAAGCCGACATAGCTCAGTGGTTAAAGAACAGTTGATCGGATATCAGAAGGACGCGGGTTCAAGTCCCGTCTTTCTCGGGAGATTTTTTCAATGTAGATGAGTGTTTCAGGCTAATAATTATTGTTTATAATAATTGTTACTTTTTCTTTGCATTAGTAAAACAGATTTTGCATTGATAGAAAATTTTTGAATTGATACAAATTTTTATTTATTGCTCCATTTTTAAATACTTTGTGTGATTCAACATTTTTGTATTAGAAAATTTCTGGGGAATTTTTGTCACCCCTTTCAGAAGATTAGCTCCTTTTAGGCTCACACACGCCTCACATTTCACACCTCACCTCGTTTGAGGTGGAATACTGCAACACCTCACTTCAGCAATTGAGAGGAATCTCAAATAAACTCATTCTGAAATCGTGTCCTACACTAGTGTTGTATTATGGAAAACGAAAATACCAGCGACGGAATTTAAAATGCTAATGAGAAATGCCATAAACAAAGATATGTGACATAATTTTGAATAGCATCTGGTGCCCACTTGACAGACACAAGGTACCAAAAAAGAGCGGGGAAGGCCACACGAAAGAGGATTTGAGAATGCTTCTCTCTACAAAGGTTTTAAATGAGGTTAGGTACATAATATAAGTTTTATTGGTAGGTAAAACTATTTTATTTTGGAGCATTGTAAATGTAAACGATTTTCAGGTTTGGACTTTGCCTTTGGTCGCAACGGGCAGGTTTACCACACTGTGTATGACAAGGAGGCTTATATCACCCTGGGAAGCCATCAGCATTTGGGAGAAAATATCCTCGCTCTGGTCCGAGTCCTCGGATACGCTCCAGAAGTAGAAAATTTAGAGGTTACAATTTTTTTAATATTTTGGACTACGATACAAAATAACAAATAATGGAGATTTGTAATGAAACCAGTAAAAAATATATTTATTATATTTTATTTACATCTTAGATTTTACGTCTTGAATACTTCAACATTAAATACACTTAAAATTAGAAAGCAAATGATTGATGAAATTCTGAAATAAATGTTCCCAGTTCCTATTGTTAGCATGTTTCACCTGAACACATTTAAAACCAATCCCACCTATTTTAGCCCTCTCATCCAAATGTGTCAACTATAATATTATTAAAATATAATAAAATAGGGTATGCTGAAGTAGACTTTTTCGTCGATAATTTATACAAATTCAGAAAAAATGTCTTGCTACTGCTCAGAAATATGTAATCATTATTCTTCTTCGATGGCGCTACAGCCCATATCGAGCTTTGGCCTCCTGCAACAGTCGCCTCCAACTCCTCCTGTCCTCAGCGGCTGACTTCCAATTTGGTACCTGGAGAAGCTGTGCTGCATCCCCTCTTACTTCGTCTTCCCACCTCAGTCTGGGTCTTCCCACTTTTCTCTTTCCACCTGGGTGTCCAGTCAAAATTCTTTTTGGGACGCGTGTATCCGGCATTCTCTGTACATGCCCAGCCCATCTCAGCCTGAGGAGTCTCATATGTGCTGAGATGCTAGGGGCCTTATATATATCATGCAATTCTGTATTGTGCCGGATGCGCCACTGTTCACCCTCTTTCACGGGTCCACATATTCTTCTCAGCACTTTTCTTTCAAAAGTATCCAGCATTTCAGCCATCTTTAGCGTCAGTGTCAGCGCCTCACATCCATATGCCAATACAGTTCTAACAATGGTCTTATATATGGTTATTTTGATTTTTCTGTGGACACTACGTGACTTAAACACTGGCAGCAAAGATTCGCTCTAATGTAATCGCTTATAAATCATTGTTTTTTTTTCATTTTTTATTTTTTACACATATTTAAAAAAAAAAAAAACCTAAGGACATATATTTTTTTAATTTTATCTATTGTTGAATGATATAATGAATGAGAACATTTTGTCTGATCTCTTAACACTTTGTTATTATTTTTTTATTTTAACTTTATGAGTAAAACCTCAAATTGTAATATTTAAATAAATGAAGACAATATAAGCGAAACTCAATCGAAAATCTGGAAACAGAAAAATCAGAAAAACATATTGACACCTCTGGGACTCGAATACATACTGACACTTCTGAGGTGTCAATATGTTTTTCTGATTTTTCTGTTTCCAGATTTTCGATTGAGTTTCGCTTATATTGTCTTCATTTATTTAAACTTTGTTATTAATTCATATATTTTTATCACTTATTATTTTCTCTGTTTATCATTTTATTTTTAAATTTTATTATTTTGCTTTTACTTAACTGTTTTGCATGACCGATATTTGCGTGTGTTATTTTTATTAAATTGTGAAATTATTAACCCCGATACAGGCGAACCCTAGTGGGGTTAATAATTCCTCATTGTTCTCTGTCAGACTGGAGCCCAGTAATCTGTAGGTGAATTGATCGACTACTTCGTATGAGTAGTTGTCTTTAAATTGTGCACTACTTCTTCTTCTGTGTGAAGGGTTCCTGCTCTGTATCATCATTTTCGTTTTGTTAACATTAACCCGCAGTCCTACTTCCCGTGCCGCTGTTTCTAAAGGATCGAAGACCTCCTTAATGGCTGAAATTAATCTTCCGACTATCTTAATGTCATCCGCATATCCGACAACTTGGCTGCTCTTGAAACAAATATTGGAGCCAATGTCTATTAGCGTTTTTCTTATTACATGTTCGAGCACAATGTTGAAGAGAGTGGGAGCCAGACCGTCCCCCTGTTTTAGTCCCTGCGATACTGTGAATTCTTCCGACAATTCCCCATCTATTTTGACCTGACATCTTGAGTCTGACATTGTGGCTTTGATGAGCCTAACCAATTTAGGTGGAATCTGGAATTGAAGTAGTATGTCATATAGACACTCCCGATCTATGCAATCATATGCTTGCTTGAAATCTATGAATAGTTGGTGTATATCAAACTAGTTGATCAAACTTCAAAATAGTTGGTGTATATCAAACTCCCAGCACTTTGCCAAGATCTGCCTGACGGTGAACAGTTGGTCTGTTGTGGATCTACCAGTGCGGAAGCCTGCCTGATACTCTCCCAGTAGGTTTTCTGCGTACTTATCAATTCTTTGTTTAAGTATCATGGTGTAGATCTTATATGCTGTGCATAGAAGTGATATGCCTCTATGATTTTCGCATTTTGGCTTGTCACCTTTTTTATGAATTGGACATATTATGCTTATTTGCCATTCCTCTGGGATTTTTTCCAAGGTCCATATTTTTGTTATTAAGTTATGTAGCAGATTTCTCAGGTGCTCATTTCCATATTTGAACAACTCTGCCGGCAGGTTGTCTTTCCCAGGTGATTTGTTGTTTTTAAGTTTCTTTAGTGCAGCATTTATTTCTGGCATTGTTGGTGGATTCGCTGATTCTTCATTACTTGATTCAGTGGGGATGTTAGTAGGGTGGCTTCCCAGGTCGCTATTAAGGTTGAGAAGTTTATAGAAGTAATTTTTCCACACGGTTTTAAGTTCCTTATCGGATATAATTGAACCATCAACGTCTTTGCATAGTGTTGTATTCGGTTTGAAACCCTTCTTGAAGAAGTTTACTCCCCTATATGCTTCTCTGGTATTATTATTAACAAAGTCCTATTTCATTTTCAGCAGTATATCATTCAAGAATTTTCTTTTCTTTCCTCTTATCAGCTTATTTGTTTCTTTTCTCGCTTATTTGTACGCCTGTCTTTTGTTTCTTGTTGGCCTTTCCAAGTACTTCTTTCTAAGTGTATTCTTTTCAACTATCTTTCTTTCACACTCTTCATCAAACCAAGGGTTCCTGGGCTGTCTGGGCATGCTTCCGACACTTGATTCCACTGCTCTTACAATTGCTTCTTTTATATCATTCCAGTCTTTTTCAAGTGATTCTTGGGAGTTCTGCTCAGTGATCTGACCTGGTAGGCTATTTACAAGGGCGTTGTGATACTGCTCTTTGCCTTCTGGTGTTTTTAGAGCCTCGGTATTGATTTTTGGAATAGTTGGTGGTTTCCGTGTCCTATTGTTTGCGATTCGGCTCCTATAGGTGGCCACCACCATGTGGTGGTCTGAATCACAGTTGGCACCCCTATACAAGCTTACGTTTGTGATGCTCGTTACCCCCCTTCTTTCTATCAGGACATGATCAATTTGGTTATGATGTCTACCATCTGGCGATGTCTAGGTCCGTTTGTGTATGTCTTTTCTTGGAAATTGAGTCGAGGCCACAATTAGGTTTCTTGATTCTGCGAAATCAATCACTCGGGTTCCATTATTATTAGCGTCCTTGTGTAGACTGTTCATTCCTGTAATGTGTTGGAGCAGAGGATCCTGTCCTATCTTGGCGTTAAAGTCCCCAATTACCATCTTAATGTCGTTAGATGGTAATGTGTCGTAGACCTGTTCGAGTTTCTGATAGTACGTATCTTTCATTATGTCCTCTTTATCTTCCGTTTCAGCATGTACATTGATCAATGTTACATTGAAAAATTTCGTTTTTATACGTAGGCTGCACATTCTTTCGTTAATGGGTTTAAAGTCTAATATTTTTTTATTTTTTTTTAATGTTCTTGATTCAGTAAAGTTTATACATTACAGTAAATGGATAATTTTTTGGCCATCACACTAGGCACATACCCGTGTTGTAGTGGCCATCATTATTGCATCATTATTCAGCTAATTATATTATGTTTCACTTTTATCTCTCTTTCGGCCGCTGTTCCCAATCGTACTAATCAACTGCTAAGCCGAAACTAAGACTCAACACTGCTCAAATGCACAACTACGCTCTTTCCAACACACAAGCATCGCTTAATCCAAGGAAACCGGACACGTGGATTAAGCTCGACTGAGCAAAGCAAAGTTATAAAAAGTGTCAACAGAGTGACGCTAACGCCACGAGGTACCGGCGCGACGGCGGTAAATGTCAAGCTGACACTTTATTTTTAATATATTTTATGTTTGTATAATAAATATAAAATGGCAGATTATGGATAACAGTATTTAAAAGAAATTATGTGTGTTAATAATAAACAAAATAATTAACTCTTTAATATTAATTTAACATCAAAAGTTTCTGCTTTGATGCCATTTTATTATATATAAAAGTGGGCAGAATCATTTAAGATAATCAACGATAAAATATTTGGGAATAACTCGAATCGAGAGTTACCTTTAAAATACTTACAAGTCGCTTAGCTGATTGCAGACTCAGACTGGTTGATCGAAGAGTTGGGAACAGTGGTCATTTATGTGTTGTCTCTCTTTGTATTATTTGTTATTAATTTGAGTGAGTTTTTAATGTTATTTAATAAAATTGTATTGAATTTTATGTCCTTTTACTTAGCAGGTTTTTTGTAATTTAAATACCTATTTGTATATTAACTGAGTTTTTTAAAACTGAACAAGAAACAAGAAACAGAAACCAAGAACGAGTATAAATAAATAAATGAACTAAAATAAAAACATCTTCATCATTCTGCATACCAAGTTGAATAAAGTTTTAAATTGTTTTCATTATACTCATCGCGATGAAATTCCACCAAGTGTAGTTTAAAAAATAAATGTGCTAACAAAATATCTTTTACATTGCCACGTAGGTATTTATTTTCCATTTTCTAGGATCACAAGGAGGGGCAGATGGTGTACTTCGACTACCTGGGCTGGTTCATGGTCAGTTACTCCGAGGAAGCCGGGATCGCCATCAACGTCATCGTGTTCCTATTGACAATCATCAGTGTAGTGGTTTTCATTGGACGCTTGTCGCAGTGTAAGATATTTATTATGATTATAGACTTGGATTCTCCAATAATATGAAGATCGTATGAAAATGAACCAACTAACTAACAGGGGTAGGCAGAGAGGATGGACCGCCAAACAACTCGGTCTTGGCACACACTCTTTGCCTCATTCACATTCATACATCGTCTCATACATACACTTCTATTATTCTGACTTTTGACATGGCCCGCCTCAAGTATTTGATTCACTTGATGGTTCCATGTCTTCCTCGGGCTTCCCACATTTGCATTATATATTCTTCTTACACTATTTCTTCATTCATTCGCTCCACATGCTCAAACCATCTGAGGGTCCCTTTCTCAATCGTACTCATTACATCAGCCTTGCATTCTTTGCGGATCTCCACATTTCTCACACGATCATACATGATTTTACCACACACACTCCTCAGGGACCTCATTTCAACAGCATTCAGTCTGCTTTCATCCTTCCTATGCAGGTTCCATGCCTCAGTACCATGAATCAGGGTATGTACTAGCACTCCATTTTGTACTGCTAGCTTCGCTTCTTTTGGCAGTTTTTTATTAGTGCCAACTTGGGGTAAGAATAACCTCGTCGAATTTAATGTTTCAAAGACCCAATCATGTTTGATAATGTCTAAAAGGGATCGAAATGAAAATCTAGTCTCCTTCAACGGAAGCAATCTTCCGAACAGGACGTCCATCGATATGCTTGGTGTAACTCTAAGTGACCAGCTCAGGTACGGGGGCTCCATCGAAACCAGAGTTAAGTTAGCCTCTCAGAAACTGGGCGTACTGTACAGGGCCCGCAGATACTTTAATAGTACACAACTGCTAACCCTGTACAAATCGCAAGTGCGCCCCACGGTTGAATTTGGCAGCCACCTCTGGTCTGGATCTCCAAAATACCTAAAAAAAACCCTTGACTCTGTGCAGAAACGGGCGGTCCGTTTGATAGATTCTCCCATCTTAACAGACGGACTGCAATCTTTAGAGCACATGCGTCAAGTGGGAATGCTGTCCTTGTTCTACCGGTATTACAATGGAAGATGCTCCGAGGAACTAGCATCATTGATCCCCTCGGCACCGGTGCATAGTCGGGAAACACGCCAAACACGCGCCCAACATTTGTACACAGTTGACATTAGTCACATGAGAACGGGTCGTTTCTATGACTCGTTCTTGAGTTCAACGGCTCGGCTGTGGAACGATTTGCCGGCCTCTGTGTTTCCTCCCTCCTACAACATGGGTTTCTTCAAGACCCGTGTTCACTCCTTCCTTTCCTCAAAAAGACCCTCCACACAGCATCTTCAAAGATGACGTAGGCCCTGAGGGAAGTTATTTTCCTCAGGGCCTCCTGTGTGGAGTTAATGTAAAAAAATAAGTAAATAAAAGCATTCAGTCCTCCATTAATGGAGTTACCTGCATTTACCCTTCTTTCAATATCTCTATCGGCCTTCCCATCTCTCGTAAACATACTACCTAGATACACAAACTCATCCACCTGCTCCAAGTTTTCATCACTAACCAAAATAATATTTTTTTTTATTTTTTAGGGCAATGGCTGCCACAAAGCATGGGAAAAATGGGAGAGATCTGGGATAAGAAATTCAAATCCAAAGATTCTAACAATGACTCAGACTACTCGGACGTTGACCAAACGAAGGGAAGCTCCTATCCTGGTGACCAAGGTAATTATTGTGATTTCTACAAAACACCTTGTTAAAATTGTTCACTGAATAAAATATTCATCGGTTTGTTCAATCATCAATTCTCCAATAAGAAATAGATTGTATCGTGACGTATGTTCCCAAACACATTAAAGCTGCAGCTCTTTTAAAACATAAGATACTCTATTTAGTTCTGTTTCCTCCAAAGGAAAGAAGTCATCATTTTCTTGCATCTCTCTCACACACCGCACCGTGACATCTTCAAAGACCCCTACAATACTACTTACTATAAAGATAATTTTGAAAGTATGGAATCTAGTTACAAGGATAATATTGAAGTGCGAGTGAATTCCAGCAATTCAAAAAGTCAAATGTCAAAGCTCTGATGGTTTTGCTCTTATTCTGAAACACATAATGCTGCAGATCTTTCTTACACATTAAATTACAACAGTCGAAAACGAGACAAACTGTGAACGCATATCTGTACTCGTCTCAAAGGAAACATACAATAATTATCATACATCTCCCTCACACGTACAAAGAAAATGAAACACAATTCCCGTCGAAAAAAGGATAAATATGCAGTTAGTCAAACTCGCACTTCATCATAATTTTAAAAAACATCCCAGGTTTTGAATGGTTTGTTTGGCAAAGCAGGGTTTGTCTAGCGGGTTTGTGTAATTATTCTAATACATTTCTTTCCATGTTCTACTGTTATAAATACAGGTACAAACTTGTCAATAATGCATTCACTTTGTTTTACGCAAAAATATTTTTTCTATGATTGGCAGCATTGTCCATGAAATGTTAAAATAAAAACGATGAATAAAGAATAGCATTACTGCGTGAGTGAATTAATTTAAAAAAAATTAAAATGTTAAATGCATATTTTTTGCATGTTTTTTGGTCTCCCCTGACATAAATACTCTCTTTTCGTAATAATAAAGCTAAATCTAACTGTTTGAATAAAAAATATTCCGTATTAACGAGTAAGCGGTTTAATGCCTAAATAATGAAAAAAGTAGTACCTTGGAGGAAACAGCCACACATATGTTGTGTGTCCCATCATTAGTTAATGTGTAAGAAAGAGCTGTAGCATTATAGCGACAAGGAATGTATGGTTATTGCCTTATTACTATGAATCATCACAGCAATTATAAAAGCGCTCAATATAGTTTCTGAATTAGATTTTTTAATAATTGTGTAACCTTATATATCTAAGATTCTAAATTATACTGTCCAAGGAAACAGACCATCAAACATTCCGACAATAAAAAAAGTAACTATATAATGTAAAATAAATCACACATAGACAGAAATAACTATTCACATACAACCTAACCCATATAAAACAAATGAAAATAATGGAATCCTGTCAAATTTAACCTATAAATGATTAGGCAGAATTTATTTCATTACTCCATCTCCAACATTTATAAAATAACTCTCTTTAAAAGATTTACCACCCTTCCAATCACCCTTCTGTTTTAATTCTATTCATAATATGTATTTTACCTGAAATATCCTTGTAACTACTATATACATTTATGTACGCCTGTCTCGACACAGGTATACCCTAGTGAGACAGGCATACAAATAAAACCATTGTAAATATATTTTATTATAGATAAATAAATAAATAAATAAAAAATAATAATAAAATGATAATAATATATTGAACGAAATTTGCAAGATTATAACTTAAAATTACATATTCAGTGTTAATGTTTACAGTGGTTTAAAATTACATAAGTACAAAAGGATATCAACAGAAAAAAATATAAATATGAACAGTAGATAAATGAAGAATAGAAAATAGTTTTAAATTTAGGTTTTTCAGTAATCCTCCTCACTAGGCTAGCCTGTGTTAAGGCAGTAATTTTTATTTATTATTTTTTTTACATTAACTCCATACAGGAGGCCCCGAGGAAAATAATTTCCCTCGAGGCCTATGTCATCTGGGATGCTGTGTGGAGGGTCTTTTTGAGGAGAGGAAGGAATGGACATTGGTCTTGAAGAGACCCATGTTGTAGGAAGGAGGAAACACAGAGGCCGGCAAATCATTCCACAGCCGAGCTGTTTTTTTTTTTTTCATAAGTTTTTACTCCAGTAAAAAAGAAAATAACATTTTCACTTACTTAACTAGAATATTGAATTATGTACTTTTTACATTATATAACATAGTTTTTACATTACATAGTTTTTACATTTCATAACCTTAGATTACATTAGATTGCAATACTAACATTTACATGATATTATATTACCATACGATAATATTCACTATCACTATTTTGTTTTTTGTGAATAAACATGAACAATTTTTTTTTTAATTTGCACACACTTTTTTCGTTTTTGATATCATCTGGAAGGCAATTATATAAATTGCCCCCCTCGTAACTAATTGATTGTTTACCGTAGTTAGAATGAATGGTGTTTAAACGTATGTTATCGTGTTGTCGTGTAAAATGTTTGTGTACTTGGGACGTTTTAATGAATTCTGTGTTTGTATGTATGAGTTTATTATTTATTTTGTATGTATGAGTTTATTATTTATTTTGTATATAAGGACACATATATTGTACTCGTATAGTTTTCTTAATGTAAGCAGTTTTTTTTCCAAATATAATTTTTTTGTGGATGTTTTGGATTCGTAGTGAAATAATTTTTTGATTATCTTATTTTGAATTACCTGTAATTCATTGATGTATGTTTCATACGCATTTCCCCAGATTTCAATCAGGTAATTTAGGTGTGAGTGTACGAGACTATAGTATAAACTTTTTTTTAATCTAATTGGTAATAGATTGATAACCTGCTAAAAACGCTAATTAAGGGTGTGATTTTATCTTTTACATTTTGAATGTGCTGTTTAAGTTAAATGCTTATCGATGCATAGCCCAAGATATTTTTCCTGTTTCAGGATTTGCAAATCGTTATTTTCAATTTTTAATGGTACATGTGAAGGAATTATTTTACGGTTTGAACTTAAAATCATGTATCCTGTTTTTTTTTATATTCATTGTTAGGATATTTGATTGGAGCCAACCGCAAATTCTTTCTAGGTCACTTTGTGCATTTTCTAGTAGTATATTTAGATCTTTACCCCAGTAGAATATTGAAGTATCATCTGCATATAAGAAAATTTCACCGTTTAATTTTTGCGAAATATCATTGATATAAATTTGGAACAGTAGTGGCCCTAGTATGGATCCTTGCGGAACTCCATAGTTTATTGGAAGGTGCTTACTATTTTGATTGTTAATGCTTACGAATTGCTTTCTATTGCTAAGATATGATTTGAATAGATTAAGAGCAGGACCAACTACACCAAGTTTCTCGAGTTTTTAATGAATTAACGTGGGTTAGAATTAATTTTATTAGGCAAGAATAATCCGTTTCCTGCCTATTTGCGCCGATATACGGCTGTCAAAAAAACCATTGACAATAATCAAATTAGTAATCAGTACCTGAATAAATTTTTTGAAAATATTTAATATTTACATAACAAGACTCTACTGATCTGATCTCTACTTTAAGTATTCAGTATCTTCACTGACACTCTATTCTTGAATTACATCCCCCAAAAGAGAATGTGGTGTGGTTACTAAAAATTGTGCAAAATAAATATTGAAAAGTTTTTATTATTTCCATTTTATCCACATTCAGGTGGTGACTCAAAGGAAATCAGGAACGGGATGTCACCAGTGGAAAACGGAAGCGGAGACAATGAACTAGAACCGACCTTGCAGAGTGAATTCATCAAAAATCCCTGTAAAATTTTTCAAATTATTTAGTCATTTTCTATAATCTATTGTCATCTATTGTCTTTTAATGTATTTTGTAACTTATTTTCTTTCATCACCTGATTTTATTTTCAGCTTAATGGAACTTGTATTTAGCAATTCTTTTTATGCAACAAGTACATCCATTGTCTTTCTTTTCTCTTCTTCTCATTTAAAACTTCTTTATTTTTCTTCTAGTTGTACATTTTCTGCTTTGGGTTTAATTCATTCAATTCAAGGGTCAATTGGGAGGCGGATATTGGTACCGCCGTCCCAGGACCCATTTATTGGATAGCGAACACGTCTGTCATAGGTCACCCCAAGTAGTTCGCGACTTAGCAGAGGTGCTCGGGCTCATGGGATGAGATTTGTTCAGATCTTGACAGCTTATGTGCCACCAACTGCTTTGCAAGCTGGATCACGAGAGACTGGTTGAGGAAGACCTTTTGACTTCTCAAGCAGGACTAGGAACATCGCCTTGTGCCAAGGTTTTCTGGACACATTGGCCCCCCGATTCCGACCCACCCCTCATGTCTTTTTCCTTCCCAGAACTTTCTCTCCTTCCTTTCTTAAAAAGGCCCTCCACACATCATCCCGAAAGATGACATATACCCTGAGGGAAATTATTTTCCTCAGGGCCTCCTGAATGGAGCTAATACCCTCCTGTACGGGTCTTTAACTTGTTATTTCCATGATTCACAAAATTTTGATGAATGTTCAACGGAATATTTGCATCTGAAATAATAAAATAGTAATTGAAGTTTGATAATATCCAGGGGCCGCATGGAAAGAGATGTCCTTTGCATTTGGTGCCCGACTGATGGGGATGCTGTCCGGAGTGCTGGGAGCAGTTATAATGGCAGCCTTCATCGACGGGGTGGCAACCCTGGCCATGCCGTGGTACTCCAACGTGTGGACGATATTCCCGCTGTTTTGGTGCCCCTGCCTTTTTGGCTACGGATTGGTCCCTATGGCTGTGGATTGGTGGAGAAGTAAGAAGGTACTATGTGTAATGATATAGAAGGCGGTGGCCTATTTATTCAAGTAAATGACATTGTGTACTATTATTTAACCCTTTTTAGACAAGTGTCGTGTATACATGCCAACCGATCGCGTGCCAAAAAGACGAGCGTCATCTATACATGACGCATATGTGTGAGAATTTTAAATACCAGTCCACGGGTATCGCAAATTCTTTAAGGACATTGTCTTTAAAAGATTAAAGTATTTGCTGGTCCTGTACAGTATGCCCAGTTTCTGAGAGACTAACTCGACTATCTGCCTTCGATGGAGCTCCAATGCCTAAGCTGGTCACTTAGAGTTACACCAAGCATATAAATGGAAGGCATATTGGGAATATAGCCTCTGTTCGAGGAGACTAGATTGCCATTTCAATCTAGATTAATTATAACCAGATTATTCTTACCCCGAGAGGAAACCCTCTTGAGGTAGCCGTCCATTCTCTGTTTCAAAGCCCTCCAAGCTCTTGGAGTTTATTTATTCTTTGGAGGCTTGTCGAACAAAAAGCTATCACGGACTGAATTGTCATCCGCTTAACAATGAATTGGTGCACACAACCAAAAGTCATTGATGTGCAAAAATCGGTGACAGAACCTATCTCCATGAGCAGGGCCATATTATCCATAAGGCAGTGTAGGCCTAGGGGCCCCGGCATGTTTAATCCAACCCTGGTAGGGCCGTATTGTCCATAAGGTAGTGAAGGCTACTGCCTAGGGGCCATGCATCCCCATTGGCCCCCATGGTTAAGGGGCCCCCACATGTTTAATCCGGCCCTGTCCGTGAGTCACCAGCATTTACTGAATGTGAAGAAGAGGTGAAAACACAAGGATGCAAAAAGTTCGTAATAAGGCAGTTTGTTGACAAGTCCTCGGTGCTAAACCGGTCAAAGCCCTTCTCACCATAATGTTCCAGGTACCCCGCCCAAACACATGCAAGAAGCAAGAAGACCACTGCACAAGGGAATCCGCCAGAATCTATTTTGAACCCAGCTAGTAAAGTAGTTTAAGTTGAAGTTGTTTCCAGCACGGCCTGTCACTGTCCATGACCGCCCAGCTGCACCTGGTGGCCGCGCAGATCCCCTGGGCCCTCATTTTGATCATCATGACTGGCCTCGGCATTAGGTCTGCCGCTATTGTCATGTTTCCAGTCCTGTTTTCGAGTGTGGCTTTACTCCTCATACACTTGACTCCGTTGTATCGCACAGGTAACTAACCAAATATAATGACTGTGTCTTTAATAATTAACATTCCTGGTTTTTAAGAGCTAATCTCACTTGTAGTTTTATTCTATAGTTCACACATGGACATGGGTGTACCTGGTAATCCACATCCCGTCAGTCATCTTCCAGATGTACGTAGCCCTGCTGGTCTATACGGTGTTCCTGCCTGTCGTGGGGCGTTCTGGCACTATCAATGGAGATCTGTACATTGCCGTGGTCACCTCAATTATCACTTTATATGTGATGAACTCTATGGTAGGTTCCAAATACATTTATAAATGATGTGGAAGTTTTGGAGCAGGATGCTGTCCAGGAATTTTCATTTTTGCAGTCCAATGTCGACGTATACCACAATGTGCAGAACTGCACATTGCTGTATACGTCGCTGGCACAAGCCAAAAGTTGGTTACAATAGTTATCGCCAATTATTCTATTTACCGAGATACTGCAGCAGTGCAGCACTATGGAAGTGTTCCTCCAGGAAGCAGCACTATGGAAATGTTCCTGGAGGAACACTTCAATAGTGCTTGATTGTGCACACTTTCAGAGCACTTGGGAAGTTTATGGTGCAGACTACGCCAATTGAAGAAAACAATCATCACTGTCATGGTTGCCTGGATGGAGTCCTCCCTGATGGCCCTCTGGAGACGGGAGATGGTTATATATACTCCATAAACGGCTGCTTGCATTCATTTTTGTTTAATTAATGTAGACAATATTAGCGAAACTCAATCGAAAATAAGATACGGTCACATCTGGGCCTTCCCAGGACCTATCACTTGCTGGGTCAGTGCTTTACCAACTGAGCTACGTTAAGAAAATATTGGTAGCTCTTGGTAAAAGAATGATACAGTTAAATATGACCGAATCGGATAGGGACACATTAGCTCAGTGGTAAAGCACTGATCCGGTCGTAGGTCCTGGGTTCGAGTCCCACAAGTGACGATTTTTTGATTTTTCTGTTTCAGATTTTCCATTGTTGGCTAATTTTGTCTTCATTAATTTGAGGTTTTACTCATTAGTTAAAAATAAATACATTTCTGTGTTCAATATTTTTCAGTTTCATTTTTCATATTTTTAGTGCTGATTCGTTTTTATTTTACGCATGTATTGTTTTTTAGTTGCTGTTTCTTATAATTTGTCTAATTTCTTTCTTTTATTTTGAAATATGGAATATATAATATACCCTGCATACATTCTAAAATAAATAATAATTATTATTATAAAGAGAAGTGGTGTGATGTCCCCAGGTACCTTTCCTCAGCCTAATGAGACGGCCTGCCCTGGTGTTGGGTATATTGCTGGGCTGCGGCCTGCTCATGTTGCCCATATCCCTGGCCACCGACGTGGGGCACCCCTATAAGGCGGGGCCGGAGAACCCTGCCCCTCAGAGATACTGGATAATGGTTGGTATTGCTTTTTGATAAAGCTAAAAAAGCTAAACAAACTTTTGTGTTTGTGTTAGGTTTATGTGTGTATATATTTATTGTGTTATGGGACTTCAGTGTGTTTTTTTTCTATCCTACCTGGTTACCAATTTCTCCTTTTTGAATGTTAGTATTAAAAGTAATTTAGAACATTTAATGAAAACAACATATTTACTCAATATTTTACAGACATTTTTTTGGGTTTTGCTCTTAAACAAACAATTCATACATTTTACAGACGTTAAGCTCACTCTACAAATGTTTTTTCTGGATCTATGAGATTTGAGATCTATGATCTCAAATCTTATTAACATCAATCTTACATACTGCAGAATTCTTCCCTTCTTGGTAAATTTTTCCTCAATACATTTTGGGAGGCGGTATGGGAGGCACTCCTCATACCTATTTCCTTCTCAGAACTTCCTCTCCTTCATTTCCTTGAAAAAATTCTCCACACAGCATCATCTAAGATGACATAAGCCCCGAGGGAAATTATTTTCATCAAGGCCTCCTACGTTGAGTTAATGAAAAAAAATAAAACTACCCTTTACTAATAAATGTGTTTTAAATTTTTGACAAGAACTGTAAAATCTAAAACAAATTTAATTACTAAGGCCGTTATAATTTTTGTTTATTCCGTAATCTGTTTTTAATTATACAACACTGTTTTTATAAAGTGCATTAAATTCCCATACATGATATATAGCCATATTAATTTCCATTTGTTATTATTGAAGCACTCCGATCGTAAATTCTATGACGAGAATGCCTCACTGAAGAGGCACGACACCGGCTACTTTGTGTTGAACCAGGACCGGAATAGCCCTCGCACCATCCCTCTGGGAAACAGGTCCATCTCCACTTTCGGCAAGGATTGCGATAATGAACTGTACTGCGGACTGCCGTTGTACAGGGGAAGGATGGTTCCATTGAGGTAATGTTTACTTATATTTACTTGGGGGGCATATATTAATTACATGAGCTCAAAAGGGGGAGGGGGGGGGGGGGTTCCAGCAAAATCTCACGAAAAGAATATATGAAGTGGCCCAAATTTATCTCACCAAGGGGGGTTGGGGTCTAGATTGGGAGAAAAACTGCTCACGTAATTGATGTATGCCCCCTTAGTGATGTTGATTTTACATAAACAAGTTATCTGTGTAGCACTGAATATGCACTCAAACATCTCACGATTTGATATCTTTGATTTTCAGATTGTAAAAATTGTTCATTTTCTGAAAGAAGTTGTGAATATTGTTGATAAAATGTTCTTAATAATAAGTTGGTATGAATATCAAAGGAATTTATATGCAGTCTCGATTTTTGTGAACTTAAGCACTGGTACATACAATAAAGAGAGAAGCAGATTTTTCCTTGATGCATTTGAATGAAAATATGTTTTATTCATTTGTTATTCGACGGTACATCCTCTCTGCACATCCCTAAATTAATCATTATCCCTAACTTAGTTATCTTTTGTGGAATTAGGTATAACATATTTCCTTAAAGCAACTGCATATTGTATATAAGTACGCCGGGGGACGAATTGTCGGCAGATCAACTGTCATGTAACCGTTTTGAAGGGGAATAGTTACACTACTTATTATTTCTGTTTAGTTTCATATTAGTTTATTTGATTTACCAGATAGTTAGTTATTTTGTTCATTTATTTAAAAATACAAACTGGCGCCCAGGTAAGTTTCATAACATGATCTTTATTCCAAACATTCCATTAGGTTATCAATATTTTTTTTATCTAAAAAAACTATGTCTGACTTATTTAACTTGTTTCAAATTATGTCATCATTTAGTTTCTTTTAGGCTAAATACACCCTGAGTTAAATCTTACTAATATTAAAAACGTGAAAGTTTGTATGGATGTATGTGTGATTGTTATTCTTTCACACAAAAACTACTGAATGAATTTTAATGAAACTTTACAGTAATATAGCTCATACATCAGAATAACATATAGGCTATATAATAATGGAAAGCTCTGGCGTTTTGTATAAATGAAAATATTTCAAATGTTTTAGCGGCAGGGAAGAAAGGGGAAGGGAAACAGGGGAGTTTGGGAGGTGGGGTTCATGGAGAGGGAAGAGACGAGGGAGGGGGAAGGCAGGGAAGTTGGAAGGGAATGGGGATGCATGGGAAAGGACATGCAGGGAGAATCAATTTATTTCTTTGAATGGCATTGCAACGCTTGTTGGGGACCAGCTAGTTTTATATAAATAAGATATTTTTAACCAAAAGTAGAGAACATCCTTTCCGGAGACCAGTTTGGCTTTAGAAGAGGTGTAGGAACCAGAGAAGCAATATTGTCGCTACGAATACTACTAGAAAAAAGAATAAAAAGAAACCAAAACACATTCATCGCATTCATAGACCTGGAGAAGGCTTTCGACAAAGTAGAATGGAAAAGACTCTTCGAGATTCTGAAGAGAATTGACATCAAATATAGAGATAGACGAATAATCCAGGCGCTATACAAGAATGAGGCCGCTATAATTAGATGTGACAATGATACAAAAGAAGCCAGTATAAGACAAGGGGTGAGACAGGGATGCTCTCTGTTCTTTTTAACGCTTATATACAAAGTGCGATTGACGACTTGAGAGAGAGAATGAGTCACAGAAAAGGTGTAAAGATACACGGGCAAAAGGTGGATATGATAAGGTTTGCAGACGATATTGCTATGGTTGCTGAAAGCGAAGAAGAACTCCAAGAGGCCTTAACAATCATGCAAAGCATTCTTCAAAACAATTACAACATGAAGATAAATAAAGACAAAACAAAGCTGCTGACTGTAGGCCGAACGCAACATCAGATGAGAGTAGAGATGTCAGGAGTTCCACTAAAGAACACCAAGGAGTTTTTCTACCTCGGGAGCAAAATAACATGGGACGGTCGGTCTAAGAGCGAGGTCGACAGCCGTATACACCAGGCTAGGCTTGCATTCAATAAAAGGTCGAAAATAATAGAATTGAATAATATAGACCTGAAACTGAGAATACTCCTCATCAAGACCTATGTATGGAGTATCTTGATGTACGGCTGCGAAACATGGTGCCTATCCGAAAGAGATAAAAGGAGACTAGAGGCTTTTGAGATGTGGTCCTATAGAAGACTATTAGGAATTTCCTGGAGAGACCACATTACAAATGAAGAGGTTCTCCAAAGAATCGAAGGAGGAAGGCACCTGCTCAGGACCTTGTCCGAAAGGCGCGCAAGATGGATTGGCCATGTAATAAGACAAGAAAGCCTCTTGCATGCCATAATGGAGGGTATGACCGAGGGGACAAACGCTAGGGGACGCCCACGCCCAGAGTACCTGGAGGACCTGCTGGTGGACGTAGCGTGCTTATCATATGCAGACTTCAAAAGAGCCGCACAAGACAGGGAATAGTGGAAGAAACGAATAGATGACATTGCTGCAAACCAATCCCAGGATTGAAACCAGAGAGAGAGAAGATATTAGAGTCCATGTTCTTTTTTTAATGAATAATATAATATTATTTTGTTTTGTGATATTTCTTTTATTTATCAACATATCTATTAGAAGTCTAGTATCAAGTATTACATTAGTTTTTAATATAGTTAAAAGTATTACATGATATAATATACCTACTTCCCTTGAATACTTAGCCTGTCGTCCCAATAGATCAGTGTCGGTACCGAATCGACAACTGGAAAAACTGCGCATTCTCTCGATAGAAAAAAATTACAAAGTGTGCACTGAAAATTACAAAAAATACATCAGGTTCTGTTATTTGACAAGTTTACAGTTACGAAAAAATCACAGTATTTCATTAAATGCTACTTTATAGTTTTGTCTAGAGATTTTTTCTGTCTGGAGATTTTAAATAAGTCATTATTTAATGTAAATAGAATCGTTTTTTAATGTTGACGCACTCCCTCTAACATTCTCATTTAAGAAAGTTCCATGACATTTCAACACACACCTTTGAAATATGATATAAAGTCATTAAAAGTTATGAAAAAAGAATAGCCCATAATCTAACCTATTTAACCCTTTTTAGACAAGCGTCATGCGTACATGCCAACCGATATCGTGCCAAAAAGACGAGCGTCATCTATACGTGACTCATATGTGTGAGAATTTGAAATACCTGTCCATGGGTATCGCAAATTCTTTAACGACATAGTCTTTCAAAGGTTAACCTAGTTTTTTTCATCACATTTCAAGACTTTATATCTCTTTTCAAAGGTGTGTCGATATGTTGAGTTCTCTGGTCACCGAATTTACATATCTCCACTTCAAACCATTTTCTTCTTCTTTATGAATGGTTACTACAGAGACTTGAAAAGATCAAACAGCAAAGATGATTATGAAAGGAGGTAAAAAATGTTACGATGTAGGTAAAAAGTAATATTATGTATTTAAAAAATGGTTTCTTTTGGAATAGCCGAACTAGTAGCTGGATTCCTTCTGGCCCACCAGTTCTTCCAACGCCGACAGATTTTATCCTGAATGACCGCAGCTGCCCAACACCTACGCAATGCACCATGGACTTTCGAATCACAGGTAGATCTCAAATTATTTATTTATTTAAGTTTTTATTCCAGCAGGGCTGGGAGGATAGTGCAACTCCAGTCTGCCATATTAAATAAACTATAGTACAATATATTTTACAGAGCAAATAAAAATCTAAAAGAAATAAAATATTAGGTACCTAACGAAAACAAAAAATGAAAATAAAATTCGAACATAAATAATAATAATAAAAATTAATCACAAAATTAAAAAAACAAAATAAAATTAAACAGAAATTAATAATCATAAATTATTTAGTTTACCCAAATTAAGAACTCAATAACCTATTTTGTGCATGAAAATAGTTGTTTCTTATAGTAATCGTTGAAATGAAGTGTAATTCCCATAATCCATGCTTAAAGTGTGGCGGTTAGTGGAATAATTAATGCATTTCGTCCCCAAATATTCAATTATTCTGTATGTGTATACTCCCTCAATAGATTGGTTTTTAATTTGGACAAACTAAGTAATTCACGGGAACTTAGATTGAAATGAAACTTCGCAAATGTCAAATCCGTGCTATACAACTTTAAATGTACATTAGATGAATAAATAATAATGGATACTTACAAAATTTCGTGTTTTAAACTAGTTGAAAAAGCAATTGCAAGCCATTCACACAAATTTGACAGGCGATTACGTATGGAATTGATTCCGTATCCACAAAAGATACCGAATCGCTCTTCTGAGGGGTTAAATAATCTTTTTTGCCTACTCTGCACCCGTTCTTGAAGCTACAACTCTGGGTTTACTCGTCTGTCAGCGAGAAGTAAATTTAATAGTATAGGTACTGTGTGTTTTTAGGACCAATCCGATTGACCATCACCTTCGCGCCCCGTGACGGAGTGATGGTGGATGGCTGGAGTCTGCCCACGCCGCCTGTGGCCGCTTCCCAATGGAAGGGCCGGCCAACCTACTTTCTACACATTGTGAGGACAGACATCAAAAAAGATTTCTTCCTCTCTATTCACTTCAAGGTGAGCTGTATTTCGGTGAAATAAATATTTTTTATTCAACTTTTGTTCTTTTTTTCGTTATTTGTTTATGGGGTATTACTCCATGTTGTGCTACATTATAGTGTCCATCATCAGGGCAGATGTGGACATGATGGACACTGTAACGCTGTCCAAAACGTTGCCTAAAGAAGGAGGTAGCGCAACACGGCATAATACCCCAAAAACAAATAATGAAAATACTTTTGGTTGTGAAATCTAAAAACGTATCTTACTTTTGTTCTCTCTTTTCTCCAGAAAAAGTAGGTTTCACAAAACAAATCCAGTGCAGTCAATGTTCGCTGTGCAATTGGGCACAAAGACTTCTATTTTTGTGATGATGAATTCAATTTGGGAGGTGGGAATGGGCACTGCCGCTCTGGGAACCATTTATTGGATAACCAACACCTCTGCCATGGGTCACCCCAAGTGATTCGCTAAGTTTGGTGACTAAGCAGGTGTTCCCGGATTCATGGAGTGAGGTTTGTACAGGTCTTGGCGGCCGGTGTGTCTTCCCACCTCCTGGTTAAGTTTAAGGTCTTCTCCAGCCAGAATCTCTTGACCCACCGCGTTGCACCGCAGTTGCAGGGATGGATTATTCATACGTTCATCACTCCTGGAAACACTGACCCCAGATTCCTACCCACTCCTCATATATATTTCCTTCCCAGAGCTTCCTCTCCTTTTTTTCCTTAAAAAAACCCTCCATACAGCATCCCTAAGATGATATAGGCACTGAGAGAATTTACTTTCATCAGAGCCTCCTGCGTGGAGCTAATGTAAACAAAAAAAAACCAGCTTCCCGGTGATCGATTGACTCCCGATGTAGTCGATTGGCTAAAATATGACCTTCACTAACATTCCTCTGTGAAATAGTCGTATGCCCCGAATTGGAGAAGTCCGCTTCGGGCGCCACCTTGCTAAACCGCTGTGCTGATAATACCTAACACAGCGCGCTTAAGGTTTTTACTAGCGCCAGGCGTCGTTTGGCTCTTTACAATAATGTTTCTGTCTTTCAAGCTTAATCCACTAACTAAATTATAATGTAACTATGGATCTGTGAACAACAATTCCTTTGTAATGTTGATTATTCCCAGTAGCAGCTCGTAACGCTCGTGTGAACTCTGGCGGAATAAAAAGGTACTATTCAACACGGCTACCATCTTGACAGGATTGATCATACAAGGAACACACAAACAAATTTACAGACAGATGAAATTTATTTATTTTATGTTATGGAAATATACGTTGGTTACAGAGAGAAATATTTCATGGTGGGCACTTATGATATGTTTCTTGGTGGTGTCTTATTTGTGGTATGTGTATTCGGTAATTACCGGGTGATGTGCGTAGTGTGTAGGTGTGCGTATGTGTGGGTATGTTTGTAGGTGAGAGAATTGGTGATCTGTGAAGGGATATGTATTGACAAGGGCGGAGGATCCAGGATTTTTTTCTGGGGGGGCACAAGGGGCGGACGGGAAAAAAATCAACAATTACTGTTAGAAATAAACTTGAAGTATGATACTTCAAGTTTATTTCTACAAGTGCAAGTATGTATAGGAAGGTTTATGAAAGTATCAAAACAATTGAAAAATTAAATGTTTAATAAAGACAGTTTTAGCTTCTAAGTATGTACTGTGATGGAATCTCAACAGTACACAAAAATACGTGCCCCCGTGCCCCCCCCTAAATCCGCCCTTGCGCATTGAACAATTTTTTATCATTGTCATGATGCTCCTTTTAAATTTGGGCAATGAATCTTAGAAAATGTCGATGTTAGAGTTTAGGCAAATAATTGAATGTATGAAGAGCATGGTTAATTGGAAAAAAATTTGTTGCGGTATTTCTTTTGTAAAGCGTGTGGAACAGTGCTGTACGGCATGTATGTCTTAAATAGGGTGTGACAATTTCAACTTATGAATTCTGCATTTAAACTTATTTTCCTAAAAATGGTTATTAGCCCGCTAAAATGCATTGAAAATCAGAAAACAAAACCAAAATTTTTTTTTTTTTAATATTTAATTTTTTTTTTTTTTCAATAATTTAACCTTTTAACGTTTGTTTGTTATTAAAAATGCGTGTAGCTGACAAAAATGAGAAAAAAAATCTAGTTTTCGGAATTCAAGTAAGTTAACAAGAATACTGATTTTATCCAGAAGAAGTGTTATTTTCCCCTTTTATATTTTTAACAAACACATCACACTTGTTTGAAAAAAAATTTTTTTTTGCTTTCTTTATACTGCAGTTATGGAATAAAAATTAACTTTGGTACAAAATATATAACATGGACCCTTTGTGTTATTTTTTTTTCAAATCACAAAATCTATTTTTTTTTCAAAACTTCCGGCCATTTTAGCGGGCTAATAGTGAACAAAAATTTAATTTATTTTTACGTTTTCGAATAGCTACAGATCATACGAAACTTTTGAGACCCCGGGCGTTTAAAAATAAGGCCATTTTTCTTTCATTCTACGGAGAGCGACACAAGCTAGTCTTAAACGAATATTGAAAACAATTAAGAATAGTCGTTCGATACAGTCGATTTTATTATTTAAAATTCTGTGTATAAATTTTAAATCAGCTACTGCCGCTAAAGTAAATGCAAGTGAAGACACCGTTACGCTCAGTCAATAAATTATTTTTATTATTATTGTTGAACCATTTTCATACCACGTTATCAGTAGTCCTTTTTATATCTTGATCCCGAATTTATAAGATTAGTACTTTACTTTATAGTAATTTTCTGCATTATATTTATCATTATTTTCAGGTGACCAATTCATCTTCACCGTTGATGGACTTGGGTCTGGCTGGGAACTATATTGACCATGACAGTTTTAGGACAGAAGAGTATCAGACTTTCCTGCAAGCCTTCCCGGACTGGATCCAGATGGTGGGATGGATCAGCGCATACTCAGCTCATGTTTTTTGATACTAAAAATACCTGTGTAAATTGAGTTTTGATATTCATATGAATATACAGTCAAGCGATAAATTAATTAAACAACATAAAATATTTCAAAAACCTGATAATAGGGTAAAAACTAAGGAGCGGAAAAAATATATGTATACCCTTTTAAATGCTCTAGCGCTTAATAAAAAATGCAAGAAATATGCAAAGTTTTGGTTTAATTTAATGATTTTTATGTTAAGAATAATTGAAATTTTGAGTTTTGGCTTATTTACATCATTTCAATAAAAGTAAGAGAACATACCCATACTACGTGACCAATTTTTTGCAATTTTTAACCCCCCCCCGCCCCCGGTGACCAAAAACCTAAGCAACCTGCCCCTCATTTGTACCAAGCGTAGTATTTTGAAACCCCCCCCCCCCCCAAACAGGTCACGTAGTATGGGGACGTTCCCTAACATTCATTGCAATTTTAAAAGTGGATATTATCTAATATATATTAACAATATTAAAACCTTAAATATTATATTACTACCTGACCCGGTCACGCGTTTCTGTGGCTAACGAAACATAATGCCATCTACTGGATGGTTACCTAACCTTTATAACCACCGCCATCTGTTATTTTACATACTAATCAAGTTTACACCGCCCGCTTTCCAGCCGGCTCATCCGTCACATACAGACAATCTCCTTTATATATTTCAATCAATTTATAAACCTAAACTTTCTCATAAATCACTCTATCTATTGTTGAAGACTGCATGAAAATCCAGTTCAGTAGTTTTTGAGTTTACTGCAAACAGACAGACAGACGCGGCGGAGTACTTTAATTTATAATATATGTAGAGATGCTTTATAATTTACTACACATAATGATAGTTAACATCTATGGTCGGGTTGTTTCACAGAATTTGAGCAATCCATTTAAATTCGAAGTTAATTTTAAAGTCCTGTTATCATATCATTATGGGTAAGTTGTTTTGCAGAACTGGAAAAATAACAGAACTTCAATAGAACTTTCACATGACTTAAAATTAACTTCCAAATTTGATGAATTATTCATTGCAAAACAACTCATCAGAGAAGGAAAGTATGTATGTACAAATTGACCGATGTTTTTAGCTATTTGAGACATATTCTAAATAAAGAACTACTGAGAATGACGTACTTTGCTTTCTGTCAATCCATAATCTAATATGATATACCTACTTAATAGGATGTGGGGGGGAGGTGCCTATAAACCTCACTTACAATCTCTTTACATTGCCCAAAAAATCATAATTAAAATAAAATTAAAGAAATCATTTTATATCAAAAACACAGCAAATCTCAGGCAAAAAATACATGTTACCTATTCCGATTTGTAAAAAAAACTTTGGGTCAAAAAAACTACAAATACAAATACTTCAATTGCCAAAAAATATGATAGATTCAAAGAATTCATAACACAATTAAAAAAATATACTGAAAACCTTAACACAAAAAAAATAAACTAAAAATAAACAAATAAATAAAATAATAAAAAATTCTTATTCTTTATATAAAATTAAATTTAAAAATTACAAAATATAACCAAAAAATAAGTCTAAATAACTAAACAAATATTACCTCCTGCCATACACACAAGCATTTGCTTATTATGGGAGAACATTTAAAAAAATGTAATAATAAAAAATAAAATAAAAAAATTGTAAATAGACTAACTACCCAGTTAGACAAGAATAATTCTCTACTAACTGGGAATTGAAATTAGTTAATTAAGATTGTTATGTATTATTTTATTATATTGTATCTTTTATTATTCAAATAAATAAAAAATAAAAATAAATGTTGATTGTTTTCTTCTCAAAAAACTTCTCTCATCAACTAATTTAACAGGAGAAATAACATTTAACGATTGTAATAAGTTATTTATAGCATGTTTTTATTGCTTGTAGATTGCGTGCAGTTGGCAATACTTTCTCAGAAATAGTACATGTGTTCAACTGCATGGAATTTTGGTACAAAAAGGCTGTATTAACATACCATATAAATAAATACTAATTTTAGCTTATTCTTCTGCATTTTCGGTTTTATTTTATATATAATTTCTTTAACAAATTTTACTTCTTGAATACTGTCATGTTTGTAAAAGCCCATATGAGCGTATAATATAAATGAATAAAAATCTTTAATCAATATCCTCTGATAATTTAACATCATCGGTTGATACTGTAGAACCAAACATATTGTTCAAAAATGTTTGTGTACCGGTTCAAATTGGGTAGATTTCAAGCCTTTCAGCAGTACGCGCCTCATATTCCTGCAGCCTCACAACATACCCCAAATGGGGATGCCATAGCCTCACTGGCTCCAGATGGGAGCAGCTGGGACTCTTGTGAGGTATTCAAATTAAAAAAAAATAGTGCTGGTGTATTCAAATATCATGCCAGCCTGTGCAATGATGAAAGTTTTTAGACGACTTCAAAAAGGAGTAGGTTCTATTGAGAACCGACGGTATTTTTTTTAATGTTTGTTACCTCAGAACTTTCGACTGGGTAAACCTATATTGATAATTCTTTTTTTATTTGAAATATGGTGCTTCCCGTGTGGTCCCATTTCAATTTGGTCCAGCTCTGACAGTGGCATCCATAAGAAAACCTTATAAGTCTTAAATTTGCATTAAGTATGTGCTCGACAAATGAACGAATAACTCAATATCACGCCAACCGATTTCAATGATTCCTTTTTTATTGGAAAGGATGTACTTCAAGGGTAGTTTGATGAGAGTTTGGTTAGGTTCTAATTATGGGATCCATGACAAAGTAACGGAACTCTTCAATTCTTAGGAGCAAATTAACGATTCTCGGCCCAATCTTTAATAGGCTATCCGGACCTTTGAGTCACCTACCGTAACATCATTGTAGTCAAGTAATGTCTGCCTCATATGAGCAGCATGTTTAATAGGTCTACCCATATTCAGACAAATAATTTAGTGTACTTCAAATTCACTAAAAATCAAAAAATAAACAAAAAATTTAACAAAACAAAAAAACATCTTCAAAAATGTACTAAAAAGTAAAAAAATAATTTCTTTTTCTTCTACAACTTAATAATCAATTTACTTTTTCTACTCATCAATATGTAGGTACGATTTTTATTTTTGGAGTCCTGTTCATGGCCCGGCGTGTTCACTTGACAGCTCCCGCCACGGCCCCTCTCTCGCCTCATTAAGTCGCGCGTGCGACACAAGCACATCTCACCTATACTATGTATGTAGTTACAAATTTACCTTGGCTGACACTGACTCCAAAAATAACAATCGTTCCTACATATTGATGAGTAGAAAAAGTAAGTTGATTATTAAGTTGTAGAAGAAAACGAAATTATTTTTTTTACTTTTTAGTGCATTTTTGAAGTCGTTTTTTTGTTTTGTAAAAATTTTTGTTTATTTCACAAAAGTTTAATAATAGTAAATCAAATATGTCAATGTTGTATTGTGCCTCAATGCTCTCATTTTCAAAAATGGTGGTGGTTTAAGACACGGTAAAAATGCCATTTATTTCGTTTAATCCGAGGAACATGAAAACCAGTTAGAAGTTTGTCTATTCAAAATATCAATTAGGTGATAACTTCTATTTTGGAAAGATAGTTATATTTGTTACAGTACGTAATAGTAAATTCAATATTACTTCTAAGCAGAAAGTCTATGACTCTAAGGCACGGATTTGATCAAAATAAATTTATTTGACCTGAAGATGAACCAATGAATAAAAAAAAAAACTTTTTTACTTGCTAAAAGATCACCATGTTTTTTTTTTAAATTAATAAGAAATTAATAGGTAAATACCAACAATAAGGAAAATTATTTTCTTAATCGAGTATGGAGTACGTTTTCAATGATAGCAACACCTGACATCTGTCAAATAGTTTTAACCTAATAATATAATAAATATATTCATTCTTATTTGGTTGATATTCAGATTCATAAGCTGCAAAATGATATTAAAAGGTTGGAGGTATGGTCTATTTATCACCGGGATGGTGGGATTTCTTGGGGCAGCCTTGTATCCCATTGTGATAGCTCCAATGATCGATTCTTCGCATTATAGTAAGTTAAATAATTATTTTCAAGCCTGTGAATTTTTAGTATCGGTTTTCTCCTTTAAGTTACGACAAAATCATTATTCTGTTAGATCAAGCTATTAAGTATAGAGTGCACTTGGGAAATGTCCTAAAATTTCACAATAATTAATCTAATTTCATTGTTATTATTATACAAAATTTACTACAGGAAAATTGCATACATAAACCAATAATACAACGAAAATGTCAATATATTAACCACCACGTGTATTTACATTACAGAAAACATCCAAAAAGTTACTAGGAAAAATATAAAGCAGGAAGACATCCAGCCTGGAAGTAAGTTAAAATTAATTGTTTTTTTACATCGTTTACTAAACCATATTTCCCTATCCGATATTTTTTCCATCATCAAAGATAGATCCCACAATGTTTGGACAGAGTATTGGAACATTGCTAGTCAATCCAAGGGTGCCTGCTACGCCTCAATACAAACGAATATCCCATCAAAACTGTGGTTTCAAAAATTCCCCCATTTTTCCAAAAAAGAAATTTCCTTACTTATTCTTATTTGAATGAGAATCGGACATTGTTCCGTTCCTTCTCACCTTTTTAAAATTCACATCCTTGACTCCCCAGATTGTACATTCTGTGATCTAGATGTGGGAACTTTAGATCACATATTTTTTGGTTGTCCCTCTCTAAATAAATATTCTCTCTTCTATCAAGCGTTATCTAAAATTGCCCCCCCTCCATTCAACATTTCATCTCTTCTAAGTCTGAACTCGACTCCAATCTTCCATTTAATTCTGAAATTTGCTCTTTTAAATAAAATTAATACATATATCATTTCACCCTTTCTTTCTATGTAATTTTAAATGATGGCCTAGAACACCCTTGAAGGGTGAAAGCCAGAAATAATTTTTGAAAAAAAAAAAAAAACTACAGACGATAGACCGTGTTCCAATCTCATACCGCAAAATTTAGTGGGTGATTAAAAAGGTTATGATGATTTTATTATTTGGTAAATATTCCACTAGCCGTTGCACTTTTTAGGCACAGATTTTGGAAATTACGCTACGTTTCTGATAGTATTAATAGCCCAGCGTCTGAACAGTTGAAATTTAATAATTCAACTACGAAAACAACTCTGACGCCGTGTCTTACGCAAAACCGTTTCCAAATGTGGAGTTTGTTACAAATTGCTGTGATTTTTGTCATGCATCTATATATTATATAAGACATCATTGTCTGTCGCTGTTTACTTTGTCCCGGTGACTAGCCGACACTGGATCTGAGGAACCGGCTATTCTTGGAACCAGTTCCTATCGGATTTATAAAATGGTTAACAACACTTAAAATGGGCGAAGCCGAACCAAAAGCCGCCCGCTGGGCCTAGCAGCAAAAACCTGCCGTACGGGTGTTTAACTGCTTGTCAACTTAATTACTCCAAGAAACAACTAATTACGTATAGATAGATGGTAAAAGATGCATTAAAATACCATTTTTATTCAAACTTCAAATTTTTCATTATAAAACGATCCCTTTACCGCCATAATTTTTTTTTTTGTATGGATTTGACATTTGCAAAGCTTTGTTTCAATTTAAATACACATGAGTTGCTTAGCTTGTAGTAAGTGTTGAAATGAAATGTAATTTCTATTATCTATGCCTAAAAGTGCAGCGGTTAGTGGAATAATTAATTATTATTTTTGTGCTGGCTACAAAACATTTGTACAAATGCACCTTTATAATAATGATTATTTCTCAGCGCTCGGTCAGTTGTTCTATAAATTACATTTATTTTAAATTTACACTCTTTTTATTTGTTTATCGCCTTGCTGGAACTTTTGACTTTTTTTTTAACCTTTTCACCGCGATCAAATGTACCGAAAATTACACTAGTACGCGGTACTCACTTTGAAAATCAAAACCTACCACTTTAAACAGCTATAAATCTCTTATTTCTTGGCAGATTTATGATTTGCTTATCTTAATAGCTTTATTAATGCTATTGGAGTTTGTTGAAACACATAAATAAACAATAAACCGCAGGATACAGATATAATATTATAAACAGTGACGCATCACAAGAAATCAACAAGAACTGTCGCCATACGCATGCACACTGCTATATTGTTTATAGTAGTTACTTACCCGGCCTGATGGGATTTGGACCACTGTGCGGATATCATCAAAACACAATTATTTTTATTATTATATCTACTAACAAATAAAGTTTTAATAAAAAGTTAACACGAGGAGAAATATTTATAAGTTTTGTTTTTCGTGATAGTTTCTAAAACATGGCCACACACACAATGTCACATCACACTCTGGGCATTTATACTGGGACATTTTCCTTTTTTTAGAAATGGCGCACACTCGGCAGGCTCTGTGAAGTTTTTGAGACTTATTTCCCTTTATTGGGTGGGGCATATGTTTTGCTAATGCCTTAGCAGTTAGTCTCAGAGGTAAATCGTGTGAAGAGCGAGAATGAGGCTCAGATCGGGAAGTTGTATGTTATTTTTGCAACAATTGTCGTATTACGGCTAATTGGAAATCTGCTAAACTAACATTTTTATTTGTAATTGATTTAAAAGCTATATGAGAGTTCAATAAATATAGATCAATTATATGGAAGGCCACTTTTTTATACCACTTAATTGTTTTTCGTAGGCAATTAATACTACTTAACATCAAGTCCACTTTGTCAACAGAACCCATACACTTATTATAGTCTAGAACGCCCTTGGGTTTCATAATTTGTTGACGAGTTTTCCAATCAACTTTTCCCGTCATGTCCATGGAGTCGTCATGTAAGGTTGTTAGCATGTGAACTTCTCTTTTATCGCACCACTTTAAAGCCAACAGAGGTCCACGATGTTGTGCTTTCAATTCACCCTTTTTAAGCTTATTAAATTTCGCCATGCCTTTTCGTGTCTTCCGCACCGTACCACATGCATTGGTTTTGTTCGTATGGAGAAAATCATATAGTTGAGGGCTACTGTACCAATTATCAATAAAAAGATTATGTGCTTTATTTAAATAATCTTGAAGTAGTGTCGTTACTACAGCCCCCGAAACCCCGAGACATTCAGAGTCAGTTATGTCAGTCCCTTCGCCACAATAAATAATGAAGTCTAATATAAAACCCGTCTTCACGTCACACAATACAAACATTTTAATTCCAAACCGGTGACGTTTGGATGGTATATATTGTTTGAAAATTAAACGCCCTTTGAAAACAATTATGCTCTCATCGATGCATAAATTTTCATAAGGTATCAAAGTTTTTTTGAACAATTTTTGGGTATGGTCAATTAGGATTTTAATTTTGTAAAGTCGGTCACCGGGAATTTGTGTGTGGGGGTTTGAGAAGTGTAACATTCGCAATATAATTTCGTAACGATCCCTAGACATGGTTTTTCCGAAAATTGTACTAGCGAGTAATGGGTCAGACCAGTGTTCTTCAATAGTAAGGTGTCGGTTTCTAGTCATTAACATTAACAGTGCAAAAAAAATGTACATTTCTTCGACAGATGTGTCAACCCATTTACGAAGTCTGGATTTTTGGGAAGGTTCTTGTTTTGATATGGTGGCTATATAATATCGATTAGTTTCGATCACCATTTTTGTCACTATTTCTTTGTTCAAGAAGTATTCAAAAAAGTCAATTTCCGATGAATTACCAGAAAATAAAGTGGATGGATCAAAACCTGACACAAAATCATCAAATTCATGAACTATTGGAATAAATGGACCAGAGGTCCAAGAAGAAAAGCAGTCTGCATTTACGGTATAGTCTAAGTTAGGTGTATGAGAGTCATGATCTTGGCTTGTCCCGGGGGCGTTTATTTCACTGTCACTAACTTCTTCAGTAATTGGTATATCTTGATCATCTTCACTTATTTCTAAATCAGAGTCAACGTCTAAAAATGTTTCATAAATTTCGTCTTCCGTAAGACTGCGGTTTGCCATTTTTAAGGGAGTTCAATTTTGATATATAAACGGTAAGCCCATAAATATAGACAGATATATTACAATTTAGGTTGTCCACAAAATTTAGAAATAAAATCACAAAAGAAAGTCAATCAAAAAGTCTTGAGTAAAATAACTATTTTTAAAACACATCACGTCACTTAAGTTCACAAACAAACTAATGTACCACAGAAAAATAAATTACTTAAAAAGATTCGCAAAATAGAAATCGGTCAATATTTTACATCGACGCATAAGTCCATCAAAGCAGATTGGATCACCTAAGAAATACTATGGAAGACGCAACGGTTCAGCGACGCGACATTCAAATGACTGAAGGAAGATTTAACGAATCATCGCCTTCACAATGTTTTATGTAAACAATTTATTATATTTTAACCAGCAAACGCCAGATGTCAGTAAGATAAAGGATTGAACTATTTTTTGGTTCAGTTATCTGCTAAATTCGTCGCGTATTTACGTAGTATACAGCCGCCAAAGTCAAACGCATGATATGATGCGCGTAGCGCTGGGGACACGAATTATTTTCGCATGAATTGATGCGCGTAGCGGCGAAAAAGTTAATGCAAAACTTTGAGCTGAATGACAAAAATGTTGGTAAATATGAGGTTATTCAAATTTTTTATGAAGTTTTTGAGAACGACAAATATGTGACAGTATTAGTTATGCATTATTTTAAAAAGCTCACTGCTACTCTAGAAAGCAATTATTTTGTATGTGTTATCACTGGAATACCACAATTACGCCAAGGGTTAAACGATGGAACATGGCTCGCAAATGAAAAGCTACGATTACACTAGACAATTTATTTTTATTGTTTTGGTAATTAGAGCTACCTTGTTTTTAAAAAATATTTATTTATTTGCAAAAACAGTATAAAAACTAACACATTTCAAAAGCGGTAAAGAAAATTACAAAATAAATACATACAGTTAAATCAAGTGATATTTCATGATTAAAATCGTTGTAGGACATGTGGAAAATATCCACATTTCCTACGAGGCAGTTAATTAATGTGAGTTAATTAACTGCCTCGCAGTAAAGTAAAGTGAGTCTTCCCAGGGGCATCACCATTGGTAAGTTAGTTCTGCACCTGGGAAGAATCAAAAGCCTATGTTGGCGGCCTCGTGTGAAATTATCCGGGACATAGAATCTTATTTTGCCAGAATATCTGGTACCGATATAAAACCATTTAGAAGCTTATAATCCATCATCATATAGAAGAGAAGTTAGCCGTCCATAATGGAGTGCTGGTACCTACCCTGATGTAAGGCAGTGAGGCATGGAACTGACAGAGGAAGGATGAAAGTAGACGTAGAGTAGTAGGCGTATGTGTGGTAAAACCATGTACGATCGTGTGAGAAATGTGGAGATCCGCGAAGAATGCAAGGCTGATGTAAGCGTAATGAGTAAAATTAAGAAGGGGATGCTCAGATGGTTTGGGCATGTAGAGCGAATGAACGAGGAAAGGAGTGTAAGGAGAATATATGACGCAAATGTGAATGATAGAAGAAGTCAGGGACACCTGAAGAAGACATGGCACGACCAAGTGAATCAGATACTTGAGTCGGGCCATGTGAAGAGTTGGAATAATAGAAGAGACGATGTAGGAGTGTGTGCCAAGATCGATTTGCTTGGCGGTCCGTCCTCTCTGCCTACCCCTGCGGAAATGGCGTGATGGTTAGTTAGTTAGTTAGTTTATAAGCCATCAGCAGTAATGCGATATCTCTTCTGGAACTAAGGCTGCAGGTACCCAGCATTCCCGAGACAAATGCTGTTGGAAACAGCCATGGGTAAAAACCTAAATCTCTCAGAGAGGTATCGTAAAAATTTATTTTGCATTTGATGGTACATTAGTATGTAGACAATGTCCTCTGGCCCCCATGAGATCCACTCTCAAGAATGCTACTCACTAAGCTAAAATTAAGTAGGCTTATAACTGTATTATTATTAGAGATGAAACAGATAGTTGTTTGGCCGGATACCGGATATCCTGCGAGCTGCAAGGCCGGATGGCCGGATATCCGGCAGCCGGATATTCGTTAATTTTGAGTATTAATTCAAAGTATTCTCTTTGATAAGAAGAAGAAGAACAAGAGGTATATTATGGTGCTTCAATGTCAGTATTTAATCATTTCAATAATCTCTGTGTTTTTTACGATTTTTAGTTCTCTATAATGGTGATTGTGATTGTGATTAGTTTATCATGTTAATTTAAGTTTTCGCTACTCTGCGAGGTTTCTGTAAGTTTTTACTAAAAGTTTTTAGTTTAGATATTTACTATTTATGTATTTATCATTAGAGTGAATATCTCGGAAGAAAATTTTAGTTTTTTGGAAGGCCTTATGGCTTTTTTGTAACTTTTTCGACTATAAATAAAATCCGTCATAATTATAAGCCATTATTGATATTTACCTCGCAAAGATTAATGTATTGCATTTTATTATAGGAAATTGTCGTAGTTTTTTAATTATCCGGTATCCGGCCGGATATTGTGTTACTATCCGGTATCCGGCCGAATAGTAAATTTAGGCCGGATAGGCCGGATACCGGATATCCGTTTCATCTCTAATTATTATTATTCATGTACATTCCCAAAAAGTTTTGCAGTACGAGGTTGAAAACAGTGTATATATTATTTAGATGACACTTTTGACGAGAAGTAAGGAAAAATTAACCTTACTTCGGAATGGACACATCCATCTGCACACTTCTATCGGTTTATCTGTCCAGTGATTCACATAATATTGGTATATCATTATTCAGAAACCAAAATGTTTTAACAATTTTTTCTTTTTTTTTAGATATGAACGTCTGGTCTGATCCGTTTTCCCCCAAAAAGTGATTTTAATGGATTCATTAATTTATTGATAGTTATTCTTTGCAAATAACATGTAAATAGTTATTTTTATGTTACAAAATAATAATATAACCATTATAACAGTTTGGCATCTTCAATTCCGATACCAACCCCAGGAATGAAACAATTGAAGAAAATCAAAACAGGTTGTTAAACAAAAGAACATCGACTTGAAAATGTTATTAGTCAAATATAAAATTTGTATTTATGCATAATTTATTTTATCATTCAACAAGTGAGTTCCTGGCATGCATGCATAAATAAATGGTTTCTCTCTCCGTGTCCCATTCGTCCTCGTTCCCCTTCCGCCTCCCCTTCCCATATCCCCTTCCTTCCTCCCCACCCTCTCCCGCTTTTTCCCCATCCCCCCCTTCAAGCGTTACCCTTGAGGGATGGATTCATACATCCGTCACTGACCCCCGGATTCCTGCCCACCCCTCTTATCTTTTTCCTTCCCAGAACTTCCTCTCTTTCCATAAAAAGACCCTCCACACACCATCCATGTATTATATTCAGCAATGGTTTTGGAGGGCCATTATTTTTCAAAAACAATTTATTCTCAAATGGAATTCGGTTAATTTTGAAAAAGACGTTAATCGCAATGTTTTCATTACCATTCATTTTAAAATAAGTTTATTATAAAGCAAAACTAGCAAAAATCATTAAAATGATGTCAATACTGATATCAGTGATCTGCTAAAATCTTGATTTCGCACGACCGGTGCGCTGGTAGCGCTAATACATAACATTGTAAATTCGTTAATCTCTAACTAATTCATTCCAAACGTTCGGTACCATATCATGCACATTTAAGGTTTTGTCATAAATCAGAATGCATCTCCGCTAATGCATGCATATGTCATATATATCTTCACTTCTCTAACACGTCAATTTCCGATATGGGTCTCTACTTGTCTTGCTCATTTCACGGTTCCAGCTTTTGTAGACTATCCCAGTAGAAATATTACTTCATGTGACATCACTTCTCGGCATAACCGAAGATGCATGCGTATGTGCCGGAGTCTAGTACGAAAGTTTGGTAAGGATATTATAACGAATTGGCGGGAATTCTTCATGAGTGTAAGTACGAATTTACACTTCTGACGTTTGTCCATGTTCGGCAGTGCATTTCACAAATGCACTAAGGCAGGGGTCGCCTCTGGTTGCTACTAATTACATAGCAAAATTGAACTATTATTCTAATAAATAAAAACACTTAGATAAAACAAATATACTTTATTGTTAAATGAGATGGTATGATATTAAAAATTAATAAAAAAAGTAAAAAATAATGAAGAAAAATAATAAAAAAATACATAATTTCTTATTATAAAGCACAACTTAAACATAAATGAAAAAAAAAAACACATAAAAATTGCACATCATTGCTATGAATGATGCACTTTATTTATGAATAAAATATAAATTGGATTATATAAGGTTATACATACATTTAAAATTAACTGCAAAATAAAATAAAATTACAATATTTAACCATTTAAGACGATGATAATACTAACAAGTGAAACATGGAACGATCAAGACACGTAACGGTCGCAACTGGTAATCAAACCCAGAATTCTGTCTTACCTTGACAACGCCTTTCACCTTGTCAGGCATTGTGACCTGATTTTTTTGTCATTTCAAGAATTAACAATATTTTCCTCAACTAATTTTTCCCACATTTTTTGGCTGCTGTCTTTTTGTATAATTACAAAGTTTTACACGAATTTATTTGTAAAATAAAAATCCTGGGTTCGATTCCCAGTTGTGGCCCTTGTCTTTTTGTTTTCTGTGTCTTGTTGTTTCATTCGTTTAGAATTATTAGTATTATCTTCTTCTTCAACGATGAAATGTTACTTTGATTGGTATAACCTTCAAAAGTTATTTAAATAAAATTAAAATTCCAATGTTAAAAATTATATTTTGTTTATAAAAAGACAAATAAGTAAAAAAAAAAAAAAAACTTTCTTATTTCGGAGCTAAAAACTTGCTTGTGCTGTGGTGGGCTTAGTCAGAAGAAGGTTGATTCCACCGAATAAGTAAATCGATACAAGTGTCTGTGCACCCCAAGTAAGCTCAATTTACCCTTACTTCCAATGAAATTGATCACACTTCTAGGATTTATCTATTCGGTGTGAAAACCGGTGATATTAGGAAAAGTGAACATTTTATAAATTATTTCAATATAAATGGTGAGAAATACTAACTGAAAGACCGCAGAACCTTTTTAAAATATTTTTTTTTTATTAATGGCACCTTAGAAACAAAACTTTAAACAATTTAGATGAAAAGAAATATTGGTATAGGTTGCGCAAATAGAGTTGAGGCGATCTTTTTAGCGACAACTAGAATATACAATTATTTAATTTGAATAGTTCTTAGATACGCATGTGTTTGAAAAGTTTCACAGTGTATTTTTTACATCACTAACGCAGACCCGTAAAAAAAATCACAAGAAAACAAAAAAATTAAAATGTATTTTAAAGAATTGTCACAGCCGAGATTAGAACCCCGATCAACTGCCCTCTTAAGAAGTTTTCCAAGGTACCGGAAAAAAAAACTTCTTAAGCAGGAAAACCTTTTAATTGGGTGAATTTTGGGCCGAGGGACCAAAAAAATCAAACTTCTTAAGCCACAAAACTTGAGAGGGTTTCACTGTATGATTGCTGGCCATTACATCACCAACTATTTGAACTGCAAATAAAAGTATTTTTTAATTTTAGAATGTTACATAACCACAACTGAAATTAAATTGTTTAACCCCTCAAGCCTTGGGCATATTTTGTCAGAAGATCAAAATATTTCCGCTTTGCAATAAAATCGAAATAAATGGAATATTTCTGATCTTGAAAAACTGTTCTTAAAGGGTGATAAAATACGCTGTAAAATTTTATAATTTGAAATAAATGTACATTTTTTAAAATATAATAATTTTTAATGCAAACATGAAAAAGTTTTAAAAATGGCTCAAATTACATTTTTTCTAACTAAAATTATTGAAAACTAAAAAAAAATAAAAATGACACATATTTTATTAGACAAATGTATTGTGTATAGTTGTTATCATTATCATATAAATAGTTAAAGGTGTACACTTTAATTTTAGATTTGAATATAAAGCATAGTTTTTTCTCTCTCTCACACCATTTAGATCATATTTTTTACCATGATAGTAAGGGAGACACAACGATTGATGATATCTATTCCCAAAAGAAAACAAATTAGCGTGAGGTTGTTGATTATCCCATCCCATCCAAAAATATTTTTTCTGAAACTGACCGCGGCAAGTGAATTAATTTTTTTGCGAACTTGTCCTGAATTTATCGATGTAGTAAAAATACCAAAGCTATTTACTTTACTTTTCTTTTTATTTAATATAAATTTAATGATTTTCTTTTAATTTACAAAAAAAACCTAGTCATTATAAGGCTAGCTTTACACTCATTCCGTAAATTGTATGCCCAAATTACCAATGTAAATGACACCAAAAGTCACTTAACGTAATTTATAGCAAGTAACAGAAGTTGTACTTTTAGAGTATTTTGACAGGTCTAATCGCATCCGCGCAAACTTCCAGCCTTCTCACAGCTTATAAAATCAGTTTGATAAGTTAAGATACTTGCCGCAAGAAATAGTACCAAAATGCGCCGTTGCGAGATGTCAAAAATTAAGACAGTTGTTTTTGTAGGATTTTTTCTTATAAAATTAAAATTTATTTACACTTATTTAAGTTTTCTGAAAATGAGCATCCTTCTATTCAATCATCAGTCCAGTACTTCTAATCTCAATGTTTCTGTTTTTAACATTATGTATTTGAATTTGAAGTCGGTTGCTTTCAGGAAGCTGTTATTCAGATAAAATGAAACAACTCTATTAATTTCCGCCTTTGACGGCACAAAAGCGCATGGAGAATTGTTTTATTAAAGCCAAATTCTATTTCATCATTTTATTTGGGCCTTTTCATCTTTATTGACAAAATCGCGTAAATTTGATAGTAGCAGATCATTGCTGACAGGAAGCCATCTTACCGCATATAAATTTACATATGTAAATGGTCGCATGAGCATTGAACTTCCGTGAGCATTAATTACCACAAGTCGGATGCACATGTAAACGCTTCTGTGAGTAACTTGTCAAAAACTTGTTAAGTCATAAATTTTACTTATGAGTGTAAAACTAGCCTAAGAATAGTGGTCACTCAGAGGGAATGGGTTAGAAACTTTTTCAGATTCGCTAGAATTTTCTTTCGTGAAGTTAATAGCAAGTTTAACGCTAGCCTTGGACAGTGAAGGCTTGGAAAACTCTATCGCCTACATCCAACAAGCTAAGCTGTAATAGGGACAGCATAAAAGGAACACACTGAGTATTGAAAATTACCACCTTGATCAAAAAGTTTTAGGACTTTATTCATAAAATCGAAAACACAAGTTTATTCATCAAAATCGATGTAGTCCCCTTCAAAGAACTCCCCATGGACTGCAACGCACTTATGCCAGCACTTGATCTAATCCTCGAAACACCGCCCCTACTCAATTTTCAGTAGGTCCACCAGAGCCATTTTTGATTTGTACGCGGGAAATTTTAGAATTTTTTTAAATGCGATTTTAACCCTTATGTATAAAGAAACTGTATGAAGGACAAGGGCAGAATCGCTTGCGCCAATATCATTCTTGATGTAGCCAATGGTTTCATTCATGTAACAACACTAGAATATTTTTAAATGTATTATCTATGGATTAGCATGTCAAATTTTACACCTGTCAAAAGCGAAAATTACAATATTTTATGTTTTGAAATGCTTGATAGGTCTTTATTTATTTGCAAACTCCTTTGAATTGTGTATTTTCATGTTGGGTTTGTATTCAGGTTTGTGTAGAAATAATAAAATCAGTTTATATTTGTGTCATTATATATTTTTTTCATATTATTACCAAAATGGGAGATTTTTTAATCTCTTTTTTAGTCAGTTAGCCACTTTGTAAAATCCTCTTTACAATATTATCACGCAATATACATGAATAATAAGATATATTATCTGGTAAACAGAAAAAAAATAGAAAGGTAAAATCCAAAAGGTTTTTCGAAATATGGCTGACGTGAAAGAGGTTAAATCGGTTGAACAGGAAAAAGTCGCAGGAAACCAGATCAGGTGAATTCGCTGGATAGTATTTGTGTTGTTTTTAGTCAAAAACTCACGGATAAGGATCGCATTGTGCGAAGGTGCGTTATTGTGGTGCAAAACTGATGCCATTTTCAGTCTTGTAAAGAATCGAAAACACGCACAAAGGTGGAGGTACTCAGTATAGCGAAACTTTTGCAAACATCAAGCTATGACACTGAAATTTAGAGGGACGTGTCAATGACAGATGTGGTAACCTAACAAAAATAAATAATTCCAATCTGGCGGCTGACAGAGTCACACGGTGGCCGGTCCTAAAACTTTTTGATCAAGATTGTATATTGGGGCACAAGTCAATAGGCGTTTCTCAAAACATTCGAACTCCAGATATTAGTGAAGTTGTTAAAAGATGCTAAACGCAAGCAACCTATCTGTGTGAGAGTTGTGTTCGCATCAACTCTCGCTGCAATACATATATGTTACATAATATGTTTATATTTTCCACATTAACCTGTCACGGGCCGCCCCGAAACAAGGAAATTATGCAAAGCATCACTTTGAATTGAATGTTTTGTGGATTAATTTTGAGCTATTGTATATTTTATTTACCGAAACACATTCCTAGAACAATAAACTGTGTATCAAAACAACATTACTTTTCAAATTAACATTACTTTTGATAATTTGGTAAATTTATAAGTTTTACGATGTTTTTGTCAAGTATCACACATCGGACTTTGACAGTTTGAATCGCAGCAAATTTGACATTTCGATTCCACAGATAAATCATTTAAAAATTTTCTGGTGTCGCCAGGTGAATGAAACTTGTGGCTATATCACCAATGATGTTGGCGCAAGCGATTCTGACCTTGTCCTTCATACAAATTCTGTACACAGAAGGGTCAAAATCGCATTCAAAAATATTTGTTTCGAAATTTGTTCGTCGCCCATGCGCAAACACCGGGCGTATCCTCGCGTCTCGGGAATTAAGAGGTTAAAGGTGTAAGGTAAACTTGTTTTTTTGTTTACTTTAAATAAAACTCCGATAGTTTTCATTTTTTATGTTAAATCTAAAAGAATGAGAACATCGAGGGAGATGTGTTTATCGATCAGTAATAAGATCAGATAAATGTATGTATGTATTTTAAAAAGAAACCCAATTGAGAAGATCATTTCTTTACTACATTTATTTAACGAAAGTGGGACAAGTTAATAATAAAGAATGCAAAATACAAAAAATAATAATCATTAACACTAGAAAAGGTAGAGTTTTATAAAAAATATTTTATCAATTAAAATTATTGTAATTTATAAAATTATAGACACGCATAATATGTAAGACGCTAATACAAAGATAGCTTGACTGTATTATAATTTGTGTTTCACATACATTATATCGTACAAAGAATATTCAGTCATTTATGTATGTGGGTTATTATATACGATCTAGGAAAATCTCACAATAAATTTGACCATTTATAGGCAATCAATCAATATATAGAGATACGTTTTTAGATTTTCACGGCCAAAATTTTTTCGTTATTTGTTTCTGGGATGTTATGCCGTGTTTTGCGCTACCTCCTTCATTAGCCAAAGTTTCGGACAGTGTTGCAGTGTCCATCATCAGGCACATCTGCCGGATCTGCCCTGATGATGGACACTGCAACGCTATCAGAAACGAAGAAGGTAGTGCAACACGGCATAACACCCCAAAAACAAATAACGAAAATCTATATATAGCGGGCACAAAGTTTCTTCGAAAATTAAAACTAAGCCGAACGGCAGTGAACTTATTAAATGAGCTTGTGTTAAAAACTAAACACATTCTACTGCATAATATATCAACATCTGATACAGTATTATATATATATGTAATCTTTCAAATCGTAATCAACACAAATGATCCAAAGCCTATAAATGATCAAATTCAGGAGAACACTTAATGCGACAGTCTTTACAATTAAACGCTATTACCTGTCTCAGAACAGGCATTGTCTAATGAGACGGGTAACGCAAATAAACAAAAAAAAAAGAAAAAAAAATGCCAGGTTGCCGGCGATAAAAAAAAAAAATGCTTTAACGGAAACCAACATTAGCATGCAAAGACTGCCTCCTTAATAAATAAGACATTTAAAAGCTTAGTCTTTATATATTTAAATTGATAATCCGCATATATTAATTATTTTGTCACTTGATATTAGTTCTTCCATGCGTTGCCAGAGTTATATGGTAGGGTCACCTTCGACACCCCGGTGGATGAACATAACGGTGATACGTTTTGGCGGTGGTGACAATCTAGGCGATGAAGTCGTTGTCATCGCCTACTTCCAGAAACACGTCGTAGGCTTCTCGGTGACAAGCGCCCTCCGTTGTGAAGACGTACTTGTGAAAGGTGCCGTCAACACAGATAGCTGAAAATAAACAAAAATAAATAATCATTGGAGATAAATTGAATGTATTCATTGGACCAACATAAACTCTCACAAATATTGTGACAAAAATGGCCATCACACTACACAAAGGAGAATCATTCTAGCTACTTCATTGCGAGATAGAAAGACAAATGAGTGTACATACTTATTGGGAGCAAGTCAAAGATTGACAAAAGTACCATCAAACTACCAGTACAAAGTACCATCAAAGTTCTGACCTCAAACAAGACTGTGTTGAATAGATGACTGTTGGAATTCAAATAACATTGGGTGGTGTCGGAAAAGAGATGCACATATCCCCAAGGAGTAGTGCCCTCTGTGCTATCTGCCATGTTTTTATTTTATTCACTGACAGAAAGTAACCCTGCCCCTTGAATAAAGTCCGTAAGGGTTTTCATTGGATATTTGGGCTACGTCTCCTGGTTTCAAAATGTATATTCTCAGGTATCTGAGATACCTTCCCACCAAGGCAGGACATTGGCACCATAGGTGAATTAGAGTTTCTACGGCCTCTTCACATTTCCTACAGCGTTGGTGTTTCCCATTTCTGACAGCTGCACATAGTGTCTCCTGAGGTGACGGATTCCTGTTAACTTTTTCCACGCGGTCGTAACAACAGTTGATACGGCAAAAGCCATGCCTCACACGCGCCCGTATCAGCCCTTATTAGGCTAACTTCGACTGCCGATATCACAGCGCTACTATGTCACAGTATTTTTTCCCGCTCGCTAGGACATTCATGTAACTATCACGATGCTGACATCTTCAGGCATATTTCGAAAGCAAAATTGTATTTCGTAAAAAAACATCTATAATCAAGTGAATGTGTCCTCGTGCCTTTGAGTGTATAGTTCACAATTTACTGCACAGATGGCGCTAGTAGTTTGCGCACGCGCATGCATTCGATTCCGACTGACCAAATTGGACAAGCGTCGATAACATTTATTGTCGAGATCGCGCGTATTCGCACACGTTTATTTATTTTGTGAAACTGTGATTTTGAATTTACATAAAAATTTTATTAATTTTAGTGTCATCAGAAGTTTTAGAACTTGTTTATACGAATTAATAATAATAAGTGATTGGGGTACCACTTGTGTCTATCAACGCAGTGTCCTGAGTACAAGCACGCGGATAAATGGCGCCGTCTTTAAGATAACAAGGGGACGTTTTTGTATGGAATTTAATGTTTTTGTTTTTATAATCATCTAGGAGTGTTTACAGACGACGATTTGGTTTCAAATTGTAGATAATAATCTCATCTGTTTATATAGTATGATAAATCATGCCATAATATGCTGTAATTTGACATAAAATTGGATGGATAGGTATTTGAAATATGACATATACATGTACCGCGTATGGGTATTGAAAAAACGGAGTAGTTCAACGCGGGGAAAAGGTTAATAATAGTCCTACTAACTCCCTCAGCAAATTTCTAACCAAATTGAGTAGTTGCCAGATTTGGGGTTTGGACCGTTTGTGAGCATTTAGAAATACATAATCTAATCCCGTTGGTGTTGGGTCGACCCATGTTTATCTCCATTCATTTGACAGTAGCCAGTACCTTTAATGAAGTCCACCAGGGCTATGACTGTCATTAAGTATTTGGCTGTCTCTAATTCTACATACTAATTCAAATTCTTCTCCTTGAGCCATTCTCTCATTGCTCAGGATCATAACCCCACTCCAATTGGCTCCTGCACTCAACTTGTTCCGAACACCGCCACTCCAGACACTTGATCAGTTCAATGCTTCCGTGATATTCCTCTGCTTCTCCTGCCTTCCACTTTGTCATTGTCCGTGAGCTTCTCCAAGTTGAAGTTGTCAGTTTGGCGAGCAAGTATCTTAGAGTAGGTTACGAGCAGAAAGTTGACAGAGTCGGAATGTATAGAGTATGTCTGGCTATCCATGGAATCTTGAGCTTTCTTCTCCATACATTGTCATCTGCTAATCCTGAGCATTCTTCTCCATACATTGTCATTTGCTACAAGGTTTGAAGGTGTGAAAGTACATTGCTGCCTATTTTTAATGAAAGATTGTTGATTATTGTATTGATCTTCATGTAATCGTTACAGATGATCTGTTTTGAATGCCTAGCTTTTGAATAGATAGGTTGATACGTCTGTGATAAATGAATGGGAATTGTCTCACCCGCCACGCTGGTGTTGCTGACGAAGGCGCAGAGAGCGGGCTGCTCCCGGGGTATGGCCCCCGAAGCCAAGGGGCGCTCGCCTCCTAGCAGGCCGGAGCTGCGTCCCGCGCCGCCTCCGCACACGCCAAACACGTGCAGGGTGCCCTTGTCCGAGCAGCAGCAGAGCAGTTCTCCGCCGCGCGAGAAGTTCATGCTGGAACACGATACAATACATACATTATTAATAAGGAAATGTACGAATGGAAGTTTGCCACACCAAACTACACATTAAAAGGTGGGTAAAACACAACACTTGAAGGAATGAGAGAGGGCACCTGGAATAAGATCCAAAGTACTCATAAACAGATCAAACCCTAGACGAACCAGGTAACTACTCAATGTGGACAGAAACCCACCTAGGAAACAGGTGACTATTAACTGGACACTTTTGAAGATGTCGTAATAACAAATACCTTCATAGAAACTAGATAAAATTACATTTTCGATTTTTGTATTTGAAACATACTTTAGTGTTTAAAAATTGCTGTCTTTTAAGCTTTAACCTCTTATTTGCCGGAGACGGGCGGGCGCGTGTGTATGCGCAAGAAAATAATTCGAAAAAAATTCGAACAAAAAATGTTTGTCTGCAATTTTGGACCTTCTATGTACAGAATTTGTATGAAGAACAAGGTCAGAATCGCTTGCGCCAACATTACCCCATATGATGGGTAAAATTTTCATTCACCTTGCAACCCCAGAATATTTTTAAACGATTTTATCTGCAGTATGAAAATGTCAAATTTGCCGCAAATTTTATCTGTCAAGGTTGATGCTTGTTCCTCGACTAAAACATCGTAAAACCTATTAATTTACGTAATTAACGCAAGTAATGTTGTTTTGGTACATAGTTTATTGTTCTAGGAATGTGTTTCGGTCAATAAAATATATGATAGCTCAAAATTAATCCATAAAACATGAAACGATGCACATGTACGTATATAATATAAGAGTAGTGTAATTTTATACGGCAGAGCAGAGACCAGGGCTCAGGATAACGGGGAAATGTAGTTTTCTGTCAAGCAGGTGGGCAACAAAAAACAACACATGAGAGTGCAAATTTCATACCAATGAAAGGTTAGCCTTAAATTTGTACCAATGTAATATACGAATACAAAAACATACACATACCAGATGGACTCCAGGTTACGCTAATCTAACTAACGGAAATAACACCGGATGATGACCGCAAACTTGCTTCGTAGAGAGAAACGGTTCTGGGACAAGACTTCCAGTCTCATCAACCGGGAACGGCGCGGAATCCGGGGAGCCTAGGTCTTCCTTCAATTTGGGAGTAATGCCGCTACATCTCCAAGGAGCGGCTCCAGCCTCAGGCTGTCTCAACAATCTCCATCCGAAGGCACGTGGCCTAACCAGTCTCCAAGTCTTAAGAATTTCGGAAGATCATTCAGTAATCCGTGACTTCGCGACGCGGGGTCATAAAGGCATATTATACTAGCCACAAAACCGGAATAATAACTTATAATTTCACTCCAAAAACATTTCTACAAATGGCCAACAGCCATCACCGGTAAAAAGTGGGATTCACAAGTCATCCACTAAAATAATAACGTAAATGAACTACTCATGTTACGAAAAACACCCCGCGCCTTTTTTAAGATAAAATAAACTTGGATTCACATGATTTTAAGTGATTAAAACACCATAATGGTGAGTGACTAATTTCCAACGCAGCTAGTCCATGCTGACCGGGAGGAAGTCACCATAAACAAAAACAACAATCTCTCTTCCCCAAAAAATTACCAGTCTCCAAAAAAAAAAACACCATAGACAAAATAACCAAATAGGCAAGAACTGCACTAGTCATATAATATTTATGTGACAAACATTCAATTCAAAATTCAAAATCGTGTTTTGTTACGAAACTTCCGTATTTTTCCTGGAATTTGCTGGCCTTTGACGAGTTAAACATGAAAAAGATTTGAAAAAAAAGCTTACCACAAATCAAAATGTAAAGAAATAAAAAAATTAAATAATCGATCATTTTATTTAATGAATTTGGAAGGAAACTGTCAGCTCACTTTTTTCTCGTTCATACCATAAAAAAAGTTTGCTTTAAAAAAATAACTTGAAAATAAACTGACATTTGGAAAGGATTGCTTGTATCTTTAAAGACGTTCATTTCTTTCTTTGATACATTTACCATCACTTGCATTAGCCATTGGTTTTATAAAAAAAATATCACTATCAAGAAATACTCTGATAAATAACCCAAAAAATTGAACATTATAACGGCAAAACCCCAATTTTGGCAGAAGGAAAATTTAATTTAAAACACGCAATTATTGTATAATTTCTTGACTGAAACTAACGAAACAAAGCACAAAATAGTTTTAAATATATTAAACTATGCAAATCTAATAATTAATTAAAATTTTTACTGAAATAAAAACATGATCCATGAAAATATTTCAGTTACAAAATTTTTAAAGCACATCGTCAGCACGCCATTTCGCACCGGCGCACGTGCAAACACTAAACACTGTGTTACTAGTCTGAAAAATAAATTTAATTTATTTTTTATTGGTAACAGATGGAATTTTTTATTGCACAGTCCGTAAACGGCACCAAAATACCGTTTAAGGTTGTGAAGTGATTTTTTTTTAGTAAGGCTGGTAGTTTTTTTATATTATGTGTACCCTATGGAAGGTGATACATATTTCTTCCTGCAAAAATGTCTTTAAAAGTACAGAAAATCTCACCAGAACAGCGTGGCGTGATCGGCGCCCCGGCGCAGTTCGTGCAGCAGGACACGTCTGCGCGTGCACCATACCCTCAAGATGGTGCCGCGCTCCGACGCCGTAGCAAGCAACGCACCGCCTGCAGACAGCGCCACGCAACGCAGAGCGCCATTGTGGCAACGCAGCACCGATACGGCACCTGATGCGCCCACGTCCTGGTGGAAACATGCGACATTTCATTATTGAAAAAGTAAGAATGATATTTAAAACATAAGAATTAGGCGATGCCATGACTAGACAGAACATTGAAGTAAAATAAAAATGCTTCAATTCTGAATGGTGGTCTTACACCAGGGCCGGCGTGGTCTAGGAGTAAGGCTCTTGACTCAGAATCCGAAGGTCACGGGATCGAATCCCGGCATGGGCAAATAAATTTTATTTAATTAATTAATTCATTTAAAGTAATACATATTATATTTAACAATTAATTCATTTAAAATAATACATATTATATTTGCGGCACATTCCAGGGTGTAAGGTGCTCTCAGTATCGCCCTGGTGTAACACCACCAGTCAGAATTGAAAAGTTGCTTGAAATGGAATTTGTCAGATTACAGAGAACTGTCTAAGACCCTCTCTAGTCTGGAATTTTTTGAATAAGAGTACCTTGTAATTGGACAAATTACAAATCAAAGAATCTATTTGAACTATGAATCATACTACATACTTATGTATATTATATGGATGTGGAATTTAGTAAATTAAACATCACAATGGAAAGCTCATATCTCTAAATATTATAAATTAAAGTCCCCCGCGTCGTCTGTCTGTTCGCGATAAACTCAAAAACTACTGAACGGATTTTAGGAGGAAGGTTTAGGTACGTAATTTGTCAAGAATTTGTGTAAATTGGTTGAAACATAACGATAATTGTTAGAAGTGTCGGAAAAAGTCAAGCCGACTGGTAGCTTTCATCGAAAACGCTGCCTAATCCTTTTGGGATATAACAAAACAATGAATAGTGGGATATTCCTCTTTTATAGATCTACAAAAAAGTCCGCAAAGGCATATATCTATCTTTTACGGATAGCTTACTATACTCATTCTATCTTCTAAAAAAATGGTCACGTACATTGCGGTAATTAAAAGTTATTTAGACGCATACAGTATTAATCCTTATTAACTTAAATACGTTAGTTACACCAAGTATTTCATGCACATTATTATAATCTTTCACACCATCTCTACGTATTATAAATTAAAGTCCTCCGCGGCATCTGTCTGTCTCTTCGCGATAAACTCAAAGACGGCGGTGGTTATAAAGGTTGGATAACCACAGCCTTTATTAGCCACAGCAACGCATGGCCGGGTCAGCTAGTTTTATTATAAATATAACATTATCAAAGGATAATATGGATACTATGTATGTGTGACACGCAATGAATAAACAACAATGAACGCTCGCTAGGCCGCTATCACACGTATCTATCTCAATTTGGGAGGCGGGAATGGGTACCGCCGCCCCGGGAACATTTATTGGAAAACCAACACCTCTGCCATAGGTGATTTAGCAAGGGTGCCCGGGTTCATGGGATGAGGTTTGTCTAGGTCTTGGAGGTGGATGACCAGGACACACTTTCCCCCAGATTCCTACCAACCCCTTAAACCCTTTTCCTTCCCAGAACTCTCATTCTCTTCTTTTCCTTAAAAAAACCCTCAAATTCCTTAAAAAGTCAAATTCAAACTGAAACAATACGCACAAGTATAAGTATAATACAAGTTACAACCTGAACAACCATCAGGCGTGTCAGATTACAGGGGGCGCCGGATTAGCCAGGGGCCGGATTACCGCGGGTCCACTGTATCTGATTCACTCGATCGTGTGTCATGTCTTCCTCGGACGTCCCCAACTTCTTCTACCATTCACGTATTCGCCGTATATTCTTACATTACTTTCTTCGTTCATTCGTTCTACATGCCCAAACTATCTGGGGGTCCCTTTCTTAATCTTACTCATTATGCTTACATCAGCCTTGCAGATCTCCACATTTTTTACATAGTTTTACCACACATAAAACAAGGGGATCTTATTTCAACAGCATTCAGTCTGCTTTCATCCTTTCTCTGCCAGTTTCATGGCTCATTGCCATACATCTGGGTAGATACCAGCACTCCATTGTGGACTGCTAGCTTTGCTTCTTTTGACAGATAACCACTCGAGCGACAGCGCGATTTAAAACTTTTTCCTCCGATTGCTAGTGATTTTTTAGAGATCATTTTGAATATTTTCCGACCACATTAAAAAATTCATACCTCTGACTCACCGGAAACGTGCGGATGCCCGCGATGCGCGCGGAAAAAATTTTGAATCTTTTTTTTTTTAATGCAATTTTGACCCTTCTGTGTACAGAATTTGTACGAAGGACAAGGTCAGAATCGCTTGCGCCAACATCATTGATGATATAGCCACTAGTTTCATTCACCTGGCGACACCAGAAAACATTTTTAAATGATTTTATCTGTGGAATCCAAATGTCAAATTTGCCGTGATTAAATCTGTCAAAAGTCCGATGCGTGATACTTGACGAAAACATCGTAAAACCTATCAATTTATCAAATTGACGCAAGAAATGTTGTTTTGGTACATAGTTTATTTTTCTAGGAATGTGTTTCGGTCAATAAAATTTACGATAGCTCAAAATTAATCCACAAAACATTCAATTCAAAATTCGAAGTGGTGCTTTGTTAGGGAATTTCTTGTTAGAAAACGGCCTTTGACAGGTTAATATGGAGACATATAAAGATACTGACTATAGTTCTGTACGGCTAATGAATTCACCTATCTTTTGTCGATTATCACATATTCGTAGGATTTATAAAAAAAAAATATTATAAAATCGTAAATTTTGGTCTTAAAAACTTGGTAAAAAAATTGTGGTCCAATTGCAGAAAAATAAAAGCAGTCAATATTTTGACGTAACTCACTCCAGTGGTTAGTTTAAATTGATTGTCTGATAGTTTAAATTGATTTATTTAAATCTAGTTGAAGATTACCAGCAGCTGTACGGAGCCAGTCTTGTGTCCAGGAGCGGCCAGCAGTCTTCGTGGCGCCCCGGGCAGTGCGGCCAACTCGCAGATGCCCTCGGGGTTGGGCGGGGTTTGCAGCACCTGTTGGGCCTTGAGGCCCCCGGGCCACCGGACCACGAATACGGACAGGTCCAGCGCCACCGCTATCCTGGAATATCCAAAAAAGGTTTTAGACAAACTTGTCATTACGTTCAGTGAATAGGATTAACCATTGGAATTTTAGGCACCCATAATATATATTTTTTTTTTTACATTAACTCATGTCATTTTAGGGGATGCTGTGTGGCAGTGTCGGTCCATGAATTTTCAGTGAGCTAGAGAGCTAAGATTGAAAAATACGACATTCCTGATGTTGTAGCTGAAAATGAATATTATTTTTTTTCAAAATTTCAACTTTTTGTATGAAGATCTTTCAGTATGTGGATGCGGCGCATCTCTTGACTGAAAGAATCCTGAAGATCTTCATACAAAAAGTAAAAATTTTGAAAAAAAAATTCATTTTCAGCTACAACAACGTCAATAACTTCATATTTTTCAATGTTAGCACTTTAGATCACTGGAAACTCACGGACCGCCACTGCTGAGTGGAGGATCTTTTTAAAAAGGGGAAGGATAGGAAGTTTTGGGAAGGAAAAGGGTATGAGAGTTGGGTAGGAATCTGGGGGTCAGTGTGTCCAAGAGTGACAGACGTATGAATCCAACCCTCCAACTGTGGTGCAAGGTGATGGGTCAAGAAAGTCTGCAGCAAAGGTCAAAAGGCCTCCACAAACCGGTCACTCTCAATCCGGCCCGCCACGCAGCAAGTGGGCAGATGCATCCGCCGCCAAGGCCTGGACAAGCCTCACCTCATGAACCTGGGCACCCCTGCGAAATCACCAAACATGGGGAACCTCTATGGCAGAGGTGTTGGTTATCCAGTAAATGGTTCCCGGGATGATTTTGGCAGTGGATGATTTTTACACTTAAACATCAGCCAAGTGATTCTATATCTTTTGTAGGATCTTTATCGAGATAACGGACGTGATCACCTGTCAGATTTGTGTGATTTTTACATATTTACCTTCACATATTTTAGATCATTTTATACACGAATTCCAGCAAGTAAGCATGATTATTTATTCATTTAATGTTAGTTGTACATAGAAAAAGCAAATAAATCACACAAATCTAACAGATCATATCCGTTATTTCGATAACGATCCCACAGAAGATATAGAATCGCTCGGCAGGTCTACTTTAGAAAAACAATAAGAATAAATACATTACTGTGGCCTGCTATGTTGATCAGTACAGTAACAAGCTGAGATAATGCTTTCACCGTTATTCGAGAGATGTCACTAATCCATTCTGAATTAACTAAATTCTGACTGAAAATTTTGTTCTAGAAAAAGCTGTTTTTGAATGATATTCATTTGTGTTTGATTTATATCGACGGTCCCAAATTTAGTAAGGAATATAATGTTATAATTAGAAATAAACATATTATAATATTTGAAATATAAGAAGTTAGCATGCAAACATAAAAAAGTTTTAAAAATTACTCACCTTACATTTTTTCTAACTATTGAAAACAAAAAAAAGTAAAAACACACACATTTTATTAGACAAATGTATTTCAAACTTTATTGTCGTCTCATGTAAAGATAATTAATAAAAAATTCCCAAAATTTCACAAATTTATTTTAACTTGCTACTAGAAACTTTGGTTTCATAACGGTTTACATTTTACTTCTTTTGTGGTTATTTTTTATATTTGAATATAAAGCATGATGTTTTTGTCTAACACTGTTTAAATCATAGTTCTCACTATTATAGTAAGGGAGAGACAACGACTTCTATGAGATGTTCCGAAAACCTAACAAATATACTTTCAAGGTGTTGCATCTGAAACTCTCTTCGCATTACAGCTTCAAATGTAACTGGCAAAATGGATTGTAAATTATACGAAAACGAAACTGTGCTTGTTTGAAATTGGAGGATTATACATGTGTGGCAAGACTATGGACTACAAAGGAAATATGGGAAAACCAAACCCTCACCACTGAGCACAGCACATAAAAAACTAATGACACCAAACAGTTCATTCAAATGTCACAAGTCGTCTCACAAAATGCACTGGTTGTTATTGTTCCCTTTTTCAAAATGCTTCAGCAAGGTGACATGGTTACGTAGGGTAGGACTGGATAAATGACATTCCGGTAGGAACTATGCGTATTATCATTTCAAAAGCAAACACAAAGGTTAAATAAATGTTTGGTAAATATGCAGTTAGTCCACCTCACGGATAATACGGAACGTTCGTGTTGTCGAAGTTTGACGCCCGTATAATACCGAATGTTCCTTTTTTAACTAATAGACAATCAAAAATGACATTTGTCGGAAGTACCAATCTTATAAAATAAATTCTCTAAAATAAACTCGCATGTCATCGCAGTCAACATTCCAGGTTTTGAATGGTTTGTTTGGCAAAGCAGGGTTTGTCTAGCGGGTTTGTGTAATTATTCTAATACATTTCTTTCCATGTTCTACTGGTATAACACAGGTACAAACTTGTCGATAATGCATTCACTTTGTTTTATGCAAAAAAAAATTTCTATGATAGGCAGCATTGATTGATTGTCTATGAAATGTTAAAATAAAAACGATGAATAAACAATGGCATTAACGCGTGAGTGAATTAATTTTAACAAAATTAAAATGTTAAATGCATATTTTTTGGTCTCCCCCGACATAAATACTCACTTTTCGTAATAATAAAGCTAAATCTAACTGTGAATAAAAAATATTCCGTATTAACGAGTAAGCGGTTTAATGTATAAATAATAAAAAAAAAATTGTGACTTAAAGTAGGTGGAAGTGGTCAAAGTGGGATGCCGAGGTTATCCAGCCAGATACGACGGCACCGGGAGTCAATTGGTTCAGCACAGAAGTGCCACAGGGAAACTAATGAAGTAGACATTCTTCCACAATGTGTTCTGCTGTTTCAATGATCTGCGCATTCACAAAATTCAGAAGACTTCAGGCCCAATTTTTGCCTCACAATAGATGTACTTACATATCTCTTCTAATTCTTACTGCCTTGATAGTGGACGGGAAGGGAATTTCGCAGATATATTTGTTTTTGGCGTCATCGTACACCATAAGGAGGTTGTCTTGAGACTTTCGCACCACAAACAGCAGGTTGGTCCTGTACAGCATCTCACACAGGGTCACAGCTCCTATCTCATCTAAACCTGCAAACAGAATGGATGCAAAAAACTGTTGTAAAAAATCCATCAATATTCTGGGTTCTGACCACTTCTTAGGAAATACATACCTACACTCCTTTTGCATCATCGCAATGAATTAGCTAACCCATAAAGTTCAATTTGGATGGTTTCAATTCAACAACGGACTAGCTAGACCATAAAGTTTAATTTGGGAGGAGGTTACGGGTACCGCCGCCCTGATAACCAACACCGGTGCCATAGGTCACCTCAAGTTTGGTGACTTAGCAGAGGTGCCCGGGTTCATGAGGTTTGTTTAGATCATGGCAGCGGATGCTTTTGCCCACCTATGACGTGGCGGGCCGGTTCGGGAGAGACCGGTTGAGGGAGACCTTTTGACCTGTCCAGCCGGACTCTCTCGACCCATTGCTATGCACCGCATTGGGAGGGATGGATTCATACTTTTGTCACTCCTGAACACATTGACCCCCAGATTCCCACCCACCCCTCATAACTTTTTCCTTCCCCAAACTTCCTCTCCTTCCTATCCCTAAAAAGACCACTCACACAGCATCCCGAAAGATTATATGAGCCCTTAGGGATTTTTTTTCCTCGGGGTCTCCTATGTGAATTTAATTTTTTTTAAATAATTTGAAAAATAAACAAGGATGAAAAATTTACAGGAACTGGGCTCATCCAGTGTTTCTCAACATGTAATCACCGGGGGAGGGGGGCAATGTGAAAATCATGAATTATAAACATTTTTTTCTAAAAAACATAAGGTAAGTCAAGTGTAAAAGAAAACTTTGTAAACAACAAAAAAAAATCTTTACCTCTTCTTTGCCGGTGCTCCCAGCCGATTTGAAATTTCACGGCCAAAAGTATTATTTGGACTAAAGAAGGAGGTAGCGCAGCACTGCATAATACCCCAAAAATAAATCACAATAATACAAGACAGAGTTCATAGTTTAGGTATTTCTCAGCAATAAAAGCAATATAGCAATATTTCTCAGCAATACAAGCAATTTAACCCCTCCGAATTTTCGAGAATATTCGCTTTTGGTGTCTCTAACAGAATGACATTTTACGAAAACTTTTTGTTATTACCGCTTCACAATTAAAGCTCTATAAATGAAACATTTCTGAACGCAGCCGAATAGTAAAAACTGTTTTAGAAAGGTTACAAAATAGGCTTTCAAATTATTATATTACAAATAAATATTAGCATTTGTAAATATTAAAATTTAGAACGCAAACATTAAAAATAGGTAAAAATGACTCACTTGATGTTTTACTAAAATCACAGATTATGTAAACAACAATACTTATTCTATTGTATATATGTGTAATAAACACTTTTATCACCTCACTTTTTTATCATTTTGTATAAAAATATTTAATAAAAATTTAAAATGTGGAGCGCGGTGGAGCTGCCAGTAGCAAATTTGCGCGGGTAAATATTTTTGTCAACTACACGACTGGCAGCTGATTCCTGTTATGTATTTCCATAGACAACTTGATAGGGATGTGCAGCTTGATCTACTATCGACCTTTTACTTTTTGGCTTAGGGATGTAACTAAAACAATAACGGAGTTAGAACGATTTCTATGGAAACACACGCGCTGACGTATAAACACGCTTATTGTACTTGACTGCTGTCCTATTTTTAACGCTTATATCTGCTCACGTTGCGGAGGGGTTAATCCCTCAGGTCTCAACCATATTCTTTCAGTAAGTCAGAATATTTCCGCTGTGCAATAAAATCCAAATAAACAGAATATTTGTGGATATATCCGAAAACTAAAAACTGTTTTTGAAAGGTGATGAAATACACTTTCAAATTTTATTACTAGAAAAAACCACGTACAGATTGTCAAATAAGAGTAGAAAACATAGGAGGGCGCCACTGTTGTCCAAATGGCAATACTAAAAATATAATCAAGGTGTTAATCTAAAGCTATGTAACCTACATTTTTTTATTAAAAATTAAAAAGGCATATAAGTGAAAAAAATATTTTTTCATTCCACTATACTCAAAATTAGAATTGCATATAGGTGTGTAATTATTATATCTTTGCAATTTTATGTTCATAATGAAGAATAACAATATTGTAATAAAATATAAAGCGTACTTAAGAAATAGCTTATATTTATTTAATATTAGCTTAAGTACCTACTAGTGTTGTCCAGGCTTTAGATCATGTGTCTAATTTTAGATTTGAATATATTTAACTCATTCAGATCTAAAAGTAGTGTAACTAAACTCACCATTTGATTCTTCCTTTCTACCAACCTACTGTTAAATTCAAATTTATGTTAAACTAAATGAAAGCAAATCACTTTGTAAAACACAGTTTAATCAAATTTATGTCATTAAGTAGGTACCTTAAGAACAGTGCTTCCTCGATTTATTTTTTTTTCTTTAGAAACAATAAAATGTATTTTTAAATGTGTATACGGTGTTCTGTATTTTCGGTGTGATTGTTCTTTTAAAAGAATATTTGACAGATAAATAGGTGTTGCCAGCCCACAAATTTTGTAGTTCAATTTTTTATATTTTCTACTCTTATTTGAGACTCTAATTTTTTATTTAAAATTTTTTTTAATGCAAACTTTGAAAAGTTTTAAAAATAGCTCACCTTACGTTTTTTCTAAGTAAAATTACTGGTAATGAAAAAAAAAACGAGTGTGCTTTAGACCATACAAATTAAGTAAAATTTCACTAACTTCTGAAAGAAGAGAGAAAGAAAATGTGCGCGCGCAATGCTCACTCTTGCTCCTACAGTGTGATACAGACGGTGTAACCCTAAGTGACCAGCTCAGGTATGGGGGCTCCATCGAAGCCAGAGTAAAGTTAGCCTCCCAAAAACTGGGCGTACTGTACAGGGCCCGCAGGTACTTTAATAGTACACAACTGCTAACCCTGTACAAATCACAAGTGCGCCCCACGGTTGAATTTGGCAGCCACCTCTGGTCTGGAGCTCCAAAATACCTGAAAAATACCCTCGACTCTGTGCAGAAACGGGCGGTCCGTTTAATAGATTCTCCCATCTTAACAGACGGATTGCAATCTTTAGAGCACAGGCGTCGGGTGGGAATGCTATCCTTGTTCTACCGGTATTACAATGGAAGATGCTCCGAGGAACTAGCATCATTGATCCCTTCGGCACCGGTGCATAGTTTAGAAACACGCCAAACGCGTGCCCAACATTTGTACACGGTTGACATTTGTCACGTGATAACGGGTCGTTTCTTCGACTTGTGTTCAACAGCTCGGCTATGGAATGATTTGCCGGCCTCTTGTGTTTCCTCCTTCCTATAACATGGGTCTCTTCAAGACCAATGTTCATTCCTTCCTCTCCTCAAAAAGACCCTCCACACAGCATCCTAGATGACATAGGCCCTGAGGGAAATTATTTTCCTCAGGGCCTCCTGTGTGGAGTTAATGTAAAAAAAAAAGACAATAGGCCTGCACTGTGTTTTAGATATACAAAACTTAACTGGCTATGAGAGAAAAAGAGAAAGAAAATGTGTGCTCGCACCTTTCTCTCTTGCCCCTACAGTAATATACGAAATGTAACTCTCCCTCTTTCTATCTTCACTAACTTATACCTCCCTCTCAACTACCGTTCGCCTCGCCTGATCACACTTTTCGTAACGCTCTCGTCACGCATTCACCAGCTTACTCCCCAAGTCAAGCGTGCGTAAAGAAATTTTACTTCAAAAACACATTTTATCAGACAAATGTATTATAAACATTGTCATTACGTCACTTTTTTACCGTTTCAAGTCAAAATAATTAATAAAAAATTCACAAAGTTTCATTATATTTTTTCAAATTGTGGTCAGAAAATTTGGTTTTTATAAAGATTTAAATTTTCATTCTTTTGTGGTTAACTTTTAGATTTGAGTATATAGCATGGTATTTTCTCTTTCCAATACCGTTTAGATTATATTCCTCACTATGATGGTAAGGGAGACACAACGATTTCTATGAGACCTATATGAGTTGTTCCGAAAAGTGAACAAATTAGCCTGAGGGGTTAAGTATATATCGAACATAATAGAAAAAATGTTTTTTCGATAAATCAAGAAAAAATTTGTTAATACGAGGACTGTAAAAGTAAAATAAGATCTCAATGGTGCTGCGGTCGTGAGGAACGATTTTACGAATGATCCGGCTACACTGGCGTGTAGCCTGGTTCCCTCACGCCAAATGCCCACCACGCTGCACTCTCTGAGATGCTTAGTCTCGGCGTGGCTGTCGTTCGCGTTGGAGCTTCCGCTCGCCGCACCCGCCAGATGCGAATTACACTCTGTAATTCGTTATTTCGGAGCTCTGTGATATGGTCATTTAGTTAGACCACTATTGATAAGATTTTGACAGAACATTTCAGATACTACAAGGTTTGCGCCAGGTGGGGTCCCAAAAATGCTTACTAAGGATCACAAACAACAACGGGTTGAAGGATCCCAAATTCCTTGAGTGCTACAACATGGACTGCGAGGAATTCTTGAACACAATTGTGACTGGGGACGAGACCTAAAACGACCTTCTGTGCTCAAACACTTTATGCAGCTGAGAATGAATTTCCACCAGGGTATTGTTCTTTGTACACAAAAAACCAGCGTAATTCACGCCTGACGGGTGCGGCGAGTGAAAGTTCTACCATGAACAGCTGCCACACTGAGAACAAGCATCTTAAAGAGCGCAGGGTGATGGGGATCGGGCGTGGGAGACTAAACACCAGTGTTGCCGGATCAGAGCCCGTTCTCACTTCCGTTTTAAAAACGGAGGCGGGTCCCGTTTTTAAAACAGAAGCCCTAGCCGCTGTAGTGGCTCTATGGAGCTGTTCACACTTGTCGGTTCCGACTTGAAAACGGATCCGTTATGTTTTGCCGGAGAGATCGCAGAGCCACGCAGAGCGTCCGTTTTGAAGTCGGAGAACGGATCCGTTTTGACCCCGCCACACCCCGCTTTTAAACTTTTATTTTCCTTTATTTTAAAGCTTAAATGAGCTGCGCGATGCACGGAAGAGCGCATTAATTTAATAAACACATAATAAAACATATTTGAGTTTTTATTGTTTTCTTGCCAAATATCGACAACCTTTCTTCTGGACAAATGCACTCTTCTCAATTTTGTATTTTGATACGTTAAGCTCTCTGAAACTGGTTCCAGCAGATAGTTAAAGGAAGTGATAAACATTATAAAACTTTAGTTCATCCCTTCTCAACTCACCAATTAACACTTGGAAAGTTCCTACAGAAAATCTTTCAGCTATAATTGGGTGAACCCAAAATTTTCACTTTTTTCCCTCTATTTAATGAGTACCACATGACAACAAGAGCTTCATTGTCATGCATTGCGCATGACCGCCTACTGAAGAATGAGCAAATAAAATGTTTTGGTCGTTGTTTTCGTAGAGTAGAGTGGGAACAGAGGCCTAGGGCTTCCGTTTTAAAAACAGGACCCGCCTCCGTTTTAAAATGGAAGTGTGAACGGGCTTTCACACATAAAATCGTTCCTTGCGACCACAACACCTTGGAGACCTTATTTTAAGGACAGCCCTCGTATACATGAATATCTGCATGCTTTTATAATTTACTGAGTGGTTTCGGTGTGGTAGTGAGCAAGAGGGGTATAGGGTTTTGCTCACCGTGCCACGATGCAATTTTGTGATTCAAATTCAAACGTATAAAAATTGTACTTCACTGATGTATCAACTGTAGATCACTGAAGAAGATACCGGTCAGTAGATGAGTTGGCATCGCATTTGGATCCCACCCAGGCGACGTAAGTTCAATTACTCGGCTGGCTTAGTCCTCCATCATGACACAAGCCATCTTATTAGTTTAATGTGGTAGTTAGTTAGTAGTCGGAGATTTTCATATATTGTTAGGTTATTTGCTTTGATAATATAAATGTCTAGATATAGCGCTCGAGTGACGAAGCGCCAAAAAAAATATCTGTTGGCAGATAAGCTCGGCCTGTCCGCTCGTGGCGACACTATCGTTGTACGGTTCACACGTGTTGTGTGACATTTGAAAATGACGATTTGCGCTATATCAGTGTGCAGGAATTACATAGGACGATTGAAAACAACTAAAAATGTTACCTATTATCGGTTAGTTACCTTTAAATAACCATTTAGTTAAAGAAACAATTCAGTTTTAATAGTGTAATTTAGTCTTAGGACAACGCCAACTGACGCCATGTTTTGGCGCCATGTTTACAGGGTTGCCTGTTCTTCAAATTAAATTTTCCCGATAATTATTTAGAAAGTAAAAACCGATCATATTTACGGTCTTCTGCATCAAGTTAATTTGATAAGATTGGTCGTGGAAAAATATTTGGCCTTTTAAGATATCACTATAAGACAAAATTGGATAATATTAACCGGGATGTAAAATCTATACGAAAACTGTTTAAAAAAACAAATTCAAAGGGAAGGTCATTACGAATAAATAATAACTATCGATAGCTTTAGTTTTAAAAAGTTGCATTGTCTTTTTTAGTGTGGCATGTTTAGTGTGACATGTTAGTGTGACCCGGCGATGTGCTGTGTACTGATTGGTGGACAACAGTTCTGCATCGAATACAGAGGTTTGCAACCATGTTTCAGTTAGAGCAATAACTTCAGTATTTTGTGAAATAACATTGTTCGAAAATTCATCTATTGTTGTATTTAAACCACAAACATTTTGGTATTTAAAAGATAGTTTTGCCATTTTTAGGTAGGTATAGATTTACCTGGATGTGGGCCACCTTCTTTATTTAATGATGATAAAAATTTAAATTTAGACACAGCGATACCTGGCGGCCAGTTGGCAGCGTCTAGGAATGTATCTTTCTTATTTTCCGTATTTCTTATTTATTTGTTAAAAATAATCAAATAAAAAATTAATCTCTTTTAACAATGATTTTCTTTTCATTTATATCATTATATGTTGAAAACTATCTTACTTAAATGAATTCAAAATTAAACGAATTATAGGTCCCACAAAATCGAAACATATTTTTTACCCACTTTTATGGGAAATACTCGGGAGCTGGTATCACTCATCACGCCTACAGTGACGTTAAGCGCTTAACGTCAACAATATAAGTTACGCATACTTGTGTGCGTGTCACGCACACAAGTGTTTAAAATCTGGCCTGTTCTTTTTGTCGGAATTACAGCGCAACACTCTATTTAGACATTTATATAATCAAAGGTTATTTGTAACCCGGGAATGTTTGTCTTTCTTTTAAAAAACAAAAAATTAATCAAGGTCTGGCCGATTTGAATAGGGAGAAATGATGGGAGGATCAGGCAGCCCATTTTTTGTAATTTAATTTTTAAGTAACGTGCTTGAAATTGCAATGGTCCTAATTATTTCGAAACATGCACGTTAAATAAATAAGAACTCATGAACTTGATAAAAATCATGGATGGCCAAATTGCCATCCAAGTGAATGAAAACATGACCCACGAGCAGATGAAGGTTAAAATGGGAATGGCCCAAAAGTTCCCATTTTCCATAAATAAATAAAAATTTGTATTTTGCCCTGCAGTGGGAAGAAGGCAGAGTTATTATTCTACAGAGGTTATATCATTTCAAATCTGAAAACATCGAACTTGCCTTTGTTATGATGTAGTGAATCATGCAATGATTTAATATTTTTTCTGTCTACTGTTGTGGAAATTTTGCGTGTTGGTATTAGTGTTGTAGGCAAGTAACTCACTATAATTTGTTTTTTCAGCTAGGGGATCTACGTTGTAAATTCTGAGGCCTGTGTCCATACAGCATGTAAAGCAACCTGAAATACAATAAAGAATAAATACAATATTATTCTAGACGTGTTTTAGTTTTTAACAGATTTAGTGTCATTATTCGGGATGGTTTCGAGTAAGACGGCCAAAAACTTTCCGTAGCCAATCGAAATGGTGACGGAAGCTGATAAGACCACATGGATAGTTCAAAGTCGTGGTTAGGCTACCATGTTTGGAGATGACCTCCAAAACTAGATGATTTGTCGTATTTAATTCTAGATAGGAAGTGACGACAATGATTAAAAGGTTAAATTCAAATTTTGAGAACAAAGGAAGCTATGAATATTGAAGCAATAAGTATCCAACAGACCTTGATCTTGGTTGAAGCGGAGACTCAGAACTCCACTCCCTCTTCTTGCTCGCGCCATCACTTCTGGGGCCTTCATTTGCTTCCAACATATGTCACAAACTATATGATGCCTTCGTTTTACGCTGCGATTAACGTCGCGGACAATGTTTATTACGCACTTTCATTGTGTGCATTCGAAGATTCGTGACAAACAGCTGATTTAAAAAGATCAAAACAAACTGAGGTTGGCTACGCGAGGATTGGCAAATATTTTCACAGGGGATACCAGCAAACAAAAATATGATCCCCCATTTCAAACGTCGTGTGAATATCAGGAATTCGTGTTTTTACGGGGCTAGATGTTAGTTTTATTATTTTACGTAAAAAATATTAGGTAGGTACCTAAATATCGCGAACGAAAAAGGATCAATAATATTCATAAAGATGACACTTCATAGATTTTAACGCTACCCGTACATTTTCATTAATTTTATAAATACTATAGGCTAAAGGGTTTCAATCGTGGGAAATAATCATTCAAGAGTGCAACGCGTTTATATTGTTCGTGTGCGGGCCATTAAAGAAAATAACAGAAAAAATAACTTTACCTCACTCACCCGCATTAACGACTTTAGGAGTTAGGACTTTCTAAATTCGAATAGCTGTCAAAAATAATGATACTAATTAAAAATCACATGCAAAAGGACCGAAATGAGGACATGAAAAGACCGTAAAGGAGATGGAGAAATTTGTTGTTCCGTAGATAATCAACTAAAATAATGTGGGACCTAATTGCTTTCTAAATTACCCCGTTGTCAAGTTAACTGTCTGCAAAAAAAATATCTAAAAAGTATCAATTTGATTGACCGTCAGGTAAAGCGAGAAATATTTTTCTCTGAATTGTGCGTAGAATGTTATGTCATTGCTTTAACACGATTAATAAAAAAATGTTATTTCTTTCTAGCAGTGATAAAGAAATAATCTGTTACCGGCGTAAAAATGAGGGAGGAAATAAAATCAGTGACACACACCGAATATAAATGGCCGCATTCTTTACGGGTGGTAGGAAGGTAATAAAATTTGGTAAATTTTCGGGATTAGTGTCCATGGTTATTACGAATAATTTTTAGAAAAAAAACTATAGATTCGCCTTAATCACTATAAAAGGAAACTTTTTGCATCACGGCTGGCGGAAAATAATGCATTTTAATTTTCAATGTCGTTAAATAAAATTTCTCTTCGCGAACCGACACTACGACAGCCCGCCCGCTGCCGCCCGCCATTTTGTCACTGTTAAAATACGTTTTTGAATGGTTTGTTAGGCTACGCAGGGTTTGTGTAGCGGGCTTGTGTATGTTATCTTTACTTTAAAAAACAGCCTACGTTTTTGAATGGTTTGTTTGGCTAAGTGATTAAGGCGAATCTAAAGTTTTTTTCTAAAAATTATTCGTAATAGCCATGGACACTAATCCCGAAAATTTACCAAATAATTTTAATAATCCACAAGCCGCCGCATGCCGCACACTTTCAATAGGCAAAGATTTTGAAAAGTAAACCACATTTAAACTTAATTACTAAAAGAAACATCGGTTACAGTCGGGATAGACGGAAAAATATGCATTAAAAGTTGATTTTCTTTCATTCAAAGTTAAAAATTTCCGTTGTCGCCATTTTTTTGTATTGATTTGATTGAATGAATTAATTAATTTACCTAAACTAAGAACCTAATAACCTATTTTGTGTACCCACATAAATAGTTGTTTCTTATATTAATTGTTAAATTGAAGTGTAGAGAGGAGAGAAAAATACCAACCGTCCAATAACGGCGTTCAACCATATGTATATAGAATAAAACAAACAAAAAATGAATTCACACTCAAAAACCTTAAACTTTGTGACAGCGAACACCCTCGGCGAGTTCCCGGTCCGAAACGAATATGAAGGTGAATTTCACCAACAAATACTTTTTTCTCAAAATCTCCATCTACTCTTCCTTACGGAAACTCAGATAACTCGGATTGCTGAAACCCCAGAAACCTCCGATCTGAACTGCCCAGATTCCTTTGGAAAGCCCTTTCAGGCCAAAGGAAGGTGTCTTCTTTCACAGCCGTGCTGACACTCCTGACATCAACTGCGCTCGTCTCGCAAATGTCGAGAGCGCTAAATAAACAAGTTTTATGGGTACGGTAGATCTCACCGTTAAGATGAGAATTTACGCGTGCCTATATCGCTCACCAAACCTTGCCGAATCAGACACTGTTGAGCTGTTTTAAATACTTGTGACTGTGGACATTCTCTTGCCCCGCTACCCACCGACCGAGTTTGTAAACTTGAGGGAATCAATTTTCATAATGAACAATGGTTGAAGTTCTCGGGTCGAACAAGCTCCGCCGGCAGATCGGCGGAATTCTTTGCTCTTATCCACGGATTAAACCAACTCATAGAATCTTCACCAGAATATCTGATATTTCATCATATTGAGCCAACTTGCTCGGTCTGTTTCTTACCAGTAAGCCACTCGAGCATGAAGTGGAGGTTACGGCGCCTTTAGGATCCTCTGACGACTGCTTGATTACCACCTCTGTCCCATCCTCCATGAATATTCAATCTGACAAACATGTAAAGAGGAAGGTATGGCACTGTAGAGCTGCAAAATGGGACGGCATTCGGTCAGTCTTCAGCGTCTTTCCTTGAGAAATAGTCACATCAGCGTTGGATTGCATTCCCTTTTCCGTCAAATTCTCCGGAGCCGGCACAAAACCATGGGTTTACCATCGCTGTGCTGAAGCAATCGGACTAAAAAACAAGTTATAATGTTCTCCGGAAAATTGGTTCTTTGGAATTATTGGCATTATTATTGGTTCATTGGTTCTTTTGGAATACCGAGAACGGGCAAAGGATTGCAAGAGACTTCTACATAGAGCTAAGAGTGACCACGACGAAAGAATGACCAAAAAGTCGGGTTGGATATCTCCAAAACCTTTGATAGGGTCTGGCACCGGGCGCTTGTCGGCAAGTTACCATCTTACGGGCTCCATAGTTGGATTGCGGACTTTCTCAGGGGAAGAGAATACGTACCGTAGTTGAAGGCTGTTTTTCCTCTCCGCACCAAATCAATACGGGGGTGTCACAAGGAACTTTGTTGTTACCGACGCTTTTTTTGCTGCAATCAACAACCTCATTTATTGTGTACAGTGAATTCATTGCTACGCTGACTACAGCACCATACGGTTATCTTTTTGACAAGCCCCCTTCCACTTATGATGTCCGAACAGCTTGGGCAGTTTTGAGACAAAAGTTGATCACCATCCCGAGAGAAAGTTTGTGCCTGGTCAGATCAAGATTTCAAAATCCCAAGCATGTCTAATTTAAATTTAAAAGGGGAGATCAATAACTGTCTGGTGCAATTTGATGGGAGCAATAAAGACTCCATTGAAATGCTTGGAGTAAATATATCGGACCGGCTCGAATATCGGGAATCCATAGAAGCTCGAGTAAATCTGGCTTCTGAGAAACTGGGCATCTTGTATACGGCTTGCAGAATTTTCAGTAATGACCAGCTGCTAACCCTCAAGCAAAGAACTTGCCAATCTCATGCCCAACAATTGAATTTCTGAGCAGGGGGCCCAAAATACTTGATTCCATCCAAAGATATGGCGAACAGACCGATTCCCATCTCTAATGCACTGACGGAATGTAGGCATGCTGAGTCTGTCCTACATGAATTTGGAGCCTGCATTAATCCCCGGTGCACCGATGCAAACTCGACGGACGAGTGGAATACCCGTTCGCAGTTTATGTTGGCTTAATGAGAACGAGTCGTTTCCTCGACTCGTTTTTGTGTAAGTCGACTTATATGTGGAACGAATTACCGACTTCGTCTTTTCCTTCTTCATATATTCCGGGCTTCTTCAGCAGGACCTGCAAATAAATCCCTTCTTACAGCCCCTATCTTTTCCAGGGCTTGCGAACCACCGATCCCCGAACATTTTACCGAGGTTCTGAAGGCGAAGGGGTACCCGACATGCGGCTGCGGTAGGCATCCCCACGAACCCCAGCTAAAGAGGTACCAGGCCCTCGCCGACAGACACAAGGAACTCTGCGATGAGTATGGAATCGTTATTAAAGGGGTAAGTTGGTTCATGTTATTTCGGCAAAGGATGAAGAAGGCGCCGCGCGCCGCTACACCTTTAATAGGCATATATTTTTAAAAGTTAACTGCTTTTAAACTTAATTACCACAAGAATCATCGTTTTCAGTCGGAATAGACAGAAAAAAATGCATTTAAATTTTTATTAAATTTATTAATAAAAACTTGTTTGTGTGTAATTTTTCCTTAACGGATAACATTTCATGTTGTATTCTTTCCGAGATCGAACATTTTCAATGGGTACCAATTTTTAAATATTAAAAGTTAGTGATCGTCATACGTAAGTAGCTAGAAATGGTATATAGGCAATATTATTACGAAAATACCTGATAGTTGCCTAATTACGTAAGTAATTATTCTAATACCTAGAACGAAAATAAATAAAAGAACACGCGCGCATTTTTTTTTTCAATAACATATACAGTATATACACCCCTACAGTACATACTACATTTGATTAAATTGGGTTCTGCAAAGTGATTGGCTTCCGTTTAATTTAACATAAATTTGAATTTAACAGTAGGTAGAAAGGAAGAATCATTAATGGTGAGTTTCGTTACACCACTTTTAGATCTGAATTAGTTAAATATATTCAGATCTAAAATTAGATACATGATCTAAAGCCTGGACAACGCTAGTAGGTACTTAAGCTAATGTTAAATGTTCATTTCTACTTTGTTATTATTGATAATCTCCTGTGTACCACTGTATACTTATAATATCATGTACTCACTTCAATGTAAAAGCCATGCTATAGCGTTTAAATAAATAAAAAAATAGTATTAAATAAATGTGAGCAATTTTTAAAGTGTGCTTTATATTTTATTACAATATCGTTATTCTTCATTATGTTAACATAAAATTGTAAAGATAAAATAATAATATACCTACATGGAATTCTAATTTGGGATCAGTGGAATGAAATTTTTTTTTTCACTTTTATGCCTTTTTAATTTTTAATTAAAATGTGGGTTACACAGCTTTAGATTGACACCATGATTATATTTTTAGTATTGCCATTTGAACGACAGTGGCACCCTCCTATGTTTTCTACTCTTATTAATTTGACAGACTGTACATCCCAGGTTTTGAATGGTTTGTTTGGCCAGCAGGGTTTGTCTAACGGGTTTGTGTAATTATTTGAATACTTAGAATGAAAATAAATATAAGAACGCGCACACGTTTTTCTTTTAAACAAGATATACATCCCAGGTTTTGAATGATTTGTACCGCAAGTAGGGTTTGTCTAACGTTTGTCTAACCTAATAACCAAACCTAACCTAATAACCTAACCTAATAATTTCTTCTGTGTGTGTTTATGCGATTGACGATAATTGTAATAGGTATATGAAACTACAATCGATCCTTCAATACCTAGGGGGAGTCTATTTCAACCATGGAACTAGGATTATAGGATCCATACTCTTAGATTTCAACAGTTGTTAGAGTAAAATAAAATGCTAGGTACAGTTAAATATCACAAAAATGCGTTTTACATCAATTTATCCGCCTGTTTTACGTCACTTTTAACTTTTGCATTTACTTTCCGATAACCGATAATTATTCCGCCATTTTGACATATTTGACAGTTGTGTTGGAGGTAAGCGAAATTGCGTGTTTCAACATTGATTATTTATTAATCATGATTAATATTATAGAAGATTTTGATAGTGACGATGAATTCCTCATTCAATATGTCTTGTAGCGAAACCAAAAACATTTTTACCCCGTGTTAATAATATGGTTATTTGGGACGATCTTGAATTTTTGGCGCGGTATCGGATGTCGACAGAATTTTTTAAAATTTCAAAACACGTCATCAATTCAAAGAGACATTGCGACTACTGGAAAGTGTGGAAAGTTTTTTTTTTGGATGAATATCGTATTATATGTATATTATAATATGTCATCATTTATTTTTAAATACTCTTATAATATTTTTAAAGGAACAAAGCTGTCAGATCCTAGAACGACGCTAAACAAAATAAAGCCGGATGTTTTGAATTTTGACCGTTGTTGCACTGGTTTTCAAATCTAATTTATGGTGTGGCCGCACCAAAAAATAATGTAGAGCGTTTTTTCACACAATTTTGAGGAATAATTTGCTGTTAGACTGGCCACACTAACAATTATCACTTTAGCAAAAGTGTGGGTGGTTTGATATATTTATGGCAAAAGTATACTTTCACGCGTGGTCCTATTCAACATCCTTGTTACATTAACTGACGGTTAAAATTTAGTTTACGATTTAGCTTTCTGTCAAAACAGACGGCCCTGTATCTAACGCAATGCACCTAACAAATTTTTTTTTCGCTCTCAGTTGCTTTATGAATACATGCAAAACAGTAGGTTACCTGCATTGTACGAATACAGCGGTAATATCTTTTGATTTTTCTTACAATAACTCTGGATAATCGCGATGTGTTTATTATCATACCACAAGAACTTTGTACTTTGCACAGATTTTTGTGTTATTTCATCCGCCTTGCTAGGGATGTCCCTGTGTTATGGCGGGTAAAGAATACCTACAGATTGGAATATTTCATAATATGGTTGATAAATTATTTATTTTTTTTATTTACGCCTATTTAGGCTTTTACATAGACATCATTACATAGTATAAAATGAAGTCGCTCAAAATGTATGTGCGCGTTAATCTTTTAAACTACGTAACGGATTTTCATACGGTTTTCACCAATAGATAGAGTGATTGAAGAGGAATGTTTATATGTATAATACATGTAAATTATATTAGAGAAAAGCCGAGAAATTCAAAGAAAACATATTTTTGTGCGATTTAAAACGGCTGGCGGGCCGTACAATAGTCACTCTTGAAATTCGTTCTACGGAAGAAATTGGAAAATAGATGTCCTAGAGTAAGTAGGTATTTGATTTTCAGTGTTGCATTGCAAGCATTGTATAATTAGTGGCGATCGCCCGCGTCTATCGGTGTTCGGCGTGTTCGGTGTTCTCCAGCCAGTAAAATAAAACGTGCTTTACAGCGCGACGCTATAAAAAGCAATCATCAGTGCTTAAGTTGTAAAAAATAGTTAGTATTTGAGGGAATTTATCTATGAATCTATTTAAGTTAATTTATCTGTTTAGCTACTTCGGCAAGGTTGATTTCAAATAAGTAAGATCGGCGTCTATCGGTGTTCGGTGTTCTCCAGCCAGTAAAATAAAACACGCTTTACAGCGCGACGCTATAAAAAGCAATTATCAGTGCGAAGTATAAAATGAAGTCGCTCAAAATGTACGTGCGTATAGATCTTCTAAACTACGCAACGGATATTCATGCGGTTTTCACCAATAGATAGAGTGATTCAAGTGGAAGGTTTATATGTATAACACATGCTTATTATGGTAGAAAAATGCCGAGAAATTCAAATATTCAATTCAGGCAGCGGGCAGCGGGCAGTGGGCAGCTGGCAAGCGGATGGTGTGGATTTTATGAAGGTTGGGTAATGGCGTTGTGTTTCGTTAGCCACAGCAACGTGTGGCCGGGTCTGCTAGTATATATATATAACAATATTTACGAAATTATACTAGTAAATAGTGCAGGAAACGACGGTTTAAAACAATTGCACAAAAATAAAATAAAAATATTATTGCATTTGATCCACACAGTATGTAGGTACAAAATATAAAAAATCCAAAATATTTTTTCTTTCAGCCGACAAAATACTGTTAATGTGTTAGTCAATTTAAAAAGCTTTATCAAAATATTCCCCTACCTGATGAAAAAAACTTCATAAAGGTAGGCTTGTATATTAAAATTGATGTACTAAATATATCAACATCAGTATTTGTTTCCTAGCTGTTGAATCCGTCGCATAGGAGTACAATATTGGGACGTTGATGTAGAATTGCTACAATAATATGGTAGGTCCTGTCTTGTGACTGACCTGCCTGGAGTATGAAAAGAGATTACATGTAATAAATCAGGGGTATCAAACATTGAATGACAATTCTGGTTCATCGCTCCTAAAATATATAATGCTTTGAGTACTGACATAAAGTCAAGTAATTCTAATTCTCTTTTTATAACACGTGTACAACATTGGATTTTCGAAAGTGGACGAGCGTACTTTAAAGAATTCCTGAGTTCTTAACACTACATTTTAATTATTAATTTTTGCATTTCAAAATTTTAATTTCCATTCCCATTTTTATTTCTATTTTTCTTTAAAATGTTGTTATTTTTTTTCTCTTAATTTTTTCACTAAATTTTATTTATTTTTTAATTTTAATTTATTTACTTAAATGTTTTAATTTATATATTTGTATAGAACACTTGAGTTCTTAACATTTAATCTTTATTATTAATTTCTGTATTTCAAAATTTGAATTTTCATTTTTATTTCTACTTTTCTTTAAAATATGATCTTTTTTCTCTTTATTTTTCACTTACTTTTAAAAATTTCATAATTTTTATTTAGTATATATTTAATCATCTGTTTTAATAAAATAGTATTTGTATTAATTTAAATAAATATTAAATATACGACTACCATACACGGGCATGAGCCCAGTGTGGTAGCCAAAAAAAAAACAAATATCTGTAACTAATAAAAAATTTATGAAATAAAAAAAAAATTAAAAAAAAGATTTTATACAAATCGGAAATGATTCTACGATATGATAATTTTATTAAATTTAATGAACAAAGTACGTTATCGTAATTTAGGCATTCACTAGGAATGCCCATTTTAAAATTTACGCATCTTAAAATTTTTTTCGCATGTATCGCATGTGAATGCGCTTTCTATCGCATGTGAATGAACCTCATAATTTGGGGACCAAACCGTGGAATTGTATTCTAAGTTACTCCTTACGAGTGTACGATAATGAAAATGTTTTTACAGTATTGACATTATTGAAATCACTAGATTCCCTTAAAATAAATCCCAACATTTTCAAAGCTTTATTGGTTGTTACTTCTGGTGACCGGACAACTCAGAATGAAACCAACTCAGTAGCACCTCAGAAAGGTCATTAAGAGTGATGGTAAAAAAATGTAAAAAATGGTTAAATAGGTTAAGTTAGGTTAGGGTTACTGGCTATTTAAAAATTATTTTTTCATAGCTTTTAATGACCTTTCTGAGGTGTTTCTGAGTTGGTTTCATTCTGAGTTGGCATGGAACCGTTATTTCTATATTTTTTTTATAAAATACATGTTACATATATAGACATTTACGTAGATTCGATACATTAAATCACCATACTAGGGGACTGCCTGTTTCATGCTTGATAAAGTCGAGTTTCGTGTCAAATCGTTTTGAGTCATTAATTTCCGAGTCAGATACTAACCACATAATATTGTTAATGGAATAATCATAAAATATTGGATTCCTTATTCGATGAAACCTCATAATTTGACATTTGCTTATGTTAAGTTGCAAGCGGTTATCTTGACACCATATATTAAATCTCATCAAGTTATTTGACAATATATATGGCAATCATTAATGTTATTAAATTATACAAATTAAATTATAAATATTATATGCATATCGTGGTTTCTAAATGCAGAAATAAAAATATAAAATAATAATTATAGTAGGTTGTTAATAACATTTATATAAATTATACAATTCAATTTAAGTAACTCATTTTATATATCGTAGTTTCTAAATGTAAGGATCCATTGTGATAATTGTTTTTTAAAGGTATGGGGTTGGGTTTAGGTTTTTAAGTTCGGGAACCAATTATTGGATAACCAACACCGCTGCCATAGGGTACCCCAGGGGTGCCCGGGTTCAAGGGGTCAGGTTTGTCCGGGTCTTGGCGGCGGATGTGTCTGCTCACCAAGTGGTGCGTGGCGGGTCGGATCGGGTGAGATTGGTTGGGGGAGATCTTTTGACCTCTCAAGCAGGACTCTTAACCGCAGTGGAAGGGATGAATGAATTCGTCGGTCACTTGTGGACACTCTGACCCCCAGATTCCTACCCACCCCTCATACCTTTTTCCTTCACAGAACCTCCTCTCCTTCCTTTCTCTAAAAAGTTACCAGAAAAATTTAAACAAAAAAAAAACAAAAAAAACTAACAGAAAATTTTCATAAAATGTTTAAAAATTGGTATTTTCAAAATAGGAACTGATTTGTCGAGATGTCAGACTATAGGTACAGATAGTTTACATTATATCAGAGAACTGTCGTGTTCCTTAGATCAGTAAGTGCTTTATTATTTACGCACCCGGTTCAAACACATCTTCAAAGGGACTGGAAAATTGTTCGTATAATGAAGTCCATTATTAGTATTTATAAGACGAGTGGTGCGTCGGCTCTATTAGCGGGCCCATTGAATCACGATTCACGATAGAGTTCCAGTTCGTTTCCCGCCGATACTATTCCTGGAGGTAGACGGTGGTGGTGATGACTACATGCCTAAAGACCCTTCGGTTCGAGGAAGTAAGGTCACGATTAGTCACAGTCTGGAAATCTGGAAATTGGAAGTCCGGGAAATGAGGAAACACCATTTTTTTAAATTTTTCTAGTGACTAACTTCTTGACGGGGTAACAATGCCAGTAAGAAAGTAGCCGAAGATGAGCGGTTAAGAATAGTTAAGTGTAGAATAGTATAATAATTGGTAGCTGACTGACTGAATAGTATAGAAGGTAGCCGTGGAGAGTCAAGTGAAGAATGTCTACATAGGTAGCGGTAGACGGTCTTACAATATCAGTAAGAAAGTAGCCGTGGATGGTAGAAGATGGTTGAGAATGTACATAGAGTAGCATAATCGGTAGGTAACGGGGTAACAATGTCAATAAGAAGAAAGCCGTAGATAAGAGATTCATAAAAATTAAGTGTAGAATAGCATAACCGGTAGCTGATAATAAACTAGTAGGTATGTTAGTAATTACAAAATTTTCAGGTGACTGACTAATTGTGATACAAGACAAAATGCAAGATACATAAAAAGAAAACGTGAACAAGTTTTTACATTGTAGATTAATATAGAAATACACAAATATATGGAATAGCCCCTACGTGATGCTCTTTAAATAACAAAATATTCCACATAAAAATATCATTCAGGTATTTCTTAAATAATGGTAAACTTGTATTAAATATATCGATGTTAGAGGTGAATTTGTTTCCTAGTGTGCGAAGTCGAGAAATAGGTACATGTATGTGGTAGTTAGTTCCAGAATTATTGTTGTAGAATAATATGTTTTGCCTTGTTTCTCGATTAGGTACCTCGAAGTAGATGAGATGCAGGAGTTCGCAACAATCTAATTCAGAGTGAATAATTTTAAACAAAAAAGTTAGGTAATTTATTTTTCTTCTAACTTCTAGGGAATGTAATTTGAGTGTATTTAGTAAGGATATGTAGTTAATGTGTTGTAACTTGAATATGTAACTTGAAGTTAATAAATCGTAAAAATTTGTGCTGCACTCGTTCGATATTTCTTATTTGAATTTGTGACAAATATACGATTTTTATAACTTCCAACGAATCGAAGTCTTTCATTGTTCTGATTATAAATCCGAGTTTTTTCATACCTTTGTTAGTTATTTGTTGTATATGATTTTTAAAATTTAATTGCTTGTCAAACATAATTCCAAGATCCCAAGGTAATGTTAATAACAAGATAGTTGTGGACGAGCGGTCAAGAATAGTTAAATGTAGGATAGCATGTAACCGGTAGGTGACGGGGTTTCAATGTCAATAAGAAGGATAAGAGGTTAAGCATAGTTACGTGTAGAATAGGACATAACCGGTAGGTGACGGGGTTACAAGGTCAATAATCATAACACACACCTCACATATACAGACATCTTCAATATAACTTTCAACGACCTCCGTAGTCCAGAGGGTAAGACTCTTGACTCACAATCCGGAGGTCGCGGGTTCGAACCCGGCATGCGCAAATAAATTTTATTTGATTAATTTGTGTTCTTTCACAATTAATTCATAATAATATATAATATATTTGCGGCATGTTCCAGAGTGGAAGATACTATCAGTATCGCCCTGGTGTAAGACCACCATTCAGAATTGAAACGTTGCTTGAAAATGGCTTTAGCCGTGTTTGGTGACCAGATCTGAATAGCCAGGTACTTCCCAATCTTCCTCTTCCCCACCTCCTTCCCCTCCCCACTACCTTCAGCCTCACAACATACCCCAGTTGGGGATGCCATAGTCTCACTGGCTCCAGACGGGAGCAGTTGAGATTCTTGTGCGGTATTCACTGTAAAAAAAAAAAAATCAAAGATATTAGATAAATGTAATGCATCACAAAACACCACTTAACATCCATATTTATATTTATTGTATTATTTATCAGATTTCTTTTCCTAATTTGCAATATATTTACATATTCCCTAATTACATACATATCATCCTTATACTCCTATAAGATCATAAGCTTACCCTTTATTGTGTTTTTCTATATTCTTATCATGCATATTTAAGTATTTAGCTTCTCTTAACTGTTTTTTTCTTAGTTTTTCTTTATGTTTTTCTTGTCTTGTCTAGCTACTAAAAAAAATTATCAGCGAAAACATGTTTTTAGGCTTACTGTTTTATTTTAGCACTCTTTTTTATGACAAGACATCAAGAAGAGTTAATAGGTTCTGAATTATAGTCTTATAATTATAGATCCTAGCATGGTCGATCGATGAGGATGAACAGGATGTTCTCGTCGTTCTCTAGGAGAAATGTAGATCGCTAACGTGCAAATAAAAGGTGACATCGAATATATTAAAAAAAACTCACTTGTGAACTGTTACTTATTCGTTAGCGATCTGCAATCATGCTGGGGGACGATGAGAAGTTACCTTATCGATCGACCGTGCCAGGGGACTAGGGGACCATGGCGATGTTGGGAGATCTACCAATCAAGCTGTAGGTAATTCATAATTTTTTCGACGAATTTATCAATTCACTTTGAACACTTGACGAAAATTTTGGTCTTAGGTGTTGGTAATCGAAATAACATACGAACTCTGTACTCAAAACAGAGAGCGGTCTTTACGAACCATCGTATAATTATAACGTAATAAAAAAATATTATTGTTTTACTACCAACGAGGTTATAACGATATAGTTTATGATTTCCCGAAAGCCGATATGCATCACTCATTCCACAATGTGCACATTGGATCGTGGAAAAAATATGACAAGTGTTTTAAATTCCACATTATTTTATAAATTACAATTCCTTGAAAATGAGATTATGATCTCTCTCGAACCCAGACGATGAAATTCGTTCCGAGAATGACATTTTTAATTCAACTGTAGCTATTTTTTTCTTGAATTTGAAAGCATTTAAGGTCCCACTGCACTAGCGGCTAAAATCTTGTAAAAGTATTGGGTAAATAGTCCTCTAACCACCGCACTTTAATTAGGCACAGGTTTATAAAATAACACTATATTTCAACTTAATTAATTCAAGAAACAACTAATTACGTATGGTTAGATCATAGATTGTTTTTGCCGACCGCCCACTTTGAGAATATTTTTATTTCTAGCGCCCCCTAACTCGTGAAACCGAAATAGCAATTGACCACAACCGGGGAGGGGGGGGCGGGCGTAATGACCTACAATCACGAAGGGGGCGTTTTGGGATACCACGACAGGGTTACATTTGCCACGACCGACGGAGGGGGCAAAACGGGATAGGAAAAATATTTTTGTGGATGGATGGCCTCTGGGTGGGATGGGATGGGGCGAGATAGGATGGGGTGGGTTGGGTTTCTCTGGGTCTCCTACCGCCCCCCTGAAAGTCTGAAACGCCCCCCTTTTTACCTTGGTCTTCTACCTCCCTACTGAAGGTCTAAAACACCCCCAAGTGGGCGTTACCGCCCACGTTGAGAACCTATGGGTTAGATGGTAAAAATGCATTAAAATTACATTTTTCAAAAATTACATTCATGCGTATTCTGTGCAATCAAATGTCTCCTGTAAAACAATCCTTTTGACGCCATTATGAATTTTTGTCAAATAGAGTTTAAATTTGCGAAGTTTCGTTTTAATCTAAATGTGCGTGAATTATTAGTTTAATCCAAACTAAGAACCTAATAACCTATTTTGTGCATGTGAATAGTAGTTTCTTGTGGTAGTTGTTGAATTGAAGTGGAATTTCCACAACAGGGATATTTCATATTATTACTTACTTACCCATGCACCAACAACCTAAATTATTTATTTAACAATAATATTTATTTCCATTGGATCACTGACTCTGACACTTTGAACCAGAGTTATTCATAACCTTAAAAAACAACCATGATACTTTTTTTGCACCGTATGTATTTATAAATTCGCGTTCAGATCCATATATAAAATTATCCCAAGCAATTTAGGTTGCTCGGTTTTGAAACTTGACTTTTTTCGCTTTGGTGGTCTTCCACAAATAGCTTTCAATCCCCTTACAGCAAAAGAGTCTAATTTAAGGGCTTGTCAAAATGATTTGCGGCCATTTAATAATACCTGAGCATCTTTGTCGACGGCTTTACGAGATCTTCTTTCTTCGGGGAAGATCGTTTTTCAAACCCCACTCTTTGAACTCACTTGCTGGAAGACTCGAAGCCGGGACGTTGACTTGGTGACGAATGGCTGTGCAAAATATGCCAAGAAAACCGTAGGAGGGAAAAAGCACAGTTTAAAATTTGTATCGTGGAAATTTTAAGTCCATCCGTTTCTGAGGAAGGTGAAAATTAGAAAATGGGAAAATATTTTTGCCGGTACCGAAACTGATATCACATTCAGAAATGAAACGTTGCTTGAAATGGATTTAACCGTATTAGATGACCAGATTTAAATATACAGAAGTTTATCTTCTTCAACTTAGCACCACGTATTGTCCTTACACTCTTTTCTTCTTTTATTTGATCCTAAGCATCCCCTTTAAGAGCGTTTAACCAGCCAGCGGCCGAAAATCCACATTTCGTCGAAAGTTGTTCTTACGGTCGTGCAGGGCGGTTACAATGAGAAAGATTAATTATTCTCCTGTACCAGCTTTTTAAAATTATAACTCAATATCGATTTTATTTCATTCCAAATTTGCTTTAATTTATACCTTCATCCAAAAATGCTGAAAGGCGTGATGATAAAACTATTAAAATAATGTACTTTTTGTAATTATTTTTTGATTATAGGTATTTACCATTTTTCAATAATGTCTAAGTTAAATAAGAATGTTAAAAAAATCTGAAATATATTACTTCTTCAAATTTAGCAAATTCACTTTGTGGCACCATTTTATTAATGAAATAATTAAAAACACTTTGTTTTTACCACAATAAACTTTATTTAAAAGTCAACATGTTTCAAGAACGATGTTCTCTTCATCAGGACATAAAATGTACTAGTACTAGTACATTTTATGTCCTGATGAAGAGAACATCGTTCTTGAAACATGTTGACTTTTAAATAAAGTTTATTGTGGTAAAAACAAAGTGTTTTTAATTATTTCATTAATGAAATATATTAGTTTGTAAGTGCGCAAATAAATACACAATCGGACCATTTTTCATAAAGAAACACATGTACGTATATATTTTTTAATGATTTTATTTAAACTAAAATTATAATTCTAAAATATTTATTGTTATCAAGTTTAATTTGTAGAACTCCATTTTAATTTTAATTTTTTTTATTATATAATCAATAATATGATATGATAATATTATTGATTATATAATAAAAAAATAAAAATAAAAATAAATAAATAAATTCTAAAACATGCGATACCCAGATAATGTATTCATTTATTTTACTGCATGATTATATGATTTAAAATGGGTGTGGTATAATACAAAATCTTTTTTGAAAATTTAACAAATCTGCCAACGACCTATGGTATGAATAACCTTATTATACTAAAAATTATCATTTTTTCTCGAAATTTAAAACATGCGAATGCTAGATAAAAGAACAATCTTTCTGAATCAATTTATAATTTTTTGTGGAAAAGAGTCGATACGTCTTAAATCTGATTTAAAAATGACATATTTCTGGTTTTCTCTGGTAATACCCTCTTAATAAACATACTGTAAAACAATATTAATAATCGCCGAGCATTTAATTGAAACCGGCCATTACTTAGGATTTGTTCCTGAAGTCCTCGGAAGACCCAAAACTCATAGAGCACGCAATTCACAAAAATCCTATAAATATTAATAGAGACGACAGAGCTAAACTCAATAGTTCTTGGTATCCGGTAATTGACGGTTACATCAAGGCTAAACGCAAAAAAAAAACATGTTGAAGTATATTGTAGCGCCAGCTCGTAGAGGAGTGGAGCTGGCGACACGGTATCGCTCCTAAGTAGATAAGTACAAACATCACCGCCAACTATTACACATCTGCCCTGATGATGGACACTGCAACGCTGTCCGAAACGTTGGCTAAAGAAGGAGGTAGCGCAACACGGCATAATACCCCAAAAACTAATAACAAAAATATTAATAATTGTCATACCTAAATCTATCTACCATAACCCGTCAGGCAATTTGTTCGCTTTTCAGAACAACTCATATAGGTCTCATAGAAATCGTTGTCTTCGTTACTACCGTAGTGAGAAATATGATCTCAACGGTGTTAGGAAGGCAAAACACCACGTTTTGTATTCAAATCTAAAAATTAACCACAAAATAAGTAAAAATGTGCACATTTATGAAACCAAAATTCCTGTGCGCAATTTATAAAAATAATTGAAGTTTTGTCAATTTTTTATTAATTATTTTATTTTTACGTGGAACATAAAAAGAAGACGAGACAATAAAGTGGATAATATTAATTTCACGCACCAGATTTAAATGTCAGGGTTAAATTTTCCCCACAGGAAAAACTAAACCATTTCACACACTTCCCCAAATGATCATCTAGTCAAACCACGCTATGCAATTGCACTATATAAATATTATAAATACAAAACAATACAAGAACAAAATGTCAACCTACCAGAGACCAAATGGGAAAATAATTCACCGACTCCAGATATTTTCATATCAGAGGGTTCGGCTCTGAGGAATTCCTAATTGAACCTATAAATACTACTGATCCCTCAATATAAATATTTAAAAAATCTTTTGTAATCCTACATGCATTTAAAATTACTGATTTTTGCATTTTTATATACAAATTCTTTGACAAATCTGATATGCTTAAATTTTGAATCAGATTCCTGGGTATTATGCCAGTGGCCGAAATAACAAATGGTAATATTTTTATAGTCCGAGAATGCCAAATTCTTTTAATCTCATTTCCTAAATCTGTGTATTTTCTTATTTTTTCAGAAACAGTTTTTTGAATTTTACAGGAATTTGGATAAGTTTAGATAAATGCTACATCAATGATAAAAGTTATTTTTTAAATTTTGTCATGTAAAACTATATCAGGTATTATGATTAATTGTTCTGTCCGTTAGTATAGTTTTATCATAATATATTTTATAAAATTCATTTTCTAAAAATGAATTTGGTTCATATTCATAATATGGTACTATATTACGGCAGTCAATCAAGTTATGTTTAATTACCAAACTTTGGTGAATTATTTTTAAAACCTGATTGTGCCTAAATGTATACTCGGGTGGCGCTAATACAGAACATCCCGATATAATATGTTCTATAGTTTCCGGAAAAGCCAAACATTTTCTACATAATTCATCAATTTGATTTATATCTTTGATTATATGCTTCCTATAATTTTTAGTATTAATGACTCTATCTTGAATGGCAAGCATAAATCCTTCTATTTCTGCGCTCAACTCTCCAATACTCCACCATTTGTTTGACGAAAGTTTGTCAACATACGTTTGGTTGAGATAATTGAAGTGTTTTGCATGAAAAATTTTATTTGACCAGGAATCTAATAACTCCTGGTTAGTATTTTTAAGAATGTTGGCATTTTCGTCATATAAATTTAAAGGTGTAATGTTTCTATCTGCCTTGCAAATTATTTTGTGCATTTCTGAGCTATTAGCTTTCCTATGGAAAAAATTTCTAAGCATTTCTACCTGATTGTGTTTCAAAGATGTTATTTTGACTACACCTCTACCTCCTAAATTTCTAGGTAAATTAATTCGTTCTATAGCTGAATTTGGATGATGGCAATTAAACTTTGTTCTAAACTATCTAAATCTGTATTGGACCATTTAATTATGCCAAATGAGTACATTTATAGAGGTATTGCCCAAGTATTTATTGCTTTTACTAAATTTTTAGCAGATAGATTGCATTTTAAAATTTTTCTGATCCTAGTTTGAAATTTAATCCTAATATCATTTTTAATACTAGTGTGATCTAATCTATTCGATTGCGGGTATCCTAAATATTTATAAACCTCATCCCCTTTCATACTTTTAATTTTGAAATTTCTAAATATACCCTCGTCTTCATCTACAATTTTGCCCTTTTCTATGTGAATCATTTTACATTTATCTAAACCAAAAGTCGTTTTAATATCATCTGAAAAATTTTTAACTACCTTAATCATTTTTTCTAAATTGGATTCAGAATTTGAAAATAATTTTATACCATCCAAAAGTCCAATAAATTATGGATGAATTTAAATTTTTTTTAGTTGTCAGTAGTTTTAATAATAAAAATGTAAGTTAGGTAAGTAATTTTTAATTATTTTTTTTTATGTTTGCATGCAAAATTGTTATATTTTAAAAATTAAATGTTTATTTTGATTTATAAAATTTTAAAGCGTATTTTATCACCTTTCAAAAACAGTTTTTATTTTAGGAAACGTCCAGAAATATTCCATTTATTTTGATTTTATTGCGAAGCGATATCTTAACCCTCTGGCAAAGTATGGCCGAGTCCGGGCGATTAACTATATTTATTTATATTTTTATTTTTATTCATAAAATACATGATAAAACATTGAAACATTTTCATGTACGTATATGAATTATTACATCACCATACTAGGCGGCTGCCTGATTCATTGTGACCAATGGAATATAGTTACGTTGGTGTATAGTTTTAACAAATGAATTGAATATATATCATATTGAAAATTGGAAAAATTATAGTAGAAAGTTTATAATGAGAATTAAAAATATATGTAATAGAACCTAGAAAATAGAAAAGAAAAGAGAAAAATCATGAACAACATAACTCTTGTTAATAGTTTTATATGTGTGCAATGTACATGCACATACATATATGTATCCATACGCGTACACATGCATACATACATTTACACATATGTACATACATTTACGTATACTCACAAATTTACACATATATACATAGACAGTTCTATCTGAGAAATGACCACTGGCACTATCCACATTCACTCACCAAAAAAATCCCTAATCGCCTTCTTGTAAGTTTGATATTGGTCTACTGATTTTCGGAGCAAGAAAGTTAAATTGGGCCATCGAGGTTTTTGTTACTGGAATAATATATTTAGATTGGAATATCTTGTACCATAGTTTTAATCAAAAATATTTTATTTATAAATTTAAATATAAAATGGGAGGATATTTGTATTTGATATACTAGGATTTTATATTAAGTACTTTAAGGTCATTAAATAATTCCTTCGTGGAGTCAATGTAATGTACTTTGTAAATATTCCGTATTATTAGTTTTTGAGTTTTTATTAACTAATCTAACATCGTTTTAGAGCATCCTCCCCAGACAATTATACCATAAGATATAATTGATTGACATAGAGAATTTTTTTTTTCACATAAATACAAGACGTAGGTACATACATTGTATATTCGCATGAGCTCAGTTGTTGTACGTAATCAACTAACTGCCTGAATCATGAATCTGTTTTGTACATTCGCTTGTCGCAAGATAATTATTTGTTTTGTTTACATTCTCGCCAAACCCGTTACCGTTTAATATTTTAACATTGTGTAAAAAAGGCGCAACGCATTATTAAGAATGCCATTCCCAGGGCAAAGGCCGATGATTCAACAGAACATTTGACCAAACGTTTCGGCATAACGCAGGAGTCGTTGCTCCTGCAATGGCCTAACTTTCAGGACCAACGTCCTTTTAATATTAAAATCTCCTGAAAACGCCAAACGCACGTTTCCTGAAAGCGATTATTACTACAACAAGGTGTTTTGACCGGCCTTTGTCAAGTTTCGTCGACTTCACAAGTTCACTGTTATAATAACAAAAATATTCTTGTTGAATTTTACACGTCATTTGAGTGTTTTTGCTTTGTGTTTTGTGATTTGTGGATTTGTGAGAATATCGCCATTATTCCTTGTACTCGTTGAGGAGAATTATTCCTGTTATAAGAAGCAATTAAGTGATTTTGGGTGTGTTCTTTTTCACGTGATTTACGAAACTTGATGAGTTTTTAAAAATATGTTTTTGAAGTCAAACTTTTTTACGCACGCTCGACTTGGGAGGTAAGCTGGTGAATGCGTTACGAAAAAGTGTGATGCGAACGGTAATCGATGCGAACGGTGATCGATGCGAACGGTGATCGGGCGAGGCGAATGGTCGCGCCTTTACGCACGCTTGACTTGGGGAGTAAGCTGGTGAATGCGTTACGAAAAGTGTTATGCGAACGGTAATCGATGCGAATGGTGATCGATGCGAAAGGTGATCGATGTGAACGGCGATCGGGCGAGGCGAACGGTCGGGCCTTTACGCACGCTTGAAGTTGAGAGGGAGATAAAATTAGTGAAGATAGAAAGAGAGATAGTTACGTTTCGTATATTGATGTAAGGGCAAGAGAGAGAGGTGCGAGCACAAGGAATCATTTATTGAATAACCATGCCATAGGTCACCCCAAGGTCGTAGGTCACCCCAAGGTTTTAGGTAACCCTAAGGTCGTAGGTCACCCCAAGGTCGTAGGGCACCTCAAGGTCGTAGGTCACCCCAAAGTCGTAGGTCACCCCATGGTCATATGTCACCCCAATTTCAATTCAATTCAATTCAATTTATTCATTTTTAAAAACATTACAAAATATTATCTACCAATGTCATATGTCACCCCAATGTCAATGACAATGTCATATGTCATCCCAAGGCCATAGGTCACCCCAAGGCCATAAGTCACCCCAAGGTCGTAGGTCACCCCAAGTCGTAAATCACCCCAAGGTCGTAGGTCACCCCAAGGTCGCAAGTCACCTCGTGGTCATATTTCATCCCAATGTCATATATCACCCCTAGATCATAGGTCACCCCTTTCGCTACATTTGGTAACTTAGCAGGGATACCTGATTTCATTGGTCGAGGTTTGTCTTGTAGTTTTACTTCAGTCATGTGGTCTAAAGCACACTCGTTTTTTTTATAAGGTTTTTATAAGTTTTTACCGAAGACAGAAACAAGTTACATCAGAATTAAGTATCATAACAATTATAGGTCACTGTCGAGAGGCGTGTTTGTAATTTCAATACAAACATCGCTGTTATTTTCCGGCTAAATTCCGAATTCCTCCAAGACATCCAAACAAGCCATTAGTTTGCTGGTACAATCGTGGCGCCACATAGGTGATGAAAAGTTTACGGGGAAATGCATTTCAAGGATCGAACGTCTGCGAGGCCTTTTTCTTACAGAACTTAACTTTCGTGAACAACTAATATAAGTCTTTCACAGAAATCGTTGTCTCGTTAAAAATATGATCGAAAAGGTATTATATTAAAATTCTAAAAGTTAACAACAAAATATATAAAATGTACCTACATGAACAAAATATTTTAGGTTTCCAACCGCAATTTTAAAAAAATTATGAAGATTGTGTATTTGTTAATTATTTTCACATGAAACGACAAAAAAGTAAAATGACAATAGCGTTTTTAATACACTAGCGAGTTCCCGGCATGCGTTGCTATGCCACTTAAGAGGAATATAAACGCTAGAAATTTTTCGAATCTCATGATTGCAAAATTTTAAAATCGAGCGTCTTTTTGCACGACGCAAGTAAGCGAAAAAGTGGTTTTTATTAAGAACGAAAAAAAGTTAGAACATGGAAAACCTCAAAAATAGTCTTAGCCATAAAGGGGTATTTAAAAAAAATTGTTTCTTGTATTACTTCATAGTTAAGTCATTAAAAAAACCTTTTTTTTGGTGATTTACGCTTATATTTTTTGTTACGTATATAATGATTTTATTGTAATTTTTTTTTTTTTTTTTTTACATTAACTCCACACAGGAGGCCCTGAGGAAAATAATTTCCCTCAGGGCCTATGTCATCTGGGATGCTGTGTGGAGGGTCTTTTTGAGGAGAGGAAGGAATGAACATTGGTCTTGAAGAGACCCATGTTGTAGGAAGGAGGAAACACAGAGGCCGGCAAATCATTCCACAGCCGAGCTGTTGAACATAAGAACGAGTTGAAGAAACGACCCGTTCTCATGTGACTAATGTCAACTGTGTACAAATGTTGGGCACGCGTTTGGCGTGTTTCCCGACTATGCACCGGTGCCGAAGGGATCAATGATGCTAGTTCCTCGGAGCATCTTCCATTGTAATACCGGTAGAACAAGGATAGCATTCCCACCCGACGCCTGTGCTCTAAAGATTGCAATCCGTCTGTTAAGATGGGAGAATCTTTCAAACGGACCGCCCGTTTCTGCACAGAGTCGAGGGTATTTTTCAGGTATTTTGGAGCTCCAGACCAGAGGTGGCTGCCAAATTCAACCGTGGGGCGCACTTGCGATTTGTACAGGGTTAGCAGTTGTGTACTTTTAAAGTATCTGCGGGCCCTGTACAGTACGCCCAGTTTTTGGGAGGCTAACTTTACTCTGGCTTCGATGGAGCCCCCATACCTGAGCTGGTCACTTAGGGTTACACCAAGCAAATCAATGGAGGGCCTGTTCGGAAGATTGCTTCCGTTGAAAGAGACTAGATTTTCATTGCGATCCCTTTTAGACGTAATCAGACAAGATTGGGTCTTTGAAACATTAAATTCAACGAGATTATTTTTACCCCAAGAGAAAACACTCTCGAGGTAACCGTCCATTCTTTGCTTCAAAGCCTTACGAGCTGTTGGAGTTTGTGAGCCCTTTGGGGGCTTGTCAAACAAAAAGCTATCATGAACTGTACTGTCATCCTCGTAGCAGTGAATTGGTGCACATGACAAAAGGTCGTTGATGTGCAACAAAAACAGAGTTGGAGACAGAACCGATCCCTGTGGGACGCCAGCATTTATCGAGTGAGAGGAAGAGGTGAAACCATCGACTACCGTCTGAATCGACCTCTCCCTCAAGAAGTCGGCAATCCACGTACACAAGGATGCGGGAAGTCCGTAAGAATGCAGTTTGTTGACAAGTCCTCGATTCCAATACATAGAAAAGCTAGTAAAAGCTTTGATTTATCCGTAGCATATTTTTTGATGTTAGTACTGTAAGCCGATTCGTGGTAAAGATTAATCAAAATAGTATCTAAATAGGATTTCACGTGTATATTCATCTTAATAATGAAATGGTTTCTCCCTGCGTGTCCTTTCCTATTCGTCCCGTTACTCTTTCGCCTCCCCTTCCTCTCCCGCGTACCTTTCCCATCACGCGTTCCTACTGCGCCTTCTCCGCTTCCCTCTCACCACTGTCCCGTGAACCCTCGTCCCTCGTTCCTCTCCCCTACCCGCGTTCCATACATTCAGTTTACAAACAGCTCGCGTGCACCCTATTTTTTTATATAAATTTCATAATGCCAGAGCTCACCAGTATACATAAAAACCTTCGCGGGCGTGCTCACAACAACTCGCCGAAGATTCATCGTAATCGGATGAATAGTTTGGGAAGTAATTTCATATCGCCAGAGCTCACTATATATAGAAACCATTGCACATCCGCACATAAAATCCCAAAAGTTCCATCACAATCGGATGAATGGTTTAGTGACAAACAAAAAACATTCATTTTTACATATTAAGGCATAAAACATCACACATCAACTTCAAAAGTTTTCGGAAACGTTCAGAAATATTCAATTTATTTTATTTTATGCAGAACGGACATAGAAAGTAATTAAAAAGTAAAAGCGGTGGTGGTAAGTAATTTTTTTTTTAGTGAAAACTTTTTTAGCCCCGTTGTGATTTGAAACTTGATGAAAAGAAAAAAAGCGACACTAAAACATACAAACATATACATCTGTAGGATTTAGCCTGCGAGAGAATGATATAGTATAATCGGTCTCCTCTTTGTGCGGCGCTTCATAGCCTTCCCACTCTTGTCTACTTTAGTTTTCTGAAGGTTTTAGTTCTACCGAGTGTGAATTGCTCACTCTGTTTTTGAAGTGAAAATTTATTTAGCACCGTTTTGTTGAAACTTGATGAAACGAAAAATAGACAAACACATCTATAGGATTTACCCTGCGAAAGAATCTTCTTTTTGCGGCGCTTCGTAGCCTTCCCACTCTTGTCTACTTTAGTTTTCTGAAGGTTTCACTTCTACCGCGTGTGAATTACACACTCTTGATTTTTTTTTAATACACATCTAATTAATTTTTCATTGTTTTCCCTCCTCCTGTACAGTTATATTATCCGGCCGAACTTGTAAGCAATTTGCAGCATCAATGATCATTGTCAGCTGTTTTTCTTAAGCGAAGAAAGAAACAGCGTTTTAAGTTGCCAAGCAATTAAAACATCCTGTTTATTTATTTTCTGCTACAGAAAAAATAAGAACAAGTCGACATTTTTGTCTTGTTTACCTGTAGGGTGTATGTAATTTACGATACTGTTGATCAGAAACCGTTTGATATTCAGTATCGCCTTTATTTATTTATTTATTTATTTATATATATATATATATATATATATATATATATATATATATATATATATATATATATATATATATATATATATATATATATATATGTATATTACAGTTTACACCTTATTGTTAACATTTTTACATATGTAATATATTTTGAAAACATTTTTACATATTAATATTACATTTCATTATGTTGTGTGTTAGGTAGGTTTGAGAAGGTGAAACTGTTGGTTGGTAATATTGTATGTTTCGTGAACACCTCACTAGGAGAACCTGTGCTGAGGTGTTTACGTGTTTAAGATTAAGTGTGACAGGTACAGGTATTTATGTGTTGTAGTAGAAAGTTGGTTTTTTTCTTTTTTTTTACATTTTAATGGTAATTGTTCATAGATTACTTAGAAGAAAAAAAAATATATCAGGTATATATGTATATTATATGTACATATGAATAGTTGATAAATTCTTGATAGACATGTTTATTTATTTTACACTTTTTATAGTTTGGTTATGTTTGGTTAGGGATTAAAGTATTTTGAATAAAGTGAATATCTTGATTTTTGATCCAGGCTGTGATATGTTTTTTGTGGATGTTTGTAGATGTATTTGCAATTAGTTGTTGTTTCAGAGTAATGGGCATATAATTAAAAAGTTTGGTTGCATAATACTGAAAATGTCTTTGTCTGCGTGTGGTGTGTGTTATTGGTATGTTCAGGGTTATATTTGTTAATGACCTGATTTTTATTATTATTTTGGGTTGAATTGGAATATGGAGTTTGTTTTGGGGGAAGTATAGCAGAGCAGATTTGGCATAAAGTTGTTTTATTGACATGACTTCTAATGTTTTGTATATTTTGGTTGAATCTGTGTAGAAAGGCACTTGCAGAATTAGTTTAATTATGCCTTGGTGAATAACTTTTGAAAAACTAAAAGTTGCATTAAATAGCTTTATTTGTTTTGTGACTATATCTATATGGTTCTACCCCGTCTCCTTCTTCTCACTTCCATCAATATAAAATGAAGTCGCTCACGACGTATGTGCGCTTAGATTTTTTAAACTACACAACGGATTTTCACGAGGCTTTCACCAATAGATAGAGTGATTCATGAGGAAGGTTTTTAGGTATATAATTTGTCGTGGTATTGTGTAAATTGGTTGAAATGCATAATATATCTGGCCAAACGTCAGCGGGCAGCGTGATGTGAATTTGATTTAACAGATGGCGTTGATTATAAAGGTTTCGTTAGCCACAGCAACGTATAGCCGGGTCTGCTGGTTAACTATATGGAGCAGTGGTTCCCAAACTTTTTTGGCCCACAGACCCCTCCCCTCTCCCGAATGAAGCACCGTTAAGTGTTGACAATAAACAAACTAATCTTCATCTCTAAATTACAATTTTGAAAGATTTGGAAACTGAGAACATTTTTCTCTTCCCAAGTTTTGTTTGTACAACAAAAGTTTTACACTTTATTTTTTTTTATTATTATTCATGCAACAATAACAATGATATATGTATAACAATACAAAAAACTATTCTTCTTTTTGTCCTATCTTTTGTTTTTTTTTATACTAGCCGGTACCCGGCGTGCGTTGCAGTGCCATTCAATGAAATAAATTGATTCTCCCTGCATGTCCTTTCCCGTGCGTTCCACCTTCCCCGCCTTCCTCTCCCTCGTCTCTTGCCTCTCCGCGAACCCCACCTCCCCCCTGCCTTTCATCCCTGCCGCTAAAATATATGAAATGCACACATTGTCGTTTATAAAAAATTCATAACTCCAGAGCTTTCCGTTATACACAGCCGATGTAAGCTGATAATGTAGCTTTCTATTTGTAAAATAATTTTTAAGATCGGTTTAGTGGTTTAGGCGTGAAAGCGTAACAAACAAACACACGCACTTTCGCATTTATAATACTACTAGTATAGATTAAATCTTGCGTGGACCCCCTGACGAGGAAGGACAAGTTCAAGGACCCTCAACCCAATTTTAATTTTTGTAGGACCTCCTGAATGATCTTGAGGACCCCTGGGGTTCCGTAATGACCACTTTGGGAACCACTGATGTAGAGAATGCCATGGTCCCACTTATGGCTTTTTTTAAACATTAATTCCACACGGGAGGCCCTGAGGAAAATAATTCCTCTCAGGGCCTTTGTCATCTATGGAGGTACAGTGGAGTGTTTTTTGTGGAAAGTGGAAAGGAAGAAGTGAATCTGGTCCTGAAGAGACCTATGTTGTATGAAGAAGGAAACACAGAGGCTGGCAAATCGCTCCACAGCCGAACTGTTGAAGTCAAGAACGAGTCTTAAAAACGACCCGTTATTTTGTGACAAATATCAACCGTGTAAACGTTGGTCGTGCGTTTGGTGTGTTTCCGATTGTGCACCAATGCCCAGGGAGCATCTTCGAATGAAATACCGTGACAAAAACAACATTATAAAATTTGATTACTTTAAGTTTTTTTAAAACATTAAATGGATTTTTACGGAAAAAGAATGATAAATACACTAGTAGTTCTAAGAACAGTAGATCTCGCGTCCAAAAATATACGTTTCTAATTAAATTGCTCTTATTTAATAAGTCAAAACCAAACTTTTCTATGAAAATATTAGATTTTGTAAATAAACATGTTCTTAAATACCTTCTTGTTTATAATTCATAAAAAATTTATGTACGAGAAACAATTTTTTAAATTTCAAATGAGGAATTAATGCATTTGGCCCGGAGGAAACGTCACCATATCACGCTTTCTTGAGGCCGGTAGGTACCATAACATTGAGTCTTCCTATTTGACAGCTCGCAATAGAAACCACACGCGAACTTTGGCGGGATAAAAAGGTAGCAACCAATACAGCCGCCATCTTGAACCGGAACCGGAACGTATCATACAAATTTAAAGACAGATGAAATGTGAAATTATCGAGATTAAACGGACTTCTTTACGCTCAGTTTTTAAAATAGATGTGTATAAAGTCTTACAAAACTGACACCAGACACGCCAATTTCTTTCTTATTTTGTAACTAGAGGACCCGGCCACACGTTGCTGTAGCTAACGAAACACAACGCCACCCAACCTTTATAACCAACGCCATCTGTTAAATCAAAGCCAAAACGTCCGCACGCCAGCTCGCTCCCTTTATTTATGTATTTCAACCAATTTACACAAAACCTTGACAAATTATATACCTTCCTAAAAATCTTCCTCATAAATCATTCTATCTATTGGTGAAAACCGCACGAAAATTCGTCGCGTAGTTTAAAAGATGTAAGCGCACAGACAGTAGGAGCGACTTCATTTTATACTAGGTAAAAATTATTCTAAGCGGCAATGTCGTAGACCAGACCGAAGTGTAACCCAACCAGTGAACCCAGCCGACCCTCGATTCATCGTTTAATAATATATTTCTATAATTTCCTCGAAGTTCACTTCTCGTGACGTCAGCACATAGTGTCGTCACCGGCTCTCTGCTGAAACGGAACTTTGCTAAGTGGGGAGGAAGAAAATAGTGATGGGATGTCCCAATTTTCTATAAATATTATCTAAAATGTTCTAGAAACAATTTATTTTCTGTAAGTATTACTTATTTTCAAAACGGTAAAATCTGGAAAGATAACACTACTTAAAACAACATCAAAATATTTTTCCTGCTATGACGTGTCGCAAATTATTCGAAAATTTGACAGGTTTTGAGGCGTAACCATGGCAAACTGTCAACCTTGCAACTGAAACGCGACTAGAACTGCGAGTTGCGGCGTCGCTCTTGACAACTGGTTTTTAACATTGCCTGTATGCGGACCGCCAATGAAATTTGCAATTTGCTTTCCTACGGATAGGGATTGAGTTTTCAACTGTTTTTTTTCAGTCGCCCCATGAGCGAATGGACTAAGTGTTTTTAATATGTTCGACGTCAACTATTGTTTGTACGTTAGCGATCAGCAGTTGTTGTCCTAGGGAACTATGAGTAACCGAAAATTACTGAAAAGTTACTGATACTATCCTTATTGATTGACCATACTAGGAGGCCAGTGGCTTCGGTGGGCTCGATGTGACTTATTCCAATTATAATTTTTATCCCTAACTTACGTATTTCAAAATATTCTTAAGAATAAATAATGAATTAATTAGCTGTTAATCTTAGGTTTAATTGGATATTTTATTTTATTCTTTATATCTCTTCTATTTTTTATTAATATTTATACACAATATATACATATATATGTGGGCTTATCAATATGCAACGTAAACATCAGTTATAAGTATATATACATTATGCATTATGCAGTAATTGTTTCTGTTCTCACTATATGAAATGTGTACGTAGGATTATAATATGAAAGGCAAACACCAGTTACCACCTTATATTTGCTTTTAAGTACACACATATATAACTTTTATTTATTATTATTATCATTTCAACAACTGTGCTAAACAACCGACGGCTATTTTATGTTTTAATTGGTTATTTAATTTTTATTTCTTCTCTTTTTCTTTCTTTTTTTTCTACAACACATGTATGTAGGACTATAATATGCAATGCATACAGAAGTTACCTAAATGCTTTAACTCTCGTAGTTACCTATACAGGGTGTTAAGGGACGTACTTGACTTACTTTAACCAGTGATTCCTGACATTATTTGGAGTAAAAAATGTAAATGAAATTTTGGTCTCCGGTGACTTTTTTTGACGACTTTTTTTTTCAAATTTTTTTTCTTCAAAATCAAACAAAAAAAAATTTCTTCTGCATATCGTCACTGGTCACTCAGCCGGGTGTCCGAAGAACCCCTTACCCCACCTCCAACTGTTCAACAACTACCATTTTTTTATGTTTTTGTAGAAAAAAAAAAAAAAACAACAAAAATGTCACCGGAGACCAAAATTTCATTTACATTTTTTATTCCAAATAATGTCAGGAATCACTGGTTAGAGTAAGTAAAGTACGTCCCTTAACACCCTGTATATACCTATTAACCTTTTTTTTAAATTTATATTATTTTAATAACAGTTACTAAGTTTTAAAAAAAATTATTTTATTTTATATTCTTTCTGTTCTTTTTATTTTCTCTTTTTATTTCATCAATTTTATTTCTTTTTAGGTCTTTGTACAAATCATGTTCCATTTGTTCATATCCATAATAATTTGACTGTCCTAAAACGGGAATACTCCTAGTTGGGCAGTCAAAAAAATTAATTAATTATGCATATACATGTATAATCTTGTACTAAATAAACATTTTTTTTTTAAATTATCATTAAGGCACGACCTTTTAATAGATTTTCAAGACTTCGAATATAGTATTATCGTACCCGATGCGAGTATAAATTTGACAAATGATAAGATGGCGTTATTTAAGATACGAGGCATGTTCAGAAAGTAAGTGTACTGGATTATTTATAAAGAGTATTTAAAAAAATATACAGGATCCTTTTGATACACTTGATGACTATTTTTCCACATAATCGCCATCTCGTTCGATGCATGTGGTGAGCCATGGCACAAGTTTCTTTATGCCTCCCTCGAAGAACTCTCCCGCCAGCTTCTTTTCACACTTTAGAACCTTTTTCTGCATCTGCTCTTCGGTTGAAAATTTAATTCGACCCATGTGTGCCTTCAGGGAGGTGAAAACATGATAATCTGAAGGCGCCAAGTTAGGGGAATATGGGGGGTGGTTCAAAACATCCCAACCAAATGAGTCCAAGAGCGCCTTGTTGGCTAAGGCTGTATGAGGACGGGTGTTGTCGTGCAACAAGCACACTCCTCTCCTCAGCCTTCCACACTCCTCTCCTTTTGAGTTTTTTTAGGGTCTCATAATATCATTGTGCATTGATGGTCACCCCCTGAGGCAGAAATTTGACCAAAATAATGCCTTTTCGGTTCTAAAACACTGAGGTCACGATTTTTTTTACCCGAAACAGTGGTTTTTATGGAATCGGTGTGACGCCAATATAACGACTGTCTTTTTGTCTCAGGCATGTAATAAGCCACCCTGTTTCATTTCCCCTATCTCCCAGTCCCCCCTTCCCCATTCCAGTCACAATAGAGCTTAGAAAATCCTAATCATCCAAATTCCAGTAGGTGTTATTCAGGAATTGCAGCACGTGACTCGCACTAGGCGAAATATCTAACCGACATCTTTCACGCAACTGGACACAATAACGTAAGTTTACGTACTATCGTGTTCCTGCGATGCTCGATCTGGCCAGGGATCTTCCTCTACCACTCATTGTTGCCAACCCTCAAAAACCACAGCCCGCACACAGTAAACTTACTTTCTGAACATTCTTAGTACTTCCAAATTTTATGATTTCACGGGAAATTTGGTATTGATTGATTAAAAAAGAGAAAATTAGAAACACGCTTTTTTGGACGCGAGGTCTACGTAACAAATTACTAGTAGATAATAAACCGATAAAGATATAATAGGGATTATTGCATACCATCTGCATGAATAATTTAAACCACTGGAGCGATTTTGGTCGAAAAATGAACCACTTTAATTTTTCTGCGATTGATAGCGGTCCAAAAATGGACCACATTTTCCTACCATTCATAAAACATTTATTGTAATTATTTTAAACATTTCCTTGGCCAGCAGTTTATTTTACCATGAAGCTATTGAAATGCTCTATCTATTATGATCATAGATGTCTCAAATCCGAACTTCGAAGACTATTTTAGAACGATGTTAAAAATATGTTTTTCCTGCCAAATTTTCGAACAGCTGTTTACGGATAAAATTAATTCTTTTTTTCCATAAATATGCACCTTTTATTATAAAGTATAGGTACCACAGACAACATACAGAAATCTAAAATATTCTATGTTGACTCGAATAAGTATCCCTCACGGCAGTTTCAAGTAAAAAAACACCCAGGACTCGCGCGATTATAAACTTTACGATTTTTTTATATCCATTTTATAAATCCTACAAATATGAGATAAACGGTAAAATACAGGTTAATTCATTGGCTATATAGCACTATAATAAGTTTTTGTGTCTCCATGTTAAAATTCGAAGGTATGATTTTTTTTAATGTTGGTTAAAAATTTAAAGAATGACCTTCTCGGAAATCACGAGCAATCGAGGCCAATTTATTTATTTCCAGTGGTTAATTTAAAGAAAGCAATGTATTTAGAAATTGACTTAAAATTCAATCATACGACTCATTTTACTCGAAAACGGAAGTTCAAATCAAAATAAGTTTAACCACAAAATCAACTCCAAATGTGACGTACATAGATTCACCAGTGACCCATTTGTACTCCCTGGTGTTCCGGGGACCGTGTATAATGTGTATATTCAGTTTTTAGTCCAACCCTATTGGGTAGTAGTCTACTGTCTACTGAGAATCGGTAAGCTGGGAATTAGTTTTCTAAAATTGGAGTGGGCAAAGGGACGCGCGGGATGATTTACAGAGATGTGAGATGCCTGTTTATTCGGGGATACGCTTTGACTCGACGAGATGAATCTTTCTGCCCAAGATTATATTGGCTCACGTTACCTTTATTCGGATTAATTCCGGCAGTTACCTCTGAGAGATCATTAATAAGAAAAATGAGTGTTTAACGGAGAGTCAGTCTGTGCTGATTGATTTTTGGGGTTTTGCCGTATTGCGCATCCTTCTTCGTTTAGCCAACGTTTCAGACAGTCTTGTATTGTACATCATCAGACTGATGTATGCTTCAAGTCACTTCCAAGCGTCCCTGCTATGGTCGGCCTAAAGAGCTGCCGACTATTTACTATACCGACAGAGGTGTTTCGAGATTACAAATCTATTGACAGAAGAAGTTAAATTTTTATTGTCATTGTCATCTGGCTTTAGGGTCACGGATAGTATCCCAGCCGATGTCAGAACCTTCGTTTTCACTCTCAGAGGGTGTCTGATATTGGAAGCTGTCGAAGCCTCGCGAGGTAGTTTAACCTGCCAGCCGTCGATGCCACCCTACATTTGCGGATTATTTTTTTGTGAAACTCTCTCTTTCTCTCGTCTTGTCTTTTCACACACTATACGTATGATTATGTGGCCATAAGCTGTTTCTATTCTTTAATTTTTTGTAAGGATGGAGATTTTGTCGGCTTGCCATTGCCTTATTAAGAGCGTTTAACCAGCCAGCGGACGAAAATCCACATTTCGTCGAAAGTTGTTCTTACGATCATGCAAGGCGGTTACAATTAGAAAGATTAAGTATTCTCCGTACCAGCTTTTTTAAATTATAACTCAATATCGAATTTATTTCAATCCAAATTAGCTTTAATTTATACCTTCATCCAAAAATGCTGAAAGGCGTGATGATAAAACTATTAAAATAATCTATTTTTTGTAATTATTTTTTGATTATAAGTATTTATCATTTTTCAATAATGTCTAAATTTAATAAGAATGTTAAAAAAATCTGAAATATATTAGTTTGTAAGTGCGCAAATAAATACACAAATGGACCAATTTTCGTCAAGAAACACATGTACGAACATATTTTTAATGATTTTATTGAAACTAAAATTAAAATTCTAAAACATGCGTTTGTTAGATAATGTATTGATTTATTTTACTGCATGATTATATTATTTGAAATGGGTGTGGTATAAAACAAAATCTTTTTTGAAAATGTAACAAATCTGCCTACGACCTATGGAATAACCTTACTATACTAAAAATTTAAAAAATTTCACAAAATTTATTACATGCGAATGCTAGATAAAAAAACAATCTTTCGAAATCCATTTATAATTTTTTGTGGAAAAGAGTCAATACGTCTAAAATCTGATTTGAAAATGACATATTTCTGGTTTTCTCTGGTAATGCCCTCTTAAGGGTGTTTTTTAAAATTTAGCCATTCCTTTGTTTAAAAGAATAGTGGTTTTGAGATCCTCTTTTTCAGATTAACGCGCCTGGCATCCAGCGCAGTTGTTGTATCGATTATATTCATTTGATTTCAAAATGCCCAGATAGTTTTTGAACACACCCTAAGTTGATTCATCATAAGTCGATTTTAAACTCGGGCATAGTATTCGTGATATCTCTGCCAGGGGAATCCCTGTCGCATCTAGAACTATGGGCTATACAAGATGAGCCGAATAAACCTTACCTAACTTAACCTCACCTAACCTAACCTAACCCAACAATTTTTGAACAATAATTTACTATTTGTATTATTATCGCATTGAACTATTCTTGAAAATAATTTATTGTTTTTCAGGTTATCTGTATTGTTTTTGTCCCATTTTTTTGTTAGGTCAGGTAAGGTTAGTTTAGGTAGGTTAGATGAGGTTAGATTGGGTTAGGTTAGGTTAGGTTAGGTTAGGTTAGGTTTTAGTAGATATTTTGTTGGGGGATGCTTTGTCCGTAGGATATTTTGTTGGGGGTATTTTAGTAGGGGGTAGGCGGATGAAAAGTCGCGGAACCGAATACGAACTTACTTAATCCACTACAACCGCGAGCCTTGTTTAGTATCTGTTCGGTTCCCAGTTTCCCAGCTTTGAGCGCTAATGATGGCGGAGCAATGGGAATACGGCTGGACAGGGGACAGTAGACAGTGGACGTGGCTTGTAGCGGGATATTTATTAAGCTTTATGATGAATGTATTCTCACCTAACAGGACCCAAGAACGTGCTATTTCGGGGACGCTATTCACAACTTGTACAGAAAATGCTTTATATGCCAGATTGTTGAAAATGGATAGTTGAAAACGCTGAATATTGCTTCTAAGTTGCTAAACTCTCGTATCTAACAGATGTTTCGCTTACTTATTATTTATTTTATAAAACAACTAGCTTGGATACCCGGCTTCGCTGAAGGAGTTGATATCAGATTGAAATGACGTTTGAACTCACGACGGATACTGCTTTATGTATCCCTACCAATGGGTAGCCCCACTAATACAAAAAAGCTTCGAATGGTCCACAATGATCCAGTACACTCCACAACTTTCAAAGTGTTCTGGAATGTTCCACAATGATCTGGAATGCTCCGGCATGTTCTGGAATGTCGTGGAATGCTCTCGAATACTTTCGGACGTTCTGTACTTTTCCAGAAATTTCTGGAGGACGAAACTTCTAGCCCTTATATCTCCAAAAGCACGCCCTTCAGATAAAAACGGAACCTTCTTCGTGGATGGGGAATAGAGGGCTACCACACCATATAATACCTTGATCGGACTCCAGATACTAACATCTACAGCCTGTATGTCGGACGAATATCTACAGCTCATATGTTGGACTAATATCTATAAACTTCAGAGTGAGGACTAATATCTACAGAGTTAAGGTCCGACGAATATCTATGACGGTCCCAGTGGTGACTAATATCTATGGAGCGTAGGTTAGACTAATATCTAGGGGCAGCTGAGGGCAGCTGAGCAAGAAATTGTACGGAAAAGTATAAATTACTTCACTTACGTAATTACTAATTACGTAAAGGCTTAAATGTTTAAAGTGCATACATGAAGTTTTTGCATAATATTACGTATTTTGGACAATAATTTATTGAACAAACATGGAGGTCATAATACAATTTATTTCGAAATATTTATTTATTTCGAAATACACGGCACCACAACCTAACCTAACCTAACCTAACTGACATAGAAATGGTCATGGTAACAGACTAAATAATTTAGAAGCACTCGAAATAAAGAAAGCTGTTAAAACAAAAACCCATATCCTTAATAATCAGCTAAATGTGTCCAATAGTCCGATATTAGGGATTTTTACGTACAAACATACATAAATTAAGTTTTTTAACTGCATACGCAATATTACATTATTCCAATATGCTACACATAATTGCAAATCCAACCTCTGCCAGTGCTGTAGATATTCGTCCACACTTTGGTTCTCATAGATATTAGTCAGCAGTTTGAGCTGTAGATATTCGTTCTCTCTTTGGTTCTCATAGATATTAGTCAGCAGTTTGAGCTGTAGATATTCGTCCTCACTTTCGTTCTCATATTAGTCCGATTTGTTCAGTTTTTGGAATTCCCGTAGATATTAGTAGACGCCTCCCCTTGATCGTACCGGAACTCGTTTCTGAGTTTTAGCGGGACGCACACTTTCGTGCACTTTCTTTCGTGCTCACCGCCTAAGAATCAATAACTGTTGTGTTAACTTATTAGCTGAATTAATTTCATTTTTTTAAGTTAAAATTAATACTCAAAATGAATTAAGAAATGTAATTCACGTGGCAGCAAGACATTTGCTTTATTAAAGCGAATCGAAATAATTTACCAGGCATTATTGTACTACTTTCTGTTAAAATATTTACTGGGTCTGTTGCAATTGGGTCGATTCCCTTCATTGAAGCACCTTGTGATATCCAACATTTTTAGTTTTGTTGTCGTTAGATATCTTCCCAGTTCTACCGGGCGCATTGAGGAAAAATAAGCCACCATTTCCATCATCAACAGCCTTCATTAACGAATCGTGCACTTCCTTCTGTTGGGGGTACAACAGTGGTATATTCGTTCAAACTGATTGGTTCAATGCATCTTGATCATATTCACGTTCACGTACCAATTCTTGATTGAAAGCATCATTCATTGCAAGTTTCATTGCATTCATTGCATTCATGAAGGGTCGATCTGGCGTTGTTATTCCTAACTTGACTAACAAACTGCCGCACATGAGGTAACACATGTCTTCGATCAAAAACAAAGCCTGTTTATGTATATCCTCATTCACCTCGAGATCAGGATTCCCTGAACTGACACGAATTCGATGTAAAATTGTCCTCTGACATGTCATCTTTGTACTTGTTCCATTGTTCATGTGGATTCGATGGGAAACATGTCAAAATAATGATAGCAAATAATGTGCGTATCAGACTGGAGATGCAGAAATAATTGCTTCAGTGATTGTCATGTCCCAATGAGTATCGTTTTCAAGCAAATTGATCTGCTGACATGCAACACGAATTGTTAGGCACACAACACCATTGACTTGCGATTCAAACGATGTCGGCCCACGAACATTCACCAGCAACAACCGAAAGTAGAAGCATTCGTTACTTTTTACATGAACTGTGTAAATGCGACCAAGAGCATCAGTAGAACGCACAACCCGATGATCAGTAACCACATCGCCGTGCTTCCGACGTAGAAATCTCTTCGACAAAGCGTTCGACAAAGTGTAATAACGTGGCATCTCAGAGTAGAGCAACGTCCGGGCAAACAGATCGCATTGGCAAATCGAAAGAAACAGGTCAATGTTTTTGCTCTAGGTGTTTCAGCACGTTTGGCAACAATCGATGTAATGAAATAAACTCGTTGATCATTCTCCAGATGCATCGCCAAATATACCACAGTAGAATGTCGTTCATGATTGGGGAATGAGAATATACGCCAAATCGCCTCATTGTAGCTCACAAACTTGATAGCGTGTGATTTAATCGTTTTTTATTTGTAGTTTTAACGCCAAAAACCGCCATATCGCTGAATTTTGTGAAAAATTTGCAGATGTATTTGATTGACTTCACCGAATTGCAATAGGTACCCTTACGTCACAATGCGCCTTGAATGTTTTGAAAAGAAGTGGCTGTTTTCCTGGAGTTGTGCAGACATACGTTCACCATTTGTCCCCTTTACGACTGTTGACATTTAGTGTGTAAGAAAGAGAGGCAGCATTATATGTTTGAGAACAAAACAAAAACTATCAGCACATTGACATTTGACGTTTTGAATTTTTGGAATTCAAGCAAACTGCAATATTATACCTACCTATCACAATATTCCTTCAGCTCTTTCAAAAGATGAAAATTCGTTCCATATTAAATGTATGAGGAAATGAATTTTCGTCATAATTTTCTTTTTTGTGAATTTTTGCGATGTTTTAATAGTTATTATCCTATCCGGGGCGGAGACAAATCTGAGGGAGCGGGCCGGATTGGTAGAGTCGGGACGTGAAATAAAAAGCATCAGTCAGTGAAGTGAGTCTGTCTTTATTGTAGCTACGTAGCGAGGTCGAAGCGGAGCGGAGTGACAGTGGTGCCGATAGTAATGCTGCTGCGTGATGATGAGTGAAGAAGGTCAGGAGACTACGGCGTGAAGATCACTGGTCTCCAGGGAGCCGGCGTGTTGCTCTACACCATGGCGGTGTAGAAGTGACCTTGGTCCAGGTGGTCGACCGTCATCGTGTTGACGAGGTATGGCGGCTGTGTGGCCTTTGAGTCGACACACACACGTGACGCAGGAAGGAACCTTGAGAGGCGATGAGGATTCTGGTTGCTGGCTCATTTCCGGTTGTTGGTTGCTGGCTCGTTGCCGGTTGCTAGCTCGTTGCCGGTTGCTGGTTGCTGGCTCGTTGCCAGTTGCTGGTTGCTGGATCGTTGCCGGTTGTTGGTTGCTGGCTTGTTGCCGGTTGTTGGTTGCTGGCTCGTTGCCGGTTGGTGGTTGCTGGCTCGTTGCCGGTTGCTGGTTGCTGGCTCGTTGCCGGTTGTTGGTTGCTGGCTCGTTGCCGGTTGGTGAAGTTCCTCGAAGGTGCTGGAAACGTTCCTGGTGTCACACTGGACAAATATAGTTCACTGCTGACTGCGCGGGGCCGGTGCCCGGCGCAGGCACGTACTTAGTCGCGGCACTGCTCGGACTGTGTTGCTTGACCGATGAATGGGAAGGTACTGACTGACTGCAGCGGACGAGCGATCGGCTGCTTATATAGCCGGGTAATTACTCTATTACCCGGCTGTAATTACTCTCGCGGTAGGTAATGCTGGGTGAACTCACGCAAAGCTGAGATATCGCTCGAACTTTCTGCGGGCATTTGAATGGTACAGCCATACGTTCTAGGCCTTTCACGTAAATGGCGGAATTATTATTTACGAGGCGGCGCGGCCGTAGTAACTGACTGTAGTGACTGCAGGTATTTCGTAGTTTCCAGCGTGTTCGGTGGAGTCCAGTGGCGGCGCAATTAATTCAGCACAAGTGGCCGCCACAAATCCAACAAATCAAAGAGCATCAAAATCGGTTCAGCCGTTCTCGAGTTATAAATAGTGTAACTAACCCGACTTTGTTTTATATATTAAGATTGATTAATCCCTCGGGTATTTTTGTGTCTTTTAGTGCACGGTACCTCGATAACGGTAGAGTATTTTTGTGCCTTTACGGCATAATCTGAGACGGACTCATAAAAGTCTCCTTTTGTGTACGAAATCCTAAAATGTCTTATAATGTAATCCGATGTCTTTGTTAGTTCTATTTATATCGACAAACTGCCACACCTTATACAAAAGGGGCTATTCTAGCTTTGTTATTTACAGATATTCTTAATTTTATTGTTTCATTGGACATTAGGTGAATTTCCTGTAAAATGCAGACGTCTTCTCAACTTGAAATGTATCTTACGTATTCTATACATAATAATAATAATAAATTTGGACAACTTATATAGCGCTGTTTTTGCGAAAAATCGCCTCAAGAGCGCTGTACACCATTAAACATTTTCAACGTTCCTCGTCTTTATGTTATTATACTCGTATTTTATATAAATATATTTATACGTTTTTTCATCGTTGCAATCGTTGCGGAACCTACCAAGAGGCGCACCGCAAGACCAGCTTTTTAAGGCTTACTAAATGTCCATTATCACCACAAAGTAATTTCTTCCGTGTACTTGTCAAATACACGGAAGACGGTACAAACTCTACGTTATCGAGTACTACTTGATAACGTAGAGTTTGTCATTCACGGCTCTTCGTCTACATTATCAATTCGAGAATGACGTAACGCATAGCAGACCCTTTTCATATCCTTTTAATTTACCACATTTCTTAGATTTTTAAAGAAATATGTAAGGCTTCTGAGTTTTTCCGTAATACTTTTGAAGTGTAGGTCCCATCTAAGATTTCCATCAATTACTCGAGATATTTTGTATTTTTTCTATAACTGGGCAGTTACGCTGAACATTATTTTTATTTCTACATTAAAATTCTAAGTTTCCTTAAGTGGGCAATCATTCCCCATTTTATCCTTAAAACTTGACAGTTGTGTCTTGATTATCGAACCCTATGGATCATCTGTAATTATTAGATTTATAACTTGTTTGATTCTTCCGTAGATGGCTGATGTATGCAATGAGATGCTGGAACAGCCTTGTGGAACAGTGGATGAGAAAATGGCCTCCACATACGAAATAGACTACAAACGAAGAGGTTTGCTAATTAATTTTTCAAGTCTCGTAAAATAGGTTGACAATCAATTCTCAACTTTGAAACTAAATAACCTTTTTATGAAATTATTGGCGTGGGAACTTTTACGTCTTATTTATTTCCCGTATCAAGCTACCGAAATATTACACACAGAAGACCATGAGGAAAGCAATTTCCCCCGGGACCTATGTCCTACGGGGTCTTTTTAGGGGAAAAAAGGAAAGGAAGTTCTGGGAAGAAAAATGGTACGAGGGGTGGGTAATGAATCTGGGGGTCAGTGTGTCCAGGAGTGACGGACGTATGGAATCCATTCTTCTTGGATCGAAAGAGTCCGACTTGAGAAATCAAGATTGCGCCGTTTCGAGATGTCAAAAATTAAAAGACAGTTGTCTTCGTGGGATTTCGTTACTCCAAAACTAGTTTTTATTTATACTTATTTAAGTTTTCTGAAAATGAGCATCATTCCATTCAATTATTGGTCCAATCCTTTCTAATCTCGATGGTTCTGTTTTTAACTTTACGTATTTGAATTCGAAGCCGACTGCTGTCAGGTAGCTGTGGTTCGTATAAAATGAAAGAACTCCATTAATTTCCGCCTTTGAGGGCACAAAAGTGCGTGGAGAATTGTTTAATGAAAGCCAAATTCTAATTATTATTTTTTAATTTATAAACTAACGTTTAGACAAGATTTTTATGAATAGCACAAAGGGTAACAATTATTACAAGCAATAGTTGTCAGCCTGAAACACTCATTTACATTGAAAAATCTTCCGAGAAAAGATACTTGCCGCCAACGGGACTTGAACCCGTGTCCTTCCGATTGCCGGTCGAATGCTCTGACCACTGAGCTATGGCGGCTTATCAAATACCCGCCAAATAATTACACGGGTTCAAGTCCCGTTGGCGGCAAGTATCTTTTCTCGGAAGATTTTTCAATGTAAATGAGTGTTTCAGGCTGACAACTATTGCTTGTAATAATTGTTACCCTTTGTGCTATGCATAAAAATCTTGTCTAAACGTTAGTTTATAAATTAAAAAATAATAATTAATATTTAACAAGTTTAAGTATTTCCCCAATAAATGCAGACATAATTTGTCTCGACGCCACCTAGCGAGGGATTTAACACTAACAATGTCTTCCTTGCAAAAATAAAGTTGGTTGTTTTCAGGTGGAAAAAATATAACAAGCAGTAATTGTTGAATGAAATACTAGTATATATTGAATTATTTGGCGGGTATTTGATAAGCCGCCATAGCTCAGTGGTCAGAGCATTCGACCGGCAATCGGAAGGACACGGGTTCAAGTCCCGTTGGCGGCAAGTATCTTTTCTCGGAAGATTTTTCAATGTAAATGAGTGTTTCAGGCTGACAACTATTGCTTGTAATAATTGTTAGCCAAATTCTATTTCAACACTTTATTTGGGCCTTTTCGTCTTTATTGACAAAATCACGTAAGTTTGATCGTTGTTGATAGGAAGCCATCTTACCGCAAATAAATTTACAGATGTAAATGGTCGCATGAGCATGAGCATGAGCATGTGAAAACGCTCCTGGGAGTTACATGTCAAAAACTTACGCTAAGTCGTAAATTTTACTTACGAGTGTAAAGTTTGCCTAATAATAATTTCAGGAGAATCAGTCTGTCATAGACAGAACTTGAATTGACCAAATTAGTGCTTTTACATCAAATTCTGCGAATGATGTGCATGTGGCATAATGCCGAGACAATAATTTCAGAGAATTATTCTGTCAATTAACCAGTTAACTAGAAATTGACCCTTCTAAATATGATTGGAGAGGTATTTCCGCAATACTGAGAAGTGTACATTGTTTAGTTGATGGTATATAAACAGAATATTGGCAAGTCTTGCTTATTCCCTAAAACTGGTATTTTGAGAATAATGCAAAGCAATCAAAATTTAACACCTAATGGACAGCACCCAAAAGTATACACTTTGTAGTTTGCTGTCGCAAGAAATACTACGAATGATATTTACCTGTGAATTATATACCAATGATAGGAAAATGTTTAAGGTTTTCAGTGAAAAAAGTTCCTTCACTTAAGCTGTAAGTTCAATGAATTGCTTTTTTTACATTACCTCCACAGAGGAGACCCTGAGAAAAATAATTACCCACACGGCCTATGTCATCTGAGATGCTGTGTGGAGGGTATTTTTGAGGAGAGGAAGGAATGAATATTGGTCTTGAAAAGACCCATGTTGTAGGAAAGAGGAAACACAAAGGCGATCCAATTTGGGAGGCGGGAATGGTTACCGCCAACCCGGGAACCTTTATTGGATAACCAACACCTCTGCCATAGGTCACCCCAAGTGGTTCGCTACGTTGGTGATTTAGCAGGGGTGCCCGGGTTCATGGGGCGAGGTTTGTCTAGGTCTTGGAGGCGGATGACCAGGACACACTGAACCCCGGATTTCTACCCACCCCTTAAACCCTTTTCCTTCCCAGAACTCTCCTCTCCTTCCTTTCCTTAAAAAACCCTCCACACAGCATCCCAAAAGATGACATAGGCCCTGAGGGATTTTTTTTCCACAGGGCCTCCTGTGTGGAGCTCATGTAAAAAAAAAAACAAAGGCCGGCAAATCTTTCCGCAGCCAGGCATGTTGAATACAAAAATGAGTCGAAGAAGCGACCCGTTCTCATGTGACAAATGTAAACAGTATATATATATGTTGGGCACGCGTTTGGCGTGTTTCCCGACTATGCACCGGTGCCGAAGGGATCAACGGTGCTAGTTCCTCGGAGCATCTTCCATTGAAATACCGGTAGAACAAGAATAGTACTCCCACCCGACGCCCGTGCACTAAAGATTGCAATCCGTTTGCTAAATTAGGAGAATCTATCAGACGGACCGCCCGTTTCTGTACAGAGTCAAGGGTTAAAGTGGAGGGTTTTTTTAGTTTACTTACTGGAATTGATGAGTTTTTTCAAAAAGAAAAATATCTACCTATTTTTTTTTTATTATTTTATAATTCTATATGTAGGTACCTACGAAATGGCTAATAGAGATTTTCAAACACATGTCGATGTTCAATTTTTATAAGAAAAACTCTCTTTTTATAACCTTTGAAAATTATTCCCATCAATGTAATATAGCATTGAAGAATAAGATAATGATAATAATCTAAACACAAATATGAAAGAGAACAAGACACCGAAAAAGATAATGGTCGCAACAAAAAAAAGGGATAGATATGTAAATGGAAAATAAATTAGTTGGAGATAATATTGTTAATTCTAAAATTTGAAATGTGTATGTTGTATAAGTATTTTGACTGTTTGACAGTAGGGCGCAATGGCGGAATTGGTAAACGCACGTTCCGGATAGACGAGAGGTTCTGGGTTCGAGTCCCAGTGGCGACCATTATCTTTTTCTGTGTCTTGTTTTTTTTTTTATATTTTCGTTTAGATTATTATAATTATCTGCGTCTTCAATGACATATCGGTGTATTTAGTTACTTACTTTATGTGTAATAGAAAAAGAGAAATTTTCAAAAAGTGAAATATCTACGTATTTAAGTTAAATAACTAAAACGTAAAAAAGCGACTATCCTTTTTATACTCGTATCTTATTGCAATGTACCTGAATTATATAAAAAAATAAACTTTTTTTCTGATTCCCCATTTTTTTTTAACTAGAATTTGGATTATGCATGCATTTTTGTATGAACGTATCAACGGTAGGAGGTATATTTTAAATTTTTAATACGTATTGTTTTTTTTGTTGAATTAGGGTAGGTACAGTTTTTTTCATTAAAAACAGTCGTTTTATTGTAGATCTAAAATGTATCGATTTTTCGCTATGGTGAAATTTTTTTTTTTCAAATATATAGGTATTTTTTTTACTGGAAATTCGCAATTTTCGACTTCTTTTTAAAGAACGATGGCTTTTTGATAATAAAAAGGATTTTAATTTTCTTATTAGGTATTCATCACTTAAAGATTATCATAAAATATTAACCCTGGGTGATTATTCACTTCAACTGTCTCATATAAAAAAGTTTTTGTAGATTATTCCTGATTTTTCTTTGTGAAAACGCTTCTCAATTTTATGTGAATTGTTCGAAATAGTCTTCACCGGTATTAAAACTCCGTCTAATTACGTTAAATGAAAATGGTTCCATCACAACCCAGAATCATGAAATTTCAATACCCCTTTGAAAAGTCATTAAAAGTTATGAAAAAAATTGAAAAATCGCCCATAACCTGTTAGGTTTGGTTAGGGGAGGGGCTAACGTAACCTGTTTTACCAATATTTTTTCATATTTTATAATAAAACAAATATGAAACTTATTTTCACTTTAATTGTTTTGACCCTATAGAAATTTTAGCACGGAAAATGTGAATCAATGTTTTTTTAATGTTATTGTATTTTTAGGTTTTCCTGTGGTCCGTTACGAGAACCTTGTGGCAGACAAGGACAGTCCTCTGAAGCCTCCCCCGCACTACAAGCCCTTGGAAGAGAAGAAACCTTTCGCCCACAGCCCGGCCCTGTGGCCCAGTGTCGGAGTTCCTGGAGAGGCATCCTTTGACTTTAGTAAGGCCCTTTCCATTTATATTGCATTCAGGGGGTATTTCACCATCCTCTTGATATCTTGTGGTCCGTTACGAGAACCTTGTGGCAGACAAGGACAGTTTAATGGGACTTAATTGTAGAAACATAATGAGACCATCAAAATACGTCAAATAAACCAAAAAATATATAATGTTTAAGATTTTGTTGAATTAGACTAACAAAATGGATTAACGTCTAATTAGACAGAAAAAATATTAAGAAATAACAGTATAAAATGAAGTAAATGTTATATGTTTTGAAACATCGTAAAATCTTTTATGAAAGCAGTTTATTTGACAGAAAATTCGACAACAACCTGCTATACAAACGATAATATTGACACACATGATTCATTATAGACAATGATGTTTATGACGTCATCCAAACATAGATTTTTTTTGTTGTTGTTTAAGGCAATTCACCCTAAAAAACATAAAATTGCAATGCGTTCAATACTGGATTGAGTGATGCATATCTTTTAGTACCACTGGCGATTTTTGGCTGTCATAAATATAATGTTTTCCCAGAGGTTTACCAACCCCAAAACCTAGGCTAATGTAGTACAATAATATGTAAAGGCCACCTCTTCATATTTACAGTCTTTCAATCATACGATAACCAGATAACGCAAATTATTTCGAAGAATTTTTAACCAGAGATTTCTGAGCATATTTGGAGTAAAAAATGTAATAGGCCACTTGCATCAGATTTTTTAAAAAAATCCGATTTAGGCAAAAATTCTAAGACATCTGTATTTTTTTTTTAATTGTATTTTTGAAATCCTGGCGATTTTATGGAAAAACGGTAATTCCATAGCCGAAAATCATTTAAAAAAAAGAACGTTTTCCACACGAATGGCACAGGAGAATAACGAGGCATTCCAAAAATATTAAATCTCATAAATATTTTTTCCTTGATCCATCTTATTGATCATCAATCATTATAATGTTCAACGTCTACATAACTAAATCAAATGTAATATACTTGTACTTGTAAATTATAATAATAATAAGAATATTATAAAATTTGATTTTGTTAAAATCCGCACCATTATCATTATACCTCTAAAACACGTACGGACAACGTAAAATGTACGGGGTTCTATTCATAACATCTGTCAAAAAATCAAACCAAAGATAAGTTCGCAGAGAACAAACAATAAATCTAGTGAACGTTAAATGTCAAATTCAAAAATTCGCCTGAAATCAAAGTGATGCCATATTAAAAAAATAAATCAGTGTGGAATTTTATAAAATTAATAGGAAAATTTTCATGTAGTGACGTCACGAGCCCAAATAATGGATTTATTTATTTAAAAATTAAAAAAAACTGTACATTTCTAAAAAATTTTAATAACATTTTCGTAATCTTAGTAAAAAAATCTATCCACACGATTTTTTCCAAGTCGTTATGAAGTCAATGCAAGTGGCCTATTATCATTTTGCTGTCCAATGGTTTTATTTTTATTTTTCAATACATTTCAATACATTGAAGTTGTATTGAAATGTATGATGCAAGCCATTCAAGCCATTTCATGTTATTGGTTTATTTACCCGTACTTACTGTTTATAGACATTTAAACATATAATAGTTGTTATTTTGATTGAAACATTATTTAGGCCGAAATAATTCAGTATCAAAAGTGGAGGTATCTCTATTATCTCTATTATTTAAAATATCCAAAAACTTTCAACTGTACAAAAAAATCGTAATGCTACTCGCAACCCTCCAACTCTGACCTCCAAAATGGCGGACGTCGAACAGCTGATTCGGCGCTGTATGATGTATCTCATCAGTTGCCTACATTTTTGCAGGCGATGATTCGGTTTCCATAATATTGATTTCGATTCGTAAAGCTAAAAAAATAATAATTTCAAACAATTTTTATACCGGTTCCCTGTAATAATGTTGATAAATATAATGATGTAGGTAATAAATAAATAATTCCACCTAACTAATGTTTTTACATATTGAATAGTTTCTTCCGTACAAAATGACAACACCTGTTGAAAATAAATAAATAAAACTTTTGGAGAGCGATGACGTCATACGATTCACCATACATATGTTGGTTTTCGGGGATTTTGAAAAATCAAAGTATTGGCAATTATTTTAACAAATAAAAATAAATATGCAGTTATTTTATTTAGAAGGTCATTGTCATTATTCATTAAAGAAATTGGACTGGCGTTACTTATTGAAGGCCTTATATTTTATCTAGGCAAACCAAGTTACATTGAGAGTTGTTCACGGGTAAAAAACAGTATTTGATATATTGTTAATATTTCTAGCTGCACAAAGCGTGAGGACCTGGTTCACCGTATATCCTGGCAGGACTGAATTCGAGCAGAAGATTTCCGCACCAGGCCTGGCTCTATGGAGAAGTTCCCAGGCTTACAGGGAGCCCAGACCGTCTTCCAGAAGGAGAAAGGACGATCCGTTTGTCTGAAGAAATCCACAGAATAAAAAGAAGCAACATGAAAATTATCACTGCTCACAAAAAGTGGCCGTGGTAAAAAAATAACAAAATAACATGAGCATAATAAGACAACCTTAATAATTATATACAAACATAAATGAAATTTTTTTGTACACAACAATGAATTTTGTTTAACCCGCTAATAAATTTTTTTACTACTATCTTTGTTAGTTATCATTACAAGGGCCCACAACCCGCATTTCAACCGATTTCTTACATATCTCCCTTAAACACGTCAAAGCTCTTAAAAAAATATATGTTATTCTTGAAGATAATATCTAGTCATTGCCCGCGCCGAAACGCAAGTTATATAAAATTCCCTTGATAGAAAAAAATCGCAAAGTATGCTCCAAAAATTATTATAAACACGTTTGTTTCAGTTATTTTACATGTATGAAAAAATTCACAGTGTTTCTTTAAATGCTGTTTAAGACAATGCCCGCGAGATTTTTGCTCTATTTTAAACGAGTCGTGTTTTATTAAACATTTTCGCAATTTTCGCATCGATTTTGTCGTTGTAAATGTTAGCGCTCTCCTCTAACATTCGTAATTTCGTATCTCTCCATCTTCTTCTTTTCGAGGCCGGTTGCAGAGCTATTCAGCTATTCATTAAAATTTTCTTACTTATTTTTTCCCGAGTTTTGTTCGTCTTCTGCTATTTTGAGTCTTTGGAATAATAAGTTCAATCTGTTGTAGTAACGTCATGCGATAATGAACTTTAAAGTAGCTTACTGTAGATCCTATTAACGCATGAACCTTTTTATTCCATAGGGTCGATTTTCAGATAAACCTTTTTTTACATTGACACAAGAGACCATGAGGAAAATAAACGTTTTAAGATTGTATTTCATATTTGTTCATATATACAACAATTTATAGTCTCTTTCTAACATAAGCAGCTCTCACTCTCTCTCTCTCTTTTACACACACACACACGCACGAACAGATAGACAATTTGGGTAGCGGATACGGGTAACGATGCCCCGGGAACCATTTATTGGATAACCAACTCCCTTGCCATAGGTCACCCCAAGCGGTTCTCAACGTTTGGTGACTTAGCAGAGTGCCCGGGTTCATGTGGGGTGGTTTTTTATGTTTTGGCGTTGGATGCGTTTGCCCACCTACTGTGTAGCGGGCCGGATCGCGGGAGACTGATTTTTTTTTTTTTTTACAGTGAATACCGCACAAGAATCTCAACTGCTCCCGTCTGGAGCCAGTGAGACTATGGCATCCCCAATTAAGGTATGTTGTGAGGCTAAAGGTAGTGGGGAGGGGAAGGAGGTGGGGAAGAGGAAGGTTGGGAAGTACCTGGCTATTCAGATCTGGTCGCTAAACACGGCTAAAGCCATTTTCAAGCAACGTTTCAATTCTGAATGGTGGTCTTACACCAGAGCGATACTGATAGTATCTTCCACTCTGGAACATACCGCAAATATATTATATGTTATTTTTAATGAATTAATTGTGAAATAACACAAATTAATCAAATAAAATTTATTTGCGCATGCCGGGTTCGAACCCGCGACCTCCGGATTGTGAGTCAAGAGTCTTACCCACTGGACTACGGAGGTCGTCAAACCCAGAGTCTTACCCACTGGACTACGGAGGTCGGAGATTAATGGAGACTTTTCGACTTCTCCAGCCGGATCCATGGCCTTGCACCGCTGTGACAGGGTTAACTACATCACTACTGGACACATTGACCACCAGATTCCTACACACCCCTCATTTATTTTCCTTCGCAGAACTTCTTCTCATTTCTATCCCCAAAAAACCCTCCACAGAATAATGCACATTTTTTTGTGACTTCCTCTTGCTTGTTCCCAATGGAGGCGGGAATGAGTACCGCCGCCCCTGAAACCATTTACTGAATAACCAACACGTCTGCTATAGGTCACCCCAAGTGGTTCGCTACGTTTAGTGACTTTGCAGGTGTGCCTGGGATAATGGGGTGGGGTTTGTCTAGGTATTTTATTTATTTTATTTTACGCCCAAAGGGTTTTCACATAAACAAATAAAGGCAGTGCATGTTTAACATGCGAAATAAATAATATAAATAAAATTACGATAGAAATAAAAAAGGTACAAAAATAAAATAAAAATTGAAGCAACAAAAATTTAAAGTACAGTGATATATAATAACAATATGTTACTATAAAAAATACGTACATGATATAAAAATACAAACAACAAAAAATTTAAAGTAAGTTGATCAGGAGTTTACAAAATTGCACATTAAACCATGTCTAATAACGCCTAAATAGCAGTTACATGGTGCAAAACCGCTGTATCGATGGTACCTCCTGTACCTCTGCAAGTTGCAGAAGTTTGGAACTGTCAAATTTGGATTTTTGTCTTGGCGGCGGATGATCTAGATACATTGGACCCCAGATTTCTACCAACCGCTCATATCTTTTTCCTTCCCAGAACTTCCTTTCCTTAAAAAGACCCTCAATACAGCATCCCCAAAGATGACATAGGCACCGAGAGAATTTAGAATTAATGTAAACAAAAAATTTACGGTCTCCGTGATCGAGGTCTACGTGGTCGGGGGTCGCAGGTTCAAATCCTGCATCCCCAAAGATGACATAGGTCTTGAGGGATTTTTTTCCTCAGAACTCCTCTGTGTGAGGTTAATGTAAAAAAACCAACACACACACATAGTACAACACTTTTACAAAGCATTGATACCGTGCAGTGAGTAAAAAATACTTATTTATCCCTATTGCACTTTAATCTAAATTACATACAGTAATTTAAAAACACTCAGCATTGAAAATGGTTTAAAAATAATTTTAATCTAAGTATTAACAACGCGCTTAACCGGCAAATGTGAACTTCTCAAGGTTTACGACCGCTTTTAAATAAAATTAATGACTGAGGGATCGATGGTTGACCCCTGCGATATTTTAAATTCGATTTAGAACCGAGGAACTTTTGGTTTAAATTTAGAACTGAGGAACATTTAACATAAATACAGAACTGATGGAGATGGTTGAAAAGGCTACCGTCTAACTGTGCCAGTGTCATTTCATTCCTCTTTACAAAATTAATTATTTTATATAGATAATAGTTTTAAAATAGTATTGTAAGTTAGTGTAATATAGTTTTTAGTTGTATATTTGTTTTCACTGTAAGTATTTGTGTTATATAATTGGTTCTTCGGAGCAGTTAAGGTAAGATTTTTTTTTGATTTGTGTGCTGTAGATTTATTCGAAAATGGATAAAGAAAAACCACCTGGCCCCCTAGCATGGTCGATCGATATAGGTTTTATCGAAAATGTCGGTAACTTGCGATCGCTCCCGAGCACGACAGCAGGCCGCTAACGAATAAACAACAGTTTACATCAAATATATTAGGAACCCCTAGTCATTGTGAACTATTGTTTGTTCGTTAGCGGTCTGCAGTCGTGCTCGGGAGCGATGGCAAGTTACCGACATTTTCGATAAAACCTATATCGATCGACCATGCTAGGACCCCTGATCCCCCAGATGATGGTTTGCTATCTGAATCCTCGGGTGTTACAAAAAAATTAATCGCGGTTAATATTCCGGAGGCTTCGGACTTCGTAACGATTACGTCAAAAAAAAGAAAAATTGCTAAACCAGCAGATAATAGAAATGCAACAGATTTTGAACAGATACATCGAAAAACACCCTCCACGCAAAACGACTCCCTTCCAAATAATTCTGTTTTAAAGGATGTAATTCCGTCCACTTCTTCCTCGATTTCAAATTTAAGTCCAGCAAGCCCTCCCACCACACCCGCCCCACTGGAAAACAATACTCCTTCACAAATGTCACGTCTGTATAATAATCTTGATAGACCACCTTACATTACACACGTGACTAAAATTTCAAAGGATGAGAAACAATCAAATTTATACGATGTGGACTTTGGACATTTTATGTTTAAAAATAAAATCCACCCTGTCTGGAATGGAGTAAAATCAGTTGGGCGTAACCGTCTTTCTGTTGAATTCAAGACAGCGGCTGAGGCCAATAGCTTTGTAAAATCTGATGTTGCCAAAAAAAACTCGTACAACGTTTTCATACCTACATATCAGGTTACAAAGTTAGGTGTCACAAAAGGGATCCAACCGCACTGGTCGATAGAGGACATCCTGGAAAATATTACTGTTCCTCAAGGTTTCGGAAAAGTTTTAAAAGCGCGTCGTCTAAATTACAGGTTTAATACGGGAAACTCTGTAGAATGGAGACCCTCCCAATCCGTTGTCCTAACATTTGACAGCAAAGACCTTCCACAAAATGTTACTATGTTTAACGTCTCTCTACCAGTAGAGCTCTATGTGTTCCCAACTGTGCAATGCTACAAGTGCTGCAGATTTGGACAAACGAAGAACCTCTGCAGATCAGAACCCCGTTGCTTCAAGTGCAGTTTGTCCCATTGTGGTGATTCCTGTGATAAAACAGAGGAAAATTATAAATGTTTAAACTGCTCCGGTACCCACATGTCCATCAGCAAAACTTGCCCTGAACTGTCAAGGCAGCGCAATATTAAACACACAATGGCCGAGAAGAGCATCTCTTATGCGGAAGCATCAAGAATGTTTAACAAATCCATTCCATCTTATTCTGAAGTAACTTCCAAAAATTCTAAAAAATCCACCCCTTCTCAACCTTCTTCTTCTTCATTTAGAAAAACTGTTGAAAGGGTCGTGAAACCTAGAGTTCTAACAAAAAAAAATAATGCTAATCACGAATCCCTTCTGTGGTTCCCTAATGGACAAATTCCTTCCAGTTCAAATTTCAATTCTTACCTTAAGTCATCTACTAAAGAACAAAATTTTAATATAGACCTTAACTCTACACTAATCACCTCATTTTTACGTATTTTACAAACTTTAAATAAAAACAACATTCAAATACCGTCCCACGTTGCTAAACAAATTACTAATATTATCAACTCAACTATATAAGTTGCGCCATTGTGACTAGTTCGTAATATTTTTGCTCTGCTTTAAAGTGATTACTAAGTGATAAAAACACATAAATCGGAAAGATAATTTAGTGATTGCTGTTTGTAACACAAATACCTAAAATCCATAAAATTCGTTTAAGCGATTTACCGTCCCTACTGAGGATAATCATTAAAAGAAAAATATATTTTTAATACTACTAAAGTGTTCAACGCAGGTAGTAAGTAAATTTATTTACAAAATGCACTGCAATATCTGCCCGGATCCTGTTATAACAGAGGAATCAATTTTTGTGTGCTCTGCGTGCAAAGGCACAGTTCATCTAGCATGTGGGGGTATCACGGAGAACAGTTACCGTAGACTTTCTCAGGAACGGCGGGCATTACTGAAATGCAAACAGTGCAAAAATACGAAGACCAATGTAGCGGGCGCTTCGAGTGCAACGGAGACAATCAGCGGTAACGAACATTTGGAGTCAGGCAAAAAAATTAGCAATAAAGGACCGACGACCACCACACAGGCCCAGATAAACTTAGAAGATCTGCAAGGGTTAGTCTTGGATAAGACGTCTAATCTTGAAAGTAAACAAAATGACATCATGGAACAAAACAAGAAAATTCTAGAAAGCATTCAATTCATGAGTGCACAATATGAGGACTTCCTAGGCAGGATGCGTGAAATTGAGTCAAAGAATGAGCAGCTTTTAAAAAAGAACATCGATTTGGAAGCCAGGATTAATGTGCTGGAGAACTGTCTAGAATTTCAGGAGCGGGCCCTGAAGGCCAACAACTTAGAAATCAGAGGCGTCCCGGAAAATAAAGGAGAAATACTACAAGACGTAATTTTTAACATATGCCAAAAAACTAAATCCAACATTCTAATCAAAGACATAGACGCAATTTATCGCGCAACAAAAAAAACAAATAATATTCATCCGAGAGAAATTGTAATCAAACTCAAATCGAATATAGCTAAAGAACAGCTGTTAACTGATGTGAAAGCGTACAACAAAAACAACCCGAATATGGAAGACAAATTAAATACCTCAATCATCGGAATTGCTGGACCGTCTTCGAGGATCTACATTTCCGAGCAACTTACTTTTCGTGGCAAACAATTATTTTGGAAAGCGAGACAAGCAGCGAAAACGAAAGGGTACCGATTCACGTGGTCGAAGGCGGGTCAAGTATACGTCAGAAGGGATACGGGTTCTAATGCAATCTGTATATCTGATGAACTCAAGCTTGCAGCTATGTGATATAATATTTGAAAGAATAACACTACCGAGGTATGCTCCTTCTCGCTCGTATCCAGGTAATTGCAATAAATGGTTATCAAGGCGAGGCACCGAATTTATCAGTTATCATTATAGTATTAACCAAAATTTAAAACGATTAGCGTTAATTTCATATTTCACTACATCAAGAACTTATGAGGACACCCCGTCCCGTCCATTTGCATTTAATATGTTGATATCATCTTTATATAGTATGTTGTTTCTACAGCATTTCAGAAGCTTTAAATATTTTACATTATATTTTCAAATCATTGTCAATATATTTCCGTACACACCTATTTACGCAACTACACTGGAAATAGATTTAATTAATATATTATTGAAACACTCTTCACTATTCATCATACAGCTATTATTTAATTATGATTGATTTACCTTGTGATATTGATAACAATTCAGGTATATTCTGTAACTTTAATATAATTAAGGACCTGAATAACATAAAAAGCTATAACTGGGACTCTTACAGTCTAAAAATTATACATCAGAACATAAGGAGCATATCTAAACTTGACGATTTCCTAATTTTTCTAGACCAATTTAATTGCGCATTCGATGTCATAATTTTAACGGAATGCTGGATAAATAAAGAGTACACCTCTAAAATGATTCACAATTACTCAGAACATCACACAAATATAAATTTAAATAAATCCAGTGGAATTGTAATTTACATCAGAAACGGTCTACAAGCACAAGTCGACGAAATTTTACTACCACAAGCAAACTGTATGAAAATCGTATTGAACAATAACTTATGTATTTTCGCAATCTATAGATCACCCTCATTCCAAAACATTGACACTTTTTTGAATTCTTTACAATCAATCATCAACAGTTCAAAAAAATTAGAACGGCAAATCATTTTAGGTGATTTAAATATTAATACGATTCCTGAGTACCACCGTCAATCCGAAGATTATCTATGTCTGCTTACGGAAAATGGGTTTATACAGACAATTAACAGCCCTACCCGAGAACAGGGTACAAGTAAATCTTGTCTAGACCACATTAACATTAAAAAAATTAAACATATCGAATCATTTGTTATCCACACCACAATTTCCGACCATTATACTACAGCTCTCTGCCTTAAAAATAAACCTCCCACTACAGCTAAAATTAAATACATACCTCGAATAAACTACTTCAACCTACTTGAGGACTTAAATTCAGAAAAATGGGAAAACGTTTTAGACCAAAGGGATACTGATTTAGCAATGACGAAATTCATCACCAAGTTACACTATTACATATCTAAACACACTAGTAATAAACTCATACCTAACAAACAATTAAAACTCACGCCATGGATCACCCCTGGTCTTGTCAAATCAATACACAGGAGGAATCAACTCCACAAAAAGGCGAATAGGAACCCAGAGAATATTATACTACAAACTAGATATAAAAAGTATAGGAACTTGTGTAAAAATTTAATTACATCAACTAAAGAAAACTACTTTAAAAAAATTATTTACGAAACCAACTATACGTCAAAAACGCTATGGGAAGCATTTCGTAATATAACTAAAACCAAAATCAATAAATCATCTGAAATTAAATCATTGAACATTGATAACACTGTCACGTCAGATCCAAAAAAGATGGTAAATTTTGCAAATAACTACTTCGCGTCAGTGGGAACCACACTGTCAAAAAAAAATTCTTGATAAAAATAACACAACTGAAACTGATCTTGCTAAGATAACTGACTGTAATCTCAGTCATAAAATAGATAACATTCGAACTACATCACAAGAAGTGATGAAAATAATTGACGAGCTTAAGTCATCCAATGCGTGTGGCCCAGATAAGATCTCTTCAAATCTGTTAAAAAATATAAAATCCGCCATAGCATCACCGATATCGTTCATTTGTAATCTAAGCTTTAACTCTGGTAAATTCCCCAATCATTTAAAACAATCAATTGTAATTCTACTTCACAAAAATGGGGATAAATCACAAATTAACAACTACCGACCAGTTTCTTTGATCAACTCTGTGTCTAAAATTATTGAGAAGATTGTTAAGAATCGGCTCAGCCTGTACCTAGAAAACAATAACATCCTTTCCAATAGCCAATTCGGTTTCCGTCCAGGTTTAGGCACTGAAAATGCCATTGCTAAATTGACAAAAATTATCTCTAATAACATAGATAGAGGTACAAAATGCATTGCGCTCTTCCTGGATCTAGCAAAAGCATTCGACACTATCTCTCATAAAATTCTGAAGAATAAACTACAACGTATCGGTATACAAGGTCAGCTCTTCAATTGGTTGTGTAGCTATTTAGATGACAGGAGCCAAAGAGTGCTCATCAACGACACTATAAGCGATTCAGCTAATATTAAATTCGGTGTACCCCAAGGAAGTAATTTAGGACCACTTCTATTCAATATATATATAAATGATCTATGTAACAGTTCCCTTGCCGACCACATTATCACCTTTGCTGATGATACAGTCTTACTATTTGAAGACAAAAGCTGGAATGTTGTTCACAGCAAAGCAGAAGTAGGGTTAAACAAGGTCAAACAATGGTTAGACAATAATCTCCTAACACTTAACCTAGATAAAACCAAATTCATCCGTTTCAGAGCAACACAAGCAGGAGAACCAAAAGAAATAAACAACATCATTATTCACCATTGTATTGACCGGACCACATGTAAATGCTTAAACTTAGAATGTGTCGATAGTATAAAATATCTAGGAGTTATCATAGATAAGTCTCTGAGATGGGACGAACATATTGTTTCAACTTCTACAAAGATTAGAAAACTTACTCATCTATTCATGTCTGTTAGAAATATTCTTTGCGTAAAAGATCTGAAACAAATGTACCATGCCTTGTGTAACTCACTGCTAGAATATGCATCCTTGGGATGGGGCGGCTGTTCCAAAACAATAATTGATCCCCTAGCAAAAGCACAAAAATCACTTTTAAGGGTCATCCTTAAGAAACCATTTAGGTATCCCAGTGAGCTATTATTTCAAGAGATACGAGTTCTTGATGTACGGCAACTGTACATAAGAAAAATTATTTTACATACACAAAAACACCGACACCACTATCCATCCATCGTTCATCTCCACAACACCCGTCATGCAGGGAGGAATCCAGTAATTCCGCCTACTACAAACACATCACATGCCCAAAGACAATACTCATACTTTGGGCCTAAATTGTTCAACTTCATACCCGATGCTTGGAAACTGAAAAGTACAAGTATTTTACGGAAATTGGTTAGCAACTGGCTTCTGGATATGGGGAGAGTCGAGAGCGAACATATGCTAACACAATCTCACATCCCTAATATGTACTAAAAAGTTTATGTTAATGCATAAAATAAAACTTTTGCTCTGTTTTTTGATCCGTGTAAAATAACGACTGGTCTTTGATTCTTATAAAATAACGTCTAGACATTTCAAAAATAATTTTTGAAAATTTCTATAACATTGGAAATTCATATTCATATAGTCGGGTTTATAAATGGATAATTTCTTTTACTTAGGTAAATGTAAAAATAATAGTACATTTATTAAAACTAAATGGTCAAAAATGCATTGGAAATTCATATGTCAAATATTGGTGTATAAATGTGTAAATTCTAATTATGCAACTGCAAATGTTCTCCAAAATAACCCAGAAAAAATCTCATAATTGTGATCTCCCGAAAGAAACCATTCACTTATTCGGAATGCAATTATTAATGTAATTAGATGTAATGCCTTTGTAATTTCATTGAAAAAAAATGGGTTAACTTTTTTACCTAAAATATTGAATTCGAAATTGGATAGGTCCGATGGTTTCGAACTCCTGCAACTCCATAGAGAGGTACATGAGGTCGGTACCATCGATACATCGCATCGGCTTGATACATCAAAACATACTTATAGGTGTAAAAGATACGGTTAATGTTGCAATTTTGCAAACCTTGGATCACGTACTTTTAAATTTGCTGGTTGGATTTTTATATTATGTACGTATTTTTTTAATCGTAACATATTAATATTATATATCTCACTGTACTAAATTTTGTTGCCTATATTTTTATTTAATTTATATACTTTTTATTCCCATCGTAACTTTATAAACTATTTGTTTTCTCATGTAAAAGATGGAGGTACTGCCTTATTATTTATATAAAAGCCATCTGGGGGTAAAATAAAAGAAATAAATAAACAACTAAATAAATTAATGTTCTCCAAAACGAGCTTAAAAAATCATTTGTCATATAGTTGGATTATAATTGTGTAATTTCTACTATTTAAGAAATTCTAAAAATTATAGTATTTTATTAAAATTAAATAGTTATAAATACATTGGGAATTCATATATCAAATATTGCTTTATAAATGTGTAAATTATGACTATGCAATTGTAAATGTTCTCTTAAATGGCCTGGAAAGAATCTCCTACTTGTGATCTCACTAAAGAAAACAAATCCAAAACTCCAAATTGACCTTGAAAAAAATCACATCTTTGCGATTCTTTTAAAGACTTAAAGAAACCATCCATTAATTATATACAATTCTTAATTTTCTCAAAAGTTGTCTTGACAGAAGCAAATTCCCGTGATATCTTGAACGAAACCATTCCTTTGTTAAGAATATTATGAACTAAATATACAATTTGGCTGTCCTGAAACGGGTATTCTGCCCAGTTGGACAGACAAAGTATCATATTGTAATGTATTGTAATATATATGCATATGTAAATAAATAAATAAATAAATAAACTAGAAATGGCTCCTCTGATGAGGATTCTTCAGTGGAATTGTCATAGTCCTAGAAATAAGACTGAAGAATTTTTAAACACATTACACTCAAACTCAATTGCAGTGGCTGCCATCTCGGAGACGTGGCTGGAACCGGATTCTGATTTCAGAGTCAGGGGATACCACTGTCTTCGAAACGACCGTCAAGATGGAAAGGGCGGCTCCGCCCTTTTCATTAAAAAATCATTACCCTTCTCCCCTGTAGATGTAAAACCAATTGGTTGTCCTTTTCAAGTGACGGCCGCAAAGGTTTTTGACACTACAATAATTTCTTTGCATATATCACCATCTAATAAACCTTCTAAATCAATCCTAAAAGCTATGTTTTCCAAGGTCACTACCCCTTCTCGTGTTCTGGGAGATTTCAATGCCCATCACGGATTATGGGGAGCTCACAATTGTAACAGAATGGGCAGAGATATTGTTGATCTACTAGATGAACTAGACTTTTGTATTATCAATGATGGTTCTCCTACTCGTCTGCAGGTGCCTGGTCAGCGACCCAGCATGGTTGATCTTACTATTTGCAATTCCAACATAGCCGCATCCCTGTTATGGAAGGTTTTGGATGACCCTCATGGGAGTGATCATTACCCCATCCTCATTGAATCCTCAAATATTTATCATTTCAACAAAAATGTCAAGTGCAGTAGTCGAAAACCAAGGTTCTTAACTGCCAGAGCCAACTGGAATGACTATTCAAATCATACAAAGTTCTCTGTGCAAAATCTGCCCTCTCCAACTACAGAAAATGTTGCGGAATGTTACGATTTATTTGTGTCTGCAGTCATTACGGCCGCAGAAAAATTTATCCCCATTAAAACGACACGTAACAAAGGGAAACCTCCCCCAGCTCCTTGGTGGGATATTGAATGCTCAGACGCAGTAGATATGAGGAAAAAATATGCGAAAATTTATTCAACAAATATGAATATGGAGAACTTCCTTCAGTATAAACAAATTGAAGCTAAGACCAAACGTCTTCTAAAAAACAAAAACGTCAAGGCTGGAAAAAATTTTGCACACCATTATCTCCCGAAGTTCCTCTTTCAGTTGTTTGGAATTCAATTCGCAGGTTTAAGGGTTCTCACGTCCCAACGGTGACTCGACCACTCACTTCAGAGTGGGTGAAGGAATTTGCCGATAAACTAGCTCCTCAAACTGCAAGTAATTTTAATGAAACAGAATTCACATACTCATTTAAAACACGGGGTTGGATGGACACCCACTTCAATTTAACGGAACTTAGGGAGGTCTTAAACGATCTCACAGACTCATCCGCTGGTGTAGATGGAATTCCTTATAGCTTTATTAAAAACTGCGACGTTACCACACTAAACTATTTTCTTTCAATTATAAATCTGATCTTTGACTCCGGCAAAATTCCATCATCCTGGAAAACTCAAATAATTGTTCCCATTCTGAAACCCCAGAAAGACCCTAACTCTGGACTTTCTTACAGACCTATAGCTCTGTCATCTTCCGTAGTTAAAATAGCTGAACATATGATTAAAAGACGTCTAGACTGGTATGCAGAAAATGAGAAAATTCTTCCCAGCTCTCAGTTTGGCTTTCAAAAAAGAAAAAGTACGATCGAAAGTGTGTCCATCCTGACTTCTGATATCCAGTTGGCCCTGGCCGATAATGAATTCCTTGTCGGTGTTTGCCTTGATGTGTGCGGAGCTTTTGACAATGTTTTATTAGATGTTTTATTTAATAAATTATTAAAAATTGGCATCCCTCGTAAGCTTTCCAGTTTTATAATTAACCTCCTACTTACCGGGAAAATTCAAATCCAGGTGCTGGATTCTCCTCCACTGGAAAGAATAGTAAACAAGGGTTTGCCTCAGGGCTCCGTCCTTAGTCCTATCCTTTTTAATATTTATACCTTTGACCTGCATCGGAGTATGCATCCATCTTCTAAAATACTCCAGTATGCGGATGAGCTTTTTATATATATTTCAGGACGAATTATTTTTATTCTGGAGGATGTGATTAACATTTGCATGACAAACCTTGACACCTGGTTAAAAAATCACGGCTTAGAAATTTCTCCGTCCAAAAGCAATGTTATCGTATTTTCCAGAAAACGTGTTACTCCGCGTATAACAGTCCAAATAAATAATTCAATTCTCCCTATGCAGGTACAAATAAGATTCCTTGGGGTAATTTTAGATTCTAAGTTAACATGGAACCCGTATGTTAATTTAATTATTAACAAATGTCAAGCTGGCCTCAACACTTTACGTGCCGTTTCACGGGTCTGGTGGGGAAGTCATCCATTCACCCAAAAACTTTTTTACAACGCATATGTTAGGAGTCATTTGGATTACGCGTCATTCCTCATTGAACCCACTTCTAAAAAGAACCTCGCAAGGTTGGACCGTATTCAATTTCAATGTTTAAGATTGATTATCGGAGCAATGCGTTCTTCCCCAAATTAACGCTTTACAAGTGGAGGCTGTGGAGGCTCCTCTTCATTTCAGAAGACAGTTCTTGGCTGACAAGTTTTTATTTAAATGCTTAAGACTCTCTAATCACCCACTGAAAGACAAAATTACTGCACTCACTGCTCAAGTGAAATCACTTCCATATTGGAGGAACAAATCAATCCCTCTTCTTGTTAAAAGCCTCCATACGTACTGTGCGTATAAACCCCTCTTAAATCCATCAGACAGACTTCCTTTATATGCCAACTCCTTTCATATTCATTTGTGTAAACCAAATATTCTTTTTTCTCTCGGCATAATTAACAATCACGAAGCTCCAACAAAACTTATCCAAATTTTAAATTCGAAATATTCCAACTGGAAAATTATTTACACAGATGGTTCCAAGTCCCCCTTATCAAACCATGTGGGAGCGACATTCCACTGCCCATCAGATCAAGTCGATAGAAAAATTAAACTTCCAAAAGAGGCTTCCGTTTTCACTGCTGAATGTATAGCCATTTTTGAATCCCTCAAATACATTGACGATGTTAACATTGGAAAATTCTTAATTCTCTCTGATTCCCTGAGTGCACTTCAAAAATTAAACTCTTCCCCTTTCCATTACCCAGAAGACGATTTCTGTGTTGGAATTCGCACTTTAATTCATAAATTAACCGACTCTGGCAAAGAAATCGTCTTGGCTTGGATACCTAGTCACTGCGGTATCCCTGGAAATGAAAAAGCCGATTCATTGGCGAAAGATCCCATTATTTCGGGGGATATTTTATATAAATTTTTAAACACCGATGAAATTTTCATAAAATTGAAGGAAAACATGATTTCCACATGGCAGAATCATTGGGAAGAATCTAGTCAATCAAAAGGATATAGCTTTTTCACAATTCAGCCAACGATTCCTTCAAAACCGTGGTTTTCAAGACTTTCTTTTAACAAATTCTCGACATCATCCATTTGCCGCATGCGGATAGGGCATTGCTGCCACAATGTTCACCTGACAAAAATTCATATTAAGAATTCTGCGATGTGTGAATGTCGTCTTGGTGAAGAGGATCTCAATCATATTTTTTTCAGTTGTCCTATAAATAATTAATACAAAAATTTCATCCCTCACCTAATCAGTTCGGGTATATTGCCTCCCTACAACATTGCATGCCTGTTATCTTCTGTGAACAAACGCGTGTATAAAGTCTTGGCTAATTTCCTGAAAATTAACAGCATCAATTTGTAACTGTAAGTTAAGTTTCATGTATTTATTTTATTTTTTACGCACAATAAATTGTGTCAGCATATCTTTTAATTTCCTTGTTATGTTTAATTAAAATCATCTCTTATTGTAATAATTTTGCGTATTATTATTATTATTATTTGTATAGTATTATTATATAATGTAGATAGGTTCTTGTTATTAAAACTAAATTAGTTAATATTAACCAAAAATTACACTCACAAAAGCATTCACTTGACACTGGCCAGAACACTCTTTTGGGGTGAAGAGCCATTAAAAAAAAAAAAAAAAAAACTGATGGAGATTTCCCTCAATATTAATTGTATTTTATATTAAACTACCTGGTTCCCGGCATCCGTTGCTATGCCACTTAATAAAGAAATTGTTTCTCCCTGCGTGTCCTTCCCTCTCCCGCTTCCCGCTTCCCGCGTCCCGCAAACTCCCCTCCCGAACCTCTCCCCCCTTTCGCATTCCATACATTCAGTCCCTGTATATTCAGTTTTCAATCAGCTCGCGTGCACCTATTGCAAATTTTTTATACAAATATTGGGAAAAAGTTCGGTTTATGGGCGAAATTCCTAAAAAATAAAACTAGTTATTTTTATACTAACTATGGGCCGGGGAATCCGAATCTGAAAGAATTAGGCGGCGGCAAGCAATATTAACTGAATAACACGACTTTAAAATTTTATATACACACACACATGAAAATAATCATTTCGGAAGTATTTTGACACACGTAGTACAAAGCGGTACAAAGATCATAGAAAAACAAGGAATATACAAAAACATGTGCCGGCAGTGTTACCAGCTCTCAAAAATATTTATCCCTATATCAATAATTTCCGACACGATAATTCCTCACATAACACATTAACCTGATGAATTACGACTATCTCAACGGCCGTATTCTTAAACCAAAAGTATGAAAATTCGTAGTCTTAAAAATCCGTAACCTAACCTAACCTAACGCTAGGTTTGTGTAACATGGTTTGTGCCCCTTTATACCGCCTGCTCGCGTCACGGCAAAAAAACATCCCTGTTTTCAAGTAGTTTAACGGCTACGCTAGGTTTGTGTAACATGGTTTGTGCCCCTTTATACCGCCTGCTCGCGTCACGGCAAAAAAACATCCCTGTTTTCAAGTAGTTTAGCAGCTACGCCGGGTTTATGTAACATGGTTTGTGATACAAAAGTGAGTAAAATTTATAATTTATAAAAAATAAGTACTTAAAATATAAACATGTTATTTTACCTTATTAATATTACTGCTTAATGGCAACACTTAATTTTGTGTGGTAAAAACATCTATGTTATCTTGTTTTTCTATGATCTTTGTACTACGTGTGTCAAAATACTTCCGAAATGATTATTTTCATGTGTGTGTGTATAGAAAATTTTAAAGTCGTGTAATTCAGTTAATATTGCTTGCCGCCGCCTAATTCTTTCAGATTCGGATTCCCCGGCCCATAGTTAGTATAAAAATAACTAGTTTGATTTTCTAGGAATCAAAATGCTTCCAAAATGGCTATTTTCCTGTATGTGTATAAAATTTTTAAAGTCGTGTAATTCAGTTAATATTGCTTGCCGCCGCCTAATTCTTTCAGATTCGGATTCCCCGGCCCATAGTTAGTATAAAAATAACTAGTTTGATTTTCTAGGAATCAAAATGCTTCCAAAATGGCTATTTTCCTGTATGTGTATAAAATTTTTTAAAGTCGTGTAGTTCAGTTAATATTGCTTGCCGCCGCCTAATTCTTTCAGATTCGGATTCCCCGACCCCAAATTAGTATGAAAATAACTAGTTTTATTTTTTAGAAATTTCGCCCATAAACCGAACTTTACCCCAAATATTGTAATGCCAGAGCACATTATTCTGTATTAAAACCATCGCAGGCATGCACACATCAAATCAAACGGTTAAGCGATGCATACTTCCATAATGCCAGAACTCACTATTATACACAGAAACCATCGCGGGCATGCACACATCAAATCCATCAAAATCGAATGAATAATTTAGCAACGCATAATTTCATGATTCCAGAATTCATTATTCTTATATCTTATATGAATCGCTAAATTTGTTGGTAAGCGCAAATCTCGAGAGCGGCTGAACCGATTTAGCTAATTCTTTTTTTAGAATGTTCCTTGAAGTTCGAGGATGGTTCTTACGGAGAGAAAAATTAAGAAATTGCGCAGAAAATTAGATAATAACAGAAAACATCGCACGTCTGACAGTTCGCGTATTAGAGAATGACATTTTGCAAAACAATGAATGATTGTTCAATCAGGATTCTATTTTTGAAAAGTTGATAAAATTATTTAAAGTAGGTACTCCCCTAATTTATTTATTTATTTATTTATTTCAACGCCCAAAGGGCTTTTACATATAATGCAGTACATTTTTTTTATTACAAACAAAATAAAGAGTTGACAAAATACAGATATCATAAAATATAGAAAATAAAATAAAGGTTACATAAAATACAAGATGCAAAGTATTCCAGAACTATCTCGAATGTTGTCCCGAGCGAAGCCGGGTAACCCAGCTAGTATTATATAAAAATGAATCGCTAAATGTGTTGCTAAGCTCAAATTTCGAGAGCAGCTGAACCGATTTCGCTAATTCTTTTTTTAGAATATTCCTTAAAGTACGAGGATGGTTCTTACGGAGAGAAAAATTAAGAAAATTGGATAATTTCAGAAAACCTAACGAGTATCGAACGTTTGACAGTTCGCGTGTTTGAGAATGACATTTTGCAAAACAATGATTGTTAAGTCAGGATTCTATTTTTGAAAATCTTTAAGTTGATAAATTTATTTAAAGTAGATACTCCCCTAATCCAATCAAGAATTTTAGATATTTTAAATAGGTACCTATGTGGTACCAAATTTAATATACATGAAAAATGGAAATTTGAATAAAAATTGTAAAAAGTGACACGCGGGCTGTTTAAAAACTGAATGTACTGGGATTGAATATATGGAACGCGGGAGGAGGGTTGGCGGGACGAGGGAGCGGGAAAGGGAAGAGGAAAGGCGGGGAAGGAGGAAGGGGAACTCGGGAGGGAGGTTAGTGGGACGGGGGAAGGGGGGGGAGTGAAGTGGAGTGGGGAGAGGGAAGGTGGAGGTGACGGAGTGGGAACGCGATAGGGAAAGAGGACGCAGGAGAAGAAGGGAAGGTGGAAGGGGAACGGAACGAATGGGAAAGGACACTCAGGGAGAAACAATTTCTTTATTAAATGGCACAGCAACGCATGCCGGGACCAGCTAGTTATATATTTTTTTTTTTTTTTTTTACATTAACTCCACACAGGAGGCCCTGAGGAAAATAATTTCCCTCAGGGCCTATGTCATCTGGGATGCTGTGTGGAGGGTCTTTTTGAGGAGAGGAAGGAATGAACATTGGTCTTGAAGAGACCCATGTTGTAGGAAGGAGGAAACACAGAGGCCGGCAAATCATTCCACAGCCGAGCTGTTGAACACAAGAACGAGTCGAAGAAACGACCCGTTCTCATGTGACAAATGTCAACTGTGTACAAATGTTGGGCACGCGTTTGGCGTGTTTCCCGACTATGCACCGGTGCCGAAGGGATCAATGATGCTAGTTCCTCGGAGCATCTTCCATTGTAATACCGGTAGAACAAGGATAGCATTCCCACCCGACGCCTGTGCTCTAAAGATTGCAATCCGTCTGTTAAGATGGGAGAATCTATCAAACGGACCGCCCGTTTCTGCACAGAGTCGAGGGTATTTTTCAGGTATTTTGGAGCTCCAGACCAGAGGTGGCTGCCAAATTCAACCGTGGGGCGCACTTGCGATTTGTACAGGGTTAGCAGTTGTGTACTTTTAAAGTATCTGCGGGCCCTGTACAGTACGCCCAGTTTTTGGGAGGCTAACTTTACTCTGGCTTCGATGGAGCCCCCATACCTGAGCTGGTCACTTAGGGTTACACCAAGCATATCAATGGAGGGCCTGTTCGGAAGATTGCTTCCGTTGAAAGAGACTAGATTTTCATTGCGATCCCTTTTAGACGTAATCAGACAAGATTGGGTCTTTGAAACATTAAATTCAACGAGATTATTTTTACCCCAAGAGAAAACACTCTCGAGGTAACCGTCCATTCTTTGCTTCAAAGCCTTACGAGCTGTTGGAGTTTGTGAGCCCTTTGGGGGCTTGTCAAACAAAAAGCTATCATGAACTGTACTGTCATCCGCGTAACAGTGAATTGGTGCACATGACAAAAGGTCGTTGATGTGCAACAAAAACAGAGTTGGAGACAGAACCGATCCCTGCGGGACGCCGGCATTTATCGAGTGAGAGGAAGAGGTGAAACCATCGACTACCGTCTGAATCGACCTCTCCCTCAAGAAGTCGGCAATCCACGTACACAAGGATGCGGGAAGTCCGTAAGAATGCAGTTTGTTGACAAGTCCTCGGTGCCAAACCCGGTCAAAGGCCTTGGATATGTCCAGTGCAACCGTTTGGGTCTCACCGAAACGTTCCAGGCATCGCCCCCAAACATGCGTCACATACGCGAGAAGATCACCGCACGAGCGGTTCCGCCGGAATCCGTATTGACGGTCGTTAATAATTTTGTTCTTCTCGAGGTATGTGAGCAGTTTGTCGTTGATCACACGTTCCATCACCTTAGACAGAACTGATGTGATCGCTATGGGGCGGTAGTTGGCCGGGTTGGAGCGGTCACCCTTCTTTGGAATAGGATGGATAACCGCTTTTTTCCAACCAGAGGGCACAGAGCCAGTCTTCAGGGACAGTTTAAAAAGCTTCGTCAAAATTGGAGCTATTTCTGCAGCGCACCTTTGCAGTACCAGGGCAGGTATTCCGTCAGGCCCACTAGCTTTATTAACATCAAGCCCTCGTAAAACATGGAGTACTTCCCGATGCCGGATCCTCAGCTTTTTCATACGAAAACCGCAGTGAGGAACCGACGTCGGGACAGCACCTTGGTCATCGAGGGTTGAGTTATCCGCAAACATTTTACCTAGTAAGTTAGCCTTTTCGGTGGCGGTGTTTGCTAGTGAGCCGTCAGGTCTGGTAAGAGGTGGCAGACTGGATTTGCAGAAATTGCGACCTATTGAGCCCGCAAGCGACCAGAATTGCCTGCTGCCATGCGGGCATGCAGTCAGCTTTCTGCTGATCTGCTGGTCGTGCTCGAATTTTGACCTATTTATGATTCTCTTGGTTTCCTTTGCCATTTTGTTGTAAGCTGTTCTGTCTTCGGATGTTCTAGATGTGTTGTAGGCTCGGTAAGCCGCGTTTTTTCGTCGCACTGCTTCAGCGCATTGTCGACTGAACCACGGCTTTGAGCCTACACCAGTTTCCTTAACAGTAGATTGGATGAAGCCATCCATCGCGGATGTGATGACCTCACCAATTTCCTGGGCACATCTTGAGGGATCCGAAGTCCGAAAACAGACAGCTGACCACGGGAAAGCATTAAAATGTGCCCGCAGACCGAACCAATCTGCTGACCTATAGTGCCACACTTTTCTCTTCAGCCTCTCGTTTGGTGGTCTGAAGTTTACAGGGATTGATGTCGTCACCAGGCAGTGGTCGGACGATCCTAAAGGCGCTGTGACTTCAATACTGTAACCGTGTGGCACAGTAGTTAAAAATAGGTCTAACAGATTGGAACGGTGAGTCTGGACATCAGGAACCCTTGTAGGCTCCTGAACCATTTGCTCCAATCCGTAGCAAAGGGCAAAGGATTCCGCTTGGCGTCCAGCCGAGTCTGTTGATCCTGAGAACTTCAACCAAGGTTCGTTATGAACATTGAAGTCCCCCAGGACCACAAACTCTGCCATAGGGTAGCGGGGCAAGAGATCATCAATAGTGTCGCTTAAATGTTTGAAGAGCTCGGACGTGTCTGATTCGCTAAGGTTCGGTGAGCGGTATAAACACGCGTAGAATCTTACCGTACTGGCAAGATTGACGCGTACCCACATTACGTCGAATCTGGAGTTTTCCAGATTCAACAGTCGCACACAGTTGACGTCAGCTCGACTATAGAGACAGACACCTCCTTTAGGTCTGAACTTGCTTGCGAGGGTGAAGCCCGGGCAGTCCAGATAGGAGGCGTCTACAGGCTCGGCTATCTGCGTTTCAGACAGGAATAGTAGGTTGGGGCGTTGAGAAAAAAGGTGGTGGTGGACGGAGTTTAAATTGGTATGCAGGCCGCGAATGTTGGTGTAATTCACCAACATTTTTGGCCTGCGCCGGGGTCGCCTACTACTCGCCGCTGTAATGATGTTAATTTTTGTTGTTTGTTTTGTCATGATTTTAAATGTTTTTATGATGGGGTGTGGGGGGAGGGAGGTCTGGGAAGGAAAAGGTATGAGGGGTGGGTAGGAAGCTGGGGATCAGAGTGTCCAAGAGTGACGAACGAATGAATCCAATCCACCCACTGCGGTGCAAGGCGATGGATAGGGAGAGTCCGGCTGGAGAGGTCACCCAATGCGCCCCAAACGCTACTGCTGGGTCCCCTCCGGTCACGAACCGGCACAACAGCAGCGGCGGGGTTTTTACACTCGTTGATGGGGCAGCCCACCCTCAGTCGTGAGCCTGAGGGTCGGGCCCCTGTACTACCGAGCGGCCCGGACAGCGGTAACCGGTTGTAAAGGGTCTCCCTCAACCAGCATCTCCCAATCCGGCCCGCCACGCAGAAGGTGGGCCGACGCACCCGCCATCAAGACTTGAACAAACATTACCCCAAGAACCCGGGCACCCCTGCTAAGTCACCAAACGTAGCGAACCACTTGGGGTGACCTGTGGCAGAGGTGTTGGTCATCCAATAAATGGTTCCCAGGGCGGCGGTACCCATACCCGCCTACCAAATTAAGAAACCATCGCGGGTATGCTCACACCAAATCCCAAAAGTTTCATCACAATCGGATGAATGGTTTAGCAAAGCATAGACAACCCATATGCACATATATTCATTTACACCCAAGCAAGTGTATTTTGATTTTTTATATATTTACATGATGTTCATGGTACCTGCACAAGAGTCCCAACTGCCCTGAACCAGTGGGACTATGAAATCCACAAATTTATAGTGAATTGTAAAACCAAAAGGAGTGGACTATGGTGAGGGGGAGGAGATGTGGGAGAAAAAGGTCGGAAAGTTGCTGGCTGTTCAGATCAGGTCGTAACAAAACTAAAGCCATTAGAAGCAGTGACGCGACGTTTCGATTTTGAAAGATGGTCTTTTATCAGGGCGATACAGAGAGTGTTACCACCTAAGAGTATGGATATTAGAGAGACGGCATGTAAAGTGCGCCCACCCTCCCAAAGTATGCCTTTTCAAAAATTTTACCTAACGGTTTTTAGATGGCTGACATTGGCTTTTACACCTCGGTCGCGCGTAGAGCTCCCAGAAAAACGTTCATAAAACATAGAAAAATGGTCCACTGCGCCGTAAACTTGTGTAAAAGTAGTCCTATGAAGACCTTTAAGAAGAAAGACGGTCTTACCTTCCAGAGAAAAGTGTTTAAACATAGCTTAAATATACATTTCATAATTTTCAGCGTGTTCATTTCAACCGCCATCGCCATGGGCCCGATGTTATCACGTGAACTCCAACTGCCGATGGGCCGAATCAGTCAACATAAATTATAATAATTAAAAATTACCAAAAAACTTTTATGTTTTTATTAATCATAACGCACAAATATATAGTTGTGATTTACACATGTCATAGGTATGTGTTTTTTATCATTTTTCTTATTCATTTTTAAACATTTTTACTTTGTCTTTTTTGCACTGTTATTTTTAGTTTTTTTTCCTACTAATTTAACACTCCTTTCACATATAACTTTCAACGTTAATTCAAAGTTTATAATCACTGTATTGTCATGTAAAAGTCACATTGACATGCCCTTGTGGTCGAGGGGTAAAGCTCTTGACTAGCAATCCGGAGGTCGCGGGTTCAAATCCCGGTGCGCGCAGATAAATTTTATTCGATTGATCTGTGTTTTCAAAATTTAATAATTAAAAATAATATAAGTTAGGTACATTTCCGGCCGTATTGCCGCTTCCTTTAAATCGGGACACGAACCCAAGAACTTCGGCTTTCCGGGCCCGCAACTCTGCCAACTGAGTTAATATGTCCCTATCCGATTCGGTCATTTTTAACTGTATCATGCTTTGACTAAGAACTATTTTACTAACCATTTTATTTTTAATATACGACATCTATTGACTTTTCTGCAAGTCTAGGATATATATTTATTTTTAACTTTGTCAGTAAAACCTTCCAGTTATGCCCATATTTTTTTCAGATTTTTTTTTGTTTTCAGATTTTCTATTGAGTTTCGCTAATATTGTCTTCATTTAATTTATCTTTTAAATAAGTAAACCCTGAGGAAGTGAGCATTGCTCACGAAATATGCCGGTTTTTTATAAACAATAAAAGTGGTTAAAACTAAGTAAACTATTAATTTTGATAAAGAAATTCGTTCAGTGAATAATGCACAACGGGTAATTATATTTTGTGCCTAAAATATGAAAAAAACTGACAAAAGTTTTTTTTTATTAAAAAATAAATTAAATAATTTTAAGCCCATTACCAGTTCGGCCCTTTTCTGTAGAACGCTCACCCTCCCCCCGCGCGCTGGGCGGTAACCCCGTTTCTATCCCCTCTTCACGCCGGCCAAAAATGGAGATAGCTACACAGGTTTTGACGGCTTAGTACGTTCTGAGATGCCTATACCGCTTCCATGCAATCCTAGTTCCATGGTTACCACTCAAGGAAAGCAGTGTTTCGTGGGTCAATAAAATATTTTAAAACAAAAGTATAAACGTATTGTCAGAAGTAGGAACTGAATTTTGAACGGCAACTTGTACTAAAATTAAAGCCCAGATCAATTCGGAAATGGAACGAAGCTATAAATTCACGGTCTTGTATTATATAACTGTAAAGTATACAACAGAGGTTTCATGACAGTTGATCCTTCAATGGTTTACATTACGTAAATATACATACAAACAAACGTTAGCCTTAAAAATAGGTATTATGGAAATTTTTTATACCAATTTGGGATGCGGGTATGGGTTCCGCCGCCCGGGAACCATTTATTGGATAACCAACACCTCTGCCATAGGTCACCCCAAGTGGTTCGCTACGTTTGGTGATTTAGCATGGGTGCCCAGGTTCACGGAGATGTGGTTTTACCGGGTCTTGGCGACGAATGCGTCTGCCCACCAATTCCGTGGCAGGCCGAATCGGGAGAGACTGTTGAGCGAGGCTTCTTCGGCCGGACTTGCTCGACCGTTTGCCTTACACCGAAGTTGGAGGGATGGATTCATACGTTTATCACTCCTGGACGGAACCCTAACCACCTCTCTTACATTTTTCCTTCCCAGAACTTTCTCTAAGCCGTGATTGAAATTATTTTCCTTAGGGCCTCGTAATGTTTTTTTCTTACATTAGCTCCATAATAATAGATAACATTTTTAATAATATATTTTTTTATAGATAATATTTTATAAAATAATAATATTTTTTGTTCGTTTACCACGCTGATGATGAATTACAATAATAAGTCAATAACTTTTTGGTTACGTTTTAAGATTTTCACGGCCAAAAGAATTTTCGTTATTTATTTATTTTTTAACACCCCAAAAACAAATAAGGACAATAACTTTTTATTTTTATTTTGATGATTTCACCGAAATTTAAGTTCACAAAACATCCTAAAACAATGCAACAAAGTTCACGTATTATCTTCAGACAAACCTTTTGTTGTAGGGTAAAGTGTTGTAGTGTGAACTGTAAAAGTCCGTAAATTGGTAAATGTTAGGTTTTACCTAGTAAATCTTAGGATTTACTGCAAAATCTTACGATTTACCGTAGTACGGGCTTTTACAGTAACATATCTATAAACGCATGCCTTGCAGCTTGCAGATTGCAGCTTGCAGCTACTGAGCGCACACAACCAACAAATATTGGCACTATACTATATTAAAAAAATATATTTTGAGTCATAACGGTTAATCAGTTGGTCGATTGATCTACTGGTTGGTTGATCTACTAATATTTAGTAAAAAAAAAAAACTTCATCGTTGTTGATGAAATTGGCGTTTTGAGCTGAACGAACTATGTTTACATAAAGAAATTCTGAACTCTGCACACAAGTCACCCAAAAATCATGACTCCAGATCCAGATCAATACATTTCAAGTGTTTTTTTTTTTTGCATCAGAAAAGCAAAATAACGCCATAGTCATATTTCGAAACTATCTCTTAGTTTTCCCCTACATTTAACATTTTATTTCTTGTATGTCTGGACTTTAGCTACTAGAATGAATGTCCTTGATTTATTCGGCACCAGTGCACAATCGGGAAACACGCCAAATGCGCGCCCAACTTTGGAAACAGATGACTTTTATCACATGAGAATGGATCATTTCTCGGACTCGTTCTTGAGTTCTCGGCTGTGAAACAATTTTCCGGCCTCTATGTTTCCTCCCTCTTACAACATTGGTCTCTTCAAGACTCAGGGACACTCCTTCCTTTCCACAAAAGATTCTACACACTGCATTCGCAAAGATGACGTAGGCCCCGAGGAAAATTATTTCCTCGGGCCTCCTGTGAGTCCAGTGCGGAGTTAATGTAAAAATATATTTTTTTAATGTCGACCCAATTTTTCCATATAATTTTCCTACTTTGTAATATTAATTTGTATTTACAATCTTTTTTCCGCTCTTCATACATTATTCATTAATGGGTTAAAGCCAGATACATAGAAAAAAATCTAGTGCAATTCACACGCGGTAGAAGAAAAACCTTCACCCCCACAATCTCAACCAATGGGAGTCTTGAAAAGTGAGCTCATAATCATAGCGGCCAATGCGCGCAGCTTAACAGAGCGCGACGCTTCGTAGGAGGTACTGTGCGTAGGAAAGGTTTTATCTCATTCCCTCGCAGGCTAAATCCCGTAGATTTTTTTAAAGAAAGACGAACATTCCCGGGTTACAAATAACCCAACAATGTTTTTAAATCTCCTACTACTACCTACGGACAAACGCTAGGGGACGCCCACGCCGAGAATACCTGGAGGACCTGCTGGTGGACGTGCGCTGCTCATCATATGCAGACTTCAAAAGAGCCGCACAAGACAGGGAAGAGTGGAAGAAACGAATAGATGAAATTGCTGCAAACCAATCCCAGGATTGAAACCAGAGAGAGACTACTACCACAAAATGTCGCTTGTGTCGCGATGGAGGACTTAGTCAGCCGAGGAATCGAACACGCGAAGCCCGGGACCCAAACGTGATGCCCACTCAGCCACTGACCGGCCACAGATATGTGTGTTTGTCTCTCAAAATTCAATTCAATTCAATTTATGAGCTCCACACAGGAGGCCCTGAGGAAAAAAATTCCCTCAGGGCCTATGTCTTCTTTGGGGATGCTGTCTAGAGGGTTTTTTAAGGAAATGTAGGAGAGGAGAGTTCTGGGAAGGAAAAGGGTTTAAGGGGTGGGTAGGAATCTGGATTTCAGTATGTCCTGGACATCTGCCTCCAAGACCTAAATAAACCTCACCCCATGAACCCGGGAACCCCTGCTAAATCACCAAACGAAGCGAACCACTTGGGGTGACCTATGGCAGAAGTGTTGGTTATCCAATAAAGGTTCCCGGGGCGGCGGTACCCATTCCCGTCTCCCAAATTGATCCCATCCAAAGATACGGCGAACAGACCGATTCCCATCTCTAATGCACTGACGCAATGTAGGCATGCTGAGTCTGTCCTACATGAATTTTAATGGAGCCTGCATTAATCCCCGGTGCACCGATGAAAACTCGACGGACGCGTGGAATACCCGTTCGCAGTTTATGTTGGCTAAATGAGAACGGGTCGTTTCTTCAACTCGTTTTGTGTAAGTCAACTTGCATATGGAACGAATTACCGGCTTCTGTTTTTCCTCCTTTATATAATCCGGATCTTCTCAGGACCCGCTTTAATAAATCCCTTCCTACAGACCCTACCTTTTTTCAGGGCTTGCGAACCACCGATCCCCGAACATCTTTTCTCGGAAGATTTTTCAATATAAATGAGAGTTTCAGGCTGACAATTATTGCTTGTAATAATTGTTACCCTTTGTGCTATGCATAAAAATCTTGTCTAAACGTTAGTTTATAAAATTTAAAAAAAAAAATAATAATTAATATTTAACAAGTTTAAGTATTTCCCCAATAAATGCAGACATAATTTGTCTCGACGCCACCTAGCGAGAGATTTAACACTAACAATGTCTTCCTTGCAAAAATAAAGTTGGTTGTTTTCAGGTGGAAAAAATATAACAAGCAGTAATTGTTGAATGAAACACTAGTATATATTGAATTATTTGGCGGGTATTTGATAAGCCGCCATAGCTCAGTGGTCAGAGCATTCGACCGGCAATCGGAAGGACACGGGTTCAAGTCCCGTTGGCGGCAAGTATCTTTTCTCGGAAGATTTTTCAATATAAATGAGTGTTTCAGGCTGACAATTATTGCTTGTAATAATTTTACCGAGGTTCTGAAGGTTCCAATAAAGGTTCCCTGACGGTGGTACCCATTCCCGCCTTCCAAATCAACGGTGCTGAAGAAGTTTCACTTCAGTTAAAATAATATCAAAAATATCACTTGTTTTTATTGAAACGTATCCTCCAAAATTCTTTAACATTCGAGTCGTTAAAATATCATAGATTCCTTTTTTATCATTCAGTTTTAAATTCATCGTAAATTTGACAGTAAATTATCAGTTTCGCGAAAGAAATATAACAATTTGACGGTAATACGGTACGAAAATGGGATATAACATATACATATTGTTAGATAATTATATAGACAGAGTTCGCGTGATTCCGACTATCGGATAAATCGGCAAATTATCTGCTCGGGTTTGAAACAAGCAACATTCGTGTGGGCCAAAGAAACGGGAAATTTCAAAACGCGAAACTAACCTAAAAAATAACGACTTTTGATATTTTTAAACGTTTCATTATTTGAACATATTTTTTTAGTGAAAACTTAAACTTCTATAGCACCATTGTGATTTGTAGCTCGATGAAACGAAAAATAGCGATACACACATACGATTTATCCCGTGAGATAGTATATTCGGTCTCCTCTTTGTGCGGTGCTTCGTAGCCTCCTCATTCTTTTCTACGTTAGTTTTTTTAATGTTTCACTTCTACCGCGTGTCAATTGCACAGTCTGATTTAGGAAGTGAAAACTTATTTAGCACCGTTGTGATTTGAAATTCGATGAAACGAAAAATAGCGACACTAAAAAGAGACAAACACTTACATTAGTTTCTGTTGGTCTCTTGAAAAAAAAATCAAGTGTAGTTCACACGCGGTAGAAGTGAAACCTTACCCACACAATCTCAACCAACAGGAGCCTTGAAAAGTGAGCTCATAATCAAAGCGGCCAATACGGTACTGTAGTTAGGTAAGGTTTCATTCTCTCGCAGGCTAAATTCTATAGATGTAGGTGTTTGTCTCTTTTTAATGTCACCATCTTCCGTTTCATCGAGTTTCAAATCACAACGGTGCTAAAGAAATTTTTCACTTCAAACGTTGTGCTCACATGATGCATAGATTGGGCCTTGCAGCGGCTTGGGCGGTGCAGACCACCGATCATGTGGTCAACTAATGCCCGCTCCCATTCCCCGGCGGGATTGATGAGGTCCACAGGGCAACGCCTGAGGCCCTAGACTGACTCGCAGACCTAGATGTTCCCATCTGACCCCCCACCATACGAAAGAAGAAGACTCAAAATAAAAATGATTTCAGTTAGCTGGAAAGTTCTACATGTCCAGTTGATAATGATAATGCCTTCAGAGGGCGAAACAACTGTCACGCGTAATAATAATGACATAACAGAACTTGTTTACAACTATTTTTATAAATTTAATCATAATATTATTGAATATGTAAAATAAATAATAATTAAAATTTACCTCTACAAAATAAACTTTATAAAAATAAATAAAAAAATAAACAAAAGTTAAAGTTAAAAGTAAAATAAAAAAAAATTAAAAATAAATAAATAAAAACATGTAACCTAATGTTAGTAGGGTATTATACTGCCCTGATGAAGCTACGGTTGTAGCGAAACCCGGTCGGCATAAAGTATAAAAATAAAAGTGGTGTTTACAAAGTTTTTGTTTTATTTTAAATTAATAATGTCACATCACAAAGTATCCGCTTCATATGAACAAATAAATAAAAGTTCTATATGTTAATGTTAAGGGCCCGCAACTCGGATTTGTACCGATTTATTACATATTTCCCTTAAACACAGTAAGTTTTAAAGCTCTTAAAAATATATGTTATTCTTGAAGATAATATCTAGACTTTGCCCGCGCCGAAACGCAAATTATATAAAATTCCCTCGATAGAAAAAATCGCAAAGTATGCTTCAAAAATTAATATAAACACGTTTGTTTCAGTTATTTTGCAAATTATATGTATGAAAAAATTCACAGTGTTTCTTTAAATGCTGTTTAAGATAATGCCCGCGAGATTTTTGCTCTATTTTAAACAAGTCGTTTTATTAAACATTTTCGCAATTTTCGCATCGATTTTATCGCTGTAAATGTTAGCGCTCTCCTCTAACATTCGTATTTTCGTATCTCTCCATCTTCTTCTTTTCGGGCCCGGTTGCAGAGCCTTAATTCTATGAAAATAATAATACACATACTCCACAACTAAACCCACCATAATTTTTTGTTATTATTGTTTTTTAATTTTAATTTCCCGTTTCACTGGCCCACCTTGTATTATAATATTGTGGCTAGCAATAGTTAGTCGTTGTTTACCCGAGTGACTTTGTTGTTTACTACGAAGGTTCGGATTCAGTTTCACCATGTCTTTCGTGACGACATATTCAGATCTCTTTCGAGCTCACCCCATCTACCCAAACACACCGTAAGTAACTTATCCACTTATTACATATTATCATTTTAGTATTAATTATAAATAACTATGTGCAAAGGAACAAAGGAATATTCTAGAATAATTTTATAAATTCATGTACTTAACTCGTACGCGGTAGAAGTGAAACCTTCAGAAAACTAAAATAGACAAGAGTGGGAAGGCTACGAAGTACCGCACAAAGAGGAGAGCGATTTTTTTTTTCAAAATAACTGTTTTTTTTTTTTTTTTTTAAATTTATTTACATTTAAACCCGCTAAACTACTTATGTAGTTTGTCAGCAGGTACATAATGACAACATTGGTACATTTTCAAACATTGTATACATATAATTTTATAATTTTGGTGCTAAATATCAATTAAATAGACTATTTAAATTACCGAAATAGTATATACATGTAAGTAGCACTAGAAGCCTTAAATAATAAAAAAGTACAAATGGATTTAGTATGTTATGATATAATAAAAAAGTACAGATGGATTTAGTATGAACAAATGAAATATAATCACAAGTAAATTAAAAGTTTCACATACATTAGGTATTACAAAAATTGTAATGAATTTACCAATTCCTTCAATGTGAGTTTCAATAAAGAATACAAGGACTTCGGTAGGGCATCAATATAAATCATCCCTATCTAATAGCCATTTCCTTAGTTTATATTTGACTTTACCATTAAAAACGTTATTATTTTTGATTGTCATTGGTAGTTTATTGAATATTTTGGGTACAATATAGTTTAGGGTCCTTTCACCGTATTTATTGGTACATTTCGGAACCACCAATCCTGTAAATATTAAAATGGGTACAAGTGTTATTATGTCTTGTTTGTCTATATTGGTTCCTAGCTAGGCAGATTGCCCGTTCTAAGGAACCAAATGCTGGTGAAAAATGCAAAAAATGTATTCTGAACAAAAAAAAAAAGTGTTTTGTTTTTTTTTTTTTTGTAGATTAAATATATACTAAATTCTTACTGATTGTGGCATGTAATAGTTAAGCATTTAAAATTTTAAGTTTTAAGTGACGTTATTTAACAATTTTTCAGACTCTAACTCTAACTTTTTCAGACTCTAACGATTATTCTAACTCATTCTCTCGCAGGCTAATTCCTACAGATGTTTGTGTTTGTTTCTTTTTAGTGTCGCTATTTTTCGGTTCATTGAGTTTCAAATCACAACAGTGCTAAAGAAGTTTTCACTTAAAAAAACAAAATGTGCAATTCACACGCGGTAGAAGTGAAATCTTCAGAAAACTAAAGTAGAGAAGAGTGGGTATGAAAGTATTAAGCACTGTACAAAGAGAAGATCGATTATTGTATCTCATTCTCTTGCAGGCTAAATCCTGTAGATATGTGTTAGTCTCTTTTTAGTGTCGCTATTTTTCATTTCATTGAATTTCAAATAACAGCGGTGCTTAAGAAGTTTCACTTCAAAAAATTATAGTGTGCAATTCACACGCGGTAGAAGCGAAACCTTTAGAAAACTAAAGTAGACAAGAGTGGGAAAGCTATGAAGCACCACACAATGAGGAGATCGTTTACTACCTCAGTCTCCCCCAGGTAGGGTTGCCATCTTCTAAATTTAAAAAGCCTGACTCTGCGCTGTATTAGGCCGGACATTTTGCCCTAAAAGCCGGACATACGTACGTAATTTTGGACATAACTTTTATACATAATAATAAAAAATCTGTTACAAGTTGTTACAGTTGTTTATTAATCACACATTAACCAGTTTAATAACAACAATCATTAATCAGTCTTATTCTTGTCATCATTTGGCATGTATATAGAATATGTCAATAAAAAAATAAAGAATATTGAGTCTTCTATCTGTTGACATAACGTAATAAACTAATAGAACAATAAAAAAAACATAACTCTTTTTCTGGTTAAACTAAAAATTTTCATTAAACAAATATACATATAATGAAACATATCTATCTATGTAGACAAAAACGAAAAAATAAATTAAAATCCCGACTTGTCCAAATTATTAAAAAATTACAAAATCTTCAATTTTGTATATTTGGCCTTTTCATCCACTTTATCCAAAATGTCGTTTTCTTTGGAAACCATTTCAAAAAATTCTTGGCATGTCATTTTTAAATTACACAATGTGTACATCATCTTAGCAATTGTTTCTGTTTGCAATTTATTGCGTTCCTTGGTCCACTGGGCGTTTATTAAAGAGAAAACTCTGAAAAATGGCGTTATGGCCTGGAATCACAAAGTTCTGCCATTGGTCAAAAAGTTTACTGTCATCTAAATTTTTTTAGACAGAATGTCTATCGTTTCTGCTACGTGCTCCCAGCGTGATACCTCAGCCAAAGTCATCCACTTAAAGTGTTTCAATTCGGCACTGAATTCACTTGTCCAAGAGTCGTTGAAAATTTTGTACATATCATTTATGTTTTCTTTGAATTCTTCCACGCGATCTGGGTAAGCCTCCGATACATGTCGTAAAATTGCGGTTAACTTGATTGAGCAGAAATGTTGTTCCAGTCTATCATTTTTATTATTGTCGATTATTTGTGAACACTGGTCAATTACTGCGTTGACTGAAATATCTGAAGTTTCCGTACATTTGATTCGACTTTGATATATTGACTTAAAGCCACTAACGAGCCGACTAAAGACAAAACCCTCTCGAACCAAGAATAGCCACTGTCGCCCACCCCCACCTCGTGCGTAACACGTTGCGCCTTGCGTAGCATGCGTTCTGCAGGCGCTGCGTGCACCGCGTTACACTAACAAAAAGTCTAACAAAAGCCGTACAGGCCGGACATATAAATATTTAGCCGGACACGACCTAAAAAAGCCAAACATGTCCGGCTAAAGCCGGACAGATGGCAACCCTACCCCCAGGCCTAATCCTGTAGTTGTATGTGTTTGTCTTATTTTAGTGTAGCTTTTTAGTTTCATCGAGTTTCAAATCACAACGGTGCTAAAGAATTTTTCAATTATTACTTTTTAATACTGCTTTTGTTTTACGAAAGCTTATATTATTATTACCTCATATGCATATTATTTTGTTGACATTTTATCGTTCTAGATTTAGATGCTAGCATTACTATGTGTTTCTGATGAATTTTAGGTTTCATGTAAATATTTTAATTCCATGATAACTGTATATCACCTCCCAATAATTCTTATTTGATTATATTTACTCATGTTTTTATGCGTATTTATGTGTACGATTATGTACACGTACGCGAATATCTATGTGTATTTGTATATGTGTGTGTGCATATATGTGTATGTATGTATGCATATATATATACGTGTATGTACATATATATAAATGTATGTTTGTGTAAGTTTATGTATGTATATATGTACCCGTCTCGGAACAGACTTAGTCTAGTGAGGCGGGCTACTAACTTGTTTGTATAAGATATTATAAATACAATAAACGCCCGGGTTGCCGGCAATAATTTTTTTTTTTTAATTAAAAAATACACCCATGCTAATATAAAAATCACATAATTAGTTACAAACTAAGTACGGTAGGTATTTTAAATTACAAATTAAACTTTACAAATTACAAAAATCTTCAAAGCTCAATAATTTACATATTTCTAGTGAAGAGTTCTGTGATTTTGACTTTATTCAAAAGGGAGATCTTATTTTAATTTTTTTTCTTTTAATAGCGATGTTTGTGTTGATGTTGATGAACCCTTCCCTATTTTTTTATTACCTTTCAATAACCGGAATATTCTTATTTCATCGTGTAATAACTGTAATTGTTATGAGCTCCAAGAAAAAAAGAGGATGACAGGAATCATAGACTACACGGAAAAAATAAAAATAAAAGTAAAAAAGGGTTTTCGTTAAAGTACATTTCATACGATTTAGTAATCGAATGTGTCCTATTTCTAAGACATAAATAACATCCAACATGTACAGCAACTTTAAATAATGTAGGTATTGAGTTTTGTGTTGAAATTTCAGATAACATGCTAGTTTCGTTTTAAAATACAGTTTTGGCCAGCTATGAAATTTTCAATTTTTTCATTAAAATATTGCTAGTTTACTGAAAGTTTTATTTTAAACATCAGGGAAATGTAATTATGTGTGTACAATTTATTCATCATAATATTTGTCTGTCTTAAATGTTAGATGCCGCCCCGAGTTAAGATACGCACCTCTAAAGGGAGATTGGCTGTCGGATGGAGGAAAGGCACCAGAGGTAAGAATTGAATTTGTACAATTTATTCGCTACTAAACTACCCATTAATTGATAAGTACAATCTGTTAAGAGACCGGCTAATCAATTTGGGAGGCGGGTTAGGTACCGCCGCCCCCAACACCTCTTACCCGGTCACCCCAAGTGGTTCGGTGCGTTAACAGTTTTGTCCGGATCTTGGCGGCAAATGCATCTGCCCACCAATCGTGATAGCGGGCTCGGGGGCTACGGATCTTTTGACCTCTCCAGCAGGACTCTCTCGGAACTTGCACATTCGTCCGTCACTCCTGGACACACTAGTCCTCACCAACCCCTCATACCTTTTTCCTTCCCATAACTTCCTCTCCTTCCTTCCCTAAAGAGATCCTCCAAACAGATCCCCAAAGAGAAATATGCCTTATGAGTGGAATTAGTTTTATTATTTAGCCAATTTGCAAGATCCTTTGGGGCTGTGTGGAGGGTCTTTTTGAGGAGAGGAAGGAATGAACATTGGTCTTGAAGAGACCCATATTGTGGGAAAGAGGAAACACAAATCATTCCACAGCCGAGCTGTTGATCACAAGAACTAGTCGAAGAAACGACCCGTTCTAATGTGACAAATTTCAACCGTGTACAAATATTGGGCACGCGTTTGGCGTGTTTCCCGACCATGCACCGGTGCCGAAGGGATCAATGACGCTAGTTCCTCGGAGCATCTTCCATTGTAATACCGGTAGAACAAGGATAGCATTCCCACCCGACGCCTGTGCTGTAAAGATTGCAATCAATGGAATAGAGGGGGCGGAAGAGAAAGGGGGGAAGAGAGGGGGCGGAAGAAAGGGGGCGGAAGGGAAGGGGCGGAAAGGAGGGGTGCGGAAGAAAAGTGGGCGGAAGGGATGGGGCGGAAGGGGAGGGCCGGGGGAGGGGAGGCGGAGGGGCGAAAGGCGGGGAGGCGGAAGGCAGGGGGCGATAGGGAAGGGTGCGGAAGGGAGGGGTGCGGAAGGGAAGTGGACGGAAGGAAAGAAGGTAGAAAGGAGAGTGTGGAAGGTGGGAGAAAGGGGCGAGGGTCGAAAGAGAAGGGGCTGGGATAGCGGGGTGTTGTAGCTTCCACTGGACATTGGAGACCGACCTTGACGCTGGTTTATAATCCTTCTCATTACTTTTCGCACTAATTCGTCGATTTGAAACCCGACAAAATAGCGTGATAAGAAAACGGCGAAGAATGTCTCGAAATAATGTTTTGAATGAATGTTTTGAATAAATATATATAAAACCAAAATCACATATTTTTATTGGAGACAACGACATAAAAAATTACATACGAAAACAAAGTCTGTTCACGGAATTTTAACCATTCGCTGAATTGCTGAATTGCCTAAACTCTATGACAAAACCTGAATAGCCAGGTACCTCCAGTCACTCCCTTCAGCTAGACAAACAAAATATCGTAAATGGGATACCATAGCCTCACTGGTCCCAAACACTTAGGAGCATGTGTGATGTTAAAATTACAAATTCCACACATAATTCGCACGCTTGTGTCGCTCTCCATAGAGAGAAAAAAAATTGCCTTATTTTTAAACGCCTGGGGTCTCAAAAGTTGCGCATGATCTATAGTTATTCGAAAACGTAAAAATAAAAGAAGTTGGTGTTCACTATTGGCTCGCTAAAATGGCCGGAAGTTTTGAAACTAAAAAGGGATCGCGATATGGGAAAAAAAATAAAACAAAGGGTCCATGTTTTATATTCTGTAGCACACATAAATTTTATTCTATAACTGCAGTACAAAAGTAATTTTTTTCTTCTTTAAACATATGTGATGTGTTTGTTAAAAATATAAAAGGGGAAAATAACACTTCTGGATAAAATCAGTAGGTATTCTTGCAGACTTGCTTGTGTTGTTAATAAGTTTGAATTATTCTTTCATTTTTGTTAGCTATACGCAGTTTTTACAACAAACAAATGTTAAAAGGTAAATTATAGCAAAAAAAAACATTCATTACCATAATTTAAAAATATATGTTTTAGGTTTGTTTTCTAATTTTCAATGCATTTTAGCGAGCTAGTTATCATTTAAAAAATAAATAAAATTAAATGGAGTTCTCAATTTCTTTGTTAAACACAACTTTTGAGATATCAGGTCTTTCTGAATTCAAAGTTTGAAACAATAGGCCACTTGCATGGACTTTATAACTACTTGGAAAAAATCGCGTGGATAGATTTTTTTACTAAGATTACGAAAATGTTAGTAAAATTTTTTAGAAATATACAGTTTTTTTAATTATTTTTAAATAAATAAATCCATTATTTGGGCTCGTGACGTCATTACATGAAAATGTCGCTTCTCCGAAAATTTTCCTATTAATTTTATAAAATTCCACACTGATTTATTTTTTTTATATGGCATCACTTTGATTTCAGGCGAATTTTTGAATTTGACATTTAGCGTTCACTAGATTTATTGTTTGTTCTCTGCGAACGTACCATTTGGTTTGATTTTTTGACAGATGTTATGAAGAGAACCCCGTACATTTTACGTCATCCGTAGGTACGTGTTTTAGAGGTATAATGATAATGGTTCGGATTTTAACAAAATCAAATTTTATAATATTCTTATTATTATTATAATTTACAAGTACAAGTACATTACATTTGATTTGGTAATATAGACGTTGAATATTATAATGATTTATGATTAATAAGGTTGATCAAAGAAAAAAATATTTATGAGATTTAATATTTTTGGTATGCCTCGTTATTCACCTGTGCCATTCGTGTGGAAATGTTTTTTTTTTTTTAAATGATCTCTCAACACTTTGTTGTTAAGAGACCACACGAAGTCTGTTGTAACTGTCAAATCAGTATACGTTTGCCCTGAAGAAGGAACGGTCGTTCCGAAACCGGTCGGCTTTACTCAAATATATAAGTGGTTCGAACAAAGTTAAATTTTTGGTTAAATTGTTTCATTTATTTAAAAAATTAGGTATCGGGTCCCTCATGCTAATGTTTTCGGTTTTCAGAAAGACTCAAATAAATCTCATATAAGTATTTGTGTCTGCCTTACGATTATAGTGAGAAATATGATATCATATTTCTCACTATAATAGTAAGATATTATTATATAAACGGTGAAATAGAAAACACCAAGCTTTATATTCAAATCTAAAAGATAACCACAAAAGAAGTAACGTATACAATGTACCCCTTTATGAAATAAAAGTTTCATGCAAAAATATGAAACTTTGGGAATTTTTAAAAGAATTATTTTTACATGAAACGACAAAAAAGAAAGTTGACGATAATGTCTAAACATATTTGTCAAATAAAATATGTCTTTCTATTTTTTTTCGTATCACCAATTTACCGCCGCCCCGGGAAGCTTTATTGGATAACCAACACCTCTGCCATAGGTAACCCCAAGTGGTTCGCTACGTTTGGTGATTTAGCAGGGGTGCCCGGGTTCATGGGGTGAGGTTTGTCTAGGTTTTAGAGACGAATGACCAGGACACACCAAACCCCAGATTCCTACTCACCCCTTAAACCCTTTATCTTCACAGAACCTTCCTTTCCTTGAAAAAACCCTCCACACATCATCCCCAAAGATGACATAGGCTATGAGGGAAATTATTTTCCTCAGGGAGGCTGTGTGGAGCTCATGTAAAAAAAAGTTGGAAAAAATGTAATTTGAGTCATTTTTAAAACTTTTTATGTTTGCATTCAAAAATGTTTTATTTCAGAAATTATATATTTATTTCGATTTATAAAATCTGAAAGCCTATTTCATCACCTTTAAAAAACAGTTTTTAGTTTTCGGATACGTTCAGAAATATCCCATTTAACAGTACCTTCTGACAAAAAAGGCCCGAGGCCTAAAGTTAAGCAATAATAATAAAGAAAAACGGTAAAATGCCATTATGCCAAACAAAAATAAAATATCCCAAATTCGCATTTGTAAATAAATTTTAAAAGTTTTTTTCAATACCTATCGTAAATATACACGATTATCTCTGATTTGAAACCTAATCCGGTATTAATTCTCTGCATAGTCGTTGCTATGGCATTGAAATTTCTACCGGTTTAGGAAATTAATAATTTAATATGCTTTTCGATTTTCGCATTGGGGCACGCGAGACAAACCACGGCACGCTCTGATAAAATACTACCGCCAAACACGCTCAGAATGACTTCTGTAAACTTATGACAAAGATATCTATTTGCAACAATGTCACGTGCACTACTGACAATTTTTAATTAAAATATTGTTACTTAAATTTGTAAACGACTTTTTAAAGTTCTGCTATTAAAGTTGTCATTATTATTAAGTAGGTATGACTTTGACCTTGAGAAAGCATTTTAAAACTTAGATATTTATTTATTTATGGTACAAATAACTTTAAGTGGAGAATAAAACGTGTTTTTATATATAAACTAACTAACTAACTAACCATCACGCCGTTTCCCCGCAGGGGTAGGCAGAGAGGACGGACCGCCAAACAACTCGGTCTTGGCACACACTCTTTGCCTCACTCACATTCATACATCGTCTCATACATTCTCTTCTATTATTCTGACTTTTGACATGACCTGACTCAAGTATCTGATTCACTTGATCGTGCCATGTCTTCCTCGGGCGTCCCCGACTTCTTCTACCATTCACATTCGCGTCGTATATTCTTCTTACACTACTTCCTTCGTTCATTCGCTCTACATGCCCAAACCATCTGAGGGTCTCTTTCTTAATCTTACTCATTATGCTTACATCAGCCTTACATTCTATATATATATATATATATATATATATATACACAGAAATGAATCCCTGTTTCCCTTGGTCACGCCATGACTTCAGAACGGCATTACCTGTTTCATTCATCTTTTTTAAAGTTTTCTAATACTTTGTAGAAGGTTCTTACGGAAAGGAAAATTAAGAAAATTGCGCAGAAAATTTGATAATTTCAAAAAACTTATTGACTATTTTAACTTCGCACCTTTGACAGTTCGTGCGTTTGATGAATGTGAATTTATCAGGTAGCTGTTTTTTTTGTAACAAAGAAATTGTCTATCGACTTTTCAAATTATAGATATTTTAAATAGGTACCTACGTTATTTACGTTAGGTGTATTGAGTGTATTGGGACTGAATATATGGAACGCCGGAGGGGTGTTGGTAGAACGGGAGAGCGGGTGAGGGGAGTAAGTGGGGAAGGTAGAAAGGGAACGCGGGGGGTAGGGGATGAGGGAGGGGAACGGGGACGCACGGGAAAGGACATGCACGGAGAAACAATTTATTTCTTTGAATATGGCATTGCAGCGCATGCCGGGAGCCAGCTAGTTTTACATAAAAATGGATTACAAAACAAATTAGGCAGTGTAAACATTCAATTTGGGAGTCGGGCATAAGAATCGCTGTCCCGGGAACCATTCATTGGATAACTAATACCTCTGTCGTAGGTAACCCCAAAAAAGTTAAAAAATCTTTCGTGTCAAAATATTACTTTTGAAAATGTTTAGGTTATTATTATTTATTTTTAAATCGTACACAGATTATTATCCAATTATTGTACAATTTTCTCATTTTGACAGTCTTAACACCTAGGAAGATAATTATTGTACAAAAAAATCTTAATGCTACCTAAAGAAGAGTTATATATGTATATCTAGTGTTTCTGATATTTCGTTCAACAGCACCATTCCTCTTGTCATGCTATGCTGTGCTAGAGCATCTGTTCTGCCGTATGGTATTTTGAACAAGTCGTGTCGACGACTACGGCTGAAATTTTCAGGCACGTATAAGCCATAACATTCCAAGAGGAATGGGCTGTCAATACGATTTTTTTTTTTTACAGTGAATACCGCACAAGAATCTCAACTGCTCCCGTCTGGAGCCAGTGAGACTATGGCATCCCCAATTGGGGTATGTTGTGAGGCTGAAGGTAGTGGGGAGGGGAAGGAGGTGGGGAAGAGGAAGGTTGGGAAATACCTGGCTATTCAGATCTGGTCACCAAACACGGCAAAAGCCATTTTCAAGCAACGTTTCAATTCTGAATGGTGGTCTTACACCAGGGCGATACTGATAGTATCTTCCACTCTGGAACATGCCGCAAATATACTATATATTATTTTAAATGAATTAATTGTGAAATAACACAATTTAATCAAATGAAATTTATTTGCGCATGCCGGGTTCGAACCCGCGACCTCCGGATTGTGAGTCAAGAGTCTTACCCACTGGACTACGGAGGTCGTCAAAATTATGGATTATGTTAAAACTAAGAATTGCAAGATTTGCATAACGTCTAGTTTCCAAGCTAAATCTATTTGTTGCCTCAAGTAATTCCATGTGGTGCATGAATCTCGGGTACGTTCCATATTATTATTATATGTATATTTTATTTATTTTATTTTTATTTTTAACAATATGTTTTACATGGTCTCCCTCTCTGGTTTAAATCCTGGGATTGGTTTGCAGCAATTTCCTCTATTCGTCTCTTCCACTCTTCCCTGTCTTGGGCAGGAAAACAGGATGTAATTGTACATGGTAACAGGTAACAGGATCATAATTTTACATCTTAGATTATTTACTAATCTTCAATTATAAGCACTTGCTTGTCTATGGAAGGGGTGTGTACATAAATGCAATTATTAGTTAGTACTTAAATAATTCATTTACTTGTATATGGTAAGTACATGTTGGTATGATGGAAAATAATAAAGATATAGAATAAATTTCATAAAGTTATAAAGGACATTTGTATTTATGTAAGTGTTATAATTAAGAAAATATAAATAAGAATGAATATGCACACATGTTATGTATGTATTTTTAAAAAGAAAGAATGTTATGGAAAAGAAGGATGTTTTTAAGATTAATTAAGTGGCAGTAGTTTTTTTTTTTTAAATATCTTTAAAAGGTTTCTTGACAGAGAGCAATTTTTGGGTTTAAATTTTATCCGTTTGTAAACCGTAAGACATCATTGTTTATTAATACTAATACTGTACAAAAAATGTAACAATATTTTCATCCTAATTTAAATTAACTAATGACTTCAGTTATGTACACTCACCTTCATGCACAAGCAAGTTCTTCTAATGGAAGGGTAGTAAATACTCTTAAGATGTAAAATTATCATCATGTACCATGTAAAATACATTGTTAAAAATGCCCCACGGGCATTAAAAATATTAAATAATAAATAAATTGATTTTTAAACAGATTTCGAGGGAAGCAAACATCTCAACTCATCCCCTAACTAGACCTAGACCAGTACAAGTTTGTTTTGTGTGTCAACAAAACAGCAAAAAGCCATTAAAAGCCCCGTCGCGTCGTACAACAGATTACGATAGCATGCCTTAATTCCGCCTTAGCCCCGTATTCATGGTAAACATTAGTTTAGCAACATTTGATCAACATTGCTGATGAGCGGAGAGAATGTTGCTGGAAACTTTGTTGAAATAAATGTGGTTGTCTACACACCAGTCTGCGTTAAAATGTTGCCCGAGGAAGTAGTGTTGTTGTGTTCTCTGTATCTGATGAATAGGATATTAATTAAAAAAAGAGAAAAAGATGGTGGATTCGAAACTATCTTCTGCAAAGAGAAAATTTGATGAGTGACCTCAGAATGACAGATGGATCATTTATTAACTTTACGAGAATGTCGAAAAGTGATTTCGAACATCTTCTGGAAATGATTGGTCCGTCAATAGTCCGTTTAGATTGAAACAATTCTATTAATTGCATTATTTTATCATTGATTCACACTACTGCCATGTTTATAAACTGTTGCAAACACGTCCACACACGTCAACATTTGTCGCTAAACTGATGTTTACGCTCGTCGGGCGTAAGCTTGTCATCATGCCGTTATCAACTCCGCAACACGCAGTGTTGCCAGAAACATGTTGACAGCAACCCCGCAACACGTTGATTCAACTTTGTTGCTAAAGAATGTTTACCATGAATACGGGGCTTTACCCTTTAAACAGGGGTGTATAAACTTTTCTACAGGGGGGTTGCACACATATCTGCGGTCCAAATTATGCATTTTGCCACTCACCTGGGTAAAATCTGTGTTTTTTTCAATTCTTATCTCTTAGAAAATTCAAGTAGTTTAGAAAGTAGGTACAAACTAGTAAGAGCAATATCAATATGCAAAAATAATATCAAAATTCTTTTATTATTTCAAGCCTCGGAATTAAGAGATTACTATTTCCTCAATCAACATCCTACTAATTATGGATATCGTTCTCTTTTATCCAGAAAACCTGGTACCCGGCATGCGTTGCTATGGTCCTTTCCCGTGCATCCCCGTTCCCTTCCACCTTCCTCACCTGCCCCCTCCCTCGCGTCTTCCCTCTCCGCAAACCTCCCCTTCCCCCTGCCTTTCCTCCCTGCCGCTAAAATATATGAAATACACACATTTACATTTATACAAATTTCATAACGCCAGAGCTTACCATTATATTCAGTATACAGCCTATGTTACTCGCTGATAATGTAGCTTTCTATTGGTGAAAGAATTTTTCAAATCGGTTGTGTTTTCGGAGTCTATTCAATGCAAACAAACATATTATTAGAAAGATGTCGAGACTTGTTAACGCAAATCAAAGCATTGAATTTTTTGGTGTACGCCTAAATAACTTTTAAATGGCAGTTGATACTGTAATTTTAAAGCCTTTAAAACCCATCTTCAAGCTATTGTAGTTATCTTCTATAAGTACTTTAACCTCTCCGAATTTTCGCGAATATGCACTTGTAATGTCTCACACGAAATGACATTTTACGAAAACTTTGTGTTATTACCGCTTCACAATTAAAGCTCTATAATTGAAACATTTCTGAACGTAGCCGAATAGTAAAAACTGTTTTAGAAGGGTTACAAAATAAGCTTTCGAATTATTATATTACAAATAAATATTAACATTTATAAATATTAAAATTTAGAATGCAAACATTAAAAAAATATAAAAATGACTCAAGTGATGTTTTTGTGAAAACGGTACTAAAAACCCAGATTATGTAAACAACAATACTTATTAAATGTGTAATAAACACTTTTGTGACCTCATTTTTTTATCATTTCATATAAAAATATATAATAAAAATTAACAATGTCGAGCGCGGTAGAGCCGCCGGTAGTAAATTTGGGCGGGTAAAAATATGTGACAACCGCGCGTCTGACAGAATATTCTTTTTATGTATTTCTATGGTCAACTTAAATAGAGATGTGCAGCATGATTCACCATCGACCTTTTACTTTTTGTTTTAGGGATGTAACTAAAACAATAACGGAGAACGATTTCTATGGAGACACACGGGCTGACGTATAAACACGCTTATTGTACTTGACTGCTGTCGTATTTTTAACACATATATCTGCTTAAGTTGCGGAGGGGTTTTAACATTATTATTATGTATTGTCAATGCTCGTCCTTTATACGTACTCTTCTTTCATTGTCATCTTTTTTTATTGGTGTTATTGTTATATTGTTAATGGACTATTTGTCCGTAAATAAATAAATAAATAAAACACCAAACATCATATTCCATTAGAGCTTCCGAGGGACAGATTCAATTCAATTCAATTTATTCATTTAACATTACAAAATTAACATTTCAAAGCGTTTTTAAAAGAGAGAAAATAGATAAGATAAGCAGCTTTATACTAACAGCAACAAAGCTTGCCGATTGTGATTCATTGATGTAAAACATATCGATATTCGAAGTGATTCTATTTAACAATAAGACAGCCCTCCTGACTGACATTACCATTGGCATGTTAGTTCTGCAAGCCGGGAGATAAAACAGTTTATGCTGTCGGTGACGGAGATAACCATCGGGAACATAGAAACTAATGCTCTCAAAACTACGAAATCGAAGACAACACAATTGACTTGTTTTAGGCTTTCCACTTTGAGATCTTTACCACGCGTCCGTATATATTGTAACGTCATTGCCCTGCAAATATTATAAAAAATTAGAGTGTGTAATTCACACGCGGCAGAAGTGAACCTAGAAAGTCGCTTTCCTTTCTTTTGCCTGTTTATTTTAAAGTGGTTTGAATATTGGATATTGATTTCAAAATAAAAATGTTTATTTTTTGGATTTCGTAGGATTTGAACCTTGTTCGCTTGATGTCTGTCTCTCTGGCCGCTGAGATTTGTCGAGCGCCTTTCCCACTGCGCTATCGAAGGCCCGCGCCTACATGCGAATTTACCGCATTATATTAGAACCGAGGACCCAAATAATAAATTTCAGTGACGAATTTCAGTTTCATTCGAATATCAGTTTCATTCAATATTTCACTTTCAAAAAACATCAAATACTTGTCAACTGATGTTAATAGGTACCTACCTACTCTTCTGTGGATTTACATTCGGACCTCCACACAACTCATTCAAATTCATTCATCGTCTCGTGACTCTATGTTATGACTTATGACACGACCGACCCAATAAATTATTTGATTTACTCGGTCCTCCCACATTATCCTCATGCATACCCTACTTTATGATAATCTATAATTTACACATTGTTGTCGGGGGCCGCAGTCTGTGCACCCCTGCTTAAAACTAACTGGAAAGGTTTAATGTCGTATTAACTCCAGCAAATTTTCAATCAGCGTCCATAAACCTACAAGGCTGTAGCCTTGAAACCCATTAACCACCAGCACTAGGCGGTACGTGCTATCTCTTTAAACAAACATTACCCAAGTTGGAAAATGTTGCAAAGTAAAGATGTCGTGTTGTCATTGTAACAGTATCGGGAATCTCGTAGAACCCAAAAAGATTTGTTTTTCTTGTTTTCCTTTTTGTTTTTGAAGTAAAACTTCTTTACGCACGCTCGACTTGAGGAGTAAGCTGGTGAATGCGTTACGAGCAGTAGTGAAAAATGTCATGCGAACGGTAATCGATGCGAACGGTGATCGATTGCTAGGCGAACGGTCGGGCCTTTACGCACGCTTGACTTGGGGAGTGATAAGGATAAGAATAAGGATAAGGATGGTCACCCTATGGTCGTAGGTAACCCCGAGGTCGTAGGTCATCCCAAGTTCGTAGGTCACCCCATTATGTCATATTTTACCTCAATGTCATATGTCACCCCTAGGTCATAGGTCACCTCGTTCGCTACGTTTGGTAACTTAGCAGGGATACCTGGGTTCATTGGGCGAGGTGTGTCTTGTAGTTTTACTTCAGTCGTATGGTCTAATAAAGCACACTCGTTTTTTTTCACTTTTCTTTCAAATCAAATTGGAACGAACCCGATATCAATAATTTCTTTCCGAGTAATATTTGAATTCCATTATATTGTTTTTTGTTATCACAACATCTTTGGTTTCAATTATTTTACTTCTAAATTAATGTTTACAGCAAAATTGGAATGAAGAGGAGCGGATGGCGTTTCTGAAGAAGGCGAATAAGGACTTCTTCTGGATGTCAACTTTCACGGACGATTACTCCAGGAATATCGGCAAAGCTGGTTTGTAGAATAATAACATATATTTTGGTAGAAAGCAGTCACTTTGTGGTTTGAAATGTTAATTGAAAGAAAACAATAAATTTGCTTGTAACCACAATTTCATTATTTAATTTTTCCATACCGACTGGTTTCGCTTAACATAAGCATCTTCAGGGTATAAAATTGAACTGATCAAAAATATACATTGCGTGAGCTTGTATAGGTATATATATTATAGAAAGAGACAAAAATAATGTTCAGGAACACTAACCCCTTATAAAAAATCCTCACCCCTAAAGGAACCTCACCCCTTATAAAAAATGTCTTACTATGGAGAAGATACGTCGACGACTTATTCTGCACATGGACAGGGACAGAAGGTCAACTGAATGCTTTCTTCAACCTTATAAATTCCTACCATCAAAACATTAAATTCACGTTAGCAATAGGCAACAATTCAACCTTGATTTTTTTTAGATCTCACCTCGCCGTAAATAATAAAATAAATTTTACCATCTTTCGTAAACCCACCTACACCAAAAAAAATTGTTGATCAGTACCATATTATAAAAGGTGGCGCAAAATTTGTCACCCGATGTTCTTTGGCTGTAATTTTTTAATGTATGAAAAATTGGTTCTTCTTTTGGATTGCGTTTATTTGATATCTTAATTTTTTTTCCATCAAGCCGGGAAAATGATATCGGCCAAGTGGCCGCCGTCAATTGACCACCATACGAGTCGATTAATGGCATTTTCCATCACTCTTTCCAGAACTTCCAGCGATAGGTTCTCGCATTCTTGATAGACATTCTCTTTGAGGGCTTCAAAAGTCTGAGGTTGTTGACATAAACCCAACAAAAAGTCTGGAACGGTTAAATTGGGTGATCTTGCCGGCCAGTGCAAATCACCAAAATGAGAGAACAGACCATCCGGAAATGCGTTTTTTTTCAAAAAAACTCCGCGTTCTTGATGAGTATGGCGATTCATGTCTTGTTGACGTGTATTTTGTATCTGTTTTAGTCCTGGGTCGGTCGTGAATAACCCGCTCATTGAAACCCGCTCACGGGCCACAAAAAAGCGAGCGGGTCATTTTTCGTCAGCACTCGGGTCTCGCGATCAACTTCTCGCAACCGCTCTACTACTGCTACCTGGGTTTCGGGTGCGGAAGTGGCGGGGCGAGCGACGATAGATAGATGTAATATGAGAGAGCGAACGGGTTGTCAACACCCGGGTTTCGCCACCTTCTCTCTCGACTCAGGTAGTAGAAAGTAGCTGGGTGAAGCGTAATCGAGTTTCATATTTTGTGTCGCGAAAAGAGCAGGTCTTCGCGACCCGCTCATGACGCCAATGTGTCGTGAGCGACCCGGGTCGTGTAAAACGATCGATCGACCCAGGACTAATCTGTTTACTTCACATATATGTCAAAGCAGTACTGACATTTGCCGCCATTTGCAAAAAATGATGGCATCTTTCCATAGGATAATGACTTTTGTGCCACCTTGTATGTATTTTTCTTAGATCTGAATAAAGTTCATCACCACTGCACCAAAGATTAACGACGCGACGTAGCTACAACATAGAGGTCAGCGATCCATAACGTTTGTGACTATATAATATAAAGTTGTAGGTTACAAAAAAAAACTAAAATCACAATTTACACAAGAAACTGTTTGTTGCTCAAAATAAAAGTAAAAAAAAATGTAATAAATTAAATCACAGAACAAAATATGTTGACACTTGCAAAATACTATTAAGCGCAAATTTAGTGTTTACAAAAAATGTCAAGGGTGCTGACAACTATCAGATAACCTAGGTTTGCAGGTCTACCACTCTGGAACCACAGTATATTTTATATGAAAGAAATATAACTGAAGGTCCTATAGGTGCTGAAAATCATAACGCACGTTTGGAATTATGGATTAATTTCAGACTCGTTCTTAAGAGTATTATTTGGACGCGAATTTTTATGACGCACTGTTTAAAGTTTAGTAAAATTGTATTACAAGTTTTTCTTATTTTTTTATGGGAGTTCACTGCACAAACGCTCTGTAGATAAAACCACCACCAATAGTTTAACAAAAATGTTTTTTCTCAACAGTGCTAGTTAAACCTCGAGGAAGACCAGCAGTCAAATGCAAAAAGAAGTCAAAAGTCACGACCGAAGAGTACGAGAAAAAAGTAGTAGGTGCTGAGGCTGCAGAATTAGCAGCCAAAGCCGAGGCGGAAGATGTAGAGGCTGCGCGGGTGGCAGAATTGTCAGCTGCTCAGGTGGCAGCCGTAGAAGCTGACAAGGTGGCTGCCGTAGAAGCTGACAAGGTAGCTGCCTTGGAGGCCGCAGCCGCAGCAGCCAGACAGAAAGCAAACAGCGAGAACGAACTGATGAGGGCCATGCAAGACGTGTTCGAGAGAGATCCAAAGAGGTTGGTCAGACAGCCGCTTGACACGCATAAAAGAAGTAAGTGTTTTTTTATACAAAATCTTCATGTTTCGAGAACGAAGTTCTCTTCATCATGATCAGTCGTACACTGAAATTAAATATAGGGAGTATGAGTGGACGACTGGCACTCGTTGGTTGACGTTGAGGCGAGGGCAAACCCAAATCGGTAGAAGAATAATTATTCTTCTGCCGATTTGGGTTTGCCCTCGCCTCAACGTAATTGATGAAAGAGTGGGGGACTTAATTAGGGCGTTACTTTTTTTCCTTTCATTAGCTCCACACAGGAGGCTAAGAGGAAAATAATTTTCTCAGGGCCTATCTCATATTAGGAGATGCTGTGTGGAGGGTCTTTTTAAGAGAAAGACAGGAAGTTCTGGAAAGGAAAAAGGTATGAGGGATGTGTAGGAACCTGGGGGTCAGAGAGTCCAGGAGTGACGGACGTATGAATCCATCCCTCCAACTGCGGTACAAGGCGATGGGTCGAGAAAATCCGACTGGAAAGGTCAAATGGCCTTCAACCAGTCTCTCTTGATCCTGCCCGCCACGCAGCTGGTGGGCAGACGCATCCACCGCCAAGACCTGGATAAAATTCAACCCGTGAACCCGGGCACCCCTGCTAAATCACCAAACGTAGCGAACCACTTGACCTATGGCAGAGGTGTTGGTTATCCAATAAATGATTCCCGGGGCGCGGTACCCATACCGCCTCTCAAACTGTAATGGTAACATGGTCGTTAGAAGGGGGAAACTTTTAAAGTGGGGACATTAAACTTTTTTTTTACTTTTTTTAAAAGAGACATATTCAATAGACCGCGATTGGGCCTTACTTATAAACTTGTTTCAATTTTTATACAACATAGTAGTTTTTACACTTGGGCAAAATGTTTGCAACGGTATCTCGTAACATCACACGTGACACGATTCAGTACAATTCTTAAAACTCCATAGAAAACGTTCCAAAAGAAGAAGACGATTTGAAAAGGAGAAGTAAAAACGAATATTAGAGAGAGCGCGCTAATACTAAATCAAATGGTGACCGGACAACTCAGAATCATGCAAATTTAACACCTTCTTTGAAAAGTCATTCAAAGTAATGAAAAAATGGTTAAACAGGTTACGTTAGGTTAGGTTAGGTTATGGGCTATTTTTCATTTTTTTTTCATAACTTTTAACGACTTGTCATGAAACCAAACCAAACGTACCGTATTCTTTTTAAAAAAAATTTATTCACAAAAAGATACATAAATTACACTAAACTTTATACATTAATTAATTACATAATATATGTATTTGATTTACCCCCATAAATAAGCAGGGCTTGTGTGTATGGGGGGTGTTCTTATACCCTATTAATGATTTATTTGCATACTCGTATATTGATATTTATTCCTTCTTTTTAATATTGTTTATGATATTTAAGTACACAACTATATATATTTATTTAGATTATTTGGTTGATATTTTAAAAGTTAGATTTAGATGTTTCCATTTATATTTGTACTAGTGATGCAACGAATACGAATACGAATATTCGTACTTGCCGAATAGTAGACATTTACCGAATATTCGTATTCGGCGAATATATATTTACGAATACGAATACTATAAAAAAAAACTTTTGAATTAATAAATTGTCACAGAAATGTCAAAATGTCTATGGATTTTGTGGCACTGTACTATGAACCTCGAATTTATCATTTAATACGCGTTCTTTCTCTTAGTAGTTTCAGTATTTGACAGTCGATAGCGCAGGCCAAAAAAGAAAGAAAAAATAAATCGCCTATCACCAGCGAATCTACAGATGTTATGTTTTTTGAATAAAAATTTGACAGTTGTAAATTTTAATTATTAGTACCTATAATAAAACAAACAGAACAAGGTTAAATAAATGAGTGTTTTATTACTCTGCCAAGTTATTCGTATTCGTTTTCGCCGGATAGTAGGTTTGATATTCGTATTCGTAAAAGTAGTATTCGTTGCATCACTAATTTGTACCTAATATATTTTTAAAATGTTCGAGTCCCTGTTGCGACCATTATCTTTTTTCTGTTTTTGTGTGTCTTGTTCTCTTTCATATTTTCGTTTAGATTATTATTGTTATCTTCTTCTTCAATATTTTTAAGGTACGTAGTTATATGAAATTATGTATTTACCATGATTTTTTGAATGTTTTAAAAACTATTAACAATTTATAATAATTCCTTTAAAATTATATATATATATGTGTGTGTGTGTGTGTGTGTGTATCTCTTTACATTGCGCAAAAACTAATAAAGAAAAGAATATTTAAAAAATCATTTCTATATCCATCTGAACTCATATTCAAAGAATTTAAAGTCAGAAAATTAAATACTCTCTTCCTGTATCATTCAACCTTACAAGTTTACAAAGAGGATATCCTAAACAAATCCATACCTTTCAAAAACACAGTAGATCTCAGGCAAAAATACATGTCACCAATTCCCATTTGTAAAAAAACTTTGGGTCAACAAAACTATAAATACTTAGGAACAAATTTCTTTAATAAATTACCAGAAAATATAAGATCCCTTAAGGACATTTTCAAAAATTTCAAAACACAATTAAAAAAATATACTGAAAACCTTAACTAAAAAAAATAATAATAATTAAAAAAATATATACATATACGCACATATGTTTATCTTATTCTTAATATAAACTAAATTTAAAAAAAAAATCAAAATAACCCAACAAATAATACTTCCTCCCGTACACACAAGCATTTGCTTATTATAGGAGAACATTTAAAAAATATATGTATATTTGTATTTAATAATTGTATTAAGTTTTTTTTATATACTTTCATTATATTTATGTATCTATTGTATGTCTGTACCAAAAAAATAAAAAAATTCAATTTTCAACATCTCCTTACATATGCATAGGTATGGAGATGTTTTATAAATTTTTGTCTGTATTTTTACTCTTGATTCACACAATTTGAATTTTGATGTTTACTTTGTGTACATTTTACGTAGTAAATCCTTTATCTTTTTTTAAATATTTTAAATATTTTGTATTATTCCTCGTCTCAAAACAGACATCGTCTAGTGTCTAGTGAGACTGGTAACTTACTAGCATTAATAGCATATTTATTAGTTGGAAGCCTTTTTTAAAATTTATATGAATTTTGGAATAGTTATCAAATGAACTGTCACCGCGGCCTCCCCTCCATTCAATGTCTTGTAAGTCTGAACTCTACTCCAATCTTCCATATAATACTTAAATTTTCTCATTAAATAAAATTAATACATAAATTCACTATTCCTTTCTCTTTAATTTTAAATGATGGCCTAAAATACCCTTGAAGAGTGAAAGCCAGAAATAAGAGATAAAAAAAATTGTCGCCACGACTTAAGTTTCTCTACGGGCGCCCTCAAAATAGCCCGTAAAAGTCAGTCTATTCTATTTGTTTATGGATTTAATAATAGCTTGTGAAAGTCAACAATTTATCAAATTAAAGACGTAAAAATAGCAAATAGCTTTTACTAAATGATTACATGGGCATGTTGGGACAGCCAGACCCTCCCCTGTATAGAATGACGAGTAGGGGAGGGGTTGGGGGGGGGGGTGGACTACTGAAGGCTGTAGGGGATGGGGTAAGGGGATTAAATGCAAAGCATGTAGTCACGTGAAGGTCGGAAAGACACGGCAGACGGTCGTGTCTGTTTGACAAAGTAACACACAGATAATCGGGTGTCGATTCAATCTTTTAATGTAGTATATTTTAGATTACGATAAAGAAAGGTTTTTGATAAATCTCTTTTTTAATGATCGTTTATTTTTTTTATCTTTATTTGGATGTATTTTTTTATGTGAATACCTCACAAGAGTCCCTGTTGGTCCCGTCTGGAGCCAGTGAGACTATGGCATCCCCAATTGGGGTATGTTGTAAGGCTGAAAGTATTGGGGAGGAAAAGGGGATGGGGAAAAGGAAGGTGGGGAAGTACCTGGCTAATCAGATCTGGTCACCAAACGCGGCTTAAGCCAGTTCAAGCAACGTTTCAATTCTGAATGGTGGTTTTACACCAGGACGATACTGGGAGAATCTTCCACTCTGGAGAGAGCCGCAAATATACTATAAATTATTTTTTAAATTAATTTATTGTTAAATAACAAAGATTAATCAATTAAAATTTATTTGCCCACGTGGGCAGACTACTGGCTAATGGGAAAAGGTTGAATACGGAAAGTAGTTGATTTTTTGAGGGTGTGCAGTAGTATTGGTTAACAATATCGGCAACACCATGAATCACAGTCCCACCCAGTAAAAATTGCGGATAGTACATCTCTTATATTTCAATATGATGCAAGATGTTTTGTAGTACTGTGTCTTTATCACGCAGACAATAGTGTGAATGTATCACAACGGGATGCATAACACGTAGGTCACATCACGGTGGAAGATGGATGCGAAAGCGTAGGCTTCTGATGGTCTTGTATTTTTGTATGCATGGGATATGGATCTGAGAATTCTGATGTTGATATTGTGGTCAACTGGTGGTGAAGATCACAGGTATTCCTGGTCCTCCAGTGAGATGTGACTGTAGTTGTTCATATTCAGAAAATTCCAGTTTAAAGAGGCACATGATGACTCAAAGAAGAGAAAAACCACTATCTTGTTCCACTGTAACTATTCATGTCCTTAAAAGCCTGATTTAAATAGCCAAATACTGACTCACAGCAAACCCATTACCGTGTCCCGACTGTTTGTAACTATTCATACTCAGAAAAGTTCAGTTTTTAGACTTACAGACTTCCAGTGGAAAAAACCACTCTGTTGTTTTTACTGAAACTATTCGTGTTTTCAAAAGTCTAATTTAAACAGTCGCACATCAAGTCACAGAGCAGAAAATCTATTCTCGTGTCTGCGATTTGTGGTTTGCTAGTAAAAGAATATCAAAATGCATGCCTCACTTGTGACTTAATAGATGAACAAAAAAGTTGTTAGTTTTTAACCTGTTCGGCTCTTGTAAAAATTTAGGTTGTCAATGCGGGCCGTGGTGCAATTTGGATTGGCCGGGCCTCCGTAAAGGATTTTGGTATGCTATTTTATAGTTTTTGTACATTACAAAATACGCTGGTTTGGGTGCACGCAAGTTTAGTTTTGGAAAGTTTTTTTTTTTATTATATTCATGTGAGTACTGCACAACTTCCTGAAGCAGGTGGGACTTAAAGTGGATATTTTGCAAGGCTGAAGGGAGTTGTATTGGGAAGGAAATTTTGTGGAGAATTAGTGAGAAATATTGTACTTGGCTATTCAGATCTGTTCATCAAACGTGGCTAATGGCATTTTAATCAACGTTTCACTTCTGAATAGTTGTCTTTCACAAGGGCGATACTGAGAGTAACTACCACTCTGGAAAGTACCGCAAATATTCTAAATATCGAACAATATTGCAACTAAAAACAAGAATGCAACTCTGATACTGCGCCGTATGCAAAACCACCTTCGTAATTGAAGTTTGTTAAAGATCTACTTTTGTAATAGAACCGAATTCAAGCAAGTAGCCAATAATGTCAAAGGATGGCGCCACTTACGTTTATAGATCGCACGAGGACCTGCCGCTGGCAGGTATAATTACTACGGATTTGTAATTTTGAATATCTCTCCGGATATGGAGAGATTGACGGTAATATGATTATTATTGTAACTGGCAGTTATGAATAATAGTACCACGCTATATATTACATATATGACGTCATTGCCTGTCGCGATTAAATTTCCCCGGTGACTAGCTTCACTGGATCACATTGGATCCGAGGAACCGGCTATTTTTTGAACCAGTCTTCTTCGGATTTATAAAATGGTAACCAACACTCAAACTGGGCGAAGCCGAACCAAAATCCGTCCGCGGGGCCTAGCACCAAAAAGCTGCGGAGCGGGTTTTTAACCGCTAGTTATTAAATGTTTACTTTTGAAATGTGAAAAAACACACGACATAAATTAAATAAAAATAATTTTGCGCCCGCCGGGATTCCAACCTGCGACCTCTGGATTTGTATCCGAGGATCTTGCTGCTCAGTTAAGGAGTTATGTCAAATCGCAAACTTGTAAAATAATTGCATAGAAATTTTTGAAGCATAAATTTGGTGAATGTCATGTCACAAATAAAGTTCAGAAACATTGCTTTAATGCATAAATATTTCGGTTTATTTTAGGTAATTTGATGTTACCACAAACAGATAGCGGAAGTATCGTGTTCATGGTCGTCTATGACGTTTTCTCGTTTTTCCGGTTGCTATGCCTCGTCGGTACGTATGACGTTATCACGGTGAGACACTGACGTCATTGATAGTTTATATGAAGAAATTGCGACCATCATAGTGTGGTGGTGTGGGTCGCGGAATTAGAGTTGATACGAATAACCTTAGGGGATTTGATGTGCACATGCCTGCGATGGCTTCTGTATAGAATAGTGAGCTCTGGCACATGAAATAATGCGTTGCTAAACCATTCATCCTATTGCGATGAAACTTTGGGGATTTGATGAGTGGATGCCCGCTTGTTTTCTGTATGTAATGGTGCGCTCTGGCATTACGAAATTAATTCCTGCACCATTCATCCGATCGCGATGAAACTTTAGTGAGTTGTAGCGCGCGCGCCCCCGATTGTTTCTATACATGGTGGTGAGCTCTGGCGTTATGAAATTATTTCCTTAACTATTCGTCCAATTGGGATGAATATTTGGTGAGTTGTTGTGAGCGCGCCCGCGAAGTTCTTTATATGTACTTGTGAGCTGTTTGAAAACTGAATGTGAGGGAAACGCTGGGGTGCGGAGGGGAACGCTGGAGCTGGGTTCGTGGAAGGGGTACGGGACGAATGGGAAAAGACACGCAGGGAGAAACAATTTCTTTATTAAGTGGCATTGCAACGCATGCCGGGAATTCGCTATTATATTATAAATGTGATAAATTTACGGTAACGATTTTTTTGTCTGAATACTAAAATCCAAAAGCTGAAAAATTCATTTTGGGCCGCATAAAATCTTCAAATGTGCCGAAGGTGGGTTATGCAAAAAAGTTTTTAAAAAATCTTTATAATTTCTTCTAAAATTCTTGTTGTTTTTTTTCAGTTTTGGGATATTCAACTCCATCAACCTACCAATGTGGACTTTCTACATTCCAAGAAGACATCGGCTATCCGGGATATGTTTTCATGAGGGATGGATTGGTAAAGCAACTTTACGTGATACTTATATTTTATTACAACACTCTCTTGCTCTTTAACACAGGCTTGTTATCGAAATGGTAATTCGTTGTATTAACCTTTAACTGCTGGCGTGGGGGCCGCTCCGTCCCAGCAACAATAATACTATCGAAATACTCCCCTCCCCCGCGCGTGACGCACACACCGCTTCCAGTAGCTTCGAATTTAGTGACGCCGTAGCCGTAAGTTTTAAATTTTAAATTTTTGATGTGAAATTGCTGCAAGTAAATTCATTTAAAATTTTTTCAAGACTTGACTTTTTAAGTTGATTTTTACTGTATAAGAATAAACATAAACAACTTTACTAAAGTTTTATATATATAGTTTATTTGTGACACTATTGAAATATTATAATAAAAGTGAGTTCATTATTTTTTTATTTAGTTTAATAGATATTATAGACTGATTTCTGATCTCAAGTGATTTTTGCCAAAAAGTATTACATTGTTATTAAATTGTCAAATATAAGTTACTTAACAAGAAAAAAGGGTATTTTATTTTATTTAAATATATTTAAATTGTCTAATAAATTTTAATTTAGACCTCAAAATTTTCATGGATCTAAATAACAGACCGCCCAGGCCTCCACGTCAGAGTATTCGTAAAAAAATATCACGTCAGTAGTTAAAGGTTAAATTGTTATAAACCTCTTATCTCTGGTTCACCACGCCGGCTTTCGGATGAAAAAATCTTTTTTTAATGCGATTTTAACCCGCGAATCGCTTGCGCCAATATCAATCTGAGAGCTACTTTTTATTTGATCATTGAAGCTACTCTGGATGCTTTCAAATTAATGTTCTATGACATAAGCGCGTCATTTTTTGCAACAGTCATTGGCGGAAATAATAATATTTTACATTTTCAAAAGAGATTTCTCATAAAATATATTCCCCTATCTGACATTTTTTTCCATCATCGAAGGTAGATCCCGCAATGTTTGGGCAAAGTATTGGAACATTGCTGGTCAATCCAAGAGTCTCGTCAAAATAGTGGTTTCCGGTTCCAACGTTCGTTCCGTCCGCCTGCTTTTCCCCTAAGCGAGATAATCTGTGCCAACTTATTGTAACACAAAGTTTTGATGCAAATATATTTGAATCGCTTTAATCAAGAGTTATTATTGAAAACCTCCACAACACACGCATCCAGTTTACAGACGTGGCAAGGACTGTAAACTTTCAAACCCTCTGGATAAAATATCTAAACAACCCTCGTGCCAAACTTGTGTTTAGCAAGAGGGTTATTTAATTCCCCCATTTTTCCAAAAAAGGAATTACCTCACTTATTCGAATGAGAATTGGAAAATATTCTGTTCCTTCTCACCTTTTTAAAATGCAAGTTCTTGTCTCCCCGACATTGTACATTCTGTGGTCTAAAAGTGGGAACTTTAGATCACATTTTTTTGGTTGCCCCTCTCTAAACAAATACCATCTCTTCTATCAAGCGTTACCTCAAATTGCCTCCCCTCCATTCAACATCTCATCACTTCTAAGGCTAAAATCGACACCAATATTCCAAATAATTTTGAAATTTTCCCATTTAAATAAAATTAATACATAAATTCACCTTTCCTTTCTCCATAATTGTAAATGATTATCTAGAATACACATCAACACAGAAGGGTGAAATTCAGAAACAATATGAAGAAAAAAATACATAGTTACCGGGAAAATATTGATGATATTTTTTTTTTAAGTATGTATATTCAGTTTTTAATTTTACAATATTTATCTTACAAATCTTACAAAACTGATCAATCAGTTTGATTGTGAGAAATCTCTCATTTCTCTTATTTAATTAAAACTATTATACTTTTAGGTTTTACATAGTATAATACTTAGTATTAAAATACTAATTATTATAAACTACTAATTATTATAATATTGTAATATTATGATAATATTGGCGATTCTTAATTGAAATACGAGATCGATAAAAATGAAAATAAACAGATATCAATAGCTCAGTGGTTAGATTAGGTTAGAGTGCTAAGACATTAGATCCTGGGTTCAATCCCCAGTTGCGACCGTTATCATTTTTTATTTTCTGTATCTTATGTTTCATTTTTCGTCCAGATTTATTCATATATCATCGTCTTCATCTATGATGAAATATTACATTGATATGTATAATCTTCAAAGGGAATTCCAATAAATTAAACAAAGTTAAATTATTGATTAATTAATGTGCATTAGAAGACAGACGAAAAATAAACGATATAACCTTTTTATTAAAAATACTTCTGGCGACCAGAATTTGTAGCACCCACTTTTGCCAAATTCATTGCGCCGCCACTGGCTCTGTAAGAACACGCCAGAAGATACCTACCGCCTACATCGCGTAAGGCGCCGTCAGTACATGCCGCCCGAACCATGTAACATTTCGGGAAACACATCGAAAGGCCTCGAGTCAACGGCCGGTCATCACTACGGCAGCAGAACGAGCACTTTCTTCGCTTTGCGTGAATTCGCAACATTACCAGGCGCTCTGGGTAGCTACTCTACCGGTCGACTATATAAGCGCTGCAACTCAACGCTAGCGCAGTCTAGTCTCAATTCGTCGTTCGACTCACACACACCGAGAAGTGATTACAATAGTGCAGTGCCGCAACGTAGTACAAAGCCCTCGCGGGGCCGCCCGCGCAATCCGCATCATGTGATTTGCAAGCAACCAGCTACACGCCGGCCCCTGTGTAGAGCTACGCGCCGGCTCCTTGAAGATCTGTGATCTTCACCGCCGCAGCTTCCTGACCATCATCATGCAGCAACACCGAGCAACACTCACTGCATCACCGTCACTCCGCAACGCATCGACCTTCGCTACATAGCTACAATAAAGACTGACTCACTACTTCGACCCGATGCCTTTCATTTCACTACCCGTCTCTGCCGACACCGGAGTCCGCTCCCTCGTACTAAACTCTAAATTCGACCGTTGTTAACTCCTACAACTCATAACCATACCAATACTCACAGTGACAACACGACAAAAAACACAATTCTACTGCAGCATTCATAGCGTAACTACATTGCCCACTCTCCGATACAACAATTTTACACCATGGGAAACCAGTACTTACTCGTAGGTGATGTTGACATATTTAATATCAACTTTCCGAGTTTTGTGGATCATGTAAAATATTTATTCCAACACTATTCCTAAACACATCTTGTACTCTTGTAAACTCACTGAATGGTATTTTATGTTGTGAGAGTGGATTGTTATGTTTTGTGTAAAAAAATGATTGGCGAAGGACCTTGATTTTGTGTTACTATCACTGCTTTTTTTTTTTTTTTTTTTTTTTTTTTTATTGAAATAATAGATAATACATAATATAATCAACAAACAAGTCCTGCAAAGCCAATTGAATCGGCTTGTCAACAGGTGCTTATATTTTAGTTACATATTTATACATTTTTAAAATTTAAAATTTACATCTTATATCTACAGATACAACATTTTTTCATACATATCAAAATCAATATAAATCTTTTTTTTCCGATAGCCAATTTTTCACCATATATTTAACCTTATTCATAGAATTACATTGCTTTATAGTGTCAGGTAATAAATTAAATATCTTCGGTATGATATATTCAAACGTTCTCTGTCCGTACTTATTATTAAATTTCGGAACTATTAACCCGTCGTTACACGTGAATCTAGTGCTGTATTTATGTTCTAATTTCTCTTTATGCTGCGGGGTAAATATATGTTGAATTATAATTATAATTTTATTTTAAAAATACATATTGCATAGAAAGGAGAGGACTCACCGGAAAAGGATAAAAACTTGTAGGCTGGCAATGCACTTGTATGATTCCTTTCCCATCCAAGAGGCACAAAACAGTAAAAGTCGTGAGGTTCGTTTATTTTATAATACACGACGGAGTTGTTTTGATAGCGGATTAACCGAGAGCGGAAGCACAAAATGGCTATATGCGACGGGAGTTTATTGCAGACTGATTAAGATTGCGGGTAAGATTGACGGGTAGGCAATTGGGAATAGGTAGGACAAAGGACTTGCAACAATAATTAATACCAATCCCAAGCAGCGACAATATGTATGCGTGCTATGAAGGTATGTGTTGGTATATGTTTGGGCGTAACCACCTATCAAACCGCGTCAATTTTTGTTTCTTGTTTTTTTATGACTTGTGTGTATTTTTTAACCAATGTATGGTATTTTTATTATTTTTTTTCTTAAATTTCAAAATTATCCGTCATGTTTAAATTGTACCACCAATCACATAAAAGCCCTCTGGGCGTTAAATAAATAAAAAAAATTAAAAAAAAAACTTTTTATTTCAGGTGAAGCGGCCAGTGAAAGGAACCTGCCATCGCCCAACTTGGGCCATAAGTCCCCTGAACGCGGTGCCTGAAGGGGAAAGATTGATCCATTGATTCACGAAAATAAATTAAAATTATATTTAAGTACTTATTACTAGATATATTGTTAACAAAAAAGTATAAAATATGTTTGTAGTCCGTAATTATTTATTGATGCTTAGCTTATTCATTAGCTTAACATAGGCAAAGAAAATGCCTATCAAGTTGGCGTAAAATCTTTCACATCCAGTAGGTATATAGGTAATAAATCTCTCTGTTCTGACAAAATACAATAAAAACATATTTTAATTCATTTTATTTAATGCAAATTTTAAGCAGCTTTCAGTTTTATTATTTTTTTTTATTTTACTTAAACAGTTTATAATAAACCAAAACATTTAAAAAGCGACAACAAACCACCGAATTCAGGACCAGTGCTGACAACTGTCAACGCCATCTCTAGCTACAATTGTTAATTTTCGTGATTGCGTAATAGTTAAATGTTAATTTTTTATCAGAATAAGTTTAGTTATAATTTTTTTTTGTGTAATCTTTGGTGGAAGTATGGCAAACTCTCAAAGGACCAGTCCCGAAACTACTTCAATCGCTAGATTTATATGGGACGATTAAGTTTGTATGCACTCGCAAATCCTGATGAACAGTGATAGTCAATAGTTCAAATATGGGCTTCTGGAACCAGTGGCGTAGCGTGGGTCCCCCCCCCCCCCCCCCGTCCCTAACTTCTACAAGTGCTTCTTCCGCAGATTTTCAAGCGCTGACTGGGGGGGGGGGGAGTAAGTATTCTATGATTTTTATAATCCCATGTGCCGAGTACTCTTCCAATAAAATCATGCCTATAAATTCTACTACAAATTTATATATAACTGCTCTCAGAAATCGAGAATTGTATGCACGTATGGAATGCAACTCAAATGCAAAAATTCACTCGGTATACAATGAATCGGCAATTTATTGTTATATTGATAACACAAAACTGGTTTAAATTAAACAAAATTTGCGGTGTATCAAAACTACACTCAGAACATAAAAATGGTTCTTCTTTGATTCTAGCGGCACTCACATTCGGAACATAAAACTGCAAATCCTGTTTTTTTATTACGACCTATTTATGTAAGAGCCGGATTTTTTTAATAATCACATTTGACAAGTATTCTTTCAACGAAAATCATGTTTATAAATTCTGCTCCTTAGTTGATTGATTGAAACTGCGTTAGAGTCCCCAAATAATAGTTACACACGCAACAATCAATTTCTCAGAATTTTACAGCTTTATTTAACTCAAATGTAAAGCTTCACTTGATGTACAATGCATCTGCAACTCGTTATTTAATGTATCGTTGTATTCTGAACACAAAACCAGTTTGTATGCGGTGAATTTAACTACACTCAGAACATGAAAATGGTTTTTCTTTGATTCCGGCATTAAATAAATAGTCTGCAACTGGAATTTTATAACTGCACATCGAATAACAGATTGTTTTCTTTCGAAATGTGTCAGCAGATGAATCCAACTGGAATTTGACATTCTGTATTGGTTAAAATTAAATCTCTACCTTGCGAATTAAAACTACACTCGGAACATGAAAATGGTTCTTCTTTGATTCTGGTAGCACATACATCGTCTGCAAATAGAATATTATAACTGAACTTCAAATAAGAGGATGTTTTCCTTCGAAATGTGTCAACAGATGAATCCAACACTGTAAATTTACATTATCAACAAAAAATTGGTTTGAATTAAGTCTGTATGCGGCGAATTAATAGTACACTCAGAACATTAAAATGGTTTTTCTTTGATTCTGGCAGCACATACATAGTCTGCAACTAGAATTTTATAAATGCACTTCTAATAAAATAATGACCTCTTTCGAAATTTATCAGCAGATGAATTCACAACTAAAATTCATTAATAATACATAAATTCTTTAATATAATCTGAACACAATTCTGGTTTTAATTAAGAGTGAATCTGTTTGCGAGTTATCAGCTTTAATTAGTATCACCTTCATAATATGCGTACGGTTTTCCTACGAATTGCGAAATTTGCAGCTTAAAAAATATAATTATTGATACTTTTAATAAATAATAAAAAAAGAGTTTGATTCGTAAACGAAAGTATCGTAGAACATTTTCAAATGATGATTTGAAATGAGGTGTGTAGATGCAAAGGCAGCCTCCAAAAAAACGAAAAAAAAGTTATGAATGCAGTTCCATAGAGATTCAAATTGTGCACCTAATAAATTCAATGGTTAATTGCAAAATCAACTTCTTACCGTCAAAATCCGAGTTTGAAAATACGTATTAAAAGCAAAGACAGCAATCTCCAAGTCCTTTCAAAAGCAAACATAGCATTCTCCATTTTGGCCAATCAAATTCATAGGAAGTGTCACGTGACCAAAAGACCCTCCATACCCTCCATCGCAGTTGATGACAGTTTTTGAAGGTGTGATTTTGATGTTTTAAAGTGTGTAAAAGTGTGTTCGGAACATTTTAGATAATTATTGAAGATGGATTGTCACCCGACCCCAGTATTCTCAAAAGATGCCCGCAAACCTATTATTAAGCCAGAAAATTGGAAACAGAATGTCGCAAAAATATCGAGATTCGTAGCTGTCATATTTCATGTTGGCTTCAAGGAAAGCATTATAACTGCCAAAAAATTTAAGATTACCTTTTTAATTTTTATGACGTAATAAATTATTATCGAATCAAATTTTAAAATTGTGAAACATTTCAGCCTATTTTTTTGTTGATTTCATAAATGATATGCCAAATACTCCAACAATTTCAAAAAGGAATTTAGATGCGCTAGCTTGAGAATAATAGACAAATTTAAAAGTTTCATACAGCTATTTATGCACCAAAACAAAAACCTGTCCAAGATGCTGTTTTGTTCGAATATTACAAAAAAAAATGTGAGGTGATAATGGGTACCGCCGCCCCGGGAACCATTTATTGAATAACTAACCCCTCTGCCATACGTCACCCCAAATGGTGCGCTACATTAGTGACTTAGCAGGGGTGGCCGGTTCATTGAGTGAGGTTTGTCTAGGTCTTGGCGGCGGATGTGTCTGCCCAACTGCTGGGTAGTGGGCCGAATCAAGAGAGACTGATTGAGGGAGGACTTTTGACCTCTCCCGTTGGACTCTCTTGACCCATCAGTTGCACTTAAAAGGATAGGTCATACCTCACTCCTGGAATTGACCCCCAGATTCCTACCCACCCCTCAAACCTTTTTCCTTTCCAGAACATTCTCTCCTTCCTTCCTTAAAAAAAACCTCCACACAGCATCCCCAAAGATGACATAGGCCTGAGGGAAATTATTTTCCTCAGGACCTCATGTATGAGGCTAATTTAAAAAGAATAATTGTGTTTTAATTTTTCAGAATATTATTTACCATCTTTTCTTTATTTTTGTTTCACACATAATAATACCTAGTATCCAGAATAAACTTTTGTCCCTAGAATATATTGTTAGAATTAAAAAAATTTCAATAATATTTTTAATATTCAATTACCCCTTTTTGAGTTATAAAGCATTCCTTGAAGCCAATCAACATAAAACAAAGATGGCGGTTTTTTGTAAAGTTTAGTGGCAAACCCAGCAATCTCCAATACTGTATGAAGCAAAAGCAGCAATCTCCAATACTGTATGAAGCAAAAGCAGCAATCTCCAATACTGTATGAAGCAAAAGCAGCAATCTCCAATACTGTATGAAGCAAAAGCAGCAATCTCCAACACTTGGTAGCAAAACAGCAATCTCCCGATTAAAAAGTTTTTTTAATCTTTTTATATACTTGCATTAAAAAAAATCCGAGGATGCCAATAATTCCTCGTGTCAAAATACTATTTGAGGTAATTTTTTTCAGTTTCTCACGAAATCTCATTTAATATTTACAAGTTTTTTGCCTTTTTCTCAAAAACACTAAAGTGGGAGATTGCTGCCTTTGCATCTACACACCTCAAATGGTTTAAATTTTTCCAAGATAATGTTATTATTTATTGTGAAAATAGGGGCCCGCCCCCTTGCAGTTGGATCTCCAGGTTCTAAATATTTCAACTTCATAATTATAATCTTTAAAATGATATGGTAAATATTTCCCTATCGAGTCCACGCTCAAAACACACTTTAAACAATTAAAACAAATTGTACTAGATAGATTACAGCCAGTAATAAGTAATTCAGTAACCAGAATTGAAAAATATGGCATTTTAATGGTTATTTTGTTATCTTTAAAAACGCTATTCTCAAGGAACGCCATGTTGTTAACCACGACGGCAAACGTCTCGCGTGATTTTTCGTGTTTATGAAACCAAACAAAATAATGATTAATACACATTATTTATCATTTCCGAAGGTTGCAATTCGTACTTATTATTGTCTAACTGACAGAAAGAGACATTTCGCGTTTTTTAAATTAAAAAAAAAAAACATTAAACGCAATATTTTTCAATTCCGGTTACTGAATTACTTATTACTAACCATTGCCATTATCTACCTAGCACAATCTGTTTTAATATTTTAAAGTGTGTTTTGAGCGTGGACTCGACAGGGAAATATTTACCAATGATATATTGAAGTTCACAATAATATAATTTGTAAAACGAATGTTTCTTCCACAGTCGTTACGTCTTAGATAGTCTGCCCTGTCCCAGGTATTAATTTACAATGACAGCTCTCTTCAATGATACTGTCACCTTTTAAAGTTTACATATTTTTTATTGCAACAATTGCATCGGTCATGGTGACATTTTAAGGATGGAAAGATTAGTTTGCTGGGATAATTACAGGATTTTATTTACATTTGCTACCCAACACGTCTTTGCATACCTACCAATCCCATATGTCGCGTTAACAACACCAGTGAATTATAAGGGTGTTTGGCCATCATTTCAAATCACGGAGGGAAGAAAGTAAAAAAAATAGTAAATTATATTTATTCAAATGGGCAAATTTCAAAATTACAGGGAAAATTAAAGTCGAGTTCAGACTTTGAAGAGATGAGATGTTAAATGGAGGGAGGCAATATATTAGATATGGCTTGATAGTAGAGAGAATATTTGTTTAGGGAGGGACAACCAAAAAATAAGTGATCTTAAGTTTCCACTTCTAGACCACAGAATGTACAAACTGGGAAGTGATTGTGAAAATATATTCCTAAAGCGGCCATGCGCCTGGCGCTCTTAAATAAATTAATTAAAACCTCCATCAAAAAATTTCTTATTCCACGAAATATATTATAAATGTGGTAAATTTACGATAAATATTTTTATCTTTTTTTGAATGATACCAAAATTCAAAACAGAAAGCTGAAAACTTCATTTGAGACCGCAGATTGGGCGTGCCTGGTCTAAATGAAAATTCAATCTTTATTAGAATAACTCTCTTTATAATAAGACATTTTTCTGTGTCTTGTTTTTTTTCGATTTTTCGTTTAGATTTTTTAGTATTATCTTCTTCTTCGAAAAATTATTAAATGGTTTAGACATAAAAAAGTCGACCAAATTTAAAATTATTAAGCACTCTTTATTGGAATACATACGCGAAAGATCTATTGAAAAAATATTGCATTGAAAGTTCTTCTAAAATTTACTGTTATAATCATTTTTGAACAGTCCAAAGAATTTATTTTTTATTCCGTAATCTAGGATCAGTCAGAAAGAAATGCGTCCTATTTTTTTCTCCTTTTAATTGTCAAGAAATAAAAATGCAATTACATAGGTTGAAATAGGTTTTCATTATAAGCTTCCTCCATTTCCCCAGTTTTGGGCCATCTTTTAACAAGAGCATGTATCCGAGAGTGGTAAAAAATACGGTCCTGCTTCCTAATGCGTCGATGACACAGGGCTAGTTTACAAGCTACTATCTGGGAAATTCACTATCTGTTAGTAAACTCGACCAGCGTCATCGTGTCACTTGCTAACTAGCAGCAACTAGCAGATTGTTGACAATCTACGAAAAAAAGTTGAAAGGCCATCAACTTTACTAGCCCACACGCTTGCTCCGCTTGCTCGTGATTGGTTTATTTACGTTTCCAACATGGCTTCCGATAAACAGCTGATTTCGATTGTCAAAAATCTGAAGAATTAGTTCACGCAGGCGTCGTTATTCTTGTTACTGGCGCTAAAAGCGACCTCAGTTTCCTACGCTTCTGAGCGAGTGGACAGTTTTGTGTGTCATCGTGACAATCTCACTCGCCGATTTACCCGCTTTTAAAACTTAGTATATAGTAGTTTGTATCTCGCCGTGTGTCATCGAGGCTTAAGCCATTGACGCGCGGAAGAAAAAAAATCCACGATGAGCTTCTTTCAGCAGATCGAATAGATGGAAATCTGATGGTGCCAAGTCAGGCTGTATGGAGAATGGGGCAAGACTATCCACATCCCATCACAATCTCTTCAGTGGTGTGACGACTGGTGTGTGGTCTTGCATTATCATACGAAAGAAGAACATCCGCCATACCTTTGTTGTGCGATAGTCGTGCTTTAAGTCTTTTACAGGTTGTGACGTATTGGACAGAATTGTGCATCCCTGCTACAAAAAAATCGACCATAATCAAACCCTATATGTCTCAGAACACTTTCGCCATAACTTTCCCTACCAAAGTTTTGAATTTTTTCGTCCTCGGTGAGTTTGTGTGATGCCATTGACTGTCTCATTGATTCAGGTTTATAAAAATGAAGCCATAATTCGTTTCCGGTCACAATTTTTGTATACATTTGCATCACCGTAGACGTTTTTAAGTCTTTCGTGAATGCTAATGAGTGTTTTAAATCCAAAAAATCAACCATAATCAAACCCTCCGCATCCCAGAAAACTGTCACCCTAACTTTCCCTGCCGATCGCACAGTTTTGATTTTTTTCGTCCACGGTGAGTTTGGGTGCTGCCGTTCCATTGAGTGCCTCTTTGATTCATGTTCTAAAAATGAACCCATGATTCGTCTTCGGTCACAATTTTTGTACATTGGAGGTTATCCACCATTAACCCACCCTGGTATAAGTAACAGCTGGTTACTCCTTCAAGGCTCTCGCAAGGACTCTAATTATTTTAATATAATTATATATATATATTATATACGGGCCCCCGCCTTCGTTCCTCAATTATAATTTCTACAAATTTAATTATAAGCGAGCAAACATAGAACTGTGCAATAATATTCTATCGCACTTTGATTGGACATTTTTGTACACCATAAAATCGGTGGATGAAGCAGTGAATTATTTATATAATGTATTGTTCAGTGTTTTTGAATTATGTATACCTATTAAGAAACCCAACATCACAAACGATGTATATCCGATATGGTTCAATAAGAGTATTATAGATAAATTGAAAAGAAAGGAAACGCTCCGGAAAAGATATCTATTGCACAAAAAGCAATCCGATTATCTAACATTTTCAGCGAGTAGATCCGAGCTAAAATATGAAATAAATTTTGCTAAAAAACAATACATGAAAAATGTTCAGAATGGGATCAAAGACGATATAAAATTTTTCTGGGATTATATTAGGTCACAAAAAGTTAACCCAACCTCAACAACATGCTTGACTGAGGAAGGCGTAACTTTTACTAACCCTGACACAATTGCTAATAAGTTTGCTGACTATTTTCATTCCGTTTATAGTCAAGTAACCCCGAAACTTGAAACCAATTTCCCAACAGCATCACCCTGGAATGTTGGAGATATCTCACTCGGATTGACCAACATCCAGGAAATAGAAGCCTGTATCCAGAATACGCGACCTGACAAGGCTACTGGTCCGTACAGTATTCCTCCTTCGATAATTATAAAAATCTCTCCAAATATCTGTGTATCCCTTGCTTACATATTTAATCTCTGCATCATGTCATCCACGTTTCCACAGTGTTGGAAATTAACGAGGGTCAGCCCTATTCACAAAACCGATGAAAAGACTGATGTCAGAAATTATAGACCAGTTGCAGTACTGTCAACAATTCCAAAAATTTTTGAAATGATTATCTGTGATAAAATCAGTCCGCAAATCGCGCCTTTCTTACGAGAAAATCAACATGGAAATCAAGGAAATCAACGGTAACCAACTTACTCTCTTTTTCTCGACGGGTAGCAAAAGCCCTAGACTGTAAGCATCAGACGGACGTAATCTACACGGATTTCGCAAAGGCATTTGACCGAGTAGATCACGACGTTCTATTAAGAAAGATGCACAAAATAGGTTTTAATCAACCCTTACTGATATTTTTTGCGTCATATTTAAAAGATAGAAGCCAGTATGTAAATGTAAATGGATACGACTCCCATGAGTTCGTAGCTCTGTCAGGAATTCCTCAAGGATCGAATCTAGGTCCCATGTTATTCCTTATTCTAATAGATGACATTCAGGACTGCATACGTCATAGCTCATGTCTCCTATTCGCGGATGACATGAAACTGATGATGGAAATCGAATCAGATGACGCTTATTACAAACTGCAGGCAGACCTCGATTCAATCATGAAATGGTCGTTAGAAAATAAACTTAATTTCAATATAAAAAAATGCGTCGTTATGACTTATAGTCGTTCACAAAATCCGTTATTATACCCGTATAGAATGAATGGAGAAATACTAACACGCGTAAATATCATCAAGGATCTTGGGGTGACCTTTGATCCCAGGCTAACATTTTCAAATCATATAGTGCAGCTTACTTCGGCTTGCTCCAAAATGCTTGGTTTTGTAATTAGAACTTGCAAACAATTCAGTAACGTAGAAGCAATGACCGCCATGTTCAACGGAGTGGTCAGAAGCAAGCTGGAGTACGCTAGTACTGTCTGGATACCATATCAACTTAAATACATAAATATGATTGAACAAATTCAAAAAAAATTCCTAAGGTATGTTTACATGCGATCTTACGGAATATATCCGAAATTCATGCATCACGTGGAACTGTTAAAGGAGACAAATTATCAAAGCCTAGAGACCAGGCGTAATGCCGGACTCATGGTATTCGAATTAAAGTTAATAAAAAACCTTATTGATTCTCCATATCTCCTGTCATGCTGTGGCTTATTCGCTCCTGACAAATACTGTCGAACTCGTAGCCACGCCCTATTCCACATACCGCAGGGTCGGACAGATGTCATGGCTCAACACAGCATGACAAGAGGTATGGCATTGCTTAATGCCCTACCAGCGGATATAGATGTGTTCGATATCACCGTACCATGTTTTAAAAAAACTATATACATGTATTGATAGTTATAAGAAAATTAAAATTGTACCGTAATTGGACTCACCTGTCTGTCGTACAATAAAAAAAAAAAAATAAAATAAAAAAAAAATAAAAATAAAAACGACTCTACATTTAATAAAAGAAACCAGACCTTCTTTGTCCCCGCATACGTTGTTAGGCAGCAGTATGCAAGTGCTTGCTATGTACAATGTTAGTATATAAGAAAAGTAAAATCTTACCTGAACCTCTTTTGGGTAAGGAAAAATAAAAAAATAAAGTATGCGGTATGCCTGTCAATAACTTCATTTCATGATCGGGGTAGTGGACTTTTTTATATTGTAAAACACTTTGAAGTATGGAGTCGTTTTATTTATCACTTTTGAACAACAACATTTAAATTAACACTTTATAATAATTTGGCCAGGCCCCCGCCTTGGGAGTTTAAGGGAACTGTACCCTAGGTATCGTTTAATGCGAGAGAGATAGTTTTTAGGAAAACACCCTTTTTATACTACTGAAAAAATAGAAATTACCCGGAGATAAGCTATCAAAACAACAATAAACACAAAATAACTAACCCTGACCCCACGTGACCCTAATGGTCACGTGGCATATTAGCCGCTAGTCAGTAACCTAACTTAATTAGATACAATAAAATTACATAGATTTCTCTAGTGTTCACTATTTCTCAATAACCTGATAAAGATTAAATCAATGATATACAACAATTAACTACAGCAGTCATCTCATAAACGTCTCTAATAGTATTCTTAACAATGCCTACCCTGCCTGATCTTTATGCACGTAGTAACACAAAACATAAATTAAAATTAAAATAACAACAAAAAGGTAGAAGATAGATCCAGCAACGGAGGCGGCCAACACAGATCGCCTGGCAGTCCTGTTGAGAGTATGTCGGTGATCGGGCAGACCGGATACAAGGTTTGTACTCCACGCCCCTAAGCCGACTTCCCGGTGGTGCCTCGACGAGAAGTAATTGGGAAGTGGGGTGATTATACAACAATTTTTCTACGGTTACATTTTCAGTCTTTCATGAATACGAACCGCGTTTCACCTTATGCATTTAAGCATTCAATCACAGAACGCCGTCTAACACGAACATCGATGTCGGCCATTTTGCAAGCGACTGCAGTGCTGCTACCTGTTGACGCAGAGAGTTTCTACTACAGTAGATTTCAGAAAAAGGTTTGACGAATATCGTCAAATGATTTTTTTTTCATTTAACTAACTTTATTTAAGTAGAAAAAATAAGAGGCATTAGTTTTTGACCATCCCTCGTAAAACGCAGTTGAATTGTGTAGCGTATCGTCTTGATGGTAAACAGTCAGACAATGACACACAGGTGCCAAGAATGACTAATCAACAATGAAAACAATCAGAATTTGATTCCAAACGGCTTCGCAGACCTAAATTTATAGGTCCATAATTTGAAGAAATGATTAGGTATGTCTAAATGAAGCCAACTTATGTCACGAGGTGACTATTTAAGATCAGATAAAAATATGTCAAGCCAACCATTTTATTATTTACTTTTACAATTTAATTACAGTTGTTCAGGAATTATTTATTTATTTAAACGCCTTAAAATGGCTTTTGTATTAAAGTGATACATGAGATTATTAGTATACCGTGGTACAAAGGAGGGTGTCAGTTGTCAGTATTACAATAAGAACAAAATAAGAATTTGGGAGGCGGGTATGGCCGCTGCCCTGGGAACCATTTATTGGATAACCAACATCTCTGCCATGGGTCACCCCAAGTGGTTCGCTACGTTTGGTGACTTAGCGAGGGTGCCCGGGTTCATGGGGTGAGATTTGTAAATATTTCGGTAACGACTGCGTTTTTCCACCTACTGTGTGGCGGGCCGGATCAGGAGGGACTAGTTGAGGGAGACCTAGCCAGATTTCTGCCCACCCCTCATACCTTTTTCTTCCCAGAACTTCATCTCCTTCCTTTCCTAAAAGACCCTCCACACAGCATCCCCAAAGATGACATAGGCCCTGGCGGGAATTATTTTTATTTCCTCATACCTTTATTGAATAACCAACACCTCTGCCATAGGTCACCCCAAGTGGTTCGCTACGTTTGGTGATTTAGCAGGGGTGCCCGGGTTCATGGGGTGAGGTTCGTCTAGGTCTTGGAGGCGGATGACCAAGACATACTGAACCCCAGATTCCTACCAACCCCTTAAACCCTTTTTCCTTCCCAGAACTCTCCTCTCCTTCCTTTTCCTAAAAAAACCCTCCACACAGCATCCCCAAAGACGACATAGGTCCTGAGAAAAATTATTTTCCTCAGCGCCTCCTGTGTGGAGCTCATGTAAAAAAAAAATCCTCCTGTGTGGAGCTAATGTAAAAAAATAAGAATTTAACGAAATGAAAAAATTAATACGAAGTAGGTACTCTTAAGGTGTAGAATAGTGTGTTATAATAATAGAGGACATATTATTTAAACAGAACAAAAATATGTAAAAAAAAGGGAATTGTTAGCAAGATAGTAGACTTTTTAACATATCGATAGCGGAATTTTGAAATGCCGTAAAGGACAGTGTTAATTGTTCAGGAGAGCGAAAAGAAAGTTTTTTTTTTTCAAAAAATCATATCTCCTGTTTTTGTAGACCTATAATAGTCATGATGCAGGACGCACGACGCCTGGATGGAACCCAAGCTCGATAACGACTCAGTCATTGACCGATCAACGATGATGAACCCCACAGTTGGTCACTGATATTTACTATAGAATTATAATTTTATGTGCATTATTTACCAATATCAAACGTAAAAGATATTCAGTTGGACTTCAAAAATACCCTTTTAATAAGTTGCTATGAATATCGAAGGAATTTATACACCGTGTCGATTTTTTTGTACTTAAGCGCTGGTACATACAGTAAATAGAGAAGCAGATTTTTCCTTGATGCATTTGAATGATAATATGTTTTATTCTGTTATTATTTGGCGGTACGTCCTCTCTGCACATCCCTACGGGGTCACTTAGTTATGTTTTGTGTAATTAGGTAAAACGTATTTTCCCCAAAGCGACTGCACATCTTATCTTATCTTATTTTAATATATAAAACAAAGTCGGGCTAGTTACACTATTTATAACTCGAGAACGGCTGGGCTGATTTTGATGATCTTTGATTTGTTGGATTTGTCTCCGCCCCGGATAGGATAATAACTATTAAAACATCACAAAAGTTAACGAAATAAATAGTTATAAAGAAAATTATTTTCCCCATACATTTTGTATGGAACGAATTCTCCTGTTTTGAAAGAACTGCAGCAATATTGTGAGGGATATAATATTTAACTGTGCATGAATTTCAAACATTCAAAAACGTCAAATGTCAATGCGTTGATTGTTGTGCATTTGTTTTTAATCATATAATGCTGCCCTTCTTTCTTACACACTCAATGTCAATAGTCGAAAATGAGACAAATGGTGAACGTATGTCTGCACACCTCCAAAGGAAAAATACTATAATTATAATAAATCTCTGAAATGAAACGCATTTTTTTACATAAGCTCCAAGCAGGAGGCCCTGAGGAAAATAATTTCTGTCAGGACCTATGTCATCTTAGGGGATGCTGTGTGGAGGATCTTTTTAAGGAGTGGGGAGGATAGAAAGTTCTGGGAAGGAAAAAGGTATGAGGGGTGGGTAGGAATCTGGGGGTCAGCGTGTCCGGGAGTGACGGACGTATGAATCCATCCCTCCAACTGTGGTGCAAGGCAATAGGTCGAGAGAGTCTGGCTGGAAAGGTCAAAAGGCCTCCCTCAACCAGTCTCTCTCGATCCGGCCCGCCACGCAGCAGGTGGGCAGGCGCATCAACTGCCAAGACCCGGACATAAGTCACCTCATGAACCCGGCACCCCTGCTAAATCACCAAACGTAGCGAACCACTTGGGGTGATCTATGGCAAAGGTGTTGGTTATTCAATAAATGGTTCCCGGGGCGGCGGCACCCGTATCCGCCTCCCGAATTCCCGTAAGTAATTGTAAAAGTAAGAAAATCACAAAAATATAAATCCGTACACAACGCCATCTCTGATACTGACAAAAACAAAACACGGACAGTTGCGCATTGATAATTGCTTCATTGCGTAATTTTTAACTTAATAAAAAAACTGAATTTAATTCAACAGATATTGATTCTGAGGCGGTACGAAGTTTGTCGGGTCAGCTAGTTGTATATAAGTACGCCGGGGATCCAATTGTCGGCGGGTCAACGGTCATGGAACCATTTTTAAAAGTATTCTTTGTTTCATACCAGATAGTAAGTATAACATATTATATAATACTTAATAAATAATTTCTCATTCTTAACCTTCATAAGGAGTATTTATTTACTTATTGATTAATTTTAAAATAAAATAAAACCTTGACAATAACAATAATATGAACAAATATTTATTAACTATCTTCGCCCTGGTGGGCTTTTACCTTCGATCAATAATGTCGTCAATGGCTTTTACGTAATTTTTACAATTTACATGACTTAGTGCACGATGTAGGTTCATATAAGCGTACAAAATATTAAATAAATAAATAAATACATAAAGGTCTTTATTCCAGAATGTGGGGAGGTGAGTGCAATCCCACACATCCTATATAGTGTGTAAGTACACACATAGATATTTATAAAATATGGTATTAAGAAGAAGAAAATAAAATAAAAATACATATAAAAATAAAAATACAAGTAAAAAATAAATAAATAATAAATAATTTTAAAAAAATCAGTCTGGGGTTATGGGAGCCAGTGTCTTCCTCCAATTTTCTTCTAAGTTCGATCCTGAAGTCAAGCGGGATTCTATGATGAGAATGTTTCTGGAGTGGTTTATCCTTCCCCTCAGTCCTGCAATCCTGGTTCTTAATAGAGCTTTAAATCCTGGAACTCGCCCTTCTGTAAACATTGAGGAGGCACTGCAGTGCCTGGGGAGTCCAAACATCAGACGGTAAGCATTGTTATATTGCACCCAAAGCCTGTCCATGGTTCTTTTTTTGAAGGTTGCCCAAAGCTCTAAAGCATTAAAGAAATGATAGAAAAATAAATAAAATAAAACGATCAAATGAAACAGAATAAATAAATAGGATGGTCCTGTGGGCCTTAAAATCTTCTAAAATATTACACAAATTTGAGATTTTAATTTTCGTGTCAAAGTTTTGATAATGTTTCTATTTTTCATTCCGTTCGGAAGAAAAGACAAAACAGAAATGTTGCAGTAAACCCACTGGACACCATTTTTAATGTTTTTTGGAGAAACGAAACAGGGTTTATATAGGTTTAAATCACCCTAAGGGCGCTGATTGTTAGGCTCTGTCTACGAGTAACTTTATTATTGTTTGATATCATTTTGAGCCTTTGGCGAACTCTAAACGTTCAATATTTATTGTGATCCGTCAATCTAATACTAGCTGGTACCCGGCATGCGTTGCTATGCCATTTATTAAATAAATTGTTTCTCCCTGCGCGTCCTTTCCCATTCGTCCCGTTCGCCTTCCTCCCCCCCTTCCTCTCCCGTTCCCACTACTCCTCCTCCACCTTCCCTCTCCTCGCTCTACTCCCCCCTTTCCCCCCTCTCCTGAGTTCCCCTCCACCCTCCCGTATTCGCCTCCCCCCTCCCGCGGATCCTACGTTGTCGATTCAAAACCCTTAATTTAATACGTGCTTCAATTCGAGTGGACCCGAGGAAAGAAGGTAGAACAGTTTATATGAGAAAATGAAATTGTTGTTTTAACTATCTTCCTCGCAAATTTTCCATATTTTCTCACAATTTTAACCTTCCCTGGACTACGACAAACATTTCAAAACCAAAATCAGCTAAATCGGCCCAGCCGTTCTCGAGTTTTAGCGAGACAAACGAACAGCAATTGATTTTTATATATATAGATTGTGATATTTATTGAACGTGTAGGCTATCATATTGACGGATCACAGATGTCTAGATTCCTTAATTCCACGTCGTTAACCCACGGATCATGAAAAATATTGATAGATCACAATAAATATTGAACGTGTAGGGTAGCACTCTGATCCATATTGATGTATCACAATCCTTCAAATTGTATCATTTTGAACGTGTCGCCTATGCCATTAAATAAAAAATATATCCACAGAATTAATTGCCTTCAAATTTGAATGGAAACAAATGTTCCGTTTTTCCCAGTTTTTCCCAACCACCCAACGTCTCACACTCGTCTGACATCACAGATCTCCATCCCATTTGAATTTCGAAAACACAGTTTTGTTTGGAAATATCTGCCCCGATTAGGAAAATATTTGAATGAAGAAATACACCCAGAAGGAAATTCTCGTGTTAATCTTTATTCTATGTTCTGAACCGATAATATATCTGTTTAGATCAGATATTGTTACGTTTGCTTAAGAATTTTACCTAAAGATTTCATGTTTTTACATCGCATAATTTATTTGGAAAACTCATCATAGGACTGCTTCTTTTCACGATTTTAAACGAGCGAACACATCACTTTGTTCGTTCATCTCGTCGAGTCTTGGCACCCTTTCCCGTTTCGCGGCTTGACCACTCGGTAGGCCAGTCAGTGTCGAAACTTGCAGTCGCGAGGACGTAGAATTAATAATTCATTCGCCGCAAACAACTTCACTCAGTACTTACTCCAAGTTCAGTCCTACCCGCCTAAAAAAACTTCCGTAACGGAAACGAATCGGAATCGCGGCCATTTCCCGAGCCGACGGCAAATTGAAAGTTTAAAAAGCGTGAAATTCGAACGTGATGTTGCCAGACTAAAAAACCAACCGATAAATTACAAGAAAATTGGGATAGAATTTTTAATCAAAATAAGAACTTTGATGTTTTTTTATTGTGGGCATTATGTCAAACGTTTTATTTTTAAATATTATTCGACTGTTGTGAAATTTTCTTGCTACCACTGAAGGCGGTAAAATAATATGATATGTGTTGAAGTTTTTACTTGTTTATGGTGTTTAATATTATTTTTTCGAGGCCTTTGATGTAATTTTTTACGATCACAGTGGGCGCTGGATTTGTTGTGTGTTGAAATGTGCGTCGTCGATACATAAATGTGAGTATATTTAAAGTTATTTTGGGTAGACACCGTCATTTTATGAAATTGTCCAGTCATTTAAAAGACTTACAACTGACTTAAAATTATGTTAATCACACTTTATGGGTCAAAATGTGAAATGAGATCAACTCAAATGTGTGTGTGTCAAAGATTTCAATTATTTATTTATTTATAAAGGTCTCAATGAGACGGCTGAAATAAATAAAATAATGAAGAAATAAGTTCTCCGGTGATCATCAATGAGCACGAATAACACGTGCGTGACCCGGAAAGAATGCAAGACTGACGTAAGCTTAATGAATAAGATTAACCACTTGAGCGACAGACCGATTTAAAAAATTTCCTCCGATTGCTCGTGATTTTTTAAAATATTTTCCGACAACATTAAAAAAATCATACCTCCGAATTTTAATATGGAGGCATACAACCTGATTACAGTTATGTAGCCAATGAATTCACCTATATTTTGGCGATTATCACATATTCGTAGGATTTATAAAAAAAAAATCTATAAAAACGTAAAATTTGGTTAAAAAAAATGTGGTTCAATTTTGGACCGCTGTCAATCGCAGAAAAATTAAAGCGGTCCAATTTTTTTGTTTGTTTAGTCGCTCCTAGTCGTGGGTAAACGGTAAAAGAAGTCCCGGACGACCGAGGATTACATGGTATGTCCGGGTGAATCAAATGTTTGATGCTGGTTATAATATATCAAGAGTCAAGAGAATTATTATTTATTTATTTTATTTTTATTTTAACTTTATGAGTAAAACCTCAAATTGTAATATTTAATTAAATGAAGACAATATAAGCGAAAATCAATCGAAAATCTGGAAACAGAAAAATCAGAAAAAGATATTGACACCTCTGGGACATGAACCCAGGACCTCTTGCTTTCCGGGCAAACGCGCTAACCACTGCGCCACGGTGCCGATATCAAATTCGGTCACTTTTAACTGTATCATACTTCGACTAAGAACCACCCACATTATCTTCATTTTCTTAACGCATATATTATTGGCAACTATCTTTATGTATGATTGAAAGATTCAAACCCGAACTAAATGCTCTCTAGATAGTGTCTGGATAAATCTTTAACCATTTTATTTTCATATGCGACATCTATTGACTTTTTCTGCAAGTCTGGGATGTATATTTTATTTTTATTTTAACTTTATGAGTAAAACTTCAAATTGTAATATTTTCTTCTTCTTTTAATTAAATATTAAAAGAAGAAGAAAATAATTTAATAATAATTTTCGTCTTCATTTAATTAAATATTATTTATTTCTTTATATTTTCAAGTTTTTTTCTTCATGTGGGAATGGAGAGGGAAGGCGAATGTATAGATAAATGTTATTAAAATAGATAAACTTCATAATTATGTATCTAATATGGAAAATTGTAGTCCAGACTTAGAACAGATGAAATTTTGAATGGAGGTTAGGCAATTTTCGATAAGGCCTGGTAGAAAAGAGAATATTTGTTTACAGAGCGACGGTCTGTGACTTTGATCTAAAGTTCCAACTTCTAGACCTCAAATAGTACACGTGTATTTAAAAAAAAGTATATGAGAGGGAACGGCGCAATGTCCAACAATTATTCCAATTGGAGGGGATTGATTCTAGAACCTAGTCTACTATTACTATCCTACTGTATCGTATAGTATAATTATGTGAATTGAATCAGTGAATGTTAACTTACTTAATACTACATATATGAATAATCATGTACCTCCATACTCAATATAAACGAAACCTGTAAATTTGACTGTCCTAGAACGGGAAACCTTCCTAGTTGGACAGTCAAAGCTTATTTGTAGGTGTAGGACGGCGTATTTTTAGTGATTTTCATGATTTTTTTTAACACATAAGGAAAACTTTTTTATTTATAACTTGGAGTCATTTTACACATATAAAGAGTGTATTCTAAAATTTTCTAATATTTTATTAAAACAATAACGGAGATATCAGCTGCCGCGCGTTTTGAGTCGCCATCCGGCTGGGCAATTTGTGTCAGGTCAATTTACTTTTTTTAGAAGTGATACCATTCTTTTGATACCAATTTTTTACCATTCTTTTGTACGTTTTTCTGCAATAAAAATAAAGATATTGTTTAACATTGAGGTTCAAGTAGGGCGTATTTATTATAAAGAAACTATATGCGGAGTTTGACAACGATTGATCAAAAACTGAAGGAGCTAAAGTGTACACAAATTCGAAAAAAGTAGTTTCGAGAAAAACGCGTTTGAAAAGAGTGGCAGGAAAGATAAATTTAAGACAGTAATGAATCAATTTAAACAACTTACTGGTTAGATCCAGCACCATATTGCAGTCCTTCAGCTTCATATGCATAATTTTCAGCTTGCAGCTTTTCTTTTCGAGCTTCCTTACTGTCCATACAGCTGAGCTGAGTCGATTTTGAAAAGTATGAATATAGATAAGTTTTAAGATTTTCACGGCCAAAAGTATTTTCGTTATTTGTTTTTGGGGTGTTATGCCGTGTTGCGCTACCTCCTTCTTTAGCCAACGTTTCGGACATCGTTGCAGTGTCCATCATCAGGGCAGATCCGGCAGATCCGGATCCGGCACATCTACCGGATCTGCCGGATCTGCCCTGATGATGGACACTGCAACGATGTCCGAAACATTGGCTAAAGAAGGAGGTAGCGCAACACGGCATAACACCCCAAAAACAAATAACGAAAAAGTATGAATATATTTTTGAATAGTTCTACTACACTCACTCAAACGCTTATAACTTTTAAAGTGCGTGAAATTTTCGTTTGAAATTTTCAGAATATATTTTTTGAATAGTTCTACTATCGATTTATGAAAAAAAAAAATTTTTTTGAAGCCTCTACACTTAATTCCCCCCGAGAGATTTTTTAAAATGGGAATTGATGGAATATACATTGTACAGTATACAAATGCTTAATTTGTTATTAATTAATTTATTATTATTTTAAGTTGTTTTTACCAGTTAGTTGTTTAAATTTATTTATTACTGACTTAAATTTATATTTACTGCCACTCTTATTTTCACTTTTTTTCGAATTTGTGTACACTGTAGCTCCTACAGAGTTTTTGTTGTTTTCTTTTCAGTTTTTGATCAATAACATAACATATATTTTAACATTTTTTTAAATGAGCGTTGAAGTGCAAATTTGAGTAGCAACAATTTGAGTAGTGTAACATACTTAGAATTAAAATTAATAAAATACTTTGTTTTTACCACTTTTATTGTTTACAAAACCGACAATTAAAGTGTAAACAATAAAAGTGGTAGAAACAAAGTATTTTATTAATTTTAATCAAAATGGTGCCACAAAATAAGTTTGCTGTGTTAGAAGAAATACTTAAAATTGTTTCGTTTGTATAAATTAAGCAATGTAATGCATCTTTTCCTACGCTTTAACAATAGAGATTTAACGACGTCATGCCAGTGATACAATGGTTAATTCCGTAAGCATTATGTTACATGACAGGTTATGAAATAAGTATATTATGTGTTGCACGACGGGTTTGCAAGTTCCTACGTAAAAAACATTTTTAGATTACAGACTTGTGTGGGACGAAAACTACGTTTAAAATAAAGTCAGAATAGAAATGTTTCTACCGTGTTAGTTGCAAGCTCAAAGCACGTGTTTATATTGCTGATCAAGCAAATGCGTCCGGTTTCACCCAAGCATAACGGATTCAATTCTCTTCCAGCTAAATCCGCCATCATTGCACAAACCTTTCCGTTTATAATTATGAAATAAGGGAAACTTAAAATATTTTCTGGTTATTCTTAAGGAGTTCCGTGTAAATAAAAATATATTCTATGGGTTCTCTATGTGATCACCAGATCCCCGCTTGTACCACAAGTTTCTGGTCACCGTGTATAATCATTTTCGACAACATCATTCGATAAGCGCCCTTGAGGTGATTTTTCATGAAAACAGCGCTTTAAAAATTAGCCAAATATTATTATTAATATGTTTTTAAGATGAATTAACCAGACACAACCGGAAATATGTCATTTTTAAAACATTTTTAGACGTATCGACTCTTTTCTACAAAAAAAATATAAATAGATTTCGAAAGATTGCTATTTTATCTAGGAAAGTTATGTTTTAAATATTGAAAACGTATTTTGGTTTTTTATTATAATACGGTTATGCCGCTGGTCGTTGGCAGATTTGTTAAATTTTCAAATAAAATATTGTGTTATTTGACACACATTTCAAATCATATATCATGCAGTAGTATCCAGCCTCCTTTAGATGTTCTTGTTTTTGTCACTATTTGCTGACGGCTTGTTTCTGCTATCAAACTTAAGTGTATATATGTATGTGTATATATATGAATATACATGTATGTGTGGGTGTGCATAATACATGTTTATGTAAGAATATATATGTGTGTATGTGTGCATTAAGGTGGTCCAAAATTTTTTTATTATTATTTTTCATTTGGCCACCCCGTGAATTTGTTACACGTGTTCATAGAAATAACATAGTAAAATTTCAGCGAGATAGCTCAAGTAGAAAGGGGTGCTCAATCGAGTGTTGTTTTTGAATTTTTTGGGTAAAATGCTTAATTTATTCTTTTTGCTACAGGCCAAATTCGTGTGTTAAACTATTAAATAAATATTTAAATAAACTACTGAAGAGTTTTGTAGACAAATTTGAACAGTATTTGATACTTATTTAGTTGACTGTGAAGTGAATCAGTGTAGTAAAATGTGTTCATCTATTCGAAAAAAATACGAAATTTTTCTACTTGGGGTTCGAGATATTGAGCCATTGATGAGGCTTAACCAACATCCTACTCTTCGGCAAGTTTTACTCCGTCATCACTACATATAAAATGATTCCAAAAATGCGAAAGATTCCGCTCATGTACTTATTCAAGAACTTATAAAAGTATGGAGTAAATCTAGTATTCCGACCAGACAACAAAATCACTGTGTTAATTATTTCTTTGTTACCAAATTTTGTTCAAATTTAAATACGTTTTATACTTATTTGACTAAAATACTTGTAATATTAATAAACCTTAAATTACGTGGACCACCTTAGTGTGCATGCATGTAAGTATGTGTATTTATGTACATACATAACAGCTACCTTACTTATTTGTGTTTATTTTCCAGGCAACTTTGGCAATTTGTGAGTTATTGGAAACATTTCTACCAACTCTCTAATTTTTTAAATAATTTTACTTAAATGTGTTTACACTTGCTAGACTTCATTTCAAAATAATGATAATAATAATATCCTCCATTGGTCACCATGATACAGGCAGCTGCCTAGTATGGTGACCCTAATGTATCTTCTCAAGTAAATGTATTAATCATGTAACATGTACTTATAAATAAATAAATAAATATAAACATACAGTAAAATAAAACTATAAATTGTTTAGGATACCTATTTTTCAGAAATATGATTTTATTTAAAATGAAATCATAAAAAAACAATCAGCGCAAGTGTTTTGTAACGAAAATACTTCAGTTTCTCTATTTATTTACGGTCTTACAAACTAATATACTTTTATAAATGAAGAAAATACTAGCGAAACTCAAATCAAAATATGGAAACAGAAAAATTAGAAATTGAGTTTGGCGTGCATCGTACTAAAAATGTGATAATCAGAATCAGAAAAATAAACTTTAAATCTTCCTCATATTTTTAACACTAGTCAGTAACTCAAGGAAGTCATTTCTCCAGTGTTCAGACTATGCAACCTATTTTTTTTCGTTTAAGAAGTAGATAAAAATAATAATCTAAACGAAAATATGAAAGAGAACAAGACACTAAAAAATAGAAAAAAATAATGGTCGCAACTGGACCTAACCGGGAAATGCGCGTTTACCAATTTATTAATTGCTACATTCTGTCAAACCGTCACGTTAGTCAATCGCATTTTTCAAATTTCAGAATTAACAACATTTTATCTTCTACAAATTTTTTCCATATTATAGGCAACTACCCTTTTTATTGGAAACAATCATTCTAAGAATTGGTTTGTAACCTGGATAGCGTCTCAGATATTTTTTTCAAATTGATTCTAGATGATATGTACCTACACGCTTTTACTTTCGGTGCATTTCTGTTCCATTCTGTCCCCCCCCCCTCGCTCTTTGCCCGCGAGTGATCACATTAATAAGTGAAATGAGAACACTCTGTTATTTCGGCGGAATGACGACAGTCTCAACCAAGACATGGACCATTAACAAGTGCGTCCGTATGGATACAACGGAATAGGGTGTCCACAGACCGAAAAAAACATGAAAATCCAGAAAAATCATCGTGACAAGATCTTTTTATTTCAACGACTAGAGAATACCTTGCATGCGTTGCTATACCACTTAATGATGAAATTGTTTCTCTCTGCGTGTCCTTTCCCATTCGTCCCGTTCCCTTTCCGCCTACCCTTCCTCTCCTGCGTTCCCTTCCCCTCACACGTTTTCACTCCGCCTTCCCTCTCCCTACTCCCCTCTCCCGCTTCCCTCGTCCCGCGAACACCTCTCCCAAGTTTCCATCCCCCCTACCGCATTCCACACATTCAGTCCCGGTACATTCAGTTTTCAAACAGCTCGCTTGCCACCTATTGCAATTTTCTAAAAAAATTTATAATGCCAGAGCTCATCATCATCGCGGGCGTGCTCACATCAAATTCCCAAAGTTTCATCACAATCGGTTAAATGGTTAGCAACGCATAATTTCATGATGCCAGAATTAAAATATTATATATATTGAAACCATCACGGGCCTTCGCATATCAAATCCCCAAAGTTTAATCGCAATCGTATGAATGGTTTAGCAACGCAAAGACATCTCATATACATACTCATATAAATACATATTTAAATTTATATATAAATATATTAGCGTTCATGGAGTATTCTGTAAAGTTCTAGCCAGATATCGAAATCACTTTTTTTTAATGGCAGATAGTCTGGAAAACTCAAAACAGTTGTTCGAAATGGTTTAATATACAATTGGGGTGGTTTTTTAACCAAATGTTTGTCGTGGGGTGAGGTTTGTCCGGGTCTTGGCGGCGGATGCGTCTGCCCACCGGCTGTTTGGCCGGATCGGGAAAAATTGGTTGAAGGATTCCCTTTGACTTCTCCAGCCGTACTCTCCCGGAACATCACCTTAGACCACAACGGGGGGATGGATTCCTACCCACCTCTAATACCCCTTTCCTTTCCAGAACTTCCTCTCCTTCCTTTCCTTTTTTTTTATTTTTACAGTGAATACCGCACAAGAATCTCAACTGCTCCCGTCTGGAGCCAGTGAGACTATGGCATCCCCAACTGGGGTATGTTGTGAGGCTGAAGGTAGTGGGGATGGGAAGGAGGTGGGGAAGAGGAAGGTTGGGAAGTACCTGGCTATTCAGATCTGGTCACTAAACACGGCTAAAGCCATTTTCAAGCAACGTTTCAATTCTGAATGGTGGTCTTACACCGGGGCGATACTGATAGTATCTTCCACTCTGGAACATGCCGCAAATATACTATATATTATTTTAAATGAATTAATTTTGAAATAACACAAATTAATCAAATAAAATTTATTTGCGCATGCCGGGTTCGAACCCGCGACCTCCGGATTGTGAGTCAAGAGTCTTACCCTTAAAGATTATTATCTTATTCCTAAAAAGATCCTCATATATTTATTTTATGGGTACTCGGTTCCAATAGAATACGATAAAATCACGATCCCACGCAAACCTCCTTTGGTCTGGTGCAGTGGTTCCCAGACTCTTTAGCCCACGGACACCAATGTTTCGTCAGCCAATGTTTCGGAAAGCATTGCAGTATCCATCATCAGAGAAGATGCAGCAGAAACATGGACACTTAGAGCCAGCGAAAGAAAGCAGATAGACGCCCTTGAACTATGGTGCTGGAGAAAAGTGCTCAGCTAGACATGCTCATCGACAGCTAGACGCACAAATGAATCCATTTTGAAAGAACTACTCATCCACAATAGGCTTTCAACGACCTGCCTTCATCGTATTTTGAGATACTTTGGACACGTTGCTCTTCAGATGAATATATACGTAAAATCCTATTTAGATACTATTTCGATTAATCTTTACGACGAATCGGCTTACAGTATGAACATCAAAAAATATGCTACGGATAAATCAAAGCTCTTACTAGCTTTTCTGTGTATTGGAATTACAATAAAATTATTATTTACGTAACAAAAAATATAAGCGTAAACCACCAAAAAAATGTTTTTTCATGACTTAACTATGAAGTAATACATGAAACAATTTTTTTTAAATATCCCTTTATGGCTAAGACTATTTTTGAGGTTTTCCATGTTTTAACTTTTTTTCGTTCTTATAAAATTATGCACAAAATAAATAAAAATCACTTTATCGCTTACTTGCCTCGTGCAAAAAGACGCTCGATTTTAAAATTTTGCAGGCATGAGATTGGAAATATTTCTAGCGTTTATATTCCTCTTAAAACTGAGGACTCTGATTTGGAAAAATTCATGGTCACTGGCTAATTGTTTGGCAGAAGAAACAAGGGATGGTCACCAATACGCAAGAGTGACCGAGTATCACTGGTGTCCGGTACGTCGCCGTCGGTTTCCGTAGCTCTCCAAGCAGCGCAGAAACGCCAGGAGAAATTTCCCACCTTCTTCTTCATCACGTCCTTTCCCTCCCTACTACCTTCAGCCTCAAAACATATCTAATTGGAGATGCCATAGTCGGATGCCATAATCTCGCAAATTGATTGATGGGAGCAATTGGCAGTGTGGCATTCACATAAAAAAGTGTAAAAAAGCTTTTAATCAACCTTTTTTTGTTGTTATTTTTGTGAATACCTCAGAGGAGTCCAAGCTGCCCCCGACTGCAGCCAGTGAGACTATGGCATCCCCAATTGGGGTATGTTGTGAGGCTGAAGGTAGTAGTGGGGAGGGGAAGAAGATGGGGAAAAGGACGGTGGGGAAGTACCTGCCTCTTTAGATCTAGTCACCAAACATGGCTAAAGTCATTTCAAGCAACGTTTTAATTCTGAATGGTGGTCTTACACCAGTGCGGTGCTGAGTTTATCTTCTCATCTGGAACGTGCCGCAAATAAACTATATTACAAGCAATAATTGTCAGCCTGAAACACTCATTTACATTGAAAAATCTTCCGAGAAAAGATACTTGCCGCCAACGGGACTTGAACCCGTGTCCTTCCGATTGCCGGTCGAATGCTCTGACCACTGAGCTATGGCGGCTTATCAAATACCCGCCAAATAATTCAATATATACTAGTGTTTCATTCAACAATTACTGCTTGTTATATTTTTTCCACCTGAAAACAACCAACTTTATTTTTGCGAGGAAGACATTGTTAGTGTTAAATCCCTCGCTAGGTGGCGTCGAGACAAATTATGTCTGCATTTATTGGGGAAATACTTAAACTTGTTAAATATTAATTATTATTTTTTTTTAATTTATAAACTAACGTTTAGACAAGATTTTTATGCATAGCACAAAGGGTAACAATTATTACAAGCAATAATTGTCAGCCTGAAACACTCATTTACATTGAAAAATCTTCCGAGAAAAGATACTTGCCGCCAACGGGACTTGAACCCGTGTCCTTCCGATTGCCGGTCGAATGCTCTGACCACTGAGCTATGGCGGCTTATCAAATACCCGCCAAATAATTCAATATATACTAGTGTTTCATTCAACAATTACTGCTTGTTATATTTTTTCCACCTGAAAACAACCAACTTTATTTTTGCGAGGAAGACATTGTTAGTGTTAAATCCCTCGCTAGGTGGCGTCGAGACAAATTATGTCTGCATTTATTGGGGAAATACTTAAACTTGTTAAATATTAATTATTATTTTTTTTTAATTTATAAACTAACGTTTAGACAAGATTTTTATGCATAGCAATTATTGCTTGTAATAATTGTTACCCTTTGTGCTATGCATAAAAATCTTGTCTAAACGTTAGTTTATAAATTAAAAAAAAAATAATAATTAATATTTAACAAGTTTAAGTATTTCCCCAATAAATGCAGACATAATTTGTCTCGACGCCACCTAGCGAGGGATTTAACACTAACAATGTCTTCCTCGCAAAAATAAAGTTGGTTGTTTTCAGGTGGAAAAAATATAACAAGCAGTAATTGTTGAATGAAACACTAGTATATATTGAATTATTTGGCGGGTATTTGATAAGCCGCCATAGCTCAGTGGTCAGAGCATTCGACCGGCAATCGGAAGGACACGGGTTCAAGTCCCGTTGGCGGCAAGTATCTTTTCTCGGAAGATTTTTCAATGTAAATGAGTGTTTCAGGCTGACAATTATTGCTTGTAATAATTGTTACCCTTTGTGCTATGCATAAAAATCTTGTCTAAACGTTAGTTTATAAATTAAAAAAAAATAATAATTAATATTTAACAAGTTTAAGTATTTCCCCAATAAATGCAGACATAATTTGTCTCGACGCCACCTAGCGAGGGATTTAACACTAACAATGTCTTCCTCGCAAAAATAAAGTTGGTTGTTTTCAGGTGGAAAAAATATAACAAGCAGTAATTGTTGAATGAAACACTAGTATATATTGAATTATTTGGCGGGTATTTGATAAGCCGCCATAGCTCAGTGGTCAGAGCATTCGACCGGCACTCGGAAGGACACGGGTTCAAGTCCCGTTGGCGGCAAGTATCTTTTCTCGGAAGATTTTTCAATGTAAATGAGTGTTTCAGGCTGACAATTATTGCTTGTAATAATTGTTACCCTTTGTGCTATGCATAAAAATCTTGTCTAAACGTTAGTTTATAAATTAAAAAAAAATAATAATTAATATTTAACAAGTTTAAGTATTTCCCCAATAAATGCAGACATAATTTGTCTCGACGCCACCTAGCGAGGGATTTAACACTAACAATGTCTTCCTCGCAAAAATAAAGTTGGTTGTTTTCAGGTGGAAAAAATATAACAAGCAGTAATTGTTGAATGAAACACTAGTATATATTGAATTATTTGGCGGGTATTTGATAAGCCGCCATAGCTCAGTGGTCAGAGCATTCGACCGGCAATCGGAAGGACACGGGTTCAAGTCCCGTTGGCGGCAAGTATCTTTTCTCGGAAGATTTTTCAATGTAAATGAGTGTTTCAGGCTGACAATTATTGCTTGTAATAATTGTTACCCTTTGTGCTATGCATAAAAATCTTGTCTAAACGTTAGTTTATAAATTAAAAAAAAAATAATAATTAATATTTAACAAGTTTAAGTATTTCCCCAATAAATGCAGACATAATTTGTCTCGACGCCACCTAGCGAGGGATTTAACACTAACAATGTCTTCCTCGCAAAAATAAAGTTGGTTGTTTTCAGGTGGAAAAAATATAACAAGCAGTAATTGTTGAATGAAACACTAGTATATATTGAATTATTTGGCGGGTATTTGATAAGCCGCCATAGCTCAGTGGTCAGAGCATTCGACCGGCAATCGGAAGGACACGGGTTCAAGTCCCGTTGGCGGCAAGTATCTTTTCTCGGAAGATTTTTCAATGTAAATGAGTGTTTCAGGCTGACAATTATTGCTTGTAATAATTGTTACCCTTTGTGCTATGCATAAAAATCTTGTCTAAACGTTAGTTTATAAATTAAAAAAAAATAATAATTAATAAACTATATATTATTATTAAAAATAATAAATTGATAAATAACACAAATTAATCGTGCCGCGATTCGATTCCGCGACCTTTAGATTGCGAGTCAAGAGCCTTACCCATCGACAACGCCGGTCGTCAATTTGAATCTTTATTAGTGTGAAAACGGTCGTTAATTCTCTCAATCGCAAACATGTCCGGGATGTGAAATTACAAAAAGTGTCAAAACGAAATTTAAGACAGAAACGTGTGTAAATTTGTCAGTTTTTTCAGTCGATTTTGTCGGTTTTCATCTCCGAGAGCGAATGACGAAAATACTCTTCGCGGAAGCAGATTTCTCGGAATATTCTCTCAATATACTCATCTCAGTAACATTCGCTTTTATTCAAGCTTAATCGGACTCGTGTAGGAAAAAAAACTTTAATTTATAACACACCGGTCACAATTTTATAGAGATCATAAAAAAAATTTGAGGCTTTAATTAAACAGTGTTTTTTCCCGGTTCGTAGGTATCTACTACCTAAGCATGGGTAACTTTAAAATTTGTAATTGATTTATGTATTTCGAAAATTATCAATTTACTAGTGAGTTCCAAGTCAATAAAGATATTGTTTCTTCCTACGTGTCCTTTGCCATTTCTCCCGTTCACCTTCCGCCTCCCGTTTCTCTCCCGCGTCCCCTTCGCCTTCCCAGCCCCCACTCTCCTCTCCCGCTTCCCCCGTCCCGCGAAGCCCCCTCCCGAGTTCCACCTTCGTTTTCAAACGCGTGTACAAAACAACTCACCAAAGTTTCATCCCATTCAGATGAATAGTATAAGAAATAATTTCATTACGCCAGAGCTTACTATTATATATAGAACCATCGCGCGCATGCGCATAACAAATCACTAAAGTTTCTTCGCAAGCGGATGAATGGTTTAGCAATGCATAGGGGACAAACAAAGAAACTTAATTTTAATAAACTTAATTTATTTTTTTATTATTATTGTTATTTTTGATGCTTTTTTTATTGTTGAATCAAAATTAGGTACCTACTCAATTTTTATCTTGATAAGCCAAGTTATACATGATTTTCACGCGTGAAAACTACTATTATCGAAACTCGGGCATGGGCGTAGCCACGGTGGGGCGCTTGCCCCACCCTGGCTGGATCAACAATTACTGTTAGGTTTTTTTTTTCTGCGGGGGGCACAAGGGGCGGACGGTCAAAAAATCAACAATTGCTGTTAGGATTTTTTTCTGGGGGGGGGGGGCACAAGGGGCGGACGCGCAAAACAGATAGGATTTTTTCTGGGCGGGCACAAGGGGCGGACGGGCAAAAAAATCAACAATTATTGTTAGAAATAAACTTGAACTATCATACTTCAAGTTTATTTCTACAAGTTCAAGTATGTATCTATAGAAAGGTTTATGAAAGTGTCAAAACAATCGAAAAATTAAATTAATGTTTAATAAAGACAGTTTTAGCTTCTTACTATGTACTGTGATGGAATCTCCACAGTACACAAAAATGCCCCCCCCCCCCCCCCTAAATCCGCTACTGTCAGGTGGGATTGTAGACCGAGTCGCGTTTTCAAATTTATAGCACTTTATGGAATGGTTTTTTCTGCTTCCGTTTATATTAGTGTTCATAGAGCCTAAAGCGTAAATATGTTGTAGAAGCCTACTTTTTTCGGTACCTACTCATCATTTTTATTTCCCCCCCCGTAAATCAAAACCTGGCTACGCCTATGAACCCGTGACAAACACGGTGTATTATAATTCTAATTCTGAAAAATTAAATTAATTTTCGATTAAGTATTATATTATGTTATAGTTAGGAACTTTATTAATTTTTCGCTTTATTACAATCAGTTCCAATTTACAAAAAATGGTTCCAGCTTATACCGAAATCTTCACACGAGAAAAGCCGGGCGGCAAAGCTAATGACTTATAATAACACAATTTCAAAAAACAACTTGATTCAAAATGTATCTACATCATTTTGCATTAATGAATGTCTCTCCAAAGTGTCTCATTAAATGGCTGTTACCGGTGAAATATTGTAAAGAGATAATAAGAGGCAAGAATAGGCAGTAAGAGACTATAAGAAACAAGAAAATGCAGGAAAAACTGAAACGAGCCAACAATGGTTGAGAATTTAAAAGAAGATGCAATAAGAACAGAGATGAGTTAAGAAGAGCCAATAAGAGGTAAAAAGAGCCAAGAAGATCCAAAAAGAGCAAAGAGCGCCAAGAAAAGCTAATAATAGACAAGAAGATACAAGAAGAAACAAGAAGAGTCAAGAAGAGCCAATAATAGACAAGAAGAGACATTGGAGGGGACCCACCACTTTCCCAACGGCGTTATAAGGAAACATATGGTTCCTCCTTCACCGCACACGTCAAGACTCTACTTTTTTTTAACGAAGCTACATTTATTTGAACGACTCTAGACCCTCCAATCTCCAGAAGAGACAGTGGAGGTAATCCACCTCTTACCCGCCCTGGTATAAGTAACTGATGGTTACTCCTTCAAGGCTCTCGCAAGATTCTAATTTTTTTGATTAAACGAAGCTACATTTATTTATTTTGAACGAATCTAGACCTCCAGTGTCCATGCATACGTTGTTAGTAAGCAGTATGCAAGTGCTTAACAGGAAAAACAAAATGCAAAAAAATAGTTTAGTAAGACAAAGATAAATTAAACAGGGCAAAAGAAAAACTCATTCATGAGACTCCATGACGCGGAATTGCATCTGTAAAAAACCTGCAAGCACCTGCATAAAATAGAGAACATAAGAAATACAATAAATCTCAAATCAATTGGCAAGTACCAACAAAAAATGTGAATGGCTTTCGGTCTGACCATAAACTACACTTAGCTTCCTTGTCCCTTAGCCAACCACTCAGTGAAGCTTCAAAGAATGTTAACTGAATATTTGGGGTAAAATACCCGAAGACTAAAAGAAAATTCAGCGTTGGGTAGTCAGAGGCAGGACAAAGGACAGTCAAGGTCGTGTGATCAAACCTCAAGCCTGCACATGTCATTGGGGGAAGTTGTCATTACTTATTGTCCAGAAGAGACAGTAAGTAACAAGAATAGCCAAGAAGAGATGACTAGATTCAGAAAGAGGCAAGAAGAGGCTCTATAATTTGGATAACGTTGTGAAGCCGAACGTTGGAAAGGAAAGTAAGAAGATTATTAGATATTTCTTTTGAAACAAGAATTTTCTAGTCGCCTGCACAAATAAGTATGTCAAGCTCTCAAAAAATGAATAGGGGGTGACTTTCAATTATTATAATGATTCATAATGACAAAATGACCCGACCGACACAAAATGGCAGTGATCCAATGGAAATAAGCGTTTTGCGTAGGTATCTAATACCTACAATAAATACTGTATTACACAATAAACTTCCATCAAGGGTATTTGAATATAAGTTATTTTATTCACAATGGCGCTTTAACTGCCTGCCTCACGATCTTCGTAAATCAGAGTTTAATCGAAATAGGCTATCTTCTTATAATAAACTTCTCAATTCGTTTGAAGCTGGCAATGATGCAAAAACTAGATATAATACGGAGCCATCGGACTTTAATGTTTTACCAAACGGAAAGACATGCCATAATTTTTGTTTTGTACGGATTCAATTTCTTGTGATCATGGCCTTACTCCAATTGCCCTGGTGAACTTATTTCCTCCATTCCTCAGGGTCCTGTGATGCATAGAGAGCCGCCGATACGACGTTCTGGACCCCTATGATATTGATCCCTCAAACACATCGGTGATCTTTCTGCTGGCTTCCACTTTGCCAATGACCATGAGCTTCTCTTGCAGTCGTTGTTCCCAATCCTACTGATCAAGCCGAAATTTTAGCTCAACACTCCTCAAATGTACAAATACGCTCTTCCCAACGCAACTCTCCGACCAATAGGCGAGTCGAGAGTGACTAAACAAATCACTCAAATCACACGGAGATTGATCAATCGAAAAGTTGGGAACAACTGTCGTTGGTGCGAGTTTTCTCAATTTGGATAGCAACGCTACCAAACTGTCTTAGGAAATGTTGTAGGTGGATAGTTTAGCCACTTTTGGATGCCTAACTCTTCCAGAATGGATACATTATTACGCTTGGAGTCCATAAAATCCTGAGAAATTTTCTCCAGCACTATGTTATATAGTTATAACGTGTGTTTAAATTAATTCACATCAATAGAAGCAAGGATAAATCTCACGAATCGAAAGCTTACGGACTGTATACTTTACGACCCGGTGTTTTATGAATTTCTCGTTCTCGTCGTGTAAATTACCGGCTCAGAATTTAATGAATCCGAGAAAAATGGAATATGGAGTATATGAACCATTGATATAGGTACATATACTTACTGTGAATTTTAGTGTAACATCTCCAGAGACATTGGTTATATTTATGTAAGTACTGGGACTAGTATTCTCCAGTACTGCACGATGTTTCCACTCGAGCGACAGAGCGATTTAGAACTTTTACCTCCGAATGCTCGTAATTTTTTAGAGATCATATTGAATTTTTTCCGCCAACATTAAAAAAATCATACCTCTTAATTTTAATATGGAGTTATACAAACTGATTATTCACCTATCTTTTGTCGATTATCACATATTAGTAGGATTTAGGGTAAGTTCGGGGGAGATGGCCGTACGGGAGAGATGGCCAGTTCATTTATTCATGGGAAACAACAGTAAAATGGCGTTACTAATAGATAAGTTCGCTTCTCACAGCGAAAGGGAGTAGTTTTACGCGCAAAGTCTTGGCGAAATTAAATAAAAATGAAAGTAAAAACCAGTTAATTTGTTTACAAAATACAAAAAATTTTCATTGGGTTCACATCAAAGGTTGTAGTGAAAATCTTTGATTGAAGACGTGTGTTTATTATGTTTTACCATGCTTGATATTGTTATTGTGTTACATTCTAACCTCAACTTTTTATTCCATGAATAGTGGTTCATTTTTATACAAATATGGCGATCTCTCCCGGACGATTAAGGAGAGATGGGAGCATGAAAAGCACCCATAGGGAGCATGAAAATTGGAAATTAGAAATTGGCCATCTCTCCCGACGACGTGTCCGGGATTGACGATCCTAGATGGCCAGTACTTTATATTTATTTAAAAAAATATATTATCTTCTCATTTTTTTAGTTTGCCCACATTTTGAACACATGTTATCAAATTCGATACAATTTTATATATCTTGTATATTTTAGGTATATATAATATTTATTATAATTTTGTTTTGATGTATATTGTTGATTACGTTATGTTTTCTCACCGGCAAATGATTTAAGTTTGTTGTACAATAAATAGTTTGTGAAATATATTACTAGTTTAATTTTTACAGCATCTTACGAAAACTACGGCCATCTCCCCCGGACGCGTATTTCCAAAACCTATACCGGTTCAGTCGCGGTAGCAACAATTTACATTTTAAATATACCTCTATATTGGTTATTTTTTATCACATTGCAAAAACAAAAAATTGTTGTAAACTCTAGATAAAATAATCTTTCTGATGTGTATATTAGAAATTAATAATTTTATTTTTAAATGTTTAAAGTTTAATATTATTCCCATATATTATAAATACAAATCCATATTGATAATTTTTTATCACTTTGCAAAAAAAAAAATTGTTCTAAAATGTAGTTAAAATAATCTTTCCAATGTGTATATTAGAAATTAATAATTTTATTTATAAATATTTAAATTTTGATATTGAAAATGTAAAGCGACTGAATCGGTATAGGTTTTGGAAATACGCCCCCCGGACTTACCCTATAAAAAATATTATAAAATCGTTAACTTATTTTTAGCTGTCTATCGTAGAAAAATAAAAGCGGTTCGTATTTTGACCTTAGTCGCTCCAGTGGTTTGAAAAACTTGGGTTCTTTGAATAACAGTGATTATAATTCGGAGGACTAACGTTCTTACTGACTAACTGAAAGCTAGGTTTTAACTGCAGAGCTCTAGAATTATAATGACTCTGCCCATCTCGGCACCTTCGGCACATCTCGGAAACTAGACCATGTGCCCGAAGAGCCAGTAGACGAGTAATGATAGAACTGATCGTAGACTAATTATGATACATTTCATTTACGAAACGGAGATGTTATGATTTTTACGAACTGGAGAGGCATAGACAATGAATTCCACGAACCAGAGATAATGTACGTTGAACTTTACAAAACGGAGAGTTATGTTTTGTGATTTTCACAAACCTGAGAGTAATTACACTAATGACTATGAACTTTACGAATTGGAGGGGTAGGAACTATGCAGTTAGCAGTGACGACGACTATCAACAACAATTGCCGCCATTTGGAAACTGTCGTTGCTCGATGGAAATGACTTGATCACGTGGCGATCCAAAATAAATAGATTTTTTTCCTTCTAACGCAACGTTGTGAGTTTTGAAGATTTCAAATGCCCTTTTGACTGCAACATAATAAGAATTTGCAGTCAATTTAAAAATATTCAAACCTATAAAAATTTGTACATGTCTTTGGTTAGGAGTCAAATTGAGTACAACTCTACAGTATGGGCACCTAGCTACGCTAGTCATTCGCTCACGATAGAAAGAATTCAAAATAAATTCTTAAGATTTATTAATTTTAAAATGGGTATTACAAGGGATTGTGTCAACTATGATTATCTACTATGCCAACTCAATTTATTAAAATTATCTGAACGTAGAATAGTTAATGACCTAACATGTTTATATAAAATCATAAATTCAATAATTGACAGCCATGAACTATTATACTTGATTTCTTTTCATATACCTCGCAAACCAACATCGAAGCAATATCTACCGTTCTATTGTGATAACTCCAACACAGAATCACAGTTGTATACCCCCGCTCGCCGCATACAAAATTTGGGAAATGACTATAAAGATGTTGTCGACATATTCAACACACCATTAACCAAATATAAGCAAGTCATTACCCAATTTATATTGAAAAGAAGAATACATATTACATACAACAATACAACCTTTACATAGTCTTGGTAACAAATACTTATACAATATGGATGTTTTGATAACAATTTTTAACTTGGCAAACTTTAAACGCCGTTATGTGCCAACTATTTCAACTTGTTTCATTAACTATTGTGAACACCAATTTTATGCACTTTTATTAATATTATTGTTGATATGGAGGATATTTGAAAATTATCTAATACTAGCTGGGTTACCCGGCTTCGCTCGGGACAACATTCGAGATGGTTCTGGAATACTTTGCATCTTGTATTTTATGTAACCTTTATTTTATTTTCTATATTTTATGATACCTGTATTTTGTCAACTCTTTATTTTGTTTGTAATAAAAAAATGTACTGCGTTATATGTAAAAGCCCTTTGGGCGTTTAAATAAATAAATAAATAAACATAAGCAAGATGCAATATTCTTCGTTTGTACATCGATAAATATATTTCAATTGTTCAATAAGGAGAAAAAAGTCCAATTTATCACCGTTGTGCTTCTCCTCTTAACGAGTGTATTAGTACCATGATCTCTTTGAAGCCAGTTTGATGGTACGTAAAATTTTCAGCACCTCTGATCTAAAATAATTAATATTTTTTTATATTATCATGTGCTCGTGAATTCGATTGAATAAGAAAGAATAATATAAGCAAAAATTTTGAGAAAAATTTACATTTCCTGAAATATTATACTAACATTATTTAATTCTTCTGTCGGATTGTATCAATTTGCTATTTATCAAATTAAAAATGAGAAGGAAAAAAGTTTTCGTAGAAAATTTGTTTATAATGTGGCGTTGTGTGTATTACTTAAAGCTTGTGCGCTATTTTATTTGTGAGTTGTTTTGATATTACTCCTTTAAGATAGGTAGGGGACCCGGGGCAGAATGGGATAGCTGAGCTTTACTGAGATTACAATTTGAGAGAGTTTGAAAGTAATAATACCATTATTTGACAATTTGTACACTTTTTTACACATTTCTCTATAAAAAAAACTAAAGCTAAACTTCTCTACGAGAAAAATAATAATTACTATCAAAAATTTGAGCCTGAAAAAAAATCATTTTGCCCCGGGGGGGAGGTAGGGGCACAATGGGGTACTAATTATTCAGTTACGATTATTTGTTTTGTTTCTTTGGTTTAGTTTTCGATCCTTTGAGTTGGTTTTGACGACCTCCGTGGTCGAGAAGCTAAGGTTATGGGTGGGTGGGCTACACGGTGTTATTATAAGGGCCCGCAACCCGGATTTGTACCGATTTATTACATATTTCCCTTAAACACGGTAAGTTTTAAAGCTCTTAAAAAAATATGCTTTTCTTGAAGATAATATCTAGACTTTATATAAAAAATACAAATTATATAAAATTCCCTCGATAGAAAAAAATCGCAGAGTATGCTCCAAAAATTATTATTAACACGTTTGTTTCAGTTATTTTACAAGTTATATATATGAAAAAATTCACAGTGTTTCTTTAAATGCTTTTTAAGTCGTGTTTTATTAAACATTTTCGCATCGATTTTGTCTCTGTAAATGTTAGCGCTCTCCTCTAACATTCGTAATTTCGTTTCTCTCCATCTTCTTCTTTTCAGGGCCTTAATGCATATTTGAATAATCATGGTTTGTGGAGAGTATTCGAATATTGCTTTCCTAATTATCGCAAGTTTAGTATTTGGAGATGTCTGACTAATCACCTCAACATAACACCTCAAAACAGGCTTGTCCTAGTGAGATAAATTGTTTTGTAAATTATATACGTACCTACCGTGTAAAAAAACAATTTAATCTTCTTAACATCTTGCGTAGTATAAAGCAAAGTCACTCCCGCTGTCTGTACGCTTAGATATTTTAAACTACGCAACGGTTTTTTATGCGGTTTTCACCAATAGGTAGAGTGTTTCACGAGGAAGATTTATAGGTTTTTTTTTACATGAGCTCCACGCAGGAGGCTTTAAGGAAAATGATTTCCCTCTGGGTCTATGTCATCTTTGGGGATGCTGTGTGGAGGGAATTAATTTTTTAAGGGAAGGTGACGAAGTTCTGGGAAGGAAAAGGGTTTAAGGAGTGGGTCGGAATCTGGGGTTCAATGTGTCCTGGTCACCCGCATCCAAGATCTAGAAAAACCTCATCCCATAAACCAGGGCACCCCTGATAAACCACCAAACATACCGAACCACTTGGGATGACCTATGGCAGAGGTGTTGGTTATCCAATAAAGATTCACGGGGCGGCGGGACCCATTCCCGCCTCCCAAATTGAGTATAGCATTTGTCGAGGTTTCGTGTAAATTGGTTGAAATATATAATATATACAGGGAGCGGGCTGGCAAGCGGGTGGTGTGGATTTGGTAAGTACGCAAATTTAAAAACGGCGTTGGTTATAAAAATTGGGTAATTTCGTTGTCCGTAGATGTCGTTGTGTTTCGTTAGCCACAGCAACGTGCGTCCGGGTCTGATAGTAAAAAATAAATCAGCTGGACAATCGATGTATATAAAGAGTTCCATTTAGTTTTCGCGGTTGCGAAGACTTTCTGACCTCTCAAAATATCCCTGCCAATTTCACAATATTTATTTAAGTACTGATTGTCAGAATTAATTAACGATTCTGGGTGGGATTCCGTTAATTACTTCTTAGAGAAGAGGTTGAAACATGTTACAATCAGACGTATAATCTACGGATTAGGTTTCTTTATGTTGGTTGACTGCCAAGTGTTTGAAACTTTACAGGGAAGAGATAATATCTGCTTAGTACCTACTTAATTTACATAGAGGTAAATACGTGTCTATCACAGCTGATAAAGCAGTATAATACTGATAATTGGATAATTTGAATATCGCCGTTTTTGTGAAAATAACCTCAAGGTCGCTGTGCAAATATGGCTGTCCAAGATTATCTAATTATAAATACACAGAAAATTTTCAATTCAATTTGGGAGGCTGGTATGGGTACCGCTGGAACCATTTATTAGATAACCAATACCTCTGCCATAGTGGTTCGCTACGTTTGGCGACTTAACAGAGATTTATCGGGTGAGGTGTGTTCAGATCATGGCGCTAGTTGCGGGGCAGGCGGGAATGGGTACCGCCGCCCCGAGAACCTTTATTGGATATCCAACACCTCTGCCATAGGTCACCCTAAGTGGTTCGCTACGTTTGGTGATTTAGCAGGGGTGCCCGGGTTCATGGGGTGAGGTTTGTCTGGGTCTTGAAGGCGGATGACCAGGACACTGAACTTCAGATTCCTACCCACCCCTTAAGCCCTTTTCCTTCCCAGAACTCTCCTCTCCTTCCTTTCCTTTAAAAACCCTCCACACAGCATCCCCGAAGACGACATAGGCCCTGAGTGAAATTATTTTCCTTAAAGCCTCCTGTGTGGAGCTCATGTAAAAAAAAAGTTTAGGTAGACCCTTTGACCACTCCATCTGCCTTGATTCATACGTTTTTTTTCATTTCTGAACACTCTGCCCCGAGAATCATACCTATACCTCATTCCTTTTTCCTTCACAGAACTTCCTCTCCCTCCTTCCCTTGAAAAGACCCTTTACACAGCATCCCCTTAGACGAGCCTCGAAGGAAATTATTTTTCTGAAGGCCTCCTGAGTGGAACTAATATAAAGAAAATGAAAATATCTAACATGGCAGACCACTAAATAAATGTCACCGGAAACCAAAATTTTATTCACATTTTTACTCCAAATAATGAATAATTGATTAAAGGTCAGGTACGTCTCTTAATATCCTGTATATATAGGATATATTATATTTATAATATAGAAGATTGAAAGAATTTCTTCATGTGTATTCATTCCCTTTTAAGGGGTTTGCGTTAGACCCACCAATAATAGATCAATTAAATAACATTTAAAAAATACAGGCTCGAGTCGAACGCTTTTTGTAGACGAATTGGTAAAAGAAAACACGTTGAAGTAAATTCTGCAATTCCTTTGAAATACCAATCAATTTCAAACGTAATCTTTTGGTTCTAACACTGTCTTAAGACGGGACATTCCATGTTTTTAGTGTTCTTTAATTTCGGTTTCAGTATCGTAAAAGTTTCCCACAATAATCTAAAGAGTTGAAACATAACAGACATCCCAACTTTTTCCTTTAATAATTCTTTTCTATTTATTGCTCGCGATTGGTTTAATGAACATATTTCTATTTTTATCGGGGTTTGATATTATCCAGAACTTTCTCCGGGTTCCAACGGAAATTGTTGATTTTATCTTGGAATCAAAAATGATGCAACTATCGGGCCTGTAAAATGTTTTATAATTCTTTGCAATATTAGGATAGCTCAAAACATGTTTTAAAAATTGATGACTTTAGGTGACGTTTTTCAAAAAAATAAGCCAAATAACGTGTTTTCATTAAGTTTCGGCAAAAAAATCTGGTTTCGACATCAGTTTCGGTTTCGGCTGCCGAACCAATAAATGGTAAATGTTGTGATTGTAAACGTAATTTAAATTAAAATACTTAATTATTGAGTTCTTTTCTTTATAATTTACATAAATGTTGATTATTGATAATTTTTTATTCCAAGAAGTAGATAACATGTTAGTTAATTTTTAGTATTATCAAAAAAAGATATTTTTTTTCATATACTTCAATTATTGTTTTTATTTTTTTTATTTCATTTTACATAACATATTTATTTGTCTAAGTGTAAAAAAAGGCAAATTTCAGTAAGATTTTTAACATGTTTAAAAGTTTTCGGTTTTGGTTTCGGTTTCTGCCGAAACTGAGACAGCTACTGAAGATTCGGTTTCGATAGAAAACACTGTTTCGGTCGGACACTAGTTTTCATGGAGTTTCTTAAACAGCAATAATAATTCTACGTTCTATAGAAATTAATACATAATATTATGGTTGAAAATATACAAAAGAAATATACGAGTGTATTGTAAAATGTTTTCAATAAAGGTTCGGTTCAATCCCTTTATTTTCCGATATATCACAACTTTTGAAGTGAAAACTTCTTTAGCACCGTTGTGATTTGAAACTCGATAAAACGGAAGCCAGCGACACTAAAAAGAGACAAACACATCCATCTATGGGATTCAGCCTGCGAGAGAATGAGAAAACAATAAAGTATTTATTTATTTCACGGGTACTCGGTTCCAATCATCAACATCATCATCACTCTTGTGAAGTGTAGCTCCTTAAACAGAGTTAAGAGCTCATTGTTGTAACGTCTGCGTCAAAATCCATTTTTTTGAACCGCTCCGAAGACGCGCCTCAAAATTTTCCTTTCAAAAGCGTCCAGTGCTCGCTCATTCCTCTTAGTTAGTACCCACGTCTCAGGTGCGTACGTGAGTACTGGTCTGATAAGTGTTTGGAACCTCTGCAGACCTTTAGTGAACCAAGAATCAATTACAACGAAGTCCAAAAAATATATATACCTATATATATTTTTTGGTAAAATCAATATCCAATCTTCAAACCATTCCAAAATGAACAGGCAAAAGAAAAAACAAAAGAACGCGACATCTAGCTTCTCTGAAGAAAAAAACAATAAGATAATTAAATGTATAGGAAAAGGTGCACTGGAGTTTGACGACAAAAATATGGAAAAAATCGTTTTTCACATTGAAAAAAAAAGGTGCTTCGCAGCCCTTCTTTAGTTTTCTGAAGGTTTCACTTCTACCACGTGTGAATTGCACACTCTGATTTTTTTAATTTTTTTAAAGTACAATGCCGTTAAACCGCTACTAAGCAGTTCGGCAACAGGATGTTAATGTTCAATTACAATTTTATTTATGGATGTTAATGTTCAATTACAATATTTATTCAATTACAATAATTATTTAATTACAGTGTAAACATATATCTTCTACACTCTTATATGTAAAAATCAAAATATGCTTGTTAACCATTCATACGATTGCGATGAAACCTTGGTGACTTGATGTACGCAGGCCCGCGATGGTTTCTATACATAATAGTGAGCTCTGGCATCATGAAATTATGCGTTGCTAAATTTTCATCCGATTAAGATGAAACTTTGGCGAGTTGTTGTGAGTACGCCCGCGAAGGTTTCTACTGGGAGCTCTGGCGTGATGTTTTGTACAAAAAATTATTGATAGGTGGCATGCAAGCTGTTTGAAAACTGAATGTACCGAGACTGAATGACTGAAAGGGGATGGGGAGGCGGAAGGGGGCGGGAATAATAGGAAAGAATACGCAGGGAGAAACAATTAAAAGACGACAATATACCCTAAAATATATACAGAATCTTAACGACGTTAGTGAAGAAGCCGTGTATACAAATTGCGACTCGCGACCCGTGTATTGGACCGACCTACTGTCGAATTTGCCCTATCAAAGAAAAGAAGAAAAATAATGTGGGAATCTTAACGACGTAAGTGAAGAAAGCGTGTGAAGAAATATACGCCGCGGCACGGCGCGTTTATTGGATTTATATAACGTATGGTCGAATTCACCCTAGGGGGCCTGGAGATTCGACCTTTCCGCCGCGTTCATTTTAATTAATTCTGAAGAAAGTGTTACAAATATTTAAAAATTTTCTCCGTGTCGCACTCCCGAATTTATTAATTCATCGTCTAAAAAAATAAAATCTGTTGCTTTCCGCTAACTTTATAGTTGAAAAACGGGTTATAAAGTTTTAAAATCGTTGTTCGTAAAATATATTAATGGTAAGGTATTGTTTTTATTAATCTTAAATGTGAATAACTTACATCCCCAGTGTTCTGTTGGAATAAAAAAGTTATTATGGTTATGAATTCGCCGGAAATGACTAAAATGTGAGTTTTGAGCAAACAAAAATTATTAGGGTTGTGTACCGCCTTAAGTGGCACAGCAACGCACGCCGAGAACTTGCTTGTGCATAATATTATTATAATTAAAATATAACTATCAGTATTAACACACATGACTATAAATCGATTTCATAAGCAGAGATTTTTACTGGGAAAACCTTATGAAAAGTGGTGGTTAAGTTACCACGTAGTTAAATCAACACATTGTAATGTATGTTATAGTGTATTTTACTGAAAATGTGAAAGTTTCACAAAACAGGGTGCAGTCGACCTTCCCCTATTTCTATTCACATTCACATCCACATTAATAACCATCGCCGCTGTTTGCATTGGGAAACCCGTGATATGGCGTTGAAATTAACGTTCTGGGGAGTGTCAATGGTACGGTCACATAAATGTGCTATACACAGTGCTGTACACAACTCTAGAGTCGTATTGGTTGGCGTTAGAGCTTCTATATCACCCACAGTGTGGACATCGATTCAAACACAGGGTCGAGCGTATGTGAGAAGATAAAAATAGGAAATTCTCACGGACATATGAATATACATGGACCTGCCCTAAGTGATAAAAACGTATTATTTCCCCCTCCACATGGCGCCGGCTGAAGCACCTCCTTGGAACCGGCTCGCTCCATGGGGAGGGGATAGAGCCTCGCTTGAATCTAAAATGTGTGACGTCATCATTCTTGCCGTGAACAGCTAGAAGGTAACATCCATACATTTAACGAAATATAACGCCAAAACAGTAGCGTATTCTATACAATATATCTACATATCAATGTGCACATAGCGAATGTGGGCGGTTCTCCAGTGTGCTCATCGGTGGTTACAGGGGTAAGTAAATTATGAAACATTTGTAATAGTGTTTTAACTAAACACGGCAACAAAATATTGCTATGTGTATTGGGGCGAGTCTTTTTGAGGCAAGCATTTGACCTTAGCAAATATGTTATTATCGTGGCAAGCAATTCGCGCTCCCATGTAAAAAGGTCTATTCATTCAAAGCAGATTTTGCTTTTAAGAACTAAATGGTGATATTGTAATGCGAGATGCCTATTTACTGTCAGATTGATTGTATAACGAATCACAGTCATCTTTCCCCTCTTCCCCCTCCATGGTTTGGTTTGACCCCTCACCCGTAACTGCTTGTCTAGTCATTTGGAAATTCTAATGAAATGAAATCTGATATTGGTACGTTTTATTAGTCGGTACACATGCAGAATAAAAAACACTTTTGTCAGTTAGATAATTATGAGAAGTAAGTTTTTCAGTTTCTGAAATTGGAAAATAATGCATTTTAATAGTTATTTCGTTCAAATTAAAATCGATTGTTCTCTTGGCGGCCATTGTCATTGACGTGAATGTTTTTAGGTTAGTTTTGTTCTTCTCTTATTAAACCCAAAATATTATCGTAATAACCTAAAAAAAGGTTTTAGTTTTGGTTGAATTAAAAAATTATTTTAATAACTAGCCAAAAACTCTTTATTTTTCTCAAAAAAAAGTTAAATTTTTCGTTTTTATTAGCTAAATACCTACAATGCAATATTTTCCATTTTAGGAAATTGAAATAGTTGTTTCTCATTGTTATCTAGCAGATACAAAGTGTTTTTAAAATAAAATGTGATTATTAACCGTGTACCACTATTCTGTATAATTTACCTGTTTTCTAAAGTTTTCTTTGATGTTCACCAGAGTCTCAACTGCTGTCCCTGACAGTTGACCCCCCGACAGTTGACCCCCCGACAGTTGATCCCCAGACAGCTGATCTATCCGACAGTTGATCCCTCCGACAGTTGATCCCTTAAAATATTACATTTTTTGGTACATATCTACATACTTGCGTGCTCCTTCGGATAGTTAAAATTATTGTTAATTGAAATAAAACAATAAAATTGTCTATAACCATCATCATCATCATCTTCTACCCCTTATCCTATTCCGGTCGGGGACCCATTGCATCGACAAGGCTCCTCCACACGTCCCTGTCTTGTGCTGATTGTTCGGCCTCTGTCCATGGTAGCCCCATCCTCTCCTCACACAGTTTCTGGAGTTGCCTCGCCCAACTGTGTCTGGGGCGGCCCACTGGACGTCTACCCTCTAGAATCGCACACAGTATCTTCCTCGGAATTCGGTCTTCAGACATTCTTAGTAGGTACATGCCCAAGCCACCTCAGTTGCGATTTTTCTATGAAGAGTAGCAATGGTTCAATTTTTAGATCATCTCGGATCGTCGTGTTTCTTGTATGATCCCATTTCGTAACCCCTGCCACTCCTCTCAAGTACCTCATTTCGGCAGCTTGGACTCTAGAGCGTGTTCGTTCATTTAGCATCCCATGTCTGGTGGCCGTAAGTGAGCGTCGGGCGGTATACCGTTTTAAACACTGCCATCTTTGTCTTGATGCTGAGCTCGGCTTTTCTTATCACTGAGCTGTAGAGAGGACGCAATACACTAAGGGAGACGTAAGGGAGACGCAATCGTGACCAGATGCATTAAAGATGAGGCAAGGAACCTGTTGAGGGAGGAAAATGGAATTCTCAGTCGATGGAAAGAATACTTTGAGAAACTGCGAACACCCCCCAGACAGGAACCCAAAAAGAGCTAAATAGCATCCAAACGGACGAAAAGGGCGGAATTTCGTTGGAAGAAGTAAAACTGGCGATTAAGTCCCTTAAAAGGGGAAAAGCAGCCGGAGTAGATGAAATAAGGCCAGAAATGTTAAAAGCTATGGGCAACCAAGGCCTCAGGTGGTTAACGCGAGTTTTCTCAGTGGCTTGGAGAACGGGTAAGGCCCCTAAAGCCTGGAGGACAGGAATTATAGTCCCAATATTTAAAAAAGGGGACCAGAAACTGTCTTTAACCACCTTTTAATTTTTTTGTAATACCGACCGGTTTCGCTTAACACAATCATCTTCAAGGTATAACATTAATGTGATGATTATTATTTTATTTTTTTTTACTATAGATAGATACAAGAAAGTACAAAATACATATTAGGAAGCTTTGCCTGTCCAACTAGGAAAGTTTCCCGTACCAGGACAGACAAATTTACAGGTTTAGTTCATATTATACATTACATAATTACATAACAAAAAAAAATAGAAAAAGAACCTGGTAGCATATAGTATATTCGGATTTGCCGAATTAACCTGATAACATATAATATATTCAGATTTACAGTGTATGAGATAAGTAGGTAAGTTATTAACTATTATTTTTTAATTTTATAAACTAACGTTTGGACAAGATTTTTATGCATAGCACAAAGGGTAACAATTATTACAAGCAATAATTGTCAGCCTGAAACACTCATTTACATTGAAAAATCTTCCGAGAAAAGATACTTGCCGCCAACGGGACTTGAACCCGTGTCCTTCCGATTGCCGGTCGAATGCTCTGACCACTGAGCTATGGCGGCTTATCAAATACCCGCCAAATAATTCAATATATACTAGTGTTTCATTCAACAATTACTGCTTGTTATATTTTTTCCACCTGAAAACAACCAACTTTATTTTTGCGAGGAAGACATTGTTAGTGTTAAATCCCTCGCTAGGTGGCGTCGAGACAAATTATGTCTGCATTTATTGGGGAAATACTTAAACTTGTTAAATATTAATTATTATTTTTTAATTTTATAAACTAACGTTTGGACAAGATTTTTATGCATAGCACAAAGGGTAACAATTATTACAAGCAATAATTGTCAGCCTGAAACACTCATTTACATTGAAAAATCTTCCGAGAAAAGATACTTGCCGCCAACGGGACTTGAACCCGTGTCCTTCCGATTGCCGGTCGAATGCTCTGACCACTGAGCTATGGCGGCTTATCAAATACCCGCCAAATAATTCAATATATACTAGTGTTTCATTCAACAATTACTGCTTGTTATATTTTTTCCACCTGAAAACAACCAACTTTATTTTTGCGAGGAAGACATTGTTAGTGTTAAATCCCTCGCTAGGTGGCGTCGAGACAAATTATGTCTGCATTTATTGGGGAAATACTTAAACTTGTTAAATATTAATTATTATTTTTTAATTTTATAAACTAACGTTTGGACAAGATTTTTATGCATAGCACAAAGGGTAACAATTATTACAAGCAATAATTGTCAGCCTGAAACACTCATTTACATTGAAAAATCTTCCGAGAAAAGATACTTGCCGCCAACGGGACTTGAACCCGTGTCCTTCCGATTGCCGGTCGAATGCTCTGACCACTGAGCTATGGCGGCTTATCAAATACCCGCCAAATAATTCAATATATACTAGTGTTTCATTCAACAATTACTGCTTGTTATATTTTTTCCACCTGAAAACAACCAACTTTATTTTTGCGAGGAAGACATTGTTAGTGTTAAATCCCTCGCTAGGTGGCGTCGAGACAAATTATGTCTGCATTTATTGGGGAAATACTTAAACTTGTTAAATATTAATTATTATTTTTTAATTTTATAAACTAACGTTTGGACAAGATTTTTATGCATAGCACAAAGGGTAACAATTATTACAAGCAATAATTGTCAGCCTGAAACACTCATTTACATTGAAAAATCTTCCGAGAAAAGATACTTGCCGCCAACGGGACTTGAACCCGTGTCCTTCCGATTGCCGGTCGAATGCTCTGACCACTGAGCTATGGCGGCTTATCAAATACCCGCCAAATAATTCAATATATACTAGTGTTTCATTCAACAATTACTGCTTGTTATATTTTTTCCACCTGAAAACAACCAACTTTATTTTTGCGAGGAAGACATTGTTAGTGTTAAATCCCTCACTAGGTGGCGTCGAGACAAATTATGTCTGCATTTATTGGGGAAATAATAATTAATATTTAACAAGTTTAAGTATTTCCCCAATAAATGCAGACATAATTTGTCTCGACGCCACCTAGCGAGGGATTTAACACTAACAATGTCTTCCTCGCAAAAATAAAGTTGGTTGTTTTCAGGTGGAAAAAATATAACAAGCAGTAATTGTTGAATGAAACACTAGTATATATTGAATTATTTGGCGGGTATTTGATAAGCCGCCATAGCTCAGTGGTCAGAGCATTCGACCGGCAATCGGAAGGACACGGGTTCAAGTCCCGTTGGCGGCAAGTATCTTTTCTCGGAAGATTTTTCAATGTAAATGAGTGTTTCAGGCTGACAATTATTGCTTGTAATAATTGTTACCCTTTGTGCTATGCATAAAAATCTTGTCCAAACGTTAGTTTATAAAATTAAAAAATAATAATTAATATTTAACAAGTTTAAGTATTTCCCCAATAAATGCAGACATAATTTGTCTCGACGCCACCTAGCGAGGGATTTAACACTAACAATGTCTTCCTCGCAAAAATAAAGTTGGTTGTTTTCAGGTGGAAAAAATATAACAAGCAGTAATTGTTGAATGAAACACTAGTATATATTGAATTATTTGGCGGGTATTTGATAAGCCGCCATAGCTCAGTGGTCAGAGCATTCGACCGGCAATCGGAAGGACACGGGTTCAAGTCCCGTTGGCGGCAAGTATCTTTTCTCGGAAGATTTTTCAATGTAAATGAGTGTTTCAGGCTGACAATTATTGCTTGTAATAATTGTTACCCTTTGTGCTATGCATAAAAATCTTGTCCAAACGTTAGTTTATAAAATTAAAAAATAATAATTAATATTTAACAAGTTTAAGTATTTCCCCAATAAATGCAGACATAATTTGTCTCGACGCCACCTAGCGAGGGATTTAACACTAACAATGTCTTCCTCGCAAAAATAAAGTTGGTTGTTTTCAGGTGGAAAAAATATAACAAGCAGTAATTGTTGAATGAAACACTAGTATATATTGAATTATTTGGCGGGTATTTGATAAGCCGCCATAGCTCAGTGGTCAGAGCATTCGACCGGCAATCGGAAGGACACGGGTTCAAGTCCCGTTGGCGGCAAGTATCTTTTCTCGGAAGATTTTTCAATGTAAATGAGTGTTTCAGGCTGACAATTATTGCTTGTAATAATTGTTACCCTTTGTGCTATGCATAAAAATCTTGTCCAAACGTTAGTTTATAAAATTAAAAAATAATAATTAATATTTAACAAGTTTAAGTATTTCCCCAATAAATGCAGACATAATTTGTCTCGACGCCACCTAGCGAGGGATTTAACACTAACAATGTCTTCCTCGCAAAAATAAAGTTGGTTGTTTTCAGGTGGAAAAAATATAACAAGCAGTAATTGTTGAATGAAACACTAGTATATATTGAATTATTTGGCGGGTATTTGATAAGCCGCCATAGCTCAGTGGTCAGAGCATTCGACCGGCAATCGGAAGGACACGGGTTCAAGTCCCGTTGGCGGCAAGTATCTTTTCTCGGAAGATTTTTCAATGTAAATGAGTGTTTCAGGCTGACAATTATTGCTTGTAATAATTGTTAAGTTATTAACATTGAAAAGTCAAAAAGTGTAAACCAAGTATTTGATAACAAGTTGGAGGAATTACAACAACATTCACAATATAGAGAGATGAAGTTATGTGTTTAAAAGTGTTAACTTATAATACATAGTTCACTTATAAGAGAAATACATTAAAATTTACAATATTAGATATAATTTATGTATGTAATAATATATATTAAGTTGTTTTTTTTATTTATTTATGCGCTGTAACTAATATGTAAACAATTATGTGCAAACATGACATTATCTTTACTGATTTTAACTGATTTTAAGTAATTTATTGTTAGTAAAATATTTTTACGGCGGATTTTCACTCACGATACCGTCAGATAAAAGTATATTGACTTTTGTTGTACGGCCGTATATTCTATTTGCATACTTTAAAAAATAATCTTTTAGGGGTTCTACTCTCGGAGGGATCAACTGTCAGGGGGGTCAGCTATCGGCGGGCCAACTGTCGGGGAGCCAATAGAGAACTCCAGTCCAATTTTTTTTATTTTTTTTAATGAATAAAGACATTCAAACTTCAATAACTGCATTTTTATTTTTATTTTTATAGTTAGTTTTAATAGTTAAAATAATTGTCAAAGTTTTAATTTTTAAAGACTCCCAGAAACGCACCGTATCTATGGTGGTCTTCACCAACCGATAGTTTTTTTACTTTTTAAGTTGTCATTTTGAATCAGTGATGTTATGTCGAGGGAAATTTCCCTAGATCTAGGGGAGAAAAATATTTTTTAGGGATAAGGGAAATCAGGACAAAATCTAGGGAAATTTCGAACTCTGGCAAATTTTTTATTACATATGACAATATTACTGGTATTATTTATATATATATATACATATATATATATAAATATATATTTTTTGGAATTCCCATGAATCTTAATTATTGTTGTACTTACCATGCAATGTTATTTTTAACACTGACAACTCAAAATGATATTATATGTATCTAAAAAGATAAATGGGACCTCTGAGAAAAATTTTTATTTATGTTTTAAGTTCTATTTTTTCGGTGATTGCGGTTGATTTTTATTTTGCAAAGTGTTTTTTTTTTAAATTTGGAATTCAGTTTCTAATTCGGTGGTGAGTGTATTCGTACTTTTAAATTATTACTTCACGTAGCAAAAAGTGTTTTATTTGGAAAAGCACAGTATTATAAGTATATTTACCAAGTTCCGATATCTTTCCAATTAATTAATCATATTAATTAACATATAACAGGATTAGTGTTACACAATCAGGTGGCTACTTAGGTAATTGCATAAATGTGAAATTCTAGGGAAATTTCACTTCGAAATCTAGGGAAATAATTTTTTTGGGTAGAGCATCCCTGATTTTGAATTTAAGAAAATGGCGGAATAAAATGAATATAGGTGACTCAATAACTTTTGTGCGAGAACTTGAGGCATTTTTTTTATTTAAGATTAACTGCTTTTAATATAGAAAAACATTGGTAAAATGTCCACATTTCACCGCTACTGTTATTGTATTTTAACAAAGTGCAATATAAAAATAATAAATCATCTTTTTCATTGTAAATACAAGTGACATCGTTCTTCAATTTTGTGTTCAGGCGTGATTTCGTACATTGTTTTATGTATAACACATACAGAAACACTGGTATTTATAATACACTGATCATGACGATTGTGTAGTATCCTGTATAAAAAGCCCTATACTAAAAACAATTTGAAAATACAATGTCAAATATGACACGACTTTAACCTCAAATAGGCAAAATTTATTGCAGATTGTCTGCAAATATAGCCCTTTTCGTAAATTGTTGAGGGCCTAAATTATGTTTCAATAAACACAATAACTATTATTTATCTAAATCTCTATAAACAGTACGAAAATAAACCAAAAACACGAAATGTTGAATTGCATACGTGTCAATTTTCAAATGTCAATACAACATTCAACACGGACGCTATTACCAGGTGACAGGTTAACAGTGACGTCATCGTTAACCATTTCAGTAATGCCAACTTGACGCTGTATTTTGAGGAGAGGTTTAAAAATGCACTTTTTAATAATTTTTTAAAAACTCTGCGTTTAATATTATGAAATAAAACTTATATATTCAGAATCAGCGTTTCTTGGTCTATATGAATATATTTTTTTAAAGCCATAATATTTTTCACTGGAGTTCCTTATTGTCGCTGGATCAACTATCAAGGAATATATATTGTACCAGATATTTATTTATATTCTATTTTTGAAACGTGAAAAGTTTTTGTCTTGGTAAGTGAAGTTACAATCCGGGTTTTTTTAATTGTGCTATACAAATATTTGATCGAAACAAAGCAAAAGTCAATGGATTTATTTTGCGTACGACTGCACAGTTAAGTGTGACGTTCTATGCCTACCATCTTGGCACAAATTAACGCAGACATTTATTTTACGATAGCGTTGCGTTGGTATTTCGAATTGACAAATTCATTCATTACGTCGGCACTCCGAAAATAAAGTTGGAAAATCTGAATCTACGGTTGACAACGTCAGGTGACAGTGCTGCCAAAATGACGTAGGGACCGATGATCGGCGAACGTAGCCGTCAATATGGCGGGAAATGGAAATTGATTTTTCTAGGTTATTTATTGTTTATGTTCAATTGGGATTTAAAACATAGTACGTATTCGGCAACCAACTACTCCATACATGCACCTATTCCTCGATTTCACACACTTGCAAACAAATTCACCTCGAGGATCGACGTATTTAATACAAATTTACCATAATTTAAGAAATACCTGAATGATATTTTTATGTAGTATATTATGATATTTAGGGAGAATCACATAGCACATTGCATATATTTGTGTATTTTTATATTTATATACAATATAAAAACATGTTGCTGTTTTCTTTTTATGTACTGTGACATTTGAATTGATTTGTCAAGAATTGTTTTTTATATAAATTTTGTAAATAAACCGTACTATTTTATACCATCTGCAACTTTAAAAACTTTCTTTTGTATTGTAATGCATTATTTTTACAAAAAATTATCTTTATACCTACCATTCTTGTGATGTTTACTTTTCAAGTTCATCTTTTTTTCTTCAAATTTTGCAAATTCACTTTGTGGCACCATTTTATTAATGCAATAATTAAAAACACTTTGTTTTTACCACAATAAACTTAATTAAAAAGTCGACATGTTTCAAGAACGATATTCTCTTCAAACAGCTTGAAGAGAACATAAGTTTATTGTGGTAAAAACAAAGTGTTTTTAATTATTGCATTCATCTTTTTTATTTACAACTGTGTCTCTATATTTTAAACATATCATATAAAAGCCCATCGGGGCGTTGAAATATTAATAAATAAATAGATTATAAAATAAACAAACAAAAACTTTAAATAAATGATATAAGATTCGTTAGCGGAAATTTTAAATACTCAAAATCCAAAAATGAGTTAAAGATGTCATTTTTCTCGGTTTTATTTTCTCTTTGGATCTGCGTCGTAGAAATATTTCTAGGAAAATAATTAGGTACGTCATTTTACGACTTGCATTTTAAGAGGGTTTTTTTTTCTTAAGGCGAGGTATACGAGTACCCGCTCAAAAAGAAGAAGATTGAGAGATATGTGAATACGAATGTTAGAGAGAGCGCGCTAATATTAAAAACGATAAAAATTTAAGCGAAAATTGTGAAAATGTTTACTAAAACACTGTTTAATAAAATGTTTGAAATAGATCAAAAATCTCATGGGGAACATTTTAAGAAACACTGTGAATTTTTCATACATGTAACTTCTAAAATAAATGAAAAAAAGTTTTTTTAATAGCCGGAGCCTACTTTGCGATTTTTTTATCGAGGGGATATCATATAATTTGCATTTGGGCGTAGGGAGTTTAAGGAAAATACCTAATAGGTCGGAAGAAATGCGGGATGACGCGTCTTAAACATTAAAAATAAATTAAATACTGTTATTAAAGTATACTGAAAGATCTCTTCAATGTTATTTCATAAATCCCTCCAAACACGACGACTAATTTTTGATCAAATCCTATTGTTTAAAATTCTAAATAATGGTCTGCACTCACCAGAACTTACCAATTTAATAAATGTTCATATTCCGCAAGATCAACCCGACAATCCGATTTATTTTATTTACCCTCATGTAGAACAAATATTAGAAAAAAATCCCCAATTCTATTATCATTATTAATATGAGAGTATGGAATGTATCGGGAGTATCTCCCATCCTTTTCCTATATTCCTCTTCCTCTCCCCTTTCAATAATCCAAAATTAATTTTAAGATATTAAAACATCATTTCCAATGTACTTTAGCTTCTGTGATTAACTGAAACTTCTGTGACTTGACTTCAATTCACTTGTATATATATCTATTAGCACTGTATATTAATTTAAAGATCTTTGTTTCTTACAATTAAATAAATAATTTATCGATATGTAATTTTTCCACAGTTTTTACGATTAGTAAAAATATAAAATATAAAATATTATTAGTGCGCGTTTCAACGATATATCAAATGTTATCGAACATTCAAATTTCCGTAATCGATATAAATTATATGTGTACATTAGTAGATATGTACAACAAAAATTAAACAAATAGTACCTATTCAAAAAGTACAGTACCTATCTACTTACTTAGTATAATAAATAAAAAGGTAAGTTCCCTTTAAAAAAAACAAAAGCAAGTTTTTCTTTACATTACCTACACACAGGAAGCCCTGAAGAAAATAACTTCCTATAGGGCCTATGTCTTCTTAGGGGATGGTGTGTGAAGAGTATTTTTAAGAACATTAAGTAGAGGAAATTTTGGGACGGAATATGAGGGGTGGGTAGGAATCTGTTGATCAGTGTGTCTAGAAGTAACGGACATATGAATCCATCCATTCCACTGCGGTGTCGAGATAGTCCTGATATAAGTCAAAGGTATCCCTCAACCAGTCTCTCCTGATCCGCCCGTCGCGTCAGTGGGCAGAATCATCGCCGTTAAAGATCTAGAATCTAGACTAGTGTTTTTTTTAACATATTGAAAGAATCGCCCCCTTTACCACATTAATAATAATGTAAAATAATTATAAATAAATAATAAATAAATATAAATAAAGGTCTTTATTCCAGAATGTGGGGAGGTGAGTGCAATCCCACACATCCTATATAGTGTGTAAGTACATACATAAAACACATAGATATTTATAAAATACGGTAATAAGAAGAAAATAAAATAAAAATATAAGTAAAAAAATAAATAAAAAATCAGTCTGGGGTTATGGAAGCCAGTGTCTTCCTCCAATGTTCTCTCCAATGTTCTTCTAAGCTCGATCCTGAAGTCAAACGGGATTCTATTATGAGAATGTTTCTGGAGTGGTTTATCCTTCCCCTCAGTCCTGCAATCCAGAGCTTTAAATTCTGGAACTCGCCATTCTGTAAACATTGAGGAGGCACTGCGGTGCCTGGGGAGTTCAAACATCAGACGACATACATTATAAAATACATTATAAAAAAAAATAATAATCAATATTCATTATAAAATACATTATGAAAAAAAAAAATCAATATACATTATAAAATAATGTGTACTACAATGTGCATGCCGCTAAAACTCAGATACGAGTCCCGGTACGATTTCTATTTTTGAGAGTGATATTTCATGGTGGAATTCCATTATAATATATTATAATAAAACGAATAATAATATAATGACGACCTCCGTAGTCCAGTGGGTAAGACTCTTGACTCACAATCCGGAGGTCGCGGGTTCGAACCCGGCATGCGCAAATAAATTTTATTTGATTAATTTGTGTTATTTCACAATTAATTCATTTAAAATAATATATAGTATATTTGCGGCATGTTCCAGAGTGGAAGATACTATCAGTATCGCCCTGGTGTAAGACCACCATTCAGAATTGAAACGTTGCTTGAAAATGGCTTTAGCCGTGTTTGGTGACCAGATCTGAAAAGCCAGGTACTTCCCAACCTTCCTCTTCCCCACCTCCTTCCCCTCCCCACTACCTTCAGCCTCACAACATACCCCAATTGGGGATGTCATAGTCTCACTGGCTCCAGATGGGAGCAGTTGAGATTCTTGTGCGGTATTGACTGTAAAAAAAAAAAAAAAGAATATAAAACTTTATTCCACTTAATTTTATTGGACCGTAACCGGTTTCAGCTCGTCAAAGCCATCTGAACAAGATTCAGTCTGAAGACGGCTTTGACGAGCTGAAACCGGTTACGGTCCAATAAAATTAAGTGGAATAAAGTTTTATATTCGTTTTATTATAATATATCCCGGTACGATATTGGGAGTTATATGGTGTGGTAGCCCTCTATTCCCCATCCATGAAGAACCGTTTTCACCTGAAGATATAAGTTGGGTCCTCTAGAAATTTGCATAACAGTCCAGAACATTCGAGAGCATTCCACAACATTCCAGAACATCCCAGAATATTTTGGAATGGTCGGAAATAGTCTGAAACGTTCAGGAACATCCAAGATCATTGTGGAACATTCCAGAACGCTCTCGAATGTTGTGGCATGTTCTGGAACATTGTCAACCATTCGAAGCCTGGTTTGTATGGGTGGGGCTACCCCTTGGTAGGGGTGTATAAAGCAAGATCCGTCGTGGATTCGAACGTCAGTTTAATCTCATATCAACTCCCTGAGCGAAGCCGTGTACTCCAGCTAGTTTAATAATAAATAAATATTATTTAGAGAAGTTAACTGTCGGGTCACCGCATAAAAAAATAAAACTTAACTGTAAGTTGATGTAAATTCACCATAACCTCAAAAATTAGATGTGTACAGCTGTGCTGCTTTCACACATTACCCAACACTAACACATCAGTAAATAAACCACAACATATTGATTTACATATACATGAATTAAGCCAATGATGCCTTCTGCCAAATGTGTTCCCAATCTCCCATTTATTTTCTCCTCGCGATATTCCCAATAAACGTTGTTCCCATCTCGCCTCAGACCTAAATAATAATCTATTTCCACCGTTGCTGATGATGATGACTTACTGCTACATTTTACCATTTACCCGACCATCGCAGCGGCCCCAGTCCTGTTTATATTCTTGTCAATACTGCCCGAATATATATTTATTGAATTAATTACCGCTTTACAACGCGTGACGTACGACGTAAGAGGGATTGGTCTAATCCCGAAGGCCATATTCTCGAATACCCTAATCTTAAATTATTATTAGTAATCTATTGAATTATTATATTAATTACCGTTTTGCGACGTGTGACGGGTGTCGTACGCGGGTTTGGTCTAGATTCCAAAGGCAAAAATCTAAACATCGGCATCGGCAGGACGAATATATATATATATATTTTTTAATTTATTTATCTATATAAAGTACTAGCTGATACCCGACATGCGTTGCTATGCTATTTAATAAAGAAATTGTTTCTCCCTGCGTGTCCTTTCCCATTCGTCCCGTTCCCCTTCCGCCTCCCCTTCCTCTACCGCGTCCCCCTCTCCTCTCGCGTTCCCACTCCGCCTCCTCCACCTTCCCTCTCCTCCCTCTTCCCAATTCAAAAACTCGGAAAGAAATTAATGTGTATGAGGGGTGGGTAGGAATCTGGGGGTCAACGTGTCCAGGACTGACGGACGTATGAATCCATCCCTCTAACCGCGGTGCAAGGCGATGGTTCCAGAGATTCCTGCTGGAAAGGATTAAAGACGTCCCTCAACCAGTCTCTCTCGATCCTGCCGACTACACGGCAGGTGGACAGATGCATCGACCGCCAAACAAAAACAAACCTTTGCTAAGTCATCAAACGTAGCGAACCCCTTGGGGTGACCTATGGCAGAGGTGTTGGTTATCCAATAAATGGTTCCTGGGGCAGCGGTACCCATACCCGCCTCGCAAATAACTGTCTAATCAGTTGAACAGTTGCCCTGAATATTTTCCCTCTGGAATTGAAAGTACTCGGTACATCTTTATTTCTTTATGTGTTATATATTATATATATGTCTTTATTTCTATATATAAAAAAATCTCGCGTTACGATGTTTGTTCGAGATAAACTCCGAAACTTCTTAACCGGTTTCGATGAAATTTGGCTTAGTGTGTTTAAATTGGTTCAACTTAAAAGATAGGATGGTTTTTATCTCGATTATTGACCTCAATATTTATTATTGCGAATTAAATGTTCAAATGTTTGTCATAGGTGAATGCTTTGTAATTATTTGTAAGTTTCTAATTTATGGCGGTATGAGTTTATTTATCGACACGATGGCGTAGTGTTTCGCGAGTCCGGGTCAGCTAATTAATTTATACATTTTAAAATGTAAGTATACCTACTTGAATATACTTTAGAAAGGGTTGTAAAAATTGATATTTGTTGTCCTTCTGGGTGTAGGGCGCCCTTTAAATATGGCCAAAATGTTACCTCTTTTGCTATAATCTACTTATTGTTATTTTGTACAGATAAAGCATTTTCAGAGGGTTTATTCATTCACTGCCCTTTAGGCAAAGTGAAAAGTCAGCTAAACCATTATTCAGTGAATTAAGGTAGGAACGTAGGAACCACCCCTTTGAAAATAAGGTATGCAAATTGCAGCCTTGTATTATTAGAGGCGTATTGTTAAGTTCCCGCTTAAGTACTTAATTTTAAAGGGCACCCTTATATTTGCACACCTGTATATTGAGAATATTCATTTTGACAACATTGAAAATGTTTATATAGTTTATAAACTCGTATATCAGTTCCTATAAATTACTGTACTACCATATAACTATTAATTACATATTCCTGTACAAAACATCAATTATCTGCTGGATAAAATGCCTAAGGGTCGACCGAGACAGGTTTTTCGTTCTTGGCCGAGACCGAGACCGAGACCGAGACCGAGTAAATTGAGAAAAAAATGAAAATGCTCTATTTTTTCTTAGTACAGCAACAATAAAACATTATACCTACTTAGTAAACACATTAAATCGAAATAACACACCCTAACAAACCCTAGCCGACCAATCACAATCGACAGCTCTCTCACGCACTGACACTAAGTGACGAATGTGGACGCGCGCGGTAGATTTGAACCCCATTATCCTATACCGTATCTACTTACAACAGTCTCGGTTATGGCCGAGAATCTCGGTGATTTTTCGCCGAGAACCGAGACAGAGTTCTCGGTAGAATTTGTAGCCGAGAATGCCGAGGCCGAGACCGAGACCGAGATCTCGGTCGACCCTTAAAAATGTCCCTTAAAACTTTCAGAAAGAAGAAGGAACACAGATTTAATACTATTACATAAAATACTGCATTACAAAGGTAGTTACTGGGTACGAAGGGTAGAGGATACGTGTCATCGTGTATCATGTATCAGGTATGTTACAAGTATCCTCTTCATTTCAATGTCTAATTTTGACAAAGAGAAAGATAGGTCGACAGTGAAAGAGACTTTCTTCGACGGATTTCGGAAGTCAGCAACCATCGAGACTATTGTCGTTTTGTCTCATCTGTCTGAACAGTTCCATATTCAGACTTCAATTAAAAAATATATTTCTAAGAAAAAGCTCGATAATTATAACCTACCCAAAATCTTTACGACCTTTATCCCAAGAACCTTTATCAAGTCCCCAACAATCATAATACTAGACTACATGCTCCATTTAACATAGTTTCTTCTCGCACTAATTTTATGTTTAACTCTTGTCTTCAGAGATTGCATCGTGTGGGGAATGAAACTTGTTCTGTTGACATATTTTTTTTTTTATACAAACATGGCTTCTTTTAAAAAACGTATGTGTATGCAGATGCAAAATCCTTAAATGTTCCAGATTGTTAACAGTAACAAATTTAATACCCACTGCTCTGTAACTACTTTCATAGTACCTACTTACTTATTTATATTTGTAATTGCTGTGTACCCTTTATTTTTTATTTTATTTTATTTTTTTCATAATAATAACAAACTTACATAAAAATTCTTAAATGTTTCAAATTGTTAACAGCAAAAAATTTTATACACACTGCTCTGTAACTACTTTCATATTACTTAATTCCTTCTTTATAAATGTAATTGCTGTGTACCTTTTATTTTTTCTTTTCGTAATAATAACCATTAATAACAAACTTACGTACATTTATAATAGCACAAAAAAATATTAAATTAGAAGAAATTAGCTATTTTTATATTAACCGCAAAAAAAATGTTTTACACCTCTGCCAACCGGTTAGCTTTGAGTATGTTTGTAATCATGTTTTGTGTAATATTGTGACAATAATTTCTGAAACTACTGTAGCCTGAGCCCAAATACGAATATGCTGGTTGTACTCCTTTGTTAACAAATTACTTATCGAATACTCATACCTACTTGTGTTGTGCCAACTTATGTCTGTCATGCTTTGTTTATTGTTTTATGTACTATAGACTTGTTATGATGCTACATACTTGTTATAATGCTCTTGTACAATTTACATAAAATATGGGATGTGCAAGGTGCCTTTATGAGTGGAAAGGGATGCATGTACCAGATTTTCTCCTTGCGTATGCTTACTGAGAAGTTTCTGGCGAAAAACCAGAAACTTTTCTGCGCCTTTGTAGATCTACAAAAAGCATTCGACCGAGTCGACAGGAAAAAGCTATGGAAGGTTTTTTCCAAGTATGGAGTGAATACAAATCTCATACAGGCAATTGCGTCTCTGTACGAGGGAAGCGTTGCGTGTGTTAGGGTGAACGGTGGTTTTACGGGGTGGTTTGACATCACAAAAGGTGTCAAGCAAGGCTGCGTAATGTCACCATGGTTATTCAATCTATACATGGATAATTGTATGCAAGAATTGAAAGAGGTGGGATTGGGCGCGAAATTGAGTAATCTGAAAGTATGTTGCCTGTTGTATGCTGATGATGCGGTGCTGATTTCTAACACTATGGAAGATCTACAGTCTCTCGTATCTAGGATGAACGAAGTATGTATGAAGAATGAGCTAATGAGGAATGTAAGTAAGTCTAAAGTCATGGTGTTTGAAAGGGAGAGTACGAAAAGAGTATGCAACATAGTTGTGAATGATGAATACTTGGAGCAGGTGGATGAGTTTGTGTATCTGGGTAGTATGTTTACGAGAGATGGGAAGGCTGAAAGAGATATTGAAAGAAGGGTGAATGCCGGTAACTCCATTAATGGTGGACTGCCGTTGGCGCTAATAAAAAACTGTCAAAAAAAGCGAAGCTAGCAGTCCACAATGGAGTCCTGGTACCTACCCCGATGTATGGCAGTGAGGCATGGAACTGGCAGAGGAAGGATGAAAGTAAACTGAATGGTGTTGAAATGAGATCCCTGAGACGTATGTGTGGTAAAACAATGTATGATCGTGTGAGAAATGTGGATATCCGCAAAGAATGTGAGGCTGATGTAAGCATAATGAGTAAGATTAAGAAAGGGACCCTCAGATGGTTTGGGCATGTAGAGCGAATGAACGAAGGAAGTAGTGTAAGAAGAATATACGACGCGAATGTGAATGGTAGAAGAAGTCGGGGACGCCCGAGGAAGACATGGCACGATCAAGTGAATCAGATACTTGAGTCGGGTCATGTCAAAAGTCAGAATAATAGAAGAGAATGTATGAGACGATCTATGAATGTGAGTGAGGCAAAGAGTGTGTGCCAAGACCGAATTGTTTGGCGGTCCGTCCTCTCTGCCTACCCCTGCGGGGAAACGGCGTGATGGTTAGTTAATTAGTTAGTTAGTTACAATTTACCTTACGTGTAAAAGCCATCAAGGCGTAAACAAATAAATAAATAAATAAGATCTCAAGAACATTGTGCAATAAATGATACGAAAAGTAGAAGTAAATTGGCAATATGTTCCAATGGTTAAAACAAGGTCGTGAAACCAACAAAATCCCGTATCCCGGGATTAAGACAAGCACAGCACCGGTCAAAAAAGTTCAACTTTGTCAATATATTAAAAGCTCTTCTCACCAATTATATTATTCAGACAGGAGAGATCATAAGCAGAATAAAATTTCATAATTGGACATTTCAGTTCCCTTTCAATTTTTTTTTCATTAAAGTTATGACTTTGCCAAAACATTAAAATAAAATAATATTTCACAAATTAAAGTATTTTGGCAGATGCAAAAAAAGGTAGTCTTCTTTTTGTTTGACAGTGTGTCCACTTTAGAGATGTCTAACTAAATGTTTTTGCCAAAAGAACATTGATAGGTAAAACTGTTTTTGTCGCTTTAAAACACGAAAAACCATTTTCCCAACACAAATAACTCGCATTTCTGTCAATCAATTTGAGAATTTTGAAATTATTTGGAGTAAAAAATTTAAATGAAATTTCGTTCTCCGGTGTCCTTTTAGAGTGACCGGACAACTCGGAATCATGCAACTTCAACACCTTCTTTGAAAAATCATTAAAAGGTTATGGTTAGGATTTCATAAGTTTTTAAGTTCTTTTCAAAAGGGTTGTCAAAATTGCATGATTCTGTGTTGTCACGGAACCCTTTTATGATGTTTTATTTTTCATTTAACAATGGCTGGATGATAATTTGCTCACGATAATTTCAACTAAAACAAAGTACCTAACATTCAGTACAAACAATCCAAGTCAACCCTCAAGTAATCATGTACTAAAAATACATTCTTGTAGTGATATATCCAGCTGACTATGCAATCCATTGGAACGAGTAGATTCCATTAGATACTTAGGTGTAATAATTGACAATAAACTTCGATGGGAAGATCATGTAATTATTGTCACAAGCCGTATACGGAAACTGGCATATATCTTCAGATCAATGCGCAATATACTAAAAAAATACACTGAGAACAGTATACTTTTCCCTATTTCCCTATCAATTTTATCGTACGGTATAATTGTTTGGGGAGGATGCTCTAAAACTGTATTAGATCCATTAATAAAAGCCCAAAAATTGATAATACGGACTATTTACAAAGTACATTATATACACCCCACGAAAGGCCTATTTAAAGACTTCGAAGTTCTTAATATAAAATCCATATATGTAAAAAATATTACCTCTTATTTTAAATTCAAATTTTAAAAAAAATATATTATAGATTCAAAAAATAACACAAGATATTCCAACCTATCCAATTATATTATTCCAACAACTAAAACTTCAATGGCACAGTCCCAGTTTAACTTTCTTGCACTTAAAATTTTTAATAACTTATCAATTGAAATAAAAAAGTCTAAAGCCAAATATCTCACTTTCAGAAAGGCGCTTGCTGACCTTCTGATGAGCGACTATGACGGTGTTAACTTGTTTCACATACTCAGATAGTGATATAAATTTTCAACATCATTACATACTAGTAACATATGTTTACAGGTTTATTTTATTTAGATGTTTATTTTACGAACTTCTTTTTCTCTTTTCTATTTTTTTATTATAACTTTACCAATTTTACCATGTGCTTACACTAGACTTAAAGTAACTATCCTTAATTGATCACCTTGAAAGAGGCAGCCGCCTAGTATGGTGATTTAATAAATCTAATCTACGTAAATGTCTAATATATGTAACATATAAATAAAAATAAATTAATTTTTTTTTCTTCAAAACCAAACAAAAAAAAAATTCTTTCACATGTCATCACTGGTCACTCGGCTGAGTAGCCGTTCAACCCTTCAACCCTTCAACCCACCCTAACTGTCCAATGCGTACTGATTTTTTCTGATGTAAGTTTAAAAAAAACTAAAATTTGGTCTCCGGTGATGTCACCGCAGACCAAAATTTCATTACAATTTTTTACTCCAAATAATGTCAGGAATCACTAGTTAAAGTAAGTCAAGAACGTCCCTTAACACTCGTATATTTTATTTTATATAAAATATTTTTTAACGTTGCAATGTTATATTATGTACAGGATCTTGTTATTTGCTTTGGTATTTATACTACAAGTTATATTATGTAATAATCGAAAAGCGTTAACGGTATACATAAATAATTGAATATCACCTCGAATTAATACGAGTACATAGGTAAAAATCGCTTGGCAAACGGAGTCTAGAAATAATTTTGGCACTAAAGTGGTTTTTTTTAAATTTATTTTATCAATAATTTCATAAGAAAGAAAAATGTTAATCTAGGGAAACTGTCACGGATAATCTTAGCGGTAAAATTATATATTTGTAAGTTGCTCCTTACATGCGTTCATACATTTCTAATGAAAAATCATTTTTATAAGTACTTTAAGCCTATATATTTTTTTAAAGTAACCAACAATTTTATTTTAATTCTACTGTTTTATTTATCTAAATCTTATTTTTTGATATTTATAGTTAGAGTTAATAGAAATAGTAATTTCACGAAGCTGTCTCTGAATAATTATTAAATCTTATTAAATTTTTTGTCTGGCGTTTGATAATATCAGTGAAAATTCGGCCATTTTTTCCAATCTGACATTTATTGCATTTCCCGCGCCCGGCTTATTGCCGCAGTGTTGCCAGCCCACGCGAAAAACCAAAGCCAAATATAAACATAGAGCGGAAACCTAGCTAGGTAGGTACCTCTATATAGTTTATTATGAACGCGTACGATTCTTGCAAAATTGATATTATGATGTAGTTTTCTGCCAACGATAGGACGCCATTGAGTGAATGTTGTTCAATAAGTTATCTAAATTGAAAGAGATAAATTATAATACGTGGCGGTTTTGACTTTAGATTTTCAGGGCCGCATTTGCTTGCACAAAGGAAGCTATAACGGATTCTCTTTTGAATTAATTGATTACCATTTCGCCATTTCTCGGCATACAATCTTATTCTGACTCTTGACATGTCCTGATTCAAGTATTTGATAAATTTGTTACCTTGGTAGTGCCATGTCTTCCTTACTTCCTTGGCCATCCCCAAACCTCACGTCATACAGGGTGGCCCAAAAGACAACATTATCTATTAGAGGTATGATAGGCGTTGGCCTGTCATCAAATTTTGTAATCTTAGAGAAGTAAATATATAATACACGAAAAATAAAAGTGGTGTTTACTAAGATATTGTTTTATTTTAAATTGGCTGACCCGACAGACGTCCTGTCTTAGCTATGAATATTCAATTCGAACTGGAATAAGTAATAATAAATAAAATAAAATTCAAAAACATATTGTTTATTGTAATGCATTTGATACAATAAGGAACTCCAGTGAAAAATATTATGGCTTTAAAAAAATATGTTCATATAGACCAAGAAACGCTGATTCTGAATATATAAGTTTTATTTCATAATATTAAATGCAGAGTTTTTAATAAATTATTAAAAAGTGCATTTTTAAACCTCTTCGGAAAACACAGCGTTAAGTTGGCATTACTGAAATGGTTAACCGTGACGTCACAGTTAACCTGTCACCTGTGTATTGTATTGACATTTGAAATGACTTGAAGTGCACACGTACCTATGCAATTCAACATTTCGTGTTTTTGGTTTATTTTCATACTGTTTATAGAGATTTAGATAAATAATAGTTATTGTGTTTATTGAAACATAATTTAGGCCCTCAACAATTTACGAAAAGGGCTATATTTGCGGACAATCTGCAATAAATGTTGTCTATTTGAGGTTAAAGTCGTGTCATATTTTGATGTTTGTTTTTATGTATTTTCAAATTGTTTTTAGTATAGGGCTTTTTATACAAGTTGTTACACACTCGTCATGATCAGTGTATTATAAATACCAGTGTTTCTGTATGTATTATACATAAAACAATGTACCTACAAAGTAACACCTGACACAAAACACGATGTCACATGTATTTGCAATGAAAGAGATGATTTATTGTTTTTATATTGCACTTTGATTAAATACAATAACAGTAGCGGTGAAATGTGGACATTTTACCAATGTTTTTCTATATTAAAAGCAGTTAATCTTGAATAAAAAACACACCTCACACCTAAAAGTCATTATCCGCCATGATTATTCTGGTTTCTTCACAGTGTTGCCAACAGTTAGAAGTGAAATTTCCCTAGAATTTCACATTTACGCAATTACCTACGTAGCCACCTGATTGTGTAACACTAATCCTTTTATATGTTAATTAATATGATAATTAATTGGAAAGATATCGGAACTTGGTAAATATACTAATAATACCGTGATTTTCCAAATAAAACACTTTTTGCTACGTGAAGTAATAATTTAAAAGTACGAATACACTCACCACTGAATTAGAAACTAAATTCCAAATTAAAAAAAAAAACACTTTGCAAAATAAAAATCATAAGCAACCCGCCGCTCATTTGTACCAAGCGTGGTATTTTGAAGACCCCCCCCCCCCCCCCCCGAACGTGTCACGTAGTATGGGTACGTTCCCTAATATCATTTTGAGTTGTCAGTGTTAAAAATAACATGGCATGTAAGTACATGAAAAATAATTAAGATTCATAGGAATTCCAAAAAATATATAAATAATACCAGTAATACTGTCATATGTAATAAAATTTTTGCCAGAGTTCGAAATTTCCCTAGATTTTGTCCTGATTTCCCTTATCGCTAAAAAATATTTTTCTCCCCTAGATCTAGGGAAATTTCCCTCGACATAACATCACTGATTCAAAATGACAACTTAAAAAGTAAAAAAATTAGACCACCATAGATACGGTGCGTTTCTGGGAGTCTTTAAAAATTAAAACTTTGACAATTATTTTAACTATTAAAACTAACTATAAAAATAAAAATAAAAATGCAGTTATTTAAGTTTGAAGGTCTTTATTCATTAAAAAAAATAAAAAAATTGGACTGGAGTTCTCTATTGTTTCACCCTTCGTGTCCATTCCCATTCGTCCCGTTCCCCTTCCGCCTCCCCTTCCTCTCCCGTGTTCCCTTCCCTACTCGCGTTCCCACTCCACCTTCCCTCTCCCTACTCTTCTCGCTCGCTTCCCCCGTCTCTTGAACCCCCCTCCCGGGTTTCCCTCCCCCCTCCCGGGTTCCCGGGTATTTAAGGAAAATACGTAATAAGTCGATAGAAATTTATTATTTATTTATTTATTAACGGACTTACGTCCAATTTACAACAAAATGTCACGAAATATGGAAATGAACATTGTAAGGATAAAGAATGGTACATGAAAGCAAAGACAAACAGAGAAAATAGAAGTGTCAAGTCAAGTAAATATAAAATATCTTCATTTGTTTAAAGAGCGTCAGAAATCATGTATACTTATACCTTATTATTTTTAATTGTTAAACTAAAGTTTTTTTAAGACAAGATTTTTATGCGTAGCACAAAGGGTAACAATTATTATAAGCAATAATTATCAGCCTGAAACACTCATCCACATTGAAAAATCTTATTTGTGCTACGCTTATACCATTTAGGTCTTGAGGTGAGTTGACCATTCTACATATTCCTGACAGTGGTGAATTATAACCATAATTAGTCGATTGAGGAAGAGCAGGTCTTTATTTCTGAGTCTACGAGAAGGTATATATTGAGCGTGATGAGTTGTAGTAATGTAGGTGAATCGATTTAACAGTTAATAATTTTGAAGAAACAAATGAAATCATATTTTTTCCGACGGTCTTCTAAAGGAGAAAGGTTTACAGTTTGTTCAATTTCAGCATACTAGTAATTGCCTCGCTCTAATACTAGCCTCCTAGCAATCTCTTTTAGGAACCGATGTTGATCGGACTCAATATGACGAATATGGACTGCATAAAAGGAGACCATATAACACAAGCATATTCAAGATGGGGGCGAACCAAGGAGCAGTAAAGAGTTCTTAGGGTATTTATGTTTTTGAAGTAAGAAGTGATTCTAGTGATGAAACCAAGTAGTTTGAGATATTTATTAACAATCACATTTATAGGTTCCCGAAAAGAAAGCTTGCTTTCAAGAGAGACACCAAGAAAAGCGGGAATCCGGGTCTTAACTAATTTTTTTATATATTTTTTTCATCACTTTTAATAACTTTTCAAAGGAGGTTCTGAGTTGATTTCATTTCGAGTTGTCCGGTCGCCGTTTCCATATGTAGTTTAGTGTTTTGGGGTTAAACCATTATTTATGTATTTCACATACATAGTGTGAATCCGGCACTGCCAACACGTAACGTAGACAATCTCCAAACAATAACAAAGCAAGACCCCTGCATTGCACGTCGCTAGCATCCCGTCAGACATGTGTATATTTACACTCTATACAACTTTACTGTTAGTATCGTCTCGTGACAGAAAGGGCAATACTAGCGATACGGTGGTAACCTCGCCGTGCGGTGAGATCCGCTACTTGGCAACCACACCGCGCGGTTGTCCTTCCTAACTAATTTTAGCCACGCGGACATGCAAGCGATTATAAAAATCTATACATGGCAACACCGAAATAAGCGCAACGTCACGCGGCCGCATGTAAACACATTGCTGAATTAGACTTGTTTTTTTTTAACAGCTCCACACGGGAGGCCCTTAGTAAAATAATTTCCTTAAAGGGCTGTGTCATCTTTGGGGATGCTAAACTTCTTTATCATGGGTATATCTATAGGATTTAGCCTGCAAAAAAATGAGATAAAATGAAATCTTACAGCATTGGAAGCTTTGATTATGAGCTCACTTTTCAAGGCTCCTATTGGTTGAGATTGTGTGGGTGAAGGTTTCACTTCTACCGCGTGTGAACACTGTGAACAGCACTCGATTTTTGTTTTATTTTACATTAGCTCCACACAGGAGGCCCTGAGGAATTTGGGGTTGCTGTGCGTAGAGTTTTTTTAAGGAAAGTAACGAGAGAAAGATTTTGGAAGGAAAAAGTTATGAGGGGGGGAGGAATCTTACACGTATATATTTTTACATTAATTCCACACAGGAGGCTCCGAATAAAATAATTTCCCTCAGGGACCATGTCATCTCATCTAAGGATGCTGTGTAGAGGGTCTTTCAAAGGAAAGGATGTACAAGAAAAGGTTTTGAGGAGTAGGTATCTGAGGATCAGTGTGACCAAGATTGATGGACGTATGAATCCATCCCTTCCACTGGAATGAAAGGAGCGACAGAGTTGTACTGGAAAGGCGATCTACCTCTCCCTCAAGTAGCTGAACGGACGCATCCGCGGTCAATACCTAGATAAACCTCACCCAGTGAACCCGGGCACCGGTCACCAAAGGTATCACTTGGAGTGACCAATGGCAGAGGTGCTAGTTATCCAATAAATGGTTCCCGGAGCGGCGGTTGTTTCTCCGCAGGGGTAGTCTGAAAGGGTGGAAAACCATACACCCTTACTATCATAGTGAGATATATGTTTCACAAGTACGCCCCACGGTTGAATTTGGCAGCCATCTCTGGTCTGGAGCTCCAAAATACCTGAAAAATACCCTCGACTCTGTGCAGAAACGGGCGGTCCGTTTGATAGATTCTCCCATCTTAACAGACGGATTGCAATCTTTAGAGCACAGGCGTCGGGTGGGAATGCTATCCTTGTTCTACCGGTATTACAATGGAAGATGCTCCGAGGAACTAGCATCATTGATCCCTTCGGCACCGGTGCATAGTCGGGAAACACGCCAAACGCGTGCCCAATATTTGTACACGGTTGACATTTGTCACATGAGAACGGGTCGTTTCTTCGACTCGTTCTTGTGTTCAACAGCTCGGCTGTGGAATGATTTGCCGGCCTCTGTGTTTCCTCCTTCCTACAACATGGGTCTCTTAAAGACCAATGTTCATTCCTTCCTCTCCTCAAAAAGACCCTCCACACAGCATCGCAGATGACATAGGCCCTGAGGGAAATTATTTGCCTCAGGGCCTCCTGTGTGGAGTTAATGTAAAAAAAATGATTTAAACGGTATTGGAAAGAGACAACAACACGCCATACATTCCAATCTAAAAGATAACCACAAAATAATTCAAATTTACACCTTTATGAAACCAAAGTATCCGACCGCAATCTGAAAAATAAAAATTTGTGATTTTATTAAGAATTATTTTTACACGAAACGACAAAAAAAAACGACGAGACGATAAATTTTATAATTCATTTGTGTAATAAAATATGTGTTTGCTTTATTTTTTTTCGTTACTAGTAATTTTAGTTAAATAAAAAGGAAGGCGAGCCCTTTTTTAAACTTTTTAAAGTTTGCTTTCAAAATATTCTTATTTAAGAGCGTTTAACCAGCCAGCGGACGAAAATCCACATTTCGTCGAAAGTTGTTCTTACGATCGTGCAGGGCAGTTACAATGAGAAAGATTAATTATTCTCCGTACCAGCTTTTAAAAATTATAACTCAATATCGAATTTATTTCAATTCAAATTAGCTTTAATTTATACTTTCATCCAAAAATGCTGAAAGGCGTGATGATAAAACTATTAAAATAATGTACTTTTTGTAGTTATTTTTTAATTACAAGTATTAATCATTTTTTTAAATGTCTAAATTTAATAAAAATGTAAAAAAATCTCAAATATATTAGTTTTTAAGTGCGCAAATAAATACACAAATGGACCATTTTTCGTCAAGAAACACATGTACGTACATATTTTTTAATGATTTTATTGAAACTAAAATTAAAATTCTAAAACATGCGTTTGCTAGATAATGTATTGATTTATTTTACTGCATAATTATATTATTTGAAATGGGTGTGGTAATACAAAATCTTTTTTGAAAATTTAACAAATCTGCCAACGACCTATGGAATAACCTTATTATACTAAAAATTTAAAAAAATTCTCAAAATTAATTACTAGATAAAAGAACAATCTTTCGAAATCCATTTATAATTTTTTGTGGAAAAGAGTCAATACGTCTAAAATCTGACTTGAAAATGACACATTTCTGGTTTTCTCTAGTAATGCCCTCGTTATTTCTAATAATATAAATTGAAAGAGTATTTTATCACCATTTGAAAACAGTTTTCAGTTTTCGGATATGTTTGCAATTATTCCATTTATTTGGATTTTATTGCAAAGCTGAAATATTTTTACCTTCTAACAAAATAGGCCCGTTTTGAAAGATTAAACCGTCTGAAATAAGCCTTTCGTTCTCATCATGTTATTAATTATATTTAGCTGGAACATTTCTATTTCAGATTTGAGTGATTGATGAACCATTTAACGACTAGCTTCCTTTAAAGTTAGGATTTTATTGCATCATGCCACATCATAGAAGCAGACACAAGAAAACGTACAGAACGTTATAATATATTATTCAGGGTCGTCTAGAAATAATAATAAACATGGTAGAAAAAATAATTACACGAGAATTGAAAAGACAAGTTAGTTGATTTATATATTGCAAAGTTTAAAATTCGTGGAAACTTAAAGTTTACAGTGGACTTTCGATTTATGGGGTTCGACTTAACCGGGAGGTATAAGATTTAAAAAGGGGTTTATTTTTTTCCCAGACACCTTCGATTATCTGGGGTTTGAAACTTTGCTCACAAAAAAACGAGTGTGCTTTAGACCACACGACTGAAGTAAAACTTCACTAACTTATATCTCCCTCTCAACTTCCGTTCGTCTCGCCCGACCGTTCGCCTCATCCCATCACACTTTTCATAACGCTCTCGTCACGCATTCACCAACTTACTCCCCAAGTCAAGCGTGCGTAAAGGCCCAACCGTTCGCCTCGCCTGATCACACTTTTCGTAACGCTCTCGTCACGCATTCACCAGCTTACTCCCCAAGTCAAGCGTGCGTACAGAAGTTTTACTTTAATAAATTAATAAATAAATGGCAAATACAGATATCAATGCACTAAAATTATGGTTTGATAAAAACCTATTGACTTTAAATTCTAAAAAAACCTATTATTTGCCATTTTTCATTAAAAAACAAGAAACACCTAAAGAAATAAACTTAATAATCCACTCTGTGACAAATACAGAAAACCACAAATGTAATATATCATGTTCAAAAATAGAAAGCAAAACTGATATTAAGTACCTGGGCATAACAATAGACCAGCGTTTAAATGGTCTCCACACATAAATATTCTGAACAACAGAATAAGGAAACTAACATATATATTTAGATGTTTAAGAGATATTTTAAACGAAAAATTACTTAGAACCACATACTTCGCTTTCTGTCAATCAATTATACAATACGGCATTATAGGATGGGGCGGTACATATACAAATCAAACACAAACAATTTACATATCACAAAAACTAATAATAAAAACAATTTAAAAAAAACCCTACTCATATTCGTCAGAACTTTTATTCAAACAATTTAAAGTCAGAAAATTAAGTGCATTATGCTTTTATCATGCAACATTACAAATTTATAAAGATAATATTAAAAATCAAGTTGCACCATTTAAAAATAACAGAAGTCTTAGACAAACATCAATACTTCCCACTCCAAAATGTAAAAAAAAAATTGGACAATTGAGTCATAAATATCTCGGAGCAAAATTTTTTAATTCATTACCAGAAAAAATTAGAAACATGAATACCAATATAAAAAATTTTAAAACTCACCTTAAAAATTATACTGAAAACTTCGTTTAAATGGTAATTTAAATGTGATATAAATAAACTGAATGATATAAAAAAAAGCAATACAATAACACCCCCCATACACACAAGCCTTGCTTAATTATGGGGGTACATCAAATATTTCTACTATGTAATTAAATACTGTATAAAATTTATTTGTAATTTATGTACCTTCTATTACTAATAAAAAAATAATAATAATAAAATAAAAAATAATACGGAAGCTTTTCAAGGAAAAAAGTTAATACAGGTGATTTTTAAAATAATGCAAATTTGACAAACGAGACATTTGATTTTAATTCTTAGCTTTCCAATTTTATTTTCTTTCTTTCCTTTAATTTTCTTTTCTTTGATTGAAATTTTTGAATGGTAAAAGAAGTCCGGGTAGCCTATTTCCAAAACCTATACCGGTTCAATCGCTTTACATTTTCGATATCAAAGTTTAAATATTTTAGAAATAACCACGGACATATGAATAAATTATTAATTTCTAATAAACACATTGGAAAGATTATTTTATCTAGATTTTAGAACAATTTTTGTTTTTGCAAAGTGATAAAAAATTATCAATATAGAGGTGTATTTACAATATTTGGGAATAATATTAAAATTGAAATATTTAGAAATAAAATTATTAATTTCTAATATTCATTTCTAATATTTTATCTAGATTTTAGAACAATTTTTGTTTTTGTAATGTGATAAAAAATAACCAATATAGAGGTATATTTAAAATGTAAATTGTATGAATGTGGGTGAAGCAAAGAGTGTACGCCTAGACCAATTTAGCGTGTTAGGTCCACTGAGGAAAACAATTACCCTGGGGGGCTTTGTCATCTTTGGGGATGTCACGTGTAGGATTTTTTGGGAAAGGAATGAGTGTTCTGGGAAGGAAAAAGGTTTGAGGGGTGGGTTGGAATATGGGGTCAATGGGTCCAGGAGTGACTGGCGTATTAATCCATCGAGTCGTTATTAATCATGGGTCGAGTGAATCCGGCTGGAGTGGTAAAAAGGTCTCACTCAACCACTCTCTCCCGATCCGGCCTGCCAAGCAGCTTGTGCTTTTGCCAAGATTGTGCCAAGACCTAGACAAACGTCACCCGATAACTCAGTCGCCCCAGGCAACAAACGGTCACTGTTCAATTGCATCTCACTTGTCTAGAATTAGAGTTTTAGATGATCCGGTCTGCCAGTGCGGTGTGGAAGAGGAAACCCTCGACCACGTTTTCTTTAACTGTAAAAACCATTCATCTTTCAAGAACATATACCGCCGGCTTATTAAAATCACACGCCAGTCCCCCCTTAACATTTCATACCTTTTATCTCTTAACAATTCTCGTGTTCATACAGCTTTATGTAAGTTTATTAACCTGAATGAATTCAATATTTAATTTGTTTTAGTGATCTAAATGAGTCCAATATTTAATTTGTTTTATTATTTTCCCAATAGATTAACTGAATTTTTTTATCCACTTTAACAATTACCGGCACAATAATAATAATAACGTAGTATTTATATAGCGCAGTTTTGTGATGTTTTACTTCAAGTGCGCTTAAAAACAGCACTCTTTTCAGGGTGAATTGCCTAAAACCAAAAAAAAAAAAAAAACGAAACGAATCACTTAGGATGACCTATGGCAGAGTTGTTGGCGATCCAATAAATGGTTCCAGAGGCGGCAGTTGAATTGAAATAAATATATTTTTTAAATAAGTTAAGAGACCATACTATTTAGCCTCAAAACGTCCGTACCTCAGAAAAATAGTTTTGGAAAATATTATTATTAAAAAATTTCAAATAGGGGAAAAGGCAATTAAACTTGTTTTCACATTTACCTAAAGGCTCGATGACACAGGGCGAGTTTACAAGCTACTATCTACTAAGTATAAAAGCGGATAAATCGGCGAGGGAGATTGTCATGATGACACACAAAACTGTCAACTCGCTCAGTAGCGTAGGAAACTGTGTCGCTGCTAGCGCCAGTAACAACAATAACGCCTGCGTGAACTAATTCTGTGATGTTTCACAGTTGAAATCAGCTGTTTATTGGCAGCCATCTTGAAAAACATAAATAAACCAAGCACGAGCAAGCGTGTGGCGAGTAAAGTTGACGACCTTTCAACTTTTTTCGTAGATTGTCAACAATCTGCTAGTTAGAAAGTAACACGATGACACTGAGCGAGTTTACTAACAGATAGTGAATTTCCCAGATAATAGCTTGTAAACTCGCTCTGATGCTTTAATGATTTATTTACTAAACTTTCTTTATTTTCGGAGACATTTAAGAGAACAAAAATCTTTAAATTCAAATGCATCTATGAAAAGGTACTAAGTTTACACATTATGTTATTTATAATTTATGTTTGTTTAACCTCTTTCTTAGTAAATCGAGAGTCCACTGTAATTATTTTATTTATATAAATTACTCAGTCTCCAAGAAAAAGCAATAAATCATGTGCATTAAGTATCTAGTTTAACAAGTTTTTTTTTTATAGTATAAAAAAATATTGCTGAAGCACTGAATAAAAATGTTTCCTGTTCGTAGAAATTGTAATTGTGCCTACTTCGTTACATAATTTCTCAAAATTCAGTTTGATAACCAAGAAGTCTAGCGTTATTCGATGGCATACTGAGAAGCAAGCTGGAGTACGCGAGCGATGTTTGGGCACCGTACCACCAGAAGTACATTGATGTGTTAGAGAAAATCCAGAAGAAATTCCTCACTTTTGTTTATATGCGATGGAACCTATCCAAGGTTCATGCACCATATTGACTTACTTGAGGAAACTGATTCTGTGAGTCTATAAACTAGACGGAAAGCAAGTCTTGCTATTACTGTCTTTCAAAATTTGGAACAATTTCATCGATAGCCCATTTCTCTTGGGATGCTATGATTTATATGTACCAGACCACTAAAGCCGAAGTCGAAATCATGACTTATTTGAAGTACCGAACGGCAGAACAGACGTCTTGGCAAAGCATAGCATGACGAGGGGAGTGGTGCTGTTAAATAAAATTGCAAACCATTTGGATGTAAGTGACTGTTCTTCATATGCCTTACTCTTGCACACACTGACCCCCGTATTCCTACCCACCTTGCATAACTATTTCCTTTCCAGAACTTCGTCTTCTTTCTTGCCTTAAAAATTCTCCGCACAGCATTCCCTAAGATGACATAGGCCCTGAGGGAAATTACTTTCCTCAGGGTCTCCTGTGCGGAACTAATGTAAAAAAATATATAAGTGTGCAATTCACACGCGGTAGAAGTGAAAACTTCAGAAAACTAAAGTACGCAAGAGTGGGGAGGCTACGAAGCACCGCACAAAGAGGAGACCGATTATTCGATCTCATTCTCTCGCAAGATAAATCGGTAAATTTTTGAGATCGCTGGCAATGGTTAATACGCACTTTTTTTTGAAAAAATCTTTTGATTCACCTTAATTACATTAAAAGACAACTATTTGCATTGGGGGAAGTGGAAAATATTTCATTCTAAATTTCGATTACGTTAAATTAAAATTAGCTTTCATTCTGTGAAACGAGACCGTCCATTTTCAAACATTATTTTCAAACGTCATTTTGTTATGTTGGTATTCTTGTTACTGTACGAAAAGATGCTAGAGCAAAGCGTAGCAGACTTCATGGGAATTCTAGGTTTGTGTAACATGGTTTGTGATACAAAAGAAAGTGCCCCTTTATAACGCCTACTCGCGTCAAGGCAAGAAAAACATCCCAGTTTTCAAGTAGTTTAGCGGCTACGCTAGGTTTGTGTAACATGGTTTGTGATTCAAAAGAAAGTGCCCCGTACCTTCAAAATCTTCTAGCCGTTCGTTATACATTCAAGTGTATCAGGAATACCAACATACCAAAGTGACAGCAAATGAGCTAATAACTAATGGCCTACAATCTCACAAGACGAAAGCTAATTTCAATTCTACGTAATCGAAATTTAGAATGAAATATTTTCCACTTCCCCCAATGCAAATAGTTGCCTTTTAATGTAATTAAGGTGAATCAAATGGTTTTTTTTTAAAGTGCATATTAACCATTGCCAGCGATCGATGTATGTGTTTGTCTATTTTTCGCTTTCTCGCTTCATCGAGTTTCAAATGACAACGTTGCTAAAGAAGTTTTCATTTAAAAAACATTACAATACTAGCAGACCCGGCCACACGTTGCTGTGGCTAACGAAACACAACGCCACGCCATAACCCAATCTTTATAACCGATGCCGTATGTTAAATCAAATCCCCTGTCCGCTGCCGCTTGGCCAGGTATATCATATATTTCAACCAATTTACACAAAACCTTGACAAATGATGTACCTAAAAACCTTCCTCATGAATCCACTCTATCTATTGGTGAAAACCGCGTGACAATTCGTTGCGTAGTTTAAAAGATCTATGCGCACAGACAGCGGCAGCGACTTCATTTTATATTATGTAAAGATATCTACCTTATTTTTTTTAAATTATTATATTGTTAAATAATATTGATCAACCATCCCTCCCCATAATAAATATTACAACGGAGTGATTTTACAAGGAATGATGACTGAAATGTGGAAAAAAGTTTCATTGATTTTTGTAAGTACACTTACAATAAAACGATAAAATAAACAAAATATCAAAGAACAAAAAAATCGATCGCTTAATGGATTGAGAATGAGTATCTTGCGGTGGCCGAAGTGCGCATTGCAAAAACTTACGTGTTAAAATCAGTTTTTCATCACGAATTTTCACGATTTACGTCATATTACGAATATTTCGTAGCTATGTGGTTATTTCTGAGAATAAATGCTAGAGGTGCTTCAAGTTACTTCAAATATGTGAAATGATCCGGAAAGGCGAGTGATTGTTATCCCATTACTTGGCGTAAAATATACCGAAGCACTATTCTGACATACATCATGACAGACATCAATTCTACAAATTCTCTAGTCTTCTTCAGGTTCGATAGCTCAGTTGGTAGAGCGGTGGACTGTAATGTGAATGTCCTCTTCAGGTCAGTCCAAAGAGGTATTTTCCTCGACATCACTGGTGCCTTAGATCATGCGTGGTGGCCGATGTTCTTAACAAAACTTAAAAGTCGAAACTGTCCCCCTAATTTATTCAAGATAGTGTCCTATTATCTTTCAAACAGAACCATCGAGCTCACACATGGTGACGTTACGAAAGGGAAGTGGACATGGGATGCCTTCAGGGTTTGGTTCTCGGACCAGATTTCTGAAATTAGGGAAGTGCTTACAAAGAAGAGCCTAACCAGAGGAAGACCCGCTGTCCATCTTGGTATTGAACTAATACCAGATTGAGCGGTGTCTCTCCCAGGTCTTCTCAGAGAGATGCGAGAAAGAACGCTGAGAGAATGGCAAGAACGATGGGATAGGTCGAATATGTGAAGATGAACTCAGAATGGAAGGGACTTATATTACAAAGGATCACCATGTGACACAACTTCTAATCTGTCTGGGCATGGGCAAGTAAGGGGGAGATTACACGGTCTCTCCCTATCCCCCCATCCTAGCTGCGCACGTGGTGATACACACCAATCAGCCGAGCACATTCTGTTGCACTGCCAGATTTTGACGAATGCCCGAGAGGAAATGCTTGATGGTTTACAAGTAACGAGATCAGCATTTCATGCTGGTCTCGTCTCGAATACGGTGAATTTTGAGTGCCCGAGGAAGTTCGCAAAGGTGTGGATTGAGAGATGGCCTGATCTTAGAGTCACTGATAAGCTGTAATATTTTTGTTGTTTCAGATGTCAGGTGTAATTGCTCCTGAAACCACGGACTTCTATTTATATCTCTACTATTTTTACTGCTCAGAATTTATGTTTTCATATCTTATCTCCTATATCTTCATGTTAACATTTTATGCTTTACCATCTGCACTTTGTTTTTATACATTGTTTATTCTTTGATTTATTGTCTTTATCATTACATAGAACTCTGCAAAGTGCTGTGTGACTTACTATTTTCTGCTATTATCCGTTATTCTTTATCTAAGAATTATGTCTCTGGTTTGTTATTACGTTTTTTTAATGTTTTTTTAGTCATATAATATGCAATTTTGCTTCGTTTTCATGGCCGAACTGAACTGTAATCGTTCTGTATTGTCTACTTCCCATTTGGGAGTGAATATCCTCGGGGCCCTCTCAGATCAAAACAACATGCGTGGGCTTAAGGTTTGACCTAGGCGATCTTCCGCTCTGCCTGCGGTAACTCGACGCTTTAGTCCATAGGGTCTCCGGGTATTTTGCCCCTACTTCCCAGTTACTTTCTTCAAGGAACAACTAAGGAATTGGCTAAGGGGCACGGATGCCCTGTCTCGTTGTGGTTTGACTGACCGCCACACACATTCTTGCTGGTACTGCCAGACGACGAGAGAAGGAACCCCTCCCAACTGTAGGGAGACTAACAATGCTTGGCTTTTCTTTTATCCCTTTCTTGCAGGTGTTTGAAGAATACGCAATTCAATTTGGGAGGCGGGAATGGGTACCGCCGCCCCGGGAACCTTTATTGGATAACCAACACCTCTGCCATAGGTCACCCCAAGTGGTTCACTATGTTTGGTGATTTAGCAGAGGTGCCCGGGTTCATGGGGTGAGGTTTGTCTAGGTCTTGGAGGCGGATGACCAGGACATACTGAACCCCAGATTCCTACCCACCCCTTAAACCTTTTCCTTCCCAGAACTCTCCACTCCTTCCTTTCCTTAAAAAACCCTCCGCACAGCATCCCCAAGATGACATAGGCCCTGAGGGAAATGATTTTCCTCAGGGCCTCCTGTGTCGAGCTTATGTAAAAAAAAAGGTGCAATCCCCCGTGAGCTGCTGTCCTTCGTCTTGCTTTCTATCATATTTTAATGCCATTAAATTTCCTCACTTATTCGAATGAGAATCGGACATTGTTCCTTTCCTTCTCACCTTTTATTAAAATTCACGTCCTCGACTGCCCAGTTTGTAAATTCTGTGGTCTAGATGTGGGAACTTTAGATTACTTATTTTTGGTTGTCCCTCTCTAAATAAATATTCTCTCTTCTATCAAGCGTTATCTAAAATTGCCTCTCCTCCATTCACAACATCTCATCTCGTCTAATGGTAGATTTAGACTTGTAAGGTGCGACATGACGTGATGTTCTCTGCCGTGATGGCTAGCGTTTCCATCTATAAGTTGTCTTCTGACGCCTTATGACTATATTTTAAATCAATGCGGTCGTAGCTCGTAGTAGTGGTACATACACACTAGCAGAGACCAGGCCGTCCCCGCGCCCCTCACCTTCACCTCTCTGTCGAAAATCGAGATAGCTTCTGTCGAGTCACGTCAGATCGCATCATGCCACAACGGAACTTACAAATAATGTAATCGCCTCCATACTAAATGTATGAAACCGATATCGCTGTAAGGCGTCACGTCACGTCGCACCTTACAAGTCTAAATCTACCATTAGTCTAAACTTTTCTCCAATCCTCCATAAAATTTGCATATTTAAATAAAAATCTAAAAATTCACCTTTCTTTTTAACATCCTTGATGGGTGAAAGCCAGAAATAATTGAAAAAAAAATACACATTTTATGTCTGCGGCTTCCGGTATATCTACCTTATTTCTCACCCTTTCCACTCAACAACATTCGCAAAGTTTCAATAGATTACAACATTTAAAAAAAAAACTTCAAAATTCAAATCGTTGATGTATTCAGATAAGTTTTAAGATTTTCACGGCCAAAAGCATTTTCGTTATTTGTTTTTGGGGTGTTATGCCGTGTTGCGCTACCTCCTTCTTTAGCCAACGTTTCGGACATCGTTGCAGTGTCCATCATCAGGGCAGATCCGGCAGATCCGGTAGATGTGTGTACACATCTACCGGATCTGCCGGATCTGCCCTGATGATGGACACTGCAACGATGTCCGAAACGTTGGCTAAAGAAGGAGGTAGCGCAACACGGCATAACACCCCAAAAACAAATAACGTTGATGTATTATTTATTTTATTGCATGCCACTTGTACTTAATCTGTCAGTTTGATGGACATGGACGTGTATGTACATATAAATCACACAATTAGACGTGACTTGATGTAAAACAGTCATTTTGCATGTAGCAAGTCATGAGTTACGACTTAAAAAGAGCCGGAAAACGTGTCGGGTGTACAGAAAATATTTTTAAAAAAATTCCAGAATCGTAAATCTTAACCGCTACCTCCCGAATCCTGATTTTTTTGTGAGTTGAAAAACATTGGGAAGATTTGGTACCTACCCGGCTATTGATACAAACACTTTACGAGACAACACGATAACATACATTTAAACACCATCCACACTAACTATGGTAAACAATCCATTGGTTACGAGGGAGGCAACTTATATAATTGCCTCCCAATAGACATTAAAAACGAAAAGAAGCTGGGTAAATTTAAAAAAAAATTATTAATATTTATTCTTGATAAACAAAATAATGATGTTGAATAGCGCTGTATTGAAATATTTACTTTATTTTAATTTGTATAATTATTTCTAGTTAAATGAGTGAAAATGTAATTTTCTTTTAACTGGAATAAAAAAAAAAAAAAAAAAAAAAAAAAAAAAAAAAAAAAAAAAAAAAAAAAAAAAATTGATAATAAAAAAAAGTTATATCATATGATTATTCTTAATTTTTACGCTGGTATACAGTGGTGTATGTAGGTTTAATCTTTTTACTTGAAATGGCTTTAGCCGTGTTTGGTGACTAGATCTGAATTGTCAGGTACATTTTCCACAACTCCTTTCCCTCCCAAATATCTTCAGCATCACACCGTATCAAACTTGGGGATGCCATAGTCTCACTGGCTCGAGACGGTTGGGAATAGTTGGGACTCTTGTATTATATTCAGATAAAAAAAGTTGTATTATATGCATGTAGGAATCTTTAGAGGTTTGCCAATCCGACTGCACGTATAAGTATGTCGTATTTTGTTATTGCCGCGTGCTTCTTCGGAGAGCCGAAATTATTGTTAGTAAAAATAATTTTACAGCGAATTTTCACTCAAGATGCCATCAGATATAAGTATATCGACTTTGATTGTATAGCCATATATCCTCTTTGAATACTTAAAGGATCGGCAGTCGGCCGGAACTACTGTCGGAAGGATCAACTGTCGGCCGGACCAACTGTCGGCGAATCAACTATCGCAGGATCAATTGTCGCCGGACCAACTGTCATGGAACCGTCTATCTATTGTGTACTAGCTGGTTCCCGGCATTCGTTAACCAGAATTTTCGTTGAGCGAATGACGTATGTAATGAATTTGGAAGAAAACTGTCACTTCACGTTTTTCTCCTTCATACAATTAAAAATTATAAAGCCATTTGCATTCACGCAACGTTTCGATTGCGAATGGGGATCTTTCACTTGGAATTCACAGGAAAGTTTCAAAATGTATTGTAATATCTTTTTCAAAAAAGCCCAGTTAGTAGACGAGGAAAAACCCCGTACGTTTTTCACGCCCAATATAACTTGGCTCGCTTGACCAAAAACTGAAAATGCTGGTTGGACGTTGATAAAAAGCAATTCTCTTTTAAGAAAATGCACTGTTTGGGTCCATCCCACGCTTTCGCAGAACTGCTCATAAAAAACTACACGTTTATGTGTCACAGGATTTTTATATCTTTCACAATAATAATATTTATATTGGGGTTTTCCGGGAACTAAGACTTGCAAGACAGAAAGCAGACAATCGTAAACATATTTTTATTATGATAAAACTATTTTGACTAACATCTGTTTATCTTAATTTATGTCCCTTCTATTTCCTTTTCGTCTCCAAAGTAATAATGCTCACGAAAGATAACCTTAAAAACAAAACTAAAAAATATTGGACGAAAACTTAAAAAGCAAATCTCTCTTTCAAATCCCACGTATCTGACATTACCTTCCGCGCCAACAAAATTCTTGGATTTGTTCTTTGGAATTGAAATACGGAGAACATATGAAGCACTTGTCCGCAGCATCCTGGAATACAGCTTCATTATTTGGGCCCCTTCTGAACAAAACCATATCCCAAAAATAGAAAAAGTACAAAAAAGGTTTATGCGTTACTTGTATATGAGAGAGTATGCATACATACTACCCATTCCATCCATCGTTGTTCTTGACAGATATGCTCGATTTTAATAGCTTAGAAGCCCGCCGAAAAATATTTTTGGGCAAACGTTTTTTTAAGAAAATCTCCGGTACCCTACTAAACCTGCCTATGTTTAAAGAGGTTAATTTATATGTCCATAACGCGTATACTCGTGGGAGATCCCACACACTTTTTTATGCTCCGAAAGGGAGAACTTCTGCTTATCAGAACGCGCCATACAGAGTGACTCAACTGCCTAACGATTCTGCATTGGCCATCGACATCTTCGATTTCACTCCAGAGAGTTCAGCAACTATCTTTTGACATGCGTCACAACTTAGTAAAACTGCCCCCAAGCACTTTTTTATATTTGTAACCTTCTTTATTATATATTAGTGTATAACTGTTTTATGGACAACCTAAAAAAATACTATAAACTGTGTATCAAACATAAACGGATTTCATGTTTAAAATTCTTTCTTGAACAGATAATAATTTTCTTTGGACCGTGTGGGGTGAAATATTCTCATGAAAGTTCGCGACATTTGCTTACTTTTAATCGTTCAAAGTGTTTTTCTTAATAGAACACACGATTAAAAATGTGTAAAAAATCTTTTAAGAGAAAATAAATTAATTTAGCAAAAAAAAAACGATTAATACAAAATGTAAAAAAGTGCAATTCGCGTGCGGTAGAAGTGAAACATTCAGAAAACAAAAGTAGACAAGAGTGGGGAGGATGCGAAGAACTTTTTGTATCAATTGAAGGATGATTTTTTCCATATTTTTGTCGTCGAATTCCAGTGCACCTTTTTCTATAAATTTGGTCATCTATTTAGTACTTGTGTTTTCTTCTTCGGAGTCGCTAGATGTCGCTTTTTTTCTTTGCCTGTTCATTTTGGAGTGGTTTGTGAAGATTGGATATTGATTTTACAAAAAATAAAACTTTTATTTTTTTTGGATTTAATAGGATTCGGTCCTTGATTGATCCTCTGAATGTCTGGCCGCTAAGATTCGACAGGGACTTTAAACCATTGGACTAAAGGAGACTTGCATGGGACCGTGGATTAGTCGTATTTAAATAAATAAATATTCTCATTCTTTCACAAGCTAAATCCTATAGATGCACGTGTTTGGTTTTTTTGGGTCGCTCGTATAATATTTAAACATTTTTTTAAAAATTCTGCACTTGTCAATCTGTTTCATCGAGTTTCAAATGGCAACGATGCTAAAGAAGTTTTCACTTCAAATATTTAAACATTTAAAAAAATTACTGGACTTGTCAATCAATTGTGAAAAAAGTATGAATGGTTTCCATTCGGCCGAATGTTCATGAAGTCATTTTTAGTTTCTAAAAATACTGCTGGTTTCGTCATACATAATTTGTTCCTGTTAGAACGTATGAGTATTTTAAATTGAGTTTAAATCGATCAGACGCTTTTGAATCACTAGTACCAGGAAAATATGACTGAAAGATTTGATTAATTTCTTCGTAAATGATTTAAAGGAATTGTTCGCGCATTATTATTAGGTCCTTACATATGAAATTGGCGTTTTGTATGGGAGGAACATAAAGTCGATTTTTTTAAAATATAATATATGTATTTAATCAAAGTATGTACCTTTGCTATGTATGCACTTTTGCCATCTCGTGGGTAGTTCATCGATCCCTTTACTAAAAAAACCATTCGGACGGGAATCAATAAAATCTTTGAAGGCGGTTTGGGCTGCCCTTGCAAGAAGTTATCCAAATTTCGAAAAAAATAGTAATCTCATGGGGCAAGGTCCGGAGAGTACGGTGGATGTCTTAGACATTCCAATTGAAGCTGCTCTAATTTGCTAGCCGTCTGTTGTGCAGTGTGTGGTCTAGCGGTCAACGCGCGTTTGTTGATTTGCTTCACTCAATTCGTGAGTTACCCACCTTTCAAGCTTTTTCACTTTCCCAATATGCTTCAAGTGGATTAAAACAGTTTTATCACTAAAACCGCAGCCTGCAGCTAACTCGGACGTGGTTTGCGATGGATCCGCTTCCACAATAGCCTCAATTCTTTATTATCAACTTTGGTCTCCGAGCGTCCACGGGGCTTGCTCTGCAGGTCGAAATTTCCAGAACGAAAACGTTGGAACCAAAAACGTACTGTGTTTTCTTTTGTGGCACCGTCGCCATACACATTATTAATCCTTCGAGCCGTTTCTGCAGCACTGGTGCCACGGTGGAACTCGTACTCGTAAATAAAGCGATATTTCAAGTCTTCCATTTTGTAAACTAAGTGAAAGAAAAAAAACAATTAAGGAAAAAACAAATTAATTATAATTTTCGAAACACAAATACATGAGTAAATAGCTGTATACATTTGAATTTGGAATTCCTAACCAAAGAGAAGATATTTGAAATCAAAGTTGCCAGTACGGAAAAATGCCAATTTAATATTTAAGGACCTATATGGGATTGATTGGGTAATGCATTCACAGACTTGGTGGGTAGTATAGGTCAAAATCCTGAATTTATCCCAACTACCTAATCTTTCAATCCTAAATGTCACTTTGGAGTTTGGAGAGGTGACAGTGTGCTTTGCTGTTCAGTGCAAAATAACATCTCAGACAGGGTGCATGTATCATAACCTCTTGCTATAAGAATATTGCCATTTTTTAATTAAACATTGCCAAGTATACACCACAAACTGGAGATCAGCGAGGCCCCATCTGCAACGGTGAGTCCTATTTTCCTTTTTCCAGTCTGGGTTTATCTAATTTTCCAAAAGCACAGATCTGAACTATCGACTGACTATCCATCAGGTTTGCGAGTGTATGCTATTTAATCGTCCCGTATAACTTATCGATCACGTAGTTTCGGGACTGGTCCTTCGAGGGTTGCATAGGTTTTGCTCTGCAGCACTTAACGCCAATTAACAGTGGAGTCGCAGTTTCGCGACACCAGGAAGCAATAAACTTTACTAATATATATTTGAAGTACGTTCCGGAATAGTATAGAGATGTCATGTACCTATTCTTAGTGTTTCCCTGGTGGAAGACCACCATTCAGAAACGAAGCATTGCTTTAAATTACTTTATTTATTTAATGGCTAGATCGGAGATAGGTGGGTACTTTCTGATCCCTCTTTCGAACCTCCCTCCAATTCCCACTCAAATCAGTCTCGCAATCATTGGAGGTCCTTTCCTCAGGTCAATTGGTCAAAAACCTCCCAAAATTATAAGATGACAGTAAAACATAATATTATGCAAATCAAAACAACTGGTAATATTCTAATGTATTTGAAATATACCGCGAGATAGCCGGCAGCGGCAAGTAGTGACATCTAACGTATTAAATGGAAGCTTTCTTTTCCTCGCACTATGATTGGCTGGGTCATTTTAATATCGTGTCTTCTGTGTACGCGCCATACAATAAACGAGATGGCACTATGTCGCCTAGTAAAAATAGTTTCGGATTCTGAAGACAGTTTGGGTCATTGCCGTGGGGGAGAGAGCATGATGAATATTATGCATCTGAAAGAGATGGTTTGATAAACGTAGGTTAATTTTGCGTATTGTTCGCTTGTCGCATGAAATAATTTACTCTATTAAATGTAATTTGACTCTCAAACTCGTGAGGTACCACAAACTTTTTAACTTCTGGACATCTAGAGCCGCCTCTGCTCGCAAAATACCGAATTTAAGTATGCTATAGTCCTACGGCTCCGGGAATTGGGGACTGTTAAGCGGTATTCAATGGACTATTACAGGCGTTTTTATGTATGCTTTTTTTTTAAATACGGATCCTCACACGGAGACTATATCGGGATTTGTAATGTCTCTTTCTATATAATCCTTTACATTGATATTGTCTTTATTATTAGCACTGGACCTCATCTCAGTAGATACTATACTTTTAATTAAATGAAGACAATATAAGCGAAACTCAATCGAAAATCTGGAAACAGAAAATTCAGAAAAAGATATTGACACCTCTGGGACATGAACCCAGGACCTCTTGCTTTCCGGGCAAACGCGCGTCCCAGAGGTGTCAATATCTTTTTCTGAATTTTCTGTTTCCAGATTTTCGATTGAGTTTCGCTTATATTGTCTTCATTTAATTAAAAGTTACAATTTGAGGTTTTACAAAAAAAGTTAAAATAAAAATAAAAGATACTATACTGTTAGATAAAAGACTTTGGTTCTTTGAAATCACAGTGACTATTTATTATAATTACGCACAATACAAACATGGTTTAAGAGGACACACGTCCTATTAACTTGCTAGCTAGGTTTTGTCTGCAAACTGCATCTTTCATCGATTTTTTGTCCGGCATTCCTGCATTTATAATTTTGTGCTGCATTCATAAAACTCTCCAGAAATTTAATATAAACTGAACCCACGCAATACTGTATACAGAATGTAGTGATACATTAAATAACATTTATTATTATGAACTGTAAACTTTTCCGGCAGAATCTGAGAACGAACGCAAATGGTGGCGAGAACTTTAAATATGTGAATTTATTAGGTCGAATAGTGCAGGTGGATGAATTAAAGAGCGGCTAGTCAGTTAATACGTTATAAGTTATAACGGGGTATTAGCACTCGCTTTTAATATAAAATACTGTTTGATACAAGATAAAAATCACGAGGTATACGTTGACTTGCCAATAGAAAACTGGGAAATTTCGATTATAGAATCAAGAATATTATACATTTCAAAATAAATATATCAATGAGAAAATAATACTTAAACGTTTTAAACATAAAATATCAAAATATTACAAATTTAAAAAACAGAATAACCAAATATTAAGCATTTTTGACTTTTGAAATACGGGCGTGCAGAGCGTGCTTTCTCTTTCATCATGAATTTAGTAAGGTTGTAGAATGGTATTAAGCATTAGAATATATAGAATGATGAAATATTACAAACAAATGAATAAACTTATACGTTTTCGTTATTTGTTTTTGGGGTGTTATGCCGTGTTGCGCTACCTCCTTCTTTAGCCAACGTTTCGGACATCGTTGCAGTGTCCATCATCAGGGCAGATCCGGTAGATGTGTGGATCTGCCGGATATGCCCTGATGATGGACACTGCAACGATGTCCGAAACGTTGGCTAAAGAAGGAGGTAGCGCAACACGGCATAACACCCCAAAAACAAATAACTAAAATGCTTTTGGCCGTGAAAATTTAAAACTTATCAAACTAATACGTATTTGAAATACATTAAAAAAATAGAGAGTGCAATTCATGCGCAGTAGAAGTACCTTCAGAAAACTAAGCTAGACAAGAGTAGGGAGGCTACGAAGCACCGCACAAAGAAGGAACCGATAGACACCGTACAAAGAGGAGACGTATTATACTATCTCATTCTCTCGCAGGCTAAACCCTATAGACTTGTTTGTGTTTGTCTATTTTTCGTTTCATCGAGTTTCAAATCACAACCAGGCTAATGAAGTTTTCACATCATTAAGAAAATATTACACATTTTAAATATATATTTAAAATAATCACTAAGAAATTGGTTGCAGTTAGAGATTTGACCACTTGTCTTGATTTGAAAAGATCATAAATATTATAACGCACATCAATTTCAATTTTACAAACATTACACTCGCATTTTTTTTTATTTATTGGTAAAATCCTCCGGAAACGTAATATTAAAAAAGGTCCATGAATATATTTGTAAAGGAAATATATTCCCTTTAAATTTGAATCCTATAATGTCAATTAGAACGCAATCATCGATTGTCATTTGTTTTGTTATTCTATTATTTGATTGTTAGAAAAAACCATTCAAAGTGATATTAATAAACATAAATGTCGTTTCTTAGTTAAAAAAAACTTTGCAACACAAGTGTTTTATTTAGAAATTAATAAAAAGGAATTAAACCTATCAACATATTATAAAACGACATTTCGTTTTAAACCAAAAATGGAGAAAATTCAATTCGAATTTACGCTATTACCTGGATGCGATGGCAGATCAAATATTATTAGCATTACAAAAATAGTCACAAATGATGGAAAAGTGTTTACAATACCAGAAATGCTACGATCCGCCAGCTATCACGAGGAGATAATGAAAACTAGTGCTTTTGGAAAAATAAAAAATAGTTTGAAAAAAAGATACCAGGTTAGAAGAGTCTGGTTAACCATGACAGAAGAACTAAAAAAAACATATGTAGACGAAGATGGAAACCTACAGTTTGGAGACCAATACCTCGAAGAATTGGACGAAAAAAGTTTACAAGTACATCAAAAAGAAGATGCATTAGGAAAATTAATTGAAAAGTTAATGGAAGATAAGCAACAGAGCTTAAAAAACATTGCTGAGAAGTTTGTTATAGAAAAATTCTGCACTAAAAATACAAATGCAAGCCAGTGGATGGAAGTGTTTGAAAAAGAATGTTTGCGGTTTGATGTGACCATGGATGGAAAAAAAATAGAAATACTCAGATTGTTCATGGATAAATCTTGTATAGACTGGTACAGTTCCATGATTATAAAACTAACAATGAACTCAGAGTGGTCAACATGGAAAAACAAATTCTGTGAATCATTTGCAAACAAAGGATGGAACCCTGTCACATACGCACTATCATTTAGATACAAAGATGGTTCTCTGTTGGATTATGCTATGAGAAAAGAAAAACTTCTATTGGATGTGAGAAGATCAATTGACACCGGTACTTTGATAGATCTTGTTGCTTCCGGACTACCAGAATTCATACTTAACAAGATCGATAGAGAAGGATTACAAGATACTGTAGATTTGTTTAATGAAGTAAACAAGTATGAACATATGGTCAACAAAAAAAGATTTATGAATAAGAAAACATTTGGAAATGCAGAACATAATAAAAATGGGGGTAAAAATCCATGTAAAATTTGTGAAAAATTGAATAAGGGCATTCGTTACCACCCTGAAGCTACATGCTGGTTCAAAACAAAAGAGGATGAAAAATTTAAGAGAAATGCCATTAAACATGTAAACAATTCAGTGATAGAAACTGAATTAAATGAAAATGATCAAAAAAACTAATAGTAACACCATTAATAAAAGTCAAACTATTACTAAATGATAAATTAAAAATATACGGAATTTATGATTCAGGTTCAAATGTTTCTCTAATTAATTCTAAATTATTGAAACTAAAAGGAAAAGGAAACAATTTGAATGAAGCAAATTTAGTAACGATTAATGGTGTTAAAAAGACGAGTGGTTTGACAACGTTAAACATAAAAATTTTTGAATTGGAGAATAAAGTTGATGTGTACATTATTGATGAACACAATTTCAAGTATGATTTTTTGATTGGATTAGACATGATAAAAGACTTCAAACTTATCCAAAGTGAAGACTTACAAATATCACAGAAACTCTGCCTAAATAATACAAATAAAAAAGAAAAATATTCTACAGATATGAAAACGAATACTAAATTTAATCATATAGAAAAACACAGAATTAATTTTAACGAACATGTTAAAGAAGAAGATTTTAAAATAACAATGAATCATTTAAATAATGATCAAAAAACAGAAATAAATGAACTAATAGACAAATACACATCAGTGTTCGCGAAGAGTAAATATGATGTTGGCACTGTCAATGGATATGAAGCGAAGATAGACTTATTAGTGGATAAATATTGTAGTAAGAGGCCTTACAGATGCAGTGTAGAAGATAAAAAGGAAATAGAAGAGCAAATAGCAAAATTATTAGACAATAAACTGATAGAAGAGTCGTACAGTCCATTTGCTGCACCGGTCACTCTAGCATTTAAAAAAGAAGAAAACAAAAAATCCAGATTATGCATAGACTTCAGAGACTTAAATAAAATAGTAATACCTCAAGCTCAACCATTTCCATTGATTGAAGACCTAATGACAAAGACCAGAAATTGCAAATTTTTTTCAACGCTGGATATAAACTCAGCCTTTTGGTCTATTCCATTGCGGATTGAAGACAAAAAAAAAAAACAGGATTTGTAACACAGGAGGGACATTATCAATGGACCTGCCTGCCTTTTGGATTGAAGACTTCTCCGGCAATTTTTCAGAGGATATTAAGCAATATATTGAGAAAATATAAACTAAACTAATTTGCTGTCAATTACATAGATGACATTCTTATTTTTTCAAAAACTTTTGCTGAACACATTGATCATCTGACAAAGCTGCTGAATGCAATCAAAACAGAAGGTTTTAGATTAAAATTTACAAAATGCACATTTGCATCAGATATGGTAAAATATCTGGGTCATATAATTCAGAATAATTCAGTCAAGCCAGTAAAGGATAATTTGATTTCAATAAAGAATTTTCCTATTCCAAAAACACAAAAGAATGTGCGACAATTTCTAGGAAAAATCAACTTTTATCATGAGTACATTCCGAAGAGTGCAATAATACTAGATCCTTTGCATAATTTATTAAGGAAAAATCAAAAGTTTATTTGGACTGATAAATGCCAAAATGCTTTTGAAACGATGAAAAACCTAATATGCTCACAACCGATCTTGGAAATTTTTGATCAAGATTTACCAATTAATATATATACAGATGCTTCTCTAGAGGGTGTTGGAGCTATTTTAAAACAGACACAATCTGATGGAAAAGAAAAACCTGTTGCTTACTTTTCGAAAAAATTAAACAGCGCACAGAAAAAGAAAAAAGCAATTTACTTAGAATGCTTAGCTATAAAAGAGGCAGTGAGATACTGGCAATACTGGTTGATAGGAAAACCATTTACAGTTTATTCAGATCACAAACCGCTGGAAAATATGAATATCAAATCTAGAACCGATGAAGAGCTTGGTGACTTAACATATTACTTATCCCAATATGATTTTCAAATTAAATATTCTCCAGGAAAGTACAATATTGAAGCTGATTGTCTAAGCAGAAACCCAGTCTTAGAACCAGATGAGAACCAAGATGAGCAATTAAAAGTTGTCAACTTAATAAAATTAGAAGATATCTTAAAAGATCAGGTCAAAAATGAGAAGATACAGTGCAGAAAAGATAAATTGATATCGAAGAATAATGTTTATTACAAGAAAGTAAAAAAAAAAAGAAAAAATAATTCTATCAGAAAAATTCAGCATAGATTTTATCAAAAATGTTCACACAGACCTAGGTCACATAGGAATTAATCAAATGCAAAAAATGATAAGCTCATGGTACACATCAGAAAACATGACAAACAATATAAAGAGAACTTGCGAAAGTTGTGCAGTATGTTTAAAGAACAAATCAAGAGGTCAAAATAAATATGGATTGATGTCCTACTTGGGTCCCGCAACAAAACCTTTTGAAATATGTTCTATTGATACGATAGGTGGTTTTGGGGGTTCACGGTCAACAAAGAGATACTTGCACCTGCTATCAGATCATTTCACGAGGTTTGCATATATTTTGACGTCAAAAACTCAAAATACCAACGATTTCATCAAACTCTTAAACTCCACAGAAACTAATGACATTGGCATGATACTATCAGACCAATATCCGGGTCTTAATTCTAGAGAATTCAAAAAATTTCTGGATGAAAAAAATATTCCAATCATTTTTACTGCAGTAAACTCGCCTTTCTCAAATGGATTAAATGAAAGATTAAATCAAACGCTAGTCAATAAAATTAGATGCAAAATCAACGAAAATGACTTAAAAGTGGCTTGGACAACTATAGCCCGTAATTGTGTAAAAAACTATAATGAAACGGAGCACACTGTCACTGGTTATGCGCCTCAGTACCTACTTAACGGCACAGATGTTACGATTTTGCCAAATGAGTTAAAACTTAAGAAGACTGACATCGATTTGATTCAAGACAGAAAAAAAGCTCTGGAAAATACTATAAAGTCACATAATTACAACAAGATGATTTACGATAAAACCAGGAGACATATTAACTTCAAAGTTGGTGATACTGTTTTTGTGGAGAATGGAAACAAACTTAACAGGAAGAAGCTCGACGAATTGAGAATCGGACCCTACAAAATAATAGAAAAATTATCAAACTCAATTTACAAGATAAATACTGGTCGAAAAAAATTAGAATCAAATTTTTTCCACATCTCGAAATTAATTCCAGCACCTGCATTGATGAACCATGAAGAGGATATCGAATATGAATGAAAATTTTTGCAATAATTTTCTTTCCCGCGGGGGGGGGGGGAGATGTAAAGGAAATATATTCCCTTTAAATTTGAATCCTATAATGTCAATTAGAATGCAATCATCGATTGTCATTTGTTTTGTTATTCTATTATTTGATTGTTAGAAAAAACCATTCAAAGTGATATTAATAAACATAAATGTCGTTTCTTAGTTAAAAAAAACTTTGCAACACAAGTGTTTTATTTAGAAATTAATAAAAAGGAATTAAACCTATCAACATATTATATATTTACGAGTATAATGATAGTTGATATTTTTTTTAATGTGTTATTGGGTTATTTGGGTTTCTGACAAATTGGATTTTGCAAACTTAAAATGTAATTTTTTCAACTCATTTCAAATTTATTTAGCAACGAACAAATTCTTGTAAAAGATAATTCGCCAAAAATGCTGCAATGCTATCCTAACACTAACATGAATACATTTGCCTATACGAATGAAATTCCATATTTTAATGATAGTGAATTATTATTTTCATAATGCAATCGCTAATTACCTCTAATAAATAACTTAAACAATTTCTATTCAACCCCTAAAACCTAGGGCACATTCTGTAAGAAGATCAGAATATTTCCACTTTGCAATAATTTCTGAACTTATCTGAAAAGTAAAAACTGTTTTCCGGAGGTTATTAATTAGGTTTTCAAATTTTAATATCAGAAAAAACATAATTTTTGACATACACGAGTAAACATTTTGAATGCAAAAATTTAAAAAAACGTGTTTTAAATGACTCGCCTTATGTTTTTACTAACTAAAATAACTAGTCTTCTTTACCAATAAAAATACAAACATATTTTAATAGACAAATTTATTATAAACATTATTATCACCTCACTTTTTTGTGAAAACAATTATGTAGTAGCCAGCCTCTGCTACAACATGCTCCGGATTGTTTCCGAAATATATGGATCTTTCCAGAAGCGACGACCATGTTAAAGTGTTCGAATACCGAACTAACGAGAACGTTCCCGCCGCCTCTCGTTAAATACACCTAGCGCCGGCATTACGATGGCTGGATGTGTAGGTACCTATCGCATCGATAATGAGCTGCAGACATACATACCCCTCACGCGTTCCAGAAAAGGTACGCGCGCCTGAAATGCACAGTTCGGGTGCTTTCGAGAAAGTCGCTAGTGAAGAATTACTACCAGACAAAGCAATACTCTGACTTGCCGGACTATATAAAGGCGCTCAGCAACGCACACAGTACAGTGTTTCCAGTATTTACATAGCGTTCAGTATTCTCGCCTCACATGACCGCAGTTAACCTTGACCCAGTAAGAATCCACGTTCGTTTGTTTACCTAACACCGGTAGTGTATTTAATCTGTTCCACTGTCCAGTTCGGAATTGATTTGTAAAATTGTAATCTTGTTAGAACTCAATAAAGACTTCCAACACGCAACCTCAATCTCGAGTTCTACAATTAAATACATGGTTCACTAAAAGGCATATTTATTTTTAAATTGCGGTGGGAACAGGTTTTTTGAATGAGTACATTTTAATTCTTTGGTGGTTAAATTTTATATTTGAATATAAAGCGTGCCGTTTTCTCTTTCTTATATCATATTTCTCACCATGGTAAGGAAGACACAACGATTTCCATGACATTTTTTTTTTCATACTAGCTCCGCACCAGAGGCCATGGGGAAAATAATTTCCATCAGGGCCTATGTCATCGTAGGGGATGCTGTGTGGAGGGTTTTTTTAAGGAAAGGAAGAAGAGGAAGTTCTGGGAAGGAAGTAGGTATGAGGGGTAGGAATTTGGAGGACAGTATATCTAGGAGTGGCGGACATATGAATCCATCCCTTCAACTGCGCTGCAAGACGATGGATCGAGGGATTTTGGTTGGAAAGGTCAAAAAACCTCCTCAACCAGTCTCTCTCGATCCGGCCCGCCACGCAGCAGGTGGGCAGACACATCGTCCGCCAAGACCTTGACAAACCTCACCCCATGAACCCGGGCGCTTATTTCCAAAACCTATACCGGTTCAGTCGCGGTAGCGATAATTTACATTTTTAGTATACCACTATATTGGTAATTTTTTATCACTTTGCAAGAACACAAATTGTTCTTAAATCTAGATAAAATAATCTTTCCAATGTATATATTAGAAATGAATAATTTTATATCTAAATTTTGAAATTTTAGTATTATTCCCATATACTGTAAATACACCTCTGTATTGGTTGTTTTTTATCACTTTGCAAAAACAAAAATTATGCTTTAATCTAGATAAAATTATCTTTCTAATGTGTAGATTAGAAATTAGTAATTTTATTTCTAAATATTTAAATTTTGATATTGAAAACGTAAGTTGTCGCTGCCGCTGCTGAACCGGTAGAGGTTTTGGAAATACGCAACCCGGGCACCCCTGCTAAGTCACAAAATGTAGCGAATCACTTCAGGTGATCTATGGCAGATGTGTTGGTTATCCAATAAATGGTTCCCGGGCGGAGGTACCCGTACCCGCCTCCCAAAAAAATGTTCGCAAAAATTGTTTCCAAAAACTAATAAATTAGTCTGAAGGGGTTAAGAGGTGTGTGTATTTCGGTATCTTACTTCACAAATGCACTAATTTCACGCTAAAGTAAACATTCGGGTCATCGAAACAACCTAATGGGTGGTCGATTATTGCTAATAGCGAATTATACCCAACAGGAATCCGACTAATTGAACTCTTAGTTTTCTGGCTTGCCAGTCTATTTTCATATGTTTGTATATGCGAGAGGAAATTGATTTCAGAAGATTTTATAATCCCACGTAGAAGTTAGTTATTATTAGGTTCCTGTTACACACTAAACGAATCTAATCGAATACACAAATTAGAATTCCACATGAGTTGAGGCTAATTTATACTAAACTCGAGAATTAGCATTAAATTCAACCCGGCTTCCCGCATTTCAAAATTTTAGTCACTTAAAAAAGAGCGTGGATTGGAAAACATTAATAATTAAAAAAAATTATTCATGGAATGAAATATACATTGCTTACACAGCCTGATAGGGTAGTTTATCTCATGTTTACGACTGTATTTCATTTCTGAACAAATTTTGGAATTTTTCCAACGTATTTTAAATGCCTTGTATATTTCTTATTTTAGAAGATGTCGTAAAAACAAGTACCATTTTAGAAACTAGATAAAATTTCCTTTTAGATTTTTGTATCTGAAATATACTTTCTTGTTTAAAAATTGGAGTATTTTAAGCCTCAAACATGAAAAAAGTTGAAAAAACAGCTCATAATAAACATATTATAACAATTTGGGAGGCGGGAATGGGTACCGCTGCCCCGGGAACCTTTATTGGATAACCAACACCCCTGCCATAGGTCACCCCAAGTGGTTCGCTACGTTTGGTGATTTAGCAGGGGTGCCCGGGTTCATGGGGAGAGGTTTTCTAGGTCTTGGAGGTGGATGACCAGGACATACTGAACCCCAGATTCCTACCCTCCCCTAAAACCTTTTTCCTTTCCAGAACTCTCCTCTCCTTCCTTTCCTATAAAAAAACCCTCCACACAGCATCCCCAAAGATGACATAGGCCCTGAGAGTAATTATTTTCCTCAGGGCCTCCTGTGTGGAACTCATGTAAAATAAATATTCTATTAAATGGTCAAAAAATTTTGGAAAATTCTAAATTAAAGAAACACAGTCCTCTTATTTAATTAATTTGGAAGAAAACTGTCACTTCACTTTTTATCTCGCTCATACAAAATTATAAAAAAATATAACAATTATTCCAAGGGAATAATTGAAAAATTTTGACACTGGATTCATTTTCGAACAATGTAAACGTTGATAACTCGAATTTTGGTGTTTATTAACACAACCACAAGCCTTTTATTTTACTAAATAATTTTTCTTTTATGGATGTTTTATTAAACTTAAGAGGATAAAAAATAATTTATTCGAAATAACATATATTTTTATGTTAACAAAATTAAAGAAACAACCGAGACATTATAAAGCACAGAAACTGACAAAAATGTCGCAAATAATAGAAATTATATTCAATTATGATAATTTAATAGTGAATCGATCAGTTTAACAGAAATCATGCTTAAAAACATTAAATAACTGCGCATGAAATTTCACACGTCCATGTCCTTAAAAAGTAATATTATGTAAAAACTTCCTTCTTCTTCTGGCGCTGTGGATGATTCTGGCGAAAGTATAACATGTATAAGATGTATAGAAGTATTTTTAATTGTAAATATTTATATGTTAGTTGTAAATCTCTAACTTTAAGTCATGATTGTAAACATGTATGTGATTGAGTTCAGTTTAGATTAGCGTTTATATGTCTTAGTCATAAGCCACTAGCTATAAGTCTTAGATGTAAGTCACTAGTAATAATTGTAAATCTTAGTTGTAAGCCAGTAATTTTATTATTTTATGTATTTATTTGTACAGCGCCCTTGAGGTGATTTTTCGCGAAAACGGCGCTATATAAATTAGCCAAATATTATTATTATTATTATAACATCTATTGATTTCTATGCAATCAATCTACACCGTTAGTTGAATAAATCTAGACACTTGTTCTATCCTGAGCAAAATCTCGAAAATCAAAAGTAATAATCGAACCCACTATCACTTTTCCGTAAAATAATTAATTAATAGTAATACCTATACATTAATATTAACAGATACCGATTATATCCATCTATTTAAAAAAAAATAGCTATCGTACTTCCGTTACATAGACCGTTACATCCGTTCCATTACCGTTTTCATAGACTTCGTTGTCGTATCAATTTGTTGTTGCGGGCATGGGTACCGCTGCCCCGGAACTATCTATTGTATAACCAGCGCCTCAGTTATAGGTAATCCTCTTAAGGGATTCGCTACATTTGGATGTTGCTTTATTCGCTACGAGTACCTGAGTCCATATGGGGTAAAATCGGACTGGGTGTCTAGACTACCTGCCGTCGAACCGTAATTTGGAGAAAGGAATTCCTATGTCTGTCACTCCTGGACACTGACCACTAAATTTATATCCGCCCCTCATCCCTCTTTCCTTCCTCTCCTTCCTTTCCTTAAAGGGCCCTCCACACAGTATCCCCTAAAATATCATAGGCACAAACATATTTATCTAATCGTTAATAGGTTTCTACTCTTCGATAGAGAGATCGGCACGGTTACGGAGATATATAATTTCGCAAAGAATCGAACCCGCGACTGAATTTGGAAGTAAGGTAATTACGTCGGAGTGCGTTGCATTATTATCATTCCAGATTCGAACTGGTAGGTATTTATATCCCATAAGGAAGGCGGTATCATTGAACACTAAAAATTATATCTCACTGGTAAATCACGAGAATTGAACTCGATTAAATTTTTTTTGCGTTCGTTATTTTAACTGTTAAAAATCTATGTTTAAATAGGTAAATACTATTTTACCACTCTAAATCATCAGCTCGTTTCAACGAAAATAACGCTAAAATATGGTCTCAACACACTCTGAGACTGGTCAATTTCTGTTTCAAACTAATGGCCGTTATTCTAAAAATAATCGCATCTACTAGGTAGGTACTTTCAGATATTTGAAATAAATTCTTTGCCTATGAAAAAAGGTTTATGTCTAACAGGGCATTTGTGAAGACAATAGATCTCATCCGGTGCTCGGTCGTAAAAATGGATCCGTCGGGGTCGACCTTAGGTACCTGCTTCCGACCGTTTACCGCGGTTGAAGGCTTTTTGTAGAATTCTTAAACTCTATCATTGCAAGTAAATTACGTCGATTTAAAATTATTCAAATATATTTAAAACCTATGTCAACCAAACTAAACTTGAAGTCACACAATTTAAATTGGCGTGCTATGCGAGCGGCACTTACTAAAGGAAAATTTGTTAAAGAACTAACTAACAAATAACCACAACGCCGTTTTTTAGCAGAAGATCACAATATGCAGTCACCAAATATGGCTAAAGCCATTTCAAGCTTAGATTCCGAATTGTGGTTTTACTCGACTTTCACAATCTCCCTTTTGAGCGGGCATACCGTACCATTTACCTACGCTAGCAGATTTTAATCTGAGGTATCTAATTCTGAGATTTCGGTACCTATTTTGTTTCAAGAATCGCGTAAAACAAAACGAATCTTTTCAAAATACGGCATGACTAAATATTTAACGGTCAAAAACACGTGGTGATTTGAGATGCTTCCAAAATGGTGGCTGTTAACGACAAAAACTTGATTTAAACGATCGAAAACACGTGGCGATTTGAGATGCTTCCAAAATGGTGGCTGTTAACGACAAAAAACTTGATTTAAACGATCGAAAACACGTGGCGATTTGAGATGCTTCCAAAATGGTGGCTGTTAACGACAAAAAACTTGATTTAAACGATCGAAAACACGTGGCGGTTTTTTTTTTTTTTTTTTTTAATCCGGAGATGCGGCCGACAAGATGGCAGATCCTTAAAACACGCGTGAACTTTTTTTAAATACTTCTCGAACACTTGATATACCGGCGGTTGAAAAAACACGTGGATCAAAATGGCGGCGTTTGAAAACACGCTTGAACTTTTTTAAAACTATTCACAATCACTTATTTAGCTATACATTTAAAGGGGAAAAAAATTATAATTATTTACATATTTATACATACATCACGAAAAACAGCATGGAGTTTATGAAAAAAATCAAGGAAAGCGACAAGTCATAATGAACCAAACCTAGCTCCACGTTGAAAGGCGTCAGTGCTACGTAACGACGGGCCCGAACCGCTTGATTACGAACTTATAACAAATTTGAAATTAAATAACACAATGTTCAAGACTCAACAACAATGGTTCAATTTAAATACTTACCAAAACCAAATTATAATACAAACCTCGGCTAGCTCCTCCCAGGGATATTGTGTTCTCAATTCGATCGGATCTGATTCAAAACGATCGTCGCTTCATTTATTGAATAAAGATAGGGTTTAATAAATTAGAAGATCTCTTGTCGCTTTTAAATAATTTGTGAATTTATTAATGACTCGACGCTTCTAGGAAAAGCTTTTAATCTCTTTGTGAACTCAAGGTTAATGATTCTAAAATATAATAAACGGGTTGAATGATAACACATAATAATATAAGTTGTACGTACGTTACCCCGTCTCGGGTTTCATCTGGGCAGAGAACCTCGTCCGGAAACACCACTGAGTTGATTTAGATATCTAAAATTTAACTATATTTTAAGTTACGTGTTCCAACAAACGCTGAAACCAAAAGGCGGCCGACAAGATGCGAAGTACCGTCCCATCGCAAAGCTGAAACTAGAAGAGCTCGTGAAGGAGCCCGCAGACCGCAGGCTGGCCGCCTTGCCCCTCCCACCGAATTCTTAGCCAATCAGAAGATCTAGCCAATGTTGCAAACTTTTGACAACTATTATTAAATATTTAGTACCTGATGACGGAAATAATCATATAGGGGTGGGAACTTAAAATTCAAGAAATCACTTCATGACAACATTCAGCGATTCATTGTTATATTATAGATTACGAGTTTATATTATTGTCATTACGATTAATTTCGCTGGAAGCGGTAAACCTCTTCTGAACACGGTAGGGCTTCCTGTATTTTTTGGCTCGAGCTTTTATTACGTTGTTTTACATTGATACATAATGTATTATTAGTAGCAATGAATTATGTAATTGTATAGTTTCGTCCTCTATTAGTATTATGTAAACAAGTCGTGCCAGAGACAAGAAGAAATAAAATCTCTTGGCTTATATCGACACATTTCTTTTAGCTTAACCATCTGCACAGAGTTGTGGAAATTCTCGCCATGGTGAAAGACCTCCGTTCAGAATCAAAACGTGTGGTGTCCGTTAATCTCGATCATTAATACAGCTTTAAATGTATTGGGAAACTTCCAAATAAGTTTGAGGTGATTCTTCTTCTTCTTCTCGTGCCCTCTCCGTTTAACGAACGACGTGTGGACTTTGTTTACTGCGGCCCGGAACAGCTCTATAGTATGCTGGACAAACCACAGTCACAGGTTTTTCAGCCATGAGGTTCTCCTTCTTCCAGGCCCCCGACTTCCGGCAATCTTTTCCTGTATTATGAGATGCAAGATCTCGTACTTCTCTGGATGTCTCATCACATGTCCAGGATATTGAAACTTTTGGATTTTTTTTGTTTTAATAACTTATCAGTTATTAAGTAAGCGTCCATGCTTCCATTCCATAAAATAATACCGAAAACACGTAGCATCTGACATATATATTTTGGGAGGTAGGTATGGGTACCGCCATCCCGGGAACCAATTTTTGGTGACCATCACCCCTGCCGTTGGTCGCCCCAAGTGTTTCGCCACATTTAGTGATTTAACATGCCCGGATTCATGGGGTGAGGTTTTCTACGTCTTGGCGGTGGATGCGTCTGCCCATTTACTGCATGGCGGGCAAGATCGAGAGAAACTGAATGAAGGGGATCGTTTGGCAAGGCTCTCTTGATCCATCGCCTTGCACCCCAGTGGGAAGGGTGGATGCATACGTCCGTCACTCCTGGACACATTGACCCCAGATTTTCAATCATCCGTCATGCAATTTTCCTTCCCAGAACTTCCTCTCCTTCCGTTCCCTAAAAAGACACCCACACCCCACCCCACACAACTCACCCCGCACAGCATCCCCAAAATGACATAGGCCCTGAGGGAAATTATTTTCCTCAGAGCACCTGTGTGCAGCTAAAAAAGTTTCCAGTTATCATGTATTTTAGAGCTCAAGCATTTATTGCTCTAAATAACTCATGAGGATTTTATGTGTACGTGATTCTTTCCATTGGGGCGTTGTTCTACGTCATGCACATTAATATTGGCCTCAGTACATTAAACCACTTGAAACAAGAAAAAAAATGTTTTGTAATTGGATTAGATCTATACACTGTTTAGGTTTTTTTTTTAATTTTTATAACACCCAACGCAATAAAGCGCAGACAAGGGAGCCACGTCTAAAGATGAAATAACGTTTTAAATAACAAAATTATTTTTATAAAATCATGTAAGTTTGTTTCACGACATTAGTTGCACCGCCAGTTTCACGTGTAAACGAATAGTTTCATCATGCATGCATTAGTTGTGTGCCACAAAATTAGAATCGCGCTATCGTGAAATTACGGAACCACTAGTGGTGTGCAATTTATTTATTTATTTATTTATTTATTTATTGCTTCTTCACAATTTATATACATATATTTTTAGCATGGGTTAGCATTTTAGCATAAGCATTAACCCCACTAGGGTTCGCCTGTATCGGGGTTAATAATTTCACAATTTAATAAAAATAACACACGCAAATATCGATCATGCAAAACAGTTAAGTAAAAGCAAAATAATAAAATTTAAAAATAAAATGATAAACAGAGCAAATAATAAGTGATAAAAATATATGAATTAATAACAAAGTGTTGAGAGTTCAGACAAAATGTTCTCATTTATTATATCATTAGTTCATCCCATTTCCAATAATAGATAAAATTAAAAAAATATATGTCTTTAGGTTTTTTTTTTTTAAATATGTGTAAAAAATAAAAAATGAAAAAAAAACAATTATTTATAAGCGATTACATTAGAGCGAATCTTTCTTATGCAATATTAAAGTGACTATCAAATAATTATGAAATAAATATGAAAGAAACCGTTTTGATCACAACATTATTGTTTTCATTCCATTTAAGTGACCGTTTTCATTAAAATATGATTGTATTTTATAGTGTAAGTGACACATTAGAAATCTTAGAAATGCCATCCGTGTGATCTTTTAGTTTTGACAAAGTTATGGGATACGATAACCCATATATATTTATTTATTTATTGTTTCTTTACCTTTTTAATTAATTGCGTAGTCTAAAAAAGTGATGCACCTAGTGTCGCGAAACCATTTCAGCTTAGCGGATGTGTGTGTTCCTTGTAACTGCATGATAGTTGTGTATAACAATAATTTACATGGGGAAAAAGCTTTGATTTCTTGGTGCTACGGTAGCTGTTGTACTGAAGGTAGCACGACACTAAATTTGAGAATTCTTTTTGGTGTCGTGCCTTTTTTTTCTTACAATAGCTCCACACAGGAAGCCCTGAGGAAAATAATTTCCCTCGGGGCTTATTTCATCTTAGGGGATGCTGTGTTGAGGGTATTTTTAAGGAAGGGAAGGATAGTAAGTTCTGAGAAGGAAAAAGTATGAGGGGTGGGTAGGAATCTAGTAGGTAGTTAGTGTGTATGGAAGTGACGGACGTATGAATCCATTCCTTCAACTGCGGTGCAAGACGATGTTCCGTGAGAGTCCTGCTAGGGAGTTCAAAAGGTCTATATCACCCAGTATCACCCGATCCAGCCCACCATGCGGTAGGTGGGCAAATGCATGTGCCGCCAAGACCTAGACAAACCTCACCCCACGAACCCCTGCTCCCCTGCTAAATCACCATACGCACCGGATCACTTGCGGTGAGATGGTAGAGATGTTGGTTATCCAAAAAAATGTTTTTTGGGCGGCGGTAGCCATACCTGCCTCTCAAATGTCGCTGATCGATGGTTTGATTACTCTATATCAGTGGTTCCCAACTGGTGGTCCGTGGACCACAAGTGAACCGCGATATCTGAAATGTGGTCCAAGAAACATTTATTCATTTACTACAAAACCGAATCGAAAGGTATCCAAAAGCTGATTCATAACCATTTTGGTATTAGTGATAGAGAGGTAGCTGAAGAAGTCCGAGAAGAGCACACTGAATTGCAAAGTGATAGTGATTGCGAGGACGCGTTTAGTTACGCGGTTAATAGTTTACCATTACTGTATCTTGTGGTCACTGGTCAAAAAAAGGTCGGGAACCACTGCTCTACATGGCCAACAAATATGATGAGAGTTTGGAAATATTCACCTCAAACTTCAAAATAAAAAAAACTTTCGCCAATGATCCATCAAATTACCTATCTACAATAAATTAACATCAGTTGTATCGTATATTTTAAAATGCGTCAAGGGTAGACCCGGCTCCAAAAGTTTTATTTAATATTTTAGTTGCTGAAAAAAAATGTGCTTTAAAAGAAATCGGAATGCTCAGATTGAAAAAAAAGTTGTTTGTTTTATTTATTCCTTTATGTGGCGTAGATTCAAGAGTTCCCGGTTTTTTTGTGAGTTTCGGGACACCGTGTACATAATGAAACTGCTCCAACTCAGTATAAAATACAACAGTACCTCCTCGGATGACCGCCTTAGGCAGCCAGCCAATACGTTGGGCGGGGCTAGTGTGACGTCACCTCCCATCTGCGGCCCGCTTTAGCGGCGATGGGCGGTGTAGCGGCGATAGGGTTAATTTAACATAGACATGATAGAAAAATGACTCCAGTTCCGGGAACTTGTATTCTGTGATGTTAAATCATCTTTCTTTATCTAGTTATGAAGATGTTAGAGGCTACTGACGTCTAGATTTTTCATTTTCTTTATTTTAAGGAGGTACCTACCTAAGGCAGTTTTTGTGATCGTGATTTTAATGCTATGCCGTTGACGCTAATATAAAACTATTAAAAGAAGTGATGCTAGCAGTCCACAACGGAGTCCTGGTACCTACCCTGGTGCATGGCAGTGAGGCGTGGAACTGGCAGAGGAAGGATGAAAGTGAACTGAATGCTGTTGAAATGAGATCCTTGAGGCGTATGTGTGGTGAAACAATGTGTGATCGTGTGAGAAATGTGGATATCTGAAAAATTTGGATATCTGAAAATGTGTATATCTGTGGCAAAGAATGTAAGGCTTATGTAAGCATAATGAGCAAGATTAAGAAAGGGACCGTCAGACGGTTTGGGCATGTAGAGTGAATGAACGAAGAAAGCAGTGTAAGAAGAATATACGATGCAAATGTGAATGGTAGAAGAAGTCGGGGACGCCCGAGAAGAGACGCACGATCAGGTGAATTAGATACTTGAGTCGGGCCATGTCAAAATTTAGAATAATGGAAGAGAATGTATGAGACGATATATGAATGTGAGTGAGGCAAAGAGTGTGTGCCAAGACCGAGTTGTTTGGCGGTCCGTTCTCTCTGCCTACCCCTGCGAGAAACGGTGTGATAGTTAGTTAGTTAGGTAATTAGTTAGATTTTAATGCTCGTGGTTTATTTTGTTAATATTTTTATGTACTTCGTATTTCGTAATCATAATGCATCCTTGAGAATCACTTTTTTTTCTGCTTCAGTTCCTTTTTATTTTATTAAACATATAATGCTGCAGGTCTTTCTTACACACTAAATAACATTAGTCATCATTATTTAATGTGTAAGAAAAAGCTGCAGTATTATAGCCATAAGGAACGTATGTGTATTTGCCTTTTTTGCCGTGACGGTACCTTAAACGTGGGTCGTCACGGTAATAATAAAAGCTTTCGTTAGGATATAGTTAAAATTAAATCAACGGTGAAAATTTAATCCAATTTAATAGTTTATTAACATTATGGAATGCAATATTTTTATCAGTATTTTCCTTCGATCAATAATGGTATTTTAATTTAATAATACATTGGTTCATAATCGGACAGACGGTCCCCAATTTTACTTTATTATTGTATTTCGTACCATGTTTTTGTATCAACTATACCCCAGTCGGTGCTAGTAAAACAAACTTTATAAAACAAATCTCCAATTCACATTATCACCGGCAGATCTTTTGGCTCCAATGATGTGATGAAAAGCGTGACATGACAGAGCGGCGAGGCGGGATTTTCCATGCTTACTCCCGGGCTAAACTTCCTTCCCTGACTCATTTCTTTGCGGGGGAAGCATTCATTTTTGTAATATATTTATTGGCAAATACACAATCGAGTAAATGCTACAACTGCGCTGTCTTATTTCTGTGCCGCTAGCTTCACTAATGTCAGTGTGTTTTTATCATTTCAGACGAACGCGTTCCAGACCGCGCTCAGCTGTTATCCGGCGGCCATCTTGCGAAAACACATAATCGAGTGTTGCCAAACAATAAAAAATAAACAAAGTGCTTTTACTAATTAGGTACCTAACCACCTAATTTAAAAGTGTATCAGCCGTGAAATTTAAAAAAAGTGACAACACGTGGAAATTAATGAGTGATATTTATAGTACACTAACTATTCATAAAATCGTACGTAACTGAAATACCTTTAATTGCCTTATTACAATCGTATTTTATGTGATAAAATTAAATAATCTAGGCGTTTTAGCGTTGTATCTAGCAAATTAAAAACCGCCTTCAAAATGGTCAGAAGAAAAAACGCAATGCCAAATTCTTTACTAACAGTGCAAATTAAAGTGAATGTTGAGTGGTGAAAACGATTTATAGTGAATTTATTGAATTGTGCATCGTTCTGTTGAATAGTTAGTGAGATTTTACATTAATGGTGTCGGGAAATGTGTTGCAGAGTGTGTTGACAGCCAAGGAAGTGTTGCCAGCTTCTCTGATGGGCATCCAGATTCATAACTCGCTACTTGCCTACGTAGCCAGCAAGGATATCGGTATATTTCTTTTATTATTAATACATCCTTATTACATTACGTCGCCTTGGTTCTTAATTGTCCAATGGACCATTGGAAAATTTTACAGGAGGAGAAAGTTTTTTCTTTCATTACTTCAATGAAACATTATGATAGGTGTTTAAGATAAAGCTTTTTCCGTAAATATAAAGGTCTAATTAGTTTAAATAATTCTTAGTTGAGTGATAAACTATATTTTTTTTACTTTATTTTTAATTTTAAAGTGGAGTAAATTGAACAAAAACTAAAATGGTCCTTTTGACAATTAAGAACTAAGGCGAGGTTTACTGAAAAAATTTAAGAGAATCTTATTTTATAATAATGTGTTATTTTGTGGTCAGTTATCATTATTTTAAAATAATTGAAAATATTAATCAAATTCGAAAAATATATTAAAAAAACTTATTTAAAAATATTTTCAAATGGAGTTTCTATTGTGTTTATTAAAAATATCTGTTTTTTTTTAATCTGTGTTTTATGATATGTAGTAAAATATTGTATTGATGTAAGTACATAAAATTAAACCTATTCAGACATTGTCATATTTCAAGATCTCCTGCAAAACTTTGCAGGTTCTCGTCAATTATTTTGCTTTCGAATATATACATATTGAAATTCCATCATATGACAACTGATCACAATAATTATTTCGTTTGAACTGAAGTACCTACCCGTCTGAAATCAAAGCGATAGAAAAAAATGATAAGCATATTACGTTTTTGGGTAACAATTTGAATTAACCTTAAAGAATTATTAATAACTAGCTTTTTCCCGCGGCTTCGCTCGCATAGTGTGAGGGGGGTTCCCACTCCGCCTCCTCCACCTCCCCCCCCACCCCCTCCACCTCCACCCCGCCACTCACCGCCCTCCCTCACCCCTCCCCCCTCCCCCTCCACCCTCCACCATCCCCCCCCCCCTCTCACCGTCCTTCCACCCCTCCCCCCTCCCCAATCCCCCCCCCCATCTCTCCATCCCTCCCGCTTTCCATATATTCAATCCCAGTACATTCAGTTTTTAAACAGCCCGCGTGCCACCTTTTACAATTTTTGTTCAAATTTCCATTTTTCATGTATATTAAATTAGGTACCTAACATCGATTCAAACTATTAGGGGAGTACCTACTTTAAATAAATTTATCAACTTAAAGATTTTCTAAAATTGAATCCTGATTTTAAATGTCATTCTCAAACACGCGAACTGTCAATCGTGTGATAGTCGTTAGGTTTTCTGAAATTATCCAATTTTCTGCGCAATTTTCTTAATTTTTCTCTCCGTAAGAACTATCCTCGTACTTCAAGGAATATTCTAAAAAAACAATTAGCGAAATCGGTTCAGCTGCTCTCGTTAGCGATTCATTTTTATATATAAGATAAGATAAACAAAAATTCATCAAAATCTCGTCACCCAATTTAAGGGGAACGGCTGCGAAGACCTTTTCATACAAAACTTTAATTTGGATGTGAGGCCAAAATACTTAACGAACGCTTTTATTATTACCGTGACGATTCACCGTACCGTAACCGTGAATATCAGTCTATAATATAATTTAGGACCTAGTTACTATTTGGTTATTGTAGTCACTCTGAATTATTTTATTTAAAAATAATTTTATATGCATTTTTCAGTTTTTTGGTAGCTTAAGTTACGTTTACATTTTCAAATAAGTATAAAGGTTTTTTTATTGAAAGTATAGTTAATACATAAATATCAACAAACAAGTCCTGCTAAGCCAATTGGATGATTGTCAACAGGTGCTTATAGTTAAGTTATATATACATTTTAAAGTTACAATTTACATATATTATCTACAGATGCAACATTTTTTCATACATATCAATATAAATATTTTTCTGATAGCCAGTTTTTCACCTTATTCATAGAATTACATTGCTTTATAGTGTCAGGTAATAAATTAAATATATTCGGTATGTTGTATTCAAACGTTCTCTGTCCGTACATATTATTAAATTTCGGAACTATTAACCCGTCGTTGCGCGTGAATCTAGTGCTGTATTTATGTTCTAATTTTTCTTTATGCTGCTGGGTAAATATATGCTGATTTATAATTTTGTGCCATAGTATTGCCTTAACAGGTAAAATTTTGGCACTCTGAAATAGCAACGGTGTATTTATTATGTCTCTGTTCGAAAATATTAGGGACGACTAATAATTTTACAATTGCGTTTTGTACAACTTGGACTTGTTTCAGATTGGTTATAGTAGTATTTCCCCATATTGTTTATCCATATCTTATAATAGATTCTGCCATTGAAAAATAAATTATTTTAAGTGTTTTAATTGATAGGAAAAAAATATGTGTACATTCTGCCAGCAATTGATCTGGGTCTATTACAGGTTTTTTTTATATGTTTAACCCATTTAAAAAAACAATCTACTGTAACACCAAGATACACATATTCCGTAATTAATTCTAAGCTTTCACATTTACAATTAGTTGGAATATTTTTATGGATGCATTATTTATTTATTTATTTACGCATGTCATTATTTATTTAAATACTCGTTTGAATTGTGTTTTTTCATGTTGGGTATGTACTCAGATTTGTGTAGAAATAATAAAATCAGTTTATATTTGTATAAATATATTTTTGAAAAATTATTTTTAAATGGGAAATTTTTTAACTTCTTTTTTATTTAGTTAGTTAACTATTCTGGTAAATTTCTAACGATATTTTCGTGTAATACATGAATAAAAAGATATATTATCCAGTAAATAGAAAACAATCGCAAAAAAACAATTGCTGTGTATTTACGTTATTCGACCAGAACTTATCAAGGTAATTTACGCGCCATTTTTGAAATGTCGTCCCACGTTCAACAGGTTAAAGGTTTGGGGGTTATGGTGTTTATTGTGTAAATGTGTAGATGGCAAAGCGAATAAGTAAGACGATTCAATACTTACAAGTTTATTAACACTATTTACAGACAAATAAATCTCCAATTTAAATATATGCAATAATAAAGTAATGTGAAGGGCGAACAAATATTAAAGACCAGCGACTCCTGACCGAGGGTTAAAGCAGAATGAATCGTTAGTTTTTGATGCAAGCGAGGCAAGTTGCTTGAGGAAAGGTCTGCATCCAATTGGTGCCTGAGGGACCAATCGGGTGGCCAGACGATGCAGAATAGTGTCCTTTGTTCGTCCTCCACAAAGGGATGCCTGTGTTTTGTGCTGGTTTTTTTTTGTTCACAATGAAATTTTTTGTTTTAGATAGTTCAGAGTCTGTTGACACGATTGCCGCCTGGCTGGCAGAAATGCATCCAATTTTATACAGAGGAATAAATTAATAACATGAAACCAACAATGCTTTAAACGTGAAAACTTGGATTTCTCTAACTGTTTATCGAAATGCATGATGTGTTATATCGCGTTCATTTACTCAAGTGTACCGCAAAAGAACAACTTAAAACCACAAATAAAGCCATAAAGCATATTTATAACAAGAGTTAAGATCAACAACCAAACGGATGTTCGCTCATGTACACTAAAATAACACTCGCGAGAAAATATTTTTTCTTTTCTCACTCGTTGATAGCGTAAACGTATTTCTTTCTTGTAAATTCATTTGAGCTGTGAGAGAAAACAAGATATTGGAAACAAGGGATATTAGTTAATTACAACTCAGAATCATGTAACTTCAACACCTCCTCAAAAAAGTTATTAAATTTGATGAGAAAATATTTAAAAATTGGTTAAATACGTTACATTAAGTTAAAAGTTATTTTATTTTTCATACCTTTTAATGACTTTTCAAATGGGTGTAGAAATTGCATGATTCTGAATTGTCATGGAACTATATTTTCAATAGGAGTATATATCTATCTATCTTCTGTCTATCTTATATGTAAATAAAAATGATTCGCCGAAATGTATGTACGCGCACAACTTCCGAACGACTGCACCAAATTGGATAATTATTTTTGTTGATGTTCGTTATTTTCCGGACAAAGGTGAGCTCTGGCATTATGAAATTTGTAAAAAAAATGCAATAGGTGGCACGCGAGCTGTTTGAAAACTGAATGTACCGGGACTTTATGGAATGCTGGAGAGGGGAAGGGAACCCGGGAGGGGGGTTCACGGGACGGGGAAGGGGGGGAGTGGAGTGAGAAGAGGGAAGGTGGAGGAGGCGGAATGGGAACGCGAGAGGGGAATGGGACGCGGTACAGTAAGGGGAGGCGGAAGGGGAACGGGACGAATGGGAAAGGACAAGCAGGGAGAAACAATTTCCTTATTAAATGGCATAGTAACACCTGCCGGGAACCAGCACGTTTAGACTATAATAGAGAACTCCAGTCCAATTTAATGAATAATGACCTTCTAACTTAAATAACTGCATTCTTATTTTTATTTTTAGAGTTAGTTTTAATAGTTAAAATAATTGTCTAAGTTTAAATTTTTCAAGACCCCCGAAAACCACCGTATGTGTGGTGAATTGTTTGGCGTCATCACTCCTGAAAAATTACTATAGAATCGGGCAATCAGCTGTTCTACTGCCGCCATTTTGAATTCCCTTGTTCGAAGTATTTTCCCTAGAAATAGCATTACTATTTTTTTGTGCTGTAGTTTTTGAATATTTTCAATAATAGAGATAAACTAATAAGAGATACCTTTATTTTTGAAAATTATTTAGGCCTAAATAATGTTTCAATAAACACAACAACTAAATCTCTATAAACTGTACGTAAATAAACGAATAAATTAATACGATGGCTTGTGTCATATCATACATTCCCATACAATGACTTTACGGTGACGTCACGACACTTCAAACAGTGACGTCACATTGACGGCGTGTTTTTACTACCCGATTAAAAATGGACTTTTAATATTAAAAAAATGCGTTTAATATTATTAAATAAAACTTATATATTCAGAATCAGCGTTTATTGGTCTATAAAAACATATTTTTTTAGAGTCAGAATATTTTTCACTGGAGTTCCTTATTAACAATAGAATCTGTGTGAACCTTATAATTCAGTGACCAAATAGGTGAGTTATACTCCAATTGGCTGCGAACTAATGAAGTATACAAAATTTTTCAAAGTAAATATTTTGCATAAGTCTTTTGCAATGCATATTATGAAACCGAGCATTTTCTTTACTTTTTTCATCATAATGTTTATGTGTGACAAAAATTTATTTATACTCGTAATCAAAAACTATCCCATTATTATTGGTAATTTTTTTTTTCTATTCACCAACTTATATACTTCTACCTATTTCCAAATTAATAGAATACTTAGTTTTTACCACTTTTATTATTTATAAAAACCGGTATGTTTTTTTTTTTTTTTTTTTTTTTTTTTTTTTTTTTTTTTTTTTTTTTTTATTAAGGAGAAAATACAGATACAGACGTCAATTGACAAGAATATACAAAACAATTAATAGAGAATTCGCCTGCATCCAAACTATTTCTCACGAATTAACATTGACAGCAGATAAAAACATATACAAATATTTTTACCGTTAAATACGGAAAAGACGTATGTATATATACATAAGTAAATATTATTTTACAGAGAGATGAAAAAAAAAAATGCGCAATATCCTTATAAAAGTTTACAAATTGTTTTTGGAAAAATTTTGATGGTAAGACCAAATATATATATAGATAAAAAATAATGTCATACAGAAATTTAAAAAAAGAAAGGTAGTTAAAATTATAAACCAAGCAATGTCTAAGGTATTGTACTTTGTAGGAAAACGGCCTTCAATTTTCTACTAAAAGTACTGCGTTTATCAAAAAATAAGTCGGAATCCTTGATGTTTTGATTTTGATTAAACGATTCGCACATTCTTCTGATTGGATCCCTGACACCAGCATTTGTACGCGTCCGGCTAATGTGGAATAAGTCGTTAAGCCTTGTTACTCTGGGTGGTATTTTGAAGTTTATTAGTTTCAGTAGGTCAGGACAGTCGATAAAGTTATTGCAGATTTTATAAAGCGTCATGAGGTCAAGGTATGTTCGCCGGTTAGTTAGAGTGGTGACGTTATAATTCGAGAGCATATTTATGTACCCCCGTTTAGGTGCGCTCATTCTGTAATTGAGGTATTGCAGAAATTTCTTTTGAATACTTTCAATGTTGACTTTATAGACACCGTAAAGTGGTGTCCATATGGAGGTGCAGTATTCAAGTTGAGAACGGACCAGCGTGTAGTAAAGTAGAAGATAAGTTTCAGGTTTTCGAAATTCGCGGCTGTTTCTGATGACAAATCCTAGCATGCGGTAAGCTTTATTCACAATGTTCTCAATGTGCGCATCGAAATGGAGTTTAGAATCAAAAAGTACGCCTAGATCTTTTATACAGTAAACGCGCTCGAGTAAATAGTTACCAATACAATAATTGTGTATAATAGCGTTGTGATTTTTAGTGAAGCTTATTTGTTTACATTTGTTGTAACTTAGGTAAATTTTGTTTTCATTGCAAAATGCTTCGAACCTTACTAAGTCGCTTTGGATGAGCAGATAATCGTTTAAATTCCTAACAATGGCAAATATTTTTATATCATCGGCGTACAAAAGAAATAAACAATGCATGAAACATTTAGTAACAGTGTTAATAAAAAGTATAAATAACAGTGGACCCAGGATTGACCCCTGTGGTACGCCAGAGGTAACTGGTTCCCACGTAGAAGTATGTCCTCGTAATGATACAGCTTGCTGTCTTTTTGTCAAATATGAGACAAACCAACGTAATAAGTTTCCCCTAATTCCATTGAACATTATTTTTTTAATAAGAATAAGGTGGTCAACCTTGTCGAAAGCTTTTTTGAAATCGCAGTATATTGCATCTACCTGGTGGCCTCGATCCATGCTAGTGAATAAGAAATTTGAGTAAATTAGTAAATTACTCATGGTAGATTTGCCTTTTACAAACCCGTGTTGTTGTTCTGTAATTTTGGCGGCAAGCTGGGGATATATATTATCATGGACAAGTCTTTCCAAGAGTTTAGGGATCGCCGAGAGAATGGATATTGGCCTATAGTTTTCGACTTTTTGACGTGAGTCACCCTTATGGACTGGTATAATATAAGCCAACTTCCACCTATCAGGGAAAACCCCGTCACTCAGGCATTTATTAAATATTATGGTAAGTGGAACATACAATGACGACGCAGCAGATCTGAGAAAAAATGCCGGTATTCCATCGTGACCCGCACCTTTGTTTATATCTAACGCCTTTAAACTTGATTGCACTTCTTGTTCCGTTAGTTCAATGGTGTGAATGTGCGTAAGTCCAGAGTCCCGAACGGCCTCAAGTTGGTCAATGTTAATTGAGTCATTGATAGAGGAGGGTTCAAATGTTGACTTGAAGAACTCAGAGAACATATTACAGATTTCTTGGGCATCATTAGATTTGCGCCCTTCGAAGGACATAGTAGCAGGATATCCATCAGATGATTTTAATGAGGATATGTATGACCAAAAGCATTTAATATTATTTTGCAATGAACTTTCGATGTTTTCAAAAAATAACTTTCGAGATTCACTAGCCAATTTTTTGTATGTAGCACGTAAGAAGGAAAATTTACGATAGTCAGAAAGACCTTTATATGTCTTCCATTTGAGCCAAACTTTATCTTTTTTCCGTGATAAGCTAATAAGTTCGGGAGTAAACCATATGGGGAATTTGTCATTTCGTCTGGCCAATACTGGAATAAACTCATCAATTATATTGTTTATTATTACATAGAATCGGTCTACTGCTTCTTCTGCTGATAAATTCGCGATTTCTGACTTCCAATCAATACAATTAATGTCATTATTAATTTGAGTATAATCAGCTTTCCTGAAATTGTGCCTACGCTCTTTGTTGTTTTTAATTTTTGGTTGAATCGCGGATGATATTTCAAATTCCAGGGCTGGATGGTGTCTGTCCTCTGAAAGGAGAGGGTCGTCGCTATGTGTAACTTTTGTTTCGCGACTGTAAAATATAAGGTCTAAGAATTTATCGTTGTGGTTAGGTATACAATTATATTGAAATAAGCTCATCAATGCCATTGTTTGAAGAAAAGTTTGCGATGCAGCTGTGTTTGAGGAGGCAATACCATGATTGCAGCCTTCGGAAAATGTCCATGTAAGAGTAGGTAGATTCAGATCTCCAAGAACACAAAACGTATTATTTGGTTCTGATGAAAAGACGGATTCCAGGTTTTTGGAGAAAATATCATAAAGCATTACTGGCGAGACAGGAGGTATATATACAGCACATATGGTGAGATTTAGAGACCTTAACGGAATTGATATAAAGATTTGTTCAATTTGATTTTTTTCCCAATCGTCGAGACGGGAAGCTGCGAGTTCCTTGCGCACTGCCACTAACACACCACCTCCGTCCATCTTACCGGTAATTATACGGTTCCTATCTCGTCGGAATACCGTGTAACGCGAATCTATGAATTCGGCCGTGTTTACACTTGCTACAAGCCACGTTTCAACTAGAACTATAACATCATAGTTATTCGATGAAATATTAATAAGAAGCTCCTGAGTTTTGGTCTTAATACCACCACAGTTCTGGTAATAAACAGATATAGATGATGAGGTCATTTTTTTAGAGTAAGAGTGTTATTCGACTTATTCCACATTTGCGGGAGTGATAAATTAATTAGGACGTATGATGCATCAAAATTATATATAAAACATTGATTACTTAGTGTAAAATACGAATGAAAATGCAGGAAATATGATAGTGCTATATGATTATGGAGGTATTGCGCTATAAACAAATATATTGAGTAATTTTGCAAGAAAAAAATGAATGACCAAGAGTACAGGATAGTGATAGAAAGCTGGCATCGATAGTAGCAGTAACGAGTTTCTTCGGGGTTTACTTAAAACTAATTTTAAATTATAGACAACGGTGTCACTGGAAAGGTGAGAATAGGTAGAGGGAATAAGGACAATAGTGAACAATTTACACAGGGAACAGGTTTAATAATCGATCATTTAAAACAAAAAATTGATTATTAATAATATTCAAATTAGCATTCACGCACTGTCTGATTTCGAATATTTAAGTCGTTCAATTTCTATATCCGCTATATCAACTTTCACTGATTCAGAGAAAACCGCAAAAAACTGTCACATCTATAGCGTAAATAAAAAATTGCGTTTAATTTTTTTATATCATGAATTGGAATAATATAAATTCGAAAAGTGTTCATTTTTCAATGTCTAGAAATATTTAAGTAATTTGAATAAATAAAATGGATATAGCGCATTTAGTTTCTCACTTAGTGATTTATATGGAATATAGAGGCTTTTGAAACTCAACTGACCTGAGGAGGGTGTTTTTACACTGCTCGTGATTGGTTCAATTCCGATATAGCGGGTTTTGATATTAACTTCTTGTAGGATATAGCGGGTTTTGAAATTATAGGACTCATTTCCGATTTATCCAAATGAATGCCATTAAACATTATTAAACTTGTTCTTAAACCCATTATTAAACCCGTTCCCTTTGTAAATTGTTCCCTATTGCTCCTCTTCCCTCTACCCATTATCACCTTTCCAGTGATACCATTGTCTGTGTCTCTTATTTATAATTAGTTTTAAGGAAACCCTGGAGAAGTGAGCGTTGCTCATGAAATATGTCGGTTTTTATAAACAACTAGCTGGTCCCGGCATGCGTTGCTATGCCATTTAATAAAGAAATTGTTTCTCCCTGAGTATCCTTTCCCATTCGTCCCGTTCCCCTTCCGCCTCCCATTCTTCTCCTGCGTCCTCTTCCCCTCTCGCGTTCCCACTCCGTCACCTCCACCTTCCCTCTCCCCACTCCACTCCCCCCCCCCCCTTCCACCGTCCCGCGAACCCCCCTCTCGAGTTCCCCTCCTCCCCTAACACGTCCCCTTCCCCTCCCGCGTTCCCCTTCCACCTTCCCCGCCTTCCCTCTTCCCTTTCCCGCTCCCTCGTCCCTCCCGCGTTCCATATATTTAATCCCAGTACATTCAGTTTTTAAACAGCCCGCGTGCCACCTTTTACAATTTTTATTCAAATTTCCATTTTTCATGTATATTAAATTTGGTACCTAACATAGGTGTACCTATTTAAAGTATCTAAATTTTTTGATGCGATTCAAACTATTAGGGAAGTACTTACTTTAAATAAATTTATCAACTTAAAGATTTTCAAAAATAGAATCCTGATTTACAAAATGTCATTCTCAAACACACGAAATGTCAAACGTGCGATATCGTTAGGTATTCTAAAATTATCCAATTTTCTGCGCAATTTTCTTAATTTTTCTTTCCGTAAGAACCATCCTCGTACTTCAATTAATATTCTAAAAAAAAAGTTAGCGAAATCGGTTCAGCTGCTCTCGAGATTTGCGCTTAGCAACAAATTCAGCGATTAATTTTTATATATAAGAATAAAAGTGGTAAAACAAAGTATTCTATTAATTTTGATTTAAAATGGTGCCACAAAATAAGTTTGCTGTGTTTGAAAAGTATGTAACGTCTTTGTGTTTAAAGAAGTTACATACGTCTATTTACTGAGCTAGCCTCACGTGTCACGTGTCTACTTGTACGAGTATCAATTCTCGATGTTCGCATGTTTCACTTTCACGAACGTCAATATTTTGGGCGCTGTTTGTTATTATGCCGTCGGATTATATAAATCAAAACTCGTGTAATGAACATTCAAAGAATTTATTCCGTTATTATTAATATTTTTATCCTGCATGAACGAAAATATCAGAATTTCACGGTCGATAGACGAAATACAACATGTTGAATAACATTCCTTAGAATTTTGACAGCGTTACAGTTTTAGACGTTTATTTAAAACGGGATTGATGCAAGATGTCATCAGCATAAGAAAACATGCTTTCTTTCAAATTCTTTCGTTACTATTTTTAAGAGCAACGCCAGCGGGGTTTATTCATACAAAACTTAAATTTGGATTTGAGTCACAAATTAATTAACGAACCAAACCGAATAATTATTTTATGGCCTAAAGGTTCAGCAAATATCTAGTATAATCATAAATTATGACACACATTGCAATTAAAGAGTTCATTTTTTCAATGATTTTCGAGGAGACTTTGAAAAAAAAAATTGATATTGTAATTATGTATTTGAAAAATAATCTTGCCCTGCCCTACTGTGTAAAGAAATATAAAATTAAATTAAATTAAACGTCGTAAAAAAACGTTTTATTGAGTAAAAAAAACTTAATTAAACCGATTTAAAGGTCGCAGATTCAAATCCCGGCAAGCACAAATAAATTTTATTCTTTTAAGCCGCGGCGTACCCTATTTCTACCAATTTTTTACAAATGTACCTTAAATACTTTAAGTTGCTGTTTTAGACAACCCCTACGAGATTTTAGCTCTATTTTAAACGAGTCGTGTTTTATTAAACATTTTCACAATTTTCGCTTAAGGGGAAAGTATGCGCGGCCCATTTCTGCCAGTTTCATACAAATCTTAGATTTGGATTTGAGATCAAAATACCCAACCAAACTGAAAAAATATTTTTGTAATCAAAATGTATATCAAATATCTAGTAAGGATGTGAGCTACTTTATTTATTTTTGCTTTAAATTATAAGATATAGGCCATTAAAGATTTTAATGTTTCTGGATCTTAGAGCCGATTTGGGCAATTATTTGTGAGTAAATCAAAAACAATAAAAAAATATTTTGCTATGTTTATCAAAAAAGTATGATGAAATATAAAATGAAAAATAAAAAATTATCAAAAAATCATTTTGATGGGTGTAAATTAAAAATACGAATTACCTATTTACGGCGGAATAAAAAATAGTCGTTTGTATATTAAAATTTCTATCTATATTTTTTATTATATTTTTCGTTGTATTTTTAAAATAAATACAGTAAAATTATTTTTTTTTGTGTTTTTCTTTTACTCACCAATAATTGCCTAATTTGCCTCCAAAATCATGAAACGCTAAAATCTTTAATAGCCTAGTAGCTCACATCCAAACTAGATATTTAATATACATTTTGATTACAAAAATATTTTTCAGTTTGGTTGAGTATTTTTATCTCAAATCTAAATCTAAGATTTGTATGAAACGGGCAGAAATGGGCCGCGCATACGTTCCCCTTAAATATTATCGGTTTTAACATTAGCGCGTTCTCTCTAACATTCGTATTTACATATCTCTCCATCTTCTTCTTTTTGAGCGGGTATGACGCGCCTTAAATTGTGTTATTTTACAATTTATTAATTTAAAATAATATTTAATTTGGGGCACGTTCTAGAGTTGAAGATCATTGAAAATAATATTTAATATATATTTGATATTTGGCGTCGCCTTCTCGCGCAGTAACGCCGTGGTGTAAGACCACCTTTCAGAATTGGAAGGTTGCTTGAAATGACTTTGGCCGTATGAGGTGACCAGATCCCCCCCCCCCCCAATTCCCCCTCCCTCCGCCACACTACCTTCAGCCTCACAACATATGTACCGCAATTGGGTATGTCTTTGATGTATAGTAATAGTAACATTGGTTACAGATGGTTGGGAGTAGTTGCGACTCTTGCGGTATTGAAAATAATAAAAAAATAGATGTCATTGCGTTCAATGTCAATGTCAGCATCTGTTTCACTGTTAATCAATTTAGTGCTTTAAAATTTTACTTATATCCCTTTTATAATAAGCGAGTATCAATGTCAAATAGAAAATCAGTTTCTGGTTTATATTTATATTTTTTTTACTCCAGACATTAGGCTTTACTAGCCTTTTTGAGGAGAGGAATGTTGTAGGAAGGAGGAACACAGGGGCCGGCAAATCGTTCCACAGCCGAGCTGTTGAACACAAGAACGAGTAGAAGAAGCGACCCGTTCTCATGTGACAAATGTCAACCGTATACATATGTTGAGCACGCGTTTGGCGTGTTTCCCGACTATATGCACCGGTGCCGATGGGATCAATGACGCTAGTTCCTCGGAGCATCTTCCATTGAAATACCGGTAGAACAAGGATAGCATTCCCACCCGACGCCTGTGCTCTGATATATTCGACGTCAACTGTGGTTTGTACGTTGGCGATCTGCAGTTGTCCTAGAGAACAGTGAGAAGTTAGCGAAAATTATTCTATCAATCCTTAACGATCGATCATGCTAGGACCCCAAATTTCTCTATCATTTTTCAGGATATTAATCCTACGAAATCATATAATTCGACGATAAAATTTCTTTTTCGCGAACGTTCAAAATGATGACGAATCCAGTTAAATGCGGACATACAGCAATCGGAATGTTTGCATTCTTCAATAATATCATATTTAAAATAACAAGCTCATTATGCCACGAAATCTTTAAAATTTCATCGGTGACTTCACGTCAAACTGAAATAATGTTTCAGCGACTTGAAAAAATTACAATTTTTCATAACTTGGGCGGTTCCGGGTGACCATGAAGTGACTCAATATCATCCATTAGAGGCTCGCGAGGAATGTATCGGTCAGTGGCAACGATATATAAGTCACTAGATTGATATTTGTGACATAAAAAATGACTCATCGATGAGTTTAATGGTTCCGCGACTTTTCAACGACAAAATATCCAATGGACAAAACATCCCCCAACCAAATATCTACTAATCTAACCTACCCTAACCTCAGTGGCGGACTAAGGGGGGGGGGGGGGGGCTGGAGGGGGCGGGGGGGGGGGGTGGATTCTTCCTTTGGTGAATAGTGAGTTTAGTTACACTACTTTTAGGTCTGAATGAGAATATATTCAGATCTAAAATTAGAGACATGATCTAAAACACGTGCAACGCTGGGTACTTAAGCTAGTATTAAGTAAATTTCTAACTGTGCTTTTTATTTTACTATGATATCGTTATTCCTCATTGTATTAACAAAAATTGCAAAGGTATAATATACCTATATGCAATTCTAATTTTGAGAGTAGGTATCGAAATTGCAATAACAACATATTTTTCCCACCTTTATGTGTTTTTGATTTTTTACAAAAAATGTAGGTTACACAGCTTTAAATTGCCACCATGTGTTGTATTTTTAGTATTGCCATTTGATCAACAGTGGCGCCCTCCTTTGTTTTCTACTCTTATTTGACAGACTTTATGTAGGTGAATTTCAATATCTAAAAAAAAAGAAATAATGGCGGACCAGCGAATTTTATTTTCGATTTTTTATGATAAATTTTCGTCAACCATAAAAATTTTAAAAAGTAGATGGGGGCCCTTTATAAAACAATCCTTACGTGGTCAGTAGTCAGGGTCGGATTAAACATGTCGGGGCCGCTAGGCAATGCACGTCTCGGGGCCCTTTACCATAGGGGCCCCTAGCTGATACGTGGCCCCAAGGCAGTGGCCTACACTGCCTTGTTGACAATACGGCCCTGCCAGGGCTGGCTTAAACACGTCGGGTCCCTTAACCCTACCCAATGCGAGACCCCTAGGCAATGTACGTCCCAGGACCCCTTTATCCTCGGGGCCCCTACCCAATACGGGGCCCCTAGGCAGTTTCCTACACTTATGGATAATACGGCCCTGGCTATAGTGATTTACTGTTTTTATTTATTTATTTATTTATATTTTTATTTGGCTACTGGATTTTCGAAGGCAGTGGCCTACACTGCCTTATGGACAATAGGGCCCTACCAGGGCCGGCTTTAACATGTCGGGGCCCCTAGGCAATGCACGTCTCAGGGCCCCTTTACCCTAGGGAACCCTACCCGATGCGGGGCCCCTAGGCAGTGGCCTACACTACCTTATGGACAATAGGGCCCTACCAGGGCCGGCTTAAATATGTCGGGGCCCCTAGGCAATGCACGTCTCGGGGCCCCTTCACCTTAGGGACCCCTACCCGATGCGGAGCCCCTAGGTAGTGGCCTACACTGCTTTATGGACATAGGGCCCTGCCAGGGCCGGCTTAAACATGTCGGGGCCCCTAGGCAATGCACGTCTCGGGGCCCCTTCACCCTAGGGACCCCTACCCGATGCGGAGCCCCTAGGTAGTGGCCTACACTGCTTTATGGACATAGGGTCCTGCCAGGGCCGGCTTAAACATGTCGGGGCCCCTAGGCAATGCACGTCTCGGGGCTTCTGTACCCTAGGGGCCCCTACCCAATGCGGGGCCTTATGGATAATATGGCCTTGGCTATAGTGACTTGATTTTCGAATAGTTTAATAAGACTTGGTGCATTTTTTTACTATCTTAGACCCTTTGCAAAAGGTCATCTTATCATATATAGATAGTATTAAAATAGATAATTAAAAAGATTCGGTGGCGGACTAACGGGGGGGCTGAAGCGGTGGCCTCTATTCTGGGGGGCCTCCAAACGTCTCCATGTTTCCTTTATCAAATCCTAAGCAGGGCTTCAAGGCACCAGGATACTGTAAAAAAAATATTTGAAATTTATTTTTTTAATTTCATTTTCTGAAGTTAACAATGCTCTCACCAAATGCTTTTACAGCATTTTATGTGAAACCGTTCGAAACAGTGTGTATGTTGAATTATCCTTCAGCAAAACTTTGAATGCGTTTTTCATAAAACTTTTAAAACTCGTTTTTCAACCTGGTTAACAACATATTAAAAAAAACTATAGGTACATCCGCCTGTACGTATTTTTATTGCATTTGCATTTACATTTGCATGTACCAAGTCTTAAACTTTTCGAAAATTCAGTGTCTGTGGCACCACGTAGGGGAATTTTGATATCTTAAAAAAGAAATAATGGCGGACCGGTGAATTTTATTTTCGATATTTTATAGAAAATTTTCAGCGTTCATTAAAAAAGATAAGGTCCCTATATAAAAAATCCCTATGTGGTGCCATAGTAACTAGATTTTCTAACAGTTGAAGTCTAGGTGCATGCAAATCGGATATATAGTTTTTCTAATATGTTGTCAACCAGGTTGAAAAACGTAGTTACGTGAAAAACGCGTTCAAAGTTTTGCTGAAGGATAATTCAACATACAAACAAATAACGGTTTCATATAAAATTATGTATCTCCGTCAATTTTACTAAAATTTCCTTAAAACGTTAGGTGATAGCATTATTAATAAATGCACTTTTTAGAAAATGAAATTTAAAAAATAAATTAAAATTAAGTGCTCTAGTGCCTTGTTTTATTTACCAACCTTATTGGATAATAGTAATTTATCAACCTCCTGAACAAAATCGAAATTTTCCTGCTCTGACGTATCGCAAATTATTCGAAAACTTGACACGTGGTGAGCCGCTACCATGGCATCCTGTCAACCTGGCAACTGAAAGGCGCCGGCCGCAGCGACTAAAGGCATGACCAAACCGGCGCGTTCAGTTTGCGTCCGCGGTGGCGTGCGCGGTGGCGTCCTATGTGCGTGCAGAAACCGTTCACACCAAACTAGCAATCAAATAAACATACGAACCTACCACTTATTCCGAGTCTCTATCCTATTTCGTCCCAAACCAGGTCCTTTTTTCTATTATTCTCATAATCAAAATGAGACGTATCATACAGCAATGGGTATTTGTGAACCTCATTTAAAATTTGTTCCGTTTCCCCCATAATTTATATTTAACAACACAGTATTTACACATAGATAATAGCTGCGTGCAGCGTCCGAACGCAACATGCGCGATCTGATCGCCACCGCCGCGTGCAGACGCTGCACAGGACGCCGCGATCTGGCCGCGGCCGCCGCGGTTTGAACACGTCGCTACAAGTTCGTACACAACAACTGATTGCCACCGCGCACGCCACCGCGGACGCAAACTGAACGCGCCGGTTTGGTCATGCCTTAACACTGCCGTCATTATAGGTATATGTATTACATCTGATGCAATTCAGAGTTACCTTCAGATGTTTCAATTGATTTGATAGGTACAACTGATTGATTCATATAAATAACAGTAATAAAAAATGAGTTAAAAATGTCAACCACTGGAGCTATTATGGTCGAAAAATGGACCACTTTGAAATGCTTTATCTATTATGACCATAGTATATTTAGAATGATATTAAAAATAATTTTTAAAAAAATTTTTTCACGTCGAATTTTTGATCAGATGTTTACGGTTAAAACTAAGTCCTTTTTCCATAGAAATGCACCTTTCATTACCAAGTATACCACAGACAACATACAGAAATCAAAAATATTACTCGAATAAGTACCCCTCACGGCAGTTTCAAAGTAACAACATGCAGAGTTCGCGAGCTTATAAACTTTACGATTTTATTATATTTTTTGTAATTTTTTATAATTCCTACAAATATGAGATTAACGGTAAAATACAGGTTAATTCATTTGCTGTAAAGCACCATAATAAGTTTTTATGTTTCCATGTTAAAATTCTAAGGAATGATTTTTTTAATGTTAGAATTTTTTTTTAAATGATCTTCTGGGAAATCGCGAGCAATCGAGGCAAATTTATTTATGTTAAGCCTTACAAAAACAACTGCTCGTGGTACAATTTCCAAGAGCTGCGAATTTGTAATGTGTGAGCACGCTGTACCTTCTTCTACATTGATGATTGGTTTGTTGGTTAGTTTTTAAAAAGGTTGTTTTTTTCTGTAGAATGTCTTATCTAGTTCGGCCTATTTCAAAAGCAGGCACCATAATGTCACCACCATTAATTAAAAGGACCCCACCCATGTTGACAGTGGATACGGTTTTAGCGCAAAACACATAAAAGCTGATAAAATTGAAAACGCGCGCGTATCAAATTACGCAGAGTGACTTTGCCAGTTTATCCAGAGATGGGTGGGGGAAGGGCTTGTGGGGAGGGGAGTGAAATGTCAGATGTCAGAGAGGGATGGGAGAGGATTGGGGAGGTTTATATTAAACATCACGGACCAAAGTCACTCGTCGTGAAGGTCTATACATTTTTTTTCAAAATTGGCTTAGTAACTGTGTTCAGAGACATATTCTAATGTAGGTTTTTTGATATGATCCTACAAGAGTCTCAACTGTCGAATTGGATTATGTTATGTGGAAAGAGATAATGAATGGTAAGATTTGGGAGTAACTTGCTATTAAGATCTGGTAATCAATCACATTTAATGCCATTTCATATAAAGTTATGACTTTTTTTACATTAGATCCACACAGGAGGTCCGGAGGAAAATAATTCCACTCGGGGCCTATGTCAACTTTGGGGATGTTGGGTGGAGGGTCTTTTTAGAAAAGGAAGGAGAGAAAGTTCTAGGAAGGAAAACGGTATGAGGGGTGGGTAGGAATCAGGGGATCAGTGTGTCCAGGAGTGATGGACATATGAATCTATCCCCACCACTTGGAGAGGTCCCTCAACCAATCTCTCTCGATCCTTGACAGACGCATCGGCCGCCAAGATCTGGACAAACCTCACCCTAAGAACCCGGGCAACCCTGCTAATTCACCAAACTTAGCAAATCACTTGGGGTGACCTTTGGCAGAGGTGTTGGTTATCCAATAAATGGTTCCAGGGGTGACGGTACTGCCGCCTCCCAAATTGAACGTGTCCCGATGAATATCGAAACGGTATTTAGATTTACGACAAGATTATGTCCTCTGCGTGCGAACTCTATCTAAATTTCTTTAAATAATAATAATAATAATCTTTATTCAATGAAATAACAACAATATAACTAAAAAAAATTAAAAAAAATTACATACTCAATGTAGTTTACAAATAGATTACATCAATCAGTACAGAAAAATTAACAAACAGAAAGTAACGTAAGAAAGGTTACACAGGAGTAGTATAGTTATACAGTATTTTTAGTTAGACAATAAACAGTGTTAATTTCCCAGGTAAGTATGGTCCTGTGTTCATTCATTTTTAGGCAGCATCGCGTTCATTAGCCAAAACATTGTACATAATATATTTTCGTATCGGTGATCAATGAACCGGTGGATGCAATTTTTAGCTATAAGTTGTTTTTAATTGTTTGTCAAACTTGTAGTTTTCTAGATCTGAAATGTATTATAAGTTTGTACAGCGCCCTTGCGGTGATTCACAAAAGCGGCGCTTTATAAATCATCAAAATGTTATTATTATTATTAAGATCTAATTAGAATCCGTGGAACTATATAAGAAAATTATATCTGTCCGACAAGGTAAGACCACTAATATCAACGTACTGTTTAAAGTGCCATGGAAAAAATCATTAATTTCCCAGAAAATGTGGTAATGGAACAGCCTTCATAATGATTATAACCGAAGCTACTTGTGAAAATTCAAGTAGAGAGTTGTGCCTACTATGAGATATTAATGGTAGATCTCACGCCAGATAGATTTTATACAGCATCCCAGTTAGATTAACGATGTCAGTAGTTAACAAGTCGATAAAGATAAACTAGTTAACGAATAAAGACCGCGTTAAAACATAAATAGGACAACAGATGGCACTGCTTGTGTAATAAGAACGAAATCACTAAAAGAGTATTGGATTGACGTCATAGGACCTGGTGACATGGCGGGCAGGTTGTTGTTACTAGGGGTGTTTTTTTAATCTTTAGCACCGTTGTGATTTGAAACTCGATGAAACGGAAATGAGTAACACTAAAAATTAGCCTGCGAAAGAATGAGATAGAATGAAACCTTACCTACGTGCAGTACCTACAAAGCGTCGCGTTTTGAAAAGCTGCGCGCATTGGCCGCTTTGATTTTGAACTCACTTTTGAAGGCTCCTATTGGTTGATATTGTGTGGGTGAAGGTTTCACTTCAACCGCATGTGAACTGCACTCGATTTTTTTATGTGCTTACTGAACAAGAGTCCCAAATGTTCCCAACCATCTGGGGCCAATGAGAATATGGCATCCCCAATTGGGGTATGTTGTGAGGCTGACGGTAGTGAAGAGTGGAACAAGTTGGGGAAGTACCTAGCTATTCAGATCTGGTCACCAAACACAACTATATTTCAAGCAACGTTTCAATTCTGAATGGTGGTCTTACACCAGAGCGATACTGAGTGTATCTGCCATTCTGAACGTGCCGCAAATATACCTTATATTATTTTTAAGATTAAATTGTGAAATAATAATAAATTTACTTGCGCACGCCCGGATTTGAACCCGCCACTTTCGGATTGCTAGTCGAGAGCCTTGCACCTCGACCACGGAGGTCGTCCATCTGAAGAAAGTTTTAGGTTTGTGTCGCGACGTAGATAACGATTCGTACAATGACGCTGACGATTATAAGGATAACAATGTTTATATGTGAGTACCGCCCAAGAGTCCCAACTGCTCCCAACCGTCTGGAGGAAGTATTACTGTGGCATCTCCAATGTTGTGAGGCTTACGGTAGTGGCGAGGGGAAAGAGATGGGGAAAAGAAAGCAAAGTACAAGGCTATTCAGATCTGGTCAGGAAAAAATGTTAACCATGGCTTGTTCGTTCAAATATTTTTATTAGACTACAGGAAAAATATTAAACTGTCAGTATATGTGGCTACATGTAATGTGATTTTTGTGTGGTAAATAACACATAAAAATTAAACTAAAATGATTTAAGGAACGGTTTATGGGTGCGTCATTCTACGATCCCTTTTGACGTTAATTCTTTGTATTTTGCAATGTTTAAATGGTTAATATGTGTGTCATGGTTAGTGGAGTAATTAATTCCTTTAAAACTGCGAACAGGCACCACGCCAGCCATTGGCAAATATAAAAGATAGTGGATTGTAATAGGGAAAACACTGTTTCTACCAAAATTTTTGAATGGGAAAATGTCGCTCAAGATGCGTTATTGTTGGTTTCTACGAAAGTATAAGTATCTACCTAATTTTATTATTAGCAATATATGTATATAATTAAAAATGTAAAAAGTACGCACATAACTTCCGAACGACTGCACCAAATAGGATAATTATTTTTTTGTGCGTTCGTTATTGTATAAAACTACTGGTGAGCTCTGGCATTATGAAATCTGTATAAAAAAAATTACAATAGGTGGCACGCGAGCTGTTTGAAAACTGAATGCACCGGGACTGAATGTATGGAATGCGGGAGGTGGGTGGGTGGAGGGGGGTTCGCGGGACGGGGGAGGGGGGAGAGTTGAGTGGGGAGAGGAAAGGTGGAGGAGACGGAGTGTAAACGCAAGACGGGAAGGGGATGCGGAAGAGGAAGGGGAGGAGGAAGGGGAACGGGATCGGGACGAATGGGATAGGACAAGCAGGGAGATAGAATTTCTTTATAAAATGGCATAGCAACGCCTGCCGGGAACCAGCTAGTATCATATAATATCCGCAATTGATCACACTTATCTGATCTTCAAATTATTTACACGTCTCAAGCTTTTAATATTTTGATAGTGCCGTGGGCCTTCCATTACAATATATTCTTTAGGGACCTACCGAAGGTTCGGTTTCGGCAAAAAATCTAGTTTCGGCATCAGTTTCGGTTTCGGCTGAAAATCTGCCGAACCTTCGGCCGCTCCGAAACTCTGCGTTTGTGAATTATCGCGCATCGTTTCGGGTGAGTTCGTGGCTCGTCTGTCATCCGCCATCGTCAGCAAAATACTCAATTTATGAGGTCCTTTGTTTATAATGTAGTGTTGATTATTAACAAAGTTTTGTTCCAAGAAGTAATTAACATGTTTTGTTAATTTTTATAATTTTTGTTTTCTATAGCAATAATATTAAAAAAATCGCATATTTCAATTATTTTTTTTTTATTTCATTTAACACGTCAACTGTCTGTATAAGTGTAAAAAATTAGCAATTTCAGTAAACAATAGATTTTTAACATGTCTAAAAAAAATTCGGTTTCGGTTTCGGCCGAAACTGAGACAGACACCGAAGATTCGGTTTCGGTCTTGGTTTCGGTAGAAAATCCTGTTTCGGTAGGACACTAATATTTTTCCATCCTCCGCTTTCCCAAACCAAAGTGCCCTTTTCTTATCATTTTCATTCTGAACAATTTAAAGCAGGGTGGAAATTGTTTTATATTATCTCCACACTATAATAACACGATAAAAAAAAATCTCTCAAGGCCCTTGTCATTTTTGGGGATGCTGTGTGGAGGGTTTTTTAGGGAACGGGAAGAAAGGAAGTTCTGAGAAGGAAAAAGATATGAGAGATAGTTAGGAATCTGGGGTCAATGTGTTCAGGAGTGACTAGCGTCTGATTCCATCCCTCACACCGCAGTGCAAGACGATAGGTCGAGAGAATCCGACTGAAAACGTTAAAAGGTTTCCCTCAACCAGTCTCTCCCCATCCGGCCTGACTCACAGTAGATGAGTAAAAGCATCTGCCACCAAGATTTATACGAACTGCATGAACCCGTGCACCCCTGCTAACTCATTAAACGTGGCGTACCGCTAGGGGTTACCCATGGCATGGGTGTTGGTTATCCAATAAATGCGTCCCGGGATGGCGGTACTCATACCCGCCTCCCAAATTGACTCGTATTGTACTCGTATTTATTAAATGTATTCGTATTTGAACTGTGAACCGAATTGACTCTATGTACTTGTACTATACTTAAATGGCTTTAGCTATGTTTGGAGGCTAAGAAGAGGCTTTGGAGGCTGAAGAGCTAGTTATTTCCCAACTTCTCTTTCCCCTTCCCCACTTCCTCTCCCCTTTGACTTCCTTCCCACTTCGTCTCCCCCTCTCCATTTCCTCTCTCCCTACCCAATACCTATTTTCTCCCTCTCCTCACTTCCCCTATGTTTCTCCACTTCCTCTCCCCCTCACCACCTCCTTTACCACATTGCCTCAAAAATTGGATGGACGCTAGAATCCCTACTAATCCCTTCTGTTTTCCTTGTACCTCTTGACTACACGTGTATTAGCACATCCATACACGTGTCTAAAAATCCTTTACTGCCTTTCCCTCGAGAGAATAGCGTGATGCTTCGGAACCTTGTTTATGAAGACCTAATCATTTATTGTCTGTTTTATGACCTTTCCACTGACCTTGGCGTGTTTCTGCGGCACGGGGAGGCCATTGCAATAATGAGGAACTAAGTATGAACCTTTCAATTCTTTGGTCAATAGGTTATACAGTAGAAACCCAAATCCTTCAAGCTAATGATGGTCATAATCAATATATAAAATCAATCTTTATGGTTCTCAGTCGAAGTATGATACAGTTAAAAATGATCGAATTGGATATCGACAGCTTGGCGCAGTGGTTTGGCGCGGAAAGCCGAAGGTCTTGGGTTCGAGTCCCAGAGGTGCCAATATATTTTTCTTGTTTTTTTCTGTTTCCAGATTTTCGATTGAGTTTCGCTAATATTGTTTTCATTTAATTCGATGTATTGATTTTGATTACATATTATTAAAAAAAAAAATTCAACCTTTATTGCTTCTTGACAATCAATTTTGGAAGAACTTTATTTTGTTCGTCGAAATCAATATATTATCTATTAAATATCTCTTGACAAGTTGTATGAAAAGCATGGGGTGTGTGGGAAACAAAACCTTTTTTTTAAATAATCTCTGTAAGCAGCGTTTTTTCAATTTTATCACTACATTATAAGAACCTGCAAAAGATTGCCACAAAGACGCCAAACTCCGAGAGAATAGGGCACCAGGGGGGTGAATCCGGTTCTTCTCAAGGATAAATAATTGTCCTTAAACTTTTCATTAACGATTTTTTCGCTATCATCCGAGAGATTTGCGAAACGTAGTTAACGAAAGAGTCGTTAATTTTAAGGTCAAAGGAGTATCTGCTGTCATCCAAGGGCACTGAAATCGTAGTTAACATAAAAATCGTTAATATTTTTAAAGATAAGTACAATTTCTTATCCTTAAGTAGAACCGAAATCTCCCCCCCCCCCCCCTCCCCCCACCCCCTGAAGAAGAAGAAGAGAAACACTGTATATATCCATGTTTTGTTATAATATAATTAAACAATTTTGAACTATTAGTCACTTATTTCATAGTTATTTCCACTCATTTCAGAATTGTTGGCATTGATTCTGAAAGTTTTAGAGAAAGGTTTGACGTTTCCTGCTGTGTCATCAAATGTGTTATATTTGAGACAGTTGCTTATGGGATACAACTTCAAAACCTTATTTGTAACATGGCGACATTCATCAGGTTAAAATACGCGTTTTAAATAGCGTTGTCGATTTTATTACCTCCAATGTAATTAAATTTGTTTGCGGTGTGGTACGGATTAAAGATTTTATTTTTGTATAATTGCAGACACAAGGCAGAAGCTATTTAAAGTCAGTAATTATCTCTCAATTAAAATCTGTTTTGTTTTAAGCTCAGAGAACCGTGCTTTGATTAGGCTCTTGTGGATTGCGTAGGGAACTGCACGTAGAGTTTAATTTTAATGTAAATAGTCGGGTCAATAGTCCGCAATGAAGTGAATATTTTCCAACGTACACCTGGGGTCCTAGCACGGTCGATCGATAAGGATTGATAGAATAACTTTCGGTAACTTCTCATCGTTTCCTGGGACAACTGCAGATAGCTAATGTACAAACAACAATTGCGGTCGAATATATTATGAACGATAATAAATCTATGTATATATATATATATGATTATATATATATATATATATGTTATGATTAAGGTTTTCACGGGTGTAAGATGTAGAACAATTTTCTCGGTTTAAACATAAAAATAATATGAATACTAGAAATGACTCAATCAGAATTCCCAACACCTGGAAAGTCTTAATCAATGAAAATCCCCCAAAAACGGCATCCCCAAAATTACCAGTAGTGTCTCCAATTAGCTTAACTAATCAGGTATCTACTGCCAGCCCCGCCCTCCACCCCCTCCACCATCAATCACCTGCAACCCGGGTACTTCGTTCTAGACATAAGAAGTGACTTGCACTCACTTAAGTTTTAGCTTTTGGACCGAACAGACATGCGAAAGCTATCAGTTTGAGACAAAAACTCAAGACATAAGGCCTCTGAAGATGGACAGTGTGATCTGTCCGAAACGTCAGGAGTTAAAAAGTCCTTTTAAGGACTACGTTACGCGGGTAAACCGAGAAAATATACTAATGACCCGTCAAACGTTGTTCTACCATATAAATTATTTCTAGTGAATAGTGTGTGAGGATGGGATCTACGACAGAAAGAGATAAAACAAAAAAACACTTACTATAGTAAGAAAATGAAATAAAGAAAATCAATATTAATTTCGAAGAGCAATTGAGTGTACGACATTTTTTGTCATTCCGTCTTTAGCCAATACAAATAAGCTCGATGGTTTGCCCACGCGAGAACATGATGGCGAATGAAATATCAAAATGACGCGACGCTTCTCGTGAATGTCTTGCGCATGTGTGGATGAAAGTTCGATGAGACGGACGTAGCGCCATCTGTCGTTCAACAACATAAATAATTTCGTTCTGTTTGAAATACGAACGACACGACGATTAAATTTTCATACAAAAATACTAAATTCGCGATTAAAAATGGGAGGGTGGGAATAAAATTTGGGGTTATAGGTATTTTTTGATGCCAAATAAATTAAAAGATACAATAACAAAAAATTGTCATAAAAAAGTTTTTTTTCTGGGTAGGAACAACGGTATGAAGTATACCTTAAATTCTTTTCTCATACCTACCAAATATACAAAAGAAAATCATAAAATTCTGTCAAGCCGTTTCGGAGGAGTGCGACCACAAACACCGTGACACGAGAATTTTATATATAAGATCAATCTCGTGTCACGGTGTGTGTGGTCGCACTCCTCCGAAACAGCTCGACCGATTTTTATGAAATTTTTTATGTATATTTGGTAGGTATGAGAATAGGTCGTAAAGTATATTTCATACCGCTAGGTATGATGGTGTCCCTATCCAGAAAAAAAAATTTTTTGACCAAATTTTTATTTTTTATTTTTTGAATCACACAATACTTACCTATAACCCCAAATTTACACCCTCCTACCCCCATCCTCCTAATTTTTAATCGCGATTTCAGTATTTTTGTATGAATAAATTTAACCGTCCCGGTCGTTGGTATTTTAAACAGAACGAAATTAATATTGCTTTTCTTTACTTCATTTTCCTAATCCTACTAAATTATAACGTTTTCCGGGTCAACTAGTATTTTAAAATAATTAATCGCCTCTCCTTTCAATATTTCAATAGTTCTTATTTGTTTTCACTTGTTTGTTTTTTATTATTTTTAATATTAATCTTATCCTGACGAGGAAAACTTTACTTTCGAAACATAATATTGATTATACATACTGTTTTTTTACACATAAAATTATTTGTTTTTATTTAATTAAAAATGACCCCATCAAATGTATTTGCAATAATTATTTTTTTATTTTTTTATTATTCCAACAAAAACATAGTTTACAGTTTAAATAACATAGTTTAAACAATTTATCGGTAGTCCCGCGAAGCTGCCACATGGCTGCTTGTCTGCAGAATGGTTAGCGATTTGCAATCATGCTAGGGAACGATGAGAAGTTACCGAAAATTATCCCATCCGACATAGGTTGAGTGGGCATAGCGTTTGGGTCCCACCTAAGCTGGCTGGCTAAGTCCTCCATCACAACTATTCTATCTGTCCCTCCTACTGCGGCGCAAGACGATATTCCGAGAGAGTCCTACTAGAGAGGTCAAAAGGTCTCACTTAACCACGATCTCTCCTGATCTGGCCTGTCACGCAGTTGGTGGTCAGATGCATCAGCCACCAAAATCCAGACAAACCCTAACCCATGATCATAGATAAATCTACACAAAAAATCTACAGGATTCTTAATTAAATAGCATTAAAATTAATAGATAACTTTGTATTTACCCGCTTAATTATTAACAAAAACCGACATGTTTCGTCAGCAAAGCTGACTTCTTCAGGGTTTTGACAGAACTAATTTTAAAAATTGACATAGATAGGTAATAGAGAAAAATAATAGACATATACAATAATAAAACTTGAAAGAAAATAATGTGTAAGGGACGAGGGGCAATATAGGGCAATCAAAAATGGTTATAATTCCAATGTAATTGAAAAAATTCTAAATAAAAAATACAAGAATAATTTCCTTAAATCATACATCTACCCTGTACAAAAGGATAAAGAAGAGAAAAAATGGAGGAAAATGATGTATTTTAATAATAAAATTTCTAATTCAATAAAAAGAATGTACCTAATGAAATTATTCCTGTATTTTATGCAAACAATAGACTTAAAAATTACATAGTAAATAATAATTGAGATAGAGATTCAAAAATGAAAAAATCTGGAATTTATAAATTAAAATATAATGATTGCGATTTCTTTTATATAGGTTTTATATTATCTTCGAGAAACTTTGAAATAAGGATTAAAGAGCATATGAAAGTTTTAAATAATAATAGTTTCTCGGAGTTTGCCAACCATTTAATAGAAACTAGTCATACCTTTAATTTTAACAGTGGAATAGAATTAATACATTGTAATGTCAATGGTTTTCAGTTGGATAAATTAGAAATTTTAGAGATTAGAAAGAGTGTTAATGCAAATTTAAATATTATTAATAATCAAAAATTGTTTTTAAACGACCCATTATTAAATCTATTCCCCTTTTAAATTTTTAATTGTTCTATTTTGCCCATATTGCCCCTCGTCCCTTACACATTATTTTCTTTCAAATTTTATTATTGTTTATGTCTATTATTTTTCTCTATTACCTATGTATGTCTATTTTTTAAATTAGTTCTGTCAAAACCCTGAAGAAGTCAGCTTTGCTGACGAAACATATCGGTTTTTGTAAATAACTAAGTGGTTATTACAAAGTTATCTATTAATTTGAATTTAAAATGTTACCACAATATAATATTGCACTATTAGAAGAAGTAAATAGCATTACTTATAGTTTATTTTGATGAAACAGAAGAGGGTCACAAGCAACGTTTTCGGCTTTCTGTGGTGGTAGTAGGAGATTTTCAAATATTGTTGGGTTATTCGTAACCCGGGAACGTTTGTCTTTCTTTTTTAAAGAAAAAAAAAATATCAATCGATCCCACCCAGGTCAAATTATAAAATCTGTGTAACTAAGTGGAAAGTTTGGGATTGCATTATCCTCCCCACATCCTGGAATAAAACATTATTACTATTATTATTAAAAACCAAACAGAAGATTAGATATAATATACAGGGTGTCCCAAAAGAAAGTTGATATTTAGTGGATTGATTTTCAAAAAAGTAAGGGTTCTAACGAATTTCGTTTCGTTGCCATTTCGTGATGGATATTTTCTTTTAATTGCATCAGTGAAGTCAGATTTTTGGCGTACACTTTAGATTTAAGATAACCCTACAGGAAAAAGTCCATAGGGGTTAGGTCAGGACCACGAGGAGGCCAATTTATGTCATCTCTCCTGGAGATCAATTTTCCAGGGAAAATTTCACGAACTCGTGACAGAGACGTATTCGACGGATGTAATGTTGCTGCGTCTTGCTGGAACCATGTTCCTTGGTTATAGCCAGTAAGTTTGTAGGGGTGGAGCATTCGGTCATTATGCAAAATGCTGTGTAACGATGATCTATGCCCATTTAAAGCACTTGCGCGCTTCCGAATCGAAAAGTTTGAGTCGTCACGAAAAGACTGATAAACACTCTCTACGTTTTCTACCGTTCTCGATGACCTTGGTCGCCCGGATTTTGGTTTTGCCAGCGTTGTACCGATCTCTTCAAACTTTTTGACCCATTTTCGAATGAGAGGAGAGATATTGCAGAATCTTCTACGCACTACAGTCGCCGAATCACCATTTTTGTAAAACTCACGCACGCACAACAAAATTTTTCATAGCGACTAAATTCCCAAGAGCCAGACTACTGATTGACATACCCCTCGCGCCCCACGGAAAAGTTGCGTTCACACAGAAAGCAAAACAAATATTAACTTTCTTTTGGGACACCCTGTATACAGAATTCCGTAACTAATATACCTAGCTCAACTTTATTATAAATTTTGTTTTCCTTTATACAATCTTATTTTTCAAGTATCTTACATAACCGGATGTTTACATCTTAATTAATACATATAAATTTAAACTCTAATTTTATTTTTACATCTGAATACCGAAAAGAAAAACAAATGTTTGTCCTTGTCCTAATTTTTCACAGATAATAAATGTTTTCTATTTTCCCAACAAGATAATAATCATCACCATAAATTGATTGTCATTGGTCACCCCTCTCATTTGCGTGTTGCTTAATTTGTTCCAAGGTTTCTTCCACTGGTCCAAATCGGCCGTAAAGTTCATGGTCAGAATATTAGCATAAAGCTCAACCTATCGTCTGACAAGGCTAACAAGGCAAGGCCTCAACATAAGCTTTTTTATGGGCTGTCTTATGGGAATAGAGAGTACTCTACAAGGTGACTAAAAATTATTTAACTTCCTTAACAGATAATGTGTTTCTATACACGGTGTTAAGTACTTGACTTACTTTAACCGGTGATTCCTGACATTATTTGGAGTAAAAAATGTAAATAAAGTTTTGGTCCCCGGTGACTTTTTTGGTGTTTTTTTTTTTTTATAAAAACTTAAAAAAATGGTAGGTGTTGGTCATTTGGAGGCGTGGTTAGGGGATGGTCGGATACTCGGCTGAGTGACCAGTGACAGAAATAGCAGATTTGTTATCATTTAAGAAAAAGGTACAAATATTTAAAAATAATAAAAAAAAATTAACTGCCATATCAATCTTTCTTTTTTTTTACAAATACGTAGATTTTTCATTGACAAGCCACATTTTTACAGTTTTCAAGCTTAAATTCTCATTTACCTCTTGTTATGGTACGCCCAAACGACAAAGAATTCAAACTCCTAATTCGCCGCAAACTACACAACACCCTGCTCCCCCCCTGTTCCCTGCTTCCTACTTCCTATCCCATCCGCCCACCCGCACGCGATCCCTTCCAACAGTTGAGGATTGCGAGCCGCCTCGGGCACACGTTAAGCCCGCGCGTTGATTCCCACTGTTCGCGCCCGGCGTACTATCGCTCGAATTGTACTCAAATATAACCTGCAATGTTAATTCAATAACCTACGGGTTTAGCGCTGATATTTCACCATGCCTGTGTAAACTTCGGTTCTGTCCTAAACTCGGGAGGTCCCCCTGGAAGCCGGAAGACGAAGACCCCCAACATCATGTAAGCTGTACAATTGTTTCCTCATTTGATTGTGTCCTTTAACGATAGACTGTAAACTCCCGCGCAAAGCCATCACTCAGAGAGTTTCGTTTAGGGATCTTGAGGTTATAAACACGATAGCTAGGATTGTGTAGTATGTATTTCTTGTGTTGAATTGTACTGTAATGACCTATGTACTGTGTTTTAAATTTGCAATACATGAATCTAGTTAACTCAATCCTGTTATTATTCTGCTACGGCAGGAGGGTTTCCTAGAGGGGGAGTATCCTGCCAGACGACTGAGATGCGAAGGAATTTCTGAAGCCTCGAGCGACCCACCACCTGAATAGAGGGTAAATCATGCCTCCCCTGAGAGCTAGCTTGGGACATGTTTGGGGGCCCGCTCCTAACACTGGCGTCCATAGTGGGGCCCAGAATTTTTTTTTCATTTTTGCCATTGTCTCAGTCGCCTTACGGAGTGCTCCCTGTCGAAAATCTTCCCCGCATAGGAACTGTTTGTAAACATTGATTGTACTGTGTCTTGGTGTTTTATACCCAGTGAATAATGAATTCTGTGGGAAACCACAGAAATCCATGTGCAAATTGAGTCCATAACGCAGATTTGATTGCAATTAAAAAAATTGCGTCAAAATTGAAAACATGGCCATTTTGTATCAACCAGAAAGACGGCAGCATTTAAACCGCGAATCTGACTGCGCACGCGCCGACCCCTTTGTTCACAAAGCAGCGGACGAGCAACAGTAATTCGCGCCAAATCAACGGCCCGATGTTTCACGCGGTAAATACATACCTAATCTCTGAGTTGCGCGCGCACCCACGCGCATCGAAGCATAAAAGTGCGTTTATCGCGCCAAACTCCAACGGCAAAAATCCGTTTGAATCAGGCAGAACAATTCCCTGTCACTATGCAGTGTTTTGAATAATAAAATCGCCTTTCTGTCACTAAGGTCGGAAGCAATAGAGATCGCTATTGTAAATTTGGTTTTGGAATTCCAATTACCTTGTGGATTCTTTAATTAAAAAATCTCACACTCACGTTTTCTTGCACAATATACCGATCGGCCCACTTGTTGTGTCTGTCAAATTAGTACCACGTATATTTCACCAAATGGACAAAATAATGACTTTCTTTCCACATCCTACGTTATAGGTACCGCATTTTTTTCAGCATAAGTGTAAAGTGAATTGTGTTTTTTTTCCTTACATAAAAAAAGTGAAATAATAATAAAACCAATGATTGGTTCCATGAAAAAATAAAATAATTTTAATGTGGTTTCGTAACAAATCCCATATTCAGTTATTTTCATCCGGAAGTTTGTCCTTATTTGCCAGAAGAGTGCCTTTTGTGAATTTTAGTGCCTTTCTCAGTGCAAAGTGGTTTGTGAAAAATAAAAAACCCGTTTTCTAAAGGTCAGTCCTGGCAAATTTTTTTGGAAATAAATAAATACTTGTGAATTTCACAGTTTTTCTCAAAAGTGGTTTGTGAAAAATAAAAAACCCGTTTTCTAAAGGTCAGTCCTGGCAAAATTTTTTGGAAATAAATAAATACTTGTGAATTTCACAGTTTTTCTCAAAAGTGGTTTGTGAAAAATAAAAAACCCGTTTTCTAAAGGTCAGTCCTGGCAAAATTTTTTGGAAAAAAAAATAAATACTTGTGAATTTCACAAGTTTTTCTCAAAAGTGGTCAGTGAAACACAAAAACCTTTACTACTTAGGTCTTCCCACGCAAAATTTTTTCTTGTGCCTTCCTTTGACAAAGATTCTGGTGTCATATATACCAAATTGTAGTATGGAATACAGTTTTCTATAACTATTTTAGAAATACCAACCAGTGATTACCAAGTGAAAAGTGCCTCACAAAATTAATTTTGCGTTTACTAAAAGAAGACCCCTGGCAATTTTTTTCACCACCTGGGAAACTCACAATGGAAAACAATCAAGCTATGGCATCATCCAATTTGGGCATCATTCCCAACGTGCACAACTTATCCAAAACTCACTTACAAACTGCTTTAAGGGATAGAGGACTCTCGCCATCAAGCAAATCTAAATCTACATTAAAGGCTTATGCACTTTTATTCAACAGAAAGTACATTAAGAGAATAAACCTCGCCCCCTCAAGCGAAAATAATTCACGCTCGGCTACGCAAGTTTTGAATAATCTTGTTCCTAACGAAGAACCTATGCCACAAGTAATGATAAAACAGGACATCGCACCCACCTTGACACAAGATAAAACCTACGATTTATCCTCGTGGAAAATCAAATATAATGGCGTCTCCGATGTACTGGATTTCATTGACCGTATTGAAGAAACGGCTACAATCAAAAATATCCCATTCGAGATTCTACGAAAAAACTTCATAGAACTCATCTCCCCAGAATTGATACCCTGGCACCGCATTCAAAAAACTAAATGCAAAGATTGGAATAAACTCAGATCTGCCCTAATCTCGAGCTTCGGAAAAACGGAAGCCCAGCACCGGATCAAATTATCTTTACTATCTATTAAACAGCTAGTAAATGAACCTGTAGCAACATTCATAGAAAGGGCTGAATCCATTAACATCAAGCTTTCACATCCTGTTTCGGAAGCTGAACTATTACCAGTCATAACTGATGGCCTTTTAAGCAAATACGAGAACATCATTACCTCACAGAAAATTGCATCCCTAGCCCAGCTAAACGAAGTCTGTCTCCTTCTGGAATCGTACCAGGATAGGAAAAACATAAAGAATGTGTCAAATAATGTAGTTGTGCCAAGCCGTTCGTCTGGTTTAAAACCAGAATTCAACAACAAAAAAGTGTGCTCTTTTTGCAAAAAAGTAGGCCATCTGGCCACTACTTGTTTCAAGCAAGCAAGGTTTCTGGAATCTAAGGAACCCCGAACTTTCAAGAGGCATCACTCTAGGGACCGCTCTCCTCCAAGCGACGAACTGCGCAACATTTTCAAGAAATCAAGGCACAACATGGAAAGGTTACAAAACCCAAGCGATGTCAGACCTCAGGTGGATTTCTCCAAGCCCCCACCAAATTTCTACATGAAGAGGCCAAAAAACTAAATAATAACCTCTCAGGCACCCATTCTGAACCAAGGTCTAAAGAATGGACTGATTGGTTAGCACACATTAAGTATTTTAACCAGACCTTAAATGTTTCTTCGGTTTGTTGCAAACAAGCTAAAGATGGGAGACCCTATGCTTTTTTCTCTGTTAACAATGTGCCCTTTTCCGGATTACTTGATAGTGGTGCATCTGTCAGCTGTCTTGGCAACAATGCTCACCTGCCTTTTGTTAACAGTGATTTTAGAATTTCGCCCCAATCAACACACCTGACGACTGCGGATAATGTTTCCCAACCGGTCATCGGTGCCCTTGCCCTGCCAATTAATTGTAACAATAAAATAGTTACAATCAATTTTCTAATAGTGCCCTCTATATCCCAGAATTTCATCCTTGGCGTTGACTTCTGGAAGGCATTCAATGTTGCTCCCCAAGTATTTAATACTCTTGGCAAAACCTCCACTGCTGCTCAAATTAGTGAGATCCGCACAATAATACCTCACGAAAATTTAAGCACGGACCAGGCTCTCCAACTAAAAGAAATGGTCAATAAATTCGAGTCCATATCTTTCGAAAAATGTGGATTAGGTTTGACAAATTTGGTTGAACACCATATCAAAACCAATGGCCCACCCATCAAGCAACGTTATTACAACTTAGCCCCCCAAAAACTTAAACTTTTAGAAAACGAACTTGATGAAATGTTAAAAATGGGTGTGGTGGTTCCCAGCAGAAGTGCATGGACCAACCCAACTCTTTTGGTTTCTAAAAAAGACGGCTCTGCACGTTTCTGTCTCGACAGTAGACGTTTAAACTCTTGCACGGAAGCTGATGCGTATCCCTTACCTCACGTTCACGCAACCTTAGACAAGCTGCGTAACGCCAAGTTCATCTCTTCTGTCGATCTCAGCAAAGCGTTTTGGCAAATACCCTTGGACGCAGAATCGTGCGAAAAAACTGCTTTCGTTGTACCTGGTAGGGGAATGTTCCATTTTAAAAGATTACCCTTTGGTCTAAAAAACAGCCCCGCCGAGTTACAAAGACTGATGGACAAACTTTTCGGTCCTGAAGTCGATAACAGCCTGTTTTGTTACCTTGACGACCTCATCATCGTCAGCGATACCTTTGAAAAACACCTATTAATGCTGGAAAAAGTTTTTCAACAACTCAAGTTCGCTGGTTTAACCATCAACTTGAAGAAGTCTGAATTCTGTAAGTCCCGTCTACGTTATTTGGGATTCATTATCGACGAAAAAGGTCTAAGAACAGACCCCGCTAAGGTGGAAGCCATGGCAAATTTTCCCCGACCCAAAAACGCGAAGGAAGTCAAAGGTTTCCTTGGACTTGCAGGTTACTACAGGAGATTCATCAAAGACTTTTCCACTATCGCAGCCCCCTTAAATAAAATTACCGGCATCCGTAAAGGTGTCAGCAATTTCCGATGGTCTGTCGAAGCTGAAGAAGCGTTTACAACTCTAAAAAATGCCCTTCAAAAAGCTCCCGTTCTAAATTGCCCGGATTTTGCACTCTCTTTTACCCTCCACACGGATGCCTCCAATGTAGGAATCGGTGGAGTCCTTACTCAAGAATTCCCAGATGGCGAACACCCTGTAGCGTATTTTTCCCGTACATTAAACAAACACGAGAAAAACTACGGAATTACCGAGAAAGAGTTATTGGCTGTATTGGATTCTGTTCACCATTTCCGCGGTTACATAGACGGTAGCAAATTTACTGTAGTTACAGACCATAGTAGTTTGAAATGGTTGATCTCTTTAAGTAATCCCTCCGGTAGGCTCGCTCGTTGGTCCTCCCGTTTGTCTCAATACAATTTTGATGTTGTTCACCGTAAAGGCGCGGACAATATTGTTCCCGACGCCCTTTCAAGAATTGAACTAGCTTCATTAAATGTTGACACAATTGCCCCCCCTCCATCTACAAAAGATGAATGGTACTTGAAAATCTTCGAAGGTTGTAAAAATAACCAACAAAAGTTTCCTAATTTTATCATAAAAGAAGGACAACTATACCGTAATTGCAAGGTACCACTATCCATCCTCGAAGATTACTCGTGGAAACTTGTCGTTCCCCTCGAAGGTAGAGAACAAATAATTATTGACAATCATAGTGCTCCCGACTCCATACACCCAGGAAATTTCAAGACGTATAAAAAGATCTCCTTGAAGTATTACTGGCCTGGTCTCTTCAAGCAAATTCGCAATTACATCTCTAAATGTGAAACTTGTAAAGCTTATAAACATAGCACGGCAGCACCTGCCGGCCTAATGGGTAATCCCAAACGTGCCGACAGACCCCTACAATCATTGTCAATGGACCTCGTCGGACCCTTTCCCCGAAGTTATGCCGGACACATGCACATACTTAGTATAGTGGATGTTTTCACTAAATTCTGTTGGATCTTTCCTTTAAAAAGAGCCAACGCGTCCGCCATCATCAAACTTCTGGAAAAACACATTTTTATACCTTACCGAACACCCAGAACCGTAATTGTTGATAACGGAAAACAATTTATTGCCCAAGAATTCAAAGATTTTCTTGCCAAATACGGAATCAAGGATATTTACTATAATACCTTGTATACTCCACAAAATAACACCGTCGAACGTTATAACCAAACAATCAACACAGCTCTGGCTATTCTAGTTGATAAAGATCAACGTACTTGGTGTAAAAACCTAGATAAAATTCAGGCTGCGATGAACAACACTGTTAATCTGGCCACTGGTTACACACCTTTCTTCTTAAAACACGGTATGGAACAAGTTGTTCATGGTTCTCTACATAGGAACACAAACTTTCCTACGTCAATTGCCACCACAAGCAACCCTACCGCGGACTATGCCCATCGTCTGGAAGAACTGTCGGCCATCTACAGTGAAGTCACTGATGCTTTGCTCCTGGCTCATCAAAAGAGTGCGGACAGATACAACCTACGTAGGAAACATGTCACCTTCAATACAGGAGACATAGTTTGGAGAAAGAACAACACACTTTCCCAAGGAGCCATGTATTTCTCTGCCAAGCTGGCACCACGTTTCGTGAAGGCCAAAGTTCTAAGAAAGATATCAGATCTAGTGTACTCCTTATCTGACTGCTCTGGAAAACACATTGGTAATTACCATATTAAGGATATCGCAAAATCTGGAAGTGAGGAGTCAAGTAAAACTGCCCCCACTATCTCAGCAAACTTAAAATGATCCAGTGTGTATCACCACAACCTTTTTGTAAGCACACCAAGTCTTACAATGGCTGGCGTGTAAAGTGTCAATTACATGCCCACCCTTTCGTTGATAAAACGAATATTGTTAAAAAATCATTTTTGTAAATTTATGTACAATCCACGGTGTAGTTTGCCCCGTTCATGTTCGTGAATTGGCAACCACCGTAATTTTTGTCTCACACGTTTTTTATTTTTATTTTTTTTCTTTCTTTTTTTCTCACCTGTTCCAAAATTGATCACTTTAGAGCAGAGACACCCCTCGAGTGACAGTGTTCGGGAAGTCATGAACCCAATCATTGCCTCTCAACCCCTCACACTACGCAACGTTCATGCCATGGCACGCTTTGCCATGTAATGCAATATTGTAATTTTCACCATTTTTGTTTGTTGTTTTTTTTTCATCATATCGGAAGGAATCTCTTCATTTTTTTTCTTTTTATGTTCTGTAAATACTGGAGCGTCGTTCTAAAATCGATTTGGTAAACTCCAAAGCGTTAAATCACGACCCAGGACTAGTAAACCATCTCAACATGCTCCATATTTTACCCATCATGGTAAAGATAAGTGGTTACTCACATAATCACATTCCTTGTGTATAGTAGTTTTCAATTTTTTCTCAAATGTCAAAAATTGATGGCGTCCTACCCGAGCTCTTTGCTAACAAATTGGATTTTGACACATCCATTTTGAAATCATATGTATATAAATAAAGGAAAAGCCTTTAAATTGGTCTTTCCATCCTTGTACAAATCCTCATGGACTCGTTTCAACTAAAGTACGTAAAACCAAATACTCGGTCTTTTGTTGTTATAAGAAGTCCTCGATTTGTCCCTCTTCACAACATGTATGTCTTGTATTACATGCTTCAACCCTTACGGAAAAGGTTAATAAAACCTAACGGCAGCCCTGATTTCCGTACATAAATAACCGCAGTTTAACGTAAATCATCAATGTTTTGTTTGATCATCGTTTTACAAACATAGGCATTCAACTCCTGTTTCGCCATTTAACCAAGTATTTGCAACCTAAATTGCACATAACCTGGTATGTTGTAACCACACAAAGGGTATGTAAAACCACAATTGGTCCCTTTTATTTGTCCCCACTGAAGTTTGCTGCAATAGACAGTATGTAAAACCATGTAGGTCTGTCTTTGTTTGTCACATGGTGTAAACAGAAATGTACTCTGTCATCACCCCGCCTTTATAACATACGAAGTGACATTAAATTGTTTACCTCCTTGTTATCCTATCGTACGCTCCTGGGCTACGGAGTTAGTTAATCTAACAAATCTTTATAAACTGTGTTAAAACAAGCATAGTTAACGTTTATTGTGTTGTATTTAAACGTAACCCTGTTACATTATAGGAGAGATCCTTAGAACATCCACCATTATAGGAGGGATCCTTAAAATACCTGCCGCGATACGAGAAGTTCGTCATAATCACTTTTTTCTCATAGCTAAATGTTATTGAGCTGGTCGTGTGCCATTCATTTGTCATGAGAACCATTTTGTACATTCTATTCTGGTCGTGTGCCATTCATTTGTCATGAGAACCATTTTGTACATTCTATTTTGGTCGTGTGCCATTCATTTGTCATGAGAACCATTTTGTACGTTCTATTTTGGTCGTGTGCCATTCATTTGCCATGAGTACCACCCTTTTCGTATAACCTGTTCCGGTCGTGTGTCATTTATTTGTCATGAGTACCGCTTTTATGTATAACTGTGTATAAACTCTGTACACGAGACGTGGAGACGTAATAACAATACTTACCGTGATTCGTGTGAACGACATAATATCGGCTTTGCTATCTTCTTTAGGATGCATTGTATAAACTCTTTGACTTCTGTCTATAATTGAGTTATATCTTGTATGTACTTACATATTTTGTACACTATACGTGGAGACGTTAAAACACTTACCATGAGTCGTGCGAACGAAATAATATCAAACCCTTTGTGTGCGATCTACGAAATGTAGTCCACAACCCTTTGTTGTCATTCAACGCCAACGCCCGTGGACTTCCTGTTTTTTTACTTCTTTGCAAAAAGGAAAGAAGCCCAGGAATATCTACTATCCCAAAAGGACTAGTTTTCAGCTTCACTGTCAATTATGGGGCATAGTGCTGTGGGAGTTAATCGATTGAGCACAAAAAACCACCTAACTCGTTGTCTGGAGAACGAACAAGAAAACCCCCAGGTTTGTGAAATTGGAGCAAGGGTCTGTCTTTTCTCACAATCATGTAGAAGTTTTTAAAATGACCCCTAATCTTTTGCCCAATACACGCGAAAGATTAGCCTCTTTGATATAATGTGTATTCAAATGTCTCCTCATCCTTTTTGATAAATGTAAAGAGTCAGGAAATCTGCTGGTTGATTATGTTTCATTTTCACATAGAGTTTGAATCGGAAATTAGTCCAGTCTCTAGCAAGTTTCGCAACTCGTCTCCCTTCTCCCCTCCTCCTCCCATTCCCCATGTTTCAGACTTATGTTATGAAGTGAAAAATCTGTCGTTGACCATATCTCGCCCTCACTTGGAGTTCGAATAGGTAACTGTCCGGTTATCTACAGGTTTTCCCCCTCAATCTCTGCATATGTCTCACCAGTTTTTTTCTCTCTTTTCTCAATTCCACGAAACACATTCATGAATGTTGGATATGTACGATATGCACTTGGCGTACCGTCTGTCTCCTTTTGACAACCTTTATTCATGAATTGGTTTCCCTTTGCCGTGACTAGTTCACGATTCTTTGTCTCGTTCTTTGAAATTCTACGAAAATGTTACCATCTCATGTTAGCATAGGCCATAGAGGGCCGGTTGTTTTTTAACCAAGACATATTGTCACTAGGCAAACGCCAAGTCATCCTGGCAAAGGAAAATGTTCATGTAATCACAATTTAGTTAGGAATCTCTCTTCGTCACTCTCTGGGTCGGTGGTTAAAATTTCGTTATTTCATTATCTGGACACATTTTGTTTCTCTCCAAACCTTTTCTTCATTGGTCCCTAGGCAGGTAAACTTCAAGAATTTTGCTCTAATAATAATTCCTCCCGGATTTAAAAAGAAGCCCAGGCGGATGTCATCACCAACAGCCAAGCTGAGCTTCACTTCCTGACAGCACGCGCTGTGGTTACAAGGTCTCTCCTGCTGCCATTTTCTACGCATTTGTTCCTGAAAGCACAGACCATACCGCCCATACGTATGTTGTCTTGTCGTGCCACAGCAAGCTGAGTTGTCCCACTATACTTTATGACACTCTAAACTACCTTTTGGGCACGCTAGCTCTTAGGTTTGTTCTTACTCTTGCTATCAATGCCAACCTTGTCGTCTCTTGCTCTGTCATGCAGTGACGCATATATCGTCATGTGTAAACCATCATTACCTTGACCCACCAGTATTCGCTGAATGCGCACCAATACAAGTTATCTTGAGCTACATTATGCTTCAATAACCATTATATACGATCCGTGTTTACCATAATAACACTTAGGATTCGCACTGGCATGTCTGCAGATACTGGATTCTTCTCTTCAATGACCTCTGTAACCATAGTCGCGGCACAGCAACCACAGTCTCCACTTCGTGAACTTCGACGTCTTCGACAAAACCAAGTGTTTTCTAAGGCCCAAGTGTACTCCTGAGCGTTGTCTCAAATGGGTCTGATTACAGTGATAATGTAATCCTTAGAATCCGTGAAGCCACGTCCTTTTCTTCGAAATTCTCCCAAACCAAACAAATCCACGCTTCACAAACTTAGCTCCAAGACCAATGAAACCTTAGAATCACACACTTTTTCTCTTCTCTTGTACAAATGTATTGTCATTCTTTCAATTGCATAACCATGTGTATTGTCATTCTTTCAATTGCATAACCATGTGTATTGTTATTTTCAATTGCATAACCTTGTATGTTGTTTTACACCATGTACTTTTCCCAAATTTGTCTTTTCCAAACATTGTATGTACCCCCACCCATTCCCTACAAACATTGTGACCCAAACTATAGCATAAAACTGTATGTTCTAGCTAGGAAATCTCTCAAGCAACGAATCTCTCAAAACCCCGATGGAAGCATAAGAGGATTTTTTTCCCTACAGCTCCATTGCCACGTCGCTTTTTTTCCAAGCGCGGGGGGAAGTGTTATGGTACGCCCAAACGACAAAGAATTCAAACTCCTAATTCGCCGCAAACTACACAACACCCTGCTCCCCCCCTGTTCCCTGCTTCCTACTTCCTATCCCATCCGCCCACCCGCACGCGATCCCTTCCAACAGTTGAGGATTGCGAGCCGCCTCGGGCACACGTTAAGCCCGCGCGTTGATTCCCACTGTTCGCGCCCGGCGTACTATCGCTCGAATTGTACTCAAATATAACCTGCAATGTTAATTCAATAACCTACGGGTTTAGCGCTGATATTTCACCATGCCTGTGTAAACTTCGGTTCTGTCCTAAACTCGGGAGGTCCCCCTGGAAGCCGGAAGACGAAGACCCCCAACATCATGTAAGCTGTACAATTGTTTCCTCATTTGATTGTGTCCTTTAACGATAGACTGTAAACTCCCGCGCAAAGCCATCACTCAGAGAGTTTCGTTTAGGGATCTTGAGGTTATAAACACGATAGCTAGGATTGTGTAGTATGTATTTCTTGTGTTGAATTGTACTGTAATGACCTATGTACTGTGTTTTAAATTTGCAATACATGAATCTAGTTAACTCAATCCTGTTATTATTCTGCTACGGCAGGAGGGTTTCCTAGAGGGGGAGTATCCTGCCAGACGACTGAGATGCGAAGGAATTTCTGAAGTCTCGAGCGACCCACCACCTGAATAGAGGGTAAATCATGCCTCCCCTGAGAGCTAGCTTGGGACATGTTTGGGGGCCCGCTCCTAACACTCTAAAGCAAAATTATTTTTGAGCTTATTAAAAATCACTGGTACACAGTACTCCAGCGTCCGGCTTCCATACTTATTGGATATTTTAAGTATTTTCAGGCCTATTATAGGTATTTTCCCTAGAATAACTAAACTACCTAACTGACCATCAAGCCCTTTCCCCACAGGGGTAGGCAGAGAGGACGGACTGCCAAACAACTCAGTCTAGGCGTACACTATTTGCTTCACTCACATTCATACATCGCCTCAAACGTACTTTTCTATTATTCTGACTTTTGACGTGGCTCGACTCAAGTATCTTTTTTTTTTTTTTTTTTTTTTTTTTTATTAGCAAAGTTTTTTTGGTACATTTACATATGGGTAAATACATAATAACAAAAAATGTAAGTAACAAAAAAAAATCCCACAAAGGCGAAGCCTGTGTGTGGGTATTATATTATGTGGATAACAGTGGTAGTTAAAATAAAATTATAAAAAAATAAAAAATATATATATAAGCATAGAGTCTACAGTGATCAACATGAATGACTTCGTAGGAGTTTAAAAATTTAAAAATATATGTAAGATAAACACACAAATTAAAATATATATGCATAGTGTCTACAGTGATCAACATGATTGACTTCATACGAGTATAAAAATTTAAAAATATATCTAAGATAAACACACATTTACACCCATACTTAAATACACATGTACATACGAGTATATATATATATATATATATACTCGTATGTACATGTGTTCATGTTTTTATTCTAAATATTCAGAAAGACTCCACATTTTAGAAGCTGATTGAATTACAGAAAAAACTTATTCAGTTCCAAATTATTTTTTACCCAGATTTTAACATTTTTTTTAAGTACGTTCAGATTTTGATCCTTGCTGATGGAGTGGGGTATGGAATTGAATAGTTTTGGGGCAATGTAGGTAATGTGTCTTTGGGCCAGTCTGGTTTTGCAGTGAGGCACTGTGTACACGCACGTGTTATATCTCTGGCTAGAACCATATGTGTTTTTATTGAAATTGTTTGGACGTGTAAAAATATATTTGAGACATTGGATACAGTAGATCCGCCTTAGTTCTAGTATTTCAGTTTCTTGAAATAGCTGATTGGTAGGATACATCTTGGACTTCTGGTACATTACCTTAATGATGGACTTCTGAGCAATTTCCAATGGTTTTATATGGTTATTGTATGTTCCTCCCCAGGCGATTATTCCATAGGAAATGGACGAAAGCACCAATGCATCATAAACAAGTTTCATGGTTCTTGTATTGACGATATTGCTCATACGTTTGAATATATAATTTAAGTATCTCAGTTTATTTACAGTTTTTTCTACATGGTAAGTCCATTTGAGTTGGCTGTCTATAGTTACACCTAAGTACTTGATATATTTTCCTAATTTTACATCTTCGCAGTTTGTGCATGTCGCAAAGTTACAATTAACATTATGGAACTTCAAGTTAAGATTATTTTTAGGGGATGACTTTTGGGAATTATAAAAGGGAATAAAAATAGTTTTATCATAATTTAGGCTAAGAAGATTTCTATCTAGCCAATCTTTGACTATTGCAATGCATTTGTTGGCTTTACTGATTGTATCTTCCCAAGTTTTACCTTGTACTGTGATTGCAGTGTCATCGGCAAAAGAGAGAATTTTACCTGGTATTACAATATTGCAAAGGTCATTGATGTAGATTAGAAAGAGAAGTGGTCCTAAGACAGTTCCTTGAGGAATACCATGTTTTGCTAGACCATAAGTGCTTAAGCTTGATCCTATTTTTGTGCGTTGTTGGCGATTTAATATATAGCTTTTTAATAACATGAGACTTTTGTTTTTAATTCCAATGTTAAAGATTTTCTTTAATAGAATTCTATGGTTGACTGTGTCGAACGCTTTCTTTAGGTCCAAGAAGATGGTTAGAGATTTAGTGTTAGAGTCTAGATTGGAATATATGTTTTTGGTTAAACTAAATACAGCGTCGTCGGTGCACAGGTTAGTTCTAAAACCATATTGATTAGCTGAGAGGATTGCCTTGGATTCTAAAAAGTTCATAATTTGTCGTTTTAAACACTTTTCAAAGATCTTGGATAATTGTGAAGTTAAAGTTATTGGTCTGTAGTTGTCTGTTTTACATTGGGATCCGGATTTATGTATTGGAATAATGTGAGCGAGTTTAAAATTATTGGGGTAAATGCTGTGTTTGATGCAGTTATTGAAAATGTGATGTAATGGAACGATAATATGTTTTTTAATTGATTTGATGGTGGTATTGCTTATGTTATCTGGGCCATTTGCAGACTTCTCTTTAAGGTTGTCAATTTGTCTTGAGATTTCAAGTTCTGTTATTTCTTTGAAAGTAGAAAGCTCAGAGGTAGTATCATTAGACTCTGAAAGGTCGGGAGGAATTTGATTCGAGTAAATACTAAGACTCGGGTTATTATCTATTAGGGTTGAGGCAATGTTTGTAAAGAAGTGATTGAAATTATTTGCGATGCTCTCAGCGTCTTCAATGGTGGTGTTATTATCAGTAATGATTTTTTGGGGAATTTTATCAACCTTTTGATTCCTATTTGAAATTTCATTTATTACGTGCCATGTTTTTTTTGAGTCGTTGTGAGCATTATGTAGTTGTGTAGAGTAGTATTGTTGTTTTCGTTTTTTTATGATTGTGTTTAGGTAGTTTCTAAATAAAATGTATTCATTACGTTTGGTGTGGATCTGTGCTTCGTTTTTGGTTGTGCAATGATTTTCAAGATTTTTGTAGATTTTGAAAAGTTTGTTTCTGTGTTGTATTGAAATTATCAGTCCACGTGTAATCCACGGCTTTATGTGCTTGTGTTTACTTTTTGGTGGTGTTATTTGTTCTTGACTTTTTAGAATATGTTTTTGAAGTACTTCGTAAAAGGTATTCAAAGCTAAATTTGGGTCATCATTAGATAGTACCGCGATCCACGATTCTTCGTTCAGTAAGTTATTTAGAGTTGAGTAGTTGATTTTAGTAATTGTTTTGTTAAAATTATTTGGATCAGCGGAGATCCATGAGATCGATGAGGGCAAGGTTGGAGTATGGTGGCCGTAGAAGGTAGGATAGTGGTCAGTTATGTCAATTTTTAGTGTAGCGGATTTATATTGGTAATTTTTGTTTGATTTAAGGAATATATGATCAAGGCATGTATCATTAGGATGATTAGGTCTGGTGGTGTTATTTATGTACGATAGATATCCTGTGGAATGCATAACATTTAGATATTCGTTCGCGGCCGGATTTAGTAAGGCGTTTTGAATATTTATATTAATATCACCCAAAAAAAATGCAAAATCGAAATGGTTAGAGTTATTGTTTTTAATAAAAGTTTTAATTTCTTGAGTAAACAGGTTTGTAGATAAAGAGGGTGAGCGGTATGCCGTCAAAATAGAGTATTTTTTCCCTTTGGAAGTAAAAGTTGCGTGGGCAGCATTGGAATATTTGAAGTTTGGGTTTTCTATATTGATGTTGGATATGGAGTGTACATTGTAAAATATGGTTATGCCATCATGAGAGGTATGTCTAGTCGGAATTGAAAAGGTAGTATAGTTCGGTAAGTTGAACGGAACGCATTCGCGCATTTGTGTTTCAGTGAGTGCTATAAAATCTATTTGGAAGGATAAAGAATTTAAAAGGATACAGAAGTCATCAAAATGTTTCCTAATACTTCTAATGTTCATGTTTAGTATGTTGAACGATGTATTGTTGAATAATGTGTTGACATCTTCGAAATTGTCACATTCATGAGTTTCAGGGATGGTGTTTTCTTCAGAAGGGGCCATTTTTATTAAGTCCGGATGGTCATCTTTGAAGATACAAAAGGGAGTCCAGGTTATTGAAGTGGTATGTCGCTTGCGTCTCTGACATGTATAATTGGAGTATCCTTGTTTTTGCGTAGAAGGACATTGCCGTTCTTCGTCCAAGCATATTGGTAACCCATCGCCTTTGTTGCTCTCGCTAGCCAGAGCAGTTGTTTATTTTGTGGCGTTAACTTTTCGTTAATGTAGATGGGGTTTTCAGAATTGGAGTGGTTAATGTCTTTGGCGGAGAAATATCCCGCCTTCTTTTTTTGGGAGATGATCTTGTCTTTTGCTTCTTTCGTGGCCATCTTTATTGTTATGCATTTTTTTAGGGCGTTAGTGTAGGAATTTATTATGGTATTGTTTTCAAGTAGGTCTTCACACCCTATTTTTTTAAAGATGCGTTCTATCGCGATTTTAGGATTTTCTTCTTTCCTTGATTCAATTCCATTGATTTCAAGTGATGTATCAAGGGAATTTTGCAGAGATTGGTTTACAACATATTTTAAATTTTTATTTTCTTTTTCAACTTCTTTAATTTTTTTTGTGGAGTTTAATTCTCTCCACCTCATAATCGTCGATTTTTAATGAAAGAAATTCGATGGTCTTGGTGAGTTCGCTCAATTGGTCCTTAATGTTTTTTACGTCTTTCAATTCAGTAGAGAATTTTTTTTCTATGATTTCTGACATTTCTTTCTTTATGGTGTCGATGTTTTTTTGGTTTTCAATACTTTGATTTTCTATTTGAGATATTATTTCTTTTTTTATTACGTCCATTTTTTTTTCTAGGAAATGGATGATTTTGTCTTCATTTTCCAAAGAAGTTGTCTTGCCTCTGGTGCTTGCCATTGTGGATTTTTTGGTGTTAATTTATTGTCAAATTTGATTATTTGTAATTTTCAGACGGGTTTCCCAAATATCACACTTTATAATACGGTTAAAATGAGATTTTGTTTACGTTTGGTTAATAGTACTGGAAAGAATTGATAGATGGCGCTAATTGGTATTATTAATGTTAGCTTGGTATTTATGCTAAGAGATGGCACTGCAGTGTTTTATAAATCGTTTTTGGTTTTCAATAATAATTTAGAACTTAATTAATGGATTAAATAATAATTAATTTTGAGGGAGCTCACTTAATTAATGGATTAAATAATAATTAATTTTGAGGGAGTTCACTTTCGTTACCTTCGGCTTTTTTGTTAGTAATGATTTGACAACTTGTCGCAAAATATCACAGAACCACGGCGATTAACATGAAATTGTGTTTATTTTATTTTTAATCACTTTTTGGGCACTGTATTTAGTCAAAGGATATTGTTAAATTATATATTTTAATTAGGATTTCCCAAATATGACACGTTATGCTTAGTTTTCTATATTTTTATGGGAGCGTAATCTGATTCACTTGATCGTGCCATGAATTCCTCGTGCGTCCCCGACTTCTTCTACCATTCACGTTTGCGTCATATATTCTTCTTACACTACATTCTTCGTTCATTCGCTCTTCATACCCAAACCATCTGAGCGTCCCTTTCTTAATCTTACTCATTATGCTTAGATTATTCTTAGATTCTTTGCGGATATCCAAATTTCGCAAACGAGCATATATTGTTTTATTTATTTATTTGATGCAATATTATTTACATTTTTTACATAATTCAATGATGTTGACCTCACTGGGTGGTTTACCCGTGCTGAGGCCTCCATTTCATATACAAAATTATACACAATACATATAAATATATATATACATAATATTGGTGAAAAAAAGGAAAAAAGTAAATAAAAAACATAGCCCAATCATGGATTTGTTCCCCTACCCACCCACTCTACACTAATACCTACCCACCCACTCTACACTAATACCTACCCACCCAATCTACATTATTAACTAACAACGGCTCCACCCCTACCATAATAAAACATTGTTCTAAACCCGTGGTCGTCAAACTGCGGCCCACGGGCCGCTTGCGGCCCGCGGCACATATTTGTGCGGCCCGCACAAATATCTGGCGTTTTCATATAAATATATATTTTTTCAAGTGCAATTATACTATCTGTTTTTTTGCGGCCAGCACAAATATCTCGCGTTTTCTTTTTAAATATATTTTTTTTCTGTACAATTATTCTAGCCATTTTTTTGCGGCCCGCACAAATATCTGCCGTTTTCTTTTTAAATACATATATATTTTTTCATGTATATTATCCGTTTTTTTGCGGCCCTCGCAAATATCTGCCGTTTCCGTTTTTTCACAATTAATTATTTTGTCGTTTGAGACTTTCAGGGGGGCGGTAGAAGACCCAGATAAAATTAGAGGTCGTAGAGATGGCACAGTGAGGGTGTAGGTAGGTAAAAAAAATTGTCTAAAAAAGACAACAAAAAAAACACGCTTATCACGTACTAATAAAGCAAAATAAACATTAATATTGGTTAATTTTTGTTATTAGTTAATTTTTGTTATTGTATGTATTGTAATCATTTTTATTTTTATCACGTGTGCGAAAATTCTAACATTTCGATAGTTCGGAAAGTGAATGAAAATTGAACTGAAAGATTCCATTACAGATAAAGACACTTTTTTTTTAAATATACCTAATATATGGTTTTACGTGTAATATTATTATTAAGAATAGACACTTAACCATGAAAATTTAATTTATAATTTTTTATAATTGCTTTTATAACTTTTATAACTTACAAAAAGGTCACCCCCCCCCCCCCCCCCAGCCTCCCGAAATCAAGTGTGCGGCCCGCGGTGATACCTCACATTGTCCCATGTGGCCCTTGACCAGAAAAGTGTGACGACCGCTGTTCTAAACTGTCAAATTAGTATAAGCTTTCCCTGACGAAGGAACGTTTGTTCCGAAACCGGTCGGATTTGCACAAATATAAGTGATTTAAATAAAGATATATAAATATAATGATTTAAATATTTTATTATAAGTGGTTTATACAAAGTTATATTGTTTCATTTTTCTAAAAAACATACGATTAAGATAAATTAAACTTAAAAATTAGAGATTTAGAATTAACGTAAAATTAAGAACTACCACACATATCATTTTTACCACACATAAGCCATTTCAACAGCATTCAGTTTATAACTAGATACTTATGTTCGGTTCCATGACAATTGATCCGGCGAAAATTGGCCTCCGACAGTTGGCCCGCCGACAGTTGATCCCCCGAATGTACCTGGCTATTCAGGTCTAGCCATCAAAGTGATTTTATTATATGATTTTTTTATGCTGGTGTACAGTGTATATATATATATATATATATGTACCTAGCTACTCAGATCTAATCACAAAACACGACTAAAGCCAATTCAAGCAATAAGTCTAATATATATATATATATATATTAGACTTATTGCTTGAATTGGCTTTAGTCGTGTTTTGTGATTAGATCTGAGTAGCTAGGTACATTTCCATATCTCCTTCCCCTCCCCACCATCTTCAGCTTCACAAAATACTGACATTGGGGATGCCATAGTCTCACTGGCTCCTGACGGTTGGGAGAAGTTGGGCTTCTTGTGTTGTACTCGGATAAAAAAAGTTAATACGATTTTGTTTGCATACTTAAAGAAATAATCTTTTAGAGGATCAATTATCCAAGGGATCAATTGTCGGGGGGTAAAATGTCAGGGGATCAACTGTCAATGGACCAACTGTCGAGGGAGCAATTGTCGTCCGATCAATTGTCGGGTCACCTTATATACATTGAAACGATTTAATTGATCGACTACTGCGGCGTACGACAGGTTACAACGGCCACCATCTTGAACCTGAACCGGAACGTAACTAACAAATTAACAGACAGATGAAATGATAAACGGTCGAGTTCAGGAAAAAAATACAAGCGAGCAGTTAGTTCACACGTGGTAGAAGTGAAACCTTCAGAAAACTAAAATAGACAAGAGTGGCAGGCTCCGAAGCACCGCACAAAGAGGAGACCGATTATACTATCTCATTCTCTCCCAGGCTAAATCATATACAGTTGTATGTGTTTGTCTCATTTTAGTGTCGCGTTTTTGTTTAATCGAGTTTCAAATCACAACAGTGCTAAAGAAGTTTTAATTTCAAAAAACTTATCCCTATCTTTTCAAACGGATTTAAGTATTTGAAGGTCAGAGATCAGATAGTTCGCTTTTCAGTTTGAAGATGTTTTGATGAACTAACGTCATTTGTATGTATCCCCAACATTTGTACACGGTCGATAATCGACATTTATCACTTGAGAACGGGTCATTTCTACTATTCGTTTTTGTGTTAAACAGTTCAGCTGAGGACTATGCGTTTCCCTTCTATGTTTCTCCCTCACATTTACATACATTACGGATACATACATACAGTTTCACACCTTACTCAGATAATCTCAGTATCACCCTGATAAAAGAACACCATTCAAAATCAAATCATTGCAAAACGGCTTAAACCAAGTTTAGTGACTAGATCTGAATTACTTAAATAAATAAATAAATATAATATGATCATAGACGTAATATTTCTCTGTAATATCAATACACATTATAAATTAAGGTCCTCAGCCGCGTCTGTTTGTCTGTTCGCGATAAACGCAAAAACTTCTGAACGGATTTTCATGCGGTTTTCACCAATAGATAGAGTGATTCACGTGGAAGGTTTAGATATATAATTTTTGAAGGTTTTGTGTAATCTCTACAATTATAAATTAAAGTCCTCAGCCGCGTCTGTTTGTCTGTTCGCGATAAACGCAAAAACTACTGAGCGGATTTTCATGCGATTTTCACCAATAGATAGATTGATCCATGAGGAAGGTTTGTATATAATTTGTCAAGGTTTTGTCTAAATTGGTTGAAATATATCATATTTAAAGGAGAATGTCGGTGGGTAGTGGACGAGCGTGCTGGGAACCGGGCGGTGTGGATATGATTTGCATGCAAATCTACAGTTTTATGGCAAGGTTGATGAAATTTTGCACATGTGACATTCAAAACAAGAGGAAGGTCACTGTCTACATTTGATTTCGAAAACTCTCTTTAAAGCCCGGACATTGCGACTTCGGCAAGTTATTAATAAATGTAATGAAAATATTGTATCATTTACGTTGGATATAACGTGCCTTACTAGGCGCACCTGTATTGAGACAAAATTACTAGCAATAGTCAGGAATTTCCCAACCATCATCTTCCCCATATCCCTCCCTCTTCCCTTTCTTCAGCCACACAACACGCAACATACCTTAATTGAAGATGCAAAAGTTCCACTGGCCTCGGACAGTTGAGAGCATTTGGAACTGTTGTGTGGTATTCAAACAAAGAAAACAAGATATTCAATGCTTGCTATATTCGTACACATCCTGCCCTATTTTTATAGCTTTGTTTATATTGTTAAACAGTGGGTTAGCTTTATTTATTAGTATTATTAAATAAACAAGACATATTCGAGGATCTTACTCTAGACTTCAAAGCAACGAAGATCCAAACATAACAATGGTCAATGTAAGACCCAGACTAAAATGAACACGTGAATTATTTACACTTGGAAATATACGCACTTTTGCTTTAAATTCACGGCCTCTGTGTTTCTCCGTGAATAGAAAAGGGTATATAACATAACACGTGTAAAGGAACATAACACACCCCAATTATTATAGCCCTGATCACGTGTCCACGTGTCCGTCTAAAGCTCATGGTCTATGATTATTTTTTCATGAAAAATTGTGCGCATTACGACACATTTGGTGTTGTCTTTTACGACTGTATTTTTCTTGTTTTTGCTTGGCTTTTCATCAAAGAAAATTCTCATGGTTCCAGGTGACTTGTTTTTAATGTGAAAACTTCTCAAATCGTTGTGATTTGAAACTCGATGAAACGTAAACGAGCGACACCAAAAAGAGACAAACACATACAACTACAAGATTTAGCCTGCGAGAGAATGAGACAGAATTGTGCGGTGCTGTCGGCCTCCTCTTTATGCGGTGCTCCGTAGAATAAAATTAATATTTTTTAAACTAAGTAACAATATTATAATAAATAAACCCTACGATTATCCTACTCCTGATTCTCTGCATTCGTCTCATTCTCTCGACGTTTAATTTTCTGAATTTTTCACTTCTACTGCGTGTGAACTGCACACATTTATTTTTTTTAACTCAAGCAAATTCATTTCTTTTTGTAACAAAATTGAGAAGGCACTATCGATATTTTAGCAGGCATTTAAAGAAATTCGTTTTATAAATAGAATTGCAGTTAGTTTCGACCGATGAATTTTACGAGAAAACAGTGTTTATAAAAGAAAGTCAGTTTCAGCTACCTAAAAATAGAATGATAAAAATTTTAAAATTGGTCAAAAGTTAGAGTTAAATGTTCTCTAAATTATTATTTTGTTAAATAAAAATAGAGTACACAATTCGCACGCTGTAGAAGTGGGAGCTTCAGAAAACTTAAGTAGGCAAGAGTGGGAGGCTACGAAATACCGCACAAATAGGAGACCGATTATACTATCTTATTCTCTCGCAGGCTAAATCCTATAGATGTAGTATATGTTTGTGTCTTTTTCAGAAAGAAATTGATTGTAGGGAAATTCTATTATTACTAAATAACAGTAAACAACGATGAACATGAAAAAAGGGAGTTAATATTTGTTTCTACGTTAGAACATTAGAAATAAGTGGTTTTACCAAACTTCAAGCAGTCATTTTCACAAGTTTGACAGATCTTTGGCTCACTTAGGACAGAACATTAAAAAAAAACAGTGCCCACATAATAATTGCTAGAAAAATCTCACCATTGAATGACATAGTCAATCAACAACAGATTACTGACAATATGCTTCATTGTCTGTGAATAATTTTCACGAGGATGATTCAGTCCACGCGATGATGAGACAGACTTGAAATTATATTTTTAATATGACTTAAATTTTTAAGATGTAGTTTTTTTGCACATTCAGCTGTAAAGGCTAAACGTTTATTATCAGATTTGTGCTAAAGTAGAATTTTGTTTCAGTATTTAAAATGATCTGCAAACGTAAGCCCCCGTGGCATTAGTGTCAAAACTATAAAGGAAAATATATTTTAATTCGTTTCAGCAAAAAATCTGGGGTCAAGTGATTTGTAAAGCCATTTCTTGTTAGCATTTCTAGGTCAAAGTGTTTATTTAAAATTCTCAGCGTCATTCCCGTGATAAGCCATGGAGATTTTGCAGTTCACACGCGGTATAAGTGAAACCTTCAGAAAACTAAAGTAGACCAGCGTGGGGAGGCTACGAAGCTCCGTGCAAAGAGGAGATTAATTATTCTACCTCATTCTCTTGCAGGCTAAATCCTACGTTTACTATAAACGAATTCATTATTTTTTACATCATTTTTACAGCATATTAAGTTCACACCATTCTTAAACTATTTTTTGTCCATATTAGCTATCACTTCTTCCTCTCCCCAAAAAGACCTTCCAGACATCATCCCCTAAGATGACATAAGCCCAATAAGGGAAGTTATTTTCCTCGGAGCCTCCCGTGTGGAGTTGTTTTAAAAAAAAAAATTAACTGTTTTTTTTAGTGCAGTTGATTGGTGTTAGTGAAACTACGGCATCATCATTTCAGGGGTAGGTTCTTTCAGGGGTCTCAGGATTCGGAAGAATCAAGTGGGTTTCCCGAAAAAAAACTGTCAACTTTAAAACTTGGTTTTTGTACATCCATAAACAAACTTTCGGTGACAGATCGGAATTCTGCGCTAGTTTTACCGCTATTTCAATGGAATGTGCCCAAAAGCCTTTCAAACGCGCTCTCAGCATTGTGTCATTATTAAGACTGAAAATGTCTTCCACATCTAAAATTCACTCTTTTTTATTAGTAACTAGCTGGGGTACCCGGCTTCGCTATGGGAATTAATATGGGCTTGAACTGACGTTCGAACCCACGATGGATCTTGCTTTATATACTTCTACCAATGGGTAGTCCCACCCATACAAAAAGGCTTCGAATGGTACAGAATATTTCAGAACATTCCACAGCATTCGAGAGTGTTCTGGAATGTTCCACAATGATCTCGTTGTTCCGGGATCTTCCCAATCGTTCCAAACTATTCCCGAACACTCTCAAATGTTCTAGAAATGTCTGGAGGGCGAACTTCCAGCCCTTTCAAAATCCCTTCAGGTAAAAACGGAAATCTTCTTCATGGATGGGGGATATCAGAAGATTCAATAAAAAAGTGCAGCAAACAGTTCTGGTCATTTGTTAAATCAAAGAAATCCTCTTCCGATTTACCAAAGCAAATGTATCTTGGAGATATTTCCTGCAATGATGGACAATCCATATGCGACCATTTTAGTGATTATTTTAGATCAGTTTTTGTAGAAAATTCCAACCCTCGCCTCAATCTTATAAACTGTGAGAATGATGACGACAACTCTAATCTACATATCCACAATATTAACTTCAATCAATCATGTGTACTTAGTTATTTAAAAAAACTTGATCCGAATAAAAGTGCGGGATCTGATTTAATTCCATCCATATTTTATGTAAAATGCCGGGACCAATTGGCTTATCCTCTCTCCTTGCTATTCAAAATGTCATTTGAAGAAGGCAACTTCCCCAACGTCTGGAAACAAGCACTCATTACACCAATCCACAAAAGCGGGGACAAAACTAACATTACCAACTACAGACCCATCTCCAAACTCCCAATTGTCAGCAAAATCATGGAAAACATAGTTCTTGATCAACTTTTTCCGGCGGTACAAACAATCATATCTAAAAATCAACACGGCTTTTTCAGAAAACGGTCGGTCGAGACAAACCTTCTGGAATACACAGATTTTATTTTAAATTCTATGGGTGGTAAAAATCAAGTAGACTCTATCTATACGGATTTTTCAAAAGCCTTTGATAAAATTAACATTGACCTGCTTCTGAAGAAACTGTTAAAAATCGGGATTAATGGTGACCTTCTCAGATGGATCAAATCATATGTAACAAACAGAAGTCAAGCAGTTAGAGCTAAGGGTTTCTCCTCGCGTTTTTACAGTATACCTTCAGGAATCCCGCAAGGATCACATCTCGGACCTCTCTTGTTTATTTTATATATCAATGATATAGGTAAATGCTTTAAAAATTCCAAATTCCAAATTTTTGCTGATGACACTAAGATTTACAAAAAAATCACTAATATTAATGACAGCCTAGAATTGCAAGATGATATCAATAGGCTTGGAATATATTGTGCTAACAACCAACTGTTCCTTAATCTGGAAAAATGTAACACAATATCATTCACCAAAAGCATAAACCCCCTAATATTCCCGTACAAAATCAATGACGTAGAGATAAAAAGATGTTGTGAAGTGAGGGACTTAGGAATAATAATGGACTCCGGAATGTCTTTCCGAACACATATAAATTCCATCTGTGACAGGGCGTACAAACTTCTAGGATTCATCATAAGAGTGACCAAACCATTTAGGTCTCCACACGTAATCAAAATACTGTACGTCTCTTTTGTTCGCTCAATATTAGAATTCGGATCAGTCATATGGAATCCCCAATACAAAGTAAATATTGAAAGGTTAGAAAGAATTCAAAAAAAGATATTGAAACACCTAGACTTTAAATCCTTTCGAACTTCAGAAAACCTAAAAGACTCATTAACATTCCATAATTTATCAACTTTAGAAGATAGAAGAAATATATCCGACCAAAAATTTTTATTCAAAATCATTAACAACGTTGTTGACAACAACTATCTTCTAGAACACATTAATTTCCACTGTCCAATAAGAAACACAAGGTCAAACCAACTATTCCACATCCCACACTCAAAAACAAATTACACACAACATTCGTTTCTCCGAAGGACGTGCACAAAATACAATGATATCTTTTACGACGCTGATATTTTCCATTTGTCCTCAGGCCAATTTATTAAATCCATAATAGAAAAAATTAAAACAAATTGTTAATTACGAACTCTCCACCCCTGCTGCATGTTATTTTTTTCATTCTCATTATGTTGGTTTTCCTTCTTTTTATTATAATAATAATATTTGGATGATTTATATATCCCATATGCTTTAATTTGTGTGTGTTTTTTTTTTCTTTCATTTCTGTTGTATATATATATATTTTTCTTTTTTTTCTACCACTTTATGTTTTCTTTAATGTTTTAATCCATGTTTATATATTATAAATTGTAGCGGAAACTTCGCTGGTTAATGTAATCATGTAATATGTTACTTTCTTATAAAATATGTATAACTGTTTGTTTCCTAAATAAACTAAAATAAAAAAAATAAAAAAATAGAGGGCTACCTTACCATATAACCCCCTTAATCGTACCGGGACTCGTTTCTAGTTTTAGCGGCATGCACATTGAACACTTTCTATTATAATATATTTCGATTTTGGACTGGTAATCAATTTTATTTCAAAAGTTTTTAAATACATTTCTCTTCATTTTGATTTGACAGTCTGCACTACCACTGATCTTATCGGTAGTGTTAAATATTCATGAGAATGTCCTTGTAATATACCAAAGGTGTTTAAATATTTCAATATCCTTGGAAAATACTAATTTAAACACTTTTTTTCAAAAGCTTTTTTTCAAATTCTCAACACCGCATTATTTTATGTCGTCGGCGTTGAAATTCCCGCTATAAAATGAGCAAATCCAATTTAAATCCTGTAAAAGCACCATGTGGCGACGCGTAGCGAACCTTTCTAAAAGCTTTAAGTTTCTAAATCGACGCCAAAACCGACGCCGCGCGGCGTCTAGAAAACTGTTCCGGATTTCCCCAAAACTTCGGAAAACCGCCGCTAGATCTCTCCCTCAGTACCTAACAACATCGTGTTATTTTTTTAATATGAAGAATATTATTAGACAATCGAATTAAATGATGAAATATTATATTGTTGACGATTTATTTTAAGTAAATTATTGTTGTAATTAATTGGTTTGTAGTATTTTATTACTTTTTTGATATTATTGCACGCAGATTGGAGACCTTGGACCCGTTTTGTAAACAATTTTAGGCAAAGCAGATTATAAATCGGAGCTATTTCTGTAGCTGTGATATAGCCGCGTGGTGTAATATCAGATTATGTATTCCGTCTAGAGAAACAAACCACGCAACCAATATCGGCACACAAAACTTGTTTTGAGAGTCGTAAATATTCACTTTACAATCTTGATATGTTTCATTGTGATCGGTATTGCATCGTTTGACTGAGGAACTTACATATATTTCTCCATAGCCAAACTAAAGTTTGATACATTATAGTTATTTGAGTCGTTTGTTCGTTAATTGTAGTTAATTGTAGTTAATCATTACATAGTATAAAATGAAGTCGCTCAAAATGTATGTGCGCGTTAATCTTTTAAACTACGCAACGGATTTTCATACGGTTTTCACCAATAGATAGAATGATTGAAGAGGAATGTTTATATATATAATACATGTTAATTATATTAGAGAAAAGCCGAGAAATTCAAAGAAAACATATTTTTGTGCGATTTAAAACGGCTGGCAGGCCGTACTATGGTCACTTTTGAAATTCGTTCTACGGAAGAAATTGGAAAATAGATGTCCTAGAGTAAGTAGGTATTTGATTTTCCCTTTTCAAATATCCAGTGTTGCATTGCAAGCATTGTATAATTAGTGGCGAGTTAATTAGTAGAGAAATTCCGATAAATTCAAATATTCAATTCAGGCAGCAGGCAGCGGGCAGCTGGCAAGCGGGTTGCGTGGATTTTATTGGATAATGGCGTTGTGTTTCGTTAGCCAAAGCAACGTGTGGCCGGGTCTGCTAGTAATATAATAAAACAAACATAAAGCTTCTTCTACTTCCTTGCACTTTTCCAACTCATTGTTGGGGTCGGCTCTTCTCGTTCTCAGGCTCTGGGTATCGCTTTAATCCAGGCCGCTTCTCTGTAATAGTTTGGAGCATTGAGTCATCCAGTAGTGCCTGCGTCACTGTGTGATCTGGTGGTTACCGTCTTATGTTCCCTTACCATCTCAACTTTCGTTCCTCCAGCTTACTGTTAATGTCCATTACACCCAGACTACCACGATTTCGTGAACTTTTAATCCTTCATTTTAGTGATACTCCTGCCGACATCTAAGCATTTAGCAAAATAACTATAATACTTATTTCCACATCATTTATTTGTGACCGTAATCGGTTTCAGCCTGTTAAAACCATCTTCAGACTTGGTACAATTTTTTCTTAATCTACAATTAATATTCAGGGGGTAGTCTACAAGGATTTTATTCAAATTATATGGTTTTCCATATTTGTTGCTGTCGTCTTTGATGGCTAGTTATTGGATTTTTTCAGTTATTAGAAGACGTGTTGTTACTTTTAATTGTAGTTTTTTTACTTCATTGATCAAATAATCCGACAATGATTGAATTCTCTCTACTCCCACCATTAAACGCTAAAAAGTATGGCTTTGTCGATTTAATTAACTTAGAATAGTTCCATTAAATGTGGTCTAAAATAAAAATAAAATAATTTAATATTAATTATTATAAGCAATAATTATCAGCCTGAAACACTCATCAACATTGAAAAATCTTCCGAGAAAAGATACTTGCCGCCAACGGGACTTGAACCCGTGTCCTTCTGATTGCCGGTCAGCTGCTCTTGACCACTGAGCTATGGGGGCTTACCCGCCAAATAATTCAATATATACTAGTGTTTCATTCAACAATTACTGCTTATTATATTTTTTTCCACCTGAAAACAACCAACTTTATTTTTGCGAGAGAGACATTGTAAGTGTTAAATCCCTCGCTAGGTGGCGTCGAGACAAATTATGACTACATTTATTGGGGAAATACTTAAACTTGTCAAATATTAATTATTATTTTTAATTTATAAACTAACGTTTAGACAAGATTTTTTTGCATAGCACAAAGGGTAACAATTATTATAAGCAATAATTATCAGCCTGAAACACTCATCAACATTGAAAAATCTTTCGAGAAAAGATACTTACAACTATCTTTTCTCGGAAGATTTTTCAATGTTGATGAGTGTTTCAGGCTGATAATTATTGCTTACAATAATTGTTACCCTTTGTGCTATGCATAAAAATCTTGTCTAAACGTTAGTTTATAAATTAAAAATAATAATTAATTTAATATTGCTTATTTCTAACATTTATTTATTTTGGAAGGCGGTTATGGGTACCTCCGCCCCAGGAACCGTTTATTGGATATCCTACACCACTGCCAGGGTTCGCTACGTTTGGTGACTTAGCAGGGGTGCCCAGGTTCATGGGGTTGGGTTTAGGTCTTGTGGCGAATGTGTTTGCCTACGGACAGCGTGGCGGTTCGGATCGAGAGATACTGGTTGAGGGATTAACCCTCTTTAGGATTAGACCTCTCGAGCTGGACTCTCCCGACCCATCGCCTTGCACCGCAGTGGGAGGGATGGACTTACTTTAGGAGGCATACATTAATTACGTGAGCTCAAAAGGAGGGGGGGTCCAGCAAAATCTCACGTTACTTGAAAAGAAAATACGAAGTAACCCAAATTTATCTCACCAAGGGGGGGGGGGTCTAGATTAGAAGAAAAACTGCTCACTTAATTAAATTATCCCCTTACACGTTCATCACGCCTGGATACATTGACCTCTAGATTTCTACCCATCCCTCATGCCTGTTTCCTTTCCAGAACTTTTTTTCCTTAAAAAGTCCCTCCACACAGCATTTGGAAATATGACATAGGCTCTGAGGGAATCTTTTTCCTCGTGGTTTCTTTTTTTTTACATGAATCCCGCACAAGCGTCCCAACTGCTACCGTCTGGAGCCAGTGAGACTATGGCCCGCTAAAAATGGGGTATGTTGTGAGGCTGAAGGTAGTGGGGAGGGAAGGAGGTAGGGAAGAGGAAGGTGGGGAAGTACAAACCTGGCTATTCAGACCTGGACACCAAACACGATTAAAACTATTTCAATCAGGTTTTCAATTCTGAATGGTGATCTTACACCAGGGCAATACTGAAAGTATCTTCCACTCCGGAACGTGGTGGAAACAATACAATGTATTATTTTTAAATTGTAGTTCTAAAGCATAAATAATTTTAAAAAAAAAAAACAAATATATTATTACATACACAAATTATATCTGATTTTGTAAATTTTAATATAGTTTCTCTTATAAGTGTACTATGTAGGTATTATAAGTTCACACTTCAAACACATAACCTAACATAACTTCATATCTTTATAATATTGTTTATAATAGGATTAACTCTTTATATTTTTGAATGTAGCTATTACTTTGTGGTTATCCATTATAGAAAAATGAAACAATATAACTTTGTATAAACCACTTATATGATGTGCAAATCCGACCGGTTTCGGAACAAACGTTCCTTAGTCAGGGAAAGCTTATACTAATTTGACAGTTTAGAACAATGTTTTATTGTGGTAGGGGTGGAGCCGTTGTTAGTTAATAATGTAGATTGGGTGGGTAGGTATATGTAATTCCGGAATATATAAACTCAAATGCAATGATTGTCCCTCATTTTATATTGGAAAAACAACTCGTAATTTTGAAATCAGAATCAAAGAACATTTAAGGTGTCTTAATAATAATAATTTTTCTGAGTTTGCTAACCATATCATTGAAAATAACCACAGTTTTGAAAAAAACACAGGGATAAATATTCTTCATATTAATCATAAAGGAAAACGTTTAGATAACTTAGAAGCTTTGGAAATTAAAAAATCCCTTAAAAATAATGAATCTATTATCAACAAACAAAAAATATTGTCATATAGCCCAATCATGGATTTGTTCCCCTACCCACCCACTCTACACTAATACCTACCCACCCAATCTACATTATTAACTAACAACGGATCCACCCCTACCACAATAAAACATTGTTCTAAACTGTCAAATTAGTATAAGCTTTCCCTGACGAAGGAACGTTTGTTCCGAAACCGGTCGGATTTGCACATCATATAAGTGGTTTATACAAAGTTATATTGTTTCATTTAACTCTTTATGTTTATGTTGTAAATCTTTATGTAATTCCTCCAACTTGTTATCGGGTACCTGGTTTATACTTATCAATACTTACTTCTAACTTACCTACCTGCTTATCTCATAAACTGTAAATCCGAATATATTATACGTTACCAGGTTAATTCGGTAAATCCGAGTAATTTCATATATGCTACCAGGTTACTTTTTCTATTTTTTTTGTTTTTTATGTAATTATGTACATTTCTTGGAATAATATGAATTAAACCTGTAAATTTGTCTGTCCTGGAACGGGAAACTTTCCTAGTTGGACAGGCAAAGCTTCCAGCTTCCTAATATGTTATTTGTACTTTCTTTCTTATAATAAATAAATAAAAAAATAAAATAAAATGAATTAATTGTGAAATAACACGAATCAATTTGCCCATTTGCCGCGGGATTCGATCCCGCGACCTTCGGATTGGGAGTCAAGAGCCTTACCTCTAGTCCACGCCGACCGTCAAAATGTATCTTTACTTCTTTGAGAAACTTATTTCGTGACTAGATCTGAATAGCAGGTTTCACCGAAATGCCTTCACCATCATAACATACCCCATTTGGGGATACCGTAGTCTCACTGGCACCAGACGGTTGGGAGCAGTTGGGACTCTTGTGCATTACTCACACATTAAAAAGAATCCATGTCTGCTGGGTATTTGTTTTTAAATTCGTAACATTAAAATATTTTTTAAGTAATTCAAAGTTTTTTTTTAATTTTCTCATTTTTTTTATATAAATACCATAAGAGTTCCAACTGCTCCCGTCTGGAGCCAGCCAGACGGCTGAGGGGCTAGGGGGAGGGGAAATAGGTAAGGAAGAGAAAGGTGGGGAAGTACCTGGCTCTTCTGATCTGGTCACAAAACACGACTAAAGCCATTTCAAGCAGCGTTTTAGATGTAATTTATTTATTTAATTATTTATTTAACGCCCAATGGGCTTTTACATTTTGGTAGTACAAATAATTCATGACAGATTATTTAACATATACAGAAATAATAAAAATAAAATTTGATAAAAAAGCACACAAGTCATAAAAATACAAAAATACAGCGATTTCATAGGTTTTCAGAAAAACAGATAGGTTTAGGAATAGTTTTGGAATAAGTTTTTTACAAGATCAACAAATTTTGCCAAGTTTATGTTAAATATGTCAATATCACCTAAGTACTGATTTCCCATAGTGTGAAATCGTTGTATCGGAGAGTGGGCAATGTAGTTCCGCTTATGAATGCTACAGTAGAATAGTATATTTTGTCGTGTAGTTACTGTCGGTATTCGTAAGTTTATGAGTTGCAGTAGTTCGCAACAGTCAAATTTAGAGTTAAGTATTTTGAATAAAAATGTTAAGTCGTTTATTTTACGTCTGTCTTCTAGTGTGTGTATTTTTAAAACATTTAATAATAAATTATATTTCAAGTCTTCTAGTGGGATATTTAATTTAAAATTTATAAAACGCAGAAATTTTTTTTGTATTCGCTCAATGTTATTAATGTGAATTTTGTAAGATGGAGACCAAACTCAATTCTGAATGGTGATCTTACACCAAGGCGATAGGTAGGTACTGAGAGCATCTTTCACTCTTTGCCGCCAATGTACTATAAATTATTTTTAAATCAATTAATTGTGAAATAACACAAATTAATCAAATATAATATATTTGCCCTCGCCGGGATTGATCCCGCGACCTTCGGATTGCGAGTTAAGAGCCTTACCCCTAGACCACACCGGCCGTCAAAATGTATATTTACTTCTTTGAAAAGCGTATGTGGTGACTAGATCTGAATAGCACGTTTCACCTCAATACCATCATAACATACACCATTTGGGTATACCGTAGTATCACTGGCACCAGACGGTTAAGAGCAGTTGGGACTCTTGTGAATTACTCACACATTAAAAATAATCCATGTCTTCCACGTATTTCTTTTTAAATTCGTAACATTAAAATATTTTTAAAGTAATTAAAAGCTTTTTTGAAGTGAAACTTCTATAGCACCGCTGTGATTTGGACTTCGGATAAAACGGAAATGAAGAGTACTGCACCTGCGACTTTATTTTTGTATTTATTTTTTTTTTTTATTTACAAAAAGATACATAAATTATAATATATTTTTTACATTAATTAATTACATAATACATGTATTTGATGTACCTCCATAAATAAGCAGGGCTTGTGTGTATGGGGATGTATGAAACGGATATTATCCTAGGTCTGCGCTCATTGGTCGCTTTGATTAGGTATGACCACACTTTTCAAGTATAGGTTGAGATTGTTTTTTTTATTCCAGTTAAAAGAAAATTACATTTTCACTCATTTAACTAGAAATAATTATACACATTAAGATAAAATAAATATTTCAATACGGCGCTATTCTGTTTCATTATTTTGTTCATCAAGAATAAATATAAATAAAAAAAAAATTAAATTTACCCAGCTTCTTTTCGTTTTTAATGTCATTTGGGAGGCAATTATATTATAAGTTGCCACCCTCGTAACCAATGGATTGTTTACCATAGTTAGTGTGGATGGTGTTTAAATATACGTTATTGCGTTGTCGTGTAAAGTGTTTATGTACTTGCGACGTTTTAATGAATTCTGTGTTTTTAATTTCTTCAATCTAATAAAATTTCGACAACCCTGATATTCGGATTTCAGCGTAAGTGCCAGCCCTGTGACTATTCGATCTCGTGAATTTTCTATTTTTACTTCTCTGCAATCTAATTTCGTCTCGTGGATCGTTTCGTCTCACTCTACCGCCGCGAGCGCGGATACTGGGAGTGAGGGAGAGAGAAGGCCGGCGTGAGTTTGCGAGATTGCATTGTGATGAGATATCACACAATTTCCCACAGATTACAAATATGTTATGTATAATCTACCTCCTAGTTTTTTCTGCTAGCCCAATACTTTTAACAAAAACTTTGACGGATTCATCAAATATTTGAAGTTACTTTTCACGATCTGTGTAAGTTCTAATCAAGTTCTGTGATTATTTCAGTATTATGAAGCAACTGGCCTACAGTGATATAATAACAAAACTCGAATAGAACTTACACGGAACGTGAAAATTAACTTAAAATATTTGATGAATCCTTCATATTTTTTTAAACAACCCGTCCTAATGTATTCAGATTTGGAGGAAAATATTACTGATCACTGGTAAAAAATACTTTTCGGTAGATTTTTTTTTTTAACTTTATCTTCACACAGGAAAAAATGAGTGTGCAATTCACACGCGGTAGAAGTGAAACACAAAAAAAAACTAATCATTCGCTGCATTCCTCTTTCTGTCATACTCGTAGATCCCACATCCCCACACATTTACAATACATTCGTTATGTTTTATTTAACAATCAAAATATTCACTAGAAATAATTTATATGGCAAAACAACGTTTGCCGGATCAGCTAGTTTACTAATTTATTAATTTTTTGTGCATTATTTATCAATTTCAAACGTAAAAGATATTCAGTTTGACTTCAAAACTACCCTTAATAATAAGTTGGTATGAATATCAAAGGAATTTATGCACAATGTCGATTTTTTTGGCTCCCACGTAGTAGGTGGGCAAACAAATTCGGCACCAAGACCTAGACAAACCTCACCCCATGAAACGCGCAGCCCTGCTAAGTCACCAAAGGAAGCGAACCACATGGGGTGACCAATGGCGGGGGTGTTTATTATGTGTACATTCTTGTATTTGTTAATTTTCAGTACACGCTTATCATAATGCATAAATCAAGGGATTTAAAACACTTCTATTATTTTGTTTAAATAGTGGTTAATATGGAAATATTCATTTCCATTTATTTCAATCAAATTACACTTATATTTATTTCTAACACAATTTAAAAAAATGTGTGCAGTTCACACGCGGTAGAAGTGAAACTTTCAAAAAATTAAAGAAGACAAGAGTGGGGAGACTACGAAGCACCGCACTAGACCGATTATTCTATCTCATTCTCGCGCAGGATAAATACTATACATATATGTGTTTGTCTCTTTTTAGTGTCGCTTTTTTATTTCATTGTGTTTCAAATCACAAGTGTTTAAGAATTTTTCACTTAAAAAAACAGAGTGCAATTCATACGCAGCAGAAGTGAAACATTCAGAAAACTAAAGTAGACAAGAGTGGAGAAGCTACGAAGCACCGCACAAAGAGGAGACCGATTATACATACTATATCATTAACTCGCAGGCTAAATCCAACAGATGTATGTGTTTGTCTCTTTTTAGTGTCGCTTTTTTTTCAAGAAGTTTTCATTTCAAAAATATAGTTTTTTTTTTATCATTTTGATCATCAATATTTTTAAGGAGTATAGTTCGTTCGCTTCTCGGTTCCAGGGACTACTTATAGGTTTATTGTTTATTAAAAGCTCTCCCGAAATAGTCGGTTGCCCTTGAATGCGAAATTCGAACGGACTACGTACACCTGCGCCGCGACCGACCACGCGGCCTCTATACGTGGTCTGCCGGTACACGTTGCCGTGCGTGAATTTCTAACAAATCGAACCAGAACTGCACACCGAAACTGCGAAAAAATTTACATATCTATAAGAGAAATTTGAAATGCTGTAAAGGACAAAATGTTAATTGTCAGGAATGCGAAGGGAAAGTTTTTTAAATTGTTCTCGGGGCGGCGGTACCCACACCGCCTCCCTCATTGAACGCTCTGGGAGGTACGGGTACCGCCGCCACGGCAACCGTTTATTGGATAACCAACACCTCTGTCATACGTCACCCCAAGTGGTTCGCTACGTTTGGTGACTTAGCAGAGATGCCCTGGTTCATGGGGTGAGGTTTGTCGAGTTTTGTTTGAGGTTTGTCTTGTCGGCCGATGTGTCTGCCTGTCCGATGCGTTTTGGGCTGGATCGAAAGAGACTGGTTGAAGAGGTCTTTTGATCTCTCCAGCCAGAAACCCTCGACCCATCGCCTTGCACCGCAGTTGAAGGAATGGATTCATACGTTCGTCTCTACTGGACACACTGACCTCAAGATTCCTACCCACCCCTCATACCTGTTTCCTTCCCAGAACTTCATTTTCTTTCATTTTTTTGAAATACCCTCCACATAGATAAAACTCCCTAAGATGACATTAGCCCTGAGGTAAATTATTTTTCCCGAGGCCTCCTGTGTTAAGCTAATGTACTTCTTTTTAATAAACTGAAAATTTGCTTTATACTAGGTGATTATATCAATATGTCGTTGTTTATTCAATGTAGCTCTTGCTTATATATGTAGAATATAAATTTTATTATTTATTATATTGAAGAAAACAACAGGACAGACATTAAGCGTCGATGACACAGGGCTAGTTTACAAGCTACTATCTGGGAAATTCACTATCTGTTAGTAAACACGCCCAGTGTCATCGAGTCACTTGCTAACTAGCAGCAACTATCAGATTGTTGACAATCTACGAAAAAAAATTGAAAGGTCGTCAACTTTACTCGCCTACACGCTTGCTCGTGATTGGTTTATTTATGTTTCCAACATGGCTTCCGATAAACAGCTGATTTTGACTGTCAAACATTGAAGAATTAGTTCACGCAGTCGTTGTTATTTTTGTTACTGGCGCTAGCAGCGGCCTCGGTTTCCTACGCTTCTGAGCGAGTGGACAGTTTTGTGTGTCATCATGACAATCTCACTCGCCGATTTACCCGCTTTTAGATAGTAGCTTGTAACTCGCCGTGTGTCATCGAGGCTTTACGTATTATATTTTCAAGTAGACAACAGGACAGACATTACGTATAATATTTTCAAGAAGACCAACAACATGACATCTTTGTTTTGTTTTAACAATCTAAATCTATGTAGTTCTAATTTTGAAAAAAGCTTAACTAGCTATGCTTAGCTACTTCCCCAAGTAGGTACCCAACTATATTACTTTATTTTTGCCTCTACAAACAGTGTAATAATATTCGTATTAATTTCATGAGATTTGTTAATATGTAATATTAATCTGAATATTTATAATCGGTGAAATAATATATTTTATACTTTTATTTACAATGTAATAAAAATTTCTGTTGACAGACCGCTTAATTGAAATTTAATAAGGTAGCGCTTTTGAATATCGACGAGCGCTTTATTACCGTGACGATTCACAATTACGGTACCGTAGAGGCATAAAAAAAGCAATAAACATACGTTCCTGGTCACAATATTACTGCAACTCTTTCAAATAATGAAATACATTAAGTCCGTAGGTCTGTTTCCCCTAAAGAAAAAAGTAATAATTTTCTTGCATCTCTCTCATTCAACGCACTGTGACGTCCCCGTAGATCCCTGTAATATGTAGACCACAATACCACTAGCTGTGTCGATAATTTTGAAAGCATGAAAAATAGTTACAAGGATAATATTGAAGTGTGAGTGAATTCAGAAAATTCAAAAACAACAAATGTCAATGCGTTGATGGTTAACTTTTGTTCTTAAATATATAATTCTGCACCTCTTTCTTACACACTAAATAACAACTGTTGAAAACGAGACAAATGGTGATCTATTGTCTGTAAAACATACAATTACTATCACAAATCTCCTCCAAACGTGTAAAGAAAATTAAACGCAATTTCCGTATCCGTGGCTAAGCCGTAATGACATATATCTCTTTCCTCCAAAAGAAAAAAAGTTGTATTTTGGAGAAAACAGTCACACGTATTTTGTGTGTCTCATCTTTTGTCTCACCATTATTTAATGTGTAAGAAAGAGCTACAGCATTACAGCGTTAAGGAACGTATGTTTATTCCCTTTTTTGCCGTCACGGTAATAATAAATGCGCTCAATGTATAAATCAAAGTTCCGAACTCTTTTTCGTTATTTGTTTTTGGGGTTTTATGGTTGAGCTACCTCCTTCTTTAGTCAACGCTCTCCGAAACGTTGGCTAAAGAAGGCAACACGGCATAACACCGCAAAAACAAATAACGAAAATACTTTTGGCCGTGAAAATCTTAAAACGTACCAACTCTTGTTCATTCTTGATTTGAGCTTACGCGAATGTCTACCGATTTCTTACGTATTTTAAGCTCTTAAAAAAATATATGTTATTTTTTAAGGTAACATCTAGACTTGTTCCACGTCAAAATGCAAATTACGAGTCGTGTTTTATTAAACATTTTCTCAATTTTCGCTTCAATTTTATCGCGCTAAATATTAGCGCGTTCTCTCCGACATTCGTAATTTACATATCTCTCCATTTTCTTTTTTTTTGAACGGGGATGCGGCGCCTTAACATTGCTTGTGAAAAATGAGATAATTTTATTTTAATAGTAAAAATTTATAATTAATCTTTTTACGTCATTTCTCGCAGAGAAGCAGACCAAAATAATCACACTGCGATTCTATCCGTGCTAATAAATTCGCGCGGTTTTACAGAAATTGGCAAGTCGCTTTGGTAAAAAAATACTAAATAGTTGGACTTTAATGTTCCGTCTATCTACAAATCGTTTATTTTGATACCACTATTAACACTATATAAATAGATAATTAATTAAAAATAATATATCTTTCCATACACCCGCTTTATTTCAGAAAATTTAAATACAAGTTGGGCTACAACGTCTATTTTTATGGGATTACCCAAGGATTACCACAAATATTTCGTCTGTCTGGAGCAATGGGAACAATTCCCAATTTTGTGTCTGAAAATGTGCGGAGAGGAAAAAGGTCTGTTCAAAAAATTGGTTTATTCATGTATAATTTTACGTATGTTGAAACAATTGTAAACTTTTTTTCACATTTTTATCGTTACCGGTTTTAATTTATCTTGAGCATCATTTTTAAATTGTAAATTCGGAGCTCGACTGTTGCTAACTCCTGAGTTTAGTCAATTTAAGAGTACCTCTTCGACCATAAGGATGCGTAAGGACCTTTTTCATTGTCACCATTTCAATGTCACAAACAAATTATGTAACAATATCGCCTATTCCTCGTCTACACAGGTTAACGTACCAATGTATACCAATGTTGATTACACCAATATTTACAATATTTTCGATATTATTTTATGGAATGGAAGCATGGACGCTTACTGAAGAACTAATTAGGTGACTTGAGGCATTCAACATGTGGATCTACAGAAGAATACTTAAAATAAGCTGGATGGACAGGGTTACTAATGAAGATGTTATGGTTCGGATGAATAAAGAAAAGGAAGTAATTAAAACTATAAAAATCCGAAAACTTGAAATCTTGGACATGTGATGAGACATCCAGAGAAGTATGAGATCCTGCATCTCATAATGCAGGAAAAGATTGCCGGAAGACGGGGCCCTGGAAGAAGGAGTACCTCGTGGCTGAAAAACCTGAGACAGTGGTTTGACCAGTCTACCGTGTAGCTGTTCCGGGCCGCAGTAAACAAAGTCCGCATAGCCAACGTCCTTTGAACGGACAGGGCACAAGAGAAGAAGAAGAAATTATTAAAACGGTCTTGGCGTATGGATGTGAGGCGGGAATACTGACAGCAAAATCTGCGGAACAGCTGGACACCTTCGAAAAGAATCTTAGGAGCGGTGCGGGAGGGAGAGGCATGGAGAATCTACCCATTTAAGGCTCTCTACCCATTTAAGGCTCCAAAGACTAAGATGGACCGGACATGTGCACCGAATTCCTAGCACACGAGTACCGAAGAAGGTTCTAACAGGACACCCGGGAGGTAAACGAAAGGCGGCAGACCTAGGCTGAGGTGGGAGGATGATGTCAGGAAGGATGCTATAGGACTACTCATGTCGCAGATTTGAAGACGACGGCCGAGGACAGAGCGCCATTGAAGAAGAAGAAGAATACTGCTTTGACCTTGAAAATCTAGAAATAAATAGCTGTTCAAATTTCATGACCCCAGGAGCGTGGTAAAATTGGATCCGTATAGGCAGAATACAGAGAATTATTCTTACATATAAATTACAAAACAGTAACACAAAAATCTGGACGAATTTCTACAGGGGCGTATACTTAATGCAGCTGAGAGAGTATTATTTACTGAATGTTTTTATCTGTTTACAATTAAAATAATCTCGGGGGATTGGTATAAATATTGTATGTAGTTAAATTAGATCCCATTAGATTTTTGATGATTATTTCAAATGTAAAAAATGTACAGTAGCTTTCACTAACAACAGCTTTTGACGGCTACTGTGGTCGAGGGCAGGTCGCGGTTTCAAATCCCGGGTAGTCAATTTATTTTATTTATTCATTTATCAATAATTATTTCAGTTATTCATTTCATTTAGAAAATATTAGCAATAAATTTAAAAAAAAACTAACATATTTTTTCAAAACAATAAAAAACATTTTAGATAAAGAACGACTAATTAAAATTTCGATAGCCCAATCCAAAGATATTGATATACAAGAGTTATGATGTCCGCCCGACCGGCGCGCGGCGTCGGCGGACTACTAACTAGAATAGTTTCAATACGGAAAATACAAATACAATGTATTTTTTAAGTTGTGCAGTAGTCCAGTAAAAACTGGGGATAGCACATCTCTTATATTCCAATATCTTTGGCTCAATCTCATCTACAATATGGTATTATAGGATGGGGAAGCTCATGCAATTCCACTATAAAACCAGTACTCATAGCACACACAGGACATTTTCGAAAATTATACTTAAGTCCCCATCACTCCTACAGACTCTGTTTTTAGCTTTGAATTTAATGTCACTGATACAATTATACACAAATGAGATTCTAATTTACGAATTCAAAAACCTGACAAAATATCCCTGACACAATACACTCCGACAAAATATCCTACGGACAAAAAATCCTCCAACAAAATGTCTACTAAAACCTAACCTAACCTTACTTAACCTAACCTAACTTTACCTAACCTAACTTTACCTAACCTAACCTAAACTAATCTTATTTTACATTTTTTGAACAATAATTTATTGTTTTTTTATTGTTTGTTTTTGGGGTGTTATGCCGTGTTATGCCGTGTTAGAGTCATACAGTCGTAGTCACAATGCATTCAAACTTCACAAAAAATTGAAGGAAATTACGGGCACTTCTAGAAGAATTACTCCATCATGTTTAGTTGAAGATTACAATAAATTAATATTGGATGAAAAAGATATTCTACAAACATGGGAAAAGTATATTCATGATACATTCAAAGATATTAGACCGGATATTAATATTCCTAATGATCAATCGCATGGACCATCGATTTTAAAATCAGAAATTCTTCATGCGATAAAGACTTCAGACAATAGAAAAGCGTGCGGACCAGACGATATTCCAGTTGAGGTGTTGAAGCTCTTTAATGATGAAAATGTTGACTACCTGTTGAGGTTATTTAACTCTATATATGACACAGGGAATATACCCCAAGATTGGCTAAAATCCGCCTTCGTGACATTGCCTAAAAAACAATACCCTAAGAAGTGCAGTGACTATCGATTAATAAGCCTGATGAGTCATGTCCTTAAATTATTCCTTAAAATAATACACGCCAGGATACGCAATAAGTGCGAGCAGGACTTGGATGACACTCAGTTTGGCTTCAGAAATGCGTTCGGGACGCGTGAAGCATTATTGTCTATCGACGTACTATTGCAAAAGTGTCGTGACCAAAGAAAGGAAGTCCTTGCCTGTTTTATTGACTACGAAAAGGCATTTGACAGGATAAAACATGCTGACCTAATGAAAATGCTTGGGGATTGTAACGTTGACACCAAAGACCAGAATTTCATTAAAAACCTGTATTGGTTCCAAACAGCAGAAATAAGACATGGGAATGAGAGATCTAATGCAATTGCCATTCAGCGTGGAGTACGACAAGGCTGTATCCTGTCGCCACTATTGTTTAATCTCTATTCCAACTATGTCTTTAAAAGAGCCCTAAGTAATACTGATAAGGGTCTGAAGATCAACGGAGTTGTCATTAATAACAAGTTGGTCACGTAGTATGGGTACGTTCCCTAAGAAACGCAGATGATACTGTATTACTAGCTGACTGTATCGATGACCTCCAAGACCTATTAAATCTTGTTAATAATGCTGGTGAGCAACTGGGCCTAACAATCAACATCAATAAAACTAAATGGATGACATTTGGACGACTAGGTCACTCTGAATCAGTGATACTGTTAAATGGTTGCAATGTCAAAAAGGTGGAAAGATTTAGATACCTCGGCAGTATTCTCACGGAGACTCTTGACCCAGATGTGGAGGTTAGATGCAGAATTGAAGCAGCAAGAACTGCGTTCATTAAAATTAAATCCCTCTTCTGCAATGACAATATCAGCTTAAAACTAAGGCAGAGAATGCTAAAATGTTATGTGTGGTCGGTCTTGCTCTATGGATGTGAAACATGGACCTTGAAAGTAAATACCATGAACAGGTTAGAGACTTTTGAAATGTGGCTTCACCGGAGAATGCTCAAGGTCCCATGGACTGACATGATCACCAACACAGAAATTCTCAGGCGGGCTAGAGCAGATAGGGAACTGCTTACATTAATAAAAATCAGGAAAATTTCATATCTGGGTCATATACTTCGAGGGGAGAAGTATCACTTGCTCCATTTGATATTGAAAGGCAAGATAGAGGGTCGCCGAGGGCCTGGTAGCAGACAAATGTCTTGGCTGCGTAATATACGAGAGTGGACCGGCATTAGAAGTGTGGAGGAGCTATTCCGGGCAGCGCAAGACAGAGAGACATTCTCAAGAGTGATCGCCAACGTCGGGGGGACCTGATACGGCACGCAAAGAAGATGAAGATGCCGTGTTACGCTACCTCCTCCTTTAGCCAACGTTTCGGACAGCGTTACAGTGTCCATCATCAGGGCAGATGTGTAAATGTTAGTGGTAAAATGTGTGCTCAAGTACTTCGAAGCAATACCATGTTGCCAGCTCCACTCCACTGCGAGCTGGAATTACAGTATACTTGAAGATGATTTTCTGCATTTAGCTTTGGTGTAGCCGTCAATTACCGGATACCAAGAACTATTGAGCTTAGCTCCGTCGTTTCTATTAATGTTAATAGGATTTTTATGTATTTCAATTGCCTCTGTAATTAGGCGTGCTCTATAAGTTTTGGGTCTTCCCAGGACTTCAGGAACAAATCCAAATAATTTATTGTATTATCTTATATTATCGTAGAAAGCAAACACTTTGTGGCTTGACATAATAATTTTATAATTTTACTATTTTTGAACAATAATCATTTATTATTTGTACAGGTTATCTGTATTATTTTTGTCCCTTTTTTGGTTAGGTTAGCTTAATTTAGGTTAAGTTAGGTTAGGTCAGATTTTAGTAGATATTTTGTTGGGAGATGTTTTGTCCGTAGGATATTTTGTCCTTGGGATATTATGTCGAGGGATATTTTGTCGGAGTGTATTGTGTCAGGGATATATTGCCAGGTTTTTGAATTCGTAAATTAAAATCTCATTTGTGTATAATTGTATCAGTGACATCAAATTCAAAGTTAAAACATAGTCGGTAGGAGTGATAGGGACTTAAGTATAATTTTCGAAAATGTCCTTTGTGCTATGAGTACTGGTTTTATAGTGGAATTGCATGAGCTTCCCCATCCAATAATACCATATTGTAGATGAGATTGAGCCAAAGATATTGGAATATAAGAGATGTGCTATCCCCAGTTTTTACTGGACTACTGCACAACTTAAAGTATTTGTATTTTCCGTATAGAAACTATTCTAATTAATAACTCTTGTGTATCAATATCTTTGGATTGGGAAATTGTTTCAGTGACATTAAATTCAACCCAGTCGGCAAAAAGTATAAAAAATAAAATTTCTGTTTACAATGTTATTGTTTTATTTTAAATTATAATAATTTCATATATTTTATTCTTATTTTAAACTAGATTTTCAAAAATTATGCTTAAAATAAATACTCAATTTAAATAAGAACTTCTTATGCTTTATGGTCAAACCCTCATATTTTCACAACTGGTAGCAAAACCTAAGGCACCATTAAAAAACTGAAATAAAAAACTTTGTATTTTTTTAGACACTTGGAAACATATTTATGAAAGAATGCCCCATGGAAAATTCGACAATTTTGATTTATTTTTGAAGCACCTCATGTACACCTACCGTAGTTGGCCAGCGGTCCACCGGCTGCAAGGATCGCCGATTTAGACGATATTATTTAGCAATTTACACTTAGCATTACATGTAACTATCACTTACTCACTTAATCACAATCAAATAAGTAATTAAACATTTGATCGCACCGTTAGTGTTTGGCTTTACTCCAAACAGCGCTCAATGATGGAACAACTAAAGAGGACATTGTTTAATATTTTGACCACTTCAAAACGATGTTTTGATGAGTTTATAATTTTTATTGTTTCAGTATTTCATACAACTTAAAATGTAAAGGGGTCCAGAGACGATTAATATCAACTAGCAGTTAAAAACCTGGCACTGAAGGCGGCTATTGATTCGTCTTCGCCCAGTTTGAGTTTTATATATTCGATAGGAATTGGTTCCAAAAATAACCGGTTCCTCGGATCTACTGGCATCCAGTGACATCTAGTCACCGGAAGAGAGTAACCGCGTCATATATAATACATAGACGCTTGGTATTATTATTCACAACTGCCAGTTATAATAATAATCATATTATCGTCAATCTCTCCACATGTGGAGAGATTCACGAACTTACGAATCCTTAAGTGTCATTAAGTGTGCAAATACAATTAATATTTTTAAATTTTACTTTTCATAACTCGTATGTCGTATAACATATTCAACAATCGTGGTATAGTCCAATTATAAAGACGGGTCCAGAGCTCAAACATTTGCGGCAATTTGCCGTGAAAGTCCATCAAACATCAAATCAACATTTTTTGTTTTACGTCTCCTCCGTTTGTTGAAACATGGTTCAAAGATAGGGGTGAAGTTAGCACGGTCCACACAATTTGACAAGTGGTCTGAGGTACGGAGCTGACAACGGATACGCATATATCAATGCAATGAACACTTGACGTTTTACGTTTTTGGCATTTATATCGAAGTTAAAATGCGTTCTGATGACAAAAGAGATGCATCAGGGAGAAAACACAGATATTTTAAAAGATATTTATTTATCAGGAAAAATTTCCGACTAATATCGATTATTGCACGACCTAAAGTTACTATTAAAAATTTGAGTGCGTAAATAATTACGTAGCATGGGAATGGAATGTTTAGGAAATGTTTTCCGTCGAACATGGGAAGCTCGAAACACAACAAAAATTGTCAATATTGATGTTGATGACAAACATTGGATGTTGTAATGGAACTGTCAAGGCAAATTTCAAAGCTATGGACCCGACTTAAGTAAAACAAAATCTTAATTCGCGATGAAACTTATTTCCAAAGAGACAGCTTTTTGCGAGTATTTCAAAATAAACGACGACCTATGGTACTGTAATATATGCGATATTACACAGAAAAAATATAATTTACTTCCCAGTAGTTGTAATATCTCCTTGAACTTGATGTCTCACAGATTTTACAAGATTTTTTGACGTGCGTTACCGCGCTCAAAAATTAGGTTCGTCGCAAATAACCAACCAAGTTATTAACACGGGGTCGAAATATTTTTGTCGTCTCAATCACCATCTTCTGTAATACTAATCATAATTCATAATCAATTTCGAAGCGCCCAATTTCATACCTTACCCTTAACAGAACTATCAAACACATCAAAGTGGCGGAGAAACTATACTCGTAGAGTAACTACCGGTATTCGGAAAGTAAAATGAAAAGTTAAAACAGGCGGTAACCGCGATTAAATTTAACTCTAGTAATTTATTTTACTCTAGCAAGCGTTGCAACAGACGGTCTATAGATATTAAATTAATGGACTTAGGTAACAGATTTAACCAGCAACGCCTGGTCCTTGTCCACTTAACTTAACAATAATCTGCCAAAGGTTAGCCCAAGAGGATTGCTACGTTTGGTGACTTAGCAGGGGTGCCCGGGTTAAAGGGGTCTGGTAAGCGTGGCAGGCCGGATTGGGAGAGACTGGTTGCGGGTATCTTTTGACCTCTCCAGCAGGACTCTCGGAACATTGCCTCGCACCGCAGTGGAAAGGATGGATTCATTCGTCCGTCACTCCTGGACACACTGACCCCCAAATTTCTACCCACCCCTCATACTGTAATTATTTTTCTTGGGGCCTCCTGTGTGAGGCTAATGTAAAAAAAAAACAATTATTGAGCTGCGCTTTCTGCAGTTACGACATCTATATATAATAATTCGTTTCGTGGCTAACGGAAATTTGCTCGTAGTGAACAGAGTCCAACAGATACTAGGATTATTATGAATTGATTAGTTTTAGCTGGTCCGGTTGGCCATTCAGCATGGTTCCGCGACTTATATTTCATATATTCCCGACAAAATATCCTTCGACAAAATATCCAATGGGCAAAACATCTCCCAACAAAATATCCCCGACAAAATATCCCCGACAAAATATCCTACGGACAAAACATCCCCCAACAAAATATCTCGACCAAATATCCTACGGAAAAAAACATCCCCCAACAAAATATCCCCGACAAAATATCCTACGGGCAAAACATCCCCCAACAAAATATCCCCGAAAAAATATCCTATGGGCAAAGCATCCCCCAACAAAATATCCCGAACAAAATATCCTACGGACAAAACATCCCCCAACAAAATATCCCCGACAAAATATCCTACGGACAAAACATCCCCCAACAAAATATCCCGACCAAATATCCTACGGAAAAAACATCCCCCAACAAAATATCCCCGACAAAATATCCTACGGGCAAAACATCCCCCAACAAAATATCCCCGACAAAATATCCTACGGGCAAAACATCCCCCAACAAAATATCCCCGACAAAATATCCTATGGGCAAAGCATCCCCCAACAAAATATCCCGAACAAAATATCCTACGGACAAAACATCCCCCAACAGAAAATCCCCGACAAAATATCCTACGGACAAAACATCCCCCAACAAAACATCCCCGACAAAATATCCTACGGACAAAACATCCCCCAATAAAATATCCCCGACAAAATATCCTACGTACAAAACATCCCCCAACAAAATATCCCCGACAAAATATCCTACGGACAAAACATCCCCCAACAAAATATCCCCGACAAAATATCCTACGGGCAAAACATCCCCCAACAAAATATCCCTGACAAAATATCCTACGAGCAAAACATCCCCCAACAAAATATCCCCGACAAAAAATCCTACGGACAAAACATCCCCCAACAAAATATCCCCGACAAAATATCCTCCGACAACGCAGTCCCTATTGGACTGGCATGAGCTTCCGCATTGCAATCCGCTCGCAAATGTCATAATCGGATGTTATTTCGCACATTGTGTGACAGTTTTGGAACGGGACTCCTGTACGTGCGGCTTATGTGCATACGAGTATTTCAGATAGAATTTAGATTATTATCGTAATCCTGATTTATTTTGGGGTATTATGAAATAACAATAAAAGTTTATTCCAGAATGCAATTCATTCCATATTTCGAAATCACAACAGAAAGGGTAAAAAATAAGGTAAAGTGAAAAGTAAATAACAACACTTTTTTTTTAAATGAATTTGCATGTAAAACATGAGAAATGAAACTTTAAAAAAATTAAACACTAAAATTAGTGAAGCAGCCGTTTACGGAGGGTTTTTCAACGTATACCGTTTTCAGGGGGCCACCGAGGGCTCCGAGGACTCCATTCGGGCAATCATGGCGGTGATGACCGCATTCCACGATTGGCGCAGCCTGCACCATAAACTTCTAGGGCTCGGAAAGTGTGCACTCGTCCCTCTAAAACATTTCCGTAGCACTGCAGTATCTCGGTAGGTGGAAGAGTTGGTGATAAGCGTTATTGTAGGCCATTTTTATTTTATGCCATTGGGATGCAGTATAGTCAACCCACAGTTCTGACGTATACAGCGATGAGCGGAATGCGGTTTTTACATTAGTTCCACACAGGAGGCCCTGAGGAAAATAATTCCCCTCGGGGCCTTTGTCGTATTTGGGGATGCTATGTGGAGGATCTTTTTAGGTAAGGAAGGAGGGGGAAGACCTGGGAAAGAAAATGATATTAGGGGTGAGTAGGAATCTGGGAGTCACTGTGACCAGAGGTTATGGACGAATAAATCCATCCCTACCATTGCGGTTCAAATTCTGCTGGGAGTCCTGCAGTCTCTCCCGATCCGGCCTGCTGAGCAAATCATCAGACACCATGAACGCGGGCACCTCTACTAAGTCACCAAACGTAGCGAACCACTTGAGGTGACCTACGGAAGAGGTGTTGGTTATCCAATAAATAGTTCCCGGGTGGCGGTACCCATACTCGCCTCCCAAATTGTAACATTATCAGATTATATGCAACACGGATGTGTTTGCCTCTTTTTAGAAAAAAAATATTATTTTACTTAAAATAAATATAAAAAATGTCAAAGCAAACAACCAATAGACGTATTCAGCAGACATTTAGTAATTTTGTTTGATTAATTGTTGAAATCACAAACGTCCCCAGTCACGAGAAAAAAGATTTTCGGGGTGACGTAGGTGGGAGTAATGACGGTCGATGTTTTGCGTCAAAAATTCCTACATTTTTTTTTTTCTATTATTATTTACCTTTCCTCTACTAATGTTGACTTTTCACTCGTCTAATATATTTTTAAACATTTTTTTATGTTACGGTGTTAGAATAAGGTGTAGACAAGTCTACATAAATATATATTTTAAAATAAATAATATTTATTACGACAAACAAAGCATTCTTCAAAACAACTACAACATGAAGATAAATAAAGACAAAACAAAGCTGCTGACTGTAGGTCGAACGCAACATCAGATGAGAAAAGAGATGTCAGGAGTTCCACTAAAGAACACCAAGGAGTTTGTCTACCTCGGGAGCAAAATAACATGGGACAGTCGTTCTAAGATTGAGGTCGACAGCCATATACATTACACTATTGCCACCTTCTGTCATAACGTCATATTTGTCGATCTCATAGAATAAACAATATTATCTTCAACTAATCCTGTTTTTCCATATTACAGGCAACTTCCCCATATTATTGGAAATAATCATTCTAAGAATTGGTTTCGGATAAATATATCCGAATTTATTCATATAAATTCTTCAATGATATATAATATATTACATTGATGTGAATAACCTTCAAAAGTTATAAAAAGAGAGTTTTTCGTATAAAAAATTGATCTCTTTTTTATTTTCTCGTATAACGTTTATAATATACGTATTACATTATATTTCTATTTATTGGGTAAGCCGGAAGAACTAGGATGTTCCTATAAGCACACCTTTTGTGCTTCTATTTTTTGTTATAGAAAATTGTAACATTTTGTTTTGTTTTCCTCCACTGTTATGGAATTTAATAATGGTGTCGACGGAAGGGCTGTCAATTAAGTTGTTAAAGAGAGCCTCAGAGCATGTGTTATCTTTGGGGATGCTGTTTGGAGGAGTTATTTAAGAATAGGAAGGAGAGGAAGTTTTGGGATGTAAAAGGGCATAAGGGATGTGTGGGAATCTGAGGTCAACGTGTCGTGGAGTGACGGACGTATGAATTCATTCCTCCCACTGCGGTGCAAGGCGATAGATAGATAGACAGTCCGATTGGAGAGGTCTCTCCTGATCCGCAAACGCATCCGCCGTCTAGACCTAGACAAACTAAGTCGTCTCAAAGTGGTTTAACCAAAGTTTGAAAACAGCTCAAACAAAAATAAAAACTGAAATACATGCAGAACTTGAAAATAACATTATTAAATTAAATTTAAATGAAATGGAGTTCTACGAATTAAACACAAAAACAATTAATAAAAAATAAATTTAAAAAGAAAAAACGCATCCCTTCCACCCCAGCACTCCCACTTAATCACCAAACGTAGCAAACCACTTGGAGTGAGCTATGACAGGGGTTTTATTTATCTAATAAATGGTTCCCAGCGGTACTCATACCCGCCTCCCAAATTGTCTTCAATTGTAATTTTGAGCTAAAAATTTAAAAACCTAAGAAATTTCTAATGAACTCTTTTTACAGCCACTAAATTCACCACACCTTATCCACCATTTGTAGACATTTTTCCCAGGAATTACGCAAAATTTACACAATTTAAAAAAAAGTTAAACCTTTACAAGTTACAATAATTTACAATACCCCCTTTATATCAAATGGATACATTAAAATGCCTCATTTCACTCATTTGTACGCAGCTCAAAGGATTTTTATTGGATTTTTCAACATATCAAAAGTATGTGTGATTGTGTTTGAATTATTTTTAAGTGGTGTAAACAGAAACGAGTACGGTATAAATATTTAGACGTTTGCGATGCAACCATGTAAAAATATTGCGATGGGCGATGATCATAAACAGATGGATTGGAGGGAAAACGCCAGCAGGTACGGAGAGTTTTCAGTGTGTAATTTGTACCTGTATAGTAGAGATGGTCGGTATTCCTGTGACGAATGCTTTGTCACGGGACTTTGATTTTATATTCTACTAGCGAGTTCCCGGCATGCGTTGCACTGCCACTAATAAAGAAATTATTTCTCCCTGCTTGTCTTTTCCCTTTCGTCCCGTTCCCCTTGCGCCTCCCCTTCCCCTCCCATGTCCCCTTCTCCTCATGCGTTTCCCCTCCACTTTCCCTCTCCCCACTCCACTCCCCCCCCCTCCCTCGTTACGTTCAGTTTTCAAACAGCTCGTACGCCACCTATTGCAATTTTTTTTGTACAAATTCATAATGCCAGAGCTCATCAGAAGTTTTATAAAAACCTTGTCCTGACAAAAACGAACACAAAAAAAAGAATTATTCAATTTGGTGCAGTCGTTCGGAAGTTATGCGCGTACATACATTTCGGCGATTCATTTTTATTTATTTGTAGACGGATAGATAGATGGATGGATTAATAGATGGATAGATGGATAGATGGATAGATGGATAGATGGATAGATGGATAGATGGATAGATGGATAGATGGATAGATGGATAGATGGATAGATGGATAGATGGATAGATGGATAGATGGATAGATGGATAGATGGATAGATGGATAGATGGATAGATGGATAGATGGATAGATGGATAGATGGATAGATGGATAGATGGATAGATGGATAGATGGATAGATGGATAGATGGATAGATGGATAGATGGATAGATGGATAGATGGATAGATGGATAGATGGATAGATGGATAGATGGATATATGGATAGATGGATAGATGGATAGATGGATAGATGGATAGATTGATAGATGGATAGATGGATAGATGGATAGATGGATAGATGGATAGATGGATAGATGGATAGATGGATAGATGGATAGATGGATAGATGGATAGATGGATAGATGGATAGATGGATAGATGGATAGATGGATAGATGGATAGATGGATAGATGGATAGATGGATAGATGGATAGATGGATAGATGGATAGATGGATAGATGGATAGATGGATAGATGGATAGATGGATAGATGGATAGATGGATAGATGGATAGATGGATAGATGGATAGATGGATAGATGGATAGATGGATAGATGGATAGATGGATAGATGGATAGATGGATAGATGGATAGATGGATAGATGGATAGATGGATAGATGGATAGATGGATAGATGGATAGATGGATAGATGGATAGATGGATAGATGGATAGATGGATAGATGGATAGATGGATAGATGGATAGATGGATAGATATTAACTACGACGCCTGAAATAAAATTCCCCACATACAGGGTGTTAAGGGACGTACTTGATTTACTTTAACCAGTGATTCCTGACATTATTTGGAGTAAAAAATGTAATTAAAATTTTGGTCTCCGGTGACTTTTTTTGATGACTTTTTTTTTCAAATTTTTTTTCTTCAAATTCAAACAAAAAAAAATTCTTCCGCATATCGTCATTGGTCACTCAGCCGAGTAACTGATCAACCCCTCACCCCGCCTCCAACTGTCCATCACCTATCATATTTTTATGTTTTTGTAGAAAAAATAAATAAAAAAAACATCGAAAATGTCACCGGAGACCAAAATTTCATTTACATTTTTTACTCCAAATAATGTCAGAAATCACTGGTTAAAGTAAGTCAAGTACGTCCCTTAACACCCTGTATATATCAACATAGTTACCAAGACAACAATATATTTTGCTTTTCGTCTGACGTTTTCAATAACTCGCTTTTGTATGGGACAATAAACGTATAATAAATATTTATAATTTCATAACGCCAGAACTTACCATTATATACAGCCTATTTTACTAGCACGTTATGGAACTATTGGTGAAAGAATTTTAAAAATAGTTTTAGTGGTTTAGGCGTGATTGCATAACAAACAAACTCGCGCACTTTCGCTTTATTTATAAGTAATTAAGTATGGATTACTTTATGTTTTATAGGAAACCTGTTATTTTCGGTTCCTATTTTTAACCCCTTTTGGGAAAATTTTGGAAAACATTTTTCACAGACAACAAACAGTCGTGGAGTCTTTTTTGGGGTTCCGCGCGTTTTCATCCTACGGCAAAACATCCCCCAACAAAATATCTACCAAAACCTAACCTAAAGTAACCTATCAAAAAAATGGGACAAAAATAATAAACACATCGTGTAAAGACAATAAATTATTGTTCAAAAACAGTTGTAAGAAAGAATTCAGCGTATTTGAGATACATTTTGTCCTTGGGATATTACTTGATGTATGTCGAGGGATATTTAGGATAGTGAGGCATGTTAAACGGTTTTATAAAGAGAGAATATCGCGCTTTTAACTTGCATATCAAAATTTACCATAGACACTCTCGAAAAATTATAAATAATTTTAAGAAACAACATTTAGCATTTTAAAAATAATTGTCAAGATTTGTATCGTATCTCTTCTTCTGTCCTGAGAATATTGCAAAATGGTACTTCCATGGCCTGTTTTCTCAAGTACTTATATTAGGTCCTTACATATGAAATTGGAGTTTTACCGTACTGGCAACTTTGATCTCAAATATTTTCTCTTTTGGTTAGGAATTCCAAATTTAAATTTATACAGCTATTTACTCATGTATTTGTGTTTCGAAAATTATAAATCATTTGTTTTTTCCTTAATTGTTTTTTTTCTTTGCGTCACTTAGTTTATAAAACGGAAAACTTGAAATATATTGAGTACGAGTTCCACCGTGGCACCAGTGCTGCAGAAACGGTTCGAAGGATTAATGATGTGTATGGCGACGGTGCCGCAAAAGAAAGCACAGTGCGTTTTTGGTTCCAACGTTTTCGTTCTGGAAATTTCGACCTGCAGAACAAGCCCCGTGGACGGCCGGAGACCAAAGTTGATAATGAAGAATTGAAGACTATTGTGGAAGCGGATCCATCGCAAACCACGTCCGAGTTAGCTGCAGGCTGCGGTGTTAATGATAAAACTGTTTTAATCCACTTGAAGCAAATTGGGAAGGTGAAAAAGCTTGAAAGGTGGGTACCTGACGAATTGAGTGAAGCAAATCAACAAACGCGCGTTGACCGCTAGACCACACACTGCACAACAGACGGCTACCAAATTAGAGGAGCTTCAATTGAAATGTCTTAGACATCCACCGTACTCTTCGGACCTTGCCCCAACAGATTACTATTTTTTTCGAAATTTGGATAACTTCTTGTAAGGGAAAAAATTCAACTCCGATGGGGGAGTCCAAACCGCCTTCAAAGATTTTATTGATTCCCGTCCGAATGGTTTTTTTTTAGTAAAGGGATCGATGAACTACCTATGATATGGCAAAAGTGCATAGATAGCAATGGTACATACTTTGATTAAATAAATATATTATATTTAAAAAAAAATCGACTTTATGTTCCTCCCATACAAAACGCCAATTTCATATGTAAGGACCTAATATATGGATGCTTATTGGAAGACTTAGGTTCTTTATCTTTGTTATTGACATGTTGTAAGTATTATAATACTTCCAAAGACAATTGTCCTTCCAGGCTTGAGGCTAGTTCTGATCTAAGAGCTCTTCAAACCTAATGACTTTGTAAATCTACCTTCGGTCACCTTCGGCATAACTTGGCAACGAGAACAAGTGACCCGAAGTACTATGGTAAAATATGTACTAGATCAGGGTGTCCCATTTGCCGGGTCGCGACCCGGTACCGGGTCATCAAAATAAAATACCGGGTCGCAAGGTGGAAGCTGCAATAAAAAAAGCTTAATGTGTGGGCCCAACGCGCGGAAACAGGGAACTTCAAAGCATTTAGTAATTTAAGTGAAATACAAAAAGAGTACAACATGATTGCATTGCCACAAGACATCTTAACTCAACTTAAAGAACATTTATTAGGACTGGAGAGGAATCTTCAAGAATATTTTCCTCCAATCGACAGCAACAAAGCTTTTAAAAGAAACCCATTTACATTCATGTTAGCTTCCGAAACTAATTTGCCACGAATTGCCAGATTCAGATGTCGACTCGTTAATTGAACTGTCAACTGACACATCACTCAAGGATATATTTGACACAAGACTAAGACCATTGATAGATTTTTGGTTATCTTGTCGTCAAGAATACACAAAATTAGCTCATCGAGCAATAACTTTTTTAATGCATTTTGTCACAACTTATAAATGTGAAGCTGAGTTTTCAACACTAGTTTACCTTAAAAATAAATATAGAAACCGACTTGAAGTGGAACCAGACCTTACGATAAAACTTTCGTCATTTTCTTTAGTAACAATTAACCAGCAGCTCCATACTTCGCACTAAATTTTAGTGACTAAATAGGCGATACCAAAATATGTAGTATTAATAAAACATTTTTACTATTAATAAATGTGTATTATTTTTCCTAATGGAATCAGCTTGGGTTTAAAAGTATTAAGTGGGTCACGAAGGGGCAGTGTGAAAATTACCGGGCCATGGCAGAACAATGTTTGGGAAACACTGTACTAGATCATAGTATATTATAATACATTGCAACTCTCATGAATAATATCTGTTCCTTATTTCTAAGACAAATCTAATTTTCAAGTCACACCACAGGTAGGTACTTCAGTTCCTAAAGATATCCAAATCGATTTGAAGGTACTTTTTCCCCTATTCTAATTTCGATAGTGGAAATTTAAAATGCTTTAAAGGACAATAAATCCAAAAATAACTTAAATATCTCATTTTTCTTCGTTTTATTTATCTTTCAATCTGCGTCGTAGAAATACTTATACGAACATAAGTGCGTCTTTTACGACTTGCATTTTTTTCTGAAAAATTTAAATAAATTAAATAATGTTATCAAAGAAATTTACAAAAAATCCGAAGTATTTTGAAAGATCTATTCAATACTAAAAATTCGTATTTAATAAACTAAAAAAAAGGATTATGATTTTTTTTCACTCTCCTGAACAATTAACATTTTATCCTTTACAACGTTTCAAATTTCCATGATCGATATTCATGCGTGTTCCTATCAAGTTAACCTAACCTAACCCAATAGAGAGAGAGAGAGAGAGAGCGAATATTGGGATCAGCAAAAAGAAGCAAACAAAAAAAGTAGAACGCTGTTAGGCTAGGTTAGGTTAGGTTAAGAAGGACGTGCACAACTCAATCATAAACTTCCTTGTGAATTGAGTACAAAAATCATCTCCAAAATATATTTATGTTACTTTATGTTGTTGCGTCTAATATTTTTATTTTAGGTGTCCGAATATTCCAGTGTCTATAAATACATTTTCAGAACAATGAAATTTCTTCGATAGGAATAGACATTTAACGGTGCCGCGGTTAAAAGCGACCTAATACTGTTTCACCAACAACAAGTGGATGCCTTTGTGTATTTATAGTTAATGGTGAAACGTGTGCTTCTGGAACTATTTACGATCATATGTGTTCCAGGTGCACTACTTGCAACTCGAACAAATACATTGTTTGTTTTCAAAATATTCAAACACTTAAAACAAAGAGATAATCCAATTCAATTAAATACAATCTAAACATCGTAAAAGATACCCAACTACTATCGACTATGGCATTTCAAATTGGGGTATGTTTTGAGGCTGAAGAAAGTGTGAAAGAAGGGAAATGGGGAAGAAGATGGTTGGAAATTAACTGCTTATCAGATCTGATAACCAAAAACGGCCAAAGCAATTTCTAGCAAAGCAATAGCTCAATTCTGAATGGTGGAATTTCTTCAGGGAGATGTTTTGAATATCTACTACTTATTTGGTTCCCTTTCCTTTTGGAGATTGGTAGGCCATCTTCACTTTGCAGGATGCAATTTAGAACAACTCTTCACTCTTACCAGCCATGCGGAAAGTCAGTTGCACAAAACCTTCTATCCAAGTCTGCATCAGCGCAGTATCTCCTAGTGAGGAAAATGTTTTAAAGTGCATAATTCAAAGCTTATAATTTTCGTACGACATTATAAAACGAATAATGAAGATGCTTCAAAAAAGAATTTCTCTACCAGAGATCTAGAGATCAAGGTGAAATTCAAGCTTTGCGAATAGATCAACAGAAGCTCCGGAATTTTCTCTGCGGTGTAGCAGTCTTTCTGTGACGTTTGATCCAGCCCCTCTTTGTTTTCTGGTTGGAAGTGGGTCTGCAGGATCGCAAGGTGTCTGTGCATGGAAATAATTCCATACAATGGTCCTTCATACCTGCGCTACCACGGCTTCCTCCTGTACCGTCAAAATAACAAGTAGAACAACTATTAATAACGCGTGTGTAAAACTTTTAACACCGTCGGGTGAGGGGGCTCTAGGGAGGTGTGGGGGGATGGGGGGCGGGGGCGGGGAGCGGGCGGGCCCGGTGGGCGGCAGTCACAGCGGTGCGCGCGAGAATACTGGCCGCCCAGGACAGTCCGCACGGGAGACACTTTAGTCGCCGAGTGAAATTCCGGACACTTCGTTACGTGCTCCAAATGTGCGCCCCAGTGATTGTAATACTAAATCCCGTGCAGTAAAGTTTTAGTGGATTATGCAGTGAGGAGACTGAGGATCGGTCAGTTAACAGTTTCACCGAGTCAATGAGCCGCGGCGCCCGGCCGCGCGTCTCTACAGGAAGGCGGAGGCACGGGGCCCCGTGGCATGGCGGACGACAGGCGCGGGGGAAGCGCTGAGGATCGACGGCGCTCCAGCGTGGACCCCGACGGAATGGGCAAGGCGCGCCGGGCCCGCAAGCCCACCAAGGAGCGCTGGCTCCTCACGCGCAAAACATGGAAGTACATGGCGGACGCTGGCCGCCGCCTCATCCCCGAGGGAGCGCTCAACCGCCCCGAGGACGTACCGAAGATAGAAGCTTACTTCCAGGAGGTCTGCCAGCGGGAACCCAAGTTCCTGCTCTGGAGGAAGAGCTCCTACCCCGGCGCCGTGGGCTTCAGACCCCATAGACGGAGAACGAGAACCAAGGGGGGCTCTTGCCGACAAGCCAGCTCCGCCGATGAAGCGGAAGAAGCCACTCCCCCTAGAAAACCGGTCGGAAATCTCGTCATCACTCAAACTTCAGGCGGTAGATTTGACATTAGCAAGTTAAAAAAAGACTTTCTCGAATCGCCAACTACCAAAGGCCCGCGATCTGCACTGAAAAGTTCTGCATCGGCCTCATCTTCACTGTCTGCTTCGGCTACTGCAGAAGACCCTGATCAGAAAGAACTGATCGATATGATTCAAAAATACCTGAATGTCCAAGACAAACCTCCCCCTCCTGCAGGTCAGCCTGGGTTTAACTATCAGGATTTGATAGACAAACTGCAGCAACACTTAGCGCTTGTTTTCGGGAAGCAAAATGAAAGGGAAAGAAGAACTTTGGGAACTTCCCGACCTTCCTCTTCAACTTCGCTTCACGAAGGGGATCCAGTTCAAAGATCTTTATTAGATACGTTAAGTCGATACTACAGTAGATCTCCTAATAGAGATCACATTATACAGGATTTATTGACAGATAGAAAACTGCTCAAAAAACTGTATTATGATTTACGTCAAACCAAAGGTTTCAGAGGAAGTAGGGTTCATCTTAGTTCAAACAGTGGGGGGCACAGTTCTAGTTCAATGCCGCAGTGGCGTTCTGGACTTCACGCGACCAGAAGAGATGAGGAATATGAAGAAGAAAATGACGATGATTACAATGAAGGTCCTTGGGAAAAAAGACCAGGGCGTGGTATAGGCAGTCCTCCGCCCTTAGTAGAAGTGCAAGGAGAAACCGGTGAACGCTACGCCGAAACGGGCATACAAACGGATCACCTGGTCGAAGCTACTCTCCGCATTTTGCGGGCAGAAGCAGCAGAAAAGAAGCGACTTAGACAGCTAGAGGAAGAAGAAGCCATGAAAGAAGCAGCCAAACCCGACGACAAGAAGTCTCCAAGACGGAGAAGCAGCGTGGACCACGATGACGTCTCCCAATCAGTCAGTGACACGATAAAACGCTACTTACGCATGGCACGGAAGAAAAGTGTGGACGGCGATAAAGCCGACAGATTCAAACGGATCAATTACGACAAAAACCTGCGTAACATAAAGCCAAAGGGTGAAATAAGCAAGCCAGGGGATGATGACGGACTTAGCAAGGGTTGTCAGACAGAAGACGACTGGTTAGACACGATGGTGGAAGTAGTAACTGTGGATAAAGGTCCTAGTTCCTTCTTCTCCCACCTGCTGCACGGCCGGGAGAAAGCCGTGGTTACTGTGGCCGGGAGTAGTGCACCCGTCTCAGTGAGTTGCTCTCCCACAGGTGGCGTGAGCATGCAGAAATCGCGGTCCTCGTCCAGCGTGGTGCAGCACGTCAGCAGGAAGATCTGGAGGACTCGCAGCAAGTCCAGAGGACCCCCCCTGCAGGCCTCCACATGGGTGCCACAGGTGAGAAACTATGCTTTAACATTTCTATTTTTTTTCTATGTTGACTTGCCAAATTATGTTGATCTTATAATACAGGTTTCGTTATTAACATACGAGTATATAAAACTGTTAAAAAACTGACTATGATTAGCGTTAAGTTTTAGGTTTCATGTGTGATGTTAATTTTAATCAACGGTGGTAGACACAGTAGTCTCGATTTATATTGGGGCCTAGGGTCATCTTTTAGGATGCTGTGTGCTTTTTAATGGAATAAAAAGTGAACTTAGGGTTGAAAGAAACCCAGACATTTAAGCCGGCAAATCATTCCACAGCAGAGCTGTTGCCAGAGTCCAAAATAACCCATTATCATTCTACAAATGTCAACCATTGTTAGGCATCTTTTTTTAGACCTTCGCCAAAAGGATCAATGAAGCTCGTTTTTCCAAATCATTTCCATTGAAATACCGGTTTGCTTTGCCTTATTTGAATAATCTCTTTCCTCATGTATTTCATGTTTAAATACGTTTAAAAAGTTAGTGCTGAGATTACAAAGTCCCTTAGATCTTGCCCACTAAGCCAAAAACTTAAACCCATTAACGGAGGTATTAAAACAAAACTTTTAGACATACAAACAAGCCTTATACTCGTATTTCACAGGCTTTTTCATTAGGAGAGAGACTCATTTAATGGGTGAATTCACTCGTGATTTCAACCAATTTGACAAACCATAAAAAGAGCATTTTAACGAGGCCATTCATGAAATATTAGATAAACACTCGTAAAAGAAACAGGGGTAATAAAAAATCGTCTCCTATAAAATTAGTCGAACCGATGTTGTTTTCATTTTTGTTCTGGCATCTTTAATTTTGCCAGAACATGCGATTTTATGTCAACTTTATTATCAAAGCATTATCGATTTTGAGATTTGTCCAACTTTTTTTAAATGCACTTTAGTAATACATAACGTTTTTTATATTTAAATCACAATTCTTATTTTTAAAAAGATCACTTTTTTTACTAACGTTGTTTTCGTAATTCTCAATATATTTCCTAATTCTCAATGTAATAAATATTTTTTTACACTTGACTATTATGTTTACATGTATATGGAGTTAAGTTCACTCTATTTTACTAGTTTTGCAATTTTCAACACAAAGTTTAGCACTAAAATAATTGCTTATAGTATTTGAGCACATTCCATCACTTTTTTTTAGATGTTTTAGTAGTTCTAACACTTTTTCACACTTGAATACTTTCAGTCAAATACTTTCGTCGACTTACCTTTCGTCCAAACAGAACACTATATTAGAACTTCTGGTTGAATAATTACACAACTTTAGCACATTTCTATTAAATAAACACTACTTAAACATTTTCAGTCATGAAACAAAGAATAGCACAAGAAGTGCCTTATGGAAGTGTTTCGTGTTCCAATTATAGGCCTAATTTTAGCCTATATTTAAAGCTGTTTTCACCGTGATTACGAAATTTAAATGGAATGGCAATATACAATTTCAGATAATTGTATAAGGGACGGGATAACGTACTAAGTCAGAGACACATTTGTTTCCATTCAAATTTGTACGGAAGGTACTTCTTTGGTTATTTATGTTCTGGTAATCTATTTTACGTTTTCAGTACTTACATCGGATAAAAAAAACAACTTTAACACATTCTGACATATTTACAAAACTTTCCAATTTTTCACCAAAATGCAAGAGTAAATTAGTGGTAGGCAGATAATTTCACAACTCTAAGTCTTTCCTTGGTTCTTTTTACTTACTCTTACCCCATCGCACAGAGATGTACGATTTTGAAAAAAAAATTAACAACGTGTGCTAACTTCACGCTACATTATAACACTACGGCTGGCTAAAAAACTACGACATTTACTGTGTACCTATCAATTATTTCCCATCATAGAAAAAACAATTTTAATGTACATCATTTGTTGAAATGCACACCCAAATTGCATAGCTAGGCTAGCCACTTCTAGAAAATATTAATTATTTCATACGCTGATGCGCAAATGCACCGAGCTACTGCAATACAAAATGTCAAAAACCTTTCTACATTGTAAATAACTAAATTAGAAAAAAAACCAAACGTCAAAAAAAAAGTTTTCTTACCATAAAACATCAATTTTCGACCTAAGTGCGACATCTTGCCATCTAGTGGCCAATTTCATTAAAAAAAATTAAGAGGGAATAACCAGACACAACCGGAAATAAGTCATTTTTAAATAAAATTCTAGACTATTGACTTTTTTCCACAAACAAGTATAAATCGATTTCGAAAGATTGTTCTTTTATCTGGTAAAGGTAGATATGTTTTAAATTTTGACAAAAAAAAATATATTTAGTATAATTAGGTTATACCGTAGGTGGTTGGCAGATTTATTCAATTTTCAAACAAAATTTGGTATTATACAACACGCATTTCAAATCATATTATAATCATGCATTAAAATAAATCAATAAATTATCTAGGAAAGATACTTTTCAGAATTTTAATTTTAGTACAATAAAATCTTTAAAAAAATAGATCCGAACTCGTGTTTTGTGACGAAAATACTTCAATTTGTCTATTTATCTTACTTGTCTTACAAACTAACATATATCAGTTTTTTTTAATTTGTATTTTGCTTAGACATTATTAAAAAATTACAAATGCTTATGACCAAAAAATAATTACAAAAAGTACGTAATTTTAATAGTTTTATCATCACACATTTGAGCATTTTTGTACATCAAAGCAAATTCTTATTGAAATAAAACCGATATTAAATTTATTTTTTTATTTTTTATTTTTATTTAAATAAAACATACAACGAAGTTGCATTCCCATTATCAAAACTCATTAAGGGATCGCCAATTGGTACATTTGAAAAGATAAACCCAACCCAACCCAATATGCAGACACAATAAATGAAGAAAAATTTTACAAAAACATTTTACAGAAGCAACATACAGACACAAACATATGAAGAATCACTTTACAAATATTTCACAGAAACATGTCTTATAATATTTTATGAATAATATTATAACCACTCTTTTGATGTATGTACTGTTGGTGTCACAAAGTTAAAATAAAGTATCCTCCATGATGGACTATAGAAATGCATAAAAAACAAATCAGGAAAAATACAATAAAAGGTACATGCTCAAAAATACACAGACCTAATACAAGATGTTTACATAAAAAAATACATGATAAGATTTAAAAAAGATATAAACTGCGCCCATCATATCTGGATGTACAAAGTTTGGTACTTGGAGATAATCAGGATAGCTATTAGAACAGAGTTTGTACCTACTTATGATTCGTTTTCCAAATAACATTGAAAAAAATAGGATTTCAATATATCGTTTCGAGATTTGTTAGAGGCATATACCTGTCTTAATTGTTCAGGCAATTTGTTATAGTTAGTAAGAAAGTTATTATTAAAAAGTTATTAGGAATAAAGTTATTATTTTAAAATGCTGGTACGGAGAATAATTAATCTTTCTCATCGGGACCGCCCAGTACAGTTGCAAGGGACCAATCGCAAGACTATCTTTGACGAAATTTGAATTCTCGGTCGCTGATTAATCGCCCTTAAGGATTTTACAAGTTGTATGTATGAAAAATTCACAGCGTTTATTTAAATGTTATTTAAGACATTTCCCAAGAGTCATGTTCTATTAAAAAAAAATTCACAATTTTCGCTTAAACATTATCGTTTTTAATATTAGCGCGTTCTCTCTAACATTCGTATTTACATATCTCCCTTTTTTCTTATTTTTCATCGCTTACTACCGGCCCTTAATATTGTAAAACATAATTTACAAAACGATTTTTTTCTTAAACTAGTTAAATTAGCACCATTTGTTAAACAGTAGACATTGAATTCTTTTACGTACACCCTTCATAACTAAAATTGCAATATTTTTGTGCGATTTTTTCGTGTGATCAAAACAAGAAGTTGTGATTTTATAATAGTTACCATTTGAACTGTTATAACAGAACAGTTGTCACAAAGCCAACTCCGGCAGCGAATGCAATTAATCTTCCCCATCCCTAGCAATTACCGCCACCAAGTCGTAATGGATTCGGGTATTTTGCACCTCCTTCAGTTTTTAAGAGTTATTATGACGTGTCTCGGAGACCACTCTTCGGTGGAAAAGCTGCCTCGTAAAATACGAATTAAGTCTTTAAATGTTCACACTATTGTTTTTAGAGTTGTCCCAGTTGTTCTATTACAGGGATAAGGAATATTATCTAATGCATTGTATATACATTTTATACACATATACATAGACCAAAATTAAAAAAGGCTAAAGAAAAAGTCTTACATTATGTCAGCACTTAATGTGGCTTCTTTCTCGGGCAACAAAACCGTCTAATGATGTTTTGCAAAAGAAACAAAAATAGTATTAAAAAAAACTTCTAATTTATAAATCAACGATAAGGCGAAAATTAACTTATGCAAGCCCCTACTGGGCCCATGCTTCAGAGTCTCTTTTGAAAAACTTCAAACATTCCAGAATAAAGGCATGCGCATAGCCCTGGGTGCCCCCAAATGGATAAGGGTATCTCAACTCCACAAAGATTCTGAAATCCCCTTAAAAAACACGTCTTAAGTCTCGCAGAAACGTTTTATGGGGGAATTCCCGCCCATAAAAACGCATCCAGTACGATGAAAATGTACTTATAAAAAACCACATAAAAAACAAAACAAATTCTCCGTAAAGATTTACCTCCCCGTATTGCACCATTACTACTTGCAAATAATTTTAAATAAACATCAACAAAATATACAATTTTTTCAACAATAGCAAATAAACTCATGATAAAAGAAAATGAAGCCTTTTTGGCCTGAATGCTTCTTTTCACATGAGCTCCACACAGGAGGATCAGAGGAAAATAATTTCCCTCAGGTCCTATGTCATCCATCAAAAGGAAGAAGAGGGGAATTCTGGGAAGGAAGGGGGTTTAAGGGATGCGTAGGAATCTGGGGTTTAGTGTGTCCTGGTTATCCACTTTCAAATCACCAAATCACCAAACGTAGCAAACAACTTGGGCAACTATGGCGGAGGTGTTGGTTATCCAATAAAGTTTCCCGGTGCGGCGGTACCCATTCCCGTCTCCCATTATTTCAAAAATCAAAAGAGTTCTCGCGTCATGAAATTTGCGCAGATTTTGTGCATCAATAATTTCTCAACTTATCATTAATAAACATCTATATGAGATTTGGCTTCGTTTTTTTTATAATATTTTTTGAGTACCGCACTTTAATGGAATTTTTTTGTTTGCTTAGTTTTGGAGTAGTTTTGGTTGTAGATTGTCATACATATTTTACACTTAATTTCCACGAAATTATTGCTGCTATAAATACAGAGTTCTTACAAGCAGCTATACATATAGAACAATCTTCAATAGAACGGTAGTTTCAGTAAATTATTTTCATACTGTTCTGATGATGGGAGGGTTCGGTAACTAGCAGAGGTATGGTTCGGTGACTATCAGAGGTTCCTATTTCATGGGATGAAGTGTGTCGTGATCTTGGTGGCCGAGGCGTCTTCCCACCAGCTGAACAATGTGTCGGTTGAGCTCTCTGCCTCAGCTGCGTGGCAGGCCAGATCAGGAGAGGCCGGTTTGGGGACACCCTTTGACCTCTCCAAATGGTCTCTCTCGACCCATCGTCCATCACTCCTGGACACACTGACTCGTTAGATTCATTCCCACTCCTCAGCCTTTGCTCAACTCTTTTGCCTTCTCAGAACTTCGTCTCTCTCCTTTTTTTAAAAAATACCCTCCACACAGCATCCCCAAAGATGAGGTATGACCTGAGGGAAATTATTTTCCTAAGGGCCTCCTGTGTGGAGTTGATGTAAAAAAAGAGAGTGTGCAATTGGCACGCGATAGAAGTGAAACCTAGAAGTGAAACGAAGCGTCGCACAGAGAATGATTAAACTATCGCATTCAATCCTATAGATGTATGTGTTTGTCTCTTTTTAGTGTCGCTATTTTTCGTTTCATCGATTTTCAAATAAATGGTGCTAAAGAATTATTCACTTCAAAAACATTTTCACATAATAACACTGACAGATGATGTCAAAGAATATCCGCCATTTTTAACTGTGTGAAAATTGGTACCAAAATAGAACACTCCTTTTTTTAAATGTCGAATCCATAATATGAAAAGACAACCCATATGGAAACAGAACGAAAAATAGCGTCGTATGAAACGCCCAATGTACCCGTACAAATTGTAGAATTTTCGTACAAACGTTATTTTAAGACGCCGTTACCCGAATTTCTACTGATTTCTTGCAAACCTCCCTTAAACATTTGAAGTTTTTAAGGTCTTAAAAAAATATATGTAATTTTTGAAGATAATATCTAGACATTCGTCGCGCCGAAACGCAAATTATATAAAATTCCCTTGTTAGAAAAAAATCGCAAAGTATGCTCCAAAAATTATTATAAACACGTTCGTTTCAGTTATTTTACAAGTTATATGCATGAAAAAATTTACAGTGTTTCTTTAAATGCTGTTTAAGACAACCCTCGCGATATTTTTGCTCTATTTTAAACGACTGGTGTTTTATTAAACATTTTCACAATTTTCGCATCGATTTTGTCACTTTAAGGGCCCGCAACTCGAATTTGTACCGATTTATTACATATTTTCCTTAAACACGGTAAGTTTTAAAGCTCTTAAAAATATATGTTATTCTTGAAGATAATATCTAGACTTTGCCAGCGCCGAAACGCAAATTATATAAAATTCCCTCGATAGAAAAAAATCGCAAAGTATGCTCCAAAAATTATTATTAACACGTTTGTTTCAGTTATTTTACAAGTTATATGTATGAAAAAATTCACAGTATTTCGTTAAATGCTGTTTAAGATAATGCCTGCGAGATTTTTGCTCTATTTTAAACGAGTCGTGTTTTTTTCAAACATTTTCGCATCGATTTTGTTGATGTAAATGTTAGCGCTCTCCTCTAATATTCGTGATTTCGTATCTCTCCATCTTCTTCTTTTCGGGCCCGGTTGCAGAGCCTTAAATACTAGCGCTCTCCTCTAACATTCGTAATTTCATATCTCTCCATCTTCTTTTTTTGCGCGGTGCGGGGCCTTAAGTATCTGCGCGCTATGCATCAAATTTTATTTTGTTTAATGTATTTCTAGCTTCCCTAGAGAAAATAGTAAAACAAATGTACATATAATATTGAAAAGGCACAATTGTTTCAATGTTTTTAACAGTCCAATACGTCACCGGCCGATATTGTAGGCGTTGAGTAATTTTTAGATCTAATTTAAAATCGCAAATGTTTGCAAGTCCTTCGAGTGTGAGAATAGATCTTAAAAAAACAATTAATTAGATAGGTTCACTGAGACCTTGTACTTGTGGAAGACCCAGAAGAATTGCGATTTTCACGACATATTTTATTTTATTTGGTCTATTAAGGCTCCGCAACCGGGCTCAAAAAGATGAAGACGGAGAGATACGAAATTACGAATGTTAGAGGAGAGCGCTAACATTCGTAATTTTGACGACCTCCGTAGTCCAGTGGGTAAGACTCTTGACTCACAATCCGGAGGACGCGGGTTCGAACCCGGCATGCGCAAATAAATTTTATTTGATTAATTTGTGTTATTTCACAATTAATTCATTTAAAATAATATATAGTATATTTGCGGCATGTTCCAGAGTGGAAGATACTATCAGTATCGCCCTGGTGTAAGACCACCATTCAGAATTGAATCGTTGCTTGAAAATGGCTTTAGCCGTGTTTGGTGACCAGATCTGAATAGCCAGGTACTTCCCAACCTTCCTCTTCCCCACCTCCTTCCCCTCCCCACTACCTTCAGCCTCACAACATACCCCAATTGGGGATGCCATAGTCTCACTGGCTCCAGACGGGAGCAGTTGAGATTCTTGTGCGGCATTCACTGTAAAAAAAAAAAAAAAAATTTACAGCGAAAAAATCGATGCGAAAATTGCGAAAATGTTTAATAAAATACGACTCATTTAAAATAGAGCAAAAATCTCGCGAGAATTGTCTTAAACAGCATTTAAAAAAACACCGTGGAATTTTTCATACATATCTATAACTTGTAAAATAACTGAAACAAACGTGTTTATAATACTTTTTGAGCATACTTTGCGATTTTTTCTATCGACGGAATTTTATATAATTTGCGTTTCGGCACTAACAATGTCTAAGAATAACATATATTTTTTTAAGAGCTTTAAAACTTAACGTGTTTAAGGGAGATATGTAAGAAATCGGTAGAAGTTCGGGTTAAGAGCCATTAACTAGCGGCCGAGAATTTAAATTGCGATCGTACCCTTGTACAGGGTGGTTCCGATGAGAAAGGTTAATTATTCTCCATACCAGCTTTAACATAATAACTCAATATCGACCATATTTCATTTAAAATTTGCTTTGATAAATACTTACATTCAAAAATGCTCAAACTCTTGATGATAAAACTATTAAAATGATGAACTTTTTGTAATTATTTTTTGATCATAAGCAGTTATAATTTTTTAATGATGTCTAAGCAGAATAAGAATGCAAAAAAATCTTAAATATATTAGTTTTTAAGACCGTTGATAAATGGATAAACTGAAGTATTTTCGTCACAAAACACGTGTGCGGATCTTTTTTTAAATGATTTTAGTTAAACTAAAATTAAAATTCTGAGACAAAGCTTTCCCAGATAATTTATTGATTTATTTTACTGCATGATTATGTGATTTGAAATGTTTGTTGTTGATTCCATCACTGATAGATCTTACAACATGTTGGGTTTTATACTACGTCTGAGTAAATTATTTAGAAATCCACATACTATAGTAATGCTTTACTCCTCACTAGTCAGAAGTACACTAGAATTTGCATCGCCTGTCTGGAATCCCAAATACACCCAATACGTCAATAACATAGAGCGCATACAAAATAAATTTATTAAGTATCTCGGTTATAAATACAACAATAATTACATCTGCACTCTCCAATCCCTGAAATCCAGGCGAACGGTAGCTGACATGACATTTCTCCATAAAATTATACATAACGAAATAGACTGCCCAGAACTTCTATCCCAAATAAATTTTAACATCCCATCTAAAAGAACTCGCCACACCAACCTTTTTTACACAACCAGTAATAATACGAACGCTGCAGCCAACTCCCCCATTTCCCGCTTCCTTCAAAGTTTCAACTCAATTCAAAAAACCACAAATACCGATATATTTTTTGATTCCCTCCCTCTATTTAAGAAAAACATTTTTAGCACACTGAATTCGCACACATAACACACACATCCACACCCTCACACGCGCATTTACACACATACAAACACTCCCACACACCCCTCTCCTTCAATAATAAATAATAAGTTACTAACTTAATTTAGATATATTGTATTATTTATCTCGCAAAAATATAAGTATATAACAGCGACATGTCATTGGTACCAATTATTGTATTAATTCCATAACTTTGTAAATATTTTCCATTATGTAATAATGTACTGTTTGTTTCTGCAAAATAAAAATAAAATAAATAAAACAAAATAAATAATACAAAATTAGATAAGTTTTAAGATTTTCACGGCCAAAAGCATTTTCGTTACTTGTTTTTGGGGTGTTATGCCGTGTTGCGCTACCTCCTTCTTTAGCCAACGTTTCGGACATCGTTGCAGTGTCCATCATCAGGGCAGATCCGGCTGTTGTCCATCATCAGGGCAAGCCGGAAACGTTGGCTAAAGAAGGAGGTAGCGCAACACGGCATAACACCCCAAAAACAAATAACGAAAATACAAAATTAGTTTGAAAATTTAACAAATCTGCCAACGACCTACGGTAAAACCTTATTTTACTAAAAATAAACATATTTTATAAACATCTACCGGATCTGCAGGATCTGCCCTGATGATGGACACTGCAACGATGTCCGAAACGTTGGCTAAAGAAGGAGGTAGCGCAACACGGCGTAAAACCCCAAAAACAAATAACGAAAATATTTTATAAAAATTAAAAACATAGTTGTACTATATAAAAGAACAATCTTTCGAAATCAATTTATAATTTTTTGTGGAAAAGAGTCAATACATCGAAAATTTGTTTTAAAAATGACATATTTCCGGTTTTTGCTGGTTATTCCCTCTTAATAGAAGTGGGAACTTAAGATTACATTTTTTTGTATGAGTAATACATCTAATTGTAATTTTTAACCAATGAATAAATATTAGCGAAATTCAATAGAAAGTACAGATCTGACAGGATCAGTTGGGACTCTTGCGCATACTCACATAAAAAAAATTAAAGGCAGCAGCCAAAATATATGCGTTAAGAAAATGAAGATAATGTTATTCATGTCAAAGTATGATACAGTTAAATATGACCGAAGAGGATAGGGTCTGATTAGCTCAGTGGTCAGAGCGAAGCCCCGGAAGGCTGAGGTCATGGATTCCTAGATGCGACCGAATCTTTTTCTGATTTTTCCGTTCTTTGCGGTGTTTGCATCATTGGGTAGGGCTTGTGAAACTTAAGGTAACCTATTTCTGTACGGAAACTTCTTTTAGCTTTTCAAAAATAGAACGTTAACCGGTTTGTAATGGCGTGTGATGCAATGGTGCTTCTAAATTCAAAACACGCAAAAGTGGTGTTGCAAGCATTCAAAAATATTAATTTTCATTTATATTATTTTTTTTAATCTTTTGTAATTTGATTTCTTTCTTGTGATATTTTAGTAGGGATCAAATACAAGACAACACAAATGAGTAAGAAGTAGTAACTTCAAAAAATTATTAATTTTTCGTGCAATATAACGTAATTTAACGTTTTTTCAAATATTTTTTTAATTATGTTTGTTTATAATTTTTTCAATTACTCAAATTATAAATAATTTATATATAATGCGATTAATTTTTTATTATTATTTAGTAATCCAAAATATATATACCGGTCAGTGACTGAGTTGGCATCGCGTTTGTGTCCCACCCGGATGTCGTGTGTTCAATTTCTCGACTGGCTAAGTCATGGTAGTAGGAGATTTTCAAATATTTTCAGGTTTTTCTTAATCCGGGAATGTTTGGCTTTCTTTAAAAAAAATCACTTTACTAGGCTAAGCCTGTTCCTGGATGGTAGAAAATTAACAAAATTTTAATATCTTGAAGGAAAAGAGACGGAAAAATAAATAAAAGAATGATAGAAAAAGAAAAGACATAGATTTTTTTTTAAATAGGATGAATAATTAAAAATGTAAGCGTGAAGTTCGCTATCATTTTGTAGAAATTTTGAATATCTGTCTGCAGTAGACAAATACCTTTTTTAGTTATCTGTGAATTTTGTGTTTGAGGTTTAAATTGTTTCTCAAGTGAATGTCTTTAATGTATTTTTTTTATTTAAATTAAGTATGAAATTGAATGTTAATTTGCCTGTTAACAATTCGCAGTTTTGTTATTAATGTTTTCGTAAATTGTCTTATTTTATTTAATTAATTAAAAACAATTTTTTTTCGAATCCATCCGCTTTTCTCCAACCCCGTAAATAATTAATGTAATACGTAACGAACATGTAATAAGGAAAACGCTAATAGACACTGGCTTCAATATTTGTTTCAAGAGCAGTCAAGTTGTCGGATGTGCGGATGACATTAACATAGTCGGAAGATCAATTTCAACCATTAAGGAGGTCTTCGATCCTTTAAAAACAGCGGCACGGGAAGTAGAACTGCGGGTTAATGTTAACAAAACGAAAATGATGATACAGAGAGGAACCCTTCACACAGAAGAAGTAGTGCACAATTTAAAGACAACTACTCATACGAAGTGGTCGATCAATTCACCTACAGGTTACTGGGCTCCAGTCTGACAGAGAACAATGAGGATCCAGCAGAAATCAGAAGGAGAATCACAGCAGCCAACAAAACATACTTCTCTTTGCCGCCAGTGTTTAATTAGCGTAGTGTCCACAGAAAAATCAAAATAACCATATATAAGACCATTGTTAGAACTGTATTGGCATATGGATGTGAGGCGCTGACACTGACGATAAAGTTGGCTGAAATGTTGGATACTTTTGAAAGAAAAGTGCTGAGAAGAATATGTGGACCCGTGAAAGAGAATGAACAGTGGTGAATCCGGCACAATACAGAATTGTATGATATATATATATAAGGCCCCTAGCATCTCAGCACATATGAGACTCCTCAGGCTGAGATGGGGTGGGCATGTACAGAGAATGCCGGATACACGCGTCCCAAAAAGAATTTTGACTGGACACCCAGGTAGAAAGAGAAAAGTGGGAAGACCCAGACTGAGGTGGGAAGACGAAGTAAGAGGGGATGCAGCACAGCTTCTCCAGGTACCAAACTGGAAGTCAGCCGCTGAGGACAGGAGGAGTTGGAAACGACAGTTGCAGGAGGCCAAAGCTCGATATGGGCTGTAGCGCCATCGAAGAAGAAGAAGTAAATAATTAATCTGATGCACAATTTTGTTGTAGTTAAGTCAAATTTGTGGTTTAAGTCAATTTTGTTTTAGTTAAGTCAACTTGTGGTTTAATAATAATAATAATATTTGGCTAATATTTCTATTTTGAGAGTGATATTTCATGGTGGAATTCCATTATAATATATTATAATAAAACGAATATAAAACTTTATTCCACTTAATTTTATTGGACCGTAATCGGTTTCAGCTCGTCAAAGCCATCTTCAGACTGGTACAAATATTTCCTAGTCTACGGTTTATATACACAACATATTGTGTACAACCCCTCTCCCCTCCCCAATACTAGGAAATATTTGTACCAGTCTGAAGATGGCTTTGACGAGCTGAAACCGGTTACGGTCCAATAAAATTAAGTGGAATAAAGTTTTATTTTCGTTTTATTATAATATAATATTTGGCTAATTTATATAGCTCCGTCTTTGTGAAAATCACCTCAAGGGCGCTGTATAAATAAGTATAGAAAAGAATTAAAATTATTGGCTCATAACTAAGATTTTCAATTTTTACTTTAAGTCAATTTTGTTTTAGTTAAGTCAAATTTGTGGTTTAAGTCAATTTTGTTTTAGTTAAGTCAAAATTGTGGTTTAGGTCAATTTTTTTAAGTTAAGTCAAATTTGTGGGTTAAGTCAATTTTGTTTTAGTAAAGTCTAATTTAAAATAAGTCAATAAGTACCGCAATTTTGATACAATGATTATCATTCATTCATTTTGTTTATAATTAGTTACACACTAACAATAATTTTCAATTAATAATAATCTTTTACCTTTTATTGAAGAGGACACAAAACTTTCAAAAATTTCTTATGGTCGGTTTTGTTTGTTTGTATTTTGAGTTTTGCATTATTTAACAATCGCATTTTTTTGTTCAGAAGTAATTACTAAAAACTCTTAAATAATAAATACATATATTTAAGTACACAAACAAAAAATAAATACATTTCACAGACATCTATCTATCCGTAAGAATATTAAAATAACACATTGAAAAACAAAATATTACCGTCGGAAATTTTTGGGTTGCGATTAATTTTTAAATGTATCACCTCAACAGAAATAAGCATCATTTCCCAGTTGAATCACAGCGACGTTAAAATAACATAAATAACTACTGGTTTCTGTCAAAAACATTTGCTGTATCGCACATCAAAGCTGTGCCGGGGTAGGCAGATGAATGTTGCTATAGAAATCATATATCTTAATTATTCGGAAACTTACTTTCTTTGGGAGTGAACCCATAAAGTTATTGTTAAATATGGTTAAAGACTAACTGAGTTCACCATTAAAATTTTGCATTTTGTTTCATTATCCCGTTATACATTTTCGGGTAGGTTCTTGAAGTATTTTTTAAATAAAAGTCAACCATAATAATTTTTGTTTGTTAATCATTTTCGGCGAATTCGTAACTAAAATAACTTTTTTTATTCAAACAGACCCCTGGGGATTTAAGTTCTTAATAATTAAGATTAATAAAAAAATACCTCACCATTTATATATTTTACGTACAACGATTTTAAAACTTTATAACCTGTTTTTCAACTATGAAGTTAGCAGTAAGCACCAGATTATATTTTTGTAGACGATGAATAATTAATAACTTCGGGAGGGAAACCTTTAGAAACATCTTAAATATTTGTTACACGTTCTTCAGAATTAATTAAAATGAACGCGGCGGAAAGGTCGAATCTCCAGGCCTGCCAGGGTGAATTCAACCGTACGTCCATCCAATGCGCCGTGCAGCGGGCGTATATTTGTTTACACTCTTTCTTCACTTACATCGTTAAGATCCCCACATTATTTTTTTTCTTTTTCTTTTCTTTGATAAGGCAAATTCGACAGTAGTTCCGTCCAATACACAGATCGCGAGTCGCAATTTGTATACACAGCTTCTTTACTTACGTCGTTAAGATTCTGAATATATTTTAGTGTACATTGTCGTCTTAAGTTCGTGAATTTTGCCACTTCTAAGGAAGTCTGTTAATATTTTTTCTAAGAATTTAAAGTACATAAGTACGCTTGAACGATAGACACATCCGATGTGTAGATCTTAAATATCCTATAAATATTTTTTCTATTATTAAGTAAGAATTCTATTGAAGAATGCTTTTGATTCTAATAAAAATCAAATTTGTATCAGACGTTCGCTAAAAAACCTTTATGACATGATGTTTATCATTCAACATTACATCAAATTTGTTTACATTCAAGTCAATCGTTTATTTTTCTATGTAAGAGTTAGCAATTTTATTGATTCCGAGAAAAAAATATAACGTGCATATTAATATTATCAACAGATCTGATTTTTAAAACCTACTTACAGATTCGACGTACTTCGCCCCTTACACCTCCGACATATTCTGTCGTAGCGTCAGAATATTTTCGCTTTGCAATGAAATCCAAACAATTGGAATATTTCTGATGGTGTCAGAAAATTAAAAACTTTTTTTGAAAAGCGATGAAATACGCTTTCAAATTTTTGTAATATATGTAATGGACTAAACGTGTTATTTTTTAAATACTTTTTTTTAATGCTATTATAAAAAAAACTTTATAAATTACTCAACTTATCTAAAATTATTGATAACGAAAAATAAAAAATAAAAACACCCAATTTATTAGAAAAATGTTTTATAAACGTTATAGGAAAATAATCATTAAAAAATTTACAAAGTTTCATAATTTTTTTCCAATTGCGGTCGGAAACTGGTTTCATAAATGTTTGTGTATTTGAATTCTTTTGTGGTTAACTTTTGAATTTTTTATAAATCGTGGTGCTTTCTCTTTCTAACACCGTTTAGATCATATTTCTCACTATGATAGTAACGGAGATACAACTATTTCTTCTGAGACCTACATGAGTTGTTCTCAAAAGCGAACAAATTAGCCTGAGGGGTTAGGTAATAAGTTACAATTATAATATCTATTACTCATAGTTTCAACTATTACATCTATTCTGCTCTAAACTGTAGTCTGTCAATTAAGAGAAGAAAATATAAAAAATGTAATAAGGAATTTTATAGACTGGCAACACCAATTTAACTGTCAAATATTCTTTTAAAGCGCAATGACACTGAAAATACAGAACACTGTAAAATCACATTTATAAAAACATTTTTTGTTTTTAAAGTAAAAAAATCTAACAAGCACTGTTATTAAGGTACCTACTTTGGACATAAATTTGATTAAGTGGTGTTTAACAAACTGATTTGCTTTAATTTAATTTAACATAAAATTTAATTTAACAGTAGGTAGAAAGGAATAATCACTAATGGTGCGTTTAGTTACACCACTTTTAGATCTGAATGAGTTAAATATATTCAGATCTAAAATTAGAGACATAATCTAAAGCCCGGGCAACGCTAGGTACTTAACCTATTATAAAATAAATATGAGCAATTTCTAAACCGTGCTTTATATTTTATTACAATATAGTTATTCTTCATTATGTTAACACAAATGCAAAGGTATAATAATAATATACCTATATGCAATTCAATTTTGAGATCAGTGGGCATATATACTGCAATGAAAAAAATTTTTTTTTTCACTTTATGCCTTTTTATTTTTTTATAAAAATGTAGGTTACATAGCTTTACATTAATTACCACCATGAGTTATATTTTTAGTATTGCCATTTTAACAACAGTGACGCCCTCCTAAGTGTTTTACTCTTTTTGACAAACTTTATATGTATACTTTAACTATTGACTTATTTATTAATCTTTGAATTACAATTATTAAAATCGGCGTCCTTGACCTATTGAATATTAAAAATTACTCTTCGTTGTGTAACGTAACAACTAATTAAGTGGGTAATCACATTTATTTTAGAACATTTGTGTGAACAAGGAGTTGTCTAATGGCTGCCAAAAAAATAAACCCACTTTCAATAAGATATATTTATAAATTGGCCATTTCGTTCGTAATTTTAGACTGACTCAATGTTTACATTTAAATTAATATTTTCCTTTGATGATTATCCTAACACTTTTACGTTAACGTAGCAGAGTTTCAATAACTCTAAAGATAGACTCATAAGACAAGAAGGGCCCTTGTAGTGATTATATCACGAAAACGGAGCTATTAAAGTCACCTAAATATTATTATTATTGCTTTCAAGAATAAAGTTTTTTGGGAAACTTTATTCTTAATAGCAAAAGGTGATAATTTATATGACAACTAGCAGAAGTCCCGGCGTTGTCAGATTTTTCGCAAAGCCATTATCAGTGAAATCAGATATACCTCTACATGTAAGGATAGTAATTCACACATAGACAGAAATAACAATTTACGCAAGTCCTAACCCAGATAAAATAAATTAAAATTTCTTCGTCAAATTTTACAAATTCTCTTTGTGGTACCATTTTATTGATGAAATAATTAAAACCACTTGGTTTTTACCACGATAATCTTTATTTAAAAAGTCAAAATGTTTCAAGAACGATGTTCTCTTCATCAGATGTACGTATAATGTACATTACATGTAATGTACATTATCAGTACATCTAATGTACATTATATGTACACATGATAATGTCCTGATGAAGAGAACATCGTTCTTGAAACGTGGTACATATAATGTCCTGATTATCAGTAGATATGATGTACATATAATGTCCTGATGAAGAGAACATCGTTCTTGAAACATGTTGACTTTTTAAATAAAGATTATCGTGGTAAAAACAAAGTGTTTTTAATTAAGTATTTCATAAATTAAAATTATAGAATCCTGTCAATTTTAACTCCATAAATAGATTTGACAGGATTTACTACTTTACTTCATCTCTTCTAACAGTTATAAGATAACTCTCTTTAAAGAATTTACCCGCACTTCCAATGAACTTTTTTGTTTTAATTGTATTCATATTTGTATGAGACCACTTCTTTGTTCCATACAAATACTATAAACAATAGGGCGCTGGACTCCGATCGTCACTTCGGTTTCGGGAGATAATAACAACTCAAAGACTTCTTGGGTAATGACATGACATATTTATTTTCAGATGGTTTTTATACTAAATTTTAAGTACATCTGTTTTGAAGGAAAACGTAAACATGTTTGGCATTTCTGCATCTGTTGTTTATCTTAATTACCCCAGGTGTTTGAGGCAGGTGTCTGGTGTGCTAAGTTTCGTTTGAATAACAAACTGGTTTGGACATGTGTATTGTTTTCTTGCCTGAGTTGACCTGGTTTCCCCAGGTGGACGAACGCACCTGCTTAAAATGCAGTATTTATCATCAATATAATGCAAGGCGTTTTGGTTGCTAAATAACACGTGCAGTTTTTCATGTAACATTTCAAAAGAATTGACTTGTCCATAAGTTGTTTACTGTTCTCTTGTAGGCAGTAACAGGTGTGGCGACCAGCTGTAAAAATTTCACGTAAACAAGATCTAATGCATCAAGACGTCTGTTACACATATTAATGTGTATTTAACCTTAAATATTCTTGTAACTACGATATTAATTTATGTATCTCTACGCTTACCTCGGCACAGGTATATCCTAGTGAGACAGACATCGAAATACCCAATGTAAATATACCTTATATAGATTAATAAATAAATAAAATAATTTTCTACTTTTGAATGTAGCTATAACTTTGTACTTAACCATTATAGATAAATGAAACAATTTTGCTTTGTTTGAATCACTTTTATATTTGAGTAAAGCCGACCGGTTTCGGAACGACCGTTCCTTCTTCAGGGCAAACGTGTACTTTATACTCGTATAAATAGTGGATGGGAACAATGTATTATTATGGTAGGGGTGGAGCCAGGTTGCTAGGTATTAATGAAGAGTGGGTGGGTAGGGGAACATATCCATGATTTATGCTATGAGACAATATTTTTTGTGTGTTGATAATAGATTCATTATTTATCCCCTTTTTTCAAAACTATGCTTATTTTCAATGATATGGTTAGCGAACTCAGAAAAATTATTATTATTAAGACACCTTAAATGTTCTTTGATTCTGATTTCAAAATTACGAGGTGTTTTTCCAATATAAAATGAGGGACAATCATTTGAGTTTATATATTCCGGAATTAGTCAATTTATGGTCTTTATCTTTAGCATTTAAATATAATATTTTTTCGTAATAATACATTGTTCCCATCCACTATTTTGTAACCGTCAAATAAATATACGTTTGCCCTGAAGAAGGAACGGTCGTTCCGAAACCGGTCGGTTTTACTCAAATATATAAGTGGTTCAAACAAAGTAAAATTGTTTCATTTATTAAAAATAATTTTCACTTATTTAGAAGGTTGTGCAAGATTTATCAAGAAGTATCAAATTTCTACTTTAAGGGGTGGAAGAAGGGTCTAAAGTGACCTCGTAGGTCAAGTATACAAAATTTATCAAGAAGAATCAAAAGTCTACTTTAAGGAGTGGAAAAGGGTCTCAAGCGACCTTAAAGATCAAGTTTACAAAATTTCATCAATCTCGGAATAAATCTATACGTTTGTACAAAAATACATCCGAGCCACTTCTTTAAATAAATATAATAGGGTTAATTGATTTATTAAAAAAGAACTTGCCTGCATCCTAAACTGTTAAACCACTTAAATAAACCTTTTTTTAAAGATAAAGATCAATTTACACAGGAAGGATTGCGTAAAGTTATCCAGGCTTTCAATGTATACTTTTATTTATATGTGTTAATCAAACTATACCATTTAAAAAATCCATACGTAATCCATTTAAACAATACGTGCTACAGGGTTGCATTTTTTCACCTATGCTATTCAGAAGAAATATTCAATGAAGCTCTGCAAGAAGCTACTTAAGGACTTGTTATAAATGGGAAGATTCTGAACAACCTGCTTTATGCAGATGATACAGTACTTCTAACGAGTAACATTGAGGATTTACAACTTTTGCTGAATCATGTAGTGAAGACTTGTGAGAATTTTGGGCTAGAACTGAATATAAATAAAACAAAATACATGCTCATAAGCAAAAATAACGCATTGGATGAAAATCTTTATATTGCTGGAACAAAACTAGAGAAGGTACAGAGTATTGTATACTTGGGCTGCAATGTAAATGATAGGGGATCCTTCAGTTGAAATCAAATGCCACATTGAGCAAGCTCGTGCAACCTTTATCCGCATGAAAAAAATGTTCTGCAGTCGTGATCTCAACCTTGGATTACGAATGCGAATGGTCAGATGCTACGTGTTTTCGATATTATTTAATGGAATGGAAGCATGGACGCTTACTGAAGAACTAATTAGGTGACTTGAGGCATTCGAGATGTGGATCTATAGAAGAATACTCAAAATAAGAGGGATGGACAGGGTTACAAATGAAGATGTTATGTTTCGGATGAATAAAGAAAAGGAAGTAATTAAAACTATAAAAATCCGAAAACTTCAATATCTTGGACATGTGATGAGATATCCAGAGAAGTATGAGATCCTGCATCTCATAATGCAGGGAAAGATTGCCGGAAGACGGGGCCCTGGAAGAAGAAGACCTTATGGCTGAAAAACCTGAGACAGTGGTTTGGCCAGTCTACCGTGGAGCTGTTCCGGGCCGCAGTAAACAAAGTCCACATAGCCAACATGATAGCGAACGTCCGTTGAACCGACAGGGCACAAGAAGAAGAAGGTTGATATTGTGAATATGCAGTGCTAAAAACTTATACAAACTCACTTTAGGTTTCTAAGAATACGTCAAATTTTGCGATCACCGTGTTTAAACATCAGGTTGCTAGGTTCAGATTTGTGCGGCTCGCTCGATAATACAAAATTTTATGGCGACGTCCCCAAGTGTGATATAAAATGTTCAAATAATAATGAATAAACGTTTTTTATTAGTCAACCTATTCGGGGAGGTTCCTCGAATATCCGTGCGTTGAAGTCCTTTTTTCCTTTTATTTTCCTGATGACTGACGAGATGACTGTGGATATTAGATAATTAGATACTTACCTACCTTTATTCTAAAATTCTAACATCTTGCTCTTTTTAATAAGAAATTAAACAAAATTTTTAAAAAGAAATTATTTCAGGAACACTGTTATTTGTTTGCTTGCTATTGCACTGCTTTCGAGCATTGTCTCATGCATAGGTACTCTTCTGATATTTTGACTCATGATGTGACCCGGCACAAGTATTCGACTCACTATATCGTGCCATGTCTTCCTCGGGTGTTTACCATTTCTTTAACCATTCATATGCATACGTGTTTCATAACGCTTATGGATTTCATTCGTTTTGTGCTCCGATTGTCATACGAGATTGGAGGAATTCAGACTTTGGAATTCCGCACAATAAGGGTGCCTAACTACACGGTAAACAAGTGACAAGTGCTTTATCGTCAGTAAGTCAGTCCGTTGCTAACCACCGATCGTATCGTGACATTTCGCACCACGCCGAAGTGTTATTCATCATATCGTCACATAAAGTGTAAATCCTACCGTATTCTTTCGTATACTTGGGTGAACTCGTGACTCAAACTTTACCGAAGTTCTAACAATCAAATAGAACAATCTCGAGCTCTTATGGACATCTATGACTGTCACCAAGCCAGAAGACACAACAACCGTGAGTATCACTTAATTGTGATATACCTTTCTTGTTTGGTGGTTGGGCATAACTTATCGAAGTCCATAAGCGTCTTAGCAAGAGTAGCCGCAAGGTTACCCTCATCCCCATGCCCCGTGCATGATTCAATATGTTCTCCTGCCGCCGCTTTCCCCATCCATCCGCTTTATAATATTATGTGGGTATTTATTTTTAAATTAAATTGTTGCAATATCGAAATTGCTCTACGATCGCGTTTTTTGTGCAATCTTGAGCGTCGAAATTCTTTTTCGATATATTCCGCTGTAAATACGAATATTAGAAGGAGCTCGCTTATATTAAAAACTATAACATCAAAGCGAAAATTGTGAAAATGTTTAATAAAACACGACTCGTTTAAAATAGAGCCAAAATCTTATGGGAAATCTTTTAAATACCATTTAAAGAAACACTGCGAATTTTTTCATACATACCTATAACTTATAAAATAATTGAAAAAACATGTTTATGATAATTAACGAGAGAATTTCATATATTTGCCGTTTCGGCGTGGGGAATGTACAGATATTATTATTATTTATTTATTTATTATAGATACAAAAGTACAAATTACAATTAGGAAGCTTTGCCTGTCCAACTAGGAAAGTTTCCCGTTCCAGGATAGGCAAATTGACATGTTTAGTTCATATTATACCTGAAATGTACATAAATTACATAACAAAAAACAAAACCAAAAAAAAAAAAAACAGAAAATTTCATTTTTTTCTGAAGCTAAGGTGTGTAATAAAGAAAATGTATATAAAATATATAAATATAAGTACACATACATTTTTTGTGACAAAGTAGAAAAGGTAATCTGGTAGCATATATTATAATCGGATTTACCGAATTAACCTGGTAACATATGTATAATACATTCAGATTTACAAGATGGAGGAATTACAAGAACAAGATGGAGGAATTACAAAAGATTTACAACATAAAGAAATGAAATTATGTTAAGCTATGTGTTTAGGAGTTTGAACTTTTAATACATAGTACACTTATAGGAGAAACTATATTAAAATTTACAATAATAGATATAATAACGAACGTAATAATCTATATGATTTTATTTTTTTAGCGATGTAACTACTTACAATGATTTTTGTAACTACAAATTATTTTCACTGATTTAAAACATGTTTTAAGAATATTATTAGTACGACAGTATGAATATACACTCTCTTGAACTACTCCTGCTGAAATATAAAAACAATAACTATAAATGTAGATAGAAATATAAACTATGAATAATAATAAAATAGTACCAAATTTAGTGCTACTTTGGTGAAATTGGTGCATTACTTCGTACGCCATACATGTTGTGTTATGTAGGTATTATTTATTTATCATAAATCATTACCATTGTAAGGTACCAAGTTTCACACAGAGTTAGCGACGTGCATGTCAACGCTTTACAGCGGTGATATACCTACACCAACACGGAGCAGGCAGGCTTCAGGGGCGCATAACCATCAATCCCATGTATAAAAAACATCAGAAAGGATGTCGAAACATTGAACTCAATGAAGTGTGGTAGGAATTTTGGTCTAGTGATCAGGAAAGTTGAGTGATTTTGTTTACCTTCAAGAATACCTAACCTGTTTATAACCTTACCTGTTTATATTATCTTCAAGAATACCTAACATAGGTATATTTTTTTAAGAGCTTTAAAATTGAAGGTATTTAAGGAAACTATTTAGATATGCGGGAAGCCGGGCCTTACATACTCTGCTATCTCCCCGTCTCTCTCGTGTGCTTGTGTCACCTAAATAGCTACCTACTTATTCGTTATTTGTTTTTGGGGTGTTATGCCGTGTTGCGCTACCTCCTTCTGTAGCCAACGTTTCGGACATCGTTGCAGTGTCCATCATCAGGGCAGATCCGGTAGATGTCCGAAACGTTGGCTACAGAAGGAGGTGGCGCAACACGGCATAACACCCCAAAAACAAATAACGAAAATGCTTTTGGCCGTGAAAATCTTAAAACTTATCCAGCTACCCACTTAATTTTTTCTTTATTCAATTCTTCTGGCTTTCACCCTTCAAGGGTGTTCTAGGCCATCATTTAAAATTACGGAGAAAGGAAATGTGAATTTTATATGTTTAAACCATAAATAATTTAGGTATTTTTTGTTTTAAATTTCGAATAAAGAATTATACAATTCGTCCAAAGAAATGTCCTTTCTGAAAATTCCTTTATTATTTTTTTTTTTACATTTTTTTTCATAATTAAGTCCCGTTAAACTGATTGATGTCTCGTTATTTGTTTTTGGGGTGTTATGTCATGTTGCGCTACCTCCTTCTTTAGCCAACGTTTTGGACATCGTTGCAGTGTCCATCATCAGGGCAGATCCGGTAGATGTGTGAATACTTTTGGCCGTGAAAATCTTAAAACGTATCTGATTGATATCAGTTTGTCAACGGGTTCTTTTAATATGAGAAAATTTAAATTGAGACAGGTACATAAAATATTATTATTTTACATGTATGCCTACATAAAAACATATATTTTTGGAAAAAATATTATTTAAAAAAAAAAAGAACAGCGAAAATGAAATAAAAAAATATATAATGGAAAAACGTTAAAACGAAAAGCAAGAAAACAGAGATTAGTACAAATAAATTCTTTCACTTCTGACAATTTGAGCATATTCATGTCATTTAAAATAGTATTGTAGTTAACATAATTGCTGGAATATTCATTTTAAAATTTAGAAAACGTTAGAATTGGTTTTGTATTCTTTCAACATCTTGTACATGTTCGAGTATATTATATGGTAGTTTCCGGACGGGAGAATTATACCCAAGTTGACTTCTATTTCGATTTTTAAGCCTTTATGAGATTTCTGTTATGTGGTTAACAAATGAAAGATTTGATTGAAAAATGATGCATAAGTCTTTAATTTGTGTTAATGTCTCAAGAGTATTGTTATCAATCTTGTAATTAAAGATCACTGTTTTTTTATTCGAGAAAATCTAACAATTTGATATTTTGAGATATTTAATTAAGATCTATTTTCATTACACCTAATTAACAATTTGTTGATATCTACAAAAATTTTCCCGGGAATGTGCTCATTTACAGATTGATACATTAAAAATATGTCAACAACATACTTATCATCATTATCCAAATTCTGTACACGGCGAACGGGAGTAGTTTACAATTGCGATTCCGAGTTGGTGGTCAACCATAAATATTTATTACCAAGCCTTAAAAGCAAATGCCAATTTCTATGTAATTTTCCGGTCATCTTCCTATGGAAATCGTAAAGAAGCACTAACCTGGCTTAACTTCATACTAAAACGTAAATAAAACAAATGGTAAAGTTGTTAAAAGTCAATAAAACTAACACTGAAAAAGTGTTGGGCTTATTTTATGCTAATTTCGTATCTAATTGAATGGGGGCGTCCTACCACATATTATAATCGGTTGAATGGTTAAATCTTTTGCCTAGCTAAGTCCTTCATCATGGCAAGAGTAACACATGCCGCTTATTATGATGGTAGTAGAAGAAATAAAATATTGTCAGATTACTCGTAGCATTAGATACCAACATCTCTGCTGTGGATCACCCTAAATTGTTCGCTACGTTTGGTGACTTAGCAGGGTTCATAGGGTGAGGATTGCCTGGGTCTTGGTGACGGATGTGTCTGCACACCTAAAATAACGGTTGAGAGAGGTCTTTTGATCTCTCCAGCTGGACTCTCATGCCTTGTGCACCGCAGTTGAAGGGATGGATTCATACTTCCGTCACTCCTGGACACACAGACCCCCAAATTCCTCCTCACCCCTCATACATTTTTCCTTAAAAACAACCTCCAGACAGTTTACGTTGCATCAGATATCCAACATCTCTGCCATGGGTCACCCGAAGTGGATCGCTACGTTTGGTGTCTTAGCAGGGGTGCCCGGATCTATGGGGTGAGGATTTCCTAGATCTTGGTGGTGGATGTGTCTGCACACCTTCTGCGTGGCGGGCCGGATCGAGAGAGATTGGTTGAGGGAGGCCTTTTGCCCTCTCCAGCCGGACTCTCGTGCCTTGAATCGCAGTTGAAGGGATGGATTAACACTTCCGTCACTCCTGGACACACTAGATTCCTACCCACCCGCATGCATTTTTTCCTTCTCAGAACTTCTTCACCTTCCTTTCCTTAAAAAACGTCCACACAGTTTTCATAGCATTAGATATCCAACATCTCTGCCATGGGTCACCCGAAGTGGTTCGCTACTTTTGGTGATTTAGTGGAGCTGCATGGGGTGAGGATTGCCTAGGTCTTGGTGGTGGATGTGTCTGCATACCTTCTGCGTGGCGGGCCGGATCGAGAGAGTCAGGTTGAGGGAGGCTTTTTGACTTCTCCAGCCGGACTCTCGACTCCTCGCCTTGCACAGCAATGTGAAGGGATGGATTCAAACTTCCGGTACATATTTCCTTCCCAAAACTTCCTCTCCTTCCGTTCCTTAAAAAGAACCTTCACTCAGCATCACACCTAAGGTGACACAGGCCCTGAAGAAAATTATTTTTCTAAAGGCCTCCTATGTGGAGCTAACGAAAAAAAGTCACAATCTTGATACGAAACGAAACATACAAACAATTTTACAGACAGACTAAATTTAAAATGGTCGAGTTAAAACAGAACTTTGCTGTGCTCAGTCGCTTGACAATAAAACTATTCCATTTTTAACGGAAGATATTACTTGTTGGGGTCACGTGACCGACCTCACGTAGGTCGTTCATCAAAAATCTTCCCAAAATATCCTCTCCACGTTATTAGTGCTATTCCTCAAATTGTGATGTGATTTAATGTACAGGGCGTTCACGAAGTCACGTGCGCCAAGAATTTTCGCATAGTAGTAATGGCCAACCAAAAAAAGTTTATTTAGTCGCGTGGGAGAGAAGAACACACACACATTCCTTAAAGCGTTACTTTAAATGTATACACAGAGTATTATTCAATAGTTTTTCTGTGTTCCAGTGGCGACAGGTGATTTTTTGATTTTCTAAAAAAAAAAATTATTTTTATTTTTATTTTAACTTTATGAGTAAAACCTCAAATTGTAATATTTAATTAAATGAAGACAATATAAGCGAAACTCAATCGAAAATCTGAAAACAGAAAAATCAGAAAAAGATATTGACACATCTGGGACACGAACCCAGGACCTCTCGCTTACCGGGCGAACGCGCTAACCACTGCGCCACCGTGTCGATATCCAATTCGGTCACTTTTAACTGTATCATACTTCGACTAAGAACCACCCACACTATCTTCATTTTTCTTAACGCATATACTATTGGCTGCTATCTTTATGTATGATTGCAAGATTCAAACCCGAACTAAATGCTCTCTAGATAGTGTCTGGATAAATCTTTATCCATTTTATTTAATATGCGACATCTATTGACTTTTCTGCAAGTCTAGGATGAATATTTTTATTTTTATTTTAACTTTATGAGTAAAACCTCAAATTGTAATATTTAATTAAATGAAGACAATATAAGCGAAACTCAATCGAAAATCTGAAAACAGAAAAATCAGAAAAAGATATTGACACATCTGGGACATAAAATAAAAATATTCATCCTAGACTTGCAGAAAAGTCAATAGATGTCGCATATTAAATAAAATGGATAAAGATTTATCCAGACACTATCTAGAGAGCATTTAGTTCGGGTTTGAATCTTGCAATCATACATAAAGATAGCAGCCAATAGTATATGCGTTAAGAAAAATGAAGATAGTGTGGGTGGTTCTTAGTCGAAGTATGATACAGTTAAAAGTGACCGAATTGGATATCGACACGGTGGCGCAGTGGTTAGCGCGTTCGCCCGGTAAGCGAGAGGTCCTGGGTTCGTGTCCCAGATGTGTCAATATCTTTTTCTGATTTTTCTGTTTTCAGATTTTCGATTGAGTTTCGCTTATATTGTCTTCATTTAATTAAATATTAATTAAAAAAAATTATTGTTCATAAAATGTTTTTTATAATATCTTTGGCTTAATTCATCGGTAATTTTATTTATTTCAGCTTATTAGTACATATTTAAGGTTTTAAGTAACTTATACTCTTTATTTGCAAAATCGGTCACCTGAAAATCAATTATTATCATTAAAAATAGTAACTAAACTATTTTGGTAAACAACTCTTAATAATATTTTATTAAACAACATATTCGGCTCATTGTGGTGGTAGTAGGAAATTTTAAAAAATTGTCGGGTTATTCGTAACCCGGGAATGTTTTTATTTTTTTTACATTAACTCCACACAGGAGGCCCTTGGGGAAATAATTTTCCTCAGGGCCTATCTCATCTGAGATGCTGGGTGGAGGGTATTTTTGAGGAGAGGAAGGAATGAACATTGTGCTTGAAGAGACCCATGTTGTACAAAGCAGTAAACACAGAGGCCGGCAAATCGTTCCACAGCCGAGCTGTTGAACACAAAATGAGTCGAAGAAGCGACCCGTTCTCATGTGACAAATGTCAACTGTGTACATATGTTGGGCACGCGTTTGGCGTGTTTGCACCGGTGCCGAGGGGATCAATGACACTAGTTCCGCGGAGCATCTTCCATTGTAATACCGGTAGAACAAGGGTAGCATTCCCACCCGACGCCTGTGCTCTAAAGATTGCAAACCGTCCGTTTGTTTTTCTTTAAAAAATAAATAAAATAAAAATAATTTTATTAAATGAAGACAATTTATGTATCGGCGAAACTCTCGAAAAAGAAAAATCAGAAAAAGATAAGGGCACATCTGGGACTCAAATCCAGGACCTTCAGCTTTTCGGGCCGCAACTCTACCAACTGAGCTAATGTGTCCCTATCCGATTCGGTCATTTTTAACTGTATCATACTTCGACTAAGAACGACCAACATTATCATAATTTTCTTAACGCCTGTTTTATTGGCTGCTATCTTTATGTACGATTGCAAGATTCAAAACCGAAGTAAATGCTACCTATATGGTGTCTGGATAAATTTTTATTAATTTTTAAAATCTTGAGACAGAAAAATCAAAAAAAGATGTTGGCACCCCTGGGACGGAGCAGAAGGTCCTGGGTTCGTGTTCCAGATGTGCCAATATCTTTTTCTGATTTTTCTGTCTCCAGATTTTCGATTGAGTTTCGCTTAAATATTGTCTTCATTTTAATTAAATATTACAATTTGAGGTTTTAAAGCTAAAAATAATTTAATTTTTTTAATTTAAATGGTGTTCTGCGAAATAAATACAAAAACATTTCGTAGTGATTGGGGTAATTCTGAATTCACTCTCCCCAGACTTCCAAGTCTTTACTTTTTTACAATTGAATATCACCTACGCATCTGGTGGATTGAAAGCTTTCCACTGTAGCGCTATTGCCCATCCCATCCAATCAAGCAGATGGCAACCAGGAGTGACTCTCGATGTTTTTTTGACTACCAATCCTTAAGGTGATCCAATAATAGTCTAGGAAAAAATCGAAATCGGAATCCACGCCTCTTTTTGGGAGGCATTTAAAAATACTTCACCAGACTTGAGAAAAAACGTTTGGAAACTTTGGAAAATGTAGTTGATTTTATAGGTTGATTTCATAAAGGCCTGTAAAAAACATTAACTCCTTTCCAAAATTTAAAATTGATTTAACAGAACCAAGCGACGCAGAGTATATGGATGTCTATTCCCCATCGCGGACGGGGTGGAACTGATAAAAAATCAGTGTGACAAATGCATGGTTCTTACGTAGATGGCATACGGCTCCCTTTAAAAATCCAAATTCGTCGAGTGCCAGCCGTCTGTATTATTGTCAAAAATAACAACGCGAAAAGCATATTTTACTTTATTTTTTGAAGTCCAGCCATAAATAAATATCAATATTTTGCGATTATTATAAAAAGATTGAATTTGCCTTATTATACAATAAAACTATATCCGAAACGGGTTTATAATAAGTAGGAGAATTTGCACTTAAAAGTGTTTTTTTATAGACCTAATACTTTATTTTTTTCTAGGCTTATAAAAAGACTTTTTATAGAAGATATTTTCTAAGGACAAGATGTGTTCTACTTGGAGTATTTAATTGAAGCGTCTATAAATATTAGAGTTCCTGGTCGCGATGGCAGAAACATATCCCTTTTTTAAAACAGCTGCTCCAACACCAACTACTTACAAAATGAATTCATACATCGAGCCTGCCACTATCATAACACACACCTCACATATACAGACATCTTCAATGTAACTTTCAACAAATTCAAAGCAACACTATTAGATAAATGTAATGCATCACAAGACACCACTTAACATCCATATTTATATTTATTGTATTATTTATCAGATTTCTTTTCCTAATTTGCAATATATTTACATATTCCCTAATTACATACATATCATCCTTATACTCCTATAAGATCATAAGCTTACCCTTTATTGTGTTTTTCTATATTCTTATCATGCATATTTAAGTATTTAGCTTTTCTTAACTATTTTTTTCTTAGTTTTTCTTGTCTAGCTACTAAAATAAAAGAATAATTTATCAGCGAAAACATGTTTTTAGGCTTACTGTTTTATTTTAGCACTCTTTTTTATGTATCTTTTTAAAGCTGTTTGTTTTCCGCACCAGATTTAAATGTCCGGGTTAAATTTTCCCCACAGGAAAAACTAAACCCTTTCACACACTTCCCCAAATGATCATCTATTCAATCTATGCTATGCAATTGCACTATATAACTATTATAAATACAAAACAATACAAGAACAACATGTCAACCAACCAGACACCAAATGGGAAAATAATTCACCGACTCCAGGTATTTTCATATCAGAGGGTTCGGCTCTGTGGAATTCCTAATTTGACCTATAAATCCTACTGATCCCTCAATATAAATATTTAAAAAATCTTTTGTAATCCTACATGTATTTAAAATGACTGATTTTTGCATTTTTATATAAAAATTCTATGACAAATCTAATATGCCTAAATTTTGAATTAGAGACCTAGGTATAATGCCAGTAGCCAAAATGACAAATGGTGATATTTTTATAGTCTGAGAATGCCATAAATATGTGGAAATAAGTTAAAAAATCGTTTTAATTTCAATTTAATGCCAAATTCTTTTAATCTCATTTCCTAAATGGGTGTATTTTCTTATTTTTTCACAAACAGATTTTTGAATACTACAGGAATTTGGAATAGCTACATATATGAATGATATAAATTATTTTTTCCTAATTATTATTATCATTATAATATAATACTTCTAAGTGATCAAATTTTGAAAACAAAAACAAATGATATTGTATTATTTTGCATTATTTCGCATGGCTTCGTCTTAAAGAGTACCAGAAACGTGATTGGGGCCATCTAAATTAGCATTCACTCTCCCCAGACTTCTATGTCTTAACTTTTTTTAAAACTGAATATCACCTACGCATCTGGTGGATTGAAAGCTTTCCGCTTGGCCATCCCATCCAATCAAGCAGTGACTATCGATAGTTTTTTGACTAACAATTCTTAAACAGTACCAGAAACATGATTGGGGTCATCTAATTCAGAATTCACCGTCCCCAGACTTAACTTTAAGTCTTAACTTTTTTTACAATTGAATATCACCTACGCATCTGGTGGATTGAAAGCTTTCCGCTGTAGACCTGTTCCCCATCCCATCCAATCAAGCAGATGGTAACCGATGACTATGAACCCGTGATACATTTACGAGCTCATGTTGTGTGAGCGCTATAATGTGTTTGCTCCAAGCGAAAGTGTTCGGATCCATCGGATGATTGCCAAAATCACTATTATTCTATTCGGCCTGATCTACGTCATTCATTGTCGCTGCGGATGAGATCAAAGTTTCGCGAAACCCTTGTCCTATATTTAAAATTAACTTTATTAATCTAAATATCATTGGGTATCATTAGCGGCTATTTCAATTTATTATAATTAGAAGTTGAACTTTTTTTATTATCGTTTTATTTTTTTAACCCTTAGCGGAATTTTTGATTTTTTTTACTTCAAAATTTTGAACTGAATGATACAAATGTCAGTAAAAATGATGTTATTCAAAAATTTTATGAAGTTTTTTACAACGGAAAATATTTGGCATATTTTTATGTTTATTTTATCATAACTCGATACAATCTAATAATTAATTTTCTATGCAAAACTGACTTATTTATTTATTAACGCCCTTTTTCGGGGCTTTTACATATGAATAGTAAGAAATATACAGTGTTTATTGTACATAACTGAACTGCTTCAGAAACAATATTTTTTAATAAACACTATTAAATAATTAATTAAATGAAGACAATATAAGCGAAACTCAATCGAAAATCTGAAAACAGAAAAATCAGAAAAAGATATTGACACATCTGGGACTCGAACCCAGGACCTCTCGCTTACCGGGCGAACGCGCTAACCACTGCGCCACCGTGTCGATATCCAATTCGGTCACTTTTAACTGTATCATACTTCGACTAAGAACCACCCACACTATTTTCATTTTTAAGCGAGAGGTCCTGGGTTCGAGTCCCAGATGTGTCAATATCTTTTTCTGATTTTTCTGTTTTCAGATTTTCGATTGAGTTTCGCTTATATTGTCTTCATTTAATTAAATATTACAATTTGAGGTTTTACTCATAAAGTTAAAATAAAAATAAAAAAAAAACTATTAAATAACTTTGTTTCAATTCCACTTTATTATTTCATAATTATGTATTCATTACTATATTACTTTATTATTTCATAATTATGTATTCCTTACTATATTATTTTATTATTTTATAATTATGTATTCCTTACTATATTACTTTATTATTTCATAATTATGTATTCCTTACTATATTACTTTATAATTTCATAATTATGTATTCCTTACTATATTACTTTATTATTTCATAATTATGTATTCATTACTATATTACTTTATTATTTCATAATTATGTATTCCTTACTATATTATTTTATTATTTTATAATTTTGTATTCCTTACTATATTACTTTATTATTTCATAATTATGTATTCCTTACTATATTACTTTATTATTTCATAATTATGTATTCCTTACTATATTACTTTATTATTTCATAATTATGTATTCCTTACTATATTACTTTATTATTTCATAATTATGTATTCCTTACTATATTATTTTATTATTTTATAATTATGTATTCCTTGCTATATTACTTTATTATTTCATAATTATGTATTCCTTACTATATTACTTTATTATTTCATAATTATGTATTCCTTACTATATTACTTTATTATTTCATAATTATGTATTCCTTACTATATTATTTTATTATTTTATAATTATGTATTCCCACAAAGTGTTTGCTATACATGTGAAGATACAATATTTTATACTTGTTTTAAGATAAATTGAAGATGTCCACTGACTTCGTATAATTGTTTCCCTCCATTAGTATTCTGAGCAAAGAGGAATACACATGGTAGTTAGTCCCAGAATTTCTGCACTGAAATAAATCGTGACTTCTAGTATTACGTAGTGGAATCCGGAAGCTTATCAATTCAAGCAATACCGGGTTATCAACTAAATCATTTAGAATTTTATATAGAAATACCAAGCCAGTGAAAATTCTTAAAAAACTCACTGACTAATATCTATGAGAACCAAAGTGTTGACGAATATCTACAGCTCAAACTGCTGACTAATATCTATGAGAACCAAAGTGTTGACGAATACCTACAGCTCAAACTGCTATGAGAACCAAAGTGTTGACGAATATCTACAGCACTGGCAGAGGTTGGATTTTAATTATGTATAGCATATTGGAATAACGTAATATTACGTATGAAGTAAAAAACTTAATTTATGTAAGTATGTATGTAAAAATCCCTTATATCGGACTATTGCACACATTTAGCTGATTAGTTCAACCTACGCTCTGTAGATATTAGTCAACACTCTGAAGTCCGTAGATATTAGTTCAACATATGAGCTGTAGATATTCGTCCGACATACAGGCTGTAGATATTAGTATCTGGAGTCGTTCCACGCAGGAGGCCCTGAGAAAAGCAATTCTCCTCAGGGCCTTTGTCATCTTTGAAGGTGCTGTGTGGAGGGTCTTTTTAGGAAAGTAAGTAGAGGAAGTTCTGGGAAGGAAAGGGGTATTAGGCGTGGGTATGAATCTGGGGGTCAGTGTGCCCAGGAGTGACAGACTCCCACTGCGGTGCAATACGATGTTCCGAGGAGAGTACGGCTGGAGAAGTCAAACCATTCTCACCCGATCACTTACAGCATACGGCAGACACATCCGCCGCCAAGACCCGGACAAACCTAACCTATAGCAGAGGTGTTGGTTAACCAAATAATTGTTGCCTTGGCGGCGGCACTCATACCCGCCTTCCAAATTGTAGATCAAATTGTTGTCAAGTAGTACAAAACCCTGACGGACCTTAGCGGCCAGAAATTCTGCTTTAGTTTTCTGAAGGTTTCACTTCTACCGCACATGAACTGCAAAATTATATTTTTATGAGATTCTATGCACAACCACCATTTTGAATTTCGGTTTCCATATTATTGTTTGTTGTTTATTTGAGTTTGCACGTGATTACGTCGATTTAGCCGAGGCGATTTCAATCTGTAGGTGGCCAGTGTCGTAAACATCTCCTACAGGTAAATTGTTGGCGTACTTGTCTAATGACTGCATCTCTATTAGAGTTTTATTTCGAACTTTCACATTCTTTATTTTTCAAAAGGTTGGATTGATATTAAAACGATTGTCTGGACCTCGTACCAAGTTATAAGAATGCATAAACAAAGAGCAGTGAGACAAAGGCAGTTAAGAAATACTGAAGAAAAAATACACCTTTTCACCAACTATTTTCCTCTGTCATACATGATAAATAAAAGTGTATTGAGAGCAGTGGCGTAGCTAGCATGGGTGGCACCTGGGGCGGATGTCACCCCCCCCCCCCCCCCCCCCCCCCCTATTAAAGTTGACTTGAGAAAAAATTCAAAAGGCTAATATTTCGACTTCATAAAATTGGTCCATGGGGGGCGGTGGGGGGCGGTGGGGGGCTAGAGAATTTCAGATTTCTCCACAAATATAGGCCATGTCGGCCTATAAAAAGACGAAACAAAATTCGGGGCACTCCACGGGGAACATACAAAAGAGAATAACAGACCATGTTCATGTATACAATACTTTGCCGAATACTTTTTTGGTGAATACTTTGAAATACTTTTCCTTCGTAATTTTTTTTCACCCCCCTGTCGGGTGGCACCCGGGGCGGACCGCCCCCCCTCGCTACGCCACTGATTAAGAGTATTACACTTTTTAAAGTGATATTTCAATGTTTATCTATCACTGTGTAAAAAACAAAATCAGCATTACAATGAAAATCAGAGTGTGCAATTCAACGCGGTAGAAGTGAAACCTTCAGAAAACTAAAGTAAACAAGAAATGGGGAGGCTACGAAGCACCATATTAAGACGAATTCGATTATTTTATCTCATTCTCTCGAAGGCTAATTCCTATATATAGATGAATGTGTTTGTCTCTTTTTAGTGTCGCTTTTTCGTTTCATCAAGTTTCAAATCACAACAGTGTAAAAGAAGTATATATTTAATTAAACTGAATTTCAGAATGGTGCCTGTGCAATGTGCAAACTTACAAACTGCAAACAAACTCAAAATTCAAAACGATCACTGTGCAACGTGCGTACAAAATCAAATAAACAAAATTAACACGCAAACTGAAAATTGAAAACAATTGCTGAGCACACAAACTCAAATATATAAAAACAAGATAGAAAATTAGATGGGCAGTGTAAACAAACTCAAATAGACAAAAATAATTTGGAAACCAAACTTCAAATACACACAAACTCAAATAAAAAAAAACAAAAAAACACTATGGTGAAAATGAAAACTGACAGTTCAAGATGGTGACTGTGCATTCAAACTCATGTCTTAACAAAACATGTTTTAACAGAACAACAAACACTTTGCAATACTGTGCATGTAATAACTCTGCCATAGGTCACCCCAAGTGGTTCGCTACGTTTGGTGACTTAGTAGGGTTGACCGGGTTCATAGGTTGAGCTTTGTCAGGGTCTTGGCGGCAGCTTTGGAGGCGGGTATGGCTATTGTTACCCCGGGAACCATTTATTGGATAACCAATACCTCTGCCATAGGTCACCCCGAGTGATTCGCTACGTTTGGTGACTTAGTAGGGGTGCCCGGGTTCATGGGTTGAGGTTGGTCCGGGTCTTGGCGGCGGATGCGTTTGCCCACCAGCTGCATGGCAGGCCGGATCGGGGAGAATAATTGAGGGAGACCCTTTTAATTCTCCATCTGTAGTCTCTCGGAACATCGCCATGCACGGCAGTGGGTGGACTGGACACACTAACACCCAGATTCCTACCCACCCCTTAATACCCTTTTCCTTCCCATAACTTCCTCACTTTCCTTTCCTAAAAATACCCTCCTCACAGCGTCCCCAAAGATGACGTAGGCCCTGAGGGGAATTATTTTCCTTAGGGCCTCCTATGTGGAGCTAATGAAAAAAAAATGTATATATATATTATTACATATTATTATAACAATAGGTTTGTTGTCGACTGAGCCTTAATGGTTGTTTAGCACCCAGGCTTCGCGGGTTCAGTCCTCAGCTAGCTAAATCCTCCATCATTGAACAAGTACATTAATTTATGAACTAATGTTTTCCATCAATAGAAAAACATTTTTACTTTATAATAAATTTTGACAACTTATATAGCGCTGTTTTTGCGAAATCGCCTCAAGAACGCTGTAAAACTTTATCCTTCAGAAGATCAGTGATTCTCAATGGGGGCGCGAGCGTTTCTGGTGGGCGTTTCAGAGGACTGAGGGGCGTTTTAAAAAATTTAGCATTTAGGAGGCCCTGCAGAAGTTCGAGTGGGCATGTTAGGGTCTCAGAATGGCCAATAGTTGGCTATTTATTAAAGGGATTTAATTAAGGTGAGTGGTCGAAATGGCTTTGCCGGTTAGTACCGGACGCGCCAGGATCTGATCCCGAGGAATCCTCAGCATCAGACCCGCCAAATCGACCAGCACAGCGGTAGAGCAGAGTTCCCCCCTCCCAGAGCGGGGAATTATGTTCTAAGATGTCAGGCATAGGCAGGAATTACCAGGTTTTGTAAATAAAATAAGGTTAATTATAATTGGACTAACCGTATAGGTTTATTTCAAATATTGCAAATAATAATACAGATAGGAAAGAACTTACCCCCACAGACCATAACCGATAACTAAAGCTAAAGTAATCTGACTATTAACGCGGTCGTTTAGACGATGAGGAATCCTCCCGGTGACTAAGGTTGGTGCAACTGCCCACGTCCCACGGTGATGCGAGCTGACAATATTGGCGGCCGGAATCCTCTGGCCTCTGCAGCATGAGCAAATACTCTGGCGCGAGCAAATAAGGCTACTCCACGTCCCACGGTGGAGTAAGCTGGCGCGGATGGCAAACGATGTCCTCTGCAGCATGAGCAAATACTCTGGCGCGAGCAAATAAGGCTACTCCACGTCCCACGGTGGAGTAAGCTGGCGCGGATGGCAAACGATGTCCTCTGCAGCATGAGCAAATACTCTGGCGCGAGCAAATAAGGCTACTCCACGTCCCACGGTGGAGTAAGCTGGCGCGGATGGCAAATAGACAGAGTCACGCACGTGTATCGTGAATTGATACACCAGGAGATTTCCTGGCGGAGATCGGGTAGAACATTATATTGGCCGGAAATCATACTAGCCCACGGTGTTTCTGGGTCTAAAGGCAGGGGCGTTTACTGTCCAGATCGAAATTTCCTATTCCTAAACAAAATACAATTCGGCCATTGTGTGAACACAACATTTATTTCCGGAGCGCGACTCGCGGGGTCGAAACCATAACGGGAACTCAAATAAACTTGTAACGGCACTATAATAACCGCCCGAACTTTACGGGAACTTCTCGAATCTCTCATTAGGCACCGATGCACTCCATCTTGCCCGATTATCTCCCAAAAAACTCTCTCCACCTCCGGCGGGCCTTACGCCCGCCGGGGGAAGTGCCACCATCACATTTCCGCTCCTCTCTGGTGTTGCCAGGATGAAAAACAATAGACAATGCTATCGTGCCGCCTCATAGATTCCGGTTCTTACTTAAAACGACAATTAACCTATGTTTTATACATAACATTACCCCGCTCGCCCCCAAGGTGTTTGCCCTCAAACACAAGGAGAACAAAAGAAAAGCCTGAGCTAAGAGATACCCTAACTTGGTCTGATGGGTTCCTAAAAACATACATAAACATAATATCATAAAAATGAGTTGTACATCAGAGAAAAAAAAACAAAACTACCAGCAACAGTATGCTTGCAAATGGGTGCGTGACAAAATCAGTCGCGCCCATCATGCTGAAGACATGATGGTAGAGTCTGCGACGCATCCATTCGAAGTTAGAAAATTAGATATAATTAAATCAGTACTTAGAGTTAAAGACCTTAATTGTAAACAATAAGAAGACAATAAGAAGATACGTGAACGGGGCCCGTAATCACCCACAGCATATAAGACGCTGGGTGATGTATTCTGACTCTCGTCTGGGACTACCGTAGACGTAGCATCTATAACAGAATAGAACTTAATATTAGAATAGATATTATCACCAAGATATGACATCAATAAACATCAACACATTAAATATGCGTAAAGCATCACTGTTCAGAACACTTTTAAGTAAGCCAAAGTAGGCTATACACTTAGATGGTGTACCATCTGCACTTCAACACTGATTTTAAATCCATTATGGATAAAAGAATTCCTCTTTAGAAGAGCCTACCTATCTAACTCTCTAACTGGTCTCGTGGGATAAGTTTTTCTGACAGTTATATAATAGAAAACAAAATATAAGTTTATTAGAACATTTGTATATGAAATACAGGATATAACCAACCATTGTAACTGAATGGTGTTAAGGATAGTCATACAATCATCGCATAAATGATGCCAATTTATTTATTATTCAACCATTTATAAAAATGGTGACAATAGAATAGTTAGCGACCATCGTAAATAAATGGTGCCATCAATAGTCAACAACCATCGTTAAAAAAAAAATGGTGCCAATTAATTAAGTATGTGACTTTTGTACCAGAAGGTGCAACAAGAAATTATAGTATTAGTGCATCGTAACTAATTACTGAAGTTCTCGCAGGAACTAATCAATCACACTCATAGCTTGGGAATTGAATAAATTGTTTGAATTAATGAAATTCCTGAATAATTATAGTAAGTTATTTTTATTGTTTATGCAATATAAAAGTATATGAACACAGTTCATATGAGATTGAACTTGGAATACACGAGGATATGCGGGTTCATATTATCGTATATTCCAAGTTGACAAAAACTTAGTAGGACAAATACAGAGTATGTTAAACTGTATGGACTCAGAATACAAAAGGATAAGCGGGTTCATATCGTCATGCATTCTGAGTTGACAAGGAAATAAACTTAAAGATAAATATAAACCATAGTGTACTTATTATATATATATATACATGCATATATGTATTTGTACTTCGAGGCATCTCATAATTGTACATAAATAAACTAACAAATCTTAATTATTATTTTAATGTGAAATTATACTCGAGTAATCAACTGGAGTAAGATTTTAATTTTCTACAAAAGACCACTTAAAAATTAATTATTTACTTATGTATTTTATGTCCAATACTGGTCAAAGCAATCCGGATGATCAGGCTGAACTGAAATGAGCTGTATTGAAGAGGTTTAAATTAAAGATAGCGCCTGTGAAGATGCTTTATGATAGCCGACTAAGCTGGTATGCTATCTGATTTAAGTATATCCTTAACATGAAAATCGCCTGTTACTTTTCCCTTTAAGTCAGATAGGGTATAAATTAAATCTGACTTTTTCTGTACTACAATGTTTTGAACAAAACGAGGTGCCAATTTTTGTGAAAAATAGTTCAAAGCATTAGATAATACAAAATTCCTTCTCCAGACTACGTCTCCTACCTGGAAGGTAACGTTTCTTCTACGTAAATTATAGTGATTAGCGCCCTTTTTAAATGCCGTAAAAAGGGCGTTTGAAACTTGTTCATAAATTGATGACAGTCCATTTAATCTGTCGGAGTAAACTTTGAGATGAGAGGAATCTTGTGGACTGGATTCATCATCTGCCAATGGATTACGGTGGAGATCCCCATCTAATATTTGTTCTCTACCGTGCATAACAAAGAAAGGAGTAAATCCGGTAGTACAATTTACAGTATTATTCATTGCCGATTGAATTTGTGGGAGAAATTTGGACCAATTACGATGATCAGATTCCATTAATATTGATAGTGCCGTGCCTAAAGTTTGATTGTATCTTTCAACAACATTGTTTTGAGGGGTGTACAGTGAATTGTAAAAAGGAGGGCTTATATTGTAGCTTTGTAATAGTTCCTTAAATTCTTTCGAAATGAACTGACGCCCATTGTCACATACAATGGTACGCGGTACTCCGTGTACAAGGAAAATATTTTCTTCTAAATTTTTAATAATACTTCTCGCGGTACCTTGACGTAACGGAAATAGCCAGGTATATTTAGAAAAAACATCCACGCATGACAATATAACGGTAAAACCTGAATAACTTCTAGGCAGAGGGCCTACCAGATCCACTGATAACATCTGCATAGGTCTCGTAACTTTTTTATAATTTGATGAAATTCCATTCGGCGGGGCTGTACTGATTTTGTGTGCTTTACAGACAGCACATTGATTCACAAATCTTTTCACCTCTTGGTACATTTTTGGCCAAAAGTAACGGAGTTGTAATTTTTTATAAGTCTTAAAGACTCCAGGATGACAAGCACGAGAGGATTCATGTGATTCTGACAAAATTTCCCTTCTATTTTCTAGTGGGACTACTTTTTTCCAAGACGTGTCTTCACAAAGAGGTAAACGTGTTTTTGTATGGCGAAACAATTCATTTTCGCGTATCTGGAAGTTTTGAAAACGCTGAGGAGAATCTATGCAGCCTTTCCAGATATCTGTGTACCACTTATCGGTGGACAAGTTCGCATCAATGACCGATATTGTAGCGAGGTCCATTCTTGAAAGCACATCCGGGACGATGTGTTGTGTGCCTTTACGGTGTATAACATCGAAGGAGAATTGTGAAAGGCGAGAACTCCAACGTGCCAGACGTCCACTAGGGTTTGATATAGATCCTAACCATTTTAAACTAGAGTGGTCAGTGATAACAGAAAAATGTGCCCCTTCTATATATGGTCTAAAATGAGTGACCGAGTCTAACACTGCTAACAGTTCACGCTCCGTAATTCCGTAATTCCGTTCATGTGTATTTAAGCACCTAGAATAATAAGCAATAGGGTGGTCCATTCCCTCTATTGATTGAATAAGAACACCCCCTATACCGATATTGCTTGCGTCGCAATGGATAGCAAATGGCTTAGTAAAGTCCGGACAACTAAGGACAGGAGCAGTCGTAAGTGCTTCCTTTAATTTATTAAACGCTGATTCAGCTTCTTCCGACCATTTAAATAAACTTACTCCTTTTCTTGATCCTGTAAGTTTCGATAAGGGAGCAGCTATGCTAGAAAATCCTTTTATGAATCGTCTAAAATAACCACATAAACCGAGAAAAGCTCGTATTCCTTTAGCATTTTTAGGAATTGGAAAATTTTTTATACTTTCAATTTTAATTGGGTCGGTGCGGAGACCTTTGGAATCGACCATATACCCCAAATATTTAAGTTCTGATTTACAGAATTCACATTTTTTTAAATTAATCGTTAGGCCTGCGTCTCTTAATCGTTCAAAAACTTTAGTTAGCAGTATAAAATGCGATTCTAAATCTTCCGACACTAAGATTAGATCATCCAAATAACAAAATGCGTTTTCATCGAACTCTGGTCCAAACAGAGCGTCTGCTAGTCTTTGAAGTTCACTCGGAGCGTTTTTTAACCCGAAGGGCATCCTAGTGAATTCGAACAAACCGCGACCGGGTACGACAAAAGCTGTCTTTTCACAAGAGTCTTCGTCCAGGGCGATCTGCCAAAAAGCCTTAGACAAATCTATTGAGCTTATATATCTGGCTCCACCGAGTTTATCGAGTATTCGAGAAATATACGGCAAAGGGTAGCTGTCACGGATCGTCAGATTGTTAATTTTTCTGGAATCGAGGCAAAAACGTCCCGTTCCATCTTTTTTTGTGACTATTAATACTGGACTAGACCAAGGTGAACGTGAAGGACGAATGACTCCTAATTTGAGCATTTCATCTACTTCCTTATCTAATTGTTTCTGTCTAGCAGGAGAAAGAGGGTAATATCGTTGTTTAACCGGAGGACCCGTAGTAATAATTTTATGTTTTATTAAATGTGTTAACCCTAAGCCTTTCTTTTCATAAGAAATGGATTCGAATTTCTTTATAATTTTGGTAAGAGTTTTATTTTCCTTTTTGGTTAGGGAAGTAGCTGGCTGAATCGCTCTCAACTCATTGACCTGACCCATTCGCCGAGGAATTGGATCCTTTTGGAAAAGCTCCGGCGCGACCTGGAACATTTTCCAAAAATTGACCCCTAAAATAAAATTAGGAGATAGAGAAGGGACGACGTAGAAAAGTACTTTATGTGTAGTGGACTTATACGTAACAGGCAACGTCATTGTACCTAATACCTGCTGATTTGTTCCATCAGCGGTTGAAATATTGAAATCAATATTAACTAATTCATAACCCGATTGTAAGAATACTAAATGAATATCTCCTCCTAAACAGGAAATTGAAGAACCACTGTCGAGCAGTGCTTTATAAGAATTATTAAGAATAAGGATATCCGCGAAAGGTCGATTATCTCTTTCAAGCTCGGGATCCTTCGGCGGCGGTACCTCCACCTCAGAACTCGAGTCCGAAAGAAACTGATTAACGTGACGGAGCCAACTCTGCCACTCGCACTTCCTCTGCGCAAAGGAAGGCGCGTGAGCAGAGCGACTCACATCTAGTTTTTTTGAATCCCCATGTTTAACAGAAGCAACTTTCGGATTGGAATTGTTTTGTTTTCTCTTCCTACAATCCGATAGTAAATGACCTTTTAATTTACAAAAAGAACAATAAATATTGTTCTTGGTAGAATTCGGTTCAGGATGACACATCTCCTTTTCTCTACAATCATTAGAAGTATTCTTTTTAGATTGATTATTATAGAAAAAACGAGTATTATTGATATTAGCAGAATTGCCACTATATTTATTATTATTATAATTATAATTATTTTACGCACCAGATTTAAATGTCCGGGTTTAATTTTCCCCACAGGAAAAACTAAACCCTTTCACACACTTCCCAAATGATCATCTGGTCAATACACGTTAGGCAATTGCACTATATGTATTATAATTACAAAACAATACAAGAACAACATGTCAACCTACCAGAGACCAGATGGGAAAAAAATTCACCGACTCCAGATATTTTCATATCAGAGGGTTCGGCTCTGTGGAATTCCTAATTGAACCTATAAATTCTACTGATCCCTCAATATAAATATTTAAAAAATCTTTTGTAATCCTACATGTATTTAAAATTACCGATTTTTGCATTTTTATGTATAAATTCTTTGACAAATCTAATACGCCTAAATTTTGAATCAGAGACCTAGGTATAATGCCAGTAGCGAAATAAAATATAATTATAATTATTATTATTATTTTGTTTATAATTATAATCCGTAGAACGATTATTGTAGGTACCACGATAAGAAGAGTTACGATTAGAATTGAAATTATTATTATTACTGCCCCGTGAATTAGTGAAATAATAATTTTTTTTATTATCCTTAAGTGGATTATCATTAGAAAAAGAAGAAGAATTATTTTCTAACAAATTAGACGTTGAATAAGACTCCAGTTTATTTGTAGCTTCGGTAAGTTCTGAAAATGAGTTGAAATCTCTAGATGCCAGAAGGTTGATATAAATGGGTAGTAATGCCCTCATGCATAATTGTAAAAGTTCAGAGAGTGGTAATTTAGAATCAAGCATATTATTGTGCTTCTGCATTCTTAACGTAAATTCAAAGGCTGACATACCAGCTGGTTGTTTCATAGAGAAAAGTTGTGATTTTAATTCAATCTGTCTATTATTTGTTTCGAATTGTTTTATAAGTAATATAGATAAGTCAAATCAGGTGTATAAATTGATCTGAACCATAATAATGCCAATCCATCTAAAATATCAGGAAAACATCTCACTAAATCGTCATGACGAACGTTCCTAATTCTACATTTCTCTTCTATTTCCAGTATAAAGTCTCTTACGCAACTATTACCATCAAATTTAATATTCCAATTATTAATAGTACTTGTGGATGAAGATGAAGAAGAGTTTGATTCATTATAAATAACTTTTGTATATTTAATGTAGTTTGAGCCAAATTCGCTGTCATTATCTGGGTTAACACTTATCTCATGATGCTCGATAGCTTCAGATATTTTAATATTTTTGTTATGCCTTCTGGCTTGAATCCGCATTTCTTCTAAAGTACCGTCTGGTGTTATATTCCTGGATAAAAGTTCCGCAGAAAGTTCATCTTTCGATCTACTATTAATGTTGTCTATTGTAGTCGACATTTTGAAAAGTATAATTGTAAAATTCCAATAATTAAATGTACAATGTCAATAATTAGCTAGTAACGATAGCTACGAATATATTGCTTACCCGCAGAGCAATTATATAATTAATCGTATTTATAAGCACTTAATAGTATTTATTGTACACGACAATCTTAAAAACTTAAAGGTGTAATTACATTATGACAGTTGTTGTCAAAATGCAATGTTTGTTTACGATTGACATAGCCGTCTGTCAAATTGACACTTAGTATTCGTGTTGCCCGTAAGTCCGAATAACTTAACCCACAAACAAATATATAATAATAATGTGTACAGTGTTATTATCAAGTTGGCTGCATTGTTGACAGATTGATAACTTCGCAATATTTACGTGTATACCGGAATGACATTTAAAGGTTATGTTTTATGTGAGATGCTTCGAAATAACAAAAACAATTATTGATCGATTACAAGACAAAACTATAGTAACTCCAACCCAAAACCTAGACAAATAAGAATTATACGAGCCCAGGACACAGTTGTAGGCGCCATGTTAGGGTCTCAGAATGGCCAATAGTTGGCTATTTATTAAAGGGATTTAATTAAGGTGAGTGGTCGAAATGGCTTTGCCGGTTAGTACCGGACGCGCCAGGATCTGATCCCGAGGAATCCTCAGCATCAGACCCGCCAAATCGACCAGCACAGCGGTAGAGCAGAGTTCCCCCCTCCCAGAGCGGGGAATTATGTTCTAAGATGTCAGGCATAGGCAGGAATTACCAGGTTTTGTAAATAAAATAAGGTTAATTATAATTGGACTAACCGTATAGGTTTATTTCAAATATTGCAAATAATAATACAGATAGGAAAGAACTTACCCCCACAGACCATAACCGATAACTAAAGCTAAAGTAATCTGACTATTAACGCGGTCGTTTAGACGATGAGGAATCCTCCCGGTGACTAAGGTTGGTGCAACTGCCCACGTCCCACGGTGATGCGAGCTGACAATATTGGCGGCCGGAATCCTCTGGCCTCTGCAGCATGAGCAAATACTCTGGCGCGAGCAAATAAGGCTACTCCACGTCCCACGGTGGAGTAAGCTGGCGCGGATGGCAAACGATGTCCTCTGCAGCATGAGCAAATACTCTGGCGCGAGCAAATAAGGCTACTCCACGTCCCACGGTGGAGTAAGCTGGCGCGGATGGCAAACGATGTCCTCTGCAGCATGAGCAAATACTCTGGCGCGAGCAAATAAGGCTACTCCACGTCCCACGGTGGAGTAAGCTGGCGCGGATGGCAAATAGACAGAGTCACGCACGTGTATCGTGAATTGATACACCAGGAGATTTCCTGGCGGAGATCGGGTAGAACATTATATTGGCCGGAAATCATACTAGCCCACGGTGTTTCTGGGTCTAAAGGCAGGGGCGTTTACTGTCCAGATCGAAATTTCCTATTCCTAAACAAAATACAATTCGGCCATTGTGTGAACACAACATTTATTTCCGGAGCGCGACTCGCGGGGTCGAAACCATAACGGGAACTCAAATAAACTTGTAACGGCACTATAATAACCGCCCGAACTTTACGGGAACTTCTCGAATCTCTCATTAGGCACCGATGCACTCCATCTTGCCCGATTATCTCCCAAAAAACTCTCTCCACCTCCGGCGGGCCTTACGCCCGCCGGGGGAAGTGCCACCATCACATTTCCGCTCCTCTCTGGTGTTGCCAGGATGAAAAACAATAGACAATGCTATCGTGCCGCCTCATAGATTCCGGTTCTTACTTAAAACGACAATTAACCTATGTTTTATACATAACAGGCATTGTGTCAGTTAAATAAGCTCGTTCATGAGCTATGCATACTGATGCATTGATACACTTTCTTTAGGTGTAACGAATATTTTATTTATACTTCTCATCATTGGATTTCCTACTAAATTGTAAATTTTAAACTGATTTCGTGGGGGGGGGCTGGAAAATTTTACTGTCGTAAGGGGGGCGATTCTTCCAATACGGTTAACAAACACTTAGATTATTGTCAACCACTGAGAATTTTTTATTATTTCTTGAAGCTCCGTAATAGAGAACTCCAGTCCAATTTTTTTTTTAATGAATAATGACCTTCTAATTCAAATAACTGCATTTTTATTTTTATTTTTAGAGTTAGTTTTAATAGTTAAAATAATTGTCAAAGTTTTAATTTTTCAAGATCACCCGAAAACCACAGTATGTATGGTGAATCGTGTGACTTCCTCAATCCTGAAAAATTACTATAGGATCGGGCAGCAATCAGCTTATCAACTGCCGCCATTTTGAATTCCGTTGTTCCAAGTATTCTCCCTGGAAGAAGCATTACTATTTTTTTTGTGCAGTAGTTTTTGAATATTTTCAATAATAGAGATAATCTAATGAGAGATACCTTTATTTTTGAAACATTATTTACGCCTAATTAATGTTTCAGTAAACACAACAACTATATCTTTATAAACGGTATGTAAATAAACGAATCAATTAATACGATGGCTTGTGTCATATCATTCATACCCATACAATGACTTTACGATGACGTCACGACACGTCGAACAGTGACGTCACCACTAAAATATCAATAATGCCAACTTGACGGCGTGTTTTTACGACCCGATTAAAAATGGACTTTTGAATAATTATTTTAAAAACTCTGCGTTTAATATTATTAAATAAAACTTATACATATATTCATAATCAGCCTTTATTGGTCTATATGAACATACTCTTTGAAAGCCATTATATTTTTCACTGGAGTTACTTATTATAGAATTATTGATTTAATAAATAATACAATTGATTATTAATGAATAATTTTTTAAATGATTTATTTAATTGTAAATGTGAAAGCTTAGAATTAGTTTCGGAATACGTGTATCTTGGTGTTACAGTAGATTGTTTTTTTTAAATGGGACAAACATATAAAAAAAAACCTGTAAAAGACTCAGATCGATTGCTGGCAGAATGTACACATAAATTTTTTTCCTATCAATTGAAACACTTAAAATAATTTATATGTCACTAGCAGAATCTATTATAAGATATGGATTAACAATATGGGGAAATACTACTATAACCAATCTGAAACAAGTGCAAGTTGTACCAAACGCAATTGTAAAATTATTGGTCGTCCCTAATATTTTCAAACAGAGACAAAATAAACCGTTGCTGTTTCAGAGTGCCAAAATTTTACCTGTTAAGGCAATACTTTGGCACAAAATTATAATTCAGCATATATTTACCCCGCAGCATAAGGAGAAATTAGAACATAAATACAGCACTAGATTCACGCGCAACGACGGGTTAATAGTTCCGAAATTTAACAATAAGTACGGACAGAGAACGTTTGAATATATCATACCGAAGATATTTAATTTATTACCTGACACTATAAAGCAATGTAATTCTATGAATAAGGTTATATATATGGTGAAAAATTGGCTATCGGAAAAAAAAGATTTATATTGATTTTGATATGTATGAAAAAATGTTGAATCTGTAGATATAAGATGTAAATTTTAAATTTTAAAAATGTATAAATATGTAACTAAAATATAAGCACCTGTTGACAAGCCGATTCAATTGGCTTAGCAGGACTTGTTTGTTGACTATATTATGTATTATCTATTATTTCAATAAAAAAAAGAATAAAGAATAAAGAAAGATTTTCAGCTTCAATGTCCTAGAATTATAATATGCCGTGATTTTTCACAGTAATTAACTAGTTATTTAGTAGTAATAACTAAACTGTAATTAACTAGGGTCTTGCTCTAGTAATTAAAACCCTATAGAAATTTTGCGTATTTTTCAGATGGTCAAAATATTTCCGCTTTAATTTCAGAAATATTCCATTTATTTTCAGAAATAAATGGAATATTTCTGAAAATATCGGAAAACTAAAACCTGTTTTTGAAAGGTGATGAAATACGCTTTCAAATTTTAGAATTTTTAATAAACGTTTAATTTTTTAAACATAAAATTTTGCAAGCAAACATAAAAAAGTTTTAAAAATGCCTCACCTTACGTTTTTTCTAACTAAAATGACTGAAAATGGAAAAAAAATTTACTATACAAATGTATTATAAACGTTATTATTACATCACTTTTTATCTTTTATATGAAAATAATTAATAAAAAATTCACAAAGGTTCAATTTTTTTATTGATATTTAAAATTTTGTTTTCATAAAGGTGTACAATTTACTAAGTTGGTGGTTATTTTTTTTATATCTGACTACAAAGCGTGGTGTTTTGCCTTTGTAACACCGTTTAGAAAATATTTCTCACTATGATGGTAAGGGAGTTACAATGATCTATAAGAGACCTATGTTAGCTGGGACAAATATGGTCTCCTGCCATTCAACGGGTTAACTAATTATGTTAATCGTTTTAAAATAAGAATTTCCACATCACGAGTTACAGACAAAAATAAACAAAACAATTGCGGGCAAACAAAAATACCAACACGACGAAAAATTCAAGATGGCGGCCAGTGATCGTGTCAAATGGCAAACCAGAATATATCACTCGTCGACAGGCCAATGATTCATTGTTCGATAATATTCTTGTTGTGGGCTCTTTTTCGTGGGCTGACTTTGGTGTTATTAAGTACCGACCAGCTCACCGACGTCTAGACGCTTAAATACCGCTTAAACACGCTTAAGTAATAAGACAGGAGCGTCGGTAATAAACTGACTAACGTTGTGTTTTACTATTCCTGTCACTAATGTCATAAATTTTGTTCCAGAAATATCGATCGTTCTGTTGATTAGTCAGACAACTCCAAATACTAAAGACAATACTTATATTCGGTACGAGGATGCGTTGCAATGCGATTCAAATAAATACATTGTTTCTTCATGCATGTCCTTTCCCATGCGTCTCTCTCAATACACACATTCTCAAACCACTCGCGCACCATTCGTAGTATTTTTTTTTACAAATTTCATAATACCAGAGCTTATCATATATACATTCAGCCTTTAACCTTTACGGGCGTGCCCACAACAAATCACCAAAGTTTCATCGCAATCGAATGAACAAATATTGATTTATATATACAAGAATACAAATTTCACAACGCCAGAGCTTACCATTATGTATAGCATATAACCTTCGCGAGCGTGCGCACAACAAATCACCAACGATTCATCGCAATCGGATGAACGGTATGGCAGCGTATGAAATACGAACAAATTTATATATAAGATTTCAAAATGTCAAGCTAATGTGCCGGACCGTCATGCCTCCCGGTGTTATTATATAGCATATTTAATACGTGAAACACAGACTCATGTAAAAAATATTTGATTTATGGTCAGCATTCCAATACTCCTCATTTAATATTCCTCGTTATCTCAAATGAGGGTCGTTTAAAAAATCCAAAAATTACAATTCATCAAGTTTTTTAGGCTGATTTTCAAGTTATGTGTGTGTTATATTTAAGTTATGTTATTATATAAATGTAGGCTAGTTGCTTCGTAAAATTGAAGTAATCACAGAACTTGAATAGAACTTTCACAGAATGTGAAAATTAACTTATTAAGTTTTGACATAATGAGGACGGCAGTATTCGAATGCTCACCATAAATCAATATTGTTTACACGTGTCTAACTAACTAACCATCACGCCGTTTCCCCGCAGGGGTAGGCAGAGAGGACGGACCGCCAAACAACTCGGTCTTGGCACACACTCTTTGCCTCACTCACATTCATACATCGTCTCATACATTCTCTTCTATTATTCTAACTTTTGACATGACCCGACTCAAGTATCTGATTAACTTGATCGTGCCATGTCTTCCTCGGGCGTCCCCGACTTCTTCTACCGTTCACATTCGCGTCGTATATTCTTCTTACACTACTTCCTTCGTTCATTCGCTCTACATGCCCAAACCATCTGAGGGTCCCTTTCTTAATCTTACTCATTATGCTTACATCAGCCTTACATTCTTTGCGGATATCCACTTTTCTCACACGATCATACATTGTTTTACCACACATACGTCTCAGGGATCTCATTTCAACAGCATTCAGTTTACTTTCATCCTTCCTCTGCCAGTTCCATGCCTCACTGCCATACATCAGGGTAGGTACCAGGACTCCATTGTGGACTGCTAGCTTCGCTTTTTTTGACAGTTTTTTATTAGCGCCAACGGCATTCAGTCCACCATTAATGGAGTTACCGGCATTCACCCTTCTTTCAATATCTCTTTCAGCCTTCCCATCTCTCGTAACTATACTACGCCTTCTCATCCACGTGTCTATGTTTTACATATTAAATGTGCTATAAAATAACACCGGGAGGAACGATGGTCGGGTACATTAGTATGATATTTTGAAATATCTTGTTTTGTTTAATCCACTTCAAGTTTTTCTGCGTTATAATCGATTCGGTGTTATTGGGTAATCAATTTAAGAGGCGGGAATGGGTACCGCCACCCCGGGAACCTTTGTTGGATAACCAACACCTCTGCCATAGATCACCCCAAGTGGTTCGCTACGTTTGTTGATTTAGCTATAATAGTAGCTATTTAGTTGATAATATGTGACGTAATGTTTCAATTTCTATACCACACAATGGACTTACCTACTTAATTTCCAGAGAATCAAATACGATCATTTAAAAAAGTGAGAGGGAACGGATTCAACGGTTCAATTCAACGGTTTGATTCTCAGTCGAATAAGTGAGGAAATTTATTTTTGGAAAAATGAGGAAATTGGTGAAACCGGAAAATGGTTTTGATGGTAGGTTTTTTTGTATCGAGGCATTATAGGCTAATACTCTACCCAAACACTTCATGGGTTCTTTGGAAATCAAGAACTATTAAAAATCCGGTGCATCTATCCAAATTCCTTCACAAAAATAATCTTAAAAAAATGAAACTCGTGTGCAGTTCACACGCGGTAGAAGTGAAACTTTCAGAAAACTTCGAGAGAATAAGACAGTGGTGGGATAATTGTAGGGTTTATTTATAATAATATTGTTACCAAGTTTTAAAATTATTTTACATTTTATTCTACGGAGCACCGCACAAAAACGAGGCCGCTAGCCTACAAAGTACCACAGAAAGATTATACCGATTGGTCAATATCATTCTCTCGCAGGCTAAATTCTATACCTACATAGATAAATGCGTTTGTCTCGTTTTCGTTTCATCGAGTTTCAAATCACAACGGTGCTAAAGGAGTTTTCACTTCAAAAACGTTTTAAGACTAGATTTTTTCGATATTAATTAATAAACATATTATTCCATATTACAGCATAAAAATAATATCACAGTTATCTTTATCCAATTTTACATCGAGGAGACGGCATTTTTTATTGTGAATACCACACAAGAATCTCAAATGCTCCCAACCGCCTGCAGTCAGCGAGACTATGGCATCCCCAATCGGGGTATATCGTGCGGAGATAGGGAAGTACCTGGCTATTCAGATTAAGTCACCAAACACGGTTAAGACCATTTCAAGCAACTTTGCAATTCTGAATGTTGGCCTTACACAAGGGCGATACTGAAGTATCTTCCACTATGTGCCTTACATTATTTTTAATTATTAAATTTTGAAAACACAAATACTTGGAGCAGGTGGATGAGTTTGTGTACCTGGGTAGTATGTTTACGAGAGATGGGAAGGCTGATAGAGATATTGAAAGAAGGGTAAATGCAAGTAACTCTATTAATGGAGGACTGAATGCCGTTGGCACTAATAAAAAAACTGTCAAAAGAAGCGAAGCCAGTAGTCCACATTGGGTCCTGGTACCTACCCTGATGTATGGCAGTGAGGCATGGAACTGGCAGAAGAAGGATGAAAGTTAACTGAATGCTGTTGACATGAGATTCCTGAGGCGGATATATGGTAAAACCATGCATGATCGTGTGAGAAATATGGAGTGGATATCCGCAAAGAATGTAAAGGCTGATGTAAGCATAAGGAGTAAGATTAAGATAGGGACCCTCAGATGGTTTGGGCATGTAGAGCGAATAAAAGAAGAAAATAGTGTGAGAAGAATATATGACGCAAGTGTCAATGGAAGAAGAAATCGGGGACGCCCGAGGAAGATATGGCACGATCAAGTGAATCAGATACTTTAGTCGGCCATGTCAAAAGTTAGAATAATAGAAGAGTATGTATGAGACGATGTATGAATGTGAGTGAGGCAAAGAGTGTCTGCCAAGACCGAGTTGTTTGGCGGTCCGTCCTCTCTGCCCACCCCTGCGGGGAAACGGCGTGATGGTTAGTTAGTTCAAATCAATCAAATAAAATCTACTTGCGCACGCTGGGATTTGAACACGCGACCTCCAGACCGCCTTGCCCATCGACCACAGAGTCCTTCGTTCTTTTTCTGAGTTGAAAATATAAATTTTCACATCTTGTTGATTACTCGACACCAAATTAATTACCAAAATAAATCATCACATCACAACATCATTTGAAGCTACCGTATGTTTCCTGGTGACCCTGCAGAGAGCAGTTCGTGTTTTCGCCTGAGTCATCTCGTCAAATAGAAAGATGCATCAACTGGTTCCTTAGTTCCATGTGCTCTGGCGATGATTATATAATTATCACAATAATACAACAACCAGACTTGTTCGACTATTCACATAAAAACTGGTTTAATCGCTTAAAAAAATTTCGGCTGAATTATTTCAAACGTATGCCAATTTTCCATTTTGTACGTCTCCAACTTACTTGTGATGTATTTATCTGCTTGGCTGGTCCCATCGTAGATTTAGATTGAATATAGTTACTAAGAGTGATGAAAATAAGTTGATGCTGTGTGGAGGGTCTTTTTAGGATAGGAAGGAGAAGAAGTTGTGGGAGAGGGGTGAGTAGAAATCTGGGGGTCAGTGAGTCCAGGTACCCTTTTCCAGAACTTACTCTCCTTCCTTTTTCTTAAAAAGACCCTCCACACAGCATCCGCAAAGATGAAATAAGCTCTGAGGGGAATTATTTTCCTCAGGGCCACATGTGTGGAGCTAATGTAAAAAAATAAGGATCATGCTTGACTTTCTTTAACCAGTAAATCCGGATTTTATTTGGAGTAAAAAATGTTAACGAAATTTTGTTATCTGGTGACTTTTTCGATGACTTTTTTTTCATAATTTTTTTCTTCAAAATCATTTTTTTTTTAAAGAAAGACAAACATTCCCGGGTTACGAATAACCCAACAATGTTTGAATATCTCCTACTACCACCACAGAAAGCCGAAAATGTTGCTTGTGTTGTGATGGAGGACTTAGCCAGTCGAGGAATCGAACACGCGACGCTCGGATGGGATCCAAGCGCTATGCCCACTCAACCACTGACCATCATGTTAAAAAGATCTTACCCCGCCCCCAATTGTCCAACACGTACTGTATTTTTTTGATGTTTTTGCAGGAATAAAAAACTTCAAAAATGTCACCGCAGACTAAAAAGTCATTAACATTTTTTACTCCAAATAATGTAAGGAATCACTGGTTAAATTTAGTTAAATACGTCCCTTATTACACTCTACAGTATATTTGCAGCACGTTCCAGAGTGGAAGATGCTGTCAGTGTCGCCCAGGTAAGACCACCATTCTGAATAGCCAGGGATTCCCCCACCTTCCTCTTCCACATCGCATTTCCCTTTCCACTACCTTCAGCCTCACTTATTGGGAATGCCATAGTCTCGCTAGATCCAGACGGGAACAATTGGCAAAAATCTTAAAAAATCAAAAAATGTTCTGATTTTTCACGATGGTCTACGCTAGATATTCATAACTTCCTTTTCAATTACTGAATGGTACATCTTACAAATCTATTATGAATTTTTTTTTCATTTGCTTCATTGTTTTTTCTTACCATCCATTAATTCCTGTCCAACAACAGACATTTACAAACCATCACTGTCGAATTATATCTAATTTTCGACATGCCAAAGACTTCACTAGATATGCCTTTCCAACGTGGTCTTGGATTCCCATCCCCACAAGTGTTAACGAGATAGATTTTTGGGGTACCTACTGTGTCATCATCAGGGCAGACGACCCTGATGATGGACACTACAAGACTATCTTCCGTGCCATTTACGACACAATTTTTGAAGTGAAAACTTATTTAGCACCATTGTGATTTGAAACTCGTTGAAACTGAAAGGAGCGACACTAAAAGAGACAAACGTAAACAATAACTATTGTATGATTTTTTATAGCGTCATTTTCGTGAGAAAATCACCTCAAGGGCGCTTTACAAATACATTTATATACATTTAATCTATACCTATACTAGCTGACCCGGCCACGCGTGGCTAACGAAACACAACGCCATCTACTCGAAGATTACCCAACCTTTATAACCACCGCTATCTGTTAATTTGCATACAAATCAAATCCACGTACAGACATTCTCCTTTTTATATTATATATTTCAATCAAATTATACAAAACCTTGACAAATTATATACTTAAACCTTCCTCGTGAATCACTCTAACTATTAGTGAAAATCGCATGAAAATCCGTTCAGTCGTTTTTGTGTATATCGCGAACAGACAGACAGACAGACGCGTCGGAGGACTTTAATTTATAATATGTAGAGATATATTTCAACCAATTCACACAAAACCTAGACAAATTATATACCTCAACCTTCCTCATGAATTACTCTATCTATTAGTGAAAACCGCATGAAAATCCGTTCAGTCGATTCTGAGTTTATCGCGAACAGACAGACAGACAGACAAGTCGGAGGACTTTAATTTATAATATGTAGAGATACAACAAGTGGCTTAAAACTAAGATTGATAACTAAAAAACATCATACATCTATAGGATTTATTTAGCCTGCGAGAGAATGAGACAGACTAATCGGTCCTCTTTATGCGGTGCTTCGTAGCCTATCGGTCTCCTCTTTGTGCGGTGCTTCGTAGCCTCCCCACTTTTTCTACTTTAGTTTACGGAGGATTTCACTTCTACCGCGTGTGAACTGCTAACTATGATTTTTTTAAGTGAAACTTCTTTAGCACCGTTGTAATTTGAAACTCGATGAAATAGATTTATCCTGCGAGATAGACTGATCGTTATCTTTCTTGTGCAGTGCTTCATAGCCTATTGGCTTCCTCTTTGTGCGGTGCTTCGTAGAATAAAATGTAAAATAATTTTTTATTTTTAATTTTTAACTTTAATGAGTAAAACCTCAAATTGTAATATTTAAATAAATGAAGACAATATAAGCAAAACTCAATCGAAAATCTGGAAACAGAAAAATCAGGAAAACATATTGACACCTCTGGGACACGAACCCAGGACCTTTTGCTTTCCGGGCAAACGCGCTAACCACTGCGCCACGGTGTCGATATGAAATTCGGTCATGTTTAACTGTACCATACTTCGACTAAGAACCACCTACACTATCTTCATTTTCTTTAACGCATATATTATTAGCAACTATCTTTATGTATGATTGCAAGATTCAAACCCGAACTAAATGCTCTCTAGATAGTGTCTGGATAAATCTTTATCCATTTTATTTAATATGCGACATCTATCGACTTTTCTGCAAGTCTAGGATGAATATTTTATTTTTAATTTTTAACTTTAATGAGTAAAACCTCAAATTGTAATATTTAAATAAATGAAGACAATATAAGCGAAACTCAATCGAAAATCTGGAAACAGAAAAATCAGAAAAACATATTGACACCTCTGGGACACGAACCCAGGACCTCTTGCTTTCCGGGCAAACGCGCTAACCACTGCGCCACGAAAGATAGTTGCCAATAATATATGCGTTAAAGAAAATGAATGTGGACTACACAATCTATTTTTTTTTAACAACAAAATCATTTTTACCGGCCAAACTATTGCCAAAAGTTTTATAAAATGTATTTGTTTAGATTTAAACCCAGGACTCAAACCAATTATGGAGTTGAGTTACCATCAAAGGTTGGATTGCGATCCAAGAGTTGTCTGATTTGTTCGTTAGATGTCGATAGAATCATTTTATTTTTGTCCCTTTCTCACACAACAAACAAGGTAAATATAGATGTACGAAACCTTTATAAAAAGGCTTGCATCGGTAAAATTAACTTACTTCTTTACGAAAACTTGCACTAAGAATTTAAAATACTACTGAACCCTTGTCCGTTGGGTGGGGAAAGTTATTGTCGTCAGTTTGTAAATATTCAAATCATAACAATAAAAAATCAAGAACTTAAAGTTAAAACCAAAAAGTGCTTCATTTATAAAAAACCAGTCTACCCAAAGAAATTCTCCTGAGTGAAGACCTCCATTTTTTACAGTATTTTTTAGGAAGTTTTATGAAAAGTACATTGGTAGAATTTTTTTTAGTAGAACTCTGAAATTTCAATATTTCTGGGAGCACGCGGGAGAAGCAAGCGGGGGGAGTGGGGACTTGTGTTAATATTCCCTGTTATTCACCTGCAAAAATTCAGCTTTCCCCTGATTTGTTTCAGTTCATTGACTGGGCTAATAGTTCCTTCCTCAAAAATCAACCATGACAATATATTTGCAATGTCCATTATCATAAACTATTTTCTTTCTTCATTTCGTAAACGTTTTGATTTCATTTGATTTTTCTCACAGGAGGCCCTGAAAATAAAATAAGGATCTATGTCATCTTAGGGGATGCTGTGTAGAGGGTCTTTTTAAGGAAGGAATAGAAAATTCTGGGAAAGAAAAAGGTATGAGGGGTGGGTAGGAATCTGAGGGTCAGTCTGTCAAGGAGTGACGGACGTATGAATCCATCACTCCAACTGCGGTGCAAGGCGATGAACCAGGCTCTCGATCCGGCCCGCCATGCAACAAGTGAGCAGACGCATCCGCCGCCAGGACCTGGACAAACCACACCCATGAACCCGGGCACCCTTGCTAAGTCACCGAACGTAGCGAATCACTTGATCTGAACTATGGCAGACTTGTTGGTTATCTAATAAATGGTTTACCGGGGCAGAGGTATATATACCCACCTCCCAAATTCAGCGAATGAATGATAATATATCGTGAGTGAATGAATAGCTTAGCTTGGTGCCCACATTGTTGAGTTGTACTCGATTATCTATGGTATCTACGAGCCTTGATTAATTTTTAATTGAAATTTCTTTCGAAATCATTTGTCCATTTAGCACGAGCGATGTTTTGACTGTTCTGATTGTCCAGGGCAGCTGCACGTGGTCCGACGGCTCCGCTGGCCACCAGGTGGTGCTGGCGGGGGCCCCCCTGCAGGGCCTGGCCGAGGCAGAGCGCCGGGCTCTGAGGCAGGCGGCCCTCGCGCGCCTCCGGCAGCTCAATCTAGGGGTGCCGGTTGATATTCCTGACGGTGAGTCGATGTCTTTTTTTATAATTCCACGAAAACTTAACAAACACTTCAATACCCCTTTGAAAATCAGTAAAAGTTATGAAAAAAAATGGGAAGATAAAATTTAGGTTAATAATGTTTTTGGCATTAGCGATATTGGTTAACGCGCGCTTCCCGGTTAGACTAGACGTCTGGGTTCGAGTCCCAGTTGCGATCATTATCTTTTTCTATTTTTCTGTGTCTCCAACACTGTAGCGCAATACGGCATAACACCCCAAAAATAAGTAACGAAAATTGAAAAATATCCCATAACCTAACCTAACGTAACTTGTCAATTTTAATCACTTTAAGTAACTTTTCAAGATACTTAAAGTGATTGCTGTACGTTGTTGAGTTGAACGGTCACCCTTTTTATCTTTATGCAATATTTTTTAACCTTTTCAGTCAACTTTTATTGAGACAACATTTTTTTTTTTAATTTTGAGTCATTATATTTGTAACCTTTTAGAGTCAATATCTTATAAAACAATGTTTGTGTGAATATATATTTAACCTTTTACGCTAAATATCTTATAAAACATTGTTTGGGTGAATACATTTTTAACCTTTTAGAGTCAATATCGTCTTAAACCATGCTTGGATGAATATATTTTTAGCCTTTTAGAGTCAATATCTTATAAAACCATATTTGGGTGAATAATTTTTAACCTTTTATTGTGTGAAAATCTTTTATGCCTATTTTAAGTAAATATATTTTCATGTTTTTAATGCATAAATATATTTTATTTGTATTAAATCTTTATTTGAATACATACCTATATCCTAATTTGAGTGAAAATAGTTTTAATTGTAGAAATAGGCTTAGTAATAGCAGCATTCTAAGAAAACATAGAGTTAAATATACCAACAAAAAAAACAGATGAGGTTGGGATGAATATGATTCTTTGAGAATGAAGATTCCGCGGAAAAGTTGGATTATTCTGTGATGCTCAAGATGACTTGTTTCACTGAATTTCAACAATTCATTAAATTTTAAAGCTAATTTTTTCAAGTTCTGTTATTATTTATTTACACAAAACTGAAAAATTACCAGAACTTGAAAACTTACTTTGAAATTTTATTAGTTGTTCAAATTCTGTGAAATAACCCATCCTTCGACTCGCTGAATCTAAGCAAGTTATTCGTACAACTCACTCTTACGGTCGTTGTTCCCAATGTTTCGATCGATCAATCTGAGTGTTCCATCAGCTAAGTGATTTGTTTGGTAATGCTTGATTCTCCTGTTGGTCGGAGAGTTGCGTTGGGAAGAGCGAATTTATGTATTTGAGGAGTGTTAAACCAAAATTTCGTCTCAAAAGTTGGTCTGTAGGATTGGGAACAACGGCGTTATATATGTAGTTTTAGAGATTGGTAGTAGGGAGAAAGGAGGTTGGGGAGACCTTCACCCAGCAGTAAATAGAAATTGACTCATGATGATAATAACAATGCAACCTCGTTCGTTGAACTGTCCAGGTAATTTAAGCTAATTACCCACGTCAATCATTTTAAACAACTGTTGCCCGTGTAGAAGAAAAAGTAATTTAAGAGAATCGTAATGGAGACCTTAACTAAAAACATCACATGAGATTCATTAGCTAAATAATTCGAATGTGTTTTGAAATCCTTGTAATATAAGTAGGTAGTGCTTATTTATGGATATTATCTCAAACTACTTGGTTTTATCACTACAACCACTTCTGACTTCAAAAACATAAATACCCTAAGAACTCTTTACTGCTCCTTGGTTCGCCCCCATCTTGAATATGCTTGTATTATATGGTCTCCTTTTTATGCTGTCCATATTCGTCATATTGAATCCGTTCAACATCGGTTCTTAAAGGGAATTGCTTGGAGGCTAGGATTAGAGCGAGGCAATTACTCGTATGCTGAAATTGAACAAACTCTAAACCTTTCTCCTTTACAAGACCGTCGGATAAAATCTGATCTCATTTGTTTCTTCAAAATTATTAACTGTTTAATCGACTCGCCTACATTACTACAACTCATCACATTTAATATACCTTCTCGTAGACTCAGAAATAAAGACCTGCTTTTCCTCAATCAGCACTCGACTAACTATGGTTATAACTCACCACTGTCCAGAATGTGTAGACTGGTCAACTCACGTCAAGACCTTGATTTTTTTGGTATTAGCTTAAATGATTTCTGTCGCTCTTTAAACAAATGAAGATATGTAATATTCACCCTAATTTTTGCAAGGTCTTGACGTGACTTGACACTTATTTTTCTTCTATTTTCACTGTTTGTCTTTGCTTTCATGTACCATCCGAATCCTTACATTGTTCATTTCTATACTTCGTGATACTTTGTTTTAAATTGGACGTAAGTCCGTAAATAAATAAATAAATAAATAAATAAACAAATGAAGATATTTCATATTCCCCCTAATTTTTGCAAGGTCTTGACGTGACTTGACACTTATTTTTTCTTCAATTTTCTCTATTTGTCTTTGCTTTCATGTACCATCCGAATCCTTACATTGTTCATTTCTATACTTCGTGATAATTTGTTTTAAATTGGACGTAATTCCGTAAATAAATAAATAAATAAATCTTAGTGACTGCCTACCTGAAGAAGCCAATAGAGAGAAAGAGAAAGTAGGAATAAATGTTAAAGCAAAAACAATTTCATTTTTTTCTTTTCCAGAGACCGCAGCTGCCGCGACCCACAAACCAAAAAGAAGAGCTTACCTTCTCAAGAGGAAGGCTTTAACAACAGGATTTCTGGCCAAAGATGGGGAGAAGGAAAAGGGTGAGTTCAAATTGTACAATTAATGAATTAATTTCCATCTATTCATTTAGGCAAGGCAAGGAGATTTCCTCCCTCGCTAGTCTTCGCACAACACAATTTGTGTCTTCTGTTCGCGATGTAATGACCATTAAAAGACTTATTAGTGGTACGACCACATTTTTATCATAGAGAATAATGTAAGGTTAGGATCTGAGTTTAGAGAATGGAATGAGAAGCTTGATAAAAGATATCACTGTGGCAAATATTTGAGTTTTCTAGATCAAAAGCTGATATTAAAGTCTTATTAGTGGTACGACCACATTTTTATCATAGAGAATAATGTAAGGTTAGGATCTGAGTTTAGAGAATGACATTTAATGGAATGAGAAGCTTGATAAAAGATATCACTGTGGCAAATATTTGAGTTTTCTAGATCAAAAGCTGATATTTTACGATCGAAAGCTTTTTTGAAAATCATAATATTTTATTCATAAAGTCTGCCGACTTAAAACACCAGCTCTTTATTCAAGTGAAAACTTCTTTAGCACCGTTCTGATTTGAAACTCGATGAAACAAAAAATCAGGACACCAAAAAGTGACAAACACATACATCTACAGGATTTAGCCTCCAAGGAATAAGATAGTATAATCGATCTCCTTTCTGTGCGATGCTTCGTAGCCTATCGATCTCCTTTTTGTACTTCCTAGACTCCCCGCTCTCGACTACTTTAGTTTTCAGGATTTTGCCTGAAAACTTGAATTTGAAACTCGATGAAACGATAAAGCTACACTAAAAATATACAAACACATAGATATGTAGGATTTATCCTATGAGAGAATGCGTTAGAATAATCGGTCTTGTCTTTGTGCAGTGCTTCATAGCCGCCCCACTCTCGACTACTTGTGTATGTGTTTTCTGAAGGTTTCTTTTCTACCGCGTGTGAACTGCACACATGTTATTTTTTCATACCAGACGTATTTTTAATGTTCTGAAGGTTGATTTTCCCTATATTTCAATACGTTGTGCAAACATGGACACTTCGAGCCAGCGATTCTCCTATCGTCCTTTTGGTATTGTATCATGTTAATTCTTGTATCACTTATTTCGTCATGTCCAATTTGTTCGCTATCCCAAGTTCAGTATCTAGAATTATATTCCTAAATTCTGCGAATAGGTGAACTTTGATGTAACACCGATTGAAACCGAAAAAATGTGGGAATTTTTGGCACGTCAGGTTTTTGGCGATTAAAAAAAATCTGTTATCTTAAAAATGAATAATGGAACATACCTTCTTTTACGAGATTTTAAATACATGATGAGGTTTTAAAAGCAAAGCAAATTCTTGTCAGAATTCGCTATAATTCGGATTCCGAGAAGTAGTTGGCACTACTGACTTATTTTGCTTCACGTGGGTCCAAAGTGTTTTAGTAAATAATTTTGAATTGGGTTAATCACTGTTCCCCGCGAATGTGGAATTCAACTATTGAGACGAGGAGATTCGATAATATTTCTTTAAGCTTTATAGTAAGTAATTTAAGCGATTTTCTGGGACAAGCTGTTTCAATGCCAGAGATTATTATTGCTCTAGCGTAATTTTTAATTTAATCTTTGATTTTTTAGTTTGTGGTTAGGTTTTGGCGTTATTCTCGTATATTCGTCGCGGATCTGGATTACGAAATATTGATACAAGAAGATTTATTTAAAATTTACAGTGTTATTTAAGTGATTTTTTGGGGCAAGTAGTTTCAATGCTTGATTTGATTATTAGTAACGAAGCAACTAATGCAAAATTTTGGGAAGCGGGTATGGGTACCGCCGCCCCGGGAACCATTTATTGGATAACCAACACCTCTATCATGGGTCACCCCAAGTGGTTCGCTACGTCTGGTGACGTGCCCGGGTTCATGGGGTGAGGTTTGTCCAAGTCTTGGCGGCCGATGCGTCTGCCCACCTGCTGCGTGGCGGGCCGGATTGAGAGAGACTGGTTGAGAAGGTTTTTTGACCTCTCCAGACAGGATTCCTCGACCCATCATCTTGCAACGCAGTTGGAGAGATTAATTCATACGTCTGTCACTCCTGCACACATTGACCCCCAGATTCCTCGTGCCCACCACTCATACCTATTTCCGTCCCAAAACTTCTTTTCCTAAAAAAAACTCTCCGCAGAGGATCCCTTAAGATGCTTTAATTAAAGACTGCGATTAGAATACATCTTGACCTTTGACATAATGAACAATTTTTTGTCAAGTCCTTAAAACATAAAAGCATCAAACGGAAATGATGAGAAAATAGTATGTAACTCGTACAACTTCGTAACCTGGAAAAGTTTGCTGACCACTTAAGGATCTGCAACCGGACTCGAAAAGAAGAAGATGGAGAGATACGAAATTACGAATGTTAGAGGAGAGCGCTAACATTTACAGCGACAAAATCGATGCGAAAATTGCGAAAATGTTTAATAAAACACGACTCGTTTAAAATAGAGAAAAAATCTCGCTAGCATTATCTTAAACAGCATTTAAAGAAACACTGTGAATTTTTTCATACATAAAACTTGTAAAATAACTGAAACAAACGTGTTTATAATAATTTTTGGAGCATACTTTGCGATTTTTTTCTATCGAGGGAATTTTATATAATTTGCGTTTCGGCGCGGGCAAAGTCTAGATATTATCTTCAAGAATAACATATATTTTTTTAAGAGCTTTAAAACATACCGTGTTTAAGGGAAATATGTAATAAATCGGTAGAAATCCGGGTTGCGGGCCCTTAACGACGAGGGCTGCTATTTGGCATTACCACAGCAACCGTTTTGCGTCTGGACGTCTTTGGGTTTACTCATTATTCCAAATTGGTACCCTTAAGAAAATTAATGAATTTTTGGGCAAGGTTACTATGAACCATCCTATACCGGAGGATCTTATAATGGTGAAACTACTCTACCTACATATTAATCATTTACTTCGAATTTATTTATGAATATGACAATCATGATGTTGCTACAACATATCTTTAGCACTTCATAATCTTAAGTTAGAAGCGATTGTTCTTGCACAATTTTCAAATCTTTCTACCAATTTGTTGTCTTTGGTCTAGGCATTATTTTCCCGTATTTCTTGCGAATTTAATTTCGAAATATTACTCATTCAGTACGATTTTTTTAAGCCTTATATTATTTATTTAAATGATTGTTATTTTCTGGATCATGTAGTTTCAATGTCAGAGATAATTGAAATGTCGGACTGTTTATCTCTTTTTTTCTTATTGAAATCGATATTATGTATATTGAGACGGGAATATTCGTAGGAATTTCTTAAAGCTTTTTAGTTTATTGAGATTGTTATTTTCTCGGCCATTTGGTTTCAATGCCAGAGATAAAACGTTGTAGCGCCACTTGCTATTATATCTTCTTTAGTAACCGTTATCATTACAGTAATTGGTTAGTTCAAAATTAATAAAATACTTAGTTTTAACCACTTCATTGTTTAAAAAACCATCAGGGTTTACTTATAACTAACTGCAACAATAGACTTAACCCTTTTAATCACAGAAGACCATGTTGTCCCTGCTCACATAGGTCTTATAAAAATCGTTATGTCTCCCTTACTATCATGATCTAAACCATAGGATCTCAACGTGGGCGATAACGCCCCCTTGGGGGCGTTTCAGACCTTCAGGGGGCGGTAGAAGTCGAAGAGAAAATAGGGGGGGGCGTTTCAGACTTTCAGGGGGGTGATAGGAGACCCAGAATACCCATCTCAAACCATCCCATTAGGGGTCATCCTGTGATAAGGGGTATGTACACATACACATAACGACTGCGACAAATGCCACAAAAATATTTTTTTTCCTATCCCATTACGCCCCTACCGTCATGGTATCCCGGTTACTCAACCCGGTTAATCCCATCTCATCCCATTACGTCCCCCATAACGGGGGGGGCGTAATGGTATGAGATGGGACAGGATGGGATGGATGAGATGGGTTTCTCTGGGTCTCCCCCACCGCCCCCTGCAACGCCTACCCACAAAAGGGGTCCGTGGGCCAAAAGAGTTTGGGAACCACTGGCACTGGTCTAAATGGTTACCATTAACATTACAACGTATCCATTATTAAAATCTAAAGTATGATTCGTCTCCGATAAATGACCAGCGAACTCCGAGAAACTATTACTGTTTTAAACACCTCATAAGCTCCCACTCCGCCCATTCATTGACATCTTTGGTTTTAAGTAAACCCTGATGAAGTAAGCATTGCTTATGAAATATGTTGCTTTTTTAAACAATAAATGTGGTTAAAGTTAAAGTAGAGAGGAGAGATGAAGCTTTCTTCCCTTATGGGGCCATCAGGGAACCAAGGGGACCTTCAGGGAACCAAGGAGGAGTGAAGATGAGAAATGAGACCTGGGAAGACACATTGTGAAACCAGAAGATATAGCTTCATTTCCAATGACAATCCTATTGTACTTTATAAAAGGGGCTGGGTTACTGTCAAAAGAATGGGGTAAAATAGGAAATAGCACAATGGACTTATGGCCTAAGTGCTCACGGGAACTAAGTATTTTGTAAGTAAGTTATAATAAGTAAGCCGTCTCAGCTTTAAAAAAAATGGTCTTACGTTAATTATTTGAATACCAGTAATGATATTATGTTAGCATCTATTCAAACCTTATCAATTGTGTTCAAATAATTCATCATTTATCGGATTTGGTTGTTGAGCTAAATGAAATAATGAATTTATTTGAAAATTCTCGCGTCACCGGTGGTCCAATTAAATCATAAAATAATTTTTAGCCGTTGATCTGGGAAGGAGGTATTGATGAATCCGGGGGTGGGTTAACGCTTTTACCGCAAGGGGCATCAACCGGCTATAAATGTGTTTGAAACTTCGACATTTTATTATTATTCTCGGAAATTAATGGCATTTCTAAGAATGCTACATGAAATCCGTATTCGATTTCTAACGTTTGATTTTGTCTTGCACTTGGCTCTCTATAATAACGAACTAATTCTTGTAAAAGTGTTATGATTTCTAAGATTCAATCAAACGATTCCGCGACTGTTCATCCTGCGACAAAATATCCCCGACAAAATATCCTCCGACAAAATATCCTCCGACAAAATATTTTCCGACAAAATATCCTACGACTAAATATCCTCCGACAAAATATCCTTCGCCAAAATATCCTCCGACAAAATATCCTAGACAAAATATCCTACGACAAAAAATCCTACGACAAAATATCCTACGACAAAATATCCTTGACAAAATATCCTACGACAAAAAAATTCTACGACAAAATATCTTACGACAAAATATCCTCTGACAAAATATCCTATGACAAAATATCCTACGACAAAATATCTTCCGACAAAATATCCTTGACAAAATATCCTACGACCAAATATCCTTGACAAAATATCCTCCGACGAAATATCCTTGACAAAATATCCTCCGACAATATATCATTAACAAAATATCCTACGACAAAATATCCTACAACAAAATATCCTACGACAAAATATCCTACGACAAAATATCCTACGACAAAATATCCTCCTACAAAATATCCTTGACAAAACATCCTCCGACAACATATCCTCCGACAAAAAATCCTACGACAAAATATCCTTCTACAAAATATCCTCCGACAAAAGATCCTACGAAAAAAAAACCTCCGACAAAATATCCTACGACAAAATATCCTCCGACAAAAAATCCTATGACAAAATAACCTCCGACAAAATATCCTACGACAAAATATCCTCCGACAAAATATCCTACGACAAAACATCCCCCAACAAAATATCTACTAAAACCTAACCTAACCTAACCTTATTTTACTATTTTTGTATAATAATTTAATAACCTAACCTAATCTAACAAAAAAATGTGAAGAAAAATAATACAGACATCCTGTAAAGACAATAAATTATTGTTCAAAAATTGTAAAATAATGTTAGGTAAGGTTAGGTTAAGTTAGGTTTTAGTGGTTATTTTGTTGGAGGATATTTTGTCGCGGGATGAAAACGCGCATTACCCTTCGAACCTAACCTAACCTAACATTTTTGTTTTGTTAAAATTTATTACTCATTTTAGTTTTGACACAAAAAACATCAAAACATTTCGTTGTTGAAGTAAACGTTTTGCATTCCATCTTACAATTGATTAGTCAGATATCTCCAAAAACTAAGTTTAGAGCCAATGAGGAAAGCAATATTTGAATGCCAACCGTAAATCAAATATTATGCACACTTGACTATGTTTGACATATTAAATATGCCATAAAATGACAACGGGAGGCGTAACGGTCCGGTACAATAACATAATATATTTGAAATATCCGACTTATCCAGAAAACAATAACATTTTGTTTAAATCACTACAAGTTTTTCTGCATTAAATTTGGTAGTATTTATGAGTAATCTAAGTATTGTACCAGATAGAGGGTACGCTTTTACATATAAATGCATACTCAACTCAAATTTCGATTTTTCGGATATGTCTGACTAATCAACTGGGCGATGGAATTTTAAAAAACTCTCCTTGTATTTTTCATTGTTTTCCATCGATCGATTCATGATTCTCTAGTGCGATCTCAAAATGGAGTTGGCACAATATGCCTGTTGTGTTTCTATTTGTTTTTCCTGCAAGAATTCTAGTAAAGTCTATTCCCGTATCGTGATTCTAGCTACTGGCCACACTAACTGTCCTGCCATTGGCTGCCACATTAACTGCATCTCCACTCTCCACTGCAGTTTCCTTAGTCACTTAAATGCATTACGAGTTTTTTCGGCCTTTGAGAAGCCCGTAAAAACTGTTTAACTTTTTATTTATCTCTTTACGCAAGGTAACACTCTTTTATTTATCTTTTATACAAGGTAACATACAATACTGTTTTATTTATCTCTTTACGCAAGGTAACATCATTACACTTTTTATTTATCACTTTACGCAAGGTAACATCCATATACTATTATTTGTCTCTTTATGCAAGGTAACATGAATACACCTTTTATTTATCTCTTTATGCACGGTAACATTGATACACTGTTATTTGTCTCCTTAGGCAAGGTAACATCAATACATTTTTATTTATCTCTTTACGCAAGGTGACATCTATACACTTTTATTTATCTCTTCGTGCAAGATAACGTCAATACACTTCTATTTATCTATTTATGCAAGGTAACATCTATACACTTTTATTTACCTCTTTATGCAAGGTAACATTTATACACTTTTATTTATCTCTTTACGCAAGGTAACATCAAGACACCTTTATTTATCTCTTTATGCAAGGTAGCATACAAAATTCTTTTATTTATCTCTTTATGCAAGGTAACATATAATACTCTTTTATTTATCTCTTTAAGCAAGGTAACGTCAAAACACTTTTATTTATCTCTATACCAAACCTAACATAACCTAACTCAACCAAACCTAACAGAACCTAACCTAATCTAACCCAACCTAACCTAATATTACCTAACCTAATCTAATCCAACTTAACCTAACATAAAACAACGGCCACCGTGGTCGAGGGACAAAGCTCTCGACTGGTAATCCGGAGGACGCGTGCTCAAATCAATTAAAATTAAAATTGATGGTGAAATTATTGAAAATGTTACTGAAATGAAATACTTAGGAGTTATATTAGATTCCAATAGACATGCTGAATACACCCAAAAGAAAATTGCCAAAAAGATATCTTTTTTTGGAAGAATTCGGCCAAAAATTTCTAGAAAAACTGCAATCACCATATACAATTCAATTATTGCTCCACATTTCAACTACTGCTCAAGTATACTTTTCCTATGTAACGAAAGAGAACAAAATAAGTTAACAGGGCAATGAGAATAATTCTTCGACGAAACAGATTTTCAAAAATAATTAAAATGTTAAAGGAACTAAATTGGTTGACCGTGAAACAGATGCTGACCTTGAGCACGATGGTATTTATCCACAAAATATTGAACAACACGTTACCAAAATACTTCTCAAATAAAATTGTATACAATAAAGACATTCACAGATATAACACAAGGACGTGCAAGGAAATTAGGCTACAAAAAAAGGACAAAGCGAATACGCAGAACAGTCTACTGTACAAGGGAATGAAGTTGTATAACTCACTACCAGAAACTTTAAAGTCCACACCAATTGGAAAATTCAAGATGTATTGTAGGAGCTACATAAAACTTGAAAATATATAGTGAATATGAAATATTAATAAAAGTACAAATTACTAAAATAAAAATTCTTATTATTATTATTAAATAAATCTTATTTTATTAATTTGTGTTTTTTTCAAAACTTTATTCATACAAAATAATATTAAATTCATATAAAATAAAATAATAATAGTGGAAGATCTGAGTAGCAAAATACTTTCCCACCTTCCTCTACCCCACATCTTTCCCATCTCCACTACCTTCAGCCTAACAACAAACACCAATAATTGGGGATGCTCTTGTGAGGTATGCTTATAAAAAAAAAATTAAAAACCTAACCTAACCCAACCTTACCTATTCCAGCCTAACCAACTTAACCTGACTTAACCCCAACAAATAAGAAAATCCTTTAATAGTTTTTATTCACTTTTTTAAAGTTTTCTTTATTTATTGCATATTATGGTTACATTGCTAGGCTGATGCCCGTGGTATGGTGGTCGATTAATACCACACAGCAAGCCATAAGGAAAATAATTTTCTTTGGAGCCGATGTTATCTTTGACGATGCGGAGGGTCTTTTTAAGTAAAGGAAGGAGGGAAAGTCTGGGAAGGAAAAGGGTATGGGGGGGGGGTAGGTAGTAATTTATTGGTCAGGATTGACATAACAATCCACCCGTCCCTCCCACTATGGTAAAATATCCGGCACAGGAGTCCGGCTGAAAAAGTCAAAGGGTCTCCCTTAACCGGCCTCTCCCAATCCGGCCCGCCACCCAGTCAAGATCAGGACAAACCCCATGAACTTGGGCACCATTGCTACGTCACCAAAACGTAGCGAACTACTTGTGGTGACCTGTGGCAGAGGTGTTGATTATCCAATAAACGTTACCGTAGTGACCGGTAAAATATATGTAATATACCAGGCAATAAGAAGTGCTGGCTTAAAAAACTAGTATGCAATGCACACGCGGTAGAAGTGAAACTTTCAGAAAACTAAAGTAGACAAGAGTGGAAAGACTACGAAGCACCGCACAAAGAGGAGAGCGGTTATACTACCTCATTATCTCGCAGGATAAATCCTAAAGATGTGTGTGTTTGTCTCTTTTTAGTGTCGCTATTTTACGTTTCATCGAGTTTAAAATCACAACGGTGCTAAAGAAGTTTTCACTTCAAAGAAATTAGTTATAATTCACAAGATACTAAATATTACTTATCTATTTATTTATTAAACATAAACGGTATAAATATACCGTACACTGATTAAATTAAGTAGTGAGACCAGAGAAACAATTACATACAAAAATCTATATTACACTAAAATTAATGTTGATTTTAAAAAATTGATAGGATAGCCCTTTTGTACTTACCTTCTGTGCAGTTAAATAGATCTGCCACATCTGCATATCTTTTAATATCTTCATGTAACCTAGGTACAAGCAAGTGTTTCGTATACTCAGTCATGTTATTGTTACATTTAAACAGGATTTTAGGTTAGTAAAATCAGGACTGTCCATTCTACCATTTATTATTTGGACCATAAATATTAAGTCGTATATAATTCTTCGATCTGAGAGTCTTAATAAATTTAATTCTTTCATCAAGTAGATAGTTTATGTTTTCAATGGGAATACCGAGTTTAAAATTAATGTGTCTTAGGAATTTGTGTTGAATTTTTTCGTTTGAATCTGAATATATTTTAAAATGGGGGGACCAGATTGAGGAGTTATATTCGACTTGACTACGTACTAATTATACAAAAATTTTAAAGTTGAAATATTTCTAAAACCTCTGAAATATTACGAACTAAAAATTATAATAATAACTTTGTATAACGTCCTTGTGGTTTTTAATTACCAAACAACGCTGTACGTTATTTTAGAATATGTATTGTTAATGTCCAGAGGTTTCTTTTCGCTCCCATGTCAGTTCTTCAATAAAATTTATAACTGTTTGTATAAATCAGTCTACTGGATATCCAAAGTATTTACAAAGATAGATAGCCAAGATATTTGAATACGCAAAGACTTGTAGCCTGGCGATTGTCTTTCGTTGAAATGACTATGAGAATTTTCTAATGAAAATAAATAGTCTTTCTCTTATGAGCGTCAGAAGTAATTCACACGAATTTTCACTTCGTGAACGTTTGGAACACAATGAAAGAATTTTATTTTGCTTAGTAAGTCTTTACAGACATTATTTGATTTTTTTATCATATAAAGTCCCAGGTTTCTTGCTACATTAAAAATACGTTCGTTTTTGTTTGTCTTTTGCCATATATATATATATATATATTTTTTTTTACATGAGCTCCAAACAAGAGGCCCTGAGGAAAATAATTTCCCTCAGGGCCTATGTCATCTTTGGGGATGCTCTGTGGGGGTTTTTTGGGGAAAGGAAGGAGAGAAGAGTTCTGGGAAGGAAAAAGGGTTTAAGGGGTGGGTAGGAATCTGGGGTTCAGTGTGTCCTGGTCATCCTCCTCCAATACCTAGACAAACCTCACCCCATGAACCCGGGCACCCCTGCTAAATCACCAAACGTAGCGAACCACTTGGGGTGACCTATGGCTGAGGTGTTGGTTATCCAATAAAGGTTCCCGGGGCGGCGGTACCCAATCCCGCCTCCCAAATTGATCGCATATAAGCAAAATCACATGTTGTAAATTAGAAGGTGTTACTTTTTTATGTCAATATCTCACAAGAGTCTCAGCTGCTCCCGTCTGGAGCCAGTGAGACTGTGGCTCCCCAATTGGCGTATGTCGTTAGGCTGAAGGTAGTAGGGAGGGGAAAGAGATGGGGAAGAGGAAGGTGGGGAAAAGTACCTGGCTATTCAGATCTGGTCAATTAATTGTGAAAATAGCAGTTAAAATCCCGCTCCGCTAGGTCCTGCGAGCGGCTTTTGGTTCGGCTTCGCCCAGTTAGTTGGTGACCATTTTATAAATCCGAGGAACTGGTTCCAAAAATAGCCCGTTCCTCGGATCCCCTGTCATTCAGTGATAGCTAGTCACCGGGACAAAGTAACCGGAATAGGCAATGACGTCGTATTTAATATATAGCCACTTGGTATTATTATTCATAACTAAGTATTACCGTCAATCTTTCCATATCGCCGGGTTCTGAAATTCAACCACGCAGACGCTAACGTATTAATACTGTTCAGTACCCGAATTAATCTAATCAAATTTATTTTCCCACGCCGGTATTCGGTCCCGCAACCTTCGCATTGTGAGTCAAGAGTCCTTCCCCCTAGATTACGCCGTTTACTGTACTTACATTCATTTCATAACACGTATTTGGCTTAATTTGTTTGTGGGGTGAATGGATCATTGAATATCCCAATTTTTAAAACGTCATTGCCAAACTTGAAGCAGACACAATATAAACAAAAACAAGGAAAACTTTTCCCGAGTATTACGTATTCCCCACGTGATGGCAATTCTGGTTAAATCCCTACCAAAAATAGAGCTAACTGACAGGCATAATTAAAAATAAATTGCTGTTCTATATACAGACCAAGAGCTCGGACTTCTAAATTTAATCGCAAGCTTTTGCTTTTGTAAGACGAGACGCCTGATTCTTGCAGATGACGTTATTTGACACATGATTCGTTGTTTTCGTACGTTTTCTTCATCAGGGGTGCCAGATTTCTAAGCTGGTCGGCAAAATTATATTATGGAGGTCGAATCGTTTGAACCTCGCATCACCTTCGTGCGCCGCAGGAAGTTTTTCATTCATTGCCTGTTTACTGTTTAGTCAATGACTTTATCGCGTGCTGCGCCATATTGGTAAACAAGTGATAGTTTTGCTATTAAAAAGTTGAAGCGTGGGGCTTCTCTATATTCTAACATAATCAGTGTAGCTTTTTTTTACTTTTTGAAATATTGGCATACAGATCACCGGACCAAAAAGGACCCTTTCTCTTTCATTATGATTTTATAATAATGGTTGTTGAAAAATTTGTTTATTTGGTTGTTTGTGAAAAATTATTTGCATGGAGACATGGTTGCTATATGGGGAGGTTAGTCTTTACGGAGGAATTGTTTAGGTTTTTATTTGTGGTACGTATTCGTCGTACCGTGTGGGGCAGTTTATTGGCGCGTTTTCATGATTGGGAATTCCCGCATAAAGTTTCCGCGAGATTTAAGATGTGTTTTTTTTTTAATAAGGGGTTTTCAGAATCTTTGTGGAGTTGGGATACCCTTATCCTTTTGGGGGCGCCCAGGGCTATGCGTATGACTTTATTTTGGAATGTTTGAAGTTTTTTGAAAAGAGACTCTGAAGCGTGGGCCAAGATGGGGCTTGCATAATAAATTAGTTTTAGCCTTATCGTTGAATTATAAATTTTTATTTTATTTTTATTTATTTCTTTTGCATAACATGGGGTAAAGGGATGCAAAGATTTTATTTGCTGAGGCTAGAGTTTAATTTGTGCTTTTTCGGTGTAGCTCTATACTATTTATTCCTTTACGTCAGATTTAACGGCAATTTCAAACTACTTATATACTAATCAAATACTTCTCTGGGTATTGCATTCATTTCGATAGATAAAGAAATATATAATTTCTTATCCTTGTTTGTTTTCTTGTATATTGTGACAAATGTAGCTCTTCAAATTCTGGTAGGAATACTATTCATGTATGTTTACAGAATATTTATGCCTGTTATAAGGTGTCGTGTTTTACACACATAGACAACTAATGCTTTTGGAAACTAATCAAAACGCGATGATGGACCCAGAAAAGTCACCACACCATCCAAAGAAACAAGAGATCATTTCATAAGAATCAATAGAATAAATTGTTCGCGTTTGAGAACAACTCGTAAAGGTCTCATAGAAATCGTTGTATCTTACTTACATCAAGGCGAAAACTATGATCTAAAATCTAAACGGTGTCAGAAAGAGAACTAACTAACACTACGCTTTCGGTACGGTAAACGTAAACCTTTATGATACCGCAATTTTCCGATCGCATTTGGAAAAAAATAATAAACCTAACGAATATCTTTACTAATAATTTTTAAATGAAACGTCTAATAACATAGGAGTGTTTTTTTCCGTTTTCAGTAATTAGTTCGAAAAACGTAAGGTGAGACATTTTTTTTTTCTATTTTGCATATTTTATGTGACAACAATAATAATAATCTGTATATTTATACTTAGGGTAATAATATTATGTCTACTTATGACGGCTTAGGGGTAAGGATCTCGACTGGCAATCCGGAGGTCGCGGGTTCAAATCCCGGCGTTCGAAAGTAAATTATATTTATTTTGTATTTTTAACTTTATGAGTAAAACCTCAAATTGTAATATTTAAATAAATGAAGACAATATAAGCGAAACTCAATCGAAAATCTGGAAACAGAAAAATCAGAAAAACATATTGACACCTCTGGGACTCGAACCCAGGACCTCTTGCTTTCCGGGCAAACGCGCTAACCACTGCGCCACGGTGTCGATATGAAATTCGGTCATGTTTAACTGTACCATACTTCGACTAAGAACCACTTACATTATCTTCATTTTCTTTAACGCATATATTATTGGCAACTATCTTTATGTATGATTGCAAGATTCAAACCCGAACTAAATGCTCTCTAGATAGTGTCTGGATAAATCTTTATCCATTTTATTTAATATGCGACATCTATTGACATTTCTGCAAGTCTAGGATGAATATTTATTTTGTATTTTTAACTTTATGAGTAAAACCTCAAATTGTAATATTTAAATAAATGAAGACAATATAAGCGAAACTCAATCGAAAATCTGGAAACAGAAAAATCAGAAAAACATATTGACACCTCTGGGACTCGAACCCAGGACCTCTTGCTTTCCGGGCAAACGCGCTAACCAAGAAAGCAAGAGGTCCTGGGTTCGAGTCCCAGAGGTGTCAATATGTTTTTCTGATTTTTCTGTTTCCAGATTTTCGATTGAGTTTCGCTTATATTGTCTTCATTTATTTAAATTTTAAATTATATTTGATTAATTTGTGTTATTTTACAATTTATTCATTTAAAAAATACATATTATTTTATTTTTAACTTTAAGAGTAAAAATAATACATAATTAAATAATACATAGTAATTTGTACCACATTCCAGAGCTGTAGTAAGACCCACCATTCAGAAATGAAACATTGCTTGAAATGGCTAAAGCTGTGTTTGGCAACCAGACCCGAATAAGATGTACTTTCCCCATCTTCCTCTTCATCATCTCCTTCCCCTCCCCACTACCTTCAGACTCACGACATACCCCAATTGGGGATGCCATACTGATTCCAGAAAACACATGTGACTTATAAAATTGTAATTGAAAATCCTGTTGACAGACAGCTTAATTGCAGTTTAACAGTATAGTACTTTTGAAGAACAATAAATAAAAATTAAATAAAATCATAATTTGTAGTGCTGGCCCATTGGTTGCAGCCTTGATAGCGTGCGCCCAATGCGGCCCTGGGCACAAGAGATCATCTCTTATGAATCTTTCGACCACTGCTCGCGAATAGCGACTAATAACAATGACTTGGGCAAAGATTTTATCTTTCTGGTTATGGCACCAGAAGGGCTAGACGAGACGAGGTGTGTTATATATCTGTCACCCCTGCCACATGTCCGTTGGTTTGAGACAAACAAGTAGCCAACACGACTCCTGTTCACAGAATAGCTGTCCAAAATAGTATTTGGCAAATCGAACCCACCGCCAAAATAATTATAATCTGTGAATTAATTGCACACATTATACCACTCGTGATATACCCGACAATGGCATCACAAGACCACTAATGATTGCATTATGTTTAGACTATTAATACCTGTGACGATTCCTTTTCATATTGAATATTATATCGTTATCTATATTTAAATCGTGCTCCACGTATTAATTACGTGATGGAAACTTTGTCAATTATTAAAAATATTAATTTCGGTTCTCTGTTTTTTTTTTTTTATATATGAATACCTCACAAAAGTCCCAACTGCTCCTGTTTTACTCGGCAGTTTTTACTGGGTGGGACTGTGCTTCCTTGTGTCGCCGATATTGTTAACCAATACTATTACACACCTTCAAAAAATCTAAACTAACTAAATGCACGAATTATTTCCGTACTCAAACCATATTGTTAACCAACACTACTGCACACGTTAAAAAAATCGACTAAATTCCGTATTCAAACTAGGACCATTAGACCGTAGTCCGCCGACAGACATGTGGCCGTCATAGCATATATCCAGTGGCGTATCGTCGCCAAAATATTGTACACATGCACAAGGAGTTCCCCCCCCCCCCCCCCCCCCCCCCAAGGATGGGACTAAATTTATATTGAAATTGCCACCCATGCTAGCTACGCCACTGCATATGTCTTCTGTATATCTTTGGGCAGGGCATCCCGATTGGGGTATATTGTGAGGTTGAAGATAGTGGAGAGGGGAAGGAGATGGGGGAGGAGGTAGCTGGGGAAGTACCTGGCTACTCAGATCTGGACACCAAACACGGCAAATGCCATTTCAAGCGACGTTTCAATTCAGAAAGCTGCTCTTACACCAGGGCAATACTGAGAGTATCTTCCACTTGGAACGTGACGCAAATGTACTTATATTATTTTAAATGAATTAATTATGAAATAACATAAATCATTGAAACAAAATCTATTTGCCCACGCCGGAATTCGATCCCGCAACCTTCGGATTGCGAGTCAAGAACTTTACCCGTCGACCACACTGACGGTCAAAATCCGTCTATGATGTGAAATGAACCCAAATTTGCTTTGATATTTTCATTTTCAAAATTAATTATGATGATTTTGTGAATTCAGAGGAACGATCAAATAGATCATTTATTTAATAATTCTGTATTTGAAAATTTATATTTCATATGTTTAATTTTTGACAGATGATGTTTCAAGTTTACTAAAGGGTACATTCGAAAAATTTATTTCTGAAGTCTCTCCAATATGTCAACAAAAAAACTTTACTCTTGTGCCATATTGGTTTAAGTTTATTCTTTCTTCGCGAGTGTCAAAAAAGTCATTAGTTTCCTAATTTTATTTATTTTAAAATTAAATCAGTTTCGCATTCAGCAGACAAAAGCAGGACTTTACTGCTAGGCCCTGCGGGCGGCTTTTGGTTCGGCTTCTCCAAGTTAGTGTTGTTCACCGTTTTATAGATTCAATAAGAAATGATTCCAAAACAGCCCGTTTCGCGGATCCACTGTAGCTAGTCACCGGTACAAAGTAACCGAGACACATAGCAATGACGTCACATGCAGGGTTGCCGAGGCTTGTATTCTAAAATACCCACAAAAAATATTCAAAATCCCTAAAGCGGGGAGAACGAAATAACAAATTCCCCAAAAGTTTTTTTATAATTCTGCCTCCAAAATAGAACTAAATTCTATTGTTTTTATTGATTTATTTTATTTGGTCAGGATTAAAACATATTACATACATAATATAAGATTTAAAAGTATGTGACAACCAAATAACCAATGTTCATGTGGTGCAAAAACAATGACATATGTGAAAAATATATTCATTACGGTGTACCAATAAATTGTAAAGTTAGTAGAAAATATCTCATCGTTAACTGTAAACGTGATGTATGTATAAGGCTGGGGTTAGACTCGTAATTAAATTTTACGTATTACATAAGATTTTGACAGGTCACTCACAGGAGCGTTTACATAGGCATCCGACTTGTGGTAATTAATGATCATGGAAGTTGTTCGGAAGTTCGACCTGTGTAAATGCCCATGCGACCGTTTACATCTGTAAATTTATTTGCGGTAGTCAAATTTAAGCGATTTTGTCAATAAAGACGAAAAGGCCCCAATAAGGCGTTGAAATAGATTTTGGCTTTAATTAAACAATTCTCCACGCGCTTTTATGCCGTCAAAGGTGGTTAAAGGCGGCAATTGATTTCGTTTTATCCGAATGACAGCTACTCGTACCTGACATCTGCTGACAGCAACCGACTTCGAATTCAAAATTTCAAGAACGTAAATGTTAAAAACAAAAACATTAAGATTGGAAAGGATTGGACCGATAATTGAATAGAAGGATGATCATTTTCCAGAAAACTTAAATATGTGGAAATAAATACTAGTTTTGTAGGAAAAAAATCCTATGAAAACAATTGTCTTTTAATTTTTGACATTTCGCAACGGTGCGCGGCGCATTTCGGAACTATTTCTTGCGGTAAGTCTCTTAGCTTATCAAACTGATTTTATAAGCTGTAAGAAGGCTGGAAATTTGCGCGGGCGCGATTAGACCTGTGAAAAAACTTCCAAAATAATAAGTTCTGTAACGTTCTATAAATTACTGACTTTTGGTGTCGTTTACATTGGTAATTTGGCCATAAATCGCTTACAAGAGCGATTTACAGGAAAAAAACTAACGTGTCTAATACCAGCCTTAGATAAGTATTGTAAATAAATCAAAAGAAATGTGCTAAAAAAACTGTATATCGCAAATAACTTGTTTATTTGAATAATTTGCCAGAATGCAATACGATCACCACTTACCGAAGAACAAACTGGTAAATGGAAAATTTTGTTACGCATAAATATTTTTGCGACCGAAACCTAAAACAAAATTTCAGAAACAGAAAGCTTCGTTGTCACATATTTAAATTTGGGGGTCAGAAAATAAGACCTGTTTACTCTGATATAGAGCCTGTTTTAAACTGTTTTTTCTCTATGAATTTTTTATTTATGTTTGTTACCTCAGAACTTTCGACTGGGCGAACCGATATTGATGATTCTTTTTTTTATTTGAAAGCTGGTGCTTCCCGTGTGGTCCCATTTTAATTTGGTCCAGTTCTGATAATAGCATCTATGAGAAAATCTTATAAGTATTAAATTTGCGTCAAGTTTGTGCGCGACAAATGGACGAATAACTCAATATCATGCCAACCGAATTCGATGATTCTTTTTTTATTGAAAAGGATATACTTCAAGGGTAGTTTGATGAGAGTTTGGTAAGGTTCTGACTATGGGATCCATGACAAAGTAACGGAACTCTCCAATTCTTTTTTTTTTCTCTATGAAAACAGTTTCAATAAGTTTTAAGAATGAATCAATGAAAAATTTGCATAAAGCAATTTTTTTTAAACATTTATAATGCACAGGAAAAATGCTAGCCGCGTGGAGACCAAAAATACGAACAGCTTACCTAGGCTCCATGCGAACCGATTTTCTGAAATTTTGGACCAATACAAAATTAAGATGGTCTGAATACGATTCATTAAAAAAACTCGAAGATTGGCCGTTTGTGGAAAAATCATCTAATTTATGCTCAAAATATGACCTTGATAAATCTACTCTTCTGTTTGGTGGATAGTAGAGTCACGTGGGGTCACCGTACGCAGAGTGTAAGTGTTCGCAACGATGTTTCCGAGGTGGTCGTGCCTGTTTCGCGCCCGCACGCTCCTTAATTCAGTAGCATTTTGGGTCGCATTGAAGCAGGATATGAGTACAGTGAATCCTAATTTGAAAATAAAAATTGGTAGGTAAATTATCATTTTTCGTGCTTTTTCTTAAATTTTGTCATCTGCTATCGACGTGTTTGCTTACCGATGTGTGCTATTGTGTAACCAACTGAGTCAGAGCGATGTGGTCTATGATAATTTTTGGTAAAATATAGTTAGTTACAAGGGTGCCAAGTGATAGTTCTATTAAATATAACCACTAATCTGATTTGAACACTTATCTACGGTATGAGAATACTTACCCCGCACGTGGGGTAAGTGTTCGTAATCGACATGCATGTAAACATTTTAATATAACTTTTTGATTTATGAACTACATAAGGTTTTTATGTTTGTTTGAGATGCCTTAAGATGAATATATACGTGAAATCCTATTTAGATACTATTTGATTAATCTTTACGACGAATCGGCTTACAGTATGAACATCAAAAAATATGCTACGGATAAATCGAAGCTTTTACTAGCTTTTCTATGTATTGGAATTACAATAAAATTATTATTTACGTAACAAAAAATATAAGCGTAAACCACAAATAAAAATGTTTTTTTCATGACCTAACTATGAAGAAATACAAGAAACAATTTTTTTTAAATACCCCTTTATGGCTAAGACTATTTTTGAGGTTATCCATGTTCTAACTTTTTTTCGTTCTTATAAAATTATGCACAAAATAAATAAAAACCACTTTTTCGCTTACTAGCCTCGTGCAAAAAGACGCCCGATTTTAAAATTTTGCAGGCATGAGATTCGAAATATTTCTAGCGTTTATATTCCTCATCCCAATGTAAAAACTGCGTACCGTTACCCCACGTGGCTCTACAAGTAAAATAGACTAGGTAATTTTATATGTTTAATTAAAATTACCAAATAAATATTTTTTTATTTATTTAAATTGGTTCATAATATGTATCACAATTTAAACTTACACTGATCTTGCATTAAAAGCATTTGCATTTTCTTGTGGGTGGAAGAGGAGTTTACATTTCACATATATAGGTACAGTTAATGCAGTCACATCGCAATTATGACCATGTGACTAAAAGACACAATATCCATGTACTCAGTAAGAAGAAAAACAAATATAATTATTAGTGTGACTTTGATGTGGAAATAGGGGAAGCAGTCTTCCCGCTGATGATTTCTCTAAAATACTTGTTGATAGAGTTCAACAATTGTACTTTTGACATTAATGCTTCTGTTTTCTACTGGTAGTTTATTAATGAAGTATTTTCTTTGGTTTGTATAATGGTGTTGGGCGAAAGAAGTGTTTATTTTACGCATACAAATACGTGTTTAAGCCTAGTACGATTTTCAGTTGTGAATATCTCTTCTCTATCTCTATCTCTACATCTCTATCTTCTTTACATATTATAAATTAAAGTCCCCAGCGTCGTCTGTCTGTCTGTCTGTTCGCGATAAACTCGAAAACTACTGAACGGATTTTCATGCGGTTTTCACCAATAGTTAAGAGTGTTTCATGAGGAAGGTTTATGTATGTAATTTGTCAAGGATTTGTGTAAATTGGTTGAAACATAACGATAATTGTTAGAAGTGTCGGAAAAATCAAGCCGCCTGGTAGCTTTCATCGAAAACGCTGCCTAATCTTTTTGGGATATAACAAAACAATGCATGGTGGGATATTCCTATTTTATAGATCTACAAAAAAGTCCGCGAAGGCATATATCTATCTTTTACGGATAGCTTACTATACCCATTCTATCTTCTAAAAAAATGGTCACATACATTGCGGTAAATGAAAAGTTATTTAGACACATATCCTTATTAACTTAAATACGTTAGTTACACCAAGCATTTCATGCACATTATTAAAATCTTTCACACCATCTCCACGTATTATAAATTAAAGTCCTCCGCGGCATCTGTATGTCTCTTCACGATAAACTCAAAGACGTCGGTGGTTATAAAGGTTAGATAACCATCCATTAGAAAATTTTACAGGAGAAGAAGGTTTTCGTTCATTATTTCAATGAAACATTATGATAGGTGTTTACGGTAAAGGTAAAGGTCTCATTAGTGTAAATAATTCTTAGTTTAGTGATTAACTATCATTTTTATACTTTATTTTAATTTTAAAGTGGAGATTGAAATCTTCTTCCTTGCACTGCACCATTGCCTGAGTCAACTCATTGCCTATGTAAGCTGTTGGGGTCGGCTCTTCTCGTTATCAGGCTATAACTTCTGCAGTTCTGGGTATAGCTTTCATCCAGGCCGTTTCTGTGTAATATTTTGGAGCATTGTGTTATCCAGGAGTTCTTTGGTCTTCTTCTGGATGACCAGAGATTGAACAAAAACTAAAATGGTCGTTTGGACAATAGAGAACTCCAGTCCATTTTTTTTAACTTTTTAAATTTTTTTTTAACCTTTTAACTTAATTTACTGCATTTTTATTTTTATTTATAGAGTTACTTTTAATAGTTAAAATAATTGTCAAAGTTTTAATTTTTCACGATCCCGCTAAGATCACCGTATGTATGGTGAATCGTGTGACGTCATCACTCCTGAAAAATTACTATAGGATTGGGCAATCAGCTGATCAAGTGCCGCCATTTTTCGAAACATTCTCCGTTATTTGAAGCATTCTCCCTATAAGTAGCATTACTATTTTTTTGTGCAGTAGTTTTTCAATATTTTAAATAATAGAGATAAACTAATAGAGATACCTCTATTTTTGATACTGAATTATTTAGGCTAAATATTGTTTCAATAAACACAACAACTAAATCTCTATAAACAGTATGAAATGACGAATAACATGAAATGTTGTTAATACTGATGGCTTATGTCATACACACATAATCAAAGATTTCAATACAATGACTGGTGACGCGTGACGTCAGCACTAACCATTCAGTAATACCAACTTTACAGTGTGTTTTGACGAGAGGTTTAAAAATGCACTTTTTAATATTTTTTTAAGAACTCTGCGTTTAATATTATGAAATAAAACTTACATATTCAGAATCAACGTTTATTGGTCTATATGAACATATTTTTTTAAAGCCATAATATTTTTCACTGGAGTTCCTTATTAAGAACTAAGGCGACGGGGTGAAGATTAAAGATTATAGATGCATACAGCATTTTACAAGACTGGTTTTTATGTCTGTGGAATATTCCCAATATTAGTTTAGTATTTTAAAACTAATTTTAAAATTATTTTCTAAAAGTCTCTGCCAATAACAACGTTTATCAACCACGTTCAACCTGACGTGTTTTTTGCATATCAACGCATTGTTTTAAAAATACTCGTATTTCATTCTACCATTAAATTTTTCTTTGTCTTTTCTACAATTCATTTTCTGTCATCACTCCACTTTTGAAAGATATAATTTTTTTAAATACCTACCCACTGAATGCACATTTTATAAAATACTAGCTGACCCGGCCAACGTTGTTCTGCCATATAAATTATTTCTTGTGAATATTTTGGTTGTTTTATAAAAAATAACGAATGTTTTGTAAATGCGTGGGGATGGGATCTATGACGTAAAGAGGAATGGAGCTCTGTAGATGATGACCGTCAATAAAAACAAAAAAAAAACACTTATCATTCATTTTTTCAATTTCATTAAAGTAACAGACATAGTATTTGTTTGATCTCTTAAAAGTTAAATGTTAAGTGAAAAAAGTAATATATTTTTTAACCTAAAGTAGGAAAATGAAATTTAAAAAAATCAAAATTAATTTCTAAGTGCAATTGAGTGTACGAAATTTTTTGTCAGTCCACCTTTAGCCAACACAAATAATCCATCCGCCATCTGTCATTCAACAACATAAATAATTTCGTTCTGTAATAATAAAAAAAATCATAAAAATCGTTCTAGCCGTTTCGGAGGAATGCGACCACAAACACCGTGACACGTGACACGAGATTTTTATATATATATATATAGATTAAAATATTTCAAATAAAACCGACGCTAGGAACTCTTTGACCCCAATATGAACCAAATATTAGTTACCACAAAAGATTTTTTATAATGATAATAACTCTGCAGAATAATAGCTCTGTTTAATTCTGCAGAACAGAAAAATGTGTTCATTACTCCGCCGTGGAAAAAAATAATACAATATAATATTATTTCCACGTCATTTGCCATTATTTGCGCCTCCACCTACCACTATCACTCACTGGTAGGCTGGCTGCCTGTAAGTTGTCGCCCCTAGGCTGCGGCCTTTACGGCCTATTGAAGTGCAGGACTGCTTTGCAAGTATAATACAGGATCTGCCCCCCTAGCATGGTCGATCGATATAGGTTTTATCGAAAATGTCGGTAACTTGAAATCGCTCCCGAGCACGACTGCAGGCCACTAACGAAGAAATAACAGTTCACGTCAAATAAATTAGGAACCCTCAGTCGTTGTGAACTATTGTTTGTTCGTTAGCGGCCTGCAGTCGCGCTTGGGAGCGATATCAAGTTACCGACATTTTTGATAAAACCTATATCGATCGACCATGCTAGGACCCCTGGAATAACTACTGTTTCTTTACCGGAGGACTCTGCTTGTTAAATCTCCCGTCAAATATTTATTTAACTTTATACATTATTTGATCAAAAAAACAGTTTTGTGCTTAGCTGACATTGCATTGACCATTGGTCATTCTACCATTTTTTCATATATTTGGCTATCATTGACTAGAGAAAGACGCGGAGAGCTTTTTAACTCCGAATGTTAACAGGGCATTACACCTTCCAAGAGCTGAGAACGTATTCATGTTCAATTATAGTGATTCAACGCTGCGACGGGTGATTTTTTGCTTGATGTTTTTTTATCTTGTATTCCGATAATAGTTTTGCGGTATTATTATCCCGAGATGACGAATGATTCCCGCATTTCTCTCGTCTCGATCTGAGATTCAGTGATGATAAAATGTTGAGGATGTGTTACTTAATAAATTTTGAGATGTATGCATAGGCCAGTATGTCAGTTGATTTTTAATCTCATCTTAGATCGGTATTCAACGTTTTGTCTTTGCAAAACAACTGTCATCGCGATGTTTAACGACGACAGTTTTTTACGAGTTGATTTTTACAAAGTTCCCCACTTTAATCAGCATGGTGCTACTTAAGCGATTACTAATTGTAAATGTTATCTGTTTTGAAAATTATGACGAACTAACTGTTGAAAACTATCTATTCTTCCTCTCTCTTCTTCTCGTGCCCTGTCCGTTCAACGGACTTTGACTATGCGGACTTTGTTTACTGCGGTCTGGAACAGCTCTACAGTATACTGGCCAAACCACTGTCTCAGGTTTTTCAGCCATGATGTTCTCCTTCTTTCAGGGCCTCGACTTCTGGCAATCTTTCCCTGCATTATGAGATTCAAGATCTCGTACTTCTTTGGATGTCTTATCACATGTCCTAGATATTGAATTTTATGGATTTTTATTGTTTTCATAACTTCTTTTTGTTTATTCATCCGAACCATAACATCTGCATTCATAACTCTGTCCATCCAGCTTATTTTGAGTATTCTTCTGTAGATCCACATCTCGAATGCCTCATCAGTTCTTCAGAAAGCGTCCATGTTTCCATTCCGTAAAATAATACCGAAAACACGTAGCATCTGACCATTCGCATTCGTAATCCAAGGTTGAGATCATGACTGCAGAACATCTTTTTCATGCGGATAAAGGTTGCGTAATGCGGCATTTGATTTGAACCGAAGGATCCCATCTTTTATTTAAATTGCAGTCCAAGTACACAATACTTTGTACCTTCTCTTCTGTTCTTACGTAGGAACTATTATTTCATTCTTAATTATTCCCTCTGTTTTAGATTAAGGACTGGTTGTATCAAAAAAATTATAATTCATCAAATATTTGAAGTTGATTTTCACCATCTGTGAAGGTTCTATTCAAGTTCTTTTATATACATCATTATAGGCCAGTTGCTGCACGAAACTGAATTAATCAGAGAACTTGAATATACTTACACAGAACTTGAAAATTACCTTAAAATATTTGATGAATTCATAATTTTTTTTAAACTACCCGTCCTAATTTATTTATCAATTAATATCATTCCTCATCGTTCTATGAATCCTTGAAGACTACTGATAAAAATAGACAATTGTAAATGTAAATTTCGGTGATACGAAAATACGCAATTATTAACTAACTAACTAACCATCACGCCGTTTCCGCAGGGGTAGGCAGAGAGGCCGGACCGCCAAACAACTCGGTCTTGGCACACACTCCTTGCCTCGTTCACATTTATACATCATACATGCTCTTCTATTATTCTGACTCTTAACATGGCCCGACTCAAGTATCTGATTCACTTGGTCGTGCCATGTCTTTCTCGGGTGTCCCCAACTTCTTCTACCATTCTCATTGGCGTTATATATTCTCCTTACACTCCTTTCCTCGTTCATTCGCTCTACATGCCCAAACCATCGGAGCGTTCCTTTCTTGATCTTACTCATTTCGCTTACGTCAGCCTTAAATTCTTTGCGGATCTCCACGTTTCTCATACGATCATACATGGTTTTACCATACGTACGCCTCAGGTATCTCATTTCTACAGCATTCAGTCTACTTTCATCCTTCCTCTGCCAGTTCCATGCCTCACTCCATTATGGACGGCTAGCTTCGCATATTTGGACAGTTTTTTGTTGGTGCCAAGAGCCTTCAGTCCTCCATTAATAGAGTTACCTGCATTCACCCTTCTTTCAATATCTCTATCAGCATTCTCATCTCTAGTAAACATACTTCCCAAAAACACAAATTCATCCACCTACTCCAAGTATTCATCATTCACAACTATATTGCACGTTGTTTTCGTGATCTCTCTTTTAAATACCATCACTTTAGACTTACTTACATTCTTATAACTCATTCTTCATACAAACTTCGTTTATCCTAGACACGAGAGACTGTTGATCTTCCATACTGTTAGATATCAGCACCGCATCATCAGCATTATTTACGACAATACGGCTACAATTATTTACGACATGATGTGTTTTGCTGGGCGCGGCGTCTAAAAGGAGAACTACTTTGAGGCTTATCAAGTTGTTTGTTGTTGTTTGTAAACAAAAAGGTTTTCTCATCCGCAAATAAGTAATTGTCACATTATATATTATGTTTTAATTTAAAACATTTAATCTGGATTGGTTTGATTTTACATGTTAGACAGGGCGCTGTATGGAATTGGGTGTGCAAAATACGAGTGCCTCATTCTGAACATACGAGTTGTTTTGAACTCAGAAAAGCTTGCAGATTTATTTTTCTAGATGTTGCCAGGAGCTTTATTGGTCCAATTTTTTTTACAACCCATCCCCTTAGCTATTAAGTAAACGGACTGAAAAAATGCTCTGCAATCATTTTAATGATTGTTTTAGTGACAATATCTTATTGTTTCTTATTATTAACTAGCAGACCCGGCCACACCTTGCTGTGGCTAAAGAAACACAATTCCATTACTCAACATTTATAAAATCCACACCACCCGCTTGCCAGCTGCCCGCTGCCTGAATTGATTTTTTTTTAATTTCTCGGCTTTTCTCTACTATAATAAGCATGTATTTTACATATAAACCTTCCTCTTGAATCACTCTATCTATTGGTGAAAACCGCATGAAAATCCGTTACGTAGTTTAAAAGATCTATGCGCACATACATTTTGAGCGGCTTCATTTTATACTATGTAATGATAATGAAGATACTTACAGCTAGTCAATTGAAAAAAAAAAGTTAACAATACAAACAAGAATTGTTGAAAAAAAACTATTTAAGGGGGTATTCTAGTCTAAAAGCCTGAATTTTGTGGGTTTTTTGACACTCGATAAAAAAAATATATTAAGTAAGTACACATTTTTGTTTTATTAGGTATTATATTTTAAGAATTCACAAAAAAATTAAAAATAAAATATATATGTACATACATACATCACACATCTACCGGATGCCGGATGCGGATCTGCCCTGATGATGGACACTGCAACGATGTCCGAAACGTTGGCTAAAGAAGGAGGTAGCGCAACACGGCATAACACCCCAAAAACAAATAACGAAAATATGTACATATGTATATAGAGGGGGGGGGGGGGAGAGCTTTTCCATCTTGTCACGATTTCAACCCTTCCGGTCATCTGAAAAATATAAAAAGGCAGATTCTTTATGAGTAGAAATCTCACTATGGTAGGAACCAGGAAATAAGAAAAAAAATTCTTGCAAAATGGCTACTACTAAAAAAAAATTGATCAGTTATTCTTTCTTCTTCTTTTTGTGCCCTATCAGGTCCCCCTGACGTTGGCGATCACTCTTGAAAATGTCTCTCTGTCTTGCGCTACCCGGAATAGCTCCTCCACACATCGAATGCCGGTCCACTCTCGTATATTTTGCAGCCAAGACATTTATCTCCTACCAGGCCCTCGGCGACCCTCTATCTTGCCTTTCAATATTATATGAAGCAAGTGATACTTCTCCCCTCGAAGTATATGACCCAGATATGAAATTTTCCTGACTTTTATTAATGTAAGCAGTTCTCTATCTGCTCTAGCCCGCCTGAGAATTTCTGTGTTGGTGATCATGTCGCTCCATGGGACCTTGAGCATTCTCTGGTAAAGCCACATTTCAAAAACCTCTAACCTATTCATGGTATTTACTTTCAATATCCATGTCTCACATCCATACAGCACGACCGACCACACATAACATTTCAGCATTCTCTGCCTTAGTTTTAAGCTGATATTGTCATTGCAGAAGAGGGGTTTCATTTTAATGAACGCAGTTCTTGCTGCTTCAATTCTGCACCTGACCTCTACATATGGGTCAAGAGTCTCCGTGAGAATACTGCCGAGGTATCATAGTTGTTATCGTAGTTATTCTTTAACTATTCCAAAATTTTCAAAATAGTAAAAATTATTTTTTGTTGGTTCCTACTGTGGAAGGATATATTAAAGAAGATTCATGCCAAATTTCAAGAAATCGATCAATTAGAAATTGAGATTTCGTGACAAATGTTCCAAAGCATTTTTTCAGTCCATTTACTTGAAGGCGTGCAAAAAAATTGAACCAATAAACCTCCTGGCAACATCCAGAATCATAACACCTACTACAGAGTGTCGACACATTTCTATGCCTGCACCAAAATAATAAAAAAATAACATTAAAAAAACAGTGAACTAAATCAAAAGTGCGTAATTATCCTAAACTGGATATCGCGCGCCAAACCAGCGTATTTTCATCTCTAGAAGTGGATTTTCACAATTCACAACTGTCACTTGCTCTAAAACGAATCGGCTATCATTAACAAACATAAAGTGAAACTTACACAGTGGTGTTCTTCATCAATAACTCAAACAAAAATCAACCATAAGTGGTTTCCCTCTTATTAAAGCCTGAAGCAAAAAACTTCTACCATGTTTACAAAATGCTTTTTACCTGTGAAAAAAACATCGAAAACCCATCAGACTATATTTCATGCTGTACCTGCGAAGGCAACTTCCATCTCGCCTGTGCAGAAATCTCTGAAACATCTCAGAAATCTCTTAAGTGTAGAATCTGCTTAACAAAGATAAAAAATCTCAAATCATCAAATAAATCATGTCAAATCAAAAATAATCTGCAAGCTTTTCTGAGTTCAAAACTATTCACAGCGGCACTCATATTTTGCACACTCGACTCCATCCAGCGCCTGCACTATGTGGCATAGTTTTTTAGACTCTGGTCCAGAAATCGTTTTGATATCAGTGACTGATCTTTACAAAATAATTTTTTTTTTTTTTCACAAATCGTGAAAGTCTGCCGGTGTCACGAGGTAATTTCAACCATCCCAACGTAAGGAGTGCGTGAGTTTAGGTTTCGACGACTTTTACGAATTGGATCGTTTTAAACACACAGCCATTTGTTTTGCAAATCTGAGTCGGAATAATTGCAGTATTCTGTTTTCTACTGCTTTATAATCTTAAAAGTCACTCTATTTACAAAATATTATTAAGATTAAATAGTGGAGGAGTCAGGCAAAAGCAGCAAGGAAGACAACAAAAGAGGTGACAGTTTGCACCTGTGCTGGATAGCTTTCGCGAAGTCCATTTCAATTTCGCAAATACGAAAATACAAGGATATTATTACGTTAATGTATTTTTGCTCTTGCTAAATATATAGAAAGCAAATTATATTTTATAACGGCCGGCTTTACATAACTTTTTCTCTCTAGCTCTACCAACTGAACTAATGTACCTATCCCTATCATATTTAACTGTATCATTCTTCGACTAAGAACTACCAACATTATCTTCATTTTCTTAACGCATATCTTTTATGACTGCTATATTTGTGTATGATTGCAAGATTCAACCAGAACTAAATACTTTCTGGATAGTGTCTTAGATAAATGTATCCATTTTTATTAAATATGCGACATCTATTGAGTTTTCTGCAAGTCTAGGATGAATATTTTATTTTATTTTTAACTTAATGAGTAAAACCTCAAATTGTATTATTTAATGACTTTTACTGAAAGACTTTCAACTCGGGCGCCCGCAGACGAGAGACTTTAATTGCGGAGAAAGATACGGCCACAAAAATCCATTGCGGTATATGGTGGTACTCATCCGAGAGCCTTTTTAGTTGGGAGACTTTTTTGAATTGGTACGATTTTTGACCTCGCTCCCCACAAGACCATAGGACTCCTGATGAAGGGTAACCTCAATAGAAGTAGAAATCCCACTATCAAAATGGGAGATACCAACATCCGATTCGTTGAGAACACTAAATACCTAGGCGTCACTTTGGATCGAACGTCCTCATTCTTGACCCATGTTAAAAGCGTATCAAGTAAGGCCCAGGCCCTCTTTTTGAAATTGAGAAGAATCTCTACTACTGAGTGGGGACTGCGTTCTCCAGCGCTCCGACTCCTATACAGGGGGGCTTACGTGGCGCAAGTCTCGTATGCGGCCTCTGTGTGGGAGCACCGCCTGGAGAATGCACTCATACTCTCGGCGCTCAAGAGAGGCCAGCGAGTCCCCTTGCTGGCGCTTCGGACGCTTTGCCAGTTTTGGCTGGCGTTTTGCCTTTCGATCTTGAAATTAGGGAGGTGTTAACAAAGAAGCTTCTAACAAGAGGAAGAACTGCAACCCATCATGGTATTGAGCTAATACCAGGTGGAGCGGTTTCCCTCCCAGGACTTCTTAGAGAGATGCGAGAAAGAACTTTGAGAGAATGGCAGGAACGTTGGGATAAGTCAAATACGGGAAGGTGGACTTTCTCCTTCTTCCCGTCAGTTAAACTCAGAATGGAAGGGGCGTACATCACTAGGGATCATCATGTGACCCAACTTCTGTCCGGTCATGGGGAGTTCAGAGGGAGACTTCATAGTCTCTCTCTATCACCCCATCCTAACTGCGCTTGCGGTAATACTGATCAAACAGCCGAGCACATTCTGTGGCACTGCGAGATTTTGACGGATGCCCGAGAGGAAATGCTCGATGGCTTGCAAGTTACTACGAGACCAGCTTGGAACGCGGATCTCGTTTCGAATAAGGTGAACTTTGAGTGTTTGAGGAAATTTACGAAAGTCTGGGTTGAGAGATGGCCTGATCTTAGAGTCGCTGACTAGCTGTAAAATCATGTAGTTGCCAGGTGTATCTGCTCTTGAATCCACGGACATTCCCTTTACTTTATTACATCTACTGCAAGAATTTTATGTTTTATGCTTTATATCTGCATTTTTTTTTGTTATATCATATCTATCTTTGGTACCTTTATCTTATTCTATTGTATACATTTTTTTCCTATTTATTTTATTTTTGTGTGACTATCTTTTTTATGTCTATTTTATTTCTTTTCACATGGTTTCTTTTAGATTTAACCAAGCTATGCTAGACGATGTTTTATCGAGATACCTGTCTATTATTTTCATTATTTTTCATCATTTTTGTGTGATTTTATTTTTTTTCCAGCTTCATATTCCAAGGAACACTATGGATACAACTAACATACTCGACTTTGTTTTTTAGTTTGTTTTGGTTTCTTTGTTCTCTTTTTCTTTTTAGTCTCACAATGCTACTTTGCTTCGCTCAGAAGGCTGAACTGAACTGCATCTATCTATTTTGTTATGTTTCTTTTTCCCCTTCTGGGGGTGCGCTAGACCTCGTCCTTGCATCAACAGGAGTCGGTCGACGATGGCATGGTGCCCTCTAAAATCAATTGCGCCACCCAGCAACATGTGCAGGCTTTAGGTTTGGGGGGGCGACCTCGGCTCTCCTTCGCCTTGCCTCCGGCTACTCGACGCTGAATTCCTTAGGGTCGTCGGGTATTTTCCCCCAATCTCCCATTTACTTTTCTTTGAGGCATCACCGAGGAACCGGCTAAGGGGCGCTGAAGCTGAGTGTGGTTCACGACTAGACCGAACGTCATGCGCATTCTTGCTGGGACTGCCAATCGATTGGAGAGGACTCCCAACCGTTTGCCATGCCCTTATTACTTATCTACTGTGTCTTCCTCCCAAACAGATGCTTGTAGGATACGCTGGATACAATCACCCAGCGCTTGCCACCTCGTGGACTTTCACCAACCTGTCCCACTGTCTTGTCTATATTTTGTCATACTAACACATATTGTATCTGCATTTCCTGCTAAGCACTTGCATGCTGCTTATTAACAACGTATGCAGGGACATTGGAGGTTTAGTTTCGTTTTCAAATGTAGAGTCGTTTTTACCAAAAAAATTAGAGTCCTTGCAAGAGCCTTGAAGGGGTAACCATCTGTTACCTATACCAGGGCGGGTAAGTGGTGGGTCCTCCAATGGTACGATTTTTGGAATAGTTATTCAACTGTCGGTCACCCCGAACAAAGTGCCCTAAAAGCTTTAGGACAAAAATATACTTTACCTCTAAAATTTCATCGCTATGAGCTCTAAATGTGGGTTTAATTTACCTACTGCGAGAGTTTTAGGAACCTAAGTGCGTATTTTTTAAGTATTCTTTCAAAACGATATTAAAAGAATAAATTTGAGCTGTGCCATTTTTTTATTTTCTACCAAAAACAAGTTATTTTAAGGAAAACTTCACTTCTAACACTTTTTTAATCAAAATACAATCGGTGCCAAACTAAACAATAGCGCCTTACTGATAAAAGTGTTTTAAATTTTACCCAGTTTACCATAAATTAACGGCTGATTATCGGTTGTATAAAATTTAAAACACATTTATTTAGTCCCTAATAACACATTTATCTCCGTGTCCATTTTAACATCTTGACCTAACCCAGCAGCGTTCATCTTTTTTTTTGTTTGCGGTATTTGACAAATCAAAATGTTGAAAACCTAACCTAACCTTACCCTTGTTGGGTAAGGTTAGGTTAGGTTAAAGGTTAAGTAGGTTTAAGAAGGTTAAGTAGGTTTAAGGTTGTATTTTGCGTCTCTAAAGTCTGTACCGTTTGTAAATACCATTAAACTAAACGTAGATTGCTCATAAATTTGTAATCTTGATTTTATATAAATGCCTGCGTACGGATTCACAAATTAATAAGACGCTGTATGGTATTGATAAAGTAAAAATTCTCAGTTATTTATTGAAGGTGACTTTAATATAAATATAATATGATAAACACTTTTAAAAGAATAAATGTTTTTCCGCTGTCTCAATCCTATAGTCCACATTATAGAAAATAGAATATATATGCAGTTTGTAAGGAGTTCAGGGTGTTACACAGTAATCTTCGGTGTATTTTATCCATGTTGAAAGAAGTGCAATATAAATTTCATTGTCTTAGAAAATTTTCTAATACCTACCTACTATTATTGCTGTATCATCGGCTTTCGGAACGTTTTTCCAATACATAAATCTTTTATATAGGTTTAAAATAGAATCGGGCCAAGCACAGTTCCCTGTGGTACTCCATTTTTACCTGTGCTTCAGCACCATAAAGATTGCCAATTTTTATTTTGGTTTTCCAATCACAATCTTTAAGGTTACTAGTTGTTTTCGTTTTGTTTATTTTTTGTTCCTTTTTTAAGCTTTGGGTCACAAAGGCTTTTCTTCATTCTATGAATATAGCTGGACATGTTCCTTTATTATTATTACATAGATTGTTTCTTTTTTGACGTATCGTTTATTGCATCTTCGGTAGGTACCATTTCTTTTTGAAAACCGTATAGATTATGTGATAGAGTTTCGGATTTTTCTGGGTATTCAATACTCTAGTTTAGAATTGGAATTATAGTGGAGATATTGAATTATCCTGGGAAATATCCCTTAAAAAATGGGCAATATTCCGTTGCCTTAGAAGAAATGTTTCTAACCAATATTTTACAAGTACCTATCTATTATTTCTGTATCATCGGCTTTAGGAACATTTTTCGTGTGCCTAAAGCCCTTTACCTTTGCTTCAGTACAATTTTTTTTTCCAATCACAATCTTACGGTTACTAGTTGTTTTGTTTATTTTTTGGTTTTGGTTACATGTATTTTTGTTACATTGTTTTATGAGAAAACCATGATTTGATGTATCAAAGGCTTTTCTTAAATCTAAGAATACAGCTAGACATTTTACTTTATTATTATTAGATTGTTTATTTTTCTACGTATCGTTTATTGCATCTTCAGTACATACCTCGTAGTCCAGTGAGTAAGACTCTTGACTCACAATCCGGAGGTCGCGGGTTCGAACCCGGCATGCGCAAATAAATTTTATTTGATTAATTTGTGTTATTTCACAATTAATTTATTTAAAATAATATATTGTATATTTGCGGCATGTTTTAGAGTGGAAGATACTATCAGTATCGCCCTGGTGTAAGACCACCATTCAGAATTGAAACGTTGCTTGAAAATGGCTTTAGCCGTGTTTGGTGACCAGATCTGAATAGCCAGGTCCTTCCCAACCTTCCGCTTCCCCGCCTCCTTTCCCTCCCCACTTCCTTCAGCTTCACAACATACCCCAATTGGGCATGCCATAGTCTCACTGGCTCCAGACGGGAGCAGTTGAGATTCCTGTGCGGTATTCACTGTAAAAAAAAAATACTAGTTCTTTTCGAAAACCGTACAGATTTTGTGATAGAATTTTGAATTTTTCTACTCTAGTTTAGAATTGGAATTATAGTGGAGATATTGAATTATTCTGGGAAATAGGTGAAGGGGGTTATTAACCACTTGAACTAATAAGCTTGTTTACACGACAATGTAACAATGTACACAGTGAACCTAAGTTATTAAACATTATTATGTCGCAATCGTTAATTCCTAGCCGAAAGCCCACTGTATCGCTTTCACTGTGTGACAAACGAGCGCCGCCACCTCAAGTTCGCGGTTCGACGGGAAAACATCACGTGGCCGAGTTGCCCGTTGCAAAATAGAACTGCCGAGAATTAACTGCGAAGCTATTTAAAAAAAAATCTCTCGCCTCTTAAACGCCTACGGACGGAGAAGTTTGTCGCTGCATCAATCAGATTAATGTTAAATCGGAAGTAGTACGAACTACAATCTTCCGCTTTTTTCGAATTTTTGAGATGAGAACCACGAATCAAAAAATAGGATCGAGTGAGAAACTCAGATAGACAGGCAGCCCCAATGGTACTGGAAAGTAACCAGGTGCGACTCCAGACTAGCGATGGGTGCAGGAATATTATTGAAGAACTTGCTAACATCAATAAAAATAACTCTTATCTGGGTACCAGGACATAAAGGTATTGAAATAAGGAGCTGACTGACGGACCAGCAAAGAGGCGGTGGAAGCACTACTTGCAGGATCCAAGCCGGCCGTAGGAGTTGCAGTTTATCGCGCCTAACTACACATTGAAAGGTAGATCAAATCCCAGCACTGTGAGAAATGGGAGAGGGCACCCGGAATGAGATAATCCAAAGTTCTCATAAATGTACCGGACCGGATATATAAAGTTGACCAATTATTTATCAATCAAACAGTTTTAAATAGCCTTGCGTCCGTCGTACACACTCGATTCACAAATAATAAAAGCATCTATATTATGAGACGATGTATGAATGTGAGTGAGGCAAAGAGTGTGTGCCAAGACCGAGTTGTTTGGCGGTCCGTCCTCTCTGCCTACCCCTGCGGGGAAACGGCGTGATGGTTAGTTAGTTAGTTAGTTAGTCTATATTATTAATAAGTAAAAAAGCTATTTTTGTAATTTGGTTTCGAATTCAAGAATTTGTCAAAGGATGGCGCCACTTACGTTAGCAGGTCGCATTAGGACGTGCCCCCCTTGGTATAAGTACAACGGAATTGTAGAATTTGAGTTTCTCTCCGGATAAATTGACCGGTCAGTGGTTGAGTGAGCATCGCGTTTGGATCCCACCCAGGCGTTCCGTGTTCGATCCTCGGCTGGCTAAGTCCTCTTTGGTGGTAGTAGGAGATTTTCAAATATTGTCAGGTTATTCGGAACCCGGGAATGTTTGTCTTTCGTTTAAAAAAATATGGAAAGATTAACAGTAACACTTAGAGTTGTGAATAATAGCATCACGCGGCTACATATTACAAATAACGTCATTGCCTGTCACGGTTACTTTTTCCCGGTGACTAGCTGTCACTGGATCGCAGCGATTCCAAGGAACCGGCTATTTTTGGAACCAGTTCCTATCGGATTTACAAAATGGTCACCAACACTCAAACTGGGCGATGCCGAATCAAAAGCCGCTGGAGGGCCTAGCAGCAAAAACCTGGAGAGGGAGTTTTTATCTGCTAGTTTTTGTTATTCTCATAATCTCTTATTTTCCGCTTGCTAATCTAGTTGATTCGTCACTCATACAATGTATGTATAAAATTGTATAACACACTTGTTGTGACTGAGAATCGCTCATTTAGTGTCTCTGAGTTTCAATGAGTCTTATTCCAGTTTCAGCTGCAAACTAGAATCTCAATGTACATGTACATAGTTTCTTTCAGTTTTCAGTCGCCATGATAACCTGAAACCTGTGAAAAATAGTCGAAAGAAATTCGGCGCCGACCGCGTGATATTAGCTTTGCACGCAATTCTGAGGAAGTAAACATCTTTTTCAATATTGCTTTTTTTATTTATTTGGGACAAATGTATTTCAAGTGTTTTAGGAAAACTCGTGGAAACTTGAAAGCTTAAGTACTCGTGTAATAAATATGACCAAACCAGGTATAAACCTTACAATTTAAGAATATAATTATACAACTGTACCCGCCAGAATTTTAACTAGCGATTCCTGCATTATTTAATTTATATGACATTTCGCAGCCAAGACATTTGTCTCCTACCAGGCCCTCGGCGACCCTATCTCTATCTTGCCTTTCAATATTAATTGGAGCAAGTGATACTTCTCCCCTCGAAGTATGTGATCCAGATATGAAATCTTCCTGACTTTTATCAATGTAAGCAGTTCTCTATCTGCTCTAGCCCACCTGAGAATTACTGTGTTGGTGATCATGTCGGTCCATGGGACCTTGAGCATTCTCCGGTGAAGCCACATTTCAAAAGCCTCTAACCTGTTCATAATATTTACTTTCAAGGTCCATGACCACACATAACATTTTAACACTCTCTGCCTTAGTTTTAAATTGATATTGTCATTGCAGAAGAGGGATTTCATTTTACTGAATGCAGTTCTTGCTGCTTCAATTCTGCGCCTAACCTCTACATCTGGGTCAAGAGTCTCCGTGAGAATACTGCCGAGGCATGGGGGGGGGAGGTATAGGTAGGGGGGTGTTATAGGGCGTAATTTACAAAGAGAACAAATTTAATAACGTGTCATTTAAAAATATTTTTTGGTTTTTTTATGAAATAACTCTACTTTACACTCTTTCTAATTGCCAAGATTTCATGTTTGTATAAGTGGATACATTAACATTACAGTTTAGCAACTCTATTCCATGTGTTAAAAGTATGCTTTGCCTCCAATAAATGATTTACAAACTCCTAGAAACTATTACTGGTTTATCACTTATACGCCTTTTTATCCTAATTTAAAGATTCCTAGATGTTTTACCTATATAAAAATCCGCAATCTTACGAAACTGTTTGTCTTGCTTAAAAAAATAAGAAATATATTGAATTGTCTCACTGTACCAGTCCAAACACAAAACACATCATCCACATATCTCTTCCAACAATGTACACATCTCTTCTCTACAAATTATAAATTAAAGTCCCCCCGCGTCGTCTGTCTGTCTGTTCGCGATAAACTCGAAAACTCCTGAACGGATTTTCATGCAGTTTTCACCAATAGATAGTTTTTTTTTATTTATTTATTTATCTATAATAAAATATGTTTACAATGGTTTTATTTGTATGCCTGTCCCACTAGGGTATACCTGTGTCACTAGTGTTTCGTGAGGATGGTTTAAGTATGTAATTTGTCAAAGATTTGTGTAAATTGGTTAAAACATAACGATAATTGTTAGAGAAGTGTCGGAAAAAGTCAAACCGCCCGGTAGCTTTCATCGAAAACGCTGCCTAATCTTTTTGGGATATAACAAAACAATGCGTGGTGGGATATTCCTCTTTTATAGGTCTACAAAAAAGACCGCTAAGGCATATATCTATCTTTTACGGATAGCTTACTATACCCATTCTATCTTCAAAAAAAATGGTCACATACATAGCGGTAATTGAAAAGTTATTTAGACACATACAGTTTAAATACGTTAGTTACACCAAGCATTTTATGCACATCATTATAATCTTTCACACCATCTCTGCCACTTCTGGCATCTGTCTGTCTCTTCGCGATAAACTCAAAGACGGCGGTGGTTATGAAGGTTGGATAACCATCCAGTAGATGACGTTGTGTTTTATTAGCCACAGCAACGCGTGGCCGGGTCAGCTAGTTTTAATAATAAGGCACAATTGTTAAAAATCTTATTTTCCATTTCCAATTTTAAAAAGCTACCGGTAACCGAAATGCCACAAACATTCTGTAGGTACTCCAAATTAGTTCAGAAATCTCTGGATAAAGTCTATCGGTTGTATTCAGATACGCTTGTACTAAGTGTACTCGGATTTTGGTAACTCCCAAAGACTTTTGCAGAAATTGTCACTAAAGGTGTTTTTCGTAAATTTTTGTACCGAGATAATGCATTCCCGGAAAGCGGAAAATTTTGTCTTAGAAAAAAGCCTCGCCTTTGCTAGAAAATGAACCAATGGTTCGTTTAAACTTATGCATGTTGAGGCATACATATTGCGTATAGTAGAATCGTTTGAACCACTGGAGCGACCACGCTAAATAAATAAATAAAATGCTTTATCTATTATGACGATATCTATTGTCATAATATTAGCATATTAGCATTTCAATGGCTTCGTTTTGAGATAAATGGCTGGCCATAAAAATGTATTAAATAATTACGAATGGTAGGAAAATGTGGTCCAATTTTGGACCGCTATCAATCGCAGGAATTTAAAAGTGGTTAATTTTTTTTCCACAATCATATAAATTTCCACGCGTACATTATTTTCCTTATGCATAATACATATTATGGTCGGATTTTTTTTTTAAATATTTGAATCTGAACATAAAATAAAATTAAACATGCGTGTTTTGGCGATGTTTTTTTGGATTAATCAAAACAGACTATCCTGGTTAAGAGGGAAATATTTCCCCTCAGGGCCTATGTCACTTTGGGGATGCTCTGTGAAGGTAATTTTTTAGGAAAGGAAGAATAGAGGAAAATCTGGGAAGGAAAAAGGTATGAGGAGTGGGTAGGAATCTTGGAGTCAGTGGGTCTAGGAGTGACGGACGTATGAATCCGTCCCTCCCATTGCGGTGCAGGGCAATGTTCCGAGAGAGACTTGCTGGAAAGGTCAAAAGGTCTACTTCAACCAGTCTGTTCCCGTTCGGCCTGCCACACAATAGGTGTATAGGCGCAACTGCCGCCAAGACCCGGACAAATCTCATGACACGAGCACCTAAATAGGCACCCCTGCTAAGTCACCTACGGTAGAGCTGTTGGTACTCCAATAAATGGCTCCCAGGGCGGCGGTAATCGTACCTTCCTCCCAAATTGTAATGTAGACCGATTTTTATACGAGATTATGTAATTAAGGGTATTTAATGTTCCCAGACAGCGCAGCCGGGGGGCTGGTGTTCGGGGTGCCCCTGTCCCAGTGCGCCGAGGCCTCCAGGAGAGAGGGCACACTCCGCCGGGAGAGCGCCCGAGGGTCCCGCAGCAGTTTCTCATCCCTGCTGGACAGAGTAGGAGACGAGGTAACTATCATATATACTTTCAAAAATATATTTATATTTTAATTATTTTTTAAATTAATCCTAAGTACTTCTTTAAACTTCGCAAATACACTTTCGTGTCATTATTGATTTCATTAAAATCAATATCTTTGTAAGCACCACCATATACGAGTAATATTTATAATATAGTGATGAATCGAACCCAATCCCTTTCCGGGGCTGTGCTCTACCACCGAGGTAATGGGACCCTATTCCTTTCGGTCATATTTAACTCAATCATACTTCGACCAAGAACTAACAACATTATCTTCGTTTTTCTTAACGAAAATTGTTATTCGCTGATATCTTTATGGTTTTTTTTTATTATTCATTAACCAAGGTAATATTAACAAGGTAATAGTAACAGTATAGACATACTTGTGTATAATGTATGATTGCAAGATTCATCTCGAACTAAATGCTACCTCGATAGTGTCTCGATGTGATCTTTTTTATAAATTTTTCTGTTTCAAATTTGGGGCCATCCATAAATTACGTCACACCTTAAGGGGGGCGGGGGGGGGGGTTGAGAAGTGTGACATCGTGTGACAAGGGGTATCGAGGGTCATCAGTTTTGTGACGTCACATGTAAAAAAAATTGAATTACAGTTTTGATTACTTTTAAATGTAAAATTGCTAAATATACGATGTCACACTAGTGGTGAGGGGGTGTCACAAATGTGACGATGTGTGACAGGGACGGGGGGGGGGGGTAAAAAAATCATGATATTCGTGTGACGTAATTTATGTATGGCCCCTTTTCGATTGAGAGTCGCTAATATTGACTTCATTAATTAAAAGTTTTATATTACCGATTACATCACGGCCGGCGTAGTCCAGCGGTAAGGCTCTTGACTCGCACACCGAAGGTCGCGGGATCGAATCTGTGATCGAATTTGTTTTATTTCACAATTTATTCATTTAAAATAATATATGGTATATTTGCGGCACGTTCCAGAGTAGAAGATACTCTCAGTATCGCCCTGGTGTAAGACCACCATTCAGAAATGAAACGTTGCTGAAAATGGCATAAGCCGTGGTTGGTGACCAGATCTGAATAGCCAGGTACTTTCCCACCTTCCTCTTTCCTATCTCCTTTCCCTCCCCACTACCTTCAGCCTCATAACATACAATTGGGGATGGCATAGTCTCATTGGCTTCCAACATTGGCATTGAGCAGTGGTTCCCAACCAGTAGTCGGTGGACCACAGGTGGTCCGCGAGATCTAAAATGTGGTGCACGAAACATTTATACATTTACTAAAAAAACCGAATCGAAAGGTATCCAAAAGCTGATTCGTAACCCTTTTGGTATTAATGATGGAGAGGTAGCTGAAGAAGTCCGAGAAGAGCACACTGAATTGCAAAATGATAGTAATTGCAAGGACGCGTATAAATACGCGATTAACAGTTTATCATTATTGCACCTTGTGGTCCCTGTGAGAACAAATAATTGTAATAGTGGTCCCCGGTCAAAAAAAGTTTGGAAACCACTGATCTAGAGAATAATGATATATTTTTATTTTTTTTTATTCTACGGATTCTTTCGTAATCCTCTAACTAGCTAGGGCTTTGCAATGCCCTTTCATGTTCTAACTGACTAGTTTTACGGCTCATTCGGCCTTATAACTATTACCTTCTGAAGGTGATTATTTACTTGACTGAATTTACTTTACATTAGTGTTATCGTGAGGAAAAAAGTCTTTACTGGATAAAAACCTCACACAAATTTTCAAAGAAAATGGGGGAACATAAGTTCTGAACTTTTTCTGGAATTTTACATTTAACTTTACTGAATGTAAATATTTTGTTTTGTGGCACCCCTGAAAATTCTGCAACATGGAATGCAAGGAATTTTAGCGCCAGGTGAATTACCGTGTCCAGTGTAGGGATTGGGGTAGGTCCGGGATTGCGGAAGGTCCGGGAGGTTGGGAAGGAGTTTAGACATCGATGGTGGTTGTCAGGAGCTCCATCAGGATGAGTAGTTTGTCGTCCCTGGACGCGCAGGCTGCCAGCCTTCCACGGACTTTGATGAGGCCGCGTAGGAGAGACATGTTTTCCTCGTCATCAGAGGTGTTGGATTGGGAGTTCTGGGTGTCGGCATCTGGCCCACGACGCCCTTCTTGTTGTTGGGAAGTGCTAGGGTTGCCCCCCGCTGCTTCCGAGCAGGTCCTTCGGCCGCCTGTGTTGCCCGATGTTGATGGCTGGCGCGTTTCGGTGTTCTGGCGCGGCCCTGTCTCCCTCTGAGAGGCGTTCTCTTTGGCTCTGAATTGGAGGGCGGCTACATACTCCATCCTCTTCGGGCATCCGCTGAAATTAGCGGGGTGAGGGCCTCCGCAGTTGCAGCAGGCGGCCGGTAGATCACGCGTGACCTTCTCACAGTCAGCTGTTGCGTGTGGTCCCTCGCACTTTACGCAGCGCGCGGGATGGGCGCAGTTTCGGGAGCCGTGGCCGAACTTCTGGCACCTGTGGCACTGCGTGCCGTGTTGTAGGTGGTTGCTCCTGTATTTTCTCATCGAGATTCTACAGAAGCAGATAAATCTCACGGTCGCTCTCAGCTGTCCAATTTGGTCTCGCGGCTGAAGTGGGCCAGATACAGGGGGTATTCAGACCCTGGGGTCTTCATCTCGATGATGGCCTTCGGTGGGAAGCCCTGATCCCTCAGGTCATTGCAGATCTCCTCTGCGGTCAGTTTGGGAAGACCTCTGATGACGGTCTTCTTGATTTTGTCGGCCTCGGTGGAAAACGTGTGGAAGGGCTTGGCCTCCCGACGTAGGGCGCTGGTGAGTTTGTTGTGAGCCTCGACAGAGCTCACGTTGACGCTGATGGTGCCTCCTTTGTTGTAATGAAAATCGAAGGTCGCACTGCCGATGTGCTTCCTGATTTCGTTCGTGACATCGCCATGTGTCATGCTCCCCAGAGTCATGATCACCGGTGGCACTCTCGAGCTCTTGCGGACTGGTCTTGTTGCAGCAGCCCGTTGGTGGGGCTTGTTCTCTGTTTGGCGCTCTGTCGCAGGAGGGCGCTCTGTCGCAGGAGGGCGCTCTGTCGCAGGAGGGCGCTCTGTCGGGCGTCTTTTGGGCGGTAGGACGACGTGTGTGGAGGCGTCGCCGTCTCCAACCTCAGGGAGGACATCGAACCTGTTCTCTACAGACAGGTACGATTTGGACGTGGGTTGGATGGGAGGGGAGTGGCACCGCTTGGCAGCAGGCGCTCTCTGCCATTCTGGCTCCATTGGTGTCGAGCTGGGCCCTGGGCTGGGGGAGGAATGGATAGCTGATGCAGGGCTGGGCCCCGGGATGGGGGATGAGAGGGTATCGGTATGAGGGGTGGGGACTTCGGCGGAGGCTGCGAATTCAAACTCCACGAGTCCTGTCCTGGTATTGACCATGGCGGCGATTGCTCCTGGTGGGCAGTCGAAGGCCCAGAGCCCGACGGGGTTTTTACGTGCTTTCGCCTTATCAGTCATGTCTGAAAAAAGTCAAAAGAAAAATTAGTATTGAGTTGGTTTCTTTGCCTTGAGAAAGGCAGTTTTTCTGTTATCGTCGGCCGAACTGAATGACGGGCAACTGCCGGCCTCGGGCGCCCTGGAGCACCAGAAAGCTTCAGTCCCCACCGTTCAGCACTTCCTTTGGAGTTGTCTATTTTTTGTTAGCGCAAGCCACCAAAAGGTCGATTTTCCTGCCAGAGAATAATGATATAGTCAGTGTGGGTTTAAGTAAGCGCTCACAAAGAAGAAGAAGAGGAGATATGTTAATATGGATGTTGAAGGAAGCGCGCTAATATGAAAAACGATACCAATTCCAAATCATGGTTGAATTCCAATATAATATTATGATAAAACAAATATAAAACTTATTTCCATTTTTATTTATTTGACCGTAACCGGTTTCAGCCTGTTAAAGCCATCTTCAGATCGGTTCAAATTATTCTTAACCTACGGTTTATATACATAACATATGGGAGAGGGGGAGAGGGGTAATCTACAAGGATTTTATTATATTATTTGAGTTTTCTTACAATTTCTAATTATTTTGGCTAGTCCTCAGTAGGTTTCGGTCAAATAAATTAATGTGTAAATAAGTTTAATATTGGTTTTATTATATTATTAGAAATATGTTTAACCACTCCGACCCCTAAGCTTGTTTACACGATAGTATAACAATAGCAGTCAAGTACAATAAGCTTGTTTTCAAGCTAACGCGTGTGTTCCCACAGAAATCGTTATAACTCCGTTAATGTTCTAGTTACAACCCTAAAACAAAAAGTAGAAGATCCACATTAAATCAAGCTTCACATTTCTATTCAAAATTGTCCATATAAATACATAAAAATACTTATTTTGTAGAAACAGTTTTCACCCGCCAAATCGCCTACGCGCCGTTAGATATTGTCATTTTTCATTCAATATTCTTGTATGAAATGCTAAAAAAGTGAGGTGACACAATTAAAATAAATAAATAAAATAAAAATTACAAAAGGTGTAGCTTATGGGTAGACCCCATTTCTTCCAGCTAACCACATTTATTTAATTTGTTTAATTATAATTACAATGTTTATATAATATTATTTGTTTTATTATAATTACAATGTTTATACAGATAAAATAACAATATTCCAATGAAAAAAAATATATATATACCAATAAAAATAGGCGTTTCATTTACTTGAGGTATTCATTCAACGTGTAGTGACATTTATTACAAGGAAAGTGTTTAGTGACGATTTGAATTTGTGTGTATCTTGTATTTGTTTAATGTTATGTGGAAGGTTGTTATATACTTTAATGGCCATGTAGTATGGTCCTTTTTGGAATGTTGTTTTGTTGGCTTTTGGTATTAATAGGTTTTCTGTGAGCCTTGTAGCGTATTTATGTGTTGAGTTTTTTAGTGGGAACTTGTGGGAACACTTAGTGGGAAATTGTTTATTATACATTTATTATGATTAAGTGTTTTTTTTACATTTACCGTTTTCACATAAAAAAACATCACGTGAGTCATTTTTGCAATGTTTTTATGTTTGCTTTCTAAATTGTAATGTTTGCAAATGTTGGCTTTCAAATACAATTTGAATGCTTATTTCACAACCTTTCAAAAATGTTTTTAATATTTGACTACGTTCAGAAATATTTTTATTATGGAGCCTTAGTTGCGAAGCGGAAATAACACAAAGTTTTTATAAATCTGACGGTTCTTTAAGACAAAAAAATAGCACAATGGAAAAAATGCCTGATTGGTTAAAAAATGTAGAAATTCGGAACCGCGTCTTAAAATGCTCAATTCTCACTAAAGCCACCATCTTCACTGATATAATCCGCTAAACTATTGCGATCCGACTTATAAAATATATCCCACCTTGTTGGCTAGCGCTCCTACATTAGTTTTATCAATCTGACAAAAAGAGTCCGTTGGTTTTGACATTAAGGCGGCCTGAAATAGCCCCGGCGCTGTACAGTACAAGCGCACACCTTGCTCCGTATTGTCAGCCGGCTATTGCGGGAACGCGGGAATGTCTCCAATCAAATTCCTAGGCGCGCGTGACACAAGGAATCTTTTCAAATTGGAATTATTTCGAATTTCAATTTTAAAAAGTCCGCGGATTTTTCGGTAACCCGTTTAATCACAGCAGACCAAATTTGTCCCAGCACACGTAGCTTTCATATAAATCGCTGTATCTCCCTTACTATCATAGTAAGAAACATGATTTAAACGGTGCTAGATAGAAAAAAAAAGCCACGCTTTATATTAAAATCTAAAAAAAACATAAAAAATGTGATACGTGATTATGAAATGAAAAGTGACGATAACGTTTATTATCCATTTATCTAGTATAATATGTATGGGTTTTTTTAAACCTCCGACGGTTTGAGCATGTAGAGCGAATTAACGAGGAAAGGAGTGTAAGGAGTAAATATGACGCAAATTAATGTGAATGTAAGAAGAAGTCGAGGATGCCCGAGAAAGACATGGAACGACCAAGTGAATCAGATATTTGAGTCGGGTCATGGCAAGAGGCAGAATAATAGAAGGTATGAGACGATGTATGAATGTGAACGAGGCAAAGAGTGTGTGCTAAGACCGATTTGTTTGGCGGGCCGTCCTTTCTGGCCTACCCCAGCAGAGAAACGGCGTGATGATTAGTTAGTTTAGTGTTCGTTATCAGTAATTTTAGTTTTTGTGTTCGCATGCAAATTTCTTATATTTCAAAAATTGTATGTTCATTTCAAATTATAAAATTTGAAAGCGTGTTTCATCACATTTCAAAAACAGTTTTTAGTTTTCAAATATGTTCAGAAGTATTCCATTTATTTCGATTTCATTGCAAAGTGCAAATATTTTGACCATCTGAAAAATACGGCAGATTTTTTAAAATCGTACTTGTTACTATGGAAAATTAATGTATATGCTCGCGCGTAACGTAAAACAGAGGTTAGAAAGATCGTATGCGCCGAAAAGTGAATGATAGAAAATCTTGGAGACGCCCGAAGAAAAGTTAATACATTTTTTTACATTAGTTCCACACAGGAGATCACTAGGAAAATAATTTCCCTCAGGGCCAATGTCGTCTTTTAGGATGCCGTCCGGTTTTCTTAAGGAAATAAAAGAGAGCATGTTGTGGGAAGGGAAAAGCTATGAGGGATGGAGTGTCTAGGGGTCAATGTGTCCTGGACTGACGGACGAATGAATCCATTCCTCCCACTGTGATGCAAAGCGATTAGTCGAGAGAGTCCGGCTAGAGAGATGAAATGGTTCCTAAATTGACCACTCCCGATCCGGTTCGCCATGCATTTGGTGACTAAGAGACGTTGACAAATACCACACCATGTAATCAGGCACCACTGCGAAGTCATCAAATGTAGCGAACTGTTTGAGGTGACCTATGATAGCACAATATTCACGCCTACTCCTTCCAACAAAAATGGAAGGAACCTGGTCTCTCAGCATTGCTCTGCTGAAAGACCAGGATTCATATTTTATTTTTTTTTACAGTGAATACCGCACAAGAATCTCAACTGCTCCCGTCTGGAGCCAGTTAGACTATGGCATCCCCAATTGGGGTATGTTGTGAGGCTGAAGGTAGTGGGGAGGGGAAGGAGGTGGGGAAGAGGAAGGTTGGGAAGTACCTGGCTATTCAGGTCTGGTCACCAAACACGGCTAAAGCCATTTTCAAGCAACGTTTCAATTCTGAATGGTGGTCTTACACCAGGGCGATACTAAAAGTATCTTCCACTCTGGAACATGCCGCAAATATACTATATATTATTTTAAAATGAATTAATTGTGAAATAACACAAATTAATCAAATAAAATTTATTTGCGCATGCCGGGTTCGAACCCGCCACCTCCGGATTGTGAGTCAAGAGTCTTACCCACTGGACTACGGAGGTCGTCGAAATTGAAACCATTTTCCCATTGTTACGATGCTGATTGTCCTTGTACTTTTACTTTAAATGTAAATAACATTGTTTGTGTTATCCTTATATTTGTTTTAAACTATTATTGCTAAAATGCGCCTGCTCTCAACACTGGAATTCCTAGTGAGACAGGAACAGCACAATCACCTATGTGACATAATAAATAAAGATTATAATAAAAAAATATAAACATGGCTTGAAAGTTCTTTAGTCATGTTTGGTCAGTTTAGTATGAATAGCCAGGAATTTCCTAACCTTTCCCTTTCCCATCTCCCTCCCTTCCCTACTCCCTTCCGGCTCATGACATAAAATAATAAATAATATTTGTAAAGCGTAGTTTTGTGTTATTGCACTTCGAGGGCGATGACATAGTTTTTTTTTTTTTAGTTTGTTAATTTAATTTAATTTTAATTTTTGATCTCTATTTTTAGTTTAAATTTATCTTTATTTTAAATGTTTTTTTTTTGTTTCGTCACCAACATTGTACATTTCTTTTTTTTTCAAACTGTATTATGTATAAATTATTATATTATAAAATATATAATAATATATGGGGGTCTCAGCACGGGTAAACGACCCAGTGAGGCCAACATTACTGGATTGTATTATGAAATTTTGTAAAATAATGTATGAACAATAAAAAAAATAGTCCCACTGACTTCGGGCAGTTAAAATTAATGAACTTTTTTAAAGTTAATAGTAATAATAATAATATTTGGCTAATTTATATAGCGTCGTTTTCGTAAAAAATACACCTCAAGGGTGCTGTAAAAATAAATATATAAAAGAATCAATATTACTGGCTTACAACTAAGATTTACAATTATAACTAGTGACTTTCATCTAAGACTTATAGCTAGTGACTTATTTTACTGGCTTACAACTAAGATTTACAATAATTATAACTGGTGACTTAAATCTAAGACTTATAACTATTGACTTACATCTAAGACTTAAACCTGGTGACTTATGACTAAGACATATAAATGCTGACCTAAAACTAGTGACTTAATTATATACATATGTACAACTAAGATTAGCGCCAGAAGAAGTGGGAAGTTTTGATTACAAGGAGTGTAACTAATAAAAAATAAAGTGAGACCTTATCTTGTTCATGACATAATTTTCATTTCTTCAATGAGAAAAAAGAGTGTCACCAACCACTCCAGTTAAATCCTCTAGAATTTATATTTTCTTTAAAATTTCATCAGACAAACCAGATACCAAAGATAAAACTGTTAAAATTCTTTAACGTACTTTTTTTTATCTGATCAAAACGAATATCCATTGAGGAGAATCAAACTAAGATTTACCATAAGTTGTCTGCGATCAAAAGAGAAAATAAATAAACACAGCGGCAGGCGTTTTTTTTTTCATTTTTTTCCTTCAGAAATATTTGAAGAATTTCCCTCATGCGAAGTTTACCGCTTTCAAATTATTATTTTAATCATTTTTTCTTACACTGGCAACATTTAGATCGGTAGATTAAAATTGATATTATGTCTTCCCTGGCAACTACTGGAGTAAAGGCTTAGATAAAAGATTTAAAATTAGATGCAGAGTGATTATATTCTATGGAAAACTTAGCGTAGATACTTGAGATACATCTAGACAGGGATTAATAATAATAATAATATTTGGATGATTTATATAGCGCCGTTTTTGTGAAAAATCACCTCAAGGGCGCTGTAATGGCGGAGTTCCCTCTCGACTCAAAGTCTTAAGTAATTTCATCTGTCAAGAGACAAGAATTAGTTTTCGAACTAACTAACCATCACGCCGTTTACCGGGATAGGCAAAAAGAACGGACTGCCCAACAACTCGGTCTTGGCACACACTCCTTGCCCCGTTCACATTCGTGCATCGTCTCATACATGCTCTTCTATTATTCTGACTCTTGACATGGCCCTACTCAATTATCTGATTCACTTGATCGTGCCATGTCTTTTTAGGGCGTCCCCGCCTTTTTCTAACATTCACATTAATTTGCGTCATATTTACTCCTTACACTCCTTTCCTCGTTAATTCGCTCTACATGCCCAAACCATCTGAGCGTCCCTTTCTTAATCTTATTCATTACTCTTACATCAGCCTTGCATTCTTTGCGGATATCCACGTTTCTCACACGATCGTAAACAGTTTTACCACACATACGGGATCTCATTTCTACAGCATTCAGTCTACATTCGTCCTTCCTCTGCCAGTTCCATGCCTCTGCCATACATCAGGGTAGATACCAGCACTTTATTATGGACGACTAGCTTCGCTTCTTTGAACAGTTTTTTGTTGGCGCCAACGGCGTTCTGTCCTCCATTAATGTTTCAATATCTCTATCAGCCTTCCCATCTCTCGTAAGCATGCTTCGCAAATACAAAAACGCATCCACCTGCTCCAAGAATTCTTCATCACAACTGTATTGCACATTGTTTTCATACTCTCTCTTTCAAATACCATGACTTTAGACTTACTTACATTCCTCATTAACTCATTGTTTTTCTATTGGCCCCTAAATTTATCTTGTATAATATCTCGACGTTTCAAAGTATTCATATAAACATGTATATGAACAGGAGGTAGAATAATACAGTTATGTTTACCTCAACTGTTTTTATACGCATCGTTTACAGTTTTTTTTTTGTTATTTATGTCGGTGTGAGTACATGTGTGTAAAAGGCCATCAACTCCTGCTGAAGTTGTTCAAACTTGAAAACTTAAAATTGTTGATTATAAGCAATAATTATCAGCCTGAAACACGAAAAAATCTTCCGAGAAAAGATACATCACGCCAACGGGACTTGAAGCCGTGTCCTTCTGATTTCCAGTCAGGTGCTCTCACCACTGAACTATGGCGGCTTATCTAATACCCGCCAAATAATTCAATATAAATTAAAAATGTTTCTTATTGTCGATGATCTCGTACGAGAATCATAGGTTTAAAACATCTAAAACAACCGTTTTACTCCAAAATAGGTATGTATCACGCCTAGCAATTATCCATTTAGCAATTATTATACTTTTTTTTATTGTTTTTATTTCTTGCTAGAGCAATCCCGATGAGTTAAAGAACTCATTTTAGGACAGGAGGAACATACAAATCATGGGTGGGAGGAAATAGTTAAAATTATACATATGAATTTAGATATTAAAAATATAAGTTTCACATACAATATAGACGAAAAACAAAAGACAGGTTGAGTAGAACAAACAACAATAGAAAACAATTAAAGGAAAAAGGAACAAGGTTATACAAATATGGATGATTACAAATAAATGGAAAAGAAAAGAAGAGAAAAGAAACAAGACAATTGAACATGACAAGAAAATTACACAGTTTCATCCTTATACATACTTAAAAAATATTATTTTAAAGCATTACTCTGAATTTTTATTTTGATGGATTCCCTTGTACATATCTGGTAGCGAATTATACAGTGTATAGGCAACATAGTTCAGAGATTTTATCCCATATTTTGTAGTGTGTGTTTGATGGATGTGGATTTTACGGATGCTTCTACTAATATCTACAGGAATTCCAAAAACTGAAAATATCGAACTAATATTTATGAGAACCAAAGTGTTGACGAATATCTACAGCTCAAACTGTTGACTAATATCTATGAGAACCAAAGTGTTGAGGAATATCTACAGCTCAAACTGCTGACTAATATCTATGAGAACCAAAGTGTTGACGAATATCTACAGCACTGGCAGAGGGTTGGATTTGCAATTATGTATAGCATATTGGAATAACATAATATTGCGTATGCAGTTTAAAAAACTTAATTTATGTAAGTATGTATGTATGTAAAAATCCATAATATCGGACTATTGGACACATTTAGCTGATTAGTCCAACCTGCGCTCTGTAGATATTAGTTCAACCTACGCTCTGTAGATATTAGTCAACACTGGGACCGTCATAGATATTCGTCCGACCTTATCTCTGTAGATATTAGTCAACACTCTGAAGTTCGTAGATATTAGTTCAACATATGAGCTGTAGATATTAGTATCTGGAGTCGATTTTACTGCTATTTCGAGTATTGTGAGTGTGGATGTCTTGATTGTAAAGTGGCTTGATGTTAGTGTGAGTTGATTGTTGGGTAATTTGTAGGATGATGCTTGTGATTTCATGTTTAGGAAGGACTGTGAATGAAAATGAATAGATGTCTCTGACATGGGTTTCCCATGGAAGTCCAAAAACATTTCTGACTTCTAAAGAGCAAACATTTTTGTCTGATCAAATCTAAAATGTTTTTTTGCGATTCTTTTAGGAAAACGTTTTATATCGAATACGTGGTACTCGTAATTCGATTTTAAGATGGCAATTTTCATTTAGTTGCCACACTTGGAGAAAACCTCTAAATGACAAAGCGAATTTGAAACCTACCATTATTCTAGGGATAGATTCATGCGTCCGTCACTCCTGGACTCACTAACCCCAAGATTCACTGCCCCTCATACCTTTTTCCTTCTCATACTCCTTCCTTTCCTAAAAGAGCCTCCACACAGCTTTACCAAAAATGACATAGGCCCTGAGGGGAATTATTTTCCTGGGTGGAGAAATCGGTGTGTATTATTACGTTAGCGTCTGCGTGTTTGAATTTCAGAACCCAGCCACGAGTGCATGTCGCACGATACGCTTAACGGCCGCGCCTCAAATAACATCTGTGTACATGGAATTTCACACAAAGCTACTGCTATAATTCGGTTTCTAATTCAAGAATTCGACACAAGATGACGCTACTTCCGCCAGCAACTCGCATGTGGATGTTTCTTCCCTAGATATACGAGTAACTACTATGGATTTATAGAATTTAAGTATTTAAACCATCAAAAAAATTATTAACGCCCTTCATCTTGCCCAAGGTGGTAAAAAAAATCCATCAGGTAACATTACTACAGTTTGCAAGACAAAGGAATTAATTTCTCCCTGTAACTTGCCAAAAACCAATATATAATACAATTTAAGTATCTATCCGGATATGGAGAGATTACATACGGCGTCATTGCCTGTCACTAGCTGTCACTGGATCACAGTGGATCCTAAGAACTGCTTATTTTTGCAACCAGTTTTTTATCGAATTTATAAAATGATTACCTGCATTCAAACTGGACGAAGCCGAATGTAAAAGCCGCCCGCAGGGCCTAGCAGAAACCTGCGGAGCGGGTTTTTAACTGCTTGTATTTATAAATATTTAATTGGTATGTTTTCTCATGCTCGATATCCACAACTCTGGCATCAAGTAATTCAGCTATCAATGTAGAGAAATGATTGCAGCTTTTTCTACAAGTATAGAAGTGCAGGCGGAATCGAACCTCAAGGTTGAGGAATCTCCTACTTCCGTCCACTGGAACGATCACGCGAAATAAATAAATGTGCTTCGATTGCTTGAGATTTCCCAAATGGTCATTTTTTTAATTTTTCGTCTACATTAAAAAAATCATACCTTCGAATTTTGACATGGAGACATAAAAACTTATTATAGTGCTATATAGCCAATGAATTAACCTGTATTATACCGTGCATCCCATATTTGTAGGTTTAATAAAAAAAATATAAAAAAGTCGTAAAATTTATAATCGCGCGAATCCTGGGTGTTTTTTTACTTGAAACTGCCGTAAGGGATTCGAGTCTTGAGTTTCTGTATGTTATCTGTGGTATACTTGATAATTAAAGGTGCATCTATGGAAAAAGGACTTAATTTTATCCGTAAACAGCTGTTCAAAAATTCGGCGGGAAAAAAATATTTGAAAAATTTATTTTTAACATTGTTCTAAAATGGTCTATGAAGTTCGGACTTGCGACATCTATGGTCATTGTCATTATAGATAAAGCATTTCAATAGCTTCGTGGTAAAATAAACGGCTGGCCCAGGAATTGATTTAAATAATTGCATTAAATGTTTTACGAATGGTAGGAAAATGTGGTCAATTTTTGGACCGAAATCAATCGCAGAAAAATAAAAGTGGTCCATTCCTGGCTGCAGAGATAAAACTAGCAATAATATCAAACCTACTAAACTATTTATAACGAAATTTTGTAAAATGAATTCATACTCTTTCTGTGTTTTTCTTGCTATTTCTTGCTTCCTACATTTATTAATTTTAACAAAGAAATACCAATTCATTATCACGTTAAAATATCCCGGCGCGCGGCGTTAGGTACGACGCACGTTTGTATTCGCATCGGCCTTTGTGATAGAGTAAACATTTTCAAGGGAATCGAATGGCGCGAAGAACAAACTGCAGACTTAGCGGAGAACCAAATTATTTCCACAATATGGCTATTTTGGGTTTTGGTTGTTTTACGAAACGTTCCTCTGACGTATTCGCAAGAATATTTCACGTTCAGAACTTGCTCCGAATGTTTTGATTTCCTTTTTAAGCCACCGCTACCCGAATTTCTACCGATTTCGTAAATATCTCCCTTAAACATTAAAATTTTTGAGCTCTTAAAAAAATAAATTATTTTTTAAGTTAATATCTATACATTCCCAACGGCGAAACGCAAATTATATGAAATTCTCTCAATAGAAAAAAATCACAAAGTACTCTCCGAAAATTGTTATTTTCACGTCTGTTTCAGTTATTTTACAAGTTATATGTATGAAAAAATTCACAGTGTTTCTTTAAAAGCTGTTTTAGTAATTTTCCAAAAGATTTTTGCCCTATTTTTTATTAAGCATTTTCACTATGTTCGGTTAAATATTATCGTTTTTAATAATAGAACGCTCTCTCTCCAACATTCGTAGTTACATATCTCTAAATCTTCTTCTTTCTGAGCGGGGATACGGCGCCTTACGACCTGTGCATTTTACCCACTGTGTTGGTCATTTTAAATTCACCATCAGAAAGCGACACCATGTGTAAGTAGGATCTAACAGATTTTATGAGATATGTTAATTGAGGCGCCCAGCGGAAGAGTGGTCCAACCCACAAAAATTCGTAATCAGTCAAATATCATTTGTTATATATTTTTGTCATATCTTTGAAGCCGCAGTTGCCCAATTATAGTTTTCACTATTTCAAAGATCCTTTGAAATCATTGGAGGTTTCCCACCACTTTCCCACGGCTTTCTAAGGAAACAGATGGTTTCCTCCTTCACCGTACTCGTCAGGACTCTAATTTTTTATTTATAATGAAGCTACTTTTTATTTAAAATGACTCTAGACCCCCAATGTCCGGGCATACATTGTTAGCAGGCAGTATGCGAGTGCGAACATGTTGTTAGTTATTTATTTCACAATATCACGTCTCATCTCCGCCACCTGATGTAGCTGAAATAAAAGTTAGTTAATATGTAGGAAGAAAAGTTAATAGAATAAAAAAAAATACATATTATGATGAGATTGTTTAACTTAACCAAAGCAGTGGAGCTAGAGTCATCCGGCAGTCCCGTCGAGGATAAGTGGAGCCATCAGTCCAGTCGCAAGCGATAGTCGGTGTCCGCGCCCCGGCTTCCCCGAAGCCGGCTTCCCGGTAGGCCCTCGAAGAAAGTGTTGGGATTAAGGGCGGAAAGACCTGAAGACACTAGGGATAAAAGAGAGCATCGGGTCACCGGAGGCAGGGCGGAAGGGCACTGGTCCGCTGCGGTTGGTCTTCTGGCCCACTCATGGTGACGGGGGAGGCGCGGGCGGGTTACGCAGCGGCTACCTTGGGAGTCATCTTCTCGGTTGTTGCACGGACATAGATCTTGTCCACCCCCTTGATGGGGTGTAGGACAATACAAAAATGGAAAATCTTTGAAATCCTTTGAAATCAGTGAAAACTAAAATAGGGCCACTGCGGCTTCATTGATATGACAAAAATATGATGTTTTCGCTGATGTGGGTTGGGCCACTCTTCCGCTGAGCGCCTCATGCCCCTTTTTATGCTCGTTTGTCGATGGCATTGACTTTGTACAGAATGGTGTGGCTCAGAATCGAAACGTTTTTTTACAATAAACAATTTCCCTCGGGGCCTATGTTATCTTTGGGGATGCTGTGTGGAGGGTCTTTTCATCGAAGGGATGGAAAGGAAATTATGGGAAGTAAAAAGGTATGAGAGGTGGGTAGGACTCTGGGGGTTGATGTGTTCATGAGTGACGGAAACTTAGACAAACTCAACCCCATGAACCCGGGCACCCCTGCTAAGTCACCAAACGTAGCAACCACTTGGGGTGACCCTTAGCAGGGGTGTTGGGTGACGGTACAAATACCCTCCTTTCAAATGACTTTAGCCATGTTTGATGGCCGGACCTAAATAGCCACGTATTTTTCCATCCCCCTCTTCCCAGGAGAGTTCAAGATTGCTTTAATACCCATTGGTTTAAGGAAACACGTGGTTACGCTAATCTTACTTTCCCCCTTCCTCTTCCACATTTCCTTCCCCTCTCCATTCCCTTCAGCCTCACAAAAAAACGCCGCATCGGAATTTCATAGTCCCACCGCCTTTGTGGTGATTTATTAACCGACATCCTCATGTAGCTTTCTCATTTCTCTAAAGTTTTAATTTACCTACCTTGGTAGCACCTACGGTATATTTGACGCTGCTTCTCTCCCTCTCTCTTTCTCTCTCTATCTGTCTTCATTTCCCAACCTTGATAGCACCAAAAGTAGATTTGGCATCTTTTTCACCATTACCTGAACATCGTCTTGTAAGCTATCTTCTTCCTGTAATGGTAGATTTGATGCCGTCTCCCTCTTTCTCTCTGAACATCGTCTTGAAGCTATCTTCTTTCTGTAAAAAAAATCATTTTCCAACCTTGATAGCACTAACGGCAAATTTGAAGCCGTCTTCCTCTTTTCTCTATTATCTAAACATCCTCTTGTAGCTATCTTCTTCCTGTAAAAGTTTTAATTTTCCAACCTTGATAGCACTAACGGCAAATTTCAAGCCGTTTTCCTCTTTCTCTCTATTATCTAAACATCATCTTGTAGCTTTCTTCTTCCTGTAAAAGTTTTCATTTTCCAGCCTTTTATTTTTATTTTTTTTTATTTATTTATTTATTATAAACACAAAGTAATACAATATGACAGGAAAAAATATAAATATTTTACAGAAAAAAAAGTTCCAATAAACTACTTTTTAGTAGTTTGTCAATCAGTGCTTTTACTTTGAAGGTATAAATAAATTTATTTTACTTTATTTTGCAGTTAGAATTTTTGTGTTAGTGTCTAATACAATTTTTTTCTTTCGGCTAGCTAATTTTAAACATAATATTTGTTTTACATTTGTACCCTTTTTAATTTCAGCAGGTAACATATTTAATAAATTTGGTATTATGTAGTCCAGCGTTCTTTGTCCATATTTGTTTAAGTGCTTAGGTGCAATTAGTCCTTCATTTAACGTAAAACGGGTATTGTAAGTGTGGTCCAGTTTTTGATAGAACTAACGGCAAATTTGAAGCCGTTTTCCTCTTTCTCTCTATTATCTAAACATCCTCTTGTAGCTATCTTCTTCCTGTAATTTCATTTCCCAACCTTGATAGCACCAATGGTAGATTTGACGCAGTCTCCCTCTTTATCTATATTATCTGAACATCCTCTTGTAGCTTTCTACTTCCTGTTATTTCATTTCCCAACCTTGATAGCACCAATGGTAGATTTGACGCAGTCTCCCTCTTTATCTGTATTATCTGAACATCCTCTTGTAGCTATCTACTTCCTGTTATTTCATTTCCCAACCTTGATAGCACCAATGGTAGATTTGACGCAGTCTCCCTCTTTATCTGTATTATCTGAACATCCTCTTGTAGCTATCTACTTCCTGTTATTTCATTTTCCAACCTTGACAGCACCAACAGTAGATTTGACGCAGTCTTTCTCTTTATCCCTTTTAACTGAACATCGTCTTGTTGTTATCTTCTTCCTGTAATGGTGGATTTGACGCCGTCTGTCTCTTTATATCTATTATCTGAACACCCTCTTGTAGCTTTCTTCTTCCTGTAATTTCATTTCCCAACCTTGATAGCACCAATAGTAGATTTAACGCTGTCTCCCTTTTTATATCTATTATCTGAACATCCTCTTGTAGCCTTTTTCCTGTTATTTCATTTTCCAACCTTGACAGCACCAACAATAGATTTGATGCAGTCTTTCTCTTTCTATCTTTTATCTGAACATCCTCTTGTAGCTATCTTCTTCCTATAATTTAATTTCCCAACCTTGATAGCACCAATGGTAGATTTGACGCTGCTTCTTTCTTTATCTGTATTAACTGAACATCCTCTTGTAGCTATCTACTTCCTGTTATTTCATTTTCCAACCTTGACAGCACCAACAATGACGCAGTCTTTCTCTTTATCTCTACTATCTGAACATCGTCTTGTTGTTATCTTCTTCCTGTAATGGTTGATTTGACGCCGTCTCTCTCTTTATATCTATTATCTGAACATCTGTAAAAATGTTCATTTCCCAAGCTTGATAGCACCAATGGTAGATTTGAAGCCGTCTCCCTCTTTCTCTTTATTATCTGAACATCCTCTTGTAGCTATCTTCTTTCTGTAATTTCATTTCCCAACCTCGGTCGATTGATGATTATGACACAATAAATAAGTGGCGATGTTCCCGCGCGGGGCTACTAGCAAAGATTGTGGCTTCTGACGCATGTGGTGAAATTTTTTGCAATGGCGGCGCCAGCAAAAATCCCGGTCTTTTTCATTTAGCATCCGTCATCGGTAAACAATGGCTAAGACACTAAAGCTGGATGCATATAATAAAAGTCAGACCTGCAACTTTGATGAGTGGGTTTTCGATATTCCTTTTTTTCTTTACGATACAATAAATTCTCTATTTCGGTCAGGCGATTTATTTTTCAATTTACGAGCAGAGTTTTGTTAGTTTATGCGGGTTTTTCGTCTAGGAATCGGAATTTCGCTACAAAGAATCTTATATTTTAAGAAGAGAAATTTCACTCTGATCATTACGCTTTTTCGTTTGATTACCGCACATAATACATAATACCAAAACGAATAACTTGTTCAAAAAAGATATATTTTCGATATTTGAAAATATTTTATCATTTTCCGCGAATTATGTTTAAAAAAATGACGTCTCTTTGGGTACACCACAAAGCCAAGTGCAACGGCTTTGGAGCGCGACGGATGAATTATCAAGTCAGTGCCATCGAGAAATTACAGTTTTTTTTACATTAACTCCACACAGGAGGCCCTTAGGAAAACTATTTCCTTCCATTGTCATCTTTAGGGATGTTATGTGAATGGTCTTTAAAGGAAAGGAAAGAGAAGATGTTCTGTGAAGGAAAAAGGTATGAGGGGTGGATAGGACTCGGGGGATCAAGTTGTCCCCTCCCTCTGCGGTAAAAGGCGATGGAGAGTTTTTTTTTTATTTAAAAAAATACATACATATACAGATTAATAGAAAAACATATGGTTCTTAAAACTAATTACAATGTATAAATTTCTTTTTAACGAAACTACCCAATTCAAAAGAGAAAACATTTCTCGTGCTAGAATTTTGGAGAGTGCCATTGTAAAATGCGCATAGGTACAGAGAGTATGCTATTACAAGTACTATTTAAAAATATACATGCATACATGAAGACAAGTCGACATAATGAACTTGAAGTAAATAAGAGTTTAATTGAAATTGGATACAATATAAGATAATACAGGCATAGATATATCAGAAATAAAAATAATATTATTGTATTTATTCAATAGGTAGATTATAAGTAGGTAGTAGGTACATAGCATTGGTTTAGAAACATATTTGAAATGGATGGGCTGACAGTATTATTAAAGTAGGTACATAGGATTATGGAAATGCCATTAAGTACCCGATTAATTATTCCTTTAAACCTATAGTTAAACCGTGTCGTGGCAACATTGGTCACGTGACCAATGTAGTTCCTCCAACTACCGCTGATACAGAAGCGAAATTCCAGTTACGGGACCGGGCTCGAGAGCACGTTCTAAAATATTAACTAATCTCATTTCCATTTCTACCCGCGATGTATAGATTTGTAAATGTGTCTGACAAAGACGAAATAAATTATAAAACGTGGAGAACTCTTTTATTATTATAAATTCACGCAATATGAACACGCAACCTCCACAGGATAAAGTTGTAACAATTTTGTGCCTACAAATAACGCGTATGTACTTTGCTTTCAATTTGATTTGCTGATGAAATATTTTTAGAGGATGTGTTCTAGTTTTTTTTGTTGTTATTATTGTGATGATGAATTTAAAACTTATAATTAATGTCGGGTTGGTCTATTAGTTGTTTTATTTGGGATTTAAAAACTTTATAATTTTTTTCAGACTTGATTTTATATGGGAGAGCATTGAAAAATTTTATACCTTGATAAGCATAAGCATAAAATGTCTCTATCAACCAATCTCTCCCGATTCGGCCCGCCACGTAGTACGTGAGCAAACGCATGTACCGCCAAGATCTAGGCAAACTTCACCCCATGAATCTGAGCATCCCTATTAAGTCACCAAACGTAGCATACCACTAGGGGTAACCTATGGCAGGGGTGTTGGTTATCCAATAAATGGTTCACGGTGCGGAGTTTAGTTTGCAATACTGCGACGATTGTTTTTGATACTCGTTATTACTGGAGATTTGTATATTTATTTATTCATTACAAGCCCTAATGGGCTTTTACATTCTAGTTTATAAGTTGAGTATCACATTTATTTTAAATACATGAAATTTTAAACAACCATAGCATACAATAAAATAAAATACGTAGGTAAAAATGATAAGAAATCTCACACGTAGATATGCAATATAAACAAAAATTGCAGAATTTATTACACGTCTGCTCGTGCCTAGATATATAAAGGAATTGGAATGTTGTTCTAATTGAACAGGTATGTTGTTCTTCTCCATGCAAATTAAATAAACAGAGTGATTTGACTATATCAAACAGTGAAATTTTTATTCGTATTAAATTTATTTCGTATTAAGTTAATTTCGTATGAAGTTAATATCGTATTAAGTTAAATTCGTATTAACTTAATATCGTATTAAGGGCCCGCAACCCGGATTTCTACCGATTTATTACATATTTCCCTTAAACACGGTAAGCTTTAAAGCTCTTAAAAAAATATATGTTATTCTTGAAGATAATATCTAGACTTTGCCCGCGCCAAAACGCAAATTATATAAAATTCCCTCGATAGAAAAAAATCGCAAAGTATGCTCCAAAAATTATTATTAACACGTTTGTTTCAGTTATTTTACAAGTATGAAAAAAAAATCAAAGTGTTTCTTTAAATGCTGTTTAAGATTCCCGCGAGATTTTTACTCTATTTTAAACGAGTCGTGTTTTATTAAACATTTTCGCAATTTTCGCATCGATTTTATCGCTGTAAATGTTAGCGCTTTCCTCTAACATTCGTAATTTCGTATCTCTCCATCTTCTTCTTTTCGATCCCGGTTGCAGAGCCTTAAGTTGAATTCGTATTAAGTTTATTACGTATTAAGTTTATTTCGCATTAAATTCCCTCGGATCCTCGGACCCGCCCATAACACAATTCCAACGGTTCATATATTCAGTGCTCTCTGAAAGCCTTTTTTATATAAACATCGCACTAGAGACCCAACTCTGCTGAGCTAGTACGAGTATTTTCAATCTGAAGAATGTTTTTAATTTTTAGAAATTTAATTAAAATTAAATTTGATAATGTTATTATCGAGTTCTGCAAGTTTTTTGGTTAGTGTTTTAGTTACACACAGTCCGTACGTGGCTTCACCACAGTTTGAAAATGACCTTACAAGTCGAAACAGCTGTAACTAAAACACTAACCAAAAAACTTGCAGAACTCGATAATAACATTATCAAATTTAATTTTAATTAAATTTCTAAAAATTAAAATGGAGTTCTCCGAATTAAACACAAAAACCATTAATACTGAAGAATGTTATGAGACTTGGAAGGCACGGTCCCCCGAACCCATCATTGGATAACCAACACCTCTGCCATAGGTCACCCCAAATGGTTCGCTACGTTTGGTGACTTCGCATTATGCCCGGGGTGAGGTTTGTCTGAGTCTAGGCAGATGCATCTGCCCACCAGCTGCGTGGCAGACCGAATCGTGAGAGAATGGTTGAGGGAGTCCCTTTGACTTCTCCAGCCGTAATCTCGCGGAACATCGCTGTGAACCGACGGTGGGAGGGATGGATTCATACGTCCGTCACTCCTGGATATACTGTTCCCAGATTCCTAACCACCCCTAATACCCTTTTCCTTCCCAAAACTTGTTTTCCTTTATCGGCGCTACAACCTCTTTAGAAAGATCTGCACATCTCTAGGAAAAGCGTACACTCCTGCTGCTCTCATTTTGTTTCCCTCCATACCCTTGGGTCTGGGAATACGATATTGACTTCCACGCCATCCAGAACCTAAGTTTAGGCCTCCCAACACTCCTTCTTCCTGAAGGCTTATTAAAGTGAAGCTTCTTGGTCTTGAAGCCATACTCGTATCTATAGATTTATCTCTTCGATGTTCTTCTTCTTCTTTAAGGCTCTTGGTCTTATCTTTTAGATGCTCTTCTTCTTCCTTAAGGCTTAAATAAAGCCTATTGGTATTGAAGCCACTCACACATCAATAGATTTATCTCTTCGATGCTCTTCCTCAAGGCTTATTAAAGTGAAGCCTCTTAGTCTTGAAGCCACACACGTATCTATAGATTTATCTCTTCTCTTCCTTAAGGCTTATTAAAGTGAAGCCTCTTGGTCTTGAAGCTACACACATTTCTATAGATATATCTCTTCTATTCCTTAAGGCTTATTAAAGTGAAGCCTCTTGGTTTTGAAGCCACACATACATATATAGATTTATCTCTTCGGTGCTCTTTTTATTCCTTAAGGCTTATTAAAGTGAAACCTCTTGGTATTGAAGCCACACACGCATCTATAGATGTATCTCTTCTCTTCCTTAAGGCTTATTAAAGTGAAGCCTCTTGGTCTTGAAGCTACACACGTATCTATAGATTTATCTCTTCTCTTCCTTAAGGCTTATTAAAGTCAAGCCTCTTGGTCTTAAAGCCACACACATATCTATAGATTTATCTCTTCTCTTCCTGAAGGCTTATTAAAGTGAAACCTCTTGGTCTTGAAGCCACACACGTATCTATAGATTTATCTCTTCTCTTCCTTAAGGCTTATTAAAGTGAAGCCTCTCGGTCTTGAAGCCACACATACATATACAGATTTATCTCTTCGGTGCTCTTTTTATTCCTTAAGGCTTATTAAAGTGAAGTCTCTTGGCCTTGAAGCCACACATACATATATTGATTTATCTCTTCGGTGCTCTTTTTATTCCTTAAGGCTTATTAAAGTGAAGTCTCTTGGTCTTGAAGCCACACATACATATATAGATTTATCTCTTCGGTGCTCTTTTTATTCCTTAAGGCTTATTAAAGTGAAGTCTCTTGGTCTTGAAGCCACACACATATCTATAGATTTATCTCTTCGATGCTTCTCGTATATTTTATTATATCTGCGAGATTTAAAATGAATGCTTACATTTAAATTTAAAATGGGAATCATCCATCAATTTAAAAGTAAAACAAGTTTCGAACAGCGCAACAAAATGCCGGTTAAGTCGCTGAAAAGGCGTCTGCTCCCATTCTGTCTGTAATTCTACCCGCTCCGGATTAGCCGCGGCGCTGTTGCAACCGGCCTCCTCTCAAAGGGTTATCTTTATCCATTTCCGTCGCGTGACGTCAATGTGACGTCAGCCGTAGGGCCGGTGACGTCATACGGGAAGTGCTATTACTATTTCTGCAGCCGCGAGTCCCTATAGCAGAGCTAAATAACATTTTGCTGCCGAGCGCCATAACAGCTTTCCTAAGCCTAAGACACAATTTAAACACGTTACTTGTTATTGTTCCTCATTTAATAGAGTTTGAATTAATTTCTCTCAGGATACTAAAGCCGATGAATATTCCGCAGATGTTGGCAAATGTGGAAATATTTGGAAACGCCGGTTATCATACAAAATTATCAACAGTATTACTGACACACCTGCTTTGTTACAACTCATCCAGTTCAACATCCCTTCTCGTAGACTCCGAAATAATGAATTGCTGTTCCTCAATCAACATTCTACTAATTAGGATATCATTCTCCTTTATCCAAAATGTCGAGACTTATCAGCGCAAGACAAAGCATTGAATTTTTTGGTGTAAACCTTTCGGCAGTCGATACGCAATGTGTAATTTTTAAAGCCTTTTAAATCCATTTTCAAGTTTTGACTTGTAGCTATCTTCTATATGTACTTTTATATTATATATTGTCATTGCTCTTCATTTATATGTACTCTCCTTTCACTGTAATCTCTGTTTCTTATTTGTGTTATTGTTATATTGTTAATGGCCTATTTGTCCGTTAATAAATAAATCAGTCTTGCTGCAGCCTTGAAAACTGACTAAAGTATGTCAGTGTATATTTTAGGGAGATTTGCATGTACGCCATAGCGTCAAGTCGTGATACAACGTAAGACTTTACCAGATCCTTGTGGCCTTAGTCGGAATATTTCTCCTTATAGATTTGATTTGGCGCAGGTTACTTACTCTTTTATTCTGGGATTTGAATGAAAGATCTTCGTCTAAATGTACATTCTGAATTGTTGGGAATAGTTTGGAACGTTCGGGAACATCCCGGAACATCTCAGATCCTTGTGAAACATTCTTGAACACTCTCGAATGTTGTGAAATGTTCTGGAACATTGTGGACCATTATTCGAAGTCTTTTTTGTATGGGTGGGGCTACCCATTGGTAGGGTATATAAAGCGAGATCCGTCGTGGATTCAAACGCCAGTTAAATCTAATGTCAACTCCCTGAGCGAAGCCATGTACCCAAGCTAGTATTTTATAAATAAAATTGTGATGGCAATTTCAAAATTTGGAAAGGTTCGGTTTCCCTGGCCTACAGCGATGTTCTTCAAAACGCAGCAAAGTGATTTATAGGGTCTTGGCTATTTTCCACACGAGCAGGTGTGGGCTGATAAAGTCAATCGTTTTATTCGCTGGCAGTCTGTTTTGATATGATTTTTAAATTCAGCCCGATGATATCTCGCGACTCTGAGTGTTAAGGTTTCAGAAATAAGTCCGTGGTGTTCGTTTTTATATTTTATTGACGTAATAGTCTTAGTAATGAAAACAGGGACGTCTGACAAGGTCTGTTATGAAATTATGCGTGTGACAAGCATAACAGTGTATTGCAGTATTTTGTATTATATCAACAAAAAAAACAACCACAACAAGTATATCGTTACGTAGTACAAAATGAAGTCGCTCCCGCTGTATGTGCGCTTAGATCTTTTAAAATACGCAAAGTATTTTCATACGGTTTTCACCAATAGATAGATTGATTCATGAGGAAGGTTTTTAGGTATATAATTTGTCAAGGTTTTGTATAAGTTGGTTGAAATACATAATATATCTGGCAACGGGCTGACAAACGGGTGATGTGGATTTGATTTAACAGATGGCGTTGGTTGTAAAGGTTTCCTTAGCCACAGTAAGATGTGTCGGGGTCTGCTAGTATCATATATACAGTGTTTTTGATGATATGTTGGATCGTAATGTTTGCTTCATATTGAAGTGAAACTTTTTTAACACCGTTGTGATTTGAAACTCGATGAAACGGAAACAACACTAAAAGAGACAAACACATACATCTATAGGATTTAACCTACGAGAGAATGGGATAGAATGAAACCTTACCGCATTGGCCGCTTTGATTATGAGCTCACTTTTCAAGGCTTCTATTGGTTCAGATTGTGTGAGGTTTCACTTCTTCCGCGTGTGAAATGCACTTTATTTTTTTTATATGATTACCTCACAAGGGTCCCAGCTGCTACCGTCTGGAGCCAGTGAGTCTACGGCATCTCGAATTGGGGATGTTGTGAGGATAAAGGTAACATTCCAAAATATTCCGGGATTTTTATTTTTTTTTATTTATTTAATTACAGAATACATTTTGTACAAAAAATTTGAGTAGACCCACAAAGCTGTCATATGACAGCTTGTCTGCAGGTTCTAACAATTTGAACATTCTTAATATAATATCTAAGAAAATATTTGTAAATTCATGATGTTCTGGAATGTGGTGGAATGCTCTCGAATACTCTCTAATATTCTGGACTGTTCTAGAAATTTTTAGAGGGTGAAACTTCCAGCCCTTATATCTTTAAAAGCACGCCCTTCAGGTAAAAACGGGTACCTTCTTCTTGGATGGGGGATAGAGGGCTACCACACTATATAACTCCCTTGATCGTACCAGGACTCGTTTCCCGGCCTTCCCCGCCTTCTCCCTCCCTCGTCTCTTCCCTCTCCGCGAACCCCACCTTCCCCCTGCCTTTCCTCCCTGCCGTTAAAATATATGAAAAACACACATTTTCATTTATACACATTTCATAACGCCAGATCTTACCATTATATACAGCCTATGTTACTCGCTGATAACGTAGCTTTCTACTGGTGAAAGAATTTTTAAACTCGGTTCAGTGGTTTAGGCGTGAAAGCGAAACAAACAAACACACGCACTTTCGCATTTATAATAGTGGTATCGATATTTTATTTATTTATTTTTTTTTTTTTATTATTAAGTTAAAAGAAACATAGTATTTCGCTTTCTTAACTTAAATACAGAGCATATATATGTATATAGTATAGTAGTAAGAATAATATTTTTAATTTTGTTCCAACATTTTGAGTTTAAATAGTTTTTTTTAAAGGTTTTTATGTTATTTTCCGTTTTTAGGCTATCTGGAAGGAGATTATATATATGAACTCCCTCGTGACCAATACTTCTCTTGCCACTTTCAGTCTTGACAGTATTTGTGTACAATTTATTGTGTTGTCTAGTATAATGTTCGTGTACTTGTGATGTTTTTATAAATGTTGTGTTTGTTTTTTGATTATTGGTCACCGGCAGCCGAAATTCTGTCTCCCATTTAACGAATCCAACTTATCCATCGCAGTTGTTCTCATTCCAGAGTGGGTCCTGCGAGAGCCTCGCCTCGCGGGACAGACTGGCCAGCTCGGAGTCGGAGCTGGAGACGCCCGAGGAGCTGGGCTCCAGTGCCCCCAGGGTGCCTGGCATCGTCTCCTGCTGCCTGCATCACCTCAGGCGGTACGGGATGAGGACGCTGGGACTCTTCAGGGTTTCCACGTCCAAGAAGAGGGTGCGGCAGGTAAGAACCAACCTTATTTCATCTTACCACGTATAATAAACTAGCAGACGCCTTGTTCCATGAGTAATCAACAAAGTGGCATTTCAACGCCCCTTTGAAGTCATTAAGACCCTGGGAAAAATAATTCCCCCCAGGGCTTATGTCACATTTGGGGATGCTGTTTGGAGGGTCTTTTTAAGAAAGGATGGAGAGCAAGTTCTGGGAAGGAAAAGAGTATTAGGGGTGGGTAAGAATCTGGGATTCAGTGTGTCCAGGAGTATCGGGCGTATGAATTCATCCCTCCCACATGTGGTGCAAAAGGGATTCCATCCACCATTTCTCTCTCGATTCGGCCTTCCATGCAGCAGGTGGGCAGACGCATCCGCCGTCAAGATCCGGACAAACCTCACCCCATTAACCCGGGTACACCTGCTTAGTCAGCAAACGTAGCGATCCACTTGGGGTTCCCTATGGCAGAGGTGTTGGTTATCCAATAAATGGTTCCCCCGGCTGCAGTACCCGTACCCCCTCCCAAATTAGTTACCAAAGAAAAGAAAAATAGTTAACCTCACTTTATTGTTTCGACTACTGGACCTAAATCAGTCTGTAATACATGGCCCTCTATCGTTTTGCATCAGCTAACCAAAATCCACGTTTTTCTTCCACACAATCTAATACCAAATAATCCATTGATTGATATTTGTCCTTCTTAATCGAATAAACACGTTTATTTTACAAATTTGAAATTCTAACGGTACTACATCTTGTTTACGATTGTTTTTGGCTATTATTAATTGAATTTAGCTACCCGACATCATTCATAGAGCTTATGAAATGTTTGGTTGGAAAATACACCGCGTGGGAGCGCTGCTGTACCACCGAAAGGCGGGAAAATTAAATAATGACAGGTCGCTTTTGAAATTCTTGATTTAAACCGGGAATATTTCGCATATTTTGACCGTTTGGAATTCAAATAGATATGTTTATATCCGAAATGATTTTATTTGGCATTTTAGTTTCAATTTATTACGTTAATTAAGACTGCATTCTTTCCAAAGAATTCCCAAGAAAAATATTTGCATTTTTCTTATATCTTTCTCGTATATAAAAATCAATTTTTGTTTGTTCTTATTTTATGCGCTGTCATACCGTTCATCCGATTGCGATTAAGCTTTGGTGATATGTTGTGCGCATGTCCGCGAAGGTTATATATATATAATGGTAAGCTTTGGCGTTATGAAATTTGTATAAACAAAATTGTGAATATTTTAGCATCAGGAAAGGCAGAATGGGGAGGGGAACGGGGTAGGTAGTGTTCGCGAGAGGGGTGACGAGGGAGTGGGAAAGCGGGGAAGGTGGAAGGGGGACGCGTGAGGGGAAGGGGGCTCGGGAGGTGAACGGGGTCGCACGGGAAAGGACAAGCGGGAAGAATTTATTTCTTTGAATGGTATTAATGCCGGGTAAAAGCTAGTATTTATAGATCCATAATATTCAAAACAAAGTTGCACCCTTTAAAAATAACAGAAATCTTCGACGAACGTCAATACTTCCTACTCCAAAATGTAAAAAAAAAACAATACGACAGTTAAATCATAAATATCTCGGAGTTAATTTTTTTAATTCACTACCTGAAAAAAATCAGAAACATGAAGAGTAACATAAAAAAATTTAAAACTCAGCTTAAAAATTATACCGAAAATTTAAACTGAATAAAAAAAATAAACCAATATAATAACACCCCCCATACACACAAGCCTTGCTTATTTATGGGGGTAAATCAAATACATATATTTTGTAATTAATTATTGTATAAAATTTATTGTAATTTATGTATCTTTTTGTGAAACAAAAAAAAACCTATTCTGCTCCTGTGTGTACCTGTCATGAATCACTTTGCCAGTCGTGATTCGTTTGCGAATGTTTCTTCTTAATAAAGTGGTTACAAATTACATTAAGGCTCTGCAACCGGGTCCGAAAAGAAGAAGATGGAGAGATATGAAATTACGAATGTTAGAGGAGAGCGCTAACATTTACAGCGACAAAATCGATGCGAAAATGTTTAATAAAACACGAGTCGTTTAAAATAGAGCAAAAATCTCACGGGCATTATCTTAAACAGCATTTAAAGAAACACTGTGAATTTTTTAATAACTTGTAAAATAACTAAAACAAACGTGTTAATAATAATTTTTGGAGCATACTTTGCGATTTTTTTCTAACGAGGGAATTTTATATAATTAAAGGAAAACAATCACTTTGTTTGTAACCACGATTTATTGATTTAATTTTTATTTACCGACAGAAATGGTCATGGTAACAGGCTTAATAATTTAGAAGCACTCGAAATAAAGAAAGCCGTTAAAACAAAAACCCAAATCCTTAATAATCAGTTAAATGTGTCCAACAGTCCGATATTAGGAATATTTCCCATAAACTAAAAAACCCGTAGCCACTTTATTCCTTAATCACCTGTTCAAATGACGTTTTGTCCCGGTAGATATAATGTAATTATTCATATACCCGTCTCTTTCTCTCTATCACTATGTAGGATGTTAATAACACTCTCTCACTCTTACTTTATATTATGTTTTGTCTCTGTCTGTATGTATATATAAGCTCACACAATGTATTTTTTCATCAGTTTTAATTTTTACCCTGAAGATGCTTGTATTAAGCGAAACCGGTCGGTAAATAAAAATTAAATCAATAAATCGTGGTTACAAACAAAGTGATTGTTTTCCTTTAATTAATATGTCAAACCACAAAGTGACTGCTTTCTACCAAAATATAGAATTTTATATAATTTGCGTTTCGGCGCGGGAAAAGTCTAGATATTATCTTCAAGAATAACATATATTTTTTGAGAGCTTTAAAACTTACCGTATTTAAGGGAAATATGTAATAAATCGGTACAAATCCGGGTTGCGGGCCCTTACTCATCTTACAAGGTCATTCGAATACATAAAGAATTACACTAATAAGTTACACACTATATACTAATCAACACTTTACCGTGAGGTGGTGAAGTATACCAGTAAGCGATGAAATAAAATCTTTTTATCTTCGAATGCTGTTGAAATTTTCAGCGAAAGTTGTAGCCCATTCGAAAACATTTCGTCGGAGTTTATTTGAACATTTGCGCAATTAATAATTACTGCAGATTCTTAAATAATTCGTGGTCGTAAAAGAGACATCTTAATTTGTGGCCATTAGAATCTGAAGATCTCGCCGTGAATTGGCAAGTGGACATTATGCATTTCAATTGATGCAGCTCAGATTAAATGCGCCTTGCCGGTGTGGGACTGGGATTACACAAACATACACCCAGGATGCAGCATAATTACATAAATATACGTATACATAACGGAGCCAATTTAATAGAATCAAAGTGAACCACGGTAGCGTTCAATTTGCCATTACCTATTTCCTTGCCAGAACTTTTTTTTTTATTTAAACGCCCATAGGGCTTTTACATAGAATGCAGTACATTTTTTTTTAATTACAGTATTTACAAAATACAAGTAACATAATATATGTTAAAAACAAAATTTAGGTTACATAAAATATAAGTGTTAAAAGAAAAAAAGATTAGGTTACATAAAATATAAGCGTTAACAAAATACAGGTACGTAAAATATAAGAAACAAAATATAGTCCATAAAATATATGAGTTGAGATAAAGTAGGTAAGGTTAAAATAGTTGTTCACATTAGTTTATGGGATAGGTAGAAATAAATAGTTGGCACATATGGCGTTTGAAGTTTGTTAAGTTCAAATTATTGTCAAATACATCCATATTGTTTAAGTATTTGTTACCAAGACTATGTAAACGTTGTATTGGAGAATGTAAATCATAGTTCGAATGAGATGTACGTATATAAAATGTCAATGTTTGTCTAGTTGTTCGTGTAGGTACATGTAGATTTATTAATTGCAGGAGTTCACAACTGTTGAATTTAGAGTTTAATAATTTTAATAAAAAGGTTAAGTCGTTTATTTTTCGTCTGTTTTCTAATGTTGGAATATTTAAAGTATTCATTAACGACAGGTAATTTATGTGCTCTAAAGGGATGTTAAGTTTAAAATTTACAAAACGTAGAAATTTTCTTTGAATTCTTTTAATAGTATGAATATGAATTTGTAGAAGGGCGACCAGACTATGGAGTTATATTCTATTAGGCTTCTAACAAGGGATGTGTACAATAGTTTAATGATTTGTAACGATTCAAAGTTTTTAATTGTTCTTAATACAAATCCTAATGTTTTCATACCCTTATTTGCAGTTTGTTGAATGTGAACCGTGAAGTCTAGTTTCTCATCCATTATTATGCCAAGATCCCGCATTTCCGATACTCTTTCTAAATTTATTTCTCTTTTTCCTTTCTTTACCCCTAAGATGACATAGGCACTGAGGGAAATTATTTTCCTGAGGGCCTCCTGTGTAGAGATAATGTAAAACAGGGTAATTAATTTATTGGTTTATTTAATTAAATAGTGTATTTTAATTGTAACAAAGTGCCCTCAATTTTCGAATCCTGAAAAATCATCGACTGCTTGAATAATAGTAAGTAAGACCGTCCGATATTATTAACAGGTATTTTGGTTTGTACATCACTTTCTGAGAATCGTGTTTCGGACCATTTCAAATGTGAATTGCATGCCTCCTGTTACGTCGGTTAGACACCGCGATTTATTACTTTGCAACTGGAATAAATAAATTAAACATATTGGTACACGTTTTAAAACAACAACCGTAACCTATTCTTAAAACATTTAAAACAACAACCACGATTACGAAAATGAAAGTAGATATCAGGGTATCTAGATACGTGACTAAGGGTTCCTAATTTATTTGACGTTAACTGTTGATTGTTCGTTAGCGGCCTGCAGTCGTGCTCGAGAGCGATGACAAATTACCGACATTTTCGATAAAACTTATATCGATCGACCATGCTAGATACCCAGGAGGGGTGACCGGACAACTCAGAATGAAACCAACTCAGAAGCACCTCAGAAAGGACACTAATAGTGATGATAAAAAAATATTTTAAAAATTGCTTAAATCGGTTATGTTTGGTTAGGGTTACCGCCTATTTTAAAATTATTTTTTCATAACTTTAAATGACCTTTCTGAGTTGGTTTTATTCTGAGTTGGCATGGAACCCCCAGGAGGTCTTGCATAGACGATCGATAAAACTCAACATCAATACGATATTGACTAAATCCGATATCTATGGTCAGTTGTCAATATTTGAGATAACGGTCAACAATAATTGGTACGACCGACGATTAATGTATTTTTGCCCGGACCGCATAGTATCAGATAAGTTTCGGTTAACTGTCAATATACGCATTTATTTGGATAATGTCGTTCGTTGTGCAAAATTACTGGCTTATTAAGGCGCCGTGTAGGTACCCGTTCAATAGAAAGAAGATGGAGAGATGTGTAATTACGAATGTTGGAGAGAGCGCGCTTATATTTAAAACGGTAAAATTGAAGCGAAAATTGTGAAAATGTTTATTAAAACACGACTCGTTTAAAATAGAACAAAAACCTCTGAGGGGCTGTCTAAAACATCAGAAACACTAATACATATTGTGCATACTTTGCGATTTTTTTCTATCGGGGGAATTTCATATAATTTGCGTTTTGGCGTAGGGAATATTATCTTCAAAAACATCATATATTTTTTCAAGAGCTTAAAAACTTCAAATGTTTGAGGGAGATATGTAAGAAATTCGGGTAGCGGCGGATTTGAACGAAGTTAAACTTACGAATCTCTTAGAATTGGATGATGTCATATACGCGATCCATAGACTTAAGAGCGTTTAACCAGCCAGCGGACGAAAATCCACATATCGTCGAAAGTTGTTCTTCCGATCGTGCAGGACGGTTACAATGAGAAAGATTAATTATTCTCCGTACCAGCTTTTTTAAATTATAACTCAATATCGAATTTATTTCAATCCAAATTAGCTTTAATTTATACCTTCATCCAAAAATGCTGAAAGGCGTGATGATAAAACTATTAAAATAGTGTACTTTTTGTGGTTATTTTTTGATTAAAAGTATTTATCATTTTTCAATAATGTCTAAATTTAATAAGAATGTTAAAAAAATCTGAAATATATTAGTTTGTAAGTGCGCAAATAAATACACAAATGGACCAATTTTCGTCAAGAAACACATGTACGTACATATTTTTTAATGATTTTATTGAAACTAAAATTAAAATTCTAATACATAACTTTGCTAGATAATGTATTGATTTATTTTACTGCATGATTACATTATTTGAAATGGGTGTGGTATAATACAAAAACTTTTTTGAAAATTTAACAAATCTGCCAACGACCTATGGGATAACCTTATTATACTAAAAATTAAACAAAATTCTAAAAATTTATTACATACGAATGCTAGATAAAAGAACAATCTTTCGAAATCCATTTATAATTTTTTGTGGAAAAGAGTCAATACGTCTAAAAACTTTTTTGAAAATGACGTATTTCAGGCTTTCTCTGGTAATGCCCTCTTAAATTATTTGTTTTTTACATTAGCTCCACACAGGAGGCCCTGAGGAAAATAATTTCCCTTAGGGCCTATGTTATCTTAGGGATGGTGTGTAGGGGTTTTTTTTAAGGAAAGGAAGGAGAGGAAGTTCTGGGAAGGAGAGTGGGTAGGAATCTGGAGGTCAGTGAATCTGGAGTAACGGACGAATGAATCCATCCCTCCGACTGCGGAGTACGGTGATGTTCCCAGAGAGTCCTGATGGAGAAGTCAATAGGTTTATCTCAACCAGTCTCTCCCGATCTGGCTTGCCACGTAGCAGGTGAACAGATACATCGGCCCCCAAGACCTTTACAAACCTCACCCCATGAATCCGGGCACCATTGCTAAGTCACCAAACGTAGCGAACCACTTGGGGTGACCTATGGCAGAGATGTTGGTTATCCAATAAATGATTCTCGGATCTACGGTACCCATAGACTCCCCCCAAAATGACAATGCTAGTTTTCCGCAATCTTTCAGATTCACACATTTTCCTTACAAGAACCTCTCGCATCTGAAACACGTCAAGAATGTAAAAATGCGGCCATTGCTAATAAAAAATCAAATCTTAAAATTTACATTTTGCAGGTTTTTTCTGGGTATTTATTTTCTTTCTCCCAAAATATTACTCGTCTAAAACATGTCTGAAATTACTGTGTGAAAAAAGGCTGCCATTTTGAATAAAATTCAAATCTGTCAGATACTTTCCCGCGCTGCTTCTAGGTGGCCATCTTGCTTCGCTCCTCCGTAGCGAATCTCACACACGACTAATTTGTCAGCAGGCGTTTAAACTGTGGCGAATGCATTTTCCGTGGTGTTTTTCCACTAAACTTCTGTTATATTATGTCACGCGATTCGCTTTGAAATATTCGCACTGGTTGTAATTTTCACCGGCCTTTCACGACGTTGTGGTAACTTGTAATGACGTCATCAATGTCAATGTCAGGCGGAACAACTAGTGGTTTTATAGCGTAGTTCTCTTTTAGCCGCGGCACCGACCGACAATAATTGTTTCAACGCGGAGCTTCGGTTGTTTACTTTGTTGACGAATATCTTAGACATTTTAAATAAATAATTTAAATGGAATTCTATTTGCGGGTTTACACACGCATTATTTCTACACCACATTACTCTAAACGTCAACCAATCTAAAAGTCATCAGTTATATACCCACTCGGTTTTCATAACTAAACTGTGTTTTCCCGCCTATAATCTGTATGTCAAAACATCTGAATAGATATCTCCCTAGAAGTGAAATACTCACAAGAGTCCCAACTGCTTCCGTCTGGAGCCAGTGAGACTAAGGCATCCTCAATTGGGGTATGTTGTGAGGCTAAAGATAGTGGGGAGGGAAAGGATATTGGGTGGAGAAAGGTGGGGAAGTTTCTAGCTATTCAGATCTGGTCGCAAATACGGCTAAAGCCATTTCAAGCAACATTTCAATTCTGAGTGGTGGCTTTGCACCAGGACGCTTGTTTGTTATTTCACAATGTTTTCATTTTAGCATGTTTGCGGCACGTTCCAGAGTGGAAGAAACTCTCAGTATCTCTTTGGTGTAAGGCCACCATTCAGAATTGAAAAGTAGCTTGAAATGGTTTTAGACGTGTTTGGTTACCAGATCTGAGTAGCCTGGTACTTCCCCACCTTCATCTTCCGCATCTCCTCCCCACTACCCTCAACCTCACAACATACCCCAATTTGAGGATGGCATAGTCTCACTGACTCCAGACGGGAGCAGTTGGGTCTCTTGTGCGGTACTCACATAAAAAAAATAATAATAATACATAGTATAATTGCGGTACGTTCCAAAGTGGTAGATAGGGAAGAGGATGGTTTGGGAAGTATCTAGCTATTCAGATCTGGTTGCCAAACAGAACCAATGCCATTTCTGAATTATAGTCTTTCACCAGGGTGATACTGTGAGTATCTGCTAACTACAAATCTGAAACGTGTCGTAAATATACTTAGGTTGATAATATGACAATATGTACAACCTAACCATATTTAACTAACACTAATGAAAACGTATTTTATTTCCCGCAATACCGCACGAAAATCCCCACATTCTGGGAAATCCCTACAATGTGGGAAATTCCTCAGGCATTTGCATCCCGCTCTTGGCACGGTCGTAAGACGGTTAAGCTCCTCACTCCGCCACCGGGTAGGAACCGATCTTGGCACGCGCTCAGCGTCGCGACGCCTCTGTTCGTCCATAGCCGACGCCGCCACTCGCCCAGACTTGAACCGTAACCTTTGAGATTGTAAACACGGGAGATGTCTGGCGATAAAAACATCGCGCACATTATATAGTACGTGTTATGTGTTACTTGTAGCGCTATGTTTATTGTTATAATGTGAGCGTGCTAAATTGCTGAGGTAAGTTTCGAGTACATTCTCGAAAACTATGGTGTAACAGTGAAAAATCATTGCAAATAATTTGTTTTCGGGGTTATTTCAAACTTTAGGAGACGGGTGTGGATACCACCGCCCCGTGAACCTTTTATTGGATAACCAACACCTCTGTAATAGGTCACCCCAAGTGGTTTTCTACGTTTAGTAACTTAAGACAAGGTAAGAGGGGATGCAGCACAGCTTCTCTATGTAACAAACTGGAAGTCAGCCGCTGAGGACAGGAGGAGTTGGAGGCAAATGTTGCAGGAGGCCAAAGCTCGATATGAGCTGTAGCGCCATCGAATAAAGAGAAGAATTCACTTAGCCGGGTTCCTGGGTTCATCGAGTGAGATTTATGCAGGTTGTGGAGATGGGTGCGCCCGCCAACCAGCTGCGGGGAAAACTGGATTGGGAGAGGCCGGTTGAGGAAGACCCTCGGACTTTCTAAACTCTTCGTTTTGTACCACAGTGGGAGGAGGGATGGATTCATAAATTCATACGTTCACTACCTCTCATACCTTTTTCATTTTTCAACTTCCTCTCCTTTCCTTTCCTCACACAGCATACCCAAAGATTATCTTCCGCAGGTTGTCGTGTATAGAGTTAATGTAAAAAAGTCATATTGTTGTGCTTGCCAGAAGTTCACAATTTGTTCAAAAGTTAAAACGAACCTGCGAGAATCAACGTTTAACCCATTGAAGCGGGTCCGTTCAATTGTCAAAAATCAAAATGGTGCTAATCGCCGACTTATCCTACTAATATTATAAAGGCGAAAGTTTGTATGGATTTGGTTTGGTTTGTTACTCTTTCACGCAAAAACCACTGAATGGATTTTAATTAAACTTTATAATAATATAGCTCATACATCAGAATACGCTATAGGCTATAGTTTAGAGCTCTGTCATTATGAAATTTACACGCGAGCTGTTTGAAAAATGAATGATGGATGAGGGGTGCGGGGGGGGATAGGGTATGGGGGCTGAGCGGAGGGGGGTTGGGGGAGGGCGGAGGGTGGTGAGGGAGGGTGAGGGTGGATTTGGGTGGGAAGGGGTGGGAGAGAGTGGTGAGAGGGGGCGGGGGAGAGGAGGAGGGGGGGATTGGAGTGGGGATAGGGAAGGTGGAGGAGGCGCTGTGGTTACCCCCCTCATACTATACGAGCGAAGCCGGGGGCAAAAACTAGCGTTAAATAATTTTACTATTTAATTGTACATAATGTGCTTACACCCAGCTCCTGGAAAAAACTAGATAGGCAATCTTCACAGCACGAGCGCCATTCGACCTCTATTATTACATTATTTTATTTATTTAAATTAGACATAATTTAATAAAGCTATGAACGTTTCATTATGTTATTAATCACCGAGACAAAGGCGAAAATTAGGAAAATCATATTAATAAATTTGAAAGTCTCGGTACCTCAATTGGCAGATGCTTTAATTTTGGATAGAGCAGAGCTCCAGCAAGTTCAATTCCTAGACGCGACTCACGCGACTGTAACTTTTTTCTGATTTTTCAATTTCAAACTTTTCTTTGAAAGTCGCTAAAATCGTCTTCAATGATTAAATATTACAGTTTGGTGTTTTACTAGTTTTTTAGTTATTCTAAAAATTGAAAATCTCGTGTCAAGGTGTTGTGGTCGCACTCCTTCGAAACGGCTTGACCAATTTCTATGAAATTTTTAATGTATATTTGGTAGGTATTGGAATAGGTTTTAAAGTATATTTCATCCCGCTAGGTGATTAGGGTGTCCCTATCCAGAAAAGAAATCTATTTTTTTGACAATTTTTATTTTAATCGCGATTTTAGTATTTTTGTGTGAGCAAATTTAGCCGTCTTTCGTATTTCAATCAGAATGAAATTATTTATGTTGTTGAATGACAGATGGCGCTACGTCCGCCTCATCTAACTTTCATCCACACATGCGCAAGACATTCACGAGAAGCGTCGCGTCATTTTGATATTTCATTCAGCAGCGTGTTCTCGCGTGGGCAAACCATCGAGCTTATTTGTGTTGGCTAAAGACGGACCCACAAAAAATATCGTACACTCAATTGCTCTTCGAAATTCATATTGATTTTCTTTATTTAATTTTTCTACTTTAGTTTGTGTTTTTTTGCTTTCATCGGCGGTCATCGTCTACCGCGCTCCATTCCTCCTTATGTCATAGATCCCATCCCCACATACTTACAATACATACGTTATTTTTTATTTAACAACCAAAATATTCACTACAAAGTATTTATATGGCAGAACAACGTTTGTCGGGTCAGCTAGTAATATATAATATTACTTATTATTGCATGAAAACGTAAATAGGCAATCTATAGCACCTGCATCGTTGTGACAATAATTTATGTAATTATTTATATTTGCTAGCTACCTACATTAATATTACCCGTCTACTTGGTTCAATATATTCGCATCTCACAATTCGGAAGCCTCAGTTTCGCTCGTAAATTCTGAAACCGTCACTTTGGATCGAGATTGTAGAATATCTATGCAGGATAGCTTTTATTTTTCAAAGACAATAAGAAGCATTATTTCGTTCTCTTTCTGGTTAAAAGAAAAAATACATATGTTTGCATGAGAGGAAGAGAGATATACAGCTTTTAAAATGTAAGGTCGCTCGGGACGTTTTTGGTCTTATGAAAGTATAACGCGATTACGTGTTTTGGGATGTATTTATTCCTAAACAAGCAGACGGGTTTATTAGATTGTATTAAATTGGAGTGTTAATTAAGTACTCTTCATTTCAACGGAACGGAGCATTATAAAATGTATAAAGAGTATTGTAAGATAATTTAATGCATAAAGAGTAATGTACTTAAATAGAAAGAATAACATACTTGACTTACTTTAAGTAGTGAATCCTGAGATTATTTGCAGTAAAAAATGTAGATGAAATTTTGGTCTCCTGTAACTTTTTTGTTTTTTTTTTTCTTTAAAACCAAAAAAAATATTATTTCACTCGTCCACTGGTCACTCAAACGAGTAAGGGGCCGTTCAAGTATTACGTAACGCACTTGGGGGGGGAGGGGTCTTGTGAAACGTTACTGTGCGTTACGAGGGGGGGGGGGGGGGGGTAACATGTTTTTCTTTATTTAGATAAAAAAAAAATGGGGAATTAAAATCTCCCAAGCTGGCAATCCTTTTCTTTCTCGAAATCTCCTGTTTTATTTATTACCGCAAACGCGATTAAAGCAAGAAAAGGGGTATTTAGCGACTTTCCAGTACTTTGCGCAAATTAAATGTAATTTCAGGTAAAAATTGTCACTTGGGCGTTACGTAACGTTTAGCGGGGGGTGGTACAGAAAAACGTTAAGGCGCGTTACATGGGGGGGAGGGGGGGGGGTCAAAAATCTTAAAAAATTGCGTTACGTAATACTTGAACGCCCCCTAACCGCCCAACCACTCACTCCGACCGTAATCCTTACTGATTTTTTTATGTTTTATTTTTAAAACAAAAACATAAAAAATGTCACCGGAGACCAAAATTTCATTAACATTTTTTACTCCAAATAGTGTCAAGTATGTCCCAAGAATTTTAACCAGCTATTCCTGAACGTATTTGAAGTACAAAAATAGATGTCGTTTTACTGTCTGATATTTTTTTTCCATTAAAAAAAAATCTTTTATCAATCACACGTCGCCACTGATCCCACTCCTACACGTCACGACGAAATCACGTGGTACGCGTGTTTTTTCATTCGCTACCGTGCTATTGGAAAGAGACGGAGTTCTTATCACGTGACCCGCTACTAGGCCGTACCCAACTACTCATTCGCAAAGTATATCCTTTAAGACTTTTTTAGAAAGGAAGAAGAGGAAGTTCTGGGAAGGAAATTAGTATGAGGGGTGGATAGGAATCTGGGGATCAGTGTGTCCAGGAGTAACGGAGGTATGAATCCATCCCTTCAACTGGGTCGAGGGATATTGGCCGGAGAGGTCAAAAGACCTCCTCAACCACTCTCTCGATCCAGCCTGCCACGCAGCAGGTGGGCAGATACATCGGCCGCCAAGACCTTGATAAACCTCACCCCGTGTACCCAGGCACCCCTGCTAAGTTACCAAACGTAGCGAACCACTTGGCATGACCTATGGCAAAGGTGTTGGAGAGAAGTTGATACTCTCGGGAAAGTCTCCATCTACGATGGAAGAGCTACGGTCTAGACCCGTGGTCGTCAAACTGCGGCCCACGGGCCGCATGCGGCCCGCGGCGGGTATTTGTGCGGCCCGCATAAATACCTGCCGCTTTCTTTTTAAATATTTTTTTTTCTTGTGCAATTATATTATCAAGCTTTTTTTCAAATATTTTGTGTACCTTATGATTTTAAAACGTCAATTTTAATTGATTGACATTTGATTTTAAAACGCTCAGCTGGTTTTTGACCACATCCTAAGTCGATTATAAACGCGCGTAAAGTACTTTTTTCAACGTGCGCATTAACGCCCCTTATGGGCGTTTGAGACTTTCAGGGGGGCAGTAGAAGACCCAGAGAAAATAAGATATCATTGAGATGGCACAGTGAAGGCAGGGAAAAAATGGTCTAAAAAAGACAAAAAAAACATGCTAGTCGCGTACTAATAAAGCAATGTAAACATAAATATTGGTTAATTTTTGTTATTGTAAGTATTGTAATCCACCTGTCTCGACACAGGTGAAACAGGCATTGAAAAACCTAATATAAACTTACTTTTTATTAAGATAAATAAACAATCATTCAACGTATTTCGATAGTTCGGGAAGTGGATGAAAATTGATCTGAAAGATTCCAGATTCCATTACAGATGTAGCAACCTGGAAAGAGTTGTCTTTTTAACTTGCTTAACAAAAAGGTACATCAACCCCCCCCCCCCCCCCCCCCCCCCGCCGCCGCCAATTCACAATTGTGCGGCCCGCGGTGATACCTCACATTGTCCTATTTGGCCCTTGAGCAGAAAAGTGTGACGACCACTGGTCTAGACAGTGTTCTCATATTTCCGGTAGTGCTGACTCGTGGCATCATTAATCTTTTATTTATTTATTGTTGCAGTTGCGAGAGGAGTGGGACTGCGGCAAGGAGGGCCCCCTGGAGGCTGACACGTGTCCCCACGACGTGGCCACCCTTCTCAAGGAGTTCCTGAGGGACCTGCCTGACCCGCTGCTGTGTCGGGACCTCTATCAAGCATTCCTGCAAACGCAAAGTAACTACTTTTTGCAACTTATTTTACCTTACCATTCAGAACCCATAATTCTGATGTGTGGTCTGTTGTATGTCTTCCTTGACCTCTCCCACAAATGCTCTCCACCGGCTCAAAATGTCCCTCGCCGTTAACCTTGAATCTTTAATTATTCATACATATTGAAAGTGTGTCAAATGCACTGGAAAGAATAGTAGATAGCAAACTGGGATGAGGCAATCCAAAATACTCATAAACGCACCAGATCCTAGACGAATCAGGCAACTACTCAATAAGGACAGAAACTCCCTGAGGGAACTGGTAGGACTACTAACGGGAAACTGCCATCTCAGGAGACACACGCAGTTGTTGTGAGTGGAAAACACCAATAGATGTTGGAAATGTGAAGACTCCGATTCACATATGGTGCCAATGCTTTTTTTTACATTAACTCCACACTTCTGATGGAAACAAGGCTCAAATACTTGGGAGGACACATGGTGGAACCAGGAGACATAACCGAATATCCAATGAAAATCCTGGTGAACTTTATTAAAAGGAAGAGTTAAAATGGGATACAGCACAATGGGCTTATGGCTCGAGTGCTCACGGAAACTATAAGGAATCCGTCTCGGCTTTGTAATAAAATAAAATAAATTTAAAAAATAGTCCTTCCCGTCTATTGTACATTATTGATGTTCCCGTCCTTATCCAATCTCTCCCACACAGTCTATCCAACTCTATATACAGGTCCAGCCTGTCGCAATCTTTGAGATTGACGAAATCTAACGATGTTCGATTTAATTCGTTGTGATATTTTTTGTTTCGTTGTCCTTTTTCTGTTTCAACTTTGGAACCTAAATGAAGTTATACAAATCACATTAACAAAAGCTACCTATCGCCCTATTATTGAGTGACAAGTGCAGTGAAAATATCTTAAGCGCACTTGAAGTGAAATATCACAAAACTGCACTGTATAAATGTTACGTTATTATTATTAAGAAGTTTTCGAAGGGACCGGAAAAAACTACTTGCCGGAAAACCTTTTATACTTGGGATAAATTGGACCATTTTTCAAATACATTCTTCAAGGGACTGAAAAAACCAAACTTCTTAAGCATGAAAACCTCTTAGCTGCTGGAGCGACTAAGGTCAAAATATGGACCGCTTGTATTTTTCTGACAGCAGCAGTCAAAAATTGGCCCTCATTTTTTTACAAAAGTTTTTGGACTAAAGTTTACGATTTTATAATATTTTTTTTAAATCCTACGAATGTGTGATAATCGACAAAGTACAGGTGAATTAATGAATTCAATTAGCCAATGGACTATGTAGAACTAAAATCAGTGTGTATGTCTCCGTATTAAAATTCGGGGTATGATTTTTTTAATGTGGGCGTAAATATTTAAAATGATCTCAAAAAAATCACAAGTAATCGGAGGAAAAAGTTTTAGCAAAATATTTATTATTTTGTCCCGATTGGAATGGGTAGTGAATTGTTTCAGTAATTTATTTAGTGAATTAATCTAGCAATTGTCTTGCAATGGAAATAACAAGGATTCGTATGAATAACCGATCCCTTCTGGATGTATTCCGTCATGCACTTACTCTTCTAAACGCTTTGCAAGGAACGATGATTCAGTGTAACTCGTTTTTTTTTCCAATGCGTCGCAGTACCGAATCAATTCACCTGACTCATTCGCAATTTCTATCTAATGTCTAATGGTGTCACATTTATTGTGATCGCTGCTCTCATTCTGTTTCAAATTATCCACTTTAACAATTTACATACTGAATCCTTACAATAAATTGTCTCAATTCCAATTAGGTTTTCGAACTCATGTTGTGATTACCTACTTTAATAACAGGAAAATCTAATCTTATAATAATAATAAATAAATAAACTATTATTATTAATATTATTCCATTTATATATATAAATGAATCCCTGTTTCCGACTATACCTATTTCATTCATCTTTTTTTAAAGTTTTCTAATACTTTGTAGAAGGTTCATACGGAAAGAAAAATGAAGAAAATTGCGCAGAAAATTGGATAATTTCAGAAAAATTAACGACTATTTTAACTTCGCGCGTTTGATACCTAACAAAGGGTACCTCTTTAAATATCTATGGATATTTTAAAGAGGTACCCTATGTTAGGTACGAAATTAGATTGATTGTTCTTATAATATACGAAAATAAATTTTTGTATGAAGAATGAAAAATTGAAAAAAAAAATGTAATAGGTAGGGTAGAGGAGTAGTAATTTTAATAGGTGGAGAGGGTAGGCGGGGAACGGGGACACACGTGAAAGGACATGCAGGGAGAAACAATTTATTTCTTTAAATATGGCATTGCAACGCATGCCGGGAACCAGCATTATATTATAATAAAACAAGTGTAAAACTTATTTCTACTTTAATTTATTTTATCCATTGTAATTTTCGTAATAATTTCGAAATTAAAATATGTATTTTGTTTATATATTGACCATTTTAATATTATTTCTACCCCAATGTAAACATATATCCCTTAAAAAATCAATCAAAAAATCCCATATCATCATAAACATAATGACGATTTTACATAAATAAAATTAGGTCATTTAATTCATATTACTCGCAAGGTTTTTCCCCGAACAATATTGAAGTAAGCTACAAACCCGAGGTAATTAGCCTACTGGAATAACCAAAATAATTAGAAATTCGACAGTCTAAAACTTCTTAGTAACAAATGTAATTAATATAATTGATTAAAATCCTTGTAGACCACCCCGCTCCCCCTCCCTCGTATGTTATGAATGTAAACTGTAGACTAAGAATAATTTGTACCAGTCTGAAGATGGCTTTTAAAGTGGAAATAAGTTTTATATTTTTCATTATAATATAGGAAAATGTAACATTTTTGGCTTTGTTATTTCCAGAAATAAGGAACAGACGGCTACAACAGGAGGCCCTGCAGCTACTGGTCCTGCTCCTTCCTTCAGCTCACCAGGACACCCTCAGGACGCTGCTCATCTTCCTTGGAGAGGTGGCGGACAACTGTGAAGATAGGCAGGAGAGCTCAGGTAGGATCATTGAACCAGCCGATACAGATTTTGGGCACTATTTTTTTTTTTTTTTTTAAGGAAGTTGTAAGTTCCAGGGTTATGAATATTTTTATTCCTTCTGCTGCCATCATTGCGCACCCCGGGAATAACAATGGCACAACTCAAAAAACATCTTTTTTCAGGAGGGCAATCTGAATATTTCGTTTGAGTGTATATTAATTCAGTTTATTAACAAATAAAAAAACATTATTTTAGAAAAGTTGAAAATTATTTTATTAATATTATAATAGTGTTACAATGATCATTGTGCCACTATTTTTGTTTGAATTTGAGTAAAATATTATAATATTTTATGCTGGTTCCCGGCATGCGTTGCTATGGCATTTAATAAAGAAATTGTTTCTCCCTGCGTGTCCTTTCCTATTTGTCCCGTTCCCCTTCTGCCTCCCCTTCCTCTCCCGCGTCTTCTTCCCCTCTCGCGTTCCGACTCCGCTTCCTCAACCTTCCCACTCCCCCTTTCACACGTCCCGTGAACACCCCTCTCCCCGCTCCCACATTCCATACATTCAGTCCCGATACATTCAGTTTTAAAACAGCTCGCGTGCCACCTATTGCAATTTTTTTATACAAATTTCATAATGCCAGAGCTCACCAGTAGTTTTATACAAACCTTGTCCTGACAATAACGAACACAACGATAAAAGAATTATCCAATTTGGTGCAGTCGTTCGGAAGTTATGCGCGTACATACATTTCTGGGATTAATTTTTATTTATAGAGATAATGATGTATTCGTTTTCAAGGCCACAATAACATTTTTAAGAATTGTGCCGTTTTCATCGAAGATAGAATATAATCCAGAAACATTTCAGCAAAGTATGATCCATAATTTTTTTAAATATCTTCACACAGAAGGCTCAGAAGAAGAAAAATCCCTCAGGGCCTATGTCATGTTTTGGGGATGTAAAGAAAAGAAGGAAAAAGGAATGAGACTCAAAAATTCATTTTTTTTACTTGTGCCGCTGTTAACCCTCAGGTGCGATTTTAAAATGTTGATTGTGCAATGAAAGAGGACTTAACTAGCTAACCTAACCTAACCTTCGTCTTCACTTCTACCCTAGTATTTACTGATAAAATTATCCATAAATTCAATATCATCAATATTATAATAATGATTAGACAAAAATAAAATTAGGTTATTAATAATTCATATCACTTGTAAGGTATTTCCCGAACAATATCGAAGTAAGCTACAAACCCTTGGTAATTAAGCCTACTGGGAATAACCAAAATTGTAAATTCGACAGTCAAAGACAGCTTAGTGACAAATGCAAGTAAAACCCATATAATTGAATAAAATCTTTGTAGACCCTCCTCTATGCGTTATGCATAGGTATAAACCATATGTTAAGAATAATATGTACCAGTCTGAAGATGACTTTAACAAGCTGAAACCGTTACGGTCAAATAAATTAAAGTTGAAATAATTTTCATATTTATTTTATTATAATATTGATTTAATTATCAATTCTTGCGTCTAGCTCTTCGCATATTTATTCTTGAGTGCATTGGAACTAATGTATGTGTGTTTTAATTACAGGGGAGTATTTATCTGGGAACAAGATGGACGTTAGTAATTTAGCTACAGTGTTTGCTCCAAACATTCTCCACTGCATCAAGCCTGGGAGTGCCGGAAAAGAAATAAGGTAACTTCAAATGCACACCTATTTATTTTTCAAATAGGTAACTAAGGGAACGTACCCATACTACGTGACACGTTTAGGGGGTGGGGTCTTCAAAATGTCACGCTTGGTACAAATGAGCGGAGGCAGGCTTAGGTTTTTGGTCACCGGGGGAGGGGGGGTTAAAAATTGCAAAAAGTTAGTCACGTAGTATGGGTACGTTCCCTAACTATCTTAAAAAATCTATGCTACGAGCTGTCAGAGTTGTGTCTTAAAAAAACATCAAATTTGCAAACTGAATAAATTATCCTCCACAAAATTGAGAGTACGTTTTCGAAATTGTTACATGTTTATTGTTATTATTTATGCATTAAACCGCTTACTCGTTAGATTTAGCTTTATTATTACGAAAAGTGAGTATTTATGTCGGGGGAGACCAAAAAATATGCATTTAACATTTAAATTTTGTTAAAATTAATTCACTCGCGCGGTAACGCCATGTTTATTCATCATTTTTATTTTAACATTTCACCAATGCTGCCAATCATAGAAAAAATATTTTTGCGTAAAACAAAGTGCATGCATCATTGACAAGTTTGTACCTGTATTTGTAACAGTATGAGTAGAACATGGAAAAAAATGTATTAAAATAATTACATAAATCCGCTAGACAAACCCTGCTTTGCCAACAAACCATTCAAAACCTGGGGTGTTTTTTAAAAGTATGATGAAATGTGAGTTTATTTTAGAGGATTTATTTTATAAGATTGGTACTTCCGACAAATGTCATATTTGATTGCCTATTAGTTAAAAAAGGAACATTCCGTATTATCCGTGCATCAAACTTCGACAACACGAACGTTCCGTATTATCCGTGAGGTGGACTAACTGCATATTTACCTTATTGTTTATGGTACACTATTCCACGGTGACCGGACAATTCAGAATGAAATCAACTCAGAACCTCCTTTGAAAAGTCATTATAAGCGATGCAAAAAATATTTTTTTTAAATTGATTAAATAGGTTTCGTTAGGTTAGGGTTATGGGCTATTTTAAAATGTGATTATTTCGTAGCTTTTAATGACTTCAAAGAGGTGTTGAGTTGACATGGAACCGTAAAACACTAATAAATGCAGTTTTCTCGCTTTCCATATTCTAATTTCTAATTTGATCTAACATCTCAGGATTTAGTTACCGACTTTAGCCAACCAAGATTTTCTTTATTTATTAACACCCTAGTGGGTTTTTACATTAAAATATTATAGTAATTAAGTATAACGTGGTAAATAATATGGATGTACCAATAAAAAAAACTGATAATACAACTGACATAAAGCAAAGTGTGATGTATCTCGTTATATGGTTACAATGGTGTGTGTATGTTAAACCGGGCACAGATTGCTGTAACGTAACATGCAATGTAACATAAAAGGAACATTTCATAAGTGTGGAGCATGTACCTTCTCGCATCTGTTTCCGGCATGCGCGCGGTGAACATAGTTCAGTCTGCCGAGAACAAGTCCTCCATTTTTCGCGCGCGTTCTGCAGTACAAACAGGAACAAGCCGTCCACACTGACGCTCCGTGCACACTGCACGCCCGGTTGGGTAGTGTACACGGTTCGTGCACGCAAGGCGTCTACACTATGGGAATTCTGTTACATTGCATGACATGACATAACACATCGCGACAATGTGGACGGCAAATTCTTTCATTGCGTGTTACATTGCATGTTACGTTACAGCAATCTGTACCCGGCTTTACAACCAATAAAAAAATAAATAAAGATATGATTTACCCATAAGGTATCGAATATAAGAGAAGATATTACAAAAAGAAGAACACTAATAAAAATTAATAATCAGAAGACAGAATCCAAGTTTGCCCTTTGAAACTTGTGAAATTATCAACACCAAATATATCTGTACGTTCGCAATGTTATTCGCCAGGCGATGAATTCTAGCAATTGGTGAATAAATAGAGAATTTAGTATTGAGGTTATTGTTATATTTAAAAATATCTTCGCTTCGAGTTTGCCTGTCGGGTGCAAATTAGTGCAAATTAGTTTCAACAATTCAGGGATAAGATTGGTATTTAGCAAGCATAATTATAATAATAAATAAATTGGTAGAAAAATATATTTATGTTACGACACGACGGTAGCAGGGATGCATTTCAATTTTTTATACAAATATTTTGTCATTTTAAAAACTTAATTAAAAAATGTAAAAAAACTGTAAATAAATAGCTTTCGTCTTGTGAGATTGTACGCCATTAGCTATTAGCTCATTCGCTGTCACTTTGGTATGTTGGTATTCCTGATACACTTGAATGTAAAACAAACGGCTAGAAGATTTTGAAGGTACGGGGCACTTTCTTTTGAATCACAAACCATGTTACACAAACCTAGCGTAGCCGCTAAACTACTTGAAAACTGGGATGTTTTTCTTGCCTTGACGCGAGTAGGCGTTATAAAGGGGTACTTTCTTTTGTATCACAAACCATGTTACACAAACCTAGAATTCCCATGAAGTCTGCTACGCTTTATATACCAACATATCAAAATGACATTTTAAAATAATGTTTGAAAATGAACGGTCTCGTTTCACAGAATGAAAGCTAATTTTAATTTTACGTAATCGAAATTTAGAATGAAATATTTTCCACTTCCCCCAATCCAAATAATTGTCTTTTAATGTAATTACGGTGAATCAAAAGATTTTTTTTTTAAAAAAGTGCATATTAACCATTGCCAGCGATCTCAAAAATTTACCATAAATAATAAAGGAATTTTATTAATAAAGATAAATAGGCGAAATTTAGGAAATTGCAAAAACTTCCGATACTCTACGTGACGCCTTTATAAATCTTGAAAGTTCTGCCAAAAACACGGGTCTCGTAGTAAACCAGCAGAAGACCAAATACATGGCCCAACAAACCCCAACTCTCTCACGTGGAAGTCAAAATTTTTAAACAGCACCAAGTTTTACATACAGGCTCCCTAATAACAAACCATAATAATACTACAGAGGAGATCCAGAAGCGCATAGTGACCGCAAATCGCTGTTTTTTCCGCACAAAAAAATCAGACTGTTGTCCAGAAACACCAAGATATCAGTTAGACCAGTGCTCATGTACGCAGCTGAGACATGGGTACCAATTTGAGGAATGAGCGAGCACTGGACGTTTTTGAAAGGAAAATTTTGAGGCGTACCTTCGGACCGGTTCTATGAAATGGATTTTAGTGCAGATGTTACAACAATGAGCTCTGTACTCTGTTTAAGGAGCTAAACGTCACAAATTTTACAAAACTGGGAAGACTTTGGTGGCTGGGTCATGTGGAGAGAATGACCGAGCATCAAGCGCCAAAGTCCCTGCCGAACTCAAGACCGATAGGGTGAAGGAGCCTGGGAAGGCCAAGATTAAGATAAATCTTTTGAGCTTCTAAACTGCAGAGAGTTGGAACAAAACCGAGATGAGTGGAGGAAGACTCTTGAGGAGGCCAAGACCCACCAGGGCGAGCCAAGCAAGGGCGGATTTAAACATAAAAGAAAACTGTCTTTATTAAACTTTTAATTTTTCTATTGTTTTGACACTTTCATAAACCTTCCTATATATACTTGAACTTGTAGAAATAAACTTCGAAGTATGATACTTCAAGTTTATTTCTAAAAGTATTGTTGATTTTTTTGCCCGTCCGCCGCTTGTGTCCCTCCCAGAAAAAAATACTGGATCTGCCCTTGGAGCCAAGAGTGATGATGATGATGACTTTTATGTGAATTTATATTGCTAGTATGGAATACCATGTATAATCTTGATTTGTTGAACTTTTTTAAACTAACTACGTACATTTTAATCGTGTCTTTCCATTACGCTTTCAGTGCAGAACGAGCCGAGGATCGAATAGACGTCATAAACGTGGTTCGGTCCCTCATCGAACTACGCGACACAATGTTCTGCGCTGATGCGGAGTTACGGCACGAGGCTTGTCTGCAGCTAGCTGCCACGCAGCCCGCAATACTGGATGTCCTTTTGGGGAGAATGCTGGCGGTCACCATGAGGAATAATGAGTATGTATCTGAGATTTTATCTATACCTACACACAACATACAAGCATGCATTTGCTGGTTTAGGAATACATTGTACACCCTGTAAAAATCACAAATGCGCCCCACGGTTGAATTTGGCAGCCACCTCTGGTCTGGAGCCTTAAAATACCTGAAAAAATCCTCGACTCTGTGCAGAAACGGGCGGTCCATTTGATGGATTCTCCTAATTTAACAAATTGATTGCAACCTTTAGAGCACAGGCTCTGCTGGGAATGCTATCCTTGTTTTAGAGGTATTTCAATGGAAGATGCTCTGAGGAACTAGCGTCATTGATCCCTTCGACACCGGTGCATAGTCGAGAAACACGCCAAATGCGTGCTCAACATATATACACAATTGACATTTGTCACATGAGAACTGCTCGCTTCTTCGACTTGTTCAACAGCGCGGCTATGGAACGATTTGCCAGCCTCTGTGTTTCCTCCTTCCTACGAAATGGGTCTCTTCAAGACCAATGTTCACTTCTTTCTCTCATCAAAAAGACTCTCCACACAGCATCTCATATGACATAGGCCCTGAGGGAAATTATTTTCTTTAGAGTCTCCCATGTGGAGTCAATGTAAAAAAAAAAAAAAAAAAAACATTTTGTACGCATTGGAATATGCTGAGTCAGCGGCAGCAGGCCGGCTCGTGCCTCAGCTTTCTTGAGGAGTACAAAATGACAACACATCTGTTTGTTTTCCGATAGTGGTGTTTATATTATGGAGAATGTTTAAACCCTTCAAGTGCGGTCACTTTACATTGGTCATTGTATTTAATTGTTAATTAATCTTAAAGGGTGTTTTTAAAGAGAAGGAGAGGAAGTTTTGGGAAGGAAAGAAGTTATGAGGGGAGGGTAGTAGTCTGGAGTTCAATGTGTCCGGCTGCCAAGACCTAGACAAACCTCACCCCATGAACCCGGGCACCCCTGTCAAATCTTGGGGTGACCTACGACTGATGTTGTTGTTATTTATTTATTTGTTTATTAAAACATACAAAGTACATTATAATACAAGTTATAAGGTATGTTAAATTAAATTATTACAAGGTTATGTACTTTTTACGTAAGTCCATAGAATGTCATTTGGTAGTTACGCCTGAGATATGAACGGGTCTTAAAACTTAATTAGTGAATGATAAAGAGACATTTTAAAATCAAGAATTATAAGCTCACTAATTGTAATTGACTGATTAAAGTTTAATGAAAGTAGTTTTAGTTACCCAATGAATGGTTCCTGGGGCGGCGGTACCCATTCCCTCCTCCCAAATTGTTCCACACTTTAAGACAACTTTTGATTATCGATTGTAATGAATATTTTATTTATGTTTGCAGACTTATTGAAGGCGTTCAAAGTGGTGGAGCGGACAGCGACAGCCAGGGGAGCCCTCCCTCTCAGCGGAGGGTCTGGAGCCGCGAGGAGTGTCTCCATCAGACTGCGGCTATGGGGGGACCCAATGTTGCCATGACCTTCAGGTACTTACACATGATTACCTAAAGACTAATATACCTACAAAAGCCATGGAAAATATTACATTTTATTTACCTTACCTAACCTTACCTAAGTTCTCAGCTTGACGAGCAATAATTATCGACACAACTTACCGACTATAAGAAACGTCTAGGGTATTTCAAATACAAAGCGTTATTTGATTGTTGAGATAAATACGACATCAATTTTCTTTTCAAAATTATAAATTACCACATAGAATCTTCCCTCTTTGTCACAATCACTCGAGCGGCAGCGTGATTTAAAAAATCTTCCTCCGATTGCTCGTGATTTTTGGTAGATCATTTTGAATTATTTTCCGCCCTCATTAAAAAAATCATACCTCCGAATTTTAATATGGAGACAACTGAATCTTTTGTCGATTATCACATATTCGAGGGATTTATAAAAAAAATATTATAAAATCGTAAACTTAAAAACTGTAAAAATCGTTAAAAAAATGTGGTCCAATTTTGGAACGCTGTCAATGGCAGAAAAATAAAAATGGTCCGTATTTTGACCTTAGTCGCCCTAGTGGATAAATAAAATTAAAAAAATCATTTTTAAAGTGTCTTAGGATATGCTGTAGGCAGACAGTTGATAGTATATAAGTTAGTTGCCGTGGATAGATTTATTATTAACACCAATTATTCTTATGCTAATGATTTGCAATACAGCACAATAATTTTATGTATTATTTTTAGACAACGAGAACGGGAGCGAGGTGGACGAGAAGCTCGCTCGAGCAGCAAGAAGAGGTGGCGGGAGGAACAGAAGCAGGATAGCAGTAGTGGCTCTCTCTCTTCCACCATGACCATCATTACCAGGTACTTGCATCATTCCGTGCTGTAATTCCGTGGCGATCCGCCTTGTAGTACCTCCGTCTGCGGATTTCTCGTCTACCTTGGTATAGCCAATATGTTTTGAATCTTGCTTGACGCATTATGTACATAAATATGTTAGGGTAGGTATGCTGCCTACATTTTGTTTTCTTACACTGTTTTCATTCCTTTAACTAAAATCCAGGTAAGATTTTATTTACACTTACTAACAATTGTACACAGTAGCACCTGCATACTGCTACCTAACAGCGTATGCGAGGGCAATAGAGGTCTAGTATCGTTTAATTAAATGTAGAGTCCTTGCAAGAGCCTTGAAGGGGTAACCATTTGTTACCTATACGAGGGCGGGTAAGTGGTGGGTCTTTCAATGTAACCGTGATCGTTGCAGACCCAGTAACCACACTCTAGCATGTACTCTAGAGATAAGTAAGTTCTGCATTTTGCCAGAGTCCTCCGAGATGTGCTCCCTTTTTCGAGTTCTAGAGTCCGTGTTCTTCCGAGTCCGAGGTCCTGAGTCCGAGTTCTTGGGAAGATGCATGGGTTCGGCCGGAGCCGGACCTCAAAGCCGGAACCCGCAAAAGAACTCGAACCCAGGACCTGCTCCTGACTCGCGAGTGGCTCGGACTGCGAACATGGGGATGCATTTTCAGTCTTTTGTAAAAAAAATACAAAAATCTTCAAATTCGTGAATTCTTTGTTAGTTACTGAAATTGCCTCACCTTGTATTTATTTATTTGGGTTATATTTTAAAATTACTATTTCTACATGCTGTCTATTCTCTACTGAAAATGTCTATGGTCACAGACATTGAAAAATCAACTGAAGGGCCCTGCTATCATCAGCTATCGAAATTTGGGTAGCTATCATTGGCATATTAAGGGCATTGGTGGTGCTACCCAAATTTGGGTAGCTATCATTGGCATATTAAGGGCATTGGTGGTGCTACCCAAATTTGGGTAGCTATCATTGGCATATTTAAGGGCATTGGTGGTGCTACCCATATTTGGGTAGCTATCATTGGCATATTAAGGGCATTGGTGGTGCTACCCTAATTTGGGTAGCTATCATTGGCAAATTAAGGGCATTGGTGGTGCTACCCAAATTTGGGTAGCTATCACTCAGGGGATTGTCCATATTTGGGTAGACATTGTTTTAGTGGTTATAAAAATATATTACGTATTCACAATCATTGTATCATCATTGTATACTTTCTTGTTAGTAGGTTACGCGCAGGTCAGGGTCCCACTACCGACGAGCAGAGCGTGATCTACTCATCCGCCAAGTACTCCTCCAAGGGCAGATCCGACTCGGTGGACAGCAGCGACACCAACGATGTAAGTCCAGGTTCTTATCCCCTTCTCAACATTACACTCAATGTTGTGATGTCCAGCTTTGTCCTTGTCGATTTGAGAGTGTGTTCGTTGTCCTTTTCCAATTGTTGTGATGACCAATTTTTTTTTAATGTTGAATCTATGAATAGTTCGGTGCTTAAAGTACCAAGATCTTAACCTATTTGAGACGAGCATCATGTATACATGCTAACCGATCGCGTGCCTAAAAGACGAGCATCATCTATACACGACGCATATTACATTATTTTAATTGTTTATAACGAAATGTTTTATTGTTGGATATGATTTGTTATCTTTGATCGATTTAGATTACATTGATGTCTTTAAATATTTTTTAAGTGACACAGTATTCCATTAAAATAAGATTTATCTATCCTATTCTGTAATCTAACCAATTTATATCATTTTTAATTTATCAACAACATTACACATGTATTCCGTTTGAAAATGTACCATGTTATTGAATATAATTTTGCCATTATGTACCTGCTAACAAACTACTTAAGTAGTTTAACAGGTTTGAATGTTAACTAAATAAAATAAAATAAATTGCGAAAAATCTAGCCGTCCAAGGGTATGGTAAATTCTTTAATGACATCGTCGTAAAAATATTAAAAATGTGTGTATTCCTTTTAGACAAACTCTTTCTTCATGCTTCATAAGTCCACACAAGATGACATTCCTAATTGGGGTGTATTTGAGGCTGAATGAAGTGGGAGTTGGAGAGGAAGTTTAGACAAAACCTTGCTAATCAGATCTAAACCCATTTAAAGCAATGTTTCTATTCTGAATTGTTATTATTTGATTCTGTGTTGATATATTAACGCTTTACAGCATGCTTTTTAAATGTTTAACTGTGATGTAAGTTTCGTTGTATTGACCGTTAACTTTTTACATACTGTGTACCTCCTGAATTTAAAATGCTGGAAGACCCAGATTCAAGTGCTTGGTAAAAACCAGTACAGTTCAAAGTTAGTACACAGATCAGAAATTCCTTAATTCAAATTACGCCTTCTATTGTAAAATTTTTATAACCTCCAAAATATAAACTCCATCCCACTTCTACCGCTGAAGAGTTTTTGTTCTCCGTGTAGTAGAATCACCACAATCGCTTTGTCAGCGATCTTTGTAAATTCTTCCTTTTTTTACATTTACTCCACATAGGAAGCCCTGAGGAAAATAATTTCCCTCAGGACCTGTGCCGTCTGATATGCTGTGTGAAGGGTCTTTTTGAGGAGAGGAAGGAATGAATATTGGCCTTGAAGAGACCCATGTTGTAGGAAGGAGAAAACACAAAGGCCGGCAAAGCGACCCGTTCTCTTGTGACAAATGTCAACTGTGTATATATGTTGGGCGTGCGTTTGGAATGTTTCCGACTATACCGGTGTCGAAGGTATAAATGACGCTAGTTCTTCAGAGCATCTTCCTTCATCTTGAAATACCGGTAGAACAAGGATAGAACCTCCTTCCAGGTGATAGTCAGCCGCAGGTCGTCACCCAGTTAATTCTATAAGTCAGCATAGTGGTGAACGGTGACCGGACAACACAGAATGAAATCAACTCAGCACCTCCTTTGATAAGTCGTTAAAAGTGATGAAAAAAATATATAATAGAATTGGTTAAATAGGTTACGTCAGGTTAGGTTACGGGCTATTTTTCAATTTTTTTTTCTTAGCTTTTAATGAGCTTAGCTTTTCAAAGAGGTGTTGAGTTGACGATTGTGAGTTGGCATGGAACTGTGGTGTCCACTGGTTTCTTGATTTCAATGAATTTGGTATTGCTCCTCATAAACGTAGCAATAGTGCATGTGAACCATCGTTTATTAACCTCCTCAAAAATATTGATATTTGCGTCAGCCCTTCTCAATAAATTAAATGAGGCTTATACCAACATTTTGCCTGCAATCTTCTTCTTCATACGTTAGAGGTCAAAGTGGCTTGCTGAGGTTGTTTTGTCAACCGCATCGGGAGTCATTTGGTTCAGCACAGATGTACCTCGAGGAAACTGATGAAGGGGTCATTTCTCTACCATGTGTTCTGTTGTTTGAATATGGCCAAGTTCACATAAATCCGAATCCTTTAGGCCCCATTTAGACGTCGTAAATGCACAGCGTCTGTGACTACACCGGTTGTGAGTTACCAAGGTTCACGTCTTCCGGGGGAGAGAGATCTTGGCAGTTTAATAGTTGTGTCCATAACAAGGTGCTTGTTTTTTACGTACAAAGTTTATTACAATTCACCAGAACACTTCAGGGGAGCGTTCGGATAGAAGAACACTTCCGCCTTCAGTCAAAAATTGTTTCCTGACCTCAGTATAATTTTAATGTGAAGGGTTTTCTTGATTTTAACCTGGGAAAGTATTTAAAGTCTATTTTCATTGTTAAATTCATATGTGAAAAAAAATTCAAGCATATAACAACCCTCCCTGGGAACCACTGGTTGGTTAACCAACACCTCTGCTCTATGTCACCCAAAGTGGTTTGCTAATTTTGGTGACTTGAAGCAGAAGTGCCCGGGTTCATGGAGGTTTATCTGAATCTTGGCGGCAATTGGGCTCTCTCATCAGTCTCATCTACTGCGTGGTAGGCCGGATCGGGAGATACTGGTTGAGGGATACCTTTAGCCCTCTCCAGCAGGACTCTCTCGGAAAATCGCCTGGCACTGCAATGGGAGGGATGGATTCATGCGTCCGTCACTTCTGGACATACTGACCACTAGATTCCTACCCACCCCTCATAACTGTTTCCTTCCCAGAGCTTCCTCTCCTTCCTTTTCAAAAAAGACCCTCCCACACAGCCAGTGGCGGCCAGCTCTAAGGTGCGGAGGAGCGCCGCACTCCCAAAATTTCTGGTAATCTAAAAATTCCCGAGCGCCAAAAAAAACATACTTTTTTCCGACACGCCTCATCACAGTTCACAATATACACTCGGTTATAACGCATACATCATAGACAGTACCTATAGGTGCCTGCTGGACTGCGCGCGTAACAAAGCAGATCGTTGTGTGCCTATCGTCAGTTTGGTGGTTCATTTTGCAAATCGATCACAGGAAATCTTACATAATTCTTTACTGAGGCAAAATCGTAGGTAGGCTGAATGCTTTGCAAATTTTACGAAATTTTGGATGGCGCTCGAAAAATTTCCACCACATCAAAAGGAACGGTTCGTTCTGTAGCATGTTAAACGGGGACACGTTTGTGTCATATTATTATCCATAACGTGTCTTTATTTTAACTTCTACTCTTTTTCATTCAATGATTTACTCAGTATCGACCAACGACAGCGTAACAACATAAACAATGCCGACATTTGTTATGACTTATGACAGTATATATTCATTAGAGTTTCGGAGCGTTAGGAAGACTTTCGGATGTGTGATAAACTGAATTTTTTTTTTCGATTTTCTGAACTCGATTTTCGTGCCAAAGTATCTCCATACAATTTTCTGGATAAGTTTAAATTAAGGAATGAACTGTTAATGAATTTGAATTTACGATCGCGGCGACTTTACAAATACTGATGGATCAATATTTATTTTATAATTCTTTTTGTCTTCTTTAACAATGTATTGCGTGCACTCAGAGACAATGGAGGATCGACCTAATTTACAAATAGCTATGATTTTTTCATAATTTAATTTATTTTAATTAGAGTAGGTAGGTCCAAGTTTAATGAGATATCTCTATGGGATGTGTGGGATTGCATCACCTCCCCACATCCTAAAATAAAGACTATTAATATTATTATTTTAGCGCACCACCCATTTTTATGAGCACCAGCCGCCACTGCACACAGTGTCCAGGAGCTAATGTAAAAAAAAAAAAATTCTGTCAATCCCATTAGGCGTGTAAAATTTTCTTACCTTCGTTAACCCCTTGCATTGCTTTACTACTGACTTTAAGTTATGAATATCTATTAATCCATTATTATTAATGATTTGATTTAGGGCTTTGGCCTCAGGCGACGTTCCTCGTCCAGTGAGGCCCCCGTCATCACAGCGTCTCTGAGGCTTCCTCTCTCCTTGGCCTTAGACGACCCGGATATCCCCTACATTGAAGAGGCGGGAGCGCAACCCACTGTTCCACCAAGACGACAGAGGCAGAGGTAATTAATTAATGATATTTAGATAACATAATAAACATGTATTAGATTTGAACTAAATACCTACCTCTTATATTGAAGCAACACAAGGGTAATGTATCGAGTCTCCTGTAAAGTTGAACTTTTGGACTTATTAGAGTTTAACCACTGGAGCGCTTTTTGCCACAATATGGCACTATTTTAAATACCTCAGATTGCTTTGCTCCCAATTTTGGAAAATTTTCCCTTATTTGTAAGTAATAAGTAGAAGTTTATGATTTTATAATATTTTTTTTATAAATCCTTCGAATATGTGATATTCGACAAGAGATAGGTGATTTCATTGGCTATATAGAACTATAATCCGTATGTAAGTCTCCATATTAAAATTCGGAATATGATTTTTTTAATGTGATCAGAAAATATTAAAAATGATTATCAAAAAATGTCAAGCAATCGGAGAAAAAAGTTTTAAATTGCACTGTCGCTCCAGTGATAGCACTTGCATATATAATAGAATTAAGTGAGATGACCCATGAACCATTTTTAGTACAAAACCATGCCACACACTTATCGCCAACATCATTCACCCATACTACTGAAAGTCGCATTTGTGCACAGCGACGCCCTCTCTTTGTTTTTACCGACACACTGAATGCATAACTTTCATTGGCTCCGCCTTTTGACAGTCATGTAGTGTGGTTGTGTGCTTTCTTTTTGTGACTTGTCTTGCGAATTGCTGAATTGTACTCTTTATTAAGTTGTTAGTTGATATTGTTAGTTATTTTTCATTGATGCTCCGGGTCTGGTAGCCTAAGTTAGGATCTTTCAGGTAGGTCTGTCTTATGCCATATGGAATGTATTATTTATTTTTCCAGATCTATAAGCGGCAGTGACAGCTCGATCGCATCGCAGCCGATCACTGGCACGCTGTCTCTCTCCCACGTCAGCTCCTCTATCCCCGCGGGGTACGACTCCGCAGTAGGCTCCTCGGCCACCCTCTCCAGTCCCCCCCGGAACCACACCCCCTCTAGCAGCAGCGCAGGGGACGGGGGGCTCTTCTCTTCGCCCCCCAGCTGGGCCTCCACCCCCCCAACCAGCCCCACGAGCCCCCCCAACGACTACGAACATTTCACGGCACGGATGTCCGTCCCAGTCAAAGGAAAAACGCAACAGAAAGACGCTCCCATCTTGCAAAAGGTCACAATCACTTCAACAGGTGAAATCCAACAGAAAAAGATGGAACTTTATAAACGAGAGATATCATATGAGATGCAGTCGAATGTTGGTCAAAAATCAACGACAAAGATAGTGGAATTACCGAAAAGTCACAGTGCTTCTTCGGTTTCTACGCCCGTAGCAGTCACTTCTGGTCAAAGAAGAGTTGATTTCTCTGGAGGATCTTCAGTGCCTGTCAAGCACCAGGAGAGAGAGAGTAAGTACACTCCTAGCATTTCCAGCATCGGTGGAGCAGTCCTTCGATCGAAGACTGCTGATTTCGAGCGGCTTTTACACCTTGGAAAGCCCGAGTCTCCAAAACCGACTTCTAAAGTAGAATCGCTCTTATCCTTAGACGATAAGAAGAAATATACGAAAAGGAGATACACAGATTCTCGGCATCAGACGAGACACATACCCGATGCGGAGACACTCGATAATACCAAAGCCTCCGATATTATTAGCGTGACATCGACATCGGGAAGACCTACACCAGTGTATAAAAGAAGAGAACTGATTTCAAGTGTGCAAACAAAAAACAAATAGTGAAAATATTAAACGACACTAATGTTTTAAAAACTAACATTTCCTACAAAACAACGATGAGAGTGACTTAGAAAAAAAACTAGTGAGTAATAATTAACATTACATACAAACTTCCATATTATTCTATGAACATTTTGTGTCATATACATGGTGCTTCTAAGTTATATCATTTACGCAATTTCTAAGCTTTGTAACATTATTTATTTTTTTGTTTAAGAGTATCTAAAAAGCCTTTTTAAAGTGCCTTATATGCAGAATGTAATTTAAGTCTAAATTATCTTTATAAAAAAAATCTTTGTAAATATTTTTATCTTTGTGAAATAGTACTTCTTCTGATCTATGAATGTTTAAGTGTACGTTGTATCACTTCTTTAGAATGTCTCAAAAAATGTCGATACACTTTGAATGAATATAATTTTGGTATTTATTAAGTTTTCTGGCAGAGTACTGTCAGTATTTAATACTGGAAAAAGTGATGGAAATGATGTTGAGAGCTGAAAATAATTTGGTTGACTCTCACCTCATACCTCACAATTAAGAAGGTTTTAAAAAACTGTTAAAAGTATCTATAATTTTTTTGGGACACCTGTGTTTGTTATTTTTATTTTTTATATCTCTTTATTTATATTTTTTCAAAGACATGCCTAAGAATTCACACCGTAAAATAACGGTTCCCTGACAACTCAGAATCGTGCAATTTCAACACTATTTAACTTCTTTTTTTTCATCACTTTTAATGACTTTTCAAAGAAGGTGTTGACGTTGCATCGTTCTGAGTTATCTAATCCTGATCACCAAATGAACAACTGTCTAATAGTTTCTGAACCAATGATCTTTCACCGATTTAAGGAAAAATTGGACTTACTTTGGGCACATCTACAATTCATGCGAACATGCCAACCGGTTTCGTCATACCGTGCCTTTACAAAACAAAATGGCAGATAATATAAAATAAAAGTGATCGAAAGGAGGTGATCATTTTGCAATAAATATACCATTATAGAACAAATTGTAAACCTAGAATGGATTATTTCAAAAAAATTTACGGATTCATCAAATATTTTTAATTAATTTTCACATTCTGTGTAAGTTATTAGTGTTAGTTCTGTTATTTTATCATTATATGCCAGTTGCTTTATAAAACTGAAATAATCATAGATCTTGAATAGAACTTACACAGAATGTGAAAATTAACTTGAAATATTTTATGAATCTGTCAAATTTTTTGAAGCAATGTGTCCTTACCAAATAAATAAAATTATTTCAAGTCAGAAACAATTAATTGAAGGTATATACAAGAACGCAGAACCTACTCACGCAGAAGCATTGCTTGCACTTATCATTTTTCAAACTTGATGTTCAACTTCAGAAAAGAAAAGTCCAGTAAAATTGAAAGATTGTTTTTTTATTATAAAAATAAAACTTTTCGTGCATACTTCACTTGTCCGAATTTCTAATAAAATACTATTTCTCAGTTATGTTTGGTTGGGACATCGTATGTATGCTCCGATACACACAATCCTATGTGCCTTAACTTGAGTTGCGCAACCTATAAGTCTGCATCTGTACAATTAGTGGTTTGTTAAAAATGGCATGAAATCGAAACCAAAAGTTTATACATATAATATTCAACCTTTTTCTCTGGGACCTACAAAACTTTATACGTATTTATAACCAAAATTGTTAATGTTGTTTCATTGTAATTTCTTCACTTTCTTAATGTGCCTTATTTGCCAATATTTGTGTTCAAAATTAGTTTTAAATGTTATAAGTAAATTAGAAATTGAATCAAAAACAAATTCCTTGAGAAAATTCATACTTAAATCTAAATGTTGAAAGGTTTGCTGTTATGTCCGTTTAAAGCCTTTGTAACATGAATTACAATAAGAATTGGGATGTCTCGAAAAACAAGTGATGAAGAAGAGACATTGGACAATCGTTTACAGTCCTTTCTTAGGCCATCTACTTCACACTAGATGTCAGAAATTATTTTCACCAACAAAATTCCATGCCAATAAGTGGTGACCTAAACTTTAACTTCCTTAATTGATATTGATTTATTAAGTACAGCTTGTCACACTTAATTTTGCAGACAGTGGTATCGCTAGTATAGATTTTGGGGATATAAAAAAATCTATATTTAAAAAAAAATGTTCGTTAGTTCCTCGTTTGACCACTCGTAAAGTTAAGTGAGAAATGCTAATTACTTTTACTATAACTATTTACTAGTGGTCACTAAACAATCTTTAGACGTATGATCTATACCAATTTGAAAAAAAACTGATGTCTAAGTAAGACCTTTCAACTCCTAGCCCTCAGACGGGGCAATTAAATTGTGAAATCTGTTTGATATTTGAAAATGTGTGATTATTTTCATCCGGCAAGATAAAAATGACCTTGCTTTAGGCAGAGCACGGACACTTTACCCCACAACACACATCTAATAGTACTTCCATACTGAAGCCAACCTTCCAACCCCAAACTTAGTTCGGAGTTGGATAGTTGGCCGATTGTGTGGGAGCTATCGATCACCCTGCGGCCAACCTTCCAACTTCACCGAACTCTAAAATGGCGGATGTCGAACAGCTGTGGTTACGCTATATCTTATTAGTTGCCTACAATTATTACGTAGAAGTATATACATGACGTGTTTTCAAACAATTATTATACCACTCTCCTGTAATAATATTGTCATGTTTTTGGTATGAGGCACGTGTATCGTGATCGCCTGCCGTTCGCAGACTAATGTGTGGACACCTGCGGACGGCTGTTGTGATCACCTCACAGGCGATCCCGAGCCAACTCGAACTCCTACCTTCCACTTGAACTTCCAACGTACGAACTACCTCTCCACACTATTGTCCAAACCAAAGATATTCAAATACAAAAGAGATATGCTATGATGTCCGCGCAACTGTCGGCTGACTGCGACCTAATTAAGGTAGTTTGCATACGAAAAGAATTTGTTCATTTCGTTGATTTTTGGTATTGGTATTGGTTAACAATGTAGTTTGAATACGGAAAGAATTTGTTAATTTAGTTTAACGTTCGTTTGGTTTATTTATTAATTATTCATTCATCTAGTTCATTTGTTAATTGGTAAACAATATCGGCGACACCCGGAAGCGCAGTCCCACCTAGTAAAAACTGCAGATAGCACATCTATTATATTTCAATATCTTTGGTCCAAATGTTTGAATTCGGAAGTTGGCCTCGGTGTGGTCGTACCATAATGGTTTATCACTTCACACATTGCTAGTGGTGGACAAATTCGAATAATGTTTCGAATTTTATTACTTTCGAGATTTTTCAATGCATTGTTTTATTTCCACTGGATCAGATGCAATTTGTTGTTGTTTTAAAACCCCACAATCAAAATTTGTGACAATCAAAATTTGTTGTGACTCCCTGGGCGCGCGGTGGTGAACTGTTTGTCTTTTTTTTTTAATATTTTCTCCTCTCGCCTGCAGGGGAATAGGTATTTTCAAAAAGGGTATAATTTTGATCTCCACCGAGGGAGAAACAACAGATATTTTTAGTTACTTTGACAACGATGCTTATATTCTATAATTTATATAATCAATGTCATCAGTGAGGGAGGGTACAATGACGGAATGATATAAACCAGAAACTACATCGTCGAAAGATTTTGTCTATGTGTTATAGTCAATCCTCGAAGCTCCGGCGCTCCTAGGTTTGACTAGTCAATACTTAGCTCTGACTTGAAGAAGTTAGCCCGAAGGCTTTGGTCAAACCTAGGATAAACCAGTCATTCCGCGAAGAGACTGCATGTCGACCTTTGACTATGACATATGGACTAATCCATCTAAATTATTTTGTCCATGGACAAAATCTGTATTCCAATTTGTCCAAATAAGTTTTGAAAAATGTGTTTTGTTGGAAGTATTTACCAAAAAGATAAATTTTGTGGACCATTGTGGTTCTGAGGCCACTACAACTACGGAATTAAATTTTTCTACAGGTATCTAGTTTAAAAATGTAATTTTAAACTCCAAACTGATTAAATTATTAACATTAAACTTGAAAATTTTCAAAACATTGCCAACTCAATCTAGTCTAACTCATTATAATTTCAATCTCAATTTTTATGTCGGGTCGTTAAGCGAAACATCCTTTACAATTTTATTAAACACTAACGGGAGAATCGGCGGTCAACAATGACCGATTCCGAATTGGCAAACGTTAATAAATTAAACGTTAAAAAAAAAAAAAAAATATAACAAGCAGTAATTGTTGAATGAAACACTAGTATATATTGAATTATTTGGCGGGTATTTGATAAGCCGCCATAGCTCAGTGGTCAGAGCATTCGACCGGCAATCGGAAGGACACGGGTTCAAGTCCCGTTGGCGGCAAGTATCTTTTCTCGGAAGATTTTTCAATGTAAATGAGTGTTTCAGGCTGACAATTATTGCTTGTAATAATTGTTACCCTTTGTGCTATGCATAAAAATCTTGTCTAAACGTTAGTTTATAAATTAAAAAAATAATAGTTAATAAATTCAAAATGGGCCGGTTATCACAAAAGTACTACAAATTAATAATAATCAGTTTACCAGAAACAGGTGATTTTTTGTATGATGAAGTTGTACATAAAATTATATATATGTATGTATTGTGTTGAATGAATATCTACAGAAATGTTTGTTTGTGCTGAAGAAAGAGTCGGGGTTTGTGAAAACTGTAATATTTTTTTATTACAGATGAAAAGCCGTCTAGTCTGTCCTAGTCATTATGTCACCAAATAAAATTTCTAAATTTATTATTTTGTTTTATTTCACGCTTTTTTTTAATTTTTAGGAGACAAAAAAATAACTAATCAAGGGTCAAAAAATGGTTTCTGGATTATTACAACCACATGACAATACATCTGAAAAGTTGCGGTCAACTCACTAAATGACTTCAGCATCCCATTTTCCGTCACATCCACCAACTCTCCTCTACCATAAGAATTATCTTATGATGGGTACCGCCGCCCCGAAAACCATTTATTAGATAAGCAAATGTCTGCCATTGGTCACCCCAAGTGGTTCGCTACGTTTGGAGACTTAGCAAGTGTGCCCGGGTTCATGGGATGAGGTCTGTCCGGGTCTTGGTGTCGGATGCATCTGCCCGGACATCTGCGCGGCAGGCCAGATCGGGAGAGACTGGTTGTAGGTGACTTTTTGATTTTTTCAGTAAGGCTCTCTCAAAACAGCGCCTTGCCTTGCACCTCAGTGGTAGGGATGGATTTATTCGTCACTTCTGGACACACCGAACCCCATATTCCTACCCATCCCTCATTCCTTTTCCTGCCCAAAACTTCCTCTTCTTTCTTTCATAAAAATACTCTCCACTAGCATCTCCAAAAATGACATATGCCCTGAGGGGAATTATTTTCTTCAAGGCCTCCTGTGAGGAGCTAATGTTAAAAAAAGAAGAAAAATATAAAGAATAGAAGGTTTCCTAAGGGGGCGTTCAAGTATTAAGTAACGCAATTTTTGAAGATTTTTGACCCCCCCTCCCCCCCATGTAACGCGCCGTAACGTTTTTCCGTATCAACCCCCCCCCCCCCTAAACGTTATGTAACGCCCGAGTGACAATTTTTACCTGAAACTCACAATTAAGTTGTGCAAAGTACTGAAAAGTCACTTAAATACCTTTTTCTTGTTTTAATCGTGTTTTGCGGTAATAAATTAAACAAGAGCTTTCGAGGACAAAAAGGATTGCCAACTTGGAAGATTTTAATTCCCTAGTATTTATCTAAATAAAGAAAAACATTTTACGTAACGCGTTGTTCAAACCCCCCCTCCCCCCCCCCCCCCCTCGTAACGCACAGTAACGTTTCACAAGACCCCCCCCCCCCCCCAAAGTGCGTTACGTAATACTTGAACAGCCCCTAAGAACTAAAATCATATTTTTCATGCCTTTATTAAATAAAATGTTGTATTACAAAATTAAATCTTTCATAAAAATAATATAAGTAGTGGTTTATCATTGTCTTTTTTGAGGTTATGTTGATATTATCTGTTTGTTACAGTTTGTTACTTCCAAAAGTTTTTCTTTTTTAGTGGCTTTATGAGTTTCTCCTGCATGATTCTTCCGCCCAGTCTGGACACAAAGTCCTGGTACTCCGTTCGGCCATATGGAGAAATGGCGGGAGTGTTCCCTGAACCGCCCTCTGTTGAATTAAAAGCAAGTTATTAAATTTTAGGTACAATTTGAACATAGACAATAAAAATGAAGGGAGATGTAGCAAGGATGCGTGCCTGATTGTCAAAGCAGCTACGCAATGAAAATTATGCGTTTGATGCTTAGGTAAAAACCAAGGTAGAGCTCCACTTTGCATAGACAGGATATGCAGTAGGGTGAATAATGTTGGTGACACCTCCATTATTTTTATTATGTGACAAATAAAAATGGAAAGAATAGAGGGGAACTGCTTTAAATGACTACGCCGAGAAAGTTCAAAAGTAAAAGGATGTAACGTTTATTTTCACGATCTCTGTGGCCGAGCAATGAAGATCCTCAGCTATAATTATTTACTATGTTTAATTTTAATTCAGTTACCCAGATTTGCAAATTAGTACATTTCAGAGTAGTAGATACTCCCAGTATCGTCCTGACAAAAGATTGCCAAATTGAAACATTAGGTACTTGAAATGGCGTTAGCCGTGATTGGTTACCAGTACTTCTCAACCCTCCTCTTACATATCTCCTGTCTCTCCCCCCTCCATCTGGCCTTATAACATACCCAATTAAGGATGCCATAGTTCCACTGGCTCTGAGCGTTTGGGACCCTTGTGCAGTATTTCAAAAAACCAAAATCATATGAAAATGTTTAAAAATTTTACTCATATATCGATCATCCAGTTGACTAGTCAGACATCTCCAAATACCAAGTTTTGAGAATATGAGGAAAGCAATATTCAAATGCTCACCATAAATCAAATATTATACACACATGTCTGTGTTTTACATATTAAATCTTAATGTATAAAACTTAACCATTCATCCGATTGCGATGAAACTTTGGTGTGTTGTTGTTCACATGCCCGCGATGGTTTCTTTATACAGTGGTGAGCTCTGGCATTATGAAATTATTTCCTATACTATTCATCCGATTGCAATGAATCTTTGGTGAGTTGTTATGATGTTATGAATGTCCCGTGATTGAATGTATGGACGTGGGAGAGGGGAGGGGAATGTGGAGGGGGGTTCGTAAGACAGGGAAGCGGGAGAGTGAAGGTGGAGGGGGAACGCAGTTTGTCAGTTATCTAATAAGTGAATAAGTACTATAATTCTACCAATTATCTAAATATAGCTTCAACCGATGGTTACGAGTGTCAAACTGTTCTTAAACTGTTCTTAAACGTGATGTAAAAATGGATGCTAAAACTAACTATAGTACCTCAAATTCTAAATTCTGTACAAAACATTCTACAAAATAACCTATTGTCTCTTCTAATTGCACTATTCCTAATTCTCTTAATTATTGTAGTTATTTTAGATAATTTAGTACCGATAACATTTATCCAAATCGTTAATCGAACTGATCTATTATTTATATTTCCTAAATCTATCTATGTTCATTTACTCAATTTAATTTTAATTATTTTAATACTTGTATTATACACTTTTATCATATATTATATTATACACCTTTATTACACTTTTATTATAAATTACAATTTTACTTGATAAAAAGAATTTACTTTGTTCAATTAGCAAAGCTTATTCAATCTACATACGTTATTTAACCCAAATTGTAAATCATATTGATCATTTAATAATATTTTCTATACTTATCTATATTAACTTACTACACTTAATTTTACTTATTTTAATTTTTATAATTTGGCAATTATGTGATTCCCCTAAAATTCTCATTTACACCTATTTATCTAAATTACCTTTTTATACCAAGTATTTTACATTCAAACGTTATTATACTACATGTATTTATTACCCAAATTGTTTTAATTTTTTTAACATCAAATTTTATTGTTCTAAATGTTTTTATTACCCAAATTATTTTAATTTTTTAACATCACATTTTATTGTTCTAAATGTTTTTATTACCCAAATTATTTTAATTATTTTAACATCACCTATCTGTTTTTCTGAAAACCTATGAAATCGCTGTATTTTTGTATTTTTATGACTTGTGTGCTTTTTTATCAAATTTTATTTTTATTATTTCTGTTTATGTTAAATAATCTATCATGAATTATTTGTACTACCAAAATGTAAAAGCCCATTGGGCGTTAAATAAATAAATAATAAAATCACATAATATTGTTCTAAATGTTTTTATTACCCAAATTATTTTAATTATTTTAACATCACATTTTATTGTTCTAAATGTTTTTATTACCCAAATTATTTTAACTACTTTATCAACAAATCTTATTGTTCTAATTGTTTTTATTACCTAAATTATTTTATTTATTTTAACAACAAATTTTATTGTTCAAATTGTTTTTTTACTCCAAACTATTATAATCGTTTCTTATATTTTAAAAATCGTAATATTTCAATTTTTTTCTCATCTTAGTATTTATTCTCCTAATCGTTTCAGTACCTTCACTTATTTCAACCAACTTCATCCATAAATTTTTAATGTCTTATTATAAGCCAATCACTCAATGTATGCAATGCTTTTAAAATTTTCGATTTCTACATTTCTATTTATTCCTTTATCTAATGAAATTATTTTTCCTGTTATAAAACATATAATCTGTCTGTCCATATTGGATATTCCTATGCTTATCATTAACTCATCTATCGCAAATTATTTCTATTCCTTTATTCCTCCAATTAGCCTGATACGTTTTGTCTTTGCATTATTCTTAATGTTCTTAATTATTATAGTTATTTTAGATAATTTTGTACTGATAACATTTATCCAAATAGTCAATCCAACTGATTTATCATTTACATTCCGTAAATTTATCTATGTTCATTGACTCAATTTGATTTTAATTAATTTAATGCGTATATTATACACTTACACAAATACTCACCAACATGGCTGAAAACATGGAACATATAGACTCGGACAACCAACACTACTGTACAAGTACAAACGACAATAAATCTATGGACCAATATCACAAAAAAAAAAATCAAAATATTGCACCAAAACATCAGATCGATTAATAAAAATTTTGAAGAATTCACTATATACCTAGAACAACTAGATAATAACTTCGATATAATTGTGCTGACAGAATGCTGGTTGAATGAAAAATATATCCCAAAAACAATTGAACACTACAACACACACCACACAAAAAAACACAAAAATCAAAATGATGGCATAGTCGTATACACTAATGATAAAATAAACACATTCGTCCAAGAAATACATACCGTAGACTCCAACTGTTTACAAATAACATATGAAAAAGAAACGTGTATTCTTGCAATGTACAGATCTCCATCCAAAAACAATATTACAAATTTCCTAACTGCACTTAATGATACATTAAATTATCTCAACAAACACAAAAATATCATCATCATTGGAGACCTAAACATAAACACTCTACAAAACGGACACCCACAAAACTTAGAATACCTAACAATACTAGCACAGCACGGACTGGAGCCAACGATAAATGTTCCAACACGAGTCACACACAACACAAAAAGTTGTATAGATCATATAATGATCAAAACAAAACTAAAAACCAAAACCATAGTACTTGAAAGCACTATTAGAGATCACTACATGAATATGATAGCAATTGATACCGAAAACACAAAACCTAACCAACATAAAATATTCACAAAAAAAAAATAATTGACTACACAAACTTAAAAGAAAAACTCAAAAAAATAGACTGGACTATAATATACCAAATGGAGAAGGTCGAAGAGGCCTGGGACAAATTTACAACAATTTTAGCTCAAGAAATAAATAATAACACTACACTAAAACAAGTCAAACTTACACACAAAGCTAAAAAAATTAAACTATGGATAACACAGGGAATATTAAACTGTATTCGTAAACGAGACAGAATTCGCAAACAAATTAAACATACGCCGTATGACATACAACAACTTAATTACTACAAAAGATATAGAAACATCTGCACAAAAATTATTAGAGTAGCTAAGGAGTTGTATTTTAGAGAAAAACTTTTTTAAAAAAAGATAACAGTAACCCAAAGAAAATATGGAAAATATTGAAAGAAGTTACATACACACAAAAATTCAAACAAGAAAATACAATCGAACATCTAAACATTAACTCAAAAAAGTAGACGCCAATACAAATAAAGAAACTATAGAAAATCATGTAAATAACTTCTTTGCAAGTATAGGAAAAGTCTTAGCGAACCGTAAAATTCTCAACACAAACACAATAACACAAACAAACAGTTCAAACATCAATACACAACCGACACAACACAGATTTGCAATAAAAACAACTTTGGAAGAGGAAATTGACAAAATAATAAACACATTTAAAAACCGTATTGCTCCTGGATTAGATGAGATAACGACGGATTGCATTAAGATAATAAAAACCGAAATTTTAAAACCCATAACACACTTAATCAATCTAAGTATAACACACTCCTGCTTCCCCAGTACTCTTAAAAAAGGACTGGTGATCCCTATTTACAAATCCGGAGACAAAATGCAAATAACTAACTATAGACCTATCACATTGTTAAACTCGCTTTCAAAAATTTTTGAAAGAGTAATAAAAAACCAAATTATAATATACCTGGAAGAAAATAAATTAATCTCGGAAAAACAATATGGATTTAGAGAAAAAAAATAGGCACAAAAGAAGCTTTGGCGTATACAATAGACTATATACATAGCAATTTAGATCTTCAATCTGCCACCAAACGCTTTTTAAAAAATTAGAAAACATAGGTATCAAAGGCAAGGAACTCCAACTATTAAAAAGTTATGTGAGTAACAGAACACAGCAAGTAAAAATTAACAACCATATTAGCAAGCCACTACCAATTACATATGGAGTTCCACGAGGAAGCATACTAGGGCCCGTTCTTTTCACTATTTACATTAATGAACTTTGCAGCATGAAAATAGACGGTGAAATAGTTAGTTATGCAGATGACACAGTTTTACTCTTCAAATCTAAGGATTGGAAAAATGCATACAACATAGCGAATTTAGGAATCACGCGAGTGAAATCATGGCTGGACTCAAACACGCTTACACTAAATATATCGAAAACAAAATTCACAACGTACAGTATAAATAGCACAGGACAGCCAAAAAATAACACAAACACCATAAAAATACACGAATGTTTAAACACCAACATCTGCGTTTGCCCTCCTCTAGAAAAAAAAGAACAAATAAAGTATCTAAGAATCATAATTGACCATAACCTTAGATGGACACATCACATCAAACAAGTCACAAATAAACTCCTCAAAACGATACACATTTTCCTAAACATAAGAAACATATACAAAATACAACAAATGAAAACAATATATTATGTGGGTGGTTCTTAGTCGAAGTATGATACAGTTAAAAGTGACCGAATTGGATATCGACACGGTGGCGCAGTGGTTAGCGCGTTCGCCCGGTAAGCGAGAGGTCCTGGGTTCGAGTCCCAGATGTGTCAATATCTTTTTCTGATTTTTCTGTTTTCAGATTTTCGATTGAGTTTGTTTAAACATTCGTGTATTTTTATGGTGTTTGTGTTATTTTTTGGCTGTCCTGTGCTATTTATACTGTACGTTGTGAATTTTGTTTTCGATATATTTAGTGTAAGCGTGTTTGAGTCCAGCCATGATTTCACTCGCGTGATTCCTAAATTCGCTATGTTGTATGCTTATATTGTCTTCATTTAATTAAATATTACAATTTGAGGTTTTACTCATAAAGTTAAAATAAAAATAAAAACAATATATTTTGCTCTATGCTAGTCTATAATAGAATATGGAATAATTGCTTGGGGAGGAGCAACAAACTCAGCTATCGAACACCTGGAAATTGCGCAGAAAACGATCTTAAAGGTAATACTTAAAAAACATAGACTTACTGATACAGATTAAATATTCAACCGTTGTGACGTACTAGACATACGACAATTATACGTTAAATCGCTACTAAATTACATTTTTGACCAAAAAAACAACCTTCAACAAACACAAAATATCACAAACAGACCAGTTAGACAAGCGTACAAAGAAAATTTAAAAACTCCGACGGTAAGTACAAGCTTTGGACAAATATCGGACAAATATTTTGAACAAATATCACGCTATAAAATCATTCAAAAGTCTAACACTTGAAAATAAAATTGAGGAAAACAAAAATAAATTCCAACACAAAATTACAAAATGGATTAAAGACCAAAATAGACAATACTACCAAAATATCATAGCATAAAATAAAAATAAAACATTCAAGTAACACACAAAACCAATATAAAACACAAACACCCACAAACACACAACACTTATTAAAAATATCGTTTTGAACCTTATATAATATTATTTATTTTTTGGTTACGCCCATACATATACCTACACATACACATACCTAGATATCACGCATACATACTGTCACTGCTTGGGATTGGTATTAATTATTGTTGCAAGTCCTTTGTCCTACCTATTCCCAATTGCCTACCCGTCAATCTTACCCACAATCTTAATCAGTCTGTAATAAAACTCCCGCCGCGAGACAACCACTGTGCTCTGCTTCCGGTTACCGCCATTAAAATAACTCCGCTGTGTACTATAAAAATAACGAAATTCACGCCTATTGTTTTTGTGCCTATTGGATGGAGAGAGAAATCAGATGAGGGCATTGCCAGCTTACAAATTCTTGCATCCTTTTGGTGAGTCCCTCCTTTCTATGCCACATGTATTTTTATCATTTTAGGCAGTGATAGTAACACAAAATCAAGGTCCTTCGCCAGTCATTTTTAAACAAACACATAAATCCACTCTCACAACATAAAATACCATTCATTTTTTGATCCTAGCGAGCCGGATATATATTTGAACCACAATATTAATAAAAACCAGCAGAGTGAGATTACGTTTTATAACATCGCATATAAATAATTACCCACATTTAACGGTTTGATATACCTACATGAGTAATTTGTTTCCTATGCTTATTTTTACTACGTTGGAAATAACATATTTACCTGCTGTTAGAATATGTAGTTGTATCTTGCTGATAAAATCGCATCTACCTAACTTAGAAATAGTACGATTATTTCTTAATATTTTTATTATTGGATATATCATTACAAAATACAATTATACGATCGCAATATTTATAATTTGTCAATGATAATAAACGCAATAAATAACTTCGTTTACCCGCACAGTTCATGGCATATCTGTTAACCTTTACCGCGCAATAATCAATTTAACCCTGTGAGCGGATTACAGTGAATTAATTGAATATATTAATTAATTAATTCCGCATAAATAATACAGACTCATCATACCGCATTCCTCATACCGCATTCCGCATACCGCATACCTTATACCGCATATCGCATACCGCGTATCGCATACCGCATACCCTCTAACCGCATACCGCATTCCGCATACCGCATACCCCTTACCTCAAACCGCATACATCATACCGCATACCGCATACCCTTTAACCTCATACCGCATTCCGCATACCAAAAACCCTTTAACCGCATACCACATACCGCATACCCCTTACCTCAAACCGCATAAATCATACCCCATTCCGCATACCGCATACCCCTTACCTCAAACCGCATACATCATACCGCATACCGCATACCCTTTAACCGCATACCGCATTCTGCATACCGCATACCCCTTACCTCAAACCGCATACATCATACCGCATACCGCATACCGCATACCGCATACCCTTTAACCTCATACCGCATTCCGCATACCACATACCCTTTAACCGCATACCGCATTCCGCATACCGCATACCCCTTACCTCAAACCGCATACGTCATACCGCATACCCTTTAACCTCATACCGTATTCCGCATACCGCATACCCTTTTACCGCATTTTTAGTTGTTTTACGTTTCATATTTTGTAAATATAACCGGAATAAAGAAAATGGCTACGAGCGCGTCATCCGGGTCGTCTCGGGATGAAAGACGTCTCAAACGTTTAAATGCTAAACTAGCAGCTAGCTTTGCGAGCTTACAGTCGGTTTATGACAAGATAAGGAAAGCTTCGGAAAGCATTTACGATCGCCAATCTTTTTATCAGGCGCAACTACAGTTGAAAAAATTCGTTTTGGATTTATAACAATATTAGATGAAAAGGTGGATTGCGAACTGGAATTAAATCCGGAAGCAATCGCTGAATACACTCAATTAAATGCATTTGAAGAACTCTTCGGTGTTATTAAATATACAGAAGCAAATATGCTGTCGAATCCGGTTGCGAAACCTCGCCGTCAAATTAAGCTACCCGCATTGGAAATAGCGTGCTTTAACGGGAATTTAGATAGTTGGTCTCTTTTTTATGAAACAAATAATTCGGTTATACATTTGAATGATTCTCTGGATGATACGGAAAAAATGCAGTATCTGATGTCTAAATTAACCGGAAAAGCCTTAAGTATTTGCAAAGCTATTACGCCTACAGGTACATATTATCAAGTTATCTGAGACGCATTGTGTACTAAGTATAATGATCAACGGGTTCTTGCTGAATTATACTTTGATCGATTGCTGAAATTATCTCCAGTTAATTCTGCCACGCCCGCTTCTTTAGAGAATTTTGCAGATGCATACTCCACTAACATCGCCGCGCTGAAGCAATTAAAAATAAAAGACCTCGCAGAATTCATATTGTTGCAACTGGGTCTTAAACGTCTTGACATAGAGACTATAAAGGCTTTTGAATCTTCTATTAAAAATAATGAAAATCTACCGTCCAGCGCGGAACTAATCGACTTCGTAAGAGTACAGCAACAAATTCTTAATCGCGCACAAATCACGCAACCGACATCGAGCCGTCTTGGCTCAAATAATAATTATACCGCTAAACCGCAAAAAACTAATTCCGCAAAGGCATTTATTAATGTCGAAAAAATCGATAATCACTCCATCGAAATTTGTTTTTGCTGTCAAAAGGGATCGCACCCTTTATACCAACGATACTCAACCTTTTTTCTCTTCGGGCCACATACATGTATTTGTAAAGTTACGCGGGCCGCAACACTATACTGGTATGACGAAAAAAAATCATCAAACCCCCCCCCCCCCAACATTTTTTCGATTTAATTTTGAAGACACTCCGCCATTAATAATAATAATATTTGGATAATTTGTAGAGCGCTGTTTTTGTGAAAAATTACCTAATAATGCGTATTTATATTATAAGAAAATAGTACTTTATACGACAGCAAGAAATGCTTTTAAAATTAGTAGGTACATGACTAACCATTGACATTAACCAGTTTTTATATATTATAATTGATGCGGTTGTTTCTAGAAGTGGCACTTTTATTTATAAATTACTAGCTGGTACACGACATGCGTTGCTATGCCGTTTAATAAGGAAATAGTTTCTCACTGCGTGTCCTTTACCATTCGTCTCTTTCCCCTTCCGCCTCCCCTTTCTCTCCCGTGTCCCATTCCCCTCTCGCGTTCCCATTCCGCCTCCTCCACCTTCCCTCTCCCCACTCCACTCCCCCCCTTCCCCGTCCCGCGACTCCCCCTCCCAAGTTCTCCTCCCCCCTACCAGATTCCCCTCCCCTTTCCCTGGTTTCACTCCAACACTCCCGCACTCCATACATTCAGTCCCGGTACATTCAGTATTTAAATGGCTCGTGTGCCACCTATTCAATTTTTTTTATACAAATTTCATAACGTCAGAGCTCACCAGTGGTTTTATACAAACCTTGTCCTGACAATAACGAACACAAAAAAAATAATTATCCAATTTGGTGCAGTCGTTAGGAAGTGTTGCGCTTAGCTTCATATTTATATTATAGATTTGCGCGCGTACTTGTGTGTCAAATATTTGTTTTTTGGGATTAAATCTAGCGTGTGTAAATAGCAAGACTTACACATCTGCCATGATGATGGACACTGTAACTCTGTCCGAAACGTTGGCTAAAGACGGAGGTAGCGCAACACGGCATAACACCCCAAAACAAATAACAAAAAAAAAACCTTTTGGCCGTGAATATCTAAACAAGTATCTTACTCTTGTACCAGATCGTGTGGACCATAATGACAATCCTTTTCGGGTGTCACTATCTGTGGCCTGTGCGTCAAAGTCGAAACGAATCACAAGATTATAAATCGAATCGAATCGAATATTCGAAATTTAGAATGATAGTTTTTTTTTAAATCAAGTTCCTGGTGGTAAAGTGGTTAGGGCCGCACACAAAAGCTTGGCGGGCCGCAGGTTGAGTATCGTTGCTTTATACCAATGTTCAAAATTCACAAGTCTAGAATTACGCGAGCGATTTAACTGTATTAAGTCATCAAAGATTCGAGTTTGTGTGAACTGCCTCAGTACTAGGCACACCACGAAAGCTTGTAAATCGAAGAGTACATGCAAAACATGCGCGCTCAACCATCATAGTTTGTTGCATTTCAAACAAACTGATGGGCCGAAGTCACAAACGGACCCAATACCATCTCCCGCGTCACAAACGGATGCCGATAATGATAACTTAAATTCTTCGAATCCGGTTTCGTTATGTGTAACAAATTCATGCCCTAGTGCAAATACTACTGCACTCTTAGGAACGGCTGTTTGCACTACCAGAGACGCTAAGGGCCAGGTACAGACGATACGGGCTCTAATAGATAGCGGCTCCCAAAGGGACATATTTACGCGCAAATGCTGTTCACGCTTGAATCTTACGGTGCGGTCATCTCCAAGTACTTACGTCACGGGAATAGGTGACGTAAGAAATGTGACAAATGGCGTAACTTGCTTAAAATTACTCTCCCGTTATGACATCACTCAGTCGTATACGATTAAACCATATGTAGTAGAAACCAACCAGTGAGTTGCCTACTGTTAACATTAACCGCTCCTCTTTGTCGTATCTTGACAATTTTCCCTTAGCAGACACAACATTCTGTACGCCCGGTGAGATTGATATAATCTTGGGATGTGACATGTTTGCTCGCATTCTAAAGGCAAACAAAATATCAGGTTCTCTCGGCCAGCCATTTGCTATCGAAACTACTTTGGGATATCTCATCTTGGGTACTGCCCCAACGATGATTGAAAACCCAAGTATAAACACCACGCAATCATTTTGTACGTTCACGCAAAATGATGAATTTTGCCTTTCGCGTTTCTTCGAATTGGAAGACATTCCAGATGAGAAGTTTTTAACGCCTGCGGAACAAGAGTGTGAGGATATGTTTAAACTCACTACTTCTCGTGACACGGCAGGTCGTTATATCGTCGCATTGCCGTTTCGAAACAGTCCCTCTGTTCTCGGTGAATCGTTATCCGCTGCCGAATGCAGGTTTCGGTCTCTCGAACGCCGCTTAATATCTCAATCCGCAATAAAGTTAGAATATGACAAAATATTGCGCGAATACCTTCAGAAAGCTTACATTTCCCCAGTTGAAAATTCTGATTTACCGCATTACGTAATCCCGCATCATATCGTAGTTCGCGAAGATAAATTGACCACCAAAATTCGCATGGTGCTAGACGCGAGTATGAAATCCGATTCGGGTTACTCGCTTAATAACATCCTACATACCGGAAAAAATTTACAAGGTGATTTGTTTCGCGTTATCCTCAATTTCCGATTATTCGCCATAGCTATAACCGCTGACATAAAACAAATGTATTTACAAATTGTGATGCAAGAAGAATGCCGACGTTATCAGCGCATGCTGTACAGATTTAACGATAGTGACCCTTTGCAATTGTTTGAATTTAATCGCGTCACGTTCGGCATGTCTTGCAGTCCATTCCTTGCAATGCGTACATTGCGTCAACTTGCGTCGCATGAAAAACTTTGTTTTCCACTTGCTGCAAACCTGGTGGAAAAGGGCTCATTCTACATGGACGATTTCGTCACCAGTTGCTCGTCGGTCGAGGAGGCTTCCGAGTTGTCTACGGAATTGATTCAACTATTCGCCGCGGGAGGATTCGATCTTGTAAAATTCTCTTCTAACTCTCCAAAGTTTTTATCCACGATTCCTACAGCTCGTCGTGTTAAGGAACATGTGGAATTTAATCCCGATGAAAACCTGAAAATACTAGGACTTCATTGGATACCCGCTTCTGATCATTTCGAATTTGTAGTACACACCGACGAAAGAACTTGTACTAAACGAAACATTCACTCGACGATTGCTCGTCTTTGGGATTTGATGGGTTTCGCCGCACCAGTTGTATTATTGGCTAAGCTGATAATTAAATCTCTATGGGAGTATAACCCGGATTGGGATGATCCTCCTGAAACAGGTGTCACACTTTGGCGACAGTTTAAAAAAGAATTGCCATTACTGCAATCTATTAAAATTCCTCATTTTTTAGGAATCAAACCCCAGTGTATATTAACGCTTATCGGGTTTTCAGACGCAAGCGAACGCGCATTTGGAGGTGTTATTTACCTACATTTTTACTGTCCGAATACTGATAAAACCACAATTAATTTATTATGCGCTAAATCCAAGGTCGCTCCGGCTAAGACGATTTCACTTGCGCAATTAGAACTATGTGGAGCGCTAGTACTTGCACGATTAATGCGTACGGTCAGTAATACCTACACATCAAATTCGAAAGCTCATACGACTTTAACTTTTTGCGACAGCACGGTTGCTCTAGCGTGGATAAATTCACCGCCCACAAAATGGCAGACTTTCGTTGCCAACCGTGTCTCACAAATACAAAACCATCTGGGGGCTAAATGCTTCCATTATATAAAAGGACAAGACAATCCAGCCGACTGCTTGTCGCGGGGTCTTACGCCCGCTCAGCTAATCGACCATCCGTTATGGTTTAACGGCCCCGTCTTTGCCCAATTACCTAAAAGTGATTGGCCTTTACAACGTTTTAATACGAAATCTGTGACTGATCCTCCCGAACGGAAAACAAAAATTTTGATGTCCGTTCAAGACATTAACCGCCTCAAAACAATTGCTCCTCCGTTATTGTGTGCACTAGCCTCTCGTGTTAGCTCATGGCTGAAATTAATCCGAATAGTAATTTATGTTCTTCGTTTCATCAAGAAATTACCACGAGCGTTCGAATTAAGCCATATCTTAGCTGCAGAAACCGCTGTTATTAAATCTATACAGGAAGAACACTTCTCCGAAGATATAAAGGCAGTCAAAGATGGGAAGAAGGTTCAGCGAGCAATCGCAAAACTGAATCCGTTCATTCATGACGGAATTCTAAGGGTAGGAGGCAGATTGCGAAACGCGGAAACAGAATTTGACAGTCGGCATCCAATTCTATTACCCGCTCGTGATCATGTAGTCAATCTAATAATAGACTACTATCACATCAGAAACCTACATACGGGTCCTACGTTACTGATGTCGCTGCTAAGACAAAGATTTTGGATACTTTCTTCGCGCAATTTGGTTCGGAAACGTGTGCATCAGTGCAATACTTGCTTCAAAGTCAATCCCAAACCGCAATTCCCAATAATGGGAGATTTACCCGCATGCCGCGTCCGCGAAGCTAAGGCTTTTCTTCACACAGGGGTTGACTACGCGGGCCCACTTCAAATAATCCCTTATAGACGTCGGGGGGTGCGAAGTCAAAAGGCATACATTTGCTTATTTATTTGCTTGGTGACCCGCGCAGTTCATATTGAACTCGCTTCGGATCTTTCCACCGAAGTCTTCCTCAACGCTTTCAAGCGTTTCCTTTCTCGTCGAGGTCCTGTGAGTATAATGTACTCCGATAACGGGACGAACTTTGTGGGAGCTAAATCCCATTTACGGTCTTTATTTGAACTTATAGAGTCACCCAATTACAACAAGGAATTCTCAGACAATCTGTTGGAGAATCGAATTGAATGGAAGATGAATCCACTGCAAGCTCCTCACTTTGGTGGGATCTGGGAAAGTAACATTAAATGCCTGAAAAGTTATTTAAATAAAATAGTAGGCAACTCTCTACTGACGTATGAAGAGATGCAAACAGTGCTTTCTCAGATTGAAGCAATTCTAAATTCACGCCAGCTATCTGTACTTAGCGTTAACGACGTTTCGGCTCCATTGCCCCTAACCCCCGCACATTTTTTAACGCTCACTCCCTTAAAATCTTTACCCGCTGCTGATTTGTCAGATGAGCCAGTCAACTTGGCACAACGCAAACATCTCGTGGATCGTCTTGTTCAGACGTTCTGGAACCGATGGCGAATTGAGTATTTGAATACTTTGCAAACTCGTCAGAAACGAAATACAAATGCGAATCCGGTAACGACAGGCACTGTAGTAATGATTAAGAGTGACAACATCGCGCCACTTCAATGGCCTATTGGGGTAAAAGTCAATGTCTACCCCGGGGCAGATGGGGTGATCCGCGTTGCGGAAGTTAAAACTAACTCCGGAATATACCGCAGGGCAGTCGTTAAACTCTGTCCCTTACCTTCACAATAGATTTAACAACATCTTAGAAGTTAGTTCATAATACTTTTATTCTTAAAATCAATTAGGTTAGTTTCATTGTTAAATAGGTACCAAACCCTACTTTTAGTTTTATCTACCGCGGTTCAGTATTATTTATTGAATCCTTTCAAATCATATTTTACGTTTCAATGTTTTTATTTTTTTATTTCCTTGCTATATCGGTCAATTTTACCATTTGGTAAAAGCATTTATATAACTTACATAAATATTTTCATAACTTTTACCCAATTAATTGCATTCTACCGCGTGTTACAATTTTGTTTGCGCATTGAAACGTATTGGCACTCTTTTGGTTTATGGAAGTGGATTCTTTCATCCCCTTCCAGGCGGGGGGCATGGTTACGCCCATACATATACCTACACATACACATACCTACATATCACGCATACATACTGTCACTGCTTGGGATTGGTATTAATTATTGTTGCAAGTCCCGCTGTGTACTATAAAAATAACGAAATTCACGCCTATTGTTTTTGTGCCTATTGGATGGAGAGAGAAATCAGATGAGGGCATTGCCAGCTTACAAATTCTTGCATCCTTTTGGTGAGTCCCTCCTTTCTATGCCACATGTATTTTTATCATTTCAGGCAGTGATAGTAACACAAAATCAAGGTCCTTCGCCAGTCATTTTTACACAAACACATAAATCCACTCTCACAACATAAAATACCATTCATTTTTAAATTTACGTTAATTTTAAATCTCTACTTTTTAAGTTTAATTTATCTTAATCGTACGTTTTTTATTTACTTTTTTCCGTTTTTTTCACCAATATTATATACATATATATATATATATATATATATATATATATATATATAATATGTTGATAGGTTTAATTCCTTTTTATTAATTTCTAAATAAAACACTTGTGTTGCAAAGTTTTTTTTAACTAAGAAACGACATTTATGTTTATTAATATCACTTTGAATGGTTTTTTTCTAACAATCAAATAATAGAATAACAAAACAAATGACAATCGATGATTGCATTCTAATTGACATTATAGGATTCAAATTTAAAGGGAATATATTTCCTTTACATCTCCCCCCCCCCGCGGGAAAGAAAATTATTGCAAAAATTTTCATTCATCTTCGATATCCTCTTCATGGTTCATCAATGCAGGTGCTGGAATTAATTTCGAGATGTGGAAAAAATTTGATTCTAATTTTTTTCGACCAGTATTTATCTTGTAAATTGAGTTTGATAATTTTTCTATTATTTTGTAGGGTCCGATTCTCAATTCGTCGAGCTTCTTCCTGTTAAGTTTGTTTCCATTCTCCACAAAAACAGTATCACCAACTTTGAAGTTAATATGTCTCCTGGTTTTATCGTAAATCATCTTGTTGTAATTATGTGACTTTATAGTATTTTCCAGAGCTTTTTTTCTGTCTTGAATCAAATCGATGTCAGTCTTCTTAAGTTTTAACTCATTTGGCAAAATCGTAACATCTGTGCCGTTAAGTAGGTACTGAGGCGCATAACCAGTGACAGTGTGCTCCGTTTCATTATAGTTTTTTACACAATTACGGGCTATAGTTGTCCAAGCCACTTTTAAGTCATTTTCGTTGATTTTGCATCTAATTTTATTGACTAGCGTTTGATTTAATCTTTCATTTAATCCATTTGAGAAAGGCGAGTTTACTGCAGTAAAAATGATTGGAATATTTTTTTCATCCAAAAATTTTTTGAATTCTCTAGAATTAAGACCCGGATATTGGTCTGATAGTATCATGCCAATGTCATTAGTTTCTGTGGAGTTTAAGAGTTTGATGAAATCGTTGGTATTTTGAGTTTTTGACGTCAAAATATATGCAAACCTCGTGAAATGATCTGATAGCAGGTGCAAGTATCTCTTTGTTGACCGTGAACCCCCAAAACCACCTATCGTATCAATAGAACATATTTCAAAAGGTTTTGTTGCGGGACCCAAGTAGGACATCAATCCATATTTATTTTGACCTCTTGATTTGTTCTTTAAACATACTGCACAACTTTCGCAAGTTCTCTTTATATTGTTTGTCATGTTTTCTGATGTGTACCATGAGCTTATCATTTTTTGCATTTGATTAATTCCTATGTGACCTAGGTCTGTGTGAACATTTTTGATAAAATCTATGCTGAATTTTTCTGATAGAATTATTTTTTCTTTTTTTTTTACTTTCTTGTAATAAACATTATTCTTCGATATCAATTTATCTTTTCTGCACTGTATCTTCTCATTTTTGACCTGATCTTTTAAGATATCTTCTAATTTTATTAAGTTGACAACTTTTAATTGCTCATCTTGGTTCTCATCTGGTTCTAAGACTGGGTTTCTGCTTAGACAATCAGCTTCAATATTGTACTTTCCTGGAGAATATTTAATTTGAAAATCATATTGGGATAAGTAATATGTTAAGTCACCAAGCTCTTCATCGGTTCTAGATTTGATATTCATATTTTCCAGCGGTTTGTGATCTGAATAAACTGTAAATGGTTTTCCTATCAACCAGTATTGCCAGTATCTCACTGCCTCTTTTATAGCTAAGCATTCTAAGTAAATTGCTTTTTTCTTTTTCTGTGCGCTGTTTAATTTTTTCGAAAAGTAAGCAACAGGTTTTTCTTTTCCATCAGATTGTGTCTGTTTTAAAATAGCTCCAACACCCTCTAGAGAAGCATCTGTATATATATTAATTGGTAAATCTTGATCAAAAATTTCCAAGATCGGTTGTGAGCATATTAGGTTTTTCATCGTTTCAAAAGCATTTTGGCATTTATCAGTCCAAATAAACTTTTGATTTTTCCTTAATAAATTATGCAAAGGATCTAGTATTATTGCACTCTTCGGAATGTACTCATGATAAAAGTTGATTTTTCCTAGAAATTGTCGCACATTCTTTTGTGTTTTTGGAATAGGAAAATTCTTTATTGAAATCAAATTATCCTTTACTGGCTTGACTGAATTATTCTGAATTATATGACCCAGATATTTTACCATATCTGATGCAAATGTGCATTTTGTAAATTTTAATCTAAAACCTTCTGTTTTGATTGCATTCAGCAGCTTTGTCAGATGATCAATGTGTTCAGCAAAAGTTTTTGAAAAAATAAGAATGTCATCTATGTAATTGACAGCAAATTCGTTTAGTTTATATTTTCTCAATATATTGCTTAATATCCTCTGAAAAATTGCCGGAGAAGTCTTCAATCCAAAAGGCAGGCAGGTCCATTGATAATGTCCCTCCTGTGTTACAAATCCTGTTTTTTTTTTGTCTTCAATCCGCAATGGAATAGACCAAAAGGCTGAGTTTATATCCAGCGTTGAAAAAAATTTGCAATTTCTGGTCTTTGTCATTAGGTCTTCAATCAATGGAAATGGTTGAGCTTGAGGTATTACTATTTTATTTAAGTCTCTGAAGTCTATGCATAATCTGGATCTTTTGTTTTCTTCTTTTTTAAATGCTAGAGTGACCGGTGCAGCAAATGGACTGTACGACTCTTCTATCAGTTTATTGTCTAATAATTTTGCTATTTGCTCTTCTATTTCCTTTTTATCTTCTACACTGCATCTGTAAGGCCTCTTACTACAATATTTATCCACTAATAAGTCTATCTTCGCTTCATATCCATTGACAGTACCAACATCATATTTACTCTTCGCGAACACTGATGTGTATTTGTCTATTAGTTCATTTATTTCTGTTTTTTGATCATTATTTAAATGATTCATTGTTATTTTAAAATCTTCTTCTTTAACATGTTCGTTAAAATTAATTCTGTGTTTTTCTATATGATTAAATTTAGTATTCGTTTTCATATCTGTAGAATATTTTTCTTTTTTATTTGTATTATTTAGGCAGAGTTTCTGTGATATTTGTAAGTCTTCACTTTGGATAAGTTTGAAGTCTTTTATCATGTCTAATCCAATCAAAAAATCATACTTGAAATTGTGTTCATCAATAATGTACACATCAACTTTATTCTCCAATTCAAAAATTTTTATGTTTAACGTTGTCAAACCACTCGTCTTTTTAACACCATTAATCGTTACTAAATTTGCTTCATTCAAATTGTTTCCTTTTCCTTTTAGTTTCAATAATTTAGAATTAATTAGAGAAACATTTGAACCTGAATCATAAATTCCGTATATTTTTAATTTATCATTTAGTAATAGTTTGACTTTTATTAATGGTGTTACTATTAGTTTTTTTGATCATTTTCATTTAATTCAGTTTCTATCACTGAATTGTTTACATGTTTAATGGCATTTCTCTTAAATTTTTCATCCTCTTTTGTTTTGAACCAGCATGTAGCTTCAGGGTGGTAACGAATGCCCTTATTCAATTTTTCACAAATTTTACATGGATTTTTACCCCCATTTTTATTATGTTCTGCATTTCCAAATGTTTTCTTATTCATAAATCTTTTTTTGTTGACCATATGTTCATACTTGTTTACTTCATTAAACAAATCTACAGTATCTTGTAATCCTTCTCTATCGATCTTGTTAAGTATGAATTCTGGTAGTCCGGAAGCAACAAGATCTATCAAAGTACCGGTGTCAATTGATCTTCTCACATCCAATAGAAGTTTTTCTTTTCTCATAGCATAATCCAACAGAGAACCATCTTTGTATCTAAATGATAGTGCGTATGTGACAGGGTTCCATCCTTTGATTCACAGAATTTGTTTTTCCATGTTGACCACTCTGAGTTCATTGTTAGTTTTATAATCATGGAACTGTACCAGTCTATACAAGATTTATCCATGAACAATCTGAGTATTTCTATTTTTTTTCCATCCATGGTCACATCAAACCGCAAACATTCTTTTTCAAACACTTCCATCCACTGGCTTGCATTTGTATTTTTAGTGCAGAATTTTTCTATAACAAACTTCTCAGCAATGTTTTTTAAGCTCTGTTGCTTATCTTCCATTAACTTTTCAATTAATTTTCCTAATGCATCTTCTTTTTGATGTACTTGTAAACTTTTTTCGTCCAATTCTTCGAGGTATTGGTCTCCAAACTGTAGGTTTCCATCTTCGTCTACATATGTTTTTTTTAGTTCTTCTGTCATGGTTAACCAGACTCTTCTAACCTGGTATCTTTTTTTCAAACTATTTTTTATTTTTCCAAAAGCACTAGTTTTCATTATTTCCTCGTGATAGCTGGCGGATCGTAGCATTTCTGGTATTGTAAACACTTTTCCATCACTTGTGACTATTTTTGTAATGCTAATAATATTTGATCTGCCATCGCATCCAGGTAATAGCGTAAATTCGAATTGAATTTTCTCCATTTTTGGTTTAAAACGAAATGTCGTTTTATAATATGTTGATAGGTTTAATTCCTTTTTATTAATTTCTAAATAAAACACTTGTGTTGCAAAGTTTTTTTTAACTAAGAAACGACATTTATGTTTATTAATATCACTTTGAATGGTTTTTTTCTAACAATCAAATAATAGAATAACAAAACAAATGACAATCGATGATTGCATTCTAATTGACATTATAGGATTCAAATTTAAAGGGAATATATTTCCTTTACATATATATATATATTTTTTTTTTTTTTTTAACTTTATTTATTCTCATTTCTTTGTACATATGTATAATAGCAAATAGTATACATATAACAACATAATATATAATAACAAATAGTATAAACAAGAAATGAAAACCCACTAAGGCACTGCCTGAGTGTGGGTAATATTAAAACAAAATACTATATTTCCAAGTACCCAAAGTATAAAATAGACTTTAAAAAAATATCAAATATAAAGTTTGTATAAAAAGTTAGTATTTCATAGGTAGAATAAGTGAAAAGGGTTTTTTTTCAGCTATTATAAAATAAAAATGAGAATACGGAAAAAACATACTGATTTTATTTTTTTTTTTTTTAGTTATTTTAAAAAAATAAACAGAAAACATATTGTACTACAGTTTAGAAAGTTACAGAAAGTGAGTTGTAGAAGGAAGGATAAATTTATAGAAATAGAGTTTCAATATCTATATTATTCAACCATAATTTTACCTCTTTTACATAATTTATCATTTTATTTATCATTTGAGTTTGTAGTGGTAGAAAGTTAAATGAACGTAGTGGTAGAAAAAGATTCTATAGAGTTATTTGAATCATTATTTGAATCTAATTGAGGATATGTCTCCATATAAGCATCATTAACATTAATGCCGGATGATTCAAGTACTACGTCTATTACATTTGTAAAATAGTTATTAAAGCTTTCTGCAATGGTCGATTTGTTAGTTATTATTTCATTATTTATTATAACCTCATTTACAATATTTGAAGGCATACTTTTTTTGTTGGCAATTTCATTTATAATATTCCAAGTTTTTTTAGTATTATTTTTAGCATTTTCAATTTGTATACTATAGTATTTCTTTGTGCAGTTTCGTATCAGCCTATTGAGTAAGTTACGATACATTAGATATTTTGTTTTCAGATAAGGCATTGTTCTGAAATTATTCTTTTGGCAATCTATTTGACATTTAAACATTTCTCTATATAATTTATCTCTTTGTTTAATTGATATAATTAATCCAACTGTTATCCAAGGCTTAATTTTTTTTATATTTTTTGTTAGTGACAACTATTTTACTTTCACTTTTTAGAGTATGATCTCTCAGAGTTTTATAAAAATTCTCTAGTGCGAGATGTGGATTTTCTATTGATATCACATTTTCCCAGTTTTCTGACCGAAGTAGAGAGTTTAGAATTTCATAATCAATGTCTGCTTTTTCTAGATTTTCAGAATTTCGGTTTAGATGAGTATTTTTGAAATGATGTCCATAAAAGGTCGGATAATGATCTGTGATATTTGTTTCAAGAATTGAAGAGATGATATTAACCGCCTTGTGCGACTTGACAAATATGTGGTCTAAACATGCCGAGTGACTTAAGGTTACTCTTGTTGGTGAGTTAATATATGACATGTGTCCAGAGCTAGATAAACAATCAAGATACTCATTTTGACAATTCACATTTGTATTATTATCATTAATATTTATATTAATGTCTCCTGTCACAATGGAAAAAGTGAAATTGTTTTTATCAAGTTTACTAACAAAAGGTTTTAGTTCTTTTACAAATAAAAAATCATTTAATGAAGGGGATCTATATATGGCAAGAATATGATATTTATAGTTGTTTTGACAAAAAGTTACTTTTATTGCATTGGCTTTTTTAAATTCAATAAATTCCGCGGCAACATTTTTCAGAGTATTATGACAGAAGACAGTAACTCCATCATGACCAGTGTGCTTACAGGCAGATGAAATTGTTGTATATTCTGGTAAGTTATATGGAATTACTTGTTTCATTTGAGTTTCAGTTAAAACAATTATGCTTGGAGAAAAATCTAGGTTATTAATAAGTACACAGAGCTCATCAAAGTTTTTCCCTATACTCCTAATATTTTTAAGATTGAGAAATTAACATTTTTAAATAGGTGATTTAGTTCACATGGGTTTTTACATTTATAATTTTCGTGTATATAGTTTTCTTCAGACATTTTGAAAGGTTGATAGTAGTTAACTATGTGGTTTTATTATCCTTTATTCGGAGGGGATGTCTTCTGGCGTTCTTATGAGTAAGATTGGAGATGTTTCGTTTTTTCTCATCCATATTTTTCCATTTTTTGCCCATATAAATTTGTACCCAAGTCTTGACGATTTAGCTAGGTATAGTAGGTGTTTATTAAATTGGGTCAGTTGTTCGTTAATATACATATATGTATAGTGTTGTTTTCTTCAAAATATATGTTTTTTGCGTATAAAATACCATTTTTTTTTATGTGCTATAATTACTTTTTTACTTTCTTTGTTTTGTAGAGATACTACTATGGCAGTATTTTTGTTCATCGGGTTTTTATTTTTGCTTCTGAAAATATTTGTCACGTTAATCGTTTCTTTATCACATTTGAGTATGTCTATTATATTATTAAATACATTTGTGATATTTTCATTTTCCTTAAAAGGAACATCCTGTATTTCAATATTGTTTTGTTTTTCATTTTGCTCCATTTTATTAATGTGTAGTTTTATTTCTTTATTTTCTGCTTGAAGTTGTTTAATGAGTATTTCTTTATTTTTTTTTGTTTTTTTCATATTCGTCTAATTTCTCACAGCATAATTCGACGGACTTATTAAGTTCTTTTATTTGTTCATTAAAAGATTTCATAAGTTGATTGGTTAATTCATTAAATTTTTTTTCAATGCATTTGATCATTTTATTAGTCATTGTGTCTTCTTCTTCTGAGTCGCTAGATGGCGCCTTTTTTGGGTTTGTCTCGGATATATTTAATTTATAAATAAAATGTACGAATTTTATTTTTAAAAATAAAAATTTTCTGTCGGCTTCAGTAGGATTCGAACCGAGTTCGCCAGAAATGTCTGCGCAAACTTGGTCAGTTGTTGATACCACTGACCCACGAAGATCGTGAAGTGACCCGTGAAAATACCGGACTATAATAGGAACCGAGCACCAAAGAAATAAAAATAATTGTTTATTGTTGTGTTCACTGATTGCTGTTAATGGTGAATGATCACTTAACCGTCACTTCACTTTATTATTAGTTCACAAATGTTTATTTTAATATTTCTTAGTATATAAGTTAGTTTAAAATTGAAATCCTTCACTGTAAATACTGCTAAAACTTTTTACTTTGTGTTTCATGGGTTATAAACCATATATTTTTAAATGTTTGTTCGGAGCGATTAAGATGCGTGTATACTGTGAATACTTAGTATTGATATATATATTTATATGTGTTATGTATAATTTTGTATATGAAATGGAGGCCTCAGCACGGGTAAACCACCCAGTGAGGTCAACATCATTGAATTGTGTATAAAATGTAAATATATTGCATCAAATAAATAAATAATAAACGCGTGAGGGGAACATGACAGTAGGGGGAAGGGGAGGCGAAAGGGGAACGGGACAAATGTGAAAGGACACGCAGGGAGAAACAATTTCGTTATTAAGTGGCATTGCAACTGCAACGCATGCGGGGAACTCGCTATATGCAATAAAATAACACCTGGAGGCATAACACTCCGGTTCATTTCAATGACACTTTGAAATATTCTACAGATATTATATTATGTATTATTCCAGAAAAAATCAACATTTTGTATATTCACTATGAGTTTTTCTGCAATATATTTGATTTGCTGGTGTTTATGAATAATCTGAGTATTATACCAGATAGAGGGCACACTTTTACATATAAATGGATACTCAACTCAAATTTCGAATTTTCAGAAAAGTCTGCCTAATCAACTGGACGATCAAAATATGTTACTTACCAAGTTTGAAGGCCGATAGATCAATCACTTTGGGCACGAAATCGCTTGTGCAAGAGCGGTCAAACTTTCTTATCGGAGGATGGCAGATATTTTTGGCAGAGCGCGGGTTCACGTACTCCGCCTGCACCGTCTTCAAGATGGATGGCTGTTTGTACACCGCTACCAGGAAAATAAAACAAATAGTCTCATATTCAAATCGTTTTATTGAATACAATTACATTAACATAAAAAACCCATTAGAGACCTTATCTTGGTGTTTATAACCTTCCAACGTCTTAATTTACAATCTTTAAATTTGATTAAGAGACTGATATTTAAATTTGGCAGTAACCAGATAAAATAGAACAGTGACTAAACAGAACATTATAAAAGAAAAGTGGATTAGGTTAGGTTCGTAGAAGAAGTCGGGACGCCTGAAGACGGCACACTCAAATGAATTAAATATTTGATTTGGGTCGTATATACGGCCGGCGTAGTCCAGCGGTAAGACTCTTGATTAGCACTCCGAAGGTCGCGGGATCGAATCCCGGCGTGGCAAATAACTTTTATTTGATTAATTTGTGTTATTTCACAATTTATTCATTTAAAATAATATATAGTGTATTTACGGCACGTTCCAGAGTGGAAGATACTCTCAGTATCGCCCTGGTGTAAGACCACCATTCAGAATTGAAACGTTGCTTGAAATGGCGTTAGCCGTGTTTGGTGACCAGATCTGAATAGCCAGGTACTTCCCCACCTCCCTCTTCCCCATCTCCTTCCCTTCCCCATTACCTTCAACCTCACAACATACCCCAATTGGGAATGCCATAGTCCCACTGGCTCCAGACAGGAGCAGTTGGGACTCTTGTGAGGTATATACATGTAAAAAAAAAAATCAGAATGACAAAAGAGGGAAGAGTATGTGTAAATGTGAATGTACCAAGGAGAGTGTGCCGAGACAGAGTTGTGTGACGGTCTATGCCCTCTGCATACCCTCCCGTGGAAATGGCGTTCTTTTTTGTTTATGTGAATACCGCACAAGAGTCCTAATTGATCCCAAATGTCTAGAGCCAGTAAGACTATGGCATCCCCAATTGAGGTATGTTGGGAGGCTGAAGGTAGTGGGGAGGGGAAGGAGATGGGGGAGAGGAAGGTGGGGAAGTACCTGGATATTCAGATCTGGTTACCAAGCACAACTAAAGCCATTGGTGGTCTTACAGCAGGGCAATACTGAAAGAATCTTCTACGTTGCAATATATTTTTTAAATGAATAAATTGTGAATTCAAAATTTATTTGCTCATGCCGGGATAAAACCGCGATCTCCGGATCCCTTACAGAGCCTTACCCCTCCACCATGTAAGCTGTCAGTTATTAATTGTGATGGTTGGTTAGTTGGGTTTATTGTTTTTTCTTCACTTTTAAAGAATGTTCTGTTTTTTCACTGTTCTGTTATGTCATGGATCCGTATTTGTCAATCATTTATATTGGTTTCACCTTCAGCTGTGAAGTCTGCCTGATAGGTTGACTTCAAATGATCCTTGTCCGTTGCCGCAAAGGTCTCCAGGGTTGGTTCGCCGATAGTTGGGCGCTACAACAAACAGAAAGATGAAAGCATCAATGTCGTGAAAGCAAAAAAAAATTTCTTCAATGATTATTTCACTCTAAAATATTGAATGTTCATCCTAGGGCAGGGATGGCGAACCTTTATGTATCAATGTGCCATTTTTCTATAGAAATGTTAAATGAGGTCATAGACGTGCCGTCAAATAATTTTGACTTGGGAGGGGAGGGCGGGGGGGTTAAGCGACTTATTGCCAACGTCAGTAGAAAACAAAACAAATCGTTGTCGTGGAAACAATGTGACCCTCTTGAAAAGGTTAACTATGCCGAGCAATGACATTTTCAGCCGCGTAACTTGCCGAGCTCGTAATTGACAATTTTTGCCAACATATTTAAACACAGATGTTGACTGTTTATTTCTTTTTGCACTTTTTGTTTTTTTGCTGAAGGAGCCATATTAAATAACATTTAAATCATAGATAAAACTCAAATAAACTTTAAAATACAAGTATATAAACGAAATTCACTATTATGCCATATCATTCATTAGCAATAGAAACTCGCGATGTAGATTGTAGGTACGAAAATAAACGAGTGAGCGCCGCGCTTCCCTCCGTCACACCGGGCACCGCACCATACCACGCGTATGCGATACGCGTATCGCATACGCGTATCGCATACGCGCACCGCACCCGAACATTCTGTAGCGTAGGGATCACTCGGGTTCGCTCGTTCACCTACTATACACTTCACACTTTTTTTCGTAGCACATAATAAATTTTGTGATCACTGATCAGTGACGTGCCCAAAATACTGTGTCGCGTGCCATTGGTTCGCCATCCCTGTCCTAGGGGGTATTTCACCATAACCTTTATAGCTTATCTATAGGATAGTGTGAATTTTCGAGAAATGATTTGTGATTTATTTGTAAAGTGCGAGTTTACTATTCATACTCGAACTTTTGAATAGTGGCTATATCTTCTTCTTCTTCTCTTTTCTATCTATCTATTTTTATCTTTATCTTTATCTTCATTTTTTATAAATAAAAATGAATCGCTTAAATGTATGTACGCGCATAGCTTCCGAACGACTTTACCTACTTCATTCAAACTTTGGGGATTTGATGTGTGCATGCCCGCGAAGGTTTCTATATATACTCATGAGCACTGGCATTATAAAATTTGTATTAAAAAATTGCAATAGGTGGCACGCGAGATGTTTGTAAGCTGAATGTACCGGGACTGAATGAATGGTATGCTGGACAGGGAAGGGAACAGGACAAATGGGAAAGCACACGCAGGGAGAAACAATTTCTTATTAAGTGGCACAGCAACGCATGCCGGGAACGATGGTAACTAATAAGTTAACCGAGTTCCCTACCTACTGCGGTAATTTATTTATTTATTTATTAACCACTTGGACCCATTAGCTTTTTTTCAAGCTACCTACAACATGGCCAGACATATGTCAACCATGAAAACCATCGAAACTTACGAAAACCATCTGTATTTCCAACAACACAGCTATTTGACTCTTTTAGGGTTCTCAGTCTTAATAAAATTTTCAAAAAGAACTCATTATTGCAAACTCATAAAGATCATTTCAATCCATCAACAACAATATTCACAAACATAAACAACCGACCACGATCACGGGGCAATTTAGAAATTCCAAAATTTAAAACGAGTGCTTCCCAACACCATTACGCTTATCAAGGTATAAAAATTTTCAATGCTCTCCCGTATAAAATCAAGTCTGAAAAAAATTAGAAAGTTTTTAAATCCCAAATAAAAACACTAATAGACCAACCCGACACTAATTATAAGTTTTAAATTCATCATCACAATAATAACAAAAAAAAAATAAACTAGAACATATTCTCTAAAAATATTTCATCACCATATCAAATTGAAAGCAAAGTACATACGCGTTATTTGCAGGCACCAAATTGTTACAACTTTATTATATGTACCTACTCTGACAATACTGTCAGCCCATCCATTTCAAATATCAATGTTTTCTTAACCAACGATATGTACCTACTACCTACTTACAATCTACATACATATTGAATAAATACAATAATATTATTTTTATTTCTAATATATCTATGCCGGTATTATCTTATATTGCATCTGTAACGGACGTGTTACGTACCCTCGTTTGTTTTTTCGGCAAAAGTCATCGCTGACGGCATCCTCTACATTTAGTGGTCATTTCTTGGGAATTTCCTCCGAAATTTCTGGCCACTAAGCTCGTTAGTACCATGCCGCCAGCGACGATCTTTTCGCCGGAAATATTTATGTAAAAATGTTATCATTTTTTACCCTTTTTATTATGTACAATGCCCCGGTGCAACAAATAAATGCTTACATGCTAAGGTTGCCACCGGGAGACATTTTAAACTCGTATTATTTACATACTTGCTATTTTTCTGGGCTCGGTGGTTATGGCCCTACAGGAGACATTTTAAACTCGTATTATTTACATACTTGCTATTTTTCTGGGCTCGGTGGTTATGGCCCTGCAGGAGGCTAGCGAGCAAAATATGTTTTTCATTTAATCATACTCTCACAACCCGCAGGACGATGAAATCAACACATTTCATTCCAGAGTCCTGCCGGGCATTCAGGGAAAGAGATTTTAAGCCTCTAACCCTTAAACTCTCAACACTAGGGCATTTTTTAACTCAAACAAAAGACTTAGAAATATTCCTTACAAATCCGTTTTTTCCCATTTTAAAAATCCAGGGACCTCGCAAGACGATGAAACAAACAGGTTTCAGTAGCTAGTCTTGCGAGGGACCTGGGAAAAATAGTAGATTCCTTATACAAACTTCTCACAATTAGCCAAAACAAAAAAAAACCTAGAATAAACTGTAAAATTACCCGAAACTCACCAAACTAAAAATCTAGGGATAAAGATTACCCCCCCAAATATGTAAACACTAAAACATGTACACATATATTATAAACGTAACCTACATAATTATGTATAAAACGCAATTTTAAGCGACCACTTTTACGGGCGGCACCGCCAAAATAAGGTGTGACGGAAACGCCGCCCTATTTATACATACGGGCAAGGTTTAACCTCCCACCACAAAAATGTACCACGTGGGCACCTTTTACCCCAAATTTGGGTATAAAAGGACCCACATTTTTCCTAATAAATCAGTGTTTCTGTTCACATCTCTACTCAACAAACTTGTCTTTATTCTTCGGAAGTTTCCTACCACCTACCTTTGGAAGTCTACCACCTGCTGCCTCCTGCTGAAGTTCTGCCTGAACGAGTACCTGGTGCCTACCGCTGCAGTCGGCCCTAACTCTGGGCACTGCCAAGGCACCGCTCAGGCAGAAACTAGGCGCATCCAGGACCATTACCACTGGATGTAGGGAGGCCAGCCAACTCTAACCATCATCATCAGCGTGTACCTCTGAAGGCGTGCACGAGACCGGTCCCTTTTTTATAGTTCTTGTGAAGACGCTGATACGTCTGTTACAGCATCTTATTCCAATTTTAACTCTTATTTACTTCTAGTTCATTATGTCCACTTGTCTTCATGAACATATATTTTATTAATATAAGTACTTGTAATAACATACTCTGTGTAACTATGCATTTTACAATGGCACTCCAAAATTCAAGCACGAGAAATGTTTTCTCTTTTGAATTGGGTAGTTTCATTAAAAAGAAATTGATATATTGTTTTAAGAATTAAGAATTATTAGTTTTAAGAATCAAATGTTTTACTATGAATCTGCATACGTATGTATTTTTTTTAAATAAAAAAAATAATAATAATAAAAAATGTTATAACGTATGAGGCGTACTACGATATTGAAACACAAAACAGATGCTATGATGTCCGAACGACTGTCGACGGACTACTACCTAATGGGAATAGTTTGCATACGGAAAGAATTTGTTCATATAATTTTTTTTTTTTTTAAGGAGTGCAGTAGTATTGGTTAACAATATAGTTTGAATTCATTTATTTATTTTAACGTTTGTTTAGTTTATTCATTAATTTAATTTATTCGTTAATTGGTTAACAATACCGGCGACACCAGGGAAGCACAGACCCACCCAGTAAAAACTAAGGATAGCACATCCAAAGACGTAGCGAGGTACGGGCAGGGGGGGGGACAACTGCCCCACCCCCCCTAGAAGATGCACGAATGCTCACAAACCGTAAAGTAATATTACGTCGGTAGCCAATTGTCCGAAGTTATGACCGACTTCAATTGCTTAAACGACCGACCCCAAGTATTGAAATGATGATTTTTAAAAAAAACTCTTCGTTTGGCAGATTTTTTTAATGATTCGTTTACAAACCATGATTCTTTGTAAGAATCCAAAATATTAGTCGGCTCGGTGCCATAGGGCCGAAGTAATGACCGACCCCAAGTGCTTAAACGACCAACCCCAAGTGTTAAAACGATGATTTAAAAAAAAAAAACCTTCTTTGGCAGAGTTTTTGAATAAAAAGTGTGCAGACCAAGAGTCTTAGTAAGAATCCAAAATATATGTCGGTTCCGTGCCATGGGGTCTAAGTTATGACCGCTCACAAGTGCTAAAATGACCGACCCCAAGTGCTAAAATGACCGACCCCAAGTGTTAAAACGATGATTTAAAAAAAAAAACTCTTCTTTTGGCAGTTTTTTTTTTAGATTTGTGTACAGACCATGATTCTTAGTAATAATCCAAAATTTCAGTCGGTTCGATGCCATAGGGCCGAAGTCATGACCAACCAGTGGCGTAGCGTGGGGGGGCGGGTGGGGTCGGCCCGCCCCGGGCGGCACTTTTAAGGGGGGTGGAAAATTTTCACAATAAATAATAACATTATCTTGGAAAAATTTAAACCACTTCAAATCATTATTTGAACATGTTCTACGATCCTTTCGTTTACGAATCCAACTCTTTTTTTTTTAATTCATTGAAAATATCAAAAACTATATTTTTTAAAGCTGCAAATTTCGCAATTCGTAGGAAAACCGTACGCATATTATGAGAGTAATACTAATTAAAGCTGATAACTCTCAAACAGATTCACTCCTAATTAAAACCAGAATTGGGTTCAGAATGTATTAACGAATGAATTTCAGTTGTGTATTCATCTGCTGATACATTTCGAAGGAGACCATTATTTTATTCGAAGTGCAGTTATAAAATTCTAGTTGTAGACTATTTATTTATTTTAAGTTTTTATTCCAGCAAGACTGGGAGGGTAGTGCAATCCCAGTCTGCCATATTACATAAACAACTATAAAAGAAAAGAAAAAAAAATAGTTTAAATATTAGGTAGGTACCTAATTAAAGCATAAAATGAAAACAAAATTCATCACACAAATAACAAAAAATAAGCATAAAATTAAAATAAATAATAAGTAGACAGAATTAAAAATAAAAAGATATTTTGGGATCGTCCATCATGGAGGTCGCCTCATCATCTGCATCCATCGCTCATTTAATGGGGAACTGAGCCACTCGGATGCAGCCACGACAATGATATTGGTTGAAGTCCGTATCCTGCTCCAGAAGCTGGCTAGTCGGTGGCGAAGTAGGGCTGGGAATGAGTGCACCCTCCCCTCGGTGAACATCGTGGAGGCACTGCAGAACCTCGGTAGTTGCATAAGTTGCCTGTATGCATTATTGTATGTATGTGCTGCCAGAATCAAAGAGAAACCATTTTCATTTTCTGAGTGTAGTTTTAATTCGGCATATACAGATTTAATTTGACCCATCTAATCACAGGAGACGCAAATTATCCCACACATTTAATTTTAAAATAAAATTGTGAAATTATGTCCCACACATTTAATTTTAAATAAATTTGTGATTGCGATAAAAAGTTAAGATACAGTTTTATAACATTTTTTTAAAGAAAAAGAATCTGTATTTAAAATTTTAAGTTTATTCTATTTTAGGTACTTTAATTCGAATATTGCCAGGCATGTATTTTTGAGCCAATTCACATTTCCAATTTGAAAATTTTAATGTTTAGAAACAATAATGCACTTTGGAAAAATTTACTTTATCTAGATTTTAGAACAGTTTTGATTTAATAAAAAGGAACATTGAGTGAAAACATTGAAAGTTCTGACTGTACTTTTAATTCGCCGCATACAGACTTAATTCAAACCAATTTTGTGTTGAGAATGTAAATTTCCAGTTGATTCATCTGTTGACACATTTCGAAGGAAAACATCCTCTTATTCGAACTTCAGTTATAATATTCTATTTGCAGACTATGTATATGCTGCCAGAATCAAAGAAAAACCATTTTCATATTCTGAGTGTAGCTTTTATTCACCACATACAGTTGTAATTAAAACCATTTTTATGTTCTGAGTGTAGTTTTGATAAACCGCATATTTATTTTAATATAAACCAGTTTTGTGTTATCAATATATCGATAAGTTGCCGATTCATCGAGTATCGAGTGAAGCTTTGCATTCCATACAAATGCTCGATAAAGATGCGAAATTCTATTACAGGCATACTACTCTCGATATCTGAGAGCAGTTATATATAAATTTTGTAGTAGAATTTATGTATAAGCATGATTTTATTGGAAGAGTACTCGGCACATAGGATTATTAAAATCGGCATCAAAAAATGGGATATCTACCCCCGCCCCCCCCCCCCCGGTCAGCGCTTGAAAATCTGCGGAAAAAGTACCTGTAGAAGTTAGGGGGGGGGGGGGGGGTGGCAAAATTTTCCTCCGCCCCGGGCGGCCGAAACCCACGCCACGCCACTGTGACCAACACCAAGTGCTTAAACGACCGACCCCATAAAACGATGTATTTTTTAAAACTCTTCTTTTGGCAGATTTTTTTAATGATTCGTTTGCACTCACATGAGTCTTAGTAAAATTTATATCGGCTCGGTGTAAAATTTACATAGGGTCTTAGTTATTTATTTATTTGTTTTATTATACGCCCATAGGGCTTTTACATAAATAAATAAAGGCAGTAGATCTTTAACATGAGAAGGAAATAATATAAATAAAATTACAATAGAAATAAAAAAGTACTTAAATTAAATAAAAATATAAGCAACAAAAATTTTAAGTAAAGTGAGATATAAAAACGATAAGTTACGATAAAAAAATACACACATGATATAAAGATACAAACAACAAAAATTTTAAGGTAAGGTGATCAGAGGTTTACAAAATTGCAACATTAAGCATGTCTAATAAAACCTAAGTATTAGTTTCGCAAAGTGGCAAACCGCTCCAGTACCTCTGCAAGTTGCAGGAGTTCGGAACTCCTATTTGGATTCTAATATATCAGTTAAGAAATTAAATCTTTTTTTTTTAATATAACTTAATAATACCAGAGGTTATGATGGTTTATAATACATATTACAATGATTTTACTGAGACATTACATTTAATTACATTAATAAGGTACGTAGAGATAGTTTAGCAAATTTGTTGATGAACGAGTAGTTTATTAAATTTACCAAAGACATCCTTAGTGAGTACTTGTATCATGGATAAATGATTTCATTATTTCATTTTTAAATTGTGTCAGTGTCATATTCCATACATCTATGTGCAAATACATATTGCCTAAATTGCATTCTGTGTAGTGGTATATTGAATTGTGCCCTGGTCGTAATATTACCACAGTAAAATGGTAGTACTGACCTTGTGTTTCTCGCCGGCACATTAAATTTTATGAGCGCCAAAAATTCAGGGCTGTCAATTGTATTATGCAAGATTTTAAATAAAAAACTAGATCGAAAATATTTCTTCTATCACTTAAGTTTAAAAGATTAGATAATCGCAATAGATAAGTATAGTTCAATTGTTCTTTTGGTATTTTTAGTTTATAATTTAAAAAGCTTAGGATTTTTTTTTGTATTCTTTCTATTGATTGAGAATGCACGTCATAGTGAGGAGACCATGACCAACCATAAGTGATGTTACAAAGCGCCCATAAAACGGTGGTTTTTTTAATGTATCTTAAAGAAGATTGCAGTCGGTTCAATGCCATAGGGCCGAAGTAATGACCGACCCCAAGTGTTAAAACAATGTTTTTTTTTTAACTCTTCTTTTGGCAGATTTTTTTTAATGATTCGTGTACAAACCACGATTCTTTGTAAGAATCCATAATATGAGTCTGCTCGGTGCCATAGGGCCGAAGTTAAGACCGACCCCAAGTGTTAAAACGATGATTTTAAAGAAAAATCTTCTTTTGGCAGATTTTTTTAATGATTCGTGTACAAAGAAAGAAAGAAGTGTTAAAAGAATATATGATGCAAATGTGAATGGTAGAAGAAGTCGGGGACGCCCGAGGAAGACATGGCACGATCAAGTAAATCAAATACTTGAGACGGGCCATGTTAAAAGTCAAAATAATAGAAGAGTATGTATGAGACGATGTATGAATGTGAGTGAGGCAAAGAGTGTGTGCCAAGACCGAGTTGTTTGGCGGTCCGTCCTCTCTGCCTACCCCTGCGAGGAAACGGCGTGATGGTTGGTTAGTTTTTGGTTAGGTTCGTGTACAAACCATGATTCTTTGTAAGAATCCAAAGTATGGGTCGGCTCGGTGCCATAGGGCCGAAGTAATGACCGACCCCAAGTGCTTAAACGACCAAACCCAAGTGTTAAAACGATGATTTAAAATCAAAAATCGCTTCTTTTGGCAGATTTTTTGAATGATTCGTGTACAAACCATGATTCTTTGTAAGAATCCAAAATATGAGTCGGCTCGGTGCCATAGGGCCGAAGTTATGACCGACCCCAAGTGTTAAAACGATGATTTAAAAAAAAACTCTTCTTTTGGAAAATTTTTGTATGATTCGTGTACAAACCATGATTATGGATTCTTACAGAGGTAAGAATACATAATATGTGTCTGTTCAATTCTACAGGGCCGCAGTCATGACCAACCCCAAGTGCTTGAACGACCAACCCTATAAAACGATGCATTTTTTAAAACTCCTCTTTTGGCAAATTTTTTTAATGATTCGTGTGCACCCATATGAGTCTTAGTAAAATTTCTATCGGCTCGGTGTCATAGGGTCTTAGTTATAACCGACCATAAGTGTTGTTACAAAGCGCCCATAAAACGGTGAATTTTTTAAAAACGTATCTGGATGATTTAAAAAAAAAAATACTTTTGGCAGAGTTTTTGAATAATCAGTGTGCAGACCAAGAGTCTTAGTAAGAACCCAAAATATCTGTCGGTTCGGTGCCATAGGGTCTAAGTTATGACCGATCACAAGTTCTAAAACGACCGACCCCAAGTGTTAAAACGATGATTAAAAAAAATTCTTCTTTTGGCAGTTTTTTTTAATGATTTGTTTACAGACCATGATTCTTAGTAATAATCCAAAATTTCAGTCGTTTCGGTGTCATAGGGCCGAAGTCATGACCAATCCCAAGTGCTTAAGCGACCAACCCCAAGTGTTAAAACGATGATTTAAAATCAAAAATCTAAGTTATGAACGACCACAAGTACTAAAACGACCGACACCAATGGTAAAAATTATGATTTTGATTAAAATTCCATAGGGCCGAATTCCATAAGGTTCGGTTCCATAGGGCCGAAGTCATGACCAACCACAAGTGCTTAAACGTCCGACCCCAAGTGTTAAAACGATGATTTAAAAAAAACTCTTCTTTTTTGGACGATTTTTTGAATGATTAGTGTTCAAACCATGATTCCTTCTATGAATCCAAAATATGAGTTGGCTCGGTGCCATAGGCCCGAAGTTATGTCCGACCCCAAGTGCTTAAAATGATGATTTTAAAAAAAAACTCTTCCTTTGGCAGTTTTGTGTATGATTCGTGTACAAACCATGATTCTTTGTAAGAATTCAAAATATGAGTCGGCTCGGTGCCATAGGGCCGAAGTAATGACCGACTCCAAGTGCTTAAACGAGCGAACCCAAGTGTTAAAACGATGATTTTTTAAAAACTCCTTCTTTTGGTAGAGTTTTTTAATGATTCGTGTGCAGTCCAAGATTCTTAGTAAGAATCCAAAATTTCTGTCGGTTCGGTTCCATAAGGTCTAAGTTATGACCGACCCCAAGTGCTAAAACGACCGACCCCAAGTGTTAAAACGATGATTTTAAAAAAAACTCTTTTTTCTCAGAATTTTTTAATGATTTGTTTACAGACCATGATTCTTAGTGAGAATAGAAAATTTGAGTCGGCTCGGTGCCAAAGGGCCGAAATTATAACCGACCCCAAGTTCGTAAACAACCGACCCAAGAGGTAAAATAATTATTGTTTTAAACTCTTCTTTTGGCAGAGTTTTTGATGATACGTGTGCAGACCATGAGACTTAGTAAGAATTCAAAATTTCTGTCGGCTCGGTGCCATAGGGCCGAAGTGATGACCAACCAAGTGCTTCAATGATCGACCTCAAGTGTTAAAACGATGTTTTTTTTTAACTCTTCTTTTGGCAGATTTTTTGAATGATTCCTTTTCAAACCATGATTCTTTGTAAGAATCCAAAACATGTGTCGGCGGCTCGGTGCCATAGGGCCGAAGTTAAGACCGACACCAAGTGCTTGAACGACCGACCCCAAGTATTGAAACGATGATGTAAAAAAAAAAATCTCTTCTTTTGGCAGATTTTTTTAATGATTCGTGTACAAACCATGATTCTTTGTAAGAATCCAAAATATGAGTCAGCTCGGTCCCATAGGGCCGAAGTAATGACCGACCCCAAGTGCTTAAACGACCGACCCAAGTTTTGAAACGATGATTTAAAAAAACTCTTCTTTTGGCAGTTTTTTTTAATGATTTGTTTACGTATCATGATTTATAGTAATAATCCAAAATTTCTGTCGTTTTGGTGCCATAGGGCCGAAGTCATGACCGACTCCAAGTGCTTAAACGACCAACCCCAAGTGTTAAAACGATGATTTTAAAAAAACCTTCTTTTGGCAGAGTTTTTAATAATAAGAGTGTAGACCAAGAGCCTTAGTAAGAATCCAAAATATCTGTCGGTTCGGTGGCATAAGTTCTAAGTTATGAACGACCACAAGTGCTAAAACGACCGACACCAATGGTAAAAACGATGATTTTTATTAAAATTCTTCTTCGGCCCATGACCAACCCCAAGTGCTTAAACGTCCGACCCCAAGTGTTAAAACGATGATTTAAAAAAAACTCTTCTTTTTTGGACGATTTTTTGAATGATTAGTGTTCAAACCATGATTCCTTCTATGAATCCAAAATATGAGTTGGCTCGGTGCCATAGGCCCGAAGTTATGTCCGACCCCAAGTGCTTAAAATGATGATTTTAAAAAAAAACTCTTCCTTTGGCAGTTTTGTGTATGATTCGTGTACAAACCATGATTCTTTGTAAGAATTCAAAATATGAGTCGGCTCGGTGCCATAGGGCCGAAGTAATGACCGACTCCAAGTGCTTAAACGAGCGAACCCAAGTGTTAAAACGATGATTTTTTAAAAACTCCTTCTTTTGGTAGAGTTTTTTAATGATTCGTGTGCAGTCCAAGATTCTTAGTAAGAATCCAAAATTTCTGTCGGTTCGGTTCCATAAGGTCTAAGTTATGACCGACCCCAAGTGCTAAAACGACCGACCCCAAGTGTTAAAACGATGATTTTAAAAAAAACTCTTTTTTCTCAGAATTTTTTAATGATTTGTTTACAGACCATGATTCTTAGTGAGAATAGAAAATTTGAGTCGGCTCGGTGCCAAAGGGCCGAAATTATAACCGACCCCAAGTTCGTAAACAACCGACCCAAGAGGTAAAATAATTATTGTTTTAAACTCTTCTTTTGGCAGAGTTTTTGATGATACGTGTGCAGACCATGAGACTTAGTAAGAATTCAAAATTTCTGTCGGCTCGGTGCCATAGGGCCGAAGTGATGACCAACCAAGTGCTTCAATGATCGACCTCAAGTGTTAAAACGATGTTTTTTTTTAACTCTTCTTTTGGCAGATTTTTTGAATGATTCCTTTTCAAACCATGATTCTTTGTAAGAATCCAAAACATGTGTCGGCGGCTCGGTGCCATAGGGCCGAAGTTAAGACCGACACCAAGTGCTTGAACGACCGACCCCAAGTATTGAAACGATGATGTAAAAAAAAAAATCTCTTCTTTTGGCAGATTTTTTTAATGATTCGTGTACAAACCATGATTCTTTGTAAGAATCCAAAATATGAGTCAGCTCGGTCCCATAGGGCCGAAGTAATGACCGACCCCAAGTGCTGAAACGACCGACCCAAGTTTTGAGACGATGATTTAAAAAAACTCTTCTTTTGGCAGTTTTTTTTAATGATTTGTTTACGTATCATGATTTATAGTAATAATCCAAAATTTCTGTCGTTTTGGTGCCATAGGGCCGAAGTCATGACCGACTCCAAGTGCTTAAACGACCAACCCCAAGTGTTAAAACGATGATTTTAAAAAAACCTTCTTTTGGCAGAGTTTTTAATAATAAGAGTGTAGACCAAGAGCCTTAGTAAGAATCCAAAATATCTGTCGGTTCGGTGGCATAAGTTCTAAGTTATGAACGACCACAAGTGCTAAAACGACCGACACCAATGGTAAAAACGATGATTTTTATTAAAATTCTTCTTCGGCCCATGACCAACCCCAAGTGCTTAAACGTCCGACCCCAAGTGTTAAAACGATGATTTAAAAAAAAAATCTTCTTTTTTGGGCGATTTTTTTAATGATTCGTGTACAAATCATGATTCTTTCTAAGAATCCAAAATATTAGTCGGTTCGGTGCCATAGGCCCGAAGTTATGTCCGACCCCAAGTGCTTAAAGTGATTTTTAAAAAACTCATCCTTTTGGCAGTTTTTTGTATGATTCGTGTACAAACCATGATTCTTTGTAAGAATCCAAAATATGAGTCGGCTCGGTGCCATAGGGCCGAAGTAATGACCGACCCCAAGTGCTTAAACGAGCGACCCCAAGTGTTAAAATGATGATTTTTTAAAAACCCTTTTTTTGTAGAGTTTTTTAATGATTCGTGTGCATTCCAAGATTCTTAGTAAGAATCCAAAATTTCTGTCGGTTCGGTTCCATAAGGTCTAAGTAATGACCGACCCCAAGTGCTAAAACGACCGACCCCAATGGTAGAAACGAATATTTTTATTAAAATTCTTTTTTTCTCAGAATTTTTTAATGATTTGTTTACAGACCATAATTCTTAGTGAGAATAGAAAATTTGATTCGGCTCGGTGCCAAAGGGCCGAAATTATAACCGACCCCAAGTTCGTAAACAACCGACCCAAGAGGTAAAATAATTATTTTTTTAAACTCTTCTTTTGGCAGAGTTTTTGATGATACGTGTGCAGACCATGAGACTTAGTAAGAATTCAAAATTTCTGTCGGCTCGGTGCCATAGGGCCGAAGTGATGACCAACCAAGTGCTTCAATGATCGACCTCAAGTGTTAAAACGATGTTTTTTTTTAACTCTTCTTTTGGCAGATTTTTTGAATGATTCCTTTTCAAACCATGATTCTTTGTAAGAATCCAAAACATGTGTCGGCGGCTCGGTGCCATAGGGCCGAAGTTAAGACCGACACCAAGTGCTTGAACGACCGACCCCAAGTATTGAAACGATGATGTAAAAAAAAAAATCTCTTCTTTTGGCAGATTTTTTTAATGATTCGTGTACAAACCATGATTCTTTGTAAGAATCCAAAATATGAGTCAGCTCGGTCCCATAGGGCCGAAGTAATGACCGACCCCAAGTGCTGAAACGACCGACCCAAGTTTTGAGACGATGATTTAAAAAAACTCTTCTTTTGGCAGTTTTTTTTAATGATTTGTTTACAGATCATGATTTATAGTAATAATCCAAAATTTCTGTCGTTTTGGTGCCATAGGGCCGAAGTCATGACCGACTCCAAGTGCTTAAACGACCAACCCCAAGTGTTAAAACGATGATTTTAAAAAAACCTTCTTTTGGCAGAGTTTTTAATAATAAGAGTGTAGACCAAGAGCCTTAGTAAGAATCCAAAATATCTGTCGGTTCGGTGCCATAAGTTCTAAGTTATGAACGACCACAAGTGCTAAAACGACCGACACCAATGGTAAAAACGATGATTTTTATTAAAATTCTTCTTCGGCCCATGACCAACCCCAAGTGCTTAAACGTCCGACCCCAAGTGTTAAAACGATGATTTAAAAAAAAACTTTTCTTTTTTGGGCGATTTTTTTAATGATTCGTGTACAAATCATGATTCTCTCTTCTTAGATTCTTATCCAAAATATAAGTCGGTTCGGTGCCATAGGCCCGAAGTTATGTCCGACCCCAAGTGCTTAAAGTGATTTTAAAAAAAACTCATCCTTTTGGCAGTTTTTTGTGTGATTCGTGTACAAACCATGATTCTTTGTAAGAATCCAAAATATGAGTCGGCTTGGTGCCATAGGGCCGAAGTTATGACCGACCCCAAGTGCTTAAACGAGCGACCCCAAGTTTTGAAACGATGATTTAAAAAAAAAACTCTTCTTTTGGCAGATTTTTTTAATGATTCGTGTACAAACCATGATTCTTTGTAAGAATCCAAAATATGAGTCATCTCGGTCCCATAGGGCCGAAGTAATGACCGACCCCAAGTGCTTAAACGACCGACCCAAGTTTTGAAAAAAAAACCTTCTTGTGGCAGAGTTTTTGGATAATAAGTGTGCAGACCAAGAGTCTTAGTAAGAATTCAAAATTTCATTTTGTTCGGTTCTATGGGGCCGAATTCATGACCAACCCGAAGTGCTTAAACGACCGACCCCAAGCGTTAAAACAATGATTTTTATTAAAATTCTTCTTTCGGAATTTTTTTTTAATGATTCGTGTCATGAGTCGTAATAAGTATCGGAAGTTTTTGTCAGCTTGGTGCCATAGGGTCAGTTATGACCGACCATGAGTGTTGTTACAAAGCACCCGTAAAACGAAGACTTTTTAAAAAATTATTCATTTGAAGAGTTTTTTATTGATTCGTGTATTTTCATTTTGGGAGACGGGAATGGGTACCGCCGCCCCGGGAACCTATATTGGATAACCAACACCTCTGCCATAGCTCACCCCAAGTGGTTCTCTACGTTTGGTGATTTAGCAGGGATGCCCGGGTTCATGGGGTGAGGTCTGTCTAGGTCTTGGAGGTGGATGACCAGGACACACAGAACCCCAGATTCCTACCCACCCCTTAAATTATTTTCATTCTGAAAACTCTCCTCTCCTGCCTTTCCTTTAAAAAATACCTCCGCACATTAGCCTCAAAGATGATATATAGGCCCTGATGGAAATTATTTTCCTCAGGGCCTCCTGTGTGGAGCTCATGTAAAAAAAAAAAAGCCAGGATTCTTGGTAAGAATTCAAAATTTTAGTCGGTTCCGTGCCAAAGGAGCCGAATTTATGACCGACCCCAAGTGCTAAAACGATCGACCCCGGTGTTAAAATGATGATTTTTATTGAAATTCTTCTTTTGGCAGAGTTTTTTAATGATTCGTGTGCAGACCAAGAGTCTTAGTAAGAATCCAAAATATCTGTCGGCTCGGTGTCATAGGGTCTTAGTTATGACCGACCATAAGTGTTGTTACGAAGCCCCCCCCATAAAAGGGTGAATTTTTTTTTTAAATTGTATTTTAGAAGATTTTTTTGTTATTTATTATTTATTTATACAAACCAAGATTCTTAGTCCGAATTCAAAATTTCAGTCGGTTCGGTGCCATAGGGCCGAAGTTGACCGACCCTAAGTGCTTAAATGACCGAACCCAAGTGCTAAAACTATGATTTTTCTTAAAATTCTTCTTTCGGCAGATTTTTTTAATGATCAGTGTGCAGACCATGAGTCTTAGAAAGAATTCATAATTTCTGTCGAGTCGGTGCAATAGAGCCGAAGTAGTGACCGACCCCAAGTGCTTAAACGACACACCCCAAAAGTTAAAACGATGACTTATTTAAAACTCTTCTTTTGGCAGATTTTTTTAATGATTTGTGTGCAGTCCATGATTCTAAGTAAGAAACCAATATTTGAGTCAGCTCGGTGCCATAAGGCCGAAGTTATGACCGACCCAAAGTGCTAAAACGACCGACCCTAATGGTAAAAACGATGATTTAAATTAAAAATCTCCTTTTTGCAGATTTGCGTACAGACCATGATTCTTAGTAAGAATCCAAAATATCTGTCGGCTCGGTGCCATAGGGTCTAAGTTATGACTGACCATAAATGTTGTTACAAAGCGCCCATAAAACGGTGAATTTTTAAAAAAATTATCAATCAGAAGATTTTTAATTGATTCGCGTACAAACCAGGATTTTTAGTCAGAATCCAAAATTTCTGTCGGTTCAGTGCCATATTTTTATTAAAATTCTTCTTTTAGCAGATTTTTTTAATGATTTGTGTACAGACAGTGAGTCTTAGTAAGAATCGAAAATATGACTTGGCTCGGTGCCATAGGGCTGAAGTTATGACCGCCGACCCCATATGCTAAAACGACTGACTCCAATGGTAAAAACGATGATATTTATTAAAATTCTTCTTTTGGCAGATCTTTTACATGATTCGTGTGCAGACCATGAGTCTTAGTAAGAATCCAAAATTTCTGACTGCTCTGTGCCATAGGGTCTAAGTTATGACCGACCATAAGTGTTTTTACAAAGCGCCCCATAAAACGGTGAATTTTTTAAAAATATTTTTTTTATTACATTTTTTATTGATTCGTGTACAAACCAGGATTCTTAGTCAGAATCCGAAATTTCAGTCGCCTCGGTGCCATAGGGCCGAAGTTATAACCGCCGACCCCAATGTGCTAAAACGACTGACTCCAATGGTAAAAACGATGATTTTTTTTTAAATTCTTCTTTTGGCAGATGATTCGTGTGCCGACCATGATTCTTAGCAAGAATTCAAAATTTCTGTCGGCTCGGTGCCATAGGGTCTAAGTTATGACCGACCTTAAGTGCTAAAATGACCGATCCCAAGTGTTAATACGATGATTTTTATTTAAATTTTTCTTTTGTCATATTTGTTGATTGATTCCGGTCATGATTCTTAGTAAGAATCCAAAATTTGAGTCGGCTCGGTGCCAAAGGGCCGAAGTTATGACCGACCCCAAGTGCTTAAACGACCGACCCCAAGTGTTTAAATGATAATGTTTATTAATTTTTTAATTAACTCTTGGCAGATTTTTTTAATGATTCGTGTAAGACCATGATTTTTAAAAGAAAAGAAGTATTTAAGTAGATAAGTTTTAAGATTTTCACGGCCAAAAGCATTTGCGTTATTTGTTTTTGGGGTGTAATCACACATCTACCGGATCTGCCCTGATGATGGACACTGCAACGATGTCCGAAACGTTGGCTAAAGAAGGAGGTAGCGCAACACGTCATAACACCCCAAAAACAAATAACGAAAACTATTTAAGTAGTCAAAATCCAAAAATTCAGTCGGTTCGGTGCCATGGCGCTGAAGTTATGACAAACCCCAGGTGCTAAACAACCGACAACAAGTGCTAAAATGACCGACTCCAAGTGTTAAAACGGACAATGATTTTTATTAAAATTCTTCTTTTGGCAGAATTTTTATGATTCTTGTACAGACCATGAGTCTTAATAACTATCCAAAGTTTTTGTCGGCTCGGTGCCATAGAGTCTTCGTTATGCCCGGCCATAAGTGTTGATACCAAGCGCCCGTAAAATGTTGACTTTTTTTTTAATTTATCTTTTAGATAAAAAATTATTGATTCGTGTGCAAACCAGGATTCTTAGTAAGAATCTTAAATTTAAGTAGGTTCGGTACCATTGGGCCAAAGTTACAACCGACCCGAGAGTTAAAACCGACCCCAAGTGCTAAAATGATTTTTTTTTTTAATTCTTCTTTTGGCAGATTTTTTTAATGATTCGTGTACAGACCATGAGTTTTAAAAGTATTCAACATTTCTGTCGGCTCGTGCCATAGGGTCTATGTTATGACCGACCATGAGTTCTGTTACAAAGCGTTAGTAAAACGATGAATTTTTTAAAATTTAATCTTTTGGAAGATTTTTTTAATGATTCGTGTACAAACCATGATTCTTCATGATTTATACACGAATCTTTAAAACTTCAGTGGGTTCGGTGCCATAGGGCCGAAGTTATGACCGACCCCAAGTGCTAAAACGACCGACCCCGAGTGTTAAAACAATGCTTTTTATTAATTTTTTATTTAAATTTTGACAGATTTTTTAATTATTCTTGTACAGACCAATATTCTTAAAAGAACAAGAAGTAAGTAATCTAATCCAAAACTTCAGTCAGTTCGGTGCCATAGGGCCGAAGTTATGACCGACTTCAAGTGCTAAAGCGACCCCGACCCCAAGTGTTAAAACCATGATTTCTATTTAAATTCTTCTTTTGTCATGTTTGTTGATTGATTCGTGAGCAGACCATGATTCTTAGTAAGAATCCAAAATTTCAGTCAGATCGGTGCCGTAGGGCCTGAGAAAACTACCCTTGAAGTTCGAACGCAAGCTTTACAAAGCCGCCATTATGAATTTTTAAAATTTTATATTTCAGAAGAATTTTTGATTGATTCGTGTACAGACCGTGCTGTTTAGTAATAATCCAAATTTTCAGACGGTTCGGCGCCATGGGCCCTAAGTTGTGACAAGACCCAAGTGTTACAAAGCGCCCAACCCGGTGTTAAAAACGATGAATTTTCTAAAATTGTTATTTTTGAAGATTTTTTAATTGATTCGTGTACAGACCATGCTTTTTACTAAGAATCAAAAATTTCAGTCAGTTCGGTGAAACAATGTCTGAGAAATCAACTTTTGAAATTCGCCCCATGCCTTGCAAACCGCCTGTACAAAAGATGAGTTTTCAAAAATTGTTCGTTTTGAAGTCTTTTTGAATGATTCGTGTGCAGACCATGTGTTTTAGTAAGAATCCAAAATTTCAATCGATTCGGTGCCATAGGTCTTGAGAAAATGAATTGAAGTTCTCTCGTCTGACTCCAAAATTGCTTGTTACATTCTCGATTCGTTTCAAAATGGTGGGCCTTGTTGGATACTACCTTTTTATCCCGCCGAGCATTATTGTGGCGCCTACTACGAGCTCTCAATTCAGCATAGTCGGTATTATGGTGACTTGAATTATCATTGAGATTGTGACAATTCTTTGGACATATTTTATAATTTTTGAAAAATTGTATCTTCAAGAGCGGGAAGGCCACGCGAACGGTGATTCGAGAATGCTTCTCTGAATAAAGGTTTTAAATGAGGTACATAACATAAGTTTTATTGGTAGGTTAAAAACTATCTTATTATAAATAATTGAAATTAAAAAAAAAAATATCACCTTAGCTGGAAAGAGTTTAGCATCTATCAGGGGTCCCATGGGCCCCGTGCGGCTCCAATCACTTCCTTCCGATGCGCCCTCGCCTTCCTTTTCGCCCCCCTGCGCCTTCGGGGCCTTCCCAGAAAGAATACATTCACATTTCTCATTTGTACATTTGGCTTTCACCTCGACTTTGGGATGTCTTCCTTTCTTTCCATGATGACTGTAAAAAATATTAGAAAAAATATTATCAGTTATATTGTTTCATTGTAGGTGTAGGCAGAGAAAAAAAGAGTTCTGAACATTTTGACATACAAATTTACAATCTTAGCTGCACATAGTTAACCAAGCCACCCCGGGAACCATTCAATGGATAACAAACACCTCTGCCATAGGTCACCCCAAGTGATTCGCTACGTTTGGTGAATTAGCAGGGGTGCCCGGGTTTATGGGATGAGGTTAGTCCAGGTCTTGGCGGCCGATGCATCTGCTCACCTACCGCGTGGTGGGATCGAGAGAGACTGATTGAGGGAGGTCTTTTATCCTCTCCAGACAGAATCTCTCGATTCATCACCTTGCACCGCGGTTGGAGGGATGGATTCTTACTCCTGGACACGCTGACCCCCAGATTCCTATCCACCCATCATACTTATTTCCTTCCCAGAACTTGATCTTCTTGATTTTCTTTGAAAAAACTCTCCATACAGCATCTCCTAAGATGTCATGGGCCCTAGGGAAATTATTTTCCTCAGGGCCTCCTATGTGGAGCTAACGTAAAAAAAAGTCCCAAATGAGCAAAGCAACTCATCAATATGGATAGTGTGATGTATTGCATTAATCAACAGTGAAAATTAGAAAATATCGTAGCTTCCCACTTTAATTTAAAAAGAAAAATATCAATTAATTATAAAACGGACACACCTACGACATCGTAGGGATCTATAATTAAACAAAGTGAGAAAAATACAAAAGTGTATTGTTAAAAAAATCACAGATGGTATCAAGAAATCGTCACGGGCAGGGAGATCCTATTTTTTTAGGCTCGATTCCAAATATTGATATCTTGACAGCCAATTAGGTTGAAGTAAAAACAATAAAGAATTAAACAAACCAATCAATAAACGGAAAGGCGTACACCAACGAGGAACAAAAGATCGACCTTTAGACTCGGCAATTAAGGATATAATTAATTACGTTCTCGTTCTCACCGAACCGAGAGGTGAATAAACTCAATGGGAAACAAGAGCCGATTCAGGGACATTAGTACATTGAACCCGCGTTTGAAGGTAAACATAAGAGCAATTGAGAGGTTGGAAACCGTAGTTCTCGAAATAATCTGGAAAATTTAAAGATTAAAAAAAGATACACGTAAACAACGATGGAAAAGATTAAATGGAAAATTGAATAGCAAGTGACGAAAACGTGTTGGAAGATGTTAAGGAAATTTCCATCTATAATACGATTGTTTGTGACGATCGGAGATGATCAATTCGGAGATGATCAATTCGGAGATGATCAATTCAATTCAATCAACGTGCTAAGGGAAATGGAAATGTTGAAAAACAATGGAAAATTATTTTTATCAATTCTAGACGGAGCGAAGATATTAGGAGAAACTATTAAGGAAGAAAACTTCATAAAAAATGAGAGTTATAAAGAGTGTAACGATTGGATGAGGAGACGTTTCAGAGGTTTAGTGCAGTGATAAGTGTTTGAGAGGAAATTAGAATAGAATACCGAGGGGAGGGGAAAATACTGAAAACATTGCGATAGATTTAACTCAGGAAAAGTAGTCATTTTACGTAATTAAAATGGAGATTATAGCGTAGCATAGCACGCGACTGCAGGGAAAAATGAGACAATTCAATGGTTGTCGATCTCACATGTATGTTGTTGATTAACGCTATTAGCCGTTAAAGAGGGCTATAAAATTAACATTGCTCGTACGTAATATTTAGATTATAGAATTCACATAAAAATTAACGACACTGAAATAAAGGAAAATTTATTGCGTGGTGGGTACAGATAATAACGTAAACACCTGTCAAAGCTTATGGTTTATGTGTTTCTGGGTAAGATAGAGACAGAGTCTGGGAGACGATCCCGTATGAAGTAATAAAAATGACAGAAATTTAAGGGCCGAAGTGGGAGGATCTCCCATAAAAATGTGAAAAATGATATATTAATTAATAACAAATAGAAAATAAAATTTTCCAAGAGGCAGCAAACATCTTAAAAACGATATGGTTATGTGAGGAGAGTACAGTGAAACGATGGGAGAGTAGATACGACAGAGAAAAACAAAGGAATTCTTAGATTAACAATGAATAAAATAAATACGGCTTGAAATATAAAAATTTATAGGGATATGAAAAATGACAAAAAGGTAAATAAGGAAATTCATGGAAAGAGTGTCGTGAATAAAAGAAAATTCGAGAAAAAATGGAAAATTCAAATATACGACGTAAATAGAGAAAATACGGTTTTAAATGGAAAGGTTAATATAGAAGACAGAAAAACTCGAGGAAAAATAATAAAATAAAAATGAACAACTTGCGAGAAAGACTTCGACATGAAGATATCTCTGATAGGCGAATTTGGGGGCAGATTTGGAACATATGGTAGATGCCGTACGCATGGACATGTTGCGAAATAGATGAAAATAGAACTTTAAAATTATGAAATTCAAGCTAATTTTGTATGAACACCAGAACAAAGGAAGTTAGGGCAATTCAACATGATCTTACTGAATCCGGGTCTTGTAAGTATTAAGGTACGAGACAGAAAACGAAGGTGCGACCGCGGTAGGGCATAAGGGACAGCATTCGATAATAATGAGAAAATTTCAAGAGATTAAGTGCTAGTCTTTTATTAATTTAAAAAATAGTGTAGTCGAAATAAATCTACTCGTTAAATTATAAAAAGATTAAAGAAAAGAAAAAAAATAATAATAAAACAAAATAATATTTTATTACTACATAAAAGTTCGGAGGGATAAAAATTTAATTTAACAACAATTTGCCATCTCGAAATTAATCGTGAAGTAACTATCATTTAAAGTGTTATTTAACCAACGAGTTTTGAAATAAAATACAGTTTAGAACGATAAAGTTTATACATCATTTAATTTAATAAGATTAAACCAACTAAGAAAAATTGAAGTCGAAAAGATTTATTTAAATTTAGAACAATAGAAATTAATTTAGGAAAATTGCAGCAAGGTTTATCCGTGTAGATCCCGGGTGGGAAAACCTTGGAAGGGTGAGTTTTTCCCATTATAAATTTTTTCCAGATTCCAAGGGGAAAGCGGCATGCAGCAACCGTTGGTATTTGAATTAATTATTATAACAAAATATTACTCGCGTAATATGTGATATGTAACTATATTAAAAATACTATAAATATAATAGGTATATTTTATATATATATATATAATTTTTGTTCCCAAGAAAATTTTAATCAAAAAGAAAAACACTTATATAAAAAGAAAAAAAGGTATCGATTCCGAATACCTACCTCTGAATTCATCAATAGCTATTAAAAATAGTTATGTGTTTGATAAATTTCCAAGTCAATGTTTTGTATTTAATTTTTTATATATGAATTAAGATAACTTCAGCTAATCCAGAGCATTTGAAATAAGTTATGATATTAGAAATTATTTCAATCATAATACAATTATATATATATATATATATATATATATATATCAGTATATTATTAATTATTTATTGAGACAAATTATATATAATTGAATATATATACATTACGACTATACTTATCGGGGATCAGATTAGACAATTGCGCAAAGAAGATCACAAAATTGTTTATAAAATAAGTCGGTCACTGGGATACTAGTTCGAATACGTTAAAAAAGAAAAAAAAAATGACCTTGGATCTTGAAAAGACAATTATCATTAGTGGATATCGTACTTAGGTATTAACTTCTAGAAACGGGACAAAATTATGATATTGGGAAATTTAAAAAAAAAATTAAACACAATCTTTAATTTTAAATTTGAAGAGATATCTTTAGAACTAAACAATTGAAAATAAACAGATTTATTATAGCTAATCAAATAATAGGGTATTGAAGAATTACATGGAAGATTCGAGTAAAAATTTATGGAATAATTACTCTCATAGGTATCAATCATTTACATGAAACAGTTGAAAAATCACGGGATAGCAAAATAAAATGTATTGAAAATTTACATGAAGCAGATAAGAATCACGGGATAGTCTAATAAGGGGATAGTCAAATAAGGTGTATTGAAAATTTACATGAAGCAATTGAGAATCACGGGATAGTAAGAATTTATCAAAAGTTGAACCTTGGAGGGGAGGGAAAGCAAAAAAAAATACAGTTCAACCAACAGAAGGCAGTGGTCGCTTCTATAACAAAGATCATTAACCAAAACAATAGAGATGACGAGTCTCTCAAATAAAATCGTCAAAAACCAAACAAAAGCTTGGAGTTTTGGCGAATCTCTAGAACACATCGCCAGATAAGATCTTATTCTACTAGTATTTATTAATATTACCCACTCTTCTTACGTATTTATTCGGTTACCAAGCTTAGAATTGTGCAGAATTCTATGGGCGAGATCCGAGCTTGAAATGCGTTGCAAGTAGTTTCGTATTGCAAGTTATAAAACCTTCCCAAAATGTATGTTTATATATATCTTTTTATGTACTGTTCATTGGATGAACCGAACTCACTTACAATTAGTGCTTTAGACCTGTCGGGTCACTCTCGGCTCATTTCTTGAACGTGGAGGGAGGATTCACGACCCGTAACTCCACACAACCCCGTGAGTATATGATTGCATATAGGACGAAACCGGTTCGCCCTAAGTAAATAGTAAACTTTGGAGGAGCAGGAATTTGGAGGTATCTAGGCTCGGGTGAAGACCTGAAGGCAGTGCATGATGGCACAAGGAATGGGCGACGGAAACACGATAACTGAGGTATCAATCAGTCGACCCGTGCCAAAAGATTGTGCGAATTTCTAGTTGAAACCTGATCACCTTGCGTACTTGACGGAGGCAGGAGCCAAATTTTTCCAGAAAAGGGTTATTCTGAGTTCGTCAAATATACAATTAACTAATTAAATTAACCTACTAAATCCATCTTTATATGTACCTTATAGCAGCTGAATCATAATGGAGGGGCGCCAAGCAGATACAAGATACCATCATAATCAAATTTACTAACATTTAACCATTTGAGTTATATTTAATTATCTGTTCAATTAGACATGTGTTATTTCGATTACTTCTGTTTATTTACGAATTCATTAGGATGTAGGGAATCATAATAAACGACAAAGGGAAGTTAGCTCATTTAGAGAAATTATTTAAGTTAGATTTGCAAGAGAGAGACCAATACAGTTTGAAACTCAACGCTCTGTTTAGAACCAAAAAGGTTACCACAAAAATGAAAGTAATTAAAGTCCTATATCATAAATCAAAAAATTACACAACGTTTGATGGAGTTTAATTACAACATAAATACGAAAATATTTACGTTCAAAGTCGTAAATAACGTATTAATTAGTTAAGTACATATATCTCTAAAGATATGTAGTACAAGGGAGCTTTAAGTAGCTTTCTGTAGTTATCAGAGGAAATAAGGGTCCAATTTTCATAAAGGCTTGTGTGACGTAGGGGAGGAATTTTCCATCCCTACCACACATATGCAAAGCCTTAAAAATTTAAATATCGATCAGAGCCAAGAGAAAAGTAGATAGAAAATATTAAAGAGATGAAGATAAAAGCGAGATATCACAATTGTCTGAATACAAGAAGACGTTGCAAAATAGTGTAATACTTTTGCAAGATGATGTTGCCTCTCTGCTTGCCACCTGAAGCCCTGAAAACCCTTCTGGATATATAAGGGAAGAGTTAATTCGAATCCTCTGATTTTATCTAATATGGTTGACTGAAAAGAAAAGAACAGATATTCGAAATATCCTAAATAACTAACACGAGTACATTAGACACATTCTACATAATTTCCTCAAGAAATTATATAATATCAAAATTCACATTAATTATCATGTTCCCACTGCATTTATACTTTCTTATTAATTAAGTATCATGCACCTACTGTATTTACATTTATTTCCATTTATATGAATTTTAAATTACATATGCAATCTTTTTATGGAAATATATAAAGAAACAAAATTCAAATGTAATGATTTAATGTATTATAACAACATTATGTTTGTATGGTTTGTGTATATGCATATGTTTTTATATGTGTATTTTTTTTTATTTTGTTTTATCTTTTATTTTGTCTTCTTATATTATTTTTTTATATTTTTATCTTTTTATATCCATGACTCCTTCGATACATATCTTTTTCACTAAATAAAAATTGTTATTTACCCGCCTCGGAACAGACTTTGTCTAGTGAGGTGGGTAATGGGCTCTACATACGACACTAAATGCAGTGACTGCGGCAGTGACTGCAGAGAGCGTGGGTTTGAGCGAACTAGCGCTGTCTCGTTTGTTAAAGGGCCGCTAGAACGAACTAAAACTTCGCTCAACTCCACGCTCTCTGCAGTCACTGCCGCAGTCACTACATGCAGTGTCATGAGGAGAGCGCTTAAAAGAAATCTATGTACACAGTGAAAATAAAATAAACGCCCGGGTTGCCGGCACTGAAACTGAACTGAAACTGAATCTCTCACTCCAGAAGAGATACGAAAAATGCACATCCTGTATATGGCGCCACCGAGAGACAGCCTGGTTTATCACTGCCTCATATTCAGTTCCTCCACCAATAGGATAGTAATAATAATAATCATCATCATCATCACTATTGGCCCTACAACCCCTGGTGGGTCTTGGCCTCCTCAATTCCTTCCTCCACTCATCTCAGTTTTTTGCCAGCTCTCTCCAGTTTGGAAGCTCCAAGATAGATATGTCTTTGAGGACGTTGTCGCTCCATCTTAGTCTTGGCCTTCCCAGGCTCCTTCGCCCTATTGGTCTTGAGTTCAGCAGGGACTTTGGTGCTTGATGCTCGGTCATTCTTTCCACATGACCCAGCCACCGAAGTCTTCCCAATTTTATAAATTTTGCGACGTTTAGCTCCTTAAACAAAGTATAGAGCTCATTGTTATAACGTCTGCGCCAAAATCCATTTTCTAGAACCGGTCCGAAGATGCACCTCAAAATTTTTCTTTCAAAAACGTCCAGTGCTCGCTCATTCCTCTTAGTTAGTACCCAAGTCTCAGCTGCGTACGTAAGTACTGTTCTGATAAGTGTTTTGTACACTAATATCTTCGTGTTTCTGGACAGCAATCTGGACTTTAATTGGTTTTGTTGGTGGAAATAACAGTGATTTGCGTTCACTATGCGCTTCTGTATCTCCTCCGTGGTATTATTGTCGTTTGTTATCAGGGAGCCTAGGTACGTGAATCTTGGTACCGTTTCGAAATTTTGGTTTCCACATGAGAGAGTTGGGATTTGTTGGGTGCATCCTACAGCCATGTATTTGGTCTTTTGCTGGTTTACTACGAGACCCATATTTTTGGCAGAGCTTTCAAGATTTATAAAGGCGTTACGTAAAGCATCTGGAGTTTTCGCGATTATGTCGATATCATCAGCGTAAGCCAATAGCTGCACAGAGTTGTCAAATATCGTTGCTCTTATCTCGATGCCTGAGTCACGAATAACTTTTTCTAAGGCTATGTTGAATAAGAGGCAGGCCAATCCATCTCCTTGTCTCACCCCGTGGAGCACTTCAAAGGGCTCGGACAGATCACTGCCAACCCTGACTCTACACGTTACTGGGGACATTGTTAATTTCACCAGATTGATCAGCTTACGTGGTATTCCGAACTCACTCATTGCATTGTACAATGCATTCCTGTTTATGCTATCGTACGCGGCCTTGAAGTCTACAAAGAGATGATGTGTTTCGACATTGTGTTCTAGCGTCTTTTCCAAAATCTGTCTTAAGGAGAAAATTTGGTCAATACATGATTTGCCTGGCCTGAAGCCACATTGGTAGTTGCCAATGATTTCTTCAGACATTGGAAGCAATCTTTTGTACAAGATGTTGGACATAATTTTATAGCCGGTGTTTAATAGCGTTATTCCCCTGTAATTGCAGCACTCGAGTTGGTCGCCCTTCTTATTTAGTGGACACACAATTCCTAGTCTCCGCTCTTCAGGCATCTCTTCTTCTGTCCATACTTTTTGGATAAGGGTATGCAGGTATTGGGTAAACTCTCCACCTGCTGCTTTAAATAATTCAGCCACCAGCTCGTCTGACCCGGGGCATTTGTTGTTTTTCAGCTGTCTTATTGCCTGCTTCACTTCCTCCAGTGAAGGGGGTTCAGCATTGTCAATGTGCAAGTCATCTCCCGTGCTCTCCACCGTGTTGTGCTCCACCTCTGCCGAGTTGTTATTGAGAACCGTATCAAAGTGCCTCACCCATCTCCTCAGGATGTCAGGCTTTTCACTCAGTATCACTCCGTTCTCGTCCTTGCATATATTTATTTTTGGCTTAAACTCTGCTCTCATGTTATTTACTTTTTTTGTAGAAAAGCCTACTCTCATTTTTAAGCCTGAGTGCTTCAGCTTTTCTAATTTCTTTTTGTAAATATTCGCGTTTCTTTTTCCTGGGCACCTTCTTTTCTCTCTTCCTTGTTTCCCTGTAGGTGTCCATAAGTTGTCTTGTGCAGCCTTGTTGTAACGTTTGTTGATAGAGTTCATTTTTCTTTTTCGTTACCTCTGCGCAGTCTGAGTCAAACCAATGGTTTCTTCTTATAGGGATTTCTTTTCCCAGGGTTTCGAGAGCAGCTGTTGTTAAAAGGTTTTTGCAGGTCGTCCATTGTGAGTTGATATCTTGTGTGTCACACTGCGCTATCCTGTTGAGCGTAGTTCGAAATTCCATTTTGGTTTCGGGGACTTGTAATTTGTTCATATTAAATTTTGTGATTTCAGACCTTCTTGTTTTACCAGCATTTGATATTTTAAACCGCAGTCGATTTGCAACGAGAAAGTGGTCAGAGTCAATATTAGCTCCCTTATAAGTGCGGACATCTAGTAAATTTTATTTATGTCTGGCACTAATAAGTATATGGTCTATTTGATTATTGGTTCTGCCATTTGGGTGTTTCCACGTGGCTTTATGCATATTTTTGTGTGGAAATAACGTACCACCTATGACCATATCGTGAGATGCTGCAAAGTTTATCAGGTGTTCCCCATTCTCGTTTGAGAATGGGGAACACCTGATAAACTTAATAATAATAATACTTCACAACAAGTAGAGATAATGATATCCTCACTGGGATCTCCCGTGCTGAGGATTTCATTTACATATTATAATTTAATTTAATTTAATTGCTTTTTTGTCTAATTCATATAAGATGAATTAGACAAAAGAGCAATTATAACTCCCATTTATAAAACAGACTGTCCTAAAGACCCACAAAATTACCGCCCGATTTCCCTTCTATCAAAAATATATGAGAAAATTGTAAAAAAACAAATTTGGACATTCTTAAATGAAAATAAAATAATCAATGATAATCAATTCGGCTTCAAAAAAAATACAAGTACTCACGACGCGATAGCAAAAATAACCAACTATTTATATACGGCCCTAGATTCCGATAAAAAATGTATCGGAATATTTATAGACTTGAAAAAAGCTTTCGACAGCATATCACATAAAAAATTAATAAATAAATTAAAATCTATAGGAATTAATGGGAATGTTTTAGCATGGATAGCTAGTTATTTACATGAAAGACCACAACAAGTAAAATTACTAAATCAAGTCAGCGATTCAAAATATAGCGATTTTTCAATACCCCAAGGTACAGTTTTGGGACCATTGTTATTTATTATATATGTCAATGATATATTCAATATTTCTAAATATGGAGACATTGTCTCCTACGCTGACGACACAGTCCTACTACTAAAAGCAAACACCTGGTCTGAATTAAACAAAATGGCAAATACAGATATCAATGCACTAAAATTATGGTTTGATAAAAACCTATTGACTTTAAATTCTAAAAAAACCTATTATTTGCCATTTTTCATTAAAAAACAAGAAACACCTAAAGAAATAAACTTAATAATCCACTCTGTGACAAATACAGAAAACCACAAATGTAATATATCATGTTCAAAAATAGAAAGCAAAACTGATATTAAGTACCTGGGCATAACAATAGACCAGCGTTTAAAATGGTCTCCACACATAAATATTCTGAACAACAGAATAAGGAAACTAACATATATATTTAGATGTTTAAGCGATATTTTAAACGAAAAATTACTTAGAACCACACACTTCGCTTTCTGTCAATCAATTATACAATACAGCATTATAGGATGGGGCGGTACATATACAAATCAAACACAAACAATTTACATATCACAAAAACTAATAATAAAATCAATTTTAAAAAAACCCTACTCATATTCGTCAGAACTTTTATTCAAACAATTTAAAGTCAGAAAATTAAGTGCATTATACTTTTATCATGCAACATTACAAATTTATAAAGATAATATTAAAAATCAAGTTGCACCATTTAAAAATAACAGAAGTCTTAGACAAACATCAATACTTCCCACTCCAAAATGTAAAAAAAAAATTGGACAATTGAGTCATAAATATCTCGGAGCAAAATTTTTTAATTCATTACCAGAAAAAATTAGAAACATGAATACCAATATAAAAAATTTTAAAACTCACCTTAAAAATTATACTGAAAACTTCGTTTAAATGGTAAGTTAAATGTGATATAAATAAACTGAATGATATAAAAAAAGCAATACAATAACACCCCCCCATACACACAAGCCTTGCTTAATTATGGGGTACATCAAATATATCTATTATGTAATTAATTACTGTATAAAATTTATTTGTAATCTATGTACCTTCTATTATTAATAAAAATAAAAAAAATAACATTATATCATGTATTATTTTTTTTAAATAATTTTAAAGTTAATAAGATAGTGTTTTTTTATAATTCAGTTCACTAGATTCGGTTTTAGTCTGTATTTGATATCAGTATATTTTCTATTTCTGATATCCCTAGGGTGATAAGGTAATCCCACAGCTGCTGTGCCGTGCCCACATGATGCACAGACGGGGCCTTAAAGAGTCAGCGATGTGTGAATGCTATGCGAACGTGGAATATCTGCTCCATTAATTTTCCCGTGGGATTGATGAGAATCACAGGTGAACTGCTCACAGACCTAAATATCCCTCTTTGACCCCCCATCATACGAAAGAAAAAGAAGAATATGGATTTAAGAATATTGATAAGTCAATATTCTCACCAAAGGAGTTAGTTGGTTTATTAACAGGACACTCTTCGCTGTTGATAGATCGGAAGATACTTTTTGCTGTTGGGAGTTGAATACTCCAATAGCTGCCAGTGTCCCATTTTGATGGAAAAGAGGGATTACGAGAGCCTGCTTTTAGGCTGCTTTGAAATGTAAGGGTGAAGTCACTTTTTTATTTCATTACGGTGACCAATGACACTATTTTAAAAAGTAAAGACATTTTTCTCATGATAATTCCTTGCGTAATCCTTGCCCAAATAAGGCTAAATATCTTAACTATTCATGAATAACCCAAAATAGTTATTTTGGGATGATGTTAAACAAAATGAAATTTTACTAAGCATATAAAATGTTATTTAAAATTAAATATATTTTAACACCTTTCTAGAGATGTAAATGTGGAAATTTTACAAATGTAAACATGATTGTGTGTAACACGGGGATACAATTCTAGAAATGACTTAGAAGAGAGGGCAAGCGTGATGAAATGACTAGTTGCTTCCCGCGGCTTGACGGTTAATGCGTAGTTCAAACAAGGACAGGACAATATATGTTGCAACGCAACTCCCCGCTGTGTCAAATGTGGCGACAACCACCCAACCAACGTATGTACAAAAACCCCGGAAACACCTGCCAAATGCGCACTTTGTGCCGGTCCCCACCCGGCCAATTATAAAGGTTGCCCCGAACGCCCTGTCCCTCAATTTTCAAATAGATTCCGATTCGTAAATTCTCAAAATATCCGCCCTTTAATGCAATACCAAATACGCAAACCTAACGCCTGGCCTCACCCAAATTTTACAAATTTTAACTCCCAACAATATCGCTTAGAACGGCCTCCCATCACCCAAAACGAGCCGCGATCTCAAGCAAACCCCCTGCCTCTCAACCCTCCACCGCCTCTCAAACCGCCCCTTCCACCCCCCCGCCCGCCACCGCCGCCTCTTTCCCGCCTTTACCCCAACCCCCCACCCCACCTCAAACCTCACCGATCGCCCCGCCACCACCTCCCCAAAGGGCCCTTACTCCAAAAATCATCTCGGCACTAAAAGGTGCCGCTTCCCAACTTAGAACCGCCTTGGAGATGAATAACAGACTCTTAACTAACGTGCAAACACTCCTTGATTCTATAAATCATCAATAAATTTCCTTAATTTTAAAATCAACTAACTTTTTCTCCAACAACCACCAAAATCTTTAGAAATGGCTAGACAAATTAGAAAACCTTCAAATCTCCAAGCTGCATATTGGAATGCAGATGGGAGAGTTAAAGATTTCCGAGGGGAAATTCTCCAATTCCTGATGGATTTTAACCTCGACGTCCTTCTTATTAATGAAACCTGGCTAAAACCCAGTGTAAAAATTAAATTTCCGAATTATATAACATACCGTACCGACCGCACCCATACTTCCGGCGGTGGCACCGCGATTATTGTAAAATACTCCATTGATCACTGTTTAGTAAATTCTCCCTCAAATGAAAACATCGAAACCACTGCAATAGTTATAAATACCTTAAATAATGGTCCTCTTAAACTTATATCAGCTTACAGTCCTCCTAAAAGAAAACTAACTGCCCCGGACCTCGATAAACTTCTAGATAGCCCCTTACCCACAATATTAGCAGGCGACCTAAACTCCAAACACGGCTCTTGGCATTCTCGGACCACAAACGCCAAAGGTTCGTTTCTTTTTAATTATGTCGCAGATAAATCTCTCATCGTTAATGCCCCTGATATTCCCACTCTATTCCCCAAAAACGCGAATCACAATCCCGACGTCCTAGATATAATTATTTTGAAAAACTGCCCCCTTGTCTACACCCTCCAAACAGTTAAAAAATTATCCTCGGACCATGACCCAGTTCTCCTATTTTTATCAGACGACTCACTACCTTCAGTACCACCTCACCGAACCACACGTAAAAAAATTCTATGGCAAAAACTCCCCAAACTCTTAGAGTCAGTAAAAATACAAACCTCAATTACCAGCGAAGATAGTCTAAATTTAGCAACGAAAAATTTTACCAACGACATTATATCAGCCGTAAACCTTGCCACCGTCGAAGTAGCAAATGATAAATACAGACCAGACCTACCCGCAGAATTGAAAGAACTTATTAGAGAGAAAAACTATGCCCGTAAGGAATGGCAAAGATTTTCAAACCCGATCGATCGCATTCGTATGAACCGCCTCTCACACCAGGTTAAAGTCGAACTTCAAAAGTACAGAGACGAGCAGTGGCACGATTTTATTTCCACCCTAGACGACGACAAAACAGCCTTTTGGAAACTTTCAAAAACCCTTAGAAAACCCTCCACCAGAATAAGTCCCCTTACGGGCCCAAAAGGCACAGTTTATTCCTCCAGAGACAAAAGCCGAGACTTTTGCAGACAGCCTCGAAGAACAATTTTCCCCGACCACGACCTACGATGACCCCCAATTCGTTTCTACCGTTGACTCAAAAGTTGAAGCCATCATGGCCGAAATCCCCACAGACAACCCAATCCCATTCACAACCCCTCAGGAAATCACAAACATTATTAAAACTCTCAAAACAAAAAAATGTCCTGGACCCGACTCAATCTCAAATAAAATTTTAAAATGCCTCCCTTCCAAAGCAATCTGCTCTCTTACAGCCATCAGCAATGCGTCCTTTAGACTTCGTAAATTCCCAAAAGACTTTAAAACAGCTGACGTTATTCTCATCCCCAAACCTGGTAAATATCCCCTTCTGGCCCAAAACCACAGACCAATTAGCCTCCTTCCCTGCGCAGGAAAAGTTCTAGAAAAACTTATCCTCGTCAGACTTAAAAAATCAGTTGACGAACTTAAGCTAATCCCCGACTTTCAACACGGCTTTCGATTGGGCCACTCCACTCTCCACCAACTCTTGCGGATGGTTGAAGAAATAACAAACGGTTTTAATTATCGCCAACACACGGTAGTCCTCTCCCTAGACGTCTGCAAAGCATTCGACAAAGTATGGCTTAGAGTTCTCATTTATAAAATGAACTTCCTAGGTATTCCCCTCTCAATGACTCAACTCTTAGCAAATTTTATTAAAGACCGTAAATTCCGAATAAAACTAGATGGTATTTTCTCCACGGTGAGATTGATAAGAGCCGGTGTCCCTCAAGGCTCTATTCTCTCGCCAGCCCTCTTCAACATTTATTTAAGCGACATCCCCCGCCCCGGTAACCAAGACATTCACACTAAAATAGGAAACTTTGCAGACGATACCGACGTCATGTCAACCTCGGTAAGTGAAAATAAAGCTACCCGTAAAGTTCAATCCCACGTATCTAAACTAGAAACCTTCTTTAAACAATGGCGAATAAGTATAAATCCCCTCAAAAGCGCCGCCTGCGTTTTCTCACGTAGACGTCCCAAAAGGCCACCTAATATTCACTTGTTCGGAGAAAACGTCCCGTGGAAAAAAAGTATTAAATACCTCGGTGTAACACTAGACAGTAAATTAACTTGGAAAAAGCACATAGACGAAATTTTAGCATCGGCAAATAAAATTCTTACAGCCCTCTACCCCATGTTAAGCAAAAAAAATAAAAAACTCTCAACTAAAAATAAACTCTTAATCTACAAATCAACTATAAGACCAAAACTAACTTTAACTTCATTTGTAAGTACACGCAAATTACTTAATATTATCGATTACTATAAATATTACAATTAATTTTCATGTTTCCTGCTCGCGGTTTTACACGTCATTAGGGAAAATTCAAGTCCTACTAAAGTAAAGGATCTGGATGCGAAACAGCCAAATTTCTGTTGCTAAGTAAACTTCACTGTTTTAAAGTAGACTAATCAGCCTAAACACTCTGTTTATTTGTTTGCTTGCGGTTAAACAACACATAAATCAGTAGTTCTAACAAGTATTGATGACAATCGCCACCATTTGAAAACTGTCGTTGCCCTATTGTATTTATTGTATAGCTCGACATATCAAACTCAGACAGGCAGCCGGACCTTTTATTCTAGTGGGCCTCAAGAAAAGGAGACAGCGAACGTTCCATCAAAAAGTGACAAGCAATACGCCGCACGCTCATATACCCATGTCATTCATACACACATATTATTTGATTGTCTATCTTTATCACACAGGAATAAAATTTTGAATTAAGAAATTATACTGAAAATCGCTGAAAACAAAAGAGTGTTCCCTACTTTCCACATTATATTATGAGTATGTGAGACTATGGTGAGTGTATTTATGTATATATAGTCATTGCCTCCCCCGACATAAGTAGTTGTTTATTGATGGTAAAGTATGGACAAGCCGCCGCATGCCGCTACACTTTAAATAGGCGTAAAATTTGAAAAAAAAATTACTTTTAAACGTAATTACCACAAGAACCATTGGTTTCTGTCGGGATAGACGGAAAAATATGCATTAAAATTCGATTTTCATTAAAAGTTTAAAAATCACCATCTCCATTACGGCCATGTTTTTTTGCAAACTAAAAACGCATGAATTACCTACTTAATTTACCTAAACTAAGAACCTAATAACCTATTTTAATGAAGTATAATGTCCATAATCTGTGCATAATGGCGTACTGTACAGGGCCCGCAGATACTTTAATAGTACACAACTGCTAACCCTGTACAAATCACAAGTGCGCCCCACGGTTGAATTTGGCAGCCACCTCTGGTCTGGAGCTCCAGAATACCTGAAAAATACACTCGACTCTGCGCAGAAACGGGCGGTCCGTTTAATAGATTCTCCCATCTTAACAGACGGATTGCAATTTTTAGAGCACAGGCGTCGGGTGGGAATGCTATCCTTGTTCTACCGGTATTACAATTGAAGATGCTCCGAGGAACTAGCATCATTGATCCCTTCGGCACCGGTGCATAGTCAGGAAACACGCCAAACGCGTGCCCAACATTTGTACACGGTTGACATTTGTCACATGAGAACAGGTCGTTTCTTCGACTCGTTCTTGTGTTCAACAGCTTGGCTGTGGAATGATTTGTCAGCCTCTGTGTTTCCTCCTTCCTACAACATGGGTCTCTTCAAGATCAATGTTCATTCCTTCCTCTCCTCAAAAAGACCCTCCACACAGCATCCCAGATGACATAGGCCCTGAGGGAAATCATTTTCCTCAGGGCCTCCTGTGTGGAGTTAATGTAAAAAAAAAAATAATAAAATAAAATAAAAATGCGACAGCTTATCCATAAATTAATGTTTATTGTAGTAATTAAGTTAAAACCAGGTGTTATTTTTTAAATTTTCGCATATTGCGTGCAATGGAACTCGACAACTTTATCAAGTCGTTATTATTTATGCATTAAACCGCTTACTCGTTAATACGGAAAACTTTTTATCCAAACAGTTATATTTAGCTTTATTATTACGAAAAGTGAGTATCTATGTCGGGGGAGACCTAAAAACATGCAAATCGTTAACCACTGACACTTACGGTGGATCATTAATGGATTTGCAGTCCGGCCACACGAAGTCTCCTTTGTATGTAGTGATGAAATTCATATTATTCAACTTGCAAATTTCCAATATGTTATTGTGTAAAAATGTGGTGTACTTTCACTTATTTCATTAATTTTGGATGAATTTTAAATACATAATGCTAAATTTGTATAATTTACTACAACAGTTAGAATCCACTGACAGATGTTTAATCAAATATTTTATTCCAAATTCTATAATTATGCTCACTTTTAAATTTTGGAGTACTTTTATTAGGTACCCTTACAGAAAAAAAAAATAACCTACTTACCCAACTTCTCAGGCGCCATAAATATCCATTGGATACAAAAAAATTTATCCATTGATCGCCGGCGTTTCCAATTGATAATCTAAAATAATCCTTTCTTTTCTTCTTTTTAACTTAATGACTAAAACCTCAAATTGTAATATTTAATTAAATGAAGACAATATTAGTGAAACTCAACCGAAAATTAGAAAAAGATACGGGCACATTTGGGATACGAACCAAGGACCTACAACTTGCCAGGTCAGTGCTCTGCCAACTGAGCTAATGAGTCACTATCCGATTTGGACATATTTAATAAAATCATTCTTCGACCAAGAATCACCTACATTATCTTCTAGTGTCCGACTGAAACTAGTTTTTATGGCCGAAACCGAAACCGAAACTTCCATATAAGGTCATGTTTTTGTGAAAAAAAATAGTCAATCTTAATCAATCAGCCTTATTTTTAAATCATATATTTATCATTCAGTCTCTGATATTTGAACTAAAAATAAACATAACATATTTATCTCTCCTTATTTCAAATAAATTATTTATGCTTTCTGAAATCGTAATCGTAAATCGCTTCGTAAATAATATTTAAAAAAAGAAATAGCAGGTATTACCTTTTGGGCAATAAAGGAGTCACCAATTCGGGCTGTCGGGTCACCAGTTTTATGAATATATTGTTTATATGTTTTATCCAGATCTGGAAGTTTACAGAGCTTGCCCACGTCTGTAAGACTGGATGCGTGTTTAAATATGTGCGGAGGTGTTTAAATAATAACTCTTGATATTCACGCGAGTCACAATGTATTTACAACAGAAACTTTATGTTACAATAATTTGATCAAGTTTAATATTATTCTTGCTTTGAGGCAAAGCAGATGGAGAGGGCGAACACTAGAACCGGAATGGTTTTGCAAAACAAAATGCGTTGTCACGCACCTAGCGGGCGAGTGGTGACCGGTGGTGACACCGTGCAAAATCTAACAAAAATTATATTTTATGGCTGTTCGCTGCCTCGCTACAACCTATTTGAACATTATTAACAAATTACAAAATAAAAGGTAGAAAACAAAATACTCTTTCATCTTAAGAACAAAATAATTTGGGAGGCGGGAATGGGTACCGCCGCCCCAGGAAACTTTATTGGATAACCAACAACTCTGCCATACGTCACCCCAAGTGGTTCGCTACGTTTGGTGATTTAGCAGGGGTGCCTGGTTCATGGGAAGAGGTTTGTCTAGGTCTTGAAGGTGGATGACCAGTACACACTGAACCCCAGATTCCTACCCACCCCTACCCAAACCTCCCAAATTCAGTTTCGGTTTCGGCCTTAGTTTCGGCTGGATGGCGGCCGAAACCGAAACTCAGCCGAATCTCGTTTTTTGGTCGAAACTAGGCCAAAACCGAAACCGAAAGTTCAGTCGGACAGAATTATCTTCATTTTCTTAATGAATATTTTATTGGCTGCTATCTTTATGATTATAAAATTCAACAAGAACTAAATGCTATCTAGATAGTGTCATGGATAAATTTATCCATTTTTATTTCATGTGAGACTTCCACTGACTTTTCTGCAAGTCTAGAATAAATATTTATTTTTATTTTTAATTTAATGAGTAAAACCTCAAATTGTAATATTTAATTAATGAATTCAATATTCAATAAATTCAATAAACACAATCGAATATCTGAAACAGAAAAATCAGAAAAATATACGGTCAAATCTTGGGTCCCAGATGTGACCGTATCGAAAATCTGTCTGGAACCCCAGTATCTTTTTCTGATTTTTCTGTTTCAGATTTTCGATTGAGTTTCACTAATATTGTCTTCATTAATTAAATATTACAACACTTTCTGTTTGTGGGATTTTTACCCTCAGCCCACCCTCATATTTTCAATTTTTTGTATAAAGATTCTTTATTTTGAAAATCTTCATACAAAAAATAGAAATTTTGAAAAATACTAAAATTCAGTCGTTTTCAATCCACTCTAGCTCACGAAAAGTCTAGAACCGCCCCTGGCTCTACACTATTGACGAAATTCTTGAAAATTTATCACAAATTCTAAGATTCTATTTCCCATGTTTACTTCAAAATGTGATTCCACAAATCTTCCATTATCTTACATCTGTTCCCTACTTACTTTAATTTTGCCTCACGACATTCCCCAATATTGTGGTGGGTTCTGGTCCTCCAGTATACTGCTGGTTGGGACTCTTGTTTTGTCCATCATAGTTCAAAAAGTGGACATTTAAAAATGAAAGTATTTTCTTATCAAAATAAATCTTTTAATTGTGACAATCATTACAATCATACATTGACAAACATGCAAGTGCAAGACTGATCCACCTTTGGTGATGTTGGGTTAGTTGGTCTAACGGTCCATAGGTCACCACAAGTGGTTTGAAACATTTGGTAAATTAGCAGGAGTTCACCGGTTCGTGGATGAGATTAGTCCAGGTCTTGGTGGCAGATGCCTTTGCCCTTCAATTGCAGGATCGGGAGAGAGTGGTTGAAGGAGACTCTTTGACCTCTCCAGCCAAACTCTCTCAACCCATCGCCTTGCATCGCAGTGCAAGGGATAGATTCATATATCCAACTGCCTGACCCCCAGACTCCTTCCCATCCCTCCTACCTTTTTCCTCCCCAGAACTTTCTCTCCTTCCACAGCATCTCCAAAGGTGATATAAGCCCTGAAGGAAAAAAATTTTCAGCTCTTCCTGTGTGGAGTTATTGTAAAAAAAATCTTCAGTTTCTCACCCAGTGTCACGGGTTCATTTCTCTGCTAGTGAAGTTCGTCATAATATGCAGTTTATTTATGCAGTTTACATGTTCTACCTTAAATTTTCAAATGATAACCGAATAAAACACAACTGATAGGTTAGGTTAGGTTTGTTGTTTTTTGTTATTTTTCTTCAATGTACTGTTTTATCATGGAACCTTTTATTTTAAACATTCTTTCCCAAAGAACAAAATTGTCAAAACTGGTGTCAGCAAACTTGCACTTAGCCATTGACAACTCCTTTTTCTACATTGGCAACACTATCTAATCCTGTAGACATAGCCCCCGGGCAGAGGGAAGCCCCAGCGGCAGCACTCGGGGCTCTTGAAAGGCTTGCCGTAGGGAGTAGCCTCCAGGATGGCCTGAGCCAATATGCAGTGGGCCACCTCGTACGTAGACATGCCCGCACTGGTGTTTAGTATCTCCGCCGTTTTGTCTGAAAGATAAATAGAAGACAATTTATAAGAATGTCAGGTGACTGTGATTTTTTTCCAATAATGTAAACACATGAACTCGAAAATCTTTTTTTTTTCATTATTTTCACAAAGGAGACCCTCAGGAAAATAATTTCCCATATTGCCTATGTCATTTAAGGAATGCTGTGTGAAGGGTCTTTTTAAGGGAAAGGATAGAATAGGAAGTTCTGGGAAGGAAAATGTATGAGGGGTGGGTAGCAATCTGGGGGTCAGTGTGTCCAGGAGTGATGGATGTATGAATCCATCCCTTCAACTGTGGTGTAAGGCGATGGGTCGAGAGATTCCGGCTGGAGAGGATAAAAGACCTCCCTCAACCAGTCTCTCTCGATCCAGCCCGCTACGCAGTAGGTGGGCAGACCCATCGGCCGCAAGACCTAGACAAACCTCACCCCATGAACCTGAGCACCCCTGCTAAGTTATCAAATATAGCGAACCACTTAGGGTGACCCATGGCAGAGGTGTTGGTTATCCAAAAAATGGTTCCCAGGGAGGCGGTACCCACACCCGCCTCCCAAATTGTGACTGTGATTCTTTTCCCAAAATATAAGCACACAAACTCGAAGTCTAATGACAGGACACCAAATATGTCTGTGTGTATGGTGCCCCATTGGAAGTGACCCAAAGGCAGACCAGGGAAGAGGTGGATGAACTGCGTGGAAGATTAACAGAGCTTGACTGGAAGTATTGAAGGTGATTGGAGGCGATTGGCAAGGGACCTCAACCAGTGGAGAGCATTTATGGAAGAGGCCAAATCCTACCCTGGGAGGATAAGATCAATAATCTTCTCATATCTTATATAAAAAAATGAATCGCTGAATGTGTTGCTAAGCGCAAATCTCGATAGCAGCTGAACCGATTTCGCTAATTCTTTTTTTAGAATATTCCTTGAAGTACGAGGATGGTTCTTACGGAGAAAAAAATTAAGAAAATTGCGCAGAAAACTGGATAATTTCAGAAAACCTAACGACCATCGCACGTTTGACAGTTTGCGTATTTGTGAATGACATTTTGCAAAACAATGATTGTTAAATCAGGATTCTACTTTTGAAAATCTTTAAGATGATAAATTTATTTAAAGTAGATACTCCCCTAATAGTTTGAATCGAATCAAGAATTTTAGATATTTTAAATAGGTACCTATGTTAGGTATCAAATTTAATATACATGAAAAATGGAAATTTGAATAAAAATTGTAAAAGGTGGCACGCGGGCTGTTTAAAAACTGAATGTACTGGGATTGAATATATGGAACGCGGGAGGAGGGTTGGCGGGACGAGGGAGCGGGAAAGGGAAGAGGGAAATCGGGGAAGGTGGAAGGGGAACGTGGGAGGGGAAGGGGACGTGTGAGAAGGGGGTAACTCGGGAGGGGGGTTCGCGGGACGGGGTAGGGGGGGGGGGGAGTGGAGTGGGGAGAGGGAAGGTGGAGGTGACGGAGTGGTAACGCGAGAGGGGAAGAGGACGCAGGAGAAGAAGGGGAGACGGAAGGGGAACGGGACAAATGAGAAAGGACACTCAGGGAGAAACAATTTCTTTATTATATGGCATAGCAACGCATGCCGGGACCAGCTAGTATGTAAATAAAAATGAATCGCCGAAATGTAAATGTACACATAACTTTCGAACGGATACACAAATTTGATAATTCTTTTGTTTTGTTCGTTATTGTCAGGACAAGGTTTGTATAAAACTACTGGTGATCTCTGGCGTTATGAAATTTGTATAAAAAAAATTTCAATAGGTGGCATGTGAGCTTTTTGAAAAATTAATGTACCGGGACTGAATGTATGGAATGCCGGATGGGGGAGGAGGGAGGAGTACTCGGGTAGGGGGTTCGCGGAAGGAGGAGGGAACCTGGGAGGGGGGAGAGGAAAGGTGGAGGAGGCGAAGTGGGAACGCGAGAGGGGAAGGGGACACGGGAGAAGAAGGGAAGGGGGAAGGGGAACGGGACGAATGGGAAGGGACACGCAGGGAGAAACAATTTCTTTATTAAATGCAATAGTAACCCATGCCGGGAACCAGCTAGTATTATAATAAAATAAAACTTTGAACCGAAGGCGCAAGTCTGCTTCAGCCATAACACCCTCCTGAAGAATCGTGATGAACTTAGTGGCAGATCTCAGACTTGAAAAACAAGCACCTTGTTGTGGGCCCAACTATTAAGATGCCAAAGTTCTCCATTCTCCCTCCCCGCAAAAGACGTGGGCCTCACTAAACCGCATCCGGTGCAATGGAGGCTTATAACACGGACCAAGGAAGACACAGATGAAGACACACAATGCCCTAATCTGAATATCGTATTACCTGGGCACCAAGTGAAATATTCCCTCATGTTAGAGAAGGTTCAGAACAAATTTCTGATTGTAACACATGAGGGATGTGCTCATTGTAACACATTTCTTCAAATTGATTCGTGGATGGTTTGAAAACTCGACTATCATGGAGAGCATTAGTTTATATGTTCCCGATTGTTATCTCCATCACCGACAGCATAAACTGTTTTATCTCCCGGCTTGTAGAACTAACTTGCCAATGATCACGCCAGTCGGAAGAGCTGTCTTGTTGTTAAATAGAATCACTTCGAATATCTGTTTAACATATGAAGCACAATTTAGACGGCAAGCTTTGTTGCTGTTAGTTTAAATCTGCTTATCTATATATAATCTTAAATATTTTCTCTCTTTTACAAACGGGTTGATGAATCTAGTAAGATTTATTTATTTTCTGTTGAACCCGAAGAAATCCAAGGTCAGATTCTAATACCCACAAATAAGCATCATTGGAAAATCTTCAAAAAATATACAGCAATGTATTGTTTTCATTCAGACACAAGTCACAAACACAGTTTCAACTTTTACTTCAGAGCCGGAACTCTTCGATTCGCGGGTGGCTCGGACCACCAAGTTCAGGGTTTTGGATCCAAGTCCTGGACCGGGTTCTCTGGGAGTAGTTGATTTGAAAAAGGAGTAGGAGTAGGATCCGCTTCCCGCGAAGAATCCTAGTTAAAGAACCTACTCCATCTGAACCTACACATCGCTAGTTTGGAGATGTACATATGTACATATTATATAAAAATATAACAAAAAAATAAGCAATGGAATTTATAACAAAACCAGCGAGTTCCCGGCATGCGTTTCTATGCCACTAATAAAGAAATTGTTTCTCCCTGCGTGTCCTTTCCCATTCATCCACTTCCTTTCCCGCGTGCACTTCCCCACTCGCGTTCCCACTCAGCCTTCTCCGCCTTCCCTCTCCCCACCCCCTTGCCTGCTTCCCACATCCTGCGAACCCCCCTCCCAAGTTCCACTCCCCCTCCCGGGTTCCCCTCCCCCTTCCCGGGTTCCATACATTCAGTTTTCTCGTGTGCCACCACATTTTAATTTTTATATATATAGAGAGATGATTGATTTTAGGAATCCTCCTTTATTTAATTTGCTTACTTCTCAAATCATTGTCTGGAACAGGCCTCATTGACTTGGTTCGCTCAACTCCCTTCGCAGCAATGGAGGCGGGATTTCGGTACACATATGCAGATGAAGTTTGGGGAATGATGACGTCATCTGGAAGCTTGACATTGAAATCCTTGACATCGATCACTTCCCGACCGTAAATGAAGCCTTTTGTAATGGAATAGTAAACAATATTATATTTTTGGCAATCTCCTATCTCATAAAACGGTTAAAATAATACCATTTGACTTAAAAATGAAAAATGGAATAAATTAGAATTTTTAAAAAATTTTTTACCTCCACACAGGAGGCCCTGAGAAAAATAATTGTCATCTTTGGAGATGCAGTGTGGAGGGTGTTTTTAGAAAAAGATGGAGAGGAAGTTCTGGGAAAGAAAATGGGTATTAGGGGTGGGTAGAAATCTGGGGTCAGTGTGTCCAGAAGTGACGGCCCTCCCACTGGGGGAACACGGCTAGAGAAGTCAAAGGGACTCCCTCAACTATTCTCTCCCGATCTGGCCTGCCATGCAGCTGGTGGGCAGACCATCCGCTGTCAAGACCCGGACAAACCTCACACCATGAACCCAGGCACCTCTGCTAAGTCACCAAATATAGCAAACACTTGGGGTGATCTATGGCTGAGGTTTTGGTTGTCCAATAAATGGTTCCCGGGGCGGCGGTACCCGTACCCGCCACCCGGATAGATACAGTTATTTCAGAGATTTTTCAGGTATCTAAGGGATGGGTCTAGAACAGAGGTGGTTACCTAACTTATCAGTCGAGCGCACTTGTATTTTGTACAGGGTCGCCTATAATAGAAACGAGGGAGATAGGCCATGAACTATTATTAATATGATATTGAAAGTGTCACCAACATTGTTCACCCATACTACTGCAAATTGTGTATATGCACAGTGACGCCATGACATTGTTTCTACCTACACATCAAATGTAACTTTCATTGGCTCACCGCTTTGATAGTCTGTGCAGTTTGGTTGTACCTCAGTGACAGTCGACATGCTTCCTTGCCATATCTCCCTTTGTTTTATTATCTACATGTTCACGTTACAATATTATGATAGCTGTGCGCTCCGTACAATATGCCCAGCTTCTGAGAGGCTATCAAAACTCTGGTTATTAACCTACAAACTTAACATTGGCAACTTCACAACAAAAAACGAGCGTGCTTTAGACCACACGACTGAAGTAAAACTACAAGACAAACCTCGCCCAATGAACCCAGGTATCCCTGCTAAGTTACCAAACGTAGCGAACGGGGTGACCTATGACCTAGGGGTGACATATGACATTGGGGTGAAATATGACCATGGGGTGACCTACGACCTTGGGGTGACCTACGACCTTGGGGTGACCTACGACCTTGGGGTGACCTACGACCTTGGGGTGACCTACGACCTCGGGGTGACCTACGACCTTCGGGTGACCTACGACCTTGGGGTGACCATCCTTATCCTTATTCCCCAAGTCAAGAGTGCATAAAGGCCCGACCGTTCGCCTAGCAATCGATCACCATTCGCATCGATTATCGTTCGCATGACATTTTTCGTACCAATCACCATTTTTCGTAACAATCACCACTTTTCGTAACACATTCACCAGCTTACCCCCAAGACGAGCGTGCGTAAAGAAGTTTTATTTCAAAAATCTTATGACAAAATTTATATACTGAAATACAAATTATTTAAAACTAATTTTTCCCTCTTTTGCCTCTTTCAGCCTTCTCTGCCATACGTAAGCACTATTGGAACAGATTTTCGCTTATGTATCAGCAAGACTCTTTGGGAGGTGAGACATCTACAGAATATATTAATAATCATTTTCTGTTTACCTCTCTTGCAATAACCCATCTGATATTCTGTTTTGACTTTATCTTCTTTACGGTGGTGAACGGGTTGCATTTCAAGCGGATTTTTGAAATACATGTTTCCAACTGCAACTTCCTTTTCTTTAAGCTACAAAAATAATTGTTAGGATATCTCATTTGAAATCATTTATACATTAAGGAAAATGAAGACAGTATATATTGAACAATTCACATGACTAAGGTGAAAGTAAAACTTAATTTGCAGTCTTAAAAGGAATTCCTTGTCGCAGTCAAGTAGAGAAAGCTGCATATGCTGACTGCATTCATTTTTGATTGATACAGATACGGTCTGCATGGCTCCTGTAAATATTCAGGCGAGAGGCCCACTGCGCTAATTCTCATGTTTCAGTATATTTCTTTGATTTCCATTGGGACTTTGGCGCTGTCTCCCGGTTCCATAATTTGTCTCCACAGGTATCCATGCCTTCTTTCTATCAAAGCAAGACATTGGCACCATAGATTAATCATTTTTTATTCAGCATCCTCACTTTCCCCGCTGAAGAGCTATGTGTATCTTCTGAGGCTTCAAAGCGCTGTTAATAGTTCTACTAGCTCCCTCAAGAAGCGAAATAACTGAAGTATACAAACATAAAATAAGTATACTGAAGTATACAAACATTTAAGCGATACTATTGATGACCTCTTGCCCCGCTACCCTACGGCAGAATTTGTGGTCCTGGGGGACTTCAATGTTCATAACGAACCTTGGTTGAAGTTCTCAGGATCAACAGACTCAGCTGGACGCCAAGCGGAATCCTTTGCCCTTTGCTACGGATTGGAGCAAATGGTTCAGGAGTCTACAAGGGTTCCTGATGTCCAGACTCACCGTTCCAATCTGTTAGACCTATTTTTAACTACTGTGCCACACGGTTACAAGATTGAAGTTACAGCGCCTTTAGGATCGTCCGACCACTGCCTGGTGACGACATCAATCCTTGTAAACTTCAGACCACCAAACGAGAGGCTGAAGAGAAAAGTGTGGCACTATAGTTCAGCAGATTGGTTCAGTCTGCGGGCACATTTTAATGCTTTCCCGTGGTCAGCTGTCTGTTTTCGGACTTCGGATCCCTCAAGATGTGCCCAGGAAATTGGTGAAGTCATCACATCCGCGATGGATGGCTTCATCAAATCTACTGTTAAGGAAACTGGTGTAGGCTCAAAGCCGTGGTTCAGTCGACAATGTGCTGAAGCAGTGTGACGAAAAAACGCGGCTTACCGAGCCTACAACACATCTAGAACATCCGATGACAGAACAGCTTACAACAAAATGGCAAAGGAAACCAAGAGAATCATAAATAGGTCAAAATTCGAGCACAACCAGCAGATCAGCAGAAAGCTGGCTGCATGCCCGCATGGCAGCAGGCAATTCTGGTCGCTTGCGGGCTCTATAGGTCGCAATTTCTGCAAATCCAGTCTGCCACCTCTTATCAGACCTGACGGCTCACTAGCAAACACCGCCACCGAAAAGGCTAACTTATTAGGTAAAATGTTTGCGGATAACTCAACCCTCGATGACCAAGGTGCTATCCCGACATCGGTTCCTCACTGCGGTTTTCGTATGAAAAAGCTGAGGATCCGGCATCGGGAAGTACTCCAAGTTTTACGAGGGCTTGGTGTTAATAAAGCTAGTGGGCCTGACGGAATAACTGCCCTGGTACTGCAGAGGTGCGCTGCAGAAATAGCTCCAATTTTGACGAAGCTTTTTAAAATGTCCCTGAAGACTGGCTCTGTGCCCTCTGGTTGGAAAAAGGCGGTTATCCATCCTATTCCAAAGAAGGGTGACCGCTCCAACCCGGCCAACTACCGCCCCATAGCGATCACATCAGTTCTGTCTAAGGTGAAGGAACGTGTGATCAACGACAAACTGCTCACATACCTCGAGAAGAACAAAATTATTAACGATCGTCAATACGGATTCCGGCGGAACCGCTCGTGCGGTGATCTTCTCGCGTATGTGACGCATGTTTGGGGGTGATGCCTGGAACGTTTCGGTGAGACCCAAACGGTTGCACTGGACATCTCCAAGGCCTTTGACCGGGTTTGGCACCGAGGAATTATTTTCCTCAGGGCCTCCTGCGTGGAGTTAACATAAATAACATTTATTATGATCTCGAGGGAAAAGACTGAAGAACAAACAAAAGAAATAATCATCTTCAATTTGTTTTTTTATTTTATTTTGTATACCTTTTTGATGGAGTCATTGTAATAATTCTTTTTTTCTTTGCAAAAATGTTCTCGGGGGTCCTTTGGATTTATTTCTTCGTCGATAGCCAAGTTGTCCACTACTGCTCTTCTAATCATACAATTTTCATCTAATGGATTGGGAACTCTTAAAGGACTGAAAATTGTATAAAATAAAAATGTAAGCAATCATTTCCTTGGATATTATAATATAAATGGCGATGATTTATGTACAAACCCTTCTAATGTTTTAGGAACAAAATCTTTCATGAAAACAGTTCTGAAATCGATTGACCCTCCTATGACAGACATTGTGAGTTATTGTTCTTTGAAAAGACAATAAATTTGAATTTTATTCAAAAACGCTATTTATTTATAAATATCTCAAAAATAAATTATTCGCAAATAATGTATTCATTTGTTAGTTTTTGAATTTTAGCCTATTCCGCAAGTTATCTACTCAGTAGTTACCTACCAGTGGCCATTATTGTATCTGGCAACCCCTGTATTGTATAATTATTTTCTTGCCTGCGTAGTTTCTATGGTTTCTTCATAGTTCGCAAATTTTCTTCCCCGCTGCCCCGCATTTAGAGAGCTCGCAAAATCTGGAATCATGGGCGGGCGCTCGTATTTAATAATAAAAAACATGTCGGGGAAGCTGGTTCAATAATCAACTCGCGGTCGCGAGTGATATCTAAACAACCCGTATTTAATAACAACCTCACGGCTGTAACCTTGGCCCGTGCCCACAGCTACCTAGGAAGAAGTTATTGTAATCACGCAAGGAGGTTTGGATAGTTGCGTGAAATGTCAGAATTGTCGTGGATCAGTGCCAAATTGAGATATTTCACGTTGAACGGACTGTTTGTGACGAAGAAAACGTCGCGCTTTTCATTTCCCCATCCCGCGTAGTTGGAGTGAAGTGTTTTTGAGTGCTCGTGACTGAAGAGGAATAATTTATAACAGATTTACTTCCTGGGCTGTCGTCGCAGAGAAAGTGAAGGTACAACCCATTTGTGTAAAACGCAATAATAATTGCATTTTTTCTATTAATATGCGCAACAATGTGAATCCGTGCATGATCTGTTCTTTTTCGCTTTCATTGTATTGGACGTCACAGCTTTCTCATTGCCGTTATTGTTTTTCCATATTTTCCAAAACTGTCGTTAATTTGAGTGTTGACCTATAGCTAAGCACAATGACGACAAGCTGTGTTTAATCATCGTGTGAATTGGTGTTTATTTTTAACCTCCGGTGTTTCCAGAATGTTTTGACAGAAATGTGGCTTGTTCTCGTGCATCCGAGATACAGTTCCGCGAGTTACAAATCCAAAGCCCATTTTGTTGAACATATTCGTGGATTTATTTTTGGACTGTGGTATTTTATACACGATTCTCCGTCTGGAGCATAAATCCGTGAGCATTCTGGAGTCGCCAAGGTTTATTTTGTTCCCGATCCCGATGGTTCACGCAAGTTCAAATATCTTTGTTTTGCCATAGCTTTGTTGTTGTTCGTGGCGCACATATGGTCACTAGAGTGCCTTGTAATCATTACGCCAGGTTAGGTACCATGATTCTTATATTTTCTACCATGTGTACTTTGTTTATTTTAATTATTCAACAGCTACGATTTAAATAAATAAACCATAAAGTAATGGAAATCGATCCACTAAAAAAACTGGCTTTTTGATTGGTATTCATTGTTTGTTTTGACAGTTCTTTGTGTGAACATTATTATAAAACATTTTCACAATTTGCAAAACTATACCAATTTTACCCAAGGAACGCTTAAAACAATGTAGTTTTCCATTTATTGTTATTCAAATGTGGTAGAAAGCATAAATATTATTGTTTGTGGTCAAAACAAATAAAACACACACAATTAATTGATTAATGATACACACTTAACTGAAAAACAGCGTAGAAAATATTGGTAAATATCGGTTCGGACTGGCCACGCTTATTACGAATAATTTTTAGAAAAAAACTTTAGATTCGCCTTAATTACTATAAAAGGAAACTTTTTGGCTTTGGGGCGGCGGAAAATAATGCATTTTAATTTTCAATTGCATAAAACCAAAATTCGCTTCGCGACTGACACAGCGAAAATCCGCGGCCGTACATGTCACTCTGATGTTGGTATCCTTGATAAATTAACAAGAGCTAATACGACTGTAGCCGACTTCGTGGGATAAGGCGCGTAATTATGAAATTTGTCTAGCGGGCTTGTTTGTGTAACATGGTTTGTGATACAAAAGAAAGTGCCCCTTTATAACGCCTACTCGCGTCAAGGCAAGAAAAACATCCCAGTTTTCAAGTGGCTTAGCGGCTACGCTAGGTTTGTGTAACATGGTTTGTGATTCGCGGTATTTCATGTAGGTATCCCACGAAGTCAGCTACAGTCCATAACAGTTATAGCAAGTGACAGCTACGGCCGCGGATTTTCGCTGAGTCGGTTCGCGAAGTGAATTTTGGTTTTATGCAATTGAAAATTAAAATGCATTATTTTCGCACGCCCCAAAGCCAAAAAGTTTCCTTTTATAGTAATTAAGGCGAATCTAAAGTTTTTTTCTAAAAATTATTCGTAATAAGCGTGGCCAGTCCGAACCGATAATTACCAAAATATTTTATCCAAACTCATAACGAGAAAACTATAAATTTTTACTCGCTAATAAATAAATAATTTATTGCTGATGCATCGTCAAGCTGTCAAAAAAAGACAAATCACATAATTGCAAAATGATCACAAGCTTTAATTGAAAGTAACGGTTAAAGGTATTCGTCCTCATGCTTTTTTTTGTTGAAGAAACCTGTCGTATACACGGTGTCCGGAAACTAGTGGTATAATCGGGAAACTGGTGAATCTACATCATATTTGTAATTAAGGTAATTATCGGTTCGGACTGGCCACGCTTATTACGAATAATTTTTAGAAAAAAACTTTAGATTCGCTTTAATTACTATAAAAGGAAACTTTTTGGCTTTGGGGCGGCGGAAAATAATGCATTTTAATTTTCAATTGCATAAAACCAAAATTCACTTCGCGAACCGACGCAGCGAAAATCCGCGGCCGTAGCTGTCACTGTTATGGACTGTAGCCGACTTCATAGGATACCTACATGAAATACCGCGAATCACAAACCATGTTACACAAACCTAGCGTAGCCGCTGAACTAATTGAAAACTGGGATGTTTTTCTTGCCTTGACGCGAGTAGGCGTTATAAAGGGGCACATTCTTTTGTATCACAAACCATGTTACACAAACAAGCCCGCTAGACAAATTTCATAATTACGCGCCTTATCCCACGAAGTCGGCTACAGTCGTATGAGCTCTTGCTAATTTATCAAGGATACCAACATAACAGTGACATTTACGGCTGCGGAATTTCGCTGGGTCGGCTCGCGAAGTGAATTTTGGTTTTATGCAATTGAAAATTAAAATGCATTATTTTCCGCCGCCCCAGAGCCAAAAAGTTTCCTTTAATAGTAATTAAGGCGAATCTAAAGTTTTTTTCTAAAAATTATTCGTAATAAGCGTGGCCAGTCCAAACCGATATTTACCGTAATTAATTTTGTGGTAAAACTTTTTTTGGTAAATATTTAGAAAATAGGGAAATACTTAATATGCACTTTAATATATATTTTTCATTAGTCACTGCGGGGTAACTATCAGCTGTTGATTGTCTTTTAAAATCTGTCGAAACGTAGACTTGGCTCGAAAAGCTTTTTTATATGTTTGAATGCTGAAAAAAACATTTTAAAACAAAATCAAAATGCTCAGATTGAATTAAAAAGTTTTTGGGTTTTCTACGTGATAGTTTACCACTTCTAATACTCAATGGCGTACCTGAGGGGGGGGGAGGGGGCGGACCGCCCCTGATGGCACCCGATGGGAGGTGACACCCGACCGAGTGTCACTCTCCAAGAACATGGTCTGTAGCTCTATGGCTCTCTGTGGAGTGCCCCGAAACGGGAGAATTTTGCGTCTTGACGGTCTTTTTATAGGCAAAGCTAGCCTATATGGAGAAGTTTTTACCCCAGAAATTCTCTAGCCAACCCCCCCTCCCCCCAGGATGGACCAATTTATTTATACATTTGATTAGGTAGTAATGTTTTTATTTTTTATGAAGTCGAAATTTGTATTTTGAATTTTTCAATGTCAAGTCAACTTTAATGGGGGGGAGTGACATAATGTTATCCGCCCCGGGTGCCACCCATGCTAGCTACGCCACTGCTAATACTTTCCGGACACTGTGCATACACCATATTTTGTCCGAATGGATGGAAAAAAGTCAGAAGATATGGTGTGAATTGTGTACAAGTCAGGTTAAGTCAAGAGCTGGATTTATAAAAGAGTTTGACTGAAATGATATTGACAGTCTCGAAGAACAATGTCGGATCTGCTAAAGATTGAAAATAGGTTTGTTTATTGGCTTATTTTGTTGATTTAAAAGTCTGTATTTTCGTAATTTTAAATGAAATGCAAATATCAAAATAATACTACATTTCTTGATCTCAACCATAGACATCAGAATTCAATAGACCAGAAGATACAGACGAGGGGGTAAAACCAAACTATGAAGGGGGAAGAGGGGAAAGATGACTGTGATTCGTTATACAATCAATCTGACAGTAAATAGGCATCTCGCATTACAATATCACCATTTAGTTCTTAAAAGCAAAATCTGCTTTGAATGAATAGACCTTTTTACATGGGAGCGCGAATTGCTTGCCACGATAATAATATATTTGCTAAGGCCGAATGCTCGCCGCAAAAAGACTCGCCCCAATACACATAGCAATATTTTGTTGCCGTGTTTAGTTAAAACACTATTACAAATGTTTCATAATTTACTTACCCCTGTAACCAGCGACGCGAACACTGGAGAACCGCCCACATTCGCTATGTCTAAATAATATGTACCTATAATGTAAAGCGCAAGCTGCCGTTTTTGGCGTGATATTTCGTAAAACGTATAGACGTTACTTTCGCGCTGGTCACAACAAGAATGATGACGTAACATATTTTAGATTCTCTCCCCTCCCCATGGAGCGTGCTGGCGCCAAGGCGGAGCTTATAGCCGGTTCCATGGGGAGGGGGAAATATTACGTTTTTATCACTTAGGGCAGGTCCAGATATATTCATATGTCCGTGATCTCAACAGTAAAAATGCAGAAATGAAACTTTAAACAGTTCTACTGCAAAATTACCAAGTTGCACTTCCTACATTGTTCTTCGGGACTGTCCATATTGTTTGAATGTGGATGAAGCAAGGAGTGTATCAAAACAGAGCTGTGTGATGTTCTGTTGCATTCACTCTCCTATATTATCTCCTCAAACATCAAAGTGATACTCTGATACCTAAATATGAAAAGATACCATAAAGGTCTAAGCCTTACTTTTATTAGATTTGATTACATTCATTTTTTTATTTATTTATGAATTGATTACATTATTTATTTTGATTACTTTTTTTATTATATTTTATACATGATTTGATTTTATTTTGAAGTTGATTTGATTATATTTGAGTTTTAATATTGATTATTGGCTAATTTGAATTCCGATTTAATATTATTAAATAAATTTATTAATTAATTTTTTTTTTTAAATTAAATATTTCATTTTTATATTTTAATTTCTATTTATTCATTTTTATTTTATTTCATTTTCTTCTGTTTATTTTTTTTTTTTTTACATGAACTCCACACAAGAGGCTTAGAGGAAAATGATTTCTCTCAGGGCCTATGTCATCTTTGGGGATGCTGTGTGGAGGGTTTTTTTTAGGAAAGGAAGGAGAGGAGAGTTCTGGGAAGGAAAAGGGTTTAAGGGGTGGGTAGGAATCTGGGGTTCAATGTGTCCAGGTCATCCGCCTCCAAGACCTGGACAAACCTCACCCCATGAACCCGGGCACCCCTGCTAAATCACCAAACGTAGCGAACCACTTGTGGTGACCTATGGCAGAGGTGTTGGTTAATTGGAGGCACTGCTGAAAACCAGCTGCTTTCCAGGAGAAATCCTGAATTGTAGCTGAGCAGTGACCTTTTCATCGATAGAATCAATGATAAAAGAAAAAAAATGTGTATTGTAAAAAAATCTATTGATGAATAAACATTTTTATTATTATAACTAAGATTTTTTACTAAAAACAGCTGATGTAATTAATGTATGTAGTAGTACTGTATTAAAATATAACTAGCCGTTGGAAACAATAGTTGAAAATAATTAGCGCCAACAGTTGAAATATAATACCTACATGCGAATATTATTCAACGCAGTCAACTATTATTTTTTAATTTATAAACTAACGTTTAGACAAGATTTTTATGCATAGCACAAAGGGTAACAATTATTACAAGCAATAATTGTCAGCCTGAAACACTCATTTACATTGAAAAATCTTCCGAGAAAAGATAATTGCCGCTAACGGGACTTGAACCCGTGTCCTTCCGATTGCCGGTCGAATGCTCTGACCACTGAGCTATGGCGGCTTATCAAATACCCGCCAAATAATTCAATATATACTAGTATTTCATTCAACAATTACCGCTTGTTATATTTTTTCCACCTGAAAACAACCAACTTTATTTTTGCAAGGAAGACATTGTTAGTGTTAAATCCCTCGCTAGGTGGCGTCGAGACAAATTATGTCTGCATTTATTGGGGAAATACTAATAGTATGCTCGATGTTCGTATTAGATAGTTTTCTGTGATTGATTCTTGACTGTAGAAGGTGAAACGCCCATTCTTATTCATGTAAGACTAAAAATTGTGTACCATGGTGCAACCGTGGATGTCTAGCACTGCTAGACGATGGATTCTTCGCTGTAACGAAGCTGAAGGACAAAAAGCCGTTGCTGGCTGACGAAAAGTGGAACGGCAAGCTGTTGATTGCAGTATACTGCACGCAACATTGAGCGAGTTGATGATGTCATTCGTGGTGACCCCGGATAACTACAGATGTCGCATTCTCTCCCTCGGTAAAGGCAGTGTTATGACGATTATTCGATAACTGGTTATACAACAAGAGTTTGTGCAAGGTGGGCACCAAGAAAGTTAACCGGCCAGAATAAAGAAACAAGAAAAACAATAGCCTCACAACACTTGCAGCTCAGTTTCTGGAAAAAATTGTGACCGGAGACGAAATGTGGATTAACTTTTTTGATCCTGAATCAAAGAGGCAGTCAATGGAATGGCATCACACAAACTCACCAAGGACAAAAAATTAAAAACTGTGATCGGCGGGGAAAGTTATGGTGGTGGTTTCTGGATGTGACCGTGCTTTTTGCAGCACTGTGATACATGCCCTTGTTAAAAGATGGACCAAAGCTGTGCAAATGGACGAAGATCATATTGAAAAGTAACAAATTAATCGTGAAAAGTGTGATTTTCTACCCGCTTAGTTGAATTTTTTATTTCTTAACAATTGAAGGAAAAAAAAATAGGAGGCATTACCTTTTCACTGACCCTAGTACGTTTATATTAGTAATAATATTTCTCATTTAGTACAAAAGATAATGTTGCTATTTCTATTAAACAAATGCATTAATGCGCTGTTACTATCACAAATAACCTTATTGTTGTTTTATATAACTTGTTCAGTGATTAGATTGGACTTGATAAAATAGATTAAAATCTTTTATTCCTCGTGGTATTTTTTATGTGTATTCTGCACAAGAGTACCAAATGACCAGAGTCAGTGATAGTAGTACTGTATTACAATCTCACTATTGAAGTATGTTGTAGGCTAAAGGCAGGAGAAGGAGCTGAGGAAGAGGAAGGTTTGGAAGTACCTGACAATTCAGTACTGGTCACCAAACATGGCTAAAATCATTTAAAAAGTTTTGTCACTTTATGCAGCTGAGAATGAATGTCTACCGGGGTATTGTTATTTGCACACAAATAGCGAATTACAGGGCGTAATTCACACTTGGCGGGTGCATCATTGCGAACGGCTGCCACTGCCGAGACTTAAGCGTCACAGAGACTGCATCGTGGTGGGCATTTGGCATGGGGGAACCAGGCAAAACGCCAGTGTTGCCGGATTGCATGTAAAATTGTTCCTCGCGACCGCAGTGTCTTGGAGACCTTATTTTCTAGACAGCCCTATGTTATTGGACATTGGGACATTTACTAGGTGGTGTATCATGGAAGGCAGAGTGTTTTTGTGAGACAGGGTGGTTGAAGGTCTTATGTTAGTGTATGTGGGTTAGCGATGTATCTTAAAATCGATTTTATTATTATTACTGGCCCAGCACAGCATGACAAGAGGTATGGTACTGCTAAATGATATCTCTAGGTCCCTTGACATTTTCAACATTAGTCTTGAACGTTTCAAGAGTAATTTTAGGCAAGAGCTCTAACATATGTATTATTGTAATTTTATTTATGCAATCAGATGATGTGATACACAATAATGTATTTATGTTGTATGTACAATGTACCTACGTGTACAAAATCCAATCTAATATTCTATGCGTATTGTAATAGGATTATATTAATCTGTAATGCACAAAAAAACATAATAATAATTTATAGTAGATAAAGTTAAATCCAAAAAATTCAAATTATCGTTGCCAATTTCGGTTGTAAATTTTATTTGATTGTAAAAGGAATTTAAAAGGCTGAAAAGGTTGTTCAGTTGACATTAAATAAATGATAAATCTTATTTCTTTCACGTGTCTGTCACTTCATGGGGTGAGGTTTGTCCGGATCTTGGGGGCGGATGCTGCCCGCTAACTGATCGGGAGAGACTGGTTGAGGGAGACATTTTAATATCTTCAGCAGGACTCTCTCGAAATATCGCCACAGGCAGGCACACAACATCCCCAAAGATGATATAGGCCCTGAAGGGATTTTTTTTTCTTCGGGGCCTCCTGTGTGGAGCTAATAAAAAAAAAACTGATAAGAAACTTATTACCAGCATGCTTGCTCCATGTGATATGCAACGTCCTGATACTGTTCCTGCAGCATTGGACAGTAAAGGACATCCCATTTCACGGGTACAAGTGTGCTTGCACCATTTCATATCATTAGTGGCATAATGTATTTCCGTTGATGTCCTTCTGATGGTCCCTTCTAGGATTTAAAAAAATTTGCGCTAATTAATACTTTTTTTAATTGCCAGGTCTTGTGGGTGTCGCCGCAGTAGTGTCCGGGACGGAGGCTCCCCAGCACCCAGTGTCGCCATGTCTGAATTCCAACCCCCCCCCAACGAGGACAATATGGACACCATGGACGCGTCAGACCAGATGATGCATATTAAGGCTGGGTAAATACACATTTTGTCTCATGTTTTTCCCTTTGTTATTGTAGTATATCTAAAAGCTTCCTGGCTTGTCACACAGGTGGCAGGTATAAAAGCTTTGCATAAAGTCTGCAAGATGTCTGCAGGACTGGTTTCCCAGCAAGATGATCACCAAAGGGCCGAGATCAGCTGTTCCCACGAAAGACAGTGGTAACCAGATCAATTATAGCCAGCTCCTAGTTAGGTTGATTAACCGTAGTCTTTACTTTGTAATCTGTGTAATATTAATAAATATCAGATTGTCCAAAAACTATTCTTTCAAGTGAAATCCTCTTCTTCCAAGAAGTGTTGGAAATACTGTTTGTGACAGTTATGACATAACAGTTTCGTTCGGATCGGTTCAGCCGATCAACTCCAGCCATCCCTGTCCTGGGCTGCATCAGCGGACATAAATGTTATATTACCCTTGCTTATATTTCCACTAAGGTTCTGTTTCTACCAGTTTTCTTTGGTGATTTAAAATTAGTTCCTAACCCCCTAACACAATCATAATAATAATGTAATATTTGTATAGCGCAGTTTTGTGTTATTTCACTTCAAGTGCGCTTAACTATAATAAACTTAAAAGTAATCCTATATTGTTCCTTACAAAATATTGACCAAATAATATGAAACAAAGAATATACAGTATATACAAAGTAATGCCAAGAGAACAAAATTAACAAACAGTTTTGTTTGGCACAGGACAATAGAAAATGCTAAACAATAACAGTGCCATTAAACAAGAATCATTGAAACTAAAATCTCTACATATTATAAATTAAAGTCCCCCGCCTCGTCCGTCTGTCTGTCTGTCCGCGATAAACTCAAAAACTACTGAATGGATTTTCATGCGGTTTTCACCAATAGATAGAGTGTTTCGTGAGGAAGGTTTAAGTATGTAATTTGTCAAGGATTTGTGTAAATTGGTTGAAACATAACAATAATTGTTAGAAGTGTCAGAAAAGGTCAAGCCGCCTGGTAGCTTTCATCGAAAACGCTGCCTAATCCTTTTGGGATATAACAAAATAATGCAAGGTGGGATATTCCTCTTTTATAGATCTACAAAAAAGTCCGCGAAGGCATATATCATAGCTTACTATACCCATTCTATCTTCTAAAAAAATGGTCACGTACATTTCGGTAATTGAAAAGTTATTTAGATGGATACAGTATTAATCCTTATTAACTTAAATACGTTAGTTACCCCAAGCATTTCATGCACATTATTATAATCTTTCACACCATCTCTACATATTATAAATTAAAGTCCTCCCCGGCATCTGTCTGTCTCTGTGATAAACTCAAAGACGGCGGTGGTCATAAAGGTTGGATAACCATCCAGTAGATGACGTTGTGTTTTATTAGCCTCAGCAACGCGTGGCCGGGTCAGCTAGTATAATATAAAACAGTACTTTAAGAAATAAGAAAATTTCTGAGTGCACATTAAACAAAAGGATAGTAAGGAGGAAACTGAAACCAAACAATTACTGGAAACTTGAGAAACATACCTTATTAGTGTTATTGAGTATATTGAAAAACAAAAATTTTAACAAAACAAAAAAACTACTTCAAAAAATGCACTAAAAAGTAAAAAAATAATTTCGTATTCTTCTACAACTTAATAAATAATCGACTAACTTTTTCCACTCATCAATATGTAGGTACGATTGTTATTTTTGGAGTCGGTGTCAGTCAAGGTAGGTTTGTAACTACATACATAGTTATAGGTGAGATGTGCTTGTGTCGCACGCGCGACTTGACGAGGCGAGAGCGGGGCCGCGGCGGTACCTTGGATGTACCTTGGCTGACACCGACTCCAAAAATAACAATAGTACCTACATATTGATGAGTTGAAAAAGTTAGTTGATTATTAAGTTGTAGAAGAATACGAAATTATTTTTTTACCTATTTAGTGCATTTTTTTAAGTCGTTTTTTTTTTTTTTAATTTTTGTTTATTTTTTGATTTTTAGTGAATCTGAAGTACACTAACTAATTTATCTGAATATGGGTAGATCTACTAAACGTGCTGCTCATATGAGACAGACATTACTTGACCATAACAATGTTACGGTAGGTGACTCAAAGGTCCGGATAGCCTATAAAACATTCGGCCGAGTATCGTTAATTTACTCCTAAGAATTGAAGAGTTCGATCCCATAATCAGAACCTAACCAAACTCTCATCAAACTACCCTTGAAGTACATCCTTTCCAATAAAAATAGAATCATCGAAGTCGGTTGGCGTGATATTGAGTTATTCGTCCATTTGTCGCGTACATACTTAATGCAAATTTAAGATTTATATGGTTTTCTCATGGATGCCATTGTCAGAACTGGACCAAATTGAAATGGGACTCAAAGGTCCGGATAGCCTATAAAAGATTCGGCCGAGTATCGTTAATTTGCTCCTAAAAATTGAAGATTTCCGTTACTTTGTCATGGATCCCATGATCAGAACCTAACCAAACTCTCATTAAACTACCCTTGAAGTACATCCTTTCCAATAAAAAAAGAATCATCGAAATCGGTTGGCGTGATATTGAGTTATTTGTCCATTTGTCACGCACATACTTAATGCAAATTTAAGACTTATATGTTTTTCTCATGGATGCCATTGACAGAACTGGACCAAATTGAAATGGGACCACAAGGGAAGCACCAGCTTTCAAATAAAAAAAGAATCATCAATATCGTCGAAAGTTCTGAGGTAACAAACATAAAAAAATACCGTCGAATTGAGAACCTCCTCCTTTTTGATGTTGTTTAAAAAGAGTTAAGATTCATGAATGGTATGATTTTTTAAATAAGTCTTTTTTTAAAGCCCGTTTAAATTCAGCCAAGTTCTGGATATTGGTAAGAGCTGAGGGAAGTTTATTCCAAATGAGCGGGCCAGTTACATGAAAAGATCGATCATAGTAAACGGCTTGATTTGTGATTTGACCTAGAAAGTTGGATTAAATAATTAGTAACATCTGCTGACGTTAGAGTAAGCTCTTTATCGCTTAAGTTTTGTCAGACACAGTTCCGATATATATATGCTGGCACCATCCTTGCAAGCAGAATTATTTCTTATAGGCTTAACTATTACTTTCTATATAGCTATCCTTCAATAATAACCTTTTGTGGCAAAGTATATCTATTTTCTGGTGAAAAACCATCATTCAAAATGGATTCTTTTAAGTGACCAGATTCAAATAGCCAGCCAGACTCCCAACTTTCCTCTTACTCAACTCCTTTTCTTCTCTTCTTGCAGCTTAACAGTATAACTTGAATTAAGGATACCATCACCCAACTGACCCTCGGGCAATTGGGACTCTTGCGGTAATTACATAAAAAACATATTTTTTTCTTACAGCCGCAGTATGCTTCCAGTCACTACTGACGCGGCCGTTACTCTATGGCAGCAAATGTTCAAAGACGGCATGTTACGCGCGTCACACTTCCGGGATTACTGGCGCGTCACCGTGCCACGCGTTTACAAGCCGGAGCTCAACAGAAGCTGCCTGGGTAAGTTTTCACTTCTAATCTACTTAAATTACTTGCATCGGTCACTATGTGATTTGACTTCCTCCACAATCAATGGTAGACGCTCGCCCTGGTGAAAGACCACCGTTCAGAATTGAAACGTTGCTTGAAATGGCTTTAGCCTTGTTTAGCGACCAGAATAACCTCTCTTCCTCTTCTCCATCACCTTTACTTCCCTACTCCCTTCAGTCTCACAACAAACCCAAATTGCATTGTCTACACACTACCCTCCTAGCGTTTCACCCAACAGCAGCAACAAAAAAATTGGGAAATATTTCAAGCCTTTGCTCTAATTTTTTATTTATTTATACAGGGTGTTTAAGGAATGTACTTGACTTTAACCAGTGATTCCTAACATTATTTGGTGTGAAAAAATGTAAATGAACTTTTGGTCTCCGGTGATTATTTTAGATTTCTTTTTTTTCTTTAAAATTAAAAAATAACAAAAAAATTTCACTCAACCGAGCACCCATCACCTCGCCCCTAACTGTCCAATCAATACATTTTTAAATGTTTTTAGTTGGGAAAAAAAAAACATCAAAAATGTCACCAGAGAACAAAAATTCATTTACATTTTTTATCCCAAACGATGTCAGGAATCACTGGTTAAAATTAATTGAAGTACGTCCCTAACACCGTGCGTATTCATAATGAATTTACAAGAATATATAACTCTTCAAGGCTATTTAGCAGCTATTTGTTTAATAATAATAATAATAACTGGCTAATTTATATAGCGCCGTTTTCGTGGAAAATCACCTCAAGGGCGCTGTACAAATAAATATATAAAATAATTAATATTACTGGCTTATAACTAAGATTTACAATTACAACTAGTGACTTACATCTAAGACTTATAGCTAGTGACTTATGACTAAGACATATAGATTCTGACCTAAAACTGGTGACTTAATAACATACATATGTATTTACAATTAAGATTAAGATTAGTGCCAGAAGAAGCTTAGAAGTTTTTACATAATATTAAAATTCGAGAACACGGGTGCAAAAATGATCAATGGGATAACTGGATTTATAAGAAGGTATAGATATTTTAAATAAATTAATAAAATTAATAGTCGATCTTTACCGCATTAAGGTGATTCATCGCTCAACATTAAACAGATTGAGTTAACTACAAACAAAGGGAAAATAAAAAAAAAACTATTAAAAATTACAAAATTTAAATAGAATAATGAATTTATGGAAATTAATATTGGAAAAAGTGAGTTTTCAGTTTGGGTCTAAATTCCGCTGAGTTGGTTATGCATCTCAATTCCATAGGAAGTTTATTCCAAGCTTCAGGGCCGGATACTGCGAATGCACGATCACCAAACTTAGTGTTCGGATTTCGCTTAGGTTCTTTCAACCTTCCAATTACAAATGATGTCGCTGATCTTAGAGTTGACTGCCTTAGACCAATATTTTCCGGAATGCATAGTTCAGAGATATAGGGTGGAGCCATTTCATTGATAGATTTAAACACCATCCAGCATAACTTGTATTGGATCCTTTCAGGACACTTCAGCCAGTGAAGATTTCGGAGGTGTTTCAAAATGTGCGAAAATTTGGGTACCCCAGTGATAAGTTGTGCTGCAGCGTTGAAAACTGATTGTAGTTTGTCAGTTTGACATTTAGGAAGACTTGCATAGATGCCATTGCAGTAATCAAGACGTGATACTATGTACGAGTTCACAAGAAGCTTAGTTGCTTCTGTAGAAAGAACTATGAACTGACTTAAGTTGTCTAAGGTAGAAGAACCCCGTGCTAACGGTTCTATTCACCTGACTTTTCAATGAAGATTTTTCTGAATCCAGATAAACTCCCAAAAGTTTGACGGTTGTTTTCGCAATTACGTCATTGCCGGAAATAGTAATTGGTGATTTATCTATTAAATGTTGGCGTCTATTTGTGGCTACCCACAGAAACTCTGTCTTTGAAGGATTTAGCTTCAGTTTGTTTAGGACATCAAGAGATTGATTGCTTCTAGACATACAGCTATGCGAATTTTAAGGCCGGTGATCTCATTTGGTGTGCAGTAAAAGTAGACTTGCTGATCGTCGGCATAACAGTGAGATAGGAGACCAAATGACTTAATAATCGTTGCGACATCATTTGTGAATAGAATGAAGAGAAGTGGACCCAAAATAGATCCCTGAGGTACCCCTGAAGAGAGTTTTGTAAAGTTAGACTGTTTATTTCCTACCTTCACTGCTTGTGAGTGATTGGTTAGATAGGATTGCAGCCATTTTTTTACGCTAGAATGTAAACCAAATGTTACTTCTAGCCTCTTAATGAGAAAGTCGCGGTCAATGTGATAGAAGTGCTGTTTAACAATACTACCCATCTCAGTTGAAATCTATTCTCGGGGTTGAGTTGGGAGTTGGGAGGTAGCGCAATTGGATGTAGTTTAAATTAAATATAGAAGCTATATACGTAATACAATCTAACAATAATGGTCTAAGACACGTGTGGATGAAATAATGAGGCATACAGATAGCAATATAACAATAAATTGTAAAATAAATAATGAGGCATACACAGGTAACAATATAACAATAAATTGTATTCAGAAAGTAGATGAACAACTTTCAAAGGATATGTTTTTTTACTTTTATGTAATTAGGGAACGTACCCATACTACGTGACCTGTTTGGGGGGGGGGTCTTCAAAATACCACGCTTGGTACAAATGAGCGGCGAGTTGCTTAGGTTTTTGGTCACCGGGGGGGGGGGGGGGGGGGGGGTTAAAAATTGCAAAAAGTTGGTCACGTAGTATGGGTACGTTCCCTTATTACCAAGAGAGTTATATAATTTCTCAAGAATTTATTTATGTTTAATAAATCATTATCTAAATCTGTAGACTTCATATTTGCATTTTAAAATGTTTATATGTAGTTCATTAATTTATTTTTTTTTAGTTGAAGTTTGTTATTAGATAATATAAAAATTTGCTGTGTCATTTTATGCCGAGAAAACGATAATGATGAACTGTAGTGACCAAATGAGCTATAGTGGTTTCTCAACCAAATGAGCTATAGTGGTCCTCAACAAAATGAGCTATAATAGTGGTTCTCAACCAAATGAGCTGTAGTGGTTCTCAACAAAATAAGCTATAGTGGTTCTCAACGAAATGATCTCTGTAGTGGTTCTCAACAATATGAGCTGTAGTGGTTCTCAACAATATGAGCTGTAGCGGTTCGTAACAAAATGAGCTGCAGTGGTTCTCAACAAAATGAGCTGCAGTGGTTCTCAACAAAAATGAGCCGTAGCGGTTCTCAACTTTAGAATGTAAATTAATCCCCTTTATTTTGAATTTAATTGAGTTGGACAGGGTTCTAACTTCACTTTACCTACTGAGATATGAAATGTCAGAGTTTACAAAGACGATTTCTCATTATCTATTTACCAATTTCTGATTTTGAGATGTTTTAATTGAACACATTTTAAAGTAAAATATTTAAATATGATTTTATTCAAACTTACCTTTTATGTTATACATATTGTTACTCATGCCGCATTATTTATTTTACAATTTATTATTATATTGCTATCTGTACGCCTTATTATTTCATCCACACGTGTCTTAGAACTTTAACCAGAAAAAAGCATTCTCGATAATGCTGTTTCTGTGCAGATTCATTCTGATTATGGGCCATACATCCATCTACGTTCACAGCAAAAAAGCTTTAAAATCTCAACCACAGAGAGCAGTAAAATGCCTATAGTAACAGCCGGTAATGCAATCTTTTTCTGTACAACGGTGACGTCAAAACTTGTCAGCCATTTCATTGAAACTTGTTTGTGCAAACAATGGTTTGTGCGATCGGCGTTTGGCATATTCGTCATTACTATGGTGATAAATGTTTATAACTGCATTGTGCTATTTTTTAATATTGTTGTAATCAATGACTAAACAAAATACTCAAGAGAAGGACTTGGCACACCGATTCAAATATATACCCAACATTCTTTCCGAACGGTTATTCAAAAATTTGATTACTTACAAATGGTTTCCATTTTTATTATTCAGTTTATATGATAAGTAATGAATATTGGTTCTGTCTTGGCCACCGTGTGTTTTATTAATATGACAAGTCCTCTCTAAGGCGCAAACTACACGAGCGGTTCTCCCGCCGCGGGAGCTCGCGGTTCACAGACGGGAGAAATTCGCCCGCCACATGCAGCGGGTCTCCCGCCGTGGGAAACCGCCAAGTTCAAACTGCACGGGCGGTTTCCCGCAATTGCATCATTTCGTGCGAGAGAATGTTGTTGATCGGTCGTGCACGTAAAGGATCGGGCGTTAGAACCGCTCGTGTAGCTTGGCGGAAAACCGCCACCCGTGTAGTTTGATATGTGCCGCCAGCTTTCTCGAGCAGTTTCCCGCGGCGGGAGAACCGCTCGTGTAGTTTAGGCCTAAGAGTATTTTATATAGACATTGGTTGAAACGTCTCTGAATTTTTTTAAAAATTTTTTGGAAATTTTTTTTTTTGTTATTTCATTGATTTATGGAAAAATGACGTTTTAAGTCAAAACTTCAGAATAAATGGATACACAAAAATTGTTGTCAAAAATTTTATTTGAATTTCAATGTGTGTAATATGCTTTCTACGGTTAAATATAACAGCAAAGCTCACTAAGTCAAGTAACAGCCCGTATCTCAGAACTCACTACAGTCAAATATAACAGCCCATATCTCAGAACTCATTATAGTCAAATAATGGGTGGTCCAACCATAACACACGATGTTAATTGTAAAGAAAACCATAAGTTTTTCAGAGAATTATCTTAATTTTTTTATTATGATAGAAAGATCTATGACAATTAGGTGTGAAACAAAATATCGGCCAAGTGCTCACCACGACTTCGGTAGCATACCTCTATCCGAAAGTCCATATTTTCAATGACGCTGAGGCATAAATGAGGTTCAATGTCATTAATGCGCCGAATTAACTCATCCTTTAGCTTTTAAATTGTTTTAGGCTTATTGAAGTACACATTTTCTTTTAAATATCCCCAATCCAACGGTGTCAAATCACATGATCGTGGCGGCCAATTGACATCGCCACGATGTGTGATAACACGACCATTGAAATTCTCGCACAAAAGATCCATTGTTTCGTTGACTGTGTGGCAAGTGGCACCGTCTTGTTGGAACCACATATCCCCAATTTTTGACCACAAAAAGTCCGTTATCATCTCGCAATAGCATTCACGGTAACTACTTGGCCGACCTCATTTTCGAAGAAGTACGGCCCGATGAAGCCGCCAGCCCATAAACCGCACCAAACAGTCACTCTTTGTGGATGCATCGGCTTTTCAACAATCACTCGTGGATTCTCATTTGCCCAAATGCGGCAATTATAGACACATTTGGTCGATTACGCTGACCAACGAAGTGCACGAAATACATTTCGATTTAACCGGTCAGCAAGGTAAGCAGATATATGCTTCAAAAATACGATAGCAGTCAAGTACAATAAGCGTGTTTATACGTCAACGCGTGTGTCTCCATAGAAATCGTTCTAACTCCGTTATTCTTTTAGTGACATCCCTAAAACAAAAAGTATAAGGTCAATAGTGAATCAAGCTGTACATCCCTATTCAAGTTGTCCATAGAAATACATAACAAGAATATTCTGTCATTCGCGCAGTCTGACACATAATTTATCCCGCCAAATTTTCTACCGGCGGCTCGACCGCGCTCGACATTGTTAATTTTTATTAAATATTTTTATATGAAATGATAAAAAAGTGAGGTGACAAAAGTGTTTATTATACATTTATACAATAGAATAAGTATTGTTGTTTACATAATCTGTGATTTTAGTACCGTTTTCACATAAAAACATCATGTGAGTCATTTTAACATTTTTTTTAATGTTTGCATTCTAAATTTTAATATTTACAAAGGTTAATATTTATTTGTAATATAATAATTCGATAGCTTATTTTGTAACCTTTCTAAAACAGTTTTTACTATTCGGCTACGTTCAGAAATGTTTCATTTATAGAACTTTAACACAAAGTTTTTGTAAAATGTCATTTCGTTTGAGACATCGTAAGCGAAAATTCGGAGGGGTTAAATGCCCATTTTCATAAAACCCTTCAACAATCTTAACACGCTGCTCAATTGTGTACCTCTCCATGGTTGAATTTGCAAAAGACTGAAACAAAGAACTGTCAAATAAAGTTGGGCAAAAAACTTGACATTAAGGTTTGGCTCACAATTAACATTGTGCATTATGGTTGGACCACCCTATGTAACAGCCCATATCTCAGAACTGACTACAGTCAAATATAACAGCAGAACTCACTACAGTCAAATATAACAGCAGAACTGACTACAGTCAAATATAACAGCAGAACTCAATACAGACAAATATATCTCAGCACTCACCTTTCCACATAATGCTGCTTTTCCACATAAGGGCTAAATGTATTAATGCTCTATTAAATTTTTGAGTTCATGGTTCATTATATTGGTATTTTATTGGACAAGATGCCACTTGTTATCTCTAATATTTAATCGGGGTGCACAGTTCAACAATACAATTATTTAATTGGTATTTGAGTGAATCATTATTGATTACGTGAATTTTAATTTATATTGAATTATATTAATTCATTATGTATGGAGTCCTCTTTATTATTTAATCAGCTTTATTTAGCTATGAAAAAATCTTTATTTGGATTTATTTGTCTTTATGTGATGTGTTACAATAAATTATTGTCATTTAAAGATGAATAAATAACACATTTTGTTTTGTGTTTATTTTTGGGTTATTCTTTAGCCTTTGGACAGTATCAATTTTCAATTTTGGCTTCGGGTACGGGTACCACCGCCTCGGGAATCGCTTATTGGATAGCCAACACCCCTGCCGTAGGTCAATCCAAGTGGCGACTGAGTAGTGGTGTTCGGGTTCATGGGATGAGATTTGTCCAGGTCTCGGCGGCGGATGTGTCTGCCCACAATCGGCATGGCAGGCCGGATCGAGAGAGACTAGTTGAGGGAGATCTTTTGATATCTCCGGCAGGACTCTCTCGGAACATCGCCTTGCATCACAGAGGGATGGATGGATTCGTACATCTGTCACTCCTGGACACATTGACGCCCAGATTACTACCCATCCCTTGTACCTTTTTCCTTCCCAGCTCCTATTGGAACTAACGGAAAAAAATGACATCAGAGCAGATACAACATAATACCTTTTTTTTTATATTACACCTCGACACGGATTACTTTGAATCAGAGGTGTCACCTGTGTAGATTTTGAGGTACTTATCTTCCTCCTCATCCGTCTCCTTCCTTTCCTCACTCCTTCAGCCCCACTCTCTCCCTCTCTCTTTCCTTTGGCGCTACATCCCATATCAACTCCTCCTGTCCTCAGCGGCTGACTTCCTGTTTATTACCTGGAGAAGCTGTGCTGCATCCCCTCTTACCTCGTCTTCCCTTCAGCCCCACAACGTGCCTCAATTAGGGATTCCATAATCACACTGGCTCCGGACAGTCAAGAGCAATTGAGACTGTTGTGCAGTTTTCACCACAACAAAAATGTATGGATTTTGGCCGCCTGCAAAATTTTCCATGCCAATCTGAATAATAAAATTCCAATATGAGAACATTTTTTCAGAGTGTCTGTGCTTTTAGAGAAGTGTATGTTTGCAGGTTTTAATTGCCAGGTGGCGTACCATATTATGCATTCAACAATCACATGACAGTTGGTATTATATTTCATGTACACATAGATTGATATTGAATAGGTACAAATCTCATTGTATTAGGACATACACTGTGAGGCCCTCCGTTCATGGAGATACTTACAATCTGCGTAATTGTGACGAAACCACAAGTACCCCGCTGATATACTACTTTTTAATGCTAGTTCCGTACACGGCGCTATCCGAAATATACTGAACTTGATCATTTTTCATGTGCAGCCGTGGAGTTAACACGCTGTCAAGCGATGTCATATGACTTTTTCCAACATCAATCCATGCCTTCTCCACTAAATCCTTTCTTACATATTCTGGTAAAGTATAGTTATATAAACATGCATTTTTTCCACTTCCAGAACAAATCTAACATTACTTTCATGTTCCGACGCCATTCTGTCAAACGTCAAACGAATAAGTATCAGACACAAATGATGCGACGCGTTGCGCGCGATCAGCTCTGTCGGTATTGTGATACTGATTGGAAACCGACAGCCACCGCGTAGCGCCGTGAACGGGCACCAGCAAAATCGTATGTGGGGTACTTACGATCGGCGCGTATGATACGCGCACGAGGATCGAGTATCTTGTAAGTATCTCCGTGAACGGAGGCACTATCTCCACAGGAAACTTTACTTGATTTGCCAAAAATCAAGCAATAATTCACAAATCTTCACAATTTTTAATTAACCCCTCTGGCCTCGGTCCTATTTTGTCCTAAGGTCAAAATATTTCCTCTATGTAATAAAATCGAAATAAATGGAACATTTCTGAACGCATCTGAAAACTGAAAACTGTTTTTGAAAGGTGACAGAATACGCTTTAAAATTTTATAATTCGAAATCTATTACATGATATAAAACAAATTCGCTCCCTCTGTCTGTGCGCTTAGATCTTTTAAACTACGCAACAGATTTTCATGCGGTTTTCACCAATATATATAGAGTGATTCATGAGGAAGGTTTAGGTATAAAATTTGTCAAGGTTTTGTGTAAATTGGTTGAAATATATCATACATAAAGGGAGCGGACTGGCAAGCGGGCGGTGTGGATTTGATAAATATATGCAAATTACAGATGGCGTTGGCGTAATGGCGTTGTCAGTAGATGGCATTGTGATGCGTTAGCCACAGCAACGTGTGGCCGGGTCAGCTAGTAAATATAATTTTTTAAATATAAAATATTTTAATGATAACATAAAAAAGTTTTAATAATAGCTCACCTAATGTTTTTTTTTAACTAAAATTATTTACATTGGAAAAAAACGCACATTTTATTAGACAAATGTATTATAAACATTATCTTCAACTGATTTTTTGGTTGATTCGTGTCAAAATAATTTTTAAAAATTCCCATGATTTTTGTTTTTTTTTTTTTAAATTGTAGTCGGAAACCTTGGTTTCATAACGGTATACATTTTAATTATTTTGTCGTTAACTTTTAGAATTGAATATAAAGCGTGGTGTTTTCTCTTTCTAACACCGTTCAGATCATATTTCTAATCACGTTAGTAAAGGAGATGCAACGATTTCTCCGAGACTTATTTCCTAAAACCGAACAAATTAACCTGAGGGGTTAAGGTTTTAATGAATGGATTATTGAATCGAAAAACGATCACTAAAGGTAGGATAGAGTCTAACAAAACAGCACTATTAAAATCTTCCAAATATTGTTATTATGAACACGAGTAGTGGCTTTATTGTTATTTATTTATTACTTTGAGGTGATTGCATTTTAGGTATAAACATGTTGTTTTGGTCTAGCAAACAGGAGGGGAAGATAAAATGTACAATTATTATTTGTAAGATGTACTCTAAACAACTCTCAACATTATTTTTTTTATCAGCTTTGTGATGATTATTTATAGAATTTGGGTTATCTTTTTAATTAACGTTTAAACGTAACATGACCACGTGCATTAAACATGTATTAGAATTTCCAATGATGTGAGTAAAATTCCAATAATTTTATTTTTCAAGGTTAAAATTTGAATACAGTACAACATTTAGGACATTGTGAATGTTTTGGCCTATTTACAAATAATCATTTCTATTGTGTGATAACCAACAAATATTGACCAACCGGACTAGAGTACCTCCCTTCTGGAGCCAGTGAGACTATGGTATCTGCAATTGGGGTATGCTGTGAGGCTGAAGGTAGTGGGGAGGGAGTGGAGATGGGGGAGAGGAAGGTGGGGAAGTACCTGGCTTTTCAGATCTGGTCACCAAACACAGCTAAAGCCATTTCAAGCAAAGTTTCAATTCTGAATGGTGATCTTACACCAGGGCGATACTGATAATATCTTCCACTCCCTTCCACATTCTGCAAATATACTATACATTATAATTGGTACTTACATATGAAATTGGCATTTTGTATGGGGGGAACATAAAGTCGATTTTTTTTTAATATAATATATTGATTTAATCAAAGTATGTACCTGCCATCTCATAGGTAGTTCATCCATCCCTTTACTAAAAAAACCATTCGGACGGGAATCAATTTGAATTTTTTCCCTTGCAAGAAGTTATCCAAATTTCGGTGAATTAAAACAGTTTTATCACTAACACCGCAGCCTGCAGCTAACTCGGACGTGGTTTGCGATGGATCCGCTTCCACAATAGCCTTCAATTCTTCATTATCAACTTTGGTCTCCGGCCGTCCACGGGGCTTGTTCTGCAGGTCGAAATTTCCAGAACGTAAACTTTGGAACCAAAAACGCACTGTGTTTTCTTTTGCGGCACCGTCGCCATACACATCATTAATCTTTCGAGCCGTTTCTGCAGCACTGGTGCTACGGTGGAACTCGTACTCGTAAATAACACGATATTTGAAGTTTTCCATTTTGTAAACTAAGTGACGCAAAGAAAAAAAACAATTAAGGAAAAACAAATGAATTATAATTTACGAAACACAAATACATGAGTAAATAGCTGTATAAATTTGAATTTGGAATTCGTAACCAAAGAGAAGATATTTGAGATCAAAGTTGCCAGTACGGCAAAACGCCAATTTCATATGTAAGGACCTAATATTAACACAGCAATGATAGTTTGCAAATGGTTGCGATTGTTAATACTCTTTGTTACTTTGCTGATTTGGTATGTTGTTTTACCGCAAGAATTTAAATAAACAGAGAGATTGGACTTTTAGACTATCGATAATAATAAACAGTATTTACAAATGAAATAAAAGCCAATAAATGTTTTTCCTTGGCTTTTACTAGTGTTTGAACACTTTCTCATTACACACAAGGTGCGTTTTGGCACTTTTTTTAACTCGATTTACTTGTAGGTAGTACACAACCTTACGTGAAGTGCAGAGACGGCTCTAGGGGTCCAGAAGTGGAAGGTCATTTAAAAAAAATGATATTATGATACAATATCAGATTAAATACAACAATATACGTAATTTACAGTATTAAAATTACATTATTTAATATAGTAAATTATTTTATGCGACAAGCGTACAATATGCAAAATCAACCTAGGTTTATCAAACCATCTCTTTCAGACACATAATTTTATCACGCTTACGGCAATGACCCAAACTGTCTTCAGAACCTGAAAACATTTTTATTAGGCGACATAGTGCCATCTCATTTATTGTATGGCGCGTAAAAAGACAAAAACATAATATTGGGACATTTCATAATTTGACCCAGCCAATCATACATAGTGCGTGGAAAAGAAAGCTTCCATTTAAGACACTAGATGTCACTACTTTCCGCTGCCGGCTATCTCGCGGTGGATTTCAAATACAATAGAATAATACCAGTTGTTTTGATTTCCATAATATTATGTTTTACTATCATTTTATTATTTTGGAAGGTCTTTGACCAATTGACCTGAAGGAAGGACCTCCACTGGTGAAGTGTGATAATTTAGTACAAAACTATGAAATCGAAAGTATTACAATTGACTTACTTTTTCGTAAATTGGCTGTATATTGAATTTTTTAGTGATAACTTTATTTGATTCTTTCATGAAATAAAAAAATTTCACAGGTACAAGCTAAAATGATATGCAATAAAAAAAGTTTCTTGAATATTTTAATAATGTGAAAAAATTATTATTGCCCTCCTAAACTAGAGACAATAGAAGGACATGGCATAGTGACCCAAAAATGAGTGTATGGCAATGAAAATTCCAATTGAAATTATTATTCAATTTCATTGTTATGTTTTTGCTTTTGAAGGTTTTTGAAGTAATTACCAGTTTTTCCATTAAATCACTTTTTTTATAATTTTCGTTTTGTAACAAAACCATCTCAGATGCCTTATCTTTCCCGCACCGCTTCGTCCTTTATTAATAAGGGGTGAGGGATGCTATTGGTTAGATTTTGCACCGCGCCGCTCAGCCATACAGATGAATATACGGTCGTGTGGAATCTCGAAAAAGTTAAGTTGCCTCCCGGTTCCACCCGCGCATCTTCAAAGAAAAACCTCTCTCAGGTCTGAAATATGTTCAGCTAACCCAGAGTGAATACACATAAACCATTATTTTTGTTAAAAGGTTTAACGACCGGTTGAGGAAACAATTAGTTTCCTTTAGGTTAAGTAACCATAAATAGTTTTATACTGTTTTACTATTATTGAAATATGTCATATTTGCAGTTGCACTCCAAATACATTTTGCATTGATTGTATACACTCCAAATGAAGACTAAATGTTTTAAAGTAAATAAGTGTCGATTTTTTTTAATTACCGCCACTACAGTTTGTAATTTTTGCTTACGTTAAACTTTGTTACTTATATTTTTCCAAAATTTTCATTGCACACTTAATCGGTCAGGCTAATTTGTTTGCTTTTCGGAACATCTCATAGAAATCGTTGTGTCTCCCTTACTATCCTAGTGAGAAGTATAATATAAACGGTGTTAGAAAGAAAAAAACACCACAAAATAAGTAAAATGTACATCTTTATGTATCCAAAGATTCGGAACACAATTTTAGAAAAATGTAAGAATCCTTTGGAATTTTTTATAAATATTTTTACCTGGAATAACAAAAAAGTGAAGTGAAAATAATGTTTATAATGTATACAGGGTGTTAAGGGACGAACTTGACTTACTTTAACCTGTAATCGGCCGGACACGCTCATACGCGCGCAGCTTGTGCGCATGCGCGAAATAAATATGTTTGTCTGCGATTTTGACCCTTCTATGTACAGAATTTGTATGAAGAACAAGGTCAGAATCGCTTGCGCCAACATTACCCCATAAGATGGGTAAAAATTTCATTCACCTTGCAACCCCAGAATATGTTTAAACGATTTTATCTGTGACATAAAAATGTCAGATTTGCCGCAAATTTTAGCTGTCAAAGTTGATGCGTGTTCCTCGACTAAAACATCATAAAACCTATTAATTTACGTAATTAACGCAAGTAATGTTGTTTTGGTACATAGTTTATTGTTCTAGGAATGTGTTTCGGTCAATAAAATATACGATAACTCAAAATTAATTCACAAAACATTCAATTCAAAATTCAATGTCGTGCTTTGTTAGGGAATTTCCGTGTTTTTTACGGCTTGTGACACGTAAAGCAGTGATTCCTGACATTATTTGGAGTATTCCTACTCACCCCTTAAACCCTTTTCCTTCCCAGAACTCTCCTCTCCTTCCTTTCCTTAAAAAAGCCCTCCACACAGCATCCCCAAAGATGACATAGGTCCTGAAGGAAATTATTTTCCTCAGGGCCTCCTGTGTGGAGCTCATGTAAAAAAAAAAAAATGAAATTTTGGTCTCCGGTGAAATTTTTTATTTTTTTTCTACAAACACATAAAAAAATTATAGGTGTTGGACAGTTAGAGGCGGGGTGAGGGGTTGGTTTGTTACTCGGCTGAGTGACCAGTGATGACATGCGGAAGAAATTTTTTTTTGTTTGAATTTGAAGAAAAAAAAATTGAAAAAAAAAAAGTCCTCAAAAGAAGTCACCGGAGACCAAAATTTCATTTACATTTTTTACTTCAAATAATGTCAGAAATCACTGGTTAAAGTAAGTTACTTTAACCAGTGATACCTGACATTATTTGGAGTAAAAAATGTAAATGAATTTTTGGTCTCCGGTGAAATTTTTGATGTTTTTTTTTTTTTTTATACAAAAACATTAAAAAAATTGTAGTTGTTGAACAGTTGGAGGCGGGGTAAGGGGTTTGTCGGACACCCGGCTGAGTGACTAGTGATGACATGTGGAAGAATTTTTTTTTTTTTTTTTTTTTTAATTTTGAAAAAAAAAAAAGTCGTCCAAAAAGTCACCCGAGGCCAAAATTTCATTTTCATTTTTTACTCCAAATAATGTCAGGAATCATTGGTTAACCCGTCTAATCACAGGAGACCCGAGTTGTCCCAAAACATCATATGCCGTTATGATAACAGGAGACCCAGATTGTCCCAGAGCGACAGTGCATTATTAAAAGTTAGATATCTCTCTTCCTGTCATGTGAATATTTATGATTTCTTTTATATTAGAAACGGAATGAAATAATGCTTCTCATTGTCTTAGAATTATATGAGCTAAGTTTTTCAGATATTTTACAAACCCGATCAAAAGTGACGGTTTAATTTTTCGCCAATTTGTGAAGTATCACACATTTAATTTTAAAATAAAATTGTATGAAAGTGATAAAAAGTGAGGTGACAGTTTTATTGCAAATTTTATTTAGAAAAGGAGTCTGTATTTTAAATTATAAGTTTATTCTATTTTAATTACTTTAATTCGAATATTCGCAGGTATGCATTTTTTAGCCAATTTAAATTTCCAATATTAAAATTTTAATATTTCGAAACAAAAATTTTGATTTCTAATAAACACACCGGAAAGATTATTTAATCTAGATTTTAGAACAATTTTTGTTTTTGCAAAAGCGTTAAAAAAACCAATAAATAGGAACATTTAAAATGCATGGGAAGAACCAGGAATTTTGCGCGCAAACCTTGATAGGCAAAATTTGACAGAAAATTATTTTCTTATTATTCGAAGGGTTAAAGTATATGATAAGTACGTCCCTTAACACCCTGTTTATGTGTTTTTTTTTTTCATAATCAGTAATTTTAGTAAGGAAAAACGTAAAATGAGCCATTTTTTAAATTGTTTTTATGTTTGCATGTGTGGCGACACATTAATTTTCGCCATCACCAAGAACGCGTGAGAAACATCTATAAGCCATTAACACTATTATGTGAGAGGCTTCGCAGAGTACATGCCTACTTACCTCGGCCGCCTCCGTAAATCATTATTGCCACCGCCTGGAAAGTTCGCAAACTCCTAGAAAAGTCTCGAGCTAGCACCCACACAATATCCGTACAGCGCCGAACTTTCTCGAGAACTGCCGAGTGGCACGTATTGCCTGCCATGAGAGTAATTACTCTACCGCTCCGCTGTATAAGTAGTATCATTCAGTATATCAGTCAACACCTGCCCGCCAGCGAGTAACCGTCTAGACGCTATACAGTGCAATGTGATCTACAAGCATTCTCCAGCGCAGTATCTGGAAATACTGAGAACTACAGCATATTCTCGGACCCTCTGTATCACCTTCGAGGCTCTCATCTTCCACCACCGTCTCGCAGTCCGGTCCACCGCACCACGACTTGAGATGTCTTCGCCCGCAACACAAAAGCCCGCCGCGCTTTCTGTTCGGGGTGCAACCCGATCTTCGGCAATCTGAAGCCTGACACGTTTCGCTGCCGCAGAGATTTTCCTCATCGCCTCACAAGGTCTTCCTGCCTTGCGAGTAACTCCAGTTCACCGAAGTCACAGCCGTCATCTCTGTCCTCATGACGTCATCGCCTGGAACTGGTCATCCTCTACCACTCTGGTGTAGAGCAACATGCTAGTGATCTGAAGAAACGTGATCTTCACCACTTCAGCTTCCTGACCATCATCACATCTTACGGCGCACCATCACTGTCTACTCATCCGTCTACACCCCTGGCTCATTGCTACGTAGCACAATAAAGACTGACTCACTACATCGACCGACTGCTTTTCATTTCACAACCCGTCTCTGCCGACGATGGAGTCCGCCGCTCCCTCACATGCAAAATATTTATATTTAAATAATTATAAGCAAAAATAACGCATTGGATGAAAATCTTTATATTGCTGGAACAAAACTAGAGAAGGTACAGAGTATTGTATACTTGGGCTGCAATTTAAATGATAGATGGGATCCTTCAGTTGAAATCAAATGCCGCATTGAGTAAGCTCGTGCAACCTTTATCCGCATGAAAAAAATGTTCTGCAGTCATGATCTCAACCTTGGATTACGAATGCGAATGGTCAGATGCTACGTGTTTTCGATATTATTTTACGGAATGGAAGCATGGACGCTTACTGAAGAACTTATTAGGCGACTTGAGGCATTCGAGATGTGGATCTACAGAAGAATACTTAAAATAAGCTGGATGGACAGGGTTACAAACGAAGATGTTATGGTTCGGATGAATAAAGAAAAGGAAGTAATTAAAACTATAAAAATCCGAAAACTTCAATATCTTGGACATGTGATGAGACATCCAGAGAAGTATGAGATCCTGCATCTCATAATGCAGGGAAAGTTTGCCGGAAGGCGGGGCCCTGGAAGAAGGAGAACCTCATGGTTGAAAAACCTGAGACAGTGGTATGGCCAGTCTCCTGTGGAGCAGTTCCGGGCTGCAGTAAACAAAGTCCGCATAGCCAACATGATAGCCAACGTCCGTTGAACGGACAGGGCACAAGAAGAAGAAGAAGAAAAAATTATGTTTATTTCGATTTATAAAATTTATAAGCGTATTTTATTGCCTTTCAAGATCGTTTTTTTTTCTTTTTGGATATACTCAGAAATATACCATTTATTTAGATTTTATTACAAAGCAGAAATATCTTGACCCTCTGACAAAATATGGTCGAGGCCTGATAGGTTAATGATAAACATGAAAGGTATAAAATCAATTGAATTACTGCAGTCTATTATGATTTCAATTACTGGTCGTTTGCATGTATAAATGTGTAATATTTTTAAATAAACTTTTAAATATTTTTATTAGGCGAATTTTATGTGCGTTCATAGTGCGTTCAGTTTTTTTTTTTTTTATGTACCTCGCAAGAGTTCCAGCTGCGCCCGTGTGGAGCCAGCGAGACTATGGCATCCCCAATTGGGGTATATTGTGAGGCTAAAGGTAGTGAGGAAGGGAAGGAGATCTGGAAGAGGAATGTAGGGAAGTACCTGGCTATTCAGATCAGTCACCAAACACGGCTAAAACCATTTCAAGCAAAGTTTCAATTCTGAAAGGTGGTCTACCAGGGCGATACTGAGAGCGTCTTCCATTCTGGAACGTGCCAAATTTCTCTGGAATTCACGTGCCACAACCGTTAATAAACAAACACTCATCTAATTTTATGTTATATATATTTTTTACATTAGCTCAAGAATTATATTTTTTTACATTAGCTTTTTAAGAAAGGGAAGGATAGAAAGTTCCGGAAAGGAAAAAGATATAAGGTTGGGTAGGAATCTAGGGGTCAATGTGTCCGGGAGTCAGTGACGTATCAATCGATCCCTCCAACTGCGGTTCAAGGCGATGGGTCGAGAGTCTGGCTTAAAAGGCACCAAAAGGCCTCCCTAAGCCAGTCTCTTGATCCGGCCCGTCATACAGCAGGTGGGCAGACGCATCCGCCGTTAAAACCTGGACAAACCTCACCCAAATGAACCCGGGCACCCTTGCTAAGTCACTAAACGTAGCGAACCACTTGGGGTGACCTATGGCAGAGGTGTTGGTTATCAATAAATGGTTCCCTGGGCGGTGGTACCCATTCCCGCCTGCCAAATAATTTATCACACATGAAAACAAGTTTTTCTTATATGCAAAGTTTTATTTTTCCAGTCCCTCTGATAATTTTATAAGTAAGTTTGACTCTAAAAGGCTATTTGCTTTATAATCTATTTTTAACCATTTCTATATGTTTTTTTTATATAATTCAGTGCAGGGAAACATGCCTTATGAGACAACTGAAATAAAACAAATGGCATGATTAATAATTAATAACTTGCGTAATACTTAATTTAATAGTTGATGCCATTAGTCAGATATCGACTTTACACAATTGGCCCCATTATCAGATGACAGCTGTCTGCATGCCAACCTTTGGCATTGAAATCCCGAATCTTGGCACAGAGTCGGGACATTCGGCGGCCAATGATACCAGAGGCCCTCCAATGATTTTATAATTACACTGTCAGCTGTTTGATCCGTGGCCCAAAATAATTATGTTCATTCAACTTCTACTAAATCTTTCCCTGTGAGTGGTTCTCAAACTTCTAATTAAATATCATTAATTTAACCACTCCGACCCGTAAGCGTGTTAAATAAACGACAATATAACAATAGCACTCAAGTACAATAAGCGTATTTTCACGCTAACGCATGTGTCCCACAGAAATCGTTATAACTCTGTCAATCAAGCTTCTCATTTCTATTCAAAGTTGTCCATAGAAATACATAAAAAAGACTTATTTTGTAGAAACAGTTTTAACCTGCCAAATTGCCTACGTGCCGTTAGGCATTGTTAATTTTTTATTAAATATTATTGTATGAAATAGTAAAAAAGTGAGGTGACTAAATTGTTTATCATACATATACAATAGACTAGGTGTTTTTTTTCTTACATAATTAGCGATTTTAGTACTGTTTTCACATAAAAAATCACATGTCATTTTTACAATTTTTTTATGTTTGCATTCTAAATTTTAATATTTATTTGTAATATGACAATTTGAAAGCTTATTTCATAACCTTTCAAAAACAGTTTTTAGTATTTGGCTATGTTCAGAATTATAGAGCTTTAATTGTGAAGCGGAAATAATGCCAAGTTTTTATAAATCTGACAGTTCATTTAAGACAAAAAACTTGCACCATCACAAAATACCTGAGTGGTTTAATGAAATACTATGTATATCAAAATGCGTTCGCTGTAAACAAATTTGCAGAGAAGATAATATTACTGTTGCAACTAGAATTGCCACTTAGGGTGCCAAATATAATTCAAATATTACAAGGCATGTTTCTTTCTTTGTTGCATATGCGTTCCTATACCGTTCATCTGATTGCGATGAAACTCTGGTGATTTATTGTATGCCCGCCTGCGAAGGTTTCTATATATAATGGTGAGGCATTACGAATTTTACAACAACTAGCGCAGAGATAGTTTTTAACCCAGCCCCTGCCGCTCGAGCACCGGTGTGTCATGAGAAATAAAAATAAAAAATTTAAAAAATCACACTCGAAAGTGTATGAAGAACAAGGTCAGAATCGCTTGCTCTATTCTCACCCTTTACCATAGCGAAACTTGCAAAGCACCTAGTCACTCAGAATAATTTATATTTTATTTGCCGAAGCGCGGGGATGTGCGCAGTATTGCGCATGCGCATGAAAAAAAATGTTTTTCTGCAATTTTGACCCTTCTATGTACAAAATTTGTATAAGGACAACGTCAGAATCGCTTGCGCCAACATTCCCTACAAGATGGTTAAAAATTTCATTCACCTTGCAACCCCAGAATATTGTAAAATAATTTTTATCTGTGACATCAAAATGTCAGATTTGCCGCGATTCTTTCGGTCAAAGTCGATGTTATTTGACGAAAACATCGTAAAACCTATCAATTTACGTAATTAACGCAAGTAATGTTGTTTTGGTACATAGTTTATTGTTCCAGGAATGTGTTTCAGTCAATAAAATATACGATAGCTCAAAATTAATCCACAAAACATTCAATTCAAAGTGGGCTTGTTAGGAAATCTCCTTGTTCTTCCCAGGCTTTGGAGGGGTTAAATGTGTGTATTTAGGGGTCTAGGGGTCGTGAGGAGAGGCAGGAGTGGGAGGGGAATCCGGGAGGGGGGCAAGGCGGGGAAGGTAGAAGGGAACGCAGGAGGGGAAGAGAAAGGAAAGGACAAGCAGGGGTGGGTGACGAGGGGGTGCCACAGGGAGGGATTGCAAAGAAGACGTAGTAGCAGATAGTAAATTTGGTATATCAGTGTGTCTCAAATAGACAGCTGCGAGGGGATAGCTGGAGTAAATCCATGCTTCTCACATGGGCCTGTTCACATATCGGAAGACCTTCTAATTTATTTGTGTAAGCAGCAGATGGAAAAACGAATTATATACTGTAAACAGAATTGAAACACAAACCCTTTATTTCTTTAAGTTGCATTGCAACGCATGCCGGGTACTGGCTACAGATATTCTCCTGTGTACATTGTATACTCATGCATCCCCTTTATGTAACCTTTTTAGGTATGTAAATAAATATTTTTCCAGCTCTTTGACTCGGAATTGGGTGAAATTTCGACTTGATAACTAAATTATAAGAAATTTGACGATTCCAGAATGGGCGTTTGATGAGGAGCATGCTGCCTCCCTGCTGCTGAAGCCCCTGGAGCTGTTCATCTGTGGAGAGGAGCCCCGCGAGGCGCTGGAGAGGCTGGCCCAGCTGGACCGGCCCCCGTCCGTGTGCGGGCGCGTCTTCAAGATGGGCGAACCCGCCTACAGCTGCCGGGAGTGCGGTAAGTCTACTTTATATTATTCGACAACGAGCACTTCCGCAAATATACTCTTGGCCTTCGACTTCTCAAGTACTCTCAAGAGGAAAACAACCTCAAGAAGAGAGAGATGAAGTTCTGGGAAGGAAAAAGGTTTGAACAGTGGGTAGAAATCTGGGGGTCACTGTGTTTAGGAGCGACAGATCTATAAATGAATTCCTTCCACCGCGGTTCAGGGCGATGGATGGAGAGCCTACAGAGTTCAAAGGGTCTCTCTCTTCCAGTCTCTCCCGATCCGGCCTGTCCAGCTGATAGGCGGACGCATCTGCCACCTAGATCTGGACAAACCTCACCCTGTGAACCCCTGCCAAGTCACCAAACATAGCGAACTATTTGGGGTGACCTATGGTAGAGATGTTAAGTTATCAAATGAAAGATTCTGGGTGCGGCGGTACCCGTACCCGCCTCCCAAATTGCAGAAAAAATATATATAGAGACAGTCATGTAGTTTTGTAGTAAAGCTGTTTAAAGTTTCGTTTCTGCATTTTTACTGTTCTTCGGGACTGTCAATATATTTCTGTCTAAAATCCCTGCATTATCTTGCAGAGTCCTGTATAACAACAAGGTTCAAAATCACGTTGATCAAATGTACAAAGAAACACTTTAGTTTAATGTATTGTGTTATTAAATTGTAATATTTTTTTGTTTTCAAGGCATGGACAATACGTGCGTGCTGTGCGTGGACTGCTTCAAGCGGTCCGCCCATCGCAACCACAAGTACAAGATGGGAACGTCCAGCGGGGGCGGCTGCTGCGACTGCGGCGACGTGGAGGCATGGAAGAGTGAGCCTTACTGCGACCTGCACGTGGTGAGCTTATTGTGCACGCGCACCTAATCAAATTGTGATGTTTTGGTAGGTGCTCTGTACACTTACTATTTTCAATTTGCTACAATGTCTACATTGGATAGTGAAGTTTGCAACAATTTCAATAGTGGATAATGGAATTGGCATCTATCATATTGGATAGTGAAGTTTATTTTTTTTTTATTTTATTTTAGTTTATTTAGGAAACAAACAGTTATACATATTTTATAAGAAAGTAACATATTACATGATTACATTAACCAGCGAAGTTTCCGCTACAATTTATAATATATAAACATGGATTAAAACATTAAAGAAAACATAAAGTGGTAGAAAAAAAAGAAAAATATATATATATACAACAGAAATGAAAGAAAAAAAAAACACACACAAATTAAAGCATATGGGATATATAAATCATCCAAATATTATTATTATAATAAAAAGAAGGAAAACCAACATAATGAGAATGAAAAAAATAACATGCAGCAGGGGTGGAGAGTTCGTAATTAACAATTTGTTTTAATTTTTTCTATTATGGATTTAATAAATTGGCCTGAGGACAAATGGAAAATATCAGCGTCGTAAAAGATATCATTGTATTTTGTGCACGTCCTTCGGAGAAACGAATGTTGTGTGTAATTTGTTTTTGAGTGTGGGATGTGGAATAGTTGGTTTGACCTTGTGTTTCTTATTGGACAGTGGAAATTAATGTGTTCTAGAAGATAGTTGTTGTCAACAACGTTGTTAATGATTTTGAATAAAAATTTTTGGTCGGATATATTTCTTCTATCTTCTAAAGTTGATAAATTATGGAATGTTAATGAGTCTTTTAGGTTTTCTGAAGTTCGAAAGGATTTAAAGTCTAGGTGTTTCAATATCTTTTTTTGAATTCTTTCTAACCTTTCAATATTTACTTTGTATTGGGGATTCCATATGACTGATCCGAATTCTAATATTGAGCGAACAAAAGAGACGTACAGTATTTTGATTACGTGTGGAGACCTAAATGGTTTGGTCACTCTTATGATGAATCCTAGAAGTTTGTACGCCCTGTCACAGATGGAATTTATATGTGTTCGGAAAGACATTCCGGAGTCCATTATTATTCCTAAGTCCCTCACTTCACAACATCTTTTTATCTCTACGTCATTGATTTTGTACGGGAATATTAGGGGGTTTATGCTTTTGGTGAATGATATTGTGTTACATTTTTCCAGATTAAGGAACAGTTGGTTGTTAGCACAATATATTCCAAGCCTATTGATATCATCTTGCAATTCTAGGCTGTCATTAATATTAGTGATTTTTTTGTAAATCTTAGTGTCATCAGCAAAAATTTGGAATTTGGAATTTTTAAAGCATTTACCTATATCATTGATATATAAAATAAACAAGAGAGGTCCGAGATGTGATCCTTGCGGGATTCCTGAAGGTATACTGTAAAAACGCGAGGAGAAACGAAGTTTGCAACATTGTCAATATTGTAAACTGAAGTTTGCAAAAATCTCAATATTGGATATTGAAGTTTGCAACAATGACTACAATAGAGAACTCCAGTCCAAATTTTTTTTATTTTTTTTTATTAATAAAGACCTTCAAACTTAAATAACTGCATTTTTATTTTTATAGTTAGTTTTAATAGTTAAAATAATTGTCAAAGTTTTAATTTTTAAAGACTCCCAGAAACGCACCGTATCTATGGTGGTCTTCACCCACCAATAGTTTTTTTACTTTTTAAGTTGTCATTTTGAATCAGTGATGTTATGTCGAGGAAAATTTCCCTAGATCTAGGGGAGAAAAATATTTTTTAGGGATAAGGGAAATCAGGACAAAATCTAGGGAAATTTCGAACTCTAGCAAATTTTTTATTACATATGACAATATTACTGGTATTATTTATATATATAAATATATATTTTTTGGAATTCCCATGAATCTTAATTATTGTTGTACTTACCATGCAATGTTATTTTTAACACTGACAACTCAAAATGATATTATATGTATCTAAAAATTTAAATGGGACCTCTGAAAAAAAAAAAAAATATGTTTTAAGTTCTATTTTTTCGGTGATTGCGGTTGATTTTTATTTTGCAAAGTGTTTTTTTTTTATTTGGAATTCAGTTTCTTATTCAGTGGTGAGTGTATTCGTACCTTTAAATTATTACTTCACGTAGCAAAAAGTGTTTTATTTGGAAAAGCACAGTATTATAAGTATATTTACCAAGTTCCGATATCTTTCCAATTAATTAATCATATTAATTAACATATAACAGGATTAGTGTTACACAATCAGGTGGCTACTTAGGTAATTGCGTAAATTTGAAATTCTAGGGAAATTTCTCGAAATCTAGGGAAATAATTTTTTTGGGCAGAGCATCCCTGATTTTGAATTTAAGAAAATGGCGGAATAAAATGAATATAGGATGTCTCAATGACTTTTGTGTGAGAGATTGAGGCGATTTTTATTTAAGATTAACTGCTTTTAATATAGAAAAACATCGGTAAAATGTCCACATTTCACCGCTACTGTTATTGTATTTTAACAAAGTGCAATATAAAAATAATAAATCATCTTTTTCATTGCAAATAAAAGTGGCATCGTTCTTCAATTTTGTGTTCAGGCGTGATTTTGTAAATTGTTTTATGTATAACACATACAGAAACACTGGTACTTATAATACACTGATCATGACGATTGTGTAGTAACTTGTATAAAAAGCCCTATACTAAAAACAATTTGAAAATACAATGTCAAATATGACACGACTTTAACCTCAAATAGGCAAAATTTATTGCAGATTGACCGCAAATATAGCCCTTTTCGTAAATTGTCGAGGGCCTAAATTATGTTTCAATAAACACAATAACTATTATTTATCTAAATCTCTATAAACAGTATGAAAATAAACCAAAAACACGAAATGTTGAATTGCATACATGTCAATTTTCAAATGTCAATACAACGTTCAACACGGACGCTATTACCAGGTGACAGGTTAACAGTGACGTCATCGTTAACCATTTCAGTAATGCCAACTTGACGCTGTATTTTGAGGAGAGGTTTAAAAATGCACTTTTTAATAATTTTTTAAAAACTCTGCGTTTAATATTATGAAATAAAACTTATATATTCAGAATCAGCGTTTCTTGGTCTATATGAACATATTTTTTTAAAGCCATAATATTTTTCACTGGAGTTCCTTATTGAACAGTGAAGTTTGCAAAAATGTCAATATTGGATATTGAAATTTCAACAATGACTACAATTGGACAGTGAAGTTTGCAACAATGTCAGTATTGGATACTGGAATTGGCAACAATGTCAATATTGGATACTGTAGTTTGCAACAATAGCTATAAGGGATAGGGTACTTTGCAAAAATTTCAGTATTGGATACCATTGAATTTTGCAACAATTTCAATATTTGATATTACTGAATTTTGTAACAATTTCGATGGATACTAAATTTGCCACCATGCCAAAATTTTCAAGAATATCACCATTGGACCCTGATATTTGCAACGATGTCAATATTGAATGCTTTCGAAATGTTGATCTGTAGGTGAATTGTTATAAGAATCCTAGAGAGAACACAAAATTAAAATAAATCAATTAATAATGATGTTTAAGTGATCTATTGTATTTTCGAAGGTTGGAACACTTCCCCAAGAAGCCCCGGCTGGACTCCCCGACGACATGAGCTCCAGAACAAGGGAGACCTTTTCCGCAGTTCTGGGCTACTGCTACCAACTTCTGACCCTGGACCACTCTCCCGGACTGCCCAATGATCTCAGGTTGGTAGACCCACCTTTTTTCTTATCTTCTTCCCCTTGTCGTATTCGGTTGGGGACCACCTCAACCCAGCACCTCCAGGCGTTTCTGCCCTTCTCTATGTTGGCGGCCTCCGTCCATAGCAGGCCCAACCTTTATTTTTTTTTAATAATAGACTTTGACCCAACTGTAGAGAGCACTAATTTATTCTTTTGTTGAAAAATAATACCAAATAAAAAATATATATATATGCCATTATTTGTCAGATTTAGGCACAGTGATGATTTCTGTTTTTTTTTTTTAGATTAAAGGATCATGAACAAGACAATCTACAAATATTGGAACAGCCCGATAGCTATTGCACAGTTCTGTACAACGATGAGACACACACATTTGAACAGGTAAATTGTTACTATTTTTTTTTCACAGTGAAAAAGTTGACTTTTTTTATATTTCATATGTATGACTTAAAAAATTGATTCACCATCACATCTTGATCCCTGATTCTAGCTTTAAAATGTCTAGTGGTCATTCCTGCATACTGTGCGTCACAATCATTACATTCCGAAGTGTATTCCCTGTTTTTTATATCCCATAATTATTGTGTGTTGTTTTATTTTTCAGGTCATCACAACATTGACGCGCGTCATAAAATGCTCCCAACGAGATGCGATAGAGTACGTTACCAACATAGATCGCGAGGGAAGGGCCGTCGTCAAGTGTTCGGCATTCCAGATATGCAATGAGCTCAAGACGGAGATTGAAAAGTAAGTAAATATTATTTATTTTACACTACATCCTCTTTAGTAAAACATAGATTCATAACTGCATGTTAATGCAAAAACCCATCACACGAACCAACCTCTGTGTCCTCGGACGGGTAGTCAGAGAGGTAGGTCCACCACACAATTCACGTTCAGTCTTTACATACTCTTCTGTTACTACTCCCAACTCAAGTATTAAATTATGTCTTCCCGACTTCTTCTACCATTCACTTTCTTGTCCTATTTTTTCCTTTCACTTAGTTCATCCTTTCTAAACCAGGCATGCCCAACCTATGGCCCATGGCCTCATATTTTCCAATTGTTTCATCTTTCTACCTGTTGGATTTTGGTATCCATACAAAAAAGAAAAATTCATTCTCTTAAATTTATAATATACTAGCTGTTACCCGACATGCGTTGCTATTTATGCCATTTAAGAAATTGTTTCTCTCTGCGTGTCCTTTCCCGTTCTTTCCGTTCCCCTTCCGCCTACCCTTACTATCCCGCATCCCCTTCCCCTCTCGCATTCCCACTCTGCCTCCTCCACCTTCCCTCTCCCCACTCCACTCCCCCTCTTCCCCTGTCCCGTGAACTCCCCTCCCCACCCAGGTTCCCCTCTGCCCCCCCTCCCGCGAACTCCCCTCCCGAGTTCCCCTCCTAGGTTCCCCTCCCCCCTCCCTGGTTCCCCTCCGCCGCCCTCCCGTGTACCCCCTACCCGAGTTCCCCTCTCCCTTCCCCCCTCAAGCATTCCATACATTCATTCCTTTACATTCTGTTTTCAAACAGCTCACGTGCCACCTATTGCAAATTTCATAATACCAGAGCTCATCAGTAGTTTTATACAAACCTTTTCCTGACAATAGCGAACACAAAAAAAAAAGGATTATCCAATTTGGTGCAGTCGTTCTAAAGTTTTGCGTGTAAATAAATTTCGGCGATTCATTTTTATTTATTTATATATTTTGTGAAATTAGACCTCACACTCTCGATGGGGTTTTGATTTATTGCTTGAAAAATGCAAGGCACACATATTATTTTCACAGTCAATTCCAACCAGTAAATTTTTCGCGCACCTTTCTCGGAAGATTGAATGCAACTGAACTGATTTTAATAAGTGGAGGGTGAGTGCAAAGGACACACATAGAACCGTGTATTATGTGTAGTTTATGCATTTAGCATTGAAGGTCGCGGTTTCACAATAATACCATTTTTGAACATCGAATTACTGATTAAAATTACAAGTGTGGACGTATACAGAGAATGGTCAGCATTTCAGATGACAAAAATAAATTAATACCATTCTGCTCCAATCTTCTTCCATGTGGGTCAGTCTACCTCCATTGTTTCCGCTAGGGCATCCACACAGTCAAGATATTTAGTGTCCCGTCATCGTCTGAAAACCTTTCTACATGACCAACCCAACGCTGTCTCTGGGACGGACCATGTTGACGCAACTGTATACTCTCCCTCTAACTTTTTACCCAAAACCTCTCCCTAGTGTGTGGCCAATACCTGCATGTGTGAAAGTCTACGAATTGAATATTGCGACTATAGACCCACATAATCTTACAATGATTTCATGCTCAATTAGAATATATAATTCTTCTTCTTCGTGTGCCCTATCAGGTCCCCACGACGTTGGCGATCACTATGGTAAAACTATCTCTATCTTCCGCTGCCTGGAATAGCTCCTCCACGCTTCTAATACTGGTCCAATCTTATACGTTTCGCAGCCAAGACATTTGTCTCCTATGGCGACCCTCTATCTTGCCTTTTAATATTAATTGGAGCAAGTGATATTCTCCCTCTGTGACCCAGATTTTAAATTTTCCTGACTTTTACTAATGTGAGCAGTTCTCTATCTGCTCTAGCCCGCCTGAAAATTTCTGTATTGATAACTTGTTATGCATTCTCCGGTGAAGCCATATTTCAAAAGTCTCTAACCTGTTCATAGTGTTTACAACAAGACCGACCGCACATAACATTTTAACCCCTCCGAATTTTCGAGAATATTAGCTTTTGGTGTCTTAAACGAAATGACATTTTATGAAAACTTTGTATTATTACCGCTTTACAATTAAAGCTCTATAAATGAAACATTTCTGAACGTAGCCGAATAGTAAAAACTGTTTTAGAAAGGTTACAAAATAAGCTTTCGAATTATTATATTACAAATAAATATTAACATTTGTAAATATTAAAATTTAGAATGCAAACATTAAAAAAATGTGAAAATGACTCACGTGATGTTTTTATGTGAAAACGGTACTAAAATCACAGATTATGTAAACAACAATACTTATTCTATTGTATAAATGTGTAATAAACACTTTTGTCACCTCACTTTTTTATCATTTCATATAAAAATATTTAATAGAAATTAACAATGTCGGGCGCCCTTAGGAAATTTGGCGGGATAAATTATGTGTCAGACTGCGCGTCTGACAGAATGTTCTTTTTATGTATTTCTATGGACAACTTGAATAGAGATGTGCAGCATGATTCACTATCAAGCTTTCACTTTTTATTTTACGGATGTAACTAAAACAATAACGGAATTATAACGGTTTCTATGGAGACACACGCGCTGACGTGTAAACACGCTTATTGTACTTGACTGCTGTCGTATTTTTAACGCATATATCTGCTTACGTTGCGGAGGGGTTAACATTCTCTGCCTTAGTTTTAAATTGATATTTAGACAGAAGAGGGATTTCTGTAATAATAATAATCGCATATTAATATTGAATTATTTTTCTTTATTTCAGGTTCACTTCCCGACAAAACAACCGCAGTTTGAAGGTTCTGGTGGTCCACACGCACGTTGTGGCGCATCAAATATTTGCCATGAAGTTGCTGCAATGGTACGTGTTTATCCAACTCTTTCTTTCTTGAATTTTATATACATGTAATAATAGTCTACAATGGAGTGCTGATACCGACCCGTTGATGTACGGCAGAGGATGGATGAAATTAAACTGAATGCTGTGGAGATGAGATCTATGAGGCATATGTATGATAAAATCTTGTTAGGAAAAGAATAAGATGAAATTCATGGAAGGAAATGTATGAGGGGTGGGTAGGAATCTGGGGGGGTCACTGTATTCAGGAGTGACGGACATCTGAATCTATCACTCCCACTACGGTGCAAGGCTCTGTTCCAAGAGAGTCCTCCTGGAGAGGTCAAAAGGTCTCCCTCAGCCAGTCAAGATTCAGACGAACTTCACCCAATGAACCCGGGCACCCCTGCTAAGTCACCAAACATAGCGAACCACTTTTGGTGACCTAAGGCAGAGGTGTTGGTTATCCAAAAAATGGTTTCCGGGGCGGCGTGAATTTTAAAAGTGTAAGATGAGAATGAAGTGTTAGGAGAATGCGAAGATAAAGGAAAGTTCAGGACACCTTAGATCATCAAAAAGGCTCTACGTCCCAGGGTAGGATTTGACCTTTTTCACAAATGCTCTCCACTGGCTGCGGTTTCTCGCCATTTACCCCCAAACCTCAATACTTCCCCTTCTGCTCCAATCCTCTTCCATGCAGTCTATACATGTCTTTCTCGGTCTGCTTCTGGGTCATTTCACCATGATATCCTGCTGTATGGAGTTAACATTAAAAATGTAATAAAATCATTAAATTATTTGTTTAAAAATGTTATGATTTTCGATTTCCAGGATGCAGTCGTTTGTCTCCCACGCTGAGGGTTTCCGCCGCGTGCTGAGCTCTGCCGCGCTAGCCCCTCGCCCTCCCGAGGCGCCGGTAGCCGAGGGAGTGCTGTTGCGCGATTGCCAGCTGTGGAAGGCGGCGCGCACGGCTTGGCACCGCCTACTCATTCGCGGCATGCTCATGGACTATGACACCAAGAAGGCGCTGGCCACCGTGTTCACCAAGAACTACGGTGTGACTTCCATCATTGATAAAACTCATACCCATTTGCTATCCTTATTCCCTCCCAGCTCACCTCACCAACTTTAAATGACTTATACCACCCAACAAAAGGGAATCTGCCCACAAAATCCAGAATCCATGCAAGCCCTGGTCTTCGATGTTTGAGATTCTTGCCGGAAATTAAAAATGTTTCAAAAGTGGCTCACCTTACGATTTTTCTAAGTAAAATTACTGATAATGAAAAAAATTAAAACACATACATAAATTATTAGTACATATTATAAACGTTATCGCCAACTCACTTTTTTGTCATTTTATGTAAAAATATAATTAATTAAAATTTCTCAAAATTTCATTTTTTTTTTTTAAATTCGGTAACTTTGTATTAATTAAGGGAGAAACAAACTGAGCCCACGCGATGCGACGCAACGTTCCTGTCCATGTTTACACGGGCCGACTAGGTACGCGTCGCAGTGACCACTTGACAAGGGGTCTCTGGTTGTGCGCAGGCGCGTTTGATTCGACACATTTGACATTTATTTTTTAGGTTATGTTTATGTGATTCTCTTCCCAGCAGACGATAGCTTTGCCATGTCTTCTGAAAGCGAATTTGAAGATGATTTGTTACGATCAATATTCTCGTAAAAAGAAAGATAAAAAAGTGAGAAGTATTTGGGTCCACAACATTAACAAACAAAGACAAATGTTTGGAGAGTTTCATACTTTAGTAAAGGAACTGGAATCTGATGACGGACGATTCTTCATGTACTTCCATATGAGAAAAGTGGTATATGAAGAGCTTCACAGCATAATAATAATATTTGGATGATTTATATAGCGCCGTTTTTGTGAAAAATCACCTCAATATGACATAAAAAAAAGAAAACACACGTCTTTGAAAGTCAATTGGGACCAGAGAAAGACTGGCAGTGGGTCTAAGGTTTGATTGTCATTCATTATAGGGGTATAATATTGAAAGTCATGTCATGAATGGCTGAAATTTCCTCCCACCCTACACTGCTTTTGCAGAATCTCTATAATCCTGTGATTTGATTTTATAAATAACTTCGTGCCGTCTAACAGTTTCAATGAACTGTTCGTCATCCATTTTTTAATAATATCTGTCAAAAAAACAACCACAGATATTGCGAAACATAACGTTAGATGCTTAGATAACACCACAAAAGATGTAAAATCATCTCGTAATAGGCGTGACTATACCCCTCCACCTTCCACATGGCCCACGCCGATCTGGCTGCCGCAGATCCACGTCGCGTAGGGGTGTCGGTTTGCGTTGTGTGGGGCTAGTGTGATTCTAAAGCACCTGTTTCCATAGAAAATGTATGGATTGTAAGTAGTCTAGATATGGAAATGGTGACGTCTACCTACGTCACGTAGCGTAGCGTGGGCTCAGTGTGTTTCTCCCTTAAAAGTGTGCGTTTTTCATATTTGCAGTTAACTTTTAGATTTGATTATAAAGTGTGGCGTTTTCTCTTTGTAACACCGTTTAAATCATACTTCTAATCTTGATAGTAAGGGAGACACAACGATTTTTATGACACCTGTATGAGTTGTTCCGAAAACCGAACAAATAGACCTGACGGGTTAATTCGTTTGAGGTCTCGACCCACTTTGGGTGTGTGTACTGTTCACTGCAATATACGACTGAAGTCAATGTGCATGATTTCATTATTCCAGGATCCGTGATGAAGGATTTCATCGGCGATGACCACGACCACGCAATCTCCGTTTCATCGCTGTCGGTGCAGATCTACACGGCACCCACTTTGGCACATCACCTCATCGCCAACGAGGATGCTCTCTTTATCCTTCTGAACACCTTCCTCTCGGAATGTACGAGGAAATGCAATAGCCAAGGTAATTAATTATACATATTACATTTTCACATTACTGTTGTTCTACTCGTGTTTGCAAGACATTCGGTAGAGTTAACCCTGCACATATCATATTGTACCCTCTTTGACTTTCAACTCATTTGATTGATTGATTCTCAACTCAAACTAAAAAATGTGACTAAAAAATTAAAAATAAAGAAAATTCAAGATACGAAAGATAATGAAACTCGTTTATAAAATTTTCCGAAGACAGTGAAAAAAACTTATGTAGAGTAAACTTAACTTATACTTCACTGCGTGATGGTAGAAGTAAAAAAGTTAAATAACTTTTTTCGAAATTTATTTTTACCATACAAACAATTTCAACTATATTACCTTAACCCCTCCGCAACGTAAGCAGATATATGCGTTAAAAATACGACAGCAGTCAAGTACAATAAGCGTATTTACACGTCAGCGCGTGTGTCTCCATAGAAACCGTTATAATTCCGTTATTGTTTTAGTTACATCCATAAAATAAAAAGTGAAATGTCGATAGTGAATCATGCTGCACATCTCTATTCAAGTTGTCCATAGAAATACATAAAAAGAACATTCTGTCAGATGCGCAGTCTGACACATAATTTATCCCGCCAAATTTCCTACGGGCGGCCGACATTGTTAATTTCTATTAAATATTTTTATATGAAATGATAAAAAAGTGAGGTGACAAATGTGTTTATTACACATTTATACAATAGAATAAGTATTGTTGTTTACATAATCTGTGATTTTAGTACCGTTTTCACATAAAAACATCACGTGAGTCATTTCCACATTTTTTTAACGTTTGCATTCTAAATTTTAATATTTACAAATATTAATATTTATTTGTAATATAATAATTCGAATGCTTAATTTGTAACCTATCTAAAACAGTTTTTACTATTCGGCTACGTTCAGAAATGTTTCATTTGTAGAGCTTTAATTGTGAAGCGGTAATAATACAAAGTTTTCGTAAAATGTCATTTCGTTTAAGACACCAAAAGCTAATATTCTCGAAAATTCGGAGGGGTTAACACACTTTACTTCTGGACAACTTGTATATGTCGGCGACAAATTAGTTTGTGTATCTGTATGCTGAAGAATTTTCTTTTTGATGGAAAAATAATTATTTTCTTTGAATGTAAAATTATTTTACTCAATCTTTGCAGGAAAGCTGGAATTTGAGCGCAGCACGTCCAACACGACCTTCAAACGCGCCCAGTTCATCCTCTACGACCTCAAGTACCTGCTGAGCGTCAAGCCGGAGGTGTGGACGGATGCCCTGAGGAAGGGTTTCCTGCAGGGCCTGTCCCTCATCCTGAATCTCCTCACCATGATGCAGGGCATGGACACGGTGGTCCGACAGGTAGAGATTATGGTATAACCCCTAAGACGTTAATACGAGAATGCCGCCATCCGTAGATAGATGATTGATAGACTCATCGCATTGTCAGGTATAGTTTTTTATATCTCATTAAGTACCAAATTAAGACCGGTACCACCTGTAAATGAGATAGAGAATTACTTTTCATTTTTAGTTTTTTTTTTATGTGTGAAGTATTTAGCTTTTCACGCCCGTTGATAAAGAAATTGTGTTTCAAATTAATAAAATACTTAGTTTTTACCACTTTTATTGTTTACAAAACCAACATGTTTCATGAGCAACGCTCACCAAATGGTTGGCGGCAAAAATTGTTCTTAACCAAAAATTGTTCTTAACCGGTGACAGGCCGGAGATGCGCCGGCGCGCGCGTCGTATGCGCATGCGCGAGAAAATAATTCAAATATTTGAATAATATTTTCGACAAAAAACTTTTGGTCTGAGATTTTGGCCCTTCTATGTACAGAATTTGTATGAAGAACAGTGTCAGAATCGCTTGCGCCAACATTACTCTATGAGACGCCTAAAAGTTTCGTTCACCTTGCAACCCCAGAATATTTTTAAAACGATTTCGTCTATGACATTGACCTGTCAGAATTTGCGGCGAATTTAACCGTCGCAACTAATGCGTGTTCCGCGACTAAAACATCGTAAAACCTATTAATTTACGTAATAAATGCAAGTAATGTTGTTTTGGTAGATAGTTTATTGTGTTGTGAACGTGTTTCAGTCAATAAAATATACAATAGCTCAAAATTAATCAACAAAACATTCAATTCAAAATGGTGCTTTTTAAGTCTTTTTTCGTGAATTTGTCTATTATTTATATTAGTATCAATAAAAAAACCCTGAAGAAGTGAGCGTTGCTCACGAAACATGTTGGTTTTGTAAACAATAAAAGTGGTAAAAACTAAGTATTTTATTAATTTGAATCAAAATGGTGCCACAAAATAAGTTTGCTGTGTTAGAAGAAGAAATTGTGTATCTCTCTCTCTTGTTAAATCACGGTCATTGTGTTTGCTTGATAACAAATAGATTTTTTGAGATAAATCTAAAATGTCCATCGCGATTTATCTTTTGCGCTGTTCTCATTTAAAAATCTAACATTGTCATTATGTAATATGCATATATAATAAATATTTTATCATCTTACCACAAACCAGGGGTTATCAACATGGTGCTTGCACCTTGTCCTTCATACAAATTCTGTACCTACACAGAAGGGTCAAAATCGCATACAATTTTTTTTTTTTTTTTTTTTCCAGCGCGCATGTGCACAACTCTAGCGTGGATTCGCGCCTCCGGCCAGTGACCGGTTAAGAGGGTTATACTGTATATTTTTTGGCAATTGTATCCAAAATGGGAGATTTTTTAATCTTTTGTTTTAGTTAGTTAGCTATTCTGGAAAAAGTTCTTATGATATTATCATGTATACATGATTAATAAGATATATTATCTGGTAAACAGAAAACAATTGCTTTGTTTTTATATCGAAATCTGACCAGGACTTGTCAAAGGAAATTTTAGCACGCTTGTTCAAAATACCATCCACAGTTCAATTATATTTTGATCTATCCGGTACATCACTACACGAGCAAGAGTCTTATTTAAAATTTCCTAGTTCCGATTGACTTTGAATTTAAATTGGTTATTAAGTAAGGTAATGTGTTTTGTCTGGGCTAGGTGGGGCAGCACATGGAGTACGAGCCGGAATGGGAGACGGCCTTCAACCTGCACATCAAGCTGGCCACCGTGGTGTCTCTGGCTCTGGAGTGGTGCGGAGCCGACAAGGTGGTGCTGGTGAAGGCATACCGGGCTACTCTCAAGAAGCTGCAGGACAACCCTCCGCTGGCCAACCCCTCCGTGCCGCACAAGCCTACAGTGGTGCACGGTAAGTTCTGGTGAACATTAATTAATAAGTATGGGTACCGCTGTCCCGGGAACCATTTATTGGATAACCAACACCTCTGCCATAGTGGTTCGCTACCTTTGGTGACTTAGCAGGGGTGCCCGGGTTCATAAGGCGAGGTTTGACCGATCGCCGGATTCCTACCCACCCCTCATACCCTTTTCCTTCCCAGAACTTTCTCTCCTTTCTTTCCTAAAAAGACCCTCCACCCAGCATTCTCAAAGATGGCATAGGCCCTGAGGGGAATTATTTTCCTCAGGGCCTCTTGTCTGGAGCTAATGTAAAAAAAAAAATTCTGTCCCAAAGTGGAATGGGAAGGTTTTTTTTTCTTTATTTTAAATAACATGCATTGTACGTAACGAGACGTGTCTGCAGGAATCAACCTGTAAGGCCTGTGTCATATTTGGGGATGGTGTGTGGAGTGTCTTTTTAAGGAAAGGAAGGAGAGGAAGTTCTGGGAAGGAAAAAAGTATGAGGGGTGGATAGGAATGCAGGTGTCAGTGTGTCCATGAGTGACAAACATATGAATTCATCTCTCCCATTGCGTTGCAAGATAATGGGTCGAGAGTGACAAGCTGGAAAGGTCAATTGGTCTCCCTAAGCCAGCCTCTCCCGATATGGCCTGTCAGGCAGCAGGTGGGCAGGCGCATCTGCCCCAATGACCTGAACATACCTGACCCAATGAACCTAAGTCTCCAAATGTAGCAAAATACCGGGTGAAAAACTTAGAGCTGTTTGTTTTACGGCATATAATTTTTATTTCTCTTTCAGAACTGGCCGATCACAGTGCCACGTGTATCCTGTACGACGTGTCAAGTCTGCACGTGTCAATCCACCTGCCTCTGAGCAGGTTCTTGGCTGGTCTTCACCTGTATCTTCACAAGTTTAATCTGTCGTTTGATAGCCCCGAATTCCAGATGCCAAGGCCTATTCCTGAACAGATTATCGGTAAGGAATTACACATTGTCAAGTTATCTAAAAAAAAATTGATGTAATTATAGTTTTAAAAATGGCTCACTTGACGTTTTTCAAAAAAAAAAACATACATATTTTATTAGACAAATGAATTATAAACTTTATTGTCACCTTACTTTTTTGTCGTATGCAGAAATCTATTTATACGTATGAGATGCCTATGCGTTTTTGGGGATTTGATGTGCGCATGCCCACGATGGTTTCTATGTATAAAATAGTGAGTTCTGGCTTCATGAAATTATGCATTGCTAACCGTTAATCCGATTGCGATGAAACTTTTTGGATTTGATGTGTGCATGTCCCTGATGGTTTCTATATATAATGGTGAGTTCTGGCATCATGAAATTAAGCATTGCTAACCGTTCATCTTCGAATGAATGAAGGAATGAATCAGTGAATGCATGAATGAATGAATCAGTGATATTTCCACCTAATACCATGCGAGCGAAGCCGCAGGTAAAAGCTAGTAATTAATAAAAACTTCCCAAAGTTTCATAAATTTATTTTATATGCAATTCAAAACTTTGGTTTTAAAAAAGATGTTCATTTTATTTTTTTGCATTTCGTTTTTTATTTGAATATAAAGAGTGGTCTTTTCTCTTTCTAACACCGTTTATATCATTTTTCTCACTATGTCAATAAGGGAGATACAACGATTTCTATGATACCTATACGAGTTGTTCCGAAAACTGAACAAATAGACTTTAACCTGTTATTTGCCGGAGACGCGCGGATGCGTGCGGTGCATGCGTATGCGCGTGGAAAAAATTTCGAAAAATATATTTTTGAATGCGATTTTGACCCTTCTGTGTACAGAATTAAAGGCCAGAATCGCTTGCGCCATCATCATTGATGATAGAGCACAAGTTTCATTCACCTGGCGACACCAGAATATTTTTAAATGATTTATCTGTGGAATCGAAATGTCAAATTTGCTGCTATTCAAACTGTCAATGTCCGATGCGTGATACTTGGACAAAAACATCGTAAAACCAATCAATTTAGCAAATTAACACAAGTAATGTTGTTTTGATACACAGTTTATTGTTCTAGGAATGTGTTTCGGTAAATAAAATAAAAATTAATCCACAAAACATTCAATTCAAAGTGATGCTACGCATAATTTCCTTGCTTCAGGGCAAGGCCCGTCATAGGTTAAGGGTTAAAATGAATACAAGTGTGAATACTGAACATAATTCTTTTTAAAAATGAAATAATTAAAAACACTTTGTTTTTACCACAGTAAACTTTATTTAAAAGTCAACATGTTTCAAGAACGATGTTCTCTTCATCAGGACATAAAATGTACTAAATACTAAATGATCAAACATAGAACGGCGTGGGTAGAAATGGAAGTAGTGGGGGAGGAGAAAGGTGGAAAGGGGAGGTGCTTAGAAGATCAACAAGGGGGAGGGGGGGGGGGGTGGAAAGGGGGTGCTTAGAAGAACAAACACAAAAAATTACAATGGAAATATGTTTAAGATAGGGTTACTCACAAAATTAATTTGATTGTTAATAATATTTAAATTTCCATTGACATTTTTCCTAATTTCTAATATTTCTAAAAGATCTAAGTGAAAACCACTAACGTTAGTATGTAAAATTTTAAAACCAGTATTTATATCAAATGAATGGTTAAATTCAATTAAATGGTTAGCAAATTCCGAATAATTATTGCTATTTAGACATCTCAAATGTTCCCCCTCCTTGTTGATCTTCTAAGCACCTCCCCTTTCCACCTTTCTCCTCCCCCACTACTTCCATTTCTACCCACGCCGTTCTATGTTTGATCATTTAGTATTTAGTACATTTTATGTCCTGATGAAGAGAACATCGTTCTTGAAACATGTTGACTTTTAAATAAAGTTTACTGTGGTAAAAACAAAGTGTTTTTAATTATTTCATTAATAAAATGGTGCCACAAAGTGAATTTGCTAAATTTGAAGAAATAATTCTTTTTTGCAATTTCAGAGCCAGTTCTACGCACCCAAGCGATGATAGCCCAGGTACACGCCGGTCTCTGGCGCCGCAACGGCTACGCCCTCCTCAACCAGCTCTACTTCTACCACAACGTCAAGTGCCGCTCGGAGATGCTGGACAGAGACATTGTCCTGCTGCAGGTGGGGGCCTCCCTGATTGAGAGCAACGAGTTCCTCATCCACCTGCTCAACAAGTTCAACCTGATCAACTGGTCCAACCCGGACTTTGAGATCAACAGTCTCAAGGCGCCGGAGGAAGACTCGATGAGGCAGACTATCAGTCTTGTCGAAGAGTTTCTGGGACTGTGCATCACAGGTTAGTTTGCTTTCGTTTGTTTGATTGGTATGACGACACATTAATTAAATTTGTAGCGCCCACTTACGCTGAATTCATTGAGCCGCCACTCGCTTTCCAAGAACACGCGACAAATACATACGGCACACACCGCGTAAGGTACTGCCGGTACATATCTACCTACAGCGGTTAATTATTCCGCCACTTACGCGAAAGGCCTCGAACTAACGGCCGCTCATTACAACGGCCGCAGAACGTTCGAGCACATTCTTCGCTTTGCGTGAATTCGCAACATTACCTGGCGCTCTCGCAAGCTACTCTGCCGGTCGCGCATATAAAAGCAAGCAACTAAACACTTCGCTAGTCAGTCTCCATTCATCAGTCGAGTAACACACACCGAGAAGCGATTACAATAGTGCAGTGCCGTAACACTTTACCAGCCCACGTGGGGCTGCCGCTCTTGCAACAAGTGATTTACGCATATCCAGTGTGACTCCAGGAACATGTCCAACACCTTCGAGGTCACCATCTCCAACCACCATCTTGCTGTCCGGCCCATTCGCGCCTCGACATGAGATGTCACCCGACCTATCAACTACCAAGCACGCGCTTGCTGTTCACATAGGTGCAACCCGTTCTCTGGCATTCGAAACCCATCGCGTTCCGCTGCCAGAGGTCATCCTCATCACCTCTCAAGGTTCCTTCCTGCGTCACGTGTGTGATCCGACTCAAAGACACATAGCCGCCATATCCCGTCAACATGACGTCGATCGACCGCCTGGACCAAGGTCACTTCTACACCGCCACGGTGTAGAGCAACACGCCGGCAACCTGAAGACCAGTGATCTTCACCGCCGCAGCTTCCTGACCATCATCACGCAGCAGCGACACTCACTGCACCTGTCACTCCGCTCCGCTTCAACCTTCGCTACGTAGCTCAATAAAGACTGACTCACTACATCGATTGACGCCTTTCATTTCTCTACCCGTCTCTGCCGATCCGCAGTCCGCTCCCTCAAATTTAATAATGTTTTTATCAAGTTGTGCAAGTATTTTAGTTACAGCTGTTTCGGCTTACAAGGCCCTTTTCAAACTGTGGTCAAACCACTTTGAGACGACTTATTTACAGGATTCTAAATGTCAATTTTTTCTTCAGATTCTAAATGACGCGCCGGCGCGTCTCCGGCATGTCACCGGTTAACCTCTAATGGGCACATCTATTAACCTCTAATAATTCGAAAATTTGAATAAAATTTTCTACCAAAACTTTTTGTCTGCGATTTTGACCCTTCTATGTACAGAATTTGTATGAAGAACACGGTCAGAATCGCTTGCGCTAACATCATAGATGATATAGCCACTAGTTTCATTCACCTTGCAACTCCAGAATATTTTTATAACGATTTTGTCTAAGACATTCAAATGTCATTTTTGCCGCGAATTTAACCGTCACAATTTATGCGTGTTCCTCGACTAAAACATCGTAAAACCTATTAATTTACGTAATTAATGCAAGTATTGTTGTTTTGGTACATAGTTTATTGTTCTAGGAATGTGTTTCAGTCAATAAAATATACAATAACTCAAAATTAATCAACAAAAAATTCAATTAAAAATTCAAAGTGGTGCTCTTTTAGTGAATTTTCGTGAAATGGCGTGGCCACCCAGAGGTTAAAAACAATAATTATTTCTTTTTCTTCTTCTGATCCCCTCTCCTATCGGAAGTTGATTATCATCATAGCAATCGTGACCCTGAAGGCTGCATCCTTGCCCACACAAATTAAATGGTTACTACCATTGTTTTTGTTTCTTTTTTCATCAGTGATTGGGGAACGCCACGTTGCCGGAGTAGGAGAGGTGACGGCCGAGGAAAGGACCAAGAAGGAGATCATCCAGCAGCTCTGCGTGAGGCCCCTCAGCCACTCGGAGCTCAACAAGACCCTGCCCGAGGATCAGCTGCACGAGACTGGCATGGAGCATGTCATTGAAGAGGTAAGACTTTATTTTCTGATAACTCCACTGAAAATTCTTCTCGGTATGAACGGAATATCTGAAGAAGCTAGCTATTAATTAATCTGATGTATGCCGCTGTTGCGTACGTGTTTCGAATGTGACAACACGTTGTGACACAGTAAACATGTAAAATTTTTGCTCCACAAAATTAATAGTTAACAAACAACTTCAGAACTCTTTGTAGTGATTTTTATATACATACATAAACAACGTCTAGAGTTTAATTTGGTTCATCATCCCCTTACACATGTGTGACCCATGAAGTGCAAACCACCAAATTGTTCTAGATTATATATATTGTTTCTATTTGACAGGTGGCAGAATTCAAGAAGCCAACGGCCGGTCAGGGTCGAGGAGTCTACACACTCCGACCCCAGTTCTACTCCGAGTACAATGTGTTCTTTTACCACTATACCCGGGAGGATCTGTCCAAGAGTGAGGAGGTACAGAGGAAAAGAAAGAAGCTCGCTGGTAAGTTTAACTAAAACCTTCATTCTTATACTTTCATTTTCAATATTTACTGTGAAAATATTCTAAAATATCTCATTACTCAATTTGCCAGCTGGTAGATAACGTCTCTGATCATTTGGTATAAGCTTTTCGCCACTTATTTCATTCTTACGTTCATCTCTATGAAAAAGTCATCCGCTCATGGGGAAACTGAAAACAGTTATTATTATTTTTGTAATATAAAATTTTTTAATGCAAACCTAAAAAAGGTTTCAAAAATGGCTCACCTTACTCTTTTCTAACAAAAATTACTCATAACGATAAAAAATAAAAGAAAAACACATATTTTATAAAATTAATGTATTATGAACGTTTTTATCGCCTCGATTTTTGTCATTTCATGGAAAAATAATTAATAAAAAATTCAAAATAAAACAATAACTTTGTAAACACCTGTCACGATAATAATTATTAAATTCGAATAATTATTCTCGTGACTGAATTAACTTTCACCTGGCCGCTCACGTTATCTGTTGAATCGCCGTTGGCTTTATTTTTTGCGTGTGGCAATGTTAGTTTCTAGTTTCGGGTACTTTTGGAATATCCGCTGTTACGGGAGCACGACGGATATTTGACTCGTCACATAGGTGTTAGTTTTTGCAAGTTTTTAACATGGGATAATCCCTTATATTTATTAATATTAATACAGTGAAACCCTCTTAACCTCTAAACGGCCGGAAACGCGGACTTGCGCGCAGCTTTTGCGCATGCGCGAAAAAAATATTTCGAAATAAAAAAGTTTGACCGCGATTTTGACCCTTCTATGTACAGAATTTGTATGAAAACAAGGTTAGAATCGCTTGCGCCAACATCATTGATGATATAGCCACTAGTTTCATCCATCTGACAACACCAGATTATTTTTAAATGATTTTTATCTGTGGAATCGAAATGTCATTTTTGGCGCAAATTGAAGCTGTCAGTTTTGACGCGTGTTCCTCGACTAAAACATCATAAAACCTATTAATTTACGTAATTAACGCAAGTAATGTTGTTTTGGTGCATAGTTTATTGTTCTAGGAACGTATTTCAGTCAATGAAATATACGATAGCTCAAAATTAATCAACAAAACATTTAATTCAAAATTCAAAATCGTGTTTTGTTACGAAATTTCCGTATTTTTCCTGGAATTTGCGGGCCTTTGACAGGTTAAGAAGTTTTCCAAGGGACCGGAAAAAACAAACTTCTTAAGCAGGAAAACCTTATATGTGGGAAAAATTGGGCCAATTTTGGGCCGAGGGACTGAAAAAACCAAACTTCTTAAGCCACGAAACTTCTTAAGCGGGAACTTCTTAAGAGGGTTTCACTGTATTACGAACCGCGAGCCGGATCATAAAGTATGATTTTTGATAAACGCGACCCGAAGTAATTAAGCGGGCGTTATCGGCCGTCGGTGTGAGAACTACATATGCTTCGCCATGTTTGCATTGAAAGATATCCACGTAATCCTATGTCTAAAACGCGACGGAACACCTCTATGGCCTTGCCTGGCCTCTACTTCCTGTAGTTGTAGCGAATTCCCAAAATTCCCAGAATTCCTTGGTGCCTTCAGCCGGAATCCTGGTCATCAGGTGGAACCTGCTGCCCGGCTAGCTGAGTCGGTGGAGAATGAGTTGGCGATTTGCGGTTGCATTCCATGGATGCGATCCTCGTATGCATTCCTCGGATGCGGTTCCCTCGGATACTTCCCCACGACTTCGCGGCTGCAGTTCATTAAGGTGTTCTCGAGTGTTAGTAATATTTTAGGAAACAAATAAAAAATTCACCAAGTTCAAAAAAAATCTCAAATTGTGTCTGGAGTCTTTGGTTTCATAAAGGTGCATATTTGTTTGAATATTTCTTTTGTTAACTTTGAATATTTTGTTTTCTCTTTCTAACACTGTTTAGATCATATGACAGTAAGGGAGATACAACGATTTCTATGAGACCTATGTGAGCTGTTCCGAAAAGTGAACAAATTATCTTTAGGGGTCAAGTGGGTTTCACTGCAAATTATAGTAAACCTTGAAATTTATCCCTTTCATTTGTTCTGTTTATCATTCCAGGAGAGTTGGAGTGCTGCCCGCCCCCGGATCTGGCCAAGTTGGCGCCCGGGTTTACCATGCTAGCTGACCTGCTGCAGTGCGACGTGATGCTGCACGTCATGAAGACGGTGCTGACACGGAGTGCAGACTTGCGCGCTCGCTCCTTCAGTGAAATGCAGCTGCACAAGGTGCGTACCCATCATACAATATCAATTCTCTTGACACATTATACAAAAATATTAGTCATTGAAGAAGGTAATTTCAAGAACTCTTTAAAAGCTTGAAATGGACAGAAAATTAAAAGGTTACAGTTGCAACTTGGACTTTTAAGGGCCTTCACTCGTGGAGAAACTGAAATGAAACCAGTTGTCAATGCAATTCGAAAACTTGACAGTTCGTGAGCCGCACCATGGCAACCTGTTAACAATGCAACTGCCACACAACCAGCAGTGCTGGTGCATTGACAACTAGTTTCATTTCATTTTCTCCATCAGCGAAGACCCTTAGTCCATCCGCTCATGGGGCAACTGAAAAAAAACAGTTGCCAACACAATCGCTATCCACAGGAAAGCAAATTGCTAATTTCATTGGCGGTCCGCACACAGGCAACTTGTTAAGGGCAGCGGTAAAGGGTGACGCCGTTGTCAAACGCAACTAGTACTGCTAGCGTTTCAGTTGCCAGGTTGACTGGTTGCCATCGTTACGCCTCCACAACCTATCAAGTTTTTGAGTAATTTGCGATATGTAAGAGCGGGAAAATATTGATTTTGTTCAGGAGGTTGATAAATTATTAATAAATTATATTTTTGTTAAACGAGCTGATATAATTACTGAAATCGTAAAGTTGAGCCGCCCGTGAATTGAGTTGCCAACCAGTTTTCGGTTTCTGCATGAGCCAAGACCCCAAGTGTCTAATCTTACCGAGACTGTTGTCATTTCCATTTGCAATTGAGTTATTACCATCTCATTACATTTGCGACTTATTCCAAAAATTGTTACAGAATTCTCAGTTACAGTCTAATATGAGAGACCGACGTTTAGAATCAAAAGCTTGCTTGAAATGGCTATGGTTATGTTTTGAAAACAAATCTGGACTAGCCAGGTACCTTCCTTTTTCCTGTCTACTTCTCCTCCTCACTTCCATCGAATGGGTGAGATCGCTCTGCTCCTCGTGGTTAGTGAATCAAGCAGTAATGTGATTTTATTTCCATTGCAGGTGCTCCACCTGATGGGCATGGCTCTGAACGAGCAAGCCAGCGGTCGGTACCCGTTCCTGGTGTTCTCGGAGAGGGCGGCCAAGCACGGGCTACCCGCTCTGCTGGAAGAGCTGCATAAGAGCGCCAGAGTGGATGCCCACAAAGATCTACTCACCTGGACCCTCAATAAATATAGGTATTTTCCTTTTTAATGTTATTTATTTTTATTTATCTAAATTTATGGCACAAAGTGCCATTTAAGAAAATGTGTGTTTTTTTAATATTTCTTTAAAATTCGCGTTGGATTTTTTCAATGATATTAATGTGATTATTAAAAACAGATGACCAAATTGTAGAGTTATATTCTAGAATGCTTCTAACGAGAGATGTGAACAGAATTTTTAAAACTTAACATTTTCATAACCCTGTTGGCGATAGAAGTTATATGAGATATAAAGCAGAGTTTTTGGTCAAAAATGATGCCTAGGTCAAGAATTCACCACTCAGAATCGTTAGCGGATATACACAATAATATAAAGATAGCAGTTGTGTTTTCACGTCAATGCGTGTGTTTCCACAGAAATTGTTATAACTCCGTCATTGTTCTAGTGACATCCCTAAAGTAAAAAGTAAAATGTCGATAATAAATCAAGCTGTACATCCCTATTCAAGTTTTCCATAGAAATTCATAAAAAGACCTATTCTGTCAGATTCACGGTAGACACATATTTCACCCAACAAACTGGACATTGTTATTTTTTTATTCAATATTCTTGTATGAAATGATAAAAAAGTGAGATGACTAAATTGTTTATTATACATTTATACGATAGAATAAGTATTGTAATACATAATCCATAATGAATCGCTTGCGCCAACATCATTGGTGATATAGCCACAATTTTCATTTATCTGGCGACACCAGAATATTTTTAAATGATTTATCTGTGGAATCGAAATGTCAAATTTGCCGCGATTCAAACTGTCAGAGTCCGATGCGTGATACTTGACAAAAACATCGTAAAACCTATCAATTTACCAAATTAATGCAAGTAATGTTGTTTTTATACATAGTTTATTGTTCTAGGAATGTGTTTCGGTAAATAAAATATACGATAGCTCAAAATGAATCCACAAAACATTCAATTCAAAGTGATGCTTTGCATAATTTCCTTGTTTCAGGGCGGCCCGTAACAGCTTAAGGGTATATTACCGCAAGCGCAGCATATTTAGGGATTTTTGATGCAGTTTTAAGAACATTTCTATATTGTTTATTAGAAAAAAATATTATGTTTTGAAAAAATAAACTATTCTTCTAAATGGTGCGTTAAAAAAACGTGTTAAAATGTTTAAAAAAATGGCGTGAAAAAATATTTACAAAACCTCTAAAAATAGCTTAAAGTTCGATTATATCTTTTAATTCTAAATACAGGAGAATTATAAAAAATACACATTATCACCACATCAATGTTGTCTAAACGACTGAATAATAAAATTATTTTAAAAAGCATTAAAACAATGCTTAAATAAATAAAAACAGTTTTTCAATATCACGATATTGTTATTTTGTCTCACGCCATTATATAAACCAAGACACGAGTTATTTCCAGTCAGTATGCGAGATGATTTCAGAGTGAAAGCACGTCAAATTTTACAAAAAATAAATACGTAAATGTGTAGGCACATTAGAAAAGGGGTCACACTAAAGTTTAGTCGTTATGTTATTGTGTTTTATTTCAGAACCAAGTTGACTTTTTTACTAGAACTTCCATTTCGCGGCCGCCTGTTTGCAACCAGCGGCATAGAATGGTTTAGAGTGCCCCTTTACCCGTATTTTCGTATTCCTAGTTTTATTTATTTACGTCCTACTGTGCTTTTACATAAATTAGGTAAAGATAAAGATATATATAGTATTGTTCACTTTGCAGACATATTATTAGTATTTTTTAGTGAACAAAAGATAATAATTGAGAATAGTAGGGAAAAAGTTCCATAATAACACGAAACGATCCTCACCATATATATCTCCCAGTACGAATCTAACAAACCTTGTAGCAATAATTAAAACTACCAAATGTGAATAACCAACAAATTGTGCTATTTCATATTGAAAAATGTTAGTTCACATTCCTGCCGCAAGTTTTTAATGAGAACTATGGAATATAATATGAATATTTTTGTAGTTTCGTAGGCTATAATCTCAAGGGCAAATATTGTGATGTAACTCTTATTTAATATATGCATTGGAAATCAGAATTTTCGTGCCACTCCAAAATTTCAGACCCCTTAGTAAAGAAGTTTAACTTCAAAAATACAGATCAACATTTAGAAAAGGAAAAATATATTATTTACTAAGGAGTGATATTCTCTTATTTTTCAATGAGGTGTTTGTGAAGAGTTCGTTTCATTACTAATACGGAATCCCCAAATATATCGACAATTTTATAATCTAGATTATGCCGTAGATTTATAGGTGTGTGAACTTGGTAGTTAGTTTGAATAAAAACACAGGTTATATCTGTTGTATTATTAAAAACACAGGTTATAAACCTTTTAAATTGGACTAACTAGGCATTATCACCATGGAGTAGTTGTTAACACTGTCCAAAAGATCTTATAAGACAAAATATGCTGCTTTATCTGGCGCAGCTGTAATTATTGGATATAGGACACAGAAAGTTTTGTATATGGGTGTCAAGAATAAGTTTTGTATGACTTTCACTCGGGCCTCAAATAAAAGCGTAACCCCACCCAAACATAGTGCTATAAGAATTACGAAGGCTCTTCAAGCGGCATGGAATCTGAAATAATTGTTGTAGGATTTAAAAGCTCAGTAGCTACATATGGATTAATATATTCCAAGTTAATAGCAGATGGCGATTGTAGCACTTACAATAAAATATTAGAAGCTCGACCCTATTCCAATAAAACCGTAGAGAAAATTGAATGTCGGAATCACCTTCTACGTAATTATATAAATAAAATTAATTTACTTTTATTAGATACCCAGTATAGTTTTATCATAATATATTTTATAAAATTCATTTTCTAAAATTAATTTGGTTCATATTCATAATGGTAGTCAATCGTACGGTCAAGTATTACGGCAGTCAATCAAGTTATGTTTAATTACCAAACTATGGTGGATTATTTTTAAAACCTGATTGTGCCTAAATGTATACTCGGACGGCGCTAATATAGAACATCCCGATATAATATGTTCTATAGTTTCCGGAAAAGCCAAACATTTTCTACATAAATCATCAATTTGATTTATATCTTTGATTATATGCTTCCTATAATTTTTGTATTAATGACTCTATCTTGAATGGCAAGCATAAATCCTTCTATTTCTGCACTCAACTCTCCAATACTCAACCATTTGTTTGACGAAAGTTTGTCAACATACGTTTGGTTGAGATAATTGAAGTGTTTTGCATGAATAATTTTATTTGACCAGGAATCTAATAATTCCTGGTTAGTATTTATAAGAATTTTGGCATTCTCGTCATATAAATTTAAAGGTGTAATGTTTATATCTGCCTTGCAAATTATTTTGTGCATTTCTGAGCTATTGGCTTTCCTATGGAAAAAATTTCTAAGCATTTCTACCTGATTGTGTTTCAAAGATGTTATTTTGATTACACCTCTACCTCCTAAATTTCTAGGTAAATTAATTCGTTCTATAGCTGAATTTGGATGATGGCAATTAAAATTTGTTAACGTTGTTCTAATTAATCGTTCTAAACTATCTAAATCTGTATTGGACCATTTAATTATGCTAAATGAGTACGTTAGTAGAGGTATTGCCCAAGTATTTATTGCTTTTACAAAATTTTTAGCAGATAGATTGCATTTAAAAAAATTTCTGATCCTAGTTTGAAATTTAATCCTAATATCATTTTTAATACTAGTGTGATCTAATCAATTCGATTGCGGGTATCCTAAATATTTATAAACCTCACCCCCTTTCATACTTTTAATTTTGAAATTTCTAAATATACCCTCGTCTCCATCTACAATTTTGCCTTTCTCTATATGGATCGTTTTACATTTATCTAAACCAAAAGTCATTTTAATATCATACTAGTAAATCTGTATTCCAAAAGGACATAATATTTTTCAAAAATCTAATTACAATTGGTTTAACTTTATATATTTTGATTAGCCACGAGTGCGGGACACTATCAAAATATAACTTTAACATAAATATATAATTTTTATATATATAACTTTTTGTAAACAATAATAATAAATATTGAAAATGACCGATATTTTATTTATCTTTCCAATATATTCAGATATAATTATGATCACATATTACGAAAATAATGCGAAATTGAATACCGTATTGTTTTGGCATCTGTCAATGAAGAACTAATGCCTACCGTCCAGCAGTGTAGTTGGTTGTATCGAATAATTTATCAAACAAGTTTGATCAAAATCTGATAAAGAGTCATAAAATCATGAGCTCCTCCTGCAATAGGTAATGTTTCTATCTAAATTTACCTAAAACATGCGCATTCAATTTAATAAACATAATTTGAAAGATGCCCAATATTTAACGTTTCATGTTCAAATCTTACTCAAGTGTACCATCTAGTCTAGATTCTTCGCTGCTCTGACTTCGTCGGCAAGCGCGCAGCGGTTCCCCGTTCGAGCATACTTCATACTTCCCCACCCCGAAATATTATTTCGGTTTTGGTAAATTACCCCTTAATTGTGAAGCGGAAATCAGACAAAGTTTTTGAAAAACTGACATTTCATTTAAGACAGTAAAAGTGCATATTCGCGAAGATCGGAGTGGTTAACCCGTCAAAAGCCAGCAAATTCCAGGAAAAGTACGGAAATTTCGTAACAAAACACGATTTTGAATTTTGATTTGAATGTTTTGTTGATTAATTTTGAGCTATTGTATATTTTATTGACTGAAACACGTTCACAACACAATAAACTATCTACCAAAACAACATTACTTGCATTTATTACGTAAATTAATAGGTTTTACGATGTTTTAGTCGCGGAACACGCATTAGTTGCGACAGTTAAATTCGCGGCAAATTCTGACAGGTCAATGTCATAGACGAAATCGTTTTAGGGGTTGCAAGGTGAATGAAACTTTTAGGCGTCTCATGGAGTAATGTTGGCGCAAGCGATTCTGACACTGTTCTTCATACAAATTCTGTACATAGAAAGGCCAAAATCGCAGACCAAAAGTTTTTTGTCGAAAATATTATTCAAATATTTGAATTATTTTCTCGCGCATGCGCTTACGACGCGCCCGTCTCCGGCCTGTCACCGGTTAAGTCAACATTACATAGTGCATAATTTATATATAATTAGATGTTTAATTTTGTGGAACCTCGTAACTTGGCATTTGTTAATATTATCTCTGATGATGGCTGTCTAAACCTCACTGATATAAGAGGATTAGAATACAAGGTCGTGAATTGTAGATCCGGAGGTTGCTGGTTCAAATCCCGGCTTGCGGAATTGGATTTTATTTGATTAAATTTTGATTTCACAATTTAATCATTTAAAATAATATAAGATATATTTGTATGCTGATGACACGGTGCTGATTTCTAACAGTATGGAACATCTACAGTCTCTCTTGTCTAGGATGAACAAAGTATGTATGAAGAATGAGTTAATGCTGAATTTAAACAAGTCTAAAGTCATGGTATTTGAAAGAGAGAGTACAAAAACAATGTGCAACATAGTTGTAAATTATAAATACTTGGAGCAGGTGGATGAGTTTGTGTATTTGGGAAGTATGTTCACGATAGATGGGAAGGCTGATACAGATATTGAAAGAAGGGTAAATGCAGGTAACTCCATTAATGGAGGGCTGAACGCCGTTGGCGCCAACAAAAGATGTACAAAGAAGCGAAGCTAGTCTTCCATAATGGAGTACTGCTATCTACCCTGCAGTGAGGGATGGAACTGGCAGAGGAAGGATGAAAGTAGACTGAATGCTGTAGAAATGAGATCCCTGAGGCGAATGTGTGATAAAACCATGTATGATCGTGTGAGAAATGTGGAGATTCGCAAAGAATGCAAGGCTGATTGATGTAAGCATAATGAGTAAAATTAAGAAAGAGACGCTCAGTTGGTTTGGGCATGCAGAGCGAATTAATGAGGAAAGGAGTGGAAGGAGAATATATGACGCAAATGTGAATGGTAGAAGAAGTCGAGGACGCCCAAGAAAGACATGGCACGACCAAGTTAATCAGTCTCACTGACTCGTGTGCGGTATTCGCATAAACAAAAATATGATGTTACATTGTCGTGTAAATAAGTTTATGGTTCCGGGTGGTTAAGATGGTTACTTTTATTAAAGAATATTAAAAATCTTATCTGTTCGAAGAAACATTAAATATATTTGAGATTTTTAGTTGAACGTATCAGTCCTCCTTTTTTGTTTTATTTTGGCACTTTGTTGATGAATATGTGGTGTATTGTTTCAGATCTGTCTCCTCCATGGACCAGAGTCCCAGCGGAGATCCTGAAGACGCCGTGGAAACGATAGCCAGCAGTTTTCCCCAGAACACCACAATCACATCAGAAGCCACTCCCAACACTACCAAAGGTCATTATGATAACATTCATCACTGAATCCGTGTTGTTCCCATTGTCATGCAGTTCAAAAAGTTTTTATTTATATTTATACTAGCTGACCCGGACACGCGTTGCTGTGGCTAATAAAACACAACGTCATCTACTGGATGGTTATCCAACCTTTATAACCACCGCCGTCTTTGAGTTTATTGCGAAGTGACAGACAGATGCCGCGGAGGACTTTTATTTATAATACTTAGAGATGGTGTGAAAGATTATAATAATGTGCATGAAATGCTTGAGGTAACTAACATATTTAAATTAATAAGGATTATTACTGTATCCGTCTAAATAACTTTTCAATTACCGCAATGTACGTGACCATTTTTTTAGAAGATAGAATGGGTATAGTAAGCTATCCATAAAAGATAGATATATGCCTTAGTGGACTTTTTTGTAGATCTATAAAAGAGGAATATCCCACCATGCATTGTTTTGTTATATCCCTAATGGATTAGGCAGCGTTTTCGATGAAAGCTACCAGGCGGCTCTATGTTTTCCGACACTTCTAACAATTATCGTGATGTTTCAACCAATTTACACAAATCCTTGACAAATTACATACCTAAACCTTCCTCACAAAACACTCTATCTATTGGTGAAAACCGCATGAAAATCCGTTCAGTAGTTTTCGAGTTTATCGCGAACAGACAGACAGACGACGCAGGGGACTTTAATTTATAATATGTAGAGATAGAGATACTATATTTATTATAAAAATATTTTTTTTATGCTTTTCGTTTACTCACAAATAATTGCCCAAGTTGCCTCTTAAGCGTATATGATACCCTCGGAACATTTCGTAAACTGTCAAAATGTGTTTATTTTTACATCTCTAGATGGCAGTAGGGGTGTCTTCCCAGATTTCAAAAGGTCAACATTATACTTGCGTTATGTACATCCAAGCACAGTATTTTTAAATAACGAAGTAAAAAACAAACCAATAACAAAGTGTGGTTTGTTCATGGGACTTATTCTGTTGTTAGAATATTTAGTATGATCCTTTTTATAAATGTTTCATCATTTGCTTGTTCTTGGTCCTTCCACATAGGCTTACATTATAAACAGCGTTTGGAATCTCGTGGTTGACATTTGGAGTCGATTTAATGGTGTTTTTTTATAAATTTAACTTTTAAATATTCAGTCGTTTATTGTTTTTTAAACTATATTTTCTAGAATTCATCATTATTATTACTATCCCCAAATTGGAAACGTATATTAGATAGAATAGCTATACATATTAATAACATCATTAATAATATTGACTTCGAGAAGTAAAAGAAAGTTTCTTTTTTATTAACATACTAGCTGGTATTATGTTTACCTTCCTCCTCCCCTTCCCCTCCCGCATCCCCTTCCCCTCTCACGTTCCCACTCCTCCTCCTCCTCCACCTTCCCTCTCCTCACTCCACTCCCCCCTTCCCCCGTCCCGCGATCTCCACTCCCGAGTTCCCCTCCCCCCTCCCGTATTCGCCTCCCCACTCCCGCGGATCCCCCTCCCCCCTCCCGAGTTATTTAAAAAATATATTGTTTATTGTAATACATTTTGATACAATTGTTTATCCCCGCATGTCCTTTCCCATTCGTCCCGATCCCCTTCCGCCTCCCCTTCCTCTACCGCGTCCCCTTCCCCTCTCGCGGGCATGCTCACAACAACTCAAACTTTCTTCGCAATCGGATGAACGGTTAGCAATTCATAATTTCACGATGTCAGAAGTCAGAATTCACTATTGTATATAAAAACCATCTCACACATCAAATCCCTAATGTTTGAATGAAAGCGAAGTCGTTCTGAAGTAATGGGGTGACCAAGCGAAACAGGCAAATTTGGTACTCAACCATCACAGGTACGTATTTAAAATATCAATAATTTTAAAAATCCATAGACAATTCTTTAAATACAAAAAAACAGCTGCGTGCTAAATTTATTTCTATCCCGAAATTATTTGGAAACGTATATTTGATAGAGTATCTATACATAATAATAGCATCATTAATAATATTGACTTCGGGAAATAAAAGAAAGCTTTTTTAATTATACATTTATTAAATTATTCTGTGTTATTTAGTACAACTAAACAATAATCTTTTTTTATCATGGCAGTAGCTGTCGTGCAAGGCTGCAGAAAACCATCCTATGTTAAATAGAATCACTTCGGATATCGATATGTTTAATATCAATGAAGCACAATTCAGACAAAAAGCTTTGTTGTTGTTAGTATGATTGTGCTTCATTGAAATATAAATTACATAAACCTGTTTAAATTTTAAATTAATATTCTTTTAAAACGCGTCCCGTTCTCGTCAACATCGCCGCTTTGAATAGCCAGTTTTTTTCTTCGTCGGCTGCCGCAGCCGTACTGGTAAATTTGGTTTTCTCCCACCATTCACAAACCTTCATATGGTATTTTCCATATCCAGCAACAGATAAGGACTGAACTTCAATGATAGCACATAACTCTTCCATGCCCGAATAACAAGATCCTATGCTCATTATTCCCGATACAAAAGATTCGTTGATGCCAATGCCTTCTTGTATGCTTTCAGACTTTTTTAGTTTAAAAGTTTTACCACATAACACGCATTTTAAATTAAAAGTATAGTTCAAACCATTTATATTTTCTGAGGTAATTCGTAAATGCTTTAAATTGCAGTTAAAAAGGGAATAATGTTGACTAATACATTGGAGTTGTTTAAAAAAATAATCAAATTGTACTACTCTCCGCCCTTCTATGCAAATATCATCGCTTTCTTCTATCACCTCTTCAATAGTAAGCTCCTGCTCCGATTCTTCACAGATCCATCCTTGGTCTTCGGTCATAGGTAATTTCGCCAAAGAATTGCTGTTTTTTTGCTCCTAAACAATGTAGAAATAAAAACTGCTTACCATGCTATTCAATCTGATTTTGAGATTATTAGTGTAAATTTTAGTAAAGTACGAACCTATGATCGCGATGTTGGGAACACGTCTCATTAAAATCATAAAATGTCAATCAAAATATTAAAACAAATTGAAAAATATTGCATTTTGATGGTTATTTTGTTATCTTAAAAACGCAAAATGTCATTTCTCAAGGAACGCCATGTTGTTAATTACGACGGCAAACGTCTCGCGTGATTTTTCGTGTTTATGAAACCGAACAAAATAATGATTAATACGCATTATTTATCATTTCCGAAGATTGCAATTCATACTTATTATTGTCTAACTGACAGAAAGTGATTTTTTTCTTTTAAAAATGCATATTTCATCGTCGTAATTAACATGACGGTCCTTGAAAAATGACATTTCGCGTTTTTTTAATTAAAAAAACCCCATTATAACTCAATATTTTTCATTTCCGGTTACTGAATTACTTATTACTAACCATTATCTACCGAGTACAATTTATGTTTTAATTTTTTAAAAGTGTTCTTTAAGGATTGTATTAGGAATATACTATAATAGGTTATGAGAAATCGCCTTTTCAAACTTTAACAAGTCATACCTCAGAATAAGTGAAGTTAGAACCCTATCCAAATGAGGTGACGAATAGTAATTGCGAGATATTTGAAGTCCAATAAGTATAAAAGTACCTTTTCGACAGTAGTGGCTGATGAACCAATAATAATATGCTCTAAATCTTCCAAGTTGTATTCATTACCAAACACCGCGTACATAATGTACTGTCATGGTGAAAATATGGATTAATTAATTAAATTGTCATAGTAAGAAATATGAATTAAACGATTATATAGGCAACGAAAAATGACAATGACAAATAACATAGTAACCGCACTTTTCATGGTGTAATATACATCAACTTGGATATGCCAGCTTTATTTTTAAAAGGGGCGCCACTGGTTGATTAACCAGGCTAGCAGTTAGTAAAACAATAATCCTCTCTCAGGGTCTTTGGTATGCAAACTATACGATTAAATTAGAAGGATTTTTAAAATAAAATAGACAGTATTATTAAGAAATATGAATTAAAAGATTTATTATCACATAATAAAATAAACTGGAACAAATAAACATATTCACAGAACTTAAGACTCACCTTCCTTGAATCGACCAAAAAAATACATGTTTCTAACTATCTATCTAAATTACGATCTTGAGCTTCTGGTTTTTCTCCTGAAGTATGGTCAGACAAAATACCTGGAACTGATTTCAGCCGAAAACAGTATCTGCTCCCAAAATCAAACGCCAGCCATGAAAATCTTGTATTACCAGGCGAGAATAATTATTCCTTCGTTATTTAACAGATTAAATTCCTTGTATTTTAAATCTTCCATGTTTTAAAATAAATTGCTTGTTACTTGGCAAGTAAATTCAAAATTAACCATCAGTTATTTTCGGTGAAAATTACGAAGACAGAAATGTGTATTTACAACACTTATTGGCACCACGATTACATTAGTCGCGGCCTAGTTAATTATGATCCAGTTCGGATAAAATAATAATCGTTTTACTTTTTAAAATTATTAACGTAATCAATAAGAATCACGCGCGACTTGTCAGTAAAACCCTCTACCACCTTAGAAAGATTACTCAGAAGTGGGCTCTAAACAAAATATTCGATTTTTATACCCTATTCAAAAAAGAAAAAATGAATGATGTTACTTCCAAAATTTAAAAAAATTAATTTATGTAGAAGCTTATTTAATATTATTTAATCACCTCTTGAAATGAGGTACCTGCTTGCCTAAATCTATGATAAAATAAACTTCGAGATATATTGACAAATATTTTATCATAACATTACCTACGGACAAATGCTTGGCGAGCTAAATGCCCATAATAATAACTAAATACTTATATTCCGAAATACGCCGCGCTACGTATATTATAGCTGTGTGTGTGTACGCAGCCCAATGAATTCTCACACACATGCTTGCAAAACGTGCGTATCGCCAATCGCCACACACATGAACAACGCACTAACCGTTTTCGGAATTGGAACGCACATAAAACGTTATATTTTCAACGATGGGACCAAGATGGCGGTTGAAAAGAAACATTTTGACAAATTTGCACCAAAAAAGAGAATTTTTGAGTACTTCCTGTTTTTGTAGCTTTCTGAGATTATTGCAACGTTTCAAGTGTGTCGGTATTCTATGTTTAAAGCCATTAATGAAGCATTTTGACGGCATTTTCAAAATATATAGGCTATAAAACCAGGAGCGTAGAGTTTCACTACTTGCCGCCGGGGGCTTCTCTCCCGGAATAAGCAAGAATATCTGTTAGAATTTGATGTAAAATGAAGTATTTATTTAATTGTTAATATTTACAGATATCATAACGATAATAAGAGGCCGTACTTCTACAGATGTATGTATTATGTATATATTTTAAATTAAAAATATTGTGTAAAATCATTATTCATGCGACAATCATAGATTTAAGTTTAAAAAATGGGTTGTATGGTGTATCAATGTTTTTATTTTTCATGGTCGAATGCCCACATCAATTACAAAAAAAATAAGCAGATTGAAAAATAAAGGTCCATTATTTGTTAACAAAAAATATCAAGTCCGAGAATGACACATGAAAGGTAGTATTTAGCCGTTTTAGAGAGCCGTTTTTCAGAAAATAACCATTCTGCCCCTATAACACACTCTTAAATCACAAAACATTAAAATCTTGAATGGCTATGTTTTTTTTTTTTACAATTTGTATTTCTTACGACTTTATGTCCGGGTTAAATCTTCCCCACAGGAAAAACTAAACCCTTCCACACACTTTTCCACAAATGATCATCTAGTCAATCCACGCTATGCAAGTGCACTATACACGGTGTCCGGAAACTCGTAGTACAAGCAGGAAACTGGTAAATCTACATCACATTCGGAGTCGATTTGTGATAAAACTTTTTTGATTTGAGCTTTCGTTTTCGAGTAAATCCGGTCCGAAGTTGGAATTTTTTTGGTTAAATTTGAAGAATTTTTTCAGTAGGGGGTTGATTTCAGCTGTGTAATATCTTATAAAATGCATCGAAGGGTAAACCGGGCTCAAATTTTTTTTTCAAAACTTTAGTTGCCGAAAAAATGGAAAAATAGAAAAAAAATATCTTAAAATCGAAATGCTCAGATCGAAAAAAATAAGTTTTTTGGGTTCTCTACGTGATGTAGATTCACCAGTTTCCCGCTTGTACTACGAGTTTCCGGACACGTTGTATAAGTATAATACAAGAACAACATGTCAACCTACCAGAGACCAAATGGGAAAATAATTCACCGACTCCAGATATTTTCATATTAGAGGGTTCGACTCGGTGGAACTCCTCGCTGGACCGATAAATCCTACTGATCCCTCAATATAAATATTTAATAAAATCTTTCATAATCCTACATGTATTTAAAATGACTTATTTTTACGTTTTAATATATAAATTCTTTGACAAATCTGATAAGTCTAAATTTAGATTGAGAGAGCTAGGTGTAATGCCAGTAGCCGAAATAACAACGATAATATTTATACAGGGTGTTAAGGTTCATAATGTCAGGAATCACTGGTTAAAGTTCTTACTTTAACCAGTGATTCCTGACATTATTTGGAGTAAAAAATGTTAATGAAATTTTGGTCTCCGGTGACTTTTTTTGATTACTTTTTTTTTTCAATTTTTTTTCTTCAAATTCAAATTTAAAAAAAATCTTCTGCATGTCGTCGCTGGTCACACCAACCCCTCACCCCGCCTCCAACTATCCATCACCTATTATTTTTTTAATGTTTTTGTAGAAAAAATAAATTAAAAAAACATCAAAAATGTCACCGGGGACCAAAATTTCATTTACATTTTTTACTCCAAATAATGTCAGGAATCACTGGTTAAAGTAAGTCAAGTACGTCCCTTAACACCCTGTATAGTCTGAGAATGCCAAATTCTTTTAATCTGATTTCCTAAATCTGTATATTTTCTTATTTTTTCAGAAACAGATTTTTGAAAATTACAGGAAAAAATTATTATTAAAATGTTGAAACCTGTATCTTGTAATTTAAAGCAAAAATAAATAAAGTAGCTCCCATCCGTCCTAGATATTTGATGCTTCTTTTGATTACAAAAATTATTTTTCAGTTTGGTTGGGTATTTTGATCTCAAATCCAAAATTAATATTTATATGAAACTGGCTGCTTAAATGTTCCTCTTCATTCTGTTACTTATTGTAATGTTGTGTAATTCCAGATTTGGACAGGGAGTGGCGAGCCAATATGGCGGCTCAAAAGCGCGCCAAGATAATGGCGCAAATGCAGGCCCAGCAGAACAGCTTCATGAAAGAGAACGCCAAACTTTTCCAAGAGACAGACACGAGTAAGTTGCGGAATATGATTTTAACCCAGAAACCTCATTAATTAAGTACATGTAATTAACCTCTCAAAGGCCAGGCCATTTCACAAAAATTCACTAAAAAAACGCCACTTTGAATTTTAAATTGAATGTTTTGTGTATTAATTTTGAGCTATCGTATATTATATTTCCTGAAACACGTTCCTAGAACAATAAACTATGTACCAAAACAACATTACTTGCATTATTTACGTAAATTAATAGGTTTTACGATGTTTTAGTCGAGGAACACGCATAAATTGCGACGGGTTTTTAAGTCACAGATAAAATCGTTTAAAAATATTCTGGTGTTGCAAGGTGAATGAAACTTTTACGTGTCTCATAGAGTAATGTTGGCCCAAGCGATTCTGACCCTGTTCTTCATACAAATTCTGTACATAGAAGGGCCAAAATCGCAGACAAAAAGTTTTTGGTCGATAATTTTATTCAAATTTTCGAATTATTTTCTCGCGCATGCGCAAATGACGCGCGCGCCCGCGCGTCTCCGGAAAATAAGAGGTTAAATACCTAGCTTTGCCCGAGCTTTAGATTATGTCTCTAATTTTAGATCTGAATATATTTAACTCATTCAGATCTAAAGTAGTGTAACTAATAAATAATAATAATTGGAAAATTTTGTAGAGCGCTGTTTATGTGAAAAAAACGTGTGTTTGAGGTTATATTTTCATAACTTCATTAGTGTACCCTCACCATCATCTAGCAACAAAAAGATTAATACTTTTCATTCAGAAATTTCACTTTTCATATAACATCAGCTTAATTGGCTTTAGTCATGCTCAATGCCCATATCGTTATCGATGTTACAGCCATCAATCCACTGATATCGGGTACTTCTTAACCTTCCCATCTTCTTCCCTCTTTTACTTCCTTTATTTAGCTGGTGCTATTAATTTGTTTGTATTACCACAGCCAGCCAGTCGTCCAAATCAGACCTTTCCGTGGACTCAGCCATGGAGGTATCTGAGACCCCGACGTCGGGAGCGGATGCGTCCGTCGCCACCGAGGAGCCGGAACCTGCCGCCAGCCGCCGCCGAAAGATCGTGGAACGCACGCACACGTGCATACTGTGTCAGGAAGACACCACTGTGGGGCTGGAGGGGCCGCCCTTGGTGCTTGCTGGGTTCGTGCAGCAGTCGACCGTGCTGCTGCAGAAAAGGTACTGTCTCATAACCTATAACTAGCAGACCCGGCCACATGTTTCTGTCGCTAACGAAACACAACGCCACACCATTACCCAACCGTTATAACCAACGCCATCTGTTAAATCAAATCCACACCGTTCGTATACCAGCCCGCTAGCTCCCTTTATATATTTCAACCAATTTACACCTTGACAAATTATATACCTAAAAACCTTCCTCATGAACCACTATCTATTGATGAAAACCCGTTGCGTAGTTTAAAAGATCTAAGCGCACAGACAGCGGGAGCGACTTTATTTTATCCTATGTAAAGATATGGAACCGGTTGGATGGGGACTTCCTAAATTAGACCTCAGAACCATATTTTCACTCATGCTCTAATTCAGCAAGGCATCATGGCTTATTTCCACGTACATGTTATAAAATATATAAAAAATTATTGTTTTTTTGTTTGTCCCCTATGCATTCCTAAACCATTCATCCGATTGTGATGAAACTTTGGAGATTTGATGTGCGCATGCAGGGCCGGTTTAACCATGTCGGGGCCCCTAGGCAATGCACGTCTCGGGGCCCCTTTACCAATGGCGGACTAACGGGGTGGGGGGGGGGGGTGAAGGGGCCTCCGAATGCCTCCTTGTTCTCTTGAACAAATCCTTAACAAGGCTTTAAGGGGGGGGGGAGGTTTTAAAACCGGTTTTTGATTTTTTCTGAATGTAAAACATGTCAATATATTGAGTATTGTCTCAAAATTTCAATTAAATCGGAGTAAGCCTTAATCTGTTCGAAAATCTACTGTCTATGGCATAGGGGAATTTTGATATATAAAAAAACATAAAAAATGGCGGACCAGCGAATTTTATTTTCAGTTTTTTATGGAAAATTTTCTTTGTTCTTAAAAAAATATAGACCTTCGTAAAAAAATCCCAAAGTGGTGCCATAGTGACTGGATTTTCTAACTATTTAAGACTTAGCGTATGCAAATCGGATATATAGTTTTTCTAATATGTTTCAACCAGGTTGAAAAACGTAGTTTCGAGAAAAACGATTTCAAAGTTTTGCTGAGGATAATTCAACATACAGACTGTTTAAAACGGTTTCATATAAAATCTGTATCTCCATCAATTCTACCAATTTCCTCAAATGGTGAGAGCATTATTAACAAATTCATCTTTTAGAAAATGAATTAAAAATGATTTTTTTTGCAAAGTTCTTAAAGCTTTGTTTAGGATTTGATTAACCGCTGGGAGGCCGGAGACGCGCAGGCGCGCGCGTCATATGCGCATGCGCGAGAAAATAATTCAAATATTTGAATAATCCATCCGACAAAAAACTTTTGGTCCACGATTTTGGACCTTCTATGTACACAATTTGTATGGAGAACAGTGTCAGAATCGCTTGCGCTGTCATTACTCTCGGAGACGCTACAAGTTTCATTCACCTAGTCACCCTGGAATATTTTTAAAACGATATCTTCTATGACAATCGGCTGTCAGAATTTGCCGCGAATTTAACGGTCGCAATTAATGGGTGTATCGCGAATAAAACGATCATAAAACCTATTAATTTACGTAATAAATGCAAGTAATGTGGTTTTAGTAGATAGCTTATTGTGTTGTGAACGTGTTTCAGTTAATAAAATATACAATAGCTCAAAATTTATCAACAAAACATTCAATTCAAAATTCAAAGTTGTGGTTTTTTAGTGTTTTTTTGCGAAGTTCCGCGAATTTCCGCTAAATGTCACGGCCTTTGACCGGTTAAGGGAACATGGAAGCGTTTGGAGGCACCCCAGAGTCAGAGGCCCGTGTGAACTGAATAAAAAACTTGTAAAATCGCATCAACTTCACTAAAGGGGGGGGGGAGGGGGTTCATTCAACTTTGCCGCCCCGGGCTTCTGACGGGCTTAGTCCGCCACTGCACTTTACTTTTTTCTAACTTACAAAAAAATTTTTTTCTACCAAAACGTAATTTCATTCATAATTAATCTGTTCTTTTAATGCATTTCGAAAGGTATGCCATCACCCCATTCAATTATACATTACAATAACCCTTTATTGCACATAAAAGGACACATACATAGAAACAAAAATATACATTATTAAACAAAACAAAAACATTACAATGAGGCGTCTTGTCACTAAAGTGATTTTTCCAGACAACCTTTCCCAAAGAATTTTAGCGGGCAGTTAGGTAGTAGGTAGTACATACTGAAGCTTGTACAACATTTATATTTAAAACATATAATTATAAATAAAACAAAACAAATGCCAATATAAACCACACACCGCACCTTCAATTACTTCAGATACTAAGTAAAGTTGCAACAAATAGAAGGAAAGAAAAGTAAAATACAACTATGTTTATATATTTGTTTATGATTTGTGCATGATGTGAACATTACTTATTTATTGGGTTACGACCTAATTATTAAAATTTGTTGTTTTCTTTAATGCGTTTACCTAAAGTTATTGACCCGTAAATGTTCCTAATAAAAAAATTTAAAACATCCTGAAAGCTGACTTTTTCCGAAACTTCTTTGCTCACTAATTGAAGCAAGTCATTTTTTCTCGGGACGCAGAGCCCCTAGCCAATGCGGGGCCCCTAGCCAATGCGGGGCCCCTAGCCGATGCGGGGCCCCTAGGCAGTTGCCTACTCTGCCTTAGGGATAATCCGGTACTGTGCGCATGCCCGCGATGGTTTCTATATATAATAGTGAGCTCTGGCGTTATGAAATTATATCCTATGCTAATCATCGGTTTGCGATGAAACTTTGGTGAGTTGTTGTGTGGCATGCCAGCGAAGTTTTCTGTATACAGTGAAACCCTCTTAAGAAGTTTTCCAAGGGACCGGAAAAAATAAACTTCTTAAGCAGGAAAACCTTATATGTGGGAAAAATTGGGCCAATTCTGGGCTGAGGGACCGAAAAAACCAAACTTCTTAAGCCACGAAACTTCTTAAGAGGGTTTCACTGTATAATGGTGAGCTCTGGCATTATGAAATTTGCATAAAAATTTTATAACAGGTGGCGCACGAGTTGTTTGAAAAATGTGTGTAGTTCATATAGTTTAACAGCAGGGAAGGGGAGATCCCTTGGATTTCGAATTGAAAGGGTCCTACTGTAGTCTCCAAGAGCTACTTTTTGAACCTTTTAGGAGATTACTTGTACATGTGTCCACAACCAAAACTAATGACAATATTAAAATTAAAATTTCAGGTATGCGACGCTCCCCCTCAACGTGCAAATGGTGGCGGCAAACTCTCCATTCCTCGTGCAGGTGCTTGCGCCTGCCGTGCACGTGTCCACATGTGGCCACGTTATGCACGGTCACTGCTGGCAGAAGTACTTTGATAATGTGATACTCCGAGAAAACAGAAGGTGAGTGAATAAGTTGGGGATTCCTCTAGCTACCGATTGAAAGCAAATCTTTGATTCTTTCCTGCTCTAGCTGGCAACTTGTAGGAGACTTACGGCCGCTGTTCCCAATCCTCCTAATCAACTGCTAAACCGAAACTAAGTCTCAACATTGCTCAAATGCACAACTACGCTATTTCCAATGCACAAGCATCGCTCAATCTAAAGAAGCCAGACACATTAGCTCTACTAAGCAAAGCAAAGTTATAAAAAGTGTCAACAGAATTGCGCCAATGCCACGAGGTACCGACGTGATGGTGACAAAGGTCAAGCTGACACTTTATTTTTATAATATTTTAAACATTTGTTTAAAAAATATAAAATGCAAGTTTATGGATAACAGTATTTAAAAGAAATTGTGTGTTAACTAGGTTGGGTCAGAACATTTTATTATAACTCATTGTTTTTCTGTTGCAGACCTTACCGTCTACGTCAGCCAGCCTCCTTCAACATCGACAAGCAGGAGTTCCTCTGCCCTCTGTGCGAGTGCCTCTCCAACACCGTACTGCCCCTCCTGCCCTCTCTGGTCTCCCTGCAGCAGGATTCTCCGGTGTCCGAGCCACTGCCCTTCCAGGACTGGGTGGCCTGTCTGCAGACGGTGCTCAACTTCAAGGTAACGCCAAGGCACACTAAACTTACTTCCTTCACCAGTGGAATGGCGACATCCTCATATTCTATTTGTACAGATTAACTGCTGGGGTATTCTGAGATTTACTAATGATCTGTCACATTCATGATTTATTTATTATTTAGAAATATTCCCAATTGACATTAATTTTCCAATAGAATCGCTATTTTTTAGTGTATCCAAAATTAAAAAATATTCTGTTTTGAAAGCAGATAGGACTCATTCAGATTTCAATGTTAGAAATGGACATATTTTATGCAATTTTATTTTTTTCAATTATTCTTGGCTTTCACCCTTCAAGGGTGTTCTAGGCCATCATTTAAAATTACAGAGAAAGGAAATGGGAATTTATATATTAATTTTATTTAAATTTGCAAATTTAAAAGATTGGAGTCGAGTTCATACTTAGAAGAGATGAGGTGTTGATTGGAGGGGAGGCATTTTAGATAGCGCTTGATAGAAGAGAGGATATTTATTTAGAGAGGGACAACCAAAAAATATGTGATCTAAAGTTCCCACATCTAGGCCACAGATTGTACAATCTGGGGACATGATTTTTAAAAAGGTGAGAAGGAACGGATCAATATCTGATTCTCATTCTCAGTGAGGAAATTTCTTTTTTGGAAAAATGAGGGAATTTTTGAAACCACGGTTTTAATGGGATAGTTCTTTGTATTGAGGCGTTGCAGACTCCATAGGATTGACTAGCAATTTTTCAATGCTCTGTCCAAACATTGCATATTGAAAATATTTTTAAAAAAATTGAAATTTAGGAATTTTGAATGACTTATTTTTGTAAGGGGGCATACATTAATTACGTGAGTTCAAAAGGGGGGGGGTTAATTACGTGAGTTACAACATTAGTTACAAAATTACGACATTAATTACGTGAGTTCAAAAGTATTATAAACTTCACTCTTTTTTCATTTCGTATAGAAATAATTCATTCTTTGGACCAAACTTTCGCAAACACACAAGCAATGACCATACATAATTTTTTAGAATACATTACAATTTTTTGGAACTCTCTATGGTAAACTTTTTAACCTGTAATCGGCCGGAGACGCGCGGGTGCGCGCAGCTTGTGCGCATGCGCGAAAAAAATATTTCGAAATAAATATGTTTGTCTGCGATTTTAACCCTTCTATGTACAGAATTTGTATGAAGAACAAGGTCAGAATCACTTGCGCCAACATTACCCCATAAGATGGGTAAAAATTTCATTCACCTTGCAACCCCAGAATATTTTAAAACGATTTTATCTGTGGCATGAAAATGTCAAATTTTCCGCCAATTTTATCTGCCAAATCGATGCATGTTCCTCGACTAAAACATCGTAAAACCTATTAATTTACATAATTAACCGCTGGGAGGCCGGAGACGCGCCGGCGCGCGCGTCATATGCGCATGCGCGAGAAAATAATTCAAATATTTGAATAATACATCCGACAAAAAACTTTTGGTCGACGATTTTGGCCCTTCTATGTACACAATTTGTATGGAGAACAGTGTCAGAATCGCTTGCGCTGTCATTACTCTCGGAGACGCTACTAGTTTCATTCACCTAGTCACCCTGGAATATTTTTAAAACGAATTCTTCTATGACAATCGGCTGTCAGAATTTGCCGCGAATTTAACGGTCGCAATTAATGGGTGTATCGCGAATAAAACGATCATAAAACCTATTAATTTACGTAATAAATGCAAGTAATGTGGTTTTAGTAGATAGCTTATTGTGTTGTGAACGTGTTTCAGTTAATAAAATATACAATAGCTCAAAATTTATCAACAAAACATTCAATTCAAAATTCAAAGTGGTGGTTTTTTAGTGTTTTTTTGCGAAGTTCCGCGAATTTCCGCTAAATGTCACGGCCTTTGACCGGTTAACGCAAGTACAGTCTGTCAAATAGTAGAAAACATAGGAGGGCGCCACTGTTGATCAAATGGCAATACTAAACACATAACTCATGGTGTTAACCGGTGACAGGCCGGAGACGCGCCGGCGCGCGCGTCATATGCGCATGCGCGAGAAAATAATTAAAAAATTTGAATAATATTTCCGACAAAAAACTTTTAGTCTGCGATTTTGGCCCTTCTATGTACAGAATTTGTATGAAGAACAGTGACAGAATCGCTTGCGCCATCATTACTCTCGGAGACGCTTCAAGTTTCATTCACCTTGCAACCCTGAAATATTTTTTAAACGATTTCGTCTATGACAATGCGCTGTCAGAAATTGCCGCGATTTTAACCGTCGCAATAAATGTATGTTCCGCGAGTAAAACATTGTAAAACCTATTAATTTACGTAATAAATGCAAGTAATGTTGTTTTGGTAGATAGTTTATTGTGTTGTGAACGTGTTTCAGTCAATAAAATATACAATAGCTCAAAATTAATCAACAAAACATTCAATTCAAAATCGTGTTTTGTTACGAAATTTCCGTATTTTTCCTGGAATTCCTGGCCTTTGACCAGTTAAAGTAAAGCTGTGTAAAAAACACATTAAAGTGGGAAAAATATTTTTAATTCATTTTTGATACCTACCGGTCTCAAAATTCGAATTGATATAGGTATATTATACCTTTGCAATTTTTGTTAACCTTTCCCTTACTGTGCTAAAAAAATACGCGCGCTCCGGTGCTGTGTAATCAATTCACGTGTTAAAATCATCGATTTTATATCGGAAATATATGAACATTCATAGCTAATCGCTTTTGTTTTTCGTAATTTGTGTTACAGGTGATAATAATTGTAATTTTATTGCTGAAAACATGAAAAAAACCATCGTCCGTTGCTCAAAAAACGGGCGAGGAAACCATCTCAAAGGATTGCCCGCGAGCGACTGAGGCGCTGGGCTGCTACCCAATACATATATACAGCTATGTATGTTTAGCTACTACGCGGTCGTAGGTATCGACGGTCGAAACACAACACGGCGGTCTCTGTTTCTCGTGTTCCCGTATAGCAAAGTAGAGCGAGACGTCACATAGCGTGTCATCTCCCCCCGCACACTCTTCGTGTATCACGGTCCACACTGGCACACGGTTGATTGTATTTGTGGTTTATTCCCGATATTTAACAAAATATCTCTGATTTTTAATTAAATTTGCTAATTATTAAAAATATCATTTTTTAATTCAGTGTGTAAATGTATAACGGAGGAATACCTAAAACCTGAACCCAGAATTCATTATATTTATAGAGATATAAAAGTTATTAGAAGCAATGTGTAGTATTTACGCATTACAGACCAGGAAAGGTTAATGCAGTGAGGAATGACAATATTATAGTAAAATTAAAAGCACAGTTGGAAATTGCTTACATTTATTTAATACTAGCTTAACCGGTCAAAGGCCAGGCCATTTCACTAAAATTCACGAAAAAACACTAAAAAAGCACCATTTTGAAATTTGAATTGAATGTTTTGTTGATTAATTTTGAGCTATTGTATATTTTGTGTTCCGTATCGATGCCTGGAATCCATTATGAGAGAGAGCTAGCTCTTTCGCCCTTATAGTTTCAGTTTTGCGCGTGTTTATTCCCTATATTTGCCCTTTTTTTATTCGACTTACCACATTTTCTCTCTGCTGGCAACACTAGTGACGCGCATCTCAGATCACGTGATGTTATTGTTTGTCATATGACTCGTAATGCACCAGGTAGGGATTACCTGGATTCCAGGCATCGATGGAAACAAAATATAAATTTTATTGGTAGGTAAAATTATTCTATTTTGTGTTCCGTATCGATGCCTGGAATCCATTATGAGATGTGTTTGCTCTCACCTGGTGATCTGAAAACTTAGCGTTATATGTGATGCTATTTACACTGGAGTAAAGAATGGAGCCATTGAGTGCTGGAGGTGCTCACTTCTGGAGTGCGCTATCTCCTTCTGGTAGAACTTCCGGAAGGTGTGCTCGGACTTCCAATTCCCTCTAGCAAGAATCTCCTCTATGGGGTAGTCTTCCAACCAGTTTAAGGAGGCTACAGCCGAGCGTACACTTCCCGGGGTTGCGTGGACTCCAGCTTTTCTGAGGACTGATTTGATCCATCCCCCTATTATCGTTTGCGTTGCCGGTTTTGTTTCTGCTGATGTGGTCACAAATAGGTTCTTTAGTAGTGGACCTCTTCTGGCTGTAGAGAGGGCAACGACTTTTCTCAACCATTTAAGGAGGTTGATGTTATCTTTTTGTGAGCCCGTCAGTTTCCAACCCGATTGTTTATGGTTGGCTGTGTCGGTTTTTGCCCCAAAAATTGGCCACAGGGTAATAGAGTTCCTCTTGTCGATGAAATGTTCTGGGGTGATTCTGAGCAGTGTCAAATCATGAACTCTCTGCCTGACGCCAGGACGAGGAGTATTGCTGCCCTCCGTGACGCTTCAAACAGCGAGTCTTCTGTGGGGGAATTCTTGACCAGCCAGTCTATTACTTGTCTGGGATACCAGATAGGGGCTTTCTCCTTGGTCCTCCTTGCCATTGAGATTGCCTTGAGAACGTGTCTTACCAAGAAATCAAAGCTGATTTTTCTCGCATTCTGAGCTGGGCCGCAGAAGGTAACAATGGCTGACTTGTGGACCTGAATGGTCCCTGGGGCTAGGCCTCCTTGAACAAATAGGTGGGCTAGATACCTGGCAACCGTAGTTGGTGGGGGATTGTTGACGTCCACACCGTTTTGAGTGCCCCATTTACGCCACCTATCCCACGCAGGTTTGTAGGTCTTCGGTGTAGACTCTCTCCAGGATGACTTGAGGAGTTGGCGTTCTTCCTGACTCCATGTTGTCAGGGCTTGTTCCCACCCGCAATTCTCCAGACCTCTAGTTCCAGATCCTGAATCCTGGGAGGGGGTAGTCCTGTCGATGTGTCTATGAGGACTCCCTCTAGGTTGCGCAGGCGTATGGGAGGTTCGTCTGTTCGCTGTTTTAGGTCGGTTCTCCAGAAAGTCTTCTCCCATTTTGGGAAAACTAGAAGGAACATGCCCTTTGCCTGATTTAGGTGGGTGAGCACTCTCGGAACGAGGTTTGGTGGAGGGAATACCCAAGCTAGATTGTAGTCCCAAGGTTGACTGAACGCGTTGGGAAAGCAGGCTAAGCAGTCGCTTGAGTCTCTGGAGACGTATGTTGGTACCACGTGAGCAGTGGCTGAAGCGAACAGGTCTATTTGAGGGCGACCCCATTTTTTTAATATCTCCTTCGTTGCCGGACTTAGTAGATGCCACTCTGGAAGCGGTGCGCCCCGAGAGAGACAGTCCGCAATTCCGTTGTATCTTCCTGGAATGTATTGGGCTGTCAGAGATATCTCCATCTGGTCTACGAAATCCAGTAGCTCCCGCGTTGTTTCCAGAAGGGCTAACGATTTTGTACCCCCTTCCTTGTTGACATAAGCCACTACTGTCTTGTTGTCTGTCTGCAATAAGACATTCGTCTTGTTAAGATAAGACATTGGGCTTGTCCTTCCAATGGCTGCTAGCCACCACTGTATATCCTGCCGTGCTGCGTTGGGCAGAGCAACGGGCCGCGATGGTTTCAGGTGCTGTATGCGGCGGCTGAACCTCTGCAGTCTGCGGCAATGCAAGCGACCACGAGGGATCACGAAATTTGCAAAGTTGAGTCTTCCCAGTAGACCGAGAGCCTGCCTGGGAGAGCAACTGCCGACTTCCAAGGGAACCTGCAAGGCTTGGCGTAGACCAGCGCACTTGCGGTCGGAGAGAGACTTTTGATCTGCTCTCGTGTCCCATGTTATACCCAGGAACTCCAACTTCTGCGTGGGTGTCAGGACACACTTGTCCGGGTGCAGTCTGCGGCAATGCAAGCGACCACGAGGGATCACGAAATTTGCAAAGTTGAGTCTTCCCAGTAGACCGAGAGCCTGCCTGGGAGAGCAACTGCCGACTTCCAAGGGAACCTGCAAGGCTTGGCGAAGACCAGCGCACTTGCGGTCGGAGAGAGACTTTTGATCTGCTCTCGTGTCCCATGTTATACCCAGAAACTCCAACTTCCGCGTGGGTGTCAGGACACACTTGTCCGGGTTTATGCACCAGCCTAGCTGTTGAAGTGTGTGCACTATAGCAACGGCTTGGGAGGTGAGAAGTTTTCTGGACTGGTTTGCTACTAAGAAGTCGTCTAGGTAGACTACAATCCTGAGTCCCTTTTTCCTTAGTAGTTCTGCTACCCAGTTTGAGAGCAGCGAGAAGATCCTTGGCGCTGATGACAGGCCGAAGGGCAGACACGTCATCTGAAGGAGCTCTCCGTTGTACACGAGGCGCAGGAACTTCCGGTGTGATCTTGCGATTGGCACGTGGAAGTAAGCCTGAGAGAGGTCGACTTTTATCAGCCAGTCGTCGGGTTGGAGGAATTCCGGGACCCGAAAATGACTGAAGAGTCTGAAGGGCTTTAGTCTATGAAGACGTTCAAGGCCTTCAAGTTGAAGATGGGCTTGAGGGTGTGGTCTGATTTGGAGGTAAGGAACATACCTGACAGGAAGCTTGGGGAGTCGTCTGCTGCCTCCAGGATTTTTGACGCTTTCATCGTTTCGATGTGTGCGGTCATGCCTGGAGACAACCTTGTCCTGAAATTCTGCTTCAGCTCGGCCGATGGGAGCGCCCGAGGAGGTTTTGATATGAAGTGTATCCTTGCTCCTTTTAGAATGTTCAGGATTAGCGGTGATGCTCTCAGCTCCCTCCACACCTCCTGATATGCCTTTAGGCGTCCTCCCCAGAATGGCTCCGGCCTCCAGTCACCTCCATCGCCTTCTACCCCGATCGCTGGCCGCCTTGCGAGAGGGCTCTGGCTTTTTGGCGGGCTGCCTGTACGTCCTGTCTTTCTCTGGCCTAGGGGCAGGTCGAAAGGGCTTCCTAGGTCGGGAGTGTGGAGCCTCTATCACCGGTCTTGCTGCTTGTGAGGTAGAGGGTTGAGGTTGACGGGGGATATACGACGAGGATGCACTACCGAATATCTTGTCTCGTCCCCCGTTTGCCACGATATAACTTGCTAGTTCCTCTTTATTGAAGAGGTGACTGGCGCTCGGAGGAATCCTGGCAAGGCCTTCCTTGATGTACGGGTCCCTTACTCCCTCTAGCAGGGCCTTTCGCCTACTTTGTAGGCATTCCGTTCGCCTTCCGCATAAGATCTGTAGGACGTCGTCCGTGGTCTTACTGTACTTGGCAAACATCCCCTGAATCTTGTCAAACAGAGTCGCAGGGGTCAAGCAGGTGCCTGGTTCGGATGCCCAGTTTACCAGTGCCTGCATGTTTCCTCTGACCGACTCTGTTTGGGATAGCACTGCATTGGAGAGGGCTCCCAGGGAACGGTCCAGGGCTGGCGCGAAGGAGTTGTTCTTATCAAACCTCCTAGTTCTTCATTTACCTCCAGCTCTACGAAGGCGGGCGTGGCGGTGTATACTTTCTGTGTTTCTATTTTATTGACTGAAACACGTTCACAACACAATAAACTATCTACCAAAACAATATTACTTGCATTTATTACGTAAATTAATAGGTTTTATGATGTTTTAGTCGCAGAACACGCGTCAGTTGCGACGGTTAAAATCGCGGCAAATTTTGACAGGTGATTGCCATAGAAGAAATCGTTTTAAAAATATTCTGGTGTTGCAAGGTGAATGAAACTTCAAGGCGTATCATAGAGTACTGTTGGCGCAAGCGATTCTGACACTGTTCTTCATACAAATTATGTACATAGAAGGGCCAAAATCGCAGACCAAAAGTTTTTTGACGAAAATATTTGAATTATTTTCTCGCGCATGCGCATGTGACGCGCGCGCCGGCGCGTCTCCGGCCTGTCACTGATTAAGTACCCAGCGTTGCCCGGGTTTTAGATCATGTCTCTAATTTAGATCTGAATATATTTAACTCATTCCGACCTAAAAGTAGTGATATATAGCTTTTAAAATGTAAGGTCGCTTGGGACATTTTGGTCTTATGAAAGTATAACGCGATTACGTGTTTCGGGATGTATTTATTCCTAAACAAGCAGACGGGTTAAATCATCTTATCTCACAGTAATACAAAAGGAGATAGAATCACTTTTTTGAGTCCTTATCAGTTTGTGCCATAAAGTACTCAAGAATACTCTACTGCTGTCCGTGTACCGTGTACTAAAGGGCACAAAAGACCCAAGGGATTAACTTCAATGTCAAAGATGATATTTCACGGTTGGTTGCTTAAATTTTTTTTTTTCATAAAAGGGTCAGTCAGTCACCAAGAAAACTTAGAACTTCCTGCTGACAATTGAACAAGTTGTAATGTGTTTATTTGAATTTTAGGTTCTGCAGAGTCCGACCTACCAGTGCGACGAGACTTGCACCGAGATCCACTGTCACGTCCGCCCAGAGTTAACTACCTCTCCCCCTCCCCAACCCTCAAACATCATGTACTTCTCCTGCCATGTCAATCAGGTAAACCTTTTTTTTTTTTTTTTCAATAATTACTTTGTACACAATACTTTATTTCAACCAATAACTGAATCGGCTATACATTGTGTTATTTATCATTTGTTAATTTTTTTCTGCTTTTCAGATTGTGAAAGAGATGGGCGAAACTGGAAAACATTTTGCCTCTCTCTTCCCCTCACAGGCGCCAGAATTTGACGAAGATCACATAGACTTAATACAGCTGTTTGCAATGGTAAGTAAGCCTTTTTCCTAATGTTTTTTGAAGTGAAACTTCTTTAACACCGTTGTGATTTAAAACTCGATGTAACGGAAACGAGTGACACTAAAAAGAGACAAACACATCTACAGGATTTATCCGGCGAGAGAATGTGACAGAATGAAATCTTACCTATATACAATACCTAAGAAGCATCGCGCACTGTTGGTCGCTTTGATTATGAACTCACTTTTCAAGGCTTTGCACTCGATTTTTTTTTAACTTATTGGTATTCACAAGAAGTTTCTTGTTGGTTTCCTCTACTGCCATGACTTTCTGTCTTCTTGAAAATTGCCCCATCTGTCGACCTGCTCAAAACACTTCGCTTCAAATTTTTATATTAGTAAGTGATTAGCGTGTTTTTCTAGTAGTATTTTTTAAACCATTTTTTTTTTACCTGCGCCCACCCTCACTGTGCCATCTCAATGGCCCTTAATTTTCCCTGGGTCTTCTTCTGCCTCCCCCCCCCCCTGAAAGTCTTAAACGCTCACAAGGGGGCGTTATTGCCCTTGTTGAGAACCTATGACGTACACTATGCACATGTTTAAAATTGACTTAGGATACGTTCATAAATCAACTTAGCATGTGTTCAAAAACCAACTAGGTGTTTTAAAATCAAATCAATCTAGTTTTTTTTTTCAATCAAACATATAAATTACGATTTTGGCGCCCCTAAAACTGCCGCCGGGGGCAAACCCGGGTTCTCCTCCCCTAGATCCGGGGCTGATTGGTACACTATTGTCTAAAGAGCATGTATTGATTGTATAATTTGGTTGCAGGCCATGTACAGCCGCGCTCTGGGGACGGCCGCCTCCCGCAAGGACCCGCGCGTACTCAGTCTGTCGTGGGCCGGCGCCGCCTACACGCTGCACTCGGTGGAGCAGCTGGCCACGGCGGCCGGCAAACCCCTGCTCGGCCACCTCTCCAGCAGGCATAGGGACTGCCTGCAGGCGCTCATCAGGTATACCCGACCCCTTCATCCATCACTGGGAATCTACATTTCCACTGGCTTTATCATTTTTTTATTTTATTTATATATATATTACAATACATTACAAAATGATGCTGTCTGTCCAACTGGGAGGGTTTCCCGTTTCAGGACAGCCAAATTGCATATTTAGTTCATAATATCCTTCAAAGGAATGGTTTCGTTCAAGATAACATAAGAATTAGATTCTATCAAGACAACTTTTGAGAACATTAATAATTGCATTCGGAACGAAGGAATGGTTTCTTTATGTCCTTGAAAGAATCGCATGTGATTCTTTCAAGGTCATTTTGAAGAACGTTAATAATTGCATTCAGAACAAAGGAATGGTTTCTTTCGAGAGATCGCAAGGATGAGATTCTTTCATTTTCGTTTTGGAGAACATTAATAATTGCATTATTAAAATTATGATATACAGTGAAACCCTCTTAACCTCTGAAAGGCCTGGCCATTTCATGAAAATTCACTAAAAAGCACCATTTTGAATTGAATGTTTTGTGGATTAATTTTGAGCTATCGTATACTTTATTGACTGAAACACGTTCCTAGAACAATAAACTATGTACCAAAACAACATTATTTACATAAATTAATAGGTTTTGCGATGTTTGGCCCTTCTATGTACAGAATTTGTATGAAGAACAGGGTCAGAATCGCTTGCGCCAACATTTCCCCATAAGACGGGTAAAAATTTCATTCACCTTGCAACCCCAGAATATTTCAAAACGATTTTATCTGTGGCATGAAAGTGTCAAATTTGACGCGAATTTTATCTGTCAAAGTCGATGCGTGTTCCTCGACTAAAACATCGTAAAACCTATTAATTTACGTAATTAACGCAAGTAATGTTGTTTTGGTACATAGTTTATTGTTCTGGGAATGTGTTTCAGTCAATAAAATATACGATATCTCAAAATTAATCCATTTTCAACATTCATTTCAAAATGGTGGTTTTTTAGGAAATTTCCGTATTTTTCCTGGAATTTGATGGCCTTTGACAGGTTAAGAGAGAAATTCTTAAGAGGGTTTCACTGTACAGGGTGTCCGCCGGCAGATTTAACACTTCAAAAAATAAAATAAAAATATTTATTTAATACATGAATTATCGACAGTACATATAGTTTTTTGTGATATTTCACCCTCCATGCTAGGGATGACCCTGTGTTATGGCGAATACAATTATTATGAATACAATGAAAGTTATTTATTTAATCTCACATAAAATAATGCGGATTTTAGTTTTTAAAAATATCTCCACTCAAATGGCGTCCCTCTAGCCGCAAACATTTTTGCAATCTTTCCTTCATGTTGGCTAAAACTCGCTTGCAAAGTTCTGGACTGATAGCTGCAATCTTTCGTCGGATATTTTCTTGTAGGGCCTCTATTGTTGATGGTGAATTGCTGTATATGCGAGATTTGAGATATTCCCATAAGAAAAAGTCGCAAGGGGTCAAATCGGGTGATCCAGGGGGCCAGGTTATGTCGCCGAAGCGACGAATCAATTTTCCAGGAAAAAGCTCTCTCACTTTAGTCATTGAGTCCCTAGCGGTGTGTGCCATGGCCCCATCCTGCTGAAAATAGATTCTGTTATTGTAACCAATATGACGATGTAGCTCCGGTAAAAAAAAAATTGACCAGCATCGCACGGTACCGTTGTGAAAAAAAAAAGGATTTTGTAAAATTTCCCTTCTCAAAAGTTCTGCGTTTTCACGAGTAGTTACGGTCGTTGAAGGTTCAGGACGTGGTTCATTACCGACTGATCGAGTTTCTCTAGATTTCTGTACCCATCAATTGGCCATCCTTCAATCGTCGGATACCAAAGTGAGAAAAAAGCCGACGCCTCGCCACATTGATCGAATAATTGTTCGTAAAATACGCCTCAACCTGCAAAAGTCCACTGACTCATGGCTACTAAACAACCCGCAACACTCGCGCGTTGAGTGATACCCCGCTCCCCCCGCTGCCGCCTTCCTACGCGCTGTGAGTTCAGTTCAAAGTGTAAAATCTGCCAGCGGGACACCCTGTATAACTATAATTTTTAAACATTTACTAAGTACTAGAAATTACACTTTTATAAACCAAAATATATGACATACTAGCTGGTACCCGGCACGCGTTGCATTGCCATTCAAGGAAATAAATTGATTCTCTCTGCATGTCCTTTCCTGTTCGTCCCTGTTCCCTTTCACTTTCTGCTTATTATTTATAATGTGATTTACTTAAATTAGCATTTTGTTATTCCAGAATAATGGGAGTACTGGGAACCACAACCGCCAAACAAGAGGTGGTGAGCTCACACGCCCTCCAGCTGCTGGTGCCCCTCCTGGGCCCCCAGACCGGGGAGGACCCCTGCCTCCTCGAGTGGGACGCCCTCGGGTACGTGCTGGCCCTCACCATGGCCCTGCCGGGCCTCTTCGGCAATGACAGCAAAGTCTGCCCCGTTCCCGTAGACCCTCTCCAAGCTCTCCACATTCTCAAATTAGTGCTACTCTCGCAAATCGTCAAAGTTATGATCACGTCCGATTTTGCAGATTGCAAAAACGATGTCAATATGGAAGGAGAAGACGATGAAGGCATACAAATCAATCTGCCGAGCAATAACGGATTAAAAACACTTCTAACAACCTTAAATTCCATTCGGAGGTTAGACGTGTCAGATCTGAATGAGGCGGCAGTTTGGAAGGTCATCCAAATCGGATGCCGCTCCTTCCTGAGGGGGTGCTGCTTATTCTACCACTTCTTGATGGACACAGAGGCGCCACACAACCTGACCGTCATGGGCGGAGACACCTTCGAAAACATGTGCTTCTATCTAGGAATTCCCGTCGTGTTTGATCAAATATTCGACGACCCAATCACTCTGACGCTGGCTTCGAAATGGGCGTCGCATCCGTCGGTTAGTAAATACCTAGCCGGGCAAAACACCACCATCACAATTATCAAAGAGCCACGACTCCCGTGCAAATTAGTTTCTCTACCGAATGATTATAGCGAGCTGATTAACGCAGTGTCACTCTTTATCTGCCCTAATTCTGATAGAGAAGATTCTAGAAATCCCACAATGTGCCTGGTGTGCGGAGCCATGCTGTGTTCGCAGAGCTACTGCTGCCAGATGGAGCTGAATAAGAACCTGGTGGGTGCGTGCACGTATCATTCCCACGTGTGCGGCGCGGGGGTGGGAATATTCCTGCGAGTACGCGAATGCGAAGTGTTGCTTCTGGCAGCTCCGTCGAAAGGCTGCGTAGTCTCTCCGCCCTACGTAGACGAGTACGGAGAAACGGATCAAGGGTTGAGAAGAGGGAACCCCCTTCGCCTGTGCCAGGAGACGTACAACAAGCTGCAGATGTTGTGGCTGAGCCACGGCATCCACGAAGAGATCGCCCGCAATATAGAATCCAACAACAATTTAATGACCACCACCTGGCAACACCTCTAGGGGCGGTCGTCCTTATTATTTTTAATTCACTCTCATAGATGCTTTGAAATAATAATATATAAATTATGATGGTAAAGACTGGAGTTGTCGCGTAAGTTTCGTCTAACGTTAAATTAAATAATTGATAATTCGCTTTAAGCCGGAGAGGTCCCGACAGAATTTATAATTTATTATTATGATTCAAAAAATTATTATTACATAATATTATTATAATATATTAAAACGTTACACATTTTATCTAATGAGGATAAATTTGATGAAATAAAATTAGAAATTTTCTTTTCCCCGTGATTGTGCAAATGCGCTCGCACCGCAGGCTTTTTAGTCAGATAATACTTTACAGCAATGTTTGTATATTCGTTAAGTTCTAACCAACATCACTAAATTAGTTACAGATTATTATTGTTGCCGAATCGTGGATTAATTGTTAAAAACACTGTGTTCTGTAAATAGATTAAATTCAGCAGTGCTGCTAAATAAACTAGTATTTTAATTGAATATTCACTTTTTTTCTTATTGTAAGTATTTTTTTAATAAGTTCATCCACAAAAGGTGTCATCCTTTGAAATACACCACTAGTGCATGGATGACTTTAATCAAATTACAAGATGTTTATGTAATATTGCATGGATGATTTAAAAATAAATTTAAAATTATTCATAAAGTGCTTGTTCATAGATAGCGCTAATTTAATAATTTTAAGAATAAAACACTTTGCGAGTTGTGCTTTAACCTCTTATTTGCCGGAGACGCGCGTATTGTGTGCATGCGTGAAAAAAATATGTTTGTCTGCGATTTTGACCCTTCTATGTACAGAATTTGTATGAAGAACAAGGTCAGAATCGCTTGTGCCAACATTTACCCATAAGTTAGGTAAAAATTTCATTCACCTAGCAACCCCAGAATATTTTCAAATAATTTTATCTGTGGCATCAAAATGTCAAATTTGCCGCGATTCTTTCTGTCAAAGTCCGATGCGTGTTACTTGACAAAAACATTGTAAAACCTATCAATTTACGTAATTAACGCAAGTAATGTTGTTTTGGTACATAGTTTATTGTTCTAGGAATGTGTTTCGGTCAATAAAATATACGGTAGCTCAAAATTAATCCACAAAACATTCAATTCAAAGTTAGGAAATTTCCGTGTTTTTCCTGGCCTTTGACGGGTTAACCGGTCGAGAGCCATGCCTTCTTCTTCTTCTTTTATTGCATACTGGAAATTACGGAAAGCATCACTTTGAAGTAATATTTTGTGGATTTATTTTGAGCTATAATATATTTTATTTACCGAAAGACATTTCTTGAACAATAAACTATCTATGTAAACAGCATCACTTGCGTTTGTTTGATAAATTGTTAGGTTTATCTATGTTTCGGTGAACTATCAAGCTCGGTCTTTTCAACACTTCAAATTGCAGCAAAATCTGATACCCTGATTCCATAGATAATTCATTTTAAAATATTCTGGTGTTGCTAGGTGAATGAAACTTTTGGCTACATCAATAATGATATTGGCGCAAGAGATTCTGACCTTGTCCTTCATACAGTTTCTTCATACATACGTGTTAAAATTGCATTTCAAAAATTTTTTTTTTCGAAAACTTGTTTCGGCAAATAAGAGGTTAAAGCATAAGTTTCAAAAAGTGTTTTTTCCTAAAATAATTAAATTAGCGTCATCTACGAACAGATTCATCTTTGTGATATTGCATTAATGACTTCAATCAAATTGAAAGAGACATTTATATAATTTAATGGATTGCGCCCCAGCTGGAAAAGGTTAAGTTAAATAAATGATTATTTAAAACAGTTTACAATTGGTAATGTTTCTGCTAATGGTTTGTCGTGTGATATTGAAGGCAGCCATGAAAAGTATACCAAAATATTATTTTACTACTTATTTACTTTTGTTGTATTTTGTTAAATGTCACGTATGTCTATTTACATTATATTTTTCTTTGAAATATACAAGCTTTCTGTCTCAATTAAAGTGTAACCCTCTTATAAAGTTTTTCAGGGGAGTCTATGTGATAAAACCTTTTATATGGGCTTAATTAGCCATTGCTATACAGTTTTTAGATCTGTCATTTGCCGTTGCCGTCAAAAAAAATACATGCGATATTCATAATACCGAGTAATGCATGTTCTCACTCCACGATAAACATGTGCTAGTCTTTTTATCTATATTTTATACATAAAACAAATTGAAAATGCAATATTTGCGCATAATAATCTACATAGAACGATGACAGATTTCAAACAATGTCCGCCATCTTTCACTCTATTGTAGTACCATCAAATTAATGCCAAAATAGAACACTTCCTTTTTTTAATGGGAAGAAGATGTATGTATACAAAAATGGCGTTATATCTTATCCAAACATTATTATTTTTTTATTAATATTTTCAAAGGATGAAAAAAATTAAGCATGATTGTTTCTCATAGTGGGAACCTTATATGTGGGTTTCACTGTATATATTATTATGCATAATTATTGTTAAATGTTTATTCCTAAATTGTGTTACTGAAGACCAGTTATTTTGAAAGAATCATCTAAGATAGATACAATAATCTATATTAAATCAACAAAATGCAAACTATGCTTACTGTGATTACATTATGAATCTCTTGTCCAACCGAATTCTTTTCTGAGAAGGTCACCCTGAAATGCTGTTTCGCTACATTAGTGAAATAAAAAATCTAATTTAACAATTATAATATAATTATTCTCATTGAAACTTTGTTAGTTTTCCTAACAAATAAGTATTTACAAATTTCCAATAAAAAGTTAATAATCTGTGATTGAACCGAGTGAAATCATATATATATATATACAGTGAAACCCTCTTAACCCGTCAAAGGCCAGGAAAATACGGAAATTTCCTAACAAAACACAATTTTGAATTGAATGTTTTGTGGATTAATTTTGAGCTATCGTATAGTTTATTGACTGAAACACATTCCTAGAACAATAAACTATGTACCAAAACAACATTACTTGCGTTAATTACGTAAATTGATAGGTTTTACAATGTTTTAGTCGAGGAACACGCATCGACTTTGACAGATAAAATTCGCGGCAAATTTGACATTTTGATGCCACAGATAAAATCATTTTAAAATATTCTGGAGTTGCAAGGTGAATAAAATTTTTATCCATCTTATGGGGAAATGTTGGCGCAAGCGATTCTGACCTTGTCCTTCATACAAATTCTGTACATAGAAGGGTCAAAATCGCAGACAAACATTTTTTATTTTAATTTTTTTTTTTTTTTCACGCGCATGCGCACAATACGCGCGTCTCCTGAGAATAACAGGTTAAGAAGTTTTCCAAGGGACTGAAAAAAAACAAACTTCTTAAGCAGGAAAACCTTGTATGTGGAAAAAATTGGGCCAATTATAGGCCGCGGGACCGAAAAACCAAACTTCTTAAGAGGGTTTCACTGTCTGTATATAATGTACTTATTATCATTGGAAAATAAAGTTGTTTTGACAACATTTAAAGATCTTCTGCATCATGTAGTCAGTGGAAAGATGTAACATTCAATTATTTAGGTTCCTCAGCAATAATAACTCTTGCCACCTTCCAATTCTGTATTCCTAGTTCTAGGTTTTATTATTATTTTCTTGCTACCTTAACAATTTAAATTTTATCATACACACATTGGGTGTGAAAAGGTTTTATATTAGATTTATTTGATTTTATTTCTGTGGGAAAAAGCTAAAAGAACTCGAATAATCAACAAACCATTGAAAGGGGCAAGGTAATAAAGTGAAACCCTCAAGTTTTCCTAGGGACCGAAAAAAATAAACTTTTTAAGCAGGACAACCTTATGTGAGATAAATTGGGCCTTTCAGTCTTCAAGGGACCGAAAAACCCAAACTTCTTAAGCAGGAAAACTTCTTAAGAGGGTTTCACTGTACACATTTCATTGTCTAGTCTAGTTCCAAGTGATTTTTTTGTACAATTAATATTTATTTAAATATTAAATAATTTTCTTTACCTTTTTCTATTCTTTCAAATACATAAGTAAATGAATTTTATCAACAATTTAAAAAATTTCGTCACAGGTAAATATTATATTTTTTGTTTTACATCTTTTTCATTAATTTCTATAATTTTCATCACATCTAGTTTGTCACATGGTCCCTTATTTTAAGTAAATTAATTTTACCAAAAATTTAGAAATGTACATCAAAGATATTATATTTTGTTAACCCCTACGACCTCGACAATATTTTTTTCGAGGGTCTAAATATATAATAAATTGATTACTTCCGAACACATCTGAAAACTAAAAACTGTCTTTGAAAGGTGATAAAATACGCTTTCAAATTGTATAAATCGAAATAAACGTATAATTTTTTAACCTTTCCGGGAGTAAGTTGCGTGACGCTGGCCGTGCTTTGGGAAGTGAGTTTTTTTTTTATTTAAATTTATAATTTTTTTTAATTAAATATATCCTTTATGACAGTATCGATGACCCAAAAATGGGTTAAAAAATCTACTTACCATTTTCAGCTTTTATCGCAAAAAATCCGGAATCGTTTTTCAGGAGTCACAAACTATTGGCACATGAACAAAACGGTAAAAAAATGTATGTGTAACACAATTATTTTCACTTAACACTATCATTGAAACGTATATGGAGAAAACTTTAAAATATGCACATAAAAGAAATATTCAATTAATTCTGTTTCATTTAATATGATTTTTAAAGTTTTCAATAGTGTGATTCAATTAGAAAATCACCAAAAAATAATGCAATTTCACTTACGAACACAAAACCTCAAATTTAATCACTTATGCTCAGATATACTACAAAAAAATATATTTTATACTGTTCACCACGTGGTTTGATCGGGTTAGAAGTCTCAACACTATGGAAATTATATGTTGATACAATGTTATCCACTTTGCTATGACCTTATAATCACACAAAAACATCAAATTCAATCACTTTTGCTCAGATATACCAACAAACTATTAGAAATCGGCGAGAAAAACGTCATAACACGTGGGCGCCGAAATCAACGGTTGAAGATTTCTAGATTTAAAGTCGAACTTGCGTGTGTGACATATCTCTGTCGATAATGAAGTTAAACTTATAAAAATGGTGTAAAGTTATAGGAATAGGTTCATAGATGGCAGAACGATGCATGTTTACAGCATATAGGCGCCAAATTTAAGCTTGCGATGCTTGACGGCTATGGACGTCCATACTCCTTTGGCGAAAGCGCGCGTTGACGTTTAAGTCCGTCCATACTCTCGGAAAGGTTAAATATAAAAATTTTACATGCAAATATAAAAAACTTTTAAAAATGGTTTATCTTACGTTTTATTCAACTAATATTACTGAAAAAAAAAATGCGTATATATTTTATTACACAAATGTATGTGTGTTGTTCCATGTAAAAATAATTTATTAAAAATTTCATAATTTTTTTTTAAATTGCGATCCATAACTTCGGTTTCATAAGGGTGTAAATTTTACTTCTTTTGTGGTTAACTTTTAAATTTGAATACAAAGCTTGGTGTTATCTCTTTCTAACACCATTTATATTGTATTTCTTACTGTGATTGTAAGGGAGACACAACAATTTCTGTGAGATCTACATGAGTTGTTCCAAAAAGGGTTAAACAAAATATCTCGGATCTCTTCTGTTCTAATAATATATTTTATGGTAATATTGACTTTTCAATACAATACAATTTCAATAGTTGATGTAATGAAATTTGAGTTGAATTAATGGATTGTTAGTGTTGAATTCATTTTTGGACTTTATGAAATATTTATTTCAGTATTGGATTTTTTGATGTAATGTTGTGTTCAATAAATTTCAAAGTGGATGAATTTAATCTAAAAATAGATTTATTTTATATTGTAGAATATATTATCACACATTTATTTTTATTATTAGTGTGTCAGTGAATATTATATTATAATAATATATATAAAAAGAAACAATATTATTTTTACCATTGACTGAAATGAGTGAACGCCATTTTGTGTATGTGTTTTGTTTCAATTTAGTCCGGTTTAGATTTTGTTGTTGATATTTTATTTTTCTCTTTGCCAGTGGGCGTGTTGTCGCATTGTCTCGTTGAAATGGAAACATGTCGGAACTTAACATTTAGAAGTCTCAGTTCCCTGGATTTATAATGTGATAAATTTTATTATTAACAATTTGTTTTCATTTTGCAATAAATGGCTTAGCTAATAAAATATTGATAAATTTCACCAAAATTCATTGTTTTTATTGAAAACTTTATCGTACCTAGTTTTGGGATACCTCCTCCGTGATACATCAGTGTTGAGCACACTGGCACCTTTGAGGGTGCATGTTCAATTTCTGACTTACCGTGTGGGGTCACTGAGATACCCCAATAAATTTAAAAGGTTATAGAGCTGTTGCTTCCGAAACTGTTTCTGAATTACAGCTTCAGATGCACTTGAAAGTGGACTGTAGATACTAAACTAAATGGTAATTGCTGGAATTGGTTGATATATGTGTAAGGAAAAATAATGGATTACAAGAAAGAAGGACAACCAATCACTTACCTCTGCGTAGGCGAACAAAACAATTACAAATATAGTTTATTGAGTTCCATCGCAGCACCTCGACGTAATTATCGCCATAACACAAATAAGTATTTTTTTATTATAATCCTAATTTTTTTATGTTACATAGGTAATTGTGCTGTGCCTGTCTCACTAGGAGTTCCTGTGTTGAGATCAGGCGCATTTTAACATAAATAGTTTAAAAATAGTGTATAAAGGATAACAACAACAATGTTATTTACATTTAGAGTAAAAGTACAAGGACAATCAGCATCGTATCAATGGGTTAGCATGCATTAGGAGGTTCTAAAAATATTGTTGATATATGAACTGTCTTTGGTAGTGATCCAAAACTTGGTATCTGTTTTGTATTTTATGTGATTAGTGTGCTGTCTAATGGTCAGTGGAAGTGTATTATAAAGTTTTGTTGCAAAGTACCTGAAGTTTCTTTGACCAAACATTGTTTTGGCGAAAGGGATAAGTAAGAGATTTTGCCCTTTGGTTCTCGTATCACGAACAGTTTGGATATTGTCAAAAACAGTTCTATGTTTGAATAGATAAATTAGTATATTTTTGGCATAAAGTTGCCTAATGTCCAAAACACCGATTCTCCTAAAGATTTCATCCGAACTGCTTGTGATCGGTAGTTTTAGAATAATCTTTATAATTAGTTTCTGGGCTTTAGAGATCGGATCAATGGCGGCAGCGTTTGCTCCTCCCCAGGCTATGATACCATACTCGATTAGAGATTGACATAGTGCATAGTAAATTGTTTTGAGTTGGTTCAAGTTAAGAAAGTTGCGAGTTTGTCTAAATAGATTTTCGAAGTTTGTTTGCTGTAGTGATAATATGTTCTTTCCACTTTAAATTACTGTCAAAAATAATACCCAAGTATTTGATTTTTGTAACACGTTCTAGATAGGGGCAATCACATATATTAGCTTTTGACAGGGGGCAAGCACATATTTGAATATTATTTTCTGGGTTACTTAGGGACGGATTAATGTATTTGGTTTTTGACACATTCATTGTTAGAGTATTATTGTCTAACCATCTTTTAACAATAGCTATGCCCCTGTTTGCTTTTATATAAACATCATACCAGTTACTTGATTTGAAGAGGAGAATCGTATCATCAGCGAAACTTAACGATTTTGGCATCAATAGGCACATTACACAGTTCATTTATGTAAATTAGGAATAACGTGGGACCCAGGACGCTTCCTTGAGGCACGCCAAAACTAATTGGCAGTTGATTGCTGAGGCAGTTGTTGATTTTTACACTTTGTTTACGGTTTGAAAGGTAATAAGTATAAAGTAAGTAAGTAGTATAAAACGATCTTGATAAGTCAAAAACCTTCTTTTAGTTCGTAAACGATATTATGAACTTGAAAAACCAACAAAATTCTTCCAATGTAGTCCCAAATCTTCTTCTGTTTTTTCATAAACAAAAGCACTTGAATTCACTCTTGTCATTGTTCCATTTTCAAATGTTTTTCCTGCAAGGTGATACGGTTAGGGAGGGTAGGTACTGGATAAATCTTCCCGGTAGGAACTATGCATATTGTTTCAAAGGAGCTGTATGTTTAAAGGTTTTCTTAGAATATTAATGCAATCAGTTAACCTATATAAGTTGATATATGGAGTACTGATTTATTATCACAAGACGTTTATGATACCAAAAAAAAATAGTCGTGGAATAATACCAACTAAATATTTACTCAGTGTAATTGCAGATTTTTATCTTTATTGCTTCAGTGTCATTAATAAAGCATTCATAAAGTCATTAAGAATTTTCACCTCTTTTGTGGACTGATTAACCCGTAGAGGACGGCAAGAAATTTCAATAAATAAAAAGATTTTTTTGTTAAAGTCAACGCTTAGACAATACCACGCTTGATAAAGTGACATTTTTATCATTAACTAACCTAGTAGAGATAATATGTGAAGACAAAATGAATACACAGGGCCCACACTGCAATTGCAGGGCTTCGCACCATATGTAGGCATGATTCTTCAACCCTTTAATTGCAGGGCTCCTGCCCAGTCCTGGATTTGTCAATAGGCCGTATAGGCCGCGGCCTAGGGGCGGCAGCCTACAAGTGAATGATTATGATAGGTAGCAACTTCTAAGAAGGAAGGGACGGCACAAATGAAGTGGCCTATACTTTTGAAAAGTATAAATCTGTCTGCTGCCGCCCCTAGAGATTAAAACATTCAATTTTAATTAAATTACTTTTTGTTTTTTATTTAAGTTAAAATTGCAATTGCGTAAAATAAAATTTACCGTACCATCTACCCCTTTGTAAAGTATCAGGAATACCATCATAAAAAAAATGACAGAAATTATTGCAAATGACTGCGAATTGATGCGGTCTCGTATGCGAAAGTAAATTTTCATTTTACTCAATTGAAATTTTGAATGCAGTATTTTCCATTTGCCCCAAATGCAAAAAGTTGTATTTTGTGGCAATTATTAAGACGGTCGTTAGCCGCCACGCGTATTCGCTCTTCATATATCAAGGAATCGTCTTTTATCCCTTTCTAACGTGTATTTGCGGTATGAGGCGGTAGGCGGGAAGTTAAGAATTCTGTCTAGTGGTATTTGTCCGCAGAGGTAGCAAGCAAAATATGGTAAATATACAGTTTTAAAAAAAAAAGCGCGTAATTTCATGCTTGAATATTCGCGTGAAGCCGGGAAAATTCCTGAGTGAAAATTGTTGAGTTCATTAGTATTAGCATATACGCTAATACGGGAGTCTCTCGACATATTCTTTGGTAGTGTTTGTTAGTGGATCCGCGCAAAAAAAATGCGTGAAAAAACATAAACATCATTTTGTCGGAGAATACGGGGAGTAATCTTTTTGTTTAGTGCCTTAAAATTAATGGAGATTTTATATTGTTATAGGAGATACAGGAATCGGATGCATGACGTCAAATTGTAAATAAGTAAAATAGAACGTTAAACAAAATAAGGCATTTATTTCCATGCTCAAATACTTGCACGAAGACGGTGAAATGCCCCTTTTGTTGAGGATATTAGCATTAGCGACACATACAATATGGGAGTCTCCCGACATATTTCGTAATGGTGTTAGTGTGTCTGGTGTCCGGCGTAGGCGGCGTGTACACAGTAAAAACGCGAGAAACCACCAAAACAATATTTTAATTTTATATGTCAATATATTTTCGTCAAGACGAGAAATCACCCTTTTGCTTAGTTCATTCAATATTAGCTGAGACATGTATTGTTGGAAGAGCTCCGGGAATAATAATGATAATATTATACAATTCTCTTTCTGCAAGGGGGCGTTCAAGTATAACGTAACGCAATTTTTGAAGATTTTTGACCCGCCATGTAACGCGCTGTAATGTATTTCCGTCCTCTCCCCCCGCCCCCCCCCCCAAACGTTACGTAACGCCCAAGTGACAATTTTTACCTGAAATTCACAATTAAGTTGCGCAAAGTACTGAAAAGTCGCCTAAATACCTTTTTTATTGTTTTAATCGCGTTTGCGGTAATAAATGAAACAAGAGATTTTGAGAACAAAAAGGATTGCTAACTTGGAAGATTTTAATTCCCTATTTTTTTTATCTAAATAAAGAAGAACATGTTACGTAACGCGTTGTTCGAACCCCCCCTCGTAACGCACAGTAACGTTTCACAAGACCCCCCCCCCCCCCCACCCCCCGGCCCCCAAGGGACGAATCATCTATGTATAAAAATCAAAGTATGTTTGCTTGTATGTATGTTTGTTCCATACGTGTTGCTAAACCAATCATCCTATTGCGATGAAATTCTGGAGATTTTATGTGCGCATGCCCGCGATGGTTCCTATATATAGTGGCGTTAGGAAATTATTTCCTAAACTATTCATCCGATTGCGATGAATCTGTGATGAGCTGTTGTGAGCATGACCGCGAGGGTTTTTATATAAATATACTGGTGAGCTCTGGCATTATGAAATTTTTATAAAAAAATTGCTTTAGGTAGCACGCGAGCTGTTTGAAAACTGAATGTATCGGGACTGAATGTATGGAATGCGGGAGGAGGGAGGGGAGTTAGCAGGACGGGAGAAGCGGAAGAGGGGAGTGGAGAGAAGGAAGGCGGAGTGGGAAAGCGTGAGAGGAAAGGGAATGGGACGAATGGGAAAGGACACGCAGGGAGAAACAATGTCTTTATTAAGTGACATTGCAACGCACGCCGGGAACTCGCTAGTAAGAAATAAAATTATGTACCTTTAGAAAATTTAAATTCAAAATAATAACAATTTCAATGCTCAGCGAGTTAATTCCAAGGAAAAGTTTATCAATATAATATCGTAGAAGAAGAAGAATATTTTTGGGATTAAAAAAAAACAGCAATAAAAACGCCTATAAAAATTTGAGTGTTAATACTCATTTTGGGAGGCGGGTGTGGGTACCGCAGCCCAGGGAACCATTTATTGGATAACAAACACCTCTGCTACAGCTCGCACCAAGTGGTTCGCTACGTTTAGTGACTTAGCAGGGGTGCCCGAGCTCATGGGGTGAGGTTTGTCCGGGTCTTGGCGGCGGATGCGTCTGCCCACCAATTTCATGGCAGGCCAGATTGAGAGAGACTGGTTGAGGGAGACCTTTTGATTTCTCCAGTAGGGCTCTCTCGGAACATCGCCTGCACCGCAGGGGGAGGGATAGAATCATTCGTCCGTCACTCCTGGACACACTGACCCCAGATTCCAACCCACCCCTTCTACCTTTTTATTTCCCAGAACATCCTCTCCTTCTGTTCCTAAAAATACCCTCCACACAGCATCCCCGAAGATGACATAGGCCCTGAGGGGAATTATTTTATTCTGGGCCTGTGTGGAGCTACTTTATAAAAAAATAATCTTGTCCTTCGTTAATATGTCAGATTTGAAAGTCAAATAATATGTGTAACTTCACTTTCAATTATACTATAAAGTTCCAAAATCGGCGTCTCGGAGTTTACTATATATATATTTGTTTTCTATACATACGCCTCAGGGATCTCTTTCTAAAGCTTTTTTTAACACTAGCTCCACACAGGAGGCCCTGAGGAAAATAAGGGGTCCTTTTAGGAAAGGAAGAAGAGGAAGTTCTGGGAAATAAAAGGGTTAGTATTGGGGGTGAGTAGGAATCTGTGGGTCAGTGCATCTAGGAGTGACGGATGTCGGAATCCATCCCTCCCACTGCGGTGCAAGGCGATGTTCAGAGAGAGTACCTACAGCTGGAGAAGTCAAAGAGACTCCCTCAACCATTTTCTCCCGATCCGGCTTGCCATGCAGCTGGTGGGCAGAAGCATCCGCCACCAAGACTCGGACAAACCTCATGCCATGAACCCGGGCAACCCTGCTAAGTCACCAAACGTAGCAAACCACTTGGAATGACTTAGGGCAGAAGTGTTGGTTATCCAATAAATGGTTCCCGGGGCAGCGGTACCCATACCCGCCTCGCATTCAGTCTACTTTCATTCTCCTCTGCCAGTTCCCATGCCTCACTGCCATACATACCTAGGTAGGTAGGTACCCCGATATCGTAGAAAATATTTAAAAAATAAAAGCTGAACTGCAAAAATGTAAATCTTACTACCTACCTAGTAAACACAAGTACGTTGAATATGGTTGAATACATTCTCGATTTTTTCGGTTAAAAGTAAAGAGTTCTAAAATGATTCTAAAACAACGAACCTGCGTGTTGTCAACAAACAAAGACATAGATACACCCATTGTTAATGCATGGCGATTGAGTTATGTATGTATTAGTTTGTCGGGCGATTCTTTTACCTCTTCCCCCGGCCCGCGCAAGCTACGCCCCGTACGGCTGGCAAATGAATGGATGAGACCACAACAAAAAACCTAGGTAATTTTACGATAAATTTGCGCGTAACTAAATTCGGTTTTTGACGCGAATAAAACTGTTTTCAGTGCAGAATAAAATTTTATCGTATACTTCATCACATTCCTGAGTCAGGATGTGAGGAGGTTTTTTTTTTAATTTGCATCCATTTGCCCAGAGAATAATTCCAAAGTTGCCTCCTAAATTCATGGATAAATCGTCATCTTTTGGGGCCTATATTTAATAATTTAAAGCAAAAATCGAAATCGGATTCACATCTTAACTGTATACATGCCTAACCTATCAATTAAAAAATAGAAAAAAAAAACAATTAATTTGATATTTCAGCCGTAAATCCAAAACAAAATTTTGTATGGAACAGACCACGCATGCGTTCCTCTTAACTCTCCCGCAGCCAACTGGGGCTGAAGGTAGACCCCAAAATAACTATCCTTCTTATATCTACTTAAATACATGAAATATATTTTTAGTATTTTAGGTATTCCTGCGCAAAGGATTAATACATAATATGCCATTTAAAACAAAATGTGAAAAAATCGTTGATCGCAGGAAAAAATATTTTGTCAAAATAGGTAGGTAATATTCCCTGCAAAAACATAAATAACAACAACAAAAAATATATCAAAAAAAGAAAAAGTGTTTTCTTTGGTTTAAAAGTTTAAAAAAAAAATGCATGGGGTCATCAGCCGACCCCCACGGTTACGGACGTCATGTTTGGCATCTTGACCTGTCGAGAGTTAAAGTGATTCTAAAGATTTTTACTAAAAAATATTTGTACATGTTCAGTGTTTTTGAAAAAATACTACCATTTCAAGCAGTGTTTCATTTCTGAATGGTGGTCTTTCACCAGGGCGATACTGAGAGTTTCTAGCATCCGAATAGTTCATGACATCAGATTCCCTTGATGATAGCTGGGCTTACAGCGAGGAGAGGAAACAAATATTGGAGTATTAAATAAAAATTGACATTTCATATATTTATGAGCTTAGTTTATTTCAATGCACATTCAAAACTAAACTCTCAATAATAATTGTTCGACCTGACTAGAACGTAAAGCGAATACAAAAAATTATCATAAATATGTCTTATAAAAAATTCAGTCAACTACCACGCAGGCATAGGCACATTCTGCTTCATTCACATTTATACATCTTCTCATGCTCTATTATTTCGTCTCTTGACCTTTGCTATGTCTACCCGAGTTATGCCTTACTCATTGCTTGTCATTTTTACATGTGTAAATTTCAATTTTTCTGGATAATCTCGGACAAATTGCGTAACATTATACATACCTCAAATTTGCAGATAAAGCAATAGACGTGGAACAAGTTGATATATTCTTCTGGCTTATATTCTTCTTTCATCCATTCGCTGTATGTGTTCAAATCTTTCAAGCATCTTCTATGTACTACTCTAATCAATTATGTTAACACGGACCTTGCACTCTTTTAGGATTTCTTCTTTTGTAATTTGTTTGTCCATGGTTTTAGCACTCGCTCATATCCCTCAGGGATCACATTTCTTCTGCGTTCCGTCTGCTTTTGTCCTTTCTTTACCAATTTTTATTTTAGTGTAGGTGTGCCGCTGATAGATCCATTTTAACCTCTCTCTTTCTCAAAAACGATGTTTGTAACAAAGCCTAAAGCAGCTCTCCACAGCAGAACCATAGATAAGAAAAACACAAGGGAGATGGGTCATGAACCATTATTATTAGTACAAAAGTGTCGCCAGCAACATCCACGCACTGCCTTTGTTTTACCTACGCATCAAACGCATAACTTTCATTGGCTCCGCTGCTTTGTTAGTCACTGCAGTTTAGTTGTAGCTCGACGACAATCGGCATGCAGCCATGCCATATCCCCCTGTGTTTCTATTATCTGATGGGACCATACGGTGGGTGTCTATTTTTCATGCTGATTTTCCTGAGCTGTTTCAGTTGGTCTTTTTTCTGAGAATTCTTTGAGGAGAAGATCTATGGGCGGAGTCAGCAGTCGATGGTCTTCGCTTTTCTTCTCCACAACTTCATCCACGACTTGCATTGAGTTTCTTCTCAACACCTTCTTGATGATCCTTCTCGTTTCTACATTCTCTTCTGCCTGCAATTACAAAAAATTAATATCAGAAGTGAACATTGACCCTACCAATACATTCTGGAAGTTTCCACTACAACTCAATAAAGTGGCATTTTAACATCCCAATGAAAAGTCATTACAAGTTATGAAAAAAAAATTGAGTGCAGTTCACACACGGTAGAAGTGAAAACTTCGCCCACACAATCTCAACCAATAAGATTGAAAAGTGAGCTATCATCAAAGCGGCCAATGCGGTTCTGTATGTGTTTCATTCTATCTCATTCTTTCGCAGGCTAAATCCGGTAATAATATTTTTTTTTTTTAAATAATCGGAGACGGTTTACATATTTATTTATTTATTTATTTATCTATATAAGGTATGTTTGCATTACATTATTCGATGCCTGTCTCACTAGGGTATACCTGTGTTGTATACCGGCGTAGAGGTACATAAATGAGTATCATACATAAGAATATTTAATTATAACATAAGAATATTTAAGGTAAGATACATACTGATTTATACAATTCAAACAGAAATATGATTTAAATTGAGGGTTAATACCATAAAGAGAGCATTATATAGGTGAAGGATGAGATGAATAGAGTAGTAAATCCTGTCGAATTTATATTATACATATAGGATTTTACTATTTTAAGTTCTTTAATAAGGGTAAGGACATACGTGAGATGGTAATTCTGTCTATTTGTAATCTATTTTACAGATGTTAGCAGTAGTGTGACGTCCAATACTTATAATCCATTTCTTTATATCTTGTTTGTATTTAGTCATTGATTCCGTTTGTCTAATCGTAGCTGGTAGTGTATTGTGTAGTTTGCAAGCTATGTATTTAAAGTGTTTTTGTCCAAAGGTGGTTTTAGAAAAGGGAGTTTGGAGAAGTTCTTTATTTTTGGCTCGGGTGTTGTGTATCATTTGTGTTGGTTTGTATAGGATTTTGTTGTTTTTATGTAAATAAACTAAGATGGATTTTGCGTAGAGCTGTTTAATGTCCATAACGTTGAAAGTATTGAAGATCGCATCGGTGCTGGTAGTGAGAGGAAGTTTAAGAATTATTTTTATTATTAGTTTTTGTGCTTTAATGATGGGGTCGAGGGCATTAGAATAAGTGTTACCCCAAGCTAAAATTCCGTATTCGATGTGAGATTGGCACAGTGAGTAATACACTGTTTTTAAAAGTTGTACGTTAAGGAAATTGCGCATTTGTTTGAAAAAGTATATAGATTTGCGGATTTTGTTTGTAGTGTTAAGTATATGTTGCTTCCAATTTAGGTGTGTATCAAAGGTTAATCCTAAATATTTGATAGTTGTTACTTGTTCTAGGCATGGGCAGTTGCAATACCGGTTCAGAGATGAGTTATTACATTCGTGTATTTTTAATTTTGGGTGTAGGTTTGGTTTTGTGATATTGCTGAGACTAGACAGTAAGTATTTTGTTTTCGGTACATTAAGAGTTAATGTGTTAGAGTCAAGCCAATATTTAACCTTTTGAATTCCTACCTCCGCTTTAGAATATACGGTAGGCCAATCTTTTGCTTGAAATAGTAGTACAGTGTCGTCGGCGAAACTGACAACAGTGGCATCGATATCTAGGTTACACAACTCGTTAATGTATATTAGGAAGAGCGTTGGACCTATAACACTGCCTTGTGGGACACCGTAACTAATAGGTAAATTCTGACTCTTTGTAGCTCTGAGTTTAACGCATTGGGATCTGTCAGATAGGAAACTGGAGAGGAGGCTTAATCATTATTCCTAATACCTATGTTGAACAATTTGCGTTCTAATTTGATGTGTGATATTGTATCAAACGCTTTACACAGGTCGAGAAATACCGATAGACATTTCGAGCCCTTATCAAGGTGGCCAGAGATGTGGTCAGTAACGGTGGCTATGGCATCGTTTGTACTTTTAAGGTTTCTGAAGCCAAATTGCCGCGGCGATAGTAGGTTGTTGGTTTCCAGGTATTCCATAAGACTATTATTAACGATCTTTTCAAATACTTTAGACAGGGAATTGAGTAACGTAATAGGACGATAATTACTAATATCAAGTTTGGAGCCTGTTTTGAAAATAGGGATAATAAGACCTTGTTTTAGAATGGCGGGAAATAATCCTTGGCGAATGCTAATATTCAGCAGATGAGTTAAAGGTTGTATTATAACCGGGGCAATTTTTTTAAGAACACTGTTGGGTATTTCGTCAATGCCAGTGGATGAAGAGTTTTTTAAAGAATTTATTACCGTAGAAACTTCTTTCTCTGTAACCGTTTTGAGAACAAATCGGGTTGGGAATTCATCATTGGAAGGGTGGACGCTAGGGCCCAGCATATGGTTGCTTAATTGTATTTTTGTTGCTAGTTCTGGACCTATATTTGCAAAATAACTGTTTATATGATTGATAAAAGTCTACGGTGATAACATTGATATTGAGAGAGTTAAAGGCGTTGGTGTTTCTTTACTTACCACTTTTTTTAGGATTATTTAGGTTACTTTCCATTTTTTCGGATCGTTGTTGCATTCGGAAATTTTAATGTATATAGTTCCCGTGAGCACTTAGGCCATAGACCCATTGTACTATCTCCCATTTTACCTCATTCCTTTGACAGTAACCCAGTCCCTTTTATAAAGTTCACCAGGATTGTCATTGGAAGTGAAGCTATATCTTCTGGTTCGACAATGTGTCTTCCCAGGTCTCATTTCCCCTCTTCACTCCTCCTTGGTTCCCTGAAGGCCCCACGACGGAAGAGGGCTTCATCTCTCCTCTCCACTCCTTAGTTCCCCGAAGGCTCCACGATGGAGAGTCCACCTCCCCTTGGTTCCCTAAAGACCCCACAAGGGAGAGTCCACTCCACCCTGGTTCCCTGAGGGCCCCAGGAGGGAAGAGAACTTCATCTCTCCTCCTTGGTTCCTTAAAGGCCCCACAGAGGAAGAGTTCACCAAGATGGCCTCATTTCTCCTCTTCACTCCTACATGGTTCCTCGAAGGCCCTTCCCCTTGGTGCCCTTCCCCTTGGTTCCTTGAAGGCCCCACAAGGGAAGAGTTCATGGAGGTGGCCTCAGCTCACCTCTTCACGGTTTCTCCTCTTGGTTCCTCCTACGGCCCCAGGAAGGAAAACCACAGAGGTGGCCTCAGCACTCCTAGGTTCCCAAAAGGCCCCTAGTTTTCAAATGGTCCAATTTTTTTTGTCCCACGAGTTACCAGGGAAATAGAAGGTCCACTCCAGCAAAGCCCTGAGTGCTGGAGTGAGGTCTAAATACTCCGAGATGCGACCTTGTTTCTCGGAGGCATCGTTCGTGACGCTGTTCCCCAGGACATTCAGCCTGAGCACGGTAGCTCACACTTTGGCTTGGGATGGCTATTGCAGGTTTGTGTTTTCCACTCCCTAAGCGATGTAATAATAATAACGTTATATTTATATAGCACAGTTTTGTGTCATTTCACTTCAAGTGCGTAGATGTATTTGTTTGTCTCTTTTTGATGTCGTTTCCATTTCATCGAGTTTCAAATCACAATAGTGCTATAGAATGTTCACTTCAAAAAATGTAATATAATAGGATCCATGTCAACTCAGAATCAACTCAACACAACCAGGGGCGGCTCGTGACTTTTGGGTGTGCTAGGGTGCTAATATTAAAATAATGGCATCATGGATGTTGTCGTGTGCGAAAAGTACCTATATTTTTTTTTTTTTTTCAAAAATCGGTGTTTTGTATGAAGATTTTTCAGGAAATCAGTGCGGCACACCGCCAAACTGAAACTTTCTGAAATTTTTCATACAAAAAACTGATTTTCAAAAAAGAAAAAAAAAATTTTTTCGGCTACAACAACATCAATAATGCCATTTTTTTTAATATCAGCACTCTAGCACACCCAAAAGTCACGAGCCGCCACTGAACACAACACCTCGATGAAATGTCATTATAAGCTATGAAAAAAAATGTAACCTGTTTAACCAATTTTTTTCATCACTTTTAATGACTTTTGAAAGAAGATGTTGTTGAGTGGAGTTCATTCTGAGTTGTCCGGTACCGTAATATCAAAACCTTCTAGATCACAGTATGATCTAGTATAAGTATAGTCTAGTATAAGTATCACAGTAGGATCTAGTATAAGTATAGTATCTAGTATACGTATAGGATCTAGTATAAGTATAGTATCTACTCTAAGTAACACAGGATCTAGGAGGTTTTGGTAATATAGATATCGACTTTTTGCTTTTTTTTTATAAGTTACTTCTTATGCGAGTTAGGACCTTCGAGATATCCTTAAAATTACCTAGTTTGAATACCTTCCGCAGATTGTCAGTATACAAATTTGGCAATGTATTTTTTAAAAAAGCGAAATGCGCAGACATAGAATATTTTCTTCCAATGCATATGTTGAAAAAAAATCTTAAAAATTGATCCAGAAGAGAAAACAGGGAATACAAAATCTCGATTTTGACAATTATTTTATTTAGGTATAATCAGCCTCTGGTGCAGTTGTCAGTTGCTTTCCTTTCAGTTTTAAAAAATAACTAGCAGTTTTGAGTATTATGTATTTAATTTTCCCGCGTTTCCTCTTGATAGCAATTTTAAAATATTTGTTTAATTAATAAAAACTAACAAACCAGTCATGCCATCACAGTGAAAGTATGGAAAGTCTTAATTTTTTACTCTGACACACTTTTCTTGTTTCATTCACATTCATGTATATTCTCATGCACACTCATTAATTATTCTAATCAAAAAATGAATTAGTCTCTTGACAGGATACGTACATTATTTGATTCACTCTTATCTTGCTTTTCTAGAACGTCCCCCACTCCTTTCATCAACATTTACGTCAGACATATTTCATCATATCACAATAATAATCTTTTTATGTATTTATTTATTAACGTCCTAACGGGCTTTTCACATACGAACGTCACAATAATGCAAACATCCACTGGAAGACTTTTATCAATATATAGTTTTTAATCACTGAAGTAGGAGATAATTCTAATAAATCTAAAACGATACATGAAGTACAATAAGACACAGAAAATTAAAAAGTTAAAACAGTAGTAACTGGAAATCGAACCCTATCTCTATCTTATCAGGACAATGCCTCTAACCACTCGGCCATTGCTTTTTAAGTGAAAACTTCTTTGGCACCGTTAAACGAAAAATAGATACACTAAAAAGAGACAAACACTATAGGATTTAGCCTGCGAGAGAATAAGTTAGTATAATCAGTCTCCTCTTTGTGCGGTGCTTCGTAGTCTCCCCACTCTTGTCCACTTTAGTTTACTGACGGATTCACTTCTACCGCATGTGAATTGCACACTCTGATTTTTTTTAAATTCCATTTTCATAAAACAGGCACTTTTTACGGATTTTTTTTTACAAAAGTTCATTGAATGTATTCTCTTGGCACTACTTCATTCGTCCAAACAAAGCGTTCAAAACTCTAAGCTACCCTTTCATAATCTAATCCATCTCTTTTACAAGAACCCACTCCTTCATAATTCGTTAGTACGTTTCTACTGATAGATTTATTTAATATATACTCACAAGATGATGATTATGACAAATTTAAATAATTATACGCATTAAAAGTATGTACTCACCAAAAAATTCATGGTGGCGACTGAGTCCATTTGAATGTTTTCCCTCATTGAAGTGTTTGGACAAACTGATTGCAGGTTCTACCCGAGTATACTATAAGCTATGAGATATCTCAAGTGCTCCTTTGGAAGGCTAAATGTTTATAAAGTTGCTGGCTGATGCCAACAACTGTTTTATCTGTCCTGACACAAGATAAGCAATGACTTTTTTTCATTTGTGCAAACACTCGTGTAGTTAGAACTAGTTTTTCAAAGGTAAAATTATTAGGACATAACATTTTAGCATTTTGAATGCTAAAATAGATTGACAATCAAATATTTCAAGTGGTAAGTATTCTGTTTTGTCACTCTTATTGACACTATGCCCCAAATGTGTTTGTTTAGACTAAAAATATCGTAAATACGCAGTAAGCTGGATTCTCCGCAGGTTGTATTATTATTACATTGTCTCTGTAAATACACTTTTAAACTTACTTATCATCTCGCTAGCTCGCACTAATCTTAAGTGATGTGTAGGATAGATAGTACCTAATCATATTTAATAAAATATTTATACGTAGTAAATTCTGTTTGTTTCGTATACATAGATTTGCTTCTGCGCAACTTGATTCGGCAGTCGAAGCTATTATCAAACTGTACTTAGTATTTTTTTTAGTTAAGTTTTAAGTTCATATTATCACATATAATAATAGTAATAAGCGGAAGTTCTGGGAAGGAAATAGGTACGAGGGGTCGGAATCTGGGGGTCAATGAGTCCAGACGGACGTATGAATCTATCCCTCCCACCTCGGCGCAAGGTCCGAGAAAGTCCTGCTTGAGAGGTCAAAAGGTCTCCCTCAACCAGTCTCTCTCGATCCGGCCTGCCACGAAGTTGGTGGGCAGACATATCCGCCACCAAGATCCGGACAAACCTCACCCCATGAGCCCGAGCACCTCTGCTAAGTCGCGAACTACTTGGGGTGACCTATGATAGACATGTTCGCTATCCAGTAAATGGGTCCTGGGACGGCGGTACCAATATCCGCCTCCCAATTGACCCTTGAATTGAATGAATTAAACCCAAAGCAGAAGATGTACAACTAGAAGAAAAATAAAGAAGTTTTAAATGAGAAGAAGAGAAAAGAAAGACAATGGATGTACTTGTTGCATAAAAAGTATTGCTAAATACAAGTTCCATTACAAGCCGAAAAAAAATTCAGGTGATGAAAGAAAATAAGTTACATAATACATTAAAAGACAGTAGATGACAATAGATTATAGAAAATGACTAAATAATTTGAAAAATTTTACAGGGATTTTGACAAATTCACTCTGCAAGGTCGGTTCTAGTTCACTGTCTCCGCTTCTGTTTTCCACTGGTATCGTCCCATCTCTGATTTCCTTTGAATCAGCACCTGCGAAAGCGTGAATGAAATAAAAAAAATCGTTAAAATGCATGAAGAATGGTAAGGCTGTTGGTTTTGACAATATTGCTGCCGAATACTTTTTTTTTTTTTACATGAAAACGGCACAAGAGTCCCAACCAGTGGCGGCTCGTGACTTTCGGGTGTGCTAGGGTGCTGATATTAAAAAAATGGCATCATGGATGTTGTCGTATGCGAAAAATAATTTTTTTTTTTTTTTCAAAAATCGGTGTTTTGTATGAAGATTTTTCAGAAAATCGGTGCGGCGCACCGCCAAACTGAAAACTTCCTGAAAATTTTCATACAAAAAACTGATTTTCAAAAAAAAAAACAAAATTTTTCGGCTACAACAACATCAATAATGACATTTTTTTAATATCAGCACTCTAGCGCACCCAAAAGTCACAAGCCGCCACTGGTCCCAACTGCTCCCGTCTGGAGCCAGTGGGACTATGGCATCCCCAATTGGGGTATGTTGTGAGGCTGAAGGTAGTGGGGAGGGGAAGGAGATAGGAAGGTGGGGAAGTACCTGGCTATTCAGATCTGGTCACCAAACATGGCAGAAGCCATTCAAGCAACTTGCAATTCTGAATGGTGGTCTTACACCAGGGCGATACTGAGAGTATCTTCCACTCTGGAACGTGCTGCAAATATACTACATATTATTTTAAATGAATAAATTGTGAAATACACTAAATAATCAAATAAATTTTATTTGCCACGCCGGGATTCGATCCCGTGACCTTCGGAATACTAGTCAAGCACCTTACCGCTGCACTACGCCGGCCGTCTTAAAAGGAGATAGTCGTATTATTCTCACATGGTTGTGCAAACTTTTTAACCAGTGTTTAGAGGAGGGTTACACGCCATTAGATTGGAGAAGGGCTGTAATCATGCCGTTATACAAAGGTAAAGGGTCACGTATGGAATGTGGGAATCATAGAACTATGGTCACCCTAAAAGTCTACATTAATGTAGTACCTAGCGCCATCAGTTTAGTAGGTACCAGTAGGTACCCATAATCTAATCTCAATCTGTAAGAAATACAACAATATTGTTCTTTCAAAATCTGTATAATTTTGTGTTATTTTGTTAACTTGTATAATTATTGTTAACCTCAACACAGGCTTGTCCTAGTGAGGTAACAAATTGTATTGTAAACATTTTTACCTGCAGTGTAAAGAAACAATAAATAAATAAAATAGAGCTATTAGCCTGCTAAGTTCAGTCGGCAAGCTGTACGGAAGAATATTGTTTTAAAGGGTAAGAATGGAAACAAAGGAAAAAATATGGGATGTGCAAGGTGCCTTTATGAGTGGAAGGGGATGCATGGACCAGATTTTCTCCTTGCATATGCTCACTGAGAAGTTTCTGGCGAAAAACCAGAAAATTTTCTGCGCCTTTGTAGATCTACAAAAAGCATATGACCAAGTCGACAGGAAAAAGCTATGGAAGGTGTTATCCAAGTATGGGGTGAATACAAATCTCATACACGCAATAGGCCACTTGCATCACATTTTTAAAAAAAAAATCCCGGTTTAGACAAATATTCTAAGACATTCTGTATTTTTTTTTTTAATCGTATTTTTGAAACCCTGGCGATTATTTGAAAATTTCAATCCGAAAAATCAGACCATTTTTTATAAACCGGAAAGACGGGACATAATTTTATAGGTGCGAAAAAACGATAATTACATAGCTGAAATTCATTTTTAAAAAAATAACGTTTTCCACACGAATGACACAGGAGAATAACGAGGCATACCAAAAATATTAAATCTCGTAAATATTTTTTTCCTTGATCCGTCTTATTGATCATAAATCATTAAAATGTTCAACGTCTATATTACTAAATCAAATGTAATATACTTGTACTTTATTATAAGCAATAATTATCAGCCTGATACACTCATCCACATTGAAAAAATCTTCCGAGAAAGGATACATGACGCCAACGGGACTTAAACCCGTGCCCTTCTGATTGCCGGTCAGCTGCTCTCCCAATTGAGCTATGGCGGCTTATCTTATACCCGCCAAATGATTCAATATATACTAGTGTTTCATTCAACAATTATTGCTTATTATATTTTTTCCACCTGAAAACAATCAATGTGGATGAGTGTATCAGGCTGATAATTATTGCTTATAATAATTGTTACCCTTTGTGCCATTTTAAAAATTAAAAATAATAATTAATATTTGGCAAGTTTAAGTATTTCCCGAATAAATGAAGACATAATTTGTCTCGACGCCACCTAGCGAGGGATTTAACACTAACAGTGTCTCTCTCGCAAAAACTAAAGTTGGTTGTTTTCAGGTGGAAAAAATATAATAAGCAGTAATTGTTGAATAAAACACTAGTATATATTGAATCATTTGGCGGGTATAAGATAAGCCACCATAGCTCAATTGGGAGAGCCGCTGACCGGCAATCAGAAGGGCACGGGTTCAAGTCCCGTTGGCGTCATGTATCTTTTCTCGGAAGATTTTTTCAATGTGGATGAGTGTATCAGGCTGATAATTATTGCTTATAATAATTGTTACCCTTTGTGCTGTGCATAAAAATCTTGTCTTAAACGTTAGTTTAAAAATTAAAAATAATAATTAATACTTGTACTTGTAAATTATAATAATAATAAGAATATTATAAAATTTGATTTTGTTAAAATCCGCACCATTATCATTATATCTCTAAAACACATACGGACAACGTAAAATGTACGGGGTTCTCTTCATTACATCTGTCAAAAAATCAAATCAAATGATACGTTCTCAGAGAACAAACAATAAATCTAGTGAACGAATTCAAAAATTCATCTGAAATCAAAGTGATGCCATATAAAAAAAAAAATCAGTGTGGAATTTTACAAAATTAATAGGAACATTTTCGGAGACAGGACATTTTCATGTAGTGACGTCACGAGCCCAAATAATGGATATATTTATTTAAAAATAAAAAAAACTGTAAATTTCTAAAAAAATTTACTAATATTTTCGTAATCTTAGTAAAAAGATCTATCCACATGATTTTTTCCATGTCGTTGGAAATAAGTTCATAAGTCGTTATGAAATCCATGCAAGTGGCCTATTGCGTCTCTGTACGAGGGAAGCTTTGCTTGTGTTAGGGTGAACGGTGGTTTTACGGGGTGGTTTGACATCACAAAAGGTGTCAAGTAAGGCTGCGTAATGTCAGCATGGTTATTCAATCTATACATGGATAATTGTATGCATGAATTGAAAGAGGTGGGATTGGGCGCGAAATTGAGTAATCTGAAAGTATGTTGCCTGTTATATGCTGATGATGCGGTGCTGATTTCTAACAATATGGAAGATCTACAGTCTCTCGTATCTAGGATCAACAAAGTATGTATGAAGAATGAGTTAATGATGAATGTAAGTAAGTCTAAAGTCATGGTGTTTGAAAGAGAGAGTACGAAAACAGTATGCAACATAGTAGTGAATGATGAATACTTGGAGCAGGTGGATGAGTTTGTGTATCTGGGTAGTATGTTTACGAGAGATGGGAAGGCTGATAGAGATATTGAAAGAAGGGTAAATTCCGGTAACTCCATTAATGTTGGACTGAATGCCGTTGGCGCTAATAAAAGACTGTCAAAAGAAGCGAAGCTAGCAGTCCACAATGGAGTCCTGGTACCTACCCTGATGTTTGAATGCTGTTGAAATGAGATCCCTGAAACGTATGTGGGGTAAAACAATGTGGATATCCGCAAAGAATGTAAGGCTGATGTAAGCATAATGAGTAAGATTAAGAAAGGGACCCTCAGATGGTTTGGGCATGTAGAGCAAATGAACGAAGAAAGTAGTGTAAGAAGAATATACGACGCAAATGTGAATGGTAGAAGAAGTCGGGGACGCCCGAGGAAGACATGGCACGATCAAGTGAATCAGATACTTGAGTCAGGCCATGTCAAAAGTCAGAATAATAGAAGAGAATGTATGAGATGATCTATGAATGTGAGTGAGGCAAAATGTGTGTGCCAAGACCGAGTTGTTTGGCGGTCCGTCCTCTCTGCCTACCCCTGCGGGGAAACGGAGTGATGGTTAGTTAGTTAGTGTTGCCCACAATAATTTCTTCATGTAACCCTAGAGGACCGCAAGAAACTTCAATTAAAAAAAAGGTTTTTGTTTTGTTTTGTAAAAGTCCAACATGCAAACAATAACTGCTTGATAAAGTGGTATATTTATTTTAACTTTTAACCAACCTAGTAGAAGGCAAAATGAATATTTAAGGTCTACACTACAATTGCTTTGTAAGTGAAAAGTGCTTATTACGTGCATTGCAGGGCTCCGGCCCCTAGGGATTAAACAAAGACACTGTATCTACGGCTTGCTCCATAGAGGAAGCTACTCTCAGTGTCACCCTGGTGAAAGACCACCATTCAGAATTGAAACTTTGCTTGATATAATATATATATATATTTTTTCAATTTCAGCTTTGGGAAGTTTTTGAGCAACTACTGCCTGTTACATAATGTTTGTTAAGTACTGCACACGTCTGATAGCTGATAGTCTGTTATAGTGTAGAAGTGTTTAATCAAAAGGAGATGGTTGAACATCTCTTCCTCTATTTTATCACTTATGATAATTATTGTCACTTAATTGTGTCTCAGTAGTTGACGTCTGAGATAAAGCTACTGACGCAAATGAGTCGTGCCAAGTAACTCTTCTGTCAACGTCGTATTTAAAAGCTGTCTCGAGTTGTGCACTTTAGGATTATGATAATTTACTGACATTATTTTTATTCATATGAAACCTTCACATTGTTGGTAAAATTTTATAATGCTACAAGTTTTATAATATTATGTATAACAAGGATGGGGATAAAATTTTCTTTACAGATTTAATAAATAATTTAATGTCCAGAGCCAGTGGGATGTGGTATGTTACAAAACTGAAGGAGAGGAGATGGAAAGAGGACTGTTTGGAAGTGCCTGGCGAATTCAGATCTGGTCATCAAATATGGCCAATTTCAAGCAACTTTTCAATTCTGAACGAGTCCTTCGCCAGGGGGATAACGAGAAACTTCAACGGTTTGGTCGGGCAGTACACGGAGCAAGATAGAAGATGACCGATCTCGAAGAGGCTGGCTACTTTGTAAGAGAAAGGAAGCAGGAGGGTCTAAAGTATAAGTTGCTGGATGGAGTGGAGACCGACACTTCGGCGTTAGACATTAAGTACTGGAGAGAGAGACAGCAAGAGATGGACGGGAGTGGAAGTTATTCCTGGATCAGTCAGGACACTCCAAATTATTAGAATTTTGAATAAACCAAAGCAAAAGAGTTATTGGCGAGAAAATCTTTTTAGGTTGTAGAAAAAGCAGTTTGGATAATTATTTATTTATTTATTAAAGCGGAGACGGTTTTCGTATAGTTCCCATGGACACTATACATTGTGTTATCTCCCATTTTGCCTCATTCCTTTAACAGTAAGCTGGTCCTTTTGATAATAAAGTTCACCAGGGTTTCACAACATAATTGAGCATAACGGATCCTCTTCACATTTCTCCCTTCAATCCATTGGTGTTTCCACTCCCAACAGTGGCATTTGTCTCTTGAGATGGCCGTGTCCAGTTAAGGAACGTACCGATACTACGTGACCCACTTTTTGCAATTTTTAAACCCCCCCGGTGACTAAAAACCTAGGCCGCCCGCCGCTCCTTGTGACCAAGCGTGGTATTTTGAAGACCCCTCCCCCTGAATGGGTCACGTAGTATGGGTACGTTCCCTTAGTAGTCTTACCAGTTCCCTCGGTGAGTTTTTGTCCATATTGAGTAGTTTTTTTTTAAGTAGTATGGTAAAATGTTTATAAATAGGAAAAGGGAAGGGGTAAAATGAAAACATGATGTTTTTCAATAATAAATTCTATAATTATTATTTAATATACAAAAAAGTTTGGTAATTATCCGACCCACAGAGCGGATATATCTCTTAAAAATAAAGGATTATCAATAGTATTTGTGATTTCTCTCTTAGCATGTAAAAATATTATATTCATCAGTTGTACAGAGTACCAAATGTTATTGTGATCCATCCCACTAACTCCGCAACTATAAAAATATGTTTCTCTTAGAAATAGGTGGCATTGCGGGGAACTTTACTTCTGTCAGAACTTCTGCGGAACCACCAGACCAGTGCAAATAATAGACAACAATCACTCTGGGGAAGCCAACAGCTCTAACCTCCTAAACTTCTCCACCAACATACATACATGCGTACAGACAACAGGAAACAAATCAAACAAACACTGCCAACCAGCCAACCAGCCAACCAGCCAACTCAGGAGTCAAAACAAATATAAACACAATTTGGTTAAGTTTACTATCACCCTCAATTTAAACCGTTCAATAGAAGAAATAAATAATAATAATTACAATTTTAATAAATTAACGAATGGTTAAAAACCGGTAAAATGACGCCACCTTCAGGAATATGCTTGTTGTTGCAAAGGAATGTTCCAACTCCATTTATCAGAATGCATTCAGAGTGATGTATTATATTATAGAGACATATTCCCCAGGGCAGACGTTGCGTTACCTCCTTGCAAATCGCAAACCGATCCCACGGTGGTATAAACTAGTTACAAAAAACAGACATTATTTACAAATCAGAACATTGTCTACTTAGTACTGTACAGTTTGGCATAACATATGTGTGTTGTGATGTTTTGCAGAATAATACACAACTTTAGGACTCCACTCCACTAGGCTCAGTCTCCACTAACATTAGGTCATTTCTTCTTCAGATCTCTGCTGATTTTAAACAGCCCGACAGCCATTTATACAATATTCAAAAAGTCACGTTACATTGCACATTCAATATTTGTTGGATATATTGCTTTAAAATTTGAAGATTAATCGAAGGTTTGTTTTGATTGCACAAAGTATGAATAGAAATAAAGTGGACACCAAAAGGTTGCAATTGTAGAAAAGCTGTCATTTGCAAGTTAAGTGTAAAGCAATCGTCCAGCCATGATATGTGCTCATTTGACGTAATTGCAATTTAAATAAACCTTCAACAAAGTGGCACTTAATCTGATAATTCTACTTTCATTACTTCTTCAATATAGGTACCCTTTTATGTAATACATAATTTAATACTCGACTTTATGTCTAAATGTTTGTTAACCCACCAATAATTGTTCTGTCGCACATACAAACATGTACAATGCGTATTACTATACAAAATGGAAATTATTTATTTATCGGTTTAACGGAAGAGATACATATATTTATTTTATATTTTCTGATAAGAAGCACTTGCTACGTTTCATAAAAAAATATGTGAAAATAATTTATTTTATATTATTTTTAATTTAGTGGTTATTTATATTTCATGGTGTTTGAGACACTGCAATATTAACACGCATTTAGAATGAGGTTTGCTTTAATCTGATTCACACCAATAAGACACTGTCCTCACGTATTTGTAGAGTTAACATTCACTTACTATGCAATTACTACAGAGACTCGACTCGACTCAACCGTATCTTGTATTTAAGAAACTTAACAAACTTAATACATTAATTTGTCAATTCACTGACAACTGCAGAATGCCATTTGCACAAACAAACAAACAAACAAACATTGGCACAATGGGTAAATAACTATTTAACTATTGGATAGACCAGCTTCACACACAGCTTTCTGGAGATCTGAGAACCACCATTTCAGTCAGCATTTTGCAAAGTTAAACTGGAAATTTAAATAATTATACTGCCATGGATGGGGTGTATCGCTTAAAACCATGTTTTGTGATGTTAAAACTAAGTTAAGACCCCCTTTATTTACGTATTAACCAGGTTTTATTGGACTAACCAGAACTGTTGGATTGTCAAGGGAGAGGTTTCATTGTAATTGTTTTGTTTAAATTAATGATGAAAGACATTTCTAATATTGATTTAACATAGTCTATCCAATAATTATTTTACCTCGATTATAGACAGTACTGCAACCTGTCAATTATTATTCATATACAAAACATTGGTGATAATCATTTCCAAGATGTGATGCAAGTTTACTATTACATTCTATGTAAAATATATTCCAGCAACAGATTATGTATTCAGTTTCAGTAGTTTCAACAGTATTTCAATAGTGAAATATCGTATACGTTTCAACAATTTTCTATGTAGTGTAACAAAATTGGTGTCTAAAAAAGATGTTTAAATTATCCTACTAAATTAGTAGGATGAAAATAAAGTAACAAGGAAATATTGTGTTTGTTTTTTATCTTCAATCAAAAAGATAACATAGTTCATAATAAATAAGTATCAAATGAATGAATTAAATATCATTAGAATCGTTGTGATTAAGTAAAGTGGATCTATATACAAACAAAGGTAAAAATTATGCCATTTTCGTTGCTTACAAATCAATTATTTTCAAAAGAGAGATATGTATAATTGATCAAAATAATATAACTAAAATTGTCATTATAATAATAGGTGATGTTTATTTTTAGGCGTGAAATTTGTTGTAGTCAATAAATTATGATAATTATTATTGCTCATTCGACCCATGTTTTTTATACTCAACGTTTTGCCAAATTTAGTTAAATAAAAAATCTAAATTAAGCAATGTATTCATTGTTTTTTTAAATGTACAAAATAAGTTGATTTAAAATCTTTAAAATATAAATTAAAATAAATAATGTTTTTTTTTTCATTAAATAGAACACTTAATGTGGCAAGAAGTTTTAACAATCAAATAACAAACAAATCATCGGCATGCAAGAATAACAAATAATTTAGTTTCAGTTATTTTGTGATAAATTTTAGCTAGATAGATTATTTGATTGAGCGTAGGTTTATAATTAAATGGTTTTGATACTTGATGGTAATATGCTGCACAAATGGATATTTGAGGGATATCAAATTTAAATACCGATGCGTAAAATAACATTTATTCTAAACATTTTATGTGTTGGTAACATGGCAAACAAAAGCACGTCAAAATTAAATATTTGAGGCATTTTTTAACTGGCAATATTTTTATTTCTGGTGATTGTCTAGAGCGAATGTAAATTAAGAGAAAATGCAAAAAATAAGTCCATTTCAATAATTGTACTGAAATATATAATAATTACAAAAACAAAATAAGAGAGAAACAATATTCATTAGGCTCAAAGAATCGGGAATAAATTGGGGTATAAAATTATTATCTATTGGCGATTATTGTTTCCTTTTTCCTTCCAGATCGGTGACATACCAATTTTTAACAAACTTACAAATAAAGTAACTTATGCAAAAATAGATGTAGGTACAATAATTACTCTCCAAGACATTCATATCAAAGCAAATAAACACATAGTCTATGTATATCAACAAATACAATAATCTTATAAATATTACAACTCCACTTGGTAGCAACGCTCCTTAACAATATTCCATATAAAATTACAATCGCCCAAATTCAATAAATATATTATTTATGGTAAAAAAAATTGCATTATTATTTATTTTATTCATAATAAAATAATAATTATTACAAGTTGATAAATATTCAGGAATGGGGAATCCAAATTAACTTATTAAGTTGTATACAATAGGCTATCTGGTTTTTAAATTATTCTACGGAAGTATCCGAGTCTGCTTTATTTAACATAATTTGTAATGCGCGCCGATGTAGAAAACACAATATAAGAAAAGTCTTGTTATTACGCTGACCAGACTTCCTACATAACTGGCAAACTGTGTTCAAGTCAATTTATATATATAAGTAATTCATTGCAACTGGTTTTTTTAATCTATTCTCACAGTGATCACAAGGCGTTAGTGAACCAAGATCAACTGGAAGCGGTACTATAAATAGACAAGTGTAGGAATTACAAAATGCACTATTTTTGTCTATTATTTGTGAGATTGATTGCATATAAAAAGTACCAAGAGATTCATTTTTAACCATGTATTACTTGAATACCACACAAGAATCCTACTGCCAATCCTCCCAGTAAAGAAGTAAAGATAATGAGCATTGGAAGATTGGAAAGTACTCGACTACACTAGAATGTTGTGATGCAAAGATAATGAGCATCGAAAGATTGGGAAGTACTTGACTACACGGGAATGTTGTGAGGCAAAGATAATGAACTTTGGAAGTACTTGACTACAATAGAATATTGTGATGCAAAGATAATGAGCTTCGGAAGATTGGGAAGTACACGAATACACAAAAATGTTGTGAGACAAAGATAATGAGCATTGGAAGAAGATTGGGAAGTACTTGACTGCACGAAAATGTTGTGAGGCAAGATAATGAGCATCGGAAGAAGGCTGCGTAAGTACTTGACTACACAAATTTGGTACAAAAATGGGACAAAAATAATACAGACATCCTGTAAGACAATAAATTATTGTTCAAAAATAGTTAAAATCAATTTCAAACAACATTTCAATTCTGAATGGTGATCTATCTTAATTTATGTGAAAAAACCCATTTAAAATTTTAGAATTTGTTATATATTGTGGTGTTTGTTCATAATAATTCAAATGATTGCAAATAAATGCCCAAATTGTGTTTTCTACATCAAATGCTGTATAAAATCTGAAAAATGCAGACAGTACCACATTCCAACAAATGATAAACTTTATTATGTCAGTTTTCTGTTGGAATGTTGAGCCGTGTCCCAAGATCTAACCTCCTTCTTGAACTAACCTTTCTGACAACCTCACAGTGTCCGTGTCCTCATCAGGACACAAGTTGTCTCTTAAGCAGGAGAAAGGACAACACGGCTCAAAGATCCCAAAGTGAATGGACACAACAGTATTGGCCGTAAGAATCTTGAAGCATAACCAAACCGAACAATATGAACAAGTAGTAATATGGTAAACTTTCAATGGGCGCACAACACAAACTATTGATAAGCCTATAATATAATCTTTATAAGCACTCTACGTTATAAAATACATGCACTTATTACGTGTAATATCATTATGGCTAGGTTGTCTCTCTATATATATGCTTTGTGATTTACTTTAGCTAGATGCCGCATATAATGCGACACTTTGTGTATAATTACAATAGTTACTAATATTTCCTATATTTAAAGTTGCCTAAAACCTTTCCCAAAAATTAATATTAAACTTAGTTTTTACGTCGTCGCTATCCTTATTTACAAAAATAAATCTAACTATCTTTATAATATTATTTATAATTATTTTTTCAATTTATACAAAATGGTTCATACGCTTTAAATCACCATCATTAATAATTTATCTATAACCGAATTTAACTATTAACTTTCATGAGCATAATATATTATTATTATTTATACGTACAGATAAATTAATAAACTATATACTATTATATTGCCTACCCTCTTTGGGTTTTCTGAAATATTGGATTTGTGGAGATCTCTCGCGGAGAAGGAAAACGGCGATGCAAGGCAAACTACAAGGTAAGCCTCCAAACCACCCATCAAACATGAGGCTTCATATACATCAGACTAATGCACATCAAAACATTGTAAATCAATCAAAAACAATGCTCTTGCAATAAAAATAGTTTATTATTTTCCTCATTTACGCATAAAACATCTTCAAACTACTTTCTTTATAGATCAAATTTGAATGTGTTCCATTTTTAAAGTGTCTTAAAATTTAGGAGAAAATATTCACACATAATATTGTAACTAAATAGGGTTAACTACTTTCTTGGCAGATTTTACTCAAAATTCAATGTATTCCTTTTTTTAAATGTTGTAGGAAGAGAAAATACGTACACATAATAATGCAACAAAATTGGCGTAAGTACATTCTTTACAGATTTTACTCAAATTTGAATGTGTTCCATTTTAACAAAACCAAGGTGTCATTTTTATCGATAAATTGAGGAGGGAAGACAGAGTTTGGGAGAGAAAATATCTACAGTCCCTGGCCAAATTATTAGACGCACTGTATTTTTTTTTTTGTAATTTTATGTTTCTTAAGAGTTTTTATGCAATAATGGTATATTTAAACTACAATTTTATTGATTTTTATTTAAAAGAATCCTTGGGAGAATTCTGTGAAGCTTTTTTGACAGAAAAAAGTATCCCTCTGTTGGATTGGCCGGGTAGTAGCCCTGATATGAACCCGATTGAAAATGTGTGGGAGCTGATGAAAAGAGAAGTGGCTAAAGATGTGATTACCAACAAAACCCAGCTCCTAGAAAAGATTATTTATGAGTGGAATCATCATCCTCAAATTCAGGAGACAGTACAGTCTTGCATTGATAGCATGCCGCTCAGAATTAAAGCTTTGATAGCGGCTAAAGGTGGCTCAACTAAATATTGACTTACATATACTAACATTAATTTCACTTTTCTTTAAAACTTAATAAACTTATGCTTTTCTAAATTAATGCTGTTTTATTTATGTCAAATAAATCGGTAATTGATTGGATAATATAAAAATAAAAAAACAAATCAATCTAAAATAATAAAACGGTACAATATCACCCGGTAATTAATATTTTACATGAAATCTTGCAGTGCGTCTAATAATTTGGCCAGGGACTGTATGCATAACTGCGTAAGAAATTTATTAGTAGATTTTTCTCAATACAGATTTTGAAATTGGATTGTTTTTTCTGTATCTCTTTTCTACAAATCTTTGCACGACAAAAAGCCTATAAACTTTTAAAGATTGTTTATGGTTTCATTATAATGGTATCCATTTGGTTGAACTTTAGCTGGATTGTAATAAAGTTTGGTGTTTTTGCATGTGGACTGATAAAATAAAACAGCTTTTATGTGGGAAGACTGCCCCTTTGAACTGAACTGTATATATATTATAGATCTCACGGAAAATAGTTTTCTACTTGCCCTTAATGAAATAAACTATCTCACGACAATTTTTTGGTTCTCACTTTATAAAGAATTTTAGAAAACGAAATGCGAAACAGTTGGGTTGTAATATTTGTTCTTACGTGAAGCAACTAAATTTGATAACGGAATCGGTGAGAAATTAAAGTTTTGCATAATTTAGTAATTAATTATTGTAATAATTATTATGCCAAATAAAAAAAAATAAACCAACAATTTTGAGATATCTGAAAACACACTATTATTACATATTTATTCTAACATGTTATATAAAAAAATATGATTAAAATGTAAAACTTTTTCCTTGTCCTGACAGTACCTTTTCTATTCTGAAAAATTAATTCATTTTAATGTACCAAAAAGCGGCGATTCCTAAAGAACTATCATTTGAAGGCTTAATGTGATTTCTGCGCACATACAAATGAAATATCTTCTTTTGTTTGGTGTCTTTATTATTTTAATTATATTTAAGCCAGAAACTGATTTTACAGTAATGTTTGAAGGCACTATGTATATTTTTTTTATTTGTTTTTAACCAATATTTAACTGAAATTACTTTAAAAAAAAAAAGCAGAAAAAAAATTAATACACCGGGTAACGATTTAAACAAAATAAAATATACAACAAAATGTAACAATAAAAAAATTTACAATGCTGGACATTATTAAGTGTAAGTTGGTTGGTAATGTAAATTGTATCATTATGCCTTGTTCGATAATTGGGTTCTTATGCCTTGTTGGTTATTAAAGAATATAATATTTATTAACCTTACTGTCGCAATTGTATCAACAGTACATCATTAATTATTAGCTTTGACCAACGGACACATCAAACGTTACTGTCTTTACGCAACAACTTAGATTGCTGATAATACCCAAGTTAGTTAAATTATAATAGTCAGTACAACAAAGTTAATTGAAAGATATAACAAAAGATTTAATTGGATACGAACATTGCGGAAATATTGGAGCGCATAATTCATAGTGAGAGAGTCATGTCAAGGTCAATATTTAAAAACAAACTTATTTTATCAATTATTATTAGATTTCAAAGAGTTACTCTATTTAATTATTAAGAATATTGACGCTATTAAATTGCCATTATAATTGCCCATTGCTTTTCTTGTAATGCCGTTCTATTAATTCCTAAGTAATTCTTATCTAAAAGATTTACATACATGATTTTCAAACCAACCCAATAGAGTTAGTAATCCATATGTGATCTGATCAAATGACGCATTTATCTGTGATGTTAGTTTCGGTAAAACACATTCATTGTGTCAAAACGTGCCGCGTGATGGGTGAGATTGCGTTGAAAGGGCCAGCATTGTAAAAGGCTTTACACACCTTCCTGAATTCGAAAGCAATCTAGGGCGCAGCCCCAATATTGCCCCGTAGATCACCGTATGGGTCGACGAATCAGCCTTAAATTTAAAATCATTGCAGGCGATCTCACGATATCAGGTCGGCGTGCGAGTGAAATATCCAATGTACGAGTGAGTAGGAAGCGCCCTAGATTGCCTCCGATTGCAGGGCGGTGAGTTAGGCCTTTAAAGGTTTAAGTAAATATGTGCCCAGTAGAACGTTTTAATTAAGTGTAATGTTTTAAAGTTTAATTTCAATTGAGAGTATAATTATACCGCTAGAAAATACTGAAAACTTAAGTTCTTAAATTCATAGAATAAGAACCATCATAGATTCATATTCCACAAATTGTTTATCTCTCAAGTAAAGTATATTAGCTTGCGTGTAAAGCAAAAACTGTTGTTCTGCTTCACAAGTTGATATATTGTGTATCGTGAAGTCTCTCAAGAAAGGAAACAGTTACGTTGCTTAGCAATTGTCCAATTATGAATGAATATTTAGTTCCCCGCTGGTTGGAAGTGTTGACAGTTGTTGTTCTAAAATGAATGTTCAGCACTCCTACCAAGAAAAAGGCTCAAGCGATTTTGAAACCTATTTGTACTTTCTACGCGGTTATGTAATGCTACCAATAAAAAGGTCACAATACTTCCACGGAGAAATTAAGGCCATGTTTCTGGCACTATGTTATAAAATAAATGTCAAGACAAATCATAGCCAGCCGTATATATACATATATCTACGTTTATCAGTAAATCAATAAATGTTTTGGCAACTTTCTCAACCGAATCTCATGAATTTTTCAAACTTCAATATGAATAATCGAAAAAATGTTTAGGTAACAAAAAATAAAATGATCAAGAAAAAAACTTTAGTTCATAAAAAATTAATAATTAAAAAAATAAAATTGAGTTGTAGATAATAAACACAAAATGAAAATATTATTATTAAATCCTCCAATCTGATTAAAAACTAACGCTAACAATAAATTAATAAACAAATAAAATAAAAATCATTCACATCCACTTGGAGACTTAAATAAATGGAATTCAATATTCTCTTTTTTAACATTTTGGCATTTAGAGCAAACGCAGGAAGCCTTTCTTTAAAAAGATTGTCATAATAAAATATATTATATAACGGAAGAGAAAAGAGGCCATATTCTTACAGCTCAACCTTTTGTATCAAATATGTTTACGTGTGATACATTTGTGACACTAGCATTCAAAGGGTTAAGAACATTCTAGATTACAATTAACCAAAACTTAGGTTCATTGGACTTCTTGGGCTTTTTTGTTTCATTTAAACTGAAAATTTGCATTTAGGTCAAGTTTGTAAACAACTTCAACCATCCTTTGAACGAATGGTTCTTTTGCACAAATTCTTAAGCTACGAATTAAGAGCAAATGTATTGTATAAAAATAAAGTTTAATGCCTCAGATAATTATATACTTGTGTTACATTAGTGTTACGATTCAAATTGACAATATTAGTGCGGAAAAGACACCAAGAGGCAACTTATGGAGTGAACATAACATTGGTGTTATGTTTCCTATATAAAAATTGAGATTTTTGAGGTCATGCACCTGGTTTTACAAAATGCAGGCTAATTCACGCCGATATTGCTATTGTTTCCATAAAAATTGAAAAAGCTGCCAAAAAGTTAATTATTTTAATAGCAGGTATGAAAACAGCTATCCCAAATTAGTATCTTCCTTCAATAATGGATGATATTGCCATTAAAAAATGCACAAGCCCAAAACTTTAATTCAAGTATAATTGTATCACCTTTGTGCGTGTCAGAAGTCACGTACACAAGTAGGATTAATTCTCAATAGCATCTGTACGTAGAAATTGACAACACGGCAAACACATGCGATAGTAAAAATGATACTAGTGATTCCCCACATAATATATTATTAAGCAGCAAACTTTTCACAGTTTAAATATAACATTTTTTTTAATTCACTTATTGAGAATATTATAATTATTATGTAGAGCTTTCTCATAAAATTCTTTAAGACACCATTTGATCCGGAGCAAAAAACCGAACCGAACACTTAACCGTTGAACTTAACGACGCATGACGACGGTCACCATTGAAACCATATCCAGATTCACTTGGTCACTTGTGAACACTAACATGATTAAGTTAGCCACAAATACACTTATCCAGGCTTTAGTTCGCCTCTTACAATACTTGTTCAGGGTGAAGTTGACCACTATAACACTTAACCAATGTGAAGTTGGCCACTTACAACACTTGTGCAGACTTTAGTTGGCCACTTGCAACACTTATCCAACGTTAAGTTGGCCACTTACAACACTAATCCAGGGCTAAGTTGGCCACTTATAACACACATCCAAAGTTAATTTGGCCAGTTATAACACTTATCCAAGGTGAATGCTTACTTACAACACTTATTCCGGCTTTAACTGACCACTTGTAAGCACTTATAAGGGTGACATCGGCCACTTAGAACACTGTCCAGAGTGAAGTTGGTCACTTATTTCATTTATTCAGGTTGGTCACCGTTGGTTGAACACTATCTGGTTGGTAGTTTCTGTTAGTAATTGATCCCACCAGCGGTGTTGATATTGTACTAACTCAGTTGATCACAATCCTGGTTGGTTCAGCAGTAGCTCAGCAGTTGATGATCACAATTCTGTATTGTTTAAGGACTAATGTGGCAGTTGATCCCCAAAAGTGTGCCGCATAGAGACCCAGCAGATCACAATATTAAAATACTTATGGACCCCTGAAGAGTGTATTGCTCTGTAATAGATATCGCTCCATTTGACCACTATTTCGGACATGTTGATTCCCAAACTATGTATTTTTCCAGCTGACAATGATGAGGTGTGTGTTGGTGCGCTTGGCAGCGGGTGACATCACTCCGCCCACACTCACTTGGGCGTGAGTGCCGGCAGCCAGGCTCACGAGCCGTGACGCGACTGTGCCTTGAGTATGGAGATGGCATGGCGCACGTACTTCACCAGGTGGCGGAAGGACGAGTGCAGCGTGAGGGGGCCACACGCGCGGTCCACGCTTATAAACAGATCTGGAAATTACAAACAAATTATAAGCATTGTAAAAATTATCATAATTCTAAGAAGTAAAAAAAAAATTTGGGGAGTGAAAAAATATTCAGAGGAGATTGCAAATTGCAAATTAGATTAAGGGCTGCTTTCACTAACCAAAGTGAGGGAATTTTTATCGTAGCATTATTTCTTTTAATTTGAGACATTAAATTTACAGATTTATAACATTATTTGATAATGTGTCGCCGTTTGAAACTAACAGCATTATATTCACGGAAATGTCTCCTCCATTAGAAAATAACACCATTATATTCATGGAAATGTCTCCTCAATTTGAAACTAACAGCATTATATTCATGGAAATGTCTCCTCCATTTGAAACTGACAGCGTTATATTCACAGAAATGTGTCATCCATTTGAAACTGACAGCATTATATTCACAGAAATGTGTCATCCATTTGAAACTGACAGCGTTATATTCACAGAAATGTGTCATCCATTTGAAACTGACAGCGTTATATTCACAGAAATGTGTCATCCAATTGAAACTGAAAGCATTATATTCACAGAAATGTCTCCTCCATTTGAAAGAGTATTATTTTGAATGGAAATATGATCTGAATTAGAAGGTGTGTACCTGTGTATCTATGTATCCTGATGAGCTGGTCAGCCTGCTCCCACAGGTCGTGCGATATGTGCAGGAAGCCGTAGTACTTGGTCAGGCAGACCATGGCCTGATGCGCCTGCTGGGGCACGGCCAGCATGACGGGGGCTGCGGGAGCACCGGCAGCCGCCGCGATGGAGCCCAGGTGCTGCGGGGTCAGCGCCGGCGCCGCCGAGCTGTAGCCGCTGGAGCCCGCCGACCCCACGGAGCCCACAGACCCCGCGGGGGAAGGTGTCGGAGACAGGGGCGACACTGTGCCCACGGCTTCCGGACATGCGGGCTGCAATCACAATACGCACATGTAGTCACATGATGAGGTGATATGATCTCATGAAACAATATGATGACTTTGGAAAGGATAAATGAGCTTTTCCTTTACAAATGCATTCGTTGAGCTTTACATCAAGATCTGAAAGATGAAATAAAATTTTCTGATGAAATAAGAATACATAATCTAATATGGTAGATGGTAAAATAACGTGATAATGTGTAGAAAGGCTTTTAAATACATACAAGATAATAAGAATATTATGTGACCTGAAAAGCTGAATGATTGTAATAAATAAATTCTTTTTTTTTACAATAGCTCCACACAGGAGGCCCCAATGAAAATATTTTCCCTTAGGGTCTATTTCACCTTTGCGGATGCTATGTGGAGGGTCTTTTAAAGGAAAGCAAGGAGAGGAAGTTCTGGGAAGGAAAAAGGTATGAGGGGTGGGTAGGAATCTGGGGGTCAGTGTGTCCTGGAGTGACAGACGATGAATCCATCCCTCCTACTGCAGTGCAAGGCGATGGGCCGAGAGAATCCGACTAGAAACGTCAAAAGGCCCCCTCAACCCTCTCTCCCGATCTGACCAGCCATGCAGCTGGTGGACAGACACATCCGCCGCCAAGACCCGGACAAACCTCACCCCATGAACCCGGGCATCCCTGCTACGTCACCAAACGTAGCGAACCACTTGGGATGATTTATGGCAGAGGGGTTGGTTATCCAATAAATGGGGAATTCCCGGGGCGGCGGTACCCATACCCGCCTCCCAAATTGAGTAATGAATGTAAACCCCGTGTATGTATGTGGCCAATATATTACCCAGAATCTCTGAACAATCTGAAAAATGAGAAATAATCATCTTAAGATTAATTCCAGATATGTATAATAATATATGCGCTACATTATTTACAATGCAGAGAATTACAAATAGGGTCCAACATTTTTTTTACTCCTCTCCAAATTAATGCTAAGCAGTTTACTAGGTCTATTTATGAAATTTGTAAGTGTCCAATAATATGAAATAAGAATAATGACAATATTACCTTCTGCAAATACTCCTGGAAGATCTTATAGTACTCCTTGACCTCTCCTTTGTACATCTTGAACATCCGCAGGTACAGAAGCGCCTGGCATCTCATACTGGAAGGGGAATAAACAATAAGTCATTTTTATTATACACAACCGAATGAAGGTCTCACTAATCTTCCTACACTCCTTGTGGATAATTCGCCCAACGGTCACACCGGCAGTCGGCATTAAAATAACATTCAAAATCAAATGTTTATAATAAACATTTATGCGTAAAAGAAAAACAAAGAATGGAGAAGAAAAATTAGATTATTTTGTTTCTATTTGAAGGCTTCTTGCTCCAAAAAGAGCCATGCTATAAACACATTTCCAATTAGTTGAATTCCAACTTATTAAAGATATCTAGACTATCCATACAACTTTTTCACATATTTCAAGCTTTTTATGTATAACTCCTGAAGTGAAACTATGCCAGATGTGGTATGACTTACAGAAGTCTGTTAATTACATTACCATCGGATGGCATCCTTGTTTGGGATGGTGACCGGACAACTCAGAATGAAATCAATTCAGAATCTCTTCAGAAAAGTCATTAAAAGTGAGGTGAAGATTAGGGTTAAGGGCTATTTTAAAATTATTTTTTTCACAGCTTTTAACCTGTAATCGGCCGAAGCCGCTCATATGCGCGCAGCTTTTGCGAATGCGCGAAAAAAATATTTCGAAATAAAAGTGTTTGTCTGCGATTTTGACCCTTCTATGTACAGAATTTGTATGAAAACAAGGTCAGAATCGCTTGCGCCAACATCATTGATGATATAGCCACTAGTTTCATTCGCCTGGCGACACCAGAATATTTTTAAATGATTTTGATCTGTGGAATCGAAATGTCATTTATGTCGCGAATTTCAGCTGTCAATATTGACGCATGTTCCTTGACTAAAACATCGTAAAACCTATTAACCTCTTGGAGCGAAAAGGAACAACACGGAAATTTAACGACCTTCAATTCGAATCGAATGTTTTGTGGATTAATTTTTACCTATCGTATATTTTATTGACCGAAACACATTCCTAGAACAATAAACTATCTACCAAAATAACATTACTTGCATTAATTACGTAAATTGATAGGTTTTGCGATGTTTTAGTCGAGGAACTCATAAATGTGACGCAGCCAAAATGACATTTCGAGATGCCCACAGATAAAAATTATTTTTAAATAATCTGTGGTTACAAGGTGAATGAAATCTTTACCCATCCCATAGGGAATGTTGGCGCAAGCGATTCTGACACTTCCTTTACAAATTTTGTACATAGAAGGGTCAAAATAGTAGAAAAAATGTATTTTTTTTCCCGCGCATGCGCAGAAACTGTTCACATCCCGCACTACGGAAAAATTAAATATAAATTATTCCGAGTGACTAGACGCATTGCGGGTTTCACTCTGGTAAAGGACTTTCTTTATACATAAGGGTCAAAATTGCATTTCAAAGTGCCGCGGCCACCGGGTGAAAAACAGCAAACAACCGGTTAATTTATGTAATTAACGCAAGTAATGTTGTTTTGGCACATAGTTTATTGTTCTAGGAATGTGTTTCAGTCAATGAAATATACGATAGCTCAAAATTAATCAACAAAACATTCAATTCAAAATTCAAAATCGTGTTTTGTTACGAAATTTCCGTATTTTTCCTGGAATTTGCAGGCTTTGACAAGTTAACCTGCAATCGGCGCGGGCGCGTGCAGCTTGCGTGAAAAAAATATGTTTGTCTGCAATTTTGACCCTTCTATGTACAGAATTTGTATGAAGAACAAGGTCAGAATCGCTTGTGCCAACATTACCCCATTAAAAATTTCATTCACCTTAAAATATAAAAGAATATTTTTTAATGATTTTTTTCTATGGCATTGAAATGTCAAATTTGCCGCGAATTTTATTTGTCAAAGTCGATGCGTGTTTCTCGATAAAAACATCGTAAAACCTATCAATTTACGTAATTATCGCAAGTTATGTTGTTTTGGTACATAGTTTATTGTTCTAGGAATGTGTTTCGGTCAATAAAATATACGATAACTCAAAATTAATCCACAAAACATTCAATTCAAAATTCAAAGTCGTGCTTTGTTAGGGAATTTCCGTGTTTTTTCCGGCTAGTGACAGGTTAATGACTTTTCAAAGAGGTGTTGAGTTGACTTTATTCTGAGTTGGCATGGAACCGTTTGGGAGATATATAGACGAGACAGACTTGAACAACGCTGATGACTTTGGATAAATGAGAGCCACTAAAATCAGCAAAACTGGAAAGATTTAACATGGTGTGTGTCCACAGCTGGACGCCAGAAGGTTCACGAAGAACAACGTGCCTGAGAATGTCCAGCTGACAAGATTAAAAGCATATTTGGCAACAGCTAACAATCCCTTATATCTCCATCTTATCTAAAAGTGGCAAAGAAGAAGTATAAGGTAACTGAGAATGTTCAGCTTACAATGTTAAGGCATACTTGGTACCCTGATCAACAACCAACAAGCAGCCGACAGTAAACATTCCCTCATGACACTGAAGTCAGAAGTCTCTTCAAGAAGAAGTATGTATTAGGTGACAAGAAGAAGTACATATATCAAGATTAAGTACCTGAGTATGTCCAGTTTGCTAAGCGTGCTCTGCGGAGAGGCCCTGTGCCTGGCCGGCATGCTGTGTATGGACTTGATATACTCCATGGTCTCGCGGTACATGGTGAAGGCCTTCTTGGTGTCCAGCTCGAGCTCCAGCACGCGGCCGGTCAGCACGAAGCACAGCACCGACTCCTGGTAGAGCATCACGCGGCCCAGCAGGTCCCCCTCCAGCTCCGCTGCCGCCCGCAATCGCTTGGCCTCCAGGAGGTAGTACTTGTGGTCTCTGCTGGAAAATCAAATTTATTACACAAATTAATTTCATTATTAATACTTGGCGATTACACAGGAACAGTAAAATTAAACAGCTTCTTATGTTCAGTTGGCAATATTTTCGCAGAAATAGTAGATGTGTTCAAGGCAAGGTAATAATTAATGTTAGTATAATACTATTCTTTTGCACAGGTATTGTATAGGGTGTTGAGGGACGTACTTGACTTACTTTAACCAGTGATTCCTGACATTATTTGGAGTAAAAAATGTAAATGAAATTTTGGTGACTTTTTGGACGACTTTTTTTTTTTTTCAAAATTTTTTCTTCAAAATTAAACAAAAAAAAGTTTCTTCCGCATGTCGTCACTAGTCACTCCGCCGAGTAATAGACCAACCCCTAAACCCACCTCCAACACCTACCATTTTTTAAGTTTTTGTAGAAAAAATGAAATAAAAAAAAAAACACCAAAAATGTCACCGGAAACCAAAATTTCTTTTATATTGTTTACTCCAAATAATCTCAGGAATCACTGGTTCAAGTTTTTTTTTTTTAATTTAGTAACTACATATTTATTATTTTTTACATTTTTATATCAAACATGTTAGGTATATATATAAAGTAGAAAATATATTCGTAGTCCTTCTCACTAGGAGATCCTGTGCTGAGGGGGACTATGCTTTGGACAAGTTCTCAGCGACTTCTATGGTTTAACTTCATTGTTTGGATAAGGTTTTCCAGAAGCTTCTACGACGATGTTTTAAGTATACTAGTAAGTTCATTTTCCGATAGTTCCTTCAGCCAACATTTGATGTCCTTAATGTAGCTATTTTTTGTTTTAATTTGTTTGATAATAAGTGGGAGTTTGTTATAAAACTACTGCTAAAAATTCAGAACCTCTTTGTCCAAATGAATAGTTACACTTTGGTATATTAAGTATGTCTGTTTGCTTGGCTCTGGTTTTATGAGCATGTGAGGTGTCCGCCTCTGAATCATTTTTGTGGTGATGTACTTGAATGTTTTTGGCATAGATTTTCTGTATGCTTGGAACATCAAACTGTTTAAAAATTTCTGTTGTTGACGTCCTTATGGGGACCTTAGTAATAAGTAAGTCAAGTACGTCCCCTTAACACCCTGTATAATTTTAAACCCTATTTTACTTCATGATTACTGTTCCACAAAATTATTATGTTGATCACATGTGTTTTAAAAGCCCGCCAGGAGTATATTATTAAATAAATTGAACTGTCCTGGCAAAAATCTTTTTTATTTATTTAGTGATAAATTTAGGATGTCCCCTGACTCAGCATAATGATTCCAATAATTCATTCCAATGACTCCAATAGTACGTAATCTGAGCAATATGGCAGTCAGTCCCAGAGGTGGTACCCTTATGAATTGAATTATTGTCACAATCGTGTAACAGCGGTCAGTTAATTAGTTAAACAAACCTTTCTTCATCAGAGGAACAGTCCTGGTGCCCCCTCTCTAGATACGAGTAGTAGACCAGCGGCTGACCCCCCGGGCGCGCCACCTCAGTCTCCACTCGCTCGTGGTTTGTCGGGGTCGTCTCGGGGTTCTGGAAACAATTAAATATAATCTCAAATACACTCCATCAAGAAAGTCTACAAAAAAATGAAAGGCGCTGCAATTGTTTAAATTTTTAAAAAACAAATGGTGGCACCAAGATTGTTTAAAATAAATTAAAAAAACAATTTAAAAAAGCAATATGGTCCAATTGAAATTTTTCAGATCGACATTAAATAAACGGTGGTGTTCGAGTGATTCAAGTGACATAAAAAATGAAAAAAGGTGTAATGAGTTATTAAAAAAGTGTTATCGAATAATAATAATTTTACTACTTTTTGTTAGTATTTTAAATGCATTTTATGTATAGTTTATCTGTAATTTTAATCTCGATAAAATGAATCCATAAAACGATAGCATAGTTTTTAAAATTTTCCATTAACCTCTTAAAGAAGGCAATATGTGCAACACGGGTGTTTCACGGATCATATTAATAATATGCAACATTCATGTACAGCCGAAGACGGATAAGGTGAGTAAAAAGTGGGTAACGTAAGATAATGAATGATAACTAACTTGTCTGACTGTCAGTTTGGGCTTCTTGTCAGGAGGGGCGGGCGGGAGGGGTGGAGGCCTCTTGCCTCTCCGCAGCCGCGCCACGAAGGAGCTGCTGAGCCGCGACAGGTCCAGCCGCACCATCAGCGGTCCCACCACTCCCACTTCCTCCCCTGTCACCACCATGTCCTCCCCCTTGCTGCTCCTTATCCGGGTGCTGTCCTCCCGTATCCTCCGTTGCAGAGGGTCCTCCTCCTTTACGGGCTTCACCGACTCCTCCTTCAGTCTCCGCTGCATGGAGTCTTCCTCCTTGAATCTCCGGTGGGAGAGCTCTTCCTCTTTGATCTTACGCTGGAGCAGTTCTTCCTCTTTTAGCCGACGCTGGGTCAGTTCATTTTCTCGGATTCTCCTCTGGATGGCTTCCTCCCGTCTTTGCGCCGCCTCCTCTTCCTTTAATCTCCTCTGGGCTTCTTCTTCTTTTCTCCTTTGTAACGCTTCTTCTTCCTTGAGTTTCCTCTGGAGAGCTTCTTCTTCTTTGAGCTTCCTTCTCATCTCTTCGTCTTTCAGTCTTCTTTGTACAGCTTCTTCTTCCTTTATTCTCCTCTGATTGGCTTCCTCTTTTAGTCTTCTCTGCTCTTTTTCTTCTTCCATCTTTCTCCTTATCGCTTCCTCCTCCTTCAATCTCCGCTGCGCTTCTTCCTCCCTTTGCCTTTTATACGCCTCCTCTTCCTTTAACCTTTTTTGGAGACTGTCGTCTTCTTTTTCGTGTTCCAAGGAATGGGCTTCGATTACTACAACCTGTCCCTTGCCTTTGCCTCCCTTGGCTCCCCCTTTGCCCCCACCCTTTGCACCTCCGACGGGGCAGAATAATCGCTTTAGCGTGTCATTCTTTTCCTTATCGGTGGTAACAATAGAACAATCTTCGCCTTCGCTGTCGGTGGTGTGCCAACGGCGCGGCGGGGAATGCGAGGGAGGAGAGGGGGGGCGGCGTTCATCATCGCTAGAGGAAGAAGCGGGTCGCGGGGGGGCGGGTTGTTTGACTTTGGGCGGTCTGCCGCGTCTCTTTTTGACGATGTCCTCCTCCACCGTGCGGGCAGGCTTGGTCCTGGGCCGGCCCCTGGGCTTGCGCGGTGGGGGGCTGTCGTCCTCACTGGGGGAGGAGGGGGGAGGCGCAGGGCGGCCCCTCCCGTTGCGGCTGCGCTCTGAGCTGCTGCCCACGGCGCTACTGGAGCGAATGAGGCGCATATTCTTGGCACCTCGCTCATCGGAACTGTCATCCGAGTTGGATAGACTCGAAAGCAATGTCTGGAAGTAATTGAATTATGAATTAGTATCAATCATGATGAGACAAGGGCATGATATGATTGCATTGCTGGTATTTGAAGTAGGTGTTTGTACCTCGGTCTTGCCCTTGGCGGCGGCCAGCACACTCTCCACCTCCTTGGTGGAGTCGTAGCAGGAGTCGCTCTCGGCAGCGGCGGCGGGCTGCGGGGGCCGTGCGGGCTGCGGTGCGAAGTTGGACAGAGACCAGGACGGCCGCTGCTGCTGCGAACACGCCGCCTCGCCCGGACCCTCCACCACCTGCGGGGGCTCATCGCTGACCGCCACTGGAAATTAACAAATAACATTACAACACCTAATTTCATTTGAGATTTTCAGTAAAAATTCAGAAACAACCACCATAAAAAGGTCATGTGCACGGTGGTCGAAAAATCCCCAAATATGTAACCATCAAAGCAATGAATAGAGAATATATGATACGAAAGTGAAAGGTAAAAGAACGATCATGGACGCGTAAGGAAGACATGGTACGATCGAGTGAATCGAGTACTTGAATCGGGTCATGTCAAAGGAGAATGAAGCAAGGAATGTATGCCAAGATAGAGCTGTCCATCCTCTACGTCTCATAGACTCTGGTCTCATAGACTAGGAAAGTGGGTCAAATAAGAAGTAAACAAAATCACACACATCTAGAAAAAATACATTTTGTTTGAACGTGGATTGTGTCAGGATCATGTTTTGTAGCAACGTTCTCTCTGTATTCCCTGTCAAGACACAGACTTACTTCTAGACACGATGGTATTAGATCCATTATAAAGTCAGATTTAGTCAGTCGCAGTAGTAAAACTAAAAATTTTCCTGAAATATCTCTTATGGTTTAGGTTAGGTAAAGTAACATGCTTCATTTGCATTCGTACATCATCTCATAAATTTTCTTCTGTTATTCTCTTGATTCTTGACACGGCCCACCTAAAGTATTTTATTCACTTCCTCGGGGTCCTAGACTTCTTCTACCATTCACTTTCATGTCTTTACATTTCTTAGGTTAGGTAGGTTATGTAATTCTCACCTGGAGGTTTGGAGTCATCGCTCGAAGAGTCGGAATCGGAATCTGACGAAGAGGACTCACTGCCGGACGTACTTCCCGCGGGGGGCGGGGAAGCCATCACACTCCTGGAAAACATGAAGTAACAATACATTAATCAATATAATGTAATGAATGTCAGATAATAGATATATCAGGCAATTCAATGTCAGGTAACAGATGAGTAGGAAACCAATATATTAAGAGAACAGATATATATCATGCAATTTACTTTCAGACATAAAATTTTTTTAAATCGTAGAAAAGACAAAAACAATTTTTCACATTTTTTACTTAAATTTCAGAACTGTGTTTCAGCATAATTTTAAATAATGTGAAATTTTCAATCAAATGAGATGATGATATACAATGTCAGGCAAGTTAAATAATGTGCATGCTAAATGGGCACAAAAACAAAAGGTACTAAGTCGTAACTAAATATTTTGTTTTTGTCACTGAATGATGGTTCGAGTGCAACATTCTTTTTTAAAGCAGGTAAAATTCTAATGTGAAGTGCATTGAAAAGAAACTGAAGTAATCAACTGAGTAACTTAGCGTTTTTTGGCAGAACAAAAATATACGGCAAAATATACCAATTGCTACCATTTTGGAAATAAATTTAAAAACTAAACAGACACAAATGAAAAAGAAATTCTTTTATGAACACCTTGTGATATCATATTTTTTTATCAACACAAACTGCCATTTAATTTGATAAAAAAAGTTTGAAGCTGATGCAAAACTTAAATGCTTGTTTACTCGAAACAGCTATTTTTAAGTTAAAGTTTTTTGTCAATATACCCACGATGTTGTAATCCAGAGAGGTGTTATGACGTTGTTTGTTAAAATGACTTTGCAACTTTCGTAAAGGACAACAATAAAATAAATACAAAAAAAAGTATATTACTTTGACCACATTGAGTGAAATTGCATTGAATTCAATTTGTATAACAGCAACAATTCAAATCAAACTAATACAACGACAACACTCTATCAGACAACAGATAACTGAGATTTAATAATGAGAATGAATCTAAAAATGGTCATAACATGACTCATTAAAGTGGAGTGCTTTCTTTGTACTGAATACTTTAAAACAAAATTAGCTATCTCGCTCAAACTCACTGGAGGCAACAAAGACAGGAGATGCACATGTGTCCAGTTTGAATATGACTCACAGTGCAGTCAAGATAGACTGGTTGGACTCTACAAATTTAGGAATATCTGAATAATGTTCAGCGGGATGATGGTAGTGAAATCACATATAGGTCATAAAGCGTTGTGTTGACCAGACTATAATTTTTCTCAGAATCAGATGACCAATATAAGCCAAACTGGGTCGGTGATGTAAATATCGACAAGTGTACAACTTTTATGAGAAGATTTCTGTGAATTTTTAAATTTCAAATCATCAACCATTTAACCCATTAACATAAGCTGACAATCAACATTGTTACGCATTGAAAACTTTGTCGGACTACGATAAACAAACACACATACAAATTTATAAACTGAACCTAGTTTACATGGTGTCCATGAACTCGTAGTACGAGCGATAAACTGGTGAATCTACAAGGTGGCACAAAAGTTATCACCCGATGTTCTTTGGCTGTAATTTTTTTTATCAATGAAAAATTTTGGTTCTGCTTTTGGATTGTGTGAAGTCTTAATTTTTTTTTCTATTAAGTTGAGAAAATGATATCGGCCAAATGGCCACTGCCAGAATTGATGACCACGGGCCCGATTTATGGCATTTTTCATCACTCTTTCCAGAACTTTCGAAGATAGATTCCCGCATTCTTGACGAATATTCTCTTTGAGGGCTTCAAGAGTCTGAGGCTTGTTGACATAAGACTCGTGACTTCAAGAAATCCCACAAAAAGAATTCTGGAACAGTTAAATCGGGCGATCTTGCCGGCCAGTGCAAACCACCAAAATGAGAGATTAGCTGACCCGGAAATGCGTTTTTTCAAAAATTTCCGCATTCTTGAAGAGTGCAATGATTCATGTCTTGTTGACTTGTATTTTGTATCCGTTTACTTCACAAATGTCAAAGCAGAACTGACATTTGCCGCCATTTGCAAAAATTATGGCATCTTCTGATGGACTGATGACTTTTGCGCTACCTTGTATATCAACCCCCCAAAAAAAAATTATTTAAAAATTTCGATTAGTATATACATTTTTTAATTTTTCCTTTTTTTCAACTAATAAAAGGATTAGAAAAAAATTTTGGAGCCAGGTCTACACTTCAATGCATTTTACAGCTAATATTAACTCCCTACTGACAGATTATTTTCAAGTTTGACCTCAATATTCCAACTTACGACTTACTCAAAACTGAAAGCTCAAATCAAAAACGTTCCGAAATAGACCCCAAATGTAATGCAGATTCACCAGTTTACCGCTTGTACTACAAGTTTCCGGGCACTGTGTTTATATTTTTTAGAAGTAAAAATATTTCCAGATTGTGAATAACCTGACGATTTTTGAAAAGCTCATTCTACCATCATTATAAGCGGAAGATTGCTTTTACAATGATGAAGGACTTAACTAGCAGAGGAATTGAACCCAGAAGTGGAAACCAGACGCTTCTGTAAACTCAACCACTAACCTGTTCCTAATTGCCCTAACAAGGGGCACCAGAAGAAAAAGAAGAATACATCTGAGAAGGTACTTACGAAGACTTCCTTTTCCTTGCCTCATCTTCACTATCTGTCAGACACAGATCACCCAAAAGGTCGTCCCTATAAACAAAATAATTAAAAAAATTAATTACTAATACTAAAAAAATTATAATTAAATTAACTTTTTTATGTTGCGACCAAACAAGAGACTCAAGCGCCTACAATTAGGGTAATTACTGTAGATAATAGAAACCAAGGGAGATAAGGCATGAAGCTTTGCAGATCTACTTGCAAACTTCGAAAGAAACTTATGTGTTTGGTGTGTAGGGAGAAATAAAGGCGCAATATGCGATAGTATGGGTGAACGGTATTAAGTGACACTTTTCACACAATTTCGTTCTAACAAGCATTCATGAACCGTCTCTCTTGTTTCTATTATCTATGGGTACCCTTGATATTTTAGAATGCGACAAGGAGAGGGGAGAATAAAAAAGGAAGATTTTGAGAAACTGAAAATGCAGATCTAGTCACTAAACCTAGCTAAATCAAATCATAGCAAAGTTTCAATTTCAACACCAGTGCAGTGTAGTCCTGTAAAAGGGTCGAATGGATGTTTTGTATGAATATATTGGCCATACTGAGGCCCTGAGGAAAATAATTTCCCTCAGGACCCATCTTACCCATCTTTGGGGATGCTGTGTGGAGGGTCTTTTTACTGAAAGGATGGAAAAGAAGTTCTGGGAAGGAAAAAGGTATGAGGGATGGGAAAGAATCTGGGGGTCAGTGTGTCCAACAGCGACAGACTTATGAATCCATCCCTCCAACTGTGGTGCAAGGCGATGGGATCGAGAGAGAGAGCAGCTGGAGTGATCAAAGGACCTCTCCATAAACCAGCCCACCACCTGGTGAGAAGGCGCATCAGCCGCCAAGACCTGAACACACCTCAACCGATGAACCCAGGCACCCCAAACAAGTCGCCAAATGTAGACAACTACTTGGGATGGTCTATGGCAGAGGTGTTGGTTATCCAATAAATGGTTTCTGGGGCCACAGTTCTCATGCCCCATACCCAAGTCCGAAATGAAGGTACTAGAATAATGATGCCACGTACAACCTCTCTCTAGGTCTGCTATATCTTTAACTTACTGCTCATTAAAGTGATCACCCTATAAAAGTAATGTTGCTTAACCTACCCAATCACTAGGCAAGAGTTGTTGCAAATCGTTATATAAAAATAATAAAAATTTAAAAAAAAATTGTGGGACGTTTCTTTATTTATTTGAAACCGTACTTTTAACAATCACTGTGAATTCTTTTTAAGTAAACCAAAGTAGGTTAATGCGTCGATGACACAGGGCTAGTTTACAAGCTACTATCTGGGAAATTCACTCTCTTTAGTAAACTCGCCCAGTGTGTCATCGTGTCACTTGCTAACTAGCAGCAACTAGCAGATTGTTGACAATCTACGAAAAAAAGTTGAAAGGTCGTCAACTTTACTCGCCTACACGCTTGCTCCGCTTGCTCGTGATTGGTTTATTTAGGTTTCCAACATGGCTTCCGATAAACAGCTGATTTCGACTGTCAAACATTGAAGAATTAGTTCACGCAGTCGTCGTTATTCTTGTTACTGGCGCTAGCAGCGGCCTCAGTTTCCTACACTTCTGAGCGAGTGGACAGTTTTGTGTGTCATCATGACAATCTCACTCGCCGATTTACCCGCTTTTAGATAGTAGCTTGTAACTCGCCGTGTGTCATCGAGGCTTTAGACAATAAAACATCTTTTGATTTGATACAAAATAGGTCAGGCTGAATAAAACAGTTAACAGTTAACCATTAATTGAACAATAAAATAATCTAACCCATCCATACCATCTCATCATAACTTTTTGTCCAACTCCGGCTATCAAAGTTTTACCATGGAACCATTGTGTGACATAACTTTTTGTCCAACTCCGGCTATCAAAGTTTTACCATGGAACCATTGTGTGACATAACTTTTTGTCCAACTCCGGCTATCAAAGTTTTACCATGGAACCATTGTGTGACATAACTTTTTGTCCAACTCCGGCTATCAAAGTTTTACCATGGAACCATTGTGTGACATAACTTTTTGTCCAACTCCGGCTATCAAAGTTTTACCATGGAACCATTGTGTGACATAACTTTTTGTCCAACTCCGGCTATCAAAGTTTTACCATGGAACCATGGTAAACCATTGTGTGACATAACTTTTTGTCCAACTCCGGCTATCAAAGTTTTACCATGGAACCATGGTAAACCATTGTGTGACATAACTTTTTGTCCAAATCTGGCTATCAAAGTTTTACGATGGAACCCATTGTGTGACATAAATGGTGTATTGTCAAAAAAATCACAATAATTAATCATTCTCAAATTGATTGTTCGTTGTATCATTTGATTTGTGATAATCTGTTATACTTCACTATTTAGTATGAGAATCAAACCCTTTAACAACACAATAATTTTACTAAGTAACTAACCACCACACCGTCTCCCGCAGGGGTAGGCAGAGAGGACGGACTGCCAAACAACTCGGTGTTAGCACTCATATATGCCCTTCTATTAATCTGACTCTTGACATGGCCCGACTCAAGTATCTGATTCACTTGATCGTGCCGTGTCTTCCTCGGGCGTCGCTGACTTCTTCTACCATTACATTTGCGTCATGTATTCTCCTTACACTCCTTTCCTCATTCATTTATTCTACATCTTACTCATTACGCTTACATCAGCCTTGCATTCTTTACGGATCTCCACGTTTCTCACACAATCGTACATGGTTTTACCACACCACACCTAAGGAATTTTACTCTCAGTGGAAATGGCTTTAGCCGTGTTTGATGACCAGACCTAAATAGCCGGGTACTGCTTAACCTTCTTCTTACCCATCTAATCTTCCTTTCAAATCTCTTCAGCCTTATAACATATTTCAAATAGGGGTGTGTTACTTCCACTGCGATATTCACATAAAGAAGTTTAAAAGTAGAAAAGTTTTATTTACTGTTTTGAAAATGTTATGGAGTGGAAGGAACATGGAATAAGACGGAAAAAGATTAAAGGATGTTTAGGGAGTAGATATTAAAGCTAGGCAGATCCAGTTACTAAATACAGCTAAAATTAAATCCGCTTTGTCGGGCTTTGAATCTAGGATTTAACAGATTTACCGCAGTACTCTTAGTGTTAATATATACAGCATCCCCAAAGATGAGTGAATTTAGTGTTAAAAAAAAACAATGTCCTTCTTGAAAACTGTGAAGATTTTTTTGTAGATCAAACGTAGCAATCAACATCACAACACCTGACTGGCGGTGCTCAAAACAGAGAAATTATAAGTCAATGTTTCGTAGCACTGTCGGCATTGAACCAGCCTCCTCTACTCTTGCATAAGTCAAATGCTATCACAGTTCAGCTATTGTTCACAAAGTTACATTATAAATTATAACACATGCTCAGGACCCCTAGCACAAGCACATGGATAAAAACATTATAGACAATCGGTAATAGACTGCAGATTATATTAAACTATATATCCGTTAAACACATAAGGATTCATACATTATCGACTAAATTAAGCATACTTTAGTTGGTGTGAACTGTAACTTTGTTTGTCCATTTATGATAGGGAACAGTGGACAAGTTACTGATATTGTCGAAAAAACCTTTATCGATACGCTTGCTTAGGGCCCTAGACGCAGGAGAATGAAACTGTTGTAAAAATAGATTCTGTTTATAAATATTGTAGAACCTCCATTATTTAGATTGTACAAAACAATTATTTTAACATAGAGAATGCTTAAACCAGATAGATGAAAAGTTTTTTTTTCTTTTCACGATAATCCCGATTTTAATTATCGAGACCATATTAAGCGACCCGGTTGTTCAATATAAGTTGCTCATTGGCGCAACCAATTGACAGTCTAAGAGGCAATTGCCTTTTGAGTGATTTGAATTTTTATTGACCATCTCCAGGGCACATCAGCCGAGCTATTCCGTATCTTTTGTGGAATCGTTATTGGATAACGGTCGTATTTCTAATCTCCTGTCAGATTTGTGTGACTTTTACACATTTACTGTCACAAATTTTAGTTTAAATCAATTTAAACATGAATTCCTGCAATTATGTATGATTATTTATTCATTAATGATGCTGTACACAGAAAAAGCAAATGACAGCCATAAAAATCAAACAAATCTGACAGGAAATCACATCCGTTATAAAAATACGGAATCGCTCGGCAGACATCGTCCAGATAATGGAGGTTTTCTTGGACTACCTTTGAAGAGTGAAAACGCTTTTATATAGTGTAGAAAACATATTTTAATGTAGAAGCTTAAAAATAAAGTAAAAAAAGAGTAAATGGTACTTACGCTGAAGACAGCTGAGTGTTGCTGTGCCTGTCCAAATCTGAAACAACCATTTTGCCCAGGTTAGACAAATCTATACACATATTCACTGGATTTTATCATTTACACCACACAAAACAACAACTGCTTGTTTATAAATTCCCAAATTTTCGTTTTAAATATTACAAAGCTTATCCTTATAAAATGTTCAATAAAACACTACTATTATTTGCAGAAGAAAACACTATTTTTGTCTTTTTGGCAATATTTATGCAGTTACATTTCTTATTTTTTGCAGCTTGTTTATAATAGTTTATCAGATTGCAATTTTTTTCTCCACACGAGAGCACAATTCATGTTCATGTTCGTAATACTTCAACTTTTATTTGCAATGGAAAACACTCTTTATTATTTTTTTGGCAACGTATAGCTATAATCCTGTTTGTTTATAGGTAGATATATGCTTATAATGGTTTATCACACATCACACTGCAATGTTTCATTATCATATCTAAATAATCAATAATGTCCTTATAAACAATTCCAAAATCCGTAACACTACGCAGTATTTTTTGATATTACTAAGTAGGAGTTCCCCATAGAAATCCTTAATTTTAAATAAGCTTTTTAATATTAATTGCTCAATAGTGCATCACACTGCAATTGCTGATGCAAACGCAACTTTATAAAACATATCTATAAGGCACAGTATTGGTTTTCAGTTAACAAAATATTATTCATTGTTTTCATGCTAAAAAAGTCAGTAAAATTTTATGCTTCCCTTAGGCTAATTTATTCGCCTTTGAGAACAGTTAGGTCTACAAATATCTCTCGTAGAAATCGTTGTATCTCCCTTAATGACATGGTGAGAAATATGTTCTAAACGGTTCTAGAAAGAGAACGCCACGCTTTATATTCGAATCTAGAAGTTTACCACACAAAAATTTTAATGTGTGAAACCATTATGAAACCAAAGTTTCTGATCGTAATTTGAGAAAAAATTATGAAAGTTTGTGAATTTTTTATGAAACAAGAAAAATTAAGGCGACTATAATGTTTATAAGACATTAATCTAATAAGACGTGTTTTTTCGTTATCAGTAGTTTAAGTTGGAAAAAAGTATGGCGAGGAGCCAGTTTTCATTTTTTTTTATGTTTGCAATAAAAATTTTAATATTTCAAAAACTATATGTTTATTTCAAATGAAAGCGTATTTCATCCCCTTTTAAAAACATTTTTTTAGTTTTCGGATTTATTCAGAAATATTCCATTTATTTTAATTTTAGTTAAAGTGGAAATTTTTTAGTTCTTTTGGAAAAATAAGCTCGAGGGCTGAGGGGTTAAAAATGTGAAAGAAACGATTTGATAGTTTCAACCTAATTATGTATATGCGATGGTAGAAATGCAATTATGTCCAATCTATGTAGATACTCAAATACCAATAAAACATTGCAAGTGACCTAATAAGATACGCCAGCAAATCTGTGCGCGCAAATAATATGAGATACACAAAAGATACTGATAAAATGAAACATGCTTGGGACGACCTTTATGTATCAGAATACAGACAACTTCAACAAACCGAAAACCTTTGTTGAAACCGTAAAAAGTATTGAACACTCAGCTCTGGCGCAGTGAAATTTAAAAATTTTGACTGACATAAATTTTTAGGTCAACGCAACTATTAGCTCGCGAAATCATTTCCATCTTGAGCTACGGAGCTTTGCAACATATTTTATTACCAAAAAAAAAAAAAAACCAGACGTCATTTTTTGTTACATGTTTTGTAAATTTTTTAATAGAAAAAATCTACGCTGTTTTAAATCTAGTATATTATATAATAATACAAGACAGGTTAGTGGCCGAGCGGTTCAAAGAGAGGAATTCAAAGAAAGAGTTCAAAAGAGGATCACTCTTATTTTTACTTAGCTCCACCCAGGAGGTTCTGTGAAAAATAATTTCCCTCAGGGCCTATGTCATCTTTGGGGATGCTGTGTGGAGTGTCTTTTTGTGGAAAGGAAAGAGTGAATCTGGGTCTTGAAGAGACCCGTGTTGTATGAGGAAGGAAACACAGAGGAACACATTGAACTCAAGATCGAGTCGTAGAAGCGACTCGTTATCGTGTGACAAATGTCAACCGCGTACAAATGCTGGGCGCGCGTTTGGCGTCTTTCCCAGCTGTGCAATGTGCAATGGTGCCGAAGCAATCAATGACGCTAGTTCCACGCCTGTGCTCTAAAGATTGCAATCCGTTTGTAAAGATAAGTACAGAAATTCCTCTCCTAGATAAAGTCCTACATCTTTGCACAAGCAACATTTTTCGCTTATAATGATGGTAGTAGTAGTTCAACTGAAAATATTTGATTAAATGAAGACAATATTGGCGAAGCTTAATCGAAAATCTGGAGACAGAAAAAACAAGATATTGGCACCACTGGTACACGAAACCAGGACCTTCGGCTTTCCGGATCACAGCTAATATCTTTTTCTGATTTTCTGTCTCAAGATTTTCGATTGAGTTTCGCTAACTTTGTCTTCATTTAATTAAATATTACAATTTGAAGCTTTACTCACAAAAGTAAAAAAAAAATTAAAATGATTTGAATTTCACAAACAAAAAAGATAAAAATATTTTTGTTGTTTACATTTTAAATCAATATGCAAATACATTATTATTAAGATTACTAATTTAGTTAAGAGGCCAACGAAATTGAAATATGTTAATTTGGTCGGGCGGGCGGCGTTATCAGCGAATTTTTCTTATCAATCGCTGGAATGTGTACAGCGAGCTTTATCAGAAATTTCAGAGTACCTACCAAGACCCGACGCAGATCGAAACGATGAATGAATTCTATAAGTAGGTACCTAAGTCAAGCTTTTTTAAATTGTGTATCTTCTAGAAATTTAATAATGAAACAAAATTTATTCAATACCATTGCAACACCGATTTTAGAATAAATTGTAGAAGATTCAAATGTGAGGTTACATTAATATTACTTCTGAATCCGACGTATTCAATGGACAGGAAAAAAGAAAATTGGCATAATTCAATTTTTTATTAATTTGTAATTTCGTGTACCTCTCTGGATATGTAGAGATTGACGATAATATGATTATTATTGTAACTGGCAGTTGTGAATAATAATACCACGCGGCTGTCTATATATATTATATATGACGTGATTGCCTGTCGCGGTTAGTTTGTCACGGTGACTAGCTGTCACTGGATCCCAGTGGATCCGAGGAATCGGCTATTTTTGGAACCAGTTCCTATCAGATTTTTAAAATGGTCACCAACACTTAAACTGCGCGAAGCCGAAGCAAAAGCCGGCCGCAGGCCTAGCAGCAAAAACCTGAGGAGCGTGTTTTAACTGCTAGTAGAAAGTTAATACGCAGCGACAATTTATCATTTAATTATTCTGTTGTGAGATGGAATTTTAAAATCGATAAAAACTAATTAATAAGGTACCTAAGTTTTCACATTATTTACAAAATTAATTCTATCAGAACGACGAACCATCGTGGTTGTTCTGACAGAGATCATTAGATGATTTAATGGCACATTTTTAATGAAAATTAAGATTCGAATGTCTAAAAATATTTCCAAATTTTACGACCCAGGAAAGCAGAGCACGATCGTGAGTGAGTGCCAAGACAGATTTGTTTGGAGGTCTATCCTCCTTATATATAAATAATAACACGAAAATGGGAAACTCTGAAGTGCTTAGAAAATTGAAAGCAGCACCTTTCCTACAAATGCAAAGAAAACGATACAGTGAGAAAGTTGTGCTTTGTTTCTATTGTAGGTAAAATCACAACTAAAAGGCGTAAATGGACCAAAGAAAAGCACGGACGGACATAAAGATAACATTATGGACAACACTGCCGACCTCCATTGTATCCTGCCTACTTGTAACTCTGTGACGAATTATTGACAATAATAGCGCGGATATACTCGTACAGCTCGTGACATCGATTCGCCGCACAGTAGCTGATTTTGGACATCTGAGATTCATTGTTGTTTTTAAATGTTAGTAATATGAAATAGTACTTTCTTTTGGTAAAATATTATTGATTGGAATATTACCCCACCCCTTTTACATACGGTTATTAAAATTTGGATAATCAACGAATACCTTCCAAGCTGCTGAAATTAGATTTTTGAGAAAAATAACTGCAGAATTAAAATGGAGACAGGAGATGTGCTCAACATCAGACCCCAGGTACTGTTCGTAAAAAGCTTCGTTCGAGGTGGCTTGGACGGTGACCGGTCAACTCAGAATGAAACCAACTCAGAAGCACCTCAGAAAGGTCATTAAGAGTGATGATAAAAAATGGTTAAATGAGTTAAGTTAGGTTGGGGTTACCGGCTATTTTAAAATGATTTTTTCATAGCTTTTAATGACCTTTCTGAAATGGTTCTGAGTTGGTTTCACTCTGAGTTGGCATGGAACCGGCTTGGACATACTCGGAATAATAATAATTCTAAAAGACCGATTTTCAAAAATACCAGAGGGACGCTTTAGGTGAAATTGGGAAAAGCAACACCAGAGGCTGTACGAGGAGAGGTTAGACCTTCAATGGACGAAAGTCGAAGAAGTCGCCCGGGACGGAGGAACCTTGAAGGAATAATATGTATGGAGATAGCTAAAAGAAACTACCCAACTTATACAAATTTGTGAAATATCTTTCTCTCCAAGGAATTTACGTAGTGTTCCGTAAGAGCGAAAGAGATCAAAAAAGTTTCAAGTGACCTTCCGTGGAAACCAAAGGCGGGAAGGTAGCTTGGTGGAACAATGCTTATTATAATTCCTCAAAGGTTCCAGGGGTGAATTCAATATGATATGAGATAGAAATGTTGACAATGCTTAAAAAGAGTTAAGTTTTATCAATTCACAAGATTCAACATACATTCCACCAACCTACAACTAAAACGACTTTTGGAGAAAGAAATTTGCAATACTTCTCTATAAAATTATTTAATATATCTCTTTATTTAATAAAAACCATTAAAAAATAACCGACTGCAAAAGTAGCATTAAGATATGGATTATCAGGGGATGGAAAAATATAGATTTAATTTTGCAACCTAATAAAGATTAATGCTTGTATTGTGCTTTCTTTTAGATGTAACTTTATAACTTTCCTCTTGTAATATTTTAACATAGGTATTTACTTATATTTCAAACACGAAAACATGTACAATGTGTCCTTAGAACGGGGTACCCCAGTAAGGACACATTTTTCTACAAAATTGTAAAACAAAGAAAAAATATATATATAGTGGCATCACGAGCTAAAATCGCGTTTACGTAATCTCGGTAGAAAAATGTATTCAAATGATGTTTTTTAAGCCAGTTGAAAATTCAACAGCAAGATTATTTTTTAATAAAAATGTGCATTTTACGCGTGTAGATTATTATCCGATTACGCTAATGAAGCTCAGGTATGTGTATTACTACTATGTAAATATTACTACCATGAGTTGTGTTTTTGCTAACCTAACGTAATCGGCCATACAAGAAAAACTATATGTAAATATAATCTATGATGAAGGTTAATTAATTCGTAATAAACACTGAATAAAAATGCACACACGCATACGCCTTCAAACAGAAATGCCCTCAACCGCCCGACATCGTGTTCGCAATTCCATTTTATTTTGAATTTGTACCGAGACCGAATTTCTGATTTTGAAATTTAAGCGAGGAACGGTCAGACTTTTGGATCACGTAACAAGTACCCGTCGCATTTCTTATATTTTTCTTTAATTTATAGCAGTGGTTTTCAACGTGTGGTACGCTAAGCCAAATTGGGGGTACGCAATATCGTGGCACGACGCATGTAGATTCTACTGGTTAAAAACGCCCGAAGTCGTGTTACACTCTGAATAAAATTGCATTTGTATGCCCTGATTGCTAAATTCGTGTAATAATGAGTAGGTATTAAAAAATTAAAAATGAAACACGTCTTTCTTTACACCTGTACAAAAGATAAATAGAGGGTACGGGGAACAACAAATTTGTAATAAGAGTAAAGGTGTCCTGTGTGTGCTATAGCAGCACTGTTTTTGTTAATCTTTTGTTCTCTTGTCATTGTTTTGTAAATACTGTATATTCTTTATTTCATATTATTTAATCAATATTTTGTAATGGACTCGTAAGGAGTACTGTAGGATTATTTTTAATTTATTATAGTTAAGCGCACTTGAAGTGAAATGACACAAAAGTGCGCCATACAATTCGTACTTTATTTATTTATTTTATTTATTTATTATAGATACAAAACAAATATTACGTATTATTATTATTAAGGGGTACGCAGGCTCATAAAGTTTGACAACCACTGATCTATGGTAATAAACACCGACTTCCATAAAATAGTATGTGCTTAGTGTGGTAGTTGAATAACCTGTAAAAAAGTTATTTTATAAATAAAGAAAAAAATTATTTTTCTCATGTTGCTGATTCCTCGCTTGACAGGAATAATATTCAAATGCTCTACTACGATTTGTGGCTTTTACGTAATACGCTAAATTTGTAGTAATTTTCTGTTGAATATGGGTAGGTACGAGTATAATATACCTAGTGCTAGTTTATGAATAAGATAATTATTTTTCTTTACTGGATTCGTTGCGAATGTGGAAAAGTTGGCGTGGGAAAAGACAGAGAAGAGATCGGGTTGCTTTTCCCTCGGGAGTCCCAACCTCCCTCGTTTCCCCGTTTGAGAGAATGGGAGGGGGGGACGGCTTTTCAAATCTACTCTCTTACGGCCGTTTTCTCCAATCAAAATTGAGCAATGCTCAGTTGAATAAAATATTACCCTTACTCGGATAACGTGAACACGGCTTATTTAAAAATACAAATATACTGTACCTATTCTATGGGAAATAATATTTTTTTATTTAAAAACATTTTTGTTTTGTTTGGTGAACGGTTACTTTGAAAAAGGTCCTGGCATTGTAGATTCACTAGTGTTCCGATTGCACCACTAGTTTCCAAACACCGTCTCTCTCTCTGGTTTCAATCCTGGGATTGGTTTGCAGCAATTTCATCTATTCGTTTCTTCCACTCTTCCCTGTCTTGTGCGGCTCTTTTGAATTCTGCATATGATAAGCAGCGCACGTCCACCAGCAGGTCCTCCAGGTACTCTCGGCGTGGGCGTCCCCTAGCGTTTGTCCCCTCGGTCATACCCTCCATTATGGCATGCAAGAGGCCTTCTTGTCTTATTGCATGGCCGATCCATCTTGCGCGCCTTTCGACAAGGTCCTGAGCAGGTGCCTTCCTCCTTCGATTCTTTGGAGAACCTCCTCATTTGTGATGTGGTCTCTCCAGGAAATTCCTAGTAGTCTTCTATAGGACCACATCTCAAAAGCCTCTAGTCTCCGTTTATCTCTTTCGGATAAGCACCATGTTTCGCAGCCGTACATCAAGATACTCCATACATAGGTCTTGATGAGGAGTATTCTCAGTTTCAGGTCTATAATTCCTTTTTTTTAAGATTTTTAAAAGCTGTAATACGATTTTTTTCATAACTTTCTCAAACATTAGCACCAACTTTGAAAACATGCTAAAAAAACACCCGAGAGTTTTCAGTGGGTAACCATCTATTTGAGTATTAAGACTAATGAGAGCCCATTAAACTTAATCATTATAGCTATTACGAAGCCCTCATGGAAAAAAATCAATTGCACCATTTAATAAATAAAGTAGTACCTACTTACTAACTACCAGATAGTAAAAATAAATTAACTTTTATTATTATTCCAGCGAATCGTTACATTACCATGTATTCAGAATCGTAAACATCTTTATTTATAGTTTTAATCAGCGTTTCTCAAACTTATTTGTGCCATACGCCACTACAGTGCTTCAAAAATCTTCGGAGATTGACGGTATGTAATCGCTAATTGATCGTTTACAAGAGTCAATTGAAGCGATCGACATTTATGTGCGACTATCTAATGACGAGAGAATGATGGGTATTTTGATTGATCGCATTGACAAACGCAATTGACGCTGCGGAATAATCGTTTTTGCACGCGATTGTTAATTAGTTCATTTGGGCCAATCTATGGAATTCAGTTTCAACGCGAAACGAGATTTGTTTTACTTATAATTGCATTACATCGCGTTTTTTCAGAGTTACATACATATAAAAAAAGAGTACTACTGTATTCGCACACTAGAACTGGGGCGAAGATATTGATTGATAGGTCGATTGAAGTTCCGTCAATCGCGCTACATTTATTATCACCTTTACAACCACTTTCAATTTTAACCCTCCGTTCACACGAACCAAAACATCATTTAGGGTGCTCACTTCACTACATTGTGTTGGGCAATTTTCAAAACGGGTTAAAAATGAAACGATTCCGGTAACCCAGATACAGATAGCCTAGCATTATTATTTAGCTCATTTAGCTGAAAGCATCAGGCTGCTGTAAGAATCCACGTGCTAGCTGCAAGCGGAAGTGCTGCCATCTCTACTATTCTGAGAAAGCTATTGAAGTTTTCCTTGCAAACAATTTAGTATAGTGCTAGTTGTGTGTATGGTTTTCCTCATTGATATAAATCAATACCTATGTTAGTTGGCACATACGATTGAGGCATTATTTAATTTAAGCCAATAAGAGTCCATTTGCTCGTCGAGTTTGCATATTGTACTAACTATGCAATAAATTTCAAGGGCGATCGTTGTGCAACCGAACTTGTTTTCGTGAGGTGTTTATTTATTTTTGAACTACCAAAGAGCTTGAATAAATTTGTAGGTTCGACGTCAATAGTTCAGTACATCCGATTGGTGCAAAATCCAATTTAATAAGTAATAAGTTTAAATGTTATGTTCTAACAAGGTTATATTACAACTTACAACATAAGCTATGTAATATTACGAGCACGAGCACATAAAAGAAAACCTTAAAATTAATAATTACTAGCTGACCCGGCCACGCGTTGCTGTGGCTAATAAAACACAACGTCATCTACTGGATGGTTGTCCAACCTTTATAACCACCGCCGTCTTTGAGTTTATCGCGAAGAGACAGACAGATGCCGCGGAGGACTTTAATTTATAATACGTAGAGATGGTGTGAAAGATATTAATAATGTGTATGAAATGCTTGGGGTAACTAACGTATTTAAGTTAATAAGGATTAATACTGTGTCCGTCTAAATAACTTTTCAATTACCGCAATGTACGTGACCATTTTTTTCGAAGATAGAATGGGTATAGTAAGCTATCCGTAAAAGATAGATATATGCCTTCGCGGACTTTTTTGTAGATCTATAAAAGAGGAATATCCCACCATGCATTGTTTTGTTATATCCCAAAAGGATTAGGCAGCGTTTTCGATGAAAGCTACCAGGCGGCTAACTTTTTCCGGCACTACTAACAATTATCGTTATTTATGTTTCAACCAATTTACACAAATCCTTGACAAATTACATACCTAATCCTTCCTCACGAAACATCTATTGGTGAAAACCGCATGAAAATCCGTTCAGTAGTTTTCGAGTTTATCGCGAACAGACAGACAGGCAGACAGACAGACGACGCCGGGGACTATAATTTATAATATGTAGAGAAGAGATGCAATTCTTTACAGAATTTTATGTAAAATAAAACATGAACAAATTATGTGACAAGACATAAGAAGTTTATGGATGTATCAGAAAGACATTCCCAAGTCAGCTACAGCTTATAGGTAGGTATGTGCATGCTGCATAGCCAATCAGTCGGTTAGGTTACGGTTGATCGAACAGATTTCGCATTCAGCGGGTCAACAGCGATCTACTGTAGTAGGTGGGGTGCAACGTATACTATAAAAAAATCAGTTACACTGGCGGTTTATTGCAGCATCTTCTCGATAACTATTCACTATAATAAGTAAATACAAGCAGTAACTTATCAGCCACTATTCATAGGTTTATGTATCGAATAGTAAAAACTCTGACTTATATATAAATCAACGTCTGTGCGTTGCCAAACCATCCAGCCGATAGCGATGAAACATTGGTGAGTTGTTGTGAGCATGCCCGCGAAGGTTTCTATATATACTGGTGAGCTCTGGCGTTATGAAATTTGTATAAAAAATTGCAGTAGATGACACGCAAGCAGTTTGACTGTGTGTACTGAGACTGAATGTATGGAATGTGGGAGGGGGGAGGGGAACTCGGGAGGGGGTTAACGGAACGGGGGAAGCGTGAGAGGGAAGGCGGAGTGGGGACGCGTAAGGAGAAGGGGACGCGGGAGAGGAAGGGGAGGTGGAAGGGGAACGGGAACGGGACGAATGGGAAAGGACACGCAGGTAGAAACAATTTCTGTATATAGTGGCATAGCAACCCATGCCGGGAACTCGCTAGTAAATGCATAAATACATTGTTAAATCGAAATTATTCATTATCCTATGGACAGTGAAATAAGCATATTTTTTTTCCTTTGATTTTCATGAATTTCCAGTGCGTATACCTACTATCAAATCTCATATTACAGCACCCTCGAGGTGACTTTTTACAAAAAGGCGCTATACAAATTATTACATATCTATAACTTTATGGTTAACCATTTTAAATAAATGAAAAATAATATTACTTTAAACAATATTTTTAGGGTGAATTGCCTGATCAATTTTTTTTTATGTACGCCGATAGGTTATGTCATACATACATATATACATATAAAAAATAGTAGTTCAAATAAAGGGTGACGCGACCAGACCGGAGGTTAAGTTAGGTTAGGGTTAAGGACTATTTAAAAAAAAAATATAGCTTGAAAATTGGCATGGAACCCAAAGAAAGTAATATTGTTTCATTCATTATTATTGTATTTAGGATAAAATTGCAAGCGAGCACATAGTGCCATTTTGTTATTCAATGTAGTCTAGATTTGAGTACGGAAACAGAGCTCATTTGAAAAGCAGGACTAAAAATAAATCGCCGCTGATAAGAAACCAGAACGACATCGGCACGAGGATGCATTATGGATTCAGTTGCAGTTATACCAAGGCATTATTTCACAAATACCATTCATTAGTTTTATGAATTTATAGAGGGATATTGTTTTTTTTTTTGTTTTATGTGCAAATTTCAGAATTATATGGAAGGTTGGGGTCGAGTTCAGCCCTAGAAGAAATGAGATCTGTGGAGTCAAGGACGTGAATTTTAAAAAGGTGAGAAGGAATGGAACTATTACTGAAATTACTTTTTTGGAAAAATGGGGGAATTTTTAAAACCACGGTTTTGATGGAATAGTCCTTTCTATTGAGGCGTAGAGGGCACTCTTGGATTGACCAGCAATGTTCCAATATTGCGGGATCTATCTTTGATGATGGAAAAAATTTCAGATATGGAAATGTGGTTTACGAGGATAATAGTAGGATCGGATGCTCCTTGTTTTGCCAAGGAATCAGCATTATTGTTTGTTACCCACTATGCCAACATGTCCACAAATCCAAATGAGAGTTAAGATTTTCATGAATTTCGCTTTGAATGGAGGTTATTAGTACTCGAATGAGACGTATAAAGTGATCATCAAGATGAAGAATAGGACTGGATTTGAGTTTTTGGAGGGAACTGAGAGTCAGAGAGAACAAGAGAATGTTCAAAATTATTTTTGATTATATATTTGAGAGATTAGGGATATTGTTATTTGAATGGAATATCTAATCGAAGCGACAAAATTAAGTTGAAATTATTACTGTGCATGTCGAAAAGCTATGTCAAATCATATTCATAAAATTTAATTTTAATTTTAAGATATGTGATTATGTTATGATTTTTTTAATAACTTAACTACTAAAACCCCAAACTGTAAAATTTAATCATTAAAGTCACATTGCTATTGAATCGCTAAAAATATCTTCAATGATTAAGAGAAAACCCGGTGGCCGAGAAGTTTGAACAATAGGTAGGTATTTTACTCATGGAGAAACTTAAAAAAAAAACAGTTGGCGACGCAATCGCAATCAATCTCCTGAACAAAATCGATATTTTTCTGATCTGACACATCATCATCATCACACAGTTGTCAAGAAGGCAACTGAAACGCGACTGCCGCTGACAGGGTTGCCATGTTAGCGGCTCACGACCTGTCAAGTTTTGATATGTTTTGACATGTCCGATCAGAAAAGTGTCGATTTTTTAAAGAAGGAGGTAGCGCAACACGGCATAACATCCCAAAAACAAATAACGAAAATGTCAATTTTGTTCAGGAGCTTGATTGCGATTGCATCGCCAAATGTTTTTTCAGTTTCTCCATGAGCGGATTGCCTAACACAAAGGAGCGACTAACCTAACCTAACCAAACCAAACCTAACCTAACCTAACCTAACCTAACCTAACCTAACCTAACCTAACCTAACCTAACCTAACCTAACCTAACCTAACCTAACCTAACCTAACCTAACCTAACCTAACCTAACCTAACCTAACCTAACCTAACCTAACCTAACCTAACCTAACCTAACGAAAAAACTGCCCATGGTGGTCTGACTCACTGACACTATTAAAATCGGAACTGGTCTCTGCAAAAAGGAAACTTCAAAATTCATGCGGACAAAGAAGATCTGAGGTGACTTTACCCAAATACTTGGAAGCCAAAGAAAATTTTAAAAACGAGTTAAGAGAGTCAAAAACCAGTAGCTGGAAAGACTTCTGCCAAAAACAAACGAAGGAAACAACTTGGTCCAATATCTATAGAGTCCTCACGAACCCACCAAACAGGGCACCCACATCAACTTTTAAAAGCAATAACCCTGAAGAAACTGCTAAAGAAATTCTTCAACACTTCTTCCCAGATGACAATGTGATAAATGAAACTCCTGAACAAATGGAAATAAGAACAAAAGCAACGCATAAGACAACAGTCGACCAGGAACCAAAAATTTCAAAAGATGAGCTAAAAAACGCCCTTAGATCAATTGACCCGAAGAAGTGCCCTGGGGCGGATGGGATCACATCTGACATTCTTACTCACTTCAATGATAGCTTCCCAGAGATACTCACAAAATTGTTCCAGAAGTGTCTTGACATAGGATATTTCCCAAAAATATGGAAGGAGGCCATAATCATAATCATACCTAAGCCAGGAAAGGACAACTACAGCAGTCTGGAAAACTATAGGCCGATTGGACTTCTACCGGTTCTAGGGAAATTATTTGAAAAAATCCTAATAGACAGAATAAAATGGAACCTTGGCAAAGGGAAGAAATTAAGCTCAAAACAATATGGTTTCACCGCGCAAAAATCAGCCGAAGATGCAATTTATGATGCAGTCGAAGTCATAAAAAGAAAAATGAAGGAAAATGACGAAGTAATTGTCATATCTCTTGACATCAAAGGAGCCTTCGACAACGCGTGGTGGCCACAATTATTAAAACAGCTCGTAGAAAAAGATTGCCCTTCCAGCCTAGTTACATTAGTAAGAAGTTACACAGAAAATAGAAAAGTAAGAATAAAACACGGAATCCATTCGAGCGAAAAAAATGTCTCAAAGGGCTGCATTCAAGGATCGATCGGCGGGCCAATCTTTTGGAACGTATCACTGGATGAACTACTGCAAATGGATCTTGGCCCAGACGTTTACATCCAAGCGTACGCTGACGATGTCCTTCTGATTGTAAACGGAAAAAACCTACAAACCACTAAAGAAACGGCGGAAAGAGCATTAGGAAAAGTAAGCAGTTGGGGTAAAAAAGTAAAATTAGAATTTTCAGAAAAAAAAACGCAGATCATGGTAATGAGTAAGCTCCGGGATAAAACAATTAACATAAAAATGAACGGTAAAGAAATAAAACCAGTAAAGGAAGTAAAAATTTTGGGTATGGTAATGGACAATAAGCTTAGATGGGATAAACACATAGATTATATTTGCTGTAAAACCTCAAGAATATTCAAAGCCTTATGTAGAGCGGCAAAACCAACGTGGGGACTATCGCCTGAAATTTTAAAAACTATCTATGACGGGGCAATCGTACCAATATTTACGTATGGATCAGGGGTCTGGGGAGACACGTGTAAGAAAGTTAAGAATAGGAAGAAACTAGCCAGCGCTCAGCGACAATATGCAATTAGAATTTGTAAAGGGTACAGGACAATCTCCACCACCTCAGCTTTAGCCTTAGCGGGAACACCACCAATAGATCTAAAAATAGACGAAGTAAAAGATGTGTACAGAATTAATAGAAGGGGAATAACAGCTAACTTCCTTCCGGCTGACAGGGAAATAATGACCACGTGCAGTGTTAACGAACTACCGCACCCAGGGAAAACAGTTAAAGAAAATATAACAATTGAACTAGATAAAGGAAATAAGATTAATGAAGATGCTATACAAATTTATACAGACGGAAGTAAACAAGAAGGTAAAGTGGGCGCCGGGGTAGTTATAAAAGTAGATGGACAAGATTGGGTATCAAAATCTTATAAGTTAGAAGATTACTGCACTGTATACCAGGCGGAAATGATTGCAATTCAAAAAGCAATAGAATGGGTACAAATAAACAATATAAAAGGGAAAGATATAACTATAAATTCAGATAGTAAATCATCTTTAGAAACGCTGAGCAAAGAGAGAACAACAAATAAAATAGCAAGAGAATGTTTAGAAAAACTAGGAACATGCAGAGAAAATAAAAACAGGGTAAATTTTCAATGGGTAAGAGCGCACAACGGCTTAGAAGGTAATGAAAGGGCAGATACAGCAGCGAAAAGGGGAAGAACACTTAAAAAAAGACCAGACTATAGCAAGGTACCTCAAAGCTACACAAAAATAACTTTAAAGAAAGTAACTGAAAATAAATGGAACAAAAGATATATAGAGGAAAGCACGGGAAAAATTACAAAAAAATACTTACCAAATATAAGCACGGCACTTCAAAAAGGAAAACACGTTAAAAACAGTTTTACTGCAACCCAAATCTTGACAGGACATGGGTGCTTCAAAGAATATCTCAAACGTTTTAAAATAATAGATGATGACAAATGCCCGTGCGACAAAACATCAATACAGGACAGCGTACATGTACTAGAAAAATGCTCTATCTTTGATGCAGAGAGATTCAGACTAAATTTTGAACTAAAAAACTATGGAATAACAGAAGAAAATAGGCAAGAAATCTGGAATCAGAAAAAACCAAGCGAAATATATATAGCGTACTTAGAAAAAATTACCAAAAGAATAAAAGAAATTAACGAAACAATAGATAACTAAATAAATAACTTAAAGATACATATAGTAAGAAAAAAGAATTAGGAGAAACCTTGTGCGTAACAAGCAAGGTACCCATAGAAGATACTAACAATCCATACAACCTAACCTAACCTAACCTAACCTAACCTAACCTAACCTAACCTAACCTAACCTAACCTAACCTAACCTAACCTAACCTAACCTAACCTAACCTAACCTAACCTAACCTAAAGGAGCAAGGTTCATCAGAACAATCATCAAAAATAGTAATAAGATTGTCTGTACGGTAGTTGGTTTGTTGTACGTGAAATCTGGTTCAATGAACTCAAATTAGCTTTGAATTTAAGCGTCATTTTCAAAATTTAAGCTGATTGTGTGAAGAATTCAGACAAGCGATAAAGTTACCTATCTGTAGTAGTATAATATTTTGAACAGAAAATTATTTTATTTGCTACCTTAAAAACTGCAAGTGATTTGTCGTGAATTCATACTTCATATTTTCACGGGGTCTGCGCTAGTGTTATTAAATTTAACAGGCAATTTACATAACGTCTAATTGATTAAACCACCTCAAGGGCGCTTGGTGTGTGGTGTAGGGGGGGGGTCACGATCCCAAGCAATGAGGTTACGGCTGGAAGAAGTGCCATTTGTTTTAAATTTCACACTGAGAGAAGTTTTCGCAAGTATTCCGGTCATGTCGCGGTTCGCAAACTAATAAAATTTTTGAATTTGCGACAAACAAACTTTTCAACAGCACACAAACCATCGGTTTATACAAAACAAAGTTCGCCGACAGAATTTTCAACAGATTGTCAAAGTAAAGGGTGGGTAAAAACTTAAAGACTTAAAATGTTAAAATATAAATATATATAGAACTAAAAAACAATCTAAAATATAACTACGAGATTTGGTGTGGCTGTATTGACAATACTACGATAGCATTGTGCATACCTTAACCTTAACCTAACTTAACCTAACCTAACCTAACCTAACCTAACCTAACCTAACCTAACCTAACGTAACGTAACGTAACGTAACGTAACGTAACGTAACGTAACGTAACGTAACCTAACCTAACCTCATCTAACAAAGTTCCTTTTCGACCGTCCAGAAGAACAATGTCGGATCTGCTAAAATTTTAAAATAGTTTAGTTGGATTGTTTTGTTGATTTAAAAGTCTGAATTTTCTAATTTTTAAATGCAATGAAAAACATGAAAAATATCAAAACAACAACATTGATTTTTATCTCAAAAACACTAAAAATTCAGAAACGAAACCAAACAAGTAAACTACAAAATTTTCTTTTATATCCATTTTGCAGGGTTCACGGCGAGTTCATCGAAAATCAGTTCATCGACAGCAAATTCATCGAAATTCAGCAAATTTATCGTTCACAATAAATTTATATAAAAAAAATTGATAATAAAACTTTGGACAAGGAGACTAACCTAACCTAACCTTTTTTTTCGATGAATTGGCGAATCGATGAATTGATCATTCGATGAATTGGTTTTCAATGAATTGGTTTTCGATTAACTCGTTTTCGATGAATTCGGTTTCGATGAATCGTTTTCGATGAATTTGCTTTCGATGAATTGATTTTCGATGAACTCGATGAACACATTGTATATGTGATCGCACGATGTTGGATTATGACATCCCCAATTGGAGTACGCTGTGAGGATGGAAGGAGTAGGGAAGGACAGGAGAGTAGAGGAAGGTTGGGAGGTACATGGATATTCAATTCTGGTCTAAAGACTAAAAGCCATTTCAAGCAAAATTTCGATTCTGAATGAAGATCTTTCAAATAAAATAGTGTAATATTATTCATTACCAGCGAACATATCACAAATCTTGCGTTTCCATTTCATTTATTGTCCTCGTAACTCTGGACACGAGTCGAAGCGTTGAAACAAAAACGAATTTATCACAATATTGGTAATGAAAACGAGATCATTTAGGAAAGCCTCCAAAAATCAACCACAAGGAAAACAACACTAATCATTGCATAATGCAACTGGAAAAATCACACAACAAACGAAACAAGGTCGACACTATAATCGAAAACAATGATCACTAAACTGACAACGTTATATTTATGACAACAAACAGTTAATCAAAAACAAAGATAACGGAATTTATCGCGCGAAATCCGAGATAAGTTATATAAAATTACAATGAATTTAGATAAATGAAAGAGCCGAAAAGCTTTCAAAACTCAAAACAAGGCAAAAAATCACATGCTGTTGTTTGCTTGAGCGATTTGAATCTGATGAAATCTCGCGCGAAATTCAAATTCTCGCGCGCATTTCGGCTTACGCGCTGCCTCCGTAGAGGCATTTTATCGACTGATGATGACTAATCGGCATCGCTCATCGCCGCCTCGAATTTAACGCCGGTAGCCGGTAGCCGGTAGTCGGCAGTCGGTAGTACTTAGTACTGGGTACTTCCGACGTTCAACGTCAGAAAGGCAGGTGGTTGGAAGGTTTGGTCTGTTTGCCTGTTGGTTATATTATTATTATGAATACATATTCCCATGGAGAGCGTCTTGCAGCTAGGATCGCTCTCTTCCCGGCAGGTGTGTGCTGAGGTGCTGAGGGACGGGCGCTTGCGCGACCAGACGGTTAGCAGACCGACAAAGGTGGCCGATTAAACATCTAAATACCTACATATTGTACCTTAGAGATGTTGTATGATATTATGTATCGAATTTATTCGTTTTTAAAAAGGTGTGTCAGGGGAATACAAGACGCGCAAAGAAATAGAAGAAGTTATGAACGTAGCGAGAAAACAGCGCCATCAAGCTAATTGAATATTACTGAAGTCGGTAATGTCACCTTTTCAAACAGATACAATCTGAACTAAATCTAACTGACTCAAGTTTTCCGCAAAGGTAGGCAGAGAACGAACCGCCAAACAACTCGGTCTTGACACACACTCGTTGCCTCATTTACATTCGTACATCGTCTCGTATATACTCTTCTGTTATTCTAACTCTTAAAATGGCCCGACTCGATCGTGCCATGTCTTCTTCGGGCGTCCCCGACTTCTACCATTCACACTCGCCTCGTATATTCAATTTCCTTACACCGTTTCTGCGTTCATTCGCTCTAGAATCCCAAACCATTTAAGCGTCCGTTTATTAATATTACTCATTAAGGCACCGCAACTGCGCTCAAAAGGAAGACGATGGAGGAATATGAAATTACGAATGTAAGCGCTAATATTTAAAGTGATAAAATCGATGCGAAAATTGTGAAAATGAATAAAACATCACTCGTTTAAAATAGAGCAAAAATCTTTTGGGGGCTGTCTAAAACAGCATTTAAAGAAACACTGTGAATTTTTTCATGCATATAACTTGTGAAGTAACAGAAACACACTTGAAAATAAAAAAAATCGGAGCAATGTTTTTGATTTGTTTCGGCGTGGGGAATGTACAGATACTATCTTCAAAAATAACATATATTTTTTAAGACCTTAAAAACTCTACGTTTGGGAGATATGCAAGAAATCGGCAGAAATTCGGGTAGCGGCGGCTAAGTATTCTAACATTCAATCTAATTAATTGTACTGTAACAGCAGCACGTGCCAGCGATTCCTGAGCATATTTGTAGGAAAAATGTAGACGACATTTTTCTGTTCGTTTTTTTTCAATTAAAAACAAACAAAAAAAAAATTCAAATGTGATTCTCAATCAGTATCGTAGTATCTTTGGCAGAAAATTATTGGTTATTTTCAAAATGGGAATTGATTTATCAAGAATTCAGACTATTGTTCAATTATTTTTTTTAATACATACTACCTAAATCCGCGCAGGAGGCCCCGAAGAAAATAATTTCGAAATGATGCTTTGTGAGGGGTCTCTATGAGGAGAGAAAGAAGTGAACGTGTTATAGAAGAAATGAAACCTATGCAGGTACAAAAATTTAAAAACAAAAACTGTCAATGTCGCAAACATTAGGACTTTCCGCAGTCAAAAACCTTGCCCATAATTTATTGTCAACCATCAAATGAAACCGTTTATCGCCTCACACCCCTCTCCCTCCCTTGCTCGCTTCCTTTTTCCTTCCTTCTAGAAGGCATATTACAATAGCCAGCTTATAGCGCAGAATAAGTTGTATTACTATTTGTTTGTAGGTCGCCGCCCCACGTGTGTACGTATACACGCCGCACCAACACGCGCACAGCCTCGCACGTGCGCCAATAGGTGTGTGTGGAAACTGGCACTAGTGGAGTAGTGGCAGTCGTAACGGGAGAGAAGATGGAACATTGACTACGTGCAGAGCAGCACCGCCAGACGGAGTGTCCCGCTCTCCCTTCACCTTCACCCTCCCCCTCCCCATCTCCTTACCGCCCCTCTCCTAGCTATCCCGCCAAACTAACGCCAGACTGCAAGCAACCATAGATTCGCGGTGCAACCAAAGAAAAACTGTCATCTTATATTTTAGTATCAACTGGTTAAAATTTTGAAAAAGTTATTTCATGCAGTAACAATATTAATATTTTTTTCTACTATTGTGCAAAATTTCGATCATCTTCTTTTCTTTCGTCTATGTAATTTTTTTATATTTTTGAAGTGAAAACTACTTTAGTAGGAACCGTAATTTGAAACTCGATTTAAAAGAGATACATATACATCTATACGATTTAGCCTGCGAGAGAATGAGAAATTATAATCCTTCTTCTCTTTTTGCAGTGCTTCGTAGCTTATCGGTCTCCTCCTTGTGCGGTGCTTCGTAGCATCCCCACTCTTATCTATTTTAGTTTTCTGAAGGCTTCGCTTCTACCGTGTGTGAATTGCACACTGTTTTTTGAAGTGAAAACTTCTTTAGCACCGTTGTGATTTGAAACTCGATGAAACGAAAAAGCGACACTAAAACATAATATATCTATAGGATGTAACCTGCGGGAGGATGAGATAATATTATTGGTCTACTCTTTGTGCGGTGCTTCGTAGTCTCCCCACTCTTGACTACTTTGGTTTTCTGAAGGTTTCACTTCTACCGCGTGTGAACTGAAGACATGTTTTTTTCTTCAGTTTCACAAGTTTCAAGGTTATGAGCTCAAAGCAAACGCAGATGAAAAAATGTTGTTCCAAAAATATTTTATCTATGGCGGATAAAACTCAGTTGCCCGTAAATTAGCAAATAAAACCATATTTATCTTAAAAATAAATACAAGTATTTTACACATACATAACTAAGCTGTTCGTAAATTGCAAATGAAACGTTGCTGTTCTAAATGCGCGTTTCTTGAGGTAAAATGTTTTCTAAACATCCGACAAAAATAAAAACATTGGGGCAGGGCCACAGGAATGTAATAAATATAAGTGTTTAAAATAGAATTTTATTGAATACTTATCTGCGAACTTAAATATAATAGAGTAATAAATGTAAGAATTTTTACGCAAAAAGTCAATTTTGATAGATGAAACATCGTTGATCTAAGGGAGCGAGTGGTCTAATCTGAATTTTTGCTAGTCCAACGGTAACTGAAGATTTGTAAATAGCAATTTTCGTTAATTTTGTGAATAATTTCAAGTCTCGTTTAAGCTAAGTCTAACGACTTTCGAAGTATTAATTTAATTAAACATAGTTTTAAGCCGCTGTTGGAGTATTCTGTTATCAGTTTCAAACATGGTTTCGCCCACAGTTTGTAAGTCATCGTGTTGATGTCATTATCTAAAGTGAAGTTTCGGTGACGATTTCAATGAATATCAGATGATCAATGAATATCAGACGATCAGGCTTTTACCGTTGATTATTATAAAATAGTCAATAAAGGGATCGAAGATTGAAAGAACTTCCGGCCGCGGAAATACGAGAAGTACCTGAAACCGGTTCTTCCGCATCCTGTCTGCCACAAAGCCTTTCCGCTTTATAACAGAAAAAAAGAAACTCATGTTTTGATCTGATCATTGGGCTGGATCTTCCACGGTTCAAGTGTCCCCCAAGGATGCAATACCAACGACACCAGCGGAGAAGATGGGAGATTTATCGTGAACTATTTTTCATCACAGTTCGACCTTCAGAATTGCGCAATATCTAGGGTATTAATAACCGTGTCACTTTTGGCAGCCGACACCACTCGAAAGCTAATAGTAAATCGTACCTACCTTGTTTATACATTATAAAGAAGTGATTAGGTACTATGTATGACGTAACGAAATTGGGGTAGGTAACTACTTTCTCTGAAGATAGTCGCTTAAAGGAAATGGGGTTGGAAGTTTCTTAGTAGATTTTACACAAATCAACAATAAAATCTACGACCCCACTTACTGTAAAATTGTACACGTCAAACCTGTTAATTAATACATAACATTTTAAAGAGAATGGGGTAAGGTGGTGTGAAAGAGAGTTTGTACGAATATAATCGATTCCTTTTCACAGACGTGTAATAAGGAAGAAGACGATCGTCGACGGCGTACGTACGACCACTCTCTGTGACTACTGTATGTACTTTTAGAAGATTTTAGAATGCATTTCATTTTTTATGTGTTCTAATAATTAATTGTAGCAATTTGATGGCGTCGTTTTCTCAGAAATCCCCTCAAGGACACCATCAAAATGAAAACCTAAATGAACCTTGCATTTAAACAGAAATAAACATAAACATTAATTTTTTTATCTTTATTCCCGTATGTTTTTTTTCAAATGATTGATTATAATATGATATTAGCATAACAAATTAATTATCCCTACTTCTAACTGTTGTAAACCTATAACCCATTTATTAACATATTTTATTGCATTTGTAACAAGTACAACAAATTATACAACCATATAATAATACTGCACATTGATTGCATGCATATTGTGAAATGCAATTGATTAATGAGACTGAATACTATATGCAATATGACACAATGTTTAATTATGCATAATATAATATAAACTAGCTGGTTTCCGGCATGCGTTGCTATGCCATTTAATAAAGAAATTGTTTCTCCCTACATGTCCTTTCCCATTTGTCCCGTTCCCCTTCCGCCTCCCCTTCCGCCTCCCCTTCCTCTTGCGCGTTCCCACTCCGCCTCCTCAACCTTCCCTCTCCCTACTCCACTCCCCCTTTCCCGTGAACCCCCTCCCGAGTTCCCCCTCCCCCCTCCCGCTTTCCATACATTCAGTTTTCAAACAGCTCGCGTGCCACCTATTGCGATTTTTTTTAATACAAATTAATAATGCCAGGGCTCACCAATAGTTGTATACAAACCTTGTCCTGACAATAACGAACACAAAAATACAAGAATTATACTATTTGGTGCAGTCGTTCGGAAGTTATGCGCGTACATACATTTCGGGGATTCATTTTTATTTATAAAGATATTATAGATTTTCTACATACCTACCAACTATCGATACCGACAACACAGTAGGCGTAGCACATAATTAAAATCTAAGCTAATTAGGAACAACGAAATATTATATATGACACTAGGGTCGAATTATTGCGTCTCTAAATGGTTCCATGCCAACTCAAAGTGAAACCAACTCAGAAGCACCTCAGAAAGGTCATTAAAAGCTATGAAAAAATTATTTTAAAATAGCCGGTAACCCCAACCTAACTTAACTCATTTAACCATTTTTTATCATCACTCTTAATGACCTTTCTGGGGTGCTTCTGAGTTGGTTTCATTCTGAGTTGTCTGGTCACCTTCTAATAATGGTAAACGGATAAAATATAACAGCGACAAAACAGAAAATGATGAAAGAGAATAGAACAAAGATTAGAGAGAATAAACAACAGGTGTCGTCTCATGGAACAACATAAGCTAAAATTAAGCGCCAAAAAATAACAAACTTTCTATAGAAAATTATCAACAACAGTATATAGTAGGCGGAACAGAAAATTAAAATCTATGCTAATTAATTACCTCATAAGTAACAACGAAATGTTCACTAGGGTCGAGTCGTTGCATCTCTAAATAATGGTAAACGGATAAAATAGAACAGTGACAAAACCAATAACTAAATAAAAAATACCCTCAGAGAGGACTACCAATAACACAGAGATACCAATAAAATAGAGATACCGACAAAACATTCAGTCGGTTGTATAAGAGTGGCGGCCAAGATGGAACCAATATTTATTACTTATCCTACAAACTGAATAATTACCGTAGAAAATGAAACGCCATTTTTGTATAACCTTTTGGGCATAATATTCGGCATGACAAGTTCTTCTCTTAGTCAGTTCAGTTCAGTCATTGGACAAAACAATATCGTCGACGGGCGGGTATACCTCCAATGGGAAAAAAAATACAGGAAAGTTAAAAAAAACAATTTTAATGAAGGAAAATGACAGGTGGATCTCCAAACGATATTTGTTTATATTAATAATGATTATTAATAAACACAACACATAAAAATAAATCAAGTCTCCTTTCATTTTCAAGTTAAAAATAAGTTTTTTCACTATCCTGTATATTTAAAAAAAAATCACATTAGATGTATTACGCGCCCAGCAACGATATGGCAAAACAAGAATAAGTTAATTTAGATTAGGTTAAGTGTGTTTTTGTTCTTTTCTTCAGTGTTCTTTTTTGTCACAGTTCTGTCTTGTCACTGTTGTGTTTTTCACGGAACCCTGAATAATACTCGTAGATCTATTTCTGGATTTGCCCATCAAACGAAATGTGTGCTGCAAAACAAAAGCAGGCATTTATGACTAAGTTCATGCATGGTTTCTTTATTTCTTAGAAATATCCGACATGATTGCACTTGTAAATCGCATGACTGATGGACGGGGCCGATGCAGTGTGAGGAATGAAATGAAACGAATGAAATGGGTAGGTAGAAGTTGGTAGAACCGCGAGGAATAGTTTGTTGGCTCGGGGCCAAAGAGTTGAGTTGATACGACGGGAATGGGTCAAATTTTAACCAAAATGCAGCTTATTATGACAGACACATCCCACGAGGAGCCACTGATAAGTCCTATTTCTACACAACAAACGTATTCATTCTAGGTACCTAACTGTACTTAATCCTGCAGACAAAATATGTACACATACTTTCAATTGATAATAAATAGGTTCAGTGGAAAAGGGATTTTTTTTTGTTTGTTTTACAATTTGTTTGGAGAAAAATGTGTCCTAACTGGGGTACGCCATTCTAAGGTCACATTATACAAAATTTTGTGTTTGAAATAAAAGTAAATACGTGTATTAAAATATTACAAGAGGAAAATTATTAAAAAAAAAAATTTTACATTAGCTCCACACAGGCGGCCCCGAGGAAACAATTTCCCTAGGGGCCTATGTCATCTTTGAGGATGCTGTGTGGAGGGTTTTTAAGTGAAAGGAAGGAGAAGAAGATATGGGAAGGAAAAAGGTATGAGGGGTGGGTAGGAATCTGGGGGTCAGTGTGGATAGGAGTGACGGATGTATGAATCTATTCCTCACACTGCGGTGCAAGGCGATGGGTCGGGAAAATCCGGCTGGAGAGGTCAAAAGGCCTCCCTCAATCAGTCCCCTCCGATCCAGCCCGCCACGCAGTGGTTGCGCTAACGTATCCGCCACCAAATCCTAGACAAACCTCATCCCATGAACCCAGGCACCCCTACTAAGTCACCAAACGTAGCGAACCACTTAAGAGTGACCTGTGGCAGGGGTGTTGGTTGTCCAATAAATGGTTCCCAGGGCGGCGGTACCCACACCCGCCTCCCAAATTGAATCTATTTCTTTCAAATGTATTGATTTTTTTTAAATCTTTTTTTTTTTTAAGTTACGTAATTCTTTACTTGTTATAAGTGAATAAATAATATTACATAATTCAATTGCATAAGATGCATGAAGTGGCGTTTTTAATGAAAAAATTCGACGTGTGATAATTTGTTTTTCCATAATCTTTAACCAATATTTGAGGTCCTCTGAAGCCGATTTGTTTTTGCGAAGCCGCAGATAAATATTCTCAACCTACGGAGGTCATCGTCGTTAATCTAGAATCATTTGACGGAATTTAGCATATAGTTTATTCCAGATCCGAGGACAGAGTATCACAATCTGAGGTTAACTAATTACGAAATTTTATGCTTCATCTCTTTTGAAAACGATTCCTTACTTAGAGGTAAAGATTAATAACTGTTAATAAATTTAAAGTGAAGACTTCTTTAGCACCGTTGTGATTTGAAACTCGATGAAACGGAAGTGAGCGACACTAAAAAGAGACAAACACAGAATATTATCACGAAAAATAAATACACGTGATATCTCATTATACCCCCCCCCCCCCCCCCCCCTAGTGATATTTCGCGATTTTTTCCGACCCCCCTCCCTTTCGAGCCTCACGTGATTAATGGGCGACCCCATATTATATCTATAGGATTTAACCTGCGAGATTATGAGATAGGAATAATTTTTTTTTTATTTCGTAGGTGCCCGGTTACAACATAATACGATAAATCCACGAACCCACGCAAATCTCCTTTGGTCTCGCGGTATAAAGCGCCTGACGAACCTTAGCGCCCAGACATTCAGCAGACCAAGGATCGAATCCCAAGAAATCCAAAAAAAAAAATTGTGCACTGGAATTCGACGACAAAAAGATGGAAAAAAATCATCCTTCACGTTGATAAAAAAAAGTGCTTCGTAGTCTCCCCCCACTCTTGTCTACTTTAGTTTTCTGGAAGTTTCACTTCTACCGTACGTGCATTGCACGCTCTGATATTTTTATTACAATTTTTTTGTTTATGTAATTAAATTACTAAAAAAGCAGTTCTACTAATTACTAATTAGTAGAACCGCTTTTTTAAAAACTATGATACTTTCTTAGATTATTATGAATAACCCAAAATTTCACGGTATGAATATACGTTGTACAAGTATTATTACAATGAAGGAATAAAATGTATCGTGAGTTTACGCAAGAATGTAGAAATGTAAAGGTTCTTTATTTGCAATTATAATAATACATATAATTATACTTAATGCATAATAAACTATTAATTATGCACGTGACCACGTTAAATTATTACAATCACGACTGATCGGTTTATGTAAATATATGTATACATAAAATTACTTATGACTTGAGGATAGTCCGCAAACGTGAGAATTTTGTTAAGTTTTTTGAATAATTATTAAACCGCCCTATATGTATAAAGGTATTCTAATTAACACGACAAAACAAAAAAAAAAACATTAAAACTTAATTTATTGCGCTTATAAAAAACACGAATACCAGCGATAAGTTCAATGTAGACCGGTCAGTGGCTGGCTAAGTCCTCCATCCAAACACAAACAGCATTTTCGGCTCTCTGTGGTGGTAGTAGGAGATTTTCAAACACTGTTGGGTTATTCGTAATCCGGGAATGTTTGTCTTTCTTTAAAAAATTTAAAAATATATTTTAATTGTAAAGAAGAATGGTGACCGGACAACTCAAAATGAAATCAAATCGGAATCTCCTTTGAAGTCATTAAAATTATGAAAAAAAAAAAAGTTAAATAGGTTACGTTACGTTGGGGTTAGGGGCTTTTAAAAGAAAATCATAGCTTATAATGAATTTTCAAAGGGGTGTTGAGTTAACTTGATTCTGAGTTGGCATGACCAGAAGAACAAATTTTATATTTCTCACTAAATACATCTCGTATGGTCAGTTCTGGCGCCACAAAATTTGCGCTCATTTTAAATTTAAAATCTTACGGTATCGAGACTATTTTCAGTTCACAATTTAGTATGAGTACCGCCGCCCCGGGACCCATTTGTTGGATAATCAACACCCCTGCCGTAGGTCACCCCCAAGTGGTTTGCTACGTTTGGTGACTTAGCAGGGGTGAGGTTTATCTGGGTCTTGGCAACGGATGCCTACTGCGTGGCGGGCCGGATCGGGAGAGACTGGTTAAGATATATCTTTGGACCTCTCCAGCCGGACTCGCTCAACCTGGCACCACATTGGAAGGCATGGATTCATATGTTCGTCATTCCTTGACACACTAATCCCCAGATTCCTATCCATCCCTCGTACTTATACTTCCCAGAACTTCTTCTCCTTTATTTCCCTAAACAGACTCGCTACACAGCATCCCCAAAGATGACATGGGCCCCGAGGGATATTTTTTCCTTAAGGCCTTCTGTGTGGATCTAATGTAAAAAATCGCTGATACCATTATGAGCTATGGGGTTTAGAAAACTCCCATATAATTAAGGGTTCCATGTCAACTCAGAATGAAACCAACTCAGAAACACCTCAGAAAGGTTATTAAAAGATAAGAAAAAATTATTTTAAAGTAGCCGGTAACCCTAACCTAACTTAACCTATTTAACCAATTTTTTATATTTTTTTATCGTCACTCTTAATGACCTTTCTGAGATGCTTCTGAGTTGGTTTCATTCTGATTTGTCTGGTCACCATAATTAAGATAAAAAAATAAAATGATATTATCTACCTAAGTAGTAATAATCAGAGTTTCGACAAAATTATGTTAAAATTTAGGGCGAAACCGAGTGGTACATAATAGTAATCTATAATGAAATTGTTTTACATAAAAATCTAATTATTATAATAAATTTCAGTACGTAGAAATGCAGTGCACGCAAGCGTATTCGGCGCAAACCCCATTAACGTTACAAGACACTTTACATTTCATTTGTTCGTTGTTAAGTGACAGCTCTTTCGCCTTCTGTAAGATTTATCACAAAACATGGTGGCTTTTACGGTCGTGCTCGACGCTGGCAGCCCACAGCCACAGCACACAGCACACAGCGCACAGGGCGAAGAACGCTTGACATAATGATACGTGAGAAAAAGGACGGACGAGAGGGGACATTGACCTTAAAATCCTAGAGATGACTACCGAATGATGAATCCCAAACTAAGGGATAGTCTAAGAGGTTTTCTAATATTCCACGGTACACTGTAATTTACACTGTGCAATCTGAGAAAATAAACACGCTTTTATAAAACAACATCTTCGTCATATCCGGTGTGGAGCCTACAGGAAGGGAGATAAAAGGTTTACCGCTGGTAATTCATTTGTAACCTCTTCCCCTTTCTGATTAACGACGCATGTAATAGAAAGAGAGGTTACAATTTAAAACTTACAATGGAGCTCTGATCGTCTTAGATCAACCAATGTCAATAACAATAATTCTTATGTACAAGTTTCATTGTATAATAAATAATGAGGTAATTCGTAGTACAATAAAACATCGATTTTCAAAAGTTAGTTAAAAAAATCAGAGTGTGCAATTCTTGAAACCTTCAAAAACTAAAGTAGACAAGAGTGGGGAGTCTACGAAGCACTTTTTTTTATCAACGTGAAGGATGATTTTTTCCATATTTTTGTCGTCGAATTCCAGTGCACCTTTTCCTGCACATTTGGTCATCTTATTAGTATTTGTGTTTTCTTCTTCGGAGTCGTTAGATATCTCTTTTCTTTGCCTGTTCATTTTGGAGTGGTTTGAAGATTGGATATTGATTTAACATTTTTTTGTTCTTATTCATTTTTATTCCAGTAAAAAGAAAATTACATTTTCACTCATTTAACTAGAAATAATTTAACACATTAAACTAAATTAAACATAACAATATAGCGCTATTCTATGTCGTTACTTTGTTTATCAAGAATAAATTTTAATATATTTTTTTAAATATACCCAGCTTATTTTCGTTTTTAATGTCGTTTGGGATGTTTGTCGTTTTTAATTTCGTAAGTTGTGATCCTTGGTATGCTGAATGTCTGGCCGCTAAGATTCGTCGGGCGCTTTATACCACTAGACTAAAGGAGGCTTGCGTGGGACCGTGGATTTATGGTATTATATTGGAACCGAGTGAAATAAATGCTATCTCAATCTCTCGCAGGCTAAATCCTGTAGATGTACGTGTCTTTTTAGTGTCGCTCGCTTCCGTTTCATCAAGTTTCAAATCACAACGGTGCTAAAGAAGTTTTCACTTCAAGCAATCTAAAGGCTCGGTTCTGACGTCATCGATACCGTTTGGGATGCTGTCGAAGCTGAAATTGACGTCACCGGTTACAAAACATTATTTCCTTGATGTTACTCGAAACAATCTAACATAACAAACTTATTTTTTACTTCTGTTATTCGATAAATATTGTTTAAAAGTATATATTTTATAATATTTAAATTAGTTCAAAATAACCCGCATCTTACAGTTAACATCAAAGCCATAGATAATCGATTCGTTCGAGGTCTATGAGATGCCTGAGTAAGTACTAACTACTATGTAACTACTCGCCGACAAGTAGTTTGACCGTGTGAACCGAGCCGTAGCTTTTCAAATGCGTTCAAAGTTCCATTTTCAAACGAAACGTAACACTCATAAAAAGGCATTCGTGTACAAATCTTGGTAGGTAGTTACCCATATGAAAGTTTTCATTGAATTATAGGTGAGTAGGTACCTACTAGCCCAAAGGTTTTATTATAATATATTATTTATAAAAACCTAAACTACCTAGAACTACCGTAGAAAATTTCCAATCCGTTTTGGTAGCATCTAAGTTCGGATCACGTTCAAACAAATTGAATGAATAAGATTGATGAATGAAAATAATTGTTAAAATAAAAAATGAGCACGACGCACGACTAAAAATTAACATTGCACGAATCAATCCAAATGAATAAAGTGATTAATTTTCTAACGCTTTACTACCCGACTTCGCCCGAACTTCAAGGCAAGTTTTTTAAACTTTTCATTTTGAGATATTGTAAATTTAAAAAACAAAATGTATACTGGTGTACAGTGTTTATCATTTACAAAATAGTCTATTGATGTGACTACGTTCACACAGATTATAGACAATAACAACAGGTGTCGTCTCATGGAACAACAACAACATTCAAAATAAACTCAGGTTGGGCGCCAAAAAATAACAAATTTTCTATAGAAAATCCGTGACAAGTTGTTGCGATTTTTTGGGATATTTTGCGATTTTTTGTGGCTAAACTAGTTTTACCACCCGGCTTTGCCGAGTTCACTGTCCTTTTTTAAATGTTTTTTTTTTAAATAATTTTTCCTTTAGAACATGGAATACAGACTTTCAAAGTTGACGACGGAAATAAATTACGTATGTTGAGGTATGTAAATATTCCGATCGATGTAAATATTCCCAACTAAAGAGGCAGTGCAAATTTCATGACCCAAGAACACGTGCCTGCAATCCCCTTATAGCAGCAGTACAGTACACCATTTCTTCACAAGCAAGAATCTCTAAAATGATTTTACTGTATATATATATATATATATAGCAACAGAAGAATAATTGAAGGATGTGTCAAAAATAAATACGAAAAAACTTAATTACTTATAGGTAAATTATATGATGGTATTAATCTTTATGGACGCCGCAATTCGACAGGTTGTTAAATTTCCCCCCTAAATAGGGGGTGCGTTGAATAAAGCAGGTGGCAAGGCAGGAGACAGCTGATAGCCAGTCCTAGTCGCCAGACGCAGCTCAAGAAACAGGCCTTACGCAGATGCAGGCGAAATTATGCATTACCCCTTTCCTTAATTTGTTTAAATTTTAAATGGCAGACCTTATTAGGTAAGTAAGATAAGTAGTTAGTAATAAATAGAACATAACTTGTAGAACTCTAATCTTGACTATCAAGCTGATAGCAAAAAAACTATACCTACAACTTGGAAAGCCAGTCACAATACCAATCGCACGCCGTACGCCGACTGACTATATTCTCGTAATAACTTACTTATTTTTTGCAAAATTATTTTTTTTTTTGGTAATTGTTCGGAACAAACGTCAACGGTTAATACGCACTTTTTTTTTATAAAACTTTTAGATTCTTCTTAATGACCATAAAAGACAACTATTTGCATTGGGGGAGGTTGAAAATGTTACATTTTTAATTTTATTTACGTAAATTGAAAATTTGCTTTCACACTGTCAAATCACTCTGTTTGCAGTTAGGAACAAACGTCAACGCACTTTTTTTTAATAAAACTTTTAAAATTAAGATAATATACACAAGCCCGCTACACAAACCCTGCGTAGCCAAACAAACCATTCGAAAACGTAGGCTGTTTTTTAAAGTAAAGATAACATACACAATCCCGTTACATAACCGTTGACGTTTGTTCCGAATATTTACCTTTTTTTATTGTACCGTCTTACCAGATAATCTTTTTATACATTTATGAAAACTTATTTTTCTTCCTTTGTAGTTTGCCCAGGATAGCTACTTACATTCAGAGAAATGTTTTTTTTTTCTCTCCAATGTTACAAAAAAATATTATGTAACGAAAATATTTGGGTTTTATTATATTAACTTTGGAGGATTTCCTGTAATAAATACAGTACCGACTTTTTAAAGTTGGAATTTTACACTTGTCTTGGATTTTTGCGACTAGCTTTTTTACAGATAAAATAAAATAAAAGTGAAACGACAAGCTAGGTAGGTAGAATAACAACGATAAATATTAATATGGCAAGGCGAATTTTTTTTAGTATGTTAGGAGCATTTCTTAGGGTTCAAAATACCATAAAATCGGTATCAAAATACCGTAAAAGTGTGGTGAGCTACCTACCAGCAAATCAACAGTGGATTTCTTGGCATACTAGGGATTAACGGCGAGCTCTGGCGTCACGCAACTTGAAGAGGTTTTTTTTAAACTGTCATTTTCTACATGAACGCAACTAAAATAATCCAGACTGCATTATGCAGGACGAAGATGCTCCGAATGAAACTCAACCTCCGATAGAAAGAGATGTCATTTTGTTTGTGCCACCCTTTTCAACTGCGGAATAAGAAAAAAGAGCGTTGAAATTCCGGTAAAGCCGGGTAATAAAGACACTAAAGCTAGTATTGTTATAAATAATAAAGTCACAAAGCATAGTAGAATGGAATATAATAAAAGGAAACAGATATTTTTACGTTACACGATAAATGGCACGTAGGTCAGTTTTAGCCAGTCTTTTAATTTAATGTATCTAAGTACCTACATAATAAGTTTTCCAACAACGGACAAAATGCTTTAATCGACTAGAAGAAGGTCAATATCGAAGACCACCATTCAAAATCGAAACATTGCTTGAAATGGCTTTAGCCGTGTTTGATGACCAGATCTGAATAGCCAAGTAGTAGTCAATCACACAACATACCAGATCGGGGTTGCCGTAGTTCCACCGGTTATGGACATTACAATCATCAATTTGGATTATTTTTTTAGGTTAAATGGCAGACGTTATTATTCGGAGGGTGCTTCGTGTGTACCCCTTCTGTATTAAACCAGACACGTGCTACTGTCGTCTGCATAATACATCCCGGCGTGGAGTATAAAGAGTGCCACACACACACCACCGATTGGATATGACCCACACTGGCAAAAGATGACCCCGAGAGGGGGATATCGCACCACGGGGCCAGTCCCCCAGTCTGACTACCAATACACTCAATGTCTGCGCTTATATTTAATAATATATCCAATAATCGATCCGCAATGCTTAACTTGTATACTAAACTTCATAACAGAGATTTCTTGTAACAACCTTTGGCACACAAATACACTAGAAGATAGGTAATGTGTAAAGAATAGCGACTTGTTGTTTAAACTTTTTTTTAAAACAGCAACACTGACATTATGTATGCAATGACATTATTAAAATACTGTGTAGTTAGGTACGAACACATTCCAAACTTTTCACGTCAACATCAGTATACCTACCTAATACATTTTGAAAACATTTAACTAACAAAGACACTGTTTTGTAAACAATTAATAATAGCGACAGGAGGTAGGTACTATATTACAAAACTGAAAGTTTACTTTTGTATATATATTTTTAAAGCTGCAATGCAACACGATAGCATTATTTATAATTTTAATATACCTAATTTTTTATCACGTTGAAAAGGTTAGGTTAGGTTTTTAAAATGAAGACATTCATAACTGCTGATAATTGCATTATAAATTTTAAGCACTTCCTTTCTCCTATAAACAAGACAACAGAAATATTGCAATGAAGATCTCTTTGGTATAACGTAATACATAAGAATAACATGACCTAACCTTAACTAAAGTATCGTAGAAAGCAAACACTTTGTGGCTTGACATTGAGTTCAACCGAAACCAGTCGACAAATATAAATAAAAATAAAGTGGTTTTTAAACAAAGTACTTGTTTCATTCTACTTAACTAAAGTTTTAAAATAATAATTCCATTATAATAGGTAGGGGCCAAAGGGTACCCATGTTTTTTTATACACTACTAATGACACTGTTGTTAATATTACTTTTGCGTACCTACACACAATCGACACTTCGGTATAAACATTGAAAACAATTATTATAATTCCAAGCAATAACTACTAGACTCTTATGATTTAGTAAGACGTAACTAACTGTGCCTTAGCAAGTAATTACGCCATAATAATATTTATTAATCACCATAGCCACTGCGTGAGTACGCGATTAGTGTCCCTGGGACAGACGTCACAAGGCTCATTGTCGATTGGACTCGAGACAAACAACAAAAGAGGCACTCGAATAAACATTACAATAATAAACACAATGATTGTTTTCGTACGTTAGACGTTATGAACATAATAATACGCTGAACGCGAACGGCGGGATCTCGACACCGCACGACAGGCACGCCGCGTAGATGTGTTCACACTGGCGCAAAACACAAACATTGCCACAACAGAATACAGAATACAGAATAAAACATAAAGCCACACGGCTCCGGAACACGCGACTGCGATGGGTCTACTACTTATCGAGGCCTACGCACTGTGAAACATACTACAATCAGAGGGCACACCATTAAAAAAAAAACCGACAGGAAGCATAACTAAACAGTAAACACAGAGGTTAGAATCCGCCCGGCGCGAAAGTGCAATACTAGCTAGGTAGCAGGTAGGTAGATAGGTACCCATCAAAGAAAAAATCTGGCGCGCATAATGTGACGGCGCGCAATCAAAACAAATATTTTTTATTATGACAACACTGCCAAACGCGCGTAGGTACAAACTTTCGCCGGGTCAAAGTTACCCAATGGTCAAAGTTCGATTATTGGAATTTATTGCACAAAAAACTTTTTTTTAATTATGGCCACACTGTGTTATGTTTTTGCGGGAAATGACAAATTGCGTTTAAAGTTTAATTTTTAAATGGTTACGAGCGCGGCGGTAGGTCCGCGGCGCGATCTCAGATCGCATATCAGGCAGTAACTAAAGCAACGACTGCTGCGTTTCGGAAGAAATAATTCAAAAAACAGAACATTCCGCCTCTAATATACGACAAAGAAAACAATGCCAATGCTCTATCGCTTCCGAGTTGACAATTACGAGACGGGCGGGAGAGGGACGCCCTGCTATTCCATAGACGTACTACCTATTGCAATGTGGTAGGTAGGTACCTACAATGTTGTATAGTATGGGAGGAAGCACCTTGCAAGCTCGTCACATTTTCTGTGAACGGTGAACCCTCCGCCGGGGGAATGACGCGGGGCGAACGTGGAATCGAACTGACGATCGTATGAATGTCTATTTTAGAAAAATAAAAACACAGAGTACCTAATTCAACACAGGAATGACCGCAGCGCTTGCACAGATATCTTGCATTCACATGGTTCTATCATTTAAAATACATGTAAACGAAAAATGTTTTAATAATTACTACGTATTTAGAACTAATTGAACTAGGAACTAGGCTATAACTCATCAGGAAGAACTTTTCCAAAAGAGGAATTAAGGCTTCGTTGTAACCTTTTAAAAAGAAGAAGATTACTGAAAATGGTGTGAAAGGGAGATATTTTAGAGGGAGGGCGCTAATGTAAATAAATAAAAATATTGTAATTTGTGAAAATATTTAATAAAACACGACTTATTTAAAATAGAGCAAAAATCTCTTGACATCTGAGTTATGTAGCATTTAAAGAAGCACTGTGTTTTTTTTCATACCTTAACATATTAAACAACAGAACGAGATGTGTTTTTTTTTTAATTTTCGGAGCATACTTTGCGATTTTTTTAAGAGATTAAAAAGGTGTAAACTTGAAAAGTGTTGAAGGGAAAGACCTATATTACATGTTGGTAGAAATTCATAATGCGGGATCTCGAATCGCTACGTTTTTATTCGGCTGTCGAAATATTATCAAATATGTTTCTTCCAAGTTTTTTTTTATGATTTAAAATGATACAAACGAGAAAAATAATTAAAATTGATGCCCAAAGCAAAACATGTCGTGCCAGAGATACATTTTACACAATTTGTTTTTGTTGTAGTTATTTATGCTAAAAACAATGTAATAGTTTTTTTTCAAGGTTTAATGTTAATAAACATTTGTCACACCATTATTTTAATGAATTTATATCATGGTTAGCAGTTATTTGAAGTTCATTCCATGAATTTTGTGGTAATATAATTGTGGTATCCATCTGCATATGAAATAAGTTTTCCTGTTATTGGTAATTGAAGATATTAAGATATTAGATAGAAGGGGGCCAAAATGATACCTTATAGTATTCCGAAGTCGCTTGTATTTCGTTCACTAAGAGTGTTGTTTGTTTTTACATATTGATTTCTAGAGTTCAGAAAGCTTTTTATCCACATTTTTGCGTTATCTATAATTCCCAATATACATTCTAAACAGTGGCGACGTCACCGACTGCAAAGTTAAGCGTGCCGATCAAGATGTCAGTCAAGATGTATCTCCTAAATACTACATTAAACTATAAGCGGCTATACTTCATTTGTATACTGCCGATAAGCAATAATTGTTAATAGCGCCATAAACAACCTCCGTGAAATATAAAGTATAAACTAATCGGATAATAGTTTCCAATTGAATACTATAAACGAAATAGTGTGAAAATCAAATGACGATAACTAACCATAATCGACTGTCGTTAAAAGTTGTGCAGTCATATAAGTATGTACGGAACGTGTTTTATTCCAATGTTAACAAAATAATAATAATAATTGTTATCTGCAATGAGTCTTGACATCTGATCTCTCTATCATCAATACAGATAGAAATGTAAGAAATAGATTAATAATTAAACTATCTTACACATTCTGAATAGATTAATAATATTCAACCATTATACACATTTCTAAGACACTTTGTTAGATTATTATTGAGTAATATGTCTTTACCATTGAATATCAACAAAACAACAAAATATTAAAATTGGACTGTATTTATTTGTTGCTGATGTAAGTGTAAAAATTATATGAAAATTGTAGATAACAATTTTGTAACATCCCATTTACCCTAGTTAAGCTTTTATCTGTATTTATAAATAAGGCAGAAAATCTTTTTGTACGCAGAAAAACAATTTATAACTGTCATTTCTGGTGTCGTGAAATTTGTCACAATGTTAGTAAGCTCAATGCAACTATTTTCAGCTCGGTACTTCATTTTCACCGTGGGCTATGGAGCCATTTGTAAAAGAAGAAAAAAAGTTATAAGATAAATAAACTCAAGAAAAACTGAGTAGTAGAGCTATATTTCCAGATGTTTTTTTAAATTGTAAAAACTTGAGTAAAAACCGAATAAATGACATAATACCCAATTTGGATATCATAATACCCAATTGACTCGACCACTTTGCATTTGGTCTGTCTATAAATTTGTTAGTGTGTCCCGTATCCGGTCACTGTATTATATGGTAGTCATTAGATAGTACCGTTTTATTCCGCCAGCACCGCGAAATAATCCGTTACTCGAACAATACTTTTTTTTCGTTATTTATTTTTGGGGTGTTACGCCGTGTTGCGCTACCTCCTTCTCTAGCCAAGGAACGTTGGCGAGTATTTGAGCAAACCACACCTAATACGAGTAATCTATTTTGTATAAAATGTATGCATAACGTGTATGCATAACACTAGATCGAATAAAAATGATATAAAAAATATTCCAAGTTATAAAACCACATTTGGACAAAGAAACTATACATACTTTGCAACAAAACTCCATAACATCCTCCCCCAAGACATAAAACTAATAAAAAATCCAATTGAATACAAATCAAGAATAAAAATATGGCTTAAAGAGGTCAATGAGAAAATCCTAGCGAAGACGCTAAAAACGACATAGAAGACATTTACTATATTTAAATAACTTTAGTCCGCCTCGGCACAGGACCCCCTAGTGAGGAGGACTAAGAAATACAATATTTTGTACTTAATTTCACATTGCATTTTGTACGTAAATTTTTTTTATATAGTCGCTATAATAAAAAAAAAAAAATATATATATATATATATATATACATATAAAACAGGTTCTTAAGTTTTTAGATTAAGGTTGGGTGTGTATTACAAAATCTAGATTGATAGATATTAATCAAACTGAAAAAAAACTGAATGTAAGAATTAAAATGCATTATTTACAATTTTCGTCAAATTAATAACATAGGCAAAGATTATAAACTGGCGTTAATGAATCTATAAGTCTATAAGTATCGAACGAACTTTATCCAAGTTTCTTCAGTTTTCATTCTACTAAAAAAAACTACTTTAATTATTTGTGCATTATGCAACTCTTTGATCGCAAGCTGGCTGCAGGCGGCCCAGCACATGCAAAATGAATGTGCACAACTGGCGGAAACTGCCGAAGTCCGGTTCGGTCATTTCCGCCGTTCTCGTCCGGCAAACGGCAAGCGGAGGACGGCTCACCGCAGCGGTGTTCGTGAACTTTGGCGCGCGAGTGTAGGTTAGGTTTAAACGCAAAAAACACTGCTTCACACAGTAGGTGCGACAATTAGAATCTAATAATAATAATATTAAGGCGCCGCAACCGGGCTCAATAAGAAGAAGATGGAGAGATATGAAATTACGAAAGTTAGAGGAGAGCGCGCTAATATTAAAGCGACAAAATCGATGCGAAAATTGTGAAAACGTTTAAAAAACACGACTAGTTTAAAATAGAGAAAAAATCTCGGGGGGTCGTCTTAAACAGTATTTAAAGAAACACTATGAATTTTTTCATACATATAACTTGCAAAATAACTGAAACAAAAGTGTTTATAATAATTTTTGGAGCATACTATAGGGAATTTTATATAATTTGCGTTTCGGCGTGGGGAATGTCTAGATATATCTTCAAGAATAACATTTTTTTAAGAGCTTTAAAACTTAACGTGAAATTCGGGTAGCGGAGTCCTAAACAGGGTGAGTCGATATTAGTGGTGTTAAGTCTAAGGAAATTTCCCTAGAATTAGTGGAGAAAAAAGTCCAGGGAAAAGGGAAATCGACATAAAATCTAGGGCAATTTTAAACCCTAGCTTTGTTCATCATTTTGTCATGTTGAATTGCCAGTAAAATTAAATGATGGTTCTTAAAAATAATATTATTATGATTTATAACAATGACAACACTAAATATTTATTATCGAGGTTTTGCATTTCCTATTTTTCTCCTCCAAAACGGGACGGATTTAATTTTTTTACTAACTATATTAAAAGAAAACACTCGTATGTATATGCGTTTTGGTTTAAAAAAAAATACATTGCCTTGTTTGGATATTGAACATCTGTTGATGTGTTGATGGCGTTCAAACCAGGCAATTTTAAGGACACGGGTTCAAGTCCCGTTGGCGGCAAGTATCTTTTCTCGGAAGATTTTTCAATGTTGATGAGTGTTTCAGGCTGATAATTATTGCTTATAATAATTGTTAATTTTAACATTTTTGGAAGGTCCTAACTCATATAAGAAATAATTTATCAAAAAAAGCAAAACGTACCGACACGCTAATGGTCGATATCTATATTATATTTAAAAAATATTTTAAGTAGTGTCGAAATCCGAGAGAGAGAGGAAATTGGGGAATACGTTTGAATGGACAAATCGGCGCCCGGTTTCCTTTAAATAGTGTTACATATATTTTAATATAACAGGGTAGGCAGCCATCTACTTAATTAGATAGTTTATATAATATTATAAATCAGGTTAGGACAGGCCTATACTTCATGAGCTAGGTTATTTAAAATGTGTGCTAGGCATCTACTTAATACGCTATTTTATTAGCGGGTTCCTTATTACCTGCTTAATTTATATTATCTAACAGGGTGGGTAGTTAAGTACCTTGGCACTTAATAAGTCAGGGTATTTATAACAGGGTGGGTGTACCAACTTAATAAGCTTGGTTATTTACTTTACAATATTATGTTCATTCAAATTAATGCAACTCCAACTGCAACGAGGTGTATGTGTGGGTTTGGCAAAGCGCTATTATAAGCAATCGGAAACAATAAGTTATAAGGCGAGGAAATCCATAAATATAAATTATCTATCCACTAGAGAAGTCACTAAACGAATACAGCTAAAAGCATTGTTTATGGTATTTCACCATTTAACTTGTGGAATAAAATAAAGTCAACCGTTTTTTCGCGGAAAATGGTATTTCCGGACGATGTTACTGAAAATATTTTACATTCCAGAGTATGTGTTACGTCCTAGATTCCGGTGATATCGATGAATGATTATAATAATAAATAAATTATTGTATCTAACATTCAATTTATTGAAATAAACTTTGAAGCAAAAACACACCTATGAAATGTTTAATCATTGCAGAAGAACATAAATTAATATTTAAATCTCAATGAAATGCGAAAAAGACAGAAAATAAAAAAGGTAACGATCGCGACTGGGAATTGAACCCATGTCCCCTGGCAAGGGACAACTAAGGAAGGTGCTAAGCCTGTACAAATCCCAAGTATGCCCAACGATTAGATATGGGAGCCACCTCTGGGCTGGAGCCCATAAACCTACTGGATTCTGTGCAAAGGAGGACGATGCATCTAATGGACAATACGCTGTTAACAGACCGATTGCTTTATCTAATGAAGGCGTGCTGAGTCCATTCTGTAGGCATTTTAATGAATCTTGCTCTAAGGAGTTAAGTCGGCTCGGGCGATAAGACAACTCAGAATAACCTCAACTCAACACCTCCTTTAAAAAGTCATTAAAAGTGATGAAAAAAATGTATAAAACTTGGTAAATGGGTTACGTTAGAGGTGTTGAGTTGAGTTAATTTTGAGTTGTCATGGAACCGTCGCGTCGCGCGTCGGCTCGTATATGGAACGAACTACCGGCATTTGTTCTTCCTCCTTCGTATAATCCGGACCTCTTCAATACCCGCATTAAAAAAAACCTTTACTACAACAGCCCCTACCACCCATTTCACAACGCTGCCCAACCGATTGGCGACATAGTTTCGCTCTTGGGAGGTGTCACATGAAAAAAGTAACCATGGCGCAATTCGTCTTAAAAAATGTTTCCTAAACTGCTTCTAAAATGTACGACTGAATTCTACTACGAATTTGCTGAGGTATGCGTGTGTATACGTACACTTCAAAATCCCACATTGAAATGCTGTAGTGTGAGTGACTTGGCGCGTGCGCTCTATGCCTCTCTGACGTCACAAAATGGCCGCCGGCCGCGAAGGTGAAACGGGCCCTGTGACGTATACCCTTGTCTCGTCCGCAACAAACAACGGACAAATAAAGCAACAGGGCACCACGCAAAAAACGCAACCAAACATATTAATTACATTATGCAATCAATAAATTGATAATCTGTTTTTATTAGGTGCCTGTTTCAGTGAAGTTTTTTGACGCGCGAGGATTTGCGTTTACGACAATAGTGGCGGGAAGAGCGAGCGGGATAGATTTATAAGACAATTATTACAAACAGATTGACTGCGCGTGTGTTGGAAAGAGATGGTATGTTTAGGAGTATTGTGAATTGTGGCGGGGAATTGATAAATTTGCGGATTGATTGATTCAATGACAAATAATAATAATAACGTAAAAGCAGGCGTTTATGTTTCATATCGTAAAACATGTCTGGCGTCAATTTAGTGCTCGCATAATGAGGGTTTCAAAGATTCTATGATAATATTATATTGTATCAAAGGGAAGGTTGAATTAAAAGGTTTTGTAGGTTAACGAAAGCGAACATCCATCTTTGTTTTGATTAATTTCTCAAACAGGATTGTTATTTTGGCAACTAGTAAAAACTATAGTGTGTTTAGTTTTCACACTTCGTAAAAAGTAATAGATATATGATAATTATGAAAACTCTTTGAAACGGATTTTGAACCCTGAACTCTGCGCTTAATTGCAAGGATCTTACCACTCTGCCACGGATATTAGCGTGGGAGGCGAAATCAGTAGAGACAATAATGTTCTTGCGAAACGCCACTGAGAAACATTTGCTTTGCTTTGCTTGTTTTATACTTATTGTTTTTAGTGAAAAAATACAGCAAGTATACTATACAGGATGTCCGGGGGTAAAGTGCATTAACTTCGGGAGGTGATTCTACATGACAGTACAAGTAAAAAAGATAAACAACTTTTTTCGAAATTCCAACTTTTAGTGGTAGTTTTGAGGTAAAAAGTTAAAATTAGTCCGGCGTGTGCGGCCAGATTTATTATTTTCCCCTGTTACGATACGGGCCAATCACAATCGAGTCGGGCGCCCGGCAGGCTCTCAGCAAGTAAGATCGACCTCATACATTTAGTAGGTACGTCTTTTTGTATGGGAAAAAAATGTTGGAATTTCGGAAAAAGTTGTTAATCTTTTTTACTCCTACCATCATGTAGAATCACCTCCCTAAGTTAATGCACTTTACCCCCGGACACCCTGTATAGAAGTGGGGTATGTAGTAGGGTATTTGAACATTTTCAATCTTACTTGAATTTTTAAAGTAAAAAATGATAAATTTGATTAACGCTGTATGCGAGCAATGCATCTGTGTGAGTACTTAAAAAAATCAAGATTCACTGCAATATCTGCAATGTCAAAACAAAAGAAAAATCAAACCAATATTGAACTTGGTTCGTGAAATTTAACATCCCTTTTAGTAAAATAAAATAATAGTAAATTCGAACCAATATTGAACTTTACTAAAATACGTCATATTTAACATCCCTATTAATATGACATTACGTTAAAAGAAAATAATAGAATAATAAAACCAAACTTTATTTAACTAATTGAAATTTAACATCCCTATTAATTAATAATACTGCCTACCCCCAAAGAAAATCATAGACAATTCGAACCGATATAGAGTTAAATTACGCGGATTTTAACATCCCTCTTGCCCGTGGACTCGTTTTAAATAACACCCACACACGGGGAAATTCAACAGAATGTTCCGGAAAATCCTGGAAACCTATAAATATACCGAATTACGATAGCAGTTCCACAACTCTCCTCCTGGTGGTGGGCGGATCGCATAGGAGGGCTGAACCCGAGCTACGTCACAGTTGCGCTCCGAACAGTGCTTTTGTCTCGGTGACTGCTAGAAAAGTGACGTCAGACCTATTACTATTTTCTATTTTGCCGCTAGACCTTGCGGGCGGTGAGCAACACGACATTAGCTTTGTAACAAACAAACTTAACCTACGAAAATTCATTTGTTTAAGGCGCGACGTCAGAGAAAATACTCGAATACAAGAATATGCAAGAATATTAATAAATAACAGATTGTTACCGTTTATTATTAGATTTTTTTAACTGAGCATATCGAAGTTCTGTTTTAACTCGGCCATTTTGCATTTTGTCTGTTGGTAAATTTGTTTGTACGTTCCGTTTCCCGTTTAAGATGGTGGCCGTCTTAATGGTTAGGTAAAAAATCTTTTTTCAAATATGAAAACACCGTATTTATTTTTAATTTTTTTTACATCAGGCCCTGAGGAAATTAATTTTCCTCGGGGCCTTCGTCATATTTGGGGATGCTGTGGCTTTTTGTGGAAAGGAACAGTGTCTTGAAGAGTCCATGTTGCAGGAGGGAGGAAACAGAGACCGGCAAATCGTTTCACAACAAAACATTTCATAACGCCAGAGCATACCATTTTACATTTATAGAAATACTCTTCTGCTAAAATGCAATGTTGTGTACAATTTTTGAGTCAATCCATCTAATACTTTCTGAGATTTGCGGGACACAAACATACGGCACCTAAATTTTTAAATATACAAGATTTCTCTTGAACACTTGGTTTTAAGTTTCTAAAACAATCTAATTATTTGTGATAAGATGTATTATAATTCGATACGACTTTCTATAAACTGTTGAGAGATTGTCCCAGAATTTGGGACAGACTGACGTTATTTCGAAATATAATTTCAATAAAAACTTACTTTTAAAAATAAGGGCTTGTTATGCTACAACGAACAAACCGATAATCGTCAAATTGAGTCTTTCTTGGAATAGATTCAAAATAGTAAAGAATACGAAATAAGTACATATACATATAATGCGTTGTAGGAAAACCAATACGTTGCCAATTTTTGGAAATCTGAACAAACAATGTAATGTTGCTTTACAATCTCGAAATGAAAATATCAATAATGGACTTACGTTGTTTTGGGAGTGGAGCAGGTTTAGCCTCCGAAGGCCCATTACTCTGGGAAATGTTGTCATTGATCTGAAGGAAAAATGCAATAATTAAATTTTTGACAAATACAGTTTTTTTTTAATTTTGTAAAAATACTTAAAAATGTGTAAAAGGGGTCTTATACCTTTTGTAGCTGGCCCATGTTGAAGTTGAACTTTGACTCTGTCTCTTTCCGCGGAGTGGCCGCTATGGCGGTGAGCGGAGTCATAGAAACTGATTTCATCTCCTGAAAACACAAACAAAATAAATACTAGTCTCCACCATTGAATCAATCCAATTTACTGGAATCGGAAAACTCGGTTGTTTTGCAACTTGTCATACACATCATAATTTTGGTTGAGTTAACCGGTTTAGCTGACATTTCCACATAAAAACGCATTCTTGTTAAAAATATGAAAATGTTATCAGTTGTCAGGATTAATATTTACTTTATTAGATCATACTTGTTTGAAAAGTCGAGACGGTCCGAGAATCGGCGTCTAGCAGTGACAGTTCAAATGCAAAACAAAAACAAAATGGCGCTATCGATGATTTAATTGTAATTAAGTTAGAAAAACTACTAACTAAAAATCCATAAAAAATATACTTCAAACGAGGGGCAGGGCAGCAATGTAATGTGTCCTTTTGGAAAGAAATAAGTTGAGACTCAAATCGCGGAGCGTTTACACAAAGAAAAACATATCCATTTTTTTTTCGTGGGACAGTTTTAAGTGAATAATCAATGAGACGTGATCAATATTTTATATGTACAAATTTAAAAAAAAAAACGTTTATATTGCATACCTAACTAGTTATTTCACTTTTATAAGATGTAGAGGCGTGAGATATTTCACTTGGTGAAAGATTATCATTTTCTATTACATCACATTACATAAAACCAGGTAACTATATTATTTTTTTTTTAATTGAATAACCAGAATATGTTATCTCGTAGAAACCTGTGCAGAGGATAAGAATAAAAAATAACCCATTTGGGGTAGAAATGCCTCTTTATGAAAACGTTCCTCAATTGTTGAGGCATGTCGTATATAAATATAATAATTGAGAATGCAGTATTTGCTTTTCGTCGAGACTAAACACACATGACGCGCGATAATTAACAGATAAATAATGACTATATTGATAAAAGCAAATTATCGGCTATTGTAACACATCTGACGGTCTTTTTCGTAAGGCCTCGTGTAGGAAGTAATTTACGGTAGATACCACGGTAGATATATGAGGTATCTATATATAAAATTATTAATATATAGATACCTCTTATATATTAATAATTTTATTGTGAAATTGTGGCACACAAATGACTTTCGGGGCCCCTTGTCAAAATTTCAGCAGGAGAAAAATTAAGGAAAAATGCTCAATTGTGCTAAGCCCCACGCAATCTTTATCCCTAGATTACAAACCTTCGTCGATTCGACTACGCCAAAAAAAATATTATTGTAAATTTTTTGAATACTTTGGACGTGAATGAAATGTGTACTCTCGTACAGCAACTCGTTTTAAACAATTTGAAATTTGAAATGCTGAAAAGGAAAAAATCCACAAATGAGTTAAATAAATCATTTTTCCCCGTTTCTTTTATTTCTCTTTCGATCTGCGTCATGGTAATATTTCTAGGAAAATAAGTGTGTTCTTTACCACCTGCATTTTAAGAGATCGTTTTTGATTGATGATTTAAAAAAAACCTTTTTTTCGCTATATTGAAAAATTTACATTTTATCCTTTACTGCTTTTGAAATTTCCGCTACCGATGTGTTCGTGGGTAAGGCTGAAGTCACACGGTTCACTCGGATGAAGGTTTACTCGATGAAATGTTCCATTTTCGTTTCACCGCGTGTTCAGACGGTTCCTTCGAAAGAAGAGTTCACTCGACATTCTCGCTACGAAGTCGTCGAGCGTAGTCGCGGCGCGCATAGGAATTCGTTTGGAAGTCGTTGAATTAAATGGAATATTTATTAACGTATCCAAAAACTAAAAACTGTTTTGGAAAGGTGATGAAATATGCTTCCAAAATTTATTATTAAAAATAACCACGTAATTTTTTAAACGGAATAATTTTTAACGTAAACTTTTAAAAGTTTAAAAATGGCTCTCCTTGCGTTTATTCTAACTTAAATTACTGGTAACAAAAAAAACACAATATTTTGTTAGACAAATAAATTATAAACGTTTCTGTCACCTCACTTTTTTGTCGTTTCATATAAAAATAATTCATAAAAAATTCACAATGTTTCATAATTTTTTTTTCAAATTCGATCAAAAACTTTGGTTCCATAAAATTGTAGATTCGTATTATTTTGTGGTTAATTGTTATATTGAATATATAGAGCATTATTTTCTCTTTCCAATACCGTTTAGATCATATTTTTCACTATGATATAGTAAGGGAGAAACAACGATTTCTATGAGACGTGTAGGAGTTATTTCGAAAAGCGAACTAAACGGAGCATTTTGAGGTCTAAGCCGCTCCGGCTACTCGTCCTCACGCCAGAACATTCTCGGCCGACTAAATCGCGAGTGAAAGACTGTTCACTGAGTGTTCACACACATCATTCGCGTCACGTGATGTTAAATTTCGGTTGCGAGTGAACAGTGCCGGCACTATCTCTCTTCACTTTCGTGTTCACGCGGTTCATTTCGAGGGAAAGAGGCGGAATGAAATCACGAAATGAAAGATAAATGAACCGTGTGACTTAGCTTTAATGCGCGTTTTCATCCCGCGACAAAATATCCCCTGACAAAATATCCCACGGACAAAACATCACCTAACAAAATATCTACTAAAACCTAACCTAACCTAATTTTACAGGATGTCTGTATTATTTTTGCCCAATAATTTAACCATTTGCCTAACATTTTGAACAATAGTTTATTGTCTTTTATTTTTGTCCCATTTTTTGTTAGGTTGGGTTTTGGTAGATATTTTGTTAGGGAATGTTTTGTCCGTAGGATATTTTGTCGGGGTAATTTTGTCGCGGGTTGAAAAGTCGCGGAACCATGTGCGTGTTTTATTTTTTCTTAACAGATTTATCAGCTTATTTAAACAAGCCGAACCGTCGAATGTTTGTAATAAGTTATTATAAGTAATAACGTCATTTTTCACAGATGCACTATTCTATCGAGTGCGGTTTTGTAAAAAACGAAAAGCAGAAAATCTGATACATTTTTATTTTTCTTGTTTACATGCATATTATTGAATTGATGTTCTTGCTTTATGTTTGATTCGGTTCCATGACAACTCAGAATCAACTCAACTTAATAAAAACCTCTTTAAAAAGTCAATAAAAGCTATGAAAAAAAAATTGAAATAACCTGATAATCCATAACGTAATCTATTTAACCAATTTTTTATACATATTTTTTTCATCACTTTTAATGACTTTTCGAAGGAGGTGTTGAGTTGAATTCATTCTGAGTTGTCCGTTCACCGTTTGATTCATGTGATTTTATATTTGGTTTCAGTAACTATTATCTTCACAATACGACAAGTAGTGTTTATTTTAACATATTTTTATGCAAACTGATTTGGGTATATTGTGGAGGACATTTTTCAAGAAGTGAATTTGAAATCGGAATACATTTGGAGAACATTTCTTCTAAAATCTTCACGATATGATTTTTGATTCTCACGTCCAAAAGTATTATAAAGTGTTAAAGGCAATAATACCACAAAAGTAAATAACGATAATTTTATAACACCATTAAACTAATGATTTTCAATTAACGTATTATTTATTATGTTAACTTAAATACCTTATTTAAACATCAAATTAGTTTAGACACATATGAACTAGTCCGTTATTAATGCTATTACCATCCGAATTTATTTATTATTCATTTTCGATCGCGTAGTCGAATCGACGAAGGTTTGTAATAAGCGCTTATAACACAAGTTTTGAATTCTAGGGTTAAGGAACCAAACTCGAATCTTATAAAATACATTTTAGTTTGAGAAAACCTGCAAACAAAATAATGCAATAATACCGTTAAGATACAATTATGCAAGAATAAAGTTTATAATAAGTTCTTACCTTGAGAATGTGGTCAATGGGCGGTACACCATTTGGCTCGCCCACGTTCTGGAATAAAACATAAAGTATTGAAGATGAAAATAAATATGCAACAATACAGTAGGGGTAACAAAAGGCAATAGTTTCATTGAACAATTTTAATAATGAATGCCGAATGATAATGGTTTCTCGAGCACGCTTCCGTCAATGCCACCAGCCACCATCGCAGTTACGGGATTCATAGTTTTCCTTTCACCGACTGCTAGCTACGCTACGAGTAAAATTAGAAATCCGGGGAGATTCTCTGAAAGGCAGGAAGACAGAATGGATCCTTCAGATATCACGAATCACTGAAACCTTCAATGAATTTATTTACATTCAGATATTACAGTTTGTCAAATAAGAGTAGAAAACATAGAAGGGCGCCACTGTGGTTCAAATGGCAATACTAAACATATAACTCATTTTGTTGAAGTAAAGTTGTGTAACCTACATTTTTATAAAAAGTCATTAAAGTGAAAAAAATATTTTTTCATTACAATATAGCTACCCACTGATCGCAAAATTAGAATTGCGTATAGGTATATTATTATTGTACCTTCGCAATTTTGTGTTAACATAATGAAGAAAAACGATAATGTAATAAAATATAAAGCACAGTTAAGAAATTGCTCACAATTATTTAGTACCTGGCGTTGCCCGGGCTTGAGATCGTGTCTCTAATTTTAGATCTGAATATATTTAACTCTTTCAGACCTAAAAGTAGTGTTACTAAACTCACCGTTAGTGATTATTCCTTTCTATCTTCTGTTAAATTCAAATTTATGTTAAAAATAAATTAAAGCAAATTGCTTTATAAAACACCTATCAAATTTATGTCATGAACAAAAAATGTTTTTTTTAATGGGTTCATTCAGTGACACTTACTATTCACTTTAAAAGAATATTTGACAGTTAAATTGGTGTTGCCAGCCTACAAATTTTGTAGTACAATTTTTTATAATTTCTACTCTTATTTGACAGACTATATTTGAAATCGAATGCCAGGCGGGAATATTTAATGACACGAACACGTGATTAACATGCAAGACTCAGATCCTCCAATAACACTTTTCGATTTAACTTGTATGTTTTTAACATTTCTCAAAATAATTACAAATTTTGCTTGTGAATCTGTCTGTAACTCCGGTTCAAAGAACTCTAGAAATTTAATATTAAATGAAAAAACACACTTTGTAAAACAACACTTTTTATTTGAATTATTAGTAGAAATTTTGTATCATTTTTAAAATTGGAAATGTTTGTTCGGCGAATTCAGAAAAACGATAAAGTACCGAAAATTGAAGATTTTTATCAGAATATTAATTTAAGTGCCATTTTCAAAATTGATTTGTAAAGAATTTTATTTTTTATCTTTTGTAATTTTCCACGGGTCCGCGCTAGTATCGCTGACGATCGATTTCTTTGAGTGAAAACCTCTTTAGGGGTCGTCCATTAATCACGTGAGGCTCAAAAAGGGGGGGGGGGGGGGGTTCGGAAAAAATCATCAAATTCGGGTAAAATATCAAAATACTTCATACAACAAAAATACACGTGATTTTGGGGGGGGGGTTAGTCTAAAACCTCACCACATATCACCAGGGGGGGGGGGGTTGCTAAAAAAACATGACGTGATTAATGGACGACCCCTTAGTACAGTTTTGATTTGAAACTCGATGAAATGGAAACCAGCGACACTAAAAAGAGACAAACTGATACATCTATAGGATTTAACCTGCGAGAGAATGAGATAGACTAATCGGTGTCCTCTTTGTGCGGTGCTTCGTAGAATAAAATGTAAAATATTTTTTTAACTTGGTAACAATATTATAATAGATTAACCCTACAATTATCCTACTCCTGATACTTTGAAGTTTCACTTATACCGCGTGTGAACTGCACACATGTTTTTTTTATGAAGAAATTTTGACAACAGTTTTCCATAAATTAAAAACTTCGAACAAATGTTTCCCGTGTTAATAATAATTATTCATTTCGGCTACTGCATTATACCTACTAGCTCTCTCATTCAAAATTTAGGCCTATTAGATTTGTCAAAGAATTTATATATAAAAATGCAAAAAGCGGTCATTTTAAATAAATGTAGGATTACAAAAGATTTTTAAAATATTTATATTGAGGGATCAACAGGATTTATAGGTCCAATTAGAAGTTCTACCGAGCCGAACCCTCTGATATGAAAATATCTAGAGTCGGTGAATTATTTTCCTATTTGGTCTCTGGTAGGTAGACATGTTGTTCTTGTATTGTTTTGTATTTATTATACTTATTATATAGTGCAATTACATAGCGTGAATTGACTATATGATCATTTGTGGAAAAGTGTGTGAAAGGGTTTAGTTTTTCCTGTGGGGAAGATATAACCCGGACATAAAGTCTGAAGACATAAATGATAATTTGTAGAGCACCGCGTTTGTGAAAAATCACCTTAAGGGCGCTCAATTACATCAGTAGTGAGGTTGTCTATCTAGACGCCCCATTCAATATGCGTACCACAGATAGCTCCGCTGTAACCACTTCCTCAGAGACGACTTTTGAAACAAAAAGACAGCTAACTTCTCAGCCGCAGGACCATAATCCACTTATTCATAGAAAATTTACTTCCCGATTGTTCAGCATCTGGACCGCGTGACTTTACCATTCTCGCTTGAGGTGATCTAATGGTGTCAATGCCCCTCCCTAAGTGTCGTAAATCAACTGTCACTTAAAACAATACGACGTGTTTTTTTTTACCCCACGGAACAGAACCCGCGACGTTATAATTAGAAAGCCAAATATAATCTCTTCGCAGGGGGGACGTTGATTGAATTTTACTTAGAACATATTTAGATTATTACACACGCCATTAGAATCGGCATCTTTCAACACTGATGCGTTTATATATAAATTAGGTTTTGTCATAATGGTGCTTCCCTGCCTTTCACATTAGCGATGAAATTCCATTAATGCATTATTAATTAAGGTAGTGGTGAGGGGAAAGAGACGAGTAAGAGAAAGGTGGGGGAATACCTGGCTATTCAGATCTGGTCACCAAACACGGCTAAAGCCATTTCAAGCACAGTTTTAATTCTGAATGGTGGTCTTACACTGAGTCTGGTCTTACTGAGAGTATCTCCCACTCTGGAACGTGCCGCAAATACACTAACTAACTAAATAACTAACCAACCAACACGCCGTTTCGCTGTAGGGGTAGGCAGAGAGGACGGACCGCCAATCAACTCGGTCTTGGCACACAGTCTTTTCCTTACTCACATTCATACATCATCTCATACATACTCTTCTATTATTCTGACTTTTGACATGGCCCGACTCAAATATCTGATTCACTTGATCTTGCCATGTCTTCATCGGGCGTCCCCGACTTCTTCTTCCATTGGATCTACATGCCCAAACCATCTGAGGATCCCTTTCTTTATCTTACTCAATATACTTACATCAGCCTTACATTCTTTGCGGATATCCACATTTCTCACACGATCATACATGGTTTTACCACACATTCGCCTCAGGGATCTCATTTCAACAGCATTCAGTTCACTTTCATCCTTCCTCTGCCAGTTCCATGCCTCACTGCCATACATCAGGATAGGTACCAGGACTCCATTGTACTACTTATTATTTTTAATGAATAAATTGTGAAAAACTCAAATTATTAATTGAATAAAGTTTATTGTGCACGCCGGGGTTTGAACCCGCGACCTTTGGATTGCGAGTCGAGAGCCTTACCCCTCGATCACGGAGGCCTTCTAGTAAATTAATTGCAAAATCCACGCTGTTAAGTATAAGATTTGCATGGTTGTCCGGCCTCTCTTTATTATCTTATCACCTGTCACCTGAGATAATACATTGTATTAATTACAGTTTATATTGACTGTATTCCACCATTCCAATTACACTGTAAAAATTTAATTTAAATTGCCACTTTTTTACATTAGCTTCACACAGAAGGCCCTGAGGAAAATAATTTCCTTTGGGGAAGCCGTGTGGAGTCTTTTTACGCAAAGGAAGGAGACGAAATTCTGGAAAGGTAAAAGGTGTGAGGGGTGTGTAGAAATCTGGAGTTTAGTGTGTCCAGGTTATCCGCCGCGAAGACCAGGAAGAAGGACAAACCTCACCCTATGAATCCGGGCACCCCCGCAAAGTAGCGATCCACTTGGGGATGGCAGAGGTGGTTATTCAAAAAAAGTTTCCCTGGGATGGCGGTACCCATTCCCGCCAACCAAATTGAAAATTATACTCATACCAGGGACAAAGACATAACAATAAATTATAACATGGAAATCGATAGAAAAAGTACAAAGGTTGGGTTAGGAGCTGCATTTTGGATTTTCTGTATTTACAAATAAAAAAATTGAAACTATCTTTTGGCAATACTTTGGTACAATAAATTGGTCGTTAGTATGGAGGGTCTTTGAAGCTTGTTTATTGTAGGTTCAACTTACCGGTGGCGTTTTTCCGTTGTGGGGGAAGTGAGGGGGGGCGGGTCGGGTGTGAAGGCTGAGGGGTGCAGCGCCCTCCGACATCTGTGGGTAAAAGGGCAAACTACATTACTTTATGAAAATAAATCATTCACAAAAAGGGGCACCATAAAATATCCAATGATGGTTACAAAAGTAAGTGATGATTTGTCACGATGGTGGTCACGTCACTAGATCATTCTTCGTCACCAGCACATTGATGAATACATTATTATTATTACTATTATTCAAGATGTTTTCATCACATCATTTGTTTCATCAAAAAACAAGGACCCTGTAAAAAAAATTGTAATTTTTTTAAATTTATGTTTTCTAAAGATGCATTGAATGCACCAAATGTTTTAAAGAAGTTCGTAGAAAGCATTATATTATGTAAAACCGTTTGAAACAGTTTGTATGTTTCAACATATAATTCATTATCCTTCGGCAAAACTTTGAACGTGTTTTTTTCGTAACCACGTTTTTCAATCTGGTTGACAACAAATAAAAAAAAAACATACATCCGATTTGCATACACCAAGTCTTAAATTTTTCGAAAATGCAGCCTCTATAGCACCACGTAGGGATTTTTTTTAGATATCATCATTCCCCTACGTGATGCTGTTAACCTATATGTCTAGTTTCTAAATATATTTTTATTTTATTTTTATGTGAACCGTATGGCTTAATCGCTATCAACCGCCGAGCAGCAATTTCGTCAGAGTGTCCTGTTGGAAGCGGCGTACCTACACCGCAAACCATATTTTAGATTCGTGTACAAAAATTTGTGTGCAGTCTTCCATATGTATATATTGGCTATGAGTACTAATAAAAAAAAATCCAATCATCGTTTGATTGAAAATAATTACGAAAAATACACTTTTATATCGCCCACGCACCGTGGTATGGGTGTCTTAAATGGCGACCAGACAACTCCGAATTAAACCAACTCAGAAGCACCTCAGAAAGGTCATTAAGAGTGATGATAAAAAAAATATAAAAATTGGTTAAATATGTAGGTTAAGTTAGGTTAGGGTTACCGGCTATTTTAAAATTATTTTTTCATAGTTTTTAATCATCTTTCTGAATTGGTTTCATTCTGAGTTGACATGGAACCGTCTTAAACATTATGCTTACATCTTCAGTCTTGCATTTTTAAACATCGCTTCCTTCAAAAAGCGTATATGTATGCAGATGCAAAAATCCTTAAATGTTCCAGATTGTTAACAGTAACTAATTTAATACCCATTGCTCTGTACCTGCTACTTTCATAGTACCTACTTACTTCATTATATATGTAATTGCTGTGTACCTTTTAAAATTATTGAATCTACTGTAGCCTGAGCCCAAATACGAATCTGCTGGTTGAACTCCTTTGTAAACAATTTACTTATCGAATACTATGTTACGTGTACTTATGTCTTTAATGCTCTGTTTATTATTTTATGTACTATATACTTATGATTAGGGAATGCAAATCTCGCGAGATTGGGGCTCAAGCGAGATCCCGCGAGTTTATGAATAACAATACTGCGAGATCTCGCCAATTTCGAGATCTCGCGAGATTGGCAGTTTTGTGTGTTTTTTTGCAAATAATCACAATATTTGAATAAATTAGGAAAAAAATAATAAAAATTATAAATACTATAAGAAAAACATTTATTTTCACGAATTTTTCAATAGACTTTTATGCATCAAACATTGTTTGACGTATTTGTCTAATATAATTTTTTAATAACCTTCTAAGTAGTAAACTTTGACGTACGTATCTATCAAATAACAAATTAAAGAAACAACCAGTCTTCTCTTATAACATGAAACAAAAATCTTTTAGTAATAAAATAGCAATAACAAACAAAACAACGAGAAGTCAAAAAAATTAAACTTGTTATCTAAGTTAAGTTGACTATTAAACTGAGATATTATTATCAATTAAATAAAACTATATCTACTCAGTAGATCCATTAGATATTACAGATTAATTAACAAAATATACCAATATTACAAATTACAGAAATGAACAAAATACATCAATCAAATGAAAGATTTGTTCAATTCAAATCACAAGTCATTATTAGTATTATTACGAATATTTTGAAAATAGCTCCTTAAGAAGCACAAAATGTCCAAAGAATCGTCTGCTAAACGGCTTCTTATTTTGTTGGTCAGATAACCAGCCGCTGAGAAGGCCCTTTCGGATTCAACGCTAGTTGGAACCAAAGAACTCAGGCTACCTCAGGCCGCCGCCCCACGCGCACCGAACGAAACCGACAGATCGCAACTCCGTCCGTGTCAGTCCGCGCTTCGAATAAGACGTATTTATGCTCGAGTGCAATCTCGTTAAACTCGCGAGATCTCGCCCTTTTTTCGTCCGAGATCAATCTCGCTAAAAAAGGCCGAGATCTCGCAAAAACGAGATCTCGCTAAAGCGAGATTGCATTCCCTACTTATGATGCTGCATACTTGTTATAATGCTCCTGTAAAATTTACCTTACATTTATACTTACTTATATTTAAATAAATTATTTTCAAATCTCTACATTTTCACAGGTATCCGTATCCGCTGCACTATCTTCAGGAGGTGTGTGTTTGGTAAAAGAGGTTAGATAATGGTACAATAATAGATACTCGTACCTTGCCGTAAGGGTGTTGCGGCATGCGATGGTGTGGCCTGCCATTCTGAGATGACGCGTGGTGCGGCTTCTTGAACTCGACACCTCGCTGGGGAACTCCTGCAAAAATACATACCATCAATATAACGAATTAATAGGTACAACGATTCAATGGGTGTCCATCGAATCAATAGATTCAACGAATCAATAGGTACAGCGAATCAATAGTTACAGCGACTACAACGAATCAATAGGTACATCGAATCAACAGGTACAATGAATCAATAGGCACAACAAATCAATAGGGACAACGAATCAATAGGTACATCGAATCGACAGGAACAAATAATCAATAGGCACAATGAATCAACAGGTACAAAGAATCCACACAAAACTGCGTAATTTGGTCTGTTGTAAACATACTTGAGAAGTGGGGAAAAAATAATTTTCCTTACTTTATTAATTAGTGTTATATTAGGGTCGTTCGTTCGTTTATTGATTTCTAATTAATCCAAGAAAATCTAATCTAAGGCCCTTTCTTTCTGCATGTAATGTTTTAGGCATGTTGTTATTAAGTGGAACGGGATTATTCACTTAAAGATGTTCTGCGAATTTTTAAAAGTGCTTTTATTACGCAAATGGTTAGATGCTACGTGTTTTCGATATTATTTTATGGAATGGAAGTATGGACGCTTATTGAAGAACTAATAAGGCGGCTTGAGGAATTCGAGATGCGGATCTATAGAAGAATACTTAAAATAAGCAGGATGGGCAGGGTTACGAATGAAGATATTGTGGTTCGAATGAATAAAAAAAAGTTATTAAAACTATAAAAATCCGGAAACTTCAATATCTTGGACATGTGCTGAGACATACAGAGATCTTGCATCTCATAATGCAGGGAAAGATTGCCGGTAGACGGGGCCCTGGAAAAAGGAGAACCTCATGACTCATGACTGAAAAACCTGAAGTCGTTTTAGACTGTTGAATTTCTAAATATTTTGCTTTTATTATTACCTACAAACTGGAACAAAAAAACATGGAATATGTTCTTTAAATCTAGTTGAGTATGCTCTTCTCGTCTGTCCGATGTAAGTAGCGTTACAGTCGGCGTGGTCACATTTTAATATATATTTTTTAAATTCAATGAAGCTCATCAAATAAACCGCAAATCCATTAATCATTATTTTTCGTTTATGAGGAGAGCCAATTGAAAGTTTTAAACTGTTTGAAATGTAAGTTTTTGACAGAAATTTTATTCTCCCTCTTTCTCAGAAAAAAAGGATGACAAGTAACAGCGGATCTCTCCGCGGCAGGTGTAGGTAGGGAGGAGTGATTACCTGGTGCCGGACTGGCAGGCTCTCCGTACACGCCGATGGAGGAGGTGGGGTCATCCAGGAAGTGCTTGACGTAGCGGTAGTCGCCGAGCTTGCTCTGAATCTGCTGCGTCACTCGGTCGGTAGCCGCCGGGTTCACCTGGGAACAAACAATACAACATTTATTACTATTACTAATCAATCCATCCATCATCATTGCTATTAGCTTCAGATCAATTGGGTCAGAGATCTGTTTTAGGTACGCCACTCCTTCCCGTCAACATCTGCACTCACAAAAGGAGTTGTTAAGCGAATGCGATTTGTGTACAAGTCCTGATTTGTGTCGAATATAGCTTGAATGTGAATATATGTATGGAAAGTCGAAGAAATTTGGCAGACGTACTATTTTTACAAAAAATAGCTACCTGTATGATAGAACGCCCGGAATTACTAGAAATAATTCAACTAAAGCGTCGATGACACAGGGCTAGTTTACAAGCTACTATCTGGGAAATTCACTATCTGTTAGTAAACTCGCCCAGTGTCATCGTGTCACTTGCTAACTAGCAGCAACTAGCAGATTGTTGACAAAAGTTGAAAGGTCGTCAACTTTACTCGCCTACACGCTTGCTCGTGATTGGTTTATTTACATTTCCAACATGGCTTCCGATAAACAGCTGATTTCGACTGTCAAACATTGAAGAATTAGTTCACGCAGGCGTCGTTATTCTTGTTACTGGCGCTAAAAGCGACCTCAGTTTCCTACACTTCTGAGCGAGTGGACGGTTTTGTGTGTCATCATGACAATCTCACTCGCTGATTTACCCGCTTTTAAAACTTAGTAGATAGTAGCTTGTAACTCGCCGTGTCATCGAGGCTTAAGAGTGCCGCCCATCAGACAAAACCACGCATTAAACGATCCTCAATGCAACACCAACTCTAAACAAAATTCATTCATTCACCGCGCTTCACACATCTTCAACATTTCATACAGTGAATTCGACCTACTTAACACAGCACCTAACATTTTGAAACCTAAAACGAATAAATAAAATTTACAAATACATAGGTACTACTATTTACACAGAATAGATCCATCCCTATCCTCTCCCATCCACATAACCTAATTTAACTATTTTTTTGTATACCACTAAATATATATATCACTAAATAATTTAATATACGTCAGTGAAAACCTATTATTGGTTAAATATTTACATATTATTTCATCAAACATTATTAATTATTGTAACTGTTGGTTTTCCAAATAAAATATAATATTTTTTTTATTTTTTATTTTAACTTTTATGAGTAAAACCTCAAATTGTAATATTTAAATAAATGAAGACAATATAAGCGAAACTCAATCGAAAATCTGGAAAAAGAAAAATCAGAAAAAAATATTGACACTCCTGGGTTCGTGTCCCAGAGGTGTCAAAATGTTTTTTCTGATTTTTCTGTTTCCAGATTTTCGATTGAGTTTCGCTTATATTGTCTTCATTTATTTAAAAATAAAATAAACATGAGTTGACCAAAGATGTTTACCACTGTATACTCATAATATCATGTACCTATCACTTGAATGTAAAAGCCATTCTATGGCGTTTAACCCGTCTGCTTGTTTCAATATATTCGCACCTCACAATCCGGAAGCCACAGTTTTGCGCGTAAATTCTGAAACCGTCACTTTGGATCAAGTTTGCAAAATATCTATGCAAGATAGCTTTCATATTTCGAAGACAATAAGAAGCATTATTTCGTTCTCTTTCTGGTAAAAATAAAAATACATATGTTTTTGCATGAGAACAAGAGAGATATATAGCTTTTAAAATTAAGGTTGCTCGGGTTGGTCTTATGAAAGTAGAACGCAATTTCGTGTTTTGGGATATATTTATTCCTAAACAAGCTGACGGGTTAAATAAATAGATATGACTTCTAAAAATTGTACATGCTGAATTCAGTTTTTTTCATTAGACCTACACAGGAAGCCCTGAAGAAAACAATTTCCTACAGGGCACGTCAACTTTGGGGAAGGAAAAGGGTAATGAAAAGTGGGTAGGAATGTGGGGATCAATGGATCCAGAAGTGAATCCATCCCTCCCACTGCGGTGCAAGGCGATGGGCCGAGAGAGTCCTGCTGGAGAAGCCAAATTGTGTCCCTCAGCCAGTCTCTTCCGATCCGAGACGCCACGCAGTAAATGGGCAGAATCCGCTACCGAAACCTAGACAAACCTCACCCCATGAACCCGTGAATCATATTATAAAACTAAGAAGTTATCTCGCAACTTGATATATAAGTTTCATTTTAGTGTGCAAGAGAGTCAATATAAATTGAAACTTACAAATTGATTAGTTTTTAAGCATTAAAATAAGTTTAGTTTCACGAGGATGAAGGTGCTGTCGGACTACGATTTGACGTAGCAAGCTTTTTTGGGCTTGGCTGAAACAGTGAACCCGTGAATCCTATTATAAAACTAAGAAGTTATCTCGCAAGTTGATATATAAGTTTCATTTTAGTGTGCAAGAGAGTCAATATAAACAGAAACTTATAAATTGGTTAGTTTTTAAGCATTAAAATAAGTTTAAGTTTGTCCACGAGGATGAAGGTGCTGTCGGACTACGATTTGACGTAGCAAGCTTTTTGGGCTTGGCTGAAACAGATCCAGCCGAAAGCATAGCACACATGTAGCATGGTCTGCCTGAGACTGGCATGAACCTTTTTATATATTGGACTGATATACGGATGATTAGATTGAGCCATAACGCCATAAAGGTTATGTATGTAAGTTCCTGAAGTTAGTTGAAGATAAAGATTCACATCAAGTCATTGTGGGGCAGACCAATGTATGTATGTAAATAAGCTCAAACAAATCTACATGAAATTGATGGAAAGGAAAGCAATTATACAAATAATACTAAGATACGCCAAATAGAGTCCAAAATGAACAAAAGGCTGTAAAAGACGCTTGAATGACGAGAAAACAACGTCTTCATTCTGCAGTAATTTAAGATAATGACAATTGGAAGATACAGACTGCAAGATACAGACTGGAAGATACCCTCAGTATCGCCCTGGTGTAAGACCACCATTCAGAATTGAAACGTTACTTAAAATGGCTTTAACCGTGTTTGGTGACCAGATCTGTACAGCCCGGTACTTCACTACTGTCCTTTTCCCCATCTCCTTCCCCTCCCCACTACCTTCAGCCTCACAACATACACCGATTGGGGATGCCATAGTCTCACTGGCTCCAGGCGGGAGCAGCTGGGACTCTTGTGAGGTATTCACATAAAAACACACAACATCATTCTTTAAAAAAATGAGCATTGTCCCATCGACCGGCGATTTTTCAATACACTCAGAAAAACTTAAAAATATAACATTTTTAATAACAGAGGCAGCAAGATCCATGAATTTTAAACGCTTTCCTCAAAAATCTAATACGCCAAAAGGTTCATTTCACCTTCGCTGATTCGAGTTTTATTGCCTATTTCAATAATAAATCTTTATCTATGCAACATCGGCATACAAATTGGTTGGAATGGCTCCAAATACCGAACAATTTATCGATTTTCCGAAGCAAAGGTCAAAAAGTTAAGCGATCGTGTTGTATCTATGCAACATGGACGCAATCAATCAATCAAAGTTATGCTAATAGCCGCCTTCTTAACCTTACTGGTTATACAATATGAAATGATCTAATAAACCCCGTGTATACTTTAATTATCTACCGAAATAGAAAGCGCGATTCTTTATCAAAATATTGTATTCAAAATTTGGCCGATAAATTCTTGCAAAATTTGCAAAAAAGTTTTTTAATAACTCTGGAGTTACACTACAATGGAAGTAGGTCAGGTTAGTTTGCGCCCAACTGCCTGGAGTCTGGAGTGCCTGGAGCTAGGGGGATCGTGGCACCCCCAACATAGGGAATGTTTTCATACATTTTGAATCGAGCTTGTTTCCAGAATGATTAAGTGATTTAAGGTCCCCATTTTGAGCGTTAAAAGATGCAACATAATTTATCTGAGATCTTACGAAATATTAGAAGACTTTTAATTAGATATAATAAAACGAATATGGTAGAAAGTCCTTTAAATAAACTTTGGGGTCATAAAAGAAATGGTGTCAGGCGGACAAGGTATTTACGAGTATATTGCAAACCGTTTTATAACAATTCAGAATCAAGTCAACTCAACACTAACCTAACCCAGGGTTTCCCAAACTTTTTCTGCAATGGAACACTCAGCAAACCCGTAAAGTTCAATGGAACACATGGCTTGTTTTTTAGGTTGGGTTATTCCGAATAGTATTTTTTTTTAAATAAATGTATTATTTATTTTATATATAAACAAAAAAATATACGCAAATATAAACAAAAAAAGGATTATAAACCAAAAAAAGATAATATAAAAGAAACAAAAAATTTTGAATAAAAAAAGGCTTTGACGAATTTGAGCCGGTGAATTGCAAATCTTCTTAATATCAGGCACAATATTGGTAAGTTCGATTCTAACATCTGGAGTGACATCGAGCCTGTTCCTGCACTTGACTTTGTTGCGGCATAATTAGAAAATCCCGCTTCGCATAAATAGGTTGTAGAAAAAGGAAGTAAAGAAATAATAGCTTGTCTTGTTAAATTGGGGTACTCCTTCTGACAAACTCGTCCAGAAATCATTTAAAGGCAGAATCATTTGAAGGCAGATATCAGAGTCGCTAAATAAATAAATTAGATTTTCATACTCACTTTTACGTACGTGACCAACATTTTTTTTCACCAACATTTACGGCAGCACGAGCGTTTAAAGTTCGACTAATTGCTAATAAGGATGTTGTAATACTGATTGATTTTTACATTATTTTACTTTCAGGTAAAGTTATTTTGAAAATATATAGTTGGGTTCCTTGGGAACAGATGCATCTGCAGATCCGTTATCCCGTTGTTATTGTTTCCACAACGCACAGATGTTCATTACCACAATATTATACAGCATTACCAAAATGAGGATTTACTGCGATAAGAGCATTAACGGTTCTTTCCACTTCCATAAAACTTAGTCTCTCTAACTGGAAGGGTCTAGGACCTAACTTAAGAACTATTGTGAAATATTTATACAAATAATAATTTCTTGTGAATAAAATTAGTAGTATTGAAATGAACATGTGTATTTTATATTAAATGAAATTCTTCCGACAAATTGTCGCGGAACCCCTATTCGGGTTCAGCGGAACACTGGTGTTCCGCGGAACATAGTTTGGGAAACCCTGACCTAACCTAACGTAACTTATTTAACCATTTTTTTATATATCACTTTTAGTGACTTTTTAAAGGAGGTGTAGAGTTGTCTGGTCACCATAGCTAACTGTTTTAAGTTTTTTTTTAACATATTTAAAATATTCGTAAAACTGTGAAGGCTAAGCAAAAATGTAGCAAAGACCGAAGTTAGTAGAAAAAAAAGCTGCAGAATAAAGGAGATTCCGTGGCCTAAAATTAGGCGGGTGGATGATGTGGAGGCAAACACCGGTGACCGGTCAAATCAGAATGAAACCAACTCAGAAGCACCTCAGAAAGGTCATTAAGAGTGATGATAAAAAAATATAAAAAATTGGTTAAATAGGTTAAATTAGGTTAGGGTTACGGTTACCGGCTATTTTAAAATTATTTTTAATAGCTTTTAATGACCTTTTGAGGTGTTTCTGAGTTGGTTTCATTCTGAGTTGGCATGGAACCGCAAACACCACATCTATGGGCAAATGGATTGGGGACTGGAGGGAGAAAGCAGGAAACCAGCAGAAATGGGTAGCCGTCAGTTTACGTATTATCTCGGATGACAGATGAGGAACAAGAGACTTCTTTTGACGATTGTCACACTCATTCAAGCCCCACGTTTGTTACAATAATTATAGAGGAAGATATTGATGATAAAACGCAAGAACATTTTTTATGCACACGATTCTAATGCAGAACACTGATTTGATAACTAAAGAGTTGCACCAAGCTAGGGATCAAGTTTGTTACGAGCACAATTCACACAGGAATCCGCCGGTGATCGACGGATAGATCGGGTCTGTCCATCGGTCCGCGGTCCGTCTGTCCGATCGATCGTCTACCCGGTTCACGGCGAGTTCATCGAAAATCAATTCATCGAAAACCAATTCATCGAATGATCAATTTAGCGAATCGCCAATTCATCGAAATTTTTTTTTTGTAGATATTTAAGAGAAATGCCGAGAGGACCGGGAAAAAAAGCATTGGGCAATAAAAGTTGACAATAAATTTATATATAAAAAAAATGATGATAAAACTTTGGACAAGGAGACAAACCTAACCTAACCTAACCTTTTTTTTCGATGAATTGGCGAATCGATGAATTGATCATTCTATGAATTGGTTTTCGATGAATTGGTTTTCGATGAATTGGTTTTCGATGAACTCGTTTTCGATGAACTCGGTTTCGATGAACTCGGTTTCGATGAACTCGTTTTCGATGAATTTGCTTTCGATGAATTGATTTTCGATGAACTCGTCGGTTACCTTCTACCCGATCCGTACGTTAAACATGACCTTATTCTTCTTCTTTCGTATGGTAGGGGTCGTAGGGGGACATCTAGGTCTGCGAGACATTCTCAGACATTGCCCTGTGGACCTCATCAATGCCGCCGGGGAATGAATGGAGCGGGCATTCGTTGATCACATGTTCGGTGGTCTGCATTCATTCACATATCGCTGACTCTTTAAGGCCACATCTATGCATCATGTGAGCACAACGGCTTATTGCACCTTGGTGGACCAGAGTTTGCGAGGCAATGAGAACCCAGGCATTGTCTCTCAGGGGGGTCTTGTACGAAATGGGCATTTTTCACGTTGGCCGATTGCAACTCAAGCTTCCACCTATTTTCTGGGGTGAGCATGACCTCATTAGCAATCAATGAGCATAATGTCATCTCATTTCCTTTTAGGTTCTGGGCAGTGGTTCCCAAAGTGGTCATTACGGACCCAGGGGTCCTCAGGATCATTCGGGGGTCCCTGGAAAATTTAAATTGAATTGGAGGTCCCTGAACAACGCGTCAGGGGGTCCGCGCAAGGTTTAATAAAAAATAAAATAAATGTGATGCGTGCGTGAAGTGCATACAACAAATTTTCCTAGTCTGGGACAAAAAGAAGTATAAGTTTTTATTGGGATTTTTTTTAAATCACTGTTTATGAGAGACTCTCGCCGCTCAAAAGTCCGGATGTCCGGGAATGTAAATTCTGAGAATAAATTGATTACAAAAAATGTGACGCACTATCCTCTATTTCCACTGTAGAAACCACAGCAATTTAAGCGACAAGGAGTGAGAACAAAAAACATTCAAAATTCAAGGTCATGTCGGCGAGTACCTCTACATACAAAAACAAGTTTATGTGAAATGATTGCCTCTGGGTCCTGTTATTTATAGACGCAATATTGTGATACTGGATTTAATAGACGACCAATTTATTATTATACAAGTTCGACTCAATGTTAATACGTTTATTACTTATTACAATTAATTTTTGATAATTTTCAAATGATTATAGCTTGACACGATTAACTTTGCAGTAGTTGGCTTCGTTACAATAGGTACTTATTTATGATACAAGTAAAAAATAATGAACAATTAATTATTATATTATTAAGTATCCGAATTATCGTGATTTAATTTAGATTTTTAATAATCTATATATGTATATAAAAATGTTTCCCTATTTCCCTTGGTCACGCCATTACTTCAGAACGACTTCACTTATTTCATTAATTTTTTTTTTAAGTTTTCTAATACTTTGTAGAAGGTTCTTACGGAAAGAAAAATAAAGAAAATTCGGCAGAAAATTGGATTATTTTAGAAAACTTAACGAATATTTTAACTTCGCACTGATGAATGCGAATTTAGCAGGCAGCTGTTTTTTTCGTAAAAGAAGAATTGTCTAGTTTTTTAAATTATAGATATTTTAAATAGGCACCTATGTTTTTTACAAAATTTGATTGATTGTTTTTATAATAAACAAAAATGAATATTTGTAATACATGAAAAATGAAAATTTGAATAAAAAAATTGTAATAGGTGGCACGCGAGCTGTTTGAAAACTGAATGTACTTGCGGGACGGGTGAGCGGGAGAGGGTAGGCAGGGAAGGTGGAAGGGCTACGCGGGAAGGGAAGGGGATGCAGGAGGGGAACGGGGACGCACGGGAAAGGACATGCAAGGAGAAACAATTTATTTCTTTGAATATGGCAATGCAATGTATGCTAAAATTAATGGTGAAAACACACTATCAAATAATGTTTATTAAATACATACTGCAAAAAAGAATAAACACTTTCATAGATAATTAACTAACTAACATCATACCGTTTCCCCGCAGGGGTAGGCAGAGAGGACGGACCGCCAAACAACTCAGTCTTGGCACACACTCTTTGCCTCATTCCCATTAATTCGTTTCGTACATACTCTTCTATTATTCTGACTCTAGACATGGCCCGTCTCAATTATCTGATTCACTTGATCGTGTCATGTCTTCCTCCGGCTCCCCCGAATTCTTCTACCATTCACATTATCATCATATATTAATAGTAGTATTTGGATAATTTATATAGCGTCGCTTTTGTGAAAAATACCTCAAGGGCGCTGTACAAATAAGTATTAAAGTAATTAATATTACTGGCTTATAACTAAGAATTACAATTATAACTAGTGACTTACATCTAAGACTTATAGCTTAATATTATCCTTACACTCATTTTTTCGTTCTTCTGCTCTACTTCCCTAAACCATCTAAGTGTACCTTTCTTAATTTTACTAGCTTAGTTTACAACAGCCTTGCTTTCTTTGTGGATCTTCACATTTGCACACGGTCACACAAGTTTTTACACACACTTGCCCCAGGGATCTCATTTCAACAGTATTCAGTCTACTGTTATCCTTCATATGCTAGTTTCATGCCTCACTGCCATATATCGGGGTTGGTATCAGCATTCCATTGTGGGCTGCTAGTTTCGCCTCTTTGGGCGTAGCTAGCTAGCGCCAACCGCGTCCCCCAAAGCGTTGATTTTCCCCAAAGAGTTGATTTTTCCCAAAGCCTTGGTTCCCGTCAAAACTTTGATTTTACCCAAAGCGTTGATATTATCCAAAGTGTTGATTTTCCTTAAAGCGTTGATTTTCTCCAAAGCGGTGATATTCCCCAAAGTTAAAAACCAACTAGTGACAGTCCTATTAAATATACTGGAATTCTCGAGACAGTTTTCGTGTCGATATAGTGAAAGACAGTGGTTTTTCTCGAAACAGTGGTTTTCCAAGTTCGTTCAAACCTTGAGCCTTTCATGCGTCACTTTCCATATTTTACCCATTTGTATAGTTTTACAGCATTAAAATAAAAACAATTAAGTTTATAGAAACCGAATTGAAAATATTTTGACACACAGAAAAAAAGCCATCGCGTGTTTAGTTCCTTTTCTGGCCACCTACAAAATTAGGCGTGTCACCTTGATAATAATGAAAAAGGGATAATACGGAATCTAAACGTTGCTGAATGTGGCTGTAATGACCGTGAATGCATTTGCAACAATGTGCGTCCACTCCTGAGATGAATTAACAGAGAAGACAAGTTACCGAGTCACCGCGGGTGGTTGCACTGAACTAGGTCCACTGGACATACTTGAGATTTACTGGTGTCAGTATCGCACAAAGTTTGTTTGTCAGACAAGCTGTCGTCACCAGCTGCCATAAACACGTGTCCCGGGGCTCTTTTTTTAAAACAATGATTTCCTATGCTTTTGAGAGATGCAAAAATCGTTCTTAAGCAAAAAAACAAATCTGATGGCGATACTTTCCAATCGTAAAAACACACAACTCACTTATAACTCAAATAAATATACTTATTCGAGGCTTTTGGTACCCGAAATAGGTAAATGTCGAAATAAAATACGTACTTAGTGACGAAGTTGCACTTTGTGGAGTTGTCCGGTCACCGATAATACAGCCATTTCATCCGTACGTACACATTCTTTGAATTACTCTCCTTTTCTCATGCGTTTCGTTTTTAGCTTCAATTAAAATACAAGCACCGTTGTATTGCCATTCTTTTTTTGTACGTTTTATTTAGTTCCGAAACAAGGTGCTATATTTTTGTTCGATTATAACCCGACTTTTTTTATTTGGCCTATGGACTACTCGCCGAAAAGGAAAAAAAAAACAATAATTTTATCACAAGGTATTTTTTTGTTTTAGCTAAGAAAGAACTTACTATATTTTTATTCGATTAGTATGACTATAAATTTATATCAAGTCTATTTATGTATTTAGTCTATGGACCACTCGCCTAAAACGAAAAAAAAAAACAATAATTCTATCACAAGGTAATAATAGGCGTTTGGCAACGCTGTAACAGAATAACGGCGAAGTGAGCTACTCGTAGAGGCTATGGGCGCCCGAAACACTTATTGACACAGGTAAAAATAGCTACATGAAGAAGAAAAAATAGTTATGTTGTCATGTACCCGCCCATTCAGCAGAATGGTCGTGATTTTTGAATTCATACAATTTCAGAAGGTATTGGGAAAGTGATAGTTATATCAATTTGATTTTAATGGTGTTAATAGACTAATGAATTGACTATAGAAGAACTAGATGAAGGTGTCAATCGTTGTAGAGGTATAGGTTTGACTCTTAATGCGTAAGCGGCGTTTCGCGCCGTGTACAGTTGCTTCGTTCCTTTCACATAATTCGTGGCACGGCTCGCGGTAATGCCTACCTGTTTATACGCAGCATTACATTTTCAGAGAAATTTTTGTAATTATACAGATTATAAATTGGGACATATTAATTTTAAAATACTTAAAAACCGGAACCAACGGCCCCCGGAACCGCTTGGTGAGTTAACAGGGAGGCCCGGGTTCGTGGAGTGAGGTTTGTCCAGGTTTTGGCGGCCGATGCTTCTGCCCACTGCTGCGTGGTGGCAAAATCGATAGAGAATGGTTGAGGCCTGGGGGAGGTCTATTATCCTCTCCAGCCGGACTCTCTCAACCCATCGCCTTGTAACGCAGTGGGAGGGGTAGATTCATGAATACTTCCGTCACTACTGGGACACTTCCAATTCCTACCCACCCCTCAAACCCTTTTCATTCCCAGAACTTCCTACTATCCTTCCTTGCCCTAAAAAGACCCTTCACACAGCATCCCCAAAGACGACACGGGCCCTGTTAATCATTTTCCTGCTGTGTGGAGCTAATGTAGGGGTAGAAGTGAAACCTTAAGAAAACTAAAGTAGACAACAGTGGGGAGTGGGAAAGCTAAGAAGCACCGCACAAACACCGATTATTTTATCTCATTCTCTCGTAGGCTAAATCCTATAGATGTATGTGTTTGTCTCTTTTTAATATCGCTATTGTTCGTTTCATTGAGTTTCAAATCACAACGGTGCTAAAGAATATTTAACTTGAAAATTTAAAAAAAATATGCTAAAATTAACATAAATTAATAGACGGCCGGCATAGTCCAGTGGTAAGGCTCTTGATTAGCACTCCGAAGGTCGCGGGATCGAATCCCGGCGTGGCAAATAAATGTTATTTGATTAATTTGTGTTATTTCACAATTTATTCATTTAAAATAATATATAGTATATTTGCGGCACTTTCCAGAGTGGAAGATACTCTCAGTATCGCCCTGGTGTAAGACCACCATTCAGAATTGAAACGTTGCTTGAAATGGCTTTAGCCGTGTTTGGTGACCAGATCTGAATAGCCAGGTACTTCCCCACCTTCCTCTTCCCTATCTCCTTCCCCTGCCCACTACCTTCAGCCTCCACAACATACCCCAATTGGGGATGCCATAGTCCCACTAGCTCCAGACGGGAGCAGTTGGGACTCTTGTGAGGTATTCATGTAAAAAAAATTGAAACAGTTGTTTTGCCTGAGATTGAGTGAAATGAAAAATATTGTTTCAGTGCAATCCGTACAAAGAAAGGATTACACGGTTGAGTCATAACATCACCATCTGATTGTTTTGTATCGACTATAAACGAAGATTCGAAGGTTGGGTCGACTCCATTGAGGTTATTAGGTCGATTATATTATAAATAATACATTTCCTTAATAATCTATTTAACCACCTACTTTCTTCTGGACATTTTCCAACCCGTTGGAAATCTAGTTATATTACCCCGATTTTCAAAAAAGGTGACGACACAGACATTAAAAACTACCGTCCTATATGCATACAATCAGCACTCCCGAAAATCTTTGAATCCCTTGTTCTCGATTTAATTTATCCATCAATATTAAAAGTAATTGATAAAAACCAACACGGATTCGTTTCTGGTAGGTCAACCGCTACTAACCTGTTACTTTACCATAACTATATTACAGAATCTTTTACAAAAAAAAAACAAGTTGACAGTATCTACACAGATTTTTCAAAAGCTTTCGACAAAGTGTCACATAAATTATTACTTAGTAAACTGTATGCCTTAGGACTGAGAGGCAAGTTGTTAAACTGGTTCTCAAGTTATTTGTCTAACAGAATCTTATTTGTTAAAATTAAACATTCTAAATCTAAGTTGTTATATGCAACTAGTGGTCTACCACAAGGGAGTCATCTCGGCCCCATCCTTTTCTTAATATTCATAAATGATATCATAAGTTGTTTCGACGATGTAGAAGTTCTGCTTTTTGCCGATGACATCAAATTATACAAAGAAATATCTAATATAGGTGACTGCCTAATCCTACAGTCAAACATCGTCAAATTACAAAATTGGTGTGTCGCAAACAACTTATTCCTCAATATCGATAAATGTAAGACACTAACATTTTGTCGAACAAAGACCCCACTATCTTTCAAATACACAATAGATAATAAAATCTTAGAAAAAGTCAAAGAAATTAGGGATCTTGGAGTTGTGTTTGATTCGCAATTAAATTTTATAAACCACATACAACAAATAACTAACAAAGGCATGAAAACACTAGGATTTATAATCAGAACAATCAAAGACTTCGATTCGTTGGAAGTTATAAAAATCGTATATTTGTCACTCGTACGCAGCTTGCTGGAATACAATTCCACAGTTTGGTCCCCATATTATCAAATTCATATAAAAAATATCGAAAGAGTGCAGCACAAATTTTTAAGATTTATTAACTTCAAGTTACACATACCTATTCAACACATTAACTACACATCTTTACTAAATACACTTAAATTGCATTCCTTAGAAAACAGAAGAAAAATAAACGACCTAACTTTTTTGTTTAAAATTATTCACTCCGAATTAGATTGTTGCGAACTCCTGCATCTCATTAACTTTAAGGTACCAACTCGAGCGACAAGGCAAAACACATTATTCTGCAACAATAATTCTCTAACCAACTACCACACACACGCATCAATTTCTCGACTACACACACTAGGGAACAAATATACCTCAAATATCGATGTATTTAATACAAGTTTACCGTTATTCAAGAAATATCTGAACAATATTTTTATGTAGAATATGTTGATATCTAAGGAGCATCACGTAGGGTCTATTGCGTATATTTGTGTATTTCTATCTCTCTGTAAAAACTTATTAACGTTTTCTTTTTATGTATCTTGCATTTTGTCATGTATTATTTATGACATTTAATCAGTCACCTGTAAATTTTGTATTTACTAACATACCAACTAATTTATTTTCTATGCCATTCACAACTAAGGTACTTTCTCTTTTATTGTAATGCACTATCTTTCCTTAAATTTATCTGTATACCTACCTTTCATATGATGTTTACTTGTTATGTTTTTATAGTTTATCTTTTTATTAAAAAAAAAAAAACTGTCTCTGTATCATAAACTTGTCATGTAAAAGCCCATCAGGGCGTTGAAAATTAATAAAATAAAAATAAAAAAATAAAATAAAATTTCCAGATAACCATACTGAAAAGTGATACGTCGAAATCCGAATGATTCTGTTTAACAATAATTATAATAATAAAATTAACAAGTGACGTCTTCAGTGACGATAAGGAAACTCGTGCAATTACAGGGGAAAATAAATTATACTCTATTGTTTTGATTTATTTTTATAGCGCGTGGTTTTTTCCCGACCGAATAAAAAATATATAATTTCTTCATTATTTATTTTAAAAGACATTTCGGCAGATTTAATAATATTTTAATTCATCCTACAACCATCATTATAATCTGCCGGCATCCGTGGTCGAGGTAAAGGCTCTCGACTAGCAATCCGAAGGTCGCGTGTTCAAACAGATCATTTATCAACAGATCCACACGTTCGTTTAACTTAAATTTAATTAATACTTTTGAATGTAGCTATAACTTTGTGGTTATCCATTATAGATAAATGAAACAATTTAACTTTGTTTGAACCACTTTTAAATTTGAGTAAATCCGACCGGTTTCAGATTTCCTCAAATATAAAAGTCGTTCAAACAAAGTCAAATTGTTTCATTTATCTAAATTTTGTTTATTTATTTATTAACGCCCTTTTTCGGGGCTTTTACATTATATACATGAATAATAAGAAAAACACAGCATTCATTGTACATAACTGGACTGTCTCAGTAACAATATTTTATATTATTTGTTTAAACATAAATTGAAGATGTCCACTAACTTGGTATAATCGTTTCCCTCCATTAGTATTCTGGGCAAAGAGAAATACGTATGGTAGTTAGTCGCAGAATTTCTGCACTGAAAATCCTGACTTCTAGTATTACGTAGTGGGATCCGGAAGCTTATCAATTCTAGCAATACGGGACTATCAACTAAATCATTTAGAATTTTATATAGAAATATCAAGACAGTGAAAATTCTTCTGTCTGACGATTTGAGCATATTCATATCATTTAAAATAGTGTTGTATGTAGTTCAACGTAATTGCTGGAATACCTGTTTTAAAATTTAGAATAATTTGTTTTGTATTCTTTCAACAGCTTGTACATGTATACTATAATGTGGATTCCAGACGGGAGAATTGTACTCAAGTTGATTTCTAACACAGGCAAAATATAACAGTTTAATACACTTTATATTGTTAAAATTTCTAGTTAGCCTAATTATAAATCCTAACAATTTTAAGCCCTTATTAGAGATTTCTGTTATGTGGCTAACAAATGAAAGATTTGATTGAAAAGTGATACCTAAGTCTTTAATTTGTGTTAATGTCTAAAGAGAACTGTTGTCAATGTTGTAATTAAATATCACTGGATTTTTTATTCGAGAAAATCTAACTATTTGACATTTTGAGATATTTAGGTGAAGTCTATTTTCATTACACCAAATTAACAATTTGTTGATATTATCTTGAAGAATGTTGCAATGGTAAATATTTATTATTATTATTTATTATTTAAATTATTACTACATAACTAACTAACTAACTAACCATCACGCCGTTTCCCCGCAGGGGTAGGCAGAGAGGACGGACCGCCAAACAACTCGGTCTTGGCACACACTCTTTGCCTCACTCACATTCATACATCGTCTCATACTACATTGACATTTTTAACTCGACTTTACGTGACATGAAACGAAAACTCACTAAGCAACATGACTCAAACTAGAAAGTTCAATCCCTCTTAATCCTAATCCTATGTTCTTTCTCCCCCCTTCCCTTTCATATATTGTAACTAAAAAATAAATTAATTAAGAAAACGCCCTTATAATGTCACACTTTATCATTCACTATCATCAGTGGAAAGTTCATAATTGGCATAATTAACTATCTTATTATTGTGTAATCTCAGCTTTGATAACAACTTTCCCTAAAATAAATAAAATAAAATAAAAAATGTTTCGGCATGCGCAAGTAAATTTTATTAGATTGAATTGTTTTATTATCACAATTTAATCATTTAAAATAATATAAGGTATATTTACGGAACGTTTCATAGTGGAAGATACTTTCAGTATCGCCCTGGTGTAAGACAATCGTTAGGAGGAAACACCGCTGCCGAGAAATTTGAACAATAGGTATTTTATCAAACGATTGATGTTGCTCTTATTCCTCCGAGTACTGAGTGAAAGGGACAACTGCACCTCAGACTGATAATACTTAAATAAAATCGTCAAAATCGAGGTGTTGTATTCCTCATTTTTCTCCTCCAAAACTGGACCGATTTAAAAGATTTTTTTACTAACTGTATTAGAAGGAAATATGTATCTATGTCTGTACGTTTTGATTTTTTTTTTAAATACATTATCTGGTTTATACACAGAACGTCTGTTGATGGCGTTCAAACCAGGCAATTTTGACGATTTTTGAATGGTCCTATAAGAAGTTACTTTAAAAAAAGCAAAAGCTTACCGATACGCTAGTGATCGATATCTATATTACATATTAAAAAATGTTTGCAGTAGTGTCAAAATTCAGAGAGGAATAGGAATAGGAATTCAGAAATTGGGGAATACAGTTTGTATGGACAAAATGCCGCCCGGTTTCCTCAAGACTTGAAGCGTTGCGTTGAAATGGATTTAGACGGGTTTGGTGACCAGATTTGAATACCTTCCTCACCTTGCCCCTACTACCTTTCGGCTCGGGATTTGGGAGCAGCTGGGGCTCTAGTGCGGTATTCACAAAAAAAAAAAAAAACGGAAAATATTGCTTTCTTTGTCAAATTGGGAGAGGCTGAGTGAGGGAAACCTTCCTATTCTTTCTTTTCGTAAAAATACCCTTCTCACAGCATCCCCAAAGATGACCTGCCTTGAGAAAATGAAAAAACTTAAATATTTCTAAATAGCTGGTTCCCGGCATGCGTTGAAATGCCATATTCAAAGAAATACGTTGTTTCTCCCCTATCGCGACCCCTTCCTAGCTAGCTTTATAAATTATGGCCTATGTGTTATTCTGATGTACGAACTATTATTATAATAAAGTTTCATTAAAATCCAATCAGAAATTTTTGCGTGAAAGTGTAACAAACATCCATACAAACTTTCACGTTTATAATATTAATAAGATTGACATCGAGAACGCATATTATAAAATATTAAACCGATTACATAATACATATTTATTTCTTTATTATTATTCCGTAGGTAGTAAAATTCTTCACACCTTAGTTTTATACTATCATAAAAAAAATAAAACGGATCAAATATAGTGCGTCCAAAGTTCTGCAATTTGGTTGGACCAGCGATGATGTGATAACGGCTAACGACACTTCCACTACGAAAGTGTCAAAGATTTAGTGCCTGTACTAATATTATGGATTGCCGGGTTGATGTTTTTATAAAGGTCATAAAAATAGAATATATCGGAGAGCGTACTGATGCTGTAGGTACTTTACAAAATATAAATTTAGCAGACATTTTTAAAAGCAATAAGACAAGGTCATGTCACGAGTTACAATAACAGAAGAGCATTACGTACGAGACGATGCATAAATTTAAATTTAAGTGACCAGCTCAGGTACGGGGGGCTCCATCGAAGCCAGAGTTAAATTAGCCTCTCAAAAACTAGGCGTATACTGTACAGGGCCCGCAGATACTTTAATATTACACAACTGCTAACCCTGTACAATTCGCAAGTGCGCCCCACGGATGAATTTGGCAGCCACCGCTGGTCTGGAGCCCCAAAATACAAAAATACAAATTGCAATATTTAGAGCACAGGCGTCAAGTGGGAATGCTGTCCTTGTTCTACCAGTATTACAATGGAAGATGCTCAGAGGAACTAGCGTCATTGATCCCTTTGGCACCGGTGCATAGTCGGGAAACACGCCAAACGCGTGCCCATGATTTGTACACAGACACGCCAAACATGCGCCCAACATGTGTACACGGTTGACATTTGTCACATGAGAACGGGTCGTTTCTACGACTCGTTCTTGAGTTCAACAGCTCGGTTATGGAACGATTTGCCGGCCTCTACGTTTCCTCTCTCCTACAACGTGGGTCTCTTCAAGACCCATGTTCACTCCTTCCTCTACTCAAAAAGACCCTCCACACAGCATCTTCAAAGATGACATAGGCCATGAGGAAAATAATTTTCCCCAGGGCCTCCTGTGAGGAGTTCATGTTAAAAAAAACCAATTATTACGTAGGTAATTAAAATGGAATTCCAGCATGAAAAATTAACCGCAAAATTAGAAAAAAAATGCTTTAGCATAATAATATATAGTTTCAATTTTGATTTTATATTTTGCGGAATGTTCAGAAGAATTTTGGTCAAGACAATAGCTATAGCAATAACAACTATGCAAAGATTTTTTTTTAGATGGGTACATTTAGAGGTTAATTCGGCACTCTTTCAAAAGTGCTCTTTTCGTAAGTGACCCAACTTTGTTCGTGAGCCACCAACTCCAATTGGTTGTGGGACTTGGCTCTGACATTTACACATTTCATTTGACATACTTCACACTGACTTCTTACTACTAGCAGTTACGAGTACTACATATTAACATAAGTACATTTAATTAGGAATCTTATTTGTTTGTGATCTTCTAAATATGTAATGGCGTTTTAATAGGTTGTCTTACTGGCGTTCATAAGGGGTGAAATCTATTAGCGAAAGGAAAAAAATATAAAGAGGTTAATAAAATAAGTACCAAATTTATTTTAAAACCCATTAGGCACGTATGTGTAGATCCGATAAGAATGGAAGGTTTTTTTTACCACCCAGAAGGCCCTACGAAAAAAAAAGATTCCTCAGGGCTTCATATCAACTTTGGGGATGCAGTGGAGGGTATTTCTAGGGAAAGGAATTAGAGAAAGTTCTGGGAAGGAAAAGGGAATGAAGGGTGAATAGGAGTCTGGGGGTCAATGTGTCCAGGAGTGATGGACGTAAGAATCCATTACTCTCGTTGAATGATCGAGAGAGTCCGGCTAGAGATCGAAGATCTTCTTCAACCAGTCTCTCCCGATCCGGCTCGCTTCGCAGTAGGTGGAAAAGCGCATTCGGCACCAATACATATACAAACCTCACCCCATAAACCCGGGAACCCCTGATAAATCACCAAACGTAGCGAACCACTTAGGATGACCTATGGCAGGGGTGTCGGTTATCTAATAAGTGGTTCTCGGGCCAGCGACACCCACACCCGCCTCCCAAATTTGATTTAAACGCAATGGTACAAAAATAAAAAAATACGCCTGATGGGTTTTAGCGTTTAGCATTATATTATATTACATATCTGATTAACGAAGAAAAGATAGAATAAAAAGCAATGACGAGATAAATACATTATGTAATATTGTATGAATGGAAGAAGAAGTCGGGAACTCCAGGGGGAAGACACGGCACAAACAAGAGCTCCAAGTTCTTGAGAAAAGCATTTATAAGACAATGCATGCATGTAAACGTAGCAAAGAGTGTGTGCCAATATAAGTTGTGTAGCGGTTCATCCTTTCTGCATACCCTTAAATGCTAAGTAATTATGTGTTATATAATACTAGCAGACCCAACCACACGTTGCTGTGGCTAACAAACGCCATCTGTTAAATCAAATCCACACTGCCCGTTTGTGAGTCCGCTGCCCGCTGCCACTTGGCCAGATATACTATGTATTTCAAACAATTTACACAAACAATTGACAAATTATATACCTAAAAACCTTCCTCATGAATCACTCTATCTATAGGTGAAAACCGCATGAAAATCCGTTGTGTAGTTTAAATGATCTAAGCGCACATACTGCGAGAGCGACTTTATTCTATACTATGTAATGATAATGATGATGTATGCATTTGTAACTAAAGCGCTACTTTAAAACTAGATGTTTTACGCAAAACCATTTTCCTTTCGTTCAATAATAACATGTTTTACACGGGGTTTATTCGAACAATAATTCTTTACCCGAGAATCTTGAAAAGAAATTGCGCCAATAAAGTTAGAAAATATTTCAAAGCTTTTTAACAATCGGGCTCGGAGTAATTTTTAAAAGGAAAACCATCAGGAGAGTTTTGAGGCACTAAAGGTTTACGGCAGTTGGGGATAATGACAAGTAATTTCGGCAACAATCGCAAAGTTGATCGCGGTAATTTTTTATCCAATTTCCTCCATTCGTTATCTTACCGCTCTGAATATCGGAAAATGCCGAGTCAGGGGTGGGGGCGAATCGATCTCGGTAATAACATCGAAAACACAAGCTAAAGGTCGTTAAATTGGGTAGAAAATGAAAACTGAATAAATTCATAAGTGGTTAGAAGATGGAAGATAACTTATTCTTCTTGGTGTGGTCAAAATGCGATGGTGGGGTAATTCAACCGGTAGATTCCACCCGAAGTAAGGGAAAATTAAGTTTACTTCAGCACACAGTCACGCCCATAACACTTATTATGTATGTAGGTGTCACTTATTATATCTGTAAAAGATAATCGCACGCACAATATCGCCCTCCATACAATCTCGTACAGACCTGTCACACCTAAGCAGATGATGCACTCGAAGCTCAAAGTTATAGTACATGCTACTCACGCGAAATGCGAAAAGTTAAACGACCACCTCTCCGCCGTAAAGCGTCGATGACATTGCAATGATGTTTCTGAATAAAAACAGTTTTTCATGATAAATAACCTTAAAGGACAGTTTTGTGTGGTAAATGACTTTACCGCATAAAAAAATAAAAGAGAAAGCTTAGTAATAAATGAAAATATTGGTTCCACACAGAAGGCCCAGAGAAAAGTAATTCTATTCAGTTCCTATGTCATCTTTAAGGATGCTTTGTGGAGGGTCTTTTCAGGAAATGAAGGAGCGGAGGTTCTGGGAAGGAAAAGGGTATTAGGAATGGGGTCAGTGTGTCCAGGAGTGACAGATGAATCCATCCATCCCACTGCGGTGCAAGACGAATGTTCCGAGAGAGTACGGCTGGAGAAGTCAAAGGTATTCCCTCGACCATGGGCAGACGCATCCGCCGCCAAGACCCGTACAAACCTTATCCCATAAACCTGGGCACCCCTGCTAAGTCACCAAATGTAGCGAACCACTTGGGGTGACCAATGGCAGAGGTGATCTATGGTATGGTAATCCAATAAATGGTTCCCGAGGCGGCGGTACCCATACCCACCTCCCAAATTGAATGATGAAGAAGGTATAGATAATTAAATATTACAACAAATTTGAAGCATTTTACAAACTACTATCACAAAAAATAGTAATCACTGTCGTTGCATCACAAGACAGAAGAGAAAAAAACATTGGTATAATATTTTTACGTAAAAAAAGCAACAATCGATTAACAGTGGAATTATGCTAATAATAATTGTACCATGAATTGCTAAGTATTTTAAAAAGCCAGCGAGATGATTTATTGAAAATTGAAAGTGTTTCGCAAACCGGTTGGTAATGAAGGGGATTTGCATAAAGAGTATATCTTGTCCCAATTCGTTCGTGTTTTGGGCTCCTAAATAATGGTGTCATTCGTTTTGATTGCTATCTGAAACTTTACTGTTATGTATCGAAACGTTTTTTTTTTTTTGGCTTATCGTCATTTCAGTTGGACAGGGTTTTAACTTCATTTAATCTAAGATATGAGGTGTGAAAGTTTGCAAAGACGATTTTATTTATTTATTTAACCATCACGCCTTTTCCCCGCAGTGGTAGGCAAAAAGGACGGACCGCCAAACAACTCGGTCTCGGCACACACTCTTTGCCTCACTCACATTCATACATCGTCTCATACATACTCTTCTATTGTTCTGACTTTTGACATGGCCCGACTCAAGTAGGTATCTGATTCACTTGATCATGTCTTGCCTTCCTCGGGCGTCCCCGACTACTTCTTCCATTCACATTTGTGTCATATTCTTCTCACACTATTTTCTTCTTTCATTCGCTCTACATGCCCAAACCATCTCAGGGTCCCTTTCTTAATCATACTCATTATGCTTACCTCAGCCTTACATTCTTTGCGGATATCCACATTTCTCACACAATCATACATGTTTTTACAAAGACACGCCTCAGGGATCTTATTTCAACATCATTCAGTTTACTTTCACAGTTCTTCTGCCTTCTTCAGCCTCACTGCCATACATCAGGGTAGGTACCAGGACTCCATTACGGATTCGTAATGGAATAGCTTCGCTTCCTTTGACAGTTTTTTATTAGCGCCAACGGAATTTAGTCCTCCATTAATGGAGTTACCGGCATTTACCCTTCTTTCAATACCTCTATCAGACTTCCCATCTCTCGCAAACATACTAACCAGATACACAAACTCATCCACCTGCTCCAAGTATATCAATTTCTTATTTTAATAGGACGTATACTTATCATTTTAGCATGCCTAAACATGCAAATAGAACCTTATGAAACCAGGTAGGGCAGGGATGGCGAACCAATGGCACGCGTGCCATTAATGGCACGCGACACAATATTTTGGGCACGTCACTGATCAGTGATCACAAAATTTATTATGCACTACGAAAAAAGTGTGAAGTGTTATAGTAGGTGAACAAGCGAACCCGGGAAGAGGGAACCGAGGGAAGCGCGATGCTCACTCGTTTTCGTACCCACAATCTACATTGCCAGTTTCTATTGCTAACGAATGACGCGTAGTTTCTTTATGCATAACATAATAGTGAATTTCGTTGATACAATTGTATTTTAAAGTTTGAGTTTTATCTATGATTTAAATGTTGTTTAATATGGCAAGTTCAGCAAAAAAACAAAAAGTGCAAGATAGTAAGAGTATCAGAGAATTTAAATTACGCGTATAATGCAAAATATTCCTGTTTTTTGTAGTAAATAAAGAGTTTTTAATTGATATTAAGTATTTATTGTCATTATTTTCCCAATAATCACAAAGTCAAAATTATTTGATGGCACGTCTATGACCCCATTAAACATTTCTTTAGAAAAATGGCACGTTGATACGTAAAGGTTCGCCATCCCTGAGCTAGGGCATAATAAACTAACTAACCATTACGCTGTTTCCCGCAGAGGTAGGCAGAGAGGACGGACCGCCAAACAACTCGGTCTTGACACACACTCCTTGTCTCGTTCACATTCATACATCGTCTCATACATGCTCTTCTATTATTCTGACTCTTGACATGACCCGAGTCAAGTATCTGATTGACTTGGTCGTGCCATCTCTTTCTCGGGCGTCCCCGATTTCTTATACCCTTCTAATTCATTGCAAAAGTTTTTAAGTACATTTCCCTAATGCAATTCCAAGCTAGGGCCACGTCCTATTTAAATATTTACAATTAAAATATGATAACTAAAATACTTTACAAAAGGTTCAACCTCTAAATCAGGACTTCCCAACCAGGGGGGCACGCCCCCCTAGGGGGGCGTAGAGAAATGTCAGGGGGGGGGGCGTAATGGCGAAATCGCCTTGCCGTCCATAGCGATTTATCCATATCTCTAGCAAAGACTGAACCCAGAATTGACCAACGGGTACAGGAGCATGCAAGCTCAAGCATCTCTTTTTATTTATTTGTTCTAAAATTACTTTGAAAGTTGTTAGTCATTATGTAGTCATTATGTAATTATAAAAATATAATTTAAATAAATAAAAAATAATAATAGAATAATATGTATAATTAAAAGAAAACTAAGAAATGTAAACGTAATTAATGATTAAAAGTGTACCTAATCTTCTATTAAAGATCCATAAGAAATAATCCATAGTTAATATAAAAAAAGTGTTTCTTAATTTGTTGAAACTTAATTTAGGGGGGCATGAAAATTTTTTTTTTGGTTCGAGGGAGGCTCGGCGAAATAAAGGTTGGGAAACCCTGCTCTAAATAAAGAAAAATTGTTAAATAGATTACGAAAATTCGTCTTTGCAAACTTTCAACGTCGGAACATAGTAAAGCGAAGTTGGAACCCTATCCAACCAAAGTGACAAACTATAGTGTGCCTCGTAACAATGATCAACTAACTGACAAGAGAGTGTAGGGATGTTAGAGCCTTGTAAAAATAAATGGAACTTCATTTTAGAATTTATTCAAACAAGTATCTAGGGCAGGGATGGCGAACCTTTACGCATCAACGTGCCATTTTTCTAAAGAAATGTTAATTGAGGTCATAGACGTGCCATCAAATAATTTTGACTTTGGGATTATTGGGAAAATAATAATAATAAATACTTACTACAATTAAAAACTCTTTATTTAATAGTACTAAATAGGAACATTTAGCATTATACGCGTAATTTAAATTAAAGTAAAATTAGTGCGACTTGTTGTTGCAGGTTAGATGACACATAACATACTCGAATGTTAGCGTTGTAAGATGTTCCTTTTAGCAGAATGCATGCTGAACTGGAGTCATCTGTGAAACGGTAAATAACCGACTCTTTAATGTTATTCATCTCTGAAAATAATGACTCGCAGGCATAGGTTGATGAAAATATTGTTAAAATAGCATGAGCCAGCTTCTTTAAACAATTAAATGTGTCTGGTAACGCATTCCATGTTTCCAAAATTTTGTTATTAGCATTTTCACTTATATTACCTGTCAATCTTTCTGTTTCAATTAATTCTAACTATTTCCTTGTTTCAACAAATTTTTGAATCCATATTTATTTATTTTATTTATTTATTTCAAAACATACGGCACAACATGTGCCATTGACATAATTATATTTATATATATTATAATACAATAACATAAGAAAGTGACATATAAATGTAAAGTTAAATATAAAAATATTGAACTAAACTGGAAATCATTCAGCTGCATTTCAAATTCATCAATTTCCAACCAATCGAATGGGGACAAATTCAGTTTATCAAATGACGTCACATCAGGGTAAATAATAAACTTGAGTATTTCCGATAATTCTTTGAAAATCTGAGAACTCGGGTTCGCTCGTTCACCTAATATACATTTCACACTTTTTTTCGTATTGCGTAATAAATTTTGTGATCACTGATTTTGTGACGTGCCCAAAATATTGTGTCGCGTGCCATTAACGGCACGCGTGCCATTGGTTCGCCATCCCTGATTTAGGGAAATTCAACATATATGGTTCAGAAAATAATTTTGGTGGGAGAAATGAGCAAAAGAGTACTCGGTAGTGATAAATACGGAATAGGGTTGTATCTGCCGTAGACACAATTTTATAGGAGAGAAACATTCAGGTTTAAATCGGTTGAACTCATGGACAGGGTATTCGGTAGTGATAAACACGTAAAATGGTTATATCTGCAGTTGACGACAATTACATTTATATTAAAGATAATTTATTTATTTATAACTTCTCACCATACATATGTTCTTATTTTTTTATTTTTACATACAAAAAAAATTAACCTCACTAGGACTAACAGCCTTTATTGAGGTTAACATTTATAAATTTGAGTGATTTTACATACACAAAATACACTACATTTAAAACACTAAAATATTATAATAAAGTAAGAAATAAAAATATCATATTAGTGACCAGATGGGTAATTTAAGTATGATTTGTAACAATATAGACCATAAATAAATCTTTAATTACTATACCCACCAAGAAACAAAGCTAGTTCAAAACATTTAGGGTGACACTCCAATTTTGGCAAATGGAACTCAAATAAAATCTACTTATTTAAAAAAAAACTTATTATTCAAAAAACAAATATTATTAAAAAACAAATCTTATTATTTAAAAATTGAAATATTATTATTATTACATTAACATCCCAACACAACGTCGTTATTATTTTGTGCTATCAATTGTACTTGACATTTTAAGCAGTCACAAAAGTTTTCCATATTTAACTTTTCACTAAAGTTACGTTTTGCCACCATGCATTCATTATTTGTAGTGTCCGACCTAAACAAGATTTTCTGCCAAAACTGAAACTTTTTTAGACATGTTAAAAATCTATTGTTTACTGAAGTTTGGCTTATTTTTTACACTTATGCAGACAATTAACATGTATTAAATGAAAAAAAAAAACAATAATTGAAGTATGTGAAAAAACGATTTTTTTAATATTACTTACACATTTTTTTTTAATCAACAAAATCATGTTAACTACATCTTCGAACAAAATTTTGTCAACAATTAACATTTGTATTACAATGGAAGGACCTTATTAATTGAGTATTTTAATTGTAATTGTGTTAACAATCACAACATTCTTAAAAATCAACACGTATTAAATAAATTTAAAAAAAAAACAATAATTGAAGTAGGTGAAAAGATAATTAAGTACTTGTTTTTTTTTTGTAAAACAAACAAAAATTATGAAATTAACATACGTGTTAACTGTATGTAACAAACATGTATGCGCGAGAAATAACACATAACCTAACATCATAATCACGCCGGACCGGCCGGTGAAATCAGCTGATAATGGCGGGTGACACACGAACTCACCCGAAGTCAGCCGAACGACGCTCGATAATTCACGAAACGTAGAGTTTCGGTGCGACCGAAGGTTCGGCAGATTTTCTACAATTCCATTTTAAGGATGGCCATAATTTGACTTGTTCGATTTTATTTGCACCGCGCAAATTACATTTTCCGATTAAGTAAGAATATAGTTACAGATGGTACAGAGAGAGGTGAACGGAAGGCCGTGGCATTTAGCCGACGAGATGAGGGAATTATTTCCTACTGCAAGTTACAAGATCGGTGGTCAGTGATCTGCCATGCAATTATTGTCATTATAAAATATATCGCATTTACCTAGTCACTCATTATGCTGACAAAGACTTAAAGTCACGGAATGATTTGAGCCACATGTCACCGTATTAAAGTATAGTTGTTTTAAAGATGTGATAAAGATTTCCTCAAGTCAATGTCAGCTGAAGATTTTCATTGTTATGGGTATTATGTCGAATAAAGTAAAAGTCCGGGACATGTCAAATGAAACAGGTGTCGGTGGTAGTGGGGGTGAGAAAAAATTAATGGACACAGGGGGAGAAAGAAGGTCAAATAAAATGGAAGCTATACAGGAGGTATTTATTTATTTTTTCAGTTTCTCCATAAAACAATTGTACACCAAATTATTACGGAGAAGATTACAAAATTTTAGAGAAAAAAAAGTCCAAGGGGGCAGTTTCACTATGTTGAGACGTATGACAAAAGATAGTTACTGAACTCTCTTTAGGTAATATTGAAGATGTCGATGCTCAATGCAGAATCGATAAGCAGTTGAATTGCTCTGTTTAATGGAGCATTTTGAAAGGAAGAAATTCTCGCTTTCGAAGCATAAAAAAGTGCGTGGGATCTCCCACCAGTATACGCGCTAGGGACATATAGATTAATCTCCTTTAACATAGGTGGATTCAGTACAGTACCGGAGATCAGCTTAAAAAAATGTTTCTCCAAAAATACTTTTTTGTACTCTTTCTATTTCTAGGATATGGTTTTGTTCAGAGGGGGCCCAAAGAATGGAGCTGTATTCCAGGATGCTGCGGACAAGTGCTTCATATGTTCTTCGTATTGCAATTCCATAGTAAATGATCTCGCATTACGAATTATATTACATATGTATATCCCTGGAACCGCTGGATTAAAAACATAAATAAATCGGAAATTACATTTTATGTCTTAGATGATTTTCAAAGTCAATTAATATTTAATTAAACATATTTAGCGAAACCGAATCGAAAATCTGAGTACAGAAAAATCAGAAAAAGATACGGGCACATCTGGGTTTCGAGCCCAGGACATTCGCCTTGCCGGGGCGCGACTCTCCCAAATGAGCTAATGTGTCCCTATCCGATTTGGTCATATTTAACTGCATCATTCTTCGACCAAGAACTACCATCATTGTCTTCATTGGCGCCGCAACCGGGCTCAAAAAGAAGAAGATGGAGAAATGTCAAATTACGAATGTTAGAGGAGCGCGCTAATATTTAAAGCGACAAAATCGATGCGAAAAATGTGAAAATGTTTAACACGCCTCGTTTAAAATAGAGCAAAAATCTCGCGGGGGTTGTTTAAACAGCATTTAAAGAAACACTGTAAATTTTTTCATACGTGTAACATGTAAAATAACTGAAACAAACGTGTTTATAATAATTTTTGGAGATTATTTGCGATTTGGGAATTTTATATAATTTGCGTTTCGGCGCGGGGAATTTCTAGATATTATCTTCAAGAATAACATACATTTTTTAAGAGCTTTAAAACTTAACTTGTTTAAGGGAGATATATATAAGAAATCGGTAGAAATTCGGGTAGCGGCGGCTAAACGCATATCTTTATTGGTTGCTACCTTTACGTATGATTGCAATATTCAACCCCAAACTAAATGCTATCTAGAAAGTGTCTTGGATAAATCTTATCCATTTTTATTTTTAATATGCGACATCTATTGATTTTTCTGCAAGTCTGGAATGAATATTTATTTTTATTTCTAACTTACTGAGTAAAACCTCAAATTGTAATTTTTAATTAAATGAAGACAATTAATACATTTTCAATATTAATTTAGATGTTTCGATTCCTACATTCATTACATCATTTTCGTGACAAATTTAGTTTATTATAGGTACATTGAACCAATAATTCAAATTAGCGAAGAAAACGTATACTTGTATAATACGTCGTCCGTTATCAGGCAAGAGAGTATTTCCAAGGTTACAATGAACATTTAACACAAGAGCCGTTAACCGTGTAATTGTCGAATGATCCGGTTAAATTAGGTAAATCATTATAGGATACCTACGTAGCCTAATAATAGCAAGTTAGTACCAGTGTACACTTGTTTGAAAAGCATCAGCATTAACCAGGAAGAGATTTTTTTTATTTATTGATTTAGTTTATACTACCTGCATTAGGATATAAACTAATATGCACAATGTAACATTTCATTTGATAAATTTAAATAGTACCTACTCACAGTAACATTTCTTTTACATTCATAATATTTCATTCTTCATACTTTCGGGCATTTCATCATACATCTTTAGTTCTCTATACGTTAGGCAGTTCTGTGATTTTGATTCTTTCATATTTGGCAATCTAACTCTATTTATATTTCTTGTTTCGTAATTATGTACGTCTCTATTAAAAAACATTTCATCCTTGTATTTTGGCATTTGGTTTTTCATAACTTTATGCAAAAAAATTAACACATTAAATAGCAGTCTCTTTTTTATTGGAATCCAATTTAGCTCCTCTCTCATTTGATTAACCCTTACATAATTGCCTTTCCCCAGTTTACATCTCATAGATCATAGGTTCTCAAGGGCGTTAGAGACTTTCAGGGGGGGCAGTAGAAGACTCAGATAAAAAAAATAGGGGGGGTTGAGATGGAACAGTGAGGGCGTGGGCAGGTAAAAAAATATGGTCTAAAAAAGCAAAAAGAAAAAACACGCTGATCGTGTACTAATTAATAATCTTAGGTGTATTATGATTATTAAGAATTGACACTATATAACGAATACCAGAAGGAAGAAGGTAGCAACCCGATATAAAATACAAAAGAATTGCCTTTTTAACTTGCTAAACAAAAATGTATACAAATAGCCGAGCCCCCCCTAACAGATTGTGGTAAATATAATCGTGGCAATAGCTGTTTCAGATTCGCGACAGATGGTTAAGGAAAAAAAAATTCAAAATGGGCAAATAATCTCAGGGTGGGCAAAATAAGGTTGAGAACCTATGTCGTAGCTGGAATTAAACAAGGATGTTATGACAACGAACATCCGGATTATTTTTAGCTGATTTTAATAAATTAGTCGCAGCTGATTGACAATTTTTAATTAATTTATTTTTTAAATTATGAGAATCAAGGTCGCCTTGTTTACGACTTCAAGGTTTTATAAGTGACCTATCATTTAGAATTATGTGACAACGTTATTGAATATTTTACTCTTACACGTTTGTTATCCATGTTCATATCAAATCTATGAAACCATAATATTTATAGTTAGGTACATGGATTTGATATGAACGCGGATAACAAATGTGTTATTGTAAAATAGTCAACATTGTGGCATAATTCTAAATGATAGGTCACCTATAAAGCCTTAACATCGTAAACAAAACAACATAATATCATTGCTTACTTATTAACCCCTCAGTCCTGAGAATAATTAACCATTTATTGGACAACCAACACCCCTGCCACAGGTCACCCCAAGTGGTTCGCTACGTTTGGTTACGTAGGGGTGCCCGGGTTCATGGGATGAGGTTTGTCTAGGTCTTGGTGGTGGATACGTTTGCCCAACCACTGCGTGGCGGGCTGGATCGGAGGAGACTGATTGAGGGAGGCCTTTTGACCTCTCCAGCCGGATTCTCCCGGCTCTTCACTTTGCAACGCAGTGTGAGGAATAGATTCATACGTCCGTCACTCCTGGCCACGTTGACCCCCAGATTCCTACCCACCCCTCATACCTTTTTCCTTCCCATATATTCTTCTCCTTCCTTTCCCTTAAAAAAAACTCTACACACAGCATCCTCAAAGATGACATAGGCCCCTAGGGAAGTTGTTTTCCTCGGTGCCTCCTGTGTGGAGCTAATGTAAAAAAAAAGGCCTATGCCATATTCTGTTGGGAGGTCAGAGCATTTCCGCTTTGCAACAAAATACAAATAAACTAATGTTTTGAATGGTGATGAAATACAATTTCTAATGTTGTTATTAGAAAAAAACGTATAAGTTTTTAAAATACGTTTTTCTAACATTACTGGAAACAATAAAAAAAGAAAACATATTTTATTAACACAATGAATTAAAAACGTTATTGTCATCTCACTTTTTGTCATGTCATAAAAATATAATTAATCAAAATTCACGAAGTTTTATAAATTTTTCTCAAATTGAGGTCGGGAACTTTGGTTAACTTCTAGATTCGTATACAAAGCGTGAGGTTCTCTCTTTCTAACACCGTTTAGATTATATTTCTCACAATGAGAATATGGGAGATATAACGATTTATATTTGAGCTGTTCCCAAAAGCGAAAAACATTGCCTGAGGGGTTTATAATTAGTATTATACATAAAATTTATTATAATTTAAAAATAGACTTGCTGCTAAGTGCCAATTTCTTCCAACCAATCCAGATTTGCAATTAAAATAGGTACAATGTTTTGCATAATTTATTAAATTAGTGATAATTAGTATAATCAAATAACACAAACAAACGTTCAAACTGGTTTCATTGTGCCGATAAATTACTCTGAACGGACTATGCGCATTTTCCCTATCAAACCGACGATGATTTAATCAAAAGGAACGATAAAACCGTTTTAAAAACTCGTTCGAATCATATCCAAGATTCTAATATTGCGACTATTGACCAAATTTACTATTTTTTCATTGAGATTGAATGAATTATTTTAACCCTTCAGAAATTTGGCGTATTTTTCAGTTAATCAAAATATTTCCGCTTACAATAATAAAATGAAAATAAATGTAATATTTCTGAAAATATCCAAAAACTAAAAACTGTTTTTGAAAGGTGATATACGGTTTCAAATTTTTAATTTGAAATAAACATATAATAATTGAAATATAAATTTTTTGCATGCGAGCATGAAAAAGTTTTAAAAATGGCTTACCTTATGTTTTTTCTATCAGTAATGACAAAATAAAATAAAAACACATACAGTTTGTCAAATAAGAGTAGAACATGTAGGAGGGCGCCACTGTTGTTCAAACGGCAATACTAAAAATATAATCATGGTGGTAATCTAAAGCTGTGTAACCTACATTTTAATTAAAAATTAAAAAGGCATAAGAGTGAAAAAAATATTTTTTCGTTCCACTGATCTCAAAATTAGAATTGCATATAGGTATATGTAAGTATATATTATTATCATATATATTTGCGACATAATGTGTGTTAACATAATGAAGAATACCGATATTGTAATAAAATATAAAGCACACTTTAGAAATTGCTCACATTTATTTAATATTAGCTTAAGAACCTACTAGCGTTATCCAAGCTTTAGATCATGTCTCTAATTTCAGATCTGAATATATTTAACTCATTCAGATCTAAAAGTAGTGTAACTAAACTCACCATTAATGAGTCTTCCTTTCTACCTACTGTTAAATTCAAATTTATATTAAATTAAATAAAAAGCCAATCACTTTGCAAAACACAATTTAATCAAATATGTCATTAATAGGTTAAACTTAAGAACAGTGCTTCTTCGATGGAATTTTTTTTAAGAACAAAAAAATGTATTTTTAAATGTGCATACAGTGTTCTGTATTTTCGGTGTCATTGCACTTTAAAAGAATATTTGACTGGTAAACTGGTGTTGCCAGCCTACAAATTTTGTAGTTCCATTTTTTATATTTTCTACTCTTATTTGACAGACTCTACATATTTTTTTAGACAAATGTATTATAAACGTTATTGCCACCTCGCTTTTTTGTCGTTCCATATGAAAATAATTACTTAATAAAAAATTCCCGAAGTTTAAAAAAAAAATAGTATATTTTACGTTTTTGGTGTTTATTTTTTAGATTTGAATATAAGCGTGGTGTTTTGCCTTTCTAACACTGTTTAGAACATATTTCTCACTATGATAGATAGTAAGGGGGGTACAACGATTCATGACACCTGTGTGAGCTGAGACAAATGTGGTCTCTTGTAATAAGACGTGTTAACTAATATTTTTTTTTTAATTAATAATGTGACGAATATGTCCGTCGGTACTGCGAATGTTGAATTAAATAAAATGTCTACCAAGTGGGAAAGAGAGAAAGAGGGAAAAAGAGAAAGCAGTTCAAAGAAGGCGGTAGAAGGGGTGTAGAAGCAAGTATGTATTAAACTGATGGGAATTGGGAGTGGTGCAAGAGCCTTTACTTCAAGGTGACGATTTACGAGCCAGGTTCACGAAAACTCTATGCAATAAAAAGTCAATTTTATGCAATGTCAAATTTTATTCGCTTCGCCGAGAGTTGAACTCCTAACCCCAACGTCAGGATCAGTTTAAATCAGAAGAAATTAGTCAATTCGTAAGTACAGCTATAACAAATATTAAAGTCCTATATTTTTTAATTCTCTTTCACTCAATAATTATTATTGTATAAATCTTACTCTGCCATCGTGAACACACAGCTCTTCTTATCAAAGATCTATTAGATATTTTCGCATTTAACAAGAATATTGAAACTCGGACAAAGCCTACTTGGAGTTTAATAATTTCGAAAATAAGAAATTATTGTGAAGAACATTACAGTTTGTCAAATAAGAGTAGAAAACATAGGAGCCACTGGCGCTACTGTGGTTCAAATGGCAATACTAAACATACATATAACTCATGGCGTTGGTGTAAAGCTGTGTAACCTACATTTTTATAAAAAAATAAAAAGGTATAAAAGTGAATAAAATATTTTTTCATTACAATATAGCTACCCACTGATCTCAAAATTTGAATTGCGTATGGGTATATTATTATTATATCTTCTCAATATTGTGTTAACGTAATGAAGAAAACGATAATGTACTAAAATATGAAGTTTAGAAATTGCTCACATTTATTTAATACTATCTTAAGTACCTGGCGTTGCCCGGGTTTTAGATCGTGTCTCCAATTTTATATCTGAATATATTTAACTCATTCATATCTAAAAGTAGTATAACTAAACTCAACGTTAGTGATTCTTCCTTTTATATCTATTGTTAAATTCAAATTTATGTTAAATTAAATGAAATCAAATCGCTTTATAAAACACCTTTTAATCAAATTTATGTCATGAACAAAAAATGTTTTTTAAAATGTGGTTTACTGTGGTTCTACACATTCAGTAACATTGCCAGCCTACAAATTTCGTAGTTCAATATTTAATATTTTCTACTCTTATTTGACAGACTATAACATTTAAAATAACATTAAAAAAAACATTTAAGCACAAACAGGTACATTATTTCTTCAAATACAGCAAATTTATTTTGTGGCACCATTTTAATTCAAAATTAAAAGATTTCATTGTTTAAACCACTTCTAATGTCTATAAAACCGACACGTTTCGAGAGCGATGAACTCTTCCTCAGGGTTTACTAAAAACTAGTTTTTAGAAAAAAGAGAGGACGAGAGCATCGCTTTAGAAACACGTCGGTTTTATAGACATTAAAAGTGGTTAAAACAAAGAAATATTTTAATTTTGAAGATATATTACATTTAAAACAGTAGAAAAGGTGCCTTCAATTCCGACTAATAACAAAAAGTTAGCATGGGTTGTTTCGTACAATTTGAACAATTCTTCAAATTTGATAAGTTCTATGAAAATCATTTTTCGTTACATTATTATACAACTACTGCCAAACAACCCCCCCATTATGAAATATCAATCGAACTTCAATGGAACTTTCACAGAACTTGACTTTTAATTTTAGAATTAGATACAAAATCTGTGAAAAAATTCGTCCTTAATCCGTACTCTGACATTTTGCAATAGCGCTGGTGTAAGACCAACGTTCATAATGGAAACGCTGCTTAAAATGGCTTTAGCCGTGTTTAGTGACCAAATCAGAATAGCCAGGTACTTCTCCATCTCCTTTCCTCACCACTACCTGAAGGTAGCCTCACAGCATACCCTAATTGGAGTATGTTGTGACGGCTTCAGACGAAAGAGTTGGGACTCTTGTGCGGCATATCAAAAAAGTCAGTTAGAAGCAGCAGAAGGTAATGGTAGAAAAATAAACAAATTTCCAAGTAATACATAAAAAATGTTCTAAGTATTAGGAATTACATATTGTGGTGATGATACAACCAGCTGAATCAAGAATTGAGAGAATGTTATGTCCAGCAAGAGTTGAATTCCCCGGCCAATGTTCCCTTCAGATAACAGACTACCAGACAGACTAACAGACGTAAGTAGCAGAGGAACATGTGTCTGACCTTGGGGGCGACCTTATGACAGTATTTGAGCAGCAGGTTGAGGTGATTCTTTGACTTATAGGTACTGATAAAGAATACCGAATATATTCTTAAAATGTTTCAAAAATTTTAACAAAAAAGGTCAATGAAATTAGACGTAAACGATGACCCCTATTATATTCTCGGGTAGTTTTTAATAACACAATTTTTAAGACCTTGGCATAGAAACATCAAAACGATTACATTGTAGGAGACCATAATAATTGAATTACCAAGTTGTATATTATTGAGGTTTTATGATAACATTATAAAGATAAGGAATGGTGGATATTCCTCATGTACGTGTTCTTTTAAATTAGTGTTACTTGCAATAAACATAAACACTTTTTTTAACCCTAGAAAGATAATCATATTTTGATGTACGGTAATCGTACGTAAAATTGACGCATGAGTTTTAACTAGCTGTAATATTTTATTTTGTTAATTGATTTGAATAAACCAATCGTATTATATTTTAACAAACAAATGACATAAGGAATACTAAAATTTTTGATTATGTACATATTTATTTGTTGTATGAAAAAAAATGAAAAGTGAAAATACTTCAATAATCAACTAAACTTAGGAATAATTTTTCTTTTATCTCAAATCACCTATTTCTTACTACTATTCAGCCATTTTCCTAATTTACTAAATAAATCAGATAAATTATATCTAATAATAACATACATTTATAAAAAAAATCAATCAGATACAGCTTTGGAACGTATCAATATTATGCTTTTCGACAAGTCTCATGCAGTCGTTATATCTCAAATCTGGTGACATCTACCTCAACGACGCAAGCGCCCCACGGAAGGTCCAAGTAGCGAGTGAGACGTCTGAAAAGCATAGCGACGGATTCGCACTAATTAGAACGAGAGAGCAATAATTCTAACGCGCGTGCGTAAATTTTACGTAGACTATCTTTCCAGGGTTAAAGACGTTTGGACAAGAGATCAACAGTTTTTGACAAGTCAATGAAACAATTTAGACTTAATGGAGATGCCAAAGGAAGACACGGCACGATCAAGTGAATAGAATACTTGAGTTGGGGTATGTCAATTGTCAGAATAAGAGAAGGGTTTGAGACGATGTATGAATGCGAATGAAGCTAGGAGTGTGTGCCAAGACAGAGACGTTTGATGAAGTATACAAAACAATTGTAAAAATATAGCAGGGGATAAAACCAATTTACCAAATTTTATAGGGAACCTATAAACATAACTCCAATGCGTTCTGGGTTTCTTTTCATTGCTTGTAAAACGATTGAAGGGTTCAAAACACTAGACCAATTTGTCCGAGCGACCTGATTTTATAACGAAGAAACCCTACAAGGGTAGCGCCGGGATAGCACCTGTCGCCAATCATTGGGGACCACTTTACCCAGTGATATACTTCATCAAGGTCCTACCACAGGTGTGAAGCTATTCGTAAAGAGTTCAAAGTGAACATTCAAAACTGAGGTAACACCTACGACGGGTTGTTTAAAAAAATACAATTCATAAAGTTTTTTTAAGTACCAATAAGTTAATTTTCATGTTCAATTAATTAATTTAAAATAGTAAATATTATATTTTTGCTACATGTTCCAGATACTCTCAGTATCGCCCTGGTGTAAGACCACCTTTAAGAATTGAAAAGTTTCTTGGAATAGCTTTAGCCGTGTTTGATGACCAGTTATGAAAAGCCAGCATTCCTCCATCTCGTTTCCAACGCCACTACCTTCAGCCTCATAAAATACCCTAATTTTGGGATGTCATAGTCTCACCGGCTCCAGACGGGAGCAGTTGGGACTGTTGTGCGTTTGAAAGTTTTTTTTTATTCTCATAAAAAAAATTGTCAAATTAAAGACATTTCGTGGATAACGTGAGATACTTAACCATCAAACCAAGGTTCCCAGAGGGGTAGGCAGTGAGGATCGGCCGCCAAACTCTTGGCATACACTCCTTACTTCATTTTTTAACATTTACTCTTCTGTTTTTGACTCATGGTATGAGCTGACATTACCTAGCAATTAATTATAGAGTAATTGAAAAGTATTTTTTAATCTCTGTAAAATTTCCATGTGCCTATGTGGAATGTTTTATTACGTATTTTCCGTACACGAGCTTGTTTACAGTTAATGCATCGGATCATTATCTGTCCAGACTGTCTGCGTACCTACTGTACTTTATAATAGACGTGTTGAGTGACTATAGTGCAGTAGGTACCGCCGGCGCATAAACACATGCATATCGCGATCAGAGTCTTTAGTCGACAATGCAACAAAGTCAAATGCCACGTTACTGAGTTACTTTTATATGTAATTTCATAATAATGTTTTATAATGTTACACTAAGTAAGCTATATAAAAACAATGACTCTCAAAGCGGAAGTTAACGGAATAAAACGATTTGAAAAGAATATTGTTATTATCGATAAATCGTCCAAATTAAAAAAAGACAAAATAATTTCATTTACACGGCACTAGCTGGGGTACCCGGATTCGCTCGGGGAGTTGACATGAGATTGAACTCGAACCCACCACGGATCTTGCTTTATACATGTCGGCGGCCGATCGTAAAATAAGGCGGATTATGCGCCTAGCCACATCGTGATCTACCGCACATCGCGAAAAGGCAGATTTACAACCAGGCGTATCGATCGGAGATGAACGTCAGACATTCCGCCTCGCTAATCGCTTAGGCACATTCAAATAAGTGTTGCAAAATGCACCAATAGGGGCGCTGCCTGCGCTTTATTTACGTTCGTGTGACAATTTTGTGCAACAAAGATGTTCCTAACTTATATCCGGTACATTATGAAATGGCGGCAGATCACGATGTAGCTAGGCGCATCATGATCCGCCTGATTTTACGATCGGCCGCCGACATATACATACCCTATCATGGGTAGCCCCACCCATACAAAAAATGCTTCGAATGGTCCACACTGTTCCAGAAAATTCCACAACATTTGAGTGTTTTCGGATGTTCTGAGGTGTTCCCAATGGTTCCAGACTATTCCCGAACATTCCAAAATGTTTCAGGATGTTCTGGAATTTTCTCGAATGTTATGAACTGTTCCAGAAATTTATAGAGGGCGAAACTTCCAGCCCTTTGTATCTTCAAAAGCACGCCCTTCGGGCAAAAACCTAACTCATGATGGGGGATAGAGGGCTACCACACCATATAAGGGAACATATCCATACTACGTGACCAACTTTTTGCAATTTTTACCCCCCCCCCCCCCCCGGTGACCAAAAACCTAAGCCCGCCGCCGCTCATTTGTACCAAGCGTGACATTTTGAAGACCCCTCCCCCCCTAAACGTGTCACGTAGTATGGGTACGTTCCCTAACTCCCTTGGTCGTACCGGGATTCGTTTCTGAGTTTTAGTGGCATGCACACTGTACACTTTCTTTCTTCTACATATTATAATGGTTATGGTAGAAGTAGATATTTATGATATCTTCGTATATAACTGAATTACGTATGAAAAGTCAATCTAAGAGCGATTGATAAGATAAAGAACATACGCATAAATGGTTTGGGCACGTACCGCGGGAGGACGATGTTACCATGTTAGTGCCAAGAGAATAATAATGCATTATGTTATGTCGCGGAAGTTGATGGCATATGGCAGGAGACAAGATTCGCGGGACATGGTAAACATAACAAATGAACAGTCGGAATAATACACTTTATATGTGGATCAAATAAAATAACGCATTAACCCCCAGTAGGTCAGAATTCAGAATATTTCCGATTTGCAATAAAATTCGAATAAATGAAATATTTGTGAACATATCCGAAAACGACAACACACGCTAATTTTATTGTTAGAAATAATCGTGTAATTTTTAAATATAAAAGTTGTAAATGCAAACATAAAAAAGTTTTAAAAATGGCCCACCTTACGCTTTTTCTTCCTAAAATTACCGTTAACAAAAAAAATACACATTTTATTATGCAAACCTATTATAATGTTACCGTCGACTTATTTTTTAGTCGTTTCACGTAAAAATCATTAATTAAAAATTAACAAAGATTCTTTTTTTTTTCAAATTGCAGTCGGAAACTTTGGTTTGAAAAATGTGTTCATTTTAATGGTTAACTTTTAGATTTAAATATAAAGCGTGGTGTTTTGCAAAATACAACCGCTTTTGCCGAAATATAACAATAAATTTCTCAAAAATTTTACGAAAAAATAACTTAAATTCTTCCGATGTGTACGATATTAAAAATGATAGGTGTCTGGCGTTGCACCCCGTGTGTACCCATGGGGAAATGTAGTGATTGATGACTAGAAATTAAATGACTTTATTTTTATTTTTATCGGAAATGAGTCATACTAATTTCAGTACACGAAATAGGTCAACGAATTGACAAACAGGTGTTAGAAAATTAACAGATGAATACTCTAATCTATAAAGTGATTCAACTAATACGGTATTTTCTCATTGGAAATGGTAAATTATTCAAGCAAGTTTCCAGGATTGAATGAATCGAAGAGGTGTAAAACGTTATCATAGAACTAGAAGTTTAGGATTATTATGTGATTAAGTATACCGACTTTATGAATGTTATGTGTTGTATAAACACCCACTCAGGAATATTGTAGAAAATGAAAATTATTGGAGATTATTTACTGGCGGAATGCGAGGATCTCAGCAGGTATGAGAACGTACCCATACTACGTGACCAACTTTTTGCAATTCTACCGCCCGGGAACCTTAATTGGATAACCAACACCTCTGCCATAGGTCACCCCAAGTGGTTCGCTACGTTTGGAGATTTAGCAGGTGTGCCCGGGTTCATGGGGTGAAGTTTGTCTAGGTCTAGGAGGAGGATAACCAGGACACACTGAACCCCATATTCCTACCCACCCCATTAAACCCTTTTCCTTCCTAGAACTCTCCTCTCCTTAGTTTCCTTAACAAAAAAATCTCCACACAGTATCCCCAAACATTAAAAAAAAAAAACATAATTTAAGACAAAAATAAATAAAATAGCTCGTATTCGAACTAAATATTTGCTTTACCTTTCGATTAAAAAAATATTTATTCGGTTCCGCGACTATTCATCCCGAAACATAATATCCCCCACAAAATATCCAACGGAAAAAACATCCCCCAATAAAATATCTGCTAAAACCTAACCTAACAAAAATTATACAAACTTCTTGTTAAAGCTCCACTACACTACTCGCGAAGTTGGTCGAAGTTAATCGAATACGATAGTGTAGACACGAACTTCACTTCGCTTCGTGCAACTTCGCTTCACTTCGCCTGACTTCCGATAATTGTCGGTATTTGTGCCCGACTCAAAGGACTCGAAGGGCTCCGAAGTTCGAAGCGAGTAGTGTAGACACGCGCTTTCGAACGTCGGCTAACTTCGTCGAAGCGTCGAAGCGAGTAGTTTAGTGGACGTTTTAGGTTTAAGTACATATTTTGTTGGAGGATGTTTTGTCCGTAGGATATTTTGTCGAGGATATTTTGTCACGGGATGAAAACGGTCATTACCTAATTATTCCTAGATTGGGTATTTTGGTTTCGAATACAAAATTAAGTTTTGTCTGAAAAAGGTCGCGCAGCCGTTCCTTCTAAAGCCAGCTGTCAGCTTACTCGGTGACAATAACTTGTCCAAATACCAGGATATCAAAACACGGGTAAGATGTGGATAATGATTGTAATGAACTAAGGAGTAATGAATTAAGGAATAATGAGTTTTGAAATAATGAGTTTTGGAGTAATGACTTTTGGAGTAACGAGTTAAGGAGTAGTGAGTAATTGGTTAAAAAATACTGTGTGTATAACTTACCCTGACCGGCGGCTTGAAAACCGGTTGGGCCTCCTGGATCTCACTCGCCTGCTGGGACATCTGCGCGCGGGCTTGCCGCTCCCTCTCGCGCAGACTATCTCGCTCCACGCTAAAAAACAAACAACAACACACCATCATTACTTCAATCGATCAAATATACCAACTGATAAAACCACTATTAAAAACCATACAAAACACAACAATTGGTTAAAGTCGTCTGATGTCGCGGAAAACAAGGCGGCAATCCTACTTTCTTAATCCTTCCCTGAGGGTGCTAGAAAATTCCCCGACCTCCGATGCTGTACACACTGTACACTCAGTACCTACGTAGGGTACACATTAAGAATTTCGTTATTTTCATTTGGATAAGAATGCATAGTTTACATTTATTACCTCGGCCAACTAAAATATTATTCAATTGTGTTTAAAAACATCGGCCACGCATAAAACGCATGACACCTTCCATACAGCCGGCTAAAGTACGTTTTCCTCAGTACGACAATCGCGACGATCGTTCAACGATGATCGTTGAACTCTATTTGTTTGTATATTCTATGGAGGGGTGAAAATAATCGTCAGTCGCTAACGTTATTATTTGTAACTTTTAGTCAAACTTTAGAAATAAAATTTATCCCTACCCACCTGCGTAGATAACAAAAAGTTTTGTCGTTATTTATTCCTTCTTCTTTAGCTAAGGTTTCGGACAGCGTTACAGTGTCCATCATCAGGGCATGTTGTTGGCAGATGCAGGCAAAAACAGAAGAACACAAGATGTGATTCTATTTAACAACAAGACGGCTCTCCCGACTGGCATGACCATTGGCAAGTTAGTTCTGCAAGCCGGGAGATAAAACAGTCTATGGTGTCGGTACATCTCAGAAATTTCTTCTGAACCTTCTCCAACATGAGGGAATACTACATACGAATCATGGATATCATTTCTATAGCGTTCAGTCTACTTTCAGAAACGTAAGTATTATTAATTTACCCATAAACAATGTTTCCAACAGATTACGTCTTGTTTATCAAAAACAATACACGAGAATTATACTTTCGCGGTTTGGCGTCATGATCCGTTTTCCTTATTTATGAAAAAGCGGCAAAAGGCACTAATTTAAGAAAAGATAAAGCTTTCCGAAGTTTCCCGAAGGACGGCGGACCGCGCCGACAGCTTCCACGGGTCACGTGGCCCACGTGACAAACCCCCGCCCTCGACCCCTCCTTAAAGAGAGCTACGTTTCACCGGGTTATGTTATCATGATAATAATAAACAACAATAACACAAATATTATGATTTGTTTTGATTGACATTTTAGTGCGAGTTGAGATAATTAATAACTAAACTAGTGACATAATTGTTGAAATAAAATGTATTTGTAAGAAGCCATCTGATTGTTTCCGAGGGTACATTGTTTAGTTCTTCGATCTCGGATATTTTCTCATTCCCGCATCACTTTGTCTCTTAGGCCCGGTATATCAGCCAGCCCGTATCTTTGCTACGTACGACATTCCTCGCTCCAATTTAAGCGTGCTAAATCTACCGCTCAAGTTTTTCTAAGCCGCAGAATAGTTCCTATTTTAGAGGCGGAGGGGCCAGCAGCCGTATGCCAGTTCTGACATTTCCGTAACTTATCTAATTTTACAAGTACATAAGAGTATTATATTCATCGAGCGACGGGGAATGACGATGTTATTAATTGATAAATAATCATAAATAGTCTGATAAGGTATTTTAAGAAGAATATACGACGCGAATGTGAATGGTAGAAGAAGTCGGGGACGCCCGAGGAAAACATGGCACGATCAAGTGAATCAGATACTTGAGTCGGGCCATGTCAAGAGTCAGAATAATAGAAGAGCATGTATGAGACGATGTATGAATGTGAACGAGGCAAGGAGTGTGTACCAAGACCGAGTTGTTTGGCGGTTCGTCCTCTCTGCCTACCCCTGCGGGGAAACGGCGTGATGGTTAGTTAGTCAGTTAGTTAGCATCACTTTGTCTCTTAGGCCGGATATATCAGCCAGCTCCTATCCTTGCTACGTACGTCATTCCTCGCTCCAATTTAAGCGTGCTAAATCTACCGCTCAAGTTTTGCTAAGCCGCAGAATAGTTCATATTTTAGAGGCCGAGGCAGTTCAGTTATATGCCAGTTCTGACATTTCCGTAAATTATCTAATTTTATAAGTACATGTATTAGTACTGGGCGTTGACGATAATTCTATCCAACGCCAACGTCGTTATCGTTGGCAATTTTCAACTGTTGAAAATAGCTGTTGAAAATAACGTCGACGTTGACGCAACTATAATAGGAGATCGACACGATACTAACAAAAAATATATCAAAATCGTATTAAGGAATCCCTTTTAACGGGTGGTTCCCCGAATCATTGATGTATTATTAATTATTATTATCTCTATGCCCCACGCGATACACACGTAATAATAATCCTATAATAACGTTGAAAGTTGAAACTGTTGGAAGACGTTGGTTTCGGTGTTGAAAATATTATCCTGTTGAAGATATATTTTGCTTGTCACTGATAAATTCGCTTGTTGCTTGGCGCTACGTATCGGCCGTATTGGACGGGAAAATAAAAAAAAACGTGCAGTAGGTATGTACATTACCAAAAGACCTTGTGTAATTGGGTATAATATCGTTCACGAAGTGTGATCTCTTGACCCTTTTGACCTTAATCTTTCCAACACCGTTGAAAACAATAGGTACAAAACATTGACAATTATCAAAAGGTTATTTTTTTGCTTGTCGTTGATAAATTTGATCGTTCCATGGCGCTACGTATCGGCCGTATTGGATGGGAAAATAAAATAAAACGTGCAGTAGGTATGTACATTACCAAAAGACCTTGTGTAATTGGGTATAATATTGTTCACGAAGTGTGATCTCTTGACCCTTTTGACCTTAATCATTCCAACACCGTTGAAAACAATAGGTACAAAACATTGAAAATTATCAATAGGTTATTTTTTTGCTTGTCGTTGATAAATTTGTTTGTTCCATGGCGCTGAGTATCGGCCGTATTGGATGGGAAAATAAAAAAAAACGTGCAGTAGGTACGTACATAACCAAAAGACCATTAAAATATCGAGTAATGTTGTTCACGAAGTACAAACTCTTAACCCCTTTTATTTATTAGGCAGTTGAATCGTTGACTGCGTTGAATAATATTCGCATGTAGGTATTATATTTCAACTGTTGGCGCTAATTATTTTCAACAGCGTTGGACGTTGAAATAATATAACTATTGTTTCCAACGGCTAGTTATATTTTAATACAGTACTAATATGTATAAGAGTATTATAATCATCGAGCGATGGGGAATGACGATGTTATTAATTGATAATCAATCAAAAATAGTCTGGTAAGGTATTTTAAAAGAATCAAAGTCAGGACAGGTTGTTTTCAGCTGTTAATTTCATGAATAGCGCGCCGACTCTAGCAAAAGATACTAATACAAATTAAAGTACTCGCGTATAGCACCATGCTGATTGAAATGGGGAAGTTTATCAAAAATGCACTCGTAAATTAAACCCGCCTAAAAATAAACTGCCATTGTTTGCGAAATATCGCTGGCAATTTCCCAGCGCGTAGAGACGTCTTAATGAAATGACAATAGAGAGCATAGATATACTACTCATGTAGTAAATAAATAATAGATTTGTTTTTCAAAGCAAAAAAACACGTTCCTCTATTAAATTCATAGACCATACACGTAATATTTGTGATGTCCAAGCTTTCAACTTATTTAGGGGTCGTCCATTAATCACGTGAGGCTCTAAAGGGGGGGGGGGGGTCGGAAAAAATCACGAAATATCACCGGGGGGGGTGTAATGAGATATCACGTGTATTTATTTTTCGTGATAATATTCTGAAAATTTCAACATACTTTGTACTAAAAATAATACACGTGATTTGGGGGGGGGGGCTATTCTAAAACCTCACCACATATCACCACGGGGGGGGGGGGTTAAAAAGTTGCTAAAAAACATCACGTGATTAATGGACGACCCCTTACCAATTATGTTCTAAGCTGTGCTAAGCTCGACATTCCAACCAAGCCGAGCTTATAACCAACAGATATATCGGGCCTTACTAATTAGAGCGAGGGATGCTATTGTTTAATTTTTACGCCGCTCAGGCTTACAGATGTGATCCCTGCAAGGCTGCAACTGTCGGCTTCGGATTAAAGCTAATCTAGAGCGAATAGATTCGTTGGAACCTTTTTAGTAAAGGGTAAAACGAGGGGTTGAGGGAACAATTAAGTTTCCTTCGGGAAACCCATAAAGTTATTGTAAAAGTTTATATCCCGTCTTGCTATTATTGAACCGTGTCATACTTGCAAATTAATTGAACCAAAAATCAAAACTACCTACTTAATTGTGTTTACCGTTAAAATGGTGGATTTTACTTAATTATCCCGTTACATATTGGCTTATAAGGGAACGTACCCATACTACGCGACCCGTTCAGGGGGGGGGGAGATCTTCAAAATACCACGCTTGGTCACAATGAGCGGCGGGGGCTTAGGTTTTTAGTCACCGGGGGGTTAAAAATTGCAAAAAGTGGGTGTATACCTGTATTTTAATTTATATCCATGTAGGTACATGGTGACATAAATAATAATAATAATTATGTAGAAATGTTTTTGAATGAATGGTTACGGTGGGAACTAACTCACTGAAAATATTTATTTATTATTATTTGTGTTACATTACACTTCACTATGATAACCTGAATGAATTAGTCATACCTAGGTAAGTTGGTTGTAAGTTGTAAGATCTCGGAAATATATAAATATTAGTCAATTTGTGTCATTAAGATTATTTCGTTGTTAGTCGTGAGTTATAAATTCAAAGAATTTGGACAATTCATCAAAATATGATCGGGAGATCACAGGCTACGAGTGGAATTAGTTTCCTCAAGCCTCCTATGTGGAAATTATGTAATAAAAACTATAAAATATTTGAAAAAAAAAAAAACTCTTTTCCAAAAAAATATTATTTTTGTACATACTGTATCGCTTGTCTGATATTTTAGGTTCAAATTTTGAAAATTTAAAAGTTCATTGAAATTGAACAATTTTATACAAAACGCGCAGTAATAAAATTTCAAATCACGCATACACGCTTCGTAGCCTCCCCACTCTTGTCTATTTTAGTTTTGTGAAGGTTTCACTTCTACCGCGTGTGTACTGCAAACTTGTATTTTTTATTTTACAACTCAATTTGTGTGCGGATCATCGAGGTGTTTTTGTATTAAACTATAAAAACGCTTACAACTCGGCCAACGTCATGCGACAATAAGAGTGCGCAATGCACAATTGCCAATGCACCTATAACCGGCACCGACTCCACAATCAATTATGCACTCGCTAATGATGGCTAACCTATCACCGTTGATTGGAGATTTGCAACGGACGTACTGCATGTTATTGTCATATTGCTTGGGTTATTTGAGATTCACATTGAGCTGTGTTGTAGTTAAATAACAAAGTAGTGTGATTCCGATTCATTCAAACGTATTTGAAATACAAACGCAAAAACATTATATTCATGTGGTTGTGCAAGATTGTACATGAATTTTGCAAACTACCAACTACTACATGACTTTCAGATTCCAACCTACCTATTTCCTTCTGAAAACTTATTTTCTATCCATTCCTCTAAAATTCCCTCCTCATAGCATCCCTAAAGATGACACCAAACATGACCTAAGAGAAACTATTGGCCTCTTTCGTGGAGTTATTGAATATTCAGACGAATGTTTAAATTAAAACAAAATCAACTTCGCAATTGATTAATTGCCACAATTCAAAGCGTAATAAATTATTTTATTGTGAATAAACATTGGAAATGATAAAATACGACACATTATGTAAACACTGCGCACAGAGGTCAGTGTGCAGTGTGCATTCTGGTTTGCCTTAAGCCTTCTGCCTACTTTAAAGGTAGTAATTACGTGTTCGGTGCTTTAGGGGTTATGTTATAAACGGAAACATTTGATTCGCAAAACAATCTAATAAACAAACAAACACATACTGTAAACAGCGAAAATTGTAAACATTGTACAAGTCTTTGTAAACAGTCCGGCAATTAATGACACGTTGTTTAATGTAATTTTCTTTAGGCGATGTTTTATTTTTATACCCAACGCACAAGATTTATGAGGAATCTTGCTGGCATTTATACGTTATCAGATGTCGTCCTTTGATGGGAAAGGGAAACAGAGATCGCTCATAGATATGATGGGCTATATTAAATACGTAGCACGGCTAGCGGTTGCTCGCTGACATTCAAACGTCATTATTTTTTTTTGATGTTGTGTGGAAACTTATCTGTTGTGTGAATTAACTAAGGTTTGAGGGTCTATGATTCATGCCGGAAAATCATTCCACAGCCGAGCTGTTGATCGCAAGAACGACAGGAGGCAAACCGTCGCCTTGGTTCTTAATTGTCCAAACGACCATTTTAGTTTTTGTTCAATCACTTCAAAATTTAAAATTAAAAATAAAGTAGAAAAAATGATAGTTCACCACTCAACTAAGAACTATTTAAACTACCGAGACCTTTACGAAAATAGCTTCATCTTGAACACCTATCATAAGACCTTTTCATCTTTAAAAATGTTCTACCAATCTCAGACAAAATGCTTTTATGTTCAGAGCACGCAAGGTATTTGATAAGAATTTTAATAATATAGAGATATTCTCAAGTAATTTAAGTACCTTCAAAAATATGTCATACCTAACGTTAAATAATTTTAAAGACTCTTTTGCAAGTTATCATGTTATTGCTGTGAATCCGATTTACTGTACGTTGTGCGAGTAGGTATGTGTACTCGTACATATTTATTATTATTATTATTGCTGTTGTGTAGTGAGAAAAGATATCTGACTACTTTATGTTTTTAATTTATTAAGCCGGTTATTACCTAGTTCATATTTGTGTTTTTACATCTTCTTTATTCTTTATAATTTTCAAGGTTATATTTTAGTAAACTTCTTGGTACAGACAGGACCCTTAGTTTTTTATTATAATTTTAATTTTGTGAAAATCTGTTATTGAATATTATGTGTATTATTGATGTTATTTATACATGTAAAATATCTGTTGATTTTCCCTAATAAATAAAACAAAATAAAATAAGGGTTTCATTGAAATAATGAAAGAAAACCTCCTCGTGTAAAATTTTCTAATGGTCGTTTGGACAATCAATGTTGAGCAACCAATAATCGAATCAATGATGCTAGATCCTCGAAGGTCCTCCCTGTTAAATATCGGTAAATCACACAAATAACTCCCACCTGACTTATAAAAGCAAATTTTGATTGTGCACTATGCATATATATTTGAGGCGAACTATTCCCTGATAGTATCTTATTTTAGCACGGTCAAAGACATTTTAAAAACTATTTTTAAATCAATTCAATAATATACAATCTGACTGAATAAATATCCATCTAGGGATGCAATCGGATCTGTGTATCACATAAACAAGATAGAACGAATCAAATAAAAATGTGTTCCGACGAAGGACGCGAAAATGTGATAATGCGAAATCTGGTTTGTATATCAAATCACAATTTTGTCGGGGTTTGAGAAATCTAAGCGAGAAAAACCAATAGCACCTGGAAAATAATTTAAAATTCCGTCGGAACATGTGAAGCATGGCCCTCGGAGGAGAGCTGCCGGGAAAGAATGGTTTTATTGGGAGACTTTCTAGATTTGTCCCAATAAACGGGAAGAGTTCAGGTGTGCGATTCGGGTGTTGGCACCCAATCACTTTCCCGAGGTCAAATAACGAGATTTATAGCTGCAATTCGGTTTGTACGGTCTCCCAAGTTAAATAAGAGCACTGCAAGTGAAATAATGGCTTGAATTTAAATTATTTACTTACATTTATTTTTTATTGTTTTGCCACAAATCTAATCCCTTTCGACATTCTACATAAGTAATATGCTTATTCACGTGTTTCAGTAGGATTGACCTGATGAAACCATAATTTAGAAAAGTATCGTTGCTTGCATAGGTATGGAATCGTCGTGCTGAGTGAACAGATCTGAAAAGCCAGGCGCTTCCAACCTTAATATTTTCCATCTTTCTCATTTCAACTTCACAATATGCCCCGTTGATCCACTGCCTGGGAGCAGTAAAACAATAACAGTACGTTTGAGACTAAGTAATTTGAGAGTGTGCCAAAAAAGAGTTTCATGCACTCTGTGTGTGTTAGTTTTGTTACATTTTAAATATGTATGGTACGGGTAGCGCCGCCCCGGTAACCATTTTTTGGATAACCTACACATCTGCCATAGGTCACCCCAAGTGGTTCGCTACGTTTGGTGACTTAGCAGGGGGGCCCGGGTTCATGGGGTAAGAATTGTCCGGGTCTTGGCGGCCGATGCGTCTGCCCACCGGCTGCACGGTGGGCAGGATCCAGAGACTGGTTGGGTGAGGTCTTTTATCCTCTCCAGCCAGAATCTCTCAACCCACCGCCTTACATCGCAGTTGAAGGGATGGATTCATACACCCGTCACTCCTGGACACACTGACCCCCAGATTCCTACCCACTATTCTAAGATGACAGGCCCTGAGGGAAATTATTTTCATCTAGGCCTCCTGTGTGGAGCAAATATAAGGGTTTTCCATAAAACATTTTCTATGTAGTTTTATAAAAGTGAGATATGTATTTCGTTTTGCCTTGCCGCAGACGATACTAAACTTGTACTAACTTTACTTATGTTTAATTTAAAGATGAAAACTAAATGTATGCATCGAAGTTTTAAATATTTGCTTTTAACTTTGGTAATAGCTCTTCGAAGAATTTTATGGGCACTTGTTAAATAGAAATTCACAGAATGAGGAAAAGGTGAAAAAATATCCATATTTATGTTTTTCAATGTTATCTTACCCAATGGACTTTGAGAAGAAATCATAATAGTTTCGCACAGCATAAAATACATTCAGTTTTTTATTAAATAAGTTAAAATGTTGTATCTAGCCAATATAATACATTATATCACTTGTTGATAATGCAAATACTTTTGACCTCTAAGAGGAACAAATTTCGTGAAATATTTTCTAGGATAATCGTTTTTATCCCTCTACTGCAGTAGTTGTGGTTCCCAATTATTGGTACGCGTAGTGCTAAGGTTACGCGAGGTAGCTTGAAGGGGTACGCGCACGCATATACGAGTATATGTTTTGAGTCATCAACCATTGTAATCGGCATCGTCTTCGTCGCCGACTTCAATTCCGAAAATGATTTAATGATTTTTAAGAGCTGTACAGAGAGAGGCATGCTCATTTGTTTAAGTAACAATCCGGCTAAGAATGCAACTCTGACGCCGCGCCTTACTTAATGCTTTATAAAATTGTGAATAATCGTGTAGACAGTAACTTAGTCAACCAAATCAAGTTATACGCCAGGCCCAAATCTACCAGAAACCTTAACATATTCTGGACTGAAATTTTTACCAATAATACTGGATATTTTAATCCTATGTCCAGAATGTGTCGATCATACAACGATCTTGTTAAAATACACACTTTCATAGATATTTTTCTAAATAATGTAACATGTTTCAAAAAATATCTACACGAATTGTGCACCTAAAAAAAAAAATTATAAAAATAAACATTTGTTGTTTTATTATATCTCAGGAAATACTTCATAAATATTGTATACTTATAATGTATTTCAATTTTGTATTTAAGTTTTTTTAAAGTTATGTATAAATAATACTTGCATTGTTTTTCATGTGTTTGCTTCTGTAAAAATTCAAATGTAATTACTGCAGACACATTAGTCTAGGGATATTTATATTTGTATTTTAATTTATTATATTTTACCCACAAAAATGTTTTATAAATATCCTGTTTGTGTCTCAAATAAATAAAATAAAATAAAATACACAAACCGTTTTCGTACGTGAAGTTGGTTCACAAATATACCTTTGTAAAATAACCCAATTATAGCAATACCAAAAGAAGGCGCCACTTACGTTAACATCTAGCATAAGGAGCATTCCTTGGCAGGCGAAAGTACTACTCGATTCTTAATTTCGTGAATCTCTCCGGATATGGAGAGACTGACGATAATATGATTGTTATTGTAACTGGCAGTTGCAATAACAATCATATTATCGTGTCCACGCATTATATGTATATGACGTCATTGCCTGTCGCGGTTGCTTTGTGCCGGTGACTAGCTGTCACTGTATCCCAGTGGATCCGTGGGACGGCTATTTTAGGAACCAGTTTCTATCGGATTTATAAAATGGTCACCCACACTCAAGCTAAGCGAAGCCGAATTAAAAGCCGCCCGCAGGGCCTAACAGCAAAAACCTACGGAGCGGATTTCTAACTGCTAATCAGAATTGTTACGCCATTAATAAGGATTAAGATTTCAACGTTAATAAATGTCGAAAAACTATTTTTAACATGTTGACTACAAAGGGATACTCGAGTGTGAGCTCTTTCTTGAATGGGGTATACGTACTCAATAAAAACTCATTCGAGAACCACTGTTCTACTGGAAAAAAAAAAAAATTAAACAACATTTCTGCAAAGTGGACAGTCGACCGATGACTTCCCAAATAAAGAAATGTTTGTTATTTTCCCGTCGCAAGTTTTTCTGGTACATACTTCTAAATAAAATAACAATAAACATGAGACTAGGTACGTGTTGAAATGATAGACGTTGAAAATAACCACTGTTTATCAGAGTCAGTTGGTAGATCCAGTGAGGAAATCATTATCTCTATTTGTTACAAAAAAAAATAAAAATAATAAACCTTCAGTATTATTATTGTTCAGCTTATTAGTGGTAAATCGAGTGTTGGGTGTGAAAATCGGTTTAGATCGAGTTAGATGATTATAATTAACCAATCAATAACCGAACCCAACAGAGGGTAACTGGCTTACTCCCTTTCAAACTTGCTTAGAGAAATGGTTTGAATCAAAACATTGCACGGTTTATTTAATAACTTTAAAAGTATAATGTAATAAACAGGTTGTAGCCACCATAAAGGCGAAGTAGATAATGTAAAACAACGTAGTTTTGGTTTGGAAATGTGATCGCTAAGAATTATTATAGATGATTTAGTTAAATACTGCGAGTAGAACAGATCTTTGAAATAATCTAGCATTTATTGACAACTCTTTTCATAAAACCAAAACAAAATAATGACAATCGAATCACAGCTGTAGATGTACAAGAACCGTTCATGTGCTTTTAAGGTAATTACGTGATAAGTTAATTCTGAGTAAAAATTATTGTAATGAGCATATTAATGTTGGTGATAAAGTAAATGTTAGTAGATAAGACGTTATTTGGGCAAAGTCAATAATTCTTCGAACGATTCGTGCTGCTTGGTGTAATTAAGAAACCATTACAGTTTGGTAAAACCCGTCCGCAAATTGAAATGTGCCCTTTGTCTGCATCACTTGGACTTATTTCTAAGAAGAAAGACATTTAAAATTACCGACGAAAGTTTAAGGAAGTACCTACCAATACCCAGACGCTTTGATAAATGAAGACTGAGATCCTGAAAGCAAAATACGGGTAACAGTAGAAATGAAAAGAAGAGTCGTTATACTTCTTGATGTGTTAGTACTTATTCCCCAGGTAGTGTTACGTAGTGCCAGTTTTGCAGAAAGTCGGACAATGAAAGCAAGGCTTCGATTATGTTGGTCGATAAAACAAGCCCAATAAACAAGATCGAAGATACCATGGACAGCACGGGACACAAACGAACAGGTGTCGAGGGAATTTAACAAGGAGAGCAAACTCATGAAAAATATAAATATGAACTTAACAGAATAACAGCATATTTCGGACATAATATAACTTTGCCACAGAGCAACAAATGGTGAATATCGGAATGGTAGGCATGTAAGATGGAGTAGAGGAAAGAAGGGTTGTTAAAAGTTGGAGATTTTCGTGGTTGAGAAACACCCGTAAGTGGATAGGTATGTAATGTGTGAAGAATATGTTCAGGTAACAAGAAGAATTACGGCAGACAAGCAGGTTAGGGGAACAAGGAGAGCAAACTCCTGTGAATTATATGAACTTAATATACTTATAATATATACCTACCTACTATGCTACAGCGCAACAATTGCTGAATATCAGAATGGTAGCCACGTCAGATGAAGTGGAGGAAAGAAGGGTGTAAAAAATGAAGATGTTCAGGTAAAATGAGAACAAAGAGAATTATGGCAGGGTTGTCACAGTTATTATAATTCTGTCACACAATTCATTCACCATTGGTAACCGTTTTGCTAATGTAGTCGATGTTTTTGATATGCCTCTACTGAAGTATAAAGCTGTACTAATTAAACACTTCAGCAGTGCATATTTTAACGAGGTCACTGAACAACAAGTTGTGTTTTTGTTTTCGTTTCTTTTCACTGTTTTCATTTACTTTGAACTAATATTTATAATTTTTTTCCTTTATTTTGTTTGCTCATAACTCATAACTACGACCCAGTTGTTTCGCAGAAATTTAAAAGTAACATTGTCATTAATTGGCCATACAACGCGTGGTGGGCAAACAAATCGATCCAATCGTGGTGGATCCGGAGCCTGGTTGAGGGAGACTTATCCTAGACCTCTCCGGAAGGACTTTCTCGACCCAAATCCTGTTGTTGGATTCATACGTCCGTTACATTATGATACTGATCCCCCTTTCGTAAAAAGATCCTCCACACAGCATCCACAAATATGACATAGGCCTTGGAGGATTTCTTCCTCGGGGCCTCCTGTGTGGAGCTAATGAAATAAAAACTGTCTTTCGTATCCCAATAATATTTCAAAAATAACTTTAAAATTGAGAATATAACAATTGAACTAATTTTGAGGAAAGACGGTGAGTACATCTAAAAATTCAGTATTTAATAAAATAAACTATGATTTATGATTCAGACCTGCCTATATTCGAAAAACGAAACTTACAAGAGAATCATGGATAGCCAGATTTCACACGATCGCAAAGGGCTTCCATATTGAAAAAGTTTTTTTTTTATTATAGCGACTATATAAAAAATTTTTACATACAGAATGCAATGTGAAATTACCCATTAGATTCCTAAATTAAATTTAATTTATTCGTAAGTAAGTTACGAAATTCACCAAAAATCATCATAAATAAAATCGAATAATCATTAATATTATTCGTTTTACGACAACTCTCTCTTTTCACTCGCTTTAAAACGTGATAAAATGTTAATTTGTGTTTGTACCAATAACGCAGAACCGACCGGCAGTCGCTAGATTTAATTCGGTACAACTGCATTTATTTAATTTCGCATTCGGCGGACGTAACTCGTGACGGACACTCGCTGATGATGACCGATGAACATTGAATGATTAATTCCAATATAATAAATTTGTACACAGTACGAGTCGAGATGTGCTGGCCAAAACCAGTGCAGCTGTGAAATGTTTTGTGGCTGATGGAAAGAGGAGAGAAATACCTGGCTATTTAAATGTTATAGTCAATTTTTTTTGTGAACGATTTTTCCCAACTTCCGAAGCCTGTGTACTATGGCACCCTCAATTGGCGTTTGTCGTTGTTTTCTCTTATAATTTTCATTACTTACAGTTTTTTGTAAAAAGGTTTTTGTAAAAAGCACGTACCCGAAGGATTTTTACATGCTTCCTGAGTATATTTAGAGTAAAAAATTTACGCGTCATTTTGCTGTCCGATGATTTTTTTTTATTAAGAAATATAAATTGTATTCTTCAATCACGCGTCGCCCCAGACCCCATCCCTGTTACCGTGCTTATCATGCGACCAGTCGCTATGCTATTCCGGAACACTCAGTCTCGACTTGTGATGGAAAAATATTTGGACAGCAAAATGACATCTACATATTTTACTCTAAACATGTTCAGAAGCGCTGGTAAAAATCCTCGGGTACGTGCTGTTATACCCTGTATAGGTGTAATGTACCTATAAAGATGCCATAAAAATATTTAAATTCTTTATAAAAGTACACAAAAAAAATTATAAAAAGCAACCATATTGAATACATAATCATAAAAATATGAAGGTAAAAGTATAAGCAAGTAATCATTTAAAGAAGGCAGATCTTGTACCATTATTAGTTTATTACAATTAATCATTTAAAGAAGGTACCTAGATCTTGTACCATTTTTAGTTTACGTGTTGTGACAAAAATAAAAGAAAATGTGTTCAATTCAGCACATTCATTGTTGTGTCTGAAGAGAGGGAGTGGAACTTGGGAAGTGCCTGGCTATTCAGATCTGGTTACCAAACACGACTAACGCCAATCAAAGAAACGCTTCGATTCTGAATGGTGGTCTATCACCAATCACCAGGGCAATGGCAATACCGCGTGAATACCTGGTGAAGGACCACCACTTTCAATCAAAACGTTACTTTAAGTGAATTTAACCGTCTTTATAGTGATCAAATCTAAATATCCAGGTATTCCAAACCTGACTCTCCCCATCCCCTCCCTACCCACTAACTTAAGACACACACCATACCCCAATTGGGGATGCCGTAGTCCCACTGGTTTGCAGTTTTAACATTCTTGTGCAGTTATTAATAAAAAGTTAATCCATCAAGTCAAGATCATGCGTTAGTGGCCTTCGGGGTGAATGGGGGGCGGTGATTGACTGAAATAGGGCGGCCAAAGGCAACAAGGAAGCGCTGATTAAATTTTGTCCAATAAAAAAATACACTTTGTACCACACATATTACAAAATATGAACCGATCATTAATTTATAAGATAGATAGATCGTTTTTATGCGGTGATTTATTAGGTTAGGTTAAGTGAGACATGCACAATGCAATGGTGAGGGTCTTCAATACAGCCATACAAAAATGTATTTATATTTTCGCTAGTATTTTGAAAAAAATTTCCGTTTATCTCAAAAACCAACACATAAAAACTCATAACACGGAATTATGGATGGAATTCAATTATTATTTTATAAGAATATTATTTCTATTCCTCTATTTCTTATCGTTCAAAGAAACTTATAAAAAAATGAATATTCATTTAGACGTTTACAAAAAGGTCAATTTACGTTAGGGGGCATACATTAATTGCAGTTTTTCTTCCAATCCAGACCCCTCCCCCCTCCTTGGTGAGATAAATTTGGGCCACTTCGGATATTCTTTTCAAGTAACGTAAGATTTTGCTGCCCCCCCCCCCCACCCTATTTTGAGCACACGTAATTAATGTATGCCCTCTTACGTATAACTAAAATGGATAAATTTATCCGAGATGCTGTCTAGGTACAAACCATTTCTTAGAAAGATTGTTTACAATGAAAAAGGTAGTTTACGGAAAAATTTGTCGAAAATAATATTGTTAATTCAAAAATATGAGACTGACAATAATTATGACGGTTTCTTAGAAGGTGGCAATGAATCGGTAAAAGCGCACGTCCTGGTGAGACGAGAGGTTCTGCGTTCGAGTCCCAGTTGAGACTTTTTGTATTTTTCTGTGTCTTGTTCGCTTTCATATTTTCGTTTAGATTATTAGTGTTATCTTCTTCTTCAATGGTGTATTGGAATTCAATTATGTTTATTTTTTTATCAATTTCAACTGTGGTTACTGATTTACACGCCGTGATTAATCAATTTGGTCATTAATCGTGGTGCGTAATGACTGCACTTATGACTCACAGGACGTCAAGTTATAATTAGATGATAATATAACAACTTCACAATGACACAATGCTAGTTTAGTGACCATTTCCGGGAATTTTAAAAAACATCAATGTTTTGCTGACTGGTTAAAATTAATAACAGTTTTAAAGGCGGCGATTTGTCCATATAAACTTATTCCCCAATTTTCTCTATAGGTTTTGAAAATACTGCAAGTATATTTTGAATGAAATATCGATATCGACCACTAACCACTAACTACTAACTCGCGCGTCGATACGTTTTGCTTTTTTTGATAAGTTACTTTTTATAGGAGTTAGGACCCTCCAAAAATCGTTAAAATAGCCTGTCTTGAATGCCATCAATAGACGTTCAGTACCTATATACCTAAACTATACTAAAAAAAAAGCAAAAGTTCAAACACAGAGTATTTTCTTCTAATACAGTAAGTAATTTTACAATTTGGGAGGTATTTATGGTTACCGTCGCCCCGGGAACCATTTATTGGATTACCAACACCTCTACCGTAGGTCAACCCAAGTGGTTCGCTAGGTTTGGTGACTTAGTAGGAGTGCTCGGATTCACGGATCTTGGCGGCGCATGTGTTTACCCACCAACTGCGTGGCAGGCCGGATCGGGAGAGACGGTTGAGGACGACCTGTGCACCTCTCCAGCAGGACTCTCGGAACATCGCCTTACCCGCAGTGGGGGCGATTGATTCATACGACCGTCATTCCTGGACACACTGACTCATTCATACCCACCCTCATACCTTTTTCCTTCCCACGACTTCCTCTCATGCGTTTCACTAAAGCATCCCCAAAGACGACATAGGGCCTGAGGGGAATTATTTTCCTCAGTATCCTGTGTGGAGCTAATGTAAAAGAAAAGTTAGAAAGAATCAAACATAGCAACAGTTCTCGGAAATGCGATAAGAAATGTCGTCAAGGCAACTAAACTACTAGGAAATACTGGTAACATAATATTTAAGATAAACAAAGCGACGCGAAATCATATTTTTTTAACATTGATTATTATAATTTGTTGCGTTTGAGGTTGGAAAGTTTAAAATGAGAATACCGCGAGTCTCAACAACAGTCCGGAGCCAGCTGGACTAGGTATTAGACGTGGGCAAAATTGAATGACCGAATTAAATGAATAAATTCAATCTTGTGACACACTCAATCTAATTCTCAATTTCAAAAGGAATTGATTCTTCATTCCTTATCTTTGGCCTTGCATCCTACGATTTTTAATGACACCATACATTTTTAATTTCCGTTTATTTTACTGTTAAATTATTTCAATGAATAATGTGTTCTGTAAACGATTTAAATATTATATTGTTTCATAGGTATTTAAATATTATTAAACGGGCCGCGCGCCGCGAAGTGGTCGACGGACGGTATTGTGAACGACTCGCCTATTACGATTGTATTCCGCTACCGCCGTGCCGCCATTCTAAAAACACCCGAACATCATCAAAGTCCATGTCCCAAAATGGCCAAAACGCGGCCGCGATTCATCCGGGTTGCCCGAGCATCTCTTTCACGCAATGAATTAATCATTCATCCTAATCAATAGTCCTGAGATTGTCATAAGGTCCCCGCCGTCCCAGGTCCGTGTTCAATGTCCGCGTCCCAGGTATCTAGTCTGTCGAAATCGAGATTGTCCGATTCCGACAGACAGAGGAATTAAAACAAAAGTCTTTTTCACTTGTGACGTCATGGTCTTTTGTAAATCTCAGACCTCAGAATCTCAGACCACGTCAATGTCACGATATGTCCCAAACGCATCCCAGTCCTAGGTCCGCAACTCGCGAGTAAATCAAGTCACTGCTAGGTAAGACACAAAACATTAGTCAAAAGTTACTAATTCATTCCGCAATGCCAGCCCTTAATCCGTCCGCGCGGTTCATTTATTCCCCCGCGCGCCAAGCCGTCAATTTCATTACATAGTTAGTCGAAAACTTTCGACTTTGAATCTGAACATCAGCAGTGAGAAGCTAAAATGATGCTTATCTGTTTTTTGGTACGTACGGAAGATATTGTACCTACCTACTTTTAGACGTAGATCTTGGGTCGATATAATATGTAAATTTGCAGATATTATAAGGCCAATTAGCTGTGGTTAGCTGTCATAAAATACTCATCTTAATGTTAAATGTATGTTTATATTAGATCACGTGAAATGGAACAAAATTATAAGTTTAATAAATAAAATAAAAATCAATAAAATTTTAAGGGTGAAACGAAAACTTGTATAATTTTAAGATATAATTGCTAACAATAAATACATTTTACATACGAAAAATTACGACACTAAAAAAAGACAAACAATATAGGATTTAAATGTTCGGTCTCCTCTTTGTGTGGTGTTTCGTAGCCTATTGGTCTCCTCTTTGTGCGGTGCTTCGTAGCCTCCCCACTCATTGTGATTTGAAAACCGATGAAACGAAAAAGTGACACTAAAAAGAGTCAAACACATTAATCTATAGGTTTTAGCGAGATAATCAGATAGAATAATCGGTCTCCTCTTTGTGCGATGCTTGGTAGCCTATCAGTCTCCTCTTTCGCGGTACTCCGGGTACTCCGTGGCCTCCCAGTCTCGTGTGCGGTGTTAGCCTCCCCATTCATTTAATTTTCAATTATTATTATTATTATTATTTTTTTTTTTTTTGGGATTTAATTGAATTAAAGGAATGAATTAAAGGAATCAATTCAAAAGGCCATGGGAATCAGACTGAATCGATTCACTCCTGGGAATCATTCTGCCCACGTCTACTAGGTATGGCATCCCCCTTTTGGGCGAGTTAGGGAACGTACCCATACTACGTGACCCGTATAGGGGAGGGGGGGGGGGGGGGGAATCTTCAAAATACCACGTTTGGTCACAATGGGGGGCGGGGGGCTTAGGTTTTTATCACGTAGTCAATCTAGAAATCATATTACATTTTTTCAACAAACTTTTTAATATTTTTTCCACTTGAATGTATGCCCTCTAGCCGTCACGCAGCAAGCGCCGTATTAGTAAAGACAAATACCTATAAGCCTTTTTTTTTACTTTTTGTTAGCAAGAAATGATTCAAAACCATATTTATGATTTACTACGTGAAAACTGCACGGGGGGGGGGGGGTCTTGGAATATACTACACGTGATCATCGAGGGGGAGGGGGGGTATTAAACATTGTAAAAAAAGTGAGTCACGTAGTATGGGTACGTTTCCTTATTAGGCTGGAGGGCGTGTGAAGGGCGAGGAGACGTGGGAGAGGAAGGTCGGAAAGTATCTAACAATACGGATCTGGTCATCAAACACAGCTAATAATGCCATTTCAAGCTACGTTTTTAGATTTTGAACACATGAAGTCGAAACGGTTAAAAATTATTTATGTCTAGGTAATTATTGTCAGCTGTAATAGGAATTGAACCCGCATTACACAAATGCGAAAACCATATTATCGCTACGGATCTCTTATGTCCCGGCCCATTTTCGATCTCGAAAATACCGGGACTGCACTTTGCTAATCTCGGGATTGCCACTAGTCTAGTTTGCATTCGCCTGCAATAAGGCGTGAAATGGGGGAGTCCTGGGATTCCATTTAGAATTGATTTACCAATATCGATTAGCCTTTCCTCCGAAAAGTGAAGAACCAGAAACTACAAGTAGGTATTTTTTATTATTTTTGTATTTTATTTCAATTTAAGTTATCTTGTGTAACAAATAATATTAATAAATAATGTTTAAAAACTTCATATTCATGCTTTCATTTTATTTTAGTCCAGTTAGTAACCACATTTCCTAATTTCCGACAGTACCGGGATCCCGGGATTACGCTTCAAAAATCCCGTAATCCCGGGATTGTTTTCTCTATTTGGAAGGTATTCATGTTTTTTTTTCAATAATCAACACAGGAGGAGGTCCGAGGAAAATAATTTCCTTCAGGGCCTGTCATATTTGGGGATGCTTTGTGGAGGGTCTTTTTGGGGATATGAAGTGAACCTAAAAAAAGTGATGAAACACAGAGGCCAGCAAATCGTTCCACAGCCGAGCTGTTGAACTCTAAAATGGGTGAGAAACGACCCGTTCTCGTGTGGCAATGTCTAACTAACTAACTAAAAATCACGCCGTTTCCCCGCAGGGGTAGGCAGAGAGGACGGACCGCCAAACAACTCGATCTTGGCACACACTCCTTGCCTCGTTCACATTCATACATCGTCTCAATGTCTACATATATAAATACCATTCCTAAATTCTGGTAGGTATTTAGGTAGGTAGGTATGTCATACGCGAATTATGGAAAACGAATTAATATTATTCAATATATTCTTACAAAAAAACAACTTCATATTGAAGAACAACAAAAATATTCCATTTATTAAAATAGATCGTCGTTAGGTGTGTGCAAGTACATTACATTGCTAGAAAATTGTTTATAAATTAATAACTACTGTGTTGAAGTGTAGTACGTAAACGCAATTACCTACACCACAAAAAAAGAAAAATAACAATATGTAATGGTTCGCATCACGGATGCTTATCTCTGTTGTCAAACACAGATGGCTCTATTTACGTATAAATCGGTAAACAACATTTTACCATTCTGCTATCGAGAAAGGTTCACCATTGTTTTCATAGCTAAATAACGTCGCCTAAAATAATACAAATTAAAGTACATAATATTATATGAACGTCAAGTTAGTCATGCTAATTATTTAAATGCGGTTAAAATATTAGGTAATTACTCGGTATTCCGCTGCGCTCTTTACGCTTAGAATATTGAAATGAAACTTAGTTTTAACTTTAAAATGAAACACAGTACAACGTTTAAAATTAAAATTAAACTGGAAAAATAATGAATCGTTCGATAAACCCACCGGATGTGGTCAAAGCGCACGTGCGTGTTGCAAAATCTTAAATCTGTACAAGCAAAATAATGATATTCCACAAAAAGTCAAATATACACAAACGTTACTAATTTATTTTATGGTTTTGAAAACACACCTTTTCACGCGGTGCCGGTGCGCTGTGCGTTATTCTTGGAGATGAACAAACCAGACATGACAGCTTGGAGTGTTAGTAGTGTATGCGGAAAAAACTTATTTCACGCGAAACACAAAAAGAAACCGTTATTATATTATTTATGTCGTTTAAACTACGAAATAACCCACAATCAACACACTATTTCGCTTTAAAAGCGACACAACACTTCACTATTTGCGATACTTCACTATGCAACAAATTGACACAAGATAACCTCACATTCTTGAATCAAACACCATTTTGTGTAGGGCTTTCGTCACAGATAAGACACAATATTATTTAACAAGATATTATTATGGTATCACAACACTGGTAGACTAGGTTACATAAAAACCATCTCACAGTTGAATCACGCGTCGAACAAACGACGAAATCAACACATTTCAAAGATGAATCACTTTTCTAAAATAGTAAACAAATTGAAAAAGTTCCCGCCGAAACTTGCGACGTCTTCATGCGGCAAGAAGCGGTCCCAAACTGAAACTCGCTGAAAGATAATATTCCATGAATCAAGGAAAAAGGAGTCAGCTGTTGGCTGTTGGGGCCGATGACGCTCGCCATTGGTTCGCTATCTCGGTGTCTCCATGACGTCACCGGCTTTTAAATAAATAATAATATCATAGGTACATACATTATCGAACATTGCTGTGATTTTTTTCCAAGTGCGTTCGGTTTCTTCCGGAATATGTGAGACAGACAGGTAGGTAACTAGGTAGATATGTATTATTATTGAGATAGGTGGGTGAAAGGCAGGTATGTGGGTAGGTACCTACCTACCGTGTTAATTTATCATACAGATTATGAATTATTATCGGAATGTGGGTAGGTAGGTGATATAATTTTGATTTTATAATACTTATAATAAAAATAAATATTACATAGAGCTATTTTAGGGAAAACCACCCCACGGCCGCTACATGATAATTATTATTACTGAAAAAGGGAATTTTGATTGAAATGTAAGGAAAAACATCAAAACAACACTTTATTTCTTGATCTCAAAAACAGAAAAACGCAGAAACGAATCTACTGCAAAACAACTAAATCACACATCCGACATTGTTCTTTGGGACCGTCGAAATATTTTTTACATGTTAATAGGGAAAAAACTAGCTTTACACAGAGTTTTCGAAAACAAATGTAGTCAGTGACCTTCCTCTTGTTTTGAAGGTCACATGTGCAAATTTTCATCAACCTCGGCATAAAACTGTAGATTTTCATACAAATCAAATCTACACCGCCCACTTGCCAGCCCGCTCGTCCACCACATACCGACATTCTCCTTTATATATTTCAACCAATTTACACAAAACGTTGACAAATTATATACCTAAACCTTCCTCATGAATCACTCCATCTATTGGTTAAAACCGCATGAAAATCCGATCAGTAGTTTTTGAGTTTATTACGAACAAACAGACAGACGCTTCGGAGGACTTTAATTTATAATATGTAGAGGTATATAAGAAAATTATTTTACATACAGGGACGTACCATACCTGCTTTTCTGACATTATTTGGAGCAAAAAATGTTTATGAAATTTTTTTCACCGGTCCCTTTTTTCAATCTTTTTTTCTTCAAATCCAAACAAAAAATGTTATACACTAATCACTCAGACGAGTAACCGCCCGATCCCTTCCCTCAGCCAACTTGTCCATCTGATTTTTTTATGATTTAAGTTGGAAAAAAAATTTAAAAGGTCACCGGAAACCCAAATTTCATTAACATTTTTTAGACCAAATAATGTCAGGAATCATTGGCTAATAAAGTAAGTCAAGTACGTAACTTAACGCCCTGTAGGTAAAAAAAATTTCACGTACATTTTTTCCCTATCTACCTGTAAAAATATTTCTAAGTTTATTTACCTGCGTGATCAAGTTCAAGTTAATTCGTAAGAAATAGTAAAGAAAAGTAATTCTCTAATAAAGTTACTGTTTTATATTGTATTGTTAATTAGTGAATCTATGACTTCATTTTTCTCCACAGAGTTTGATTTTCTCGTAAATAAAAATAACTCTGGTTCAACAAACTCAGATTTGTTTCGAATTTGAGTGTTATTTTCAAAATTTATACTGGCTGTGACAAGAATTCACAGACAATGGATAAAATAGGTTCTTACCTACCTAAAATATAATATATTTTAACATAAAATTGTATAATGTCATATTTTCAACATTGGAATTGAGGCGTCATGAATTCACACATGCCAACTCAGAATCAACTTAACTTAACACCACTTTTAAGTCATTAATAAAAAAAAAAGATAAATAGCCCATAACCTAACCTAACGTATCCCATTTAACCATTTTTTTATTACTTTTCAAAGGAGGGTGAGTTGATTTTATTCTGAGTAATTTGGTCACCGCGAAAGAGGTCCCGAGGAAAATAGTTCCCCTAAGGGCCTGAGTCATCTTTAGGGATGCTGTGTGGAGGTTCTTTTTAGGGAAGGAAGTATAGGAAGTTCAAGAAGGAAGGAAAAGGGTGTGAGGAGTGGATAGAAATCTGAGGGTCAGTGTGTCCAGGAGTGACGGACGAACGAACTCACTCCCACTACGGTGAAGGCGATTCCGAAAGAGTACGGCTGTAGAAGTCAAAGCGACTCCCCCAACTATTCTATCCAATAAATGGTTCCCGGGGCGGCGGTACCCATACCCGTCTCACAAATTGAAGATTATATTTTTAACCAGAAAATATTTTTATTCTATAATTAAAGTTTTTTTTCTTCTGCTTAGATTTCTTACGGTTAATCTTAACAAGTAAAGTCAGATTTCGTGATATTTCATTTAAAATACATTTCAATCAACGTTTCAATTCTGAATGGTGGTCTTTCACTAACCACCATGCAAATTTCTCCCCAGGGGTGGGTAGAGAGGGTTCCATGCCAACTCAGAATGAAACCAACTCAGAAACACCTCAGAAAGGTAGTTAAAAGCTATGAAAAAATAATTTTAAAATAGCCGGTAACCCTAACCTAACTTAACTTATTTAACCATTTTTTAAATATTTTTTTTATCATCACTCTTAATGACCTTTCTGAGGTGCTTCTGAGTTGGTTTCATTCCGAGTTGTCCGGTCACCGGTAGAGAGGACATACCGCCAAACAACTCGCTCTTGGTGCATACTCCTCGCCTCATTCCCATTCATACAATGTGTGTAAGTCTGTTACTTCATTGTCCTGATGATGGATACTACAATTCTAAGCGAAGATTTTTCTCAAGAAGGAATGGGAAGAGCAACACCTGACATCAAAAATCAACAAGCAGCATGACGACTTATTTATCTAATTTAATTTCGGGTGTTTTGTCCGTCTGCGAATGCATCCATTTAACATTTTAATACGGGGAATCCACATTCTGCCTTATACCTGGCCCCGTGAGTGTGTGTTAGTGAGAGTTAGAGCGGTAGGTTAGACCGGTGCAGCGTGATGGTTTTGTGTTGTTGTTGAAAGTACATCATGTAACTAATATTGTAGATAGTGGCTACAAAAGATAACGGCATTGCGAGGTGACGAGTGACGATACAACATTATTTTTACTAAACTAGTTACTGGTCTGTACGGCTTGCAGTGTGCAGTAGACACTCGGTGTTCTCGGAACCGACGGTCTTTTGTCTCATCTCTTTCTCTCTTAGCAGTGCTGAAATCTCAGAGTAGAGGCTGAAATTCCCGACTAATTATAATTTATTATTTTACTACGGCAGAGATGCGCAAACTTTTGCAAAATTGTTTTACGACGGCAGAGATGCGAAAACTTTTGCAAAATTGCAACTTCAAACCACAAAACTAGCTAAATATCACTATATATTTTACGTAACATTTAAAAAAAATAAAATATTTAATCAGTTTTGAGTTCTTTTCTACTTAATTTATTTCAGACCGTAACCGGTTTCAGCCTATTTAGACATTTTCAGACTGGTAAAATTATCTAATAATAATCCTTGGCTAATTTATACAGCGCCGTTTAGCGAAAACTTCTTTAGCACCGTTGTGATTTGAAACTCGATGAAACAAAAAATAGCGACACTAAAAAGAGACAAACACGTACATCAGCTATAGGATTTAGCCTGCGAGGTAATGAGAAAGTATAATCGGTCTCCTCTTTGTGCTCCGTAGCCTCCCCTTGTCTACTTTAGTTTTCTGAAGGTTTCACTTCTACCGCGTGTAAATTGCACACTCCGTTTTTTTTTTTAATTTCAAATAAGGAATTACACAATTTGTTCAAAGAAATGTCACCATCTCAATGAGTATTATTTTTTCAAACATTCTTTAGGCAGACAGGTACCTACAATATTATTTAAAAAAAGCGAATAAGAAAGTCCAAATAAGTACGACGATTTATAACATTTGAAAAATTAATCTTTACAAAATCATTAAAACGGTAACCTTCTTGAACCGGAAACGGAAGGTACAAACAAATTTACAGACGAAATGGAAAACGGTCAAGTTAAAACATAGCTAGGTTAAGTAAATAATGATTGCCGCACGATAATTATCCTTCCACCCCTTCCTCCCATTCTTTCACACATTGTAGTTTATACTTCGGTTACATCGACTTTAGACGCGACTCGACTCTACTCTTTTTTGGTTAGGCCGTTTCTTTCTCAGGTATCCTCGACTTCTTTCGTAAGCGACGCGAAACAAACAGGTGGTATCCCTGAAAGTCACATAAATACGCGATATAATAATAATAGAGTTTGGATCATTTCTATAGCGCCGTTTTCGTGGGAAAATCATCTCAAGGGGTTTTACATACCTAAAAATAATATTTTATTAAATATTCATTCGGCATTCTCTGGATGAGCATAAACGGAGAAAATGAAAAAGAATCGAATGGCATTCAATGAAAAATTGAAACACACGCGGTACTGTATTGGCTAATACAATATTTCAGAGGAAATTGTTCCTTGTCCAGAGATTCGCTAGTCACCCCCGTCCCCGTAAAATCTTATTTTTTTTTAGGAACCGATTCATTTCCTTTAGAATCCAGAATTTCCACAAAAATCTGTACATTTTAAAAGTGTAACGTCTGTGACAGAATGTATAGCGAGCGATTTGCTGAAACATACCAACCCTCGAGAGTACAGGGCAAGTCTGTCAGTCCCACAATACAAAACTTTTAATTTAGATAGTCATGTAAAAAAACCTTTCACCTTCGCCTTCACTGCCCGCGACATTTTAAATAACTAATTGTGATAAAATATAAGCAAATTCTTATTTGTAAGCTTTGTAGAAGTCATTTCATGGAAAATCTCCGGTTTTAAATTCTCAAGTCTTTCAAAATAAATTAATATTAACTCAACTTTCGCTTTAATCTTCTTATAAGTGTAATATCAACGGTGATGGGGGTGGCAAATGTAAAGTCATGCAATGTCCAGTGTTTTAAATATTATGTCCTCCACATATCTTCTCCAAGCATAAACTTTCTAATAAAGTGTGTTTACCAGAAGTGAATTAAGGAAAGTGAATGTGGTCTCTCCAGGAAATTAGAAATTTCCTGGAGAGACCACATTACAAATGAAGAGGTTCTCCAAAGAATCGAAGGAGGAAGGCACCTGCTCAGGACCTTGTCCGAAAGGCGCGCAAGATGGATCGGCCATGTAATAAGACAAGAAGGCCTCTTGCATGCCATAATGGAGGGTTTTTTTTTTTTTTTTACAGTAAATACCGCACAAGAATCTCAACTGCTCCCGTCTGGAGCCAGTGAGACTATGGCATCCCCAATTGGGGTATGTTGTGAGGCTGAAGGTAGTGGTGAGGGGAAGGAGGTGGGGAAGAGGAAGGTTGGGAGGTACCTGGCTATTCAGTTCTGGTCACCAAACACGGCTAAAGCCATTTTCAAGCAACTTTTCAATTCTGAATGGTGGTCTTACACCAGGGCGATACTAGTAGTATCTTTCACTCTGGAACATGCCGCAAATATACTATATATTATTTTAAATGAATTAATTGTGAAATAACACAAATTAATCAAATAAAATTTATTTGCTCATGCCGGGTTCGAACCCGCGACCTCCGGATCATGAGTCAAGAGTCTTACCCACTGGACTACGGAGGTCGTCGAGGGTATGACCGAGGGGACAAACGCTAGGGGACGCCCACGCCGAGAGTACCTGGAGGACCTGCTGGTGGACGTTCGCTGCTCATCATATGCAGACTTCAAAAGAGCCGCACAAGACAGGGAAGAGTGAAAGAAACGAATAGATGACATTGCTGCAAACCAATCCCAGGATTGAAACCAGAGAGAGAGAGACCAGAAGTGACCTGCCAGGTAAGTATGTTTCTGTATCTATTTGTAAATAATAAAGGTCGATAGAGCCTAAGAATTCACAATAAATTGTACAGCGCCCTAGGGGTGATTTTTCACAAAAACGGAGCTTTGCAAAATTTCCAACTATTATTATTATTATCATACGGTACGCGTACAGAAGTATGACCATCCCTGGCATATAGCACAAAACATGCAAGCATAGAAATAATAAACAAAAGCCAAGTGGAGTGTTGTTTACAACCATTTAACAACAATGTGTTCAGCGAAAATTAACCCAACTACACACACAAATATTACTTGTTTTAGTATTATTATAAGGTACGCGTACAGAAGTTTGACCATCCCTGGCATATAGCACAAAACATGCAAGCATAGAAATAATAAACAAAAGCCGAGTGGAGTGTTGTTTACAACCATTTAACAACAATGTGTTCTGCGAACATTAACCCAACTACACACACAAATATTACTTGTTTTAGTATTATTATAAGGTACGCGTACAGAAGTTTGACCATCCCTGGCATATAGCACAAAACATGCAAGCATAGAAATAATAAACAAAAGCCGAGTGGAGTGTTGTTTACAACCATTTAACAACAATGTGTTCTGCGAACATTAACCCAACTACACACACAAATATTACTTGTTTTAGTATTTTGAGGGCCAAACACAGGCAATATAACACATATATTATGTATTGTAATAGCAGTATCGAGCCATTTAAGGACTTTCTTTTGGATTATTCTGACAAGGTTACGTCGACTTCCTTGTTTGCTTTTCGGCATTGGAAGAACGCCGAGTGCAGTTATTTCATAAAATGTGGAAGTTAAAAAGCTGCCAAAAGATTTGTTTCTAAACCATTGAGATAAAGCAAATACCTAATGACGTAGTTCGCATTCTGTCAATCCATAATCCAATATGGTATAATAGGATGGGGTGGCGCCTATAAAACTCACACACAATCTCTTGCGCAAAAACTAATAATTAAAATAATATTAAAAAAATCATTTCTTTATCCATCTGAACTAATATTCAAAGAATTTAAAGTCAGAAAATTAAATACTCTCTTCCTGTATCATTCAACCTTACAAGTTTACAAAGAGGATATCCTAAACAAATCCATACCTTTCAAAAACACAGTAAATCTCAGGCAAAAATACATGTTACCAATTCCCATTTGTAAAAAAATTCCCATTTGTAAATACTTAGGAACAAATTTCTTTAATAAATTACTAGAAAATATAAGATCCCTTAAGGACAGTTTCAAAAATTTCAAAACACAGTTAAAAAAATATACTGAAAACCTTAACTAAAAAAAATAAATAATAATTAAAAAAATATATACATATACACAAATATGTTTCTCTTATTCTATAAACTAAATTTAAAAAAATAATCAAAATAACCTAACAAATAATACTTCCTCCCGTACACACGAGCATTTGCTTATTATGGGAGAACATTTAAAAAAAATATGTATATCTGTATTCAATAATTGTATTAAGTTTTTTTTATATACTTTCATTATATTTGTGTATCTATTGTATGTACTGTACCAAAAAAAAAAAAATTCAATTTAAAAAAAAAAAAACCTACAAACTTTCAAACAGGAAAAAAATCATTTAGTTTAGTATGTATAACTGTTCAAAATAGAACAGTTTTGGGGCGTACCTGAAGTGCCCAAGGAGGCTCAATAAGATATTTTGGTTGACGAATAAGTTTTCTGTAACAATTTAACCTTTACCTGCCATAGGTCACCCCTAATGTTCGCTACGTTTGGTGACTTGTGAGGGTTGTCCGGATTCATAATGAACAATGACGTTTTAGCCGGATGGAACCTCTTCGGAATGTGCAAGATCGTTTTTGAATCGTCAATGAAAATATTAAAACTTCTTGAAATTTTACAAATTCACTTTGTGGCACCATTTTATTAATGAAATAATTAAAAACACTTTGTTTTTACCACGATAATCTTTATTTAAAAAATCAACATGTTTCGAGAACGATGTTCTCTTCATCAGGTCATTTATAAGTACTAAAAATTAAATTATCAAGTATAGAAAGACAGGCGTGGGTAGAAATGGAAGTAGTGGGGGGGGGGAGAAAGGTGGAAAGGGGAGGTGCTTAGAAGATCAACGGAGGAGGGGGGGGGGGAGAAAGGTGGAAAGCTGGCTGTATTGTATTAGGAATTTTTTCATTATTAAATTGGATGTTTGATGATTTACAAACAATATTTTTCTTCATCGTTTTTTAATATTATCACTAAGCAATGGGTAAATGTAGGACAAATGAAATTTTTTCTTATATTTTTTGTTTAATATGTCGTCTATTAATTTAATTATTTCAAATGAAAATAATAAAATTAATTTGTATCTTCCACACTTTTTAAGTACCTATTTCTTAGTATGTGAAAATATCGCATTCTGGCAAAATAGATCAAACTTTATCAAAAATAGAAATCCTTTTTTGATCAGACAATCAATTTCATTGATTTATCTGGGGCCTAAGAGTCTAAAGGTCTCTTTTAAGGTGAATATCGCATCCAACTTCTCCCAACCGCCTGGAGTCAGTGAGACCATGGGATTTCCAATTGGGGTATGTTGTGAGGCTGAAGGTAGTGGGGTGGAGAAGGAGATGGGGAAGGTGGGGAAGAACCTAGCTACTCAAATCTGGTCAATAAATACGGCTATAGCTATTTCAAGCAACGTTTCAATTTTCAATGGTGGTCTTACACCAGGGAGTATCTTCCACTCTGGAACAAGCCGCAAATATACCTTACATCATTTTTATATGATTAAATTTTAAAAATTAAAAATTAATTTAAGAAATAATGCAAATCAATCAAATAAAATTTACTTGCGCACGCCGGGGATTTGATCCTGCGATCTCCGGATCTCGACTCCTAGGGGGCATACATTAATTACGTAAGCTCGGGGGGGGGGGTCCAGCATAATCTCACGTTACTTGAAAAGAATATGCGAAGTGGCCTAAATGTATTTATTTATTTACGCCCTAGTGGGCTTTTACAAAGATAGGTAATAATACTAAGGCAGGTACGTAGTACACAATAAAATTAATTAAAATCATACATTTAATTAATTAAGTAATTATAAAGACTTCGTTTTATAACTAATACGGAAACTTTAAACATGTCTACAATATTCCCAAATTTATTACCAAAATGATGTAATCTATTTACAGGTGTATGAGCCTCATAATTTGTTTTAAAATTGTCATAAAAGAAGGTTGCATTTTTCCTCGTATTTCTGGTCGGTACGTAAAATTTTATTTTGGCGAGAATTTCGGGGTTGTCAATGCAATTAATAATGATTTTATTTAATTGGACAAGGTCGGAGATGATCCGCCTATCTGACAGCGTAATTAAGTTGAGTTGTTTCATCAAAAGGACATAGTTAATATTTTGAATTGGAATATTCAGTTTAAAGTTAATAAATCTTAGAAATTTGTGCTGTACCATTTCTATATTGTCGGAATGTGTTTTATACAATGGGGACCAAATGGGCGAATTATACTCTACCTGGCTCCTAACTAAAGAACAATAACTATTATTTATTATCACACCAAGGGGGGGTCTTGATTGGAAGAAAAACTGCTCATGTAATTAATGTATGCCCCCCTAGCTATTATCCGTCGCAATTTTCAAAAAGTGTTTATAAAATTATTTAATAAGTCCATTTTGACTTCTGGCAGCGTAGTTGTGGGAGTGCGATTTGCAACCTTCTTGAAACAAGTAAAAGTATTTATTGCCGTTTCGCAGACACATTAATAACAATATAATAACTAAATAACCACCTACCACCGACCACCTTATGTTGCTAAGGAGATCGCACGACTGGAATATCAAATAAACATTTCAATGAGGAGGCGTTTTGATGATCAAGTTGACCGGCCTCGAAGATGACAAGACGAAACAATAACGTGTGTAATATAAATGCATCTCATCTGTCTGTAAGTTTGTCTGTACGTTCCGGTTCCGAGAATCTCCTACATCCTTAGAGTATTTATGTCAATGGCTGCATCCACTTTATTATTCAAGCAAGTGGTGGATAGCTTAGACTGAGCTTTTCAATATGGTATCTACTAGAGTTGAAACGGATATCCGGTATCCGGCCTAAATTTCGATCCGGCCGGATACCGAATATTCAAAAACTACGACAATTTTCTATAATAAAATGAAATTCATTAATCTTTGTGAGGTAAATAACAATAAAATGGCTTATAATTATGACGGCTTTTATTTAAAGTCGAAAAAGTTACTAAAAAGCCATAAGGCCTTCCAAAAAAGCAAAATTTTCTTCTAAGTAAATATCTAAACTAAAAACATTTAGTAAAAACTTACAAAAACCTCGCAGAGTAGTGAAAACTTAAATTAACATGATTAACTAATCACAATCAAAATCACCATTATAAAGAACTAAAACATCGTAAAAAACACAGAGATTATTGAAATGATTAAATACTGACATTGAAGCACCATAATGTACCCCTTGTTCTTCTTCTTCTTATCAAAGAGAATATTTTCGCGATCATTCACGAATACTCACGAAGGCTACCGAAACCGCCCGAATTGATCTGACCGCGTTCGCCGCACCTGTGCGGCGCTCAACTCGTCACGACATGCAACGCGATAATGGGCCGATTATCCGGCCGCCGGATATCCGGCCATCCGGCCTCGCAGCTCGCCGGATATCCGGTATCCGGCCAAACAACTATCCGTTTCATCTCCAGTATCTACCTGCCTTAGGAATGTTTGAAAAGGGAATTAGCGTTGAGATAGTGGTGTTTCTTTGGACAAATTACACAAAATATTAATGGTTTATAATTACTAAGTAGGTAGCTAATTAAGAACCTACTTCTAAGAAATTTTGGTTTTAATTTATTTAATAAGAGAAAATTACTTTCTTGGACTCAAGGTCTACAGTTCACAAAACTACTCGTTGTGCATTTTATGTGATAACTGCCTAGGGGTCCCTTCTGCCCGGAGCCTGTGGGACTTTGACACCAACCATCAATTCGTCAAAGAATCATCGATGAAAAGAGTGTAAAAATAAAGCATTTTCGCAATCAATTCCAACCACAAACCATTTAAAGATGCTGCGATTATTAAAACACTACATAATTTTGGGTGTGCCTCTGACTGTAACTCCGGTTCAATGAAAATTGTTTTTCAATGCCATGAAAAGCCACGAAAATCCAGACATGCGATTAAGTAGGCCGATACCTACCTATAATAATATTTTAATTGCCATTTCCAAAATTGGAACTGATTTGTCGGAAATTCAGAATGACGTATTATATTAAGATGAGAAACGAAGCGGAAATATTGGTTCCACCTTTTTACCTCCAATTAGTCCAATTTGAATTCCACTAACGCCGAACGATCGGAAACTACCGAATCCCACTCCTGCGCACTGCTACTGTCATGACAATAGTGGAACACGTTTCGGTGAGAAATCAGTACGCAATAGCGCCTGATATAAGAAATCATTATTAACTCATGCGTAATTACACTGATTACAGATTACCATTAATATTAATATGAATATGACACATTTAACCTTTAAAATACGTTCATGGCGATTGGTTTTTCCGTCTCACATCAAACTTAACAAATTTTGTTTTTCCGGTCTTTTCGCATTCAATGTGTATTAATATTTTATTATTTTTACTGTCGGATTACACTAACTGCATTTTACGCTGTACTACATAACAAAACACAATCAGTTCACATTAAAAGATAGTGGGAGTGAAATAAGCACACAGATTACTACAAACTAAAAAGAGGGCAATGAACTTTTACTGATGTACTAACGTGGAATTTTGTTAGCTTTTGCAGTAATTAATACATGCAACTAGGAGACCCGGCCACACGTTTCTATGGCTAACGAAACACAGCGCCATCTACAGACAACCTCATTACCTAACCTTTATAACCAACTCCATCTGTTAATTTTCATATAAAACAAATCCACACCGCACGCTTGCCAGCCCGCTCCCTTTATATTGTATATTTCAACCAATTTACACAAAACCTTCACAAATTATATACCTTCTTCCTCATGAATCTTTTGGTGAAAACAGCATGAAAATCGTTTGCACAGTTTAAAAGATCTAAGCGTACAGACAGCGGGAGCGACTTTGATTTATATTTACTATGTAAAGATGTACATATATTTTTTACGTTAGCTCCAATCGGGCGGCTCCATGGAAAACGATTCCCCTAAGGAACTATGTCATTTTTGGGGATGATGTGTGTATGGTCTTTTTAGGGAAAGGAAGGAGAGGAAGCTCTAGGAAGGAAAAAGGTTTATCATGGGCGGGCTTGAATCTGGGGGTCAACGGCTCTAGGAGTGACGGACGCATGAATCCATCCCTCTCACCGCGTTACACGGCGATGGGTCGAAAGGGTTCCATGCCAACTCAGACTCAAGTTAACTCAACACCTCATTGAAAAGTCAAGCGATGAAAAAAAAAATGTAAAATAGCCCATAACCCTAACCTAACGTAACCTATTTAACCAATATTTCAATCTGAGTTTTCCGGTCGAGAGAGGCCGGCTGGAGAGGTAAAAAGGTCCCTCTCAACCAGTCTCTCCCGATCCGGCCCGCCACGCAATAGGTGGGCAAAAGCATATGCCGCCAAGACCTGGACAAACCTCATCCCATGAACCCTAGCATACTTGCTAAGACTACAAAAATGTAGCGTACCACATGGAGTGACTTGTGGCAGGGGTGTTTGTTATCCAATCAGCGGTACCAATACCCTACTCCCAATCTTATAGATTGGTTTTTTTTTTTTTTTACATGAGCTCCACACAGGAGGCCCTGAGGAAAATAATTTCTCTCTCTCGCCTATGTCATCTTTGAGGATGCTGTGTGGAGGATTTTTTTTAAGGAAAGGAAGGAGAGGAGAGTTCTGGGAAGGAAAAGGGTTTAAGGGGTGGGTAGGAATCTGGGGTTCAGTGTGTCTTGGTCATTCGCCTCCAAGATCTGGACAAACCTCACCCCATGAACCCGGGCACTCCTGCTAAATCACCAAACGTAGCGAACCACTTGGGGTGACCTATGGTTTAGTCGTATTTTGCAATATGTATTTAATTTAAACATGCAATACGAGTTTAATATTTTTTAAAACGCTTTATAAAAACACGGATAAACTACTAACTAAAGACAGAATTACGATAAGAGAACGTACCCATACTACGTGACCACCTTTTTGCGATTTTTAACCCCCCCCCCCCCCCTCGGTGACCAAAAACCTAAGCAACCCGCCGCTCATTTGTATGGAGCATGACATTTTGAAGACCCCCCCCCCCTAAACGTGTCACGTAGCATGGGTACGTTCCCTAAGTTAGCAAACATAGAAAAGAGAGAGAAAGCATCAATTAGGGTCAATATCTGAAAATCTACTTGATAAATTTAATTGCTTAGGTATTTAGTAAACGGGTGTTATTTATTTTTAATGGCATATTTATTTCAAGAACTTCTAAATTAGTACGTCGTAGACTTATCGCATTTCTACGGAGTACAACTATTCTAGAAGCTTTAGACCCGTGGCCCACGAGCTCATTTCGTATGACCCGCGAGTTTTTTGTACTACCCACTTGCCTAAAAAAAATTTCTAGAAATTTGCAGTAAAGCGTCGATGACACTGAGCGAGTTTACAAGCTACCATCTGGGAAATTCACCATCTGTTAGGAAACTCGCTCAGAATCATCGTGTCACTTGTTAACTAGCAGATTGTTGACAATCTACGAAAAAAGTTGATAGGTCGACAACTTTACTCGCCACACGCTTATTCGTGAATGGTTTATTTATGTTTTCAATATGTCTGCCAATAGACATCTGATTTTGACTGTCAAACATCTGACAGAATTAGTTCACGCGGGCGTCGTTATTCTCGCTACTGGCGCTAGCAGCCACCTACAAGCTCAGTTTCCTACGCTACTGAACGAGTGGACAGTTTTGTGTGTCATCATGACAATCTCACTCGCCGATTTACCCGTTTTTAAACTTAGTAGATAGTAGCTTGTAAACTAAGGAATATTCAGCTTTTTCTGTTCAAGAGTAGACTGTGTTAGGTACCTAGGTGGAATTTAGATAGATTGGCATACTATTTTTTAAAAATGTGTACCATTTTATTTGAGTTCTATTTGCCAAAATCTGAGTGTAACCCTAGTAGTTTTGACTTTCACTTTGCTTATTGGTGGGTATAGTGAATGATTATTTATTTATAACTAGCAGACCCGGCCACACGTTGCTGTGGCTAACGAAACACAACGCCATTACCCAACCTTTATAAAATCCACACTACCTGCTTGCCAGCTGCCGGAATTGAATAATTGAATTTCTTGGCTTTTCTCTACTATAATAAGCATGTATTATACATATAAACCTTGCTCTTGGATCACTCTATCTATTGGTGAAAACCGCGTGAAAATCCGTTGCGTAGTTTAAAAGATCTATGCGCACATACATTTTGAGCGACTTCATTTTATACTATGTAATGATGATGATGATAATGATGACGATGATATGGTCTAAATATTGTTGCAATTTATTCTCAAATTACCCATCTAGCCATATGTAATATTTTTATTTCTCTCTTTCTCCGTGTAATATTTTAGTATTTTGTATATATATAGTGGTTTAACTAATGCTTCTTAATTAAAATTTATAAATGTTAACCTCAATACAGGATGTTAGTCTTAGTGAGGTTATATTTTTATGTAAAAAAAAATAACAAAATATATGTACAGACAGTTATTATAAATAAATAAAAATAAAAATATTTAGTCAAAAATTGGATGGCGTTAGAGCGTTCAAGAGTTTCAGTTGCTTCAGCAAAGATTATCTGGTATAAAGTCCATAAATTCATAGGGCATTGAAATGATTTATGTATTATTATTACCGATTAGAGATAATAAATTCGTAGAAAACATTATTTCAGCACTCGTCCTTTCTTTGCACTTATACACGTCAATAACAAATAATAACAGAAGCGATAAGGAGGTACTCTTGGAATCGCGGCAACAGTGTAATTTGATTGTTATAATAATAGGTCTATAGGTAATAAAACAATACTATGTCGAATAATATAATCAACCAAACGGGAACAAGAATTCATTTATTGTTTTTGTGATTAATTCGTAGAACTCCGTTATCTTTTTATGTAAATTAAAGTGAATCCAATTTAATGTTGTTATTAAATTCTGCAAGAATTTTAATTACAAATTGTCTATTCCAATGTAAATCACTGTCTATTCGAATATCGACGTAGTTGCAGTGCAAAAAAAAGTTGCTCATCGCTGTTTTATTTTATGATTTGATTTGTAGAATATTGCGTCGCTCCTCCCTCGAGTCCCCCCTCTCTATCTAATGCGGTAATGGGGCTGACCCTGAAAACGTCAGTGCTAAATAATAGCGACGGTCGTAATCGAAACAATTTAACAATCGTGATACCGATGACAACGTCGGAAGAACTACGAGAGTCATTTCGACGGTCCCGAAGAACAACGTCGGATCTGATAAAAATTGAAAATTGTCTTGTTGACTTATTTTAACTTCCTTTTGATGATTTAAAAGTCTGCATTTTAGGAATTTTCAATGAAATGTAACGAATTACATATACGAGTTTATTCTTTACTAGTTGCTAGTCCCCGGCGATGCCCGGGCTGGTTCCATGCCAACTCAGAATGAAACCAACTCAGAACCACTTCAAAAAGGTCATTAAAAGCTATGAAAAAATAATTTTAAAATAGCCAGTATCCCTAACCTAACTTAACCTATTTAATCATTTTTTTGTCATCACTCATGACCTTTCTGAGGTAGTTCTGAGTTGGTTTCATTCTGAGTTGGCCGGTCACCGCCCGGGCTTTACACAGAGTTTTGGAAATTAAATGTAGACATTAACCTTCCTCTTGTTTTGAAGGTAACATGTGCAAAATTTCATCAACCTCGGCTTAAAACTGATGATTTCAATACAAATCAAATCCACACCGCCCGCTTGCCAGCCCGCTCGTCCACAATTTACACAAAACCTTGACAAATTTTATAACTAAAACCTCCTCATGAATCACTGCTCTATCTATTGGTGAAAACCGAATGAAAATCCGTTCAGTAGTTTTTGAGTTTATAGCTAACAGACAGACAGGCGCGGCGGAGGACTTTAATTTATAATATGTTCCTTATATGTTACATTTCTGATCTAAAAAACAATAAAATTGCAGAAACGGAACTTTAAAAAGCCCTACTGCAAAACTATAAAATCGCACATCCGACATCGTTCTTCGGGAACGTCGATTTGTAAAAAAAAAAACGAAATCAAAAATGAAAAGCGTTTTTTATTGCCTCTCCCAACGATAATATGTAGTTTTTACTAATAATTTATAAGTACCAGAAAAAGTTAAAAAGGTTCTTATTTTCAATATTTCTTATTATTAGAGCTGGTCCTTAGTACTATGGCATCTCCCTAGTACCTACACAAATCTAAAATAAGACGTTTTTTATTTTCACACCTTAATGTTTGACATATTTCTCTTTTTTATTGACAGTTTTTATTCCGCCAATCTGAAAACTTTCACAGTCCTCGACATCTGTTTATGTAATTTATTAGCTTGTTTTCGTGTCGTTTTTATTAATCGTAGTTTTATTGGCCAATAATAATAATAACGTAATATTAATATAGCGCAGTTTTGTGTTATTTCACTTCAAGTGCGCTTATAACTATAATAAACTTAAAAGTACATAATCTTATAGTGATCCTTACGAGTCCTTATAAAATATTGATTAAATAATATAAGCAAAGAAATGTCAAGATAACAAAATGAACAATAACAGTGCTGTTTTGGCACAGGACAATAGATAGTGACAAAAACAATAACGGGGCCATTAAAACTAAAATACAATACGAATCAGAAAGTAATTTATTAAACGTAGGAGAAAACCGAAATCAAACAATTACCGGAAACTTGGATTAGTAGAGTATATTGAAAACGAGTTAAGATTCATGAAAGGTACGATTTTTTAAATGTGTTTGTTTTTAGCCCGTTTAAATTCAGCCATGTTCTGGATATTAGAAAGAGTTGATGGAAGTTTATTCCAAATGAGCGGGCCAGTTCAGTACACGAACAGATCGATCATAAACGGCTCGATTTGACTAATCTGTGATCTGAATAAACAAATACTTTTGATCTTACTCTTCCTCTTTCCTCCCTTCTGGCTCACAACTCACAACTCACAACATAACATGTATGTGGTATTCAAATCTATTCCGCCCAAGAGCTACTTACAAGCTACACCTGTGCTGTGGACATTCAAGTCGGTAATTATTTACCTAACCGCTAGATTATGGAAATTACAGTTTCACAATTACTACAAACAAAACAACAATTTAAATAAACAAACTAGGTTATTATTTTTAGTTTGGGTTTAATAAGTAATTCGTGCGTTTTTAGATTGAAATTAAACTTTGGCAAACGTCAACCTAAACTAAAAAAATCCACTATGGTGAAGACGAAAATATACCTAAAAATATATTCAGAATCTTAACGACGTAAGTAAAGAAACCTTGTGTACAAATTGTCACCGGCAACCCGTGTATTGGACGGACCTACTGTCGAATTCGCCCTATCAAAGAAAAGAAGAAGACAAATGTGTTACAAATATTTAAAATGTATCTCCATGTTGCACTCCCGAAGTTATTAATTCATCGTCTAGAAAAATAAAATCTGGAGCTTACCGCTAACTTTATAGTTGAAAAACGGGTTGTAAAGTTTTAAAATCGTTGTACGTAAAATATATTAATGGTAAGGTATTATTTTATTAATCTTAAATACAAAGAACTTACATCCTCAGTGTTCTGTTGGAATAAAAAAGTTATTATAGTTACGAATTGCTTTTCCTTTTATCTGGGCCTATTAAAAGAGTGCGGCGGTTAGATAAATTTACCTTCTTATAAATCTAACATAAGTGGTTTAAATATAATTTGAACATAATTATGAAATATTCTTATCTTGTGTTTTTTCCATAAGGTGATTGAGGCTCAATTTGTAAAGCAATTATTATTACTGTAATTACTTATTTCTTACCTATTATTATTGCTGTAAATTTATCTTTTAAGGGGTCAGTTGGCGTTGGCAAGCCTGTTACACTACTGTGGGTCTACAAACCCTAGCCTGTATCCTTTAGCCGTTACTACAAGCCTTTATCTACAACAAAATAGAACTGCACCCATACAAACAGAGATAAGTACAAATTTTTAATTGTTATCGCTGTCGTCAAAGAGAGCCGGGTAACATTTCACGGACAAATCGGGTTTCGAACCGCTACTCTACCTGGCCACTGGCTGCTGGCCATTCCGGAAACGTACCGCGCGGGGCAACCTTAGAGTAAGGTACTCCAAGGGGGCAGGCAACCACTCGACCAAGGCAGTTTGCAGACTAACCCAGGCCTAGGTCTGTCGCTAATAACTCAATTGTAACCTCTTCTTTCTTATAAACTGCGATTGTAACAGAAAATCCGTAAAAGGCGTAAGGCATAGACATTCATGTCTGTGGCATAAGTTACTACAACCTTATTACAACGGATCTCTCGGCGGCAGGGTCTTGCACTGTTTCGCAACCCGCAGATAGATTCGAACCTCGCACTCTTTCTTATAAATTACGCTTGTAACAGAAAGAGAGGTTACACAACCTTAGGCGAATTAATATATAGAAGATACGTCAATGAAACAATGCACATGCTTTCGCTGGACCTAGGTCCAGCGGACATTCTTTAGCGGCCCGCTTACAGATCTATTTCATTCGAACACACATATTCTTTGAATGATTATCCTTGTCATAAACGGTGGTACTTTTTTGCTTGATTAGTATGAATGTATTTTTGTTATCCTTATTATCCTTGTCATAAACGGTGGTACTTTTTTGCTTGATTAGTATGAATGTATTTTTGTGTCGGATATTTTTAATTTTTACATTTTTTTTATTGGTATGAATTTATTTTTGTGTAGCATATTTTTAATATGTGCTTGGTAACAACGGAGTTTCTCAGCGGAAGGATCTTATACCTATCGTTTCGCGACCCTCAGAGCCCGTTCACACTTAGTTTTAAAAACGGAGGCGGGTCCCGTTTTTAAAACGGAAGCCCTAGCCGCTTTAGTGGCTCTATGGAGCTGTTCACACTTGTCGGTTCCGACATGAAAACGGATCCGTTATGTTTTGCCGGAGAGATCGCCTACGCAGAGCGTCAGTTTTGAAGTCGGAACGGAACGCGCTGGCTCATACATTTCAATGGAGCTGTTCACACTACACGGAGAACGGATCCTTTTTCCTTTCTTCTGGATAAATGCATTCTCTCAATTTTGTATTTTGATAAGTTAAGCTCTCTGAAACTCGTTCCAGTAGATAGTTAAAGGAAGTGATAGACATTCTAAAATAATTCAAGAACTTTAGTTCATCACTTCTCAACTCACCAATTAACACTTGGAAAGTTCTTTCAGAAAATCGTTCAGCTATAATTTGGTGTACTCAAAATTTTCTTTTCACTTTTTTCCTTCTTTTTAATAAGTACTACATGACAACAAGAGCATCATCGTCGTCCATTGTGCTCGACCGTCTACTGAAGAATGATCAAATAAAATGTTTTGGTCCGTTTTCAAAACGGATCCGTTTTTAAAACGGATCCGTTTTTAAAACGGAAGTGTGAACGGGCTCTCAGATATCCGTTCGATTGTATTTAGGAAAAATGCTGTAAGTCCAAAATAAATAAAAAAAAGTTTCCACTGTCAGTTTTTCATAATAATACAAACACAAATAATTAGTGGCGGTTCGTCCCTCGGGTCAATTGGTCAAAAACATCCCAAAATCATAAGATGACAGTAAAATATAATATGTATTATGAAATATTAATCAAATCAAAATAACTTATTCAAATGTATTTGAAATGTACCGCGAGAAAGCAAGCAGCGGCAAACAGTGATATCTAACGTCTTAAATGGAAGCTTTCTTTCCCACGCAATATGATTGGCTGGGTCAAACCATGAAATTCCCCGATATCATGTGCTCTGTCTCTTTACGCACCATACAATAAATGAGTTAGCACTATGTTGACTAGTAAAAAGTTTTCGAATTCTGAAGACAGTTTGGGTCATTGCCGTGAGGGAGAGAGAGCATGCTGAATATTATGCGTCTGAAAGAGATGGTTTGATAAACGTAGGTTGATTTTGCATATTTTACGCTTGTCGCATGAAATACTTTGCAATTGGGAATCTTCATCTTTAGGGTCTTCGTTTTGTTTATCTTAGTGAAAATCATACCCATTATAAATATTGTATCGTATTTTACAATCTCGGCCATAATTATTACTCTAATGGGGCTATGTGCATTTTAACAGGAGAAAAAATACTCTGGAACACCAATCTGCTCAATACTCTGTACTGCGAATATGTAAACAATATCATAATTTATTTAAATTTTAATTAAAGGAAAACAATCACTTTGTTTGTAACCACGATTTATTGATTTAATTTTTATTTACCGACCGGTTTCGCAATCAAAACACCGGTGTTAAGATTTTACACAGAAATAGTCATGGTAACAGGCTTAATAATTTAGAAGCACTCGAAATAAAGAAAGCCGTTAAAACAAAAACCCAAATCCTTAATAATCAGTTAAATGTGTCCAACAGTCCGATATTAGGAATATTTCCCATAAACTAAAAAAACCCGTAGCCACTTTATTTCTTAATCACCTGTTTAAATGACGTTTTGTCCCGGTAGATATAATGTAATTATTCATTAGATATACCCGTCTCTTTCTCTCTATCACTATGTAGGATGTTAATTACAATCTCTCACTCTTACTTTATATTATGTTTTGTCTCTGTCTGTATGTATATATAAGCTCACACAATGTATTTTTTCATCAGTTTTAATTTATACCCTGATGATGCTTGTATTAAGCGAAACCGGTCGGTAAAAAAAATTAAATCAATAAATCGTGGTTACAAACAAAGTGATTGTTTTCCTTTAATTAATATGTCAAACCACAAAGTGACTGCTTTCTACCAAAATATTTAAATTTTATCCGTCAACGTTACACAGGGTGTTAAGAGACGTCCTCTAATTATTTTAACAGGTGATTCTGACATTATTTAGATTTAAAAAGGTAACTGAAATTGGTGTCCGGTGACTTTTTGTGTTTTTTTTTCTTCAAAACAAAACAAAACTTCCACATTTTGTTTACATTAGCCCCACACATGAGGCCCTGAAAAATATAATTCCCCACATGGCCTATGACATCTTTGGGTATGAATTGTTGAGGGTATTTTGAGGAAAGGAAGAGGATGATGTTCTGGGAAGGAAAAAGGTATGAAGGGTGGGTAGGAATCAGGTCAGCGGTCAGTGCCGGACGTCTCTCCCTCACGATGTTCCGAGAGTCCTGTTGGAGAGTTCAAAAGGTCTCTATCAACATGATTTCGACCCTAGAGCAAATTTTTTTTACATAATATAGATATTGATCATTAGCGTGTCGGTACGTTTTGATTTTTTTTATAATTTACTTCTTATAGAAGTTAGGACCTTCCAAAAATGAATAGAATTGCCTAGTTTAAACGCCGTCAAAAGACGTTCAGTATACAAACTAAACAATGTATTTTGAAAAAAAGCAAAACGTACTGACATAGAATATTTTCTTCTAATACAGTTAGTGAAAAAAAAAAAAAAATCGGTCCAGTTTTGGAGAAGAAAAATGGGGAATACAAAACATCGATTTTGACGATTTTATTTAGGTATTTTCGGCCCGATATGCAGTTGTCCCTTTCACTCAGTTCCCCTGAGGGGAGCGCGGGGTGGAACAGAAGACATTGGTTACAATACCTATCGACGATATTTTTAAATGACCGGCATAGCTCTTAACACCCTGGATAAATATGATATGCCTAGGTATTTCATTTTTCTTAGAAAGCAATCACTCTGTAGTTTGACATTATAAAAATATGAATCGAAAAATAATTTTGCGGGTTGACATTTTAGAACTCAAGGAAACTAGAGAAAAATAACATCGACATAATATAAATAAATTGTAGTTACATTGATAGAAATAAAATAATCATTTTATAGTGTAAAACCACAATTTTATTGGTGTATATATGTTTGTCACCTCGCCAATAAATAATTGTGTTTGAGATAAACGTTGATGGCTACGGTTTTGGAATACAAAACATGAAAATTGCGAGTTGATTTATAATTTCTAACCCTTTAGTTCAACCCAACCTTTGATAATTTTACCTCGGCCCGCTAAGAGGGTGGGGGGGGGGGGGGGAAGTTGATTGTTTGCATTTTAGATTTTTATTATTTCATAATATTTTATTTGCTACAGATTTTTGGGTATTTTTGGCTACCGCACTAGGCTTAATGCCCGTGTTGTGGTAATTTTTGTTGTAGATTGTTTTCATATTACACGTTATTACGTCAGTGCTCATAATCAAATCGCAGGCTAAATCCTATAGATATATGTTTTTGTCTTTTTTAGTGTGATCTGTTTAACCGAGTTTCAAATCACAACGGTGCTAAAGAAGTTTCACCACAAAAATCAAGTGCAGTTCACATGCGGTAGAAGTGAAACCTTCACTCCCACAATCTCAACCAATAAGAGCCCGGGAAAGTGAGCTCATAATCAAAGCGGCCAACGCGCGCAGTTTAATAGCAGTTCAATCCTATAGATATAGATCATAGGTACTCAACTTGGGCGATAACGCCCCCTTGGGGGCGTTTCACTCCGTCGGGGGGGCGGTAGAAGACCAAAAAAAATTGGGGGACGTTTCAGACTTTCAGGGGGGCGGTAGGAAACCCAGAAAAACCCATCCCACCCCATCCTATCTTGCCCCATCCCATCCCATTAGGGGCCATCCATAAATTACGTCACACCTTAAAATATGTTCCTATCCCATTATGCCCCCTACGTTTGACATATGTAACCCTGTCATGGTATCCCATTACGCCCCCTTCGTTTGCTGTTTCCAATTCACGATTTAGGGGGCGTTAGAAATAAAAATATTTTCAAAGTGGGCGGTGGGCAAAAAAAGGTTGAAAATCTACGCTATACATGTATGAGTTTGTAACTTTTTAGTGTCACTCGTTTTCGTTTCATCGAGTTTCAAATCACAACGCTATAGAATTTTTTACTTTAAAAAAATACTATGCGGAATAACCTGTTTTAGATATTTTTTTTATGTGAGCAATGATCCGTGTCCGGAATAATCTGTGCGCAATATATGTACGTCGTTGGCACAGTCCCTGATATCGTGGCAAGTACTTAATTTGTAAATTGTTCACACAGTGAAAAAAATAATTTGTTGACGTAATGTGACGTTAACGACATCTATAGCCATTTACGCTAGGCTGCGAAAGTTATCGGGATGATAAAACAATCATTACAGTAGGTACCTGCCGCAATACGCGAGGAAGGTTCCTGCCTACATATTAAAATTTCACACTTGGATAACAACATTATGAATGCGTGCAAGTGGGTTATCGCAGCACCATCTGTTGAATTTTCTTGGAAGCGTTCCTGGAAACAATATCGTTTATCTGTATTGAATTAGATACACCTAAAGGTATATAAAATTATGCGAGTATTGTAATCCGTTGATAGCGGAGTCGTCATAATAATAATTTGCTTATTTGTATAGTACTGTTTTTGTTCAGCGCTTTCAAGGGCTTTATTTTAACGAGAAATTTTAACAATAGGTATTTTACCAAACTGTCACTGTTGCTCGTACTCTTCCGAATACTGAGCGAAAGGGACAACTGCCCCTCAGGCTAATAATATTAGGTCCTTACATATGAAATTGGCGTTTTGTATGGGAGAAACATAAAGTCGATTTTTTTTAAATATAATATATTTATTTAATCAAAGTATGTACCATTGCTATCTATGCACTTTTGCCATCTCATAGGTAGTTCATCGATACCTTTACTAAAAAAAACCATTCGGACGGGAATCAATAAAATCTTTGAAGGCGGTTTGGACTGCCCCATCGGAGTTGAATTTTTTCCCTTGCAAGAAGTTATCCAAATTTCTAATAAAATGGTAATCTGTTGGGGCAAGGTCCGGAGAGTACGGTGGATGTCTTAGACATTCCAATTGAAGCTCCTCTAATTTGGTAGCCGTCTGTTGTGCAGTGTAATTTCTAGCGTTCTAACGCGCGTTTGTTGATTTGCTTTACTCAATTCGTGAGGTACCCACCTTTCAAGCTTTTTCACCTTCCCAAATTGCTTCAAGTGGATTTAAACAGTTTTATCACTAACACCGCAGCCTGCAGCTAACTCGGACGTGGTTTGCGATGGATCCGCTTCCACAATAGCCTTCAATTCTTCATTATCAACTTTGGTCTCCGGCCGTCCACGGGGTTTGTTCTGCAGGTCGAAATTTCCAGAACGAAAACGTTGGAACCAAAAACGCACTGTGTTTTCTTTTGCGGCACCGTCGCCATACACATCATTAATCCTTCGAGCCGTTTCTGCAGCACTGGTGCCACGGTGGAACTCGTACTCGTAAACAGTAAGTGACGCAAAGAAAAAAAACAATTAAGGAAAAAAACCAATGAATTATAATTTTCGAAACACAAATACATGAGTAAATAGCTGTATAAATTTGAATTTGGAATTCCTAACCAAAGAGAAGATATTTGAGATCAAAGTTGCCAGTACGGCAAAACGCCGATTTCACATGTAAGGACCTAGGTAATACCTAAAAATGATCAAAATCGAGGTTTTGTATGCCCATTTTTCTCCTCCAAAACTGAACCGATTTTTAAGATGTTTTTACTAACTGTATTGCAAGAAAATACTCTACGTCTGTAAGTTTTGATTAAAAAAAAACGGCAAGAGCGGTAGGTAGGAATCTGGGGGTGACTGTGTCTTAGAGTGATGACGTGTGAATCCATTCTTCCCATTAACGCATTGGTCGGGCACCCCTGGTAAATCACCAAACGTAGCGGACCACTTGGGATGTCCTATGGCAGAGGTGTTAGTTATCCAATAAATGGTTACAGGGGCGGCGGTAACCATACCCGTTTTCCAAATTGAGTCCATGTAAAAAATAAATAATTCAAGACAACCAGAGTTAAATACAAATAGAAGAGGACCCAGTACAGAACCCTGGGGACCACCTCGGTTTAAAGAAAATTCAGAAGAACAAAGGCTATCTTCTCCGAATCATCATCATTTTATCTTCCTTTGCGGGATTAAAAAAAGTAAGCGCAAAAGGGTCGAAAGTTATGATTCTTATTTGCAAATAAATTTCCGAAATACCTAGGCACCCTATCTTTTTTGACAATCAAACTTTCAGTTATCGTGCTGTGCGTTAGTCCTTTGTGAAATCTGAATCAGTGAACTCAAATTTTCTTTTTCAAAATTGGAACTGATTGTGTGAAGAATTCAGACTAGCGAGCACTGTGTGTAATATAATATTTGAGTGACCGGACAACCCAACAACGTACAACTTCATCACTCCTTTGAAAAGTCATTAAAAATGACGAAAACAAAAACCTGGTTAAATAGGTTAGGTTAGTTCAGGTTACGGGCCATTTTGTTATAATTTTTTTTACATAACTTTTAATGACTTTTTAAAGGGGTGTTAAAATGCCATTTTGTTTAATTGTCATTGAAGAAATATTTTGATAATTTTTTTTTAAATTACTATCCAAAATTGGAACTGATTTATTAAATTCTGACTATCCCGTGATTTTTCACGGGTGGCTGTAACAAATTCATAAACGTAGGAGACGATGTAAAACCCGAATCTTGACTGGTTGACTCACGCGCGGTTATAGACATAGACAATCCCTTTCACTTAATTTCAGTTTACCGCTTTACTTCGTCTAGCCGCCATATTATACTATTATTTTACTTTTACCTGACAATGTTTTGATTTTCAAAGTTTGGTACCACATTTTATATCGCTACTCTAAGGCCTAGCTGTTTCGCAGAAATTCAAATCTAACATTGTTATTAAATGGGAGGCGAGCAAGGGTACCGCCGCCTCGGGAACCATTTATTGGATAACCAACAAACGATCAAATTGTAACAAGCTGACAAGCTTAACAACATGATAGTTTTCATCACAATTTGTTTAGAAGCTGAAACGGAAGACAAGTTGTATCACAGAATTTGAAAAAATTACGAAATTTCAAAGTACATCTCATGTTCTCTGAAAGCTATATTTAAGTTCTGTTCTATTATCATTTCAGTTATGTGAAACAACTGGTCAATATTGATACAATAAAAGAACTGGAATAGAAAGATGATACAGGCCCTGAGGGAAATTATTTACCTCAGGTAAAAGAAAAACTATACTTTTCTTATGCCCCAGAGCCAGAGCTAAACCGCTACAGCAGTTCCATTGCATTTATGATTGTGTTATGATAATTACAGTTAGTATAAAGCGTGACATTGGGGACGTGACACGTGACGTGGGCGGAATGCTGACAATATCATAAGGTGACTGTTCAGACCGTAGGTTCAGGTAGACAACGTCACTATTTTCAATAAATAAAATACCAATACAACAGTACTTACTCGTAAAATAGGAAACTGTTCGGTTTGTTTTTTTAACATGTTAATTAATAGTTCTGTGAATAGTAGCAAACTTCGCGTTCAAAAAAATATGTTTCTAACTAGCGAGTTCCGGCATGCGTTGCTGTTCCACTTATTAAAGAAATTGTTTCTCCCTGCGTGTCCTTTCCCATTCGTCCCGTTCCCCTTCCTCTCCCGCATCCCCTTCCCCTCGCGTCTTCCCTCACCCCTCTCCACCCCCTCTCCCGCTTCCCTAGTCCCGCGAACTCCCCTCCCGAGTTCCTCTCCCCCCTCCCGCATTCCATACATTCAGTCCCGGTACATTCAGTTTTCAAACAGCTCGCATACCACCTATTGCAATTTTTAAAAATATAAATTGCATAATGCCAGAGCTCATTATTATATATAGAAACCATCGTAGGCACGCACACATCAATTCCCCAATGTTTCATCACAATGGAATGAATGGTTAGCAACCCATAATTTTATGATTCCAGAACTCACCATTATACAGGGTGTCCGGGGGTAAAGTGCATTAACTTCGGGAGGTGATTCTACATGATGGTAGGAGTAAAAAAGATTAACAAATTTTTCCGAAATTCCAACTTTTTTTTCCCATACAAAATGACGTACCTACTAAAAATCCTTAGTGTGAGGTTCGATCTTACTTGCCAGGCGCCCGACTCGATTGTGATTGGCCCGTATCGTAACAGAGAAAAATAATAAATCTGGCCGCACACGCCGGACTAATTTTATCTTTTTACCTCAAAACTACCCCTAAAAGTTGGAATTTAGAAAAAAGTTATTTATCTTTTTTCCTTGTACTATCATGTAGAATCACCTCCCGAAGTTAATGCACTTTACCCCCGGACACCCTGTATATATATACCATCTCGGGCATGCGTACATCAAATCCCCAAAGTTTCATCGCAATCGGATGAATGGTTTAGCAACGCATAGACAACTCATATATCCAAACATATTTTGATTTTTATATGTATATGTAGATGTTGTCTTATTTCATAAATCAAAACTTCCTCTGAAATCGTAAGATAAATAGGTACCTACTTAAGCCTATTTATTGCCTTATAAACCACAAATATTTTACATAACATTTTTTAATATTTCAATTAAGGAATTATACAAAGTGCAAAGAAATGTCAGCATCTCAATGACAATTGTTTTATCAGACTTTCTTCAGGCCGGGAGGATCCGTGCTATTGATTATTCGTACTTGATAGCTCGAAGTACGAACCTTCATGAAATCTGGCAGGATAAAAAGGTAGTATCCAACAAGGACCGGAACGTAATAAACTAATTTACAGACGGATGAAATGTCAAATGGTCGATGTCGAGAAAATAATTAAAAAAATTATATTTTAAGAAAGTAATCTAGAGATTTGTAGGGACGACTGGACAGTGTTATATTTCCAATGTCATAACAAAGTCATGGATGACATTCATTGCGATTTTACAATAATAATACGCTTTACCTACATAAGTTTATGCTTTATTTTGTCAATAGTGTCAAGGACGCCAGGTACTTTAGAAATTAATAGGATAATAAAAGGATGCAACATTGAATCAAATTGCTCGCTGTCTTTGTATTGTTTTTTATAAAAACATATAAGGCATTGTGTCCCATATTCTCATATGGCATATAACACTTGATAACATTGGACTATTTTAAACAAGAGCGCTCTTTCCGGAGAATGTAACCAAAAATAATAATCTTTAACGATTTGTGTGTTGTTGCTTACGGCCATACCAACGATTTCTCTAAACGTAAATAGAAGATCTCAATTTATTACGTACAACCTTTCAAAGAACGCTATAAAACACTTACAAATCCGAAAGGTTAAAAACGAAAAACTAAATAAAAATTCAGAGTGTGCAATTCACACGCGGTAGAAGTGAACCCCCAGAAAACTAAAGTAGACAAGGGTGGGGACTACGAACCACTTTTTTTATCAACGTTAAGGATGATTTTTTTTCATATTTTTGTCGTCGAATTCCAGTGAAACCTTTCTTATACAATACATTTGATCATCTTATTACTATTTGTGTTTTGGAGTATTTGTAGAGTCGCTAAATTTGGCTTTCTTTTGTGTTTTGTTTGCCTGTTCATTTTGGAGTGGTTTGAAGATTGGGTATTGATTTTATAAAAATATATTTTTGTTTGTTTTTTCATGGGATTTGATCCTTGGTCCGCTGAATATCTATCTGCTGATGTTGGTCAGGCGCTTTAAACCACTAAAGGACCTGCGCGGGACTGGATTTATCGTACTATATTGGAACCGAGTACCCGTGAAATAAATAAATATTTTACTGCTATCGCATTCTCTCGCAGGCTAAATCCTGTAGATGTATGTGTTTTTCTCTTTTTAGCTCGCTCACTTCCGTTTCATCGAATTTCAAATCACAACGGTGCTAAAGAAGTATTCACTTAAAAAATAATAGTCGGCAATAAAAAAATGAATATGTTAAACCCACGAAAACCAAGGTACTAAAAATAATTATGTAAGTAAACGCGAAAATTCTCTAAACATTGTTCAATTTTTGCAAAGCCGTGCCGACTGCCGGCGCATGCATCATTTATAATTGCCCGCAAACAAACAACGGGTCTACCGCAATAATTAGTGGGCGGATTTTTGAATATCAAATCCGCCGTTAAACGCTCATCCCGAGTCCCAAGTCCCGAGGTTACATGGCGGTATATTAGGATTGGGTGCTAATGAACACACTTTGGCTTTGGCGCAACCAAAGATACTGTGAGATAAGTTTTAAGATTTTCACGGCCAAAAGCATTTTCGTTATTTGTTTTTGGGGTGTTATGCCGTGTTGCGCTACCTCCTTCTTTAGCCAACGTTTCGGACATCGTTGCAGTGTCCATCATCAGGGCAGATCCGGCAGATCTACCGGTAGACACATCTACCGGATCTGCCCTGATGACTCTACTCTACCGGTAGATCTGCCGACCGGCAGATCTACCGGTAGACAAATCTACCGGATCTGCCGGATCTGCCCTTTTTGATCTGCTATTATAGTCCCGGGAAAGGATTTCATTAATAATGTAGGAATAATTCAGCAAATTTGACTTGGCGTTTGAAAATATTAATTTGTTTTGAGTTTTTTTTGTTACTAGCTGACCCGGAACATTGTTCTGCGATATACATTTTTTTGGTTGTTAAATAAAAAATAATGTATAAGTGTGTGGGGATGGGATCTATGATAAAGAGAGGAATGGAGCGCTGTAGACGATGACCGCCGAAAAAAACAAAAAAAACACCAACCATTAATTTTCTCAATTCAATGTAGGTACTTCATTAAAGTAACAGACACATTTATTGTTTGATCTCTTAAAAGTGAAATGTTAAGTGAAAAAAATGACTTGCGCATGTGTGGATAAACGTTCGATGAGGCGGACGTAGCGCCATCTGTCATTCAAGAACTAAAATAATTTCGTTCTGTTTGAAATACGAACGACGGTTAAATTTTTTCACACAAAATACTAAAATCGCGATTGAAAAATGGGAGGGTCGCGATTCAAAAATAGGAGGGTGGGGGTAGGAAGGTGAAAATTTGGAGTTATAGGTATTTCTTTAAGACAAAAAAATTTAAAAAATGTTGCAAAAAAATAGAAATAAATATCTGGACAGGGACACCCTAATCACCTAGCGTTATGAAATATACTTTACGACCTACTCTCATACCTACCAATTATACATAAACAAAATCATAAAAATCGGTCGAGCCGTTTCGGAGGAGTGCGACCACTAACACCGTGACACGAGATTTTTTATATTTCGATTTCAGGCTCTTTCATGGACTAGATCGCCATGTCGATCTCTTATAGACGTAATCACACATGATTAGGTCTTTGAAACATTAAATTCAATTAGCTCGTTCTTACCCCAAGAGGAGACTCTAGCGAGGTAATCCGAGCATTCTCTGCTTAAAAGCCCTCCGAACTGTAGGAGTTGGTATGCCCTTTGTGGACTTGTTAAACAAACAGCTTTCATGGACTGTATTGTCATCCGCGTAACAATGAATTGGTGCATACGACAAAAGGTCATTGACGTGCAACAAAAACAATGCCGGAATCAGAACAGATCCTTGTGGGACGCCACCATTTATTGAATGTGATTAAGAGGCATAAATAGGCATTTATTATTAACTAAGGGATCGATCGAGAGGGTTGTTTATGATGTGAAAAAGTTGAAGAAAAAAAATTCGCTTTCCTTTTAATGAAAGTCTTTATTAAAAAAAAGACACCCATAGACAACATGATCTTTGACACGAACTATCGCTGGGTGGGATAACCGTGGAAGGTTCCAGTAGCGCTTAATTCCGCCTTTGTTACTTCCAAATCAGGCCAAGAAAGACAAAATATTATACATTTTTAAAACAATGATGTGAGCGTAATGAATAAGATCAAGAAAGGAACGCTCCGATAGGGTCATGTAGAGCGAATGAACGAGGAAAGGAGTATAAGGAGAATGTATGACGCAAATGTGAATGGTAGAAGAATTCGGGGACGCCCGAGAAAGTCATGGCACGACCAAGTGAATCAGATACTTTATTCGGGCCATGTCAAGAGTCAGAATAATAGAAGAGCATGTATGAGACGATGTATGAATGTGAAAGAGGCAAGGAATGTGTGCCAAGATCGAGTTGTTTGGCGGTTCGTCCTCTCTGCCCACCCCTGCGGAGAAACGGCGTGATGGTTAGTTAGTTATGTAACACAATTTCGGCGTTGTCAGGTGTGAATTCACACTAATAAATTAAAATCATATCAACTGGGCTGTAGAAGCACAAATGATCGATTGATCCTTCAATAATAATTCGATACACTCGAGGCTGTTGCCAAATGGCAACAAAAATCTTAATACGTATTGATAATAGCGCCAAAACTCGCACGAAAAACCACCATACATCGCAGGTAGTTCAGTGTTCACTTCAGTAATGCGCAATTGTTATGAATATACAATATACTGTGACGTTGTACCTACACGTAAACCAGTGGTACAGTACCGGGCCACTCAGACGTCAAATTTGTTACGAAAAAATGAACAAAAAAACAAGTATTTAAAAACGTAATCACATTTCAAGGTAGTATCGAAGTCAAGACTTTTATAGACTAACTTTTCGCTATTGTGATTAATTTATTGTAATAATTATTCTCTCGCAGGCTAAATCCTATAGATCAGTGGTTCTTAACCTGGGTTCGGTGAGTCAGTCTCGCGGGTTCGGCGGAGGTCAAGACACATCCCCGACTCATATGATTCGGTTAGATTTCCAATTAAGAAGGGTTCGGTGAATGCGCATATGAAACTGGTGGGGGTCAGAACCTCTAATAAGGTTAAGAACCACTGCTATAGATGTATGTGTTTGTCTCTTTCTTGTATCGCTCACAACGGTTAAGTTTTCACTTCAAAAAAAATCGAGAGCGGTTCACACGTGGTAGAAGTGAAAACTTCACCAGCACAGCTCACCCGCACAATCTCACCCGCACGATCTCAACCAGCCCTGAAAAGTGAGCTCATAATCAAAGCGGCCAATGCGGTAAGGTTTCATTCTATCTCATTCTCTCGCAGGCTAAATCCTATAAATGTATGTGTTTGTCTATTTTTAGCGTCGTTTCCGTTTCATCATGTTTCAGATCACAACGGTGCTAAAGAAGTTTCACTTAAAAAATTACAAGTGTGCAGATGATCTCCTGTCAGATTTGTGTTATTATACCTGTCACATACTTTAGTTTAGATCGTTTTAAACACGAATTCCTGCAAGTATGCATGATTTTTTAAATGGTGCGAACAAAATATGTTATTTTTGAATACTGAGAAATGTCAAGTAATACGATTTTCCAGAACTCATTCTCATATTTTACATGAATATAATTTAAATAATGTTAAATTAACACCAGTATTACAAATTCGCGACTTGGGAGTTATATTCGATTCAAACTTAACATTCACACCACATATATATAATATAACTAATAAGGCTTTAAAGATTCTTGGCTTCCTTTGTAGAACCCTAACTGATTTTAAGTCCTTGGATTGCATGAAAACACTCTACATTTCATTAGTTAGATGTCAAGTAGAATATAATTCACCTATTTGGTCCCCTTTCTATAAAGTACACTCTAACAAAATAGAACGAGTTCAACACAAATTTCTTAACTAACTAACTAACCATCACGCCGTTTCCCCGCAGGGGTAGGCAGAGAGGACGGACCGCCAAACAACTCGGTCTTGGCACACACTCTTTGCCTCACTCACATTCATACATCGTCTCATACATTCTCTTCTATTATTCTGACTTTTGACATGACCCGACTCAAGTATCTGATTCACTTGATCGTGCCATGTCTTCCTCGGGCGTCCCCGACTTCTTCTACCATTCACATTCGCGTCGTATATTCTTCTTACACTACTTCCTTCGTTCATTCGCTCTACATGCCCAAACCATCTGAGGGTCCCTTTCTTAATCTTACTCATTATGCTTACATCAGCCTTACATTCTTTGCGGATATCCACATTTCTCACACGATCATACATTGTTTTACCACACATACGTCTCAGGGATCTCATTTCAACAGCATTCAGTTTACTTTCATCCTTCCTCTGCCAGTTCCATGCCTCACTGCCATACATCAGGGTAGGTACCAGGACTCCATTGTGGACTGCTAGCTTCGCTTTTTTTGACAGTTTTTTATTAGCGCCAACGGCATTCAGTCCACCATTAATGGAGTTACCGGCATTCACCCTTCTTTCAATATCTCTTTCAGCCTTCCCATCTCTCGTAAACATACTACCACAAATTTCTTAGGTACTTAAATTTCAAACTCAAAATTCCAATAGAAAACATTAATTATTTAAGTTTAATGAATCGACTAAATTTAATTACGCTGTCTGACAGAAGAATCATTTCAGACCTAATTTTATTGTACAGAATTATGAACAACCTAATTGACAGCCCTGCCATCGTTGCTACTATTAAACTTCATGTACCGTCAAGGAATACTAGACAAAATATAACATTCTTTTGCAACACATACACAACTAACTATCAATCTCACTCACTTACCAATAGTATGCATTATTTAGGCAACAAGTTTGGTGGTATTGTAGATGTATTCGCTGATTCCCTTTACATTCTAAAATGCAATTTAAACCAACACTTTGTGGAATCCTACAAATTATTGTAACATAAGTATAATATATTTAACGATTTGATTTGTTAGTGTAATGTTTATATTATATTTTGTTCTATGTTATTGTTAAATATTACATTGTTTAAAATATTTCACGGTTTTCCACAAGATTATAAAAGTGGTTTTTTTCTTTAAAAACTACTTGTATATTCTTAAAAGTTTTTTCACTTTTATAACTTTTGGTATAAATTCTATTTATGTGTAATCCTCGATATCTTAAATATTATTTTCTAATCTATGTAAAAGCCCCTACGGGCGTATAACAACAATAAATAAATAAATTATTTATTCGTTTAATGTGAATGAAAAAGCAAATAACACCCATAAAAATCACAAAATCTGACAGGAGATCACGTCCGTTATCTCATAACGATCTCACAAAATATATAGAATCGCTCGTCTGTATGTTTTGAATTGTGCAGGAAGTGAATTCTAGCTCTTATTGCTCATAGAAGATTAGACAATCTGTAAAAGCTTAATATCTTCAAATATTTTTTACTCGATAGAATCGTTTAATTTTGACAGGTTCGCGTTTAACATGTTACGTACCCCTGCGTCAGACAGTCTACGCTCGCCTTCGTGCCTTCAGCGGAGAGGCACGAGTCCGGTCCGAGCCCGGACTTGGTTGTTTGGAGCGTAGAATGGTGGAATCACGGCCACGGCGTAGACGCTGTTAACTAGGTCATGATGCCTGCTTGGGGGCCTGATGCTCAAACTTGAACGTTACCACGTAGGTATTATGGATTTCGGATTTGGAACTATTTAAAGAAGGAAGGTAGGCAATAGGCATTTATCTATACATTGTTAAACATCGTTCTATTCTGGGGTATGTAGTTGAAGCACTACTTTTTTACAGCCCTGCATTGTTAACACAAAACATACTACGGAGTTTGGATTTAGAGCTTTGGATTTATGGAAGGGAGGTAGGCAATAGGCATTTATCTATACATTGTTAATTCGTTAAACATCGTTCTATTTTAGAATATGTAGTGGACGCACAACTTTTGTGACAGCCCTGCATTGTCAACATAAAATATACTACGGGAGTTTGGATTTTGAGCTGTTTACGGAAGGAGGGTAGGCAATAGGCATTTATCCAATGGTATAACAACGATCCAAATTTGTAACCACAATATCCATGTGACGACATTGTGACGTCAAATAATTGCGTCCAATAGAAAAGTTTGAAAGCAAAAACTGTGTGGTATTTCTGCGGTGGTTTTATTGCAGGATTATATTGTCTACGGTCGGGCCTTTTTTTAGAGTTTACTCTATCCTTGTCGTTGGTGTGGGAGGCGGGTATGGGTACCGCCGATCCTAGAACCATTTATCGGATAACCAACACCACTGCCGTAGGTCTCTCCAAGTGATTCGCTACATTTGGTGACTTAGCAGGGGTGCCCGGGTTTATGGGGTGAGGTTTGTCCAGGTCTTGGCGGCGGATGCGTTTGCCCACATGGAACGTAGGGGGCCAGATCGAGAGAGATTGGTTGAGGGAGGCCTTTTGACTTTTCCAGCTGTACCATCGCCTTGCACCGCAGTTGGAGGGATGGATGACCCCCAGATTCCTACCCACCCCTCATACTTTTTTCTTCGCAGAACTTCCTATCCTTCCCTTCCTTAAGAAGACCCCCCACACAGCTTCCCCTAAGATGACATAGGCCCTGAGGGAAATTATATTCCTCGGGGCCTCCCCTATGTGGTGCCAATGTAAAAAACGTGTGCAGTTCACACGCGGTACAAGTGAAACCTTCAGAAAACTAAAGTAGACTCTTGTCTTGTGGGGAGGCTACGAAGCACCGCACAAAGAAGACCCCGGTAGGCTACGAAGCACATCACAAAGAGGAGACCGATTATACTATCTCATTCTCTCGCAGGCTACATCCTATAGATATAGATGTATGAATTTGTCTCTTTTTAGTGTCGCTATTTTTCGTTTCAATGACTCAAAATCACAACGGTGCTAAAGAATTTTGTGCTGCTTTTTAAAAATAGATTAATTTTAAAATGATCAAAAGTCCAGATAAGTTAATGGGAGCAAAATTCGATAATAAAATCTGTTTTTATAATGCAATTAGCATTGCATTGGTACGAGTTTTATGTAAACACTCTCCGTCCGACTTCCAACTTCGCTCGCTGGATAAAAATAGCGCTCTATAATAATAATTGGCTTTGAGGAGAAAAACGTGCATTCTGTCGGCCAAACAGCCACAACAGGTGAATGATATAGGTGTGGGTATTGTAGGTAGCTACCACCTCGTTTACGTTTGCCGATTATTCTTGTTATTATGTCACGTTGCGGGATTATTTGAAAATCACATTCCGGGCTATTTTTGCTGCCAACTTATTTTTAGCTTTTCTCTGAAATATCGTCGATTTCAACAAGTGAGATTATATTTCGACTGTGTTTTGGTAAAACCCCTCAAGCCACGGAATCCACATTATGTGTCTATGATTTAACGTAACAAAAGCATTTTTAATAATAAAAAAACTAAATTTATGCGTAATTATTTTAAGAGGGAATAACCAGACAAAACCGGATACATGTCATTTTTAAACCATATTTTAGATGTGTTGACTCTTTTCCACAAAATATTATAAATTGATTTCGAAAGACTGTTCTTTTATCTATTTAAATTTTGAGAAAATATGTTTATTTTTAGTACAATAAAGTTTTACCGTAGGTCGTTGCAGATTTGTTAAATTTTCAAACCAAATTTTATTTATTTATTTTATTTAAGGAGAAAACACATATACAGACAATAATTAACAAAACAATATTATGAACAATAACTTGAGAATTCGCCTGCACCACAACTATTTCTCACTGATTGACTTGATAAATAAAGATTTTCAAATACATTTTTTATACATGTTTAAAAATAAGTCATAATTAATAATGAATCGAAAATTGCATAAAAAGAAGCACATAAAAAGTATAATGAATGATATACGAATTTTCTTTTTTTATAGGAAAGCAGCCTTCAATTTTCTACCAAAAGTGCCAAAAGTATCAAAAAATAATTACAAAAAGAACATAATTTTATTATAGGTTTATCATCACGCTTTTCAGCATTTTTGAATGTAGGTATAGATAAATTTTAAATGAAATAAAATCGATATTGAGTTATTATTTTAAAAAGCTGCTAAGGAGAATAATTAATATTTCTCATTGGAACCGCCCTGTTCCATCGTAAGAACATCTTTCCACGAAATATTAATTCTCGAATTTACCATAAATGAAATAAATCAACCCTCAATTCTTTAATAATCAATATATATTATAAACGACAGTGAAAGAATGTGTGCTTACCGCTTAAACTTAGAAATGAGTCCTGGTACGATAAAGGGAGTTATATGGTGTGGTAGCCCTCTATCCCCCATCCATGAAGAAGGTTCTCGTTTTTACCTGAAGGGCGTGCTTTTGAAGACATAAGGGTTGGAAATTTCGACTTGTAGAAATTTCTAGAGCAGTCCAGAACATTCGAGTATTCGAGAGCATTCCACAACATTCCATGGCATCCCGGAACATTCTGGAATGTTGTCGAATGTTCGGGAGTGGTCTGGAACGTTCGGGAACATCCCGAAACATCCCAGATAATTTTGGAACACTCTCGAATGTTGTGGAAGGTTCTGGAACATTGTGGACCATTCGAAGCCTTTTTTGTGTGGGTGGGATTACCTATTGGTAGGGGTACCTATATAAAACAACATCCGTCGAGGATTGGAACGTCAGTTCGATCTCATATCGACTCTCTGAGCGAAGTCGGGTACCCCAGCTGGTTAATAGGATTACAATATCGACGGTCGATTTCGTAGTATTACAGAAGAGTTATTTAATGTTTCGTTTCTGCATTTTTACTGTTTCTGAGATCAAAAAATATAGTGGTGTTTTGATGTTTTACGTTTCATTCAAATTTTCCAAAGTACAGACTTTTAGAATTTTTTTTTAGCTGAACCGACATAGTTCTTCGAGACCGTCAATACTATACATCAAAATACGAGCATAATAATAAAATAAGCGCTTCCATATAAACCTCTAAAGTAATTAAAATTGTGTTTGGAGGATCTCATACAAGTTACAAGCCTGATTTTATTCGGTGTCCCGGCCTAAAGATGGTTGGATAAATACTATGTACATAATAATATAAGGAATACGTACGTATATCTGTAAGAAGACATGCCAAATATTCATTTTAGTGGTTAGGACCTCCCGCCGCGCGCCGGTCGGCCCAACAATACCGAAGGTCTGTAAGAGAAGAAACAAACACGCACGTTAGTTTTCCATTGATGATGAAAATACACTACTGTCAAATATGCACTAACGACCAAAAAGGCTCAAATAATATGCACTAACAACCAAAAATGCTTAAAATATGTACTAACAACCAAAAAGGCTCAAATAATATGCACTAACGACCAAAAGGGACTAAAAAAATACGCACTAATAAACAAAAGTCTTAAAATATGCACTAACAATTAAAAGGGACTAAAAAATATGCACTAATAACCAAAAAGACTTAAAATATGCACTAACGACTAAAAAGGCTCAAATAATATGAACTAACAACTAAAAAGGCTCAAATATGGACTAACGATAAAAAAAGCTCAAATATACACTAACAACAAAAATTGCTCAAATATGTACTCAAAAAAGCTAAAAAATACGACCAAAAAAGCTCAAATTTGTACTACGACCAAAAACGCCCAAAAATGCGCCCAAAAAGCTCAAATATGCACTACGACCAAAAATGCACACAAAAAAGCTCAAATATGCACTACGATCAAAAACGCACAAAAATGCGCACAAAAAAGGCTCAAATATGCAACATCCAAAAAGTGAGACTATGGCATCGCCAATGTTGGTATGTTGTGAGGCTAAAAGGTGGGGAATTCAGATCGGATCACCAAACATAGCAAAAGCCATTTCAAGCAATGTTTAAATTCTGGCATTCTAGGTCTTACACCAGGCCGATACTGAGAGTAGTAGTACGGTAAATAGACCATACTACTATTTTAAATGAGTAAATTGTGAAATAAAACAAACTAATCAATAAAATTAATTGCGCACGCCGGGATTTGACCCCGCGACCTCCGGATTGCTGGTCGAGAGCCTTACCCCTCGACCACGAAAATAAATAAAAATCCTTCGCTAAGAGTATATTATACATTTATTTGGGAAAGCGGACCAGTTTCGTAAAGCATAGTAGTTGTTTCCAACTTTTATGTTTTTTAGAAGAATTTATGTTATAGCTAAGATTTATCTTTAACTAGCGAGTTCCCGGCATGCGTTGCATTGCCACTAATAAAGAAATTGCTTCTCCCTGTGCCTTTTCCCATTCGTCCCGTTCCTCTTCCCCCTGCCCTTCCCCTCCAGTGTCCCTTTCCCCTCAGGCATTTCACCGTTCCCGCCTTCCCCCTCCCCTCTCCCGCAAATCTCCCTCCCGCGATCCCGCGATCCCGCGATCCCGCGTTCAATATATTCAGTCACGGTACATTCAGATTTTAAAACCGCTCGCGTGCCACCTTTTGAAATTTCTTTTACAAATTTTCATTTTTCATAATAAAAACATTAATTTTTTTATATTATAAGAACCATCAATCAAATTTGGCACCTATTTAAAAAAAAATTATTAGATTCAAAGAATTCGATTTTGGTTATATACCGATTATGGTACCATAGGTAAGTACTACAAATAAATTCATGAATTTAAAGAGTTTATCCGAAAATTGAATTTTAATTTAACAATCGATGGTTTGCAAAATGTCATTCTCAAATTGTGACATTTTTGACAGTTTCTTCGCGAGAATGGAAAGAAGATATTTTGAAAGTTTCACACCACTCACATACATAGAAGCAAACATATTTTGATTTTTATGTGTATAAATGCAAATCGCTAAATAATGTTTCAAAGACCCAATCATGTTTGATAACGTCTAAAAGGGATCGAAATGAAAATCTAGTCTCCTTCAACGGAAGCAATCTTCCGAACAGGACCTCCATCGATATGCTTGGTGTAACTTTAAGTGACCAGCTCAGGTCCATCGAAACCAGAGTAAAGTTAGCCTCTCAGAAACTGGGCGTACTGTACAGGGCCCGCAGATACTTTAATAGTACACAACTGCTAACCCTGTGCAAATCGCAAGTGCGCCCCACGGTTGAATTTGGCAGCCACCTCTGGTCTGGAGCTCCAAAATACCTGAAAAAAAAACTTTGACTCTTTGCAGAAACGGGCGGTCCGTTTGATAGATTCTCCCACCTTAACAGACGGACTGCAATCTTTAGAGCACAGGCGTCAGGTGGGAATTCTGTCCTTGTTCTACCGGTATTACAATGGAAGATGCTCCGAGGAACTAGCGTCTTTGTTCCCCTCGGCACCGGTGCATTGTCGGAAATTATGCCAAACACGCGCTCAACATTTATACACGGTTGACATTAGTCACATTTCTTGAGTTCAACTGCTCGGCTGTGGAACGATTTGCCGGCCTCTGTGTTTCCTCCCTCCTACAACATGGGTCTCTTCAAGACCCGTGTTCACTCCTTCCTTTCCTCAAAAAGACCTTCCACACAGCATCTTCAAAGATGACATAGGCCCTGAGGGAAGTTATTTTCACCTGTTTTCGCGTTTTGCATAATAAGCACAATAAGCAGGTTGCATATTCACGTTCATATCAGATGACCTTAATAAAAAAACAGGAAAGTGTTTAAAAATAAGCACGCATTGACGAAGAGACAAATCCCACAGCTTTAAAACTCGTTCTAATTAGCATAATTTTTTAAACAGTGACATTAAATTTCTTGCAAAAACTACTCTTATAGCAAACTATTAAAAAACACAGTAAAACCTCCTCGTAAAACTAGTTTCTATGCCTCAAAGAAGTAAAAACAAGAAAATACACATTAAACCACGGATGTACTACATAAAAAAATATTATTAACCATAAGAATGTTGCTCCTATCCGCTGTTCTGTTGTTTTATTTCTCTGAAAACAATTGTCACGATGACAAGCTGATGTTAAAAGTAATTAAATTGAAACAATGGTCACAAGTCTACCAAAACTTTAAATTAATCTTCAATTTTTATAAGAAAAACTATCTTTTTATAACTTTTGAAGGTTATTCCTATCAATGTAATATATCATTGAAGCAGAAGATAATAATAATAATAATCTAAACGAAAATATTCTTCAATGATATATTAGATTGATGGGAATAACCTTCAAAAGTTATAAAAAGAGAGATTTTCTTATAAAAATTGAATATTCATTTAGACTTTTATAAAAAGTCCATAAAAATAAAATCGGATATATTTATATCCGTGACGCTTTCCAGGTTGCAAACCAATTCTTAGAATGATCGTTTCCAATAAAAAGGGTACTTGCCTATGATATGAAAAATAAATTAGTTGAAGATAATATTGTTAAATCTAAAATTTGAAATATGAGATTGGCTATTATAATAATAATATCTTTATTTGGAAAACAAACAGCTTTACAAAGATACACAAAAAAGAGTGCTAAAATAAAACAGTAAGCCTAAAAACATGTTTTCGCTGATAATTTTTTTTGTTTTTTTTTAGTAGCTAGACAAGACAAACATAAAGAAAAACTAAGAAAAAAAATAGTTAAGAGAAGCTAACTACTTAAATATGCATGATAAGAATATAGTAAAACACAATAAAGGGTTATGACATGACGGTTTGACAGTAGGGTGCAATGGCGGAATTGGTAAACGCACGTCCCGGGTAGACGAGGGACTGGGTTCGAGTCCCAGTTGCGACCATTATCTTTTTCCGTTTTTCTGTGTCTTGTTCTCTTTCATATTTTCGATTAGATTATTATTATTATTATCTTCTTCAATGATATTAAATTTATCTTCCTAATTATAATATAATATCAAATATGCACTACGACTGTAATATAATATAATATAATATAACATAATATATAATATAATAATAATAACAAATGTTAATATATTAAAATTTACGGATTTTTCACAGATCTAGGTTTAATTGTCCACAATGTTATTTGTTTTTATGTTCTATGGAGGTAGAATGATCTAACTTTTTTTTTTAATAAGATGTCTCATTTTGAATGATTTCAGGTTATTTGTTAATTTGTTAGTTCTGTTTTTGCCACCTGTCCAGATAATTTTGAATATTTGTATTTTATAGATCTCTCCTACTAAAAATATATACGTTTTATTGACAGAAACGTAATGCCTCCTTCGTTCTTCTCACGCAGTTCCGATCAAAGATACAGATCTGACAGTACTATTGTTTAAAAAAATGTACGGTCGAGAGACCACGCAAATAACCGCAAAGTCTATTCACAAAATTCTTCATAAACACCCAAATAAACAACAGATAAGGTGGTTGTCGACTTTTTCTCAGTATTCATTCAACTTTCCAACAAGTAAAAGTTACATTATTTGACGTTTTCACAGTAATAGCATTGTAATTTGTATTTACTATATATTTTTTATGTAAGATAGGTATCTATAATTTGTATTTTGCCTGTCCCAATGAAAATGTACGAAATATACAACACTTATATTATTTTTTGTTTAAAGAACGTTCTGCTACGATGAGTTCAAAATGTCGTTAACATCTATATATATAAAAATCAAAATATGTATTTATGTGTGTTTGCGTCGCTAAACCATTCATCCGATTGCGATGAAATTTTGGGGTTTGGATGTGCGCATGCCCGCGATGGTTTCTTTATATACAATTGAACTCTGGCCTAATGAAATTATCCGTTGCTAAACTATTCATCCGATAACAATGAAACTTTGGGATCTGATGTGCGCATTCCCGCGATGGTTTCTATATACAATAGTGAGCTCTGGCGTAATTAAATTATGCGTTGTTAACCATTAATCCGATTGCGATGAAACTTTGGAGATTTGATGTTCGCATTCCCGCGATGCGAAGCGGGAGAGAGGGAGGGCGGAGAGGGATCGTGTGAAGTGAAGGGGACGCGGGAGAGGAAGGGAGGGCGAAAGGGTAATGGGATGAATGAGAAAGGAGACGCAGGTAGAAAAATTTCTTTTTTAAGTGAAATTGCAACGCATGCCAGGAAATCGCTAATCGCTGCTATCTTCCTACCTTGCTTACTTATTCCACACACGTCTCTAGCAGATTCGCATAGACTCACCTTTATGTGGTTCCATGTTCCATGTTTCCTCTATGCTTCTCCATCCATTGTCCATTTCCTTCTCATTTCTGCACAATTCTCATACTCACTTCTGACTTCTGGCACAATCGTTTTGCGTTTTGTAGTTTTTCTATTTTGAGTCTTGTTGGAGCTGATACCGTTTTCACTTTAGAGCGCCAGCCGCGAAAGAGGTTTACTCTTGACATCACCAGAAAGTGGTCAGTTTCAACCTCAGCCCCTCTGAAAACTCTCGTGTCCTCGGTAACGGCTCTAAACCTAGAGTCAATTACTACGAAATTGATTATTGATCTTTCATTTCCTCTTTCCCACGTATATTGATGGATACCTTTATGATCGAAAAAAGTTTTCGACACAAAAAATGGTTCCGTTCTAAACATCATCATCATCATCATCATCATCTGTGGCTCTACAACCCAGGTCGGGTCTTGGCCTCCAGCAGAGCCTGCCTCCATGACTGTCGGTGTTGTGCTGCGTTGCGCCAGTTTCGAATGCCGATGGTGCTTGCATCCTTCACCACTCCATCCAGCCATCGAAGCTTTGGTCTTCCAACTCTTCTCCGACCCCCAGGTGCACCATCCATAATTCGCTTTGGAATATCTCCTAGTTCCTCTTCCTCTTTGTTCTAAACATACTTCAAGTATTCTGTTCCCATTGTCATTCGTTCTTTTATCCCCGAACATACCTAAAGCCGAATCAAATCCGTCACGTCTAATTCCGACCCACCTGTTCGGATTTATGTTTGGATTAAAAAATCATAATAATTAAAATAAATAATGCCATCACAAAGTGAAAAACTTTCTGAAGAAGTTTTCTTCGAAAAAAAAAATGTTTCGCGTTTTTAGTCAAAAAACCACCTCAAGGGCGCTGTACAGTATTTTTTCTAAGAGTCTGTCCTAATACTTACTATATATATATATAATTTATTATAACAACTTTAACCTAAGGCAAACTGATTGCATCCACCAGTTCTTCAATAAATAACATTAAAAAAACTATACTTATACCTATACAAAGTATCGCCAATGAGCGTGATACGGCACAAAAATTCTAGTTCTATTATGTTCATTTATTTATAAACGCCCTTTCTAGGGACCTTTACATATGAGTAGTTGGGCTCTCATACCCTTAGTTTAAATATAGGTACCTATCTGAGAGTGTCATACTTGTATCACACTTTTCTTACTGAATTATAATTACTCGAATCCTTACACATCAATCTGCCTCTTGATATATCACATTTAGGAAGATCAAATCATTGTACTACTGTACCGCCCACCATTAAATGTTGCTTTTACTTTCCAAAATACACTCATTAAAGAATATGTTATAATTAATATTAAAATATTTTTAAGGATTAAATAACATATGTTCACAATTATGTCATCTGCGTGCGAACTCTATCTATTTTTTTTAAGTAGACAATAAACAGTGTTAATTTCAAGCGACCTCCCAGGTGAGTATGGTCCTGTAGTCATTCATTTTTAGACAGCATCGCGTTCATTAGTCAAAACATTGTATCTTTCGTATCGGTGATCAATGAACCGGTGGATGCAATTTTTAGCCATAAGTTGTTTTTAATTGTTTGTCTAGCTTGTAGTTTTCTAGATTTCAGAAATGTATTACAAGTTTGTAAGGCGCCTTTAAGGTGATTTTTCACAAAAACGGCGCTATATAAATCATCCATATATTATTAGAAATAATACAGTATTTATTATACATAACTAAACTGCCCCAGAAACAACATTTTACTTTTGTTTAGTGATTAAAGATGTCCACGATTTAGTATAATTATTTCCCTCCATTCGTATTCTGGGCAAAGGGGAAGTAGTTAATCCTAGAATTTCTGCACTGAAATAAATCCCGACTTCTAGTAATGGAATGGATACCGAACAAAAAATAAATTCGGAAACTACAATAGGTACCTGCAAATAATAGGTTACCAAGCATCGTACATCAGCAGAGACTTGAACGAGTTTCCGCCCAGAAACTGAAAAATAAACGGCCTCACACTCACACTGCATATCGGGGCCCAATTGCATTGAAAAACGGTCGAATGCAATAGCGTCCTTGGCGAATCCATTGATCCGCCTCGTGCTGCATATAGTGCACATGCCCAGCGCACAGCGCACAGTGCACTCAGCGCCGCTCAAGGCAGGTTATTTCAGGTGCATCATCTCCTTATTGTTATGTTAGGGACCTTCGGTGCAGCTAACCGACAACATGCACCGCTGTCGAGACAGAATAGCATAGCTGCCTTATTCAAATACATTTAGGTGTTCTCGCGCAATCAATATGCGTAGCTTGTTTGCACAGGTGAAAAACAATTAAATTATGCTTCAAAATTTAAAGAATCTATATAAATTTGAAAATTTTGCCATACTCCACATATTTCTGCACAATTTTACTGCAATAAAACGCGAGATATCATCACTAGTAGATAAAATAATGCTACAACTTAGTGAGTGTTGGCTTCCCTCACATTCACATCGAGAATCTATGAGATAAATGCTTAGCAACAGAAATTAATCGATGAGAAAACAATATATCTACGTTTACTTCCGAATAGAATTTGTCATGATTGATTTCTGAGAACCCACAGAGCAAGTAATGGCCAATCAAAATGATTATTATTGAATTAAATAAATAATATGGGTCCATTGGGGACCAGTACAGGTAGGGCAGTAAACTACCAACTCCATTTGTAGCGTTAATTCTCGATAGATGAGACCACCGCGATCAAACGATTAAACGTTCAACGAAAATCGTTTGTTACCATTTTGCTCTGCGATTTTTTGATTTTTCACCAGTCACGAGTTTAATTCGCAGTGACATCTTTCTGGAGGAAGGTTGTTAACAGAATGAATTTAAAGTTGAGTAGACGTAAAAGAATATTACTTAAAGGCCTTCTCATTGAGGAGATCGAAGCAACGAAATACTTTTCCATGCGTATGGGAGGAAAAGATCCAAAAACACAATCTTTTTGAGCTGAAAAATTAATAAAAAAAGGATCACTGTACATCTGCGTGCATACAACAAAAAGTACTGTGTGGATCAAATTCAATAATATTTTACTTTATACTAATTTTTGTGCTTAAAGTGCTTTAAACAGTCGTTTCCTGTACTATTTACTAGTATAATTTCGTAAATATTGTTATACATACGAGTATGTATGAAAAAATAAAAAAATAAAAAAATATCTCAACCAATACTTGCAAATTGAGGTCATAATCAAAGCGACCAATCGCAACCAATAAGAGCCTTTAAAAGTGACATCATAATCAAAGCGGTCAATGAGCGCAGTCAATCGTCATTTCAATTTCATCCGAAATCCAAATTATAGCGGGGCTATAGAAGTTAACCAACTAACTAAATAATCATCACGCCATTTCGCCGCAGGGGTAGGCAGAGAGGACGGACCGCCAAACAACTCGGTTCAGGCACACAGTCTTTGCCTCACTCACATTCATACATCGTCTCATACATACTCTTCTATTATGTTGACTTTTCACATGGCCCGACTCAAGTGTCTGATTCACTTGATCGTGCCATGTCTTCCTCGGGCGTCCCCGACTACTTCTTCCATTCACATTTGTGTCATATTCTTCTCACACTATTTTCTTCTTTCATTCGCTCTACATGCCCAAACCATCTGAGGGTCCCTTTCTTAATCTTACTCATTACGCTTACATCAGCCTTACATTCTTTGCGGATATCCACATTTCTCCACGATCATACATGGTTTTACCACACATTCGCCTCAGGGATCTCACTATAGAAGTTTCACTTAAAAAATGTTAATATATTTATTCCATGAGGAAGAATAACAATATAAAATAAAATTATTGAAGAAAGATGGGCATAAATGAATGGGCAAATATTCAAATCACAATGACACAATGATTGAAGTTAGATCACAAATTTGTCGAATATAAATTTAAAATTTCGACCCAACTACGTTATATTTTTTATTATTACTGGCTGATTCCCGGCATACGTTGCAATACCATATTCAAAGAAATACGCTGTTTCTCCCTGAATCACCTTTCCCGTGCGTCCCGTTCCCCTCCCGCGTCCCCTTCCTACTTCCTAGCTAGCAACATAAATTATAGCTTAGTTATTCTGATGTACGAGCTATATTATTGTAAAGTTTCCTTAAAATCAATTCAGTAGTTTTTCCGTGAAAGAGTAACAAACACACATACATCCATACAAACATTCGCGTTTATAATATTGGTAGGTACGATTTCATTATATTTAAATGGTAGGTAGGACAATTTTTTTTTTAAATTACCATTAACTAACAAAAAAACTGTCAAAGTTGCCTCTAAAATTGTGAAAAAATGAATTCTTTAATGGCCTTAAAATTATTATTTAATATATTTTTTTTTAATATATAAAGATATTTGCTATACCTTTTGATTAAAAAAAATAATTATTCAGTTTGGTCAAATATATTGGCCTCAAATTCAAAATTAAGTTTTGTATGAAAAAGACCGCGCAACCTAAACAGGTTTTTATTGCTTTAATGCGATATTATAAAGGTAAGAAAATAAACAGACGCAATTCGAAGGTGACCTAAAATGTGATTTACAATTTTTTTACGAAACACTCCAAAGTATGTTATGGCTTTGACATTTTAAACGGTATCCGGAAAGATGCAGGAAAGTTGATAGTCAAAACGGAACATTCGGCCAGGACAGGGTGTCTGGTATTTGATGCGAAGTATTTATTGATCAAAGGAACATTAGGTAATCATCGGAAAGTACGTTTTTACCGTTACCAAAAATTACCATTTAGGGTCCCTCTTTCAGGTGCTGATATCTCAATAACTTCACTGTTCACGTACGCATTTTTGTTGTGTATAATTCAAGATTCCAGGGATGCATACCACTTACCACAAGTGTAATTTACTCTAGCCGAAAAACACAGACTCGAAAAAATTAATAAAAATTAACATTTAGCCATACACAAATTTGAAAATATACTCAAAATCATAATCATCCAATAAACCAACACATAAAAACTTCTAAAATCCCAATACAACCACCACAATACAAAATCCCACAATATATCACAAAAATGCTGAAATGCTAAAAAAACATGTATTCATAATACACAATATGTTCAGTTATGAGAGAGATCAATAAAGTAAGAGAAAAATGGAATTAAGTTTTTTTCGTAAAATTTCGCTTAAGAGGGGGATATTATTTAAAATTTAGACCTTTTTGTCTAAAAATCTTCCTTTACACGTGGAGAATACATTCCCTGAGTTATAGCATCAAATACGACCTTGAAAAATAGTTAGGAGCGGTCGCGCCAAGCAGGTAGAACGAAGAACGGAGCGGCTCGGTTACAAGCTAAAACTTTAAATGCGTTTTTCTCAAAGCAACATTTTCAAGTTGTTTGAAATCGTAGCTCATCGAATTTTCATCCGATTCACTTCATTAAAAGCTTAAATTAAAGAAAAATACATTTATATACGTCTTATGAAAAAATATTATCATAGGATAAAGTTATTCCAAAATTAAAACCGATTTTTTCCTCAATTTTCATTTTATGTCCGCCAGTTTTGCAATCCAATAATAATTTCCAATGACTCCAGGTTTCCAACCGATTTCGGCAGACTCTCCTCATGCGACCGCTATATCTATTGTATTTGTAGACATTCAAATCAAATTTTCAATTGTGTTCAACTGTACCTTTTTACATGTTACAAAAGTCTCGTGAACGAAAATAAATTTAAACTTTGAAAAAAAATTCATTGCAAAAAAAAAATCGGCTGTATTTGGTCGTTTTCGATTGCTCAGTATTGAAGAGTGAAAGAGCATCAACAGTGATTCTAGCTACAAAATTACACCTCTGATATAAAAATTGAAATTTGGGAGGAGATAAATAGAATAACATAAATCAGCCGTCCCAACGTTGCCTAACCACAGCTTGAAAGCCGAAGTAGCTGTCACAATAGTAAAAAACTAAAATACTTGAACTGTGTCCTTAATATTTTTTGCATCAATAACAAGTTACTTTGTATAACTTTCACTGGCCAAACCAATGCGGATGCACTGACCGGTCTATATAATTTCTTTCAGTAGCGTAGCGAACATCTTTTCAGCGAGGAAAGTACACATTGCCCCGGGCCCTTGCACACTTCCTGATAATGTGAATATACGATAGTTATACCTTGATTTTATAGACACAAATATAATAACTTCTAACGGGTTCAAGATCAAATATGTTATTCATATCAATAAAATAAACCCTGAATAAGGTCATATCATTTTCAAGTATTTTATTTATTTTATAAAGAACTAGCTGGGGTACCCGGCTTCGCTCAGGGATTTGATACGAGATTGAAGTGACATTCGAACCCACGACGGATCATGCTTTATGTACCCCTCCAATGGGTAGCTCCACTACAAAAAAAGGCTTCGAATGGTCCACAGTGTTCCAGAACATTCCACACATTCCAAACGTTCCAGATTATTCCCGAAAATTCCAGAATGTTCCGTTATGACTGGGAATATTGTGGAATGCTCTCGAATACTCTCGAATGTTCTGGACTGTTCTAGAAATTTCTAGAGGGCGAAACTTCCAACCTTTCAAAAGCACCTTCAGGGGTCAGTGTGTCCAGAAGTGATGGATATATGAATCTATCCCTCCTACTACGGTGCAAGGCGATGTTCCGAGAGAGTCGTGTTGGAGAGGTCAGAGAGTCTTCCTCAACCAGTCTCTCCCGATCTGGCCTGCCACGCAGTTGGTGGGCAGACGCATCTGAGGCCAAGATCCGGGCAAACCTCACCCCATGAACCCCGACACCTCTGCTAAGTTACCAAACGTAACGAACCATTCGGATTGACCTTGGGGAGAGGTGTTGGTTATACCTCCCAAATAGTAATATTAAAGCGCGGAATATAAGAAAATGTGATGTTAGTTTTAGTAAGGTGGTTATTAAAAAGGTGATTGTACCTATGTGTCGAGCTGGTGCTTATGAACAACTGGAACGTCATGCCATCCCGATATGTCCCCATGAGGGCGGGCAGAGCAGTGCGAGCGCCACACGGCTACGTCCTGCCATGCAATGTTCGCTTCGGCCTCATCCATGCACCTTTCAGAATGCATTACCTAAATATCAACATTTATTTGAGAATATATTTTTATGTAAAACACCGAATTAACTGGACGATTTTATTTATTTATTATCGAGAGTTTTATTTACAAGGGTTTATGTGGCGTGCCGCTGATAGTTCAGTTCTAACCTCTTCATCTTTCTTATAAACGTACATATATCATTTTCATTTTTTTATAAGAACAACTAAGTTTTTATAACTTTTGAAGGTTATTCTCATCTAATAATCCAATCTAAATATGAAAGAGTACAAGACACAGGAAAATAGAAAAAGATCATGGTCGCAACGGAGTAAAAACTAAATGAGTATTCAATATAAAAATTGAATATTCATTTAGACTTTTATAAAAAGGTATTAACCATAATGTTCCATAAAAATAAAATCGGATATATTTATCAGAGACGCTATCTAGGTTACAAACCATTTCTTAGAATTTTTTTTTTTTTTTATGCTGTGTGGATGGGTTTTGGGGGAAAGGAAGGAGAGGAGAGTTCTGAGAAGGAAAAGGGTTTAAGGGGTGGGTAGGAATCTGGGGTTCAGTGTGTCCTGGTCATCCGCCTCCAATACCTAGACAAACCTCACCCCATGAACCCGGGCACCCCTGCTAAATCACCAAACGTAGCGAACCACTTGGGGTGACCTATGGCAGATTGTTTCCTATGAAAAAAGGTAGTAGCCCATGATATGGAAAAATTAGTCGAAGATAATATTAATGAAACAATTCAACTTTGATTGTTTCAAACAATTCAATTCAATTCAAACATTTAAAAAAAATAAAAATAAAAATAAAAATAGAAGATAATATTGTAAATTCTAAAATTTTGAAAATATGAGATTGACAATTGTGACGGTTTGACAGAAGGTGGCAATGAATTGGTACGAGTAAAAGCGCACATCCCTGTTAGACGAGAGGTTCTTGGTTCGAGTCCCAGTTGCGATCATTATCTTTTTCTATTTGTCTGTGTTTTGTTCTCTTTTATATTTCGTTTAAATTATTAGTGTGATCTTCTTCTTCAATGGTGTATCATTTTATTTATATATATCATTTTCTACGTATGTAGTTTTATTTACAGTTGTTGAATGTACGCAAATCAGGTTTGATAATGCAAAGGCAAACTGCTGCTGTAAGATCCGTTGTAACCCTTCACTTTTTCATAAACAAGAGGAGTTATAACGGAGCTCTCAGCGGCGAGACCATTTGAAAAGTATGATTATAACGCCGAGTTGTTTTGACCGTATTGAGGATGAGAAGATTTTAAAAGAATACATACCCGAAATGCATTTATATGGTGACCGCACAACTCAACAATCTGCAACTTCTGATCAACAAGTTATTAAGTGATGAAAAAAAATATTTAAAAAATTGGTTAAATAGGTTACGTTAGGTTAGCTTACGACCTATTTTAATTTTTTTTTTCTTAACTTTTAATGACCTTTCAAAGGGGTGTTGAAATGACACTTTGTTGAGTTGTTCTGGAACCCATGTATGTATATGGATTTAAAACATCACCACATTATATACCTATATCAAATTATTCAAGAAAAAAATCAATGATCATTGCGAAAATGTATATTTTTTAAAGAATTATTTAATTGTAGAAGAAGATAAAGAAGAAGATGACGGTCACAACTGGGAACTGGGTCCATTTTCTTTTTCATTATTCTGTGTCTTGTTCTCAAACATATGTTCGTTTAGATTATTATTTTTATCTTCTTCAATGATACGTTTAGGGAATGCAATACCGAGATCCCGCAGACATTTTGAGGGACTAATCTCGCTCAAAAATTTTGCGGGATCCCGCTGGACTGGCGGGATTACAGAGAAGCGTAGTTCATACGAATTTCAGAGCGGCGAACTAACTTTACAGCGGTTTTATTATGCTTACATGATCCATACAAGTACGAAGAAGAAAGAAGTCAATTTATTAACTTTGATAACATATTTAATCTATCTTCAAAAAGTGTAATACGCAAGGCAATCAAAACTATAGTCGAAAGGCTAAAGTACACGGACACGGGTAACAACGCAGTAGCCACTGCTCGTGCTGACGCTGATGATCCTTACGATGACGACACTCCTCTCGCTAATCTGGAGACACCCGCAGCAGCAGAAGCAGCACCAATGTCACTTCAAGAAGAACTCGAACTTATTTTGATTAGTATGAAGAGTTCGATATCAACAGCCCAACAACCTACGAGTAGATCTGGCAATATGAGCAACCTTGAGGTTTTGATAAAGAAGGAAATGAATTACTTCGGAGTCCGGTGGATTAAAAGGCACATACCTTCAATTCACTTACAATGTGCTAATGACTATTGTGAAACCAGCGTGGAAGCTGATCGAGCTTTTTCAGCCGCTGGCTACCTTGTGTCACATTTCAGAAGCCGTTTATCAGACGACACAATCAATACTTTAACTTTTTTACGAAGCTATTTCCAAAATAATGTTAAAACTTATGATGCTTGATGTACAAGAATATTGTTTATCGTGTGAACGTTATTATTTAAATATAAGTTGTTATGTAAATTTATGTCTTATCTTACATATTCTTTGCCAATTTATGACTTAAACTTTACCTATGTCTAACTAAAGGTATATAAACCATTTAAAATGTCCCAAAGAACTTGTTTAATTAGGTATAAATTTAAAACTCTAAAAACAAGGTTGGTAGATCAAGGTATTAGGTCTTTATTATACGATTGATTAGATATCAAAGTCCACCCTGCTGGATCCCGCAAATACCTGGATCCAGCGGGACTAAGATTGTTCAGTCTCGCAAATACCTGGATTGACATGGTCTTGCGGGATTGCATTCCCTAGATACGTTACATTGATGGTAATAACTAATAACCTTCAAATGTTATAAAAAGAGAGTTGTTCTTACAAAAATTTAATAATTTAATGATTATTTCTGTGATTTTCTGAAATTCAAATATTTTTCCAACCTTTTTTGAAGTTGTTTTTTGTACGTCGAAGTGTGTTTAAATTTTTCCATTTTTGATAAAATAAACTTTATAACTGTTATTGTGTTTTTTTGTTTTATTTTCTACTGTTTATTATTTATTTCATGATTACATTTTACTGAAAAACATGATGTTTACGAACAAAGAAAAAATGAGATTTTTCTATTAATGTATCAAATGTAAAAAGTCATGCATTGAAAGGTTAAGAAAGGGGCGTTTAGAGTTTAGATTCAGGGACAGCTGAACGAAGTGGTGTCAGGAAAATATATAACGTGCGAGGCAAGATCAAGTGAATAAAATTCTTGAAGCAGGTCATTTCAATAAATGAAATAAGATGTAATATGAGATAAATAGGAATGAGTATGTGTCCAGTCAAAATTTGGGAGGCAGGTACAGGTACCGCCGCCCCGGGAACCATTTATTGAGTAACCAACACCTCCGCCGTAGTCACCCCTAGTGGTTCGCTACGTTTGGTGGGTGACTTAGCAGGGGTGCCCGGGTTCATGGGGTGAGATTTGACCATGTCTTGGCGAGAGATGTGTTTGCCCACCTACTGCGTGGCGGGATGGATCGGGAGAGACAGGTTGAGGGAGACCTTTTGACCCCTAGAGCCGGACTCTCGACCCATCGCCTTGTCCGTCATTCCTGGACAGGTAGAACCCCAGATTCCTACCCACTCCTCATACAGGAATAAGGTATGAGGAGTGGGTAGGAACTTCCCCTCTCCTTCCTTTCTTTAAAAAGACCCTCCACACAGCATCCCCAAAGATGATCCGTGTGGATCTTATGCAAAAGAAAGTGGCTTGCCTACCTATCGAGCTAGATTTAATTTATTTAAAAAAACATCCAACCTTCAGAACAAAGTTTACGAGTAAATTAGTTTTGAGCAAACTATTTGTAAACTATTCCAATACCCTTCAACAACGTCTGATAAACGTTCTAATATCAGATCAACTTTACCGTAGGAAATTCGACCCCCAACCACTAAACCTCGTTTGTCGTGCCTTTCAAAATAATTAATAAATATATCAAATGGGAGTGGGGTTCGGGGTTCCCAGATCAAAAAATCAAAATCCCGGAGAAAGTTCCTGACATTCGATACAATATTTCTGGGAGCATTAAATATCAGAATTGATGTTTTTACTTTGATTTGTAAAAAAAATAATTTGGATTATTTCATTTTTTATATCAATCTCCACTTAATTGTAGAAATTCCGGACTGTTTAGAATTCCCCCCGCATTCCGGACAAAGACCTATATTTCCGGACGTATGGCAACATTGGCAACCCTAAATGGGAGCCAGGATGTATAATGCAAAAATAAAGTTTGTCGGTCGTGAATTGGATGCTAACGCGTATTCTGATTATATTTATATCACAAAAATGTGAAAGTCTAACTAATCATCACGCCGTTTCCCCACAGGGGTAGGCAGAGAGGACGGACCGCCAAACAACTCGGTCTTGGCACACATCCCTTCCCTCGTTTATTACATCGCCTCATACATGCTCTTCTATTATTCTGACTCTTGACATGGCCCGACTTAAGTATCTGATTCACTTGGTCGTGCCATGCCTTTCTTGGGCGTCCTCGACTTCTTCTACCATTCACATTTGCGTCATACATTCTCCTTATACTCCTTTCCTCGTCCATTCGCTATATATGCCCCAACCATGTGAAAGTCATGAAGACAATATACTATGTCATGTATTTCTTGAGCATTAACTGTGTAACAATTTCTAGACGAGAAGAGTTTAATTTTTCAATGTACATTTGTTACTTTAAATTTCAAATTATTTTATAAATTAAATAAATTATACATTCGAGAAAACGGAATTTAGGTCTATAAGTACACTTTGGAATGAAATTGATTGTGACGCACTGTATAGGTGTTAGTACTAGAAATTTTAAAACTGAAATCAGGGTACATTAACTTTGTTTACGAAATAATAACTATTCCGAGTTTGCTAACCATTTAACAGAGACTCAACTAAGAAAATACCAAGTTTAAACATTCCAATATAAATATATATTTTAATTTGTCGCTTTAGAAATCTTAGAAATAAACAAAAAAAAATAATTCAAATTCCCATGTAAAGTTGACTCCTCCCACCGTTCTTCCCCTCCCTCAAAATCACCCCATCCCACTACCCTCGTATAATAAAATCAAATATTTACTGTACTTGTATAAATTTTAAGTTTGCTAGTGAGTGACACGGATATATCGAAATCGGTAGCAGAAAATTAAAAATTTTAAGTACCTAACAAATGTATTTACACTTAAAATTCAATCTTCAAAAAAAATTACAATACGCCATTTGGAAAAATGAGAGCACCTTCTTTCAGGATGATAACTTTTACGCCACCTGTTAAACCGATTTCCCCAGTTAAAAGACAATGGTACGGTATATAGGTCAGTCCATATCCTCGCTATGTACGACATTCCTCGCTCAAATTTAAGCGGGCTAAATCTGCCGCTCAAGCCTTGCTATCCTGCAGAATAGTTCCAGGTATTGCAAAAATACTATTATAACAAAAGACATCAATTCGTTCAAGCAGGTAGCCATTACGATTTCGTATGAACTAAATTTGATGTGTTGTAAAAAATATATAATAAATGCATCGGATCATCGCGGCGAGAAGTGAAAGTTGATATCGCGGTGCTAAATTAAATTAATGATGTTTAAAGAGATGATTTCCAAACGAAACTTGAGGTCGACGAAAGTGACACCACTTTTATAACTGAATTATCAACAAATTAAATACGTAATAATGGTCACACTAATGGTCTCAGACAAAAGCCAAATGAATGTGCTATTTTATCAGTTTGACACTAATTTTATTTTCACCTTCTTTATATATTATAATTAATTTGCATTCGCAATAATCAGCTCTTACGGCTGGTAAATCAGTTGCTTTTAAGCTTGGCTTGGTTGGAATGTTGAGCGTAGCGTGGCTTAGCACATAATCCGTAAACAGGTCGTAAGCAGAGATATAACCAATATTACACGTATTGTCTATGATTGTAATAGAATAACATATTTCTTTTTCTTTGCAAAACCAATCAATTGTCATTGCGATCGGTCGCGATTTTTCAGAATGTGAACAACAGCAGATTATTTTTACGCGGTTTAATTTACGAGTTGGTTTTTGATACTGTTCCCCACTTCAATACTTCAATCAATTAATAATAAGCACTGGGGAAGATTTAGAAAAAGCGAATCCCGTTATTCTTACCCCAAGAGAAAACGTATTCTAGGTTATCATCCATTTTTTGTTTCAAAGCGCTAAGAGTAATTATTGGAGGTTCCTTGTGCGTGGGGGATTCGTCAAACAAAAAGCTATCATGGACTATACAGGCATCCACGAAACAATATTTGGTCAAAACAAAGAAGGTCATCAATGTGCAACAAAAACAATGTAGGTATCAAAACCGATCCCTGTGGGGCGCCAGCGTGTAGCCAATTAGAGAAAGAGGAGAAACCGTAAGCAACCGATAGCCACCCCCAAAAAGTCGGCAATTCATACCTAGATAAAAAAAGGATGCCAAAACTTTTAAGGCCAAGTGTAATCATTTATTAATTTTAAATAATGATAATATTATTACGCAAATCGATAAACATAAAGTTTTTAATATGAAAAATATTTTTTATAAATTTTTAAAATTTACATAGGCTTAGCATTTATCAAAACCAAATCAGAAATACAACCTTATTCTGACTGTTTTTCGTAAATTTTACAAAATATTTTTAACTGCTGAATATCCTCAAAGTCTACCTTTGGGGGTTTTCTTTAAAACCTCGAAAAAAAATTTCAAACAAATAGATTAATAAGTTTTTAGTTAAATTTTTTCATTAACACCAATTTTCGTGTTTTTTTAAACGCTGAATACAAAACTTTGGATTCGTTTATTTACCAATACGTTACGAGAAATTGTTGGTATTATATTTCTCCATTTTTTAAAGACTGAATGATAGAGACCGTTTTGTCCGCCAGATTGCTCTGATGCTGTTTTGTACTAATATTATACCTATTCCTCTTTTATACTAATAAAATTATTGCTCCAAAAACTCCACATTCTATCTACTGCTCAACGGATCTGTTGATTGATAACGCGTGTAACGGACAGAGAATAAAGTAAGTTGCAAATTCTCCAAAATAGGGCAATGAGAATTAATACTTAAGAGAATTAGATCTTCAAAAGTAAATAAAATGTTAAAGGCATAAATTTGGCAGTGAAACAGATGCCGACTTTTGAACGCGATGATGTTTATAAAATAATAAACAAAATACTACTAAAATACTTTTTAAATATAATTAATATACCAAGGACTTTAACTGCCATAACACAATCAGACTACTAAAAAGGAGAAAAATAAGAGAATTCGCAAAATGGTTTATTCTGCAAAGGCATGATCGTATGATCTACAAAGGGCTATCATAAAGCGCCGCCAGAAACTTTAGTCTGCACCAATTGGTAGATTCAAGATGTAGTAGAAGCCACATTAGGCAAGAGAAAATGTAGTACCTACGTAAGTTAAAATTAATTAGTAATTTGTAAACTTAACTATCACCTACAAGAATATCGAAGTCTGAACAAGTGATGAATAGATTTAAGCTATATACGTGAAATGAGGGGGAGGTGGGTGTCTTGTTGGGATGACTCAGGCGACAGTTAGGAAAATCGCAGCTGGAACCGACTCCAGATATAATGTAACGGGACACACGTACGTAAGCAGTAGGCACACCAGATAACACCGATACGTAAGTATTATTGGTGCGTTGTCAATGGTAGACATTACGTGATGTGAATTCTAAACGTGGATATATTTAAATTAGGACCGAAATAGAGTTTAAATGTATGAATAAAAAATATCTACAACTTTGCATGCAAAACATATTCCCATGTAGAGCCGACTAGTTTCGAAGCAACTATGCTTTCTTCAGAAAATCTAATATTAATATTTCCGATTTTTAAAGTACTGTAGTGTTAGAAAGACGTTGGGTTATATTACGTAGTATTAAGCCCGAATTTCAACCGATTTCTTACACCTCCTTAAACATTTTGAAGTTTTTCAACTCTTAAAAAAATATTTATTATTTTTTAAGATAATAGATATAATCTATACATTCCCCACGCCGAAACGCAAATAATATGAAATTCCCATTAACCAAAAAAAATATATATTTTCACATCTGATTCAGTTATTTTACAAGTTATATGCATGAAAAAAATCCTTTAAATGCTGTTTTAAACAGTCCCCAAGAGATTTTTGCTCTATTTTAAACGAGTCGTGTTTTATTAAACATTTTCACAATTTTTACTTCAATTTTACCGTTTTAAATATTAGCGCACTCTCTCCAACATTCGTAATTACATATCTCTCCATCTTCCTCTTTTTGAGCGGGGATACACCGGCTTAAAGTGAGACGGCAATAGATGAGCTTTTATAGTACTGATACACATGCTCTTTTCTGTATCATGTACTGATACGCATGCTCTTTTCCCCTTCCTTTCGCAAATCAATGAGCATGCTCACATATCAACAGCCGGTTGATTTGTGAGCTTCCTCATTTGGACGTGACACGCATGCTATCATTATAACATAGCACTAGGTATCATTTGCTAATTAGAAACAAGAGAGCATGCTACTAATGAGCATGTCTGTCAGTACCATTATACAGAGTAACGCAATCTCAAGCAGCCTCTTTCTACACTAGATCATCGTCCAAGCCAGACAGTTGGCAGTACCAGTAGTAATTAATTATCAATCATTAAACTACATTACGAGTAAGGATGCTATGTGGAGGGTCTTTTTAGGAAAGGAAGGAGATGAAGTTCTCGAAAGGAAAAGGATATTAAAGATGGGTAGGAAAATGGGGGTCAACGTGTCCAGGAGTGACGGATGTATGAATCAAACTCACTGCGGTGCAAGGCGATATTCCGCGAGAGTACGGCTGGAGAATTCCCATCTGGCTTGCCATGCAGCTGGTGGGTAGACGCATCCACCACCAAGATCAAAGACCATTAATAATAAGATCTTTCGACTATTAGATTCCAGACAGGCCATGGCAATGATTTATTATGTTCAGGAAAGAAAACCGATATTTGAAAATGTTTGATCAATTAAACCGCAAAGTAAGATGAAATTGACCTTACTTCGTGCGAACTGACACGCTCACAACACATTTATTCTATCAGTAGACTTTACATATCGATCAACATAGTGGGCGAATCAAAACTTCGTCGTTGATTACGTGCGATGATAATATTGATAATAATTGGCCTATTCCGTGTACACTGTACAGGCTGATAAGGTCACCGGAGTAAACACTCCGAGTAGACACGGTAGACTAGTAGTACTTGGTTAGGTAGGTGCTTTCTCTACAGTCTGTGTTCCCTGTAGCAGTTAGCAGTGAGTTTTATTTGACAGGGTCGCCCAACGACGAGGAATCGATAATTCAACGAGAAAAAGACTAGATGAAATGATGAAAGATATTTAAAAAATATTCAAAGTGTGCAATTCACACGCGATAGAATTGAAACCGTCAGAAATCTAAAGTAGACAAGGGTGGGGAGGCTACGAAACACCGCACAAACAGGAAACCGATAGGTTAAGAAGCATCACACAAATAGGAGACCGATTATACTAAATCATTCTCTCGCAGGCTAAATATATTTATTTATTTATTAAAAGGATATTGTACATTATTTAGTTTTTGGTGGTATTTCATCCGCCATACTAGGGATATCCCTGTGTTATGGCGGGTGAACTTTACAGATTGACATTGTACAAATTAAATTAAATTGCAAAATTTTATAATTATAATAATTAATTAATTAATAATAATAAGTTGATAATAATAGTTATAATAATTTGACCATTTGAGGAAGTGTGTGTTATAATAAGCAATAAATTTATTTATAAAAAATGCAAAAATCAGTCATTTTAAATACATGTAGGATTACAAAAGATTTTTAAAATATTTATATTGAGGGATCAGTAAGATTTATAGGTCCAATTAGGAGTTCCACTGAGCCGAACCCTCTGATATGAAAATATCTGGAATCGGTGAATTATTTTCCCATTTGGTCTCTTTGACATGTTGTTCTTGTATTGTTTTGTATTTATAATACTTATACAGTGCAATTGTATAGCGTGGGTTGACTAGATTACTAGATGATCATTTGGGGAAGTGTGTGAAAGGGTTTAGTTTTTCCTGTGTGGAAAATTTAACCCGGACATTTAAATCAGGTGCTCATAAAAGTAATCAAATTAAGGAATTAAGGAACATCGTTTCTAATCATCATTTCTAGTTGTAAGGATCCATTGTGATAAATGTTTTTTAAAGGTGAGCGGTTGGGTTTCGGTTTTTAATCCTATAGATGTGTTTGTCTCTTTTTAGTGTGTACAAATCACAACGGTGCTAAAGAAGTTTGCACTTCAATAAAGTTTAGCTTAAACAGTACCTACGTCGCAACACTGGTTTAAAACCACGGTAAGTGCGAAACATCAACATTTTCTGATGTAATAAATAGTGTATTTCTCAAATTCTTGATAATAGGTAACTAACTATATGGTACATAAACTTATTTATCTATGTACGAAAGAATTGAAGGGCTGGGATTGGGCGCGAAATTGAGTAATCTGAAACCATATTGCTGGTCGTACGCTCATTTCTAACAGCAGCGTGAAAGATCTACAGTATCTACAGGATCTCGTGTCTATGGATGAACGAATTATGTATGAAAAATGAGTTAATGATGAACGTAAGTAAGTCTAAAGTAATGTTGTTTGAAAGAGAGTGTATGAAAACAGTATGCAATATAGCTGTGAATGATGAATACTTGGAGCAGGACTTGGATGAATTTGTGTATTTGGGATATATATTAACGAGATGGAGGACTGAACGCGGGTTTTTTTTTGCATGAGCTCCACACAGGAGGCCCTGAGGAACATAATTTCCCTCAGGGCCTAGGTCATCTTTATGCTCACCTATGATGCTGTGTGGAGGGTTTTTTTAAAGGAAAGGAAGGAGAGGAGAGTTCTGGGAAGGAAAAGGGTTTAACGGGTGGGTACTAATCTTGGATTCAGTTTGTCCTGGTTGGGGGCAAACAAAAATTAACCAAAGAAGTGAAACTAGCAGTCCACGATGGAGTGCTGGTACCTCTACCCAGATGAGGCTGTGATTCATGGAACTGGCAGAGGAAGGATGAAATTAGACAGAATGTGTGTGGTAAAAAAAATAAGGAACTTTTGAGAAATGTAGAGATTCGCAAAGAATGCTGCCTGAAAAAAGACCCGAGTTGTTTGGCGGTCCGTTTTTTGCCTATCCTGCGGGGGGGGGGGGGGGTATTTAGTTTGGATACTGTATGTGTGCCCCGATAATTTCCATTGAAGGGCTCTTTGAAAGGTTTATATTTAAGTTGTTATTCGCCATTTCATCGTGTTTGCTGCCACCTCGCAGATCCACAATCTTGATAACCAAGTCAAAAGGCAAGGTTGTTGTCATTAATTAACTCTACGTAAATTTAATGGCGCCAATTAAAATCAGCCCCGCGTGAATAATAATAAATAAAAATAAATATATATATATAGAGCGAACTTTTGTTCCCTTTGCAATCTTAACTTGACACAATAGCCACTGTGTACTATTAGCAGTTTTCTCTATTCACGCGTGATATTTATTTACAAATCATATTTCAACAAAGAGCTATAGATTAATTAGAGTGCTTTTAACGCAGGTTGAAAAAAAGTAAGAAACAAAATTTAAAATAGGCCTCTAATAAAATTTAACAAAGAAAATTTTTAATCCCAATAGTTCCATATACTGAAAAGATACGCAGTGCCGTTAAGTTAAGAGCGTTTAACCAGCCAGCGGACGAAAATCCACATTTCGTCGAAAGCTGTTCTTACGATCGTGCAGGGCGGTTACAATGAGAAAGATTAATTATTCTCCGTACCAGCTTTTTAAAATTATAACTCAATATCGAATTTATTTCAATCCAAATTAGCTTTAATTTATACCTTCATCCAAAAATGCTGAAAGGCGTGATGATAAAACTATTAAAATAATGTACTTTTTGTAGTTATTTTTTGATTATAAGTATTTATCATTTTTCAATAAGGTCTAAATTTAATAAGAATGTTAAAAAAATCTGAAATATATTAGTTTGTAAGTGCGCAAATAAATACACAAAGGGACCAATTTTCGTCAAGAAACACATGTACGTACATATTTTTTAATGATTTTATTGAAACTAAAATTAAAATTCTAAAACATGCGTTTGCTAGATAATGTATTGATTTATTTTACTGCATGATTATATTATTTGAAATGGGTGTGGTATAATACAAAATCTTTTTTGAAAATTTAACAAATCTGCCAACGACCTATGGAATAACCTTATTATACTAAAAATTTAAAAAAAATTCTCAAAATTTATTATATAAAAGAACAATCTTTCGAAATCCATTTATAATTTTTTGTGGAAAAGAGTCAATACGTCTAAAATCTGATTTGAAAATGACATATTTCTGGTTTTCTCTAGTAATGCCCTCTTAAGTGTGTGGTGGGTGAGTGGTGAGGGTGTATGTGTCCGAAGGCAGGCCATTTGTACCCTGACTTCGGACACATACACCATCAAATTTTTTCAATATCGTAATTCATTATTGAATAAATAGCGAATTTTATTGATCTGTCTGAGGCCTACTAGTTGAAGTGTCCTTTCTAAGCTGGCGAGATCAGTTTTCTTTGAAGTATAGATTACAATTCTTGAGATTATTCGTTCAAAGGTTCCAGGTATAATTCCATAATAAATATATATTTTTTTATAATTTATTAAGTTTCATTTAAATTCTCTGCTATTTTAAAATTTTACGGATTTTAAATCAGTAGGCGTGGATTAACCCAGATCAAATTTTGGCAATTTAAACTGGCCTTCCGAGAAAAAGTTATAGAATGAATTAAGGGATATGTACAGCAAGGAAGTATGTACAGCACAAATTACTAACAAGCTTTATTCTAATTATTAACGGCCTTGAACCAAATAAAAGATTTCTTCTATTTTTAAAACGGTGTAATTCAGTACCCAGTACCAGTATTCAGTTCTAGTACCAACAAAATTTCTTCCACTTATTGTTCGACTTTACCCGGCTTCGGGTATTTTTAGAGTGGTTTTAACAAAAATATTTGAAGAATAATCTACTTATTAAGAATTTTCGCTTGTAATCCAGATCGTAGACCTAAAAATTCTATCACAAAACTTTTTTTTTTAAATTCCAGTCAGTTTTCCAGTAATTCCTAGGTCAAAAATTTGCAAATACTTTCTTTACATGTATAATTTCGCTATATGAACATAAATTCGTAGTAATATCATCGTCCAAAATATGTAATTGCAAAACAAAGTTTAAAAAATGGCGTACATTCTTTTTTTCCTGTTTTCCGGTTTCCTGTTTACATACCTAAACTCAATTCAAAACACTGTTGATTTGAGATGAAAACTGTGGCTTCCAGAATGCACACAAACTACGTCTGATGGTGATGGACGTTCGATGGGTAGCAGCTGATAATTTTCATATTTTCCGAGGAAATGCTTCTAAAATTTCACAATATTTACTTAAATAAATGTATAAAATGACCTCAAAGTTTAAATAAATTATATACATTTCTTCCATGCCAAAAATAAATCATGAAAATCATTTAAAAAATCTAGTCCTAAATATATTTCCCTCCTTAAATGGTTTGGGCATGTAGAGCGGAACGAAGAAAGCGAACGAAGAAAGGCGATTACGGAAAATATATGAGGGAAATGTGAATGGTAAAAGTCGGGGACGCCCGAGGAAGACATGGCACAATCAAATGAATACTCAAGTCAGGTCATGTCAAGAGTAAGAATAACAGAAGAATATGTATTTTATTTTTATTTTATTTATTATGGAAAATCAACAGATATTTTACACTTATAATAATACCATTAATAATATACATAATATCCAATGACAGATTTTCACATAATTAAAATTATAATTAAAAAGTAAAACAAAAAAAGTAAGGGACCTGTACCCGTAAGAACATATTATAAGAGGATATATGAATGTGAATGAAGTAAGGAGTGTGTGCCGAGACAGTGCGTCGGCCTATCCTTTCTGCCCTATTAGTTACAGATTTTTCGTTTTTATTTTGGCTACCACGCTACGCTAATGCCCGTGTTGTGAAATAACTAACTAACTAACTAACCATCACGCCGTTTCCCCGCAGGTGTAGGCAGAGAGGACGGACCGCCAAACAACTCGGTCTTGGCACACACTCTTTGCCTCACTCACATTCATACATCGTCTCATACATACTCTTCTAGCGTGTGGTAGTCGTAAATTTAATATTTTAAATAGGAATTAATACATACAATTTTATTGAAACAGATAATTAAACATACTAAATAAAAATTAAGAAATACTTAAAAGTAAGTGAAAAATAAAGAGAAAAAAATCATATTTTAAAGAAAAATTAAAATTCAAATTAAATTCAAATTTTTAAATAATGAAAAAAAAATAAACGTTAAATTTAAAATTTTGTTAGTTTAGAAACAAAATTAAGACCCAGGTGAAGCCGGATAGGTAATAAAACCACACGACTATAAGTCAGAAATCCTCCTGCTGAGAAAGTTGTTGTTTATTCATTATTTTCACATCAAGGAAAGAAATAACCATAATTAAGGGTCAACTGGGCGTTGAACCCTTTCCCGAAGAGTAAAAAATCAACAAAATAAAAACAAAACCGACGAGATCAACGTGCTTTATTATTTAGAAGGACTACCCTATATTATATTGTACATTATTTATTCAACAGCGTTCCAGATAATGCTCGAGCCAAACGAGGCTGGTATTTCAATCTAATAAGCTAGTAACTATGGTTACATATAGTAGGCTAGCATCTCAAGCTAGGATAGTTTAATAGCCATACTATCCCGCCTTTGGGTTTAGCTTTGTGTGAAACTAATAAATTTTTTTTATTTTTTTTTTATTATTTATTGAAACATTTATTATAATTACAATTTTACAACAAAATATTTTTTTTTACAGGTTTTTTTTTACTACTCTTCCATTAAAAGCATTTGCTTGTGTATGGAAGGGGAGTGTACATAAATGCTATTAGTTATTAGTTAGGTATAAGTTAGTACTTAAATAATGAATTGTACATAAATATATGTGAGCTACAGTATTTATTTGATAATGGTGTGTTTTTTTTTTTTTTTAAGAAAGAATGTTATGGAGAACTAAGATATTTGTAAGATTAGTTGACAGTAGTTTTTTTTTTAAGAATATTTTTAAAATGTCTCTTGACAGAGAGCAGTATTCGGGTTTTATTATTGATGCTTCTGATTTCTTCTGGTAGACGATTGAAAAAAGTTCTTCCCTGATAAGTATAATGATGCTGTGCAAAAGACGTATTTAGTTTTGGGCATAGAAAAACATGTTTAAGTCGAGTTCTGTTTTCATTTAAAAATGGATATTTATCTTTTTCTTTTATTATTTGAATTACTGAATTTTTAATATATAAATCTTTAAATGTGGGAACTTGAAATTCTTCAAACAGGCGTTCAGTTGGGTAGTCGGATTTTTTTAATATAATTTTAATAATTGTTCTTTGTACAATTTCTATTGGAAGAAGGTTACATTTATACGCGGATCCCCAACTAATAATAGCGTATTGTAGAGTGGATTGAACTAAGGCATAGTAGATTAAATATAGATTTTTTACCGACAGAAAATTTCTAATTCTTAAAAATATATATATTAATTTTCTGATTTTGTTTACTACTTGACATATTTGTTCCTTCCATTTCAGATTTTTATCGATAATTACGCCGAGATATTTAATTTTATTTGTTGTTTTTAATATTGTACAGTTTGATTTGCAATAATGTTGGCTGTGAATTTTAGTGTTATCGTGTATGACAATGTTAAAATTTTTGGGAGCGTCGTTTGGATGGATTGCAAATGGAATTACTAATGTCTTTTCACTATTTAGTGATAGTAAATTAGTGTCGAAAAAATTCTTAAGCGTATTGATGTCTTCTGTGGCTTGTAATTCTACATTTTCCCAAGTATTTTCACTTATTATTAAAACTGTATCATCGGCGTATGATGTAATTTGACCATGTAGATGTTGAAAAAAAATATCGTTTACATATATGGTTAAAAGGGTTGGTCCAAGCACTGTACCTTGGGGGATTCCAAAGCTTGAAATCTCTTGATCACTATTAATACAATTGATTTTTACCACTTGAGGGCGGTTTTTTAAGTAGTTGGTGATCCATTTAATCGCGTTGCCTTTTATGCCAATATCATTTAATTTTTTTAATAGTATCTCATGGGATATGCTATCGAAAGCCTTTCTGAGGTCAATAAATATGCCCGCACATTTTTTACCTTTATCTAATGATTCGTAAATGTATGAAGTTACGTTAGCAATTGCATCTTGTGTGCTGAGTGATTTAATAAAACCAAACTGGTTTTTGTTTAGTATTTTATTACTATCTAGGAAATTTACCAATTGTTTTTTTACTATTTTTTCAAAGATCTTTCCTATGTTAGAAATTAGACGACAAATTGGGCGATAATTCGTTACTTGGTGTGGATCACCAGATTTGTAAATAGGTGAGATATGATAGGCTTATATACTGTAATTTTTCCTACGGACGCGTTGTTGCTTTAGTCACTGCGACGATACTGGTAAACCGTTCAGGCTTATGTCAAGCCAGGAGAGTAAGCCAGGATCTTGCTAGGATACGACCCCGGCAATCTAGCTTACTATTCTGGATTGAAATACTAGCCTCGTTGTGACTCGGCCATTACTGAGATAGCACAAGTATAGGGTGTGAGCAATACCCAAAGGAGCAAAAGAGTGTGACGTGACAACGTGCGACAGTTGAATAACAGGCGATAGTTAGAAGGAAACACGAATTTTTAAAATACATAAATAATATTATCTTATAGCTAACAAGACTAGCTTACCCATAGACTACGGCCTCAGTAGTCTAGGGGTAAGACTCTTTACTCGTAATCTGAAGGTCGCGGGATGGAATCCCGGCGTGCGCAAACAGATTTTACTTGATTAATTTGTGTTATTTCACAATTAATGCATTAAAAATAATATGTAGTATATTTGCGGCACGTTCCGGAGTGGAGGAAACTCTCATTATCGCCCTGGTGTAAGACCACCATTAAAAAATGGAAACCTTGCTTTAAATGGCTTTAGCCGTGTTTGGTGGCTTGATCTGAATAATAATAATAATATTTGGATGATTTATATAGCGCCGTTTTTGTGAAAAATCACCTCAAGGGCGCTGAATATCCAGGTTCTTCCCCACCCTCCTCTTCCCATCTCTTTCCCCGCCGCACTACTTTTAGCCTCACAATAAAGCAATTTTTTTATGTGAATACCTATCAAAAGTCGCAGCTGCTTCCGTCTTGAGCCAGTGAGACTATGGCATCAAGATGGCATCCCTAATAGGGGTACGTTGTGAGGCCGAAGGTAGCCGGGAAAATAAGTGGGGAGGGGAAGGGAAGTGGGGAGGGGAAGGGAAGTGGGGAGGGGAAGGGGAAGAGAAAGGTGCGGAATTGGGGATGCCATAGTCTCATTGGCTCCAGACGGCAGCAGCTTAGATTCTAGAGTGGGGAAGCTACGAAGCACCGCACAAAGAAGAGACCGATTATTCTATCTCATTCTCTCGCATTCTAAATCGTGTAGATGTATGTGTTGTCTCGTTTTTGTTCTAGTCTCGTTTAGTCTCGTTTTGCTCATTATCTGTTACCCATCTGTCTGACTTCAATGACTTTCAAGTAACAAATTGTACAAACCTATAATAACTGAAATTAAAAATATAACATACCTATAACGTTTGGTCATTTCATGAACATTCCCCAGCCCTAAAGAGTCCTAAACTCTCCAGTCTTTCAAAATAAATATCAACTCTACTTTTGCCACGCAATATTTAGTGTTTTAAATATAATGTCCTCCGCGTGCAAAGCCGTATCTTCTCCAAGCATAAACTTTCTAATTAAAGTGTGTTTATCGGAAGTGACCTGCCACGTAAGTATGTTTCTGTATCCATTTGTAAATAGTAAAATTAGATAGAACCTAAGAATTCTTAATAAATTTTACAGCGCCCTTGAGGTGATTTTTCACAAAAGCGGCGCTCTACAAATTATCCAATTATTATTATTATAACAATTGAAATTAAAAATACGTGCGGCTGCCAAAAACAAACAAATTAAAATATTGCTGACAAATGGAAAATCTCACTGAAATTTCATCCGGTAAAAATGTTTCCAATTCAGATGACAATAACAATTTTCCGATTCTAAATCGGCAACATTGTTTTAAATTACAAATCGGCAACATTGTTTTAGATTACAAATCGGCGACATTGTTGCGATTACAGATCGGCAATATTGGTCCTGTAAATAGTACTTAGTATTATCGGAAAATACTGATAAGGTGAAAGTTGGTAAGTTTGCTAATGGTAGCAGTAGGGATTAGGGTTGCAATCACTCTAATAGATAAATACCCATTCCTTACCGGTTATTCTTTACCGATAAGTCAGTATTTGGCGAAATGATCGAGATTATGAAAGGGACGCTAACATAGCTAAAATAACATAGGGCGGTGTGCTAACAATGTGAGTTACGCAGATGACATGGTTTTGATGACGTATAAGGCGACCTGTAACAGTTTAATCAGTGGCGTTGTGTGGTAGATTTAAAAAAAAATGAATTACTCTAAATATGCTCAGGAATCACTTATGTGCTGGTACAACCGTGCTATTAATATTTAAAAAATAATATATATTACAGCAAAATAATAGAAGATAATTCATGCACCATTGTAAAAAGGCACGTCTTGTTTACAAGATTAATACTTCTGCTGTATAAATGGACCTCACCTTTCCGTCAATCGATAACCATAAAACTGTCATTTCTCCCCCCGTTCCCATAATGTCCTACTGCCCTCAACCTAAATCATACTCATGTTCTTGTGTGGGAATATTATTTACTCTGCGTACTTAAAAATAAATTTCATAAAAAGTTCTTCGTTTTAAAACAATGCTTAACGGCGTAAGAAATTAATAGAAGTAATTAATTAAGTAGGAAATTTATAGAAGTGACCTATATCTACCTGAAACAAAACCTAATGTCGCCAATTAACATAAAACATAGGCCAATGCAATCGAATGACAATCCTTTTGATATTCTAAGAAATCTCAATATCCGAAGAAATATGATCAATTTCGTCCGAAGTAAAGTAAAATTGACCTTACTTCGGACACACCAGACGCTTTTATCGGTTTATCTTTTTATTGTGTTAAGGTACCTTCTTAACCTTAAAGGCTAGAACCAAAAGATATAACTGTTGCGAACTCCTGCAACTCTTAACTTTACGAATACCGACAGTAACGACACGACAAAATACACTATTCTACTGTAGCATTTATAAGCGTAACTACATTGCCCACTCTCCGACGCAACGATTTCACACTACGGGAAATCAGTACTTGGTGATGTTGACATATTTAACATAAACTTGGCGAATTTTGTCGATCTTGTAAAAAAAACTTATTTCAAAACTATTCCTAAGCATATCTGAATTTTTGTAAACCTATGAAATCGCTGTATTTTTGTATTTTTATGACTTGTGTGCTTTTTAATCTAACTTTATTTTTATTATTTCTTTATCTGTTTAAAAATCATCTGTCATGAATTATTGCACTACCAAACGTGTAAAAGCCCTTTGGGCGTTAAATAAATAAATTAATTAATAAATTAATTCTAATTCTCTTTTTATAGCACGTGTACAACATTGGATTTTTGAAAGGGGACGAACGTACTTTAAAGAATTCATGATTTTTTAACACTATATTTTATTTATTAATTTTTGCATTTCAAAATTTTAATTTCCATTTTTATTTCTATTTTTCTTTAAAATGTTGTTATGTTTTTTCTCTTAGTTTTTCACAAAATTTTATTTATGTTTTAATTTTGATTTATATACTTATATGTTTTAATTTATATAGAACACTTGAGTTCTTAACATTTAATCTTTATTATTATTTTTTCTATTTCAAAATTTGAATTTTCATTTTTATTTATACTTTTATTTAAAATATGTTTTTTTTTCTCTTTACTTTTAAGTATTTCTTAATTTTTTTTTTGGAATGTTTAATCATCTGTTTTAATTAAATCGTATTTAAAATGTTAAATGTACGACTACCACAACACGGGCAGCCTAGTGTGGTAGCCAAAAAACAAATATCTGTAACTAATAAAAAAATTTATGAAATAAAAATAAATTATTTATTAACTCAGGGGCAAGGTTTTGATTAAAATCTGGAAGACATTTCTGCTTCTATTTTCTCTTCAGATAGATCGAGAGCGTGTTGTAGCAAGCATGCAAAAACATACAGTTTTATTGTCGATCATATTTTCCGTCTGTGTCTCGTAGCTATTTCTTATCGACAAAATCAATTCACACCTATGTTTATAAAACTTATACCGACATTGTAATGCATAATCATTTTAAAATATCAACTGTGATGTTATAACATAAGTTATTGAGATAAATCACAAAATCGATAAATCGTTATCTCCGTCGTGGAAAGACAGCGACCGATAAGATAGGGACGTTGTATGGCAGGGGTAACCTAACGGACGAACTGCAATAAGTATTTAGTCATTAGGGGGGGGGAATACTGTGTTTGCTTCACTTCACGTTTAACCCTTAAGAGGGCATTACCAGAGAAAACCAGAAATGTGTCATTTTTAAATCAGATTTTAGACGTGTTGACTCTTTTCCACAAAAAATTGTAAATGGATTTCGAAAGATTGTTCTTTTATCTAGCATTCGCATGTTTTAAATTTTGAGAAAAAATGTTTATTTTTAGTATAATAAAGTTATATCATAGGTCGTTGGCAGATTTGTTAAATTTTCATTAAAGATTTTGCATTATACCACACCCATTTCAAATCATATAATCATGCAGTAAAATAAATCAATGCATTATCTAGATATCGCATGTTTTAGAATTTTGATTTTATTTTAAATTAAATCATTAAAAAATATATACGTACATGTGTTAACTAACTAACTAACTAACCATAACGCCGTTTCTCCGCAGGGGTAGGCAGAGAGGACGGACCGCCAAACAACTCGATCTTGGCACACACTCCTTGCCTGGTTCACATTCATACATCGTCTCATACATGCTCTTCTATTATTCCGACTCTTCACATGGCCCGACTCAAGTATCTGATTCACTTGGTCGTGCCATGTCTTCCTCGGGCGTCCCCGATTTATTTTTCCATTCACATTTGCGTCATATATTCTCCTTACACTCCTTTCCTCGTTCATTTGCTCTACATGCCCAAACCATCTGAGCGTCCCTTTCTTAATCTTACTCATCATCTTGACGAAAATTGGTCCGTTTGTGTATTTATTTGCGCACTTACAAACTAATATATTTCAGATTTTTGTAACATTCTTATCTTACTTAGACATTATTGAAAAATGATAAATACTTATAATCAAAAAATAATTACAAAAAGTACATTATTTTAATAGTTTTATCATCACGCCTTTCTGCATTTATGGATGTAGGTATAAATTAAAGCAAATTTGGAATGAAATAAAATCGATATTGAGTTAATAATTTTAAAAAGCTGGTACAGAGAATAATTAATCTTTCTCATTGTAACCGCCCTGCACGATCGTAAGAACAACTTTCGACGAAATGTGGATTTTCGGCCCCTGGCCAGTGGCCCAAAATCCACATTTTGTCGAAAGATGTTCTAACGATCGTACAGGACGGTTCCAATGAGAAAGATTAATTATACTCCGTACCAGCTTCTTAAAATTATAACTCAATATCATTCAGACTTTATTTCATTAAAAAATGCTGAAAGGCAAGATGATAAAACTATTAAAATTACTTATGTATTAATCTGTTTTTTGTAATTATTTTTTGATCGTTAGTATTTATCACTTTTCAATAATGTCAAAACAAAATAAGAATATAAAAAAATCTGAAATATATTAGTTTGTAAGTGCGCAAATAAATACACAAACGGACCAATTTTCGTCAAGAAATACATGTACGTATATATTTTTTAATGATTTATTTAAACTAAAATTAAAATTCTGATACATACGTTTACCAGATAATGTATTGATTTATTTTAAACCATTTTGACAGAACTTATTTAAAATACGATTGAAAATGTCAATTTTTGAAAGTTTCTAAATTGATTTACTACCGGTTAAACCAATTTGCCGAGAAACTAATGTAGACACTATTATGAGGGGTACTTCGGAATCAGTTTTCCCCTAACTAAATGTTAAGGTTTTCTTAATTGGTTAATGACGTTACAGCGTTACTCCTTGGTATGTTTACAAAACCTAAACACTTAAATGAGTCATAGCAATAACGTCATCATTAACCAATTAAGAAAGCCTTAATCAATCGGTAAAAAAATCAATTTAGACAATTACAAAAATTGAACTTTTAAAAAATCGTATAAATATGTCGTCTCAAAAAGGTTTTTTCTTTTTTTATATGAATACCGCACAAGAGTCCCAACTTCTCCCGTCTGGACACAGTGAGACTATGTCATCCCCAATTGGGGTATGTTGTGAGGCTGAAGGTAGTGGGGAGGAAAAGGATATGGGGGAGACGAAGGTGGGAAGATACCTGGCTATTCAGATCTGGTCACCAAACTCGGCTAAAGTCATTTCAAGTAACGTTTCAATTCTGAATGATGGCCTTACATCAGGGCGATACTGAGGTAAACTGTTTAACCACAGTTTGAAAATGGCCTTGTAATTTAATTCGAAACAGCCGTAACAAAAATATAAACTAAAATACTTGCAAAACTTGATAATAACATTATCAAATTTAATTTAAATCAAATTTAATTTAAATTAATTTTTTTATAATTTAAAATAAAACAATTACTTTTTTTACATCTATAATTGCCTATCAGAATTTTTTAAATGTTTTTATTTGTGTTCATTAAGCTTAACCCCGAAATAAAATGATTTTTTACTATGTTTTCGTCATTTCATCTGATTCTCGACCCCTGTTATGCCTTTGAACTTACTGCGGAATCCGTTACGAGTAATAAAAAATGCATTTTCTGTCAGAGTAGGAACCTACCTATCGATGAAAACTTACATAACATCATAATTTTGCGCTGTAGTGCAGCGTAAACATTTGCGAATCCAGCCGCGAGCCGAGCCACGAATTATGGAAAAGGAAAGAAGCGAGGACAAGCGGCGTTTCCCATAATTCGTGGATCGGTTCGCGCGTGTATACGCAGCTTTGTATACTTTTTTTTTTACATGAATACTGCACAAGAGTCCCAACTGCTCCCGTCTGGAGCCAGTGGGACTATGGCATCCCCAATTGGGGAAGGTAGTGGGGAGGGGAAGGAGACAGGGAAGAGGAAGGTGGGGAAGTACCTGGCTATTCAGATCTGGCCACCAAACACGGCTAAAGCCATTTCAAGCAACGTTTCAATTCTGAATGGTGATCTTACACCAGGGCGATACTGAGAGTATATTCCACTCTATACTATCTTGTACGTGCATAAATCGACGTGTATTACGTGCATGTTTTAGTGAATCTGCTTGCTTGAATGTTATTTATTGATTATTAATTATTACCGATGGTTTCTATCTACCATTAATATACAACCCTTTGGTTAGCCAACGTCCACTTCAAGATTGGTATATTCATTTATTTTCAATTAACTTAACTTCAATGACTTTTAAAGGTTTTCTACTTACGACTACACTGCTTTCCCTAAAATTATTTTATTACTGTTACGACAGAAAGTTCTATACTTGATTGAAAATATTTTTTAAAATGCATACTGTACAAAAGTTCTGTTATGTTTTATTAATTTTAAGTTTTTATTCTAGAAGGGCTGGGAGGGTAGTGCAATCCCAGTCTGCCATATTACATAAACTATGGTACAATAATATTTTACAAATAAAAATCTAAAAGAAATAAAATATGATAACGTATTAGGTAGGTACCTAATGAAAACAATAAACGAAAATAAAATTCGAGCATAAATAACAAAAAATTAAACATAAAATTAAAAATTAAATTAAATTAAACAAAAATTAAACAGAAATTAAAATAAAATAATAGAAATATATAAAAAAAAATTTCGATCGTCCATCATGGAGGTCGCCTCATCATCTGTATCCATGGCTCATTTATTTATTTTTATTAGTATTAATCTTACCGTACCCAAAATACTCGTAGATGGATTCATCGAGCCTAGAAAGACCGCAGCGCTAGAATACAAATAATAACCCGGGGCTGCGATTCCCGAGCAACGATCAATCGTTACTCGTTATGCGCCATCTACGAGCGAAAAATTACTCGTCCCCGTGACGAACTTTGTCGAATGTTTCCTTTTTACGTATTCTTGAACGTCGAATGATCGAAGAGATGATTATATTGGCACCCGTGTGAATATTGTCTATGTTTCTCATGTATTTGAGATTTCTACGGTGCAAATTTGAAATTTCAAACAGTTGATAATATTCGAAATGGTTGGGGTTCAGGATATATTACAGGTCTCAAAGTAGCTGCTTCGGCTTTTTTTTTTTTTTTTACATAAGCTCCTCATAGGAGGCCCTGAGGAAAATAATTTCCCTGAGGGCCTATGTCATCTTTGGGGATGCTGTGTGGAGGGTCTTTTAGGGAAAGGAAGGAGAGGAGGGTTCTGGGCTTGCTCGACATGATGTACGTAATGCAGACAACATAGTGATGTGGGTAAATCAGCCAGTGTAATATGGAATCTTAAGGCGCCGCATCCGCGCTCAAAAAGAAGAAGATGGAGAGATATGCAATTACGCATGTTAGAGGAGCGCGCTGATATTTAAAGCGATAAAATCGATGCGGAAATTGTGAAAATGTTTAATAAAAAACGATTCATTTAAAATAGAGCAATATCTCATGGAAGGCATCTTAAGTATCATTTAAAGAAACATCGTGATTTTTTTCACAACTATAACTTGTAAAATAACTGAAACAAACGTGTTTATAATAATTTTCGGAGCATACTTTGCGTATTTTTTTCTATCGGGGGAATTTCATATAATTTGCGTTTCGGCGAGGAACGCGTCTAGATATATTATTATTTAAAAAATAACACATATTTTTTTAAGAGCTTAAAAACTTTAAGGGAGATATGTAATAAATCGGTAGAAATTCGGGTAGCGGCGCTTAAAACGTCTTTATAAAATTATACGATGTCTTTGCGGGTGCGAAAGTGCGCGCGAGAAAACAATAACATTAGATTTTGACAGTCAATGCATATGTCAAAGTCAAAGGTCGATATGCAGTCTCTTCGCGGAATGACTGGTTTATCCTAGGTTTGACGAAAGCCTTCGGGCTAACTTCTTAAAGTCAGACCTGAGGATTGACTATTCAAACCTAGGAGCGCCGGAGCTTCGAGGATTGACTATAACACATATACAACAACCAAGTCGACTAATGCACGTACGTACTTTCGACGGCGATTGCGAGCTGAGAACAGCAGCCCAGGGCGGTGTGCAACACTGTGCATACGGTACATAAACTCTCAATGGACTCGCTATACAATCCATACTGCATCGTCAAACAGATTAATTTGAGGTTAGTTATATTATGGCAAACGTCAGACTATTATGATGAGTTGAGGATGTGGGTTACGCTCGGCAGCGGATGTTTTGATAATGAAGCCACAAAGCGGAAGATTATGCGTCCATAATGATTGAAGCGTTTCCTTCATGTCTTTTATTGAAGGTTATTTAACAGCCACATTTAGTGTGGAGTCTATAAGTATCTCAAAAAACACTTAACTGTGAAAAAATGCGCAGTCCATTTCGTAGAATCTCATCTTAACAGTAGAATTGATATCTTTTGGAAGGTGACCAGACAACTCAGAATGAAATCAACTCATTAAAATGTTGATAAAAAAATGGTTAAATAGGGTATATTTAAAAAATGAGTGGTAATGAAAACATTGCGATTAACGTCGATTTTTTCAAAAGCAACCGAATTTGAGAATAAGTTTTAAGATTTTCACGGCCAAAAGCATTTTCGTTATTTGTTTTTGGGGTGTTATGCCGTGTTGCGCTACCTCCTTCTTTAGCCAACGTTTCGGACATCGTTGCAGTGTCCATCATCAGGGCAGATCCGGTAGATGTGTAATTTTTAGTCGTGAAGTGTGTGCTTATTTACTTCGAAGCGATACCGTGCCGCCAGCACCACTAACTTTCACCAGTACAAAATAATCGTGACAAGCAGTGGCGTCATCGCCGCGGAACGGAATAGAAAGTTCATTAAAACGTGGTATTTATGCTGGCCAGGGGCAAGTCCGTTTGCAAGACGCCGACGGAAGTGGCTCCATCTCTTAATGAAATCTAAAATTAGAAATCACAATGGTAAGAATTTAAGAAAAAATAAAATAAAATAAATAAAAATTACAATGGTTAACTTTCACCAGTACAAAATAATCGTGACAAGTAGTGGCGTCATCGCCGCGGAACGGAATAGAAAGCTCATTAAAACGTGGTATTTATGCTAGTCAGGGGCAAGTCCGTTTGCGAGACGCCGACCGAAGTGGCTCCATCTCTTAATGAATTCTAAAATTAGAAATCACAATGGTAAGAATTTAACGAAATAGAATTACAATGGTTAAAGCGAATTTAGTCAATATAAATCAAAATGGTTTACCACAAGCTGGCATTACTGTATACTTAGACATGGTTTTTTTTTTTTTGCTCTATTAATATTAAATGAATTTTACTAGAATTAAAATTACACTGGTTAAAGCGAATTTAGTTAATATAAAGTTATAACACAAAATGGTTCACCGCGAGCTGGCATTACTGTATACTTAGACATGTTTTTTGCGTTTAGCTTTGGTGTAGCCGTCAATCACCGGATACCAAGAGCTATTGAGCTTAGCCCCGTCGTCTCTATTAATATTACAAGGATTTTTGTAGATTTCAATTGCCTCCGTAATTAGGCGTGCTCTGTAAGGATGCGTGGATGTGACAAGGTTTATGTAGGCCAAACAGAGCGGACGATCACCAAAAGGATAGCAGAACACTTTCGTGCTTGCAAACTCGGCCACCCTGATAAATCGGCAATCGCTGAGCACTTAATCGAAACCGGCCATTACTTTGGATATGTTCCTGAGGTCTTGGGAAGACCCAAAACTTACAGAGCACGCCTAATTACGGAGGCAATTGAAATCTACAAAAATCCTTGTAATATTAATAGAGACGACGGAGCTAAGCTCAATAGCTTTTGGTATCCGGTGATTGACGGCTACACCAAAGCTAAACGCAAAAAACATGTCTAAGTATACAGTAATGCCCCCCAAAACCTTTGCTAAATATAATAACGTAAGGTTAAGGGAAAAAAAACTATGAATAGAGTTTTTAAAACAAAGTATTAAATATTCGAAAGCATCTTGGCTTTGTGAATGTGATCGTTTGAAGACATTTTTTTTTTATTTTCTGTGAACAATTTTCTAGGGTGAAACTGTGGAGTGAAAGTTGTGTACACGATAGCCTTTATTTTACTGAAAAAGTTAATAAACATTCATACTCCCAAGTAAACATACATAACGTATTGCAATTTAGTTTGTTAGATCGAGTTGATAAGTACACGATTACAACTTGACGTTGGTTTTCGCGAATCTGTGAATCAATCAATTATATTTTCCCGTATTAATGTTACCATTTTTTGTGAAATGCACTGCTGGCAAATTTTGTCACCGGCTGCCTCTGCCACACAGCATCGCCAAAGATGACACAGGCAATGAGGGAAATTATTTTCCTCAGGGGTTTCTGTGTGGAGCTCAAGCAAAAAAAGGAGAGTCAATATTTCTTCCTACATTTTCGAATTGTTTGACTTTCGTTTCCTTCCTCCTTCAAGATCCAGCTTCATTCGTTCATTTCCTTTCACACAGCAACCCCAAATGTGATATTGCCTTGGACGAAAACCCCAGTGCCGCCTGTCAAACAAGCATGGCGATACTAAAATCTCCCGTTCTGGCACCACTTTAAACTGAGTTATCATTAAACGTAAATATAATAACGCATTGAAAAGACAACAATGAATTTGGTGGGACGCCAAGAACACGCCGGTAAACAAGTTATTTTTACCCCGATACATTGTGTACTGTACCCACCTTTCTTACAATAGGTATAACATTGTATATGGCAAAACGCACCTCACATCGCAAAATGACCAATCTAATCGGCGTTTTGCGTGATGCTTTTGAAGTGAAAACTTATTTAGCACCGTTGCGATTTGAACGGAAGCGAGTGACACTAAAAAGAGGATTTACCCTGCGAGAGAATGAGATAGCAATAAAATATTTATTTAATTAACGGGAAAACCTACTCGATTCCAATATAATACGATAAACCCACGAACCCCCGCAATTATCCTTTAGTCTAGTTCTAGTGGAATAAAGCACCTGACGAACCTCAGGGGTCGGACGTTCAGCGGACCAAGGATCGAATCCTACGAAATCCAAAACAAAAAATTGTCATTTTTGTAAAATCAAATATCTAATCTTCAAACCACTCCGAAATGAAAAAGCAAAGAAAACACAAAAGAAAGCGACATCTAGCGACTCCAAAGAAGAAAACACAAATACTAATAAGATGATCAAATGTATAGGAGAAGGTGCACTGGAATTCGAGAACAAAAATATGGAAAAAATCATCATTCACATTGATAAAAAAGTGCTTCGTAGCCATTCTTGTAAGGATTTTCCAACCTGCTCGACTTTTCTGGATCACACACAGAATGACAATCTAATCGACATTTTGAGTGATGCTTTTTCTTACAGGTTCCATGGTGACCGACAGTTGCCCCCGAAATGATATTTACTATAAAATAATAATTTATTGTGCATTATTATTTTATTTTCTTTACATTAACTCCAGGAAAATAATTTACCTCGGAGCCTTTTATTTTTGAAGAGAGGAAGGAATGAACATTGGTCTTGAAGACACCCATATTGTAGGAAGGAGGAAACACTGAGGCCGGCAAATCGTTCAAGAAGAAGCCACCCGTTCTCATGACAAATGTCAACCGTGTACACATTTTGGGAGCGCGTTCGCGTGTTTCCCGACAATGCACCGGTGCCAAAGGGATCCTCGGAGCTAGAGATCCTGGTACACGGAGCATCTTACATTGAAATACCGGTAGAACAATGATAGCATTTACATCCGACGGCTGTGCTATATAGATTGCAATCCATATGTTAAGGTGGGAGAATCTATCAAATGGACCGCCCGTTTCTTTTTAATAGACATTATCAAAAACAAACACTTCTCCCAAGTTCCTCATTTTACACTAAAATACTTCACAGTCAAGTATTCGACTAGCATTATTTATATCCCATCAGACTAAAATTAGTCACATTTGCATTTGGCCGCTTGAGAGAGCACCGAGAGAGCATTGGGCAGTTTGGGCACCGGGAGCTGGTCGCGCCGCGCGCCGGGTCGGTAACGTAGGCGTCTGTTCCCTTCAGGTGGGAGGCTGGGATACAGATGACTGTCTCCGTGACCCCGTGACGCTTCACACGCGTACTGATTTATTACTCACACTTCTTCAAGAGTTATAATTCTCCCTTTGAAGCTGTTATTCGTCGCGGAATTCAATTGCAATGTTATGACTAAGTGCATTTATAAGTTTGTTCTATTTAGTTATTTTAGAGCTGACCGGTGTCGCGATATTTAGGGTTTCGTTTTTTTTTCCTTTTTTATTTAGCTTTATACATTACATTGGTGATGTACTATGCCTGTCTCAGTAGGAAATCTTACGTTGGGAACAAGCGCAGTTTATAACATAACATAAGCAAATTACTACAAAAATAAGATTAAGATTAGTAACAAATTATAAAAAATTCAAAATTTCAACAAAAAAACACTATACAACTATACAACTACTTAAACTATTATATTAGATATCCCCTTTTTCTTACTTTTTCTTTTTCTCTCTTCTTCTTTATGTCCTATGTTTCTTTATGTTATTTTACTTATTCTAATATTTGCTTTATATGTATATGGAAAAAATAATAATAATAAGTTATTAATATATTATTATTATCATTTGGTTACGGGACTCGAACCCAGACCTCACGTCTAACCGGGACGTGCGCGTTAACTAATTTCGCTATAACCACCTTCTATCAAACCTTCATTTTGTCAATCTCGTATTTAAAATTTTAGAATTAACAATATTATTATCTGCAACTAATTCTTTTTTTCCATATGTCCCAGTTGCGACCATTGCCTTTTTCTGTTTTTCTGTGCCTTGTTCTCTTTAATACTTTCGTTCAGATTATTTTTGTCATCTTCTTCTTCTTCAATGATATATTACATTGATGGGAATAACCTTCAAAAGATATAAAAAGAGAGTTTTTCTCATAAAAAATTGAGTATAAATATTACCTTTTTTATTTTTCTTCAGTTACATTAACCCGGTTAACTTGGTTGGTCAGAAGCAACGTTTTAAACAACAATAATTCAGCAAAAAGGTAAAAGGCCAACGCTTAACAAAGGAGTGGGGTTCCGGTGCGCGGTGGGGCAATTCAGGGAGAGGCGATCAACTCGGGTTCCGCACATTTACGCGAATCGAATTAGGAATAATTAATGAATCCAGTGCTTTAATGCCGGGAAGCCTGCTTACTGCTTACTGGTTAGCCTGCCGGACAAAGTGATTACGTCTTTAAATTTTATACTGCGTCTCGTTCCATCGCACAAAGCGACAGTGGGGAACAATGGACAGATATACACTAGAATTGTGATCTAGACCGATTTAAAAGAGAATATGTCCATAAGACAGTTGCGATACGATTGTAAAAGTTGTTTTTTTAGAGGTATACAAATGAAAAAAAAAAAAACATTAAAATAATGTTAATGTCTATGATGTTGGCTTTATCTATAATATAAAAATGAATCGCTGAATGTGTTGCTAAGCGCATAACTTTCGAACACTGCACCAAATTGGATAATTCTTTTTTTTTGTGTTCGTTATTGTCAGGACAAGGTTTTTATAAAACTTTCGGTGAGCTCTGGCATTATCAAATTTGTATAAAAAAATTGCTATTGGTGGCACGCGAGGTTTGAAAACTGAATGTATGGAAAGAGGGAGGGAGGGAGAGATGGTGGAGAGGGGGGGGGGTGGGGGGGAGGGGGGAGGTGGAGGAAGCGGAGTGGGAACCCCCTTACACCATGCGAGCGAAGCCGCGGAAAAAAGCTGGTTCAATATATAATTTTATGCCATTATCGTTTAAATATGATTTCGGGCATATGAGCTATGAGCGCCACGGCTAGCTCGAATGAAGCGCAATCATGAAGTCCAATTTCCGACAGCTTTATCGAGCAACTGGAGCCATATATCGGCAATAACACGGCGAATGTTGACTTCCAAATGCTCCAACGTCTCTGGTTTATCAGCATAGACTAGTGACTTCACATACCTCCAAAAAAGTAATCTAATGGCGTGAGATCACACGATCGTGGAGGCCAGTTCACAGGTCTATTACGTGAAATTATGCGCTCACCAAATGTTTCCCGCAATAAATTGATAGTGGAACCCGCCGTGTTTTGCACTATTTTTCAAAATTTGCTCAAATTGTAAACTCTGTTCTGACGTCAGTCTAATTTATTCATGGTGAAATGGCAAAACGTAAAGACTACAAATCAACTGTCAAATTGACAATCTGTAGAAACAATGTTGCCAGTTTAAAAACCAAACCTCTAAAAATACACCCTTTACCATCCCAGCCAGGAGCACTCTTTTGTTAGGATAGAAAGGAGGTTGGAGTTAATTGACGTACACGTGGCAACCTAATAAGCCAATATTGAAATTTAGGATAGGTAGGAGTAAAGGAATGAAGTGAGCATTATAATTCCTTCCTTCTTCTTGCTTCTTCTCGGCTCTTCTTGTCTATTTCTGGCTGATTTTGCCTCTTCCTGGATCTTGTCTCTTCTTGGCTTTTCTCGCTTCTTCTTGGATCTTCAAGTCTCTTCTTGTATCTTCTCGGCTCTTCATGGCTCTGCTTGGCTCTTCTTGTCCCTTCTTGCTTTTTCTTGTTTCTTCTTGCCTCTTTTGGAATCTACTTGTCTCTTCTCGGCTCTCCTTGCCTCTAATTGTCTCTTGTTGCCTGTAAATAATTCACAAAAGATATGTCGACTCAGGCCGCAGAATTCCATTGTAATCGATTTTATTTATCTATTCAAGAAGGAATTTCGGTAATTTTAAACTTTGTTCACTTTTCATCCGAATTTCATTCAAGATTTTGTAATTCACCAGTATTTCCACAAACAAAATTGAATAAGGAACCGATCCAGCGCATCAACTCTGTGTCCGAATATCAATAGTACTCGAAAATTCACATCTGGGCGTCTAGATGAATCCCGTTCGAGATGCTGTAATTCGGCCGTTGCACGAAATTAGGGAATTGGGTCGGCAGATTTTTATTCGACATGTGCGCGAAATGTGTTACGGGCGGAGTTCGAAATGAGCCAGTATGCAAATAGACGGCCATTATCTTATTTATCCGTTGCTAGTGACTAGCGATAGCCATTACCACTCTACCTGCTCAATGTGCAACTTCTTATGGCAGGCCTCTAACCATCAAACCAATTCAATTTATATAAAGAAGAGTGTCTGTGGCGGAATGCCGCGTGGCGTAAAAACGAAATTTTGTACACTATTTGACCTTCAAAACAAGAGGAAGGTCACAGTCAAGATTTCTAAAAACCTTAACTAGTTTTCAAATTGGGAGGCGTGTCTTGGTACCATTTATTGCATAACCAACATCTCTGCCATAGGACACCCCAAGTGGCTTGCTACGTTTGGTGACTTAGCGGGGGTGTCCGGTTTCATGGGGTGAGTTTTGTCCGGGTCTTGGCGGCGGATGCGTCTGCCCACCAGCTGCGTGGCGGGTCGGATCGAGAGAGTGGTTGATGGGAGGCCTCTTGACTACTCCAGCGCCCCTTGTCTTGCACCGTAGTAGGAGGAATGGACTCGTATATCCGTCACTTCTGGACACACTGACCCCCAGAGTCCAACCCTCCCTTCATACCTTTTTCCTTTCCTTAAAAAGACCCCCCACATAGCATCCCATAAGATGATATAGGCCTTGAGGGAAATTATTTTCCTCAGGGCTTCCTGCGTGTATTATCTTACGATTAGGTAAAAAACTGATTTCTATTGGCTTATTAATAAGATAATTATAATCTACAACCAATCAGAGATTCCGAAATCGCCAAGGAAAGAAACGTCACATTAAAAATACTAATTTCGGTCTAGAACCAGAATCCAATTTAAAAAACTCGGAAATATTATTTGACAAGCGATATAGCACGTACCAATAAATATAATTAACTCGAGATTATTTTAATTGTACCTATTTTATAAAATTGGTAGAGTGTCTGTGGCAGGCGGATTCAAACCCACACTTTTATTCTGAGTTTGATGAAAAATTGCACATTTGACTTTAAACCCAGCGTCATGGGTCATGGGGGTGGAAAATTGTTACACGGACGGACGTGACGATTGGGCCATCATGACCCACTTATTCAACACCGTATTTCATCATTACATTTATTGGAAAAAATAGAATTTTTCGCTTACAGCTACATATATTGCACTTTATTAAGGAAATAAAATATGACATTATATCGACAAAAATATATTAATTACACCACTTAATAAAACAATATCATAATGAACACTTATTTTTATCATTCTTTTAATTTAAATGGCACTTTTAGAAACTTAACAAACTAAACTTTGGAAAAAAAATACCAAAAAGGTAATTCGAATCATCACTAAGAATGCAGTCGGTGCAAAACGGTATTACGGGGAAGGGTCATATTTTCCTTTCGCGGTCGCCGTCCGACTGTTTACTCATGAAAAACCTTTAAAGAAAGTCAACGCCTCCAGTTACAGAGAAGAGCGGCAACGTCACACGCGTAATTATAAAACCACAAGCAATTTAAAACATGGCGGGTCATTTGGACCCATCCTCCACGACGACGGTTTAAAATAGGAGGTAAGAACCATGAAAGCATGAGATTTCGAATAACTACCCCGTCCCCGGTTTCCCACTCCTTAGCAGAATTTTGATATTTATTGAAATATTGCACACTTGTGGTTCAACATAAGAAAATTACTACCTACAACTGGTTTAATAAAACACGGGATGTGAAGTACTCTTTAGGTACAGAATGTTTTAAACCCGGGTAACGCTGGAGATTTCATCTATCTTTAATAAAAGAGAAGTTGGTTTTTCGGTAAATATTTTTTCATCTAATCTATCTCAAATAGCAGCCAAACAAACAAATAATAATAAAACCTAAATAAAGCTGTGATAGCAACAAAGGCCAAAGAGAGGAAATAATGTCACTTAGAAAGTTGTAACCATGACACCTTTCTTATCTGGACAGGAGGATGCAAGGATTCAAAAGTTTAGACGTCAATATCTCAGAACCAACGTAATGCAGTTAGAACCTCACCACTGTAGCCTCGTGATTCGTGATATATATCGAATGCCAAGGACACTCTTTGTTGAGAGACGAGAAACTAGACAGATAGTAATTGACACAGTTGTTAAACAGACAAACTGCATATAGTATGGGTACCTAGAGCCATGATACAATAAGTTTTATTTAAATATAAACACTGCACAAAAGAACAGAATCACTGGAACTGTGGAAACCACATTAGAACAATTAATTAAAAGTCATAATGTTTCTACTATTGGTGAAAAGAATTTTGTGCGGTTAAAAATTTAAAACATCTATAAATTAATAAATGGGAACCTTTAGAGACTTCAGTATGCAGATGATACCGCTCTGAAACTCTGTACCGTAAAGCAATTACGTATGCGTCAGACAAAATAACAAAGCAGTTTAGTACTCGACTGGACCGTGAATTAGCCCCCCGGCCCCGGCAGCGGAGTGGTGTGGTGTGGCGTAACAATCACAACAGGAACAGAATTAGAGCAGGAGGTCTAGGTCGTATGTAGATAAGAGAAGAATCTATTGAATATGGAAGGTTTTACAGAATCAGACGCGTAAATACTATCAACCTAATCAAGAATCTGGCTAATTTAGAGAATTTCGGCATTTTCTGAACTTGTTAAGGTATTTCATCAATTTTCTTTATTTGTTTTTGGGATGTTATGTCGTGTTGCGCTACCTCCTTCTTTAGCCCACGTTTCGGACAGCGTTAGTGTCTATCATCAGGGCGGATGCGCGGACAGATGATGATGGATTCCGTAACGCTGTCCGACACGTTGGCTAAATAAGGAGGTGGCGCAACACGGCATAACACCCCATTCATTTCATTTCATAAATTTGATTGATCTAGCTTCTCGGAATGTTTTCAAATGGATGTTCTAAAACATTAGTACGTCATTTTTAGCAGCTGTCAGTGGCGAAAATAACGATATTTTACTTTTTCAAAGGAGTATCAATGTCATTATTTCTTTGAAAACAATATTTTTTTCACGTAGGGTGTGTATTCGGGTTTGTGTAGAGATAATAAAATAAGTTTATTGTATTCATATGAATATATTTTTTGATATGTGTTTGTCGAATGGGGTTTTTTTTTAGTTAATCTGGGAAAACTTCTAACGATATTATCATGTAATATGTATGAATAATAATAAGATATATTATCTACTAAACAGAAAACAATTCATTTGTTTTTGTATGGATATTTGACCAGAAGTCATCAACGTAATTTTCGCGCGGTTTTCGGAAATCTCATCCCATGTTCAACGAATTAAAAGTAGACTAGATGTTGTCCAATATCCGATAAGAGAGATGCAGCACACGGCAGATAAGCAAAAAAAGATTATTGATGTTTAGGTAGAAATGCTACAAGTAATGTTTGGCATTAAGGTGTACGAAGCACTGAAAGCCAGAGCAAAAAGCGTTCGAACAATCCTAGTCGAACAAAAAACTCACCAAGGCTATCAACGCTATGAGCCAGTGGTGTGGGGACTAACTCACGAGCCCTGTGGCAAACTTATAAACCGGGCCCCGGAAAACAAAACATTTTTAAACATATTATATTTTTACCTATCGGCTACCTACTATTTTCATGGCTGAATAATTAACCCGCAAGCAATCACGCTATGAGCATTTCCCTCACGGTGAATTTAAAATTCGCACCATTTATTCAACAATGTGCGTACATATCTCGTTCGTCCAAAAGCTGAGTTTTACGAGCCCCGGTCCAGTCGCTCAGTAGACGTGGTTTGTTCAGCCGGGTCCAGTCGCGCAGCATTTTGCTCATCGCGCGAGTGACAACGTACGTACACATTATTTTTTAGTTTATTCCAGAACGTTTTAGTTGTAATTATGTACAGAACAAGCTTTTACTTTGTATTACACATGTAAAGCGCGTGCATATGATGAAGATTAATATTTTATTTATTTATTTAATACAAACGGCATAAGTATGCCATAAACATTAATTACATGTCACAAATTCATATTCAAAATATTAGTAATGGTAAAACAGTGTATGTATAACAGTTATTTGTGACGATACATTGGGAAGTGACACCAGAGATACATTTACATGCAAAAATCTATAATAGAAATAAAATTAATAGTGACTAAAAAAATATGATAGCATAGCCGTCTTGTACCTCTGTTCCGTGTAGTTAAATAGATCTATCACATCTGCATATCTATTAGTAACTTCATGCAACCTAGGTAAAAGTGAGTGAATAGTGAATAATTAATAATAATATTAATAATAATTCACTTTGTACTAGCCCATACGCGTATGAAACATGATGACAATACCGAATCGGCTCGTTGGAACGACTCCGGACAATAGTCTTCAAAAACTACAAAAGTAATCTTTTAACATTGTTCAATGCACTTTGTACTAGCCCATACGCGTATGAAACATGATGACAACACCGAATCGGCTCGTTGGAACGACTCCGGACAATAGTCTTCAAAAACTACAAAAGTAATCTTTTAACATTGTTCAATGCACTTTGTACTAGCCCATACGCGTATGAAACATGATGACAATACCGAATCGGCTCGTTGGAACGACTCCGGACAATAGTCTTCAAAAACTACAAAAGTAATCTTTTTACATTGTTCAATGCACTTTGTACTAGCCCATACGCGTATGAAACATGATGACAATACCGAATCGGCTCGTTGGAACGACTCCGGACAATAGTCTTCAAAAACTACAAAAGTAATCTTTTAACATTGTTCAATGCACTTTGTACTAGCCCATACGCATATGAAACATGATGACAATACCGAATCGGCTCGTTGGAACGACTCCGGACAATAGTCTTCAAAAACTACAAAAGTAATCTTTTTACATTGTTCAATGCACTTTGTACTAGCCCATACGCGTATGAAACATGATGACAATACCGAATCGGCTCGTTGGAACGACTCCGGACAATAGTCTTCAAAAACTACAAAAGTAATCTTTTAACATTGTTCAATGCACTTTGTACTAGCCCATACGCGTATGAAACATGATGACAATACCGAATCGGCTCGTTGGAACGACTCCGGACAATAGTCTTCAAAAACTACAAAAGTAATCTTTTTACATTGTTCAATGCACTTTGTACTAGCCCATACGCGTATGAAACATGATGACAATACCGAATCGGCTCGTTGGAACGACTCCGGACAATAGTCTTCAAAAACTACAAAAGTAATCTTTTTACATTGTTCAATGCACTTTGTACTAGCCCATACGCGTATGAAACATGATGACAACACCGAATCGGCTCGTTGGAACGACTCCGGACAATAGTCTTCAAAAACTACAAAAGTAATCTTTGAAAATGATAAAATATATTTTTTGGCGTTATAGCCAAAAATAAATGTTTTTTTTTTAAATTTTCTAATCGTTTAAATCCTTTTTTGGGATATCTTGGCTTATTAACTGTACACATTTTGCACGAAGACCCCCAAAGAGACCCGGCCTCCGGGCGGGTGCCTAAGCGGTCGCCACGCCACTGTTACGAAAAATACTATTATGTATATTTTTATGCGGAATAAATCATATTCCAGAACCAACACGGCACAGAAGTGGCGAGAAAAACCAAAGTCATAAAACACGATTACATAAAAAAAACTAAAAGCTGAAATAAATAAAAATATGAAGTTATGTAAACAGAATAACCTGTTGAACATAAAATAAACCTTCCGAAAATGCAGTCGCACCAGCCACGTAAATTACATGTCATGAGGTGTGGCATCTTCCATGACTTTTGTACTGGTACCAACAACGTAAATTATATGTTGCATTACAAGTATTTAGTGTTAAAATATATGTAGATAAATTCATTTTCACGCATTACAACTTCATCGTCTTTCGAAGACATTGTCGATGCCACTCAAGTAAAAAAATAATATAATATACTAATGTAATAATTTTAAGTACGATAACATTTATAACACCTAATAAATATTGACTTCTAAAGCAGTTCATGTAACGTAATATTTATTTTAAACAAGCTGACCCGACAGACGTTGTCCTGTCTAACACACTCTCTCTACACTCCTATTCAAAGAAATAAATTGTTTCTCCCTGCATGTCCTTTCCCGGGCGTCCCCGTTCCCCTCCCGCATCCCCTCTACCCTCCCGCGTTCCCCTTCCACTTTCCCCGCCCACTATCTCCCCTCTTACGCTTCCCCATCCCCCTCACGCGTTCCATACATTCAGTCTTAGTACATTCAGTTTTCAAACAGCTTGCGTCTCGCGTGCCACCTATTACAATTTTTTTATTCAAAAATTTTTTTTTCGTATATTATCAATATTCATTTTTGTATTTTGTAAGAACAATCAATCAAATCTGGTACCTAAACTAGGTACCTATTTAAAATATCCATAATTTAAAGAATCAATTCAATTCGATCAAATCTTTTGTTAAAAAAAAATGGCTGCCTGCTAAATTCAATTTCGTCAAACACGCGAACTCTCAAACGTGCCAAGTTGAAATATTCGCTAAGTTTTCCGAAATTATCCAATTTTCTTAATTTTTCTTTCCGTAAGAACCTTCTACAAAGTATTAGAAAACTAAAAAAAAGACAAATGAAATAGATAAAAAGTCGTTCTGAAGTTATGGTTGTGATCAAGGGAAACAGAGACTCATTTATATATATATATATATATATATATATATATATATATATATATATATAGATAGATTTGTATCATTTTTTAGAAATCAATTAAATCGCAGGAACCTTTGATATAATATTGCTATTTTGAATTGTTCTTTATTTTAGGATGTATCATTTTATTTATTTATTGACGTCTGTAATGCAACTGTTACGTAATTTTTAAATTAAAAGTAAAGACAATAGATGTGTGATAACACTGATAAAATAGATGTAATTTATAAGATACTAGCGAGTTCCCGGCATGCGTTGCAACGCCATTAACAAAGAAATCGTTTCTCCCGGCATGTATTTTCCCATTTGTCCCGTTCCCTTCCGCCTCCCCTTCCCCTCCCATGTCCCCTTCCCCTTACGCGTTTCCCCACCACCTTTCCGCCTTCCCACTCCCCTCTCCAGCGAACCCCCCTCTCGCGATCCCCTCCCCTCTCCCGTTCAATATATTCAGTCCTGGTTTATTCAGATTTTCAAACAGCTCGCATGCCACCTATTGAAATTTTTTTTTACAAATTGTCACTTTTCATATATTACAAACATTCATTTTTGAATATTATAAGAACAATCGACCAAATTAGGTACTTATTCATAATAAGTATAATTTTTTATTAGATTCAAAGAATGTATTCGAATTTTGGTTAGTACCATATGCAATTTGGGAATGGGTACCGCCGCCCTGGGAACCTTTATTGGATAACCAACACCTCTGCCATAGGTCACCCCAAAGGATTTAGTAGGGGTGCCCGGGTTCATGGGGTGAGGTTTGTCTAAGTCTTGGAGGCGGATGACCAGGACATACTGAACCCCAGATTCTTACCCACCCTTTTAACCCTTTTCCTTCCCAGAACTCTCCACACAGCATCCCCAAAGATGACATAGGCCCTGAGGGAAATTATTTTCCTCAGGGCCTCCTGTGTGGAGCTCATGAAAAAAAAAGTGAGTACTTCAATAAAATTCATTAATTTAAATAGTTGATTCGAAAATTCAATTTTTATTGAACAATCGATGGTTTGCAAAATGTCATTCTAAAATTGTAACATTTTGACAGTGTCATAAGAGTTTTTGTAATGATTAAAATATTTTTCAGATGTATTTTCATGTGGTTGTAATAATCCAGAAACCTTCGCGAGGGTGGAAAGAACGTATTCTGAAAGTTTCAAACTTTTCTCATCTCTACATATTATAAATTAAGTCCTCCGCCGTGTCTGTCTGTCTGTTCGCGATAAACTCAAAAACCATTTTTTTAATGAATTTTAATGGATTTTTTCCGTTTTTACCAATAGATAGAGTGATTCATAAGGAAGGTTTAGGTATACAATTTGTCAAGGTTTTATGTAAATTGGTTGAAATATATAATGTGTGTGGATTTGATTTGCAGCATAGCAGCGCGTGTCCGGGTCAGCTAGTTCTTAACAAAGGAATACATAGAACACTCACATATAAGCAAGCATATTTTGATTTTTATATAATACCATTGAGGTGCATTTATGCACAAAATCAACAAAATTGTACCTAAATTAATAAATAAAAGAAGGAAAGGAATAACCTTTCTTTGCATAGAATAACACAAGAAGTGTCTTGTGGACGGGTTTTCTTGATCCAAATTTGTGCTGAATTGAGGCATAAATTTCCAATACAATATTGAATTTTCAAGAAATTAAAATGGGATGGAGATCTACGGTAAGTAAGACGGAGCGCTGGGCCATTGGACTAAATGGAACATTTGTTTCAATACAAATTTGTTTGAGAGTTCAGAATGAAATGTACATTTTTCCTCGAAGCCTCATTTGTCAAGAAATACTTTTTTAAAAAGAGAACCAAAAACATTTTTACAGTCCGCCTTTTATTTAGCAGATTTAAGTGAAAGGATCATCACCGGCATGGCATCTTATTAAAAAAAATTGTGAAATAATGACATTCATATTTGTGAAACAGATGATGAAATAGTATTTTTAAAGGCGTACGTGCCGCGGTAGGCGTAGGTACCTACTCGATATCCGTACCCGGGAAGCATACGGATGCAAGACTAAAAAGGTAAATGTTCAGAACTAACTAACCACCAAGCCGTTTCCCCGCAGTGGTAGGCAGAGAGGACGGACCGCCAAACAACTCGATCTTGGCACACACTCCTTGCCTCATTCACATTCACAGTAAATGTTCAAGAGAGCCAAAAAAAACTATTTTTTTTCTGTAATTACGGCCTCATAACTTCTTCGGATATCCATGACGGTAGATAACAAAAAAGCAATTATTAAATCAATTAGTTTTGTATTAAAAACGAGCAAATAAAACGAAATATTTTATGTGTAAAGCCTTTAAAAATATTGTTTAAAAAAAAAACGGACTCCAGTCCTTCTGCTTCAAAATGAAATGGAATATTTTGTAGTGGTATTAAGCTTCTGACGAACCTTAGATCCTACTTTTATTTTATATCCTACTTTATAATAAACCCTATTCTTCACATGTTCCCGATGAAACTCCGTGGAAAACCCTGTGACCCTTACATCTTACTTTGCCATTACTTTATAATAAACCCTATTCTTCACATGTTCCCGATGAAACTCCGTGGAAAACCCTGTGACCCTTACATCTTACTTTGCCATTACTTTATAATAAACCCTATTCTTCACATGTTCCCGATGAAACTCCGTGGAAAACCCTGTGACCCTTACATCTTACTTTGCCATTACTTTATAATAAACCCTATTCTTCACATGTTCCCGATGAAACTCCGTGGAAAACCCTGTGACCCTTACATCTTACTTTGCCATTACTTTATAATAAACCCTATTCTTCACAGGTTCCCGATGAAACTCCGTGGAAAACCCTGTGACCCTTACATCTTACTTTGCCATTACTTTATAATAAACCCTATTCTTCACATGTTCCCGATGAAACTCCGTGGAAAACCCTGTGACCCTTACATCTTACTTTGCCATTACTTTATAATAAACCCTATTCTTCACATGTTCCCGATGAAACTCCGTGGAAAACCCTGTGACCCTTACATCTTACTTTGCCATTACTTTATAATAAACCCTATTCTTCACATGTTCCCGATGAAACTCCGTGGAAAACCCTGTGACCCTTACATCTTACTTTGCCATTACTTTATAATAAACCCTATTCTTCACATGTTCCCGATGAAACTCCGTGGAAAACCCTGTGACCCTTACATCTTACTTTGCCATTACTTTATAATAAACCCTATTCTTCACAGGTTCCCGATGAAACTCCGTGGAAAACCCTGTGACCCTTACATCTTACTTTGCCATTACTTTATAATAAACCCTATTCTTCACATGTTCCCGATGAAACTCCGTGGAAAACCCTGTGACCCTTACATCTTACTTTGCCATTACTTTATAATAAACCCTATTCTTCACATGTTCCCGATGAAACTCCGTGGAAAACCCTGTGACCCTTACATCTTACTTTGCCATTACTTTATAATAAACCCTATTCTTCACATGTTCCCGATGAAACTCCGTGGAAAACCCTGTGACCCTTACATCTTACTTTGCCATTACTTTATAATAAACCCTATTCTTCACATGTTCCCGATGAAACTCCGTGGAAAACCCTGTGACCCTTACATCTTACTTTGCCATTACTTTATAATAAACCCTATTCTTCACATGTTCCCGATGAAACTCCGTGGAAAACCCTGTGACCCTTACATCTTACTTTGCCATTACTTTATAATAAACCCTATTCTTCACATGTTCCCGATGAAACTCCGTGGAAAACCCTGTGACCCTTACATCTTACTTTGCCATTAATTTATAATAAACCCTATTCTTCACATGTTCCCGATGAAACTCCGTGGAAAACCCTGTGACCCTTACATCTTACTTTGCCATTACTTTATAATAAACCCTATTCTTCACATGTTCCCGATGAAACTCCGTGGAAAACCCTGTGACCCTTACATCTTACTTTGCCATTAATTTATAATAAACCCTATTCTTCACATGTTCCCGATGAAACTCCGTGGAAAACCCTTACATCTTACTTTGCCATTACTTTATAATAACCAACTATTTTTCACTGGTTCCCACTGTAACTCTGTGGAAAATCCTGTGACCCTTGCCATTACTTTATAATAAACTCTATTCTTCACATGTTCCCGCAGTAGCTCCGTGGGAAACCCTGTGACCCCTATATATTATCCTACTTTGCCATTACTTTATAATAAACTCTATTCTTCACAGGTTCCCACTGTACTCCGTGGAAAATCCTGTGACCCTTATAACCTAATTTGCTATTACTTTATAATAAACCCTTTTCTTCACATGTTCCCTATGAAACTCCTAGACCGGGAGGCGAGATAGGTAAACCCTACGTCATCGACTACACGGATCAAAGTACTTTTAAGTGATAATGGGCATTTAGAAAACCTTAAAAAAGCTGGTCTGCCGGTGCGCCTCTTGGCAGGAGCCGCGCAGTCATGGAAATAGTCAGCGATTTTTTTGGTCAAAATTACGTCATCGACTACACGAACGGGGATGGTCTCATATGATAAAGGTCGATTAGAAAATGAGAAAAAAGCAGGTCTGCCAACCGGCAGCCTGGCAAGTTCGGAGGCAGCCGGCGTCAAAGTGGGGAAAAAATTGGTCGATTTTACGTCATCGACTACACGAATGAAACCAATGAATAACTATAGTCCAGATCATTCCAAATAAGAATTTCGCGGTCTGCCGACCAGCAGCCTGGCAAATTTTTGTGTACGATTTTTTAAAGTTTTTTTTTTTAATTTTTCGTTTATCTTTATTATTATTTTTATTTCACTATATTTTTAAAAACTTTGAATGCCATATTTTAAAAAAATAAGCGCAAAATATATTTAAAAAAAACATTTAAGAGTTCCCAGTGTACCCATCCGTCAGGCGAGCCTTTAGACGCCAAACCACTTACGAAACCTGGCGCGGTGCCCCTCACCGCTGTCGCGTGTTAATATTTTTGTACAAATTTATAATAATAATAGTCCTTTTAAGATTGCCTAATAGTCCATAGTAGTTGGAAGTTCGAACAACCAACCCACCGTCGCCATAAGAGCTGCGTTCGTACGAAAAACGACGGAAATTTCCGAACCCCGTCCGTTTCATATCGGTTTCGCTTGCCCTGCTGCATCGATTACATCGAATACAAGATCGAAACTAACGAAAACCTGTAGTCTAAATCATCCCATTTATGACTTTCTTCGTCTGCCGACCAGCAGTCTGGCAGTTTTTTGTGTACGATCTTTTAAAGTTTAATTTTTTTTTGTACCTTTGTACTTTCTTCTTTTCACTCTTAATGACCTTTCTGAGGTGCTTTTGAGTTGGTTTCATTCTGAGTTGGCCGGTCACCCATGTATATGTACATTTGACTAGGTTTCACTGGCATTTTTTCTTATTATTTATCACTACGCCTTTTTGTCAAATTGAAATTTAATTGCTTCAAAATTATTCTTGTTTTGTCTTAATCTTCTACATTCGTACTAGAATTGCATAATTAAAAATAAATATTATTTTATTTTTAACCGTCATTTTCATAATATTATGTAAACAAAAATCTAGCTAACAACTACTCCGTAAATTGTCATCTCAACACAGGCGTTTCACACCTAGTGAGATGGGCAATACGTCATTACTGCATTCAAATGTAATATTAAAATAATTAAATAAATAGAAAAAATTATAAAAAATAACAAGGAATAAACGCCGCGAAAATCGAGAGCATTTTATGATTTTAAAGCACCAAGGGTCTGGGTCTGTGTCTGTGTCTAGGTCTGGGTCCAGGTCCGGAATGTCCCGTTACCATTGTCGTTGGGCCATCGGAATGTACGATACGTTGTGAGGTCACTGGCGACTGGCGAACATTCGAGAGAAAGTGACGGGAAAATTCTTCAGCGGGCCGCGACTAGAATTTTCGGTAGAGGGACTTCACTGAACGATTGCTCACTAGTTGCACACTACACAACAGTGGCGGTTCGTGGTCTAAAACATCGAGAGTTCAACATTAAGGCGATATAAAAAATTAAATAAATTCGGCTTTCTATAAGCGATCTTCTTTCGATCGATATCGATAGCGGAAAAACGATACGATACGAAAAACTTCACATGTAGCAAACACTTTGTGGGAATACATAATTATAATGAACACAATAAAATAACTTTGTTTCAATTCCACTTTATTATTTTCTTAATCCAACCGGTTTCGGTCCATCCTGAACCTTCCTCAGGGGTGAATAAAAATATTTGTCACCCCTGAGGAAGGTTCAGGATGAACCGAAACCGGTTTGATTAAGAAATAATAAAGTGGAATCGAAATAGTAATAGTTCAGGAGATCGACACGAAATTTTATTTTCTCTTTTTGTAGGCATATGTTTACGATTTTTTATTATAAGATAACAACATTGAATCTTTCAGAATACTTAACATTTTTTGTAAATTATTTTAATAGAATTTAATGTTTCAGAGAAAAAATCACCTTAAAATGCACGTCGTAATTATTAGGAACTAGCTGGGATACCCGGCTTCGCTTGGGGAGTTGATATGATATTGAACTGACGTTCCAACCCACAACGGATCTTGCTTTATATACCCCTACCAACGGGTAGCCCCACTCTTACAAAAAAGGCTTCGAATGGTCCACAACATTCAAGAGTGTTATGGAATATTCGACAATGATATGGGATGTTCCCGAACGTTCCAGACTATTCCCGAACATTCCAGAATGTTTTGAGATGTTATGGAATGTTGTGAAATGCTCTCGAATGTTATTTACTGTTCTATAAATTTCTAGAGGGCGAAACTGCCAGCACTTATATCTTCAAAAGTACGCCCTTCAGGTAAAAACGGGGACTTTCTTCATCGGTGAGGAATAGAGGGTTACCACACCATACAACTCCCTTGATCGTACCGGGACTCGTTTTGGAGTTTTAGCGGCACGCACATTAGTAGTACACTTTTTTTTTAAAATTTTTATGACTGTCCCAAATTAAATCTTCCCACAGAACTAAACTCTTCCACACACTTTTCCACAAATGATCATTTAGTCAATCCACGCTATGCAAGTGCACTATATACGTATAATAAATACAAAATAATACAAGAACAACATGTCAACATTGTCAACCTACCAGAGACCAAATGGGAAAATAATTCACCAACTACAGATATTTTCATATCAGAGGGTTCGACTCGGTAGAACTCCTAGCTGGACCGATAAATCCTCCTGATCCCTCAATAAAAAAATATTAAAAAATCTTTCTTAATCCTACACGTATTTAAAATGACTGATATTGGATATTGGCATTTTTATATATAAATTCTTTGACAAATCTAATATGCCTAAATTTTGAATGAGAGAGCTAGGTATAATGCCAGTAGCCGAAATAACAAATGGTAATATTAATAATCTGACAATGCCAAATTCTTTTAATCTCATTTCCTAAATCTGTATATTTTCTTATTTTTTTTTTCAGAAGCAGATTTTTGAATATTAGAGGAATTTTCAATAGCACCAGATTTAAATGTCCGGGTTAAATTTTCCCCACAGGAAAAACTAAACCCTTTCACACACTTCCCCAAATGATCATCTAGTCAAACCAAGCTATGCAATTGTACTATATAAGTATTATAAATACAAAACAATACAAGAACAATATGTCAACCTACCAGAGACCAAATGGGTAAATAATTCACCGACTCCAGATATTTTCATATCAGAGGGTTCGGCTCTGTGGAATTCCTAAATGAACCTATAAATCCTACTGATCCCTCAATATAAATATTTAAAAAAATATTTATAATATTATGATTGATTGATTGATAATAAGTCGCTCAAAATGTATGTGCGCGTTAATCTTTTACACTACGCAACGGATTTTCATACGGTTTTCACCAATAGATAGAGTGATTGAAGAGGAATGTTTATATGTATAATACATGTAAATTATATTAGAGAAAAGCCGAGAAATTTAAAGAAAACATATTTTTGTGTGATTTAAAACGGCTGGCGGGCCGTACTATAGTCACTTTTGAAATTCGTTCTACGGAAGAAATTGGAAAATAGATGTCCTAGAGTAAGTAGGTATTTGATTTGAATTATTTTATTTGATGAAGTCGCTCAAAATGTATGTGCGCATAGATATTTTAAACTACGCAACGGATATTCATGCGGTTTTCACCAATAGATAGAGTGATTCAAGAGGAAGGTTTATATGTATAAAAACATGCTTATTATAGTAGAGAAAAGTCGAGAAATTCAAATATTCAATTCAGGCAGCGGGCAGCGGGCAGCTGGCAAGCGGGTGGTGTGGATTTTATAAAGGTTGGGTAATGGCGTTGTGTTTCGTTATCCACAGCAACGTGTGGCCGGGTCTGCTAGTAATATTATAATTATGTATAACTAACTGTAGAGGATTTTAATCCACGACTCGACGCGACGTCTGGGTGAGAACTCGATACTTTGGACCGCTCCACAAACTAACTGACTTGTTTTAGGCTTTCAAGATATGAATGAATGTGAAAGTAGATTGTAGATTTTCCCTTTGAATTGGTACCGCGACGCGCCGTCAATACATTGTCTCACATTTGAAAATAACAATGGATTCTTGAGAAATGTTTACATCACGACGTTTTATTAACTGCCTACTTGCAGTTGTTGTGATTGATGGGCAACATTGTTCTGATACGTCACTGTAGAATCAATTTTACTACAGCGCTTCCGAAGACTTCTCACGACTGATACCAGCTTCCAGCTGTCCGGAGCCAGTAGGACTGTGGCATCCCTAGTGGCGGACTAAGCCCGTCAGAGGCCCGGGGCGGCAATGCTGAATATATAATATTTCATTTTCTGAAAGACGCGTATGTTAATAAAGCTCTCACCAAATGTTTTAAAGAAATTTGTAAAATTGACGGAGATACAGCTTTTAAATGAAACCGTTTTAAACAGTTTGCGTACTGAATTATCCTTCATGAACGCATTTTTTTCCAAACTACGTTTTTCAACCTGGTCGACAACATATTATAAAAACTATATATCCGGTTTGCATGCACCTAGTCTTAAACTGTTTGAAAATCTAGGTGGTGCATGCAAATCGGATGTGAAAAACGTATTAAAAAAGCTTCGAGAAAAAAGCATTCAAAGTTTTGCTGCAGGATAATTCAGCATAGATACTGTTCCAAATGGTCTCACAAAAAATGCTGTATCTCCGTTTTCTTTAAAATATCAATTTCTTTAAAACATTTGGTAAAAGCATTCTTAACTTTTAGAAAATTAAAATGGAGGAAATCACAGGATCAGAGGCCCGGGGAGGGCCGCCCCTTCTTTCCCCACCGTTACTAGGCATCCCTAATTGTAATACGTTGTGATACTGATGATGTGGCAATATTTTTCTCTATGAGCATGTACAAGGAACTCCCAAAGAAAAACTACGGCGATCTAAATTTACTTAGAATTATAAAATTACTACAGTTTGAACTGCAGGTCACTCACTATTTCATAGTATTTGCCCGTATAAACAATAAATAGCGCATCATACCTCCACAGTAAAAAAAAATCCACTACTGCTGCGTGTACAGGTAAGTATTACCGCGAGCCGAGTCACGAATTACGGGAAAGGAACGAAGCAACCGCAAGAAGTCAGCGAGTTGTGCGTTGTTTACGCGAACGGAACCAATGAAACGAGTAGTAGGTATTTGCAAGCAGATCATTACTTTGGTTGGACTTTTAACTTAACTAAATTCACTTTATCTTGTTACTAGCTGACCCGGACACGCGTTGCTGTGGCTAACGATACACAACGCCATCTATTGGATGGTTAACCGACCTTTTAATTCACACTGCCATCTGCTAATTTGCATACAATCAAATCCACACACCGGATATTCTCATTACATATTTCAAGCAATTTAAACAAAACCTTGACAAATTATATACCTAGACCTTCTTCATGAATCACTCTATCTATTGGTGAAAACCGCATGAAAATCCGTTCAGTAGTTTTGAGTTTATCACGAACAGACAGAGCGACTGACGCGGCGGAGGACTTTAATTTATAATACGTAAAGATGAGATATGAGATTGCATAGACAATTTCTCATTCTCTATTTACCGATTTCTGATGTTGAGGTTGAATCTTTTAATTTAACATATTTATAGGAAAATATTTACATAGAACGTATACTAACCATTTTATAACATACATAAACGTACAGATAGAACAATGTGCAACCAGCTAGGGTATGATAAGTCATTGCATAAGATTCTAACTACAATTCCCTAATGCAACGTTCTAATTAAATAGTTAACTTAAAAATATGATAAATTAAGATACTTTACACAAGATTGAACCCCAAAATCAGAAATCGGTAAATATATAATAAGAAATCATCTATGCAATTTTTGACAAATCAGAACATGGTAAGTTGAAGTTAGAGCAACACACCGCGCCTGATAAAAACGATCAACTGACAGATACAAACAAAATTGGAAATTGCAAAAGGTTCAAAGTGAAGTTAAAACCTTGCAATACACATGGAAGTTAAAAATGGAACTAGAACTTCGTCGTACATCTATGGAAATATAACACAGAAAATATTTTGGTTACAGATATGAGCAAAAGAAATGGTTTGACCTTGGAAAAAATGTCAAGTTATAATCTAATCCAAATAATGTGTCGATATTTCGCCATGTTGATAGTCCATACTTGGCTATGATCATGACTACTCATCACCAGTTGAGAAAAAAAAATGCTAATTTACCGTTTATCTATAATGCGAGAAGATACCAATTATACAACATCAATATAAAATCACACACGCGATTATTGTGCAACGTGTATTATGGATGTGGCACGATCTCTTTTTTAAACAAGAGAAGAGTAATATATTATAATAAAACGAAGACTTAAAAATAATAAAAATAAAAATAAAATAAAGACCAGTCTGAAGATGGCTTTGACGAGCTGAAACCGGTTACGGTCCAATAAAATTAAGTGGAATAAAGTTTTATATTCGTTTTATTATAATATATTATAATGGAATTCCACCATGAAATATCACTCTCAAAAATAGAAATATTAAGAGAAGAGTACCTCTACTAAGCCATTTTATTACAGTATCTACTACTGCTATTCAAATAAATACGATCACAGCAATGCTATTAATTATACATTCATCGCGTCACCCTGAAGCATTACTGCATTAGCGAACGACAATATTATTATTATGTTGAACAAATTTCACATGCAAACAATAAATAATTTATATAGCACTTTGTATATCTAGCAATACAAGTACAGTATATTGTTTATCTCGTAATATAACTATAGCATATTGTTTATCTAGTAATATAACTATAGCACATTGTTTATCTGGCAGTAGGTACAACTATAGCACATTGTTTATCTAGCAATATAACTATAGCATATTGTTTATCTAATAATACAACTATAGCATATTGTTTATCTAGTGATACAACTAAAAATACATAACAAAAAATACCAACTTTTGTTCGTTTGGCCAACCACTTCGACAAAATAAAATCAAACAAATATTTATTGTTAAAGGGATATTTTCACAAAAATGTTCGGTACCATTTAACCCCACAGGCTAATTTGTTCGCTTTACATAGGTGTAGTAAAAATTGTTCTATTTCCCTTACTATTTATTATAGTGAGAAATTTGATCTAAATGGTGTTAATAGGAGAAAACATAGCGCTTTATATTCAAATCAAAAAGTTAACCACAAAATAATTAAAACCTAAACCTATAATAAACCAAAGTTTCCGAGCTGAAGATGACGTTTATAATTCATTTGTCTAATAAAAATATATATTTGAAAACGTATTTTACCACCTTTCAAAAACAGTTTTTAGTTTTCGGATACGTTCAGATGTATATATAAAAGTGCCGAATATTAAAAGGTTATTTTTGTTTGGTTCTTATCGTCGCAAAAAAAATTTAAAGTCGGTCTAAAATCGCGAATTCCGTAACGGTTCTAATTTGGATATGAAAAGTGACAAGGTTAATTAATGCCAATGACTGCTAAGACAGCACTCGCCGGGATCCGGGACTGCCCTTATCAAACGTTTGCCGGTGTGACGTCATAAACGTCTCCTCCCCGCTCGAACATCGCTTTGGCGGCAAATAAAGAATAGCGTGTTTTAAATCGTGGTAGAAAATTAATACGTCAAATAAAAAATGTTAGTATAATAGTATTTTTGACAGTAAAAAAAGTTAAAAAACCCCATTCGTGGTTCAGACTCCAGTGCACTATAATTTATTATACAAGTAAGTTAATAACAGTAAAATCTGTTTAACCTGGTCGTGACATCGTAGAAATTGGCTCCCGACGTCTTCCATCCACTTCCTCATCGTAAATGTATTATGTAATTTTTTCTTCAGCAATGAAATAAAACCAAGTACTAACCTGAAACAAAAAAGAACACTACATTAGTAAATGAGCACATGGTAAATTGAAAATACGAAGATTATTGCGTCGTTATCTTTTGTTATGTGAACACCTCACAAGAACCACCCGAAGCCAGTGGAACTATGTCATCTCCATTCAAATTTAGCTCAATTATGACATTTTTTTTTATTAAACCATAACCTCTCAGGCCTCGGCATATTTTATCGGAAGGTGAAAATATTTCCGATACAAATAAATGGAATACTTCTGAACATATCCGACTAAAAACTGTTTTAAAAAAGTGATGTAATATGCTTTAAAATTTTATAATTCGAAATTGTAAACAAATAACTAAAATTACGGATAACGAATAAAAAGAAAAACACTCATATATTTTATTAAGCCTTATTATTTATTATCAACTCACTTTTCCATCGTTACATGTAAAAAAATAATTAATAAAAATTCCCAAATTTTCATTTGCTTTTTTGTTTCAAATTGCGGTCGGAAACTTTTGTTTTATAAAGGAAAACATTTCAATTATTACGAGGTAATTTTTAATTTTAAATATAAAGCGTGATGTTTTCTCTTTCCAACATCGTTTAGATTATATTTCCAACCACGATGTAAGGGAGGCACAACGATTTCTTTGAGACCTATATGAGTTGTTCCGAAAAGCGAACAAATTAGCCTGAGAGGTTAAATTTTAATATTTACGAATTTTGCTCCATTTCTATTAATTATTTAGTTGGCATAGTCATATTTTAAAAAAGATATAGTTAATTTATCCCAACCAAACTTTCATTTCACAAGAAAAAAAACGCGGTCCATCCTCTCTGCTAACCCCTCTATAATTACGGTCGTCACTTTCACAGAAACAGATAGAGCAACGAAGCGCGTAGGCGACTGAAACGAGGTAGTGTTTGTAAGGTGATTTATGCGTTAAAATCCCTACCGCGTTTCAGTCGGTAGCGCGATTGTAACGCGGTAGGGATTGTAAATACGCGACTCGGAGTCAGTGGGCAACCCCAATTTGGGTGAGCTGTGTCAGAACTGATTGCGAATTCTGGTCTTTCACCAGGGTGATACTGAGAGTATATGACAGTTTTCTTTTTTTTATACATTAACTCCACACAGGAGGCCCTGATTAATATAATTTCCCTCAGCCCCACTATGTCATCTGAGATGCTGCGTGGAGGGTCTTTTTGAGAAGAGGAAAGAACTACTTCTTCGAACGTAAAAATCCATATCCAACCCCCAAAGCGAAAATGTTATTATGTTTAACAACATTATTGATTTCCTAAAACACCAAATACGATGCATTACTAGACTAAACAAACGAGAAGTGTCAATATAAAATGTATAGTATTCATAAATTAACCGCACGTTAAACGAGAGCAAGAAAATAACATTATTTGACGAATAGAAATTGCAAATCAATAAATGCTTTAATAAATAATAATAATAAATTACTATTAGTAACAGACCTTTAAACCATTCACAGGTTCATAGATAGGTCACACCTCAACAAAGGAGTATTTATTATTTATAGATTAATTATTTATAGTGCATTTATAATAGTTCGAGCAATAAGAGAAGAGGAAACCATTGTGTATTGGTATTGGGATTATGTGTATTGCTGCACGTCCAAAACGTCACCAGCTCCGTCCAGACAATTAGAACTCGCGAGGCGGGTATGGTTCGGATGAATAACGAAAAATAATTTATTATAAAAATCCGAAAACTTCAATATCTAGGATGTGTGAAGAGACATCCGGAGAGAGATCTTGCATCTCATAATGCGGGGAAAGATTGCCGGAATGCGGGGCCCTGGAAGAAGGAGAACACCATGGCTGAAAAACCTGAGACAGTGGTTTGGCCAGTCTACTGTAGAGCTGGTCTGCAGTAAACAAAATCCGCATAGCCAACATTATATCCAACGTCCGTTGAACTGACAGGCACGAGAAGAAGAAGAGGCAGGTATGGGACTGCCGCCTCGGGAACCATTTATTGGATAACCAAACCCCCTTCTATAGGTCACCTCAAGAGGTTCGCTACGTTTGGTGACTTAGCAGGGGTGCCCGGGTTTATGGAGTGAGGTTTGTCCGGGTCTTAGTGGCGGATCTTGGCTTGGAGTCTTGGCGACCTGCTGCGTGGTGGGCCGGATGGAGAGATACTGGTTGAGGTAGGACATTTGACCTCTCCAGCCAGACTCTCTCGACCCATCGCGTTGCGTAGCACTTAGAGGATTTATATGTCACTCATATTATCGAACCCCGAATTGGTACCCATGCCTCGTACCTTTTTCCTTCCCAGAACTTCTTCTCCTTCCTTTCCACAAAAATACCCTCCAAACAGCATTCCCTAAGAAGATTAACTGCACTCCCGTGTGGAGATAATGTTAAAAAAAACTTATGTCAAATATTTAAGATCCAGACCACAGACCAAGAAAGGGATAGGCATGCCCTAACGCAAAATCTGAGTATCATTTCGACAAACTACATGACAATGATTGTGACCCCAGGAGGGTAATTCATAAATTATTATATGTATTGGTTTTATTCTGACCGCCGTCAAGAGCTAGTTTAATAACCAGATCCTTCGCAGGAAAGTGAAGTTCGATAAAGTAAGGTAACGTTTTGCAGCGCAGTCCATTGTGGGACTTTTCTGCGCAGGGTCTGGGTTTTCGTTTATAACTGAATGGTGATGTGCCGGATCGTTAAAAATGTATATCCGCTGATACGGATCCGATTACGGATATTTGGTGTCAAGATCCGCGGATACGGATACGGATATTTATTTTCTTATTCAATCGGTGTCGGCGCGCGAGACCTTGAAACGATAGTTGACGTTACGCCCGCCGCAACGACGGTATGGTAACTTAATACGATAAAATATTTGATTTTAAGAAATAAAAAATACTCTGAATTGAATTTAAAAGTTTTTTAATTCTACCTAATCAACTATATATAGCATTTCATCATATCAATTGAAAAATAATAAGGTAAAAGATCCGCGAGAAAAGAAACGGTTACGGATCTTTCTTATCCCTCGGATATCCGCGGATACGGATATCCGGAACATAACTATAACCGAACCGTCTTATGTAGACACTATCAAATCGGGCTGCGCGTAGCTCCACAAAAGTGAGTGAGATGAGTAAATTTTAACAAATTTTCAAAATGGTCTAACAAAATATTCGATTTGGTAAATTTAGGATTTTTCGCCCGCTGCGGGATTCTCAAGTATATATTTTACGAACCGAGCAATGCTCTCACCATTATAAAAAAAACTAGTAATTCATAAGCAGATTTTACACTCGCAGACTAAGTAGTGATAGTACAATACGAGTTGCCTGTAAACTGTCAGATTCATTTATTTATTACTCTTATAATTAAATTTTAATGTGCACATGAAATCCTCAGCACGGGAGATCCCAGTGAGGATATTATTATCTCTACTAATAACAAAAAAGGAAGATAATAAAATATTTATTATTATTATTACTGACAAGTAATTGAAAGGGAAACACTATCCCCACACCCTTATGGGCCGTGTCTATGGTTTTCTAGGTCTATGATCCAGACAGTTCACACAACGCACAACACACATCCCCAACTAGCAATTAAATAATTAAGCAATCAAAAGGACAAAATGAAGTGCCTGAAATCAATGGTAACTATAATAACACATTCGAGCCTTTCTACTAATGTTCAACTATTGCTTGAAACATGTTCGTCCTTGTCCAGCTCTTTCGATATATGCCTCGCGCGGTTTGGGCAAAGCTAGTTTTATGTATGGAGATAGAAAGACGAAAGTGATGCAGGATTTAACATCGTGAATTGCCATGTACTCTCATGGGGAGCGATCAAATAACCCGAGTAGCTGCGGGAAAAGAAAATACTACAGAATGATCATAAGTGAATAATTCTGGGTTAACATGCCGCGTCAGGAGAGACGAGGAGACGTGACCCAAAAACACACCCGGGCTGCATACTCGCCAGGCAAAGGAAAGCTGGGAAATCAAATTGCTCGTACACTGTTGGAAAATTGGCGCTTGAAGCAAGGAGGTATCATGTTTTGATCTCGGGGGAATGCAAAATACCAGCAAATGCAAACCTTTTCTACTAACTAGGTCAAGGAAAATTCAAAACAATATTAAAATATCACGTAGGACCTAATTAAAATAAGCACTTCGTAAAAGTTTTCCCATTTCTGTCCATTATAACTATGCAAGAAAAGAATATTGTTAGAAACTGACGCCATATGCAACGAGCCGATGAAGTATCATATTTTGTTCCCAAAGGAATGCAATGTTCCAGTGATAACAAACCTTTTTCACTAACTAGGTCAAGGTAAAAAATTCAATTATTATGTATAAATATCACGAATCAGACTTTAAAAAAGGTTTAACACATTATTACGAGTATTAGAAACTCAAGCAAAAAAGAAGGTATCAAGGGAAATGACAAAATATTAATATAAAAATTATTAAAACAATGTGAACACAATATAATGAATTATCGTGTGAACGAGGTATTACTTTCCATTTTACAAAACTCGTTAACGAAATAATTATTCGCAGACCCACAAAATGATCAAAATAGCTCATAATAATGGACGTAGGTATCACAGATTTTATTTTCAGATTACTTTAGTTCAAAAGTACAGTAGGTGATCTCGAACATTTTGAAAAATGATTTCTATTTTTGGGTCACGAAAAAGGTTTCGTGTTTCACAGGCGTGAATGGGTACCGCCGACATGGCAACCATTTATTGGATAACCAACACCTCTGCCATAGGTCACTCCAAGTGGTTCGCCACATTTGGTGACATAGCAGAGGTCCCGGGGTTCAATTGGTGAGGTGTATCCGGATCTTGGCGGCGGTGTGTCGCCCCACCTGATACTGGTTGGGGGAGGCCTTTTAACCTCTCCGGCCGGACTCTCTCGATCCTTCGCCTTGAAACGCAGTTGGAGGGATAGATTCATAAGTCCGTCACTTTTGGATTCACTGATCCCCAGATTAGTATCTACCCATTCCTCACACCTTTTTCCTTACCCTCCTTCCTTATAAAGATCCTCCACATAGCATCTCCTAAGATGACATAGGCCGTGATTGAATTTATATTCCTCGGGGCCTCCTGTATGGAGCTAATGTAAAAAAAGGTTTCCCATCACTGCAACGGGGAATCAGAATAAAAAAAGGAGAAGCACAGTAAGGTAAGCCAGATTTTGCCAACTGTTTTCAAATCTGACGCCAGAAGCCTAAAGAAATCTGAAATATTACTAAATTATATAATATTTTATTGAAAACCATTTGTTTTAAAGGGGGGTTCATTATCTAATTCATTGTTGATCTCAACAAACCTTTCTAATATTGTCGTAGGTGTGAGGTTTACTAATCCTAGAAAAAGATCGTACGAGACGTCAACTTTCTAGTATCTTCAGTCTTAAACCAAGAAGGAATAGGACGACCGTTGATGACATATCTACGACAACTCTCTGGTAACACTTTAGTGATGGGCAAAATCGAAGTAGGTATTTAATAATCGAAATATTTGACAATCCAAACAATTGCTCGGAATCTGACCTGTAAAGTATTTTTTTGAATGTAGCTATTACTTTGTGGTTATCCATTATAGAAAAATGAAACAATACAACTTTGTATAAACCACTTATATGATGTGCAAATCCGACCGGTTTCGGAACAAACGTTCCTTCGTCAGGGAAAGCTTATACTAATTTGACAGTTTAGAACAATGTTTTATTGTGGTAGGGGTGGAGCCGTTGTTAGTTAATAATGTAGATTGGGTGGGTAGGTATTAGTGTAGAGTGGGTGGGTAGGGGAACAAATCCATGATTGGGCTATATGACAATATTTTTTGTTTGTTGATAATAGATTCATTATTTTTAAGGGATTTTTTAATTTCCAAAGCTTCTAAGTTATCTAAACGTTTTCCTTTATGATTAATATGAAGAATATTTATCCCTGTGTTTTTTTCAAAACTGTGGTTATTTTCAATGATATGGTTAGCGAACTCAGAAAAATTATTATTATTAAGACACCTTAAATGTTCTTTGATTCTGATTTCAAAATTACGAGTTATTTTTCCAATATAAAATGAGGGACAATCATTGCATTTGAGTTTATATATTCCGGAATTAGTCAATTTATGGTCTTTATCTTTAGTATTTCTCAAAAAATTACCGATATTATTTCTTGTATAAAACGCTGGTTTAATATTAGAAGGGAAATTTTTCCAACATTGAACTGAAAAATTATTAATATACAAAATTTTACGCCATTCTTTATCATTAATATTATTAGAATTGTATAGATATTTATTTTTTGAAATTTTGCTAAGTTTTTTATTTAGGATGTTATCAATTAATTTTGGTTCATATCCGTTATTTATAGCAATTTGTTTTATTATAGAAACAACTCGTAATTTTGAAATCAGAATCAAAGAACATTTAAGGTGTCTTAATAATAATAATTTTTCTGAGTTCGCTAACCATATCATTGAAAATAACCACAGTTTTGAAAAAAACACAGGGATAAATATTCTTCATATTAATCATAAAGGAAAACGTTTAGATAACTTAGAAGCTTTGGAAATTAAAAAATCCCTTAAAAATAATGAATCTATTATCAACAAACAAAAAATATTGTCATATAGCCCAATCATGGATTTGTTCCCCTACCCACCCACTCTACACTAATACCTACCCACCCAATCTACATTATTAACTAACAACGGCTCCACCCCTACCACAATAAAACATTGTTCTAAACTGTCAAATTAGTATAAGCTTTCCCTGACGAAGGAACGTTTGTTCCGAAACCGGTCGGATTTGCACATCATATAAGTGGTTTATACAAAGTTGTATTGTTTCATTTTTCTGTAAAGTATTTGTTTACATTTACATTCGTTCACGAGGCAAGGAGTGTGTGCCAAAACCGAATTGTTTGGCGGTCCATCCTCTCTGCCTACGCCTGCGGAGAAACGGAGTGATGGTTAGTTAGTTGTTTAAAATATCTAAGATGAATTATTTTTGGTGTATTATGCCGTGTTGCGCAAACTCATTCTTTTACAGTGACTGAAACGTGAAACTTTGGCTACAGAAGGAGATAGCGCAACACGGCGTAATACTCTAAAAATAAATCAAGATAATACTTTTGGCCGTGAAAATCTCTAATTATATATATTGAAGATAAAACTAGAGTAATGGACTAAAGGTTGTTAATTGTATGATAGCCTAAAATAAAAAAAAATGAATGAAGAATTTCAAGATTCTTTCAGATTATTTAGTTTTCTTAAAAATGCATCTACATACATATAAATAAAATATTTAAAAATAATATTTTATTTATTATAAGAATATTGTACCTACATTGTATAGCTTTTTTGTGTTATTTCATCCGCCATGCTAGGGATGTCCCCGTGATATAACGGGTGAAGTTTAATGATTTGAAATCATACATGTTATGGTTGATAAATTAAATTATAAGTTATACAAAATTAAATTGAAGTATTATATTTCATGGTTTCTAAATGTTCTAATAATTAAATACAATAATAATAATAATTGTAGATGGAGACGAGGGTATATTTAGAAATTTCAAAATTAAAAGTATGATAGGGGAGTAGGTTTATAAATATTTAAAACACCCGCAATCGAATAGATTAGATCACACTAGTATTAAAAATGATATTAGGATTAAATTTGAAACTGGGATCAGATTTTTTTTTAAATGCAATCTATCTGCTAAAAATTGAGTAAAAGCAATAAATATTTGGGCAATACCTCTATTAACGTAATCATTTGGCATAATTAAATGGTCCAATAAAGATTTAGATAGCTTAGAACGATTAATTAGAACTACGTTAACAAAGTTGAATTGCCATCATCCAAAATCAGCTATAGAACGATTTAATTTACCTAGAAATTTCGGAGGTAGAGGTGTAGTCAAAATAACATCTTTGAAACACAATCAAGTAGAAATGCTTAGAATTTTTTTCCATAGGAAAGCTAATAGCTCAGAAATGCACAAAATAATTTGCAAGGCAGATAGAAACATTACACCTTTAAATTTATATGACGAGAATGCCAACATTCTTATAAATACTAACCAGGAATTATTAGATTCCTGGTCAAATAAAATTATTCACGCAAAACACTTCAATTATCTTCACTTGATTCATGCTTGCCATTCAAGATAATAATACTAAATAATACATTAATACTAAAAATTATAGGAAGCATATAATCAAAGATATAAATCAAATTGATGATTTACGTAGAAAATGTTTGCCTTTTCCGGAAACTATAGAACATATTATATCGGGATGTTCTGTATTAGCGCCGTCCGAGTATACATTTAGGCACAATCAGGTTTTTAAAATAATCCGCCAAAGTTTGGTAATTAAACATAACTTGATTGACTGTCGTAATATAGTACCATGTTATGAATATGAACCAAATTCATTTTTAGAAAATGAATTTTATAAAATATATTATGATAAAATCATACTAACAGATAGAACAATTAGTCATAATAGACCTGATATAGTTTTACAAGACAAAATTTAAAAAAAAAACTTATATCATTGATGTAGCTATTCCAAATTCCTGTAACATTCAAAAATCCGTTTCTGAAAAAATAAGAAAATATACAGATTTGGGAAATGAGATTCAAAGAATTTGGCATTCTCAGACTATAAAAATATTCCCATTTGTTATTTCGGCTACTGGCATTATACCTAGCTCTCTCATTCAAAATTTAGTCATTTTAAAATGCAAAAATCAGTAATTTTAAATACATGTAGGATTACAAAAGATTTTTTAAATATTTATATTGAGGGATCAGTAGGATTTATAGGTCCAATTAGGAGTTCCACAGAGCCGAACCCTCTGATATGAAAATATCTGGAGTCGGTCAATTATTTTCCCATTTGGTCTCTTTGACAGCTGTTCTTGTATTATTTTGTATTTATTATACTTATATATAGTTCAAGTGCATATCGTGGATTGACTAGGTGATCATTTGTGGAAAAGTGCGTGAAAGGGTTAAGTTTTTCCTGCGGGAACAATTTAAACCGAACATAAAATCTGAAGCGTAATAATAATTAGGTTGATAATATTATATTACCATTTGTTATTTCGGCTACCGGCATTATACCTAGCTCTCTCATTCGAAATTTAGGCTGAATAGATTTGTCAAAGAATTTACAAATAAAAATTAGTCATTTTAAATACCTGTAGGATTACGAAAGATTTTTTTAAATATGTATATTGAGGGATCAGTAGGATTTATCGGTCCAGCTAGAAGTTCTACCGAGCCGAACCCTCTGATATAAAAAAATATCTGGAGTCGTGAATTATTTTCCCATTTGGTCTCTGGTAGGTTGACATGTTGTTCTTGTATTGTTTTACATTTATTATACTTATATAGTGCAATTGCATAGCGTGGATTGACTAGATATTCATTTGTATAAAAGTGTGGAAGTGTTTAGTTTTTCCTGTGGGGAAAATTTAACCCGGACATAAATTCGAAAAAAAAAAGAATATAACAAAACATTTTCAGCAACACCAACATTTTTTTTTATTAAAAGAAAGACAAACATTCCTGGGTTACGAACAACCCAACGGTGTTTGAAAATCTCCTACTACCACCACAATAAGCGGAAAATGAGTCATGATGGAGGACTTAGACAGCCGAGGAATCGAACACGCAACGCCAGGTGGGACCCAAACGCGATGCCCAATCAGCCACTAAGCGGACATTAATGATGTCGTATTTTTTAATATTTCCACTCGCACCTCGCGCATACTTAGAGTCACGATCCGCAACTGGTTGAATCTGTATAATTGTTATCTCATTTCATCTCGGAAACTTTTTGTTTCTTCCCACAAAAAAAAATTCCCGGTCTGAACGAAGCCTAAAAAAGCTAATAATAATAATAATATTTGGATAATTTATATAGCGCCGTTTTCGCGAAAAATCACCTCAAAGGCGCTGTACAAATAAATACATAGAATAATAAAATTACTGGCTTACAACTAAGATTTACAATTATTACTAGTGACTTACATCTAAGACTTATAGCTAGTGGCTTATGACTAAGACATATAAACGCTAACCTAAACTTTTTTTTTTTTTTTTACATTAACTCCACACAGGAGGCCCTGAGGAAAATAATTTCCCTCAGGGCCTATGTCATCTGGGATGCTGTGTGGAGGGTCTTTTTGAGGAGAGGAAGGAATGAACATTGGTCTTGAAGAGACCCATGTTGTAGGAAGGAGGAAACACAGAGGCCGGCAAATCATTCCACAGCCGAGCTGTTGAACACAAGAACGAGTCGAAGAAACGACCCGTTCTCATGTGACAAATGTCAACTGTGTACAAATGTTGGGCACGCGTTTGGCGTGTTTCCCGACTATGCACCGGTGCCGAAGGGATCAATGATGCTAGTTCCTCGGAGCATCTTCCATTGTAATACCGGTAGAACAAGGATAGCATTCCCACCCGACGCCTGTGCTCTAAAGATTGCAATCCGTCTGTTAAGATGGGAGAATCCATCAAACGGACCGCCCGTTTCTGCACAGAGTCGAGGGTATTTTTCAGGTATTTTGGAGCTCCAGACCAGAGGTGGCTGCCAAATTCAACCGTGGGGCGCACTTGCGATTTGTACAGGGTTAGCAGTTGTGTACTTTTAAAGTATCTGCGGGCCCTGTACAGTACGCCCAGTTTTTGGGAGGCTAAAAGATAAAAGAAGCAAGTTCACCCTTAGGCATCCAAAGCCAAATCGTTTGTTTACCGGTTTGATTCCGGCCAAGGACGTCTGGCATATTTTACTTTGATTGATGGCTTGTCGGCGATATAAATATTAATAATATTATACCGCAAGAGGGCGTGGAAATAAGCAGGTAAACAAAAGGTTTTGATATCAATACAAATATTATACGATTGCGCGTAGTCAAATACGTCAACGACTGAACCGTCAAAACAAAAACAATGGGTACGAAATTGATTAATATCTTAATTTGTTTATTGACAGGAGTTTAGCTTTGTATTTACTTCCTGTAACTTGTAAGTGAATGGGATTTTATTGGGGTTGTTGACAGTTTTATTGACACTGATGACTGATATATATATTATGCTGAATGATATTTTTTATCAATTGAGGACACTTTGGGTAGTTTTTCTATTTATTGAATACTACCTGATGCGGCCACGCGTTGCTGCGGCTAACGAAACACAACGCCATCTACTGGACGGTTACCCAACCTTTTAGCTCACACCGCCATCTGTTTATTTGCTGTCACGATAATATTTATTTTGATTAAATAAATATTGTCTTGACCTAGTTAATCTTAAACTCACCTGGCCGCTCACGTTTTATCATGATCGCCGTAACGATGAGTTCTTTACCGCTAGCAAATAGCGCCATCTATTTCCGGAGGCACTTTTTGAATTCTCGTCGTCTAGGGAGCCGACGCCAATTCGACAAGTCGCCGAATTATTTAAGTGCTTGTTAAATATGTGATAGTTTCACCTTTACGGGTTTTACCCATTTTAAAAAAAGAATCATGAATTATTTTATAACCGCGAGCCGTGTTGTTTCCGTGAGTGAAACGGGATTTTTTTAAAAGTTTAAATGGTGAAGTCGCGAGTCGCCATATTGTCAATGTGCTCACCTTCACTCTCGTACTTGAGTGTGGATAATCGGTGTAATCCTTTGTTTGGCGTTCATGATAGTAACGTGGCCAAGGCTTTGAGAGGGGTTATCCGCGCAGAACCCGATATTTGAGGCGGATGGAGGCCCGGCGCTGATCTATGAAGGGCGCGGTAAACGGCGTCTACCGAGATTTCACCGGTACGCACAACCGAGACTTTGAGCCTTTCCTGGTTCCTGTTCCCTGTGGAGGAGTCCCCATCCTCTGGGGCCTTTCCTGGTTCCGGTTCCCTGGTGAGGAGTCCCCAGGCCCTGGGGCCTTCCTCGGTTCCTGTCTATGGAGACCCCGCGTGCTCCTGGTCGCCTATTAACAGTGATTCGCGTCAGCGTTAGAGTCAGGATAATTTAGATAAATTACGGTCCACAGGTATGCTCTCTTGCTTATGTGTTATTTTATTATTTCTTTAGGAAATGTGGAATTCTTGACCCCTTGGAGGGCACCCATGTATACACCATACCTTTAAAATATAGGTGATATTGTACTGCTAAATTATTTCTTTTATTTAACTAAAAATGCCCGAAGATAAAGACTGTAATTCCCTTCCCACAAACTTGAGGGAGATTCTGATGCTCTACCAAGAAATACACGTTACATTGCATACAAATGAAATCCACACCTCCCGCTTGCCAGTCCGTTCGTCCACCACACAGACATTCTCATTCATTAATTATATATTTCAACCAATTAACGCAAAACCTTGACAAATTATATACCTAAACCTTCCTCATGAATCACTCCATCAATTGGTGAAAACAGCATGAAAATGTTTATAAGTTAGTTGACTATTGAGGTTTCTGAATCCATAATAATTATTATTTTATTGACGGTACAGGCATATAAACGTGATAACAACAAAATACAAGATGGCTGTCTACTCCAGAATGAAATTTGTAGGCAAACATTCCCGGGTCACGAATAACCTGACAATATTCAAATTCCTCCTATTTCCATCATTATAAGTGGAAAATGTTTCTTGTGCATCGTGTATTGATTGAGGACTTAAGTCGCGGTACATCCGTTCAAAAAAACGAAGACGGAGAGATATTATGTAAACACGAATGTTAGAGAGAGCGCGCTAACAATAATATATAAGCGAAAATTTTGAGAATGTTTAATAAAACACGACTCGTTTAAAATAGAGCGAAAATCTCATGGGGAATGTATAAAATAGCATTTAAAATCACTGTGAATATTTTTTATCCATATCATATAACTTTAGGGTTTATAAGAATTTTCGGAGCGTACTTTGCGATTTTCTTCGGGAATTTCATATAATTACCGTTTCGGCATGGGGAATGTATAGATAATTTCTTCGGGAATTTCATATAATTACCGTTTCGGCATGGGGAATGTATAGATAATTTCTTCGGGAATTTCATATAATTACCGTTTCGGCATGGGGAATGTATAGATAATTTCTTCGGGAATTTCATATAATTACCGTTTCGGCATGGGGAATGTATAGATAATTTCTTCGGGAATTTCATATAATTACCGTTTCGGCATGGGGAATGTATAGATAATTTCTTTAAGAATAACTTTTTTTTTCGAAGAAGGCTTCTTCTGGAAAGGTTTCACTTTGTGATGACATTATACATTATGAGCCCGTACCTTTTATTGTATTTTTCTGATTTTGTTTTTTTATGCATTTCTATAGTCCATCATGGAGGATACTTTATTTTAACTTTTTGACACCAACAGTACATAAATCAAATGAGTGGTTATAATAATTCATAAAATCTTATAAGACATGTTTCTGCGAAATATTTGTAAAGTGATTCTTCATGTGTTGTATCTGCATATTGGGTTGGGTTGGGTTTAACTTTTCAAAAGTACCAATTAGCGATCCCTTAATGAGTTTTGATAACTCATGGGAGTGCAACTTCGTTGTATGTTTTATTTAATAATAATAATTATTATTATTTATTTTATTAAAAGACAAATAACTTTGTATATATTACTTTATTTGATAAAGTTATATATACAAAGTTATTTGTCTTTTAATAAAATAACATATACTTTTTAAGAGCTTTAAATCTTAAAGTATTTGGAAAAAGTGTAATAAATCGGTATAAATGCGGGAAGCCAGGCCTTAAATAGCAGAGGAATGAACCCACGACACCTGGGTGTGTGAAAGCGAAGCATTTGTCCATTCGGTTACAAACAGGCTTAGTTTGATTCCGGCTTTAATTTCGCTTCAAACAGAAATTTCCAGCACTTTGATAATTATAAAAGTTGATGTAAACGCAAATAATATTTACATCTAATTCTTTCCTGCTTTCCGGGAATCGTAAAGATAAAGCAGAGAGAGGGTGACGATCTGACAGTTTAGAGTTTAGGAGAAGAAATGCCCCTTGGACCGAGAATTAACCCCCATCCGCCGCGCGTCGCCCGCGCCGGGGCGGCCGCGGCCGCGGCCGATCGATCCTAAGAACCGCCTAGAGAAATATGTAAAGGACATAAACCTTTGGAGGGGTGGGGGATATTCCGGAAAAGGGAGAAATGTCAACAGATGCTGAGAAAAGGTGGTCGGTTCAATAAGGCTCACCTAAACGGAGTTAAATTTGCGCCAGATTTGTTTTAACGATATTTAAAAATTAAAAATTGTTTTGGTTTATGATACATCTATTACTTTACACGTGTAAAAAAGTGTGCATAAGTCAAAACTTATGCACACTCGAGGGACAGACCTACTTAAAACTTTTTCCCCGGATTACTCGTGATTTTTTGGTGATCATTTTGAATTCCGCCCACATTAAAAATATCATGCCTCCAAATTTTAATACGGAGTCACATAAACCGAATAAAGTGCTGTGTAGCCAATGAATTCACCTATATTTAAATAATTATTCCGTATTTTTAGGATATACAAAAAAATCATAAACATTATAAACGGAAATCTTCTCTGGGTTTTCTAGCCATAAACTCCCGTAGGAAGTTTAATATTGCGTCCAAATTAAATATTTTCTTTGAAGTTTCGATTCATCCTCTACCTCGTCTTCCATCAATCTTCCTTTACTTCCCGACACTTGTTTACCCTCGTTAGGTGGTCAGGATATTGCACTTTTCTTATTGTTATCTCCGAAGCGATTTTATAATTTGTGCAATTAGCGAATAACCTCTACTAGTCAATGTACTTAAGCCGCGGCATCCCGCATTTCTACACATTTATTACATACTGGCAGACCCGGCTACACATTGCTGCTGCCCGCTGCATGAATTGAATCTTTGAATTTCTCGGCTTTTCTCTACTATAATATGCATGTATTATACATATGAACCTTCTTCTTGAATCACTCTATCTATTGGTGAAAACCGCATGAAAATCCGTTGCGTAGCTTAAAAGATCTAAGCGCACATACAGCGGGAGCGAATTCATTTTATACTATGTAAAGATTTTCCTTAAATACTTCAAGTTTTAAAGCTCCTAAAAAAATGTTATTCTTGAAGATAATATCTACACATTCCCCATGCCGAAACGTCAGTTATGTGTATGAAAATCCCCCGATAAAAAAAATCGCAAAGTATGCTCCGAAAATTATTATAAACACGTTTTTTTCAGTTATTTTACAAGTTATACTCGTATGTGTGAAAAGCATACGCTCCGAAAATTATTATAAACACGTTTTTTTCAGTTATTTTACAAGTTATACTCGTATGTGTGAAAAATATCACAGTGATATTCTTATGCTATTTTAGACTTTTTGATCCACGAGATTTTTGCTCTGTTATAAACGAGTCGGGTTTTATTAAAAAAATTTGCAATTTTCGATTAAATAATATTGTTTTTAATATAAGCGCTCTCTCTAATATTCGTATTTACATACTTCTCCATCTTCTTTTTGAGCGGGTATACCGCGCCTTAACTTCTTATTGGCCGTAAAAAAAATGTTTAAATGCGCTTTTGAACCTTATATATAAAGAAACTGTATGAAGGACAAGGCCAGAATCGCTTGCGCCAATATCATTCTTGATGCAGTCAAAAGTTTCATTCACCTAGCAACACCAGAATATTTTAAAATGAATTATCTATGGAATCTGGGTGTCAGATTTTGCCGCGATTTAAACTGTCGAAAAGTCCGAGCGTGATACTTCACAAAAACATTAAAAAAAACCTATCATTTATCAAACAAACGCAAGTATTGTTATTTTTAGAGATAGTTTATTGTTCAAGGAATGTGCTTCGGTAAATAATATTCTAGCTCAAAATAAAACCACAAAATATTACTTCAAAGCAATGCATTCCGTAATTTCCAGTACGCAATAAAAGAAAAAGAAGAAGTTTCAGGAATGGCTCTCGACCGGTTAAGGTACCTGCTTAATCATCGACCAAGTATTATATAATCTTTGTACAATGCACAAAACCTTCTTCTCCGAGAATAGTCGAAGACAATAAGTAAAGTAATTTCAAGCGATTTTTCTCAAATTCTACAAAGTGGGGATTACACCGTCCCACTGGCTCGGGGAACTTTAGTCTTTTACAAAGATCGCCTTTTTTAGTAGAGAAGAACAAATAAAACACAAAAATGAACCATTCTTATTCTCATATTCCGCTTTTGATAACTTATATCAGATTAGCTTTATCTTATCTTAAATTGCGAAAAATAGATATAGCATTAACAAAGATAAGACAGTACCTACTTCACAGATAAACTCGAATTCACATCCCAGCTGAGTGTGGATGACCCCTAACAGTATTTGCACCTTCGCAGGGGGTAAAGGAAAATAAAATAATGAAAATTCTCGGGACGTGGATAGAGATATAACGGCGGCGGTATAGCAAAAAAGAGATCGCGGGTGGAATTGAGAAGTAAGTGGTGTTAGCGGCGAAACCAAAGACATAGAATAAGAGGGATTGGAAGAAAGAGATGAATGAGAACATGAACATAAGGAAAAAGGAAATTAAGGAAAAAAAGAAACATTCCACAAAACAAAATATACTAATCACTAGATCCCATATTGGATGTACTAAAATTGTTAAATTATGTATGCAAATATGTGTCAAAATGTAGGCCTACCATAAAATCAGGAAATGTCCTATTTACAAACGTTCGATAAAAAATAAACAATACTGGTTTTTGCTCTCTAGACAGTAATAAAAATCCAAGTGAGGCATGGAACTGGCAGAGGAAGGATGAAATAGACTGAATATTGAAGAAATCAGATCGCTGTGTAGTAAATTAGTAAAACCATGTATGATTGTGTAAGAAATGTGGAAATTCGCAAAGAATGCAAGGCTGATGTCAGCGAAATGGATTAGATTAAGAAAGGGATGCTGAGATGGTTTTGACGTGAAGAGCGAATGGACGAATGAAGAAGTGTAAGGAGAATGATGCGAAAATTACTGGTAGAAAGTCAGGAAGACATGGGACGATCAAATGGACAAATACCACAACATGGGCTAGTCCTAGTGACATTCAAAATTTACCATGTGAAGAAACAAACATAAAATATATTTTTTTAACATTAGTTGGCTGGTGTCAACAGTCAGAAGTCAGAATAAAAGAAGCGTATGTATGAGACGATGTATGAATGCGAATGAAATAATGCGGGTGTACCATGATTGTTTGATGATCCATCCTTTTTGCACACCCCTGTAAGGAAGCGGGGTAACAAAAATGGAACATTCCTAATAAAACCGATTTTACTTTGACAATATTAGAATATCGCGACTTTTTCATAAAAAAATAAAGAACGTGATAGAAAATAATTTGTAAGAACCGCATTAGCTCAGATTAGTTCGTTGAGAACTGTCGTGATTGTCAAAGAATTGTCAAAGAGAGATCATTTTTAGATCTTCTTAGGTTGGATTCATCTCGTGTGTTACATTTCATTGCACACATACAGATGATATTATCAGTATAAAGAGAGAATGGACGAGAGAGAGGAATAGGAAGGAAGTACAGTGATGTGTTATTATTATTTGTTGTGTTATGTGTAATGCTGACACGGAAAGTTTTTATTCTCTCTTATTTATAGAACCTTATCAGCGTTATCATTCCGGTCCAATACAACAGGGGGCATTATCACCTTATCTGTCGATTGATTGCATGTTCAATTACTGTGCATAAACAGCTACCATTACATAATTAAATAAAGATTAAGATGTATTACAGAATTTAGATCCAAACTAAAAATCTACCTTTTAGGGCTCTTATACCCTTAATTTAAATATACCTATCTGAGAGTATCATACTAGTAATGCCTGTGATATGTCTTAATCACACTTTTCTTACTGAATTAAAATTACTGGAATCCTTACACATCAACCTGTCTCTTGATGAATCACATTTAGGAAGATCAAATCCTTGTACTACTGTACCGTCCACCATTAAATGTTGCTTTTAATTTCCAAAATACACTCATTAAAGAATATATTAATATTAAAATATTTTTGAGGATTAAATAACTTGTGTTCGCAATTATGTCCTCTGCGTGCGAACGAACTCTATCAAAATTTCTTTAAATAGATAATATCTTTAAAGTGTTAATTTCAAGCGACCTCCCAGGTAAGGGAACGTACCCATACTACGTGACACGTTTTGGGGGGGGGGGGTCTTCAAAATACCACGCTTGGTACAAATGAGTGGCGGGGTGCTTAGGTTTTTGGTCACGGGGGGGGGGGTTAAAACTTGCAAAAAGTTGGTCACGTAGTATGGGTACGTTCCCTAAGTATAGTCCCGTATTCATTCATTTTTAGGCAGCATCGCGTTCATTGGTCAAAAAATTGTACATATTTTCGTATCGGTGATCAATGAACCGGTGGATGCAATTTTTATCGATAAGTTGTTTTTAATTGTTGGTCTAGCTTGTAGTTTTCTAGATTTTAGAAATGCATTATAAGTTTGTGATGAGTTGAGGTGATTTTTCACAAAAATCGGCGCTATATAAATCATCCAAATATTATTATTATTATTTTGTACAGCTGTTCTTTTTTAGGGACGCGACGATCTCATAGTGGAGTAAAAGATGTAAATGAAATTTTGGTCTCCATTAGAGTGACCAGTGACGACATGCGGAAGAATTTTTTTTTTGTTTGATTTTGATGAATAAATTTTGAAAAAAAGTGGTCAAAAAAAGTCACCGGAGACTAAAATTTCATTTACATTTTTTACTCCAAATAATGTCAGGAATCACTGGTTAAAGTAAGTCAAGTACGTCCCTTAACACCCTGTATACATATACTTAAAATAACACATCTATACCAAATCAATCACATATCTTCGCAATTTAATTTTAAATGCCTTTATCCTCTCTTCCAATTTTATTTCTTCTGGTAATTCTCCAAATATCTTCAATTTTCCGTACATCAGACGTACTTTTGACTCTGTGTTTTTTTTTCCTGAAGGGGAGTCTTAGTTCATTTCTTTTCCTCTTCTCATGTGTATGTTTGCTTTGTAGTTTATCAACTTTTCTTAGGAATTCAATAGACTTATGGCCATTGATTATTTTGTAGATTAAGAATATGGTATTGAAGTAAATAATTTGTTTAAATGACAAGATATTTAACTCCTTCAACATAAAATATACATATACAAAATATATGATGCCTGATGTAACGATAATTGGTGGAGTTTTTTTTTAATGTTACTGACTGACGAGCTGGCGGATGCAATCTGTTTACCTGTTTGTCTTAAGTTATTAACTTACTATAAATTAAATATATATAGTTAGTACTACGATAGATCCTCAGAATTGTACAGCGCCTTTAAGGTGATTTTCCACGAAACTGCGCTATATAAATAATCCAAATGTTATTATTAATACAGGAAGTTGACTCTAATTTCCAAATATGTCTGGAGATGTTGAGTTGTAAAATAAAAATAAAAATAAAAACATTTATTCATTTTTGGGTACATGGTTATCATTGATTCTAGTGACAAAGAGATCACTGCTCAGATTTCTCCCGGAAAGCAGCTGGTTCTGCTTGTCAGACTTTTGGTAGAGTTACAACAATCACGTTCCCATAATTCGGGAGGCGGGTATGAGTACCGCCGCCTGGGTAACCATTTATT